>BSBN01001016.1:0-2560856 GCA_027924645.1 Cunninghamia lanceolata | reverse complement strand
TAATCAACCCAATAAAATGTGTTATCACTATTGGTTTGGTGCCACAAGGTGTAAAATAGAAAATGTTTCTCTTAACACCCTTACACTAAATGAAATTAAAGCAATTTGCAACATTGCATTCATTGTCACCACGGGTAAACATTTTATGATTGAGAAAAAATTGAAATAGGTTATTGTAGATGGACCTAATGTCTAGCCATAGGTTTAGATGAAACATTCTAGGTGTCACAATTTGTGAGAATAGTCTTGTCAAAGTTTGACCATTTTTTAGTCTCTAGCTCTTGAGAGACTTTACTAGACCAATGTAACTTGAGAGGATAAAGATACTTGGATAGAAAAATGAGTCATCCACTAGCATTAACTAGCTCACTCAAATGTGTCAGTGGTTGTGGTTCATCTCCATGAGGTTCAAAACACATAATATTGCTATTAGTACCCTTACATAAATGAAATTGAAGCATTTTGCAACATTACATTCATCACCACTACTAGTAAATTGTTTGGAGTTGAAAGAAACTAAGATAGGTTATTATTTATATGGACTCAATGTCTAGCCACAGGTTTAGAATTAACATTCTGAGTTGCTATATTTTGTGAGAATACTCTCATTAAAGTTTGGTACTTTTTTTCAATCTAAGGGCTCTTGAGAGACTTCGCTAGAGCAATGTATCCCAGAAAGATCAAGATGCTTTAGGAAGTAAATGAAGCCACCAATAGCATTAACCAACCCAATTTTATACATTAGAACTATCATTTTGGTACTACAATGTGTGAAACTCAAAATATTGCTCTTAGCACCCTTACATTAACAAAAATTAAAGTAGTTTGTAACATTGCATTCTTCACCACCATGGGCAAATGGTTTAGAGTTGAGAAAACAAGAGATAGGTTATTATAGACGGACCCAACATCCAACTGTAAGTTCAGACAAAAACATTCCTAGGTGCCATTATTTATGAGAATAGTCTCATCAGTTTGGCATTTTTTTAGTTTTAAGGCTACTAAGAGACTTTGTGAGACCAATGCAACCAAGAGGGATCAAAATTCTTGGGTAGAAGAATGAGGCCTCTAATAGTATTAAATAGCCCACCTCGATATGTTGGTACTATTAGTTCATTGCCACGGGATGGTGGAATGTAAAGTATTTCTCTTAGCACCTTTATACTTAATGAGATTGAAGCATTTTGTAACATTATGTGCATCACCACCACAAGCAAACAATTAGGAGTTGAAAAAAAATTGAGATAGACTATTGTAGATAGAGCCAACATGTAGCTATAGGTTTAGGCAAATCATTTGAAGATGCTATGATTTATGAGAATAGTTCAATCAAAGTTTGGCACTTTTTAGTCTCGAGGCTCTTAAAAGACTTTAATGGACCAATGTAGTCCAAAAGGACTAGGATGCTGGGAAACCAAATAAGACCCTTTTAGCATTAACTAGCCCACCTGGATGTGTAGGCACTATTAGTTTAGTGCCACAATGCATGGAATGCAAAATATTTATGTTAGCACCCTTACATTGAATGAAACTAAATCATTTTACAACATTGTGTTTGTCGCCACCATGGGAAAATGGTTTGGATTTGAGAAAAATAAGATATGTTATTATACATGAACCCAATATCTAACCATAGGTTTAAAGGAAACATTCTTAGGCGCCATGGTTGTAATAATAACTAGTTCTATCAAAGTCTGGTGTTTTTTTGGTCTCAAGGCTCTTGTGAGACTTTGTTGGACTAATGTATCCTAGAAGGACTAAGATGCTTGTGTAGAAAAATGAGGGATCCAATAGCATTAACTAGCCCAAATAGATGTGTTAACATTGCTATTTTATTGCTACGACATGTGGAACACAAAATATTGTTCTTAGCACCCTTACTCTAAAAGAAATTGAAACATTTTGCATCATTGCATTCGTCACCATTGTAGGCAAATAATTTGGAGTTGAGAAAAACCAGGATAGGTTATTAGAGATAGACCCAAAATCTAGTCATAATTTTAGACTAAACATTTATAGGTTTCATGATTTACAAGAATAGTCCTTGGCACTTTTTTGGTCTTAAGGCTCATGAGATACTTCACCAGACTAGTGTAGCCCAAAAGGATCAAAATGCTTGGGAAAAAAGTGAGGCATCCACTAGTATTAACCAACCCACATAAATGTGTTGGCATTATCATTTTAGTGCCACAAAGTGTAGAATGCAAACTATTTCTCTTAACACCCTTACGCTAAACAAAATTGAAGCATTTTAAAACATTACATTTGTCACCACCATGAGAAAACAATTTGGATTTGAGAAAAACTAATATAGGTTATATTATAGATGGACCCAATGTGTAGTTTTAGGTTTAATGGAAACATTCCTAGGTGCAATGGTTTATGTGAATAGTCCCAACAAATTTTGGCACATTTTTGGTCTTAGGGCTCTTGAGAGACTTTGGTAGACCAATGTAGCCCAAAAGGATTGGTTTTCTTGGGTAGTGATTTATGAGGCCTCCACTATCATTAACTAACACCCATATGTATTGGTGTTATCAATTCAATGCCATGAGGTGCAAAATTCAAAATCTCTCTCTTAACAATAAAATGAGTTTGATGCTTTCTCTCTTCCTCTCTCTCTCTCTCTCAACAATTAAATGAGGCACCTATCTCTTTCATTCTCAGTAGTACAAAACAAGGCCTCTCTCTCTCTCTCTCTCTCTCTCTCCTCTCTCTCTCTCTGTGTGTAAGTGCATGGAAATGGGGGGCTAAAAGAGTTAAAAGTGGACACTTTTATCCTAAAATCAACAAAAATTAAACTTCATAAGTGATCTAACACTTATGCTCAAAATTTGATGATGTGATAAGAAAAATAGTACTAGTGCTCAAAATCTAGTTTCTAGAAACTACTAATTTCTTAAAGAAATGGTGGAAATTAAGTGGGTCAAATTTTGAGAGCACATAAAGTGCTCCTATTTTTTACCGAGAAATACAATAGTGCCATGTGTGCTCCCACTTTTTAAAATTTTTCTAATTATTATTTGAATCAATTAAATGGAAAGTTAGCTAAGATCATGTGTTAGTTGTTATCCATGCTTTTAGCTTGCAAAAATTTAAACCTTTTGTGTTCATCAAATTGACAGATGCCATTTAGTCGTTATCCCACAAATTGTGTCAAAACTGCAAGTTGCATGCGAAGTTTCTTTGTTTCCTCCACTTGATCAAGTCAAAAATGTTAATGTCTATTTCATTTATCTTGGTCATAAATATTCTTGATTATTTGTAGTGTCAAATTAATTGTCAAGTCAAAGTCATCAATAAGTTGGTCATAGTCACAAGTGGTTTATAGTTAAGTTCAAACTCCTCAAAGTGTCACAAGTCAATTTTAAAGTGTGGTTTTATTAAATTTTTTAAAATTTAGTTATGTGATTAATTAAATCTCTTGATCGATAAGAGTGTAGAGTTATGATTGTTAGTGTGAGCATGTTTATCTAGCTAGTTTGACTAGGTCCTTTTCACACTACACTTAAGCTCACTTAGAGAGACTTTTTCACTTTTGTCTCACCTCATGCGTACTTATATATGTGTCCTCACACTTGTCCCAAGTGAGCCTGTATGTGTCACATCTTTGGAGGGGTGGCCAATCTTTCAGACCTAACTTCTTACCTCCTCATCCTTGGCTTTATATGCAAGTGCTTTTATATACTTTTACAACACTTTGTATGATATTTCTATTAACTTGCATATTCTATTTATTCTTTATAGGAAGTGGTATAATCTTCATAAGATTGTTCTTTTATCTCCATATATTCTTCCTTTCCTAGATTAAGCATACTCTTTGTTAGCCTGACGTTAGCATCAACACACTCTTTCTCTTCTTTAGTTAAAGAGTGATAACTTAAAGGATATATATATTTTTTTAAACAAAAGTGGCAAGCCACTATAAATATATATTAATTTATGAAAAAGTTACAAAAAGTTGGTTCAATAGAGCATACCAGTAGGAAAGAGCCAATAAGAAAAACCTCCGGTTATAGCTCAAAATTTACAATTTCCCTTATAGGGATTACAATAACGGGAATGAGGAAATAGGAAATACAAAAAAGAGTTATAGTCTTTGCCCCCAAAAACTCCTCAGAAAAATGAAAAGGATTTGAAAATATCCCTCGGAACAACAGCTGAAAGAGAGAAAAATTGCTATAGAAATATCTCCACAGAACTATACAAAGATTTAGAGGAGAAGCCTTTGCCAAAAAAATTGCAAAACCAGTGACTAAATACAAACGAACACTCTAACCATCAACTGGTGCATTAAGATCTTGCAACATAACATTACCCTCGGCAGCATCTGGTTAAACTGGTGACCTAGGAGGAGGAGAAATATGAGGATGAAACTGAATCAAAAAGAGCAAAGCATGAAACTTCTCTTCCACCCGGTTCACTAGTAGTTCACCCAACTTAGCACTATGAGCATGAAGAGGGATACTCAACAGTTCCTCATTCTCAAGTTGGATGGCCGAACCAAAGAAATTGAAGGTGCAATTGTGAGGAGGAGAGTGAAGAATATTGCATTTAGTAAACAAGCCACCAATTAGAGCACCTGACTTAAACAAGTCATTATTCTGGAAAGTATCTAGTAACACATCCTCTGAATACAGAAAACAATGAACAAACTTTACAATTAACTACCTTACCACAGAGGAATCCTAGACCAAATCCATCACATTAGAAGGAAACATTGATAAAATCTGAGAAGGGTATAGAGAACGCGCATAGGAGTCCAACAAATCATTCCCTACCACCTCACACACCGCTTCTTTAGAATCTTGATTTTCAATTGCAAACACAGAAGCTAAACCTTCTATATTTACATTACCAAAAAAGGTCGTTTCCCATTTCTGCACAGGGAAGTGAAGTCTACGATTCAATTGAATCTCCATCTTTGAGCTTAGAAATAGGGGATGAATAAACCAAACACTGAATGAGATTAAATAAATCGAGGGACTTAGAAAATTAATGCACAACATCATTACAAGTCCTCTCAAATGATGCCACATTCCAGTGATCTGAAGTGAAGTACTGAAAAATTGGAATCAGTGTAGATTACCCTGTTATGAAAGGAGAGCACAAGCAAATGACATCATAAAATAATTAATACACACGAATTAACAACTTTAAAGCCAAGAAGGGATAAGCAGGAGGTATTAAGGGGAGCGTGCTTCACATGCATTCAAACTAAACAAGTACTAGATTCTTTTTTAATTAAAATTAAAATATTAGGGTAACCTCCAATGTTTCCACTATCCAAAATTAAATGATCGACCTCCAAATCGAATGCTAAATTAGCTAAAGCATCCGCCAAAAGATTACCTTCTCTATAACAATGAGAAATAATAAATTTATCAAAAAATTTCAATAAATCTCGTGCCTCTTGTAAAAGATAATTAATCTTCTAATTTAATGCAACATTTTTTTTCAAAGCATTGATTATTACCAAAGAATCCCCTTCTATGTGAAGGTTAACAATATTCACCTGCTTTGCTAATTTCAAACCTTCAACAAGAGCCATAACCTCAGCTAGATTATTAGTGGTTTCTAATATTTTTGAAGAAAAGGCCACTAAAAGGTCTCCCGAATCCCCTCTTAAAGCCCCCCCAATTGAGGCAGGACCTGGATTACCTCGCGAAGCACCATCAAAATTAAGTTTTATAAACCCTTGAGCAAGAAACAACCATCTAATAGTACTTCTATCAATTTTAAAGATTGAAGAAAATCCCAAGTTTGGAAAAGGCTTTAAAGACTTCCAAGATTTCAAAAGCTGATCATCCTAGGAGGAAAAATTTAAATTTGAATAACCCCTCCTTTGTAAATTGCTCATGACCACCTCTGATATAGACTTCTCAATCTTTGACAAAACAATTTCACAAGTTTGGAATTATTTTCAAAATATTCTCTGATTTCTTTCTAACCATAAATTCCATATCACAATAGAAGGAGAGACAATCCAAATAGAAGAGAAAGTTGAGCCTTTATAAAGAATTGGCCAGCTACGAAACAAATCCAAAATAGAATTAGGTAAAGGAGAAAACCAATTAAGCCTCAAAAATAACCAATACCAACAAGTTGAAGCAAAAGGACAAAGCACAAAGAGATGATTAGGCTCCTCATCATACTTTCCACAGAAAACACATTTAAAAGGTTATGCTAAACCAAGTTTAGTAAGCCTTTGACTAGTCAAAATTTTCCTCTAAAGTGCCAACCAAGCAAAAGCACCCGCTTTAGGAAGGCAAGCAACATTCCAGCAAAGAGAGAAAGGCCAGTCCAACATCTGACTTCCTTGTTTGAAAACCAAGGATCTATAACCATCATGAACAGAGTAAGAACCATTATTTGCAAAAGTCCAAATTAATTCATCTACTTTATCAGAAAAACATATCCTCCCTTTTTGAAGCTGAAAAGAAAGTAAATTTTTTTGTTCCTGAGGAAAATCACACTGCTGAAAGTCTTTCCACACCACTGAGGAGAAGGGACCATCCCTAATAACTGAAAAATAATCTCTCACCTTACTCCCCCAATTAAGTAAAAGGAAATCTCTAGCCTGATCCAAACCATCGCAAAGAGAAAGAGGAGGGAAACCATTCCATGAATCCTCCCAAAAACTAGCCTTGGAGCCATTAAAAACCTTCCAGGAAAGATTAGGGAGAATAACCCCCATACAGGTCACTAAAAAATTCCACATACTAGATCCCTTAGGAGGATTCTCTACTGTGAAAATTCTTTCAGAATCAGAAGAATCCAAATACTTATATTGCATAAGTTTACACCACTTTAACTGAGGTTTGGAATAAAGCTTCCAAGCCAACTTAGCACCCAAAGACTTATTTTGAGCTTCTAAGCTATGAATACCTGCTCCCCCTAAAGATTTAGGAATACATACCTTATCCCAAGAAATCAATGGGATCTTATTACTGACTTTTGAACTACCCTTCCAAAGAAAAGACCTAAGAGATTTCTGGATATCTTCTATAATTCCTTTGGGAATTTGCAAGACTGAGAGCATATAGATTGGAAGAGCAGTCAAGACTGACTTAAGAAGGGTAATCTTACTAGACAAAGTAAGCCATTTGCCCTTCCATAGGGCAATTCTATTATGAATTGACTTAGAGATCTTTGCCCAAAAAGACTTCCTATTAGGTCCAAGAAATAAAGGAATGCCCAAATATTGGTTAGGTAATGACCCCAATTTATATTTCAAAAGAGAAATAATTCTAGATTGAATATTTGCCTTGGTGTTAAAGAAAAAAAATTTAGACTTGTCCAAATTGACCTCTTGATTGGAAACATCACAATAATTTGTGACTGTAGACTGAATGCATTTAGCCTCACATAAAGAGGGAAATCCAAACAATAAAGTATCATTTGCAAAAAGAGTATGAGTAATAGGAAAAGGAACCCGAGGAATCACAATACCCTTCCAATTAGAAAGCTGACATTGATTAATGATATCTCGGCTAAAAGCTTCTGCCATCAAAATGAAAAGATAAGGAGAAAGAGGATCCCCTTGTCTAATGCCTTGAGAGACTTGAAAAAAATTAGTAGGACTTCCATTTAACAGGACTGCTGACCTTACTTTCGAAATGCAAGACCAAGTCCATTTACACCATTTCTTCGAGAAACCAAATTTCCCAAGAACCTTCAACAAGAAATCCCAAGAAACTCTATGATGGGGAGCCTCATATGGTAAGACTTAGATCATTGGCAAACTCCTTGTTTGTTCTCCCGATATGCCAATATGTGTTATCTTCGGTGAGACCCTACTCGTTGGCAAGCACGCACAACTTCTGGCCGATGTGCTTTGTCACCCTGATCTAAATCTTAGGCTGCGACTTCCATTCAGCAGCTTGAACCTCCCTTCGGCTAGACTATCCTCATCGCTCTGAGCGAGGAATGTTTTGTCGATGGCCTCTGTCTCACCAATAACAGCTCCAACTCCTCTAATCCAAACCCTAGCACATGGAGATGTTAGGTCAACCTACTGTGCACCTCGCACTGTCTGGGTCCTCTACACCGCTGAACAATGAAAGAACACAGGAAACAAACGAATATGATACAATGAAGCCATTCCACTAATTTTGATAGAAATCTCACTAGTGCAATGCTTCACATCGACATTTTGTAACAACGAAATTACAGAAAGGAAAAGAAATCTACAGCTATGCAGTTTGTAATTACAGAGAATGAAAACAAATTGACAACACATAATAGTTCGATTTCTCCTTAACACAATGCATGATTACATTCCGCTCTTCTTCGATTTGATTACAACAATTACAATACTTAATTATGTTCATTTCCCTGGTTTTATAAACTCGACAGAGGAACGCCAACCCTATTCCAAGTAGCTGGGAGAACTATTCCAAGCAGATGGGAGAAAACTAACCATCTCCAAGCGGTTGGGAGACCAACCGTCTTACCAATAACGATGCACCCTAATTACTTGGGACTTACAAAGTTTGTTCTAAGTCTAGATACAAAACATAAATGACATGCATTGGTCAAATAGACCTTATTACAACCCAAAACATGATTTTCTAAACAAAACATGATTCAAATGCCTCATGGAGGCCACCTTGTGTTAGGTGCTCCTGCACCATACACCCCACCTAGAAAAGAACTCATGCCCCATGAGTTGAGTCTGTGTCTTGATCCACCTTTATCCTTTGTTGCCTCATGCCTTCCCCACAATCTCTGGACTACAACTGGCTTCCATGGAATAAAAAACTCATGCCTAACATTGTAGGCCCTACTCACACCTTGCCATGAGTGAGTGCTTGCAACCAAACGTGGATGTTGTATGCCATGATTGCTTACTATCATATTTACCTGAACACCTACATTCAAAACCTTGTGTGATGTTTCTTATGCAGCTGCTATGGTAGAATATGTTTGCCTTCCAACACTTGTTGGCTCTAGAGGACAAACAATGGCCCCTACTATGATAGCATCCTCTTATTTCCAATCAACTTGTGGCTGCCTGTAGACCTGCTCTGTGACCTTCATCAGATCCATTTCAAACATCACCATATGATCTTCATCATTCAAAACTGAAATCACCTTTAAACTATGATCTTTGGTAACCTCACTCCTTGAGGCATCCTCAACTGTCCTTGTCTCTTCTTCAGGCATCTTCACAAACTCTTTCTTACCCACCAAAATGATCTTGGCTGCCTGCTGTGTTGCAGCACCCTCTTGCAATGGTGTCATCACAAAAGTCTTTCCATCCTTCTTGATGGTGTATGTGTTAGCATATCCATCATACAATGCTTGCCTATCAAATTGCCATGGCCTACCTAAAAGTAGGTGACAACACTCCATGGGCAAAATGTCACATAAAATTCTCTCCTTATATTCTCCAATCTGAAAATCAACATATGCCTGCTCATCTACCAAAAGTGATTGGCTATCACTTACCCAAGATGCTCTATAAGGAGTTTGATGAGAAATTTTTTCTATGTTCAATTTATCCACCATTTCCCTAGACACCATATTATCTGTTGAACCAGAATCTATGACTACCTTGCATATTTTACCTTTGCTTTTGCAATTGATCTTGAAAAGTGCTCTCCTTTGTGATGGTTCAGTCTGCACTAGTTCTTTGAGTAGCGTCCTCTTGATCATCATATTTTCTCCCACTTCTGATGTCAAATTTACTTCAGGAGATGTCACACTTCCTGCATCCTCTTGAGTCAATGTGGTTCTTCTCTCATTACCATGAGAAGTTGAGGCCTTCTCTGGACACTTATAAGCCAGATGCCCTATCTGATTACAATTATAGCATCTCATGTTGGAGAACTTGGATCCTCTGTCTGATCCATTTGTCCCACCTCTTTCATTTTCCCTTCTTCCTCAGTAGCCTTCTTTGCTACTTGAGTCTCCAACTTGCTCTTCTTGGCTAGACTCACCACTAGGCCTCTGGTTAGGACTTCTTCCTCCAAAACTGCCTCTAAAATTTCTGTCACCTCTTCCTTTACTTTGCTACTCACCTTTCCTCTTCAACTTCTCTTCATCTCTTAATGCTACTTGAAAGCATTTTTCCACGGTTTCAAGGGTAAACAAATTTATCTCATCTTGAATATTGATCCTCAAACCATTTAGATACCATGCTACCTTGGCTTTTTCATCCTCCATGTACCCACAACGAAGAGTGTATTTGTGAAACTCCTCGGTGTAAGTAGCCACATCCATATCTTTTTGCTTAAGGTTCTGTATTTTCCTGTAAATCTGCACCTCGTAGTCAGATGGAAGGAACTGGGACTTGATCTTCTCCAGCATTCTGCTCCATGAAGAGACCATACTTTTCCCATTCTTTACCCTCTCTCCTTGGGTGTAATTCCACCATGTAAGGGCAACACCAAACTTAACCCTCTTACTTTCAGGAACTTCCTTGTATTCGAAGTAGTTGTTTAGAGCCTCAATCCAGTCCATAACTTCATCAGCATTCATCTTTCCATTGAACATGGGAACATCTATCTGAGCCTCTGAAGAGTCCTTGCCAATAGCCTTAATGGCTTCCAAGAATTGCTTTTGTTCAGCCGGTGTCTTTGCCTCTTCTTGTTCCTCTTCTCTTAATTGTTCTCTTCTTCTTCATCTAAACCTTCCTCTATCCTTTTTCCTATCTTCATTGCCTTCAATTCTGCTTGGAGTGCTTCCCTGACTCTAGTCTTGATCATCTCTTCCATCTCTTGAAATTTCTTGACCACTTCGGTGGTCATCCCCTTTGGAGGCATATCGCTAGCCTCTCCTTTGCTTTCTCTGTCTGACATAAACATTCATAGACAACACCCAAACGCCAACACTCCTGCATATCCTCAATTTGACTACAACACAATGCTCAATCAGATGTCCATCCTACATGTTGCTTCAGACCCATTCCTCTCGTCCAACAACATATCCTGGAGATGCACTACCACTCTCTCTCACAGTGGCCTCACTCTGCACCCTCTTCCGGCCAAACCACTAATGGTGAATGGTCATGACAGACCTCATCATCGCCTGTCCACACACTACAGGAATCCTATTCCTTCTTGCAACTATATGGCATGAGCATCTGCAATAATCTGTAAACTATTGTCAGTCTGCAAAATACTTTCCATGATCTCTATTTTCAAAATGGTCACCAACCAAACATTTTGCTTCAACTCTTTGCTTGCCTTCTTAGTGACAGAAATTAAATACACAACACCTCTACCCAGGGCTTTCGCTGGCTCTGATACCAATATGATGGGGAGCCTCATATGGTAAGACTTAGATCATTGGTGAACTCCTTGTTTGTTCTCCTGATATGCCGATATGTGTTATCTTCAGTGAGACCCTACTCGTTGGCAAGCACGCACAACTTCTGGCCGATGTGCTTTGTCACCCCGATCTAAATCTTATGCCATGACTTTCATTCAGCTGCTCGAACCTCCCTTTGGCCAGACTATCCTCGTCACTCTGAGCGAGGAATATTTCATCGATGGCCTCTGTCTCATCGATAACAGCTCCAACTCCTCCGATCCAAACCCTAGCACATGGAGATGCTAGGTCAACCTACTGTGCACCTCGCACTGTCTAGATCCTCTACACTGCTGAACAATGAAACAACACATGAAACAAACGAATATGATACAACGAAGCCATTCCACTGATTTCGATAGAAATCTCACTAGTGGAATGCTTCACATCAACATTTTGCAACAACGGAATTACAGAAAGGAAAAGAAATCGACAGCTATGCAGTTTGTAATTACAGAGAACAAAAACAAATTGACAACACAGAATAGTTTGATTTCTCCTTAACATAATGTATGATTACATTCCGCTCTTCTTCGATCTGATTACAACAATTACAATACTTAATTCTATTCATTTCCCTGGTTTATAAACTCACCAGAGGAATGCCAACCCTACTCCAAGCGGTTGGGAGAATGATTCCAAGTGGCTGGGAGAAAACTAACTGTCTCCAAGTGGCTGGGAGACCAACCGTCTTACCAATAACGATGCACCCTAATTACTTGGGACTTACAAAGTTTGTTCTAAGTCTAGATACAAAACAGAAATGACATGCATTGGTCGAATAGACCTTATTACAACCCAAAACACAATTTTCTAAACAAAACATGATTCAAATGCCTCATGGAGGCCACCTTGTGTTAGGTGCTCCTGCACCACTCTATCATAAGCCTTCTTCATGTCTAATTTTAAAATCATGGCTGGAAGTTTTAACTCCTTAATAGAGTGGAGAACTTCATGAGCTATTAATGCTCCATCTGCTATCTCTTTTCTTGGATCAAATCCTCCTTGCTCCTTAGAGATTAATTTTGGAATTAAGGAGGCCAACCTCATAGTGATGGCTTTAGTAAAGATTTTATACAAGGTATTACATAATGAAATAGGCCTAAAATGAGAAAAAGAAGTTGGAGAACTAAGTTGTGGAATTAGAGCTATAAAAGTAGAATTCATTTCCCTTAGAATATTACTGTTCTTCCTTGGCTCTTCCAAAGCAAGCCAAAGATCTCTACCTATAATTTCCCAACATTTCTGGAAGAACAAAGGAGTGAAACCATCCGGACCTGGAGCCTTATCTAGATCCATGGAGAAAACAACACCCCTAACTTCTTCAAGGGAAAATTCTTTTAGCAACATAAGATTATCTTCTTTATCTACCAAACAAGGGATATTACTCAGTAAAGAATTGCACTGCTCTTCTAAGAAGGAAGCATTGTTATTTGAAAGAAGAGAGGAGAAGAAGGAGACAGCCTCTTTTTGAATATCTCCAAAATCAGACAAGAGATTTCCTTCCTTATTTTGAATGAGCTGAATTTTGTTTAAATGCCTATTCATTTTTACTGAGGCATGAAAAAATCTAGTATTTCTATCTCCTGCCTGCAACCAAGTTTCTCTCAACTTTTGTCTCCAAAAGATCTCTTCTCTCGAAAGAATTTCCTCCAAATCCAACTGTAACGCTTTTTGACATTCAAACAAGTGATTATCCATCCCTTGATTAATAATTTGCTGATTAATGAATTGAAGTTTATCTGAAATTATCTCCTTCTCTTGAAAATATTTTTAAAATGAGAAATATTCCAACCTCTAATTTTCTCTTTTAGCAAATAAAGTTTTCTACAAATTTGAAACATTCTAGATCCCTTAATAAAAGGAAGAGACTCCCACCACGTTTTTATTAATGGAATAAAATTAGAATCATGAAACCATAGTGCTTCTAGCCTAAAAGGTTTTTTATTACCTTGAAAGTCTTCCACGAATTCCAAATTTAATTGAACAAGAAAATGGTCTGAACCTGAAAAAGAAAGAATCGAAGAAGAAAATGAGCACTACTGAAAGATCCAAGAGGAGGGAAAAAGGAATCTATCCAACCTTTCTATTATCTGCAAGAAACCCTTCCTTCTATTTGACCAAGTAAAATTACCGTTAATGGGAATAGAATCAATCAGACCATTATTTGAAAAAAAATTAGAAAAATCTGTCATAGTCTTTAAGGGAGGGCTTATACCCCCTAATTTCTCATCTAAACTCAAGATGGCATTGAAATCACCTCCAATAATCAACTTATCATTCTGGAGATCTTGTAAAATAACACTTAAAGAATCCCAGAGCCTTTTTTTGTCTATAGTAGAAGTTGGACCATAGACATTAATTATCCAAAAAGATTCTAATCCAAAATGAATCTCCGCTAGTAAACAATTGGAAGCTGTGGAAACAACTTGAACATCCACTGACAATTTATTCCAAAGAAAAGCCAAACCTCCTGAAGTGCCAGAGGCTGCCACAACAGAGAAATTCCATTTTTTCCATTTGCTAAAAAAAAATTCTGCTAAAGACGCAGAGAGTTTTGTTTCTTGAAGAAAGACTAAATCTACACTTGATAAATCCAACTGATGTTTTATCAGGCGTCTTTTGTTAGGGTTGTTAATACCCCTAACATTCCATGTTAGGATTTTCATTGGTCTTGAGGAGACCAACAAGCTCTCCTCACTGATGATCTAGTTAACATTTTCTCCAATGTTGTCTGGACTCCTGCTTGAATTTCTTCTTCTGTAACCTTGGATTTTGGTTTCCTTCCCTGGGGTTTAGCAGGAGGAGTGGGACTACATTTTTCCTCTAGAGGAGTTTGAGAAATCGAGGAAAGAACATCACTCCCTTCCACATCTTCCTCAACCATTACTTCATCAACAATCTTATTAATTAATTCCTCCCCTACTTTCGAAATAACTTCATCAATGAACTTTTCTGCCTCCTCTAAAGGGAAAGAATCCTTAAATTCCCCTAAAATCTGATCTACAGAAGAAACTAAAGGGTCCTTATTTACTACATTCATCACAAATTGCAAGGAGTCTGAAGCATTATTAGCACTATCCGAAAAATTAGAAACAGAATCTAGAGTCAAATTACCTTGCTCTGCCAAAATGAGATCTTGGGATGAGGAAATAGCATTACTATCCAATCCAGATGAAGGATTAACCAAATAATTACAAGACAACTCATAATCCTTAGACTCAAAAACCCCATCATCTAAAGAAGGTAAAACCTTATTAGAATACTCTAAACCCGAAACTCCTTCATCCCCTATGTCCAATACATGCACTTTAGAACTCGTCTCAACTGAAAGCAAAGAATTTTCTCTAAGGATTACAGGATCTTGATTTTCACTTTGCGCATTAATTAAGGTACCAGATTCATTTGGCACATTTAAAATATGATCTTCTTCCAAGCAATTTGATTTATCAATACCTAAATCTGGAGAAGCATCTTTAACAATGGGTAAAAGATCAGGAGATTTTTTCGAAACCCCCCATTCCTCTGAATTACAAAGATTATCAAAATTTAAAATAGTTTGAGGATCTTCAAACTCTAGATTCTGAACCCAAACACTCTTAGAAGTTTTCAAAATCACCGATGATGGTAATGGAAAAAAGGTGTTCATGACCACACACATTCTTACTGGAAGACTAGGGTTTTTGTAAGTCAACATATCATGATTCACAAAAAACCCCACTCTTTTAGCAATAGATTTGAAAACACCCAAATCTCGATATTCTAAAGGTAAATTATGAAGACTAATCCAAAAAGGAAAATAGTTATTTGAATTAGCTCAGGGATCAAAATTCGGAGTCCATTCTTGTAAATAAATTCCTTTCCCTTTGAAGAACTAGGATTTAACTTTCAAAATATTATCTCTTGCCTCCTTATTTGAGAAAATAACTATAAAAAACCCCAAACCCTTGTCCAATAACCAAAAATTGGATACTTCACTCTAGTTATCATTTACCCAAGATTCCAAAAAATGAGCTTCATTAGCAAAATTCCAAATCTTACCTATTAATGCGTGCTAACTTAGATCTAGGACATGAGGACGAATAAGGTCTTCAGGAAGCTGAATCTCAATCTCCTTAGTTACAATAAAATCCTTACCTGTAGATTTTTCTTTTGGAACCCAGATCTGCTTAATAGCTTTCACATATTTCGTACCCTGAAATGACCTTCCAAACCGCCTGTATCTTGAGTTAAAACCTTCTCTTCCATGCGTAGGAGGTTTTGAAAAAATGTCTTTCTTCCCTAAATGATCCAAAAACCCTCCATCTCCCGCTAAAAAATCTGCAAAAAGACTCTCTTGAGACTGTAGCGGTCTCCTTGCCCTAACAAAAACACATAGTATTTTCAATATCTTCTATATCTTTTAGAGAAGTCTCTTTTTTTTGATAAATTTTTCCTATGCTATCTAGTTCTAATGTAGAAAACTCTTTCATTATCTCTAGAAAATAGAAATAAATTCTCTCAATATTTTCAATTTATGACAATAAATTATTCTCACAATTTTTTTAATTCTTCTTGTGATGGAGGTCGAGATTGTCTATTTCATGAAAGAAATCCATAGTATTTGTGCTATAGAGTGGATCCTCATGTATGTTATGATTCATGATATTATAGCATTCACATTAATCTTGCTTTTTAACGTATTCTACAAGAGTATCAAAACCAAAATAAAAATATCCTTCTCCTTTTAGTAATGATTTTTACACTAATATTTATTTTTTTCAAAATCAGAGATATTTCCATCAAATACATTGCCATATGTTTTCATAGCCATAAAATTTAATTTATCTCTGGATCATTTTCTCGATAAAAAGGAAATCAAAGGTAGGGTTCTCTTTTACTATATTAAAATATAAGAAATATTTATAAAAATGGAACCACCTTATTAAGTAAAGGCTTTGTATAACAATATGATTTAATACCACTAGTTGAACTTAAAAGTAACAAAAAAAATAATAAAATTTTAACAAAAACTATCCTATAAATATGGTAGTAGCTCCATAATTGAGGCAAGGATGATACTAGAAGAAGTTGCATCACTAGTAGCTAGTAGGAATTTTACTACTCTCACCAACACTTTGATAGCATTCTTAGCTCACTCCATGTGGTTCAATGCTTGTGTAGAGGGATAAGATTTGGAGAGTAGTTCATAAATGAGCTAAATCGATACCTAATGAAGTCTCCCTCTCCATGAACCAGATGGCTTTACATACAATCCATTTCTTCCAACTAAATGGAGAACCGTTTCTCCAACTCCTTAAAGAACACATCGACATGAAACCATTGAAATCTCTTTATGAAAGAAACAATGGGTCACTAGAAGACACCTTTGAGACCTGCAAGGCTCTCCAAGCCATCCCTAAAGTTGGGTCTCACATGGAACACAACTAGTTCCTTGACCATCTCCATTCCTTGAATGAGATCGAAGAGATTAGAAATAAACATTGAGAAGATATCATAATTAACCTAAGCTATTTTGAACAACTTAAAAATCAAGCCCTAAAATTTCATTTATTGCTTCCTCAATTGAATCATAATTTTTCACAAAGACCTAGCTCAATAAAATATAAAAAATCAGACTTTGAAAAGACATTTCCCTTCTTTTTGCATATAGATGAAAGTTTGGTCCCATGTTAGGAAAGAAATTAATAATAAAATGAAGCATATGATAGCCTAAGGATAGATGGTCTCAACTCTTAATGCCACCAAAAATTTCAACCAAAGAGTTGTCACTTGTGCCAAGGAAGATGGCGTAATAAATGAGGAGTGACAAGAATACAAGAACCATAATGAGGAAGATAGGACAAGAAGAGAGTACGATTAAGCATCTTACGCCTTGTCCCACTTAGCCTCTAGGACATTCAAACTATTGACATTATTATCAATTAAAATAGCTTCATGGTGGTCTATTCCATAGTTAGCAAGATGATCTTCCACCTTGTTTGCCTCCCTATAGCAATGAAGACAAGAATGACTCTAGAGAGTCTAATATAGGTTATACCTCTCTTAAATGTTTTCTAGTTTTCAATTTTGAAACCCATGCTTCCAAATAGCATTGAAAATACCTAGAGTTAGCTTTAGTTTGTAGTGAAGAGACCTCACATTGAATGACAATAAATAGGCCCAAAATAAGAGCCTTTGCTTTTGCCTCATTATTCATTCCATCTTTTAATTTTTTTTTGAGGTGGTATGAACCAAAAATCTAGAGAAGTCCCTAATCACAAAACTATTTCTTGAGACTCCCAAACTACCATGAGAAGTCCCATTATAGTTAAGTTTGGTAACCAGTGGAAATTAAAAAAACCATCTTAATTATTTTTACTATGAAAGGAGGACTAAACTCTAGATATCTTATAAACAAGAAGCATTATATACAATTTTTAATAACTATATTAATCTTATTTTGATTGATCAAAATTATTATTTTTTAACATTATCACCTTAAAAATAAAATAAGCATTGTTAAAATAAAGATGACTATTAATGGCATCCAAAATAAAATTGGACAAGCAAAATTTATAATACTAATGAAGTAAAGATGAATGTCTTCCCTTTTAACTTATCCTACCCTTAATATTATGAGAAACAAATTCACTCCATTTCACCCTTTAAATAGTATTTAAAAAATTAAAATAATAAAAAATAATACTTAATTTTTTTCTCTCTCTGCGTTAATAAATAACTATTATATTATTATTTTTGTTCTTTTTATATGTTGTTTTATCAAGATTATAAAAATTAAAATAATGTGAAAAATAATATTTAATTTTATTCTCTTTTCTTCTCTAAGTCAATATTCTCCTTATGGGTTCTTTTATTAAGATTCAAGTGACCTATTTCTTAAGAGATTGAATGGCCCACTTAGCACTCATTGCATTTAGGTGATGCTCATAAGGGTGAAGTATCATGATTTCTCGAGAGGTCACTCATCCCAATACTATTTTGATCGAAGCGTGCTTGGGGGAAAAGACCCAATAAGTGAGCTAGTTCCAATGGTTGAGATAGTATATGTGCATTTAAGGCCCAATATTTTTAAAAGTTTAGTACTAGTAGTTGTGACTTTAAGGTTGTTAGTGTTACTTAAGTACTAATAATTAAATGAAATGTGCCCTTTAGATTAAAAAAGCAACCAATTATGTGATGCCACATCAGCCCACCAACAAAACATGACTTAATGCACACCTATTGGTCCAACCGGTTTTTTGGGGAACTATTTGACACCTCAACAAAAAGCATGCGGATGTGGCATCATATTTGATGATGTGGCTCTGAAACCTTAGTTATAAGCAGGGGCGTTGCCAAGTAAGCTACTGTAAAATTTTTGAAGTGATTTGAAATTGCCACGTATGGTTTTGAGAGGCGTGAAGTTAGGGTGCTCCACTACTGGGTCCTCTCCCCTAACCACGGAGTTTCTTTCAAGATCAAGCCCACTCAACTTGCTACCCCATTTACAATAATTTAACACAATGTTAAAAACATGACTACTTAAATCTTTTTATCCTTTTATAAATCATTCTATTTTTTTTAAAAAGCACATAGTGAAATATAAAATATGGCAATTCTAGGGCAGGTTCAGCCATTGCAAGTGGAGCATGGTCCACATTTGCAGTCATTCTCAGTCATCTCCAATTCAAAGATGGACACCACACAAAATTGACACCATGAAAGATAAAGTCAATTAAGATGCATGGAAATAGGATAGCGGCCGTACTCAAACGGATGGTGGAAATAAAGTCCGGGTGGGGATGGATTGTGTGCAATGCACGCTCTCCAATGGCAAAGTCGAAAAAGAATCTCTATGATGCGTAATTGTAATAGAGTTTTCAAAACCTAGAATCAATTTTTTTTTTTAAGTCAAAGTTATGCTACTTCCCACTTACTAAAATCACTTACATTACTTTTTTTATTAATTTTTTTCTACTAGCTCATTTTTAAATGTCTTATAGATGCTACTCCGTAGAAGTTTTTCTTTAGTGGTTGAAAGTTTTCGATGGAGTGATTATAAGAAGAATTCAAGAATAATCTTTATACTTTAAGTAGATTAGATTTGTATATTTTTGCGTGTTAAAAATATTTAATTTTCATGTCAATTATTTTATTTTATTTTATTTTGGTACGTAAGTTAAAGTGGAGGTAAAATGTAATGTTGAAAATTGGACACCAATGTCTTTTCCATTATGTTTTGGACTCACGATAATTAAGTTGTCCTTTATGTATTGAATAGTATGCAAGATGACATATTTTGAATGAAAGTTGGCAAATAACCTTATGTTAACGTGCACAAGGCGTGGATCTTACTTCATGTTGTAATTTCTTTATTATGGTTGATTTGAGAAAAATGTATAATTCAAGATGTTTGTGTCCTCTTTTGTAATCATGTATTATTATTTGATCATCCTTGATTGAGGAAATGTAATCTACCCACATAAGTGGTGACAGATCTATTATTGGTATTAACATGAATGGCATTTCGTATGTATTTCATTTTGGATGTATGGTGGTAAAAATGAATTAGTGCACTTACTTTATCATTTGGTTAAAATGAATGTGCTTTCTTAGTGAATTATACATCGTTTAATTGAGAGAAATGAATAATTTCCATTCTTGCTTTGGTGTTCCATGGGTGGCTATGTCACAATGTCAATTTCACCCTTGTAGTGATATGAGTTATTATTGTTTTGGTTTGGTTTTGGGAGTGTTTAGCTCTCCAACTTCTCTCCTTTCATTTGATCCTTGTGTAAGGCTCCTTGGTAGTTGTTTCTCTCTTGATGCAATGAGTATCAATCAACTGTGAGTGTCTTGGGATCATGAGAGTTGGAGAGGCTCATGTTGATCGTTTCTTTGTCTTTTGGGACTTTTGGGGGTTCATTAGTGTCCCTAAGATGTTTGACTTTGACGAAGAGTCCTTGCTCAACCTTAGAGAAAAATCCTATTCTTGAAACTTGCAAAATTTCACTTTCAAATGCTTGGCAAGGAATATGGCACCTAGATTGGACTACAATGCCTAGGTTGGACTAAAGTGCCTAGGTGGGACTACAACACCTAGGAGAATTCAAGAATAATTTATATACTTTAAGTAGATTTGTATCTTAAATTGCGTGCTAAAAATATTTAATTTTCATGTCGATTATTTGATTTTATTTTGACATGTAACTTACGTGTAAGTCAAAGTGGGGGCAAGATGTAATGTTGAAAATTGGACACCAATGTCTTTTCCATTATGTTTTAGACCCACAACAATTAAGTTTTCCTTTATGTACATTGGCTATTGTGCAAGATGGTATGTATATTTTGAATGAAAGTTGGAAAATAACCTTATGTTAATGTGTCCTCGTCACTCATCTCTAGGATCTAGATTCAATCTCCATATTTGATCATTCATCACCATAGTTCAAAACTATAGGTACATAATTAACCTAGGTCATTTTTGCAATCATGGATTTGAACCCTAAACCTTTAAATTTGAATTTCTTAATTTGGGCATTGTTTTCCTCCCTTACTAGCCATTATGAGCTAACTAAAGTGCAACTTATTTCAAATCACATATTAGGGTGGTGCATTTAATAATTAGCCCTAATTCAAAAAGAATTATCTAGGATTAATCAAGGAGAGAAAAAGGAATATATTAAACACATCTCGAGTTTAATTGTAAATGATGCATAATTGTTACATTAGCATTGCATCAATATCCTAGGAGCATATTAATGTACAAGATCCAAAATTACATACTTTAAAATTTCCTTTATTGCATTTTGCTTCCATTTTAGTGATCCTGCCACATGTTTGTTTTGACCCCTTCTTTACAATCTTTCTCATTTTCCCTGACCTTGTCCTAGCTTGCCTACATCATCTTCACCCCTTTATGTGTTTGTCCTTTTGATTTATTGTTTATTCCCTTTTGTCTCCTTGTCTTAGGGGTTTTTCCCTTCCTCATGACCCCTCATCCCTCTTCCCTTGCCATATTTTTATTCTTTAAAATGGTGATTTCTATTCATAAGCTTAGTCCTAGGGGCTAACTAGATTTCAAACTTGGGAGAAGTAGTGAAGAATCCAACAAAGATCTAGTTCAAAGAAGTGGTTGGAAGACCAAGAAGAACCTCTCTTCAAATTTTTAGGTTAAATGGAGACAAAAGACTTCAACTCAATCCTAGGTGCATCTAAGACTTCTCCTTGGTCTTGGGCATAGTACTGGATGCATCGTTGGACTTCTCCTTAATGTTGGGTGCACCAATTCCATGAGGTGAAGTCTTGGCCTTAGGATTCAATAAAATTTAGTTTTCATCCTCCTAGTGGTCTATATATGCTAATTTTGGAGTGTCCTATCCTAAAAACTAGGCGTATCTCTCTACATTTATGCTTTTGTTTGATTTCTAATGTATTTGATTTGATTTGACACTTGTTTAGCCATTTTACTTCATGTTGAGCTGATTTCTATTATGATTTTCTACACTAAGTTTTGATTAGGAGTAGATTCTAAATACAACTAAAAAATTCAAACCCCTATGACCTCAAGGACTTTGCCTCAACCTTGGACTTCTCCACACCCATGGGAACATATCCTCCAGGAGGTGAAGTCCAAAGCTTAGAAACCAATGAAAATTAGTTTGTAGCCTCTCTAGATAGTCCTAAGCTTGATTCTAGTAGTTCCTAGTCTTTTTAAGTGCATTTGTATCCATTTCTTTGTTGGTTTGTGTTTTGAAGATTACTATTTCTATTTTCCTATTTTCCATTGCTTGTGTGTGTGTATTTATTCATAGATCAGATGCAACTCCTATTGTTATGTTTTAGTGTAGAAAAACACTTTAGTTATAATTACATTAATACTTAACAACACTTTAACAAAACTCATTTATATTCATTCAACTGCATGGCTACTTCTTGTCCTTGATCTTTCACTTAGATTTGTAAATTCAGTCTGCTATGGGTTTGGCTAAGGATAACATGACCCTCATGATTCAACAAATTTGTCAAAAATGTTTTTAAACACTACTAGTTCCTTATAGTGATATAGATATTAGAGAATAAAGGTGAGTGAATTTGAGTAATTACATATTAATTAGTTAGTTCATTCATGTGGGTATAGGTTTAAGTTTGTGTGCTAGTTCACTTTTATATGCATGAAGATTAGGTTCACAAACACAAATATGAACTTTAGCAAAACATAGTTTTTGGATTCTAAGACACTTGTCAAATCAAGTCCTAAAATTCTAGCAATGTGAAAAAATAATTTCTGGGATCTTCCACAACACATCTCCATCTCTAAGATTTAGCTAAGTATCACCTTTAAAATTATTTAATTTACATAATTATTTTAACATTTATTATTTTTAGTACCAACTCTTTTATATACTTTAATGCTTTATATTTATTTAATTCTAGATATTTATTAAGTGGTTTATTTTCCTTGAAATACCATGTAAGAGAATAAATCACCTCTTACACAAATGTCCTCTAGGGTAAATAATTAAACAATTTATAAGTTGGGACTAGAATAAGTGCATAATTAAACAATGGGAGGTTGGGAGGGAGCCTTACCACATCATCACGGGTGGCAAGGCTGAGGCAGAGGAGGCAGGCAATCATGGTATGTATTTGCTTCAAGATGGCATGAGCAGAGGGGAGGTCGACATCAATTACCTTTAGTGCCAAGCCTTAGCACTATCTAGTAATCATTCCAAGGAATGCCTTCGAGAATCTTCGGTGGGCAGGCTAGGAGAAGGATTTTAGGGAAGGCAGTTTCTCCTTTTCGCAGTTTCTTTCCCTGTCCGCTACCAAATGCCTTCTCATTTCGTTGCAATAATATCGACAGAATCTATCTGCTATGGGGGGATGGATACCCCAATTAGACTAGTCAACAACAAGAGGCAAATGGCCTTCATTGGTAGTATCACTGACCTCAGACTGCAGAGGATGCTTCGCAGATCAGATGAGCTATTGGTGGGGGCTGTGAGAATGATCCTGGGCAAAGATTATATGGAGAACGATGAAAGATACCAGGTGGATACAGACATCTCTTCGAGGGTCTTAGCAATGCTATTGGAATTGGATACGGAAAAGGCAGAGGCGACATCCATCATGAGAGGCATTTTCAATCCAGAACACTTAGGTGATTTGGATAAGACCTTGCAAGTAGCCAGCTCTAATATTGGAATCCCCTGACCAAAGGATTGGAGTATTCTTGACGATCCCAGAGCAGTGATTAAACTATATCCATTCATCTTGGATGTCAAGGGATTCAACCTGGTGGTGTTGAAGGAGCAGCTGATGGTTGTGGTGGACTACATCAGAAGGGTGCTGGGCTTGGTCATGGTCGTTGGCTTCCAGTGGGTGGAGGACTTCAGTATGAAGCTTGCAGAGTATGATAGTTAAGTAATTTTAGTGTCTTTATGGCTTCATTTTGTATAGTAGAAGCCAATAATTAGCTAGTCCAAGTATGTTTATAGTTTCATAAGGTTGTTTACAGTATTGACCCTACGTGGTCTTCTTATATAAGTTCTTAGTCTGGGAAGGGAGATAGGTCTGAACATACTGCCAGCCATGAAAGGGCTAAGGAAATGTATCTTTTTTGGCATACTTTTTAATATAGACTTCCTATTATGAATAAAAAAAATGCACAATTAATTTTATAGAATTTAAATAAGGCAAATGTGATACCTAACTTGAATTTCAATGGTGGAATATGTTTTTGATATATTAAATAAGGAAAAAAGGGTCCTAGTTCCTTTACATCATCATATAGAACATAAAGAAAACACAAAAAGCTAAGGACTATAGTCAAGAAAAAATGTAACAACTACACAGAAGCAACAAAAGAACAACACAAAGACAGCAATAGAATAACTTGATAAATAGTAGATCAAAAACTAACTAGACCCCATGATGGGTAATGAGGCTCCTCAAGTCCTTGCATATAGTATTCAACTTTTCCTCCCAGGGGGTAGTTCCACCACAATCCACTTGCTTATCATCTTATTTCTATTTTTTCTTAGACTTGTCTGCTATATTTTTTTGAATTTGTTACCCCTTCTTAAGATTTTCTTGCAAAATCACTATGCCAGAAGTAGAGTGCCAAATCGTGTTATCATGAAGATTGACCATTTTTCCCATAGCTTCCTCAGTTTTAACCATTTCTTGAACAACATAGATATCCTATCATGGAGCTCAACCCATTTGGTGTCACATATATCACAACTATGATCCTTAGTTACACTCATATCCTCAATGTCTTTGTAATCTTTAATAGGAGAATCAGAATAAACATTATTAGAATCCTCAAGGGGGGTTTTATCTTCAACATCCTCTTCATAAGAGTCATACTCTGTGCTCTTAGAATTATTAGAAAGAATAGAATCAGTGTTGGTAACAATTTCTTCCACATCTTTCTTCATAGAGGCTTGATTAATGTCTCCTTCCAACTCATCTCTCTTCCCAAGATCCTACTTGGTAGCAATCCTTGTAGAACTTCTCTCATTCTTGGCATCATTAATTTCAATGGAATGGGCTAGTCTAGTTGACCTCTTCCCACCCCCAATAACCTTGGGTTAACTACCTTTGTTGGGGTTACTGACCTCTTGCACTTCAGGGTTATCATCCCTACTAGTTAGGTCAGGGTTATTAGGAACAAAAGTAGCATAAATGTCCATCTTAGCAATATAAGATTTTATTCTGATACTTTTTTACATTTAACTTCTTCAACTTTAGAGGGAGCACCTAAGACATGCTTAGCTTTATCCCCTTTTAAAAAAAGAAGGATGTGCTTAATGGTATGAGCAGCTAGGTTCTTTTTACTGGTATTATCGTTGGGCTTCTTATTAGGTGTGTTCAAAGAGAGGGCAACAATGCCTTGATATGTTGTGAAGATGCTAGGAATTGGTTTGTCAATGTTTTTAAAATTAGGGCCTTGATATGTCATATGTCTTAGAATCTATAAATTGACTATGCATTATTCTAGTTTAGACTTGTGAGTATGGAATTGATCTCTAATCTTACAAAATTGGTTTGGCACATAGAACTAAACCTCAATCCATTGAAGTGAACTAATAGGGAATGGATGACTATACAAGATTCACCTCAACTTTCCATACCCATCTCTAAAGTAGGGTGTTGTTAACAAACAATTTTTTGGAACTTGCTAAGTGAGAGTAATGTTCTCTTCATTCAATCCCCTAGGACTAATTCAATAGTGATGAACCAAGATTGAATACAATAGATGAGCATGCAATATTCCTAGGATGATTTATGTTGGTGTATACTTTGATAATGCAACTAGAATCCTCAATGATGTACAAATGGATTAAGGAAAGTGGCATGGCTTGAAATGGAATAATTAATGCCCTTAAATACAACAACATGCACAAATCCACACAAAAATACTCTAGGTCAGCTATAATATCACAGCTATTTCAACTAATTAGAAAATGTGGCACAATTTAAAATGAAATAAGGAATGCCCTTAGATATTTGTATTTAAGATGTCTATACTAATTAAAATATCAAAACTATTCCAAAATTCAACCACTTGTTTAATTTTCTTATAAAATTTTAAATATATATAAATTAAGAATAATTATTAGATTAATAATTTTTTCATATAATTTAATAAGATTATATTAATGTATAACATTGTTTTATTATTAATGTTTCATTTAATACCATTGAAATACCCCTCAAAAGAATATAATGAGATATATTGTTTTCCATTTAATCTAATATTAATGGATTGTAGGGATGATTTTATATTTTATAATTGTAAGGGTAAAATGTGGTTTAATCAAATGAATAATATCAAACCCAAACATCAACAGAATAATGAAATAAGAAAGATTGAACGAAATGAAGCAATGAATAACACAATGCAAACCTTCCCTGTTTCAAAGCTTCTGTTGTTTGCCTATTACAACTGTCCTTTTGCTGATGAAGTAGGCCCTTAGAGAGTGCACTCTTTTAGCTGTGTTCAAGGATGTCAATAGTAAATGGCTGTTGTGATAAACGTGCAATGAAGATGAGCTCCAAAGCAAATGTGTGATCTCAAGCAAATTGTATTGGAGTGCCAAAGGCGCGCGGGTAGAATTCTGCAAAGTAACAATACGAATAGCTTGGATGAATAGAATGGAGGGATGAGGCTTCTTTTATAGACTCAGAGGAATGAGAATCAATGGTTGAGAAGAGATATGAAGATCAACGGCTGAGGATGGTTGAGAAATGTGCAACCAGTAGAAATATGACAAGTGTCTCACCTCCATCATGGAAGAGGGGATTTGACAACATTGATTAGAGAGTTAACTCTTTTAACTGATCAGTTAACAAACTTGATTAGTCAGTTGGAAGAATGAATTATGGAATTGACTGAATTGATTGAGGGATTAACTCAATTGACTGGTTAGTTAACACTTTTGATTGATTAGTTAACTAACTTTTGATTTGAGAAGAAATAGGACATGTGGGTGAGGGAAAAATAGGTAATTAAATATTTAATATATTTAATTACATGTGCAACCTGATGAGGTGGACAAGGTGAGGTGGAAAAGTGAGGTGTAAGTGTGAGGTGGATTTTTGAATTTAGAACTTAGGATAGAGGAATTTGGATTAATTAAATAATTTATGATTATTTAATTGTGTAGGACATTTAGAAGAATTTTAATTAAATAAATAGATTTTATTTAATTATGGAACAGTGAATCGATTAAATAAATTTAGAATATTTATTTAATTGATAGAAGAATGGAATAAATATTTAGAATATTTATTTAGGATGAATCGTGTCATTTTTAGGCATATACAATAATAATATTTTTTTTGAGAATATACATGTAAAAATCATTGTAACCCAATTATGTTATTATTTAAAATTTTATATTATAATATATTAAGTTATGTTGCCTCATTCCTTTAAATTAATGTCTAATATTCTGTGTATGTGTATTTGCACTATGGCAGGTGCAACTATTGCAAGTGCAGGATGGCCCAAATTTTCAATCATTCTCAGCCTTCTCCAATTCAAAGTTGGACACCACAGAAAATTGATAATATGAAAATTAATATTAAATCTAATCTTATGGGTGAAATTTAAAGCTATACATAAAAATACAAAAAAATCCCACCTCATGTTGTAGTTTCTTTCACGAGTCCCCATCCCAAATCTATGGCGCTTCTTGTTGCCATGTACAAACAATAAATATTTTTATACTGGATATCAGAATCAACTCCTAGGAGAAATAAATTCAAAAAAACTATGGTAATAGAACAAACAAACTCGAGAGAACTCAATATCAATCTCTTGTGAGAAACAAATTCCTGAAAACTATGGAAATACAATCCAAAGCTCAAGGAAAACAAGTTTCGAGCTTATGTGAACTGTCTTTTGTCAACTCAGTTGTAGTTATCACATATAGAAGTGTTACGTCAGAAAATGTCCCCTTGGGGGCTTTTCCCTCTTAAGGTTTAGCTCTCGGGTCTTGTTTATGCATTTAGAGTATTTTTCATGTTAGTTTTACTTCCTGATGAGAAAACCCAGAAGTCCCATGGCAATTTGAACTCAGGGGATGCACTTATGACAAATCCTACCTGAAATAGGGGGTGGACATGGGCGCCTGCGCCTTAGTCCTGCCCTATTTTAGGTCAGGCCTAATTTTTAATTATCAGTTTGTGACCGTTATTTAGGTCCTATTCCGACACAGTAAGTTTTAATTACAAATTTCTTGGTGGGAATGTTTGTAGTTGCATATCTAAGCATGTTTAGGCATTCATTTGTAAACTAGATGGAAACTAGATGGCATTTTCGATTCATGATATTATGTGAAAGTGATTCAAGGCATTCATTGTGGGTTGCAGAGTAGAATTTGTGTTGTTCTTGTGTTTGTGATTGTAGATTTGGCAGCCATCTCCTCATGGCATGAAGAGCTTCTTCCTTCCATGAGATCTTCACTACAAGGTGATATCAATTATGTTTTCAATCATTTATCATTTGGATTTTACCTCTATCCCATAGGGATATGCATTCTTTATCTAACAACGGTGTTTAGAAGACTTGAATGTCTCTCCAAGGCTTGACTGAGGCAAGCCTCTAAACACCACAACCCCTAGCCCATTTTTACGTGATTGTAGGTTACAGGTTGTAGGAGTAGAAAAAGTGGAGATGTAAGAGAGCAGTGTAGACTGTCGAAATTGCAGATCAAAGAAGAAAATAGGGACCTAGACTTGGGTGCCCGCTCATTAGTCCTTTGGATCCTGCAACTGAAGAGTCTTTGGAACAACAAAAACATGTTGTAGACAAGGTTTCTAGATCCTGACAAAAAGTATGGCATTGGACTAGGGCACCCTCTCATTAGTCCCTGACTATTCTGCTTTCTGAACTTCAAAATTTGGTACGCATTTGATTATCATTTAGTATCTCTGTGTGCAAGCATTTTCCGTGATTTATCCGTTTGCTTCCAAATTTGCATAATTAGGGTTTTGAGCATAATTGGGCTTAATTAAACAACAAATCTACACAATTCCCATTTTCACTACATTCCAAGTGACTGCAGGCCTGATAGTAGATTTCCTACTCAGCCTAAAGTCCTTCAATGTTTGAGGTGAAAGGACGATTCATACAAATTAACCCTAAACATAAAGAAATCCTCTTGTATCAATTTTCACCTTAAACATTTTGGTGAACCCATGTTTTTAATGAATTTTGCACTTTACTGAGTGTTGTACTTCATATTTACATTCATTTCATTGTTAATCTTATTGCATTTGAAAAATTACAAAAAAATTGGAAAATTTTGAAAAAATTGGCATTTTTAGCTTGCATTTTCATATAATTTAGATTAATTGGCATTTAATTTCAATAAATTTATGTCATTATCATTAGATATGTTTTAAAATACATAAATTTTTCATACATCATTCATTTAGATTGCATTTTCATGCTTAAATTGTTGAAAATTGCTTGAAATTGTGCATTTTTTCATATAACCTAGTTTTGCATTAGCTAGGATTTGTAGTCAAAATCTTGTTTCAGATTTACTACAATTTTAAAATACTAATTAGGATTGATTTATAACTATAGTGTTGCATCATAGTGGTTTGCTTGCAAAATTTCATGCCTAGGGTTTGAAAACCTTGATTTTTCACTAGATTTTGGCCTTATCATCTCTCTAGATTTGCACCCTAGGCGTGTTGTAAAGGATTTTTATGCACTAATTGGTTTTTATAAAGGTTATTATCTTCTTCCCCTCCTAAAATTCTTTACAACACCTTTTCATTGGGCTCTTACAATGGAAATTTGGTGAAAAATTACATATTTTAGCTATATTTTCCCTAGGGTTTGATCTTGAGTGGCACTATAAGCGTGTTGTGAAGAATTTTTTGGAATTAGATGTCTGTTATTACTGTTATAATTTTATTTCCATCATCATTTTCCTCACAAAAACCTTTGTCATACTCTTTTGCATTGAAATTTGGTGAAAAATTGCATATTTTGCCTATATTTGACCTAGGGTTTGACCTAGATTTGCACTCCAAGCGTGTTGTGAAAGATTTTATGGCTTTAGGTGACTGATATTACTGATATAATATTCTTTACCTCCTAAAATTCTTTACAACACCCCTTTTGTTGGGTCTTTGCATTGAAAGGTTGTGAAAAATTGCATATTTTAGTGTATTTTCACTAGGTTTTGACTTGTCATCATCCTAGGTTTGCATCAAAAGGGTGTTGTGAAGGATATTATTGCTTTATTGGACTGATATCAGACATATTATTTTCTTCCCTTGATCAATTTCCTTACAACACCTTTTCTTTCACTTATTTGCATTGAAAAAAGTTGAAAAAATCAGTCATTTTAGGTCATTTTCATACATAGTTTTGCACTTGTCTTTTGCATAACTTTTGAAAATATTTTAAAATATGATTTTACAATGATGTTACAAGACATTTCACCATGGCATATTCATCTCATTTCTCTTTGGTATCTTTACATGCATATATCAAAAACTTCGAGAGTTTCTACAAATTTCTTAATATGAATCCTCATGTTCTCACTTACATACAAGCTATGTATCACAAAGATATATTTAAATGCTCTTAATTTGAAATCCTTGACTATGTATCTGATTATGAAAACTTCATATCTCTCATGAATACATACCCTTGGGTAGTAGAAGCTTTGACAAGACACATTGAGAATGATGAGAGTGAAAGTTCTCTTAATGCTTTGGATTTAATAGCTCAAACATATGGTGATGACGATGATGATGATTCCATAGATTATCCTACTTCTCCTACAATTGAATGTTCAAGAACCCTAGATGAGAAGACTATGGATAGCTCTATTAATGATAAAACACCTTGCCTTCTTAACAACACAAGACCTTCCTCTCATCCCATTGCTCTCCCTGGCCAAGATGTAGCATTAGTGGATGAGAAAAGGTCTCTCTCATTAAATCCTTTAGGGATGGATGTTGGGTGCAATCAAGAGGAAAATAGTGTTAGTTCAATATTCATTAATAGACTTTGTAGCAATATTCCTAAGATGATTGTCTGAGGGGCACCTAGTGCACCCTCTTGTTTAAAGTCAATGATTACAGTTTAGGGTAGACCTACTGATCACATCTACAACTATGCAAAGCAAATCACTCAAGGAAATCTAGGTGTTCAAAATGTGTCACAACAACCACACCATAATATAATTGCTCACACATACAACACCCGTAATAACAAGAAAAGTAAGCAATCACTGCATGTGCTTATATCTCTTCCATGTTCCCAACCTATGCTCCCTCCACCACCTCGTCTTACTCATAAAAGTGGTCAAGAATATGATCTTGTCAAACAGCTTCGCACTACTTTGGCTAAGATCACTCTTTGGGATTTAATACAAACATTGCCTACATACCATGGAATGCTCCAAGAAGCTTTACAAAAGGTGATTGTTCCACCTACTGTTAAGCTGAATGATGTGGCAGCTCTATTAGATTGTATGCATGTAACAAAAATGGAGATTCTCTTTCAACCACATGAATTGCCATCAATTGAAGTTCAAAACCAATATGATCCATCTATAATCTTTGTCACAATAAATAAAACATTGGTAAAGTGTGTTATGATTGATAATAGATCAGATTTGAATGTTTGTGGTGTTGATTTGTTACATAAGATTAAGGCCGACACATCTTTAATCAGATCAGATAGCATTAGCATTTGTTGCTTTGATAATGTTGGATGAAAATCCGTCGGCACTATAGCTCTACCTATACAAGTAGGACTTGTGATTGTGCCTACCTTGATTCATGTCATGCCTTGTTCTCTATCTTACAACATGATTCTTGGTAGACCTTGAATTCATGCATTAGGGGCAGTCCCTTCCACCCTGCATCATTCAATCAAATTTTTATTCAAAGATAAACTTCATACTATTCATGCCGATCTTGAAATGGATAGCTTTTTACATATTGAAAGGCAAAAACTAGTTTACAATCATATGAGCTTACACAATTTACGAGCTGATCCATCAAGGCCGCTTGCCACAGATAATGTTGTGCAAGACTCTAAACCATCGAATGCACTTTTTGCTGATGATTGGGGTTCATTAGACTTTACTCCATCCTTGAATGGGGAATATAAAATTAATAACTCTGACACATCCAAAGTTGCATCGATCTCATCTAAACAATCTTTGGAAACACCTAAAGTCTCCTTGGTAGTGAATAAAGGCAATACTTTTACTTATACTACAAATTATGAGACCTATGAGGCTTCACCATCTTCTAAGGAAATGACATTCCTCTATGGTCAAGGATTTAAAATCCTTTATAACAACTGTGACTATGTTGTTAAGGGAAGTGGTGTAAATCAACAAGGGATTCGAGTACCTATAGAATCCACTTCAAGATATTACTCAAATGGCATTGGATATAATATTTTTAAAGAAAAGAAAGCCTCTCCTCATCCTAGACTCAATGTTAATGCAATTTCAACAAGACTAAATCAACATGAGAGATATCCTAGATATGTATGTTCTTAATGATGGTACTACCCGGTAAGTCATCATTCTTCTATGTTGCTTCTCCTCTATTTTCACTATTGTGTGTTGTGTCTTACGGACATAGCATTGCGGTTGGTGACTTGGGGGCACCCTCCTACATGACTGTCCCTAAGGCACTTGTTTCTCCTCTCTTGATTTATTGTTTCCCTTCCTCTAGTGTTTCTATGTTGTGGGAAGATGATGAAAAACATATTATACTGATGCGGAACTAGTGTCCCTTTAGCGAGAAATAAAAAAATGGACTTAATTCTTATATGATGATGGGGTTGATATATATTATCTGACGCTTGGCTAGTAGAATCACTCCGTGCACTTTGTCGTGTGATCTTGATGATGTCTTATCTCTCTTACAAAACATAATAATACTACTGCTCCGTCCACTTTGTTTGTCTTTGAATCTCGCCTTGGTGACACTCAGTTTTCAGATTTTCATGGTATAGCCCCACGGTTATACTTGATCTCCAAATTCATAGTATAACCTTGGCTCTTTATGTGATTGATCATATGCATTGATGTTGTTGTTTATCATGATTATATGGACACTAACACTTTTCTTGTAGGGATATGTTTGTGGGAACATTTGGCAATCGTAAAGTACATGTCACTTCTGGGGGGCATGGGCTTTGCGAGAGCTCATGTTTCCTTGTGTGTTTTCTTCCTACCTTAACATGCTTGATATCGATACCTGATATAAACCACCTTAAGGTGGGGGCATATATAAGGTAAGCTGCTTGTTCTAGATGTTAGAAATGTGCTTGTTCTCAAGTGCAGTCTTAAAGACTGGTGGCGATGAGTCCCTCCTGCACTCTAAGATTTGTTTGAAATCTATCATTTAAGCCCTCTATGGAGGCAGGGATATTGCATCTCTTTTCTATCTTAATCCCTCCGTGGAGATGGGGATGGTGTATTTCTCATGGAGAGTGCAATCCTATCATTTTCAAAAGTCCTCATCACGAGGCAGGGAGCGGTTCTGTGACTAACTCAACCCTTAAGAGTGTCTTTAGTGATTGTTGTGGCGAAGCGCAATTATCGGTGTGTGCCTGTAATGTACCTGAGATGGTGTTGAACCTAGAAATAGGAACAATCCATCGCTTGTCTTCCATGTTTTCTCTGTGTCTTCCAAGTGTGTGTGTTGTTGTTGATGATGATGAGTCATAACAACATGCATAAAAATTTGCACAACAAACCTTTATTATCTTGTAAAGTACGATCAACATAGGATAAGTTGATGACTCCAAGTCTCTGTTGATCAGGTCATGATTGTCTAGAGTTACCCAGAGGTTAATGTGACATGTTTTCCATTTCAAGGGGCCTTACATTTGTTTGTATGATTAGTATGATTCTGTTTCCTGTAAGTATGCTACACATAGAGGTTATTTCTACTCTATTTCTAAGATAACTAATGTATTTGCAAGTTTGATCAATTCTTCTGATTATTGATCATGATGATGCTGTTCTTTCTTCTACACAGTATATTTACTCAAATGATGTGTATGTAAGTAGGTATATGCATGAATTTCATGGATTTGTGTGTGAATTTGCATGATATTTGTCAATTGAACATGCTTTTACTTCAAATATGCTATGTATTTCCAATTATCTACGAGATGTCAACATATTTTATGTTATTTGCTTTTAATTCACTATTCTTTGTAATTGTGGTGATGAGTTGTTATGAAATTAAAAGAAATCTAAATGAATGCTTCTAATTTTTGGTGAATCTTTAGGTATTGGACCACATACATACAAGATACATTCATGAGGAGAAGAAATCGAACCATATTTTCACCAGGATGTTCTACAACTAGATACGGGTGATGCTAACTTCAAAGGATAAGGAATGAAAACAATACATGCAGACTGACAAGCACTCCAAGGGACGCAGCTGATCAAAGCATGTATCAAGATTTCAAACATAGATTACTCAAGATTTATGATGATTTGTAATCAAATTGTCTTCTCTTTCATTAAGTATGCATAACATGTAAGTTTACAATAGCTTTGAAATAAGTCTTGATATTTCAGCAATCAAATTTCAATTAAGCTTCCGAATGTTCAAAATAAAGCACCCCTGCACCTTTTATAGAATAAGGTGAGGAGGCAGTTACAATTCACCCATGGTTAGGATTTGTTAATTAAGATCAACGGTAGATTACATCCTTTGACTCTGTCAACTATCCCTCGTGGCACAGGTTGCCAACTAGCAACCATCTGGATAACTCATTATCTTATGAGTACCTGATGCATATATCTTCCTTGTGGTGCATCTCTATTCATTCCTTGGGTTCCTCTTCTTCATGTTCTTCTTCTCCATCATGCTCATCATCTTCGTTGCTTTTTGTATCACTATCTCCCTGATGAACATCATCCTGTATATGGACCTTCGTTGCTGTCCCGATATTTTCATAAGCCTGTACTATTTTATTTACTTTCCCCGCCATCTTGAGTTTTGGCTTTTGTAATGGTGTGCTTATGAGACTGAAATTTATCTTTGATTACTTCCAGCTTAGCCTTTCTGCTGTTCAGTGTCTCATTGTAAATCTCCACCTTGACCTTGATCCTCATGATCTTATTCATCACCTCTTCTATCAGGTGGGTGAGGGGGTCATCAGCCACTGGTTGGAAATTATCATGTAGTGTCTTGATGGCAAAGTCTGCATCTTGATTTTCTATCTTACCCTCTACCTTTCCTTCTAATGCTTCAAGGATCTCTGCTTCATGTGCCATCATGCTGTGCAGCTTTATATTGATATCCCTGAGCTTGCCACAACACTTCTTTAGGATATCACATTCGAACTTGATATCTTCATACCAAATGTCTATCAGTAGGGCATTGTTATTATTTAACACTTGATTGTTAATTAGAATTTGAGGATCAATCCCCTTTATTTCACTCAAAGCAGTTAGGTCCTTTTCCAATTGGAATGACTGTCTTCCTCTCTCATTCTACATTTTATCTACTTTTCTCTTCAAACTGCTTAAAGAATTCCACCTCTGTAAAGAGGTTCTCAATACATCCTCCACTCTTGTAAGGGCTGTTAGCATCCATTTATCCATGATCATAGCCTGATGCTTCATGAGGTCCAATTTTTTAACTTCCTCAAGTGAGATAAGTTGGGTAATGTGCTCCTTATGCTGCTTATTTTTCTCTTTCTCTTTCTTCACCCTTTGGGTCAAAGAATCTATGATATCCTTCCCTTCCTGACCCTTTTGGTCTTCATTGGCAAAACCCAAATCCACAGTTGTGATTTGGAACTCTTCCATGGTGATTTTGCCCTTCTCCTTCTCTACAGTGGGAAGTGCTACTTGGGTAGTCCTTCTGCCTGTAGCAGGATCTCTTCTGATAGCCGATGTCAATCAGGTTTCCTCTTTGGCTTCATGATAGTCTCTGCAAACAAGGTAGAAACATAAAATTCTTGGACTTCAAAGCCTTGTTCCATACCTATTTCTTTTTCAAGCCACTGAGGCACTTCATCTCCAGATCCTTGACATCCTTTGTCATCATCATGTCTACCCTGATCTCCAGTATCTGCATTTGTTCTGGATGGAGAAGGCGACTTCATAGTTTCTTCCTCATGGATTTCCTCATGAGGGGGATCCTGTTGCATCTCTTCTTGTTGAGGGGTCTCCTTTTGTAGGGGAGGATCCTATGGAATGTCCACATGATAATCATGTGCTTGATCTTGCACTCCCTCTTGCTTTGTCTCATCGACCTTAGTGTTTTCCTCCCCCTAAGGCATATTTACATCTGTGGATGCATGGGTTTCTAGGCCTTGTGCATCACCCTAATCTTGGGCTACCTCCCATTCTGCACCTGAGGTAACTACATCTTGTGTTTTGAGGTCTTCATGACCTGATATATTCTTTTCTCCTGTATCTCCTTGAGTTTGGGTAGCATCATTACTTGATGTATCTCTATCAGCTTCTCCCTTCTGCTAGACTTCTACTATCTTTGGTGCAACGGCTATGTCTTGCTGTTGCTGGCCCATATCTGGAGCATTGCTCTCTACCCCAGCTTGCTTGGCTACTTCAATTTTCTCTGTGGCATTAGGTGCACCCGCCTTGTCTTTGGCGCTCACATCCTCCCTGTGTGTCAAATCTATAATGGCAGGGTTGGTCACCTGATTGACCAACTTGTCAAGCTTGATTTGTTGGGATGCCCTTTCTGGACTACTCTCCTTCTCTTCTTGAGCTATTTGTTTCAACCCTTCCAATACCGTCACTTGTGCTAATGGGGTCCCATGTGGGGTCATGTAGGTACTGGAGGCAAGGGTCTCCATCTTCTGAGAGGCAACACTTTGCACTACTTCATCATCCGATAGGTCCATGGTGTCTTCCAAGGAGAAAGGACCACCATGACCTGCTTTAGAAGCTTCTTTTGCTTGTTCCTCGACTCTTTTTGTCTTGAATTTGATAATGGTGGGAAGTGGCACATCATGCTGCAGTTCCTTCCTAAACACTTCACCACTAGCCCCTCTCAACACTATAGGATTGGTCCTGATCTCTCCCCGCATGGATGTCCTTTGTTTCTTGGGTGGAGACATCAGGGGCGCCGCCCTCCTTTTCCTACTGACCATCATTGGGTCATCATCTGTAGGCTCTTTACTTACCTGTTCTTCCTTAAAAGGGATATCCTCTTCTATATTTTGTTGTGAGGCTTGGCCTTCATCCTGCACTTCTGTAGTTTCTTTAGCTGGCCTCAGGATCCTTTTAGTCTTTGGTTTATCCATTAGAGGTAGTGCAGATGAGGCAGATGCCTATCCTGATGTTGATGCATCTGCAGCTGGTGTAGTAAATCTCTCAATTATGACCCCTTTAGGGCCCTCATCAGTCTTTTTTCCTCTAGGGGGACCCTTTCTCTATTTCTGCGTAGGCAACCTCTCCCCATTGGATTTTCTTTTCTCACCGAGGAAGTCATCATATTCCTCATCTGGGATCTCCTGCATTTTCTTCCTGGTGTCCACCGTAATGGTCACACCTCTTTTCTTCAACCTATTTATTTGTTCATCTACCCATGTTTGGGTTAACTGCAGCACCCCACCTGTAAACTAATCCAAGGAGATATCCTCTTGCCGTGTTAGATTAGGGGCTGAGATGGTGTCATTGTACACCTTCTTGTCTTCATATTCATTTGACATGGTCCTACCATCATGCTTCTTAAGTTGTACTGGCACTGGGATGCAGTCAAATGTCCTTATCTGATTTAGGGTGAGCCTCTGATATTTTCTTCTTCTTTCTTCTGCCTCATCCTCACAATAAGTCCAAAAATCCTCCAGGTGCCTCTGATGTATGGGCTTCCCCATTATTTTTTGCATCCTACCATAGGGGTCATAGGATCTAGCCAATGGAAATGGCTGCAGATACATCAGCTTCAGACCACCCATGATATACTCTATGCTCTATGAATCTGAGCACATATACCATCCCATGGATACTGGAAAAAGTACTCAGGGTATCTTCTTTTGTGCTTTGTATGTCTCTACTATGGTAGACACCTATCTCAAAAATTGCATCAGGACTACCACATCAGTAGGGTACCTAGGCAACATAAGGGGTTGGTCTTCAAATCCTTCCACCCTTATATATGAAAATGTGGCTAATTGAATAAACCAGGCTCCTTGCCTGTATACAACTTCTTGAGCCTCCATGCTCAATCTCTTGGTTCTATCTTCCTCCATTGTTATGACCAAATGCATAGAGAATGCATCATTCACCAACTTGTAATCTTGGAGGTAATTCTTTCTTTGTAATTGGGGATAGTGATCCCATATGTGGGCATCATCTACACTACTGGTAACCTTCCCTACTATTGTCAGGGCATCAAAGGTCCCCTTGTAGGTACATGAGTAGACAACATATGAGGTCATGTGGAATGAGCACTCCTAACCTCCCAGGTTCCTCATCTCCTCATCCAAAGCATCACTGATGACCTTGGCCCATAATGGCTTGTTATGTGTGTAGAGGACCATTTGGATGATCCCAAACATCTAATTCTTGAAGTTCCCAGCATGAGGCTGACCTGTCATCCTGATGAGCAGGGCAATCATGTATTGATACTCATTGTCAAAATCAAATTTATATAGGTGTACGGGCAACTTGGCAGAGGTAGTGTATGTGCTACTCTTAGACCTCCATTGGTACCTCCTCTTCCTTGCATTCTTCTTGTTGTTACTATATTCTATTTCTAGCTTATGCAGATCCACACTGACCACCTTCTTTCCAACTGGCAGGTTAAATGTAGATGTGATGCCCTTTAGCGAAAAGTCTGCATAAACTCTTCCATGTTTCTCCACCCGCCTGGTCTGAGTGTTATAGTTCCTGACACATTCTACTACCAGTTTTGGGATTTCCATGGCAGAGGGGAATCTGGTTGCATGCCACATTCCTGATACATATAATGCATCCAATAGGGTATTGTCCTTATCATGGTCTATTCTAGATGACCATACCACTAAATCTGTGTCTCCCTGGTGAGTGTCCCCAATTATACCATACTTGAATTGCACCCCCTCTGGCTGAACAAACATGGGCTTAAGAAATTTTGAATCAGATATGTTCTGTCTAAGGTCCGCCATGGATTCCTACAATGAACATGCCTTGTCTTACTATACAATATCTATATGCATTCAAACAACATTATATATCTCTACAAAATCATGTACACTCTATTCATTACTTTTTACTTCATCATGATGTGCACATTTACAGATTAAAACCATAAGAAAGAACATACTACTTGGACATGCAGAAAATGACAATAGGAGGGTTTTCAATTACTTACCTGATAACACTTTTCTCTTGGATTAGGTGGATGATTATGGAAAAGGGTAGCAAATGATGATGATCACCTGTTCCATTATGCTACAAGTTGTAGTCCGTTCATAGGTAGCCCGTACAAGGGTTTGACTTCTCTGTTCTGTAAATTCTCATTTTTTTGCAAGGTAAATGGAAATAACCTTGGAAAGTTACCTTTAAATGCATCTTTAGGGTAGGATTAGGGTAAAACTGTGTTAAATCAATTAAATCCGTTGATCCTCTGTAGAGAATCATGGATGCTGCCATGTGTTTGAATTATATTTTCAGTCGGTGGGAATCCATCTACTACATTTATGTCCATTTAATGTTAGGAACAGGAGGGGAGGGGTGATCTTTGAAAGATCAGGTGATATTCAAAATATGACCCCCCTTTTGATAAAATGACCTTCTGCCTTTGAGCACCTAAACTAATGCAAAAGAATCAGATGATGTGGTCAACGTTTGACTATATGTATAATCGGGTCATGAATTTAAGATTAGGGGATTTTCAAAATATGACCCCACAACTAAAATGACCCCCCTCGAAAGATCGGGATGACGTCACCATGTCAACAACCTTGTTTAAGCGTTGTGTTGTAATGATGTCATTGTCATGTTATTGAATATGGTGGGGATCAGATATATACGTCCGCAGGGTAAAATAGAATGATAACTTCATCATCAGGGTGGTATTCTTTGTTAGTTGGTTTTAAATGATGTCATCGTCATATTGGTAAAGGGCGATATTTTGCGCCGAGGGTGATATTCATAAGATGACGGATATTAAAAAACATGACCCCCTGCAAAATATGTGAAGTCATTTGACGGGTAGACAACAACTGCTATGTAAAATTGTCGTCTGGACTTTCACGGACCAAGTGATTATCAGGTGATAAACTTTTATCAAGGTGATCTTACAAGATATGACTGATGTTTGAAATATGACCCCTCTTCTTAGAATATCAGGTTTGACCAAAACTTTGACTCAACATAACATTCTCCCCTTAGAGAATTTCAGGGTGATCTAAAAGGAAAACTTGTTTGAAATTTCCTGCACCTTCCATCTATGAGGCTAATGATGTGAAATACTGACTTTGACAACTGATCTCATCATGGTGACTTATCTACCCCCTGTAGGATGACCTGCATGACCTATTTTACCAGACCGCCCAAAAGCAGAAAAACAACAAGCCAAAGCAGCAAAAAAAGTTGGGTCCCTGTTTTGTCAAGTCAAAATGGGGCATGTTGTGTAACCACACAACATGTGTATTGCATTTTTGTTCCCAAGCATAGTTTAAAGACTAGTGGCGATGAGTCCCTCCTATGATTTAGGATTTGTATGGCGTGTTTGATTTGTATGGTGTGTATTGCATGTGTGTTGCCCCATATGTAGTTTAAAGACCGGTAGCCATGAGGCCCTCCTGCATTATGGGTGGTGTGTTTACTTTCCTGTACTTGCATCTGCATTTCATGTATATGAAAATGAAAGAGAAAAAGAAATCATCTCTGTCTTCTCTGCATTCACTATCTTTAATGCTGTATTCTTCATGTTTTACATGATTGTAACTATATTCTCCATTTCTTGCGTGCTTGTTATTGTCTTCTCTGTGATCAGCCTGTCATCTCCGTGCTTGGAGTGTTTGCTGTGTTTGTTGACCGTACTTTAATGCATGTATTGGCCTTGTGTTTATTACATACATTAAAGTGGGGACTAAATGTTACGTCAAAAAATGTCCCCTTGGGGGATTTTCCCTCTTAAGGTTTAGCTCCCAGGTCCTGTTTAAGCATTTAGAGTATTTTTCATGTTAGTTTGACTTCCTGATGAGAAAACCCTAAAGTTCCATGGCAATTTGGACTCAAGGGACACACTTATGACAAATCCTGCCTGAAATAGGTGGGGTGGACTTCCGTGTTTTCTCTATGTCTTCCAAGTGTGTGTGTTGTTGATGATGATGATGAGTCATAACAATATGCATAAAAATTTGCACAACAAACCTTTATTATCTTGTAAAGTACAATAAACTTAGGATAAGTTGATGACTCCAAGTCTCCATTGATCAGGTCATGATCATCTGGTGTTACCTAGAGGTTGATGTGACATGTTGTTTTCCATTTCAAGGGGCCTTATGTTTGTTTGTATGATCAGTATGATTCTATTTCCTGTAAGTATGCTGCATAGAGAGGTTATTTCTACTCTATTTCTAAGATAGCTGATGTATTTGCAAGTTTGATCAATTCATCTGATTATTGATCATCATGATGTTGTTCTTTCTTCTACATAGTATATTTACTCAAATGATGTGTCTGTAAGTAGGTATATGCATGAATTTCATGGATTTGTGTGTAAATTTGCAAGATATTTGTCAATTGAACATGCTTTTACTTCAAATATGCTATGTATTTCCAATTATCTATGAGATGTCAACATATTTCATGTTATTTGATATTAATTCTTAGCTATTTGCAATTATGGTGATGAGTTGTTATGAAATTGAAAGAAATCTAAATGAATGCTTCTAATTTTTGGTGAATCTTTTGCTATTGGACCGCATACATACAAGATACATTCATGAGGAGAAGAAATCAAACCATATTTTCACTAGGATGTTCCACAGCTAGATACGAGTGATGCTAACTTCAAAGGATAAGGAATGAAAACAATACATGCAGACTGACAAGCACTCCAAGGGATGTAGCTAATCAAAGCATGTATCAAGATTTCAAACTTAGATTACTCAAGATTTACGATGATTTGTAATCAAATTGTCTTCTCTTTCATTAAGTATGCATAACATGTAAGTTTACAATAGCTTTGAAATAAGTTCTGATATTTCAACAATCAAATTTCAATTAAGCTTCTGAATGTTCAAAATAAAGCACCCCTGCACCTTTTATAGAATAAGGTGAGGAGGTAGTTACAATTGACCCACGGTCAGGATTTGTCAATTAAGATCAACAGTAGATTACATCCTTTGACTCTGTCAACAGGTTGCCAGCTGGCAACCATCTGGATAACTCATTATCTTATGAGTACCTGATGCATATATCTTCCTTGTGGTGCATCTCTATTCATTCCTCAGGTTCCTCTTCTTCATGTTCTTCTTCTTCATGATGCTCATCATCTTCATTGCTTTCTCTATCGCTATCGCCCTGATGAACATCATCTTGTATATGGACCTTCATTGCCGTCCTGATATTTTCATAAGCCTGTACTATATTATTTACTTCCCTGCCATCTTGAGTTTTGGCTTTTGTAATGGCATTCATATGAGACTAAAATTTATCTTTGATTACTTCCAGCTTAGCCTTTCTGCTGTTCAATGTCTCATTGTAAATCTCCACCTTGACCTTGATCCTCATGATCTTATTCATCACCTCCTCTATCAGGTGGGTGAGGGGGTCATCAGTCATTGGCTGGAAATTATCATGCAGTGCCTTGATGGCAAAGTCTGCGTCTTGATTTTCTATCTTACCCTTTGCCTTTCCTTCTAATGCTTCAAGGATCTCTACTTCATGTGCCATCATGCTATGTAGCTTTATACTGATATCCCTAAGCTTACCACTGCACTTCTTTAGGATATCACATTCGAACCTGATATCTTCATACCAAATGTCTATTAGCGGGGCATTGTTATTATTTAACACTTGATTGTTAATTAGAATTTGAGGATCAATCCTCTTTATTTCACTCAAAGCAGTTAGGTCCTTTTCCAATTGGAATGACTGTCTTCCTGTCTCATTCTACATTTTATCTACTTTTTTCTTTAGACTGCTTAAAGAATTCCACCTCTGTAAAGAGGTTCTCAATACATCCTCCACTCTTGTAAGGGCTGTCAGCATCCATTTATCCATGATCATAGCCTGATGCTTCATGAGGTCCAATTTATTAACTTCCTCTTTGGAGATAACAGTCAATGGGACTGCCGGATCTGCTGGTTTACTATCAAGGTTAATCAACCCCTTTATACATGCATGCAGTTGGGCAATGTGCTCCTTATGCTGCTTATTTTTCTCTTTCTCTTTCTTCACCCTTTGGGTCAAATAATCTATGATATTCTTCCCTTCTTGACCCTCTTGGTCTTCATTGGCAAAACCCAAATCCACAGTTGTGATTTGGAACTCTACCATGGTGATTTTTCCCTTCTCCTTCTCTACAGTGGGAAGTACTACTTGGGCAGTCCTTCTGCCTGTAGCAGGATCTCTTCTGATAGCCGATGTCAATTAAGCTTTCCTCTTTGGCTTCATGATAGTTTCTGCAAACAAGGTAGAAACATCAAATTCTTGGACTTCAAAGCCTTGTTCCGTACCTATTTCTTTTTCAAGCCACTGAGGCACTTCATCTCTGGATCCTTGACATCCTTTGTCATCATCATGTCTACCCTGATCTCCAGTATTTGCATATGTTCTTGATGGAGAAGGGAAATTCTTAGTTTCTTCCTCATGGATTTCCTCATGAGGGGGATCTTGTTGCGTCTGTTCTTGTTGAGGGATCTCCTTTTGTAGGGGAGGATCCTATGGAATGTCCACATGATGATCCTGTGTTTGATCTTGCACTCCCTCACACTTTGTCTCATCGACCTTAGTGTTTTTCTCCCCCTGAGGCATATTTACATCTGTGGATGCATGGGTTTCTGGGCCTTGTGCATCACCCTGATCTTGGGCTACCTCCCGTTTTGTACCTGAGGTACCTACATCTTGTGTTTTGAGGTCTTCATGACCTGATATATTCTTTTCTCCTGTATCTCCTTGAGTCCAAGTAGCATCATTACCTGATGTATCTCTATAAGCTTTGCCCTTCTACTAGACTTCTACTATCTTTGGCGCAACGAGTATCTCATGCTATTGCTGGCCCATATCTGGAGCATTTCTCTCTAACCCAGCCTGCTTGGCTACTTCAATTTTCTCTGTGGCATTAGGTGCACCCGCCTTGTCTTTGGGGCTCACATCCTCCCTGTATGTCAAATCTATAATGGCAGGGTGGGTCACCTGATCGACCAACTTTTCAAGCTCGATTTATTGGGCTGCCCTTTCTGGGCTACTCTACTTCTCTTCTTGAACTGTTTGTTTCAACCCTTCCAATACTGCTGCTTGTGCTAATGGGGTCCCATGTGGGGTCATGCGGGTATTGGAGGCAAGGGTCTCCATCTTCTGAGAGGCAACACTCTGCGCTACTTTATTATCTGATAGGTCCATGGTGTCTTCCAAGGAGAAAGGACCACCATGATGTTCTTTAGAAGCTTCTTTTGCTTGTTGCTCGGCTCTTTCTATCTTGAATTTGATAATGGTGCGAAGTGGCACATCATGCTGTAGTTCCTTCCTAAACACTTCATGACCAGCCCCTCTCAACACTATAGGATCGGTCCTAATCTCTCCCCGCATGGATGTTGTTTGTTTCTTGGGTGGAGACATCAAGGGCGCCGCCCTCCTTTTCCTACTGACCATCATTGGGTCATCATTTGGAGGCTCTTTACTTACTTGTTCTTCCTCAAAGGGGATATTCTATTCTATATTCTGTTGTGAGGCTTGGCCTTGATCCTACACTTCTGTAGTTTCTTTAGCTGGCCTCAGGATCCTTTTGGTCTTTGGTTTATCCATTAGAGGTGGTGCAGATGAGGCGGATGCCTGTCCTGATGTTGATGCATCTGTAGTTGGTGTAGTAATTCTCTCAATTATCACCCCTTTAGGGCCCTCATCAGTCTTTTTTCCTCTAGGGGGACCTTTTCTCTATTTCTGCGTAGGCAACATCTCCCCATTGGATTTTCTTTTCTCATCGAGGAAGTCATCATATCTCCTGCCTTTTCTTCCTAGTGTCCACTGTAATGGCTACACCTCTTTTCTTCAACCTCTTTATTTGTTCATCTACCCATGTTTGGGTTAACTGTAGCACCCCACCTGTAAACTGATCCAAGGAGATATCCTCCTGTTGTGTTAGATCAGGGGCTGAGATGGTGTCATTGTACACCTTCTTGTCTTCATATTCATTTGACATGGTCCTACCATCATCCTTCTTCAGTTGTGCTAGCATTGGGATGCAGTCAAATGTCCTTATCTAATCTAGGGTGAGCCTCTAATATTTTCTTCTTCTTACTTCGGCCTCATCCTCACAATAAGTCCAAAAATCCTCCAGGTGCCTCTGATGTATGGGCTTCCCCATTATTTTCTACATCCTGCCATAGGGGTCATAGGATCTAGCCAATGGAAATGGCTGCGGATACATCAGCTTCAGACCACCCATGATATGCTCTATGCTCTGTGAATCTGAGCACATATACCATCCCATGGATACTGGAAAAAGTACTAGGGGTATCTTCTTTTGTGCTTTGTATGTCTCTACTATGGTAGACACCTGTCTCAAAAATTCCATCAGGACTACCCCATTAGTAGGGTACCTAGGAAGCATAAGGGGTTGATCTTCAAATCCTTCCACCCTTATATATGAAAATGTGGCGTATTGAATAAACTAGGCTCTATGCCTGTATATAACTTCTTGAGCCTCCATGCTCAATCTCTTGGTTCTATCTTCCTCCATTGTTCTGACCAGATGCATAGAGAATGCATCATTCACCAACTTGTAATCTTGGAGGTAATTCTTTCTTTGTAACTAGGGATAGTGATCCCATATGTGGGCATCATCTACACTACTGGTAACCTTCCCTACTATTGTCAGGGCATCAAAGGTTCCCTTGTAGGCACATGAGTAGACAACATATGAGGTCATGTGGAATGAGCACTCCTAACCTCCCAGGTTCCTCATCTCCTCATCCAAAGCATAACTGATGACCTTGGCCCATAATGGCTTGTTATGTGTGTAGAGGACCATCTGGATGATCCCAAACATCTAATTCTTGAAGTTCCCAGTATGAGGCTGACCTATCATCCTGCTGAGTAGGGCAATCACGTATAGATACTCATCGTAAAAATTAAATTTATATAGGTGTACGGGCAAATTGGCAGAGGCAGTGTATGTGCTACTCTTAGACCTCCACTGGTACATCCTCTTCCTTACATTCTTCTTGTTGTTATTATATTATGTTTCCAGCTTATGTAGATCCACACTGACCACCTTCTTTCCAACTAGCAAGTTAAATGTAGATGTGATGCCCTTTATCGAAAAGTCTGCATAAACTCTTCCATGTTTCTCCACCCACCTGGTCTGAGGGTTATAGTTCCTGGCACATTCTACTACCAGTTCTGGGGTTTCCATGGCATAGGGGAATCTGGCTACATGCCACATTCCTAATACATATACTGCATCCAACAGGGTATTGTCCTTATCATGGTCTATTCTGGATGACCATACCGGTAAATCTGTCTCCCTGGTGAGTGTCCCCAATGATACCATACTTGAATTGTACCCCCTCTAGCTGAACAAACATGGGCTTAAGAAATTCTGAATCAAATCTGTTCCATCTAAGGTCCACCATGGATTCCTACAATGAACATGCCTTCTCTTACTATACAATATCTATATGCATTCAAACATCATTATATATCTCTACATCATCATGTACACTCTATTCATTACTCTTTACTTCATCATGATGTGCACATTTATAGATTCAAACCATAAGAAAGAATATACTACCTGGACATGCAGAAAACAATAACAGGAGGGTTTTCAATTACTTACCTGATAACGCTTTTCTCCTGGATTAGGTGGATGATTATGGAATAGGGTAGCAAATGATGATGTTCACCCGTTCTATTATGTTACAAGCTGTAGTCCGTTCACAAGTAGCCCGTATGAGGGTTTGCCTTCTCTGCTCTATAAATTCTCATTTTTTTGCAAGGTAAATGGAAATAACCTTGGAAAGTTACCTTTAAATGCATCCTTAGGGCAGGATTAGGGTAAAACTGTGTTAAATAAATTAAATCTATTGATCCTCTACAGAGAATCCATGGATGCTGCCATGTGTTTGAATTATATTTGTAGTCATCGGCAATCCATCTACCGCATTTATGTCTATTTAATGTTAGGAATAGGAGGGGAGGGGTGATCTTCGAAAGATCAGGTGATATTCAAAATATGACCCCCTTTTGATAAAATGACCTTCTGCCTTTGAGCGGCAAAACTAATGCAAAAGAATCAGATGATGTGGTCAACATTTGACCATATGTATATCGAGTCATGAATTTAAGATCAGGGGATGTTCAAAATATGACCCCGCAACTAAAATGACCCCCCTCGAAAGATTAGGATGACATCACCATGTTAGTTACCTTGTTTAAGCATTGTGTTGTAATTGTTAGTCTTAGGGTAGACAACTGAGAGGAGGGGTGAATTAGTTGTCCAAAACTTTCTTTCCAATTACACACTTAAATCCTCTTAGTGATTAGCAGTATATCAATAAGTCAATCATGAAACATAATGCATTTAAATTAAGAGCAGAAACACATCAACACATAAGACACCAAGATTTTGACGTGGAAAACCCAGTTAAGGGAAAAACCATGGGGTGATTAACCCAAGATTGTATTCTCTGTTAGAAGAATAGAAAGAACAAAATGGCACATGCCAATTAGGGCTCACTGCCCGAGCACACTGCTCACAAGAGGCCCACTGCCTACAAGAGACACATTGTCTACAAAATAGTTATCACATACATGAACTGGAGTATAGCATCTTCACCATGCTTGAATTAGTTCCATTTAAGCCCAAAACTTCCACTCTGCCTTTCACTTTCCTCCTCGCTACCACACTCTCATCTCCACAAGACATACTTTGAAATGACTTTACAATTCCTTATTTGTACAAGGCATCGACTTAGGAATAATCATCTAAGTCGGCAAACATATAAAAGATCATCCGTAAGATATGTAATACATCTAGTCGGCCAGTCTTAGGAAGAACACCATCATCTGGAGGTTATTCTTCAACTGTGAGCTCCAACTCCAATGCGGACCACCAACACGATCTGGACATGATCCAAAGACCTCCACAATATTGCCTGAATCACCAAGAACATCCACACTTCATCTGCATACTGAATTCCTTCTCTCCTTCATCCGGAACCTCAAGAACACAGTCTGTCACTACTGTCACAAAGGAATAGATGCTTGTAGGCCTTCAAACCATGAACCAATCGAGTTGACACTTCACAGAGACTTCCTCAACACTCCCTCAAATCTGTAGAATAGGATAATGCATTTTCGGATCTCTCCAGACCTATCTATGTCACTCTGTCACCTCTGAACACCTGCCGGAACTGGTTTTACTTGAACGGCCACAACTTCTTCAGATCTTCATGCGGACCTCTGAAATATTTACTGGATCACCTCAAGACACATATCTACAAACCCTTTAAACTGCATCCTCTGATCCTCATATTATCTTAGAATTTTACCTTACTGTCTTCACTGTTCTTCTCTATTCCTGATTAGGACTAATTTTCTCAATATCCTCAGCACTCAGCTCATCCAATCCTTATCATTAATGCAACAAGAGTATGTTGACATCAATGACAACACTAGTTAGGCCCATACTTGCAACAATCTCCCCCTTTTTCATTGATGGCAACATATGATGTGAAAAACTGTTTTGATCATCAAGACAAGAACTTCTCCTTACTGTCACAACTCCCCCTATCAACAACAACCATTCACATGTCTTCTCTCCCTTTACTTCTCCCCTTTGATTAGCAACCACTTGTTTTTCACGTCTTTTCTCCCCCTTTGACATCAATGGCAAAGGGCACATACTTGCAATTTCATCACTTCAGAATCATACTTGCTGCTCCCCTTAAGTAGTAGCTCCCCATCATCAATCCAGACCACAAGATATGACTATGATATCCTCCAAACTGATGCACATTAGTGCTCCTTAGTTCACCACCGGAGGGGCAATGAACCCTAACTTCTCCCTGAGAAAATCAAAAGAGTCCTTAGGTAAAGGTTTAGTAAAGATATCTGCAATCTGATCTTTGGAAGGCACAAACTCTAATCTGACTTCATTTTTGTTCACTTGCTCTCTCAAGAAGTGAAACTTGATGGATATATGTTTAGTCTTTGAATGCAACACCAGATTCTTAGATATATTTATTGCACTTGAATTATCACAGAAAATTGTGATAGGCTCCTCATACTCCACTCTGATGTCTCTTAGCATCCACTTCATCCACAAAACTTGAGTGCAACTACCTACTGCTACAATATATTCTACTTTTGTAGTGGACAGAGATATTGCCTCTTGTTTCTTGCTCAACCAAGAAACCAATCTCTTCCCCAAAAAGAATGCTCCACCACTGGTACTCTTCTGGTCATCCACATCTCCTGCCCAATTAGCATCTGTATATGCATGAAGAGAGAAATCATGATCTCTAGGATACCACAGACCATACTCATCTATCCCTTTTAGATATCTAAAAATCCTCTTGATTGCCATGACATGAGATTCTCTAGGATCAGCCTGAAATCTAGCAACAAGACCAACAGCCTGCATAATGTCTGGTCTAGTTTGAGTAAGATACAACAGTCCTCCAATCATTGACCTATACTTTTTCTGATCAGCCTTGGGAGAGTCATCATCCTTGCTCAACTTACATTTGGTTGCCATGGGAGTACTCATTTGCTTTGAGTCTTCCATCCCAAATTTCTTCAACAATTCTTTCACATATTTAGTTTGAGAAATGAAGATTCCTTTCTTTGTTTGAGTGATTTGTAGACCCAAGAAGAAATTCATTTCCCCAAGCATGGACATCTCAAATTCACTTTTCATTTGATTTGCAAAGGTTTTACACATACTATCTCTTCCTCCAAAAATGATATCATCAACAAACACTTCAACAATCAAGATATTTTCATGGTCAATTTTGAAATACAAATTACTGTCAGCAGTACCTTTGTTGAAACCAATCTTCAAAAGATGTTTATCTAATCTTTCATACCAGGCTCTTGGGGCTTGCTTCAGTCCATACAGAGCCTTCTTCAACTTGCAAACCATATCACCATGATTAGACAATTGAAATCCATCCGGTTGCTCAATGTACACTTCTTCTTCCAAGTCACCATTCAGGAAGGTAGCCTTGACATCCATCTGGTATACCTTGAAATCCTTGAAAGCAGCAAAAGTAAGAAATAATCTAACTACTTTAATTCTTGCCACCGGAGCAAAAGTTTCTTCAAAATCAATTCCTTCTATTTGAGAATAGCCCTTGCAGACCAATTTGGCTTTGTTTCTGATTACTTCACCAACTTCATTCAGTTTGTTCCAGAAGACCCATTTGGTTCCAATCACATTCTTGTTTCTAGGTCTGGGAACAAGATCCCAAGTGTGATTTTTCTCAATTTGCATCAGCTCTTCCTCCATTGCTTTGGTCCAGTTTTCATCATTGCAGGCTTCATCTATTGTTTTAGGTTCAATCTTTGAAATCAGACAATACTCATCTAAATTTTGAGCAATTCTCCTTCTAGTTTGCACACCTTTGCTTTTGTCACCTATGATCTGATCTTCAAAGTGGTTCAGTCTTACATACCTTGGAACTTTGGGAGTTTCTTGTACTTCTGATTCTTGATCAGGCTCATTGAAACTCATCTCTTCTTCCTGATTTACCGGATTAGTTTGAATCTGACTTTCAGAAGAGGCTTGGGCTCCTTATAATAGAACACCATTCTGATCATCTTCATCATATTCATAAAACCTTGAGGGTTTTTCAATTCCTTCATCAACCTTCACATTTGTACTTTCTATCATCTTTCTCTGTCTTTTGTTATAACACTGGTATGCTTTGCTTTGGGTAGAGTAACCCAAGAATATTCCTTCATCACCTCTAGCATCAAACTTTCCTAGATCTTCATCTCTTTTGATGTAACATTTGCTACCAAAAACTCTGAAATACCTCACATTAGGAGTGATGCCAAACCAAAGTTCATAAGGAGTCTTACCAGTATTGCTTCTGATTTGAACTCAATTGAGAGTATAGACTGCAGTGCTGACAGCTTCTCTCCAATAGATCTGAGGAATGTTTGCTTCCATCATCATTGTCCTAAATGCTTCCTGGATGGTCCGGTTCTTTCTCTCAACTACTCCATTCTACTGTGGAGTCCTAGGAGTAGACAACTGTCTCTTCATTCCATATTTCTCACAGAAATCTATGAGCTCATCAGATGTGAATTCTCCACCTCTATCAGACCTCAGACATTTCAATTTTACTCTAGTTTCATTCTCTACCATAGCCTTGAATATTTTGAATTTCTCAAGAGCTTCTGATTTCTCTTTCAGAAAGGTTACCCACATCATCTGGGAATAGTCATCAATTAGTAACATGAAGTATCTATCACCTTGCATACTCCTGATTTTTGCCGGACCACAAAGATCAGTATGAACTAAGTCCACTAATTCGATAGAAGATTGTTCCTTGCTTTTAAAAAAGACTCTGCTTTGTTTTCCCAACTGACATTCTTTGCACAAACTATTTGTAGGTTTCACTAGTTTTGGAAGATCTCTTATAGCCTGAGTATTGTTTATCTTGATGATATTATCAAAATTTACATGACACATTCTCCTATGCCATAACCAACTCTGATCAACTTGAACAAATAGACAACTTTTACCGGTACCAACCAAGTGGAAGATATTATCTTTAGTTTATGTACCAGATGCAATCTCTTTTCTGAAACTTTCAAAAATGTTGCATTTTCCATTCTTGAATGAGAGATTATAGCCTTTATCCACCAACTAACCAACACTGAGAAGATTGTGCTTCAATCCTTCAACATACAGTACATTACCAGTTTTGTTCCTTCTATCAAAAGAAATAGTTTCTCTTCCTTTGATTCTACCGGCAGAATTATCACCAAATTTTACCACTCCTCCTTCATACCTTTCCAAATCTATGAACTTGTTTTTGTCACCTGTCATATGGTGAGAGCATCCACTGTCAATGACCCAATCATCCTTTTCTTCAACTTGGGTAGCCAGAGCTTTTTCTACAACTTTATGATTGACAGATTCAGAGGACAATGGTTCTTCTTCCTTGATGGCAATAAACACCCAATCACTTCTAGATTTTTTTCTTGTCTCTGATTCATCATCTGTTACTCCTTCATTATCATCTTCCTCATGAACATAGTAACAGTTCTTTCGTAACCTTGATCTGTTAGGATTTGGCCTTGAAAATCTTTCCGGACACCTTGAGGCAAAATGACCAATCTTATTGCAGTTAAACTATTTAAAAGGTAATTTTCCTTCATACTTACCAGATCCTCTTGGTAGTCTTTTTGAAATAAGGGATTCAAGTTGAGCAGTTTCTGCTTCCTCCTCTTTTAGGTCTTTTCTTGTTTTTTCATACCATGAGAGTTTTCTTGAAGAGTTCTCTCCCGGATCAAACCTTTGTTTACCTTTCATAGAGGCACTGGCTTTGAATGCAGATTCAGTCTTAGGAGGGGCATCTCCAAACTCAGTCATTTCAAATGCAGCCAATTTACTAGCCAATTGATCTCTTGTGATAGTTGTATGGCTCTGAATTCTTCAATGGCAGCAGCCTTGATTTTATAAGAAGCAGGAAGGGATCTGAGAATTTTGCCAACAATCTCATCTTCATCCAAGACTCCACCAGCATTTCTAATTCCACAAACAATCTCATTTACTCTTGGCATAAAAGTAGTAATATTTTCATCATCTCTCATCTTTAGATTTTTAAATTTCCCTTTCAGACTCTATAACCTTGCACATTTAACATACTTGTGTCCTTCATGCAGAAGTTCTAGTTTTTGCCAAATCTCAAAAGCAGTTGGTAGGTCAACAACATTTGAAAGCTCTGAATCAGATAGTGCACTTAGAAGAGCTTCTATAGTCCGCAGATTGTTTTCAGCATCTATGACTTCATTTGGGGATTTCAGACTACCCTGAGGAGGAGTATACTTTATTGAAGCCATGTTCCAGTATTGCATTCCCATACATTGCAAGTGACATTTCATGTGACTTTTCCAAAGATTGAAATTGGTTCCATCAAACTTCAGACTATCCTTCTTGTAGGATGACATCCTAGATCTCCTCAAGCGGTTAAGCTCCTTTTAGAGGAACTTGGCTCTGATACCAATTGTTAGTCTTAGGGCAGACAACTGAGAGGGAGGCGTGAATCAGTTGTCCTAAACTTTCTTTCCAATTACACACTTAAATCCTCTTAGTGATTAGTAGCATATCAATAAGTCAATCATGAAACATAATGCATTTAAATCAAGAGCAGAAATACATCAACACATAAGACACCAAGATTTTGATGTGGAAAACCCAGTTAAGGGAAAAACCACGGGGTGATAAACCCAAGATTGTATTCTCTATTAGAAGAATAGAAAGAACAAAATGGCACATGCCAATTAGGGCTCACTGCTCGAGCACACTGCTCACAAGAGGCCCACTACCTACAAGAGACACACTGTCTACAAAATAGTAAGTATCACATACATGAATTAGAATATAGCATCTTCACCATGCTTGAATCAGTTCCATTTAAGCCCAAAACTTTTGCTCTGCCTTTCGCTTTCCTCCTCGCTACCACACTCTCATCTCCACAAGACACTTTGAAATGACTTCACAATTCCTTATTTATACAAGGCAATGACTTAGGAATACTCATCTAATTCGGCAAACATCTAAAAGATCATCCTCAAGATGTGTAATACATCCGGTCAGCCAGTCTTAGGAAGAACACCATCATCCGGAGGTTATTCTTCAACTGTGAGTTCCAACTCCAATGCGGACCACCAACACGATCAGGACATGATCCAAAGACCTCCACAAGATTGCCTGAATCACCAAGAACATCCACACTTCATCTGCATACTGAATTCCTTCTCTCCTTCATCCGAAACCTCAAGAACATAGTCTGTCACTACTGTCACAAAGGAATAGATGCTTGCGGACCTTCAAACCATGAACCAATCGAGTTGATACTTCACAGAGACTTCCTCAACACTCCCTCAAATCCGTAGAATAGGATAATGCATTTTTGAATCTCACCGGACCTATCTATGTCACTATGTCACCTCTGAACACATTCCGGAACCAGTTTTACTTGAATGACCACAACTTCTTCAGATCTTCATGCGGACCTCTAAAATATTTACTGGATCACCTCAAAACACATAGCTACAAACCCTTTAAACTGCATCCTCTGATCCTCATATTATCTTGGACTTTTACCTTACTGTCTTCACTGTTCTTCTCTGTTCCTGATTAGGACTATTTTCTCAGTATCCTCAGCACTCAGCTCATCCAATCCTTATCATTAATGCAACAGGAGTATGTTGACATCAATGACAACACCGGTTAGTCCCATACTTGCAGTAGTAATGACATCACCGTCATGTTATTGAATATGGAGGGGATCTGATATATACCTCCATGGGGTAAAATAGAATGATAACTTCATCATCAGGGTGGTATTCTTTGTTAGTTGGTTTTAAATGACGTCATCATCATATTGGTAAAGGGTGATATTTTACGACGAGGGTGATATTCGTAAGATGACGGATATTAAAAAACATGACCCCCTGCAAAATATGTGAAGTCATTTGACGGGCAGACAACAACCGCTATGTAAAATTGACGTCCGGACTTTCGTGGACCAAGTGATTATCAGGTGATAAACTTATATCGAGGTGATCTTATAAGATATGACTGATGTTTGAAATATGACCCCTCTTCTCAGAATATCAGGTTTGACCAAAACTTTGACTCAACATAACTTTCTCCCCTTAGAGAATTTCAGGGTGATCTAAAAGGCAAACCTGCTTGGAAGTTTGTGCACCTTCCATCTATGAGGCTAATGATGTGAAATAATGACTTTGACAACTGACCTCATCATGGTGACTTATCTACCCCCTGCAGGATGACCTGCATGACCTATTTTACCAGACTGCCCAAAAGCAGAAAAACAACATACCAAAGCAGCAAAAAAAAGTTGGGTCGCTGTTTTGTCAAGTCAAAATGGGGCGTGTTGTGTAACCACACAACATGTGTATTGCGTTTTTGTTCCCAAGCATAGTTTAAAGACCAGTGGTGATGAGTCCCTCCTATGATTTGGGATTTGTATGGCGTGTTTGATTTGTATGGTGTGTATTGCATGTGTGTTGCTCCATATGTAGTTTAAAGACCGGTAGCGATGAGGCCCTCCTGCATTATGGGTGGTGTGTTTACTTTCCTGTACTTGCATCTGCATTTCATGTAAAGAAATCATCTCTGTCTTCTCTGCATTCACTATCTTTAATGCTATATTCTTCATGTTTTACATGATTGTAACTGTATTCTCCGTTTCTTGGGTGCTTGTTATTGTCTGCTCTGTGATCAACCTGTCTTCTCCGTGCTTGGTGTGTTTGCTGTGTCTGTTGACTGTACTTTAATGCATGTATTGGCCTTGTGTTTATTACATACATTAAAGTGGGGACTAAATGTTACGTCAAAAAATGTCCCCTTGGGGGATTTTCCCTCTTAAGGTTTAGCTCCCAGGTCCTGTTTATGCATTTAGAGTATTTTTCATGTTAGTTTGACTTCGTGATGAGAAAACCCTAAAGTTCCATGGTAATTTGGACTCAGGGGATGCACTTATGACAAATCCTACCTGAAATAGGTGGGGTGGACTTGGGCGCCCGCGCCCTAGTCCTTCCCTATTTTAGGTTAGGCCCAATTTTTAAGTGTCAGGTTAGGCCCAATTTTTAAGTGTCAGGTTGTAATTGTTATTTAGGTCCTATGCCGACATGGTAAGTTTTAATTGCAAATTTCTTGGCGAGAATGTTTGTAGTGGCATATATAAGCATGTTTAGGCATTCATTTGTAAACTAGATGCAATTTTGGATTCATGAGCTTACATGAAAGTGATTCAAGGCATTCATTATGTGTTGCAAAGTAGAATTTGTGTTGTTCTTGTGTTTGTGTTTGTAGATTTGGCAGCCATCTCCTCATGGCATGAAGAGCTTCTTCCTTCCATGAGATCTTCAATACAAGGTGATATCAATTGTGTTTTCAACCATTTATCATTTGGATTTTGCCTCTATCTCGTAGGGATACACACTCTTTATCTAACAACAGTGTTCAGAAGACTTGAATGTCTCTCTGGGGCTTGATTGAGGCAAGCCTCTAAACACCACAACCCCAACCCATTTTTTCGTGATTGCAAGTTATAGGTTGTAGGAGCAGAAAAAGTGGAGTTGTAGGAAAACAGTGTCAACTGTCAAAATTATAGATCAAAGAAGAAAATAGGGACCTAGACCTTGGCACCCGCTCAATAGTCCTCTGGATCCCACAACTAAATAATCTTCAGAACAACATGAACAGGTTGCAGACAAGGTTTCTAGATCCTGACAAAACATATGGCACTGGACTAGGGCACCTGCTCATTAGTCCCTGACTATTCCACTTTCTAAACTTTGAAATCTGGTACGCATTTGATAATCATTTAGAATCTCTGTGTGTAAGCATTTTCTGTGATTTGTTCGTTTACTTCTGAATTTGCATAATTAGGGTTTTGAGCATAATTGGGCTTAATTGAACAACAAATCTACACAATTCCAATTTTCCCTACATTCTAAGTGACTGCAGGCCTGATAGTAGATTTCCTACTTGGCCTAAAGTCCTTGAATGTTTGAGGTGAAAGGAGGATTCATACAAATTAACCCTAAACATAAAGAAATCCTCTTGTATCAATTTTCACCTTAAAGATTTTGGTGAACCCATGTTTTTAATGAATTTTGCACCTTGTTGAGTGTTGTGCTTCAGATTTACATTAATTTCATTCATTCATTTCATTGTTCATCTTATTGCATTTGAAAAATTACAAAAAAATTGAAAAATTTGAAAAAATTGGCATTTTTTAGCTTACATTTTCATATAATTTAGATTAATTGACATTCAATTTCAATAAATTTCTATCATTATAATCAGATCTGATTTAAAATACATAATTTTTTCATACATCATTCATTTAAATTGCATTTTCATGCTTAAATTGTTGAAAATTGCTTGAAATTGTGCATTTTTTCATATAACCTAGTTTTGCATTAGCTAGGGTTTGTATTCAAAATCTTGTTTCAGATTTTACTACCCTTTTAAAAAACTCATTAGGATTTATTTCTAACTATAGTGTTTCATCATAGTGGTTTTCTTGCAAAATTTCATGCCTAGGGTTTGAAAACCTTGATTTTTCACTAAATTTTGGCCTTATCATCTCTCTAGATTTGCACCATAGGCATGTTGTAAAGGATTTTTATGAACTAATTGGTTGTTATCATAGTTATTATCTTCTTCTCTTCCTAAAATTCTTTACAACACCTTTTTATTGGGCTCTTACAGTGGAAATTTGGTAAAAAATTGCATATTTTGGCTATATTTAATTTCCCTAGGGTTTGAGCTTGAGTAGCACTATAAGCGTGTTGTGACAGATTTTTTGGAATTAGGTGGTTTTTATTACTGTTATAATTTTATTTCCATCATCATTTTCCTCACAACACCCTTTGTTATACTCTTTTGCATTGAAATTTGGTGAAAAATTGCATATTTTGCCTATATTTGACCTAGTGTTTGACCTAGATTTTCACTCCAAGCATGTTGTGAAATATTTTATGGATTTAGGTGACTGATATTACTGCTATAATATTATTTACCTCCTAAAATTCTTTACAACACCCCTTTTTTTGGGTCTTTGCATTGAAAAGTTCTGAAAAATTGCATATTTTAGTGTATTTTCACTAGGTTTTGACTTGTCATCATCCTAGGTTTGCATCAAAAGGGTGTTGTGAAGGATATTATTTCTTTATTGGACTGATATCAGAAATATTATTTTCTTCCCTTAATCAATTTCTTTACAACACCTTTTCTTTAACTTATTTGCATTGAAAAAAGTTGAAAAAATCAATCATTTTAGGTCATTTTCATACATAGTTTTGCACTTGTCTTTTGCATAACTTTTGAAAAGATTTTAAAATCTGATTTTACATTGATGTTATAATAAATTTCACCATGGCATCTTCATCTCATTTCTCTTTGGTATCTTTACATGCATATATCAAAAAATTCGAGAGTTTCTACAAATTTCTTAATATGAATCCTCATGATCTCACTTAGATACAAGCTATGTATCACAAGGATATATTTAAATGCTCTTCATTTGAAATCCTTGACTATGTATCTAATTATGACAACTTCATATCTCTCATGAATACATACCCTTGGGTAGTAGAAGATTTTACAAGACACATTGAGAATGACGAGAGTGAAAGTTCTCTTAATTCTTCGGATTTAATAGCTCAAACATATGGTGATGACGATGATGATGATTCCATAGATTATCCTACTTCTCCTACAATTGAATGTTCAAGAACCCTAGATGAGAAGACTATGGATAGCTCTAGATTAATGATACAACACCCTACCTTCTTAACAACACAAGACCTTCCTTTCATCCTATTGCTCTCCCTAGCCAAGATGTAGCATTAGTGGATGAGAAAAGGTCTATCCCATTAAATCCTTTAGGGATGGATGTTGGGTGCAATCAAGAGAAAAATAGTGTTAATTCAATATTCATTAATAGACTTTGCAACAATATTCCTAAGCTGATTGTCTGAGGGGCACCTAATGCACCCTCTTGATTAAAGGCAATGATTACGGTTCAGGGTAGACCTACTGATCACATCTACAACTATGCAAAGTAAATCACACAAGGAAATCTAGGTGTTCAAAATGTGTCACAACAACCACACCATAATATAATTGGTCACAATACAACACTTGTAATAACAAGCAAAGTAAGAAATCACTGCATGTGCCCATATCTCTTCCATATTCCCAACCTATGCTCCCTCCACCACCTCATCTTACTCATAAAAGTGGTCAAGAATATGATCTTATCAAATAGCTTTGCACTACTCCGGCTAAGATTTCTCTTTGGGATTTAATACAAACATCACCTACATACCATGGAATGCTCCAAGAAGCTTTACAAAAGGTGATTGTGCCACCTATTGTTAAGCCGAATGATGTGGCAGCTCTATTAGATTGTATGCATGTGACAAAAATGGATATTCTCTTTCAACCACATGAATTATCCTTAATTGAAGTTCAAAACCAATATGATCCACTTATAATCTTTGTCACAATAAATAAAACATTGGTAAAGTGTGTTATGATTGATAATGGATCAGCTCTAAACGTTTGTGGTATGGATTTCTTACATAAAGTTAAGGCCGACACATCTTTAATCAGACTAGATAGCATTAGCATTCGTGGCTTTGATAATGTTGGATGACAATTCATTGACACTATAACTCTACCTATACAAGTAGGATTTGTGATTGTGCCAACCTTGATTCATGTCATGCCTTGTTCTCTATCTTACAACATGATTCTTGGTAGACCTTGGATTCATGCATTAGGGGTAGTCCCTTCCACCCTACATTCTTCAATCAAATTTATATTCAAAGATAAACTTCATACTATTCATGCCAATCCTAAACCAGATAGCTGTTTACATATTGAAAGGCAAAAACTAGTTTACAATCATATGAGCTTACACAATTTACGAGCTGATCCATCAAGGCCGCTTGCCATAGATAATGTTGTGCAAGACTCTAAACCATTGAATGCACTTTTTGGTGATGATTGGGGTTCATTAAACTTTACTCCTTCCTTTAATGGGGAATATAAAATTAATAACTCTGACACATCTAAAGTTGCATCGATCTTATCTAAACAATCTTTGAAAACACCTAAAGTCTCCTTGGTAGTGAATAAAGGCAATACTTTTACTTATACTACAAATTATGAGACCTATGAGGCTTCACCATCTTCTAAGGAAATGACATCCCTCTATGGTCAAGGATTTAAAATCCTTTATAACAACCGTGACAATGTTGCTAAGGGATGTGGTGTAAATCAACAAGGGATTCAAGTACCTATAGAATCTGCTTCAAGACATTACTCAAACGACATTGGATATAATCCTTTTAATGAAAATAAATCCTCTCCTCGTCTTAAACTCAATGTTGATGCAATTTTAACAAGACTAAATCAACATGAGAGATATCCTAGATATGTATGTTCTTAACGATGGTACTACCAGGTAAGTATTTCTAACCCTTTACCTCTCATGTTGTGTTTCCCCTGTGATGTGTTATGTGTTGTTCAGGCCTCTTGGGATGACCCTTGATTCTCTTGTAAGGTCAAGGATATTGGGAGACCGCCTCTGTTGTGACCCTTCTTCTATTTGTATCATCATTCTTCTATATTGCTTCTCCTCTATTTTCATTGTTGTGTGTTGTGTCTTATGGACATAGCATTGTGGCTAGTGACTTTGGGGCACCCTCCTACGTGACTGTCCCTAAGGCACTTGTTTCTCCTCTCTTGATTTATTGTTTCCCTTCCTCTAGTGTTTCTATCTAGTGGAAAGATGATGGAAAACATATTATACTGATGCGGACCTAGTGTCCCTTTAGTGAGAAATAAAAAATTGGACTTAATTCCTATATGACGATGGGGTTGATATATATTATCCGATGCTTGGCTAGTAGAATCACTCTGTACACTTTGTCATTTGATCTTGATGATGTCTTATCTCTCTTACAAATCATAACAATACTACTGCTTCGTGGACTTTGTTTGTCTTTGAATATCGCCTTGGTGACACTCGGTTTTGATATTTTCATGGTATAGACCCACAGATATACTCGATCTCCAAATTCGTAGTATAACCCTGGCTCTTTATGCGATTGATCATATGCATTGATGTTGTTGTTTATCATGATTATATGGACACTAACACTTTTCTTGCAGGGATGTGTTTGTGGGAACATTTGGTGATCATAAAGTACATGTCATTTCTGGGGGCCATGGGATTTGTGAGAGCTCATGTTTCCTTGTGTGTTTTCTTCCTACCTTAACGTGCTTGATATCGGTAGCTAATATCAACCACCTTAAGGTGGGGGCATATATAAGGTAAGCTGTTTGTTCTATATGTTAGCAATGTGCTTGTTCTTAGGTGCAGTCTTAAAGATTGGTGGTGATGAGTCCCTCCTGCACTTTGAGATTTGTTTGAAATCTATCATTTAATCCCTCTATGGAGGCGGGGATATCGCATCTCTATTCTATCTTAAGCCCTCTGTGGAGACGGGGATGGTGTATTTCTCATGTAGAGTGCACATCCTGTCATTTTCAAAAGTCCTCATCGCAAGGCCGGAAGCGGTTCTGTGACTAACTCAACCCTTAAGTGTGTCTTCAGTGATTGTTGTGGTGAAGCCCAATCATCGGTGTGTGCCTGTAATGTGCCTGAGATGGTGTTGAACCTAGAAATAGGAACACTCCATCGCTTGTTTGTTGTGTTTTCTTCATGTCTTCTAAGTGTTTGTGTATTGCGTGTTTGTTCCCAAGCATAGTTTAAAGACTGTTGGCAATGAGTCCCTCCTATGATTTGGGATTTGTATGGCATGTTTGATTTGTATGGAATGTATTGCATGTGTGTTGCCCCATATGCAGTTTAAAGACTGGTGGTGACGAGTCCCTCCTACATTATGGGTAGTGTGTTTACTTTCCTATACTTACATCTGCATTTCATGTATATGAAAATGAAAAAGAAAGAGAAATCATCTCTACCTTCTCTACATTCATTGTCTTCAAAGTTGTATTCTTCATTTTTTGCGTGATTGTAACTATATTCTCCATGTCTTGCGTGCCTATTATTGTCTTCTTTGTGAATGGCGTGTCTTTGCCATGCTTGGCATGTTTGTTGTGTTTGTTGACTGTACTTTAATGCATGTATTAGCCTTGTGTTTATTACATACATTAAAGTGGGGGCTAAATGTTATGTCAAAAAATGTCCCCTTGGGGGCTTTTCCTTCTTAAGGTTTAGCTCCCGGGTCCTGTTTATGCATTTAGAGTATTTTTCATGTTAGTTTCACTTCCCGATGAGAAAACCCTAAAGTTCCATGGCAATTTGGACTCAGGGACTGCACTTATGACAAATCTTGCCTGAAGTAGAGGGGGTGGACTTGGGCTCCCGCACCCTAGTCCTGCCCTATTTTAGGTCAGGCCCAATTTTTAATTGTCGGTTTGTGACCGTTATTTAGGTCCTATGCCGACATGGTAAGTTTTAATTACAAATTTCTTGGTGGGAATGTTTGTAGTTGCATATATAAGCATGTTTAGGCATTCATTTGTAAACTAGATGGCATTTTGGATTCATGAGCTTATTTGAAAGTGATTCAAGGCATTCATTGTGTTGCAGAGCAGAATTTGTGTTGTTCTTTTGTTTGTGTTTGTAGATTTGGCAGCCATCTCCTCATGGCATGAAGAGCTTCTTCCTTCCATGAGATCTTTAGTACAAGGTGATATCAATTATGTTTTCAATCATTTATCATTTGGATTTTGCCTCTATCCCATAGGGATACACACTCTTTATCTGAAAATGGTGTTCAGAAGACTTGAATGTCTCTCTGGGGCTTGACTGAGGCAAGCCTCTAAACACCACAACCCCCAACCCATTTTTCCATGATTGCAGGTTACAGGTTGCAAGAGCAGAAAAAGTGGAGTTGTAGGAGAGCAGTGTAGACTATTAGAATTGCAAGTCAAAGAAGAAAATAGGGACCTAGACTCAGGCACCCGCTCATTAGTCCTCTAGATCCTACAACTGAAGAATCTTTGGAACAATAGGAACATGTTGCAGATAAGGTTTCCAGATCCTGAAAAAAAGTATGGTACTAGACTATGGTGACCGCTCATTAGTCCCTGACTGTTCTACTTTTCAAACTTCAAAATCTGGTATGCATTTGATGATCATTTAGTATCTCTATGTGCAAGAATTTTCTGTGATTTGTCCCTTTGCTTCTGAATTTCCATAATTAGGGTTTTGAGCATAATTGGAGTTAATTAAACAACAAATCTACATAATTCCAATTTTCCCTACATTCCAAGTGACCGCAGGCCTGGTAGTAGATTTCCTACTTAGCCTAAAGTCCTTGAATGTCTGAGGTGAAAGGAGGATTCATACAAATTAACTCTAAACATAAATAAATCCTCTTGTATCACTTTTCACCTTAAACAAGAAGACATGTTAGAAATATGAAGCTAAAGAAATGAAGGAAATTGTCCTATGGATATGAATGAAACAACAATGACTTGATATGTGGAGAGTGGAGATGCAGACTCTTTCCTTATGATTTATAGAAGGTAACTTGGGGTAGTTGTGGTGGGGTTGGATTGTGTGAAATGCACATTCTCCAATGTGGAAGTGTAAATTACTCAACCCATAAACTAATAATACTAAAATAAATAACCATCTCAAACACATTACTATAAAATGGAAAAGATACATCTTCTATACATATGTAAAAATATCAATACTACATCTTACAAATACATGTGCCATATCCAGGTGTTAGCACAAGAAAATAATATACAATGACACATCTCTAGATCTCATGCCATATAGTTATCTCAGTACAATAATAAAGTACAATATACAAGTAATGATAATGAATAAAGTCACTCTAGTTGGCTGCCATTAACCCACATGGTCATCTGCAAATCCGAAGACAAAAACATGGTCCAGGTGTTTTTCCACCCAACCATGAATCATTATGCCTCCTCAAAATCCTTCCTAACAGGAAGGATACCTGACCCTGCATGAAGTGCCTAGCAACCTAGAAACAATAGGTAGGAGGGAAAATCAGGTGTAACTTGATGTCTACATGCATTTGTAACTAGAATGTGCAATATCTCACAATCAAGATGTGGTAGAGAAACATATCAATATATATAACTAGGCAATTTCATCTATTTCAATGAACACACGACTTTAGCCAAAGTACTTATGCATAAACTGACATATCCCAAAAATAAGATCAAGCTTCTTTGTTAGCCCACATTCAGCACCCTATCCCAAAATGTAAGCCCAACACACTCAGAAAAATAAACTAATTCCATTGAAAAACAATCCATAATATCACAGTTATTTGCTTAAAAACAATTACTAGTCACTTTCTTGCAAGAATTAAAGTGTATACACTTTTCTAGCAAGTACTACATCTATGATGATGTATGCATACTATAAATCAAACAAAAGATCCATTATTTATATAATGAAAGATGCCAATATTGATCATAAAAGTATATATATGTATGTGTGTGTCTCTCTGTCTATATATATATGTGCATACTATAAATCAAACAAAAGATCCATTATTTATATAATGAAAGATGCCAATATTGATCATAAAAGTATACATATGTGTGTGTGTGTGTGTGTGTGTGTGTGGTTCTATACAATGCATTAAAAATTATTTCCAAAATAATACTAGATCTATGCATTCATACCCACAAGCAAGATTGGATTTATAATATTGGATAACGATTAAATTTGTGAAAGGGAAATAAGAAGATACATATTTTAAACAATTTCTAGTTCATATTTGTCAATAAAGAAAAACACATCGTTTAAGTGATGTCATAAGTAGGTAAATTACTTAAAATTCAACCTACAGGTGATTAAAAAGCTACTATAGGAACCCAACTAACTGCTACAGGAAAAACAATCTGCTGTGACAGGAAGATACAATAAGCTACATGAAGAATAGTCTGTTGCGACAGGAAAATATAGTAAGCTACATGAATACAGATATGCTACAAGAAATATAGTCTACTGTGATAGGAAAATAATAAACTGCAATAGGAAAATACAGTAAGCTATAGGAATACAGATATGCTATAGAAAATATAGTCTGTTGCGATAGGATATAGTAAGATACAATAAATATAGTCTATTGTGACAGGAAAATAGAAGAAGGATTACATAAGCATCTTTGAAGTTGCTCTGTCTTTCCTTCATCGTAAGATGATACCAGATTAGAGAGTAATGTGTAGGCTAATGGAAAACAATGATCAGTTTGAAGGAAACATAAACAGGTTGATGAAAAGGATTACACAGGCCACTTGAGGAGTACAACGTAGGTTAGGAGGATAGAAGGAGGCCAAATTATCTAGCATGTCTCATTTTTATGGTGTGTATGAGGAAAATCGATTAAATTAAAACTAATAAATTAAAAACCCAATAACATAAAGAGAACTAATCTAAATAAAAGCCATTACCAATAAATCAATGAAATATGAAAGCTTTTACCGAGATTTGTATTGTTCCCTTTGGATGAATGTGGATTGCTCAATAGTGCTGCGAAACCATGGTTGCAACAAGCAAGTGTAGTGTTCAAAGATCAATGTCAAAAGATCGTGAAGTTGCTCAATCGATGCGATGTATGCTCCAAGCGCTGTTAAGTATGCCTGAGAATAAGTGATCGAAGAGGATTTGTGAAGGAGATGAGGGGGGTTTATATAGGTTTCAATAGAGATCGATCAATGGTCCAGATAATTCAGAAGAATCAATGAAGGAGATAAATTAAATAACCATGATGAATGTGCACACGACATGTGTCAATCCACAAAGATATTTTTAGTAAAATATGATGAAAACAATATTGATTGAATAGATAACTCAACTTGTAATTTTGCCTTTTTTAGAGTTCTAAAAATAAGATTGATTGTGCACATGAGTTAACAAGATATTTTAAGAGGAATTGGAAAGATAACTGAAATTAAATAAATAAATTTATTTAATTAATTGTGCATGATAGAGGAACAGATGATTATAAATAAAATATTTGATTTTAGTTATTTTTAGAGGAAAAAGATAATTTAAATAAATTTGCATGATTTATTTAAATTTAGAAGAACAAGTGATTTAATTAAATAATAAAAATTATTTAATTGTAGATGAGATAAAACTGGATGAACTAATTAAATAATTGGTTTATTTAATTAATGGAGACTTGAAATTTGAAAGAGGATAATGATTTAATTAATTAATTGAAATTATTTAATTGTGGAAGAATAATAGAGGAATTTAATGAAATTAATTAAATAAAGAGGATTTATTCAATTAATGTCCCAATTATGTGATTTAAAAGAATTTGATGATTTTGGTGAAATTAATTAAATAATTAGATTATTTAATTAATGTTGGAATGCAGGTGATTCGATAGATGATGAAATGCAAGTGGTGTGACGACTTGGTCATTTTAGGGTGTCTACATTTTGCCCCTCTTTGATGCAATGTAGTTTACGGCGTTGCGTCAAAGAAATCGATTGTTGAAGATAAGATACAATTTTTTGATGCCTCAGTGTAGGTAGTTGCCCCAGCGTATGCCCCCTCGAGCGGAAAGACAGGGAAGTGACAGAAGGACTGGGTGGTTGCTCGACTAGAAGAGTGCAAGAGAAGGGAAAAGGAAATGCAGAATGGGCAGGCAAGAAAAAAGCAGTGGGAGGGACACTATAAATAGGTCCTAAGGGGACCACATTCCTCATTTGCACCCTAAGAGTTTCTAAATTTAGAGAGTAGACCCTCCAAACTTAGGGTGAGAAAGTTGAGTGGAAGGAGTGGACAGCAAGGAGAGATGTCGATTCCAGCACACAAGCATTGGGCGGAGCGAGTGCAAACGTACGGGAGGCCAGCAGGACCTTCGGCAGCGGTAAGTACTCGAAAACCTCATTTGAATTTGATGTTTTAGGGTAGATTAGGGCTAGGTTTAGGGAGGTCATTTAGGTCAGCCAAAAGTGCTTTAGGATAGTTTAGCGCGTCTGGTAGTCATCTTAAGTGCTTTTGCCGTGCCGCAGTGCATCTGGTATGGTATTTTAGCGCATTTGGCAAAGACAAAGTGCTTTTGGTTTCAGGGCACTGCACCGCAGCGCGATTGGTATAAATATGTAGCGCCATTGGTGGAGCGGTGCAACACTATTGGTTGGGAAGAAAAGCGCGGTTGGTAGGGAAGGAGGTAAATCACATCACTGTTGGTAGCACAGGGTGGCGCAGTTGTAGGCCTAGCGAAGTGCCTTTGTTGAAAACAAGTCGCTTTAGGTGTAGAAAACAAAGTGCCTTTGAAGGATTAGTAAGGCGCATCTGGTAAGACTGTGTAGCGCCCTTGTGGAAAGCAAGGTGCCTTTGGTTTGGGTAGAAGAATGCAATGGGTAGGGTTGACCACTTAGGTAGGAGCAAGGGAAGAGTCAGTCTTAGGTTTTGCGGTAGAAAGTAGGTAGGATTTGGAGGATATGGTATAAAAGAACTGACAAGTGGTTGCTTGGATGCAGAGGATTATGCCGCCGTTGATGTTGCAAGAGCGACACCACCCTATAGCACATGAGGTAGTACAACTGACATGGGAGGAGGACGCATTCCTAGAACACGCAGGATTGTGGCATGTTGCGCACTTGACACATATTAGGGTGAATCTATCCCTAGTGACAGTAGTGGTGGAGAGATTCCACAGTGAGACAGGCTCGTTTCACTTTCTAACAGGGGAGGCGACGGTGATGCTTGAGGATGTGTATCGCATCTTAAGGATTTAGATTAAGGGAGAGAGAGTGGATTTTGACCCGGCACGGGGTGAGGCAGGCTTGGTAGAGGTCTTCTGCACAGATGACCTGAGGATAGACAACGGGGAGATTCGGTGGGCAGACGTCCCATGACTCTGCGACAAGATCAGATGGATAGTTGCGTCACTGATTGGTGGCTTCCTGTGTCCAGACAAGCGATCTAGAGGACTATCTATTAGTTGGGGCACAATACTATCAGGGATGTTCACACATGGGACACAGTATGCATGGGGGCCTTGTGTGCTTGCATAGTTGTATCAAGACATGCACGACTGCGTGTACAGGAGGGGCCATAGTCTCTCTGCAGGGGTGACTTTACTATAGGTGTGGGTGTGGGAGCACATCCCAGTTATCAGACCTATGGCATAGCATCGTCGGGAGAGGGGAGACCCATATGCATTCCTATATGAGGGAGTGATTACACACAGGAGGCTGGGATCTGTGAGCCACTGGAGGCGACAGATTGATGAGATGGACCTATTTGTTTGGAGGCCATGGTTAATTTGCGAGGAGTGGGAGGATGAGCACAAGAAGCTTATGTATTGTCACCAGGCTCGCTACCTCTTTGGGAGACGGATAGACACTATTGAGAGACACCTGCCAGAGTGGGTACTTAGATAGTTTGGACTGCTACAGGGACTACCAGTTGGGGAGGTGACACATGCCAGGACACGACGAGAGGTTGGGGACTGGGATGCAGAGATTCTAGTCGCCACAGCATTGGCAGAGGTGCGGGGACTTGTCCCCATGAGATGGGATTGGGATAAAGGACTGGCAGATCTAGGTACACTGCCAGAGTACGATAGATACTGGCAGACACATAGGCCAGTGAGATTGACTACACCAGGTGTGGCAGGGGTAGTGGGGGAGGTACTAGTCCTAGGTACAGAGGCTAGGATGAGGCAACAGGCCAAAGAGGCGAGACAGCAGGCAGTTGGAGAGGCCAGCGGCTAGCAGGTAGATGCAGAGATGGCAGAGGTAGAGGATCCGGTCATAGAGACTGAATTACAGAGGGCAGAGCGGCTGCTACAGGAGGAGATAGCCTGGAGGAAATGCTTAGAGCTCCGTATGGTGCGGGTGAGGAGAGATAGGGATGTAGCCAGAGCAGAGGTGAGACAGGTTGAGGCAGCCCTGGGGTAGGCATAGGTCCAGACACAGGTACAAGTACAGGTATAGGTACTGGTACAGGCATAGGTGCAGGCCGCACCTGCACCAGTAGTGGATGACGGGCAGTTAGCCCCGCTGACTCGAGAGAGAGATGCAGAGGCCTAGCTATGGCTGACAGCAGAGGCCACACTATAGAGGGTGAGACGGGAGAGAGATGAGGCACACCATGCACTGGGTGCAGACTAGAGGACACTGTATAGTGAGCTCGTCTGTGTGCAAGGAGAGCTAGTATTAGCCGGGAGGGAGGCAGAGTACTACAGGGTGCTTTACGCAGGTGCAGTGCCAGTAGCTCAGTGAGAGCCGAGCTACAGAGATAGGAGCCAGTCCAGAGCATCAGGGTCTCAGAGGATAGGGCAGTCATTGTCCTCAGTGACAGGACCATTTGTGCCACCAGGGGGAGGAGGAGGAGCAGGGAGAGGAGGACCATCCGGGGGACCTGCACCGAGCACAGGTGGAGGACAGGGGCCACAGCAGGAGGGCAGCGTGACCCACTAGAGCATACTTGTACATTGTATCATTTTTGTATCAGTGTTGTATCATTTTTGAGTGATGCCTGTGTGCATCCTGATGTATATTTTGCGGTCTCTTGATAGCCTTGATGTACTATATTGATGTAGATTTGATGGCCTATTGATGTAGACACATACAATTTTGTATTATGATGACCTTCACATGATATATATGATGACATATTACGCACAGTGATGTTCATGCTTTTGTGTATGCACCTCTTTATGACATGGATGTGATGATATGAATGTATGATTATGGATTTATGTGATGATGTATATTGCTTATATTATGCTTATAGATGTATGATGACAGAGATGTATGATGATATGACTAGTGATATCTAACATGTGGGTTTTGCAGATATGCACTAGAGAGAAGGAAAAGAGGAGATGCTATGACTTGTGATATCTAGCATGTGGGTTTTGCAGATATGCACTAGAGGGAAGAAAAGAGGAGATGGAAGACAGAGACCATTGATCGATCATTGTAATGAAAATGATATAAGGGTTGTGTGAATGGATGAAATGATGAGCTTGTTGCATTGGTTTCGCAATTGTATATAAAGAGAAATCCTTATTTTTGATATAGCACGTGGATAGTTCACCACCAAGGTATAAAATACCAAGGTGTTGTGATATCCGAGTGCGTGGACATTGACTCCGCAAGCAAGCAGTTTGAACTTAGATCCCTTAGACATACTATGACCTTGTTGGAACATGTGAATGAGCCATAGTCTTGAACATAAAATAAACTTCAATACACATAAATGCAAGAAGAGTATTAAATATGTAAGATGGTAGGTCATAACACACACAAGATAAATATAATGCTAAGAAAGATGCTAAAGATCATTCCTCAAACACGGCACACAAAAGCAAATGACTATGCCTCCAATCCGTACTGCATCACGACATACCAAGATTATAGATAAATCAAGGTAGCCTTGAATAGGTAATGGACAAAGGAGCAAAAGATAAACCAAAAAGCAAATTGACTAACTTACAAAGTAAACATACAACCAACATATTCTCTTGCCAAAGAGGTTGCTCAGGATAGATTGGATAGGAAAGATAACAGCCTTATCGTAGGAACTCTATGTCCGTTAAAGGGTGCTATCTACCTAAAAGGACAATGTCTTGCTGCAGAAAAGTGCCACATGTCACAGGAGATGCGTGTGTTGGTCTCGTCAATGGAACACTTTGCAGAAGACAAGCCTATTGATCCGGTGCTTTGGTTAAGTGGGACTTAGCTGATGTTGGCAATCAGAATAGTAGGACAGTAGATGACCCTGGAAGAAAGCTGGTTTGCTTTAGGTTTGGTAAGGACTTTTGCTTTGAAAGGATGCACTAGCTTGTTGTTTTGCTGCTTGAGTTAGTCAAGTCGAGGTGAATGGAGTTTGATAAATGAAAGACTAGGAAGATGACATGCTAATGGGTTGAGATGGGTGAAGAATGATGAATCATATGTGCCTGAGTACTAGATACATCCTTTGTATTCCAGACTGCCTACATACCCTGTATCCACGAGATCAAGGCACATTACGAGGAAAGATGAAAAATGATAATATGTAGTTCCGGATAGAGTGATAAGTGGGTCAAGATGGTGAGGAGGAGATCTTAAATACCTAAGTACTGGATACTTCCTTCATATTCCAGACTGCCTACATACCCATATCCATGGGATCAAGGTACCTTAAGATTGAGATGAGATAATATGTAGTTCTGGTGGTTGTGATGATGTAGGAAAAGTGTTGAGAAGATAACAGCCTTATCATAGGAGTGATGTGTCCGTTAAAGGATGCTATCTGTGGAAAGGAGAAAGATTGAAGTGATTGTGAACCACGAACAAGGATCCATTCCTAGACCTAGGTTAAGGAAAGAGTTGCCCCCATTCCAGTAGAGGAATTTGCATGGATGACTGACGAAGAAGGCATAGAAAGCTTGACCTAGGACAAGACAGTGATAACTGCTGACACAGATCAAGGCGTGGGATGATGATGATGGACATTGACAAATTTCCAAGTTATACTAGATAGGGAGATGGAAATGCAAACAAGGTCAATGGTTTTATTATGAATGAATGGATGAAGCTTGTTGTGAAAACAAACAATGAACAAGACTCAATAGACGATGGATACTGACTCTACACATAGCACCTATTTGCTAGGTTTTCACTATGGTACTTATCCAAGGAGCCTGTTTGCCAGGTTTTCACCAGAGGATGGATTTTTTTTTTTTTGGAATGCTCTGAGGATCAGGTATAGAACTTCTTAAGATGAACACTGTTAAGTGGCTCATCCAAAGGAATGCCATCAGGTGTAGCTAAAGTATAAGCTCTTGATCCATATGCTGCTGTGACAATAATAGGACCTAACCAATTAGGCTCAAATTGCCCTTCTTTTCTTGATCTTCTTGATTTCTCTAATTTCTTTTAAGACAAGATCACCAACTTGAAACTATCTTTCTTTGATCTTTTTGTTGTAATTATGCCGGAGGCAGTTTTGATAGACATGGAGATGATTAAGTGTGGCAAGGCACCTTTCATCTAGTAGTTCTAGCTCAGCTAATCTGGAAGTGCGATACTCCTCTCCGCCGATCAAGTTCTACATGGATACTCTAAGGGATGGGATCTTGACCTCTATAGGTAGGATGGTTTCTGAGCCATAGACCAAGGCATAGGGTGTGGCACTAGTTGGTGTTCTGATACTAGTGCAGTAGGCCCATAGGGCGGGATTGAGTTGCAAGTGCCAATCACGACTAGCTTCATTGATTGTTTTCTTAAGGATCTTGAGAATGGTTTTATTGGAAGCCTCAGCTTGGCGTTACTCTGCGGATAGTAAGGAGTTCAAAAGTGATGTTGGATATTGTATTGTGTGCATAAGGCACAAACATCTTGATTCTTGAATGGTCTCCCATTATTAGTGACAATGGCTTGGGGAATACCATACCAGCATATGAGGTAGTTAAGGATAAACTTGGCTATTTGCTTACTGGTGATATAGGTCATGGGAATGGCTTCAACCCACTTCGTAAAATACTTAGTGGCCGTAATGATGAACTTATGGCCATTAGAGGAGGATGGGTGGATTTGTCCTACAAGGTCGAGACCTCATTGAGAAAAAGGCCATGGAGTTGTCACAGGTTGTAGTTCATGAGCTAGAGCGTGAATTAAATCTCCATGCTGCTGGCATTGTAGACACTTCTTAGCAAATTGTGTGGCATCTTGCTCTATTGTAGGCCAGTAATAACCTATTCTGAGTATCTTCTTAGTGAGATTAGGACCGGTAGAATGTGTGCCACAGACACCTTCGTGTATATCTCATAAGGTAGCTTCAGCTTCTTCTGCGTTAAGACATCGTAATAGTATACCATCGAGACTCCGGCGATATAGTGTATCACCCAGAATGATGTAACGGGAGGGTGGATGATAGGTCAGAGGGAAAGGTATTGTGTTTAAGGTATTCATAGATGTCTTCGTACCATGGGGAATTGGGACCAACAAGGTCATAGATGATTTCAGTGATGGGAACATCAACAGCTGGTATTAACAACTGCTCGATCAAGAATTTGCATTTTTGTGTATTAGTAGGCATGTCTATAAGTGACCCTACAGAAGCCATAGAATCCATAGCTTTGTTATGCTCTCTTGGAATTTGCTCAAATGTGATGCTAGAAAAATGTGGTTTGTAGGCATCCACTAGTTGCTTGTAGGGGACCAACTTTTCATCTTTTGTTTGGTACTCATCTGTGACTTGTCGAATGACTAGTTGTGAGTCTCCATATACTTGTAATTCTGTGATGTCCCATTGTTGTATTGAGACCTATGAGGAGTGCTTCATACTCGGCCATGTTGTTGGTGCAAGGGAATGCAAGCCGATATGACTTTGGAATATAGTCATTTTGAGGTGTGACAAACAAGATGCTAGCCCCTAATCCATGCTGTGTAGGAACCATCAAAGTACAACTTCCACATTATTTAGTTGGAAAGAGTGAATAGATTCTCATCCAGAAAGTTTGCTACCATAGGGTGTGTATCTATCATGTGTGCTTCTGCTAGTTGATTTGCTAGGGCTTGTCCCTTGATTGCTTTACGATCCACATACTCAATGTCAAACTCACTAAGGATCATTACCCATTTAGCTAGTCTACCTGTAAGAGTTGCTTTTGCTAGTAGATACTTCAATGGATCAATTTTGGCTATAAGATTTGTGTGTTGGTTCAACATGTAATGTGACAACTTTTGGGAAGCGAACACTACTACTAAACAAGCTCTTTCCATTGGTGAATAATTGAGTTCGTATCCCACCAAGGTTCTACTGATGTAATAAATTGCATGTTCTTTTCCCGTTTCATCATTTTGTGCTAGAAGGGCCCCTAGGGCTGAAGTTGTTGCAAGTATGAGGTGAACCAGTGTTGTCATTGATGTCAACATACTCATATTGCATTGACAAGAGGGATTCGATGAGCAGTGTGCTGAGGATATTGAGAAAATTAGCCTCAGTCAAGAATAGTGAAGAACAGTGATGAGAAGAAGGCAAATGTATTGTATAGGATGCGAACCGGAGGATGCGGATTAAAGGGTTTGTATATATGAGTCTTGAGATGCTTCAGTTAAGATTTCAGAGGTCCACATGAAGATCTGAAGGAGTTGTGGCTGTCGGTGTGGAACCAGTTCCAGCAAGTGTTCAGAGGTGACAGAGGATCATAGAAAGGTCCGGTGAGGTCTGGAATTGTATAATCCTAATCTGTAGATTGGAAGGAGTGTTTGGGATGTCCTTGTGATGTGTCATCTCAAGTTGTGTATGATTTGGAGGTCTGGAAGTACCTTTTGCATTGTGACAGTGGCGACAGACTGTGTTCTTGAAGTTTCGGATAAGGAAGAGAAGAGATTCCAGTAAGTAGAGGAAGTGCGGATGTACCTAGTCATTTAGGTAGGCTTGGAAATGTCCGTGGATCATGTTTAGGTTGTGTTGTTGGTCCGCATTGATGGTAGAGCCCGAAATTGAAGATAATCTTCCGGATGAAGTTCTTGCTTTGTTTAGCCGACCGGATGAGTTGTTCATCCTGCGAATGTTCTTGTGGTGGTCGACCGGATGTGTTATTCATCTTGCGGATATTCTTATGGTTGATTGCCGACTTAGATGATTGTTCCTAAGTCAATGTCTTGTATAAATAAAGGTTTGTGAGTTCATTTTGTAGAGTGGATTGTGTGGATGAGAGTGGTGTAGCGAAGAGAAGTGCGGAAGGCAGAGCAGAAGTTTTTGGGCTTAAATGGAACTAATCCGGACATGGTAAAGATGTCATTCTCCAGTTCAAGACCATGATTCTTATCACTTTGTAGACAGTGTGTCTCCTTGTAGGCAGTGGGCCTCTTTGTGAGCAGTGTGCTCGGGCAGTGAGCCCTAATTGGCAAGTGCCATTCTTTTTCTTATTCTTTTAACAGAGAATAATCCTTGGGTTAATCACCCCGTGGTTTTTCCCTTAACCGGGTTTTCCATGTCAAAATCTTGGTGTTCATTGTGTTGATGTTTATCTGCTCTTGTGTTTGTGTGTTTTACTTTCATGGATGATTAATTGATATGCTGTTAACTAACAAGATGAATCAAGTGTTTGAAATAGAAAGCAAGTTTGTATACAATTGATTCACCCCCCCCTCTCAGTTGTATGCCCTAGATCCAACAATTGGTATCAGAGCCAAGTTCCTCTGAAAGGAGCTTAACCGCTTGAGGAGATCCAGGATGTCGTCATACAAAAAGGATAGTCCGAAGTTCGATGGAACCAATTTCACTCTCTGGAAGGGTCGCATGAAATGTCACTTGGAATGTATGGGAAAATCATACTTGGCCATGGTTTCAAAACCATATGTACCTCCACAAAGTGGTCCGACAACTTTGAATGAAATCACAGATGCTGAAAACAATCTGCGGACCAAGGAAGCTCTTCTAAGCGCATTGAATGACTCAAATCTCTCAAATGTTATTGACCTACCAACTGCATATGAGATCCTGACTAAACTGGAACTTCTATATGAAGGAGATGAGTTTGTCAAGAGTGCAAGGCTGCAAAGTCTGAAAGGGAAATTTGAAAGATTGAAGATGAGAGATGATGAAAACATCACTACTTTTATGCCAAGAGTGAATGAACTAGTGTGTGGAATTAGAAATGCTGGTGGAACTCTGGATGAAAATGAGATTGTTTGCAAAATCCTCAGATCCCTTCCTGCTGCCTACAAAATCAAGGTTGCTGCAATTGATGAATTCAGAGCCCACACAACTGTCACAAGAGAACAATTGGCTGGTAAGCTAGCTGCATTTGAAATGACTGAGTTTGGAGATGATCCTCCCAAGACTAAATCTGCTTTCAAAGCCAGTGCCTATGTGAAAGGGAAACAGAGATTTGATCCGGGAGAAAACTCTTCAAGGAAGATGTCATGGTATGATCAAGCAAGAAGAGACATGGAAGAAGAAGAAGCAGAAACAGCTCAACTTGAAGCCCTCATTGCAAAAAGACTACCAAGAGGATCCGGTAAGTATGAAGGAAAACTACCCTTTAAGTGCTTCAACTGCAATAAGATTGGTCATTTTGCTTCAAGATGTCCGAAAAGATCTGCAAGGTCTAATACTAACAGACAAAGGTTTCAAAAGAACTGCTATTATGTTCATGAAGAAGATGACAATGAAGGAGTAACAGATGATGAATCAGAACTAGGAAGCAAATCTGGAAATGAATGGGTGTTTATTGCCATCAAGGAAGAAGATTCAATACTCTCTGAATCTGTCAATCACAAGGTTGTGGAAAAAGCTTTGGCTGCTCAAGTGGAAGAAAAGGATGATTGGGTTATTGACAGTGGATGTTCTCACCATATGACTGGTGACAAGGATAAGTTGTTGAATTTGGAAAGGTATGAAGGAGGAATGGTAAAGTTTAGTGACAATTCTGCTGGCAGAATCAGAGGTAGGGGAACTATTTCCTTTGATGGAAAGAGCAAAACAAGTAATGTACTATATGTTGAAGGATTGAAGCACAATCTTCTCAGTGTTGGTCAGTTAGTAGACAAAGGCTATGATCTCCGGTTTAAGAATGGAAAATGCAGAATCTTTACAAGCTCCGAAATTGAAATTGCATCTGGTACTTAGACAAAAGGTAATATCTTTCATCTGGTTGGTTCAAATAAAAGTTGTCTGTTTGTTCAAGTTGATCAGAGTTGGTTATGGCATAGAAGAATGTGTCATGTAAATTTTGATAACATCATCAAGATAAGTAATACTCAGGCTATAAGAGATCTTCCAAAATTGATGAAACCTACAAATAGTTTGTGCAAAGAATGTCAGCTAGGTAAACATAGTAGAGTCTCTTTCAAAAGCAAAGATCAGTCCTCTATCAGATTATTGGAATTAGTACATACTGATCTCTATGCTCCGACAAGAATCAAGAGTCTGCAAGGTGATAGATATTTCATGTTGTTAATTGATGACCATTCCCGGATGATGTGGGTTACCTTCCTAAAAGAAAAATTAGAAGCATTTGAGAAGTTCAAAATCTTCAAAGCTATGGTAGAGAATCAAACCGGATTGAAACTGAAGTGTCTAAGGTCTGATAGAGGTGGTGAATTTACATCTGGTGAGTTCATTGACTTTTGTGAGAAGCAGGGTATAAGGAGACAATTGTCTGCTCCTAGGACTCCATAGCAGAATGGAGTAGTTGAAAGAAAGAACCGGACCATCCAGGAAGCTGCCAGGACAATGATGTTGGAAGCAAATGTTCCTCAGATGTTTTGGAAAGAAGCTATCAGCACTGCAGTCTACACTCTAAATCGAGTTCAAATTAGAAACAATACTGGTAAGACCCCCTATGAACTCTGGTTTGGCATCAGTCCTACTGTGAAATATTTCAGAGTATTTGGTAGCAAGTGTTAAATTAAAAGAGATGAAGATCTAGGAAAGTTTGATGCTAGAAGTGATGAAGGAATTTTCTTGGGTTACTCCACTCAAAGCAAAGCATACCAGTGTTACAATAAGAGACTGAGGAAGATGATAGAAAGCACTAATGTGAAAGTTGATGAAGGAATTGAGAAGCCCTCAAGATTTTATGAGTTTGATAAAGATGACCAAGACGGTGTTTAAGTTCAAGGAACTCAATCCTCTCGGTAAGTCAGAGTCAGCCTGATCCGGTAAATCAGGAAGAAGAGATAGGTTTGAATGAGCCTGATCAAGAAGCAGCAGTGCAGGATACTCCCAAAATTCTAAGGTATGTAACACTGAACCACTCTGAAGATCAGATCATAGGTGACAGAAGCAAAGGTGTGCAAACTAGAAGGAATGTTGCTCAAAATCAGGATGAATGTTGTCTGATTTCAAAGATTGAACCTAAAACAGTAAATGAAGCCTGCAATGATGAAAATTGGACCAAAGCAATGAAATATGAATTAATACAAATTGAGAAAAATCATACTTGGGATCTTGTTCCCAGACCTAGAGACAGGAATGTGATTGGAACCAAATGGGTCTTCCGGAACAAATTAAATGAAGCTGGTGAAGTAATCAAAAACAAAGCTAGATTGGTCTGCAAAGGCTACTCTCAAATAGAAGGAATTGATTTTGAAGAGACCTTTGCTCCGGTGGCAAGAATTGAAGCAGTCAGATTATTTCTTGCATTTGATGCCTTTAAAGACTTCAAGGTATATCAGATGGATGTCAAGTCTGCCTTCCTAAATGGTGATCTGGAAGAAGAAGTTTACATTGAACAACCGGATGGATTTCAATTGTCTAACAATGATGATATGGTCTGCAAGTTGAAGAAAGCATTGTATGGATTAAAACAAGCCCCAAGAGCATGGTATGAAAGGTTGGATAAGCATCTTGTGCAGATTGGATTCAGCAAAGGTACTGCTGACAGTAACTTATATTTCAAAATTGATCATGAAAATATTTTGATTGTTGAAGTGTTTGTGGATGATATCATTTTTGGAGGAAGAGATAGTATGTGCAAAACTTTTGCAAATCAGATGAAATGTGAGTTTGAAATGTCTATGCTTGGTGAAATGAATTTCTTCTTGGGTCTGCAAATTACTCAAACAAAGAAAGGGATCTTCACTTCTCAGACCAAATATGTGAAAGAATTGTTAAGGAAATTTGGTATGGAAGATTCAAAGCCAATGAACACTCCCATGGCAACCGGATGTAAGTTGAGCAAAGATGATGACTCTCCAAAGGCAGATCAGACAAAGTATAGATCAATGATTGGTGGATTATTGTATCTCACTCAGACTAGACCAAATATAATGCAGGCTATTGGTCTTATAGCAAGATTCCAGGCTGATCCTAAAGAATCTCATGTTATGGCAATCAAAAGAATTTTCAGATACTTGAAAGGAACAGCTGAGTATGGTCTATGGTACCCTAGAGATCTGGATTTCTCTCTTCATGCTTACATAGATGCAGATTGGGCAGGAGATGTGGATGACCGGAAGAGCACCAGTGGTGGAGCATTCTTTTTGGGGAAGAGATTGGTTTCTTGGCTAAGCAAGAAACAAGATGTAATATCTCTATCTACAACTGAAGCAGAATACATTGCAGCAGCAGGTAGTTGCACTCAAATCTTATGGATGAAGCAGATGCTAAAAGACATTAAAGTTGAATATGAGGAGCCTATCACAATTTTCTGTGATAATTCAAGTGCAATTAATATTTCCAAGAATCTGGTATTGCACTCTAAGACTAAGCACATATCTATCAAGTTTCACTTTTTGAGAGAACAAGTGAACAAGGAAGAAGTCAGGTTGGAGTATGTTCCCTCCAAGGATCAGATTGCAGATATCTTTACTAAACCTCTTCCCAAGGACTCTTTTGAATATCTTCGGGAGAAGTTAGGGGTCATGGCCCCTCCAGTGATGAACTAGGATGCACTGATGTGCATCAGTCCGGTGGATATCACAGTCATATCTTGTGATCTGGATTGATGATGGGGAGCTGCTACTAAGGGGGAGTAGCTGGTATGATTCTGATGTGTTAAAATTGCAAGTATGAGCCCTTTGCCATTGATGTCAAAGGGGGAGAGAAGACATGTGCAAAACAAGTAGCTGATGATCAAAAGGGGAGCAGTAAATGAGGAGAAGACATGTTGCTGATAGGGGGAGCTGTGACAGAAAGGAGAAGTTCTTGTCTTGATGGTTTTTCACATCATATGTTGCCATCAATGACAAAGGGGGAGATTGTTGCAAGTATGAGGTGAACCAGTGTTGTCATTGATGTCAACATACTCATATTGCATTGACAAGAGGGATTCGATGAGCAGTGTGCTGAGGATATTGAGAAAATTAGCCTCAGTCAGGAACAGTGAAGAACAGTGATGAGAAGAAGGCAAATGTATTGTATAGGATGCGAACCGGAGGATGCGGATTAAAGGGTTTGTATATATGAGTCTTGAGATGCTTCAGTTAAGATTTCAGAGGTCCGCATGAAGATCTGAAGGAGTTGTGGCTGTTGGTGTGGAATCGGTTCCAGCAAGTGTTCAAAGGTGACAGAGGATCACAGAAAGGTCCGATGAGGTCTGGAATTGTATAATCCTAATTTACAAATTGGAAGGAGTGTTTGGGATGTCCTTGTGATGTGTCATCTCAAGTTGTGTATGATTTGGAGGTCTGAAAGTACCTTTTGCATTGTGACAGTGGCGATAGACTGTGTTCTTGAAGTTTCAGATAAGAGAAGAGATTCCAGTAAGTAGAGGAAGTGCGGATGTACCTGGTCATTTAGGTAGGCTTGGAAATGTCTGTGGATCATGTTTAGGTTGTGTTGTTGGTCCGCATTAATGGTAGAGCCTGGAATTGAAGATAATCTTCCAGATGAAGTTCTTGCTCTGTTTAGCCGACTGGATGAGTTGTTCATCCTGCGAATGTTCTTGTGGTGGCCGACCGGATGTGTTATTCATCTTGCCGATATTCTTATGGTTGATTGCCGACTTAGATGATTGTTCCTAAGTCGATGTCTTGTATAAATAAAGGTTTGTGAGTTCATTTTGTAGAGTGGATTGTGTGGATGAGAGTGGTGTAGCGAAGAGAAGTGCGGAAGGCAGAGCAGAGGTTTTTGGGCTTAAATGGAACTGATCCGGACATGGTAAAGATGTCATTCTCCAGTTCAAGACCGTGATTCTTATCACTTTGTAGACAGTGTGTCTCCTTGTAGGCAGTGGGCCTCTTTGTGAGCAGTGTGCTCGGGCAGTGAGCCCTAATTGGCAAGTGCCATTCTTTTTCTTATTCTTTTAACAGAGAATAATCCTTGGGTTAATCACCCCGTGGTTTTTCCCTTAACCAGGTTTTCCACATCAAAATCTTGGTGTTCATTGTGTTGATGTTTATCTGCTCTTGTGTTTGTGTGTTTTACTTTCATGGATGATTAATTGATATGCTGTTAACTAACAAGACGAATCAAGTGTTTGAAATAGAAAGCAAGTTTGTATACAACTGATTCACCCCCCCTCTCAGTTGTATGCCCTAGATCCAACAGAAGTTGTGGTAGAGATGTATAATATCAAAGGTTTATCAGCAACTGGTGGAACCAAGATAGGAGGTGTAGCCAGATACTCTTTGAGTTGATCAAATGCTGCTTGACACTTATAATCCCATCGAAATGAGACATCCTTTCAGAGCAAGTGTTGAAATGGTTGACATTTATCTGCGAGCTGTGAGATGAAATGCCTAATGGACTGCAACCTTCCTTGAAGGCTCCTTAATGCTTTGAGGTTCTTTGGTGGAGGCATCTCCACTATAGCCTTTACTTTTGCAGGATCTACTTTGATGCCTCTACGTGATACAATGTATCCCAACAGCTTCCCTGATGTTAGACCGAAGACACACTTCTTTGGGTTGAGTCTTACTTGGTATTTCTCGAGCCTGTCAAAGATCTATCCTAGAACTTGTATGCGATCTACCCTAGAAGATTTAGCTAGTATGTCATCCACATAGTCCTCCACGATGTTATGAAAGAGGTCATGGAATATCACTATCATTGCTCTCTGATAGGTTGCCCCCGCATTCTTTAGACCAAATGGCATGACACACCAACAATAATTACCCCACGGACAAGTAAAAGTTGTTTTATGTTGATCTTCTTCCACTATCCTTATCTGATTATAGCCTAAGAATCCATCCATGAGAGAAAGCATTTCATGACCTGCCGTCAAGTCTACTATGAGGTCAATGTTTGGTAATGGAAAGTCATCTTTGGGACATGCTTTGTTTAGATCCCTAAAGTCATTACACATGCGGATGCGCCCATTGGGTTTAGACACAAGTATAATGTTGGAGACCCAATCTGAATAGTCAATAGGTCTTATGAACTTTGCATCTAACAACTTCTGTATTTCCACTTTTACCAAGAGTGCTATCTGTGGGTGCATCTTCCTTAGCTTTTGCTTGACTGGTTTAACTTTTGGATCAACTGTGAGATAGTGAACAACTAGCTTAGGGTCTAACCCTGGCATATCAGCATAGGTCCATGCAAAGTTGATGGTTCTTTGTAAGAAGAATGTGTTAAGATTCTTGTGCTCTATTTTTGATAATGATGCTGCTAGGAATGTGGTCTTTGGATTTTGCTATGTGCCAAGGTTTATCTCTGTAGAATCTTCTACTAGGAGAGCTGACTTCTCTTGATACTTAGATGGTAGGGGAAGGCCAAATCCTCCATCCTCAGGTGCCACAGTTGGGTTTTCACCTTTGGATACGTCCTTTGTTTTTACTATTTTGTGATTAGGAGGTGCCACAGTGTGGTTTTCACCTAGAGATCTTTCTTTATTTTTATTTTTACGACTGGAGGATTTGGCATTCTCACCAAAATAAGCTATTGGCTCTAGTTCCATTACAAAACCTACTTTATGATCACCAAGAGGGATACCTTCCCGAAGTCCCATGAACTTAGCTAGAGCTTCGTCATTTTGAAATACATCTATAACGGGGGACCCTTGTTGGTCCCAATCGATAAGTTCAGGGTAGACAAGTGTTACATTCTAGGTGTTTGTGGTGGAGGTTAAGGATACGGAGGATAGCATAAAAATGGAAGATTCTACAAATAGGTTGGTCATATGGAGGGAAGAGTCATCGATGATATCCTCAGTAGACGTCGAATCGACGAGAAACATTTCGGCCACCTCATCGAGAATATACTCGATGTCCAAGGCACGCGGTACCTTCTTACCAAATCCTAAACCCTTTTTGTTTAGTTTCTTTGTCACAATAATGGGTTCCATAGTGCCTTGATTCTATTTCCCAAGGCCACCTTTACCTTTATAGCCCATGTTTTTGACTATCCTTAAGCCATTGCCATATTGTTTGACTGGTATTGTGACCGATTCTTTTTCCTTGTAGAGCCAAGAAGAAATGTCCTCAATAGTTTTTGCCCCCATTCTGGTAGAGGAATTTGCATGGATGACTGATGAAGAAGACATAGAAAGCTTGAACTAGGACAAGACAGTGATAACTATTGACACAGATCAAGGCGTGGGATGACGACGATGGACATTGACAAATTTCCAAGCTATACTAGATAGGGAGATGGAAATGCAAACAAGGTCAATGGTTTTATTATGGATGGATGGATGAAGCTTGTTGTGAAAACAAACAACCCCGCGCCAGGTCAAAATCCACTCTCTCCCTCAATCTGAATCCTCAGGATGCAATACACATCCTCCAGCGTCATTGTCGCCTCCCCTGTTGGAAAGTGAAACGAGCCTGTCTCACTACGGAATCTCTCCACCACTACTGTCACTAGGGCGAGATTCACCCTAATATGTGTCAAGTGTGCAACATGCCACAATCCGCATGCTCTAGGAATGTGTCCTCCTCCCACATCAGCTGTACTACCTCATGTGCTATAGGGTGGTGTCACTCTCGCGACATTAATGACGACATGATCCTCTGCATCCAAGCAACCACTTGTCTATTCTTTTATACCATATCCTCCAAATCCTACCTACTTTCTACCATAAAACTTAAGACCAACTCTTCCCTTGCTCCTACCTAAGTGGTCAACCCTACCCATTGCATTCTTCTACCCAAACCAAAGGCACCTTGCTTTCCACAAGGGCACTACACGGTGTTACCGGACGCGCCTTACTAATCCTTCAAAGGCACTTTGTTTTCTACACCTAAGGTGACTTGTTTTCAACAAAGACGCTTCACTAGGCCTATAACCGCGCTGCCCTGTGCTACCAATAGTGATGCAATTTACCTCCTTCCCTACCAACTATGCTTTTCTTCCCAACCAATAGCGCTGCACTGCTCCACCAATTGTGCTATGGATTTATACCAATCGTGCTGTGGCACGGTGCCCTGAAACCAAAAGTGCTTTGTCTTTGCCAAATGCACTAAACTGCCATACCAGAAGCGCTGCGGCACGCCAAAGGTGCTTAAGACGACTACCAGATGTGCTAAACTATCCTAAAGTGCTTTTGGCTAACTTAAATGACCTCCCTAAACCTAGCCCTAATCCGCCCTAAAACATCAAGTTCAAATGAGGTTTTTGAGCACTTACTACTGCCAGAGCTCTTGCTGGCCTCCAGTATGTCCGCACTTGCTCTGCCCGACGCTTGTGCGTTGGAATCGACATCTCTTCTCGCTATCCACTCCTTCCACTCAACTCTCTCACCCTAAGTTTGGAGGCTCTACTCTCTAAATTTAGAAACTCTTAGGGTTCAAATGAGGAATGTGGTCCCCTTAGGACCTATTTATAGTGTCCCTCCTACTTTTTTCTTCCCCACCCATTCTACATTTCCTTCTCCCTTCTCATGCACTCTTCTAGTCGAGCGACCACCCAGTCCTTCTGTTGCTTCTCTGTCTTTCTGCTCGAGGGGGCATATGCTAGGGCAACTACCTACACTGGGGCATCAAAAAATTGTATCTTATCTTCAACAATCGATTTCTTTGATGCAACGCCGTAAACTGCATTGCATGAAAGAGGGGCAAAATGTACACCCTAAAATGACCAAGTGGTCGCACCACTTGCATTTCATCATCTATCGAATCACCTGCATTCCAACATTAATTAAATAATCTAATTATTTAATTAATTTCACCAAAATCATCAAATTCTTCTAAATCACATAATTGCAACATTAATTGAATAAATCCTCTTTATTTAATTAATTTCATTAAATTCCTCTATTATTCTTCCACAATTAAATAATTTCAATTATTTAATTAAATTATTATCCTCTTTCAAATTTCAAGTCTCCATTAATTAAATAAACCAATTATTTAATTAATTCATCCAATTTTATCTCATCTACAATTAAATAATTTTCATTATTTAATTAAATCACTTGTTCTTCTAAATTTAAATAAATCATGCAAATTTATTTAAATTATCTTTTTCCTCTAAAAATAAATAAAATCAAATATTTTATTTATAATCATCTATTCCTCTATCATGCACAATTAATTAAATAAATTTATTTATTTAATTTCAGTTATCTTTCCAATTCCTCTTAAAATATCTTGTTAACTCATGCACAATCAGTCTTATTTTTAGAACTCTAAAAAAGACAAAATTACAAGTTGAGTTATCTATTCAATCAATTTTGTTTTGATCATAGTTTAATAAAAATATTCTTATGGATTGACACATGTCATGTGCACATTCATCATGGTTATTTGTTTTATCTCCTCCATTGATTCTTCTGAATTATCTAGACCATTGATCAATCTCTGTTGACATCTATATAAACCCCCCTCAACTCCTTCACAAATCCTCTTCGATCACTTATTCTCAGGCATACTTAACAGTGTTTGGAGCATACATCGCATCAATTGAGCAACTTCACGATCTTTTGACATTGATCTTTGAGCACTATACTTGCTTGTTGCAACCATGGTTTCGCAGCACTATTGAGCAATCCACATTCATCCAAAGGGAACAATACAAATCTCGATAAAAACATTCATATTTCATTGATTTATTTGTAATGGCTTTTATTTAGATTGGTTCTCTTTATGTTATTGGGCTTTTGATTTAATTAGTTTGATTTAGTCGATTTTCCTCATACACATTCAAAAATTAAGGTTGGCACAGAAATTGAGGCATCGTACAGTTGTACGGACTCTGTATAGGTCGTACAGATTTCACTGTCATGGATTTCTTGAAACCCCAAAAAAACACCCCAAAACTATTTTTCAACAAAATATAGTGCCTTATATGAAAATAGGGGTTTTTGGGCCTTCTAAACAAATTTTGATTTTGGAGTTGCCTCAGTTTGTGTGCCATCTTAATTTCTGTGCTGCCTTGGTTTTCGTACCATCTCAATTTCTGTGCATAGGTACAACTGAGTACTTGACTAGTTTAACTTTTGGATCAACTGTGAGATAGTGAACAACTAGCTTAGGGTCTAACCCTGGCATATCAGCATAGGTCCACGTAAAGTTGATAGTTCTCTGTAAGAAGAATGTGTTAAGATTCCTGTGCTCTATTTCTGATAATGATGCTGCTAGGAATGTGGTCTTGTGATTTTGCGCTGTTACAACTCTTTGTGGTCGTGTCACCATTCGTGGTCCTACACCCAGTCTCCCAACTTAGTCTGATTATAATCTTGTGCACTTCCAGATTAGCTGAGTTAGAACTACTAGATGAAAGGTGCCTTGCCGCACTTAAGCATCTCCATGTCTATCAAAACTGCCTCCAGCGTAATTACAACAAAAAGATCAAAGAAATATAGTTTCAAGTTGGTGATCTTGTCTTAAAAGAAAATCAGAGAAATCAAGCAGATCGAGAAAAGAAGGGCAAATTTGAGCCTAACTGGTTAGGTCCCTTTATTGTCACAACAACATATGGATCAGGAGCTTATACTTTAGCTACACTTGACGGCATTCCTCTGGATGAGCCACTTAACAGTGTTCATCTTAAGAAGTTATATGCCTGATCCTCAAAGTATAGCCTTAGACATAATATGACCTTGTTGGAACATGTGAATGAGCCATAGTCTTGAACATAAAATAAACTTCAATACACGTAAATGCAAGAAGAGTATTAAATATGTAAGATGCTAGGTCATAACACACACAAGATAAATATAATGCTAAGAAAGATGCTAAAGATCATTCCTCAAACATGGGCGTTTATATAGATTTCAATGAAGATGGACCAACAGTCCAGATAATTCAGAAGTATCAACAGAGGAGATAAATCAAATAACCATGATGAATGTGCACACGACATGTGTCAATCCACAAGGATATTTTTAGTAAAATATGATGAAAACAAGATTGATTGAATAGATAACTCAACTTGTAATTTTGCCTTTTTTAGAGTTCTAAAAATAAGACTGATTGTGCACGAGTTAACAAGATATTTTAAGAGGAATTGGAAAGATAACTAAAATTAAATAAACAAATTTATTTAATTAATTGTGCATGATAGAGGAACAGATGATTATAAATAAAATATTTGATTTTATTTATTTTTAGAGGAAAAAGATAAAAGCTTTCATATTTCATTGATTTATTTGTAATGACTTTTATTTAGATTGGTTCTCTTTATGTTATTGGGCGTTTATATTTAATTAGTTTGATTTAGTTTGATATATTGTCCCACCAGGCGTGCCAGAATGTGTATGAGGAAAATCGATTAAATTAAAACTAATAAATCAAAAACCCAATAACATAAAGATAACTAATCTAAATAAAAGCTATTACCAATAAATCAATGAAATATGAAAGCTTTTACCGAGATTTGTATTGTTCCCTTTGGATGAATGTGGATTGCTCAATAGTGCTGCGAAACCATGGTTGCAACAAGCAAGTGTAGTGTTCAAAGATCAATGTCAAAAGATCGTGAAGTTGCTCAATCGATGCGATGTATGCTCCAAGCGCTGTTAAGTATGCCTGCGAATAAGTGATCGAAGAGGATTTGCGAAGGAGATGAGGGGGGTTTATATAGGTTTCAATAGAGATCAATCAACGGTCCAGATATTTCAGAAGAATCAACGGAGGAGATAAATCAAATAACCATGATGAATGTGCACACGACATGTGTCAATCCACAAGGATATTTTTAGTAAAATATGATGAAAACAAGATTGATTGAATATATAACTCAACTTGTAATTTTGCCTTTTTTAGAGTTCTAAAAATAAGATTGATTGTGCACATGAGTTAACAAGATATTTTAAGAGGAATTGGAAAGATAACTAAAATTAAATAAATAAATTTATTTAATTAATTGTGCATGATAGAGGAACAAATGATTATAAATAAAATATTTGATTTTATTTATTTTTAGAGGAAAAAGATAATTTAAATAAATTTGCATGATTTATTTAAATTTAGAAGAACAAGTGATTTAATTAAATAATGAAAATTATTTAATTGTAGATGAGATAAAATTGGATGAACTAATTAAATAATTGGTTTATTTAATTAATGGAGACTTGAAATTTGAAAGAGGATAATGATTTAATTAAATAATTGAAATTATTTAATTGTGGAAGAATAATAGAGGAATTTAATGAAATTAATTAAATAAAGAGGATTTATTCAATTAATGTCGCAATTATGTGATTTAGAAGAATTTGATGATTTTGGTGAAATTAATTAAATAATTAGATTATTTAATTAATGTTGGAATGCAGATGATTCGACAGATGATGAAATGCAAGTGGTGAGATGACTTGGTCATTTTAGGGTGTCTACATATGGACATTACTATTATTTTAGATTAATGAACATTTACCATCATTGATTCATTTTGAGTAATTTCAAATGTGTGAAAGTAATTATTATGAAGTTATATTGGAAAATTGATTTACATGTTAAGTAATTTTGATGTAAATGCAATGATTTGTTATGGCTATGTTTTGGAGACACTAACCTATTGTCTCAAGTTGAGTGTGAATGAATATAGGTACTCATCAAAGATGAGAGCATGGTTGAGGTAGAAGTGTTCTAGCCACTTGGCAAGAACTGATGGATGGATTACCCTGATGCAATCACACACATCACGTAGTTGCATATGCATTATTGAATGGCTTTTTATGCATTAATGCGTGGTTATTAATCGTTTCCGAATGCATGATGTGATTACTTAAATTTAATATTTTTTCAAAAAATATTCAAATGATGTATTGTATGTTATTTAAATAAATAATAAAATATTGTTTATAGATGTTTGGAAGACAATATGTTCCTTGAAAATAAATAAATATATTAAATTATATATATAAATATGCAAATTTATATTGCATTTCTCTTCTTGATTATTTAATTAGATTTGTTTTAATAACATTAGTTAAATTATATTAAAATAGTATTACTATATTTAGATGAGTGAATAAAAGTATTAAAATATGCTACTATCATTCATGCGACAGTAAGATTAATTAAATTAGTTTGATTTAAATTAAATAGAATTGTGAACTTTTAAAAGAATTTTTTTTTTATTTCATGCAAACAAGAATTCAAACTTCAATTCTTAAAACGTAATTTTGGATTGCCAAAAATAAGAGGGGGAGAATTTTATTAAAAGAGGGATCGCTCAGCAGAAGACACCCCCATGAACTCTTGACAGAAAGGAAAAAATTGTAGTGACAAGAGCTATTTTGGTAGCTGTGATAGGAGAGTAAAGGCTGTGATAGGAGAGAAAGAGAAGGGCAGCCACTTCTTCAAATTCTTCATCAAATCGACTGCTATTACCAGGTTTTCTTCTTTATTTTGTTGCATTTAAATGGTGTGAATGTGACTGTAAAGAGGATGGTTTTATCTGTTTGTTGGGAGGGCGACTGTATTGTTTTGGTCAATCCTTGTTTTGGCTGGCCGTCCCTCTATTCTAGCTGCTTGTGCTATTAACTTGGCCGTTGATTTATTTTCTTATCTGTTCTCCTCCTGTTTCTGCTTGGGCAACTTCCTCTTCCTTCTTGCCATCATTCTAACTTTGATCAACCTGCGATCTTGGCCATTTTTACCTTATTTTCTGGGCCATTTATCTATTTTGTCTGGCCGTCACCTTGCATGCTAGCCAATTGGTTTTATGGCTGCCTATGATTTATTAGCTGGTCGATCTGTGTTTGTTGAGTAGATCAACCCCTTTATTCCTACCTATAGCCAACCTACCCAACTATGGCGTAGTTTTAGCATCGATCTGCTGTAGCTAATCTTGTCTTGGTTGTTGATAGATTTTTATGTTTAAGATAATCACTTCTCCTTATTAAACCTTTGCCCGTCTGAAACCATGGATAAATTCCTTAGTTTAATGATATTATTTTCAGTCGTATACTGCTGTAGCAAATCTATTATTATATTTGAAACTAGCTTCTGTAGCTATCTTTTATGACTGTCCAAAACTTCTAAGTTCCTGTAGAAGAATCTACAATGTTCCTGTAGTTGAACAAATTAAGCCTGTAGCTTTGTTTAAAATTTGTTAAAATCAATGTGATAACTGGAAATAGAGATAGTAGATTACTATATTATTTTCCTATTGATGCTGATACTGAAAAACCATTTATATTTATATTTATGACCGAAAATTGAATTAAACTACCTTATATGTTCACCTTCTTTATTTTCTACAATAGTTCCTATCACAGTTGCGACAAGAAGACTGTTTGGTTCTTTCTAGAGTTCTTATTGTAGTTTTGACAATAAGTTATTTTTGATTGAATTGTGAACTTTTTGGTTAGATAATTGGATTGAAATAATTCCTGTCACTGATTGCTAAAAGCAATTAGGATGAATATTTATTAAGAAATATGATTGTAATATGGACTTGAGATTTATGTCAATTTTGACAAACCTATAGATTATTTTTATTGTTTGAGACTTCCTGTCACTATCATGGTAGCAAGATGAAATTATAACTTAGAATGCCTTTTGTATGAAGATTGTGATCAAAGTTTGGATTAGATAAAATATACCTATTTGATGTACCTATGAGTGCAATAGTGTAAGTAAAGATGAATGATTTGATTGGAAAAGTGTAATTCCTTGAATGATGTTTTGGGAAAGGGACTATTATTGATTTATTGATGAACTTTGATTTTTTTTGTTGGGAATTAAGGTGTCTCAACCTTGGTAATTCCTTGTATTATTTCATTGTATTTATTTATTTATTGCCTATTGTATAATTTGGATGCAAATCCTATGTTGTCATATTGTGGGAGTTGGCATGGTGATGTGTCATCCTACATAGCATATAACCACATGTATTTTTGTCCTCACATGAGGAGATAGGCGTCCCACTTAGTGGTAGGAATATTTTTCCATGTGTCGGCGTCTTGGATGTTGTGTAAGGGAATGTTGACCGAAACGGTTCTGACGGATTCCTATGACAAAGTTATGACATGTAAGAGTCAGAAATAAAAGCTTGTAAGACAGGTGAAGACATGTGTTGAGAAGCATCTTTGAAAAATGCATCTTTGGGCGTCCCAAGGTGGATTATGACATGTTGTAAGAGAATATGCTATTTATAGCTTGTGTATGACAGATTCTCTTACAGTTGTAAGTTATGACAGCTATGATAGATTCTATGACAGTCGTAAGAGTCGTAAGAGCATCTGTCATAGCCCACTTTGGAAATAGGTGACCTTTTTGGGATGAGGTGTGTGGACAAGTGTCAGATACATCTTACAATGTTGACCAAGTGTCTATAGGTGTGGGTTTTGGGCCATGAGGCCAAGTTGGACGCCCATTCCAAGATAGAGGCAATTTTTGCCTTGTATTTTCTATATAAATAGGTGCTTTGAGGAGGAGTTATATTATGTGATTGATAGGTATTGTTATGCTGCCAGATTGACTCTAGACACGAGTGTCGAAGACTATTGAGAGCTTGCATTGCAAGTGTATTGTAAACCATATGCAACTTTGATAATACATTGTGCAGGTTTTCGAGTGTGGGGTTTTTCACTTGATAAGGGTTTTCCCACGATATATCTTGTCTCTCTTCTTTTGTCTTCTTTTTGGTTCTGTGTGTATTGCTGCAATATCTCTGTTATATGTTTCATGTTGCTATAATTGTAAAGATTAAATTGAATTTTTATAGGTCTCCCCTCATTAGATTAGTGTAGGAAGTGATTTCCGCACACCTAGCTTCCTTTCAGTTGGTATTAGAGCTTGATCGCCTTTGGTCCTAGTTATTTGGGTAGGGGTTTTTTGAGCTGATCTTAAGTTGAGTGGGAATCTGTGTAGAGTATTCTAAATCTTATTGTAGCAAGGAGATGACAAGTACATCCAGAAGGATAGAGGTTGAGAAATTCAATGGAACTAATTTTGAGCTATGGAAGCTCAAGATGGAAGACATGCTTGTTGATCAAGACTTCTGGGAAACTATTAGTGGAATAAAACCTACGGCAATGTCACAAGCTAATTGGGATCTCAAGGATCGAAAGGCTAAGGGTCTCATAAGACTTAGTCTTGTTGATTCTATCCTGTTAAATATCCATGAGGAGAAACTGCAAAATTGCTTTGGAAGAAGTTGGGAGATGTGTATCAAGCCAAATCCTTGGTTAACAAACTTTTTCTGAGAAAGATGTATTCTCTTTAAATGGAGGACAGAGGATCTATTGCAAATTATATGAATGCTTTCAACATGTTGGTTGCACAATTGACATCTGTTGGTGTGAAGATGGAGGAGGAGGATTGCTGTATGACCTTACTTTGTTCTTTGCCAGACTCGTGGGATCATCTTGTCATGGCTATTAGAAGCACCACATCCACATTCAAAATGGATGAAGTGGTTTCTTTGCTGTTGTCTGAAGAGATGTGGAGAAAGTCTTCTTAGGTAGCCAAAGAGGCTCTTGCAGTTTGTAGAAGACCCAAGGAGAAAGGGAAAAAGAAGGACAAGAAAGCTAATAAGGGTAGATCCAAATCCTGTGGGAGATCCAAATCTCCTGGACAGTCCAAGGCTCTTTGTTGGAACTGTGGCAAAATTGGGCATTTTTGAAAGGAATGCAAACAGGAAAAGAAAAAGAAGAAGAAGAACCTAGATTCAAATTCTGACAAGTCACAAGATGATGGTGATGCTTTCATCGTAACCCTGGAAACCCATGCATCTAATGATGTGTGGCTGATTGATTTTGGTGCATCATTCCAAATGACCTTACATCAAGACTAGTTTACTAAGTATGAGGAGTTTTGGTGGAAGGGTGTACCTGGGTGATGACTCTCATATGAAGATTGTTGGTCATGGAAGAGTCTCTATCTGATTCCCTGATGGATGAGTGAAGGGGATCTCTAGGGTTATGCACATCCCAGGCTTAGTACAAAACCTACTTTCTATAAGTATGTTGAATGATGCAGGTGTGCAGGTTGTTTTTTCAAAAGAAGGATGCAACATGACTAGAGGAGCTATGGTGCTTGTTAAGGGTACTAGGAGAGGTACTTTGTTTTAGCTAGAGGCATGCATTTCAGAATGTAATAGTTCTTCTAACTCAAGGAAGAGGGAAGCTATCACTTCATCCCCACCATCTGAACCAGCAGTGAAGAAATCTATTGTATCTAGTCCTGATGGTTGTATTCATGCTTTGGAAGTTAAGCTTCATGTTGAAAAGACAATGTATGGCATAAGAGATTTGTCCACATCGGTGAGAAGCGTCTTAAAACCCTGAAAAATAAAAACCTCATTGAGGGGTTAGATGATTGTAATCTTGAGTTCAACTTTTGTGAACATTGCATATATGGAAAACAAAACCATGTTCAGTTTTATTCAAGTTCTCATAAGTCTTCTGGTGTGTTGGGCCTTGTTCATTCTGATGTATTTGGTCCTGTTAATGTTCCTTCGTTATCAAAATCTATATATTTTGTATCTTTCATAGATGACTACAGTAGAAGGACATGGATTTATTTTCTCAGAAGCAAATCTGAAGTCTATAGTTTAAAGCCTTTGCTAAAAATCAGACTGGTAAAAGGATTAAATGTTTGAGAACTGACAATGGTGGTGAGTTTTGTTCTATAGAATTCAATAAATATTGCAAGGAATTTGGGATTCAAAGACATAAGACAACTCCATATACCCTGCAACAAAATGGAGTTGCAGAGAGGATGAATAGGACACTGATGGAGAAGGCTAGGAGTATGCTTAGTGGAGCTGGCCTAGAACAAAAGTTTTGGGCTGAAGCTGTTGCCACTGCTTGCTATCTAGTAAATAGATATCCTGCATCAGTTCTTGTTGGTAAGACACCCATGGAGGTGTGGTCTGGTAGAAAGCCTTCAATAAGGCATCTTCATGTTTTTGGTTGTGAGGCATATGCACATGTGTCTAGGGAGAAGCAGTCAAAATTGGAGAAAAAGGCTGTTAAGTGTATCTTCATTGGCTATGGTGTCGGTGTGAAAGGATACAAGTTTTGGGATCCTATGGCTGAAAAAGTGTTGTATAGCAAAAGTGTCATCTACAAAGAGCTAACACCTTCTTCCACTATTTTACAACCAAAAGAAAAAGAAAAGAAAGAGGATGTTCAGTTTCTTTCTACCCCTGATAAGATTGAACAGAAAGACAATGTTGGACCTGATGATGAGGAGATCTCTAGCAGCTCTGAAAGCTCAGAAGAAGAAGATAAACCTCAACCTCAGCCTTTGAGGAGGTCTACACGAATAAGAAAGCAACCTGAGAGGTTTGTTTATACATTGCTTGATTCTAGTTGTGCTTTTTCTTTGCTCACTAAAAATGATGAACCTATAATTGTATCAGAGGCTATGGATATGAAAGATGCAGTTCCTAGAAGGAGGCCATGGAGGATGAGATGGCTTCTTTGGAAAAGAATCAAACTTGGGACTTGGTCCCTTTTCTTGCTAGACGGAAACCCGTAGGATGCAAATGGGTGTTCAAGAAGAAATTTGGTGTAGATGGCAGTGTTGAGAAGTATAAGGCCAAATTAGTTATGAAGGTGTATTCACAAGTGGAGGGTATATATTATGGTGAGATCTTCTCTCCCATTGCAAAGCTGACATCCATTCAATTCCTATTATCTCTTGCAACATGTTATGACTTAGAAGTAGAACAGATGGATGTGAAGACATCTTTCCTTCATGGTGACTTGGAGGAAGAGATTTAGATGTCACAACCAGAGCATTACATAGTGAAAGGTAAAGAAAATTTAGTTTGCAAGTTGAAAAAGTCTTTGTATGGCTTGAAGTAGTCTCCTAGGATGCGGTACTTGAAGTTTGATGCTTTTGTGTTGTCAGTTGGATTTGTGAGATCGAAATCAGATCACTATGTGTATTATAAGTATGATGGTGATTGTATTCTCATTGTTGCATTATATGTTGATGATATGTTGCTCATTGGCAAGGGTAAGGATATGATTTCTGATTTTAAGTCTTAGTTGGTAGCATAGTTTGAAATGAAAGATTTAGGGTAGCCAGGTACATTCTAGGAATGGAAATCAAAAGAGATAGAACTAACAAAAAACTTTGGTTAAGCCAGAGTAAGTATGTGAAGACCATGTTGGATAGGTTTAGGATGACAGATTGTAGACCATTGTGTGTTCCTGTTTCTTTGGGGACAAAGTTGTCTATTAATAATTGTCCAAAATCTCCTAGTGAGGTGGAAGACATGAGTAGAGTACCTTATGCTAGTACTGTTGGTAGTTTGATGTATACCATGGTCTATACAAGACCTGACATTGCCCAAGTAGTGGGAGTCCTTAGTCGATTTATGGCTAATCCTAGACAGGTACATTGGGATGCAGTTAAGCGAGTGTTTAGATATTTGAGGGGTACTTCCGAGTATTCCATATGCTATCATGGTAATGTTACAGGATCTCTGCATTCTGTTGATATTCATGGATTTGTGGATTCAAATTGGGTAGGTGACATTGATAGCAGGAGATCCACTAGTGCTTATGTGTTTACACTGTTTAGTGGTGCTATTAGTTGGATGAGTAAGCGACAACCTGTGGTTGCTTTATCCACAACAAAAGCTGAGTATATGGCAACAACTCATGCTTGTAAAGAAGCCATTTGGATTAAAAGATTGTGTTTAGATATTGGTGTTGATGCAGGTTAGATTACGATTAGCTGTGACAGTCAGAGTATGATTTGCCTTGCAAAGAATCTAACTTTCCATGCCAGAACAAAGCATATTGATGTACAACTTCACTTTGTGCGAGACATGGTAGAGGATGGGAAGGTAAATTTGGAGAAGGTAGATACTTTGAAGAATGTTGTAGATGCATTAACGAAAACAATGAGCACAGAGAAGTTCAGATGGTGTTTGGAGTCTATGGGCCTCTCGGCCTATAGAAGTTAAATCCTATTATTCTATTGGCTCTTACAAGGTGTTCGACAAGTGGGAGAATGTTGGGAATTAAGGTGTCTCAACCTTGGTAATTCCTTGTATTATTTCATTGTATTTATTTATTTATTGCCTATTGTATAATTTGGATGCAAATCCTATGTTGTCATATTGTGGGAGTTGGTACGGTGATGTGTCATCCTACATGGCATATGATCACATGTATTTTTGTCCTCACATGAGGAGATAGGCATCCCACTTAGTGGTAGGAATATTTTTCCATGTGTCAGCATCTTGGATGTTGTGTAAGGGAATGTTGACCAAAACCGTTATGACGGATTCTTATGACAAAGTTATGACATGTAAGATTCAGGAATAGAAGCTTGTAAGACAGGTGAAGACACGTGTTGAGAAGCATCTTTGAAAAAAGAATCTTTGGGTGCCCCAAGGTGGACTATGACATGTTGTAAGAGAATATTCTATTTAGAGCTTGTGTATGATAGATTCTTACATCTGTAAGTTATGACAGCTATGACAGATTCTATGATGGTCGTAAGAGTTGTAAGAGCATCTGTCATAACCCACTTTGGAAATAGGTGACCTCTTTGGGATGGGGTGTGTGGACAAGTGTTAGATACATCTTACAATGCTGGCCAAGTATCCATAGGTGTGGGTTTTGGGCCATGAGGCCAAGTTGGATGCCTATTCCAAGATAGAGGCAATTTTTGCATTATATTTTCTATATAAACATGTGCTTTGACTCCAGACATGAGTGTCAAAGGCTATTGAGAGCTTGCATTGCAAGTGTATTGTAAACCATATTCAGTTTTGATAATACATTGTGCAGGTTTTCGAGTGTGGGGTTTTTCACCCGATAAGGGTTCTCCCCATGATATATCTTGTCTCTCTTCTTCTATCTTCTTTCTGGTTCTCTGTGTATTGCTGCAATATCTCTGTTATATGTTTCATGTTGTTATAATTGTAAAGATTAAATTGAATTTGCATATTTCTCCCCTCATTAGATTAGTGTAGGAAGCGATTTCTGCATACCTAGCTTCCTTTCATTTTTATTGTTATTTCTTCTTGGGGAAAGAAGTAGATTTTTCATCTAGGAAATGTTATTGGGTTACTTTTTGGACTAGGATGCCAGATGTGGATATTTAGAGATGGCTTTTCCTCTTTTCAAGAATTGAACCATGTTACTTATAAATGATTAGATCTAATCAGAATGACATTGAAATAGATGTTTATTGTCTAGAAAACTTATTTATTGATATCTTTGCCACATCCTGTTGTGAGACAATCTTCTTTTCATTATTTAGAATTGCACATTTAGACATCAGGGTTGCATCAGGTGTTCCCTCCTACCAGTTGTTACCAGGTAGCTAGACATTTCATACAGGGCTGGGTTTCCTTCGTTACATGAAGGGATCCGAGGAAGTGTAAATACTCCATGGTTGGGTGGAAAAGCACCTGGGCCATGTTCTTGTCTCTTGGCTTGCAGATGGTGGACCACTTGGTTCGTGTAGCTGGAGAGTGTATTGATTTATTTCTTATTGTTGTACATATTTATTGTACCCTATATTAGATGTATTATGGCAAGCTTGCCAAAGTATTTATGTATATTATTTATAGTGCTTGTTACCTATATTAAGCACACAACTATGTAAGATTTAATGACATTGAGATTCATATTTTTGAGATTATCTTTTATCTGAGATATTGTGATTAAGTGGATTAATTACACCTTTTCTCTTTGAAATGTTGTATCTAAGTGGATTATTTACATCTTTTTGGTATTGGATATTGCGATGTTGTATTTAAGTGGATTATTTATTTCATTTACTTTTGAGTTGGTTTAAATGCTTTTACATGACTTGTGAGGCTTTACATTTGGTATCAAAGCTCTAGGTTTAACACTAGGGCCTTTGTTTTGGGACTATCGTGCTAAAGTTGTGAACTTGATACAGATTATCCATCATGAATACTAGAAACACTGATCGTGGTGACGGATCAGGAAGTAGTCAAGGTAGAGGATCGCGTGGAGGTGCACATGGAGGTGCTTGTGGTGGTTGAACTGCTAGAGATCGTGGAGATGGCAGTAATGAACAAGATGGAAGATTTGACGGTATTCTTGATCTCTTTACCCAATAGGACATGAGGATGGATACTCTTGAGCAGGTGATCAGAGGAATTCCTAGAGGTCAGAATGCTAATGAAAACCCAAGGGTTGAGATACAAAATGAGAGCCCAAGGATAGAAGTTCCAATTCCTGAAGCTAGAGCTATTGCTGATAATCAAACAAAGATAGCGAAAGAATTGGGGAAATACCTCAAGAAAGTATCACCACCAAAATTTGATGGAAAGATAATTGGAGATGGGGCTGAGTATTGGATAAAAGAAATGGAAAAATACTTTGGACTTCAAAACCTTTTAGATCACACTAAGGCAATGTGGGGATCTTACCAGTTGACTGGTGAAGCAGCAACATGGTGGGATAATGAGAAGGCAGATAAGAAGTTGTTACCTGGTGAGATAACTTGGGAGATTTTCTTGCAACTGTTTAGAAAAAGATGGTTACCATAGTTATTATTCGATAAGAAGATGATAAAGTTTCATAATTTGATCCAAGGAGGTATGTCCGTAACTAGTTATTGGGAAAGGTTTTCTCATCTACTTAAGTATGTTCCACAGTATCAGACATATGAGAGATTTCAGATTAGAAAGTTTACTCTGGGATTGAGGCCATAGATTGGAGCTGCGGTAGACATTCATAACCCACTCACTATGGATGCCTCTTTTGAGAAAGCAATAAAGAAAGAGTAGAGGTTGCAGTAGACATCAAATTACCATAAGCAAAGAGATGCTAAGTTTTCAAATAAGAAACCATAGAATAATCAACAGAACTATCAATAGAATAAAGGAAATAATAGACAGATCAGGAATCTGAAGAGAGGCAATAATTCTTAGGATGGAAATGGTGGAAAAAAAAGAGGTGGCAATAACAACAGAAACAAAAATTAGAGGGAAAGAGCTGAAGGACTGAGAGCACATAAGGGTGGATGTTACAACTATGGAGGAGAGCATTATGCAAATGCATGTCCACATAAAAGAGGAAACAAGAATCAGCAAGGAGCACCGCATCATCAGATTCATGCTGCAGGGGACAATCGACAAGTAGAGTTTCAAGTAGCACCTATTCAATTCCAAGGTAAGCTCTATGGACTACTTGTTTCTATTTTAATTGATACTAGTACCACAAAATGTTTTCTAGATCCTAAAGTAGTATCTAAGTTATCTATTAGACCTGGACATATGAAAAACTCTTGGATGCTAAAAAAGGGTAGACTAATGTCTAGCATGCAGTGAGTTAGAGCTTCCTAGTTTCTAGACACAAGTAAATCTATATGTAACACCTTTAGGCTCTTATGATGTAATTCTAGGAATCAACTAGTTAACTAAACATAAGTCTCTAGTAAACTGTGAAGACATGGTTGTTAGATGTTTAGATGACCTAGGAAATCAAGTGGAAATAAATGGAACTAAGAGACCTTTAGAGCTTAGACAAATCTCAACTATGCAATTGAAGAAAGCCAAGAGGGAAGGATGTGCCATTTATGTTGTCCAAGTAAAGGACCTTGACAAAGAAGAAATAGTGTTCAATGACTATCCAATCCTTAGAGATTTCAGAGATGTACTCCTGGTAGAGTTGACAGAGTTACCATCGAGGAGAGAATTTGACTTCTCAATTGATTTGCTACTAGGGACTGAGCTGGAATCTAAGGCACCCAACAAAATGACTACTACAGAGTTGTATGAGCTTAAGGCACAATTACAGGAGTTGTTAAATCAAGGGTTCATTAGACCTAGTGTGTCACCATGGGGCGCACCAGTTATTTTTGTAAAGAAGGATGGTACTTTGAGATTATGCATTGATTGTAGGATACTTAACAAAGCTACTATAAAGAACAAGTATCCACTTCCAAGAATAGATGAGCTCTTTGATCAAATGAAAGGAGCAATAGTGTTCTCAAAGATAGACCTTAGATCGGGCTATCACCAATTGTGGATTAGGGATGAGGACATCTCTAAAATAACTTTTAGGACTAGATATGGTCACTACGAGCTTAGAGTAGTACCATTTGTGTTGACTAATGCTCCAATAGCTTTCATGAATTTGATGAATAGTATTTTTAGAGATTGCTTAGATGATTTTGTGTTGATCTTCCTTGATGACATATTGATATACTCTAAATAAGTAAGAAGAGAATGAAAGGAATTTGCGGATTGTTTTGTAGAATTTGAGAGAAAGAAAGATTTATGGTAAATTATCAAAGTGTACATTCTTTCAAGATAAAGTGCACTATCTTGGTCATGTGATCTCATCATAAGGGATTGTAGTCGATCCTAAGAAGATAAAAGCAATAATGGAACGGCCTGCATCACAAAGTGTGATAGAAGTCAGAAGTTTTATGGGACTTGTAGGTTATTATAGAAAGTTTGTGGAAGGTTTCTCAACCATAGCAACACTGATTACCACACTACAAAAGAAGGGTAAGAAATTTGAATGTACTGAAAGGTGTGAGCAAGCTTTCCAAGTGTTAAAGGAAAAGCTCACAACTGCTCCTATCCTAACCATACCAGATCCTAATGAGCACTTTACGGTTATAACAGATGCTTCAGGGGAAGGACTAGGAGGAGTGTTGATGCATAATGAGGAAGTGGTTGCTTATAAGTCAAGAAATTTAAAGCAACATGAGTTCAACTATGCGCCACATGATCTTGAGTTAGCTACCATAGTTCATGCACTTTAGATGTGGAGGCATTATCTTCTAGGTAAGTCCTTTGAGTTGAAGATAGATCATCTAGGGCTCAAGTATATATTTACTCAACCTAACCTTAATGCATGACAGAGAAGATGGTTATAATTCCTTAGTGAGTATGACTTTGGAATTGAGTGTATAAAAGGAAAGGAGAATAGAGTAGCAGATGCCCTTAGTAGGAGAAGACATCTGGCTACCATTGTTACCATGAGGTCCAATTTGAAACAAAAAGTGATTTAGAATCTTCAAGGGGATGAGAATTATGAAAGAGTAAAGCAAGCTTTGGAAGTAGACCCCTTAGATCACAGGTTTGAAGGTTATGTGATTGAATCGGATGGACTTTTGAGATTTCAGGGGAGGATGCATATTCCTAACTCAAGAGAGTTGAAGAAGTTAGTGCTTGAAGAGATTCATAATACACCTTATTCAGGTCACCCTGGAGTGACAAAGATGGTCGAAGGTTTGAAACCTTTATACTACTGGCCTAGACTTAAGAGGGATGTGACAGAATTTGTGGCTTAATGTTTGGAATGCTAGCGAGTCAAGGCTGAGCATGTGCATCCAGTAGGATTCTTGTGTGTGCACAATATCCCTGAGCACAAGTGGAAAGTGCTAAGTATGGATTTTATTTAACGGTTAGCTATGTCTAAGAATAGGCATGATGTCATCTTAGTGGTTGTAGACAAGTTGATAAAGGTAGCACATTTTATTCTAGGGAATATTTCTGATGGTTCTATGGTCTTAGATAAGAAGTTTGTTCAGGAGATTTTTCAATTGCATGGAGTGCCTGAGATGATCATTTCAGATCCAGACAGTGGCATGACATCTAGATTTTGGACAACTCTTAATGCAGCTTTGAGTAAAAACTTGAATTTTAGTTCAGCTTATCATCCTCAAAAATGGATGGTCAGATAGAAAGAGTCAATCAGGTGGTAGAAGATCTTCTCAGAATGTATTGTATGGATCAACAGTATAAATGGGAGGAGTATCTTCCATTGGTAGAGTTTGCATACAACAATTCATACCATGAATCTTTGGGAATGACACTTTTCGAAGGTCTTTATGGGCATAGGTGTCGAACACCTATTAGTTGGGATAGGGTGGAGGACAGATTTGTGATTGGTCCTGAAATGTTAAGAGAAATGGATGATTAGATGAAGTTGATCAAGGAGAAGTTGAAACAAGCTTCAAATCGTCAAAAGAGTTATGCAGATAAGAATAGAACTCCTAGACAGTTTTTAGTTGGTGACAAATTCTTTCTGAGGGTTAGACCTCATCAGAGTTCAGTGTCATTTGGCAAAGCATCCAAACTTGCTCCTCGTTTTGTAGGACCATTCAAAGTTCTGGAAGTGATTAATCCTGTAGCTTATAGACTCACACTATCGCCTACACTTGCCAAAATCCATAATATTTTTCATGTGTCATTACTTAAGCTTTATCATCCTAATGCGTCACATATTCTTGATTAGCATGCTTTACAGGTTCAGGATCCAGGAGTGGTTCTGGTGGAACCCACTCAAATTCTGGGGAAGTGCAACATTAAGTTACATAGCAGAGATGTGGTGCAATATAAGGTCCAATGGAATTAGTATTCTGAGGTCCAATGGGATCAGTATTCTGAGGTCCAATAGGATCAGTATTCTGAGGACAGTGCCACATGGGAGGATGCAGAGGAGATTGATAGATCGTTTCCTCATTTGAGGATATAGCATAGATTTCTTATTCATGCATGGATTATGATACTTTGAGTTTAGTTATTCTTTAATACTTTGAGTTGTTATTATGATCTTTTGATACTTTGAGTTGATGTTATTATTTTATGACACCTTGGTACTTTATTGGTGGTTGATGGATACCTTATTATTTTTATGTTTAATAAGACATCGGGACGATGTCTTTTCCAAGTGGGGAAGGATGTCACGTCTTATTTTTATGGACATTACTATTATTTTAGATTAACAAACATTTACCATCGTTGATTCACTTTGAGTAATTTCAAATGTGTGAAAGTAATTATTATGAAGTTATATTGGAAAATTGATTTACATGTTAAGTAATATTGATGTAAATGCAATAATTTTCTTCAGCTATGTTTTGGAGAGACTAACCTATTGACGTTGAGTTGAGTGTGAATGAATGCAAGTACTCGTCAAAGATGAGAGCATGGTTGAGGTAGAGGTGTTCTAGCCACTTGGCAAGAACTGATGGATGGATTACCCTAATGCAATCACACACATCACGTAGTTACATATGCATTATTGAATGACTTTTTATGTATTAATGTGTGGTTATTAATCATTTCTGAATGCATGATGTGATTACTTAAATTTAATGTCTTTTCAAAAGATATTCAAATGATGTATTGTATGATATTTAAATAAATAATAAAATATTGTTTATAGATGTTTGGAAGACAATATGTTCCTTGAAAATAAATAAATTTATTAAATTATATATATAAATATACAAATTTGTATTACATTTCTCTTCTTGATTATTTAATTAGATTTGTTTTAATAACAATAGTTAAATTATATTAAAATAGTATTACTATATTTAGATGAGTGAATAAAAGTATTAAAATATGCTACTGTCATTCATGCGACAATAAGATTAATTAAAGTTTTATTTAAATTAAATAGAATTGTGAGCTTTTAAAAGAAATTGTCTTTTTTTTATTTCATGCAAATGAGAATTCAAACTTCAGTTCTTAAAACCTAATTCTAGATTGCCAAAAATAAGAGGGGGATAATTTTATTAAAAGAGGAATCACTCAGCAGAAGACACCCCCACGAAGTCTTGACAGAAAGGCAAAAATTGCAATGACAGGAGCTATTTTGGTAGATGTGACAGGAGAGTAAAGGCTGTGATAGGAGAGAAAGAGAACGAAAGCCACTTCTTCTGCAAATTCTTCATCAAATCGAATGCTATTACTAGGTTTTCTTCTTTATTTTGTTGCATTTAAATTTCTTGGATTTGACTGTAAAGAGGATGGTTTTATCTGTTTGTTGGGACGGCGACTGTGATGTTTTGGTCGATCCTTGTTTTAGTTGGCCATCCCTCTATTCTGGCCCCTTGTGCTATTAACCTGGCCATTGATTTATTTTATTAGCCATTCTCCTCTTGTTTCTACCTGGGTGACTTACTATTCCTTCTTGCCATCATTCTAACTTTGATCAACCTGTGATCTTGGCCATTTTCTTCTTATTTTCTGGGCTATTTATCCATTCTGGCTGGTCGTCACCTTGCATGCTAGCTAATTGGTTTTATGGCTGCCTATGATCTATTAGCTAGTTGATTTGTGTTTGCTGAGTAGATTGACCCCTTTATTCCTGCCTATAGCCAACCTACCCAACTATGGCATAGTTTTAGCATCGATTTTCTGTAGCTAATCTTGTCTTGGTTGTTCATAGATTTTTATGATTAAGATAATCACTTCTCCTTATTAAACCTTTGACTGTCTGAAACCATGGATAAATTCCTTAGTTTAATGATATTATTTTCAATCATATATTGCTGTAGCAAATCTATTATTATCTCTGAAACTAGCTTCTATAGCTTTTTTTATGACTGTCTAAAATTTCTAAGTTCTTGTAGCAGAATCTACAATGTCCTGTAGCTGAACAAATTAAGCCTGTAGCTTTGTTTAAAATTCGTTAAAATCAATGTGATAACTAGAAACAGAGATAATAGATTACTATATTATTTTCCTGTCGATGCTAATACTAAAAAACCATTTATATTTATATTTATGACCAAAACCTGAATTAAACTACGTTCTCTGTTCACCTTCTTTATTTTCTGCAACAGTTCCTATCGCAGTTGTGACATGAAGACTGTTTGGTTGTTTTTGGACTTCCTATCGCAGTTTTGACAGTAAGTTATTTGTGATTGAATTGTGAACTTTTTGGTTAGATAATTGGATTGAAATAGTTCCTGTCACTGATTGCTGAAAGCAATTAGGATGAATATTTATTAAGAAATATGATTGTAATATGGACTTGAGATTTATGTCAATTTTGACAAACCTATAGATTGTTTTTATTGTTTGAGATTTCCTGTCACTGTCATGACACCAAGATGAAATTATAACTCATAATGACTTTTGTATGAAGATTGTGATCAAACTTTGGATTAGATAAAATATACCTATTTGATGTACTTATGAGTGCAATAGTGTAAGTAAAGATGAATGATTTGATTGGAAAAGTGTAATTCCTTGAATGATGTTTTGGGAAAGGGACTATTATTGATTTATTGATGAAATTTGATTCTTTTTATTGTTATTTTCTTGCTTCTTGGGGAAAGAAGTAGATTTTTCATCTAGGAAATGTTATTGGGTTACTTTTGGGACTAGGATGTTGAATGTGGATATTCAAAGATGGCTTTTCCTCTTTTCTAGAATTGAACCAGGTTATTTATAAATGATTAGATCTAATTGGAATGACATTGAAATAGATGTTTATTGTCTAGCAAACTTATTTATTGATATCTCTTCCATATCCTATTATGAGACAATCTGCTTTTCATTATTTAGAATTGCACATTCAGACATCAGGGTTGCATCAGGTGTTCCCTCCTACCAGTTGTTACCAGGTAGCTAGACATTTCGTGTAGGGCTGGGTTTCCTTCTTTACATGAAGGGATCTTGGGAAGTGTAAATACTTCATGGTTGGGTGGAAAAGCACCTGGGCCATGTTCCCATCTCTCAGCTTGCAGGTGGTGGACCACTTAGTTCGTGCAGCTAGAGAGTGTATTGATTTATTTATTATTATTGTACATATTTATTGTACCCTATATTGGATGTATTATGGCATGCTTGCCAAAGGATTTATGTATATTATTTATAGTGCTTGTTACCTAGATTAAGTACACAACTATGTAAGATTTAATGACATTGAGATTCATATTTTTGAGATTATCTTTTATTTGATAGATTGTGATTAAGCAGATTAATTACACCTTTTATCTTTGAAATGTTGTATCTAAGCAGATTATTTACATCTTTTTGGTATTGGATATTGCGATGTTGTATTTAAGTGGATTATTTACTTCATTTACTTTTGAGTTGGTTTAAATTCTTTTACATGACTTGTGAGGCTTTACATTTGGTATCAGAGCTCTAGGTTTAACACTAGGGCCTTTGTTTTGGGACTATCGTGCTAAAGTTGTGAAATTGATATAGATTATCCATCATGGATACTACAAACACGGGGTGATGGATCAGGAAGTAGTCGAGGTAAAGGATCATGTGGAGGTGCACGTGGAGGTGCTCATGGTGGTTAAACTGTTGGAGATTGTGGAGATGCTAGTAATGACCAAGATGGAAGATTTCACCGTATTCTTGATCTCTTGACCCAACAGGACACAAGGATGAATACTCTTGAGTAGGAGATCAGAGGAATTCCTAGAGGTTAGAATGCTAATGAAAACCCAAGGGTTGAGATACAAAATGAGAACCCAAGGATAGAAGTTCCAATTCTTGAAGTTGGAGCTATTGATGATAATCAAGCAAAGATAGCGGAAGAATTAGGGAAATACCTGAATAAAGTAACACTGCCAAAATTTGATGGAAAGACAATTGGAGATGGAGCTGAGTCTTGGATAATAGAAATGGAGAAATACTTTGGACTCTTAAACCTTTCAGATCACACTAAGGCAATGTGGGGATCTTACCAGTTGACGAGTGAAGTAGCAACATGGTGGGATAATGAGAAGGCAAATAAGAAGCTGTTACCTGGTGAGATAACTTGGGAGATTTTCTTGTAACTATTTAGAAAAAGATGGTTACCATAGTTATTCTTCGACAAGAAGATGATAGAGTTTCAGAATTTGATCTAAGGAGGTATGTCCATAACCAGTTATTGGGAAAGGTTTACTCATCTAGTTAAGTATGTTCCACAGTATAAGACAAATGAGAGATTTCAGATCAGAAAGTTTATTTTGGGATTGAAGCCACAGATTGGAGCTGAGGTAGACATTCATAACCCACTCACTATGGATGCCGCTTTTGAGAAAGCAATAAAGTAAGAGAAGAGGTTGCAATAGATAAGAAATTACCATAAGTAAAGAGATGCTAAGTTTTCAAATAAGAAACCATAGAATAATCAATAGTTCAATAAAGGCAATAATAGACAGATCAAGAATCTGAAGAGAGGCAATAATTCTCAATATGGAAATGGTGGAAACAAAAGAGGTGGAAATAAAAATAGAAACAACAATCAGAGGGAAAGAGATGAAGGACCGAGAGCACCTAAGGGTGGATGTTACAACTGTGGAGGAGAGCATTATGCAAATGTATGTCTACATAAAAGAGGAAACACGAATCAACAAGGAGCACCACAACATCAGATTCATGCCGCAGTGGACAATCATCAAGTAGAGTTTCAAGCAACACCTATTTAGTTCCAAGGTAAGCTCTATGCACTACCTAATTCTATTTTAATTGATACTGGTGCCACATAATGTTTTGTAGATCCTAGAGTAGTATCTAAGTTATCTATTAGAACTGGACATATGAAAAACTCTTGGATAGTACAATATGGTAATAGTTCAAAAAAAAGGGTAGACTCATGTCTAGCATGCAGAGAGTTAGAGCTTCCTAGTTTCTAGACATAAGTAAATCTATATGTAGCACCTTTAGGCTCTTATGATGTAATTTTGGGAATCAACTGGTTAACTGAACATAAGTCTCTAGTAAACTATGAAGACAAGGTTGTTAGATGTTTGGATGACCTAAGGAATCAAGTGGAAATTAATGGAACTAAGAGACCTTTAGAGCTTAGACAAATCTCAGCTATGCAATTGAAAAAAGCTAAGAGGAAAGGATATGCCATTTATGTTGTCCAAGTAAAGGACCTTGATATAGAAGAACTAGTGTTTAATGACTATCCAATCCTTAGAGATTTCAGAGATGTATTCCTTGTAGTGTTGACAAAGTTACCACCGAGAAGAGAATTTGACTTCTCAATTGATTTGTTACCAGGGACTAAGCTGCAATCTAAGGCACCCTATAGAATGACTACTACAAAGTTGTATGAGCTTAAGGCACAATTGCAAGAGTTGTTAACTCATGGGTTCATTAGACCTAGTGTGTCACCATGGGGCACACCAGTTATTTTTGTAAAGAAGGATGGTACTTTGAGATTATGCATTGATTTTGGATGCTTAACAAAGCTATTATAAAGAACAAGTATCCACTTCCAAGAATAGATGAACTCTTTGATCAGATGAAAGGAGCAATAGTGTTCTTGAAGATAGACCTTAGATTTGGCTATCACCAATTCTGGATTAAGGATGAGGACATCTCTAAAATAGCTTTTAGGACTCAATATGGTCACTATGAGTTCACAGTAGTACCATTTGGGTTGACTAATGCTCCAGCAGCTTTCATGAATTTGATGAATAGTATTTTCAGATATTGCTTAGATGATTTTGTGTTGATCTTCCTTGATGACATATTTATATGCTCTAAATCAATGGAAGAGCATGAAAGGCATTTGCTGATTGTTTTGCAGCGTTTGAGAGAAAGAAAGGTTTATGGTCAATTATCAAAGTGTGCATTCTTTTAAGATAAAGTGCACTATGTTGGTCATGTGATCTCATCAGAAGGAATTGCAATCGATCCTAAGAAGATAAAAGTAATAATGTAATGTCCTGTACCACAAAGTGTGACAGAAGTTAGAAGTTTTATGGGACTTGCAGGTTATTATAGAAAGTTTGTGAAAGGTTTCTCAAACATAGCAGTACCGATTATTATACTACAAAAGAAGCGTAAGAAATTTGAATGGACTGAAAGGTGTTATCAAGCTTTCCAAGTGTTAAAGGAAAACCTCACAACTGCTCCCATCCTGACCATATCGAATCCTAATGGGAACTTTATGATTATAACAAATGCTTCAGGGGAAGGATTAGGAGTGTTGATGCAAAATGAGCAAGTGGCTGCTTATGAGTCAAGAAATTTAAAGCAACATGAGTTTAACTATGTGTCGCATGATCTTGAGTTAGCTGTCATAGTTCATGCACTTTAGATGTGGAGGCATTATCTTCTAGGTTAGCCCTTTGAGTTGAAGATAGCTCATCTAGGGCTCAAGTATATATTTACTCAACCTAACCTTAATGCATGACAGAGAAGATGATTAGAATGCCTTAGTGAGTATGACTTTGGAATTGAGTATATAAAAGGAAAGGAGAATAGAGTAGCAGATGCTCTTAGTAGGAGAAGACATCTAGTTGCCATTGTTACCATGAGGTCCAATTTGAAACAAAAAGTGATTCAAAATCTTCAAGGGGATGAGCATTATGAAAGATTAAAGCAAGATTTGGAAGTAGACCCCTTAGATCACAGGTTTGATGGTTATGTGATTGAATCGGATGGACTTTTGAGATTTCAGGGAAGGATGTATATTCTTAACTTAGGAGAGTTGAGGAAGTTAGTGCTTGAAGAGATTCATAATACACCTTATTTAGGTCACCCTGGAGTGACAAAGATGGTTGAAGGTTTGAAACATTTATACTTCTAGCCTAGACTTAAGAGGGATGTGACAAAATTTGTGGCTTGATGTTTGGAATGCCAGCGAGTCAAGGCTGAGCATGTGCATCTAGCATGATTGTTGTATCCGCATAGTATCCCTAAGAACAAGTGGCAAGTGATAAGTATGGATTTTCTTCAAAGGTTACCTATATCTAAGAATAGGCATGATGTCATCTTAGTGGTTGTAGACAAGTTGACAAAGGTAGCACATTTTATTCCAGGGAATCTTTTTTATGGTTCTATGGTCTTAGCTAAGAAGTTTATTTTGGAGATTTTTTGATTACATGGAGTGCCTAAGATGATCATTTTCAGATCGAGAGACTCACATGAAATCTAGATTTTGGACAACTCTTAATGTAGCTTTAGGTACGAAGTTGAATTTTAGTTTGGCTTATCATCCTCAAATGGATGGTCAGATATAAAGAGTTAATCAAGTGGTAGAAGACCTTCTCAGAATGTATTGTATGGATCAAAAGTATAAATGGGAGGAGTATCTTCCATTGGTAGAGTTTGCATACAATAATTCATACCATGCATCTTTGGGAATGGCACCTTACAAAGCTCTTTATGGGCGTAGGTGTCGAACACCTATTAGTTGGGATAGGGTGGAGGACAGATTTGTGATTGGTCTTGAAATGTTAAGAGAAATGGATGATTAAATGAAGTTGATCAAGGAGAAGTTGAAACAAGCTTCAGATCATCAAAAGAGTTATGCAGATAAGAATAGAACTACTAGACAGTTTTCACTTGGTGACAAAGTCTTTTTGAGGGTCAAACCTCATAAGAATTCAATGTCATTTGGCAAAGCGTCCAAACTTGCTCCTCATTTTGTAGGATCATTCAAAGTTTTGGAAGTGATTAATCCTGTAGCTTATAGACTTGTACTACTGCCTACACTTTCTAGAATCCATAATGTTTTTTATGTGTCTTTACTTAAGCTTTATCATCCTGATGCATCACATATTCTTGATTGGCGTGCTTTACATGTTTAGGATCTAGGAGTGGTGCTGGTGGAGCCCACTCAAATTTTGGTGAAGTGCAACATTAAGTTGCGTAGCAGAGATGTGGTGCAATATAAGGTCCAATGGGATCAGTATTATGAGGACAGTGCTACATGAGAGGATGCAGAGGAGACTGATAGATCTTTTCCTCATTTGAGGATATAGCATAGATTTCTTATTCATGCATGGATTATGATACTTTGAGTTCAGTTATGCTTTGATACTTTGAGTTGTTATTATGATCTTTTTATACTTTGAGTTGATGTTATTGTTTTATGACACCTTAGTACTTTATTATGGTTGATGGATACCTTATTATTTTGATGTTTAATAAGAGATCGGGACGATGTCTCTTCCAAGTGGGGAAGGATATCACGTCTTGTTTCTATGGACATTACTATTATTTTAGATTAACGAACATTTACCATTGTTGATTCACTTTGAGTAATTTCAAATGTGTGAAAGTAATTATTATGAAGTTATATTGGAAAATTGATTTACCTATTAAGTAATATTGATGTAAATGCAATGATTTGCTTTGGCTATGTTTTGGAGAGACTAACCTATTGACGTTGAGTTGAGTGTGAATGAATGCAAGTACTCGTCAAAGATGAGAGCATGGTTGAGGTAGAGGTGTTCTAGCCACTTGGCAAGAACTGATGGATGGATTACCCTAATGCAATCACACACATCATGTAGTTACATATGCATTATTGAATGGCTTTTTATGTATTAATGTGTGGTTATTAATCGTTTCCGAATGCATGATGTGATTACTTAAATTTAATGTCTTTTCAAAAGATATTCAAATGATGTATTGTATGATATTTAAATAAATAATAAAATATTGTTTATAGATGTTTGGAAGACAATATGTTCCTTGAAAATAAATAAATTTATTAAATTATATATATAAATATACAAATTTGTATTACATTTCTCTTCTTGATTATTTAATTAGATTTGTTTTAATAACAATAGTTAAATTATATTAAAATAGTATTACTATATTTAGATGAGTGAATAAAAGTATTAAAATATGCTATTGTCATTCATGTGACAGTAAGATTAATTTAGTTTTATTTAAATTAAATAGAATTGTGAGCTTTTAAAAGAAATTATTATTTTTATTTCATGCAAACAAGAATTGAAACTTTAGTTCTTAAAACCTAATTCTGGATCGCCAAAAATAAGAGGGGGAAAATTTTATTAAAAGATGGATCGCTCAGCAGAAGACACCCCCATGAACTCTTGAGAGAAAGGCAAAAATTGTAGTGACATGATCTATTTTGGTAGCTACAACAGGAGAGTAAAGGCTGCGACAGGAGAAAAAGAGAAGGGCAACCACTTCTTCTGTAAGTTCTTCATCAAATTGACTACTATTACCAGGTTTTCTTCTTTATTTTGTTGCATTTAAATGACGTGGATGTGACTGTAAAGAGGATGGTTTTATCTTTTTGTTGGGATGGTGACTGTATTGTTTTAGTCGATCCTTGTTTTGGCTGGCTGTCCCTCTATTTTAGCCACTTGTGCTATTAACTTGGCCATTGATTTATTTTCTTAGTCATTCTCCTCTTGTTTCTACCTGGGCGACTTACTATTCCTTCTTGCCATCATTCTAACTTTGATCAACCTACGATCTTGTCCATTTTCTCCTTATTTTCTGGGCCATTTATCCATTCTGGCTGTCCATCACATTGCATGCTAGCCGATTGGTTTTATGGCTACCTATGATGTATTAGCTGGTGGATCTATGTTTGTTGAGTAGATCAACCCCTTTATTCCTACCTGTAGCCAACCTACCCAACTATGGCATAGTTTTAGCATCGATCTATTGTAGCTAATCTTGTCTTAGTTGTTCATAGATTTTTATGATTAAGGTAATCACTTCTCCTTATTAAACCTTTGACTATCTAAAACCATGGATAAATTCCTTAGTTTAATGATATTATTTTCAGTCATATACTACTGTAGCAAATCTATTATTATATCTGAAACTAGATTCTATAGTTTTTTTTATGACTGTCCAAAATTTCTAAGTTCTTATAGCAGAATCTACAATGTTCCTGTAGCTGAACAAATTAAGCTTGTAGCTTTGTTTAAAATTCGTTAAAATCAATGTGATAACTAGAAATAGAGATAATAGATTACTTTATTATTTTCCTATCGATGCTAATATTGAAAAACCATTTATATTTATATTTATGACCAAAAACTGAATTAAACTACGTTCTTTGTTCACATTCTTTATTTTCTGCAACAGTTCCTGTCGCAATTGCAACAAGAAGATTGTTTGGTTGTTTTTGGACTTCCTGTCACAGTTTTGACAGTAAGTTATCTTTGATTGAATCGTGAACTTTTTGGTTAGATAATTGGATTGAAATAGTTCCTGTCACTGATTGCTGAAAGCAATTAGGATGAATATTTATTAAGAAATATGATTGTAATATGGACTTGAGATTTATGTCAATTTTGACAAACCTATAGATTGTTTTTATTGTTTGAGATTTCCTATCACTATCATGAAAGCAAGATGAAATTATAACTTAGAATGACTTTTGTATGAAGATTGTGATCAAACTTTGGATTAGATAAAATATACCTATTTGATGTACTTATGAGTGCAATAGTGTAAGTAAAGATGAATGATTTGATTAGAAAAGTGTAATTCTTTAAATGATGTTTTGGGAAAGGGACTATTATTGATTTATTGATGAAATTTGATTCTTTTTATTGTTATTTTCTTGCTTCTTGGGGAAAGAAGTAGATTTTTCATCTAGGAAATGTTATTGGGTTACTTTTTAGGACTAGGATGCCGAATGTGGATATTCAAATATGGCTTTCCCTCTTTTCAGGAATTGAGCCAGGTTACTTATAAATGATTAGATCTAATCGAAATGACATTGAAATAGATGTTTATTGTCTAGAAAACTTATTTACTGATATCTCTACCACATTCTATTGTGAGACAATCTATTTTTCATTATTTAGAATTGTACATTCAGACATCAGGGTTGAATCGGGTGTTCCCTCATGCCAGTTGTTACCAGGTAGCTAGACATTTCGTGCAAGGTTGGGTTTTCTTCATTACTTGAAGGGATCTAGGGAAGTGTAAATACTTCATGGTTGGGTGGAAAAGCACCTAGGCCATGTTCCCGTCTCTCGGCTTGCAGGTGGTGGACCACTTGGTTCATGCAGTTGGAGTGTGTATTGATTTATTTATTATTGTTGTACATATTTATTGTACCCTATATTGGATGTATTATGGCATGCTCACCAAAGGATTTATGTATATTATTTATAGTGCTTGTTACCTGGATTAGGCACACAACTATGTAAGATTTAATGACATTGAGATTCATATTTTTGAGATTATCTTTGTCTGAGATATTGTGATTAAGTAGATTAATTACAACTTTTATCTTTGAAATGTTGTATCTAAGTGGATTATTTACATCTTTTTGGTATTGGATATTGCGATGTTGTATTTAAGTCAATTATTTACTTCATTTACTATTGAGTTGGTTTAAATGCTTTTACATGACTTGTGAGGCTTTACATTATCTTTAAAACAAACTAAAAAGGTATTATGCAGGCTAGAGGAAAATAATATGCATGACAGTATGCAAAACACACTTTAACATCATATAGAATAAGATCTTTGCAAATATAAATTAGAAAAGAAAAGTACGAGTAAGTGCACAAAGATGGGGGACTAAAAGGGAGTCTTAAGATGCCACATTTTTTTTTTTTTTTCTGAAATCAGGAATGAATGATGTTGGATGAGAAATTGAAGATAGTTACGCTCAAAATTTGAAGATATAACAAAAACAAGAGTTGTAGTGCTCCAAATCTAGTTTCTAAACTACTAATTTTTTAAAAAAATGGTTGAGATTAAGGGGTTCAAAAAGGGGGAGCACACAAATTGGTCTCGTGTTTTTGAAAAAAAATATAACATAGCATCTGGTGTGCTCCTCCTAAAATGTTAAATTTTTTTAGTGTTTCAAAAATTACTTTGGTGAGAAATTATTTAACACCATGTAGTTTATCCCTGATTTTTCTGATAATTTTTTCATGAATAATTGATTTTTTACTAATTCTCAAAGTGGACACATTCTGAAAAATAAAAAATTGAGCATGCTCGCCCCTAAATTTTTTAAAAACTAATCAAAAATTAAATACTTGTAGAATGGAGTCTAGTTTATGAAAATGTAATTTATTTGAAATTTTGATGAATGGTTAAAAAAGAAGTAAAAAATACTAGACACTAGTTTTTGACAAAAAACAGATACACTAACAAAAGAAATTAAAGTTGAAATCCTTAACATACTCAAAACATTAAAAAAATTATATGGTTAGAAAGCTAATAGAGAGCTTAATATTATGTTGGTATTTTTTTCAACTTGTCATTGAAAAAAGTGCAAACCTGATGGGGAGCACGCTCTAGATTATGTGATTTTTGTTATAATCTAGAAAAACACGCCATTGAATGTCTTAAACATAGTCCAAGCCTTTGGGTTGGAAGCTCAAGGCAAATCCAAGCCAAAGGCTTGGAAATTACCAAGGCAAAGCATAATGTGAGCACGTTATAATGCGCTGACTTTATGGTGAAATAAAACATGTCACTCCCTCCCTCCTTACCCCTCTCTCTATTATTCTCTCTCTCCCTCCCCTCCTCTCTCTTTCTCACCTCTACTTCCCTCCTCTCTCTCTCACTCTCTACTTCCCTCCCCTCTCTACCTCCTACCCTATCTCTCACTCCCTACTTCCCTCCCCTCTCTACCTCCTACCCTCTCTCTCACTCTCTACTACCCTCCCCTCTCTACCTCCTACCCTCTCTCTCACTTTCTACTTCTCTCTCTCTCACTCTCTCTCTGACCTATCTACCTCCTAGTTTTCCTTTTCCTTTCCAATTTCCCTTTAGATCCCACCAATATTTCCCTATTTTACTATTTTCTATCTCTCCTCTCATCATTATTCCCATCCAATGAACTTTTGTTTTATCTTGTTTCCATTTCATCCCCCCAATTTATATCCTCATCCATCTTTTCATGTCCTAGTTTTCTTGTTTCCATGTTCTTTGTCGATAAGGGAGAGGGAGAGGGAGAGGGAGAGGGAGGAAGAGGGAGAGAGGGTGGAGATGGAGGGGAGAGAGGGGGGATAGATAGGGTGATAGGGAGAGAGAGAGAGAGTCCTAGTTTTCTTGTTTTCATTTCCTTCATCGATAAGGGAGAGGGAGAGATAGAGGGGAGAGAGAGGCAAGAGATAGGGAGGTAGGGAGAGATAGAGGAGACAGAGGGGAGAGATAGGGAGATAGAGAGTGAGTGAGATGTCCAGAGAGATAGGGAGAGAGATTAAGAATTATATAGATGATAGAGATATAGGGAGATAAGGGAGAGATAGGGAGATGGAGGTTTAGGGTTGAGAGAGAGAGAGAGAGGGTTGGTCAGGTTTAAGGGCATTATTTAGGGTTTATGACTTTAGGGTTGCTCAAGTTTAGGGTTTAGGGGTTTAGGGTTGCTCAGGTTTAGGATTTAGGGGCATTATTTAGGGTTTATGAGTTTAGGGGTTAGGGTTTAGGGAAATTATTTAGGGTTCAGGGGTTAAGGGTTGATCGGGTTTAGGGTTTAGGGTTTCTCATTTTTAGGGTCTAGAGAGAGATAGAGAGAGGGGACCAATAGAGATTGGGAGAGAAAGAGGAGACAAAAGGGAGAGATAGGGAGATAGAGAGTGAGGGACATGTTCAGAGACACAGGGAGAGAGATTGAGAGGTAGATGGAAGATAGAGATAGGGAGATAGAGGTTTAGGGTTACTTGGGTTTAAGGTTTAGGGGTTTGGGGTTTAGGGTTTAGGGGTTTAGGGTTTCTTAGGTTTAGGGTTTAGGGGTTGGGGGTTAGCATTTAGGGGCATTATTTAGGGTTTAGGGTTTATGGTTTAGGGTAACTTAGCATTTAGAGAGAGAGAGAGGATTGATAGGGAGATATAGAGGAGACCAAGGGGAGAGATAGGGAAATAGAGTGTGAGGGGCATGGTGAGAGACATAGGGAGAGAGATTGAGAGGTAGAGGGATGATAGAGATAGGGAGATAGGGGAGAGATAGAGAGATAGAGGTTTAGGGTTGCTTGGGTTTAGGGTTTAGGGGTTAAGGTTTAGGGGCATTATTTAGGGTTTAGGGTTTATGCTTTAGGGGTTAAGGTCTAGAGGTATAGGGTTTAAGGTTTAGAGAGAGATGGCCGATAGGGAGATATAGAGGAGACCGAGGGGAGAGATAGGGAGATAGAGAGTGAGGGACATGGCCAGAGACACATGGAGAGAGATTGAGAGGTAGAGGGACGATAGAGATAGGGAGATAGGGGAGATATAGGGAGATAGAGGTTTAGGGTTGCTTGGGTTTAGGGTTTAGGGGTTTGGGATTTAGGGTATAGGGTTTATGGGTTTGGGGTTGCTCAAGTTTAGGGTTTAGGGGCATTATTTAGGGTTTTGGGTTTATGGTTTAGGGGTTAGGGGTTGAGGTTTAGAGGTTTAGAGAGAGAGAGGACTAATAGGGAGATATAGAGGAGACTGAGGGGAGAGATAGGGAGATAGAGAGTGAGGGACATGGACATAGACATAGGGAGAGAGATTGAGAGGTAGAAGGATGATAAAGACAGGGAGATAGGGGAGAGATAGGGAGATAGAGGTTCAGGGTTGCTTGGGTTTAGGGTTTAGGGTTGCTCAGGTTTAGGGTTTAGGGGTTAAGTCTTAGGGGTATTATTTAGGGTTTATGGTTTAGGGGTTAGGGGTTAAGGTCTAGAGGTATAGGGTTTAGTGTTTAGAGAGAGAGGACCGAAAGGGAGATATAGAGGAGTTGAGGGGAGAGATAGGGAGATAGAGAGTGAGGGACATGGACAGAGACATAGGGAGAGAGATTGAGAGGTAGATGGATGATAGAGATAGGGAGATAAGGGAGAGATAAGGAGATAAAGGTTTAGGGTTGCTTGGGTTTAGGGTTTATGGTTTAGGGGTTTAGGGTTTCTTAGATTTAGGGTTTAGGGGAATTATTTAGGGTTTAGGGGTATTATTTAGGGTTTAGGAACATTATTTAGGGTTTAGGGTTTATGGTTTAGGGGTTAGGGGTTAAGGTTTAGAGGTTTAGAGTTTAGGGTTTAGAGAGAGAGAGAGAGGATTGGTAGGGAGATATAGAGGAGACCGATGGGAGAGATAGGGAGATAGAGAGTGAGGGACATGGGCAGAGACATAGGGATAGATATTGAGAGGTAGAAGGATGATAGAGACAAGGAGATAGGTGAGAGATAGGGATATAGAGGTTTAGGGTTGCTTGGGTTTAGGGTTTAGGGTGTAGGGGTTTGGGGTTTAAATTTTAGGGGTTTAGGGTTACTCATGTTTAGGGTTTAGGGTTTAGGGGTTAGGGGTTAAGGTTTAGGGGCATTATTTAGGCTTTAGGTTTTATGGTTTAGGGATTAGTGGTTAAGGTCTAGAGGTATAGGGTTTAGGGTTTAGAGAGAGAGAGAACCAATAGGGAGATATAGAGGAGACTGAGGGGAGAGATAGGGAGATAGAGAGTAAGGGACATGGCCAGAGATATAGGGAGAGAGATTGAGAGGTAGAGGGACAATAGAGATAGGGAGATAGGGGAGAGATAGAGGTTTAGGGTTGCTTGGGTTTAGGGTTTAGGGGTTAGGGTTTAGGGTTGCTCAGGTTTAGGTTCGCATGTCAAAAGTAGTCTCTCTATCTTAATCTCTCTCCCTCCCCTCTTTAAACACTTAAAACACTAAAAACACTTATAAATTTCCATGCATGAAAGCACATAAACTTTCCATGCTTTTCAAAACACACTCAAATTTTGGTGAAGAAAAAAAATGGACAAAAAGCATGTGGGATCTGTGATTTAGACCCCACATGCCTGTTATTCCCTACTTTTCATGCATGCTATTGGACAAGAAAACACTTTTTCATGGTGTTTGACATTTTAAGAATCATTGTTTGATTAATCCACCACCTTTTTCTAGTGTTTCAACATAGAAGAAGCAAATTGCATGTTTTTTGACATAATTTGATTGTATTTAAACTAAAAGTTTCATGTTTCATATTGTTTTAATGCTAATTTCCATGTATTTAGATTGAATTTGATGATATATGTTTTTTTTTTCATAAATTTCACTAATCCTATTAGAGTTATATAGAATTCAATATTGAATATGAAGGAACTTGCCAAAAAGATCAAATTTTTGAGGATTTTGAAGCCAAAATTTGGATAATTGCGCAACTAAAATCTTGAAATCTAAGGTATGTTCTATATGTATTTGTTTACTTCACTTTATGTTCTTTAGAACACTCAGAATCACTAAAAGTGTAACTACCTAAGTTTAAAAAGTCATCACTATGTGTATTAATATAATTAGAATGATTAAAATATGATATATACATGAATTTGTTGTATCTTGATTAGTTAACCCTAAAGAATTTGGAACATTGTCAAAATTGTAAGTACACATCCCTAAATCTTCTTCTTGTCAATGTGGAAGTGAACCATAACCTTGAGAAAGAACATCATGACAGTCAAGACTCTTTTGTACTCTCTCAATTTGAACTATGTCATTGATACCTCCCCATAAGAAAGTATTATCATCATTCTCTCTAATGTGATTAGTTGTATCAACCTAAAATATAGTGCTATTGATGCTACAAATCTGATATAATTGGTCCTCATTTAGTAATGAGTACTCACTATCATCGTCTTGGCCATTTACTTCTAAAAATTAGTTTGAGTTTCATTTATTGGACCTATACTAGATAAGTTATTTGTTGTTTGAGTACCCTCTAAATTTTTTGGACTGCAATCTCTAGGTTTCTCTAAGAAATTAGACTGCTTAGGTTGCAATAAACTCTATATTTTAGTCTTTTGTCATCATAAAACTCAATCAAAAGATCACCAACAACACTATCATCATAATTAGCCTTAAAATTACTCCTTTCTTGATGATTTCACCCCTTGGCTATCTTGAATGGCTAATTCAAACTATAATTGATGCTCTTTATGTTCACCATTATTTTCTTCAAGTCTTGCATCATAAAGCTAGTTTCTAATTTTAGTTAGTATTTTGTCTCTTAACATTTATTTGGACACATCTATTGAAGGAAAAGAGTCTTGATTAGTGTCTTACCACTTAAACCAATTGTCACATCATTGCTAGTTAAATCAAGGATATTCTGCTAACTTTTGAAGATTGCACCATAGTTAGGATTACACAAAAGAGCTGAAACTTTAAGAGTTTGATCATGGTAGAATATGAGATCAACAATCAACATGTGCTCATCTCATCTATGTCATCAATAACATCTAGGCCTAGACTGTCATTACACATTTCATTTCTAATCTAATCATGTCAAAATCAACAAGTTTGGAGTCATTTATTAGACAAACCTAATCATAAAAGCCCTCTTCATTTCCACTCTCAATAGTGACACATATACCATTCAACTCATGCTCATCATTGGGACTAGGTGTGCCATCATACTCAATGTCTTCTTTACTACCAATTGACTAATTTGTATTCATTGATTGTGATAATTCAACACTTTTAGTCCTTATAACGGTAATATACTTAGCTTGTTTGTCATAACAATCATCATGTTGATTATTCATTATGCTTCTAACATCATCATTGTGTTCCTTGTCATGAAATCCATTGGTTTTTTCTTCATTACCTTTGTGATCATTACTCTCATGACCTTTATTGACAATAGATTACTGATTTGAGATGACTTCATACTTGTCTTCATGAGCTACTCTAACTAATGGTTGGTCCATCACAATGTTCTTGTCTTACTCATGATGCATATAGAAATCATCATCATGCTAAGGAAATGAGAAAAGACTGCAACACTAGAAGAGCATGAAGCTGAGAATGAGAGGAAAAGAGAAAGAATGAGGTGAATTCGCAAAAGTAGGAAATTGTCAACCATACAAGAAGACATGCCACCATTGCTAATTTAAGATGAACATGACAATCTAATCAAGCTAAGAGAGATAGAATTCATTGCACAAAGGGAATGAATGCAAAACCTCTGTTTAATGAGGAAATTGAATCTCAAAGTTGGAGGCACTCCATCGTTCACAGGTCAAGTTCAAGGAACACCATCATTCTCTTCTCAAATTGGACACTCCATATTTCACAGGTGAAGTTGAAGGTACATCTTCATTCTCTTCTCAATTTGGAGGCACACCATCATTCACATGTCAAGTTGAAGGTACACCATATTCTCCATCTCAACTTCAAGCTTTTTCATCTTTTCCATCTCCAATTGAAGGTATGCCATCTATTCCATCTCAAGTAAATAGTGAATAAATTCCTAATGTTGAGTCAACTTTACCAATGAAAATGCCTCCTAGAATTTTGCATAGAAAGCCTAAGTTTCTAATTGATATTGATGAGAATGTTTTGAAGCCCATGCATGATAAGATTTCTAAGCATATTTGCCAAAGATATGCCAATAAGATATGGAAATCATTCTTTGAGAACTTAAATGAAACTGGAAGATGTCAACTATTTGTTGAATTGATGAGAAATATAAAATTTAGGCCCATTATGAAGATTCTTGGCCTAAGAACATTAGACGCTTCAAGTGAAAAATCAATTATAAAGAATCTAATGAGTGCATATGAGAGTGTGGGTTCCACCTCACGCACCAAGGATAGTAATGCCACATGATATGTCGTTACATCGACAATAGTAAGCCAACAAACAAAGAAATGTCTGCTCATTAGAAATACAAGTCAAGCATTAAAAATAAGTAGAAAACTCTAATGAGAGCCATTGGAAGACATGAAAGAGTTGAGGACCCCAATACCAATGAATTGTGGGCATTCTCTAGGAGATTCCCATGGAAAGACAAAGTTGTTGAAGCCTTGAGATCCCTCATCGAAGAATTTTGGAAAAATAACACAAGGGTATCTCCTAATGCAAGAGATGTTGTAAGAAGGAAAATTGGTTGTCAAAACCATGAGCCACATCCAAAGCATTTTTTGGATGTGACTCAAACACAAAATTTCAAGAAATTTCAAGAGATGTATTCTCAAGTCAAAATTAGTCAAAGGTATTTTGAAATGGTAAAGCCTTTTTATGTCAAAATAAATCACACATGTACAACTTGTTGTTGTAGAGTACACATTGAGTTTTCTAAACATTATGCTATTTATATGTCTCTGTGTGTGTGTGTAGGTTTGCATACTAATGATGTTTTGCAAGCATGTAATATAAAGTGTCCACATAGATCTTCAAGAGATTTCATATCAAGCATCTTATGTCAAAGAGTGGATGGTCAATTATTCCACAATAGCTAATTCTTGGATAACACGTGTGATCATTGTGGTGGGTTGCAACATTTGCCAATTTTTGAACATATGGAGAACACACACGCAATTGGAAATGAGCTAGTAAGTTTTGGCAAATATAAGATAGTGGCATATGGTCTAAAAGATGGCAAAGAAGCAAAAATGTGTGAATTGGTCATTCAAAAGATTCTAGTGTATCAGTTTATCTCTATTTTTTGAGATAATATAGTTTATGAGTATGCAAGGCATACCCATAGAGCTCGATGGTTGGACTTGCATTTCAAGTTATGCAAGGACACATTTCTACTTGGTACCATCATTTTAGTTGTTGAATTTGTAGAGAACTACACATTACAGCCACAGAATGAGGTGCAATCGCAGTATTACAACTCTACACAGATTTCTATATTTGTGCAAATAGCATTAATTCATGTAGAAGATAGTACATAGGACGATAGAAAGATCTTGAGGAAATATCATTTTTATATCAGTGATGATTGCACACATTCAATGGAATTCATGCAAGGTTGCTTTTGGATGTTCTACTGTGATTTGGCTAGTAGGAGCATATCATTTCATTAGCATATCATATGGTCAAATAATTGTGCATCACAATTCAAGAACTCGTGGATGTTCTATTGGTTGAGCAGGATGCATAAGATGAATGGTGTTCAACATATGTGGAATTTTTAGGAGGCCAGGCATGGAAAGAGGGAGCATGATGGTGTAGGAGCATGCATCAAAAGAGCATTAGCATGAGAAGAGTTGAAGTACAAAGATAATGCAAAGTTGATAGATGTGAGATCTATTATTGAATGGTGTAATGCTATAATGGGTCCATGTAATGAAGGTAAGTCTACATTTCGTAGATATTTTTGGCTGGTTGATGATACTAACATTGCAAAATATGAGGATTGTTGTACATTAATAGGATTGAGTAAGCTACACCCTTTTATAAGCTCTAATGCATGTTCATGGAGTATTCATACACAGTGGATGGTATGCTTTTTTTCTTCATGTACAGATGAAGCTTGGTATGATTGTGAGTCAAAGGAGTGGGTCAATGATTGGTGTACAAGAAGCCTAAGCCCGATTGACATGTATCGACTACCAACAACACTAAAACTCACAGAGATTGAATTATTAGTTGAATTTGACCATGTTTAAGATCTAGTTCAACCAGGAATTATCAGTATTTAAATTTAATAAAATTCAAAATTCCATCTTATTTTGTAGTTTTTTTGTATTGTTGACTATATTCATCGAACTGAATGCAAGTATCAATGCAGGGCATGAAGAAGGAATATCTTATTATGTGTGTCATTGTGTTGAGGCAAAAAAGAAATTAGATGCCCCTGTTATAGATAGAGAAAACATCAAGTACCCTATAGGATCAGTGGTTGTTACTGGAACATGGCTTAGAAGGTACCCAATGAAGAAGTCTGATGTGTGGTTGTTCAAGGAATTTGACACACATAGAAAGATTCTTCATTATTCTAACCTTGTTGTGGCATCAAACATTCATTTGATCAAATATGGGGGTATACCATTGAACATGACCATGTGGAAGGTTCCTGAGTCTGACCACAAGGTAATACTCAACACAATAAAGAGTAGAGCAGACCTAGATGTTTCACTGGATTGAATAAGTGGAATGACAAAAGGTATGCTATTTTTGTTTTCTATCATTATTTGACCTTCTATATTTTTGAAACCTATCTTACCTTCTTATATGTGCTCCTTGGTCCTAGTTGATTAGCTTCGTTTCATTGTAGAGTTCATTGGTGTACTCATTTTAGCTAAATAGTGCAATTGCATTTGCATGTAGGATTTGAGAATGATGGAGGTAGGAATAATCCTTATGAAGTTGCCTTTGGAAGGAAAGTAAGTTAGGTTTTCATGATTATTTTATGATGATATGTCCTTTAGTTACTATTTCATAATGAGTTTTAATGAGTTTTAATGATGTTGCTATGAGTTTTAATGACAAACCCTCATTTGTTTCTTCACATTTGGAGCTACCAATGATAGCAAGGGTAAGGGTAGCCTTAATTGATGCCCTACAAGACATTGGATCAAGTGAGAACACCTTTATATTACTGAATTTTCATCTACTAGAAAGGTATTAGGATTGAATTTTTACTTTCATCATCTCCTGGGGCCAAATGAACAATGCCAACACATCTAGGTAGGTGGGTAAATGCTAGGGGAGATGTCTTTTTGGTGGAAAAGCCTCATGGTTGTTCTCGGCTACATCGAACGTAGACAATCTCTTAAGAGCCCTAAGACAAAAAAGGTGTCAAACTTTGGAATGGTTGTTTTGTCAAACTGTGACACCTAGGAACATCTTCTTTCCATGTATAGGTGGATGTCAGGTCTACCTACAAACACCTACCTCAGTCTTTTTAAATCAATTTCGTTTGTCTATGGTGGCAAGCAATGCATTGTTCCAAAATGCTTCAATTTCATGCAATGGAAAGGTGCTAGGAGTGCCATTTTGTATTCCATAACACATGAGGCCCAACCAACTATGCCAATGCATCAGGGTGGGCGGGTAATTTCTAGGGGAGGTCTCATTTCATGCACCAAGTGTCTCAGTTGTTCAGGATAGTAGGCTATCGACAAAGTCACTTAAGATCCATAAGAGTAAAAAACTACCAAACTTTGACAGATCAATTCTCAAAATTTGTGGCAGTTGGGAATGTTCCATTTAGAAATATAGGTGCCTGTAGGGTCCATCCACAATAACCTCTCTTGGTTTTGGTCAACTCCAATCCATTTGACCGTGCCAAAATCAAATGCATTCTTACAAAATACTTCAGTTTCATGTAGTGAAAAGGTGCTAGGAGTGAGCTTTTGCATTCCACAACTCATGGGGCTAAACTAACTATGCCAACGTGTCAGGGTGGGCAAGTAAATTCTAGGGAAGGTCTCATTTTATGTGACAAGTGTCTTAGTCAATCTAGGCTGCAAGCTACTAGCAAAGTCAAAAGGTGCTAGGAGTGACATTTTGCATTCCACGGCTCATGGAGCTGAACTCATAGCACCAATGTGTTGGGGTGGGTGGGTAAATTCTAGGGGAGGTCTCATTTTGTGTTCTAAGTGTCACAGTCCTTTGGGGCAACACAATATCAACAAAATCACTTAAGATCCCTAAGAGCAAAACACTACCAAACTTTGATGGAGTAGTTCTTGGAATTTGTGGTAGTTGGGAATGTTCCATTTGGACCTACAGGTGTACATGGGGTCTGTCCACAATAACTTCTCTCAGTTTTGGTCAACTCAAATCTATTTGACTGTGCCAAAATCAAATGCATTCTTGCAAACTGCTTCAGTTTCATGCAGTGGAAAGGTGCTAGGAGTGAAATTTTGCATTCCACAGCTCATGGGGTTGAACTGACTACGTCAACATGTTGGGGTGGATGGGTAAATGCTAGGGGAGGTCTTGTTTCATGTGCCAAGTGTCCTAGTCATTTGGGGTAGCAGGCTACCAGTAGTCACTTAAGATCCCTAAGAGAAAAAAAATGCCAAACTTTGATGGAGTAGTTCTCAAAATTTGTGGAAGCTAGGAATGTTTTGTTTGGACTTACAAGTGCATGTGGGGTCCATCCATAATAACCTCTCTCAGTTTTGGTCAACTCCAATCCATTTGACCGTGCCAAAATCAAATGCATTCTTGCAAAATGCTTTAGTTTCATGCAGTGGAAAGGTGCTAGGAGAGATTTTGCATTCCATATCTCGTGGGGCTGAACTTGTTGGCAAGAGACACTGTGTGGCTTCATAAGTGTTGTCATTGATGGCAACAAAGTCTATCCCACACATCCGCAGTACATAATATGCCTATACTGGAAGTCAAATTGAAGATTGTTTTGGTCCGGTGGACAAGAACAAAGTATGTAACATGGTCTGACAATCAGGTCCAGATCTCTCAGATGGTGTAACACAGTAAGTTGCAGATTTGGACAAGTCAAGAGGGGTATTGTGACTATTGTATTCCAGAGATTTAGCCTTCGGTGATAAAGCATGAAAAAGATATGAGCATCTAAGTGTTGGGTCCCAGTCAGACAGAGTAGACAGATGAAGAACTAACCGACAAAGTATCATACTTCAATTTGGATGTGTAAAAAGTGTTGATCAAGCAATTTGTGGCATTATACATTGTTGGCCGACATAATTAATGACTTCTATGCCTAAGTTTTTGGTGCACATCATCAGTCAAGTATGGATTCAGCCGGCATAATAGTAACTTGTAAATATCCTAAGTGTTTGTGTTGCCGACTAGAAAAGTTGTTGGAAATCCTTGATGCGGATATATATACCCAATGGATTCAAGCTTGTAATGAGGTAGCATCGATGGTATGATTGGTACAAGTGTGAATAAAAGTAGAGAAAAGTGAGGAGATAGTAATCCAAGCTCAGAATGTGACAGAAAAGTGACACTAAGTAGAAGAAGAATGAAATGTGCTAGATCAGTATATTGAGCCTAACCGGAACTAAATTTTTGCATATGTAGATATTGTTCATCAGTTCAAACACATTGGTATCATCTGTAAGTCTCTAGTAGGCAGTAAGCCTCTTGTGAGCAGTGTGCTCAGGTAGTGAGCCCTAACTGACAAGTGTCATTTTGTACTCTTCTGTTCTTTTAACAAAGAATACAATCTTGGGTTAGTCACCCCATGTTTTTTCCCTTAATAGGGTTTCCACATAAAAATCCTTGTGTTATGTTTGATAATTTCATTTCAATTCTTATGGTTTCTTATGCTTTCATGTTTTGATATAGCACTAAATGTTAAGAAAGTAAAAGTAAGAAAAGTTTTAAGATAACTGATTTACCCCCTCTTAGTTATCTACCTTGTTTCCAACAATTGGTATTAGAGCTAAGTTCCTCAGAAAAAGCCTAACAGCTTGAGGAGGATCTGGGAATCTCAATGGATGCATATGCTATGAAAGAACAACTTCAGTCTGCCCTAGATGATCTTGAACAATCCCACTCTGAGGTCAATAATTTGAGAGAGTGACTCAAGGAAGATGATGATTTCATCAATGAACTGAAAGAAAAACTCAGTAATTCAGTGAAAAAGAGAAAGGAACTACTTCAGAAATTAGCAAATTAGAATGAAGCCAATAATATTGATGAGGATGTGAATGAGAAAACTAAGGTATGTGAGAAGCTATCAAAAGAAGTCATTATGATAAGACATGAAATGGAATCAAGGGTTATGAAATTCACCCAAGAAATTGAAGAGAAGAGAAAGACTGAGGATAACCTAAAACAATCCCTCAAGGAGAAAACAAAGAACTACCACAAAATGGACAAAATAATCAGACATCTTGAATATGATCTTGAAGAAGCCAGATACAATGAAGAACAACTTGAGAACCAGATTGACACTCTTAAACAAGATCTTCAATCTGCAAATGAGTACAAAGAAAAATTCAAGATAAGCTCAGTCCAACTTGAAGTTCTTCTTGAAAGTCAAAAGAGGGTAGATGATAAGCATGGCTTGGGATATGAGAAAGGTGAAAGCTCTGGATCTGGTCAAAAGAAATTTGGATTAGGAAGTCAAAGAAACATGCCTAGAAGACCTCTAGGAAGGCAACCAAATGCTCAAAGATATCCATATTTCAATGGATACTGCTTCAATTGCAACAAATTTGGTCATAAAGCAACTCAGTGCAGGAGCAAAATGAATCAGAACAATCCATCCTTCTCCAGTCAATGTTTTAGTTGCAAAAGGTATGGTCACAAATCTGATGAATGCAAAAATATGCAAATGAACAACTCTTTCAATGGTAGATGCTTTGCATTCAATACAATTGGACATATGGCTAATGAGTGTAGATCAAGAGGATATCATTCAAATAAGCAAAGAAATGTTGTCTTACAATTGCAATGGATCCGGTCATATAGCCAGATTCTATAGGAGCAGAAATCAAAATGGAAAAGGTTCGGTGAAACATGATCAGAAATAAGACAAAGGCAAAGGTAAAGTGAATGTGGATGAGGTTAAGAAGGAAATGAACAAGATTTGGACAAAGAAGAATGTGATAAACTTGGTGATGGGTCTACACTGGAATCCAGTGCTAATAATCCTTCCAGAAATTAAAAGGGTGAGATCTAGCTTAGGGGGAGCAGCAAAAGAAGATCAAAATTCCCCCAGCCAAGTTGTAAGTGCCTGAATTTAGCATATTGAGTAAACATCTGATGTTGTGGATTAAAGGGTTCCTAGAGAATCCTCCAAAGAGTTTTCAGTCAGAATGTGAGAGGTCCACATGAAGATTCAAAAAGGTTTATGACCACTTGAGTAGATCCGGTGTTAACAAAGTAATACAAATTGATCTAGTATGATCTGAAAATACAATATTCTGATCTATAGATCCAGAGGCAAGTTTATAAGGTAGATATGTGTTATCAACTCACTAAGATACTAGGTTGAAGATCTGCAAGACGATTCATGAAAAGATCGCTTGAGAAACAGGGTAACCGGATGACTTAAAAGGTTGTGCATTTATTACAATGACAAGTTAGGTTTTACAGTAGGATAAAAGGGTCTTCATTTGCCATTTATCACACTTTGCATTCAAAACAAAGAATAAAGAAGAGCTTTGAGAAGAGATCCTATAGTTTACTCAAGGTTAAGCTGAAGATCAAATTCAAATAAAAAATCGCTTCGACATCTGCTTCATACCCTAAGGCGTGAAAAGGTACTTCCCTTCTACAAATTCTCTCTAGATTTCTTTGCTAGAATGGCTACTCCAATGGTTGTTAATATCTCTGAAAGGCTGAGACCAAAATTCAAGAAACACCCTTACAAGTCACTAGAAGTTGATCCCTTGGGTGCGTTTTCAGTATTCTGCATGGTGTCTTGCACGTAGAAGATATTAGGGTTTATATCCATGCAAACATCAAAGATTTTGGAGACTCAAAATTGATCGACATCTATCAAAAACAATTAATAGATGAGAATTTTGAACTCAGACCTGAATTCAAGACCCTAAGGGACAAACACTTTGAACATTGCATACATTTTCTGTCTTTTGCAGAAGATGAATGGGTTCGATATGTTCTAAGTAGGATGCATGACAATTTTATGTGGCTAATGAGGCCATTCAAGATAACCAAAGATGCCATCAGGGCTGTGATCGGACTGCACTCAACTAGTGGGTTACCCACACTCAAATCTGTAAAGAACCAAATAGTAACTAAAGCCACCAGATCAAAATTTGGCAAAAGAGAAATGACTATAGATGACATGATGGATCCAGATGTCAAGTTTGCTTCAATGATAATTACCTACAAAATCTACCACTCAAGTAGGGAAAATTCTATGTCTGGTACAATAATCTATGCTGCATATCAGATGCTGAAGGAAAATATAGATTATGATTAGTGTGAGATTCTACTGAGTCAACTGATGGAAAACTTGCAGAAGATCAAGATAGATAAGAAAAACTCTTTCAAATATGGTAGTCTAATATTGTGTCTATTTTTCTACTATATGAATGAGCTACCTGGATCAAAGGGTTGGGTCTGGCAAAATGATAAACCCGTTGCAATTCAAATAAGAGATTACATGTATGGACTTGGTAATGCTCAAGCCTAAAACTCAGCTCTCTGGTGTTACTTCAAGAATTTCCAAAGCATGATGCATGCTAGAGAGAGAATACCATAGTCAATAGTTGAGAAATACAAAGACATAGTTTTCTTCATGGTTGACACTGATCAATGCCTAATGGAGGTAGTTGAGCCAAGAACTGTGTAGATAATGCCCATGGGATATGAGGTCAATGAAAACATTCTGGAGGTACATGTTCAACACTTGCTGAGCCAACCTAAAGACAATGAAGCAGAAAGGTTTGGCACCTTTGAAGAGCTAAGTATAAAAATACATGTTGAATTAAGGCAGTCTAAGATAAAGAGAAAAGTAAGAAAGGAAGTTGAAGAATTCGCAAAAAGATTTGGCATGACAAAGGAGGCAGTAGATGCCACTAGAGAGAAAATAGAGAAGACAGAAAAAGAAAGACAAGAAGCAAAGAAAGAAAGCATTCCGGTGGAAGTCTCCTCCCAGACTAGATCATCTAAGAGTTCTGCTCCTGTCACTCCTAAAAGCTCAAAGACTACTAAACCAGAAGTCAAGCCATCTGGGAAAGGAGAAAAGAGAATGAAGACCAAAGCCATAAGGACATATGTGAGCCAAAAGGATGATGAAGAGACATAATTAGATGAGGAAATTAGGAAAATGAAGAAGAAAAGAACGTCCGAGAAGTCCTCTGATAGCAGAAATGAGGAAGAGAAAATAGAGGAATTTGTTGAAAAACCCACTCTATCAATTGAAGACATCATCAAAGCCATCACTGTAGATAGAAAACTATAGCCAGTGAGAGAATTTTATGATGAATACAATGATGCAGATAAGAGAATTCTTGAAGAGGCAACTGTCAGGTATTTGAACAACTACAACAAAGCCTTCATTGAAATATTTTCATTAATTCCTAAAAGCCTAGAAGAAGTACCAGAGCTGAGAAAAGAGAATGCCAAGGCAAAATACTTGGAGATCCGGGAGTAGATAGTGATAAAACTATGTCCTTCTATCACTCCAAAGCAAAAGAACATGGTTTTTAAGGACAGTAAAGATGAGTTCTGGAGCAAGGAAAGAATGAATAATCTCATGCTTGGAGAAATTGACTAAATAGTAGATGAAACAAAAGAAATTATCTGGAATGCCTTGAAGAGATTTAATCTTCCTATTGTAGAGGAAACAGATGAAGAGCCTTCTACCATGTATGTTGAAGGATTAAAAGTAATCAATGAAAAATTCTCTGACAAGGATGTCAATAGATTAAAGAAAAGAGATGAAGAGAAATCTAAGGACTTAGACTCCTCTGTTCTAGAAGAGGAAGTTCACAAAGTAGTAAACTCTGGTAATGTCACTCCTCTGGATCCCATAGTTGCCAAGACAAATCTTCTAGGCATTGAAGAAGAAGGGGAAGGAAGAAGAGAAGAAAAGAAGAATCAAGAGAAAGAGGATAAGGTAAAAGAAGAGTAAGCATAAAAGGTTGGTGATGACTTATCCAAACTAGTCAGTCCTAATATCTCTAAAGGAAAGAAGTCTAAATCACCAGCAAGAGACACTACAGAGATAGTACAGAATTTCCTGGACAGAGAAATGATGGAGCTGGATAAACTTGAGTTGATTCAAGGGCCATTGAATTTGGACTCTCTCTGGTTCAGATAATGAAAATAACATCTTTTGCTCAGGCCAAATCAAAAGAGAAACTTCTAAAATCACACATGGAGGACAGTGAACTGTTGAGTATTGCATCCGGTGTACTAGAGAAGATCATGCCTACATATCAAAAGGATGCATCTGCCTCTCCATCTGGTAACTTGAAAAACTTGGTTAATTTTGTCAATTCTCACTTTGAATCTCTAGAAAAATCAGCAGAAACTAAGGTCCGGAAAGAGTTCTTTGAAAAAAGGTTCAGTGAGGTACAAGGACTAATTAACAATGACAGAAGAACCTTAGATATTGGAATAAAGAGCATTCAAAATGCTCTTAAGGATGGAGGAGATATATATAAATTTTGTTTATCTTGGCCTAAAGTTTCAGAGGACATTGAAAAGAAGATGAAAGAACAAGAAGAAAAGTTGTTAAGCCTGTCCCAGAATTTTGATCCTCTTACCATCTCTCTGGTAAACCAAGAATGTCAAGCAGTTGTTATCATAAATGAGATAAACAAACTAGTTAAGGAGAAGAGGAATCTGATGGATAGAATGGGTGAACTTAGGGGAATAATCCTTCCTAAGTTAGAGGTATTACATGATGCTTTAACAGATGCTCAAAGTACAGCCTGGACCAATAATCCAACAGATTTGAAGAGGATAGAAGCATATGCATTTTTGTTAAGTGGACACATCTCCATTTTGGATAGAATGAGGAGGATTTGGGCCACAGAGATTGTATAGTTGAAGACAATTTTTGTGGATATACTTAAGTATATGTAAGTATAACATATGGTTTGTATATACATATGCGTCCATGTATATAATCGTTTTTTCACAATTTTGTATGCGGATTCCACCCTTTGCCATTGATGTCAAAGGGGGAGTGAAGAGTAGTGAAAATGAGGAATCCAACAAAGGGGTAGCACCAGCAAAGCAATATAAAGACACATAGCACAAGCAAAGGGGGAGTTACTGCGACACTTAGCCATTTTTCACTAAGTGTTGCCATCAATGCCAAAGGGGTCGATTGTTGGCAAGAGACACTGTGTGGCTTCATAAGTGTTGTCATTGATGGCAACAAAGTCTATCCTACACATCTAAAGTACATAATATGCCTATACCAGAAGTTAGATTGAAGATTGTTTTGGTCCGGTGGACAAGAACAGAGTATGTAACATGGTCTGACAATCAGGTCTAGATCTCTCAGATGGTGTAACTCAATAAGTTACGGATTCAGACAAGTCAAGAGGGGTATCGTGACTATTGTATTCTAGAGATTTAGCCTCTGGTGATAAAGCATGAAAAATATATGAGCATCTGAGTGCTGGGTCCTAGTTAGGTAGAGCAGACAGAGGAAGAACTGACCGACAGAGTATCAGACTTCAATCCGGATGTGTAAAAGTGTTGATCAAGCAATTTGTGGCATTATACATTGTTGGCTGACATGATTAATGACTTTTATGCCTAAGTTTTTGGTGTGCATCATCAGTCAAGTATGGATTCATCCGACAGAATAGTAACTTGCAAATATCCTAAGTGTTTGTGTTGCTGACTAGAAAAGTTGTTGGAAATCCTTGATGTGGATATATATACCTGATGGATTCAAACTTGTAACGAGGTAGCAGCAATGGTATGATTGGTAGAAGTGTGAAGAAAAGAAGAGAAAAGTGAGGAGACAGTAATCCAAGCTCGGAATGTGACAGAAAAGTGACACTAAGTAGAAGAAGAATGAAATGTGCTAGATCAATATATTGAGCCTAACCGGAACTAAATTTTTTCATATGTAGATGTTGTTCATTAGTTCAAACACATTGGTATCATCTGTAAGTCTCTAGTAGGCAGTGAGCAGTGTGCTCGGGTAGTGAGCCCTAACTGGCAAGTACCATTTTGTACTCTTCTATTCTTTTAACAGAGAATACAATCTTGGGTTAGTCACCCCATGGTTTTTCCCTTAACAAGGTTTCCACGTAAAAATCCTTGTGTTATGTGTGATAATTTCATTTCAGTTCTTATGGTTTCTTATGCTTTCATGTTTTGATATAGCACTGAATGTTAGGAAAGTAAAAGTAAGAAAATTTTTAAGATAACTGATTCACCCCCCCTCTCAGTTATCTGTCTTGTTTCCAATAGAACTGACTACACCAATGTGTTTGGGTGGGCAGGTGAATGCTAGGGGAGGTCTCATTTCTTGCGCCGAGTTTCTTAGTCATTCTAGGCTGCAAACTATCGACAAAGTTGAAAGGTGCTAGGAGTGAAATTTTGCATTCCATAGGTCATGGGGTCGAATTGACTAGCCAACACATCAGGGTGGGTGGGTAAATGCTACGGGAGGTCTCTTTTTGTGCACCAAGTGTCTCAGTCATTCTGGGCTGCAAACTATCAAAAAAGTCTAAAGGTGCTAGGAGTGAAATTTTACATTCCACATGTCGTGGGGCTAAACTAACTATGCCAATGCATTAGGGTGGGTGAGTAAATGCTAGGGGTGGCCTCATTTGATGTACCAAGCATCCGAGTCGTTCTGGGCTATAAGCTACCGGTAAAGTGACTTTGTAGGTAGCTTACAACTTGGAATGACTAGGACACTCTGCACACAAAATGAGATCTCCCCTAGCATTTACCCACCTACCCCAATGCATAGGCACAGTCAGTTAAACCCCATGATGAGCAGAACAAAAAATATGGCACCTGGCAAGGTTGTGCTGCATGAAACTGAAGCATTTTGCAAGAATGCATTTGATTTCAGCATGGTCAAATGGATTGGAGTTGACTAAAACTAAGAGAGGTTATTGTATATGGACCCCACATTCACTTGTAAGTATAAACAAAACATTACCAACTACCATGAATTCTAAGAATTGCTCCGTCAAAGTTTGGTAGTTTTTTCTCTTAGGATCTTAAGAGACTTTGCCAATAGCTTGATGCCCTTAATGACTGAGAGACTTGGCACACAAAACAACACCTCCCCTAGTACTTACATGCCCACCCCAACATATTGGCATAGTTGGTTCGGCCCCACAAGTTGTGGAATGCAGAATTTCACTCCTAGCACCTTTCCACTTCATGCAACTAAAGCATTTTGTAAGAATGCATTTGATTTCATCATGGTCAAATGGATTGGAGTTGACCAAAACTAAGAGAGGTTATTATGGATGGACCCCACGTGCACCTATAGGTCTAAACAAAATATTTACATCTTCCATGAATTCTGAGAACTGCTCTGTCAAAGTTTGGTAGTTTTTTTCTCATATGGAATTTAAGTGACTTTGTCAATAGCCTGCTACCCTAAATGATTGGGACACTTAGCACATGAAATGAGACCTCCCATAGCATTTATCCACCCACCCCAACACATTGGTTCTATCGGTTTGGCTCCACAAGCTGTGGAATGCAAAATTTCACTCCTAGCACCCTTCGACTTTGCTGATAGCTTGCAACCTAGAATGAATGAGACACTTGGTGCATGAAATGAGACATTCTCTAGCATTTAACTACCCATCCTAATATGTTGGTGCAGTCAGTTTGACCCCACAACCTGTGGAATGCAAACTTTCACTCCTAGAACCTTTCGACTTAGCTAGTAGATTGCAACCCAGAATGACTAAGACACTTGGTGCACGAAACGAGACCTCCCCTAGCATTTACCCACCCACCCTAATGTGTTAGCATAGTCGGTTCAACCCACAACTAGCAGAACAAAAAATATGGCTCCTGGCAAGGTTGTGCTATATGAAACTAAAGCATTTTACAAGAATGCATTTGATTTTGGCACGGTCAAACAATTTGGAGTTGACCAAAACCAAGAGAGGTTATTGTGGATGGACCCCATGTGCACTTGTATGTCCAAACAAAACATTCCCACCTACCACAAATTTTGAGAACTACTCTATCTAAGTTTGATAGTTTTTTGCTCTTAAGATCTTAAGTGACTTTGCTAGTAGCCTGCTACCCTGAATGACTAAGACACTTGGCACATGAAATGAGATCTCCCCTAGCATTTACCCACCCACCTCAATGCATTGGCATAGTCAGTTTGGCCCCATGAGCTATGGAGTGTAAAATTTCACTCCTAGCACCTTTCCACTGCATGAAACTAAAGCATTTTGCAAGAATGCATTTGATTTCGGCACGATCAAATAGATTGGAGTTGACCAAAATTGAGAGAGGTTATTGTGGAATGACCCCACCTACACAAGTAGGTCTAAACAGAACATTCCCATCTGCAACAAATTCTAAGAACTACTCCATCAAAGTTTGGCAGTTTTTTGCTCTTAGGGATCTTAAGTGACTCTGCCGATAGCCTGCTACCCCGAATGACTGGGACACTTGGTGCATTAAATGAGACCACTAATATTTACCCACCCACATCGATGCATTGGCGTAGTTAGTTTAGCCCCAGTTGTGGAATGAAAAATTTCAATCCTAGCACCTTTCCACTGCATGAAATTGAAGCATTTTACAAGAATGCATTTGATTTCGACACAATCAAATAGATTGGGGTTGATCGGAACCAAGAGAAGTTATTGTGGATGGACCCCATGTGCACCTATAGGTCTAAAAAAAAAATTCCCAGTTGCCACAAATTTTGAGAACTGCTACGTCAAAGTTTGGTAGTTTTTTGCTCTTGAGGATCTTAAGTGACTTTGCATGTAGCCTACTACCCTGAATGACTGTGACACTTAGCACATAAAATGCTACATCCCCTAGCATTTGATCAACCAACCTGATGCGTTGGCACTGTCGGTTAGGCCCTAAGAGCTATGGAAAGCAAAATCTCACTCCTAACACCTTTCCACTACATGAAACTGAGGCATTTTAGAACAATGCGTTCTGTGCCACCATAGGCAAATGAAATTGATTTAAAAAAATCAAGGTATATATGGAATGTGTTCTAATTACATCCATAAAAGCATCAAGGATATGGTAATTTTGTTAGATTTTGTAGTTGTAATTGCCCCGATAGACATGTATACAAAGTGGTAGGTGTAAAGCAAATGTAGAAAGGTGAAATGAGGATATGCAAAGCATAGAAACCATATAGAAGGTGAAATGAGGATATGCAAATCATGAAAAATCTCTCTCTCTCTCTCTCTCTCTCTCTCTCTCTCTCTCTCTCTCTCTCTCTCTCTCTCTCTCTCTCTCTCTTCATCATTTTGCAAGAGACAGACAAATCCACATGTGCTTGCCTTGTAAGTGGCCTAGGAGTTTGTAACCCTTCTCAGAGACCTTTCCTGTCATAACTTCCTTCATACACATGATAATGGATATTTGAGACCTGATTTGGATACTCTTTTGGTCATTTTAAAACATATGTGAAAATGAGATAGGGTTGTTTTGTACAGAATAGGAAAAAAACTAGGCTGTTACAATCAAATTAGGCCTATTTTGAGGACTGTAATGTAACAACAGAGACTTGCACGTGAATTTAAACCCTGAGATTGATAGGGAAGATGTAAATAGGCTTATATAACATGTCTAAATACTTCCCTTGCAAAAATCACTCACCCAACACAAGAATTCTAAAAAATACACTAAAACAGGGTCTCTTTAGGCCAAATAGAGTAGGGCTTATTCAAAATGGCACTTACATGTGTGACCAACCTCTGAAATATTTCTTGTACCTTTGTATATACCTGCATATGGTAGAATTGGGAGAAATCAAAATTTACTAAAACTACCCCCTTAATGGCCGAGAGTACTCAGTTTGCTATAAAATGCAAAATAAGTTGCTTCAAGGGGTATAACTCATTGGATTAGGTTTGTTCATGTATATTACACCTCATGGAATCATCATAGTTTTCAAATAGTCCATTTTGGTGGGAAAATGGGAAACCCTTATCTAAATGACCTCCTTGCCACCTCCTAAAGTCACTTGATTGGTTTTGAGCCTATGCTTTTGCATCAACATGGTAGGTGAACTATTTGACATGATGCCTCAAAAAAATTTCATCTCATGGAATGCAATTGGTGGATGTAAATCAAATTTCACAATCTTATCCACCATCCATTGTAATGAGATCGTCACCTTCTCAAAAACATTGGAATTTACATCGCAATCATAATGTCACACGAACATGTGATGCTGAATTTTGCGAATTTAACCCCAATTCTAATTTGGAATAATTACAATAACTTAAAGAAGCACACAATATGAATCGTACACATGCAAATTAAATGCAACAAAGTTTATTCCTCCAATTATCTCTTGCTCACCTTCTGATAAAAAGGAGAAAAACAAAAAACAAAAAAATCCAGGGTACCTAAACAATCTGTAACGTAGATTTGATTAATGGGAAATAAAGAAGTAATTGTGATTGGGACGTCTCGCAGTAGAACATGCACAAAAGTCTCATTGTAAAATATTGCAAAAAAATTGTTGTGTAGATATTGAACGTTTTGCTTACACAGATCCATGCAAAACTTGTGAAGCGTAACTTTCTCTGTTGTTTTATTGTTCATGTAAGTAGACTATCCATTCTTTTCTTTCAATGTCTGTAAACTGCTTTTGTTTTTAAAAAACCTTATTATTTTACAACTAGTTATTTTTATTATTATTAGTTATTGGCTCTGAAAGTAATGAAATTACCTTGGTATGGTACAATGTACTTTTGTTTTCTTTTTCTGTGCATATACAACTCATTTGCATTTCTTAAAGTTTTCAAGTTTTTTTAGAAAAAAAATTAAGTGTTGGGAGTTAAGTATTACGACATAGGCATTTTTTCAGAACAAGAAGTCATATGTTGGTTGTGTGTTCAATCCTCATGGAGATTACATTTTTAGGTGTTCCATTGAAAAGCTATAGAAACAAAAATATATGTGTTTTGACCTACTTTTTTGAGAAGGTGACGATCTCATTACAATGGATTTGCCCCTATGCTTCCACACTTTGTAATTGGTGGATGTAAATGCAACTAGTGTGGAAGGATAGACAAGGCATGTAAACTTTTTGATAGAACACCTCAAAGGGATGCCATCTCATGGAATGCAATAATTACAAGATATGCACAAAATGGATTTATTCATAAGGCTTTAGAAACTTTCAAGAAAATGCAATTGGTGAGTGTAAAGCCAAATTCCACAACATTAGCCAACATCCTACCTGCCTATGCCAAAATGGGATCTTTGGAACAAGGTATGGACATCCATCAAAGCATAAAGGATATGGGAATTTTGTCATATTTTTTGTAGTTGCAACTACCCTACTAGACATGTATGCAAAGTGTGGAAGCATAGACAAGGCACATGAGCTGACAGAACACCTCAAAGAGATGTCATCTCATGGAATCCAATAATTGCAAGATATGCACAAAATGGATTTGTTAATAAGGCTTTCTAGAAACTTTCAAGCAAATGCAATTGTAAAGACAAATTCCACAACCTTAGCCAACATCCTCCCTTCATATGCCAAAATGGGATCTTTGGAACATGGTATGGACATCCATCAAAGCATAAAGGATATGGGAATTTTGTCAGATCTTGTAGTTGTAACTACCTTGGTAGACATGTATGCAAAGTGTGGAAGCATAGAGAAGGTACGTGAACTGTTTGACATGATACCTCAATGAAATGCAATGATTGCAAGATATGCAAAAAATGGATTTTTTGATAAGGCTTTATAAAATTTCAAGCAAGTACAATTGGCGGGTGTAAAGCCAAATTCTACAGCCTTAGCTAGTATCCTCCTTGCCTATGCCAAAATGGGATCTTTGGAACATGGTATGGACATCCATCAAAGCATAAAAGTTATGGGAATTTTGTTAGATGTTGTAGTTGCAACCACCCTTAGAGACATGTATGCAAAGTGTGGAAGCATAGATAAGACACGTGAATTGTTTGGCATGATGCCTCAAAGAAATGTTGTCTCATGGAATGCAATGATTGCAAGATATGACCAAATGGATTTTTTGATAATGCTTTAGAAACTTTCAAGAAAATGCAATTGACAGGTGTAAAGCCAAATTCCAAAACCTTAGCCAACATCCTCCTTTCCTATGCCAAAATGGTATCTTTGGAACATGGTATGGACATCCATCAAAGCATAAAGGATATAGGAATTTTTTTAAATGTTGTAGTTGAAACTACCCTGCGAGACATGTATGCAAAGTGTGGAAGCATATACAAGGCACGTGAACTATTTGACACGATGCCTTAAAGAAATGTTGTCTCATGGAATGCAATGATTGCAAGATATGCACAAAATGGATTTTTCATAAGGCTTTAGAAAATTTCAAGCAAATGCACAAAAGAAACTTTCAACCAAATGTAATTGGCATGTCTAAAACCAAATTGCACAACCTTATCCAACATCCTCCTTGCCTATGCCAAAATGGGATCTAGGGAACAAGGTGTGGACAGCCATCAAAGCATAAAGGATATAGGAATTTTGTCACATGTTGTATTTGCAGCTGCCCTTGTAGACATGTATGCAAAGTGTGGAAGTATAGACAAGGCACGTGAACTGTTTGACATGATGCCTCAAAGAAATACACAGTCTCATGGAATGCAATGATTGCAAGATATGCGCAAAATGGATTTTTTGAAAATGATTTATAAACTTTCAAGCAAATGCATTTGGCATGTGTAAAACTAAATTCATATAATGATAATTGATCATCATATTAAATATTTAATGTAAACTGTCATATACATAATGTCACAAACATAACATCTAGTCTATATATAAAGCCATATAGGCATGTACAAACAAAGCCATACATGCATATACAAAGATATACATCGGTAACATACAAAAGTATGTATACAAAGGCATCTAGGAATACAAAAAATTGCCCCAAAATCTAGTTTTTATGAACTACTATGAAATAATCTACGGCCCTTGCTCAATCATGAAGATGGAGAGCCAATCAATGACTCATCCTCTCTCTCCTATCGAGTAGACCTCCTCGATAGAGATTTGTGCAGCTCCATCTGTTAATACAATCAAACAATATGCACATTAATATAGAAAACATGAAAGATATAACATCACATATGTAATCGATCACTTACCGCTAGTTGATGATCCCTCTTGATCATCTTTTCCCTCTCTTCATCCGTAGCTGGATAGGTTGGAGTTGTGACCTCCTGTGAGAAGCATCAAGAAGAAAAATTGACTAAACATAAATATCATTTATGTACATCAAATGAAATGAGATAAAACAAGAAATACAAAATGACATTTACATGTTGCTAGCTCATACCTTGGTCAAAGGATTTGAAGACAACATGGCTACAACAATGCCTACCTCAGCTGACTCACGAAGATGAGGAGTCTCCATATTCAACATCTGAAAATAGAGTTCAAGGTTATTTGACCAAAATAGATACATAACATTATTTAAATGCATAATAATTATGAATGGTTAAATTTACCTTCGTAAAAGTGGTTTTACATCTAGGGGACCAAGGAAATCATGGAGGTGCTAGTGAAGCTCCTTATTGAGATTATCAAATTGTCACTAAATAAGATTACTATTGATATATGTACTATATTTATGATCATGTGATAAATTACATACTTGCTGACTTGACCTCCTCTCATAACCCACCACTAGATGGCTAATAGAGGTAGGATGAAGACTCTAACCCTGGAATTTCATTGCACAAACAATTAAATACATTAATTTTAACTTATAATATAGATAGTCATATAAAATTAATTACAAATTTGAAACAAGAATATATTAAATCAAGATGAACCTTGTAAAAAATTACCTGGGAGTCAATACCAAACTATAAGACATCATCTGTGAGAACATGATCATCCAATATGGATGTGTCCATCACTGGCTATTGCTCCTATGTCGCAGCATCCTGCCAAGAGTCCTGCGTCCCATAATCACACAAGTTTCCACAAGAACTACAAAGATCTAGGGACAAATGACACCTAATGCTCTCACCCCAATCGGCCTAGGTGAGATCATCATCGTGCTGTGCTAGAGACTGCGTGAGAGCACTCAATGAATGTAGTGTCTCCACCTCAACACTCTCCTTCAAAATCGAAGGGACTGACACATGTGCTGGCCTCATCAGGGGTCTAGGTATGTGGTTTTGGTCTTGTTGTGCCCCCTCTCTATCTTGGGTAGAGCCACCACCTCTACCCTGGAACTCTCGAATGTCAAAATAATTAGGAATCTTCTTGAGGACGAACTCATAATACATTTTCCTCAAAAAATATTGTGGCACCTCATTGTTGTTACATGGACGCTCATCAAACACCATGTACCATCTATCCCAAAAGTTTTCAGATATATCTTCATTCCTACACCAATAAATCAAGAAGCATTTGCAAGTCTCTTCTAATGTTTGGCCAGTTTTAGGATTGATAAATTGTGAACATAATGTAGATTTTGTAATTGTTTGGTCCTTCACTTTTTTGTAAGACAAGTTTTTGGCATAGTATTGCTGACACCTCTCCCTATAGTCATGAAATTCGCATATTTGGTTTGTCACTGATTCAGTGTGAGAAACAATCACCTCTAATGACTTGGAAAGCACTTTCCTATGAACGGTGCTTGCGCTTGGACTATTTAACGTTTCAATTAGGGTTTGAAGATGTTTTTTATTTTCTTCTATTTTCCCTAAATAGTTTTCTTATGTATCTCTTTCATTGTGAGGATGTGAAGGAGGGGGTTTTGAGGGTTTTTGGGGTTGTTTTGACCTTCCTCTGTTAGATTTGTGTTTTGTTTTACCTCATTGACTATAAATTCAATATAAAAAACCAATCAAACATTGCAAAAGTAAAAATTTATTTTCAAACTCACAAAAATCAATCAAACCCTACCTTCTTCGGCTGCTACACCGTCTACATTTCCTTCATGACATCTTCAAGAGTGGGATTGGTGAGGTGGCATGGTGAAAACATTGATTACTCTTAGAACTTGCTTGATTTCTCCTTCCTCCAATGTGCTCGTGCTCTTGTGACTAGCTTTTCCTTCCAAAACTGTAGAAAAGGCTGCGAGGGTTTGAGTTTTTTTTAAACTTTATGGAACCTATAACGCGCATGTTTTATCTCTTGTATGGGACCAAAAAGACATGTAGTGACTTTTTGGTCCCTCATCTCTTTGCATATACCCATATTCAGTTATCCATGCTCTCCTTAGTTGATTGTTCTATTGGTGTAATTAAATATTTAATTACACTTTATTAAGTTTACTTAGGGCTAATTTTAGTCTTAGGTTATTCTTAAGTCATATTATGGTTTTTCTCTAACTTGCAAATATAAAAGCAAGTTCTCACTTGTAATTTATTAATCCATTTCATTAATTCATCCAATATTGTGCAAATTATACTTCTTTGCTTTTTTCTCTTGTGGAAGGTAAATCTTAGGTTTTGCAGGTGATCTTTGTGGCTTGAGTTAATTATCAAATTCAACATGGTATCAGAGCGGATCTGCAAGCCCCTTCTCAAATTTGGAGAAATTTTTTAGCAAGAGTCATTTGTTGGGTGTGTTTTTGTGTAAAACAGAGTATTCCATTAGATTCAGAGCAGCTGGAAAAGGTAGATTTGTCTTTTGTTTGGCTGGATTTGGTCTGGGGAAGCCAGATCTGTGAAGGTTTCAAGAGTGTTTTTTTTAGATCTAGAGGGGAACAACAATTTCAGAGCATTTTTGGCCAAAACGGACCTCACCATTGCGCTCAGAAGGCCCAAAAACCCCTATTTTCATATAAGGCACTCTATATTTTGCTGAAAAAAAGTTTCTAGGTGTTTTTTTGGGGTTTCAAGAAATCCATGACAGTGAAATCCGTACAGCTGTATGGAATCCGTATGACTATACGACACCTTGATTTCTGTGCCAACCTTGATTTCTGTGCCATTCTCATTTGAACAAAGTTTGATTTTGGAGTTGCCTCAGTTTACGTGCCATCTCAATTTTTGTACCGCCTCAATTTCTGTGCCATCTCAATTTATGTGCACAGGTACAACTAAGTTTTTTATTAATTTCTTCATAAAAAGGAATTTTTTTTTATTTTGGAGGGCTAGCCCCTAGGGTTTAATGGTCGCATGGGGGACCTGGCCCTAGCTTCTAGGCAGTAGACCCTAGAGACTCAGCTCCTGGTCATATGAGTGACCAGTGCCCTAGCTGCCAGTCCCCATAGACTCAGCCCCTGGTCACATGGGCGCCCAGGGGCTTCAATAGTGCTTTTTTCTATTCTTATTTGTCCTAAAGGAGTAGTTTTGGTAAATCAGGCATATCTTGAGTATATAGAGTCAAATTTTTGAAGACAAATAGGCGTCGGTAAGCTGGTTCCGAGCACAATCTAGTGGTGTAGGTATTTTTTCTAGGTTTTGCTGATTGGTACAATTTATTTCTGTTTGAAGTCAAGGCATCTTTTTTGGCTTTCAAGCTCTGTTCTTGCGTCCAGAATCTCCGTTTTTCAAAAACGAATAGGCGTTGGAAAGGTATCAGAGAGCTCTGCATAGCCACCTATATAATTTTTTGAGATTCAGCCCCAGATATATTTTAAATCAGTTTGTCAATTTTATGGCTTCTATTAGATATCCTGGACATGCTGCCTCCTGGAAAGGTTCTGTTTGCTTTGAAAGACTTCTATTATCAGCATAAATCTATTTGCATATTTTGAACTGTAATCATCTAAGGAGATGGGATTCTACCATTTGCATAAATCTAATTGTAGATATTATGGAAGTAATCAACATGAGAAAGAGATGTGTCCTCATTTCTCACATCATCTCTTTGAAATGCTTGTTTCAATCGCTTCTCCTCCTGATGAGATCATTGCTCCATCATCATCTATTGCTACTTCAGAGTTCAGTGTTGCATCATCATTGGCTTCTAGTGATTCTATGCAGCAGGTCAATATTAGTCTTCCTGATCCACCTCATTGGGATTCCTATCTTGCAGACATATCATCTTTGTTTGTAGAGTCCCATCTTATAGATTTGGAGGACCACATTGATGACATTTGTCTTCTCTTTGATGACAGCTTTGATGGAGTTGCATCACCATCATCTGCTTCAGAGATTATTTTTCATCCTCCTCTTCTTCAGTCACAGTTTGGCAATGGATTGGAGACATCTAAGCAGTTTTCAGGTGCATCATTGTTGTCTTTGGATCATGTGCAGAGTTCAGAGACATTTGTCCTTTTTCCTGTATATTCCTATCCAGAATGGGAAGACATTATGCACACATCTGTAGTTCTATTTCTTCCCAAGGGGAGGAATGTTGTTCGACGTTCATGGGTCTTCATCTTTATTCTGTGTCGAGCATGTTCTAGGACTGCAGGAGTCATCTTGAGGAGCAACCGCATGGTCTCTCTTCTCATCTCTATTTTGGGAGGGAGCATTTCCTCGCATGGGGTTTCATCCTTCTCACTCCGGGGGGGTCATCAGACCTTCTCTCTTCTTCCTCTCTTATGGGGGGGCATTCTTGATTGTACTTTTGTGATGGATTCACTTCTTGGGGGGTCTTAGTTTTAGTCCTTCTTCCATCACATGTTTATGTACTTGTATTTTTCTCTCTTTTGGAGAGGAGTTTTCTCCCACTGGGTTTTTCTCCTTTCTCTCCACTTTATGAGAGATTCTTGTTGTTCATGGGTACCTAAAATGGCCTTGTAGCCAGGACCCATTCTTGCATTAGTTGCATGCTTTTCATTTCTCCCTAAGTTGCACTTATGGGGGGTGTTGGTGTAATTAAATATTTAATTACACTTTATTAAGTTTACTTAGGGCTAATTTTAGTCTTAGGTTATTCTTAAGTCATATTAGGGTTTTTCTCTAACTTGCAAATATAAAAGCAAGTTCTCACATGTAATTTATTAATCCATTTCATTAAATCATCCAATATTGTGCAAATTATTCTTCTTTGCTTTTTTCTCTTGTGGAAGGTAAATCTTAGGTTTTGCAGGTGATCTTTGTGGCTTGAGTTAATTATCAAATTCAACCTCTTGTGGAAGGTAAATCTTAGGTTTTGCAGGTGATCTTTGTGGCTTGAGTTAATTATCAAATTCAACATGTTCTGCTTCTCATCGATGATAATTTCTCCTCTGTCTCTATCTCTGTATTCATTTTCTACCGTCTATCATTGATCCCCTTTCCTTCTCTCTGCATGCTTTTTAATGAATCCTATCTGCTCTATTATTGGCATGTTGTTTTTAGCTCAAGATTTCTTTTATTTTTCCAAAACTGCAGTTTGCATGGTACATGGGCACTGAAAATACCTCAGATTACTTTATTTTTAATTTACTCCACTTAATACTTGTAATTCCATTATTATTTTTATTGTATGTAGATATTTAGTGTGGTTTATTATTTTTATCTTGCATATATATTATATATAGATTTTTATATGTTTTTAAATTATATATGTGTATCTATAAATATAAATATATACTTATTTTTAGGTTTTATCTAAAATATTATATCATACAAGAGTATATATATATATATATTTATTATTTAAATAATTAATAATAAATCTATTTGAAAACAACCTATATAGTGTTTTTTATTAAATCCAAAAGACAAAAAGGTAACATGAATACATGGTAAACTTATGCAATTAAAATGAATGTACTTAGCAGCTGAAATTACATAATTATCTAATCATCATACATCAACCACAACCAATATCCAATGTAAAATACCCAAACAAGACTATTTAACCATGTAGCGAATGCATAATAAATCAATTCAATAATGCAATATATCATGATGCAATATGAACTAAGTGAGTGTGTGCATGCATCCGGTTTCCATCATGCCAACTCTTTCTAGTGGCTAGGACACTTCTACCTCAACCATGTTCCCATCTTCAACATGTTCCTACACTCAGCCGCACTTAGATTATCGTCAATAGGTTAGTCCATATAATCATAGCCAAAGCACGAGTAAGATATTCATCCATAATCATAGCATAATAATCGATTATTATATCAACTTTCAAATTTATGCAATTTAACATTAACAACAATTTACCTTTATGCACATGCAATTATCCAATAGTAATATAATCATAATGAAATGTCCAATAATATGAATTATAAATGAAATCAAAAAATCAAGATGTGACATCCTTCCCCACTAGGAAGAGACATCGTCTCGATGTCTTATTACACACATACTGAAATAATAAAGTATTTCACTAATACTATTAAAGTATTACAATAAGCAATAAAGCATCACAACTATGAAAATAAAAGTATCTCAACTAAGTCCTCAAATGATGAAAAAATGGTCTATCTCCTCTACATCCTCCCATGTGGCACTATCCACAGAATATTGGTCCCATTGGACTTTATACTGAACAATATCTTTGTTACACAACTTGACATTGTGTCTATCAAGAATTTGAGTGGGCTCCACCAACACCACTCCTGGATCCTATACATGTAAAGCATGCCAATCAAGTATGTGCAAGGCATCAGGATGATATGGTTTAAGCAAAGACACATGAAAAACATTATGGATTTGGGAAAGAGTAGGTGATAGAGCAAGTTTGTAAGCAATAGGATTAATCACTTCCAACACATCAAATGGTCCTACAAATCTAGGAGCAAGTTTGGATGATTTGCCAAATGAAACGGAACTCTTTTGAGGTTTGATTCTCAAAAAGACTTTGTTCCCTACTGAAAACTGTTTGGACATCCTATTCTTGTCTACATAGCTCTTCCGTTGATCTATCACTTGCTCCAATTTCTCCTTGATCAATCTCATTTGATCATCCATTTCTTTAAGCATATCAGGTCCAATCACAATCTTGTCTTCTTGATGCAGAGGTAGGAGGACCAAAACTATCCTTAATGACATTAACAAATCAAATAACTAATCCAATTGCTTTGGTCAGGTTGAAGAGAACATTAATACATATTTTTTTTCCAATTTTCATGAAGATCCAATGGTAGGGGAGAAAGTTATGACTCTTTTCCGAAAACTACAAACCCTAGGCAGCATTTAGACTTGCCCTCACCAAAATTACAATATCTCTCACAAAACTTAATTAAATTAGACCAAACCAAAATAATTGTAAACTAGAAACACATATCTTTCCATTCATCTATTATATGCATCAATGTGAGGCCGTACCAGGTCGTACCATGCATATTTTCAGACTACATTTTTAGAAAATTAAACTCTGCAGACCTACCCTCAATAAAAATGCCATAACTTATTCAAATCTTAATGAAATTTGATGCAAAAAAAAGAAATGAAAAGTAGACTCAATAGTATTTCCAACCATATATGTATTTCTCCTATATGTGTCAATATAGAACTGTACCAAATGCTGCAACAGGACTGTTGCAGGGAAAATCAGAAAATGACAGTCCATAAGACACTCATATCTTTCACAAAACTAAATAAAAATGCATGGGACAAGAAGCAAATGGAAGGTGGTTGAAGGATCTAAGATTTTCAATCCATTAGGCATCTATTCAATTCCATATAGGGCCATACAATAGCAAAAGATAGTAAATTTCTGAAGAAAAATACAGGAAAACATTGTTTTTTCTCATTCCATGCTCAAATATTCAACCACCCACAAATTCTTCATGGTTACAAGGTCTTTTAAAGGCATTAAAACATGTCTCTTCAGTTCATAACTGATTTGGAGTGAACCAAGAGCTAAATGACTCTTCACCTTCCAAGTTTGCATCTTTTTTCCAATTTTACATTGACAACCTTTACATGGTTTGCAATATTTTGTATTTTTGATACTCCTAATGACCTAAACACATAAAAATGACTTGATAAACCTCATTACAATGTGGAAGCATACAAATTTAATCAAACTCAAAGATTTGTCCAGGGCAATATTAATTTGCCAAGGTGCTCCTGCACCACTTCTACCTTATCCCAACTGATAGGTGTGTGACACTTACACCCATAAAGAGCTTCAAAAGGTTCCATCCCCAAAGATTCATAGTAGGAATTATTATAAGTGAACTCTACCAATGGAAGATACTCCTCCCACTTATACTGCCGATCCATACAATACATACTAAGGAGGTCTTCAACTACTTGATTTACTCCTATCTGACCATCAGTTTGAGGTTGATACACTGAACTACAATTTAATCTTGTCCCTAAAGCTACATTTAACGTTGCCCAAAACCTAGAAGTCGTGCAAGTATCTCGATTCAATATGATCATCTCAGGCACTCCATGCAAATGAAAGGTTTCTTGGACAAAATTCTTGGCTAGGATCAAAGAACCATCCTTAAGATTTCCTAGGATGAAATACACTACCTCTGTTAACTTATCCACAACTACCAAGATGACATCATGTCAATTCTTGGACATTGGCAACCCCTAAATGAAGTCCATACTAATCACTTTCCATTTATACTCTAGTACACTATGTGGGTACAAAAGCCCTGCTAGATGTACATGCTTAGCCTTGACTCCCTGGCATTCCAAGTCTAGCCACAAATTCAATCACATCTTTCTTCAGTCTTGGCCAAAAATACAACGGTCTCAATCCTTCTACCATCTTGGTCACTCGAGGGTGCCCCAAATACTGTGCATTGTGGATCTCTTCTAGAGTTAACTTCTTCAATTCCACTGATTTTGGAATATACATTCTACCTTGATATCACAAAATTCCATCTAACTCAAACATATATCCATGAAATCAACGTGTAGACACCCAAAAATGACCATGTCATTGCAGCACTTGCATTTCATCAAAATCTATCAAATCACCTGCATTTCAATGTTAATTAAATAATCTAATTATTTAATTAATTTCATCAAAATCATCAAATTCTTCCAAATCTCTTAAATTCGACATTAATTAAATAAATCCTCTTTATTTAATTAATTTCATCAAAATCAACTTGATTCTTCCAAATTAAATAATTTCAATTATTTAATTAAATCATTATCATCTTTCAAAATTTAAATCCACATCAACTGAATAAATTAATTATTTAATTAATTTATCATCAAAATCCTCTTATCTATAATTAAATAATTTCTAAATTATTTAATTAAATCAATTATTCTTCCAAATTTAAATAAATCATTCAAATTTATTTAAATTGAATCTCTCTTTTAAAAATAAAATATAAATCAAATATTTTATTTATACTTCATCACATGCAAAATAAATTAAATCAATTTATTTTTTTAATTTATTTAAATCTTCAAATCTATTCTGTCTTCCATCATGCACAAACAATTAAATAAATTTATTTATTTAATTTGCTTTTTATCTTCTTAATTCTTCTAAAAATAAATCTTATTCATCATGCACACAAAATTAAATAATTTATTATTTAATTTTACTCAAATCATGCAAAAAGCAAATTATAAGTTCAGTTAATTGACTTAATCATTATTGTTTTTATCACCAAATCATAAATTAGAAAAAAACATTTCTATTTTTATGAAAACTAATCATATCTTTTTCATGTCTTTTATCTCAAATCAATCAGTTAACTCAATAAAAATATCTTTTTGTGTGACACATGTTAGTTGCACATTCATCATGAATTCTAGATTTATCTCATCCATTGATTCTATTGAATTTTCTAGGCTATTGATTGATCTTTATTGAAACCTATATAAACCCCCTTTATCTTATCACAAACCCTCTCCAAAATTTTATGCATCTGAGCTATAGGCATTCTTACAGCACTTTGAGCATACTACGTATTGTTGAGCACATCACATCAAATCTTTGAGCACACTATCTAAATTCGCTTGTTGCAACACCATGGGTATGCAACATTATCGAGCAATCCACATTATACAAAGAGAACAATACAATCTAGGTGAAGGCTTTCTTGTTTTAATTCGATTTATTCATTATTATTTAGTATTTTCCTAGATCAGTCTCTTTATGTTATATGATTGAGTTGTTGATTATCATTGTTTTTTGATTTCATTATTCAATCTCGATTTTATCCTATACACACAACGGTCTAAGGGATCTTGCTCTAAAGCTTGCTTCACTATGGAATAGTGTTCATCTCCTTGTAGATTCTGAGCTAATTTTTGCCTAAAGTTTGACCTATTAGTAATCACTGCGGCTAGATGCGTTCTTATGCTAAGAGCATTTTCCACTCTGTTTTCTTTTCCCTTGATGTACTCAATCTCAAAATCATATTCATTGAGAAACTCTAGCCATCTCCTCTGACGAGCATTAAGATTGGGTTGAGTAAAAATATACTTGATTTGTCTTCAATTCAAAAGGCTTCCCTAGGAGATAATGCCTCCACATCTGAAGTGCATGAACTATGGCTACTAACTCTAAGTCATGTGGTGCATAGTTCAACTCATACTGTTTCAACTTCCTAGAATCATAAGCGACCACTTGTCCATCCTGCATTAGCACTCCTCCTACACCTTCTCATGATGCATTGGTTATCACCATGAAATTCTCATTAGGATCAGGTATAGTCAAAATTGGAGTTGTGGTGAGCTTTTCCTTCAAAACCTGGAAAGCTTGCTCACACTTCTTTGTCCACTCAAATATTTTCCCTTTCTTTTGGAGTGAAGTGATCCATGTTGCTATTGTAGAGAACCCTTCTACAAACTTCTTGTAGTACCCTGCAAGTCCCATGAAACTTTAGACTTCAGTCACATTCTGCGGTGCAGGCCATTCCACTATTGCCTTAATCTTCTCTAGATCTACTGCAATCCCTTTTGCTAAAATGACATGGCCTAGATAATGCACCTCGTCTTAATAGAAAGTACACTTGGATAGATTACCAAAGAGTTTATGCTCTCTTAAGTGCTATAAAACTATCCTCAAATGCTTATCATGCTCAATTGATTTGGAATAAATGAAGATGTCATCCAAGAATACTAGTACAAAATCATCTAAGTAATCACTGAATATGCTATTCATTAGATTCATGAAAGTTATGGGAGCATTGGTTAACTTGAATGGCACCACTATGAATTCATAGTGGCCATAACGAGTCCTAGAAACTACCTTCGAGATGTCCTCGTCCTTAATTTGCAATTGGTGATAGCCAGATCTAAGGTGTATCTTAGAGAACATAGTAGCTCCTTTCGTCTAATCAAAGAGCTCATCAATTCTTGGAAGTGAGTACTTATTCTTTATAGTTTCTTTATTTAGCATTCTATAGTCAATGCACAAGCGCAAAGTCCCATCCTTCTTCACAAAAATGACTAGTGCACCCCATGGAGACACACTAGGTCTAATGAACCCTTGGTTCAACAACTCTTGCAATTATGTTTTTAATTAATACAGCTCAGTAGTGGTCATTCTATAGGGTGCTTTTGATTGAGGCTTAGTCCTTGGTATCATGTCAATTGAAAAATCAAATTCCCTCTTAGGTGGCAACTCTGTTAACTCAATTAGAAACACATCTTAGAATTCCTTAAGGATAGGGTAGTCATCAAGTACTGGTTCCACGTTATCAAGATCTCTAACTTTGACTACATAAATGGAACATCCCTTCCTTGAGGCCTTCTTTAATTGCATATCTAAAATTTTTGTAAGTTCAAGGGGTCTCTAAAAACCATGAATCTCAACATGATTCCCAAGGTCATCCAAACATCTTACAATCTTATCCTCACAATTCATAATAGACTTGTGTTCAGTTAACCAGTTGATCCCCAAAATCACATCATATGACCCTAAGGGTGCTGCATAAAGGTTGACCTAAGTTTGAAAACTTGGAAGGTCTAACTCATTGCAAGAAAGACACGAATCTACTCTCTTTTCTGCCCAATTTCCATATTGAACCATCCATGAATTAGCCATGTGTTCTGGTCTAATAGATAATTTGGAAACTACTTTTGGGTCTACAAAACATTCAGTTGCTCAAGTATCAATTAATATAGAGACAGGATGGCCATAGAGCTTACTTGTACATTGAATTGGTGCTACTTGAAAGTCAACTTGTCGGTTATCTATAGCTGAATGGATTTGATGTTGCGGTGCTCCTTGCTGATTTCTTTCCCTTCACCCTGCTGATTGCCAAGGACAAGTATTGGCATAGTGTTCTCCTCCACATACATAACATCCACCGCGAGGTGCTCTTGGTCCTTCTAGCCTATCCCTTCTATTATTGTTGTTGTTGAAGTTGCCTATTTTGTTGCTTCCATTTTGATTTCCTCCATTTTTGTCATGGGAGTTGTTCCCTCTTTTCAAATTCTAGATTTGATGATTATTATTTCCCTGATTATTGTTGTTGTTTTGGAATTTCTTATTTCCAAATTTTGCATCCCAATTCTTGCGGTAATTAGCTACTTGCTAAATATTTTGTTCCTATTTGATTGCCTTTTCAAAGACCCCATCCATAGTCAAAGGGTTATGGATGTCTACATCTACTCCAATCTAAGGTCTTGCTCCCATGATGAACTTCCAAATCCTGAATCATTCATCCAGTTGATATTGTGGCACATAGTTAAGTAGATGGGAGAACCTTTCCCAATATTGAGTCACCAACATACCACCTTGGATCAATTTCTAAAATTTAGTCACAATGCATTCACAATTATTTCCAAAATAATACTAGATCTATGCATTCATACCCGCAAGAAAGATTGGATTTATAATACCATAACGATTAAATTTGTGAAAGGGAAATAAGAAGATACATATTTTAAACAATTTCCAGTTCATGTTTGTCAATAAAGGAAAACACACCATTTAAGTGATGTCATAAGTAGGTATATCAGTTAAAATTCAACTTACAGGTGATTAAAAAGCTACTACAGGAACCCAGCTAACTACTACAGGAAAAATATTCTTTTGTGACAAGAAGATACAGTAAGCTACATGAAGAATAGTCTGCTGGGATGTAGGAAAAAATAGTAAGCTACATGAATATAGATATGCTACAAGAAATAGTCTGATGTGACAGGAAAATAATAAGCTGTAATAGGAAAATATAGTAAACTACAGGAATACAGATATGCTATGGGAAATATAGTCTATTGTGATGGGAAAATATAGTAAGCTATAGTAAATATAGTTTGTTGCAATAGAAGAATTATTGTGTAAGCATCTTTGAAGTTGCTATGGCTTTCCTTCATCGTAAGATGATACCAGATTAGAGAGTAATGTGCAGGTTGATGGAAAACAATGAGCAGTTTGAAGGAAAAATACACAAGATGATGAAAAGGATTACACAAGCCACTTAAGGAGTACAACGCAGGTTAGGAGAATAGAAGGAGGCCAAATTATCTTTAAAACAAACCGAAAGGGTATTATGCAGGCCAGATGAAAATAATATGTAGGCCAGTATACAAAACACAATCTTTAACATCATACACAACAAAAGCTTTGTAAATATAAATCAAAAAAGAAAAGTACCCAGTTATCCACGCTCTCCTTAGTTGATTGTTCTCCTGCTTCCTGTCGATGATAATTTTTCCTCTGTTCATGTCTCTATATTGATTTTCTACCTTCTGTCGTTGATCCCCTTTCCTTCTCTCTGCATGCTTTTTAATGAACCCTCTCTTCTCTATTATTGGCTTGTACGTGGGCACTAAAAATACCTCAGATTACTTGATTTTTAATTTAACTCCACTTAATACTTGCAATTCCATTATTATATTTATTGCATGTAGATATTTAGTGCAGTTTTATTATTTTTATCTTACTTGCATATGTATATATACACAACACACACATATATATATTTATATATATTTTAAATTATATGTGTATCCATTAATATAAATATATAATTATTGTTAGGTTTTATCTAAAATATTGTATCATACAAGAGTATGCATATATATATTATATATATTTATTATTTAAATAATTAATAATAAATCTATTTGAAAACAACCTATATAGTTTTTTCTTATTAAATCCGAAAGATGAAAAGATAACATGAATACATGGCGAACTTATGCAATTAAAATGAATGCACTTAACAATTAAAATTACATAATTATCTAAACATCATATGTCAACCACAACTAATATCCAATGTAAAATACCCAAACAAGTCTATGTAACCATGTAGCGAATGAATAATAAATCCATTCAATAATGCAATATATCATGTTGCAATATGAAATAAGTGAGTGTGTGCATGCACTGGGTTTCTGTCATGCCAGATCTTTCTGGCGGCTAGGATACTTCTACCTCAACCATGTTCCTGTCTTCAACATGTTCCTACACTCAGTCGCACTTAGATTAACATCAATAGGTTAGTCCGTATAATCATAGTTGAAGCACAAGTAAGATATTCATCCATAATCATAGCATAATAATCGATCATTATATCAACTTTCAAATTTATGCAATTTACCATTAACAAAAATTTACCTTTAAGCACATGTAATTATCTAATAGTAATATAATCATAATTAAATGTCCAATAATCTAAATTATAAATGAAATCAAAAAGTCAAGATGTGATAGGAAGTCAAAAAGGAGCATACAAAATCCTCGTGGGAGGAAGGAGTAGGAGATGCCACTCTGGTAATTGTAGAAGGAGCATTACTTCAATTATCTAAAAGAATTAATAGATGTGTAACTTCAAATGCAACTTTGTTTGCTTGTACTTAAATCTACATAAGTATAATGGAGCAAAACATAGTTTTAATGTAAAGCAAAAAATGAATATGAATTGCACAACCAATAAAAATAGCAAAAATTATGTTTTTCCAAATGCTCTTAAGAATCTCCACCGTGAAAGTATGTCAAATCTAGTGAATTTAAAAGGGAGGTGTTAGGTCTCAAAAATGCAGGTGCTAATCCTAAGAGGATGCTAGGCTCTATGCTTAGATTCGCAACGTTTTTGAACTAACGCGAAGGAATCAACCTTTAGAGTTTGATGACTCCCTGCACTTTAGGTCTTGCTACACCTAGGCGGGTGATCCTTGAGAATTAGAGTAGATTGAATGTAAATATTTTGACTAAGTAAATGGATCTACCTACAGTGGTAAATGGTGTAGAATAGATGAAAGCTTGTAAACTAATTCTATATCTAATATATGATGGATGAGTGGTATAAATTGTATAAGCAATATCAAGGTGAATATTATGAATGTGTTTAACTTAATAAAGGGATTTTAAATGATGAATTGAAATAAGACTAGTGCCTTGTTGGGTAAACAGAGTCAAATGGAAGACTAAGACTAGTGGCTTATAGTGGGCAGTAACTCTAACTGTTTGACACAATATTTTAGTTTATAGCTTGTATAAATGTGCAAGGAAATGACTGACAAACTCTTCTCAATAATCCAATAGATAAGATCAAATTTCTTGTTATTCACCAGAAGGAAATTTAATCCTTTCTTGAAGGAACCAATTGAATGAAAAATGCAAGAATAATGGACAATATCAATTTGGAGATAGAATGGCAATTCTAATTATATGGTTCTTCTTAGAATCCAAACTAACACTTCCAAGTTACTGTGACTAATCAGAAGGATTTTAATTCCTTTAATGGAAACCAATTAATCCAATCACACAACTACAACAAATGTGCACTGACAAATTAAATATATACTTGATATATTAATTTGAATAACAAGGAAATACTGAACTAGAGACAACCATACAATTTAGTAACTTTAACAAACAATTGATGCCAAAATAAAACCACAGAATCAGAGAACTTCAATTTACTTCTTCAATAATATACTTGCAACATGGTCTTTTGAAACATTGTAAACTTCATGTATTATATCCTACTGCTGATGATAATTCAGGATCATATGTTTGAACTTATATAGAAATGCTTATGAAGAGACATAACTCTTCAAAATGTCTTTTTGGGAATTAACAAGATTAACATAACAACCGTAAAAACAATGCTGAAGCTCTATTCAACCACGGGTATAGTTGAGCAGTGTGATCCAAGTACTCCTGGCTGCGATGTGTATCAGTAAATTCAATAGCATTCCTTGTGATCACATCCATTGTTACCATCTTCTCCAGATGCTTACAGGCTTCTCCAGATGCAGATTCTTTGTCCTTGAGAGCTCCTAAGGCTTCATGTAACATCGCTTGATAGTCTTTACTCCACTCCTCTTTGCTCTTCAATTCTTTATCACTCTTGAACAATGTGGGCACTCTTACTTTTGAGGCTTCAACACATTCTTTGGCATCATTCTTAAGTTGGTCATAATTGTTGGTCATGATGTTAGTTGTTCGCAAACATAGAATAAAAGTTACACAACAACTTTTACTCATCTTGAAAGATACGATGAATTCAAAGAATTCATGATCCCAAGTCTCCGTTGATTAGGTCTTAATCTACTGACGTTACTCAGTGGTTGATGTGTGTTGCTGTTTTCCATTCAGGGGCCTTACGTGTTTCTGCACTGTTCATCATCATCATCTTCAAATATCCTGCTCTGGATGTTCGCTCTGCAAGTCTCCAACGATTCTACTTCTGCACTGTAAATTTAGTCAAATAATGTGCATACAGGCTGATATTTGCATGATTTCTACCATTATTTATGATTCTTTGCATGATATTTTCAATACTACATGCATTTAACTCAAATATGCTAAGGATCTTCAGTTACCTACGGGATTTCAGCATATTTCACTGTTTCTGCCTGTTATTTATCATGATTTGCAGTTATGGTGATGAATTAATGAAATTGAAAAAAGGAAAAGGGTTAGAGAGTGAGATTCCTAAAATTACTGGACTTAGATCACTGATTCACATACAAGCTCCCATACTTGCAATGAAAAGAAGGAAAACTAGAAATCATACTTCACCAGGACATTCCACAAATCCGCATGATCTAGTGCAAAGCTTCAAAGGAAAGTTGACAACAATATGTAATGAAATGAAAGCGCTTCCAGTTGAACACAGCATTCACCAGTACATATCCAGAAATCAACAGAAGATTACGTAAAATTTACAATAAGATTGTAATCTGGAACTTCATATTCATTCAGTATGCTCAAGAACAGGTACATTTACAGTGATCTGAAGAAAGAACCTTGACATTTCAACAATTCTATCCTCATTAGTCTCAGTAATCCGATCTCCTAACTTATTCTACAGTAATTGACTCTTTGCGCCAGATGCGTCTGTGTATTCTAATGTATTCCCCTCCTCTTTTTCAAAATGACAAGCTCTGGATGTTATATAGAGCAACTGCCAGAAAACGGTTACAATGATCCAAGGATCAGGATCCTCTCACAACAAACAACGGCCCAGATGAAAAGCACATGCTTCGTCAGTTAGCAAATGTACAGCTGGCACAGAATATTCCAGCATCTTCAACTTGATTCGGTCTCCAGCTGGCGAACAGCATATTTGACAATATCCTCCTCATGTCTGGTCCATGTTGACTCTATGCGCAACTTTGTAATGCTCAGCTTCAGCAGCATCATCATGATCTCAACGTTCAGCCTCAGCAGCATCATCATGATCTCCTGCAAATGAACAGACAAACACTAAGTTCATCATCATCATGATAAACAACAGGAAGTAAACACTTTATTAAACATACCTCCCCATGTGCAGCTACAGGCAATCAAGCTCTACCTGTGAAAAATATGCACTAAATGCATAAACAGCATGAAAACAACCAGGTCAACCCTCGTTGACCAAAATCAGGTAGTCGGGCTTTCAAATTTCTATCGCTTCATGTTTTTGCCCATTTTCTTGTATATCGGGTTCGAAAAATGATGATGATGATCTCAGATAAACAAGGAAATAATCGCCCTTCAACCATCCTTAGAAACCGGCCTTGCATCATCATCATATTTGCATCGGCGTGACTACATATGATCAGTGTGACAATTTCACCTTAGGCCGACGGCAACAGTTATACCGACGCCAAAAATATCATGATGATGACCAACGACATATCCTCAAAGTGGCCGCAGGATATTGTGAAATATGATGCTCCTCCCCTCCTAATGCTCTGATGAAAAGTACATCAGGATGTTTTGTTCTTGCACATTCGGGAAAGAAAGACATCGTCATCATCATCATGATGAAGACAAACAGGAGGACTTGGAAAATGATCCTGCCGCTGAGGAAAATCATGATGACGTCATCGTCATCATCAGGCTTGGTTAAAATGCAAAGGGATGACGTCATCGTCATGTTTCGTTAAGATCAGGAGGTAACTGGAATATCGGGTTCCCTCTAAGGAAGATGATCAGGTGGATAAAAGCAATACGACCCTTTTCGGCCAAGGCGATTCGCTCAAAAGATCAGGATGATGAACATCATCATCATATTATACGCACTGGGTGATCAAAAATATGATCCTGCTTAAAGTCCTGATGACGTCATCAGGATATCCGGGGCTTGTGTTAATCTTCGAAGATGACGTCATCGTCATCATCATATTTGTTGAACAGGATCATGCCTTGGAAAATATCATGCCGAAGGAGAAGGTGATGATGACGTCATCGTCATCATCATATTCGCAAAAGTTTATACTCGTCGGCAGGAGGATATTACGAACTGTTGGGAGAGACGAACAAGATCATGATGATCTTGTTCAACAAGACTTAAGGAAATGAAAATCACCCTCCGCTTCGAAAGATAAGGTGATCATCATGATCACGCAAAAGGAGGTCAGGAGGATATTAAGAAATGTCGGGTCTCGAAATATCATGATGATGTTGATCACCAAGACCGTCGTGCGCGCGCAAATTATGCAGATGGCAGATTTCTCTAAGTAAGGTGATATTATAATATCAGCATGATATTATAATATCGGGTGATGTTGGAATATCATGATGCTGATGATGTTAGAATATCATGATGCTCGCTTGACGGGCAAAACACACTAGCATTTAAGATTGACGTCCGGATGTTTCGGGACTGCATGATTTTCATCAGGTGATAAAGTAAGATCATGATGATGACCTCTGGCGATATAAAAGACCGCCCGATGGGGAGAACCTACTACGACTTAAACTTGACGTCCGGATGTTTCGACCTCAGGATATTTATCGGGGGCTTTTCAAATATCATGATGATGATGTTTACACAGCAATTATCAGGTTTGACCAAAACTTTGACTGCTCACAACTCCCTCATATGGACGAATTTTCAAGTGATGCAAAAGGCAAACCTGCATGAAATTTCAAGCTCTTTCTAACCATGAAGTCATAGAAACAAAATATGAACTTTGACAAACTAACCTCATGATGATGACCTACCTCATCCTGACCTTCATGATGATGATGCACCTGACTTATTTTACCAAAACCGCCAGAAACAGACAACACAAGCCAAAACAAAAGCTGGGTCCCTGTTTTGCCAAGTCAAAATGGGGCGTGTTGTGTAACCACACAACAACTTGCCACCAAAGAAAACAACAAAATTCAAATGATTCAAGTGATGTGATCATATTCATCTATAGTGTTCTAATTCTATCTAAGTAAATCATCATGATCTTTGAATGATAAAATTTCATTATGGTGATAAAGCTAACAAAGGATCATGTGTGTGCAGATGATTAATTATCCTCATCTTGAAAGCAAGTTGAAAACATAAGTAACTGGTGTTAACCTACATAGTTGGAGATCATCCCTCATAGCCAACCTGGATAGAGCCTTGCTGCCAGCAGGTGTCTATAACCCCGGCAAGGTTATCTATACAATCTCCCTAAGTAGAGCCCCACTGCCAGCAGGCGTCCATAGCCCCGGTAGAGTTACTTAGAAGGCCTAATTTTTATTTTGTTTCTGATTTTCCTTTAAAAATTTAAATTTGATATCACATGTCTGCTCATTTGTACAAGGTGTAGTCACTTGCAGCTTTAGGTTGGAGATTGTATTGGTAGCAAGGGAGTCCCTTTAGATTTTTCACTTAACACCTATACTCATATCTTCAACAAACCCAAGGCTGTTAGGTGTTTCATTGTGTTTGATTCACTTTGGACAAGAAAAAGTACCCTGGTGAAAAGACATCATAAACCTGATCATGATTATTTATCAGAATGAATTACAATCTATATCTAAATCTGATCTCATCACTTGAATCCTAACAATTTAGTTATTTTCTTAGGTGATGAAGTGCATCATCCTGACTTACCAGAACAAGGTCCCAACCAACAAACAACAACAACAACAAGCAAACACTGTACAAACAACCACACAAATATACAATATGATACACAAGACTGCCATGAAGTCACTCAGGCCTGGAAATAATGTTTGAGGAATTGTCCATTGACTGGCAACGGGACATCCTCACCTGTCAGGTTCTTAAGCCTATAAGTGATGTCTCCTAAAATTTCAGAAATCTGAAAGGGACCTATCCATAGTCTATCAAACTTACCATGATCACCTTTCCTTTCATGGGCTTTATCCCACATCAGGACTAAATCTGATATCCTGAAAGCTTTAATTCTGGCTCTCTTGTCAAACCAGCGTTTGACAACAGCCTGATGTTTTGCAAATTGGTCAATTGCTTGGCTTCTTTTTTCTTCCAGATGCATCAACTGAAGCAACCTAACTTCTTGTTTATTATCTATGCCTAGATAGTCTTGGGCAAACTGCAGAGTAGGAATTTTCAAGTTTACAGGGAGGATAGGATCTACCCCATATACTAGCTGGAAAGGTGAGTTTCCTAATGCAATTTTCATTCTAGTTCTGTCTACCCATAAGGCATACTTCAGAAATGAGTTCCATTCCCTGGGATTTTTCTCTATCAATTTTCTTATGATATTCAGTAAATTCTTATTGGTGGATTCTGCTAATCCATTTCCCTGGGGATAGTAATTGGATGAGAACTTAAGTATGATCCCATGATCAAAAGCCCAACTTGACAATTTAGTGGAAATGAAGGCAGAACCATTATCACTTACCAATGCATAAGGAGTTCCATACCTGGTGACAATGTTGCTTTCCAGAAATTTAATGACATCATCAGCAGTACAAGTTTTGCTGCTGATAGCCTCAGTCCATCTGGTACAGTAATCAGTAATTGTTAGGACATACCTCTGACCTGAAGAAGATGGAGGGTTGATTGGTCCTATGAAATCCATGCCCCATTGTGCAAATGGGCGCTCTGCCATCACTGGCTGCAATGGTTGTGCAGCATATTTTTCTCTGTTGGCAGCAACCTGGCAAACATGACAACATTTAACATGATCAGCTGTGTCTTTAAAAATGGTAGGCCAGTAATATCCTGCTCTGAGGATTGCATGTGTTGTGGCCAACGCTGATCCGTGGGCAGTTCCAAACTTGTCATGTAGCTCTGCCAAAACTTTGTTAGCTTCTGGTTTCTCTAAGCATCTCAGGTATATCCCTTCATAATTCTTTTTAAATAGGGCTCCTCCCTTCATCATATATTTCTGGGATCTCATCTTTAAGGCTCTTCTCTGTGAAGCCTGCATCCTCAAAGGACATCTTCCAGTGATCAGGATGTGCCTGATGTCTGAATACCATTCTTTATTGTCTTTCTCATCTATCACATACTGCTGACTGATGATGTTTGGATCAGTTTCAGATATCATCTGGCTCAGAGCCTGTCCTCTTACTAGCTTCATGGGTGTGATCTCCATGTCATATTCTTGTAGTACCGTAATCCATTTGGCCCTTTTTTCACCAGGTTCACTCTGCATCAGCAGCATCTTTACTGCTGCATCTGGTACCACAGCAATCACTTTGCTCCTCAGTATATAATGTCTGAACTTTTTTACTGCTCTGACTAATGCAAGTGCCTGTCTTTCAACATCTACATATCTCAACTCAGCATCCCTGAAAGGACAGCTCATGAAGGCAATTGGTTTCTCTTCTTTATCTTCATTTCTTTGAGTTAACACTGCTGCAGAAGTATGTTCTGAAGCAAATGAGTAGATGTAGAAATCTTTTGTATAATCTGGACTAATGAGGACAGGAGCATCTGAAATGGCCTTCTTTATATCTTCAAAAGCAGCTCTGGCTTCTGGTGTCCAGTCAATTTGTGCATCTTTTTTCAACATGGCATTCAGTGGTCTGACAATCTCAGCAAAGCCAGTGATGAACTTCCTCACAAAATTTATCTTACCAAAATAAGATTTAAGCTCCTTTTTTGCTTCCTGGAAGTGGTAATTTCATAATAGACTCCACCCTGTCAGGATCAATGATAATCCCATCTTCTGTGATCAGGTGGCCTAGTAACTTTCCTGTTGTGACCCCGAATATGCACTTCTTGGGATTCAAAGATATTCCATATTCTTCACACTTCTTTAGCACACTTCTGAGGTCAGCAACATGATTTCCCCTTTCTTTGGAGAACACTGTCAGGTCATCCATGTAGATGACTATACATTTTCCTATTAAGCCTCTGAAGGCTATGTCCATTGCTCGCTGGAATGTAGCTCCAGCATTTATCAATCCAAACGGCATACGTCTATATGCAAATATCCCCCATTTTGTGGTGAAAGCAGTCTTTAATCTGTCAATTTTATCAACCATCACTTGGTTGTATCCTGAAAAACCGTCCAAGAAGGACATCATCTTGGCTCCATTTACCATCTGCAGAACTTCATCCAAAGAGGGCAAAGGATAGTTATCCTTCTCTGATGCTCTGTTCAGGTTCCTGAAATCCACACACAATCTGATGTCTCCATTCTTCTTCCTGACTGGTACCAGATTTGCCACCCAAGTGGAGTGCCTTACTGGAAAAATTATCCGGGCATTCAACAACTTCTTGACCTCCTCAAGGATAATGGGCTCAAGCAGAGCATTGACTGGTCTCTGCTTCTGTCTGAAAGGTTTTGCATCTGGCTTGAGGGGTATAGTATGAGTTATGACAGAAGTGTCATACGTCTTCAGCTCGTCATAAGTCCATGCAATTACATGTATATAATCCTTAAGGGCTTGAGTTATTCCATCTAACTCTTCAGGTGTACAAACCTTACCCAACAAGACATTCTTCTTGTCATCAGCTTGTCCAATATTCACCTGTGAATATTGACCTCCATCTGCCTTAGGCAGATCCTTATGCTTGAGCATATTATCCAGATCAAAGGCTCTTTCTAATTCAATCATACCTTTGGGAATTGTGTTGCCAGGCAACTCTAAAATCTCATCTTCTTCCCAGACATGATCTTCCATACCATTTTCATCTATGATCTGAGCTTCAAATACATCTCTGTTTGATATGAAATCCAGGATATGCTGATCATCATCAAACACTTGGAGATTAGTCACATTGTCAGGTACCGAAGGTACTGACACCAATTCTACTGCAAATCTTTTCAGACCGGATATAGACAGTGGTTCCAGCGTACTGGCGGCCTGAGCAAGTGCATCTGCCCTTTGGTTCTGTTCTCTTGGCACGTGAACGATGTTGAAGGCATCAAAGTCTTCAATCAGGTCCCACACACGATGTCTGTAATTTGACAGCTTTCTGTAGTTACAAGAGTAGATTCCTCGTACTTGCCTCACAACTAGTTCTGAATCTCCAAAGACATGCAGGATCTTTACCTTCTTCTTATGGGCAAACAACAGTCCATGAATCAGAGCTTCATACTCTGTGACATTATTAGTGCAGGGGAACTGTAGTCTGTAAGCTGCTAAATGGGATTTCCCTGATGGATCAGTAAGGTCAATCCCTACTCCAGAACCTTGCTTGGATTTGGATCCATCAAACCTCAGGATCCAAGGCTTATCTTCAACAGGACATTTATTTGAACTTTCCTTTTTCTTTGCAGCTCTGGCTGCTGCTCCGCCTGATATCCACCTTAACTTAGGTGTGTCATCTTCAAGCTTCCTCTTTCCTTTATCTGATGAGCCTGATGGCTTTTCTGTTTTCTCTTCAATCCTAGCAGGAGGATGATGTTCAGCACATACAACTGCATGCTTCTTCAAAATGTGCAAGCACAGTGAGCAAGTGGTTTCTGAGTGAGGCGCCTCATGCAGCCTACACCAACTTTTGATTAAAACCTCCTGGGGAGATCTACACTGTTGTGTCATTTTTTCTATTTCTTTGACCAGAAATTCTTCGAACTTCGTCAGGTCACTGCCTTTATCCTCATCAGACAATTCGTAATCCGGTTCCATGAAGCAATCACTACCAGGAGTGATCTTTTCCTTTCTCGCATCATTCGTCTGATTGGACACCAGGATCTCTTCTGTTTTTCGGATATGATCCTCATCAGGATCCGTCGACTCTTCTGTTCCTGCAGAAGACAAATAAAAATTAGTATCATCATCATCATCAGATGTAGCACTCACCTCGGAATATGATGATGATGATGCTTCACTATACGTCTGCTCCAGCATGATCATGTCCAAGCATGGTTCGCAAGTCTTTTTCGAGTGTACCTCGCCATGTAGTCTGCACCATCCGTCAATCAAAATATCATTAGCAGGTATATTTAATAATTGACAACGTTTTACCTGAGTAGATAAATGCATCTGAAAATCCCTGAAGCGATCTATTTCATTCTCATTATCAGGATCATTATTAAGTTCTACGACTGGCATATCCTCATGATAATTATCATCATGATGATGATGAACATCAAGCATCAGGACCTCTTCTATTTGGACAGTTTGCGGCCTGATGTGATAAACTCCAGGTTCTACGTTTACATACATGATCTCATTTGTTCTGTTATATTCCGTGATCATATGTTTCATCCTAGGCTCAGCATCAATCCTGATCTGATTAGGTATACCTTTCCATGGCAACCACATGTGACTGAAGTCTGTGGACATGTATCCGTTAAGCGTTTTAGACCAGTCCCGGCTAAGCAACATCCCATATGTATCAGGTATGTCAACTACCTGAATGTCAATGTAATACTGGATCCTAGGATCAGACGCTAGCTGCATGTGAATATGAGTGAGTTCTCCTACGACACTTACTTCTGTTTTGTCCAGTTGAGTGACCTTCTTTAAGGATTTAGCAGGATGCAGTCCTAATGCGTTGCATATTGACAAAGGCATAACATTAGTTGAGGCTCCTGAATCAACTAAACAGTTGTGTAAATTCTTACTGAACATTCTTATGGTGAGGAGAAACGGAGGTGATTCAGTTTTATCTCTGTACAAGGTCATGTGAGAGGTTTCAGCAGCTTGGACTGTGGCTGACACTTTGGGCTTGACAGTGCTATCTTTAGCAGTATGGTCTCTGCTATTGGATTGACTCGAAAGGTGATTATCCTCTTTAGAAGCAGGATCATCCAGTGACTTCATGAATGCCTTTTTGATGGCAGGAGTTTTCAGTAACTCAGATAGGGACAGGCTGATCTTGATTTTCTTCATTTCATCAGCCAAATAGCTAACTAACCTGTCAGACTCATGAGGTGCATTTGCAACTTTTGTTACTGTGTTTTGAGGAGACAAGTACTGAGCATTCACCGTAGGGAACCCAGGGTTATTGCTAGCCTTAGGATCAGGAGGTGTGTTGAAGTTGTTTGGAGGTAGAGATGATGTCAATGGACCGGTAGGTCTGTTGGCATTACTCCTCAGGTTATAATTGTGCTTACCAGGGTATTGCTGCTGGTATGCATGTACTTCCTCATGCTCTCTTGTAGGTTCATTTTCATCCTCAAAAGGGAAGACATAATTTGCTTCAAAGGTTAAGGCAGATTCTTCACAGGTCAGATTATAATCCTGATGAGGCTGATTAGTGTATGTTTCCAGCACAAAAGCTGAGTCATATCCACAAGGAACTATTTCATTTCCTTCTGCCTGAGGTGGATTTCTAGAAGTATTAGACACTTCAGTCTGAAAGATGCTGGCAGCAATCCTAAATTGTGGACAATCTAATTCTGCATGTGCATTGGTATTGTGAATCCTGCACCAATTGGTAAGGGCTGCCTCAGCAAGATTGACTCTAGTAGTCTGTTTGGCTTCACCAGGAGGCTGATTGTCTAGGGGTGATGGTAATGAACCATTATTTGGCCTGGAGTTCCACACTCTGGGCTGCCTAGGAGGATTATTGTTATTTGCAGCATTACTGTTGAAGTTATTGTTGTATCCTCTGTTAGGGTAATTTGGTCTGTCATTGGAATAACTCCTATTCTGACCTGACTGTGAATAAAACCCTTGATTTCTCAAGTGTGTTACTTCTGTGGTGAGCTTTCTCAACTGAGCAGCAATTTCTTTGATTTCCTCTTTCTCCTCTTGAGCTTTGGCCACTACATTTTCAGGCTGAGGCTGGAAAAAGGAAGATCCATGGTTATTGTGGGATAGATCTGTACCCTGAGGTGTCTGAGTATGTGCAGGATATTGTGGCAATTGGCCATTTCCATTAGGAGGAGGCATGATACTCAATGGAGGTACTTGCAAGGGTGCAGGCATGATTGCTGGGGGCATCACTGCTCCATTTGGATATTGTGCAGGATATTGCGAAGGATAAGCTGCAGGATACTGTGCTGGATATTGTGACTGCATGCCGGGCAAAGCAAGGAATGCTATATTTGGAGTAGGAGCAGGTATCAGCTGTTGATTTACTTTGATAGCTTCTTGAAAAGCTCCCGTCAATGTGGTGATCGCAGGATGTGTTCTCCTGATGAACATGGCGGTTAACGGATCCAGGGCTGAATAATAAATACTTCTAGCAGCATCATCAGCCACCACATATGGGGTAACTAGCTTGGACAACATTTTCTGGAACCTAGCATTGAAATTTGCAATAGGTTCATGCTCCAATCTCTTAATTGTGGCAAACAGGTGGTAATTCATGGATGGATCAATAGGGACCTTGAATCTGTCAAGAAAGGCCTTCTCTAAGACAGCCCACGAACCTACAGAAGATTGACCAAGACTGATGAACCAATTATAAGCCTCTTCCCCTAAGGAAAAAGGGAATAATCTGCACACCACATCCTGATGCTCAATTCTGGCTCTGCAGCAAGCTTCTTTAAACGTCCTGATATGATCATCCGCATCCTGATAAGGATGGTATTTTGGACAAAGCTTGTCCGGATACTTTGGTAACTCATGATACGTAGTAAAGGTCAATGGTGATTCTGCTGCAAAGAACGACATTGCAACCTAAGGGGGCTGAACTGGTGGTGCAGTTGGCTGAGGTTGGACTAAAGGTATACCCTGAGGTTGAACAGGAGGTGTCACTGGTATACCTGAAGGTATTTGCAAACCAACGGGAGTTACAGGAGGAGGTCCTGGTGAAGCTGTGGACTTACTAGACTCTGGAGTATGGTGAACGTCTACAGTCCTAGGTCTAAAACCTCTAACAGGCAATTCTTCGAAAATTTCACTATGTCTAGACCTGGTATTTATCCTGTGAGCCAGGATTTCTCGATTTGGCGGCCAATTAGCTGAAACTTTGCAAATATTGGCTGGATTCCACCGGACGAGGTGATATTTGCGGTCAACTTGCAAATCAGACTGAATATTTACGCGATATTTGCGAAGATACTGCAAATATGACAGGATATTGGGATATTTCGACCGGTAGCACCAGATCTCGTGTGTCTAAGGCTCAAATTCTCAAAGCTTGAACAAATTTATGCGTCTTTGGCCAATATTTAGTGAATCTAAAGAAATCTACTGTAAAGCTTGCAATATTTATGTGAAATTTGGAAATCTTTACACAGAATGTGCAAATACAAACTTGTCGCAGCAAATATTTATGCAATATGATGAAATTCACAAATGATCTGAAGTTACCTTACTCTGAGCGTCATCAAACCTGAAAGTACTGATGATGAAAGTGATCTACTATCCTTTGCCCTCCTTCTAGCGCCAATTTATGTTGGTCATGATGTTAGTCGTTCGCAAACATAGAATAAAAGTTACACAACTTTTACTCATCTTGAAAGATACGATGAATTCAAAGAATTCATGATCCCAAGTCTCCGTTGATTAGGTCTTAATCTACTGACGTTACTCAGTGGTTGATGTGTGTTGCTGTTTTCCATTCAGGGGCCTTACGTGTTTCTGCACTGTTCATCATCATCATCTTCAAATATCCTGCTCTGGATGTTTGCTCTGCAAGTCTCCAACGATTCTACTTCTGCACTGTAAATTTAGTCAAATAATGTGCATACAGGCTGATATTTGCATGATTTCTACCATTATTTATGATTCTTTGCATGATATTTTCAATACTACATGCATTTAACTCAAATATGCTAAGGATCTTCAGTTACCTACGGGATTTCAGCATATTTCACTGTTTCTGCCTGTTATTTATCATGATTTGCAGTTATGGTGATGAATTAATGAAATTGAAAAAAGGAAAAGGGTTAGAGAGTGAGATTCCTAAAATTACTGGACTTAGATCACTGATTCACATACAAGCTCCCATACTTGCAATGAAAAGAAGGAAAACTAGAAATCATACTTCACCAGGACATTCCACAAATCCGCATGATCTAGTGCAAAGCTTCAAAGGAAAGTTGACAACAATATGTAATGAAATGAAAGCGCTTCCAGTTGAACACAGCATTCACCAGTACATATCCAGAAATCAACAGAAGATTACGTAAAATTTACAATAAGATTGTAATCTGGAACTTCATATTCATTCAGTATGCTCAAGAACAGGTACATTTACAGTGATCTGAAGAAAGAACCTTGACATTTCAACAATTCTATCCTCATTAGTCTCAGTAATCTGATCTCCTAACTTATTCTACAGTAATTGACTCTTTGCGCCAGATGCGTCTGTGTATTCTAATGTATTCCCCTCCTCTTTTTCAAAATGACAAGCTCTGGATGTTATATAGAGCAACTGCCAGAAAACGGTTACAATGATCCAAGGATCAGGATCCTCTCACAACAAACAACGGCCCAGATGAAAAGCACATGCTTCGTCAGTTAGCAAATGTACAGCTGGCACAGAATATTCCAGCATCTTCAACTTGATTCGGTCTCCAGCTGGCGAACAGCATATTTGACAATATCCTCCTCATGTCTGGTCCATGTTGACTCTATGCGCAACTTTGTAATGCTCAGCTTCAGCAGCATCATCATGATCTCAACGTTCAGCCTCAGCAGCATCATCATGATCTCCTGCAAATGAACAGACAAACACTAAGTTCATCATCATCATGATAAACAACAGGAAGTAAACACTTTATTAAACATACCTCCCCATGTGCAGCTACAGGCAATCAAGCTCTACCTGTGAAAAATATGCACTAAATGCATAAACAGCATGAAAACAACTAGGTCAACCCTCGTTGACCAAAATCAGGTAGTCGGGCTTTCAAATTTCTATCGCTTCATGTTTTTGCCCATTTTCTTGTATATCGGGTTCGAAAAATGATGATGATGATCTCAGATAAACAAGGAAATAATCGCCCTTCAACCATCCTTAGAAACCGGCCTTGCATCATCATCATATTTGCATCGGCGTGACTACATATGATCAGTGTGACAATTTCACCTTAGGCCGACGGCAACAGTTATACCGACGCCAAAAATATCATGATGATGACCAACGACATATCCTCAAAGTGGCCGCAGGATATTGTGAAATATGATGCTCCTCCCCTCCTAATGCTCTGATGAAAAGTACATCAGGATGTTTTGTTCTTGCACATTCGGGAAAGAAAGACATCGTCATCATCATCATGATGAAGACAAACAGGAGGACTTGGAAAATGATCCTGCCGCTGAGGAAAATCATGATGACGTCATCGTCATCATCAGGCTTGGTTAAAATGCAAAGGGATGACGTCATCGTCATGTTTCGTTAAGATCAGGAGGTAACTGGAATATCGGGTTCCCTCTAAGGAAGATGATCAGGTGGATAAAAGCAATACGACCCTTTTCGGCCAAGGCGATTCGCTCAAAAGATCAGGATGATGAACATCATCATCATATTATACGCACTGGGTGATCAAAAATATGATCCTGCTTAAAGTCCTGATGACGTCATCAGGATATCCGGGGCTTGTGTTAATCTTCGAAGATGACGTCATCGTCATCATCATATTTGTTGAACAGGATCATGCCTTGGAAAATATCATGCCGAAGGAGAAGGTGATGATGACGTCATCGTCATCATCATATTCGCAAAAGTTTATACTCGTCGGCAGGAGGATATTACGAACTGTTGGGAGAGACGAACAAGATCATGATGATCTTGTTCAACAAGACTTAAGGAAATGAAAATCACCCTCCGCTTCGAAAGATAAGGTGATCATCATGATCACGCAAAAGGAGGTCAGGAGGATATTAAGAAATGTCGGGTCTCGAAATATCATGATGATGTTGATCACCAAGACCGTCGTGCGCGCGCAAATTATGCAGATGGCAGATTTCTCTAAGTAAGGTGATATTATAATATCAGCATGATATTATAATATCGGGTGATGTTGGAATATCATGATGCTGATGATGTTAGAATATCATGATGCTCGCTTGACGGGCAAAACACACTAGCATTTAAGATTGACGTCCGGATGTTTCGGGACTGCATGATTTTCATCAGGTGATAAAGTAAGATCATGATGATGACCTCTGGCGATATAAAAGACCGCCCGATGGGGAGAACCTACTACGACTTAAACTTGACGTCCGGATGTTTCGACCTCAGGATATTTATCGGGGGCTTTTCAAATATCATGATGATGATGTTTACACAGCAATTATCAGGTTTGACCAAAACTTTGACTGCTCACAACTCCCTCATATGGACGAATTTTCAAGTGATGCAAAAGGCAAACCTGCATGAAATTTCAAGCTCTTTCTAACCATGAAGTCATAGAAACAAAATATGAACTTTGACAAACTAACCTCATGATGATGACCTACCTCATCCTGACCTTCATGATGATGATGCACCTGACTTATTTTACCAAAACCGCCAGAAACAGACAACACAAGCCAAAACAAAAGCTGGGTCCCTGTTTTGCCAAGTCAAAATGGGGCGTGTTGTGTAACCACACAACAATAATACTTCTGATGCTGCTCAATCAAATCTTTTGCACTGGAGGTCCCTGTAATGTCAGAAGTATCTTTACTTTATGTCTCATTGAGTTTCTCCTGTAGCCTTTTGTAAAGCCTCTCATGCTCTTGGATCACTTTATAGTTTTGAGAATAATTATCCCAAAATTGGTTCATCCAATGCATCATGTTGGCATGTCTATTTTGGAGCACCGTTGCAAGTGTATCTATCTGAATTTGTGCAATCTGGTCAATAGACGGTGGTTGGGTACTTTGTGACCTTTCTCCCTAAGTTAATCTTTTTACTGACCCCCCCCCCAAAGGTGCTCATAACAGCATCTTTCAAATAATCATTTTCTTTTGTTAATCTCTCACAGCTCAGTTTATATGCATCTCATTCTTTGATTAACATCTGAGCCTGTGCTTTATTCAACTTTGCAATGTTAATGCCAATGTCTGCAGTGATCAAGGGGTCAATCTCCCCTGCCTTCAAAGTCATGACATGGCCAAAAGTCTTCTCAGTGTCTATAATGGATGTCTTCTTATACGGAGGATATAGGGCCCATATCATTAATGAATTTTCATTGTTATTATATTTGGTGCCCATATATACTTCTGTGCTACCTTCTGGAGTGAGCTTGTAATTATCATATGTGTTATGCAAAAAACTATCAAATACTAGAGAAGAATTCAAATCAAGACCAAGAAAGATCATCACCCCTGCTTCTTTGAGCAGTTGTCTACCCTTACTGGGGGTCATATCTTGCAATTCACTATCCACTGTTGTTTTCAACATATCAAGTAACTATCTTTCATTCTTGGCAGAGATATCATCAACTGACTCCCTAATTTCTTTCCCTTTGCATTTATATAAAAATGATTTGAATTCTTTAGAATGAATAAATTTATCATCAGAAATAAAAGAATCATATGCTATTTGTCTGGGATCCTCATCAGCAGACCCCTCCTCATCATGTTCTATACCAGGAAACTAATAGGATTGCATTCTTCTTTTAGATATCATAGCTCCTTGTTGGTGTGGTTCTTCTTCCTTTGTAGGTCCTTCATCACTGGAGGACAACAATTCTATTTCTACATGCTGCTTCCTCTTCTCATCTAAGTCCCTATTATATTTCTCAACCACCAATTCAACTTCAGTCTCTTCCAAATTCCTGATGATATCATTGTGTGGATATGTGACATGTGTGTATCCACTAAGGTTCTATTTTCTCTGAGCAAGGTCAATGAAACCCTCAGGATCAAAGACTTTTATTGCCTCAGTACATCTCATATTGTAATGCATCAGTTTACCCATAATGAGACCATAACCCTCCTTTGACACCACAGTAAAATCTCCAAAGCACAGAGTACTAGGCATAAAAGATTATTTATCATGGGAGCTCAAGTGCATCACATTAGAACAATTCATTTGCCTAACTATTTCTAAGTAGGTAATTCTGTCAGGAATAGTCTTAGGCGAGATAAAAGGAGTGTCGTCAAAACCATAAACTCTAACCATAGTAGCATCTTCAAAACAATACTAGTCTCCCCAGTTGTGAGTAACAGTAGGAGGACTTGTTGCAAGTATGGGCCTAACAGGTGTTTTCATTGATGTCAACATACTCAGGTTGCATTAATGAGAAGGATTGGATAAGCTGTGTGCTGAGGATATTGAGAAAATTAGTCTCAATCAGGAACAATGAAGAACAGTGATGACAAGAAGGTAAAAGTCCCAAATAGGTTGAGGATCAGAGTATGTGGTTTAAAGGGTTTGTAGATATAAGTCTTGAGATTCTCCAGTCAAGTTTTCAGAGGTCCGCATGAAGATCTTAAGAAGTTATGGTCGCTCCAGTAGAACTGGTTCCGGTAGGTGTTGAGAAGTGACAGAGTGACACAGATAGGTCTGGTGAAATCTGGAAATGCATTTTCCCATTCTACGGATTTGAGGAGGTGTTTAAGATGTCCTTGTAAAGTGTAAAGTAGATTGGTTCGTGGTTTGAAGGTCCGGAAGAACCTATTCCTTTGTGACAGTGATGATAGACTGTGTTCTTGAGGTTCTAGATGAAGGAGAGAAGAATTCCAGAAAGAAGATGAAGTGCGGATGTTCTTGGTGACTTAGGAAAGGTTATGGTGATCTTTGGATCATGTCTAGTTCATGTTGGCAGTCCGCATTGAAGTTAGAGTTTGGTTTTGATGGATAACCATAGGATGTTGGTGTTCTTCCTGAGACTGGCCGACCGGATGTATTACACATCTTCCAGATGATCTATAAGTGTTTTCTGACTTAGATGAGTGTTCCTAAGTCGATGCCTTGTATAAATAAAGGATTGTGAAGTCATTCCAAAGTGTGTCTTGTGGAGATGAGAGTGTGGTAGCGAAGAAGGGAGCGAAAGGCAGAGCAGAAGTTTTTGGGCTTTAATGGAACTGATTCAAGCATGGTGAAGATGCTATTATCTAGTTCATGTATGTGATACTTACTTCTTTGTAGACAGTGTGTCTCTTGTAGGTAGTGAGCCTCTTGTGAGCAGTGTGCTCAAGCAGTGAGCCCTAATTGGCATGTGCCATCTTGTTCTTTCTATTCTTCTAACAGAGAATACATTCTTGGGTTAATCACCCCGTGGTTTTTTCCCTTAACTGGGTTTTCCATGTCAAAATCTTGGTGTCTTATGTGTTGATGAGTTTTTGCTTTTGATTTGAATGCATTATGTTTCATGTTTAACATACTACTAATCACCAAGAAGTTTCAAGTGTACAAATTGGAGAAAGTTTTTCACAACTGATTCACCCCCCTCTCAGTTGTGTGCCCTAAGTCTAACAATTGGTATCAGAGCCAAGTTCCTCTAAAAAGAGCTTAACTACTTGAGGAGATCCAGGATGTTGTCTTACAAGAAGGATAGTCTAAAGTTTGATGGAAAAAACTTTGCTCTTTAGAAAGGTCGCATGAAATGTCACTTGCAGTGTATGGGAATGGCTTACTAGTCCATGGTTACAAAAGCATATGTTCCTCCACAAGGTGGTCTGACAACCCTAAATGAACTCATAGATGCTGAAAATAATCTGTGGACCAAAGAGGCTCTTCTAAGTGCATTATTTGACTTAGAGCTCTCAAATGTTATTGACCTACCAACTACCTTTGAGATTTGGAGTAAACTGGAACTTTTGCATGAAGGAGACCAGTATGTTAAATGTGCAAGGTTACAGAGTCTAAAAGGGAAATTTGAAAAATTGAAAATGAGAGATGATGAAAATATTACTACCTTTATGCCAAGAGTGAATGAGCTGGTTTTTGGAATTAGAAATGTAGGTGGAATCCTAAGTGAAGAAGAGATCATTGACAAAGTTCTCAGATCCCTTCCTGTCTCTTATAAAATCAAGGCTTTTGCAATTGAAGAATTCAAAGCTCACACAATAGTCACAAGAGAACAATTGGTTGGTAAGTTGGCTGCTTTTGAAATGGACGAGTTTGGAGATGATCCCCCAAAGACTGAATCTGCATTCAAAGCCAGTGTCTCTGTAAAAGGGAAACAAAGGTTTGATTCGGGAGAAAATTCTTCAAGGAAACTGCCATGGTATGAAAAAGCAAGAAAAGACCTAGAAGAAGAAGAAGTAGAAACTACTCAACTTGAAGCCCTTATTGCAAAGAGATTGCCAAGAGGATCTGGTAAGAATGAAGGAAAATTGCCCTTTAAATGCTTTAACTGCAATAAGATTGGTCATTTTTCCTCAAAGTGTCCGGATAGATTTTCAAGGCCAAATCCCAATAGACCAAGGTTCCAAAAGAATTGCTACTATGTTCATGAAGAAGATGAAAATGAAGGAGTAATAGATGATGAGTTAGAGACAGGAAACAAATCCAGAAATGAATGGGTATTTATTGCCATCAAGGAAGAAGAACCTATATTTTCTGAATCTATCAATCTTAAAATTGTAGAAATAGCTTTGGCTGCCCAAGTTGAAGAAAAGAATGATTGGGTCATTGACAGTGGATGCTCTCACCATATGACAGGTGACAAAATAAGTTTGTAGACTTGGAAAGGTATGAAGGAGGAATGGTAAAGTTTGGTGATAATTCTGTTGGCAGAATTAGAGGTAGATGAACTATTTCTTTTGATGGTAGAAACAAAACAGGTAATGTATTGTATGTTGAAGGATTGAAGCACAATCTTCTCAGTGTTGGACAGTTGGTGGACAAAGGCTATGATCTTCAGTTCAAGGATGGAAAATGCAAGATCTTTGAATGCTCCAGAATAGAGATTGCATCCAGTACTCAAACTAAAGGTAATATCTTCCACTTGGTTGGTACTGATAAAAGTTGCTTATTTGTTCAAGTTGATCAGAGCTGGTTATGGCATAGGAGGATGTGTCATGTAAATTTTGATAATATCATCAAGATAAGTAATACTTAGGCTGTAAGAGATCTTCCTAAATTAGTAAAACCTACCAACAACTTATGTAAAGAATGTCAGTTGGGTAAGCTAAGCAGAGTCTCATTCAAAAGTAAGGAACTTTCCTCTACCGGATTATTGGACTTAGTTCATACTGATCTTTGTGGTCCAGCAAGAATCGGGAGTCTACAAGGTGATAGATGCTTCATGCTGCTAATAGATGACTTTTCCCGGATGATGTGGGTAACTTTTATGAAAGAGAAATCAGAAGCTTTTGAGAAATTCAAAATATTCAAGGCTATGGTAGAGAATGAAACCAGATTAAAGTTGAAATGTCTGAGGTCTGATAGAGGTGGAGAATTCACATCCGGTGAGTTCATAGAGTTTTGTGAGAAACATGGAATAAAGAGATAGTTGTTTGCTCCTAGGACTCCATAGCAGAATGGAGTAGTGGAAAGAAAGAACCGAACCATACAGGAAGCTTCTAGGACCATGATGATGGAAGCTAATGTTCCTCATATCTATTGGAGAGAAGCTGTCAGCATTGCAATCTATACTCTCAATCGAGTTCAAATTAGAAGCAATACCGGTAAGACTCCTTATGAACTCTAGTTTGGCATTACTCCTACTATAAGATATTTCAGAGTCTTTGGTAGCAAATGTTACATCAAAAGAGATGAAGATCTAGGCAAGTTTGATGCTAGAAGTGATGAGGGAATTTTCTTGGGTTACTCTACTCAAAGAAAAACGTACCGGTGTTATAACAAGAGACTAAGAAAGATGATAGAAAGTTCAAATGTGAAGGTTGATGAGGGAATAGAGAAACCCTCAAGGTTTTATGAATATGATGAAGATGATCATAATGGTGTTTTGGTTCAAGGAGTTCAATCCTCTTCTGAAAGTCAGATTCAAACTGATCCGGTAAATTAGGAAGAAGAGATAGGTCTAAATGAGCCTGATCAAGAAGCAGAAGTGCAAGAAACTCCCAGTTTTATAGTAATCAGCACTTTTGAGACCTATTTGCCAGAAACCCTTAGTTAAATCAAACTTGGAGTAGACATGACTACCTTGGATAATTTGCCAGATATGATCTTTACTTGGCAGGGGATGCCTATGGTCAACAAGACATTCATTTAATGGTTTATAGTTAACAACAAGCCGTTTTTTAGGAAGTTCATTCCCATTTTCATCTACTTTAGGAACATACATGGCATGACATGAAAAGGGGGAATCAGATGACTGGATAAGCTTAAGCCTTTCCAATTCTGCGACCTCTGTTCTACAGGTCTGAACTTCTGTTGAACTCATAAGAAAATAATTAGCTTTAGCTTTAGGGATGAGTTCAGTACCGTCTGGATCGCATTTCAGTGGGAGATCACAGTAAAGGTTCCTTTTCTGCTTTTTGAGATCTTTTGTCATGACTGTATTGGCAAAAGCTGTTTGAATCTCAGTAAGAGCCTCCTGCCCATTAGCGATTTGTTGTCCCAACCAGACTGAATTGACTACTTTCTTTTTCTTTTCCTTTTCTCGCTTTGTTGCATAAGCGAGTGACTGATAGAGTCGTGGAAGTTGATATATGCCTCTGATAATGATGAAATCAGAGTCAATAGTAAAAGGCTCCCACTGCTTAATAGCATTACTTCCGATGACCCCATCATATCCATCCATCTCATACTCAATGAAAATGAGATTATCAGTAAAACCATCAAAACCAATTTGAATAGGAGCAACACAAAAAGAAGAACTATCTTCTTTTTCATTATTACCAAAAGTAATTCCAGTAGTACCTTGTATCCAGGCATCTTCAGGGAAAGCATTATGTCGGGCAAGATTTAAATCTGCTCCTGTATCAATGAGAAAAGCTAGAGGATAAGCCATAATACCTAGAAAATGAATCGTGAGAATAATGCCAGGATAGGTAGTGATTGGCTTAGCCATTCGCTGATATGCTTTCATCTGCCGACTGCTTGATCCTTCTTCATAGATAGGTGGTTCTTCTATCTCGTCTTTGATAATCTGAGTGAGAAGAGGGCTATAGGGCCTTTCTTCACAAAAGAGATGTTCCTCAGAAAGGGTAGCTTGGGCTGGTAGCTGAATAGAGCCTGCAGAGTTAAACTGATTGACAAACTTATCAAGTTCAGGTGCCTTTTCCATTTCTTCTGTGAGATAGAAATTTTCTTCATCATCAATTTCAAAAATTTCGGCCTGAGCTTGACTGATAACCTTTTCAAGAAATGCTTTTCTATTTCTTCTCCAGATCCGCCGAGCCATGCTGCCAGGAGAAGGTGCATCTGTCACATGACGGTGCTCCAAGGATTGAGGTGGAGGCCTTTGAGCCGGAGCCCTGGGAAACCATGGCGATGGTCTATAACCATGTTGAGCAGAGAACCCGGGAGGTCTCATAGGTGTAGCCTTGCCTCTGGATGTTGGTCCTCCTTCAATATTAGGTTGAAGCAAAAAATATTTCCTGGATTTGAGCTGGTCTAACTTTCCTACTAGCTTCTTCCATGTTTCTTGACCCATGTTCATGGTCTGGAGTTGAGATTCTATTTGGACAATTTCTTCAATAACCTTGTCCAATTCAGTACGGGTGTCTCTTCTTAGCATTCTGCAATAGAAGGAGACTTCTGAATCCTCATCAGAGGATTGTTCTTCTTTGGTCATTAGATTAACTTGACCTTGAACTTGCTCTTGAGCTGATTCATATTCCTCAGTCTCAGATTCTTCAGATTCTGTAGTGAGGACGATGTCCTCTGAATCTGAGGGATAATCATTGATGAATTCATATTCATCATCTGCCACACCTGCTTCTTTAGCCGCACGAACCTTTCCTTTGCCCTTTTTCTTATTGCGATCTGGACACTTGTTAGCAAAGTGTTCTCCCTTACAGATATAGCAAGTAGGTTTCCAGTTTTTGGAACCCTTTTTCTGTTTATCCCTTTTCCTGAAGTATCCCTTTTTCTTCGGATACTTGTTCTTGAATTTTTTCTTTTTCTTTTTGTATGGCTTCTCAAATCTGTTACAGCAAGAAGATTGTTCCTTTGTAGGGAACTGATTAGAAGGCATGATCTGGTAACATACAGATGAAGATAATAAAGGTTGAACCCTTTTGATTTCTTTCTTTGCTTTGCCCTCTTCACAAATATCCTCATTAATCTGTTGTAAGAATTGAACTAACTGAGGATAGGTTAGTTCCTTCATTTCTATATTCTTAACAACCAGATTTTCAAGAACTTTCTTATGATAGAATTCTCCTATCACATTACCAAAACTTTTCAAAAAAGTAGTGAACATAAACTCATGATTTTGTTCATGACCAAACAAATAAAAATTCTCATACTGAGCATCACAGTATGTCTTAAAATATCTGAGGTCTTTACACTTACCCTTGATGAACTTGTTATAAGCCAACTTTTCACGAACATCTGTTTTTCCCACAAACAGACATGTTAGCTGAGCACAGACTTGATCTGTCCCTCTGTCTAACAGAGTTTCTCTGTAGACATCATCAAGGCGATCCCAGACATGACGGGCGACACCAGTCATTGCATTCAGAGCTTGCTTAATAACCTGCTTTTCTTCTGCATCAGGATTAGTGGAGATATAATTTGTTATCCAAGCTCTCATTGCATCAATAGCTCTTGTATTTTCTATATCTTCAAAATGATCAAAATTAACAAGAGGAGGGGTGTCGGCTTTCAGGGTCTGAATATTCTTGAATGGATCAACTGGGTTGGATCCATTAGGATTATTACTAGCACCACGAGCCATTTGAAATTTTCCTTCTGCTTGTTCAGCTGGAGTGGTTTCTCTTAGGGTCCCTGAACTGGGGTCATAAATCTTTTCAATCACAGGCTTTCTCACTTCTAATTTTAGCTTAGGTCCTTCATACTGAGCCTGTAGATAACCCTTGGCACTAGAAGGGAAGTTTTTTGTTTTCACAGTCTGCTGCTGTCGGACAGTGTGAGTTACTGTTTGAATAGTCCGAGATTCTTCTTGAAGAGCAGACTTTAGATCAGAGCATTCCGACTTGATGGAATCGCTCATAAGCAGTTGTGATTGTGCAACTGAATGAACTTCTTCAGAGATCTCAATGAGTCTCTGACTATTATGCTTTACATGCATGTTTGTTGTATTCAGTTGTGAACCCAGCACATCACAATCTAATCTAGCTTCACTTCTGACTTTCTACAGAAGTTCTCTCTGTTGTTCTAAAGATCGTTGCTGAGCAACCCACCAGGTCTCAGCTTCTTTTTTGAACTCATTATACTAACCCTTGAGTTCCTGGAGATCTTTATGAACAGAGTTCATCCACTGATCTGTGAGACGCTTTTCTAAGCATTCCAGTGTGGAGATTAGAGAATGAAAATTCTCTTGAGCACTGAGCCGTGCTTGATCAGCCTTGACTGCTTCAATTTGATGCCAAATTTTTCTATCCTCAGCAAGAAGCATAGATTTCCTAAGACAAAGATTTGTCCAGTTAAGCAATTTGCTTTGACTGGTTCCTTGGGAATTATTAGCGGTAGGAAACAAATGCAAAGGCCAAAAATTAGCTTTAAAAGTTCCTGTGGTGTCATACAAAATGAAATCCTTAAAAGGAGGGGTCACTCCAGGAAGCAGACAAGAACCTGAAGGGGTATTAAAGACCTTTTCTTGGGTTTCTGAAATGTCTTGTTCAAGTATGGTGGCTTGTCGGGCTGACATCATTCGGACTTGGCCAGATTTTGGAGGAAAGACAAACGAGCAGTCTTCACATCTATACAACCCATTATCTAGTTCTGAAAATATTTAATTTACCATTACTTCCACCTTTCACAACATGTTGCAGAGTAGCAACATGACAGCGTTGCGAAGTTTTATAACCAAACCAATTCTTAAGCCCAACATTGGTATTAAACATATCTATGACACTATTAGGAACATCTTGATAAATTTCAGAAGCTTTAATTTTAGGCACACGAAATTCCTTTTCAAGCTGACTAGCAGAAATTTCATCTAACACATTACTATTGAATTCAGGAGTAGAAAATGAACTTTCATTATCAGCAAAGAAATTGGTGAACTTAACTTCTGTGTTGCGATCTGCAGTTAGGTCGGTGCTTTCCATAGCCGATCCAGAAGTGCTTGCTCGATCCATCCTTCGCTCGAACCTACGCTCAAATCTGCGCTCGAAATGCAAATTACTGCCTCTATTCTGCCCTGACGTAACAAGTTGAACGGGACTTACACCACGAGGTCTTACAACAGAATACTGGTGTGCATGAGCAATATAGAGAGTAAGACTGAACCACTCTGAAGATCAGATCATAGGTGATAAAAGCAAAGGTGTACAAACTAGAAGGAAAATTGCTCAAAATTCAGATGAATATTGTCTGATTTCAAAGATTGAACCTAAGACAATAAATGAAGCCTGCAATGATGAAAACCGGACCAAAGCAATGGAGGAAGAGTTGATGCAAATTGAGAAAAATCACACTTGGGATCTTGTTCCCAGACCTAGAAACAAGAATGTGATTGGAACCAAATGGGTCTTCCAGAACAAACTAAATGAAATTGGTGAAGTAATCATAAATAAAGCCAGATTGGTCTGCAAGGGCTACTCTCAAATAGAAGGAATTGATTTTGAAGAAACTTTTGCTCCGGTGGCAAGAATTGAAGCAGTCAAATTATTTCTTGCATTTGCTGCCTTCAAGGATTTCAAGGTATATCAGATGGATGTCAAGTCTGCCTTTCTAAATGGTGACTTGGAAGAAGAAGTGTATATAGAGAAATCGGTGGATTTCAATTGTTTGATCATGGTGATATGGTATGCAAGTTGAAGAAGGCATTGTATGGATTGAAGCAAGCCCCAAGAGCTTGGTATGAAAGACTGGATAAACATCTTTTGAAGATTGGTTTCAACAAAGGTACTGCTGACAGTAATTTGTATTTCAAAGTTGATCATGAAAACATTTTGATTGTTGAAGTGTTTGTGGATGATATCATTTTTAGAGGAAGAGATAGTATGTGTAAAACTTTTGCAAATCAGATGAAAAGTGAATTTGAATTGTCAATGCTTGGTGAAATGAATTTCTTCTTGGGTTTGCAAATTACTCAAACAAAGAAAGGAATCTTCACTGCTCAGACCAAATATGTGAAAGAGTCGTTGAGGAAATTTGGGATGGAAGATTCAAAGCCAATGAATACTCCCATGGCAAGTGGATGTAAGTTGAGCAAAGATGATGACTCTCCTAAGGTAGATCAGACAAAGTATAGATCAATGATTGGAGGATTGTTGTATCTCACTCAAACTAGACCAGATATAATGCAGGCTGTTGGTCTTGTTGCTAGATTCTAGGTTGATCCCAGAGAATCTCATGTCATGGCAATCAAAAAGATTTTTAGGTATATAAAAGGAACAACTAAGTATGGTTTGTGGTATCCTAGAGATCATGATTTCTCTCTTCATGCATATATAGATGCAGATTGGGCAGGAGATGTGGATGACTGGAAGAGTACCAGTGGTGGAGCATTCTTTTTGGGAAAGAGATTGGTTTCTTGGCTAAGCAAGAAACAAGAGGCAATATCTCTGTCTACAACTGAAGCATAATACATTGTTGTAGTAGGTAGTTGCACTCAAGTTTTGTGGATGAAGCAGATGCTAAGACACATCAAAGTAGAGTATAAGGAGCCTATAAAAATCTTATGTGATAATTCAAGTGCAATAAATATTTCTAAGAATCCGGTGTTGCATTCTAAGACTAAGCACATATCTATCAAGTTTCACTTTCTGAGAGAACAAGTGAACAAGGATGAAGTCAGACTGGAGTTTATGCCCTCCAAGGATCATATTGCATATATCTTTACTAAACCTCTTCCCAGGGACTCTTTTGAATATCTCAGGGAGAAATTAGGGGTTCTTGCCCCTCCGGTGTTGAACTAAGGTGCACTGAGGTGCATCAGTCTAGTGGATATCAAAGTCATATCTTATGATCTGGATTGATGGGAGCTACTACTCAGGGGGAGCAGCAGGTATGATTCTGAAGTATTGGAGTTGCAAGTATGAGCCCTTTGCCATTGATGTCAAAGGGGGAGAGAAGACATGTGAAAAATAAGTAGTTGTTGATCAAAGGGGGAGCAGCAAAGGAAGAGAAGACATGTGAATGGTTGTTGGTGATAGGGGGAGTTGTGACAGTAAGGAGAAGTTCTTGTCTTGATGGTTTTTCACATCATATGTTGCCATCAATGACAAAGGGGGAGATTGTTGCAAGTATGGGCCTAACAGGTGTTGTCATTGATGTCAACATACTCAGGTTGCATTAATGAGAAGGATTGGATGAACTGTGTGCTGAGGATATTGAGAAAATTAGTCTTAATCAAGAACAATGAAGAATAGTGATGACAAGAAGGTAAAAGTCCCAAATAGGTTGAGGATCAGGGTATGTGGTTTAAAGGGTTTGTAGATATAAGTCTTGAGATGCTCTAGTCAAGTTTTCAAAGGTCCGCATGAAGATTTGAAGAAGTTATGGTCGTTCCAGTAGAACCGATTCTGGCAAGTGTTGAGAAGTGACAGAGTGACACAAATAGGTCCGGTGAGATCTGGAAATGCATTTTCCCATTCTACGGATTTGAGGAGGTGTTTGAGATGTCCTTATAAAGTGTCAAGTAGATTGGTTCGTGGTTTGAAGGTCCAGAAGAACCTATTCCTTTGTGACAATGATGACAGACTGTGTTCTTGAGGTTCCGGATGAAGGAGAGAAGAATTCTAGAAAGAAGATGAAGTGCAGATGTTCTTGGTGACTTAGGAAAGGTTATGGTGATCTTTGGATCGTGTCTAGTTCATGTTGGCGGTCCGCATTGAAGTTAGAGTTTGGTTTTGATGGATAACTACCAGATGTTGGTTTTCTTCCTGAGACTGGCTGACCGGATGTATTACACATCTTCCGGATGATCTATAAGTGTTTTCTGACTTAGATGAGTGTTCCTAAGTCGATGCCTTGTATAAATAAAGGATTGTGAAGTCATTCCAAAGTGTGTCTTGTGGAGATGAGAATGTGGTAGCGAAGAAGGGAGCGAAAGGTAGAGCAGAAGTTTTTGGGCTTTAATGGAACTGATTCAAGCATGGTGAAGATGTTATTCTCCAGTTCATATATGTGATACTTACTTCTTTGTAGACAGTGTATCTCTTGTAGGCAGTGAGCCTCTTGTGAGCAGTGTGCTCAAGCAGTGAGCCCTAATTGGCATGTGCCATCTTGTTCTTTCTATTCTTCTAATAGAGAATACATTCTTGGGTTAATCACCTCATGGTTTTTTCCCTTAACCAGGTTTTCCATGTCAAAATCTTTGTGTCTTATGTGTAGATGAGTTTTTGCTTTTGATTTGTATGCATTATGTTTCATGTTTAATATACTGCTAATCACCAAGACGTTTTAAGTGTACAAATTGGAGAAAGTTTTGCACAACTGATTCACCCCCCCCTCTCAGTTGTGTGCCCTAAGTCTAACAGGACCACCAAAATCTTGTGGTCTAAGAAACCTCTTTATTTCATTTGTTAATGAATACTCACAGGGATGACTGAAATATCTATATAACACTTTCACACAGTATTCTTCAAACTGAACATAGCTAGAATGGGCATACCTACTATCCCATATTCTGGTCCACATCTGCATGGGTGACTTTTTCCCCCTCTGGTCTACTGGAACAACTTTGAATTCAGTTGGCCACAATCCCATTTCTTGGCCATAGTAAAGCACCATGTGCATGAGAAGTGACTAATGTTTAAAAGAAATTGATGGGGCATTGTTCTTTATTGCTGTTAGACCAGAATCAATTCTACCAAAAATATAAGAAGCATAATCAAATTGCCTGGCATTGTGGCATTGGACATCTGTGGCTATCACCATAAGAGGAATTGTCATGAAATTAGGGACCTTTGATCCTAGGACTTGGCCCACAGAGTAGTAAGTGTATTGTTTGTATGGTTTGAATAATGACACATGAAATGGAGGTCCATCATTCTCATTGAGAGGCACCATTTCTCCCTCTGCCCTAGGCCTGTGAATAGGCAATCTCCATCCATTATATGAAGTATCCATTCTCCAGTACTCTTTATCCAAATCCTCATAAACTATGGGGACAGTACATAAATCATCCAAGTCAAAAACCTCACAAATGGCATTCTTAGATAAATGTATAATAGGCTCCCCTTGCGGGTTGTATATGGCCTTGAGGCTTGGATTATAATTCCTAGCGAGAAGTTGGAGGAGTTCAGCATTTAGAAACACATCAGGAATGACCAATTGACCCAAATTTGAGTGTCATGGGTTTGACACTGGGAAATTCCTGACTCTTCTACTGTAGTGGAATTTAAAAAATTCATAACCCCTAATTGGAGTCCAAACGTTTCCAAAATATTTACATTTGTCTTCAATTTTCTCCACTTGTGCCCTAAGTTGTGTAGACCTTTAAGCTTTGGGAGTCGATCCAGGCAATTGGTCAATCAGCTCCTAGTTTAATTTCCTCTCTTTTGTTTTCCCTTTAGGAGTTTTGTCAATTTTTTGTTTTTTAGGTTTACTGGTTTCATCCTGTAGTTTTTTGCCCTTTCCTTTCACTGGAGTTTCCATCACAGTCTTGGACAGTAAATTCAGACTATAGGCTATTGCACAGAAGTTTGTATTTATGTAGCTATTATCTGAAGCGGTGATTGAATTCCCCTATTTTCTCCTCCAAGTCTCCACTTGCTTGCTCGCTTCAGATAATTCTTTCAAACTTAATTACAATAGTTTCAAATGGCATCTTAGAGGATTTCTTCATTGTTTGCAATTAATTGTTCTAGCGTTTTAATTTTATTGATCGTTGTGACATGTCACATCGTCATAACTTCTCTCATTGGTATGATTTTCATAATGTTAGGGCGATTTTAATATCTTCTTATGGCGCGAACGTTTGCTCATGGATCAATCGCTGTAACCCTTCATTTGTCTCCTTGATGTCATATTTCATATGTGAGTTTGTATCGGAAAGATATTTTAAAGGTTTACTTGATGTAGAGGTGGGCTTGGTCATCATCGGTCTGACTTTCTTTATCGCTATGTGAATAACATTCTTCTCTGATCTCTTAAGTGTCTCTGATATGACTATCGGTGAGAGTCTCGTCGATGAACGTGGTCATCATTGTTATCAGGATAACATATTTCAAGTTACCCGATCGTGGTTGTTTCCCCAATATCTTCCTTTACACTCTTCATTGGAGAGATCTTCACAACATGTCACCGACATCATTTTGAGTATTGTTTCGACCAGACTTGCAAGCTTTGTTCCAACTCATTCACTTTTGGCAATGGTTCTTATCTTCCATACATATCGGCATGACTTATGCCGAAAGAGTTATGTTGGTCACTGAGACATTAGAATGTCAGAGACTCCTAAAATTTTTCACTCTGATGTTCATCTCCTGCCGATGACCACTAGTTCCCTCCATTCCATAGGATGCTCGGTGAGAGTCCTACTGAATTCCTCCATTGGTATGATTTATACTGTCGAGGGAATTCATGGAGTATTCCCTGATAGTGCTGGCTTATACCGATCGCCGTGACTAGGAATTTTCCTTCCGACAAAGGGTCATCGGTGCTACTTTCCCCATTGGCATTTCTTGAAATCTTCTCCCCGATCATTATTTTCATGCTGATACTCATTTCAGCCCATTTTTCATATAGAGTATGGATCGGTATGACTAAAATGAGGTCATGCCAATATTAATGAATGGTTGCCCTTCATTGTATTGCATTTTGAGGGGTGAAATATCCATTCATGATGGAAGTCATGTGATTTTTATAGAATATATCAGTTATTATTATGATTTTGGGCATAATGTTTTCTGATCTGGTCGGACATGAGTGGGTAGGAATGCAGGAAAATTTTAAAATTTTCCTATCCCAACAGTGGCTCTATCTGGGATGTATACTTCTTGTGAGTATAACAAGAATTCAGATCTCTTGGGGGAGTAGACCATATATTTTATTTATTGGGGATGACGGTTTCACCAGATTGTATGAGAATGGGAGATGGAAGTGACAATGATGGGGAACGGAGATGATCCTATACTACTGTACATGGAAAAGATTTTATATTATATATATTTTTTATTTTATATATATATATATACATACATATATATATATATACATACATATATATATATACATACATATATATATACATACATACATATATATATACATACATACATATATATATATAGAGAGAGAGAGACTCATAGGACTGTCCATGTACTGGCAGATCCTAATCTCTTTTGATTTCCCTAGACTACTGTGCATGGAATAAAAGTATTTTGAGAATTATTTAAGGGTTGTCCATGCACTGGCAACACTCAATCCTCTTTGTGCATGATTTTAGTATTTTATGAAAAGAAAGGCTTCAAATATTGCCCATGCATAGGTAGTTCCCGCTCTTCTCCAGACATGTTTTGTAAATTGTAAGAAACATCACCTCCTTTGCCAGTTACAACAAAAGGACCTAACCACAAAGCTTCAAACTTTCCATGCTTTCCTTTCTCCTGGAACCTAGCATTCCACATTAGTACTATGTCATTTATCTCAAATTTCCTGTCTTTGGCCTTCTTGTCAAAGAGGTATTTCACTTGTGATTGTAACTTGATAGTCTACCTTTGAGCTAGTCTCCTTGTCACATCAAGTTCTGCAAGATGTTCTAATCTTTCTTCCATTGGTTCAGGAATGTTTAAGTCTTCCTGAAGAACAAATTTGTAAATTGGTAGGAGATTTTCTAATGGTATTCTTGCTTGTGTTCCATACACTAGTTCAAAAGGAGATCTCCCAATTGCTCTTTTCACAGTAATCCTATCAGCCCACACAACCATTCTTAACTTTGAATCCCATGCTTTCTTATTTCCCTTCAACATTCTCTTTATAATTTTCAAAGGATTTTTATTGCTGGATTCTGCCAGCCCATTTGCTTGTGGATGATAAGGGGTAGCATATGACACAGTGATACCATGTGTACTACAAATTTTTTTTAACTCATCAGACTTAAAACACATTTCATTATCTGTAATAAACCTCACTAGAGTGCCAAATCTGAATGTAATATTCTCCATCAAAAAGTTGATCACCACCTTACTTGTTGCTTGCTTAGTTGGGATTGCTTCCAACCATTTTGTGAAATAATCTGTCGCCACTAAAATCCATTTGTGTCCACCACTTGACTTCTCTGCAATTTCTCCTATGAAGTCAATTCCCCACTAATAGAATGAAGCCTCCACCTGCATGGGTTTCAAGGGTAGTGCTCCTTGATATTTCAACTTTCCTAAAAAATTCTGACATGTTTCACATCTTCTTGTGTAATGATATGAATCATTAAAAACTCTAGGCCAATAGTATCCAGCCCTTAGGATCTTGTGGGCTGTAGTCTTTGCTGAAAAATGACCTCCACACATGCCTTCATGTAATTATTTCATGATATGTTTTGATTGATGCTCATCTAGGAATAATAGTAGAATACCATCCCTATTCTTCCAGTAAAGATCTCCATCAATAAATACATATTTTGAGGCCTATAATTTAAGTGTCCTTCTTTTGTTATCATCATACCCTTTAGGACATTTCATGTGCTTTAGATAATATATGATATTAGTATACCATGGACTATGCTCAATGCTAGAACTTGCATTCTCAACATCATTAGCACTACATATCTGAGAAGTCTCGAGATTACTTTTAGCCATTAATCTAGCAAGACCTTGTCCCCTCACTAGTTTAGTGATTTGGATTTCAATATTGAACTCCTGAATTCTATTGATCCATCTGCATCTTCTACCTATGACCTCAGTTTGGACCAATACATCTTTTACTGCAACATTAGGCACATATGCTATGATTTTAGCTCCCACCAAGTATGGCCTAAAAGTTTTAACTGCCTTCACCAATGCATATGCCTGTTTCTCAATAATGTCATATTTTAATTCTGCATTTTGAAGAGATTTAATGAAAAATAAAATGGGTTGTTCATGTCCTTCATTATTTTTCTGCAATAGTACTACTACAACTGTATGATAAGAGGCAAATGAGAACAGTTGGAATGGCTTATTGAAATCAGGGGATATCAGAAAAGGGCTTCTTTAATTACCTTTTTAATGGTAGCAAATGCCTCCATTGTTTCTGTGGTCCACTTCACTTCTGAATTCTTCTTCAACATTCTAGATATGGGACTAACAATTTCTACAAAATTTGATATGAACCTCCTGACAAAGTTAATTTGGCCAAAAAATGACTGTATAGCTTTTACATTCTTAGGAATAAGAACTTGGTCAATTTCTTTTACTCTTTCAGGATCTATTCTCACTCCATCTTTTGAGACTATGTGACCAAGCAACTTCCCCTCTGTCACTGCGAAATGGCACTTCTTAGGATTCAATGAAATCCCATATTCTAGGGCTTTAATAAATATTTTATCTAAATGTGCACAATGATCCTCACCCTTTTGGAATATGTTGTCATGTCATCCTGATATACTATCATGATTTTATTAATTAATTCAGCAAAGGCCACATCCATTGCTCTTTGGAATGTTGCTCTAGCATTAGTGAGCCTGAATGACATTCTTAAATATACATATGTTCCCCATGGTGTGGTGAAATCAGTCTTATATTATTTTGATTCTTTGACTTTCACCTAATTATATCCTGAGAAGCCATCCATCATTGACAATAGTTCACATCTGGTAACCTTTTGTAATATTGTTTCCATATTAGGGAGGGGATAGTTGTCCTTAAGAGAAGATTTGTTTAGATTCCTGAAGTCCACACATAATCTAATATCACCATTTTTCTTCCTAACAGGCACCAAATTGGAAACCCAAGAAGAATGCCTGATGGGTTTAATAATAGCTCCATTTATTAATTTTGTGAGTTCTTCAAGCATCTTAGGAGCTAATGTAGGATTGATAGGCCTCTATTTTTGCCTGAATGTTTAGCATCTGGTTTTAATGGTATTTCATGCTGAAAAAGATCCTCCCTATATGCTTTCAAATCATCATATGACCAAGCAAATATGTGTCTATACTTCCTAAGTAAGTTGATGATCATGCTCCTGATTTTGGGATTAAGATTCTTTCCAATGTATACATTCTTTGGAGCTGCCTGTGTCCCCAAATTAACCTCTTCAAGGTCATTTTACACCACTGGTGTGTCTTTCATTTTAAATCTATCATGACCATCAAATGCCTTTTCCAATGCTATAAGTCCCTTAGGTATTTTGTTTTTTTTCAGCTGAACTATCTCTTGACCAAAAAGGATTTCCTTCCCATCATGTTCTTCTACAAATGCATTAAAATCAATCTCTTGATTTTTATAATGATTAGCACAATGTAGGAAGTTGATTATATCAGCATCATTATCAAACACTTGCCAGTTATGTACATTATCTGGGATAGTGGGTTTGGTTTTGAATTCAACTTCTGTAATACCTCCTAATGTGACATCATCCCTTTTTAATGTGATATTTGCTAGAAAATCTGCCATAATGTTTTTCGATCTATCAATCTAGTTGATTGGAAAGGCATCAAATAACTCAATATCATCCCAAATAGTGTTTCTGTACTGTCTCAACCTCTTGTTTTTTGACAAGTATTTCTCTCACTTGGTAAGTAACCAATTCTAAATCACCATATACAACTAACTTTTTTATCTTATGCTTGGTGGCTATACTCAAACCAATGAGCAAAGCCTCGTATTCTGCTACATTGTTTGTGCATTCAAATGTTAATATAAAGGAGTATTTGAAAGTTTTACCTACTGGTGAGATAAATAATACTTCGGCCCCATTTCCCATTTTGCTACATGCACCATCAAAATACATCTTCCACACATCATTTTCTTCTTTCTTAGATTCAACATGCATTGGATCAGTATTCTACAATTCTAGCTGATTTTTCTAAACCTTGAAGGCTCCCAAATCTGTATCACAAAAGAAATTTATTTGATGTTGATCCAAGTGTTCTATAATGTTCTCATATCTTGGCTCCCTACATAGCTTGATCTCTTTACCTCCCACTGGTATTGTGGCATAAGATAAATCTAATTGGACATTCCCTCCTGCCATTGCAGCCCATTGTCTCAATAAAAGCATTCCATAATATGGTGGGATGTCAACCACGGTAATATCAATGTTATAGGTTGTTTCAGGGTATGAAGCAAGTTTTATCTCCACATCCCTCATAATGCCTACGACTAGGATGGATCTATTATCTATTGCATAACACCTACCAAATGTAGTGTCAACCCACATTCCTAGTTCTTTCATGACTACTATTGGCATGATATTCATGGCTGCACCTGAATCAATCATGCAATTTCTTACTATCCTATTTTTGATTAATAAGGTAGTGTAGAAAGGGTCCACCTATGAGGGATTCTTTGTCAATGTATCACCTAAGTATACCTCACGAATTTGGAATGTTTCTTGGTGAACATTGTTTGTTCTATTCTTTGATCCTTTATGTTTTTGATTTGGTATATCTAAAATCAGTTTAACTACCATATTCTTGTATTTATCTATCTTCATCATTTCCAAAAGTGGAACTGATATATTTACCTGAGATATTGAATGGGCCATAGTCTGATCATTCTTTTCTTTCTTTATATGTTCTTTTTCTGGATTTTGTGATTTATCTTTTGTTTTATTTTTATCATCTTTTTCTGGTTCTTTGAATGATGACTTTGCATTATTCTTTTTGTAATTCTGATCTTTTATAAAGATACTCCCAGGTGTTCCTTGTTCAACATTCACTGTCTTGTTCCTTAAGTTATAGGCGTTTTTAGCTTGAGCTAGTGCAGCTATTGTAAGAGCTTCTCTTTCATTGTTAGTGGGCTTTCTCCACTGATCATATGGCGAATTGTTACAATAGGTAGGTTCCTCATAACCATCCTCTTGATTTTAGAACACTTCTTGTTTTCCCATATTGATATGATGTCTCTAGTTTCCCACGTCATATTCATATCCTTCTTCCTTTGTAGAAGAATAGTCTTCATTTAGCAAATATGGTGTATCTTGCATCATGTTTATTGTGTGATTGTCTCTGTTATAATTGTATAATGTTTCTTCTTGTTGTACTATTTTATCCACCTCATAGTATTCAGGTGAGTGTGGTAAATTGCACACCAGACACCAAGGTTTATCTTCTACCATATGTGCCACATTTCTTTTTAGAGGGTCAGGGGTATCTTTGCCATAATGTTGCTTTCTACTATTTTCAATGGGTATCCCATCTTTCCAATTTGTATTATATGACATATCATGCAACTTGGGCCTTTCATGTCTATGCTGACCTTCTTGTTTAGTTTGTTGAATGTTTGGGTTCTGAGAATTTCTAGGGTTATCTCTTTTGCTAACCATACCTGCAACTTTCCTGTTGTTCTCAATAGTTAATGCCACTTTCGGTGCTTCAGCTAGGGTCGTAGGGCATTGATTTCTAAGTTCATACCCTATTTTGGGATCAAATGCTTTTAGGTAAATACTTAATGCTGCTGGATCAGTCAGTTTAGATCAATGTGGTATTTTGTTGTGTAACTTGGAAAACTTCATATTGAAATCATATACTGACTCATTTTGGTATTTTTGGATACTTATCAATTCATGCAATGCAAACTCAGGGGCATACTGATCGCCATGCTGCTCCTTAAATTGATTATGTAAATCTATTATTGAACTGATTTAAGTATCAGGCTGTTGAACCAGTCTCTTGCATCTTCAGTCAGGGACATGATGAATAACCTGATTCTAACATCTTCATAGTCCATACCAATATCTTGTACGAAAGCATTGAAGCTTCTGATGTGATCTTCAGCTGATATTGCACTGTTCCCAGTAAACTTGGGAATTATATTTCTCCAATTATTGTCCATAGGATATGGATACAACTAATATCCAATTAGATCAAATTGGCTCCATATGTTTGTGAGGTTTTGAGGTGGAAACTTCATGGGTGGTGGATTAGGATAGTAATTATATCTACCTGGAGGCTAATGATAAGCATATTGCTGTGGGTTTATGTGGGGATTTATATAAGGATTTTGTGATCTATAATACTGTTGGCCAAGAGGTGGGTAAGGATTAGCCATATGCTAAGAGGTGTTGTGCATGGGAGGTGGTCTAGGATTTCTAGGGAGGGTATTTTGATGACTTCCAAATGCTTGTGAATTGGATACACCACCTATATTTTGGTGTAAGTTTTGCTGTGGATTCCTCGAAGTGTTTCCTCTATGTGGAGGTACATATTTTGGGGGGGGCTATTTTAGCCCTACTCTTTATCTGTTGAATCTCTTGTTGCAATAGCCTCTTAGTTTCCTCTATCTTGATCATCTCAAGTTCTTCTTGGAGCCTAAGTAGATCCTGTTGTGCCTGATTCATACCTCCTGAATTTTTTGGACTTTCATTTATTTCTTGAGTTAAGAATCCATGTTTTACCCCTTCTCCCTGATGTACTGACATTTTAAAATCATATTCATCTTGCCTTTGATCAATTTCCCTCATGGCCCGTGCTTCACACTCTAGCTGTTCTTAAGGATCAAGTCTGTATTTTGCTAATATATCATCAGTTACTCTGTTGAGATTTTCATTTGATTCATGTAGAGGTGTAAATTTATTGTGAATCACGATAGTTTGCTCAACATTATCTTCTTGAACCTCCTGGTTATTATTCTGGTGAGAATAGTTTGATGTTCCATTTCTCTTGGAGATGTTTCTAATTGGTGGAGATCATTTCAATTTCTTGCCTTCCATCTTGGATCTCCTACCATCCATTTGGAATTAACTTTCTGTTATGACATGTTCTAGAGTCGCCACCTATTTTGTAAATAGGAAAAAAAATTATAATTTATCTTTCCTGGATTCTTCTTGCCAGCAGAGTTACCAAATTGAATTTCAAAATTTTTGACTCTATAAAAGAATGGTTTCTTACTAAGGTCTTTATTTAGTCCCCAGTAGAGTTGCCAATTTGTTAGGTCTCAAAAATGCAGGTTGCCAATCCTAAGAGGATGCCAGGCTCTATGCTTAGATTTGCAACGTTTTTGAACTAACATGACGGAATCAACCTTTAGGGTTTGATGACTCCCTGCACTTTAGGTCTTGCTACACCTAGGTGGGTGAACCTTGGGAATTAAAGCAGATTGAATGTAAATATTTTGACTAAGTAAATGGATCTACCTACAGTGGCAAATGGTGTAGAATAGATGAAAGCTTGTAAACTAATTCTATATCTAATATATGATGGATGAGTGGTATAAATTGTATAAGAAATATCAAGGTGAATTTTATGAATGTGTTTAACTTAATAAAGGGGTTTTAAATGATGAATTGAAATAAGACTAGTGCCTTTTTGGGTAAATAGAGTCAAATGGAAGACTAAGACTAGTGGCTTATAGTGGGCAGTAACTCTAACTGTTTGGCACAATATTTTAGTTTATAACTTGTATAAACATGCAAGGAAATGACTGACAAAATCTTCTTAACAATCCAATAGATAAGATCAGATATCTTGTTATTCACCAGAAGGAAATTTAATCCTTTCTTGAAGGAACTAATTGAATGAAAAATGCAAGAATAATGGATAATATCAATTTGGAGACATAATGGCAATTCTAATTATATGGTTCTTCTTAGTAATCCAAACTAACACTTCCAAGTTATTGTGACTGATCAGAAGGATTTTAATTCCTCTAATGGAAACCAATTAATCCAATCACACAACTACAGCAAATGTGCACTGACAAATTAAATATATACTTGATATATTAATTTGAATAACAAGGAAATACTGAACTGGAGACAACCGTACAATTTAGTAACTTTAACAAATAATTGATGCCAGAATAAAACCACAGAATCAGAGAACTTCAATTTACTTCTTCAATAATATACTTGCAACATGGTCTTTTGAAACATTGTAAACTTCATGTATTATATCCTACTGCTGATGATAATTTAGGATCATATGTTTGAACTTATATAGAAATGCTTATGAAGAGACATAACTCTTCAAAATGTCTTTTTGGGAATTAACAAGATTAACATAACAACCATAAAAACAATGCTTAAGCTCTATTCAACCACAGGTATAGTTGAGTAGTGTGATCCAAGTACTCCTGGCTGCGATGTGTATCAGTAAATTCAATAGCGTTCCTTGTGATCACATCCATCATTACCATCTTCTCCAGATGCAGAGTCTTTGTCCTTGAGAGCTCCTAAGGCTTCATGTAACATCGCTTGACAGTCTTTACTCCACTCCTCTTTGCTCTTCAATTCTTTATCACTCTTGAACAACATGGGCACTCCTGCTTTTGAGGCTTCAACACATTCTTTGGCATCATTCTTAAGTTGGTCATAATACTTCTGATGTTGCTCAATCAAATCTTTTGCACTGGAGGTACCTATAATGTCAGAAGTATATTTACTTTGTGTCTCATTGAGTTTCTCCTGCAGCCTTTTGTCAAGCCTCTCATGTTCTTGGATCACTTTATAGTTTTGAGAATAATTATCCCAAAATTGGTTCATCTAATGCATCATGTTGGCATGCCTGTTTTGGAGCACCCTTGCAAGTGTATCTATCTGAACTTGAGCAATCTGGTCAATAGACGGTGGTTGGGTACTTTGTGAGTTTTCTCCTTGAGTTAATCCTTTTACTGACCCCCCGAAGGTGCTCTTAACAACATCTTTCTATTAATCATTTTCTTTTTTAATCTCTCATAGCTTAGTTTATAAGCATCTCGTTCTTTGATTAACATCTGAGCCTGTGCTTTATTCAACTTTGCAATGTTAATACCAATGTCTACAGCGATCAAGCGGTCAGTCTCCCCTGCCTTCAAAGTCATGACATGGCCAAAAGTCTTCTCAGTGTCTATAATGGCTATCTTCTTATGGGGAGGATACATGGCCCATATCATTAATGAATTTTCATCGTTATTATATTTGGTGCCCATATATACTTCTGTGACACCTTCTGGAGTGAGCTTGTATTTATCATCTATGTTATGCAGAAAACTATCAAATACTAGAGCAGAATTCAAATCAAGACCAGGAAAGATCATCACCCCTGCTTCTTTGAGCAATTGTCTACCCTTACTAGGGGTCATATCTTGCAATTCACTATCCACTGTTATTTTCAAAATATCAAGTAACAGTTTTTCATTGTTGGTAGAGATATCATCAACTGACCCCCTAATTTCTTTCCCTTTGCATTTATATAAAAATGATTTGAATTCTTTAGAATGAATAAATTTATCATTATAAATAAAAGAATCACATGCTACTTGTTTGGGATCCTCATCAGCAGATGCCTCCTCATCATGTTTTATACCAGGAGACTGATAGGATTGCATTCTTCTTTTAGATATCATAGATGCTTGATGGTGTGGTTCTTCTTCCTCTGCAGGTCCTTCATCACTAGAGGACAACAATTCTATTTCTGCAAGCTACTTCCTCCTCTCATCTAAGTCTCTATTATATTTCTCAACCACCAATTCAACTTTAGTCTCTTCCAAATTCCTGATGATATCATCGTGTGGATATGCGACATGTGTGTATCCACTAAGGTTCTGTTTTCTTTGAGAAAGGTCAATCAAACCCTCAGGATCAAAGCCTTTTATTGCCTTAGCACATCTCATATTGTAATGCATCGGTTTATCCATAATGAGACCATAACCCTCCTTGGACACCACAGTAAAATCTCCAAAGCACAGAGTACTAGGCATAAAAGATTGTTTGTCATGGGAGCTCAAGTGCATCACATTAGATCAATTAATTTGCCTAACTATTTCTAAGTAGGAAATTCTGTTAGGAACAGTCTTAGGCAAGATAAAAGGAGTGTCCTCAAAACCATAAACTCTGACCATAGTAGCATCTTCAAAACAATACCAGTCTCCCCAGTTGTGAGTAACAATAGGAGGACCACCAAAATATTTTGGTCTAAGAAACCTCTTTATTTCATTTCATAATGAATACTCACAGGGATGATTGAAATATCTATATAACACTTTCACACAGTATTCTTCAAACTGAACATAGCTAGAATGGGCATACCTACTATCCCATATTCTGGTCCACATCTGCACGGGTGACTTTTGCCCCCTCTAGTCTACTAGAACAACTTTGAATTCAGTTGGCCACAATCCCACTTCCTAGCCATAGTAAAGCACCATGTGCATGAAAAGTGAGTAATGTTCAAAGGAAACTGATGGGGAATTGTTCTTTATTATTGTTAGACCAGAATCAATTCTACCAGAAATATAAGAAGCATAATCAAACTGCCTGGCATTGTGGCACTGGACATCTGTGGCTATCACCATCAGAGGAATTGTCATGAAATCAGGGACCTCTGATCCTAGGACTTGGCCCATAGAGTAGTAAGTGTATTGTATGTATGGTTTGAATAATGACACATGAAATGGAGGTCCATCATTCTCATTGAGAGGCACCATTTCTCCCTCTGCCCTAGGCCTGTGAATAGGCAATCTCCATCCATTATATGAAGTATCCATTCTCCAGTACTCTTTATCCAAATCCTCATAAACTATGGGAACAATACATAAATCATCCAAGTCAAAAACCTCACAAATGGCATTCTTAGATAAATGTATAATAGGTTCCCTGTGCAGGTTGCATATGGCCTCGAGGCTTGGATTATAATGCCTAGCCAGAAGTTGGAGGAGTTCAGCATTCAGAAACACATCAGGAACAACCAATTTACCCAAATTTAAGTGCCAGGGGTTTGACACTAGGAAATTCCCGACTCTTCTATTGTAGTGGAATTTAAACAATTCATAACCCCTAATTGGAGTCCAAACATTTCCAAGATATTTACATTTGTCTTCAAGTTTCTCCACTTCTAGCCTAAGTTGTGTAGACCTTCAGGCTTTGGGAGTCAATCCAGGTAATTGGTCAATCAGGTCCTGATTTGATTTCCTCTCTTTTGTTTTCTCTTCAGGAGTTTTATCAATTTTTTATTTTTTAGATTTATTGGTTTCACCTTGTAGTTTTCTGCCTTTTCCTTTCATTGGAGTTTCCATCACAATTTTGGATAGTAAATTCAAACTATAGGCTATTGCACAAAAGTTTGTATTTATGTACCTGTTATCTGAAGCAGTGATCGAATTCCCCTGTTTTCTCCTCCAAGTCTCCACTTGCTTGCTCACTTCAGATAATTCTTTCAAACTTAATTGTAATAGTTTCAAATGGCATCTCAGAGGATTTCTTCATCGTTTGCAATTAATTGTGCCAACGTTTTAATTTTCTTTGATCATTGTGAAATGTCACATCGTTATAACTTCTCTCATTGGTATGATTTTCGTAATGTTAGGGCAATTTTAATATCTTCTTATGGTGCGAACATTTGCTCATGGATCAATTGATATAACCCTTCATTTGTCTCCTCAATGTCATATTTCATATGTGAGTTTGTATCGGCAAGATATTTTAAAGGTTTACCCGATATAGAAGTGGGCATGGTCATCATCAGCCTGAGTTTCTTTATCACTATGTGAATAACATTCTTCTCCGATCTCTTAAGTGTCTCCAATATGACTATCGGTGAGAGTCTCGTCGATGAACATGGTCATCGTTGTCATCGGGATAAGATATGTGATCAGGATAACATATTTCAAGTTACCCGATTGTGGTTGTTTCCCTGATATCTTCCTTTACACTCTTCATCAGAGAGACCTTCACACCATGTCACCGACATCGTTGTGAGTATTGTTTTGGCCAAACTTGCAAGCTTTGTTCTGACTCACTCACTTTTGCCAATGGTTCTTATCTTCCATACATATCGGCATGACTTATGCCGAAATAGTTTCATTGGTCACTGAGACATTAGAATGTCAGAGACTCTTAAATTTTTCACTCCGATGTTCATCTCCTGTCGATGACCACTAGTTCCCTCTGTTCCATGGGATGCTTGGTGAGAGTCCTATCGAATTCCTCCATCGGTATGATTTATACTGTCGGGGGAGTTCATGGAGTATTCCCCGATAGTGCTGGCTTATACTGATCGGCGTGACTAGGAATTTTCCTTTCAATGAAGGGTCATCGGTGCTACTTTCCCCATTGGCATTTCTTGAAATCTTCTCCCCGATCATTACTTTCATGCCGATATTCATTTCAACCCGTTTTTCATAGAGTATGGATCGGTATGACTAAAATGAGGTCATGCTAATATTAATGAATGGATGCCCTTCATTGTATTGCATTTTGAGGGGTGAGATTTCCATTCATGATGGAAGTCATGTGATTTTTATTGAATATATCAGTTATTATTATGATTTTGGGCATAATGTTTTCTAATCTAGTCGAACATGAGTGGGTAGGAATGCAGGAAAATTTTAAATTTTTCCTGTCCCAACAGGAGGCAAGGCCAATTTCTCAACAAAATGATATGCCATGAAAATGGGTTAGGGTTCAATGGCTTGAAGAAGTCGTGAATCCAAGTCGAGGGTTTTTAGGCTCTAGTGTAGAACCAAAAAAAGTGCTTGAGAGTCTCATGTTGTTCAAAAATGGACAACAAAGATTAAAACTCCTAGAATGAGACAAGAGAGATCCAAGTGGAAGGCCTTGATATATAATACTCCAAGTTAAATAAGCAAGCTTGGGTTCAAGAATAGGCAACCATATGGTATAAAATCTATAGTGCCAAGTGCCTAGAGAGAACTAGAGGTGCCAATAGAGATTAATTGGGCCACCGTGGGGAGATGAGACATCACTCACTCATATCCCTTACAAGGTTACAAGGTTTGTAGTTGTGAAATAGTGTATCAAGATACAATTTCTATTTCTTTTGGACCAAGGTTTAAAAGTCTTAACCCCAATTTTGTGAATTATGTGGCCTGAAAGAACGGCATCAACAACTATCTAGTATTTCACATGATCCAAGGTGGATAACCAAAATTTCAACTTGGTGTCAATCCAAGTTAAGAAAGTCTTGTACTTTGTTGAACAGATCTAATGATGTTTTGACTCCTTAATTATAGAACTTCGAAGCTTGAACCCAAGGGTCTTTAGTAAAAGTTTAGTCTTGACAAGAAAGAACTAAAGACCACAAAATAGATCGTTGATTAATAGAAATACCATTGCAAAAATTATTTCCATCCCACAAAATCTAGGGTTTGAGAGGCTTTGTGCTCCATTTAGGAGGGAGTGCTCAGAGGTTGGTGAGGGAGATGAATAGTCATCCTCCATTTTTGACCTTAGAGATGCCCCTCTAGTTGGAATTGACTCCAATTAGTGCTCTTCATTATACTTGGTTTCATTTGTAAAAATTATCCTTTGATTTATTTTGATTAAAATTGTATCTAAGGTTTGATTTGGGAAATTTTTTTGTTGTCATCCATTTATGGTATTTATTTTTTTGAATTGTTGTTTTATTTTGCCCTTTTTTAAATTGGTGATCTACTGCCTTTGAACCTACATTTATTTTGGGATGGTTGTTAAATATGCAAGTTGGGTAGCAATGTACCTCTTGGGGTCTACTACTACCTTGCAACATAGAGTATTAACTACACACAAGAGGTGAGTGAAAAATGGAGAATGGTGAACAAAAAATGTAGATAAGGTGGAGAAACTATTGGAAGAAGCCAAAAAATCATATAAGGATGCCCTTAATGTTGAAGATGTAGAAGAAACACTAGAAATAATAAGATTTGAGGCTATAATTAGAAGAGACAATGGAGATGGCATTCAACATGAAGTAAAAGAACATAGGTTAGAGTTTAATAAGACAATAATGACCTTTTTCTCATGCCTCTTTGAGTTGATCCTAATAATGAAATGTTAGAGGTTGTTAAGAGAGAAGAGAATAGGTTAAATTCCATTTTTGTGGATTGCATGGATAAAGATGCACTTCCATCAAGAAAATGCTTTGATGATTGGCTATTTAATGTTTGGAAAAAAAAACTAGACATTTACATTTCATTCTATAGAATGATACAAAAGGGATTATTTGTATTTTTTTTCAAAAATCATAATATATGAAAAAGGGTACTTAGTAAGGAGTTTTGGAATATTAGGAAGTTAATGTTCAAAATGGTGCCCTGGTCTTCAGAGGCATCACATGATGAAATTCTTGCTTGTTCCATTCCCAAGTGTGTGAATGTAAAAAATGTTCCACTCAAAATATGGACATTTTTACCCCAACTGTTTAATCCTGTTGGGAAAGTGTTACAAGTAGAGGAAACTTGGGCTACTTTGCCCCATATGAATGCTAGAGTCCTCCTTTCCTTAAATACTAGAATTCAAATTCTAGAAGTTATAGAGTTTCAATTGGGAGATTCTATACATTCATATGAAATCAAGTTCTTGGGAGGACTCAATGCTTGTTTCCTCTATAAAAAAGATGAACACCAAAAAACTATTGTCCTGTAATTGTTAATCTATCAAAGGGTAGAAAACATTCTTTTAAAGAAGTAAATAATGGAGACAAGAACCATGAATATAAACATACAAAGGAGGTGTCCAAAACTATCATGTAGCATGGTGATACTTTGATGTCAAACAAGGAAGAAAATGAACAGAATATCTCAAATAAGAATAAAAATGTAGAAATGGAAGATGACTATCAGAATACTAAATGTTCTCAGATGTTTAACAAAGAAATGATAATGTGGGGACTACTCAAGAACCCAAAAATATTCCTAAAAAAAAAAATACTCAAGAACTTGTCCTTGACAAGTTAAAATATAATTTTTTTTAATAAAATGATGCAACCCTAAAAAACTCACATGTCCTCCTATGCCACTAATATAGTAGACTTTGAGGGTGTAACTAAAATGATTCTTAGCAATGAGATTGACCAAAATTAGAATCATAAATCCTATATCTGAGGAGGAAATGATGATCAAGATATTGATATGAATAATTACAAAAAACAAACCAAAAAACAAAACAATAGAGGGGAAAGATCTTAGAAACTTGGAAAGAAAGATAAAGAAGAGAACATTCTTAATGCTTTGATATATTGTATAAAATTCAAAGGTCTCCCAACCCTTCTTCCTAGTTATAAATGAATATTATCTATATAAGTTGGAATATAAGGGCATTAAAATCTCCAAATAGAAAATATATTCTGAGTGCATTTTGTAACAATAAGAAAAAGATAGATTTTCTTGCAACAAACTTCCAACTTGAGAATATGTTAAATTTTATTTGGAAAAATCTAATTTTTATACATCTAATTGTTACACATATGGTTCATATTGTTGTCATTGATGTCAACACTGCTAGATTGTCATTGATGTCAACACTATCATGGTGGTGTGATGGTGTTCATGGTTGGATGTCATGTCCCATCCAGTAAGAGAAGAAGATTATGTCATGTCCCATCCAGCAAGAGAAGAAGACATAGTTAGAAGAAGAGCAAGAGATGATGATACAACTCATGGTTGGATGTCATGTCCCATCCAACAAGAAAAGGGAGGAGATATAGTTCATATTAAGATGGGAATTAGAAGCAAAAAGATGATCAAATGTGTTTCTAATGAAACTAATGGCCTGTAGTAAGCATATTCCAAGCTCCATGATGATTGGAATACTGGAAGAGTATTTTGCTATTGATTGTTTTAAGACAATGTCACCTCTGTGAAGATGTATATGTACATGACAATGGAATGCTTTGCATTCCTCCGCAATTGCAGATATGGCCATGTGGTTTTGAAATTGTGTTTAGGATGCAATGAAGGTGGTAATTCCAAGTTCTCAAATCACATGACATTCTACTGTGAAAGTTATACATGATAGAATACCGACATGTGTTCTAGTAGAGTAAGCTAGTGATGAAGGCCTGATGGAATGCTTTGCATTCATCCATAGATGAATGATTGCCTTTGTGGGTTTAAGGACATGTCTATGGATATTCATTACATGTTTCCTTGCAATTTCAAGGTTCTTGGTTGTTCGCAACTCAATTTTTCAAATGATAGAATGTTGCTATAATGCCCCGCCATGTAACCCTAGAGATAAGTTAACTAAAGCAACAAAAAGGCGAAATTTTTTTTTTTTAAAGAAGTAATGGCAAGAAAATATAATAGTCTGTTACAACAAGTTAACTAACATCTCTAGGCATAACATGACTGCATTATTGAAAATTAAGCAATATTCAACCATATACACAACTCATTTAAATTATATTTAATTACATGACTACATTACAAATTACTAACATGATCTAACTAACAACCATGGTTGTTCTAAATCCAAATGCACCAAATGAATATTCACACACACATTTTGTAATGCCTACCCAAGACAATAAAAATAATGAACCCAACAAGAGGATAAGATAACAATTTACAATATTATCTTAGTAAACCTCAAGTCAAAATCGATGTATATCAACATTCATCGAATATGAAATGTAAGATACATACGTTTCAATTAAATTTATACACAATTATACACATTTACCAATACTACTAGATAGTCATCTATTCACCAAATGGAAAGGTATCTCCTTAGCTCTAGAGTCCTGCATGGCTTATAGATCTCAAACTGCACATCTAACGAAACATTAGTTCTGCATAATTATTAATTATACAATACAAATATCAATTGCATAAAATGATAAGCCTAAGGCCCTAAGGGGCTGACATAATGTCTTGGGGGCTCATCCATGGTGGCCTTGCCTACGTACAAGTAGCATAGAGACTTCGTAGTTTAGGGCTTGAACTTGCAACCACCAAATGGTGTCATACAATTTGTAATTACAAGATGGTAACATTCCAATCTAAATTTCTAAGATGATATTTACATGATATTTCCAATCTAAGTCCTAAGATGTTGCCAACAATGATGATAATCTTCTTAAACACACCAATTCATAAGAAAAAGACTTTAATTATATGATGCAATAATCTATAATCAGCTAAACCTTGATCCAATTTTATTATTCTAAGTTTACCTCTTTCATTAACAATGCTAATCATAATGTCATTACATTGTTCACTCATCTTATAGATTCAAGATCATATAATAGAAATAAAGAAACAATTAATTTGGTTTCCAAAACATGCAGAGCTAATCAATCAAACAATAATGTTTTCAAGTTACACAATTCCTATCAAAATTCATAAACTAAGTAAACGTAATAATAATTTCATATTCATTATACAAGAGTAAATAACAATATCTCTATAAGCAAGCTCATATAACAAATGACTTAGCCATTCTAGACTCAATTAAATATTATGCTCTAGGTTACCTTTGCCTATTTTTGATTAGAATACATTGTTTAAATAGAATACCAAAACCACATAAAATTCTTAAGATCAAGTAAGATCAAATGGGATCAAGTAAATTGGTAATCTACGCAATATTATATTAATCTAATACGATCAAGTAAATGAAGATTACTTCCTTCCTAACAAAAGTTTGATAAAATCCAATGCCTCATAATAGATGAAGGCAACATTTAAAAAGCACTAGAAAATGAGCACTTACTTCCATGACACCTGATCAGTTGAAAACGAAAATAAATAAATAAAAACTACTAAAAACAAAACAAATATTCTAAAAGCAACATATTGTCCTACATGCATAATACTAAACACATCCATACAACCACCATAGATTTAACCGTCATCTAATTGCTAAAGTTAGGATGGCCTTGAGTAGGCATTTATGCACAATGTGTGGCATAGACAAGGCACACAAACGGTTTCTTAGAATGTCTCAAAGAGACTTAAACTACAAGAATATGGTTTACGAGGTATAAGTATTCGATAGGCTTTGTAAACTATAGTAGACTATTTCTTCAAGCTATAGATTTGACGATTTTGTTCTACTTATTATCTTTTAATTTCCCGAAATAGTTTGGCCAAAAATAAAGAAACACTCTGGATTGTGGCATGATTTGCCACAACCGACATTAATTTAATTTACAGGGAGGTCGTGAACGTCATGGCCTCCATGCTATCTTGTTTAAGCAAAAAGCATAATTATAATTTGATAACCAAATCACAAAAGAATTACATTTGAATGATAGATCTTAGATCTTAAATTAATACATTTCCTATAAGCTTCCATTAGATGCATTGTTCAGAATTAGAAAGATAGAAAATGATTGTAGATATGAAGTAAAGTAAGCACAAGGAGCTGCCAGGTATGCATTATTTATTGTTGTTTCTTAAAACCAAATGCTGCAGGGCTTAGGAACTTTTAGACTAATTCATTTAGCAAGAGTGAAACTAGATTCCACAACCTTCAGCAATATGCATTATCTTGGGAGCTTCGGAATAGGGTATGATCACCCACAAGCAAAGAGACAATGGATTGGAAATTGTTAAAGTGGGAAATACTTCTGTAGGCAAGATGCAAGATGTGCAAGCATACACAAGCGTAGACAAGGCTCACGACTGGGGAATTAGAAAATTATTGTGCATAACCAAAGCTTCATGTGAAGAAAGTTTTTCATAGAACTGTCCATGCAATTTTGAACATGCTTTGAAACTTTTGAACTGTAAACTAGTTCTTCTCTCAATCGGATGTTGAGACATGGACCAGCTAGGACTCGAACCTAGGACCTTCCATTTGCTGCTGGAGTGCTCTACCACTGAGCTACTGGTCCCTCTTGGACCAGTCCATCGTCGGTCCGGGTGTGGCTTACACCAACACCCCCCCTTAAGCCACACCTCTCGTGTGCTTGGGGCTCCTAGCCTGGCCTGGCTCTGATACCATGTTGAGACATGGACCAGCTAGGACTCGAACCTAAGACCTTCCATTCGCTGCTGGAGTGCTCTACCACTGAGCTACTGGCCCCTCTTGGACCAGTCCATCGTTGGTCCGGGTGTGGCTTACACCAACACCCCCCCTTAAGCCACACCTCTCGTGTGCTTGGGGCTCCTAGCCTGGCCTGATACCATGTTGAGACATGGACCAGCTAGGACTCGAACCTAGGACCTTCCATTTGCTGCTGGAGTGCTCTACCACTGAGCTACTGGCCCCTCTTGGGCCAGTCCATCGTCGGTCCGGGTGTGGCTTACACCAACACCCCCCCTTAAGCCACACCTCTCGTGTGCTTGGGGCTCCTAGCCTGGCCTGGCTCTGATACCATGTTGATGGACCAGCTAGGACTTGAACCTAGGACCTTCCATTTGCTGCTGGAGTGCTCTACCACTGAGCTACTGGCCCCTCTTGGACCAGTCCATCGTTGGTCCGGGTGTGGCTTACACCAACACCCCCCCTTAAGCCACACCTCTCGTGTGCTTGGGGCTCCTAGCCTGGCCTGGCTCTGATACCATGTTGAGACATGGACCAGCTAGGACTCGAACCTAGGACCTTCCATTTGCTGCTGGAGTGCTCTACCACTGAGCTACTGGTCCCTCTTGGACCAGTCCATCGTCGGTCCGGGTGTGGCTTACACCAACATCGGAGACAAACTCTTGGATAAACCATATTTTCTTCCTTAAAGATGCCTAACAAAAATGATTTGAGCATACACATGCTTTCTAATAGCTTTTTAGTTTTCAACCCTCTAAGCCAAACCTGGAAACAATAAATGTTCCGCATTTTGTTATGGAAGATTCGTTGAGATGCTAACATGAACATGTTGATTACAATTAAGGATCTCTTAAGACAAAATTCAGTCATGTATGCTCACTCTTTACAATCTATTGGACTAATGATTCAACTTTTAGTACATATCAGAGCTACCTCCATGGCATATGATCCTATCCATTGTCATTGTTAGATATATGTCAATCATGCCCCAAATTATTTGATCTCTTAAGCTGCAGAAAGACAGTCTATCAATGTTGAACATGTTTGTCTGTCAAGAATTTGATCATTTATTAATATTTACAAAATGTCACATGATTTGGTCTCCATACATTGCTTTAGCTATCAATGGCATGTATCTAGAATAGTAACCATTATGCCACTCAAGAGTTTAACAATATCGTACACTGATCATAACTCTTTATTGGTCTTAACAGTCGTGACAGTATCAGTTGCAAGACTTCTATTTTCCTTCTACAAACTTAATACGGTGATGTGCCTCTAAGAATTTCAAACTTGAACATACTGATTCCAGAACACATCCCATAGGGATGCACATTGTAATACTCTAAAACAACCAATGACCTTAATAATCCTAATAGTGCAAGTAGGGCAATCCCCCAATGACCAATCAGGCAGTTCAAAACCCCAATGCCTAATCATGCAGAACAAACTTCCAATGCTTAATTGACAGGTAAAACCCCCAATGACTAAATAGACAACCCAAAACCCTGATACCCAATTGGGTAGGGCAAACCTGCTATGCCAATCTACTTAACCCCGAGGTCTTGACTTCATGAGAGAGCTGATAACTAAGCAGACATTGCCAAACAACCTACACCGTGGACACTTACCCCACAAATTTCAAATTCATGAACGAGCGCATAGCGAAAACAACCTTGCCAATCCACACCTACACTATAGGTACTGAAAAGAAACCATTGCTGAGGTCCAAAACCTAGACATCTAATCATTATAATCAAGTATTCAACCAACACCCATGTACTCCAAAGTTATCTTTATCAGTCACCCTACAATCCTGTTGTGGGGCTATGCATATATCCATCCCTAACTTCGCCAGAGATTACACAAGCTTTCCCGTTTGAAAAGAAATTGTAGGAAAATGTCTCTATTGTTGTGAGGTGTAAGACAGGAGAAATCATAATCTACTACACATGGTGTTCATTCCCATTTGAAACAAAGAAAAGTGGATAAGAAAACGAGAAAATATTTACCTTTTCTGGTATGGAAGCCGGTGGATTTGCAATTTTTGCCTTTGTAGTAGTCAATGGGGCCCTTCTTGGAAGTGAGAATTTGTAATTTCGAACTACGCATCTTTCACATGCCTCTTGGCAACCCCGACCATATACCCATCTTGTCTGTGATCCTCTAAAAATGCACTCCCCTCCCTGCTTTTTTTCGCTTTTTCCCCAGCCTTCACAAATTTGTAGATGAATTCTCACGTGCTTCCCTCCAAGATAGAGTGTTGCAATAGAAATTAATAATCCCTTCAATGCCCCCCAACTCCAGGAATTTATTTTAAAAAATGTGTAGCATAAGCTAACGTCGACCCTTTCAAAATAACCGAATGGTAGTGGAAAATGGCTTGGCCGATAGGAACCACCGACAAGTTTAGAAAATTTCCCAAAAATAGATCATGGGAATCCTTCCATCCCCGAGGCTCATAATTCTTCCATAAATACATCGGTATGGAGCATTTAAACTCAGGCAGAAATTGATTGACACATTAAAACAAAATGTAATCAAAATTTCTATTGAGATAAAATACCACAGATAAACGTTATTGCGGGAGTGCAAAACAATCATTAATCATATCAAAATGTTGTGGCATTCTCCAAAATGAAATTATAGAGGAAGCAATTTTGAAATCCACACAACAGGGGAACTTCAACTATGATGTTTGAAAGGAATTTAACAATTAGGACACAAATCCACTTCAATAGTCAAATAGTCAATAGCAATTTTACACCTCATCCACAACAGAAATTTTAATGTTGGAAATCATTATTGCCTGTAAATATTGTAGTTTAAGGTCACCCTAAAAGATATATCAGTTTTACAATCATAGATAATAACCCAGAAATTAGTAATTAAACCAAGACTTACCTGTACAACTAGAGTGAATACGGAGGGGCACTACATCCTCCCCCCCCTAAAACTTGACTTACTCCTGAAAGTCGCAAACTAAGGTGGAAACATAACACATTAGTACCAACATCCAAGCTGATTCATGCTAGTTTGCCTATGCAAAGAATTTTATCTCACTAAATAGAAACTTATATACTCTATTTCTACCATAATCTATCCTTCTAGTTTTCAATATCACAATAATAATACAATCAAAACTTGCATTTCAAAAATGGTTCTATAGTACATAAACCACTCAGATCCTTACATGCTAGCATTGCTAACCATCAGTTTCCTTGGGACAAAGAAAATATTGCACCCCTTTTTAATCCTAATGAGAAGAAATTCTCACATCATATACATATAAAGTATTCAATTTTGAAATACATCACCTTTGCAATTCCTCTTCAAATTTACTGTTAAACAATCAATAGGTCAGAATGCTACATTTTCACCAATATCAACACATTTTTACATGTAACACACACCTTTTCCATGAAATGTCCATCATTTAAAACAAGACATTTCACTACAATTATCTTACAACACTAAATCTGGTAACACAATTACCATTTCATAAGTACAATTTTCATAATTTAACGTACATTCTTCACATACACACAAATTCACATAATCAAAAATCATATCACAAGGCTATACATGGGTCCATCTAGATACCAAAAGTAACATACTAATCCATGATACGTAATCCATGAGCCAAGAGCCAAAATCCATCACATAATCCATACCTCACACTCAGTGACTTGTTGGTGTTAGGTCACACTAGCAGGGTGAGACCATCCAAACAAGCCATGCTGACCTCTCTCTTGTTGTATAATGTGGTTAGCCTCCAAGAGATAGTCATCTCACATAGGTGGGCAGTGGGTCCTAGTTGTATAATAGCCTCACATACCCCCATCCTCAAGGTTCCATGCATCTGCTTCCTCGTATACACTCACCAAGTCCGCCTCATACATCCTTAGAGAGGAATTACAATACGACACATGGCCGACATCAAAAACAATAAAGATAAAGTAGTTTAGCCACCCAAGTCAAAGAAAGATTTAGTAAAAAATCAATTTCAACAATAAAGTAAGAAATGTGCGCAATTTTAACACTAAATCAAATGTAACCATGAGGGTTACTAAAAAATAAGATCACAAAGTGTGGCTAAACCATCACAATCAAATAGAAACAAAGTGCTAGCCTTCACAATCAATAGAAAATCATCAATGACCATAAAGAAAGTTCACAATCTTTGAAATTGTACTGTACAACACTATGTGACTAGATACTAGCCACCAAACGAGGACGGAGGGAACAACGTTAGGCTATAGAAGTAGACCTCATGTGGTGTAGAGTAAGCATGCCATCCACATGGCTCAGAGTGTACTCCTCGGTTACACCTTGTATTATGTCATCACATGGCATGGACTAGCCAAGTGGCCCACGCACTCCTTGGCTGCCTGCATGGAATGTGCGCCTCGGCCACATCTTGCATCATGTCTCAGCATGACATGGTCACACGCTAGCCGAAGAAGGCATGTACTGGCCGTATACCGCATGGTAGTGTGTCTGTGGCTCCGCGGAAGTAGGTACGCGCATAACACACCCTGCATAGCGACACCTCATGGAAAAGGCACATGCAAGTACTCGCCATAGCCAGAGGTATACATGGCTAGGACATACCCATATGCTAACCAACCCAAACACTATCGAAAGCAAACATGAGTATCCCTCTACAAGTGTGTGAGGCCCCATTACGCTCATCACACAAGTAGGCTATAACACAATCTCATAGTGCACCTTCATGTGTCTATGCACGTCGCATCGTGTCCTTGAGCCCAGCTCGCTACCATCAACAACATGACATCATCACCAACACTATGTCGGAACATCAGTGGGGTGTGGCATCATACCTATTGCATCATGTCGGAACATGTGCAGATATGAAATCTATCTCAGCATGGGTAACAAACCTCCCTCCACATGTTGGGACTCAAATACACATGGGGCACATGATCTCACTTGGGTTATCCATACAGGTCCCTTTCACACTGGACCCTGACCCCCAAGTGGCGACACATGTCATCACATAGTTTCAGTTGGGTTATCCATGTAGGTCCTAGACCTTGGTCCCCAACTGGCAACTCATGTGGCATATCATACCTTTTGTGAAGACAAGGTAGATGATCATCCAAGAAATACCATCCAGATGCTCAAGAACTATGGGGATTAGGCTAGCACATATGGATCAAGTACCTTGACCCATCATAAGGGGAAGTAGTGAGTACGTTTCCTTAGGTTTGGTTGAGCGAGGGACCACTCTGCGCTATCATAAGCGTATGCTGCACACTCCACCCAAAGAACTTTGTGGCTGCTACTACCCCTTCACAGACTGAGGGACTAGTGAACCAAAAGAAGAGAATCTATGAATCTAACTTTTGGCTACTCTTTTATATATATTTTTTCAACCACACAAGGGTTGGCCCTCAATCAGGTAACAAACATGCAAACACCCATAATGGTATGGTTGATCCCACACCTAAAATACACATTTTCCCCATGGATGGGTACCTAGTATCACCATCTCAAGGGCACACAAAGCAAGTACGGAGTATTCACAACACTCAACCAATGCACAGTTACTGATTTCTCACATTTATAGGGGAAGATTACTTTAATATACACAATTCCATTACTACATTTATTTCCATAACCAATATGATTCATGTTTGCAAAACCATTACCTATTATCCACTTCCCTATTCTAGTTTCCTTTCACTCTACTTTTTCTACATTTCACATGATGCTAAAAGTCAATACCATGATCATCTATCCAATACATCAAGATGGGTGTTTAGATCAAAGCATGGTATCCAACAAAAGAGTTCCTACCACATGCATAAGAAGTATTACCATAACTAAACATGAGCGAGAATATTAACTAGAGATCCTAGTGCTGCAACCTGGCTCTGATACCAAATGTAATGCCCCGCCATGCAACCCTAGAGATAAGTTAACTAAAGCAACAAAAAGGTAGAATTTTTTTTTTTAAAGAAGTAATGGTAACAAAATATAACATAGTCTGTTACAACAAGTTAACTAACATCTCTAGGGATAACATGACTACATTATTGAAAATTAAGCAATATTCAACCATATACACAACTCATTTAAATTATATTTAATTACATGACTACATTACAGATTACTAACATGATCTAACTAACAACCATGGTTGTTCTAAATCTAAATGCACCAAATGAATACACACACATATTTTGTAATGCCTACTGAAGAAAATAACAATAATGAACCCAACAAGATGATATGATAATAATTTACAAAATTATCTTAGTAAACCTCAAGTCAAAATCAACGTATATCAACATTCATCGAATATGAAATGTAAGATACAAATGTTTCAATTAAATTTATACACAATTATACACATTTACCAATACTTCTAGATAGTCATCTATTTGCCAAGTGGAAAGGTACCTCCTTAGCTCCAGAGTCCTACATGGCTTATAGATCTCAAACTACACATCTAATGAAACATTAGTTCTACATAATTATTAATTATACAATACAAATATCAATTGCATAAAATGATAAGACTAAGGCCCTAAGGGGCTGACCTAATGTCTCGGGGGCTCATCCATGATGTCCTTGCCTACGTACGAGTAGCACAGAGACTTCGTAGTTTAGGGCTTGAACTTGCAACCACCAAATGATGTCATACAATTTATAATTACAAGATGGTAACATTCCAATCTAAACTTCTAAGATGATATTTACATGATATTTCCAATCTAAGTCCTAAGATTCTACACAACAATGATGATAATCTTCTTAAACATACCAATTCATAAGAAAAAGACTTTAATTATATGATGCAATAATCTATAATCAGCTAAACCTTGATCCAATTTTATTATTCTAAGTTTACCTCTTTCATTAACAATGCTAATCATAATGTCGTTACATTGTTCACTCATCTTATAGATTCAAGATCATATAATAGAAATAAAGAAACAATTAATTTGGTTTCCAAAACATGCAGAGCTAATCAATCAAACAATAATGTTTTCAAGTTACACAATTCCTATCAAAATTCATAAACTAAGTAAACGTAATAATAATTTCATATTCATTATACAAGAGTAAACAATAAAATCTCTATAAGCAAGCTAATATAACAAATGACTTAACAATTCTAGACCCAATTAAATATTATGCTTTAGGTTACCTTTGCCTATTTTTGATTAGAATACATTGTTTAAATAGAATACCAAAACCACATAAAATTCTTAAGCTCGAGTAGGATCGAATGGGATCAAGTAAATTGGTAATCTATGCAATATTATATTAATCTAATAGGATCAAGTAAATGAAGATTACTTCCTTCCTAACAAAAGTTCGATAAAATCCAAGACCTCATAATAGATGAAGGCAACATTTAAAAAGCACTAGAAAATGAGCACTTACTTCTGTGCCACCTAATCAGCTGAAAACCAAAATAAATAAATAAAAACTACTAAAACCAAAACAAATATTCTAAAAGCAACATATAGTCCTACATGCATAATACTAAACACATCCATACAGCCACCACAGATTTAACCATCATCTATTTGTTAAAGTTAGGATGGCCTTGAGTAGGCATTTATGCACAATGTGTGGCATAGACAAGGCACACAAACAGTTTCTTAGAACATCTCAAAGAGACTTAAACTACAAGAATATGGATTAAAGGGTATAAGTATTTGATAGGATTTGTAAACTATAGTAGACTATTTCTTCAAGCTATAGATTTGATGGTTTTCTTCTACTTATTATCTTTCGATTTCTTGAAATAGTTTTGACAAAAATAAAGAAATGCTCTGGATTGTGGCATGATTTGCCACAACCAACATTAATTTAATTCATGGGGAGGTCGTGGATATCATGGCCTCCATGCTATCTTGTTTAAGGAAAAACATAATTATAATTTGATAACCAAATCACAAAAGAATTACATTTGAATGGTAGATCTTAGATCTTAAATTAATACATTTCCTATAAGCTTCCATTAGATGCACTGTTCAGAATTAGAAAGATAGAAAATGATTATAGATATGAATGAGAGTAAGCACAAGGAGCTGCCAGGTAAGCATGATTTATTGGTGTTTCTTAAAACCAAATGATGCAGGGCTTAGGAACTTTTAGATCAATTCATTTAGCAAGAGTGAAACCATATTCCACAACTTTCAGTGATATGCATCAGCTTGGGAGCTTCGGAATAGGGTATGATCACCCACACGCAAAGAGACAATGGATTGGAAATTGTTAAAGTGGGAAATGCTTCGGTAGGAAAGAGGAAAGATGTGCAAGCATACACAAGTGTAGACAAGGCTCACAACTGGGGCATTAGAAAATTATTGTGCATAACCAAAGCTTCATGTGAAGAAAGTATTTCATAGAACTGTCCATGCAATTTTGAACATGCTTTGAAACTTTTGAACTGTAAAACTAGTTCTTCTCTCAATCAGAGACAAACTCCTGGATAAACCATATTTTCATCCTTAAAGATTCCTAACAAAAATAATTTGAGCATACACACACTTTGTAATAGCTTTTCAGTTTTCAACCCTCTGAGCCAAACCTGGAAACAATAAATGTTCCACATTTTGTTATGGAAGATTCGTTGAGATGCTAACATGAACATGTTGATTACAATTGAGGATCTCTTAAGACAAAATTTAGTCATGTATGCTCAATCTTTACAATCCATTGGACTAATGATTCATCTTTTAGTACATATTAGAGATACCTCCATGGCATCTGATCCTATCCATTATCATTGTTAGATATATGTGCAATCATGCCCCAAATTATTTGATCTCTTAAGCTGCAGAAAGATAGTCTACCAATGTTGAACATGTTTGTCTGTCAAGAATTTGATCATTTAATATTTACAAAATGTCACATGATTTAGTCTCCATACATTGCTTTAGCTATCAATGGCACGTATCTAGAATAGTAACCATTCTGCCACTCAAGAGTTTAACAATATCATAGACTGATCATAACTCTTTATTGGCCTTAACGGTCGTGACAGTATTAGTTGCAAGACTTCTATTTTCCTTCTACAAACTTAATATGGTTATGTGCCTTTGAGAATTTCAAACTTGAACATACCGATTCCAAAACACATTCCATAGGGATGCACATTGTAATACTCTAAAACAATTAGCGACCTTAATAATGGTAACAGTGCAAGTAGGGCAATCCCCCAATGACCAATCGGGTAGTTCAAAACCCCAATGCCTAATCATACAGAACAAACTTCCAATGCTCAATTGATAGGGAAAACCCCAAATGCCTAAATGGACAACCCAAAACCCTGATACCCAATAGGGTAGGGAAAACCTGCTATGCCAATGTACTTAACCTTGAGGTTTTAACTTCATGACAGAGCTCATAACTAAGCAGGTGTTGCCAAAAAACTTACACCATGGACACTTACCCCACAGATTTTAAATTCATGAACAAGCATGTAGTGAAAACAACCTTGCCAATCCACACCTACACCATAGGTACTGAAAAGAAACCATTACTGAGGTCCAAAACCTAGACATCTAATTATTATAATGAAGTATTCAACCAACACCCATGTACTCCAAAGTTATCTTTATCAGTACAATCCTGTTGTGGGGCTATGCTTATATCCATCCCTAACTTTGCCAGAGATTACACAAGCTTGCCCATTTAAAAAGAAATTGTAGAAAAATGTATCTATTGTTGTGAGGTGTAAGACATGAGAAATCATAATCAACTACACACGGTTTTCATTCCCATTTGAAACAAAGAAAAGTGGATAAGAAAATGAGAAAATATTTACCTTTTCTGGTATGGAAGCCGGTGGATTTGTAGTTTTTGCCTTTGTAGTAGCCAATGGGGCCCTAATGTTGAACTACACATCTTCCACATGCCTCTTGCCAACCCCAACCATATACCCATCTTGTTTGTGATCCTCTAAAAATGCACTCCCCTCCCTTCTTCCTTTTGCATTTTCCCCAACCTTCACAAATTTGTAGACGAATTCTCACATGCTCCCCTCCAAGACAGAGTGCTGCAATAGAAATTAATAATCCTTTCTATGCCCCACCCAATGCCAGGAATGTATTTATTGATTTGTTAAAAAAAACATGTAGCAGAAGCTAATGTCGATTGTTTCAAAATAACCGAATGGTAGTGGAAAATGGCTTGGCCAATAGGAACCATCGACAAGTTTAGAAAATTTCCCAAAAATGATCATGGGAATCTTTCCAGCCCTGAGACTCATAATTATTCCATAAATACGTTGGTATGGAGCATTTAAACTCAGGCAGAAAAAATTGACACGTTAAAATGAAATGTAATCAAAATTTCTACTAAGATAAAATACCACAGATAGACATTATTGCAGGAGTGCAAAATAATCATTAATCATATCAAAATGTTTTGGCATTCTCCAAAATGAAATTATAGAGGAAGCAATTTTGAAAGCCACACAACATGAGAACTCCAACTATGATGTTTGAAAGGAATTAAACTATTAGGACACAAATCCACTTCAATAGTCAAACAGTCAATAGCAATTTTACACCTCATCCACAACATAAATTTTAATGTTGGATATCATTATTGCCTCTAAATATTGGCGTTTAAGGTCACCTTAAAAGATATATCAATTTTACAATCATAGATAATAATCTAGAAATTAGTAATCAAACCAAGACTTACCTGTACAACCAGAGTGAATAGGGAGGGGCACTATAGTTGCAGTGTGATTCAAATGATAGAGTGTTCTCAGAGTTAATGATTAAAGATGTGTGGCACAATTATCTGATGCATGGTAGTAAAAGAGTATATGGGAATGTTTTATGAGTCATGAAAACTCATCTAGAAAAGTTTCATGAAGATCTTTCTTGTTTCCAATACGGCATAAGGTTTTCAAGTTGATGTGGTCGTTATACTTCAAGTCTAAATGTGTTTTCCTTAAAGTTGTCCTATTTTCAAATGAACAGAGTGTGTGGATGTGATTCCTTGGTGTTTGAAGCTATGAAGGATGTTTCGGACCTGTTTAAGAAAGTGTTGGTGTCCACAAGGCTTGGATCTTCCGCTGGTGTAACGTGTGGTTTCACTTAGGACCTATCTTCTACATATTTCATATTGTGTGTTGTCTGGTCGACTTGTAAATGTATTTTTCATGTTGTATCTTGCTAACAAGCAATGTAATCAATGTAATATCATGTATAAATAGTGAATCAAATTGAGTGAGGTGAGGTGTGATTACAAGTTGATTAAAAAAATTTGCAAGCAGATAAAAAGCATAATAAATGCATTATTGATATGCGACTGAAGGATAAAGATCAGAAGTTGTTGATGCTATCTAGATTCATCTTGAAGACATATTTGTGATAGTGATCAAGTATAGAGTGTACCTAACTGATTAGATCTTCAAAAGAAAGTGTGAGGAGGTAGAAGTACAATCATCAAAAGTGTGAGTTTCAATGTCAGTTCTCAGACAGTAGAAAGATTGTCATACTGTGAGTTTCAATGTCAGTTTTCAAATAGTAGAAAGATTGTCATACTCTAATCTTTTGTAAGTGTGTTCTCATTTCAGGGAGTAGTAGCTTCCTTGAGAGTGACCCTAAAACAAATTTGTTAGGGAGTAGAAGCTTCCTTGGGAGTGACACTAAATCAAAGTTACTTAGGGAGTAGCAGCTTCCTTGGGTTATAGCCCCTAAAACAAAGTTATTATTTGAGCTTTATATATTGTGAGTTAATCCTCACCATGGTTTTTCCCTTCTAGGGTTTTCCACATATATCTTGTGTTATGTGTTGATGTGCATTATATTAATATTTCATGTTCATGTTGATGTTGTGATGCTTAAGTTCTAAAGCTACTTCAGATAAGTTGAAGTTGTTAAAATTGAAAATTGTTTAGATAGTGATTCACCCCCCCACTCTCAGTATCTTGGTGTGTTCAACAATTGGTATTAGAGCCAAGTTCCTCCGAGGGAAGCTTAACCACTTGAGGAAGGTCTAGGATGGCACATAATGGATCCGACAAGATTCCTAGGTTTGATGGAATAAATTATGTATTTTGGAAGCTAAGGATGGAAGCTTATATCAATTCTCTAGGGTGTGATGTTTGGGACTCTGTCAAGACTAGTTACATAGTTCATGCTTCTATTCCTACAGATGCAGATGAAGTTAAGAAGTACGATAACAATGCCAAGGAAAAGTTTGATATCATGAGTGGGTTCGCTGATTTAGAGCTTTCAAAGGTAATGAGTTACAATTCTGCTCAAGAAGTTTGGGATAAACTTAAAACTATCTACGAAGGAGATAAGAAATTAAAGAAAGCTAAGATACAGATCTTCAAGAGAAAATTTGAGAACCTAAAAATGTTAGAGGATGAAGACATTGCTAGATATATGCTTCGGGTGAGTGAAGTGGTCAATGGCATTAAAGGTCTTGGTGGAGAAGTGAAAGAAGATCATATTGTGAAAAGGGTTCTGATATCTCTTCCCAAATCCTACAGCCATAAGGTATCTGCCATTGAGGAGAATGCAGACTTGGATACTTACACTGTAGACAAATTGTTTGGTACCCTTACTACCTTTCAAATGAGAGAGTTTGGCAGTGATGCTCCAAAGAAAGAAGCTTCTTTCAAAACTAGTATGAAGACCAAAGAAGAGGTTTCTGATGAAGATGAGAGCTCTGATAAAGTTGAATCAAATTTTGTAAGAAGACTGAAGAAAGGGACTAGAAAATACAAAGGTAAGTTATCCTTCAAATGTTTTAATTGTGGAAAGGTTGGTCATTTTGATTCTAAATGTCCTCTCAAATAATCAAGGAGTAATAGCAGGAGAGACAAGTTCAAGAGAAGTTTGTACTCCATAGAAAATATTTTTTCTTCAAAAGATGAGGATCATGATGATTCAAATGATGAAACACTTTTCATGGCCCTAAATGTTGGTAACAAAAAGGATGATGATAGAACTTCTAAGAAGACTGATACCTTGCAAACAAATCAAAACAATGAAAGATCAATGGTTGTATAGACTGCCCTTCATGCAAAAGAAGAATCCGAGGCTTGGGTGATTGACAATGGATTCTCAAATCATATGATTGGTGACAAGGAGAAGTTTACCAGCCTTGAGAAGTGGGATGGTGGTGTTGTCCAGTTTGGTGGTGATGAGTCAGCATAGATTTGTGGAAAAGGTGCTATAACTATTGATGGGAAGAATAGGACTGAGGATGTCCTCTATGTCAAAGGGATAAAACACAATCTTCTTAGTGTCATTTAGATGTGCAACAAAGGGTATAATCTCACCTTTCATGCCAAAGGTTGTGAGATCATGAAGGCATGATCCAAAAAATTAGTGGCAGAAGGTATCAAGACATATGGTGACATCTATCACCTAAAGGAGGTAAATGGAAGAACATGTTTGTTGGCTCAATCTAGTGAGAGTTGGATATGGAATAAGAGAATGGGACATAACAATTTTTATAATATGGTAAAGATCATCTCTACTCATGTAGTGAGAGATATGCCTAAGATAATCAAGCCTACAAATGCAGTATGCAGAGAATGTCAAATGGGAAAGTAGACAAAGACAAACTTCAAAAGAAAGGAGTATTCTTCTTCAAAGCCATTGAAGCTGATTCACATTGATCTATGTGGCCCTATAAGAGTAAAGAGTCAAAAAGGTGAGAGGTATTTCATGTTGCTTATTGATGATTATTCTAGAATGACTTGGGTTACTTTCTTTAGAAGAAAATCAGATGCCCTTGATAAATTTAAAGTGCTCAAAGCTTTGGTTGAGAATGAAGTAGATGCTAAGATCAAATGCTTGAGGTGTGATAGAGGAGGTGAATTTACTTCAAATGAATTTGAAAGATTTTGTGAAGATCATGGTATTAGGAGACATTTGTCAGCTCCTAGGACCCCTCAAAAAAATGAGGTAGTGGAAAGAAAAAATAGGAATGTGCAAGAGATGTCTAGGGCAATGTTGAAAGATACAAATCTACCTGATATGTACTAGAAGGATGTAGTTCATACTACTATGTATCTAATTAATAGAGTGCAACTGAGGATCACCAAAACTAAGACTCCTTATGAGCTATGGTATGGAAGACCTCCCATAGTTAGATACTTTAGGATCTTTGGTAGCAAATGCTATATCAGAAAAGATGAAGACCTAGGAAAGTTTAATTCATGAAGTGATGAAGGAATCTTTCTTGGCTACTCAACCAGAAGCAAGGCTTATAGATGCTACAACAAAAGGTTGGGGAAGATGATTGAAAGCACAAATGTCAAGGTAGATGAAGACCTATATTAGATCTCACATGAATTAGAGGATTCTGAATCTGATATCTTTACATTCATTGTAGATGAAGAAGAAGGAAAAGAAGAAAAGGAACCAAAACAAGAACTAGAGTAGATGCCTAAGACTCCAGCAAATTATGTTTAGAAGAATCACTCAAAAGATCAGATCACTGGAGACAAGAATAAGGGTGTGCAGACAAGGAGAAGGTTTGCAAAGACACATGAGCTAGTGAACTTGTGTTTATTATCAAAGTGGAACCCAAAAACTTTGATGAAGCCAGCAAGGATGATGGATGGATAAAAGCCATGGAAGATGAATTGGATCAGATTGAGAAGAATCAGACATGGGAATTGGTTCACATACCTACAAACAAGAATGTTATAGGAACAAAGCGGGTGTTCCAGAACAAACTAAATGAAGAAGGTGAAGTTGTAAGGAACAAGGAAAGACTAGTATGTAAAGTATACACACAAGTAGAAGGTATTGATTTTGAGACTTTTTCTTCGGTAGCAAGGATGGAGGCAATCGGAATGTTCCTTGCTCTTGCTGCTCATAAGAACTTCAAGGTATATCAGATGGATGTTAAGTCAGCATTTCTAAATGGTGACCTAGAGGAAGAGGTTTACATTAAACAACCAGATAGTTTCCAGGTATTAGAAGATCCGGATATGGTGTGCAGACTCAAGAAGGCTTTGTATGGTATTAAGCAAGCACCTAAAGCTTGGTATGCTAGATTGGACAATTACTTACTTCAGCAGGGCTTCAAGAAAGGTATTACATATAGCAATCTTTATATCAAGGAAGAAGGAGACATGATATTGATAGTTGCAGTATATGTTGATGGCATCATCTTTGGTGGAGATGATGATATGTGTAAGAGGTTTACAGAGGAGATGCAAAAAGAGTTTGAGATGTCTACGATTGGTGAAATGTCTTTCTTCATTGGACTTCAAATTACTCAGCTAGATGGTGGTATCTTTATTTCTCAAGATAAGTATATCAAAGAGTTGTTGAAGAAGTTTGGTATGGAGGATTCAAAACTAGTGGATACTCCCATGGTCACTGGATATCACTTGAGCAAAGATGATGAGTCTTCGAAGGTGGATCAGACTGTCTATAGATCTATGATTGGAGGATTGGTATACCTGATTGCTTCTAGACCTAATATTATACATGCAGTATGTGTGGTTTCTAAAAGGAAGCAAGGTATGTGGAAACACTTCCTACATTGATCTACTGAGGAGAGATTTATGAAAGTTTTTACTTTTACAGTTACAAATTAAGATGCACATTAACAAAAAGATAATAATAACTTCCAAATGCAAACACAAAACTCACAACACAAGACATACGTGGGGAAAACCCTTTTAGGTAAAAAAACCCCACACTCCAAAGCCACCCAATATATTATTCAGGAATCAAGAAGATTACAATATACTTGCAAAGCAAACTTTTATAGGAGTATATCCTGTATACACCTAAAAATGACATGACTCTACCAAAATAAATATTTTTATATTTATTTCATCTTCATATTCATCTATCAATAAATAAATAAATTTATTTATTTATTTGATTCATTTCCTCCTATTTAATTAAATAAATTACATTTATTTAATTAATTTCATCTATATCAACTTCATTCTTCTAAATAATTAAATAATTTTAATTATTTAATTAAATCTTTCATTCTTCCAAATTTAAATAAAATGCAAATTTATTTAAATAAAATCTCCAAAAAATAAAATATATTTAAATATTTTATTTATTCTTCCAAATTATCTACAAGTAATTAAATAAATTTATTTATTTAATTATGCTTTCTTATCTTCTAAAAAGTTTTCAAATCTTCTAAAAATAAATTTCTCTTGTCACACAAAAGCAAAAGCTGAGTTAACTGATTTAAAGCAAATCTGTTTTATCAACAAAGCTCTTAAATTAGAAAAATATATTCTAAATTAAGAAAATGAAAACTCATCCTCATCAAGAAAGCGGTTAACTCAACAAAGCTTCTTTTTGAATGACACATGTCCTTCTTCTATTCGTGCACATTCTCTCAAACATTCTCCTTCGTTGATCTTCTTATTTCTTCTCAATCGTCGATCCTCTCTCACACAACTCTATAAATACAACCCTCTTCTTCATTTCATATCCATCATTCGAGTAAACTTATGTTGTAGGAACTATAGCGCGCCATTGGCACCCCATTTTCATATCATTCATCATCCATCCATTGCATATTGTGTTGAAGCTCATCTTCAACACAAACAAGTATCAGAGCCATCTCTCCTTGTCATCTTGAGGAATCGAAGTAAGGAAGTAAACTTCTTGAGGGCCATCTTCATCACCAAAGGATCAAGAAAGAGTAGGCAAACAATGGAAGTCGCAAGGTAAAAGGTTGTGAGTATCATCTTCTCTCTTCTTTATTTTTAATCTTCATATTCCATTGATGTTTGGGTTTTTATTATTCATTTGATTATCCCATTTTTACCCTTACATATCCAACTAGAGATCCAAGAGGTAACTCGACATCTATAAGATTCTTACATGCAACCTCTATCTCCAGCTCCTGATATATAAGAGATACAATACAATAAATTGTTATTGGTAATTACAAAACCATTAGCCAAAACCACCCAAAAGTGGTGCCTAAATTATCTCCAATCAAAGATGCCTTGTGATGTTCCAAAACACTACCAACACATGCAACTTTCCCCATTACAGTTCTTTTATGTGTCCAACATGTTTTACATTTCACAAAAACAAGAGATCCAACTTCCGAAGGCCATAACTTTTGATCCAAGTGTTCGATTGACAAACCGTTTGATGTGTCAGAAAGATCATGAAGAGATCTATCACCCTGTAACCCACTTCATTGGTTACAACAATTTTTAGAGCATTTAGGGAAGTTTTGATTTTGATAATTGAGTTTAAAACTTTTTTCGATAGTTTCAAAAAATAGAAACTTTAATATCTCACAATCCAGATATGATCTTGAGTCAAAACTCACCTGAGATGTTTACTTAGCTGTTCTGCACCTTCTGGGAAAATTTTAGGTGAATCCAAGGTCAGATGTAAACTTACTAAAATAGTAAGTCCCGCCATTTTTAGCCCTTTTGGAAACTTTGAAAGTTCTAGATCATTCTTCAAGATAAAGTGTATTCGAAAAGACCAAAATTGGGAAGAAGAGTAACCTTTCAAAGTTGCAAGGTTGAGACATTTTTCTCAACATTCTCCCACTTGTCAAACACCTTGCAAGAGCAAAGGGGGTATCAACACCATGACTTAATTGCTAGGGTTTGAGAGGCCCATAGATTCTAAACACCATCTGAACTTCTTTGTGCTCACAGGTTTTGTTAAGGAATCTACAACATTCATCAAAGTCTCAACTTTCTCCAAGTTTACCTTATAATCCTCTACCATTTCATGAAAAAAATGGTACTGGACATCAATATACTTAGTCCTCACATGGAAAGTAGGATTCTTTGCCAAACATATGGCACTATGACTGTCATAACAAATAGTAATCTTCTCTTCATCAAACCCAACATCAGAACACAATCTCTTAAGCCAAATGGCTTCTTTACAAGCATGAGTTGCTACCATGTACTTAGCTTCAGTAGTGGACAAAGCAACCACAAGTTGCCACTTACTCATCCAACTAATAGCACTACCAAACATAGTGAACACATAAGCACTGGTGGATCCCCTACTATTAATGTCACCTGCCTAATCTGAATCCACAAATCCACAAAGATAAATTGAATGCCGAGGTCTTGTAGGATAACCATGATAACATAAGGAGTACTTAGAAGTACCCTATAAATATCTGAATACTCTCTTCACTACATCCCAATGTACCCGTGTAGGATTAGCCATAAATCGACTAAGGACTCCCACTACTTGGGCAATGTTTGGTCTAGTACAGACCATCACAGACATCAAACTACAAATTGCACTAGCATAAGGAACCCTGCTCATATCCTCCATCTCAGAAGGAGACTTTGGACAATTTACAATAGATAACTTTGTCCCCATCATAACAGGAACAATCAAAGGTCTATAATCTACCATGTTGAATCTCTCCAACATAGTATTAACATACTTACTCTATCCTAACCAAAGTTTTTAATTTGCTCTATCTCTTCTAATCTCCATCCCCAGAATGTACCGAGCTATCCCTAGATTTTTCATCTCAACCTGTGTTGACAACTAAGACTTCAAATCATAAATCAAACTTTTACCATTCCTAATGAGTAACATATCATCAACATATAATGTAATAATGACAATGCGATCATTGTCAAACTTGTAATAAACATAATGATCTAATTTTGATCTCAGAAATCCAATACTCAACACAAAGGCATCAAACTTCTGGTACCACATCCTAGGAGACTGTTTCAAACCATACAAAGACTTTTCAACTTACAAACCATATTTTCTTTACCTTCCACAACGTAGTGCTCTGGCTGTGACATATAGATTTCCTCCTCCAAGTCACCATGAAGGAATATTGTCTTCACATCCATCTTTACCACTTCTAGATCATATGCTGTTGCAAGAGATAATAGGAATCAAATAGATGTTAGCTTTGAAAAGGGAGAAAAAATCTCACCATAGTCAATTCCCTCCACTTAAGAATACCCCTTCACAACCAATCTAGCCTTATATTTCTCAACATTGCCATCTACACCCAATTTTTTTTTTGAACACCCATTTGCATCCAACAGGTTTTCATCTTTCAAGCAAAGGCACCAAGTCCCAAGTATTATTCTTTTCTAAAGAAGCCATCTCCTCTTCCATGTCCTCCTTCTAGGAACCTGCATCTTTTATACCCATAGCCTCTTTCACAGTTCTAGGCTCATCAGTGTTAGAAATTAAAGAAAAAATACAACTAGAATCATGCAATGAATAACCAAACCTATCAAGTTGCTGCCTTATCCATGTGGACCTCCTCAAAGATTAAGGTTGAGGTTCTTCATCTTCTTCTAAACTTTTAGAGCTACTAGAGCTCTCCTCATTTTTAGGTCCATTAGATGTTTTTGGTTCAACTTTCTCAGGGGTGGAAGGAAGCTGAACCACATCATCTTTCTTCTCTACTTTCTCTAGTTGCAAGACAACATAAGAAGGATTGAGCTCTCTAAAGATCACACTTCTTCTATACATAACTCTCTTAGCCACTAGATCCCAAAGCTTTTACCCTTTCATATGGATGCCATAACCAATTAAGATACACTTTACAACCTTGTTCTCCAACTTAGACCTATTCTCCTTAGGCACATGTGCATATGCCTCAACCAAATACTTGAATGTGTCTTAATGAAGGATTTTTACTAGACCACACCTCCATAGGTGTCTTATCTATGAGTGCTGATGTACACTAGTAGAATTTGGCAAATAAATGACTACATGACTAAAACTTTTAGTCACGACAACTAAAAATTACTAAATTCTACTATTTTTTGCAACACAGCTATAAATGACTAATTTGATCGTCGGGTAAAAAAAACAACTAAATAATTAGTCACAAAAATAAAAAATTAGACAATATTTTATTAAAGTGGGTAATTAAAAAATATTTCGAATTGGGAAATTATTGGTGGGAGTAGGTTGTCCTAGTTACCGCCATGTTTTTTATGCTATGTTCGCGCAACCATACTTCCTAAACCATATGTTAGATCGATAAAAAAAATTATGCGTTTTATTCACTCACGAGTTAATAGCTTATAACTATTGTTTTGGCATGTTAACAATTCGATCGAATGCGGGAGTGCTCGATATGCGCGCAAGGGTAAAAAGTCACCATTTAGAGGTGTCGCCCACTCGCCACCAAACATCCTGATTATTGTCCGCTGTAACCACCAAATAATATTTAAAAAAGGTCCTAATTGTGTCACTATTAGCATGCAATTATAACAATTTTATTGAATTCATATCCGATCAAAAGTGATTGGGTCTAATTCATGGGTTAACGTTGGAGGTTTAGGTTAGAGGGTTTAATAGTCTGCACTAGGGCTTAAATTTGATAGTTGTATAGCTATATTTAGGTTATTTTGTTGTAAAATACAATCCAAATTTTAAAAAGAGTGTATCACATGAAAGGAGAGATTTTGGACAAACTGTCAAAATTTATATAGGATTATGACAATATATATTTAATTTTTATATGATTTATTTATACTAAGGCATGTCATAGTATTTGAAGGGTACTATTAAATAATAATTGTCATAAAAAAATTACTTGACAAGCAAGGTCGACTGTCAAATTTAAACCCTGGTCCGTACCTACACATTAAACGCCTAACCTTAACACCAAACTCCACCATGCATTGTAATGCCCCACCCGGAACCCTAGAGAAATGCTTAGCTATGCATTTAAAAAGGTTACATTTTTTTTTAAGCTAGCACAATGCAATCAATATAATCAACCATGCAAGTAACCTTTATTCTCTAGGGTACATAGGACTACATCACTACAACTGACATAACCAAATTAACATCCATGAATTGAATAGAGACTAAGAGCATTTGAGAGACAACACATATCTACCTCCAGTAATATAAGACATCAGATAACAACATTAGAATTTAACATGAATGAATAAAATAAATATTACAATTTCATTACAATAAAATACATCAATACAATGAATACACTACTACATCTGATTACATCTAAAGATATACATCAATGGTATAAAACAAGGTTCAACAGATATACAAGACTGAAATAGAACATAACTGTCTACCTCCTCAAGTGAGACAAGATCAACGATCTTCCACCAGATAAGTTCTCCATGCACACGAATAGCAGAAAGATGACTAATGGAAAGAGCACATCCACCTGACCATGTGGAACCCTGAGGCCCAACCCCCGTGCTAGGAGATAATGATAAGATCCCATGACCAGAAAAGTATGGTGGACAACTAGGAGAAAAAAGGACTACACATGACTACAACTCAGACCAACAATGACACCACAAGCAACTTAACAAAACCTCAAGAAGCAACCACAAATCAAAAGGAAAGAGTACAACTTGGGGATGTTAGACTGCAGAAGGGAGAAGTGTCATCACACAGCTTGTCATGAGTTGTCTTGGCAAGTCTTCCTAGGCCCCGGCCCCCATCTTCGGTTGTCCTAGTAGCCTCTCCCGATTTCCAGCCCCCATGCAAACTCATGCAAAAATCAACCATACCTTTCGTGTGGACAAGGTCATTGATTTTGCCATTCCAGGCCTTCCCATCTCATCTCAAGCCTAACCTAGCACTTGAACCATGAGTGAGGCATTCACTTATCTTAATTAGTGTGCACTAACTACCCCAAACCCCTTGATTTAATATTTAGGTTATCACTTTTTAGGCACTCTCACATGGGTTGTCCTGGACGCCACTTTGGGCTCTGGTCCCCACCGAGAGCCACTCCCCTAGATGCATCTTAGCAAATCCACCCTTAAAACACATAGAGAGATCAATCATCCAAGAACCATGAGAGCATTAAACTCTCTTGTAACATCAATAACTCATAAAATCATTTCCCCACCATAGAACCATAGCTCCCATCGCAAAACCATTACAAAACCAAAACCACGACTCATTGCCTCACCAAAACAAAAAGAACCCAAGACCACCAAGTATAGTCTTAAATTTCAACTCATAACACATAACCCTCATAACATAGGTAAGATAACACAACGATCATGGAGGAATTAGATATCATAGCGCAAACCTTCACAATATAACAATCAACAAGAGGTCACGTCCTAACAAGCTTATGCCTCTAGAAGAACTTCTAGACAACATGACTCCTAAACATGACTTCCTCAAGTCATACCCAACGAAAAACAAAACAACATTTAAAAGCAAATTCAATTAAGGAAACTTGATTTGAAATAAAAGTATTAATTATATTAAAATACAAAGGTTCCAAGACAAGGTAATTGAGATCAACTTTATACGAATGCAACTTGACTTCAACACCTTAATGTGACAAACCACAATGACCATAACCAACTCATAACAACATTTACTCACATCTTCAGACAACATCAAAACACTATAAAAACTTTAATAGATAACCTCTACCCTTAACGAGGTCACTAACTTACCTAAATGCAAGCCTTGCTCCTAAAGCCCAAGACATAGATGATTTCCAACAACAAAAATTTCTTTATAAGGAATACTCTTTGAGTTTAAAATTACACTACACTAATAAGTAATCAAGTAAACATATTCAACTAAAACCTAAACTCAATAAAATAAGAAGATTCCTTACAACTATATTAATAAGTACTAAAATTCTAATCATAAAAGAAAATTCTAAAATTACTATTTATAACTACACCTACACAAGATCGTAAATAAGGAATTAACCATACCAATATCCATAAGCACTAACTTCCATAACACTAGATTTCATTCTATAAAAACCTTTATACAAAGAACATCAAATATATACAAAAACATGACTCAAATAAACTATACTAACCTATAACTATATGAACTTCCCTAACCAAGGATATAAAGTTCTATCCTCGACCTTTCTATGAAAAGAATTATATTACAAGTCGCAATAGACAAAAACATAACCCTTAACCAATACATAAAACAAGGATACTCCTTTCCTTAAGATCAGACTCACCACTCGACGGAAAGCATTTAGATTGCTAAAGGCCAAAAAAAAAATCCAACTGATGCCCTACATACTAATCTAAACTACCGGACGACCACACTGAAAGCCACAACTGACGATCCTAACACCGAGGTCACTGAGTTCAAAAAGAAAGAGAAAAATAGAAACGACTGCAGGGGAAAATGACCCACCACTAAGATTTTGACTACACTGGAACAAAGCATCAGATAACAATGTAAAACTAAGCCTCATCTCACCAAGCTTGCAGACAATCCTCCAATCATCCTTAGGAGACTCATCACCTTTGCTCAATTTACATCCAGTTGCCATGGGAGTTTTCATTGGTTTTGAGTCTTCCATCCCAAATTTCTTCAACAATTCTTTCACATATTTGGTCTGAAAAAAGAAGATTGCTTTCTTTGTTTGAGTGATTTGTAGACCCAACAAGAAATTCATTTCACCAAGCATGGACATCTCAAATTCACTTTTCATTTGATTTGCAAAATTTTTACACATAGTATATCTTTCTCCAAAAATGATATCATCAACAAGCACTTCAACAATCAAGATGTTTTCATGATCAATTTTGAAAAAAAAATTACTGTCAGCAGTACCTTTGTTGAAACCAATCTTCAAAAGATGCTTATCCAATCTTTCATACTAGGCTCTTGGGGCTTGCTTCAGTCCATACAGTGCCTTCTTCAACTTGTAGACCATATCACCATGATTAGACAATTGAAATCCATCTGGTTGCTCTATATACACTTCTTCTTCCAAGTCACAGTTCAGGAAGGCAAACTTGACATACATCTGGTATACCTTGAAATCCTTGAAGGCAGCAAAGGCAAGAAATAACCTGACTACTTCAATTCTTGCCACCGGAGCAAAAGTTTCTTCAAAATCAATTCCTTCTATTTGAGAATAGCCCTTGCAGACCAATCTGGCTTTATTTTTTATTACTTCACCAACATCATTTAGTTTGTTCTAGAAGACCCATTTTGTTCCAATCACATTCTTGTTTCTAGGTCTGGGAACAAGATCCCAAGTGTGATTTTTCTCAATTTGCACCAGCTCTTCCTCCATTGCTTTAGTCCAGTTTTCATCATTGCAAGCTTCATTCACTATCTTAGGTCCAATCTTTGAAATCAGACAATACTCTTCTGAATCTTGAGCAATTCTTCTTCTTGTTTGTACTCCTTTGCTTCTATCACCTATGATCTGATCTTCAGAATGGTTAAGTCTTACATACCTGGGAACTTTGGGAATTTCTTGCACTTCTGATTCTTGATCAGGCTCATTGAAACTGATTTCTTCTTCCTGGTTTACCGGATCAGTTTGAATCTGACTCTTAGAAGAGGCTTAGGCTCCTTGAATAAGAACACCATTCTGATCATCTTCATCATATTCATAAAATCTTGAGGGTTTTTCAATTCCCTCATCTACCTTCACATTTGTAGTTTCTATTATCTTTCTCAGTCTCTTGTTATAACACCGGTATGCTTTTCTTTGAGTAGAGTAACCCAAGAAAATTCCTTCATCACTTCTAGCATCAAACTTTCCTAGATCTTCATCTCTTTTAATGTAACATTTTCTACCAAATACTCTGAAATACCTCACAGTAGGAGTGATGCCAAACCAAAGTTCATAAGGAGTCTTACCGGTATTGCTTCTGATTTGAACTCGATTGAGAGTATAGATTGCAGTGCAAATAGCTTCTCTCCAATAGATGTGAGGAACATTTGCTTCCATCATCATGGTCCTAGAAGCTTCCTGGATGGTCCAGTTCTTTCTCTCCACAACTCCATTCTGCTATGGAGTCCTAGGAGCAGACAACTATCTCTTTATTCCATGTTTCTCACAGAACTCTAAGAATTCACCAGATGTGAACTCTCCACCTCTATCAGACATCAGACATTTTAATTTTAATTTGGTTTCATTATCTACCATAGCCTTGAATATTTTGAATTTCTCAAAAGCTTCTGATTTCTCTTTCAAAAAAGTTACCCACATCATCCGAGAATAGTCATCAATTAGTAACATGAAGTATCTATCACCTTGCATACTCCTAATTCTTGCCGGACCACAAAGATCAGTATGAACTAAGTCCAATAATCTAGTAGAAGATAGTTCCTTACTCTTGAATGTGACTCTGCTCAGCTTACCCAAATGACATTCTTTGCACAAGCTATTAGTAGGTTTCACTAATTTTGGAAGATCTCTTATAGCCTGAGTATTGCTTATTTTGATGATATTATCAAAATTTACATGACACATTCTCCTATGCCATAACCAACTCTAATCAACTTGAAAAAATAAGCAATTTTTACCAGTACCAACCTAGTGGAAGATATTACCTTTAGTTTGGGTACTGGATACAATCTCTGTTCTGGAGCTTTCAAAGATATTGCATTTTCCATTCTTGAACCGGAGATCATAGCCTTTGTCCACTAACTATCCAACACTGAGAATATTGTGCTTCAAGTTTTCAACATATAGAACATTACCGGTTTTGTTCCTTCCATCAAAAGAAATAGTTCCTCTTCCTCTGATTCTACTAGCAGAATTATCACCAAACTTCACCACTCCTCCTTCATACCTTTCCAAATCTATGAACTTTTTTTTGTCACCTATCATATGGTGAGAGCAACCACTGTTAATGACCCAATCATCCTTTTCTTCAACTTGGGGCAGCCAGAGCTCTTTCTAATACTTTATGATTGACAGATACAGAGGATATTAGTTCTTCTTCCTTGATGGCAATAAACACCCATTCACTTCCAGATTTGTTTCCTGTCTCTGATTCATCATCTGTTACTCCTTCATTATCATCTTCTTCATGAACATAGTAACAATTCTTTTGGAACCTTGATCTGTTAGGATTTTGCCTTGAAAATCTTTCCGGACATCTTGAGGCAAAATGACCAATCTTATTGTAGTTAAAACACTTAAAAGGCAATTTTCCCTCATACTTACCGGATCCTCTTGCCAGTCTCTTTGCAATAAGGGCTTCAAGTTGAGCAGTTTCTACTTCTTCTTCCAGGTCTTTTCTTGCTTTTTCATACCATGACAGTTTCCTTGATGAGTTCTCTCCCGAATCAAACCTTTGTTTACCTTTTTACAGAGGCACTGGCTTTGAATGCAGATTTAGCCTTGGGGGTATCATCTCCAAACTTAGTCATTTCAAATGCAGCCAATTGATCTCTTGTGACAGTTGTATGGGCTCTAAATTCATCAATGGTAGAAACCTTGATTTTGTAAGAAGCAGGAAGGGATCTAAGAATTTTGCCAACAATCTCATTTTTATCCAAGACTCCACTAGCATTTCTAATTCCACAAACAAGCTCATTTACTCTTGGCATAAAAGTAGTAATATTTTCATCATCTCTCATCTTCAGATTTTCAAATTTCCCTTTCAAACTCTGTAACCTTGCACATTTAACATACTGGTCTCCCTCATGCAAAAGTTCTAGTTTTTTCCAAATCTCAAAAGTAGTTGGTAGGTCAATAACATTTGAGAGCTCTGAATCAGATAATGCACTTAGAAGAGCCTCTATAGTCTGCAGATTGTTTTCAACATCTATGATTTCATTTTGGGTTTTCGGACCACCCTGTGGAGGTACATACTGTGTTGTGACCATGGTCCAGTGCGCCATTCCCATATAGTGCAAGTGACATTTCATGCGACCATTTCAAAGATTAAAATTGGTTCCATCAAACTTCGGACTATCCTTCTTGTAAGACGACATCCTGGATCTCCTCAAGTGGTTAAGCTCTTTTTAGAGGAACTTAGCTCTGATACCAATTGTTAGACTTAGGGCACACAATTGAGAAGGGGGGGTGAATCAATTGTGCAAAACTTTCTTACACTTAACTTCACTTAGCAACTCAGCAGCATAATAATAAATTAATCATGGAAACACAATGCAATAAATCAAGAGCAGAAACACATCAATGCATGAGACACCAAGATTTTGACGTGGAAAACCAGGTTAAGGGAAAAACCATGGGGTGATTAACCCAAGAAAGTATTCTTTGTTAGAAGAATAGAAAGAACAAATGGCACATGCCAATTAGGGCTCACTGCCTGAGCACACTCCTCACAAGAGGCTCATTGCCTACAAGAGACACACTGTCTACAAAGAAATAAGTATCACATACATGAACTGGAGAATACCATCTTCACCATGCTTGAATCAGTTCCATTTAAGCCCAACGCTCCTGCTCTGCATTTCGCTCTCTTGCTTGCTACCACATACTCATCTCCACAAGGACAACTTTGAATTGACTTTGCAATCCCTTATTTATACAAGACATCAACTTAGGAATGATCATCTAAGTCGGCAAACATCCACAAGAATATCTGCAGGATGTATAACTTATCCGGTCGACCTGTCCTAGGAAGAACACCATCATATAGAAGTTGTTCTTCAAATGTGAACTCCAACTTCAATGCGGACCACAAACATGAACTGGACACGATCTAAAGACCACCACAAGCTTGCTTGAATCACCAAGAACATCCACACTTCATCTGCTTACTGAGATCCTTCTCTCCTTCATCTGAAACCTCAAGAACACAGTCTGTCATTACTGTCACAAAGGAATAGATGCTTGCAGATGCTCAAACCATGAACCAATCTAGTTGACACTCCACAAAGACTTCCTCACCACTCCATCAAATCCACAGAATAGGAAAATGCAATTCTAGATCTCACCAGACCTATCTGTATCACTCTATCATCACTAAACATCTGCCAAAACTGGTTTTACTAGAGCAACCACAACTTCTTCAGATCTTCATACGAACCTCTGAAATCTCTAAGGGATCACCGTAGGACACATATCTACAAACCCTTTAATCCACATCCTCTGATACTCATCCTGTCTTGGACTTTTACCTTATTGCCATTACTGTTCTTCACTGTACCTTATTGAGACTAATTTTCTCAATATCCTTAGCACACAGCTCTTTCAATCCTTATCATTAATGCAATAGGAGTATGTTGACATCAATGAAAACACCGTTTATGCCCATACTTGCAACAATAACAACATCAGAATTTAACATGAATGAATAAAATAAATATTACAATTTCATTACAATAAAATACATCAATACAATGAATACACTACTACATCCAATTACATCAAAAGATATACATCAATGATATAATACAAGGTTCAACAGATATACAAGACTAAAATAGAACATAGCTGTCTGCCTCCTCAAGCGAGACAAGATCAATGATCTTCCACTAGATAAGTTCTCCATGCACACAAACAATAGAAAGATGACCAATGGAAATAGCACATCCACCCGACCATGTGGAACCCTGAGGCCCAGGCCCCATGCTAGGAGATAACGATAAGATCCCATGACCAGAAAAGTAAGGTGGACAACTAGGAGAAAAGAGGACTACACATGACTACAACAACTCAGACCAACAATGACGCCACAAGCAACTTAACAAAACCTCCAGAAGCAACCACAGATCAAAAGGAAAGAGTACAATTTGCAGATGTCAGACTACAGAAGGGAGAAGTGTCATCACAGAGCTCATCATGAGTTGTCCTGGCAAGTCATCCTAGGCCCTGGCCCCCATCTTGGGTTGTCCTGGTAGCCTAACCTGACTTCCGGCCCCCATGCAAACTCGTGTTGAACTCAACAATACCTTTCCTGGGGACAAGGTCATTGATTTTGCCATTCCAGGCCTTCCCATCTCATCTCAAGCCTAACTTAGCACTTGAACAATGAGTGAGACATTCACTTATCTTAATTAGCGTGCACTAACTACCCAAAACCCCTTGATTCAAATTTAGGTTATCACTTTTTAGGCACTCTCGCATGGGTTGTCCTAGACACCACTTTGGGCTCTGGCCCCCACCAAGAGCCACTCCCCTAGCTGCATCTTAGCAAATCCCCACTCACAACACACAGAGAGATCAATCATCCAAGAACCACGAGAGCATTAAACTCTCTTGTAACATCAATAACTCATAAAATCACTTTCCCACCACATAACTATAGCTCCCATCACAAAACCATTACAAAACCAAAACCACGACTCGTTGCCTCGCCAAAACAAAAAGAACCCAAGACCACCAAGTATAGTCTTAAATTTCCACTCATAACACATAACCCTCATAACATAGGTAAGAGAACACAACGATCATGGAGGAATCAGATATCATAGCACAGACCTTCACAATACAACAATCAACAAGAGGTCACGTCCTAACAAGCTTATGCCTCTGGAAGAACTTATAGACAACATGACTCATGAACATGACTTCCTCAAGTCATACCCAATGAAAAACAAAACAACATTTAAAAGCAAATTCAATTAAGGAAACTCGATTTAAAAAAAAAGTACTAATTATATTAAAATACTAAGGTTCCAAGACAAGGTAATTGAGATCAACTTTATATGAATGCAACTTGACTTCAACACCTTAATGTCACAAACCACAATGACCATAACCGACTCATAACAACATTCACTCACATCTTCAGACATCATCAAAACACTATCAAAACTTTAATAGATAACCTCTACCCTTAACGAGGTCACTATCTTACCTAAATGCAAGCCTTGCTCCTAAAGCCTGAGACATAGATGATTTCCAAGAACAAAAGTTTCATTATAAGGAATACTATTTGAGTTTAAAATTACACTACACTAATAAGTAATCAAGTAAACATATTCAACTAAAACCCAAACTCAATAAAATAAGAAGATTCCTTACAACTGTATTAGTAAGTACTAAAATTCTAATCATAAAAGAAAATTCTAAAATTACTATTTATAACTACACCTATAGTACACAAGATCATAAATAAGGAATTAACCATACCAATATCCATAAGCACTAACTTCCATAACACTAGATTTCGTTCTATAAGAACCTTTATACAAAAAACATCAAATATATACAAAAACATGACTCAAATAAACTATACTAACCTATAACTATATGAACTTCCCTAACCAAGGATATAAAGTTCTATCCTCGACCTTTCTATGAAAAGAATTATATTACAAGTCGCAAATAGACAAAAACACAATCCTTAACCAATACATAAAACAAGGATACTCCTTTGCTTAAGATCAGACTCACCACTCGACGAAAAGCATTTAGATTGCTAAAGGCCAAAAAAAAATCCAACTGACACCCTACATACTAATCTAAACTGCCGGACGACCACACTTAAAGCCACAACCGATGATCCTAACATTGAGGTCAAAAAGAAAGAGAAAAATAGAAATGACTGCAGGGGAAAACGACCCACCACTAAGATTCTGACTACACTGGAACAAAGCACATGATAACAACATAAAACTAAGCCTCATCTCGCCAAGCTTGCATATGATCATTCCCAACGTAGAGAGACTAGACAGCAGCATAAACTATCACAAGAAAAGGTAGCATACTATACACCGATTAGGACTACACAACATAGCGACAATACTATTTTCGCATGAGATAATAATGACAGAACCACGTCTTACCTCACCATTTTAGAAGGTGACTCTCACTACACAGAAAGACTAATGCCGAAACACCGGCGAGGCGACCTTTGATTCCGACCTGCACCATGCTATCTAAACTTTACCAAGCCTTGACCGAGGGATGACCTAAAGAGAATGATTAGAGCTACATTTTTTCAAAGGAAACCTTGTAAAATAAAATATGAAACTAGAACTACTAACTCTTATATAGGTGATCTCATGAGGGTTCAAGCTTGCAGAAAGTTTAAACAACTACAAGAATTAGCTAGAGTGTTCGCTAAATCATTTCAGAGGCTAGAAGAAACGGATTCAATATTACAAGATGAAAGAAGGGTGCACTACAACGGGTTGAGAATATCATAGATTACCAAAGATGGAAAGGTAAGCTCATTCAATCAAAATGGAAAGAGGGAGATTTTTGCAGCAATAGAAATAACTTCGTTTATTGCAACAATAAAATAGTTAAGCAGATCTAAAGTTTTATCTCAAGGACTGATAAGATTATGCTAAAGATCGATTGGTCATGCAAGGGTCGATGGAATTCGCACTTATTGCTCAAGGGTGATTGATTCACAAAAAGGTTGAACTAATTACACAGTAGGCCGATTTCATTCACAGCTAGCAAAAAGGTCCAATCAGAGATCCAACTTGCATGTTCAGAGGAATCTAAGGTAAGGACGAAGGATTATTTTCTTGGAACAAAAAGATCATAACTAATTATTGGCCTAAGAGTATTTTCTCAACGTTGGCATAGGTCTAGTCAAGGGAAATGCTTAACAACTTGTCTCAAAGAAACATCATAATAATTGCGGCATGTGGATAAAATATGCTGAGAAAAGGGTTCTTGGAGGCCCTTATTGAACTACGATTGTAGCAGAAAGTTAACCTTGAGCCTTCAATATGCTTTTAGACTAAGGTGACCCAAATAAATAAAGAGAGAAGGGACTAAAGCATGCCTCAAATAATAAAGTAGGCACCAAAACTAATTGAAAGGAATACTGGAGATGCAAGGATCAAGATAAGATCACATCATACATTCAACCCCACAATCCCAATAGGGTTCTACAAAATCGATAATGAATAGATTGAAATGGGTATGACTCTAAAATGCAAGATTCCAGGTAAAGACTGAGTTGAGGGAACTATCTCAGAGAATAGAACTCTCAAAACTGTAGAAGTTCAAAGAATGTGACATGCAGCAATTAAGTGACATACCCAGAAGGGTTTTTAATGGTGTTGTTTACAGATTTAGACAATTTTCGTAGCAAGACAACATATAGCCAATCTCAAAGCATCAAGACAAAACACATACCTCGAATAAAACCTTCTTCTCCCTAGTTGTCTTCTTTTCTGATCGTTTCCCTCCCTGCAACCTTCAAGAAAGTCTCACCCAACCAAAGACCAATTCTTTGCCCCTCTAGAAAAGTCCCCCTTAAAACACCTTTGGACAGAAGTAATTAATTGTCATAATTTTCCACTTCTCAGAAGATCTCCATTTACAGGGGATTTTCCCATAATAGAATAAAAATCAATATCATTATTATCCACGACAACACACTACCAACAAACGTTAATGACAACTATTCCAAAAAATCTATTTATTCACCAAGATAACATATATGATATTAATATCCTCCAACAACAGCCGTCAACCATTATATTATCATAATTATTTGTCAACAAGGGAAAAGATACCAATTTTACTTTAAACAAAACAATTACTCCCAATAAAGGTCACACCAAAAGCATAAGAACCCACATGCAAAAGAATACTGACATCCACACAAGATCATACTAGAGAGACATACACTCATCCAACCCAACCCAAAACAACATGACTCAAGACATGATACATATTTTTTACAAGGATGGTGACAAAACAGATGGGGGCCTTTCATTATCTCCATAGAATGATTTCCATTGGTTAAGGCACGCTCAGACCTACTTAATCAAGTGGAGTCGATGCTTGGTACCTACAACTTGCACAAACTAGATGTCAAGAAAATATGCATATATCATGATCAAAACACACACTGTGACAGGGAATCGCAGTGTAGTAGGTTGCTCTTCAAGAGTAATGCTACACCGTCTCTTCACAAATAAAACATAACGCATTATCTACTTTGCCAATTAAATCCATAGAAGACATAAGCATTAAACATTAGTTCCTACCACATCATCATCAAAGCAATAATCAAATGTCAGTTATTCTTATGAAACATAGTTCTATCAAATTAACTAAACACATAATTAATCATAACGTAAGCATTTTGTACTAACATAAGCATCAGAAAGTCATCATAGAAAACATATATGAATGTAATCATCAATCGTCAAAATAAAACCATCAGAATATACCATCAAGTCTAACCATAAGGCTCTAACTAATAGTAAATCAAAAAGCAAAAATGAGGGGCACTACATCCTCTCCCCCTAGGATCAGGCTTACTCCTGGAAGCCTGCAATCAAGCTAAGGCCACTACTGCTCAAAATCCCCTAACCTTGAGGGTCAAACCCTGATGCTGAAGTACATGCACATGCTTCAAAGAAAGCTGCCTGACCTCTACCTATGGTCTCCAAAATTGTCCCCTGATACCTTGAATGGAGGTGATCAATCACTGTGAATGCCTGGTCCGACCTCCCTGCATCACCTACAGTCAGCTTGGAAGCTGCCAGCCTCTGACCAAAACCTGCCGCACTCCTCTGTGGACATTGCCTAGCTGTGTGACCCTATTGGCCCCAAGAGAAGCATCCTGAATCTCTACCATAACCTCCACCCCTTGAGAAGGCATTAGACTGCTGGAGATCATCTTTGTTGACTGCAGACTGAGTGGGATGATAACTCTTAGCCTGCTGCCAATTACAGTCTTTTCCTGACTGAGCACCGCCACCTTGTTGAGGCTTTGACTTAGATTGGAAAGACTATTGCTATTGCTTCTATTGTTGTTTGCCTTCAGTGGGTGCTCAATGATTTCTTGAAGAGTTGACTACCTGAAACTGGCCATCATGAGGTTCAACACTTGTCGAAGGAACACCTCCAATCTGCACACCTGTATGGCCACCAAGAGCTATCGCCAAATTCTCCTCCACCAGACAGGCTTTCTCTATGGCTACCTCCATAGACTTGGGTTCAAAAACATGAACCCCTCCACTGATCCGGGCATTTAAGCCCCTGATAAAATGCTGCACTAACATAGCCTCATCATCTCCGATACCCGCATACTGCTTGAGTTCGTAGAATCTATGCTCATACTGCTTAATAGACATGGCCATCTAGCTAAGCTCATGGAACTCATCTGCGTGACGCTACTTTGAGTGATCCGATAGGAAGCAAGCTCAGAACCTCTCTAAGAACAACTCCCAAGAAATAGTACTAATGTCCAAGTGCAGCTTCTACTCCTCTAAACACCACCAAGTCGAAGTACAACATCTAAGATGCAAAATAGCACGTCTGGCCTTGGTGTTGCTACCATACAGATGCATGGTGAAACACCTACCCAAATCTAACAAGCAGTTCTCTACCTCCAATCCACTGCTAGATCCATCAAAGGTAGGAGGGCGTGCCCTCAGAAGATCTCTCATGTGACTGGCTAAGGTGGTCTCCTGCTCTGTTGTCATCTCTCTCCTTTGAGGTGACCTCTCTCTTTCCCTATCCACTAGCTGATCTACCTCATGTCTAGGGCCCATACGCGCAAGAACCTCTTCGAGCAACTGGCGCAACTGAGCTCCCTCCGGTTGCCCCTGACCTTCCATATTCTAACCCTCACCTTCTCGAGCACTCTCATGAGGGGAACTAGGAGGTAGTGTACTGCCACCGCCCCTTCTGCATCCCCTACCTCGACCTCAACCTCGACCCCTAGGTATCTCCTACACTTAGGCAACAAAAACAACCTTAGGCCAAAAGACTTGGATGACAAAAGAGAACACATACCTTAAAGAGTCTACGCAACTAGGAAAGTATAATAGGATTATACACACCCAGAGTACCTAGTGTTTGAAAACGTGGCTCTGATACCAAATGTAATGCCCCGCCCGGAACCCTAGAGAAAGGCTTAGCTATGCATTTAAAAAGGTTACATTTTTTTTGAAGCAATAATAGCACAATGCAATCAATATAATCAACCATGCAAGTAACCTTTATTCTCTAGGGTACATAGGACTGCATCACTACAACTAACATAACCAAATTAACATCCATGAATTGAATAAAAACCAAGAGCATTTGAGAGACAACACATATCTACCTCTAGTAATATAAGACATCAGATAACTGTTAGACTTAGGGCACACAACTGAGAGGGGGGTGAATCAGTTGTGCAAAACTTTCTTACACTTAACTTCACTTAGCAACTCAGCAGCATAATAATAAATTAATCATGGAAACACAATGCAATAAATCAAGAGCAAAAACACATCAACACATGAGACACCAAGATTTTGACGTGGGAAACCTGGTTAAGGGAAAAACCACGGGGCGATTAACCCAAGAAAGTATTCTCTGTTAGAAGAATAGAAAGAACAAATGGCACATGCCAATTAGGGCTGACTGCCCGAGCACACTGCTCACAAGAGAGTCACTGCCTACAAGAGACACACTGTCTACAAAGAAATAAGTATCACATACATGAACTGGAGAATAGCATCTTCACCGTGCTTGAATCAGTTCCATTTAAGCCCAATGCTTCTACTCTACCTTTTGCTCTCCTCCTTGCTACCACATACTCATCTCCACAAGGACAACTTTGAATTGACTTCACAATCCCTTATTTATACAAGACATCAACTTAGGAATGATCATCTAAGTCGGCAAACATCCACAAGAACATCTGTAGGATGTATAACTTATCCGATCAACCTGTCTCAGGAAGAACACCATCATCCAGAAGTTGTTCTTCAAATGCAAACTCCAACTTCAATACGGACCACAAACATGAATTGGACATGATCCAAAGACCACCACAAGCTTGCCTGAATCACCAAGAACATCCACACTTCATCTGCTTACTGAGATCCTTCTCTCCTTCATCCGGAACCTCAAGAACACAGTCTGTCATTACTGTCACAAAGGAATAGATTCTTGCGGACCCTCAAACCACAAACCAATCTAATTGACACTCCATAAAGACTTCCTCAACACTCCCTCAAATCTGTAGAATAGGAAAATGTAATTCCAGATCTCATCGGACCTGTCTATATCACTCTGTCATCACTGAACATCTGCTGGAACCGGTTTTACTAGAGTAACCACAACTTCTTCAGATCTTCATGCGGACCTCTAAAATCTCTACGGGATCACCTTAGGACACATATCTACAAACCCTTTAATCTACATCCTCTGATACTCATCATGTCTTGGACTTTTACCTTATTGCCATCACTGTTCTTCACTGTTCCTGATTGAGACTAATTCTCTCAATATCCTTAGCACACAGCTCTTTCAATCCTTATCATTAATGCAACAGGAGTATGTTGACATCAATGACAACACCGTTTAGGCCCATACTTGCAACAATCTCCCCCTTTGTCATTGATGGCAACATATGATGTGAAAAACTATTTTAACCATCAAGACAAGAACTTCTCCTTATTGTCACAACTCCCCCTATCAACAACAATCATTCACATGTCTTCCCCCCCTTTACTGCTCCCCCTTTGATCATAAATCACTTGTTTTTCACATGTCTTCTCTCCCCCTTTGACATCTATGGAAAAGGGCACATACTTGCAATTTCACCACTTCGGAATCATACCTACTGCTCCCTCTAAGTAGCAGCTCCTCATCATCAATCTGGACCACAAGATGTGACTGTGATATCCACCAGATTGATGCACATTAGTGCACCTTACTTCATCATTGGAGGGGCAATAACCCCTAATTTCATCCTGAGATACTCAAAAGAGTCCTTAGGTAGAGGTTTAGTAAAGATGTCTGCAATCTGATCCTTGGAAGGCACAAACTCCAATTTGACTTCATTTTTGTTCACTTCCTCTCTTAGAAAGTGAAACTTGTTGGAGATATGTTTGGTCTTTGAATGCAACACCGGATTCTTAGTTATGTTTATTGCACTTGAATTATCACAGAAGATTGTGATAGGTTCCTCATACTCCACTTTGATATCTCTTAGCATCTGCTTCATCCACAAAAATTGAGTGCAACTACCTACTGCTAAAATATATTCTACTTCAGTTGTAGACAAAGATATTGCCTCTTGTTTCTTGCTTAGCCAAGAAACCAATCTCTTCCCCAAAAAGAATGCTCCACCACTAGTACTCTTCCGGTCATCCATATCTCCTGCCAATCCGCATCTGTATATGAATGAAGAGAGAAATCATGATCTCTAGGATACCACAAACCATACTCAACTATCCCTTTTAGATATCTAAAAATCCTTTTGATTGCCATGACATGAGATTCTCTAGGATCAGCCTAAAATCTAGCAACAAGACCAACAACCTGCATAATGTCTGGTCTAGTTTGAGTGAGATACAACAATCCTCCAATCATTGACCTATACTTTGCCTGATCAGCCTTAGGAGACTCATCATCTTTTCTCAATTTACATCCGGTTGCCATGGGAGTATTCATTGGTTTTGAGTCTTCCATCCCAAATTTCTTCAACAATTCTTTCACATATTTGGTCTGAGAAATGAAGATTCCTTTCTTTGTTTGAGTGATTTGTAGACCCAAGAAGAAATTCATTTCACCAAGCATGGACATCTCAAATTCACTTTTCGTTTGATTTACAAAATTTTTACACATACTATCTCTTCCTCCAAAAATGATATCATCAACAAACACTTCAACAATCAAGATGTTTTCATGATCAATTTTGAAATACAAATTACTGTCAGCAGTACCTTTGTTGAAACCAATCTTCAAAAGATGCTTATCCAATATTTCATACCAGGCTCTTGGGGCTTGCTTCAGTCCATACAGTGCCTTCTTCAACTTGCAGACCATATCACCATGATCAGACAATTGAAATCCATCTGGTTGCTCTATATACACTTCTTCTTCCAAGTCACTGTTCAGGAAGGCAGACTTGACATCCATCTAGTATACCTTGAAATCCTTAAAGATAGCAAAGGTAAGAAATAACTTGACTGCTTCAATTCTTGCCACCGGAGCAAAAGTTTCTTCAAAATCAATTCCTTCTATTTGAGAATAGCCCTTGCAGACCAATCTGGCTTTATTTTTGATTACTTCACCAACTTCATTTGGTTTGTTCTAGAAGACCCATTTTGTTCCAATCACATTCTTGTTTCTAGGTCTGGGAACAAGATCCCAAGTGTGATTTTTCTCAATTTGCACCAGCTCTTCCTCCATTGCTTTAGTCCAATTTTCATCATTGCAAGCTTCATTCACTGTCTTAAGTTCAATCTTTGAAATAAGACAATACTCTTCTAAATCTTGAGCAATTCTTTTCTTGTTTGTAATCCTTTGCTTTTATCACCTATGATCTGATCTTCAGAGTGGTTTAGTCTTACATACCTGGGAACTTTGGGAATTTCTTGCACTTCTGATTCTTGATCAGGCTCATTGAAACTCATTTCTTCTTCCTGGTTTACCAGATCAGTTTGAATCTGACTCTTAGAAGAGGCTTGGGCTCCTTGAATCAGAACACCATTCTGATCATCTTCATCATATTCATAAAATCTTGAGGGTTTTTCAATTCCCTCATCAACCTTCACATTTGTACTTTCTATTATCTTTCTCAGTCTCTTGTTATAACACCGGTATGCTTTGCTTTGAGTAGAGTAACCCAAGAAAATTCCTCCATCACTTCTAGCATCAAACCTTCCTAGATCTTCATCTCTTTTAATGTAACATTTTCTACCAAAAACTCTGAAATACCTCACAGTAGGAGTGATGCCAAACCAAAGTTCATAAGGAGTCTTACCGGTATTGCTTCTGATTTGAACTCGATTGAGAGTATAGAATGCAGTGCTGACAGGTTCTCTCTAATAGATGTGAGGAACATTTGCTTCCATCATCATGGTCCTAGAAGCTTCTTGGATGGTCCAGTTCTTTCTCTCCACAACTCCATTCTGCTATGGAGTCTTAGGAGCAGACAACTGTCTCTTTATTCCATGTTTCTCACAGAACTCTAAGAATTCACCGGATGTGAATTCTCCACCTCTATCAGACCTCAAACATTTTAATTTTAATCTGGTTTCATTCTCTACCATAGCCTTGAATATTTTGAATTTCTCAAAAGCTTCTGATTTCTCTTTCAGAAAAGTTACCAACATCATCCAGGAATAGTCATCAATTAGTAACATGAAGTATCTATCACCTTGCATACTCCTGATTCTTGCTGGACAACAAACATCAGTATGAACTAAGTCTAATAATCTGGTAGAAGATAGTTCCTTACTCTTGAATGTGACTCTGCTCAGCTTACCCAACTGACATTCTTTGCACAAGCTATTAGTAGGTTTCACCAATTTTGGAAGATCTCTTACATCCTGAGAATTACTTATTTTGATGATATTATCAAAATTTACATGACACATTCTCCTATGCCATAACCAATTCTGATCAACTTGAACAAATAAGCAATTTTTACTAGTACCAACCAAGTGGAAGATATTACCTTTAGTTTGGGTACTGGATGCAATCTCTGTTCCGGAGCTTTCAAAGATCTTAGATTTTCCATTCTTGAACCGGAGATCATAGCCTTTGTCCACCAACTATCCAACACTGAGAAGATTGTGCTTTAAGCCTTCAACATATAGAACATTACTGGTTTTGTTCCTTCCATCAAAAGAAATAGTTCCTCTTATCAAAAGAAATAGTTCCTCTTCCTCTGATTCTACCAGTAAAATTATCACCAAACTTCACCACTCCTCCTTCATACCTTTCCAAATCTATGAACTTATTTTTGTCACCTGTCATATGGTGAAAGCAACCACTGTCAATGACCCAATCATCCTTTTCTTCAACTTGGGGCAGCCAGAGCTCTTTCTACAACTTTATGATTGACAGATACAGAGGATATTGGTTCTTCTTCCTTGATGGCAATAAACACCATTCGCTTCCAGATTTGTTTCCTGTCTCTGATTCATCATCTATTACTCCATTATCATCTTCTTCATGAACATAGTAACAATTCTTTTGGAACCTTGATCTGTTAGGATTTGGCCTTGAAAATCTTTCCAGACATCTTGAGGCAAAATGACCAATCTTATTGCAATTAAAACACTAAAAAGGAAATTTTCCTTCATACTTACCAGATCCTCTTGGCAGTCTCTTTGCAATAAGGGCTTCAAGTTGAGTAGTTTCTACTTCTTCTTCTTCTAGGTCTTTTCTTGCTTTTTCATACCATGACAGTTTCCTTGATGAGTTCTCTCCTGGATCAAACCTTTGTTTACCTTTTTACAGAGGCACTAGCTTTGAATGCAGATTCAGCCTTGGGGGGATCATCTCCAAACTTGGTTATTTCAAATGCAGCCAATTTGCCAGCCAATTGATCTCTTATGATAGTTGTATGGGCTCTGAATTCATAATGGTAGCAACCTTGATTTTGTAAGAAGCAGGAAGGGATCTAAGAATTTTTCCAACAATCTCATTTTCATCCAAGACTCCACTAGCATTTCTAATTCCACAAAGAAGCACAATTACTCTTGGCATAAAAGTAGTAATATTTTCATCATCTCTCATCTTCAGATTTTCAAATTTCCCTTTTAGACTCTGTAACCTTGTACATTTAACATACTGGTCTCCCTCATGCAAAAGTTCCAGTTTTTTCCAAATCTCAAAAGCAATTGGCAGGTCAATAATATTTGAGAGCTCTGAATCAGATAATGCACTTAGAAGAGCCTCTATAGTCCGCAGATTGTTTTCAGACCACCCTATGGAGGTACATACTGTGTTGTGACCATGGTCCAGTACGCCATTCCCATACATTGCAAGTGACATTTCATGCAACCTTTCCAAAGATTAAAATTGGTTCCATCAAACTTCGAACTTTCCTTCTTGTAAGACGACATCCTGGATCTCCTCAAGCGGTTAAGCTCCTTTTAGAGGAACTTAGCTCTGATACCAATTGTTAGACTTAGGGCACACAACTGAGAAGGGGGGGTGAATCAGTTGTGCAAAACTTTCTTACACTTAACTTCACTTAGCAACTCAACAACATAATAATAAATTAATCATGGAAACACAATGCAATAATTCAAGAGCGGAAACACAATGCAATAAATCAAGAGCAGAAACACATCAACACATGAGACATAGGTTTTGACATGGAAAACCCGGTTAAGGGAAAAACCACAGAGTGATTAACCCAAGAAAGTATTCTATGTTAGAAGAATAGAAAGAACAAATAGCACATGCCAATTAGGGCTCATTGCCCGAGCACACTACTCACAAGAGGCTCACTGCCTACAAGAGACACACTATCTACAAAGAAATAAGTATCACATACATGAACTGGAGAATAGCATCTTCACCAAGCTTGAATCAATTCCATTTATGCCTAATGCTTCTGCTCTGCCTTTCGCTCTCCTCCTTGCTACCACATACTCATCTCCACAAGGACAACTTTGAATTGACTTCATAATCCCTTATTTAAAGAAGACATCAACTTAGGAATGATCATCTAAGTCAACAAACATCCACAAGAACATCTATAGGATGTATAACTTATCCAGTCAGCCTGTCTCAGGAAGAACACCATCATCTGAAAGTTGTTCTTCAAATGCAAACTCCAACTTCAATGCAGACCACAAACATGCACTGGACACAATCCAAGGACCACCACAAGCTTGCCTGAATCACCAAGAACATCCACACTTCATCTGCTTACTGAGATCTTTCTCTCCTTCATCTGGAACCTCAAGAACACAGTCTGTCATTACTGTCACAAAGGAATAGATGCTTGCGGACCCTCAAACCATGAACCAATCTAGTTGACACTCCAAAAAGTCTTCCTCAACACTCCCTCAAATCTGTAGAATAGGAAAATACAATTTTGGATCTCATTGGACCTGTCTGTATCACTCTGTCATCACTAAACATCTGTCGGAACCAGTTTTACTAGAGCAACCACAACTTCTTTAGATCTTCATACGGACCTCTAAAATCTCTACAGCATCACCATAGGACACATATCTACAAACCCTTTAATCTGCATTCTCTGATACTCATCCTGTCTTGGACTTTTACCGTATTGCCATCACTGTTCTTCACTGTTCCTAATTGAGACTAATTTTCTCAATATCCTCAGTACACAGCTCTTTCAATCCTTATCATTAATGCAACATGAGTATGTTGACATCAATGACAACATCGTTTAAGCCCATACTTGCAACAATAACAGCATCAGAATTTAACATGAATGAATAAAATAAATATTACAATTTCATTACAATAAAATACATCAATACAATGAATACACTACTGCATCCGATTACATCTAAAGATATACATCAATGATATAATACAAGGTTCAACAGATATACAAGACTCAAATAGAACATAACTATCTACCTCCTCAAGCGAGACAAGATCAACGATCTTCCACCAGATAAGTTCTCCATGCACACGAATAGTAGAAAGATGACCAATGGAAAGGGCACATCCACCCGACCATGTGGAACCCTGAGGCCCACCCCCCGTGCTAGGAGATAACGATAAGATCCCACAACCAAAAAAGTAAGGTGGACAACTAGGAGAAAAGAGAACTACACATGACTACAACAACTCAGACTAACAATGACGCCACAAGCAACTTAACAAAACCTCCAGAAGCAACCACAGATCGAAAGGAAAGAGTACAACTCGGGGATGTCAGATTGTAGAAGGGAGAAATGTCATCACACAGCTTGTCATGAGTTGTCCTGGCAATTCTTCCTAGGCCTCGGCCCCCGTCTTGGGTTGTCCTGGTAGCCTCTCCTGACTTTCGGCCCCCATGCAAACTTGTGCAGAAATCAACCATACCTTTCATGGGGACAAGGTCATTGATTTTTCCATTCTAGGCCTTGCCATCTCATCTCAAGCCTAACCTAGCACTTGAACCATGAGTGAGGCATTCACTTATCTTAATTGGTGTGCATTAACTACCCAAAACCCCTTGATTCAATATTTAGGTTATCACTTTTTAGGCACTCTCGCATGGGTTGTCCTGGACGCCACTTTGGGCTCTGGCCCCCACCGAGAGCCACTCCCCTAGCTGCATCTTAGCAAAACCCCACTCACAACACACAAAAAGATCAATCATCCAAGAACCACAAGAGCATTGAACTCTCTTATAACATCAATAACTCATAAAATTACCTTCCCACCACATAACCATAGCTCCCATCACAAAACCATTACAAAACCAAAACCATGACTCGTTGCCTCACCAAAACAAAAAGAACCCAAGAACATCAAGTATAGTCTTAAATTTCCACTCATAACACATAACCCTCATAACATAGGTAAGAGAACACAACGATCATGGAGGAATCAGATATCACAGCACGGACCTTCACAATATAACAATCAACAAGAGGTCACGTCCTAACAAGCTTATGCCTCTAGAAGAACTTATAGACAACATGACTCATGAACATGACTTCCTCAAGTCATACCTACTGAAAAACAAAACAACATTTAAAAGCAAATTCAATTAAGGAAACTCAATTTGAAAAAAAAGTACTAATTATATTAAAATACTAAGGTTCCAAGACAAGGTAATTGAGATCAACTTTATACGAATGCAACTCGACTTCAACACCTTAATGTCACAAACCACAATGACCATAACCGACTCATAAAAACATTTACTCACATCTTCAGATAGCATCAAAACACTATCAAAACTTTAATAGATAACCTCTACCCTTAACGAGGTCACTAACTTACCTAAATGCAAGCCTTGCTCCTAAAGCCCGAGACATAGATGATTTCCAACAACAAAAGTTTCTTTATAAGGAATACTATTTGAGTTTAAAATTACACTACACTAATAAGTAATCGAGTAAACATATTCAACTAAAACCCAAACTCAATAAAATAAGAAGATTCCTTACAACTGTATTACTAAGTACTAAAGTTCTAATCATAAAAGAAAATTCTAAAATTACTATTTATAACTACACCTATAATACACAAGATCATAAATAAGGAATTAACCATACCAATATCCATAAGCACTAACTTCCATAACACTAGATTTCATTCTATAAGAACCTTCATACAAAAAACATCAAATATATACAAAAACATGACTCAAATAAACTATACTAACCTATAACTATATGAACTTCCCTAACCAAGGATATAAAGTTCTATCCTCGACCTTTCTATGAAAAGAATTATATTACAAGTCGCAAATAGACAAAAACACAATCCTTAACCAATACATAAAACAAGGATACTCCTTTCCTTAAGATCAGACTCACCACTCGACGGAAAGCATTTAGATTGCTAAAGGCCAAAAAAAAAATCCAACCGATGCCCTACATACTAATCTAAACTGCCGGACGACCACACTTAAAGCCACAACCGATGATCCTAACATCGAGGTCAAAAAGAAAGAGAAAAATAGAAATGACTGCAAGGGAAAACGACCCACCACTAAGATTTTGACTACACTGGAACAAAGCATATGATAACAACATAAAACTAAGCCTCATCTCGCCAAGCTTGCAGATGATCATTCCCAACGTAGAGAGACTAGACGGCATCATAAACTAGGTAAGAGAACTCAACGATCATGGAAGAATCAGATATCATAGCACGGACCTTCACAATATAACAATCAACAAGAGGTCACGTCCTAACAAGCTTATGCCTCTAGAAGAACTTCTAGACAACATGACTCATGAACACGACTTCCTCAAGTCATACCCAACGAAAAACAAAACAACATTTAAAAGCAAATTCAATTAAGGAAACTCGATTTAAAAAAATAGTACTAATTATATTAAAATACTAAGGTTCCAAGACAAGGTAATTGAGATCAACTTTATCCGAATGCAACTCGACTTCAACACCTTAATGTCACAAACCACAATGACCATAACTGACTCATAACAACATTTACTCACATCTTCAGACAGCATCAAAACACTATCAAAACTTTAATAGATAACCTCTACGCTTAACGAGGTCACTAACTTACCTAAATGCAAGCCTTGCTCCTAAAGCCCGAGACATAGATGATTTCCAACAACAAAAGTTTCTTTATAAGGAATAATATTTGAGTTTAAAATTACACTACACTAATAAGTCATCAAGTAAACATATTCAACTAAAACCTAAACTCAATGAAATAAGAAGATTCCTTACAACTGTATTAATAAGTACTAAAATTCTAATCATAAAAGAAAATTCTAAAATTACTATTTCTAACTACACCTATAATACACAAGATCATAAATAAGGAATTAACCATACTAATATCCATAAGCACTAACTTCCATAACACTAGATTTCATTCTATAAGAACTTTTATACAAAAAACATCAAATATATACAAAAATATGACTCAAATAAACTATACTAACCTATAACTATATGAACTTCCCTAACCAAGGATATAAAGTTCTATCCTTGACCTTTCTATGAAAAGAATTATATTACAAGTCACAAATAGACAAAAACACAACCCTTAACCAATACATAAAACTAGGATACTCCTTTCCTTAAGATCAGACTCACCACTCTACAGAAAGCATTTAGATTACTAAAGGCCAAAAAAAAAATCCAACCGATGCCCTACATACTAATCTAAAATGCCAAATGACCACACTGAAAGCCACCACCGACAATCCTAACACCGAGGTCACCGAGTTCAAAAAGAAAGAGAAAAATAGAAATGACTGCAGGGGAAAATGACCCACCACTAAGATTCTGACTACACTGGAACCAATCATCAGATAACAATGTAAAAGTAAGCCTCATCTCACCAAGCTTGCATCGGACGATCAGTCCCAATGCGGAAAGACTAGACGGCAGCAGAAACTATCGTAAGAAAAGGTAGCATACTATACACCGATTAGGACTACACAACATAGCGACAATACTATTTTTGCATGAGATAATAATGATAGAACCATGTCTTACCTTTGATTCCAACCTGCACCACACTATCTAAACTTTATCAAGCCTTGACTGAGTGTTGAACTGAAGAGAATGATTAGAGCTACATTTTTTCAAAGGAAACCTTCTAAAATAAAATATGAAACCAGAACTACTAACTCTTATATAGGCAATCTCATGAGGGTTCCAGCTTGCAAAAAGTTGAAATAGCTACAAGAATTAGCTAGAGTGTTCGTTGAATCGTTTCAGAGGCTAGAAGAAACGAATTCAATATTACAAGATGAAAGAAGGGTTCACTATAACGGGTTGAGAATATCATAGATTACCAAAGATGGAAAGGTAAGCTCATTCAATCAAAATGGAAAGAGGGAGATTTTTGTAGCAATAGAAATAACTTCATTTATTGCAGCAATAAAATAGTTAAGCAGATCTAAAGTTTTATCTCAAGGACTGATAAGATTATGCGGAAGATTGATTGGTCATGCAAGGGTCGATGGAAGTCCCACTTATTGCTCATGGGCGATTGATTCAAAAAAAGGCTGAACTAATTACACAGTAGGCCGATTTCATTCACATCTAGCAAAAAGGTCCAATCAGAGATCCAACTTGCATTCTTAGAGGAATCTAAGGTAAGGACGAAGGAGTATTTTCTTGGAACAAAAAGATCATAACTGATTATCAGCCTACGAGTATTTTCTCAACGTTGGCGTAGGTCTAGTCAAGGGAAATGCTTAACAACTTGCCTCAAAGAAACATCCTAATGATTATGGCATGTGGATAAAATATGCTAAGAAAAGGGTTCTTGGAGGCCCTTATTGAACTACGATTGTAGCAGAAAGTTAACTTTGAGCCTTCAATATGCTTTTGGACTAAGGTGACCTAGATAAATAAAGAGAGAAGGGACTAAAGCATGCCTCAAATAATGAAGCAGGCACCAAAACTGGTTGAAAGGAATACTAGAGATGCAAGGATCAAGATAAGATCACATCATACATTCAACTCCACAATCCCAATAGGGTTCTACAGAATCGACAATGAATAGATTGAAATGGGTATGACTCTAAAATGCAAGATTCCAGGTAAAGACTGAGTTGAGGGAACTATCTCAAAGAACAGAACTCTCAAAACTGCAGAAGTTCAGGGAATGTGACATGTAACAATTAAGTGACATACCTGGAATGGTTTACAATGGTGTTGTTTACATATTCAGACAATTTTCCTAGCAAGACAACATATAGGCAATCTCAAAGCATCAAGACAAAACACATACCTTGAATAAAACCTTCTTCTCCCCAGTTGTCTTCTTTTCTAATCGTTTCCCTTCCTGCAACCTTCAAGAAAGTCTCGCCCAACCAAAGACTAATTCTTACCCCCTCCAGAAAAGTCCCCCTTAAAACACCTTTGGACAGAAGTAATTAATTGTCATAATTTCCCACTTCTTAGAAGTTCTCCATTTATAGGGGATTTTTCCATAATAGAATAAAAATCAAAATCATTATTATCCATGACAACACACTACCAACAAACGTCAATGACAACTGTTCCAGAAAATCTATTTATTCACCAAGATAATAGCTATGATATTAATATCCTCCAACAACATCCCTCAACCATTATATTATCATAATTATTTGTCAACAAGGGAAAAATAATAATTTTACTTTAAACAAAACAATTACTGCCAATAAAGGTCACACCAAAAGCATAAGAACCCACATGCAAAACAATACTGACATCCACACAAGATCATACTACAGAGACATACACTCATCCAACCCGACCCAAAATGACAGGGCTCAAGACATGATACATATTCTTTACAAGGACAGTGACAAAATAGATGGGGGCCTTTCGTTATCTCCATAGAACGATTTCCATTGGTTAAGGCATGCTCAGACCTACTTAATCAGGTGGAATCAATGCCTGGTACCTTTAACCTGCACAAACCAGATGTCGAGCAAATATGCATATATCATGATCAAAACACACACTGTGACAGGGAATTGCAGAGTAGCAGGGTGCTCTTCAAGAGTAATTCTACATCATCCCTTCACAAACAAAACATAATGCATTATCTACTTTTCCAATTAAATCCATAGAAGACATAAGCATTAAACATTAGTTCCTACCACATCATCATCAAAGCAATAATCAAATGTCAAATATTCTTATGAAACATAGTTCTATCAAATTAACTAAACACATAATTAATCATAACGTAAGCATTTTGTACTAACATAAGCATTAGAACGTCATCATAGAAAACATAAATGAATGTCATCATCAGTCATCAAAATAAAACCATCAGAATATACCATCAAGTCTAACCATAAGGCTCTAACTAATAGTAAATCAGAAAGCAAAAATGAGGGGCACCACATGCATTCACTCCATTTCATATGCATGTCAGGTTTGATGATGAAATATTTCCCACAGTTTTTGGTGGTAAAACTTCATTCCCATCATTTCACCAAGCTCTCATGGGATGGAAGCTTGTGGAGTGGCATCAATGGTGTCTTCTATCCACGGTTTGAGGTAACGACAAACACCATTCTCCTTTCAAAATGCAAATAAGGATACTCATGAATCTTTTTATTCAACATATTTGTGGACCCATGAAGGGTTTCTCTGCTGATTGAATAATGATTACTACTTGTTCTTAACTAATTCGTCATTCATTTTCTTGTTGAGTCTGGTGGTGGATTATTTCCCATGATTTTTTTGGGGTAAAATGATCATTTCCTACTCTCCATTTTACTGCACACTCACGGTCTAGTAAACCCTCCATGGTTTCATGATTTTGTCTGATAAAATGATGAGGCATCTCACGGGTTTGACCACATGTTTGTATAAAATAATGTATTTGTCTGCTTTGACCTTTATCTTAATAACCCATGTGAATTTGGGCATAAATCTGCAAAGCCGACGTATTTTGGCATATATATGCAAACCCATATGTTTTTTTCCATATATCTAAAAACCCTTGCTTGGTTTTTTTTGGCATATATGTGATTAAGGAATTAATATCATGAAACCCTTGCTCGGTTTTATTGGCATATATATGAAAACCCATATCTGTACCATATGTCTACAGAAAATAATATATTTGTCTGCTTGGTCTTTTTTCTTAATAACTGATGTGTATTTGTATGCATTCATATAATTGTATGCTTGGACCTACTGATTGTATACATTCATATAATTGCATGCTTGGACCTATTGATTGTATGCATTCATATAATTGTATGCTTGGACCTATTGATTGTATTCATTCATATAATTGTATTCTTAATGTCTCAGGATTGTGTTGCCAGCTGAATACAATAGAGCACATCTTAATTTTGGAGCTACTTTTGATATATATATATATATATGTAGATGTATAATATACATGCATATGTATAATATACATGGATATGTATAGGCATATGTATGCATATACATATGCATACATATATGCATCTATACATGTAAAAATGCATAGTGTGTATGAATGTGTTTATATATGTCAACTGAATACAGTAGAGAACATCTTCATTTTCAGTTATTTCTCAGGGTTTATATTTGTCATTTATTTCATAAAAGGTTCCTTTATATTTTGTGTCTCTTGTTCATTCAGCAAATTGATATAAGCATGTAGAATCATCCTATAGTGCCCTCCATTTTCACCTTGGTTGTGCAGGTGGTCTGATTAAGGAATCTAAAGATGAAGAGGGAACATGAACTTCTGTAAGTAAAATGCATATTGTTATGTTAATATTAGTCATATGATGTAGTAGTATGTTGTTAGGATAGGTGGAAAGGGTGGCATCGTACCATTGAACGTATGGACATATGAGAATGAGATATGAATGTCAGAGTTCCTTTCCTAGTGCTTCGGCTATTATGTGTACTCTAATTGGTATGTTTGAGTGAACAAGTATCAAGAATCAACTCCACTTGAATTAACAGGTCTGAGCGTGCCTTAACCAATGGAAATTGTTGACCAAAGATAATGTAAGGTTTTTCCCTCAGCTTGTCATCAACCTCAAAGAGGCTGATTTTCCAGTCCTGTGTCCTGTCTATATGATCATATTGTGAGTCTCTGATGTGTGATTCTATTTGTCGTCAGGTTTCACTTGGTATGCAGCTTGTCAGGTCATTTCTATGTGGTTAATTGTTTTATTAAAAAGAGTTATTGGTATCCTTTTAATACGTAAACAATATTTATTAGTGGAAAATAAATAAAATTGTATTATTATTATGAGGATTTAATTATTAATCTAATATGAAAATAAATTTGTAATTAATAAACATTTTGTTAATAAATTTTGTGCGTGTGTGTGTTGTCAAGATATTCTACTTTTTTTTACGTAAATCTTTTAATTACGTCATTGATGAGTTGTCTTGGATAGTAAATCCAAAATTAGATTGAATCTTACTGTTAGTGGGAAGGAAATAAATGTAATCAATTTTCTAGAGAGAGGGGACGTGGGTAACGTTGGGGAGTTATTGCATTTAAGTTATTTTACTTACTATTTTTGAGGCGGCGGGGATCGGTATATACTCTTGTCATTGCATTATCAAGAAAGGGAGTTTTTGTGGAAGAAGAATTGGAGGGCTACTTCAAGGATAATGGGGGAAAAAGTAGAAAGGGGAAAAGACAAGAATTTGGGAAAAGAACAATAGATTTCTGGTATGTAATTCTTTTGAAATAATGGGGTTTATTATATCTGTGTATAGTGCCATTGTTGGGATTATATTTTGAGCCTAGTCTATGGATTCTCCATTGCTTTGCCTCTCATCTGTTAGGACGTAGCTAGCTCAAGAAATCTTGTCTCTATCTGCTGAACGCACTGTGAAAAATCTATTGCAGCTACTGATTATTAATTTCCTATCTTATAAGATTATTTGGCTGCCGAAAAATTAATTAATTTACAGCAAATATTAAATAATAACACAGCTGCAACTTCACGGAAAAATCACGGAGATAGAAAAATAAAATCAACACAATATTTTGGACAAATTGTCCCTGGAAAAACCTCGAAGGGAAAACCAGTACTGCAGATGAGGAACTTTATTAAATCAAATCAAGAAATACATAGACTGCTTGCCTTTTACTGGCAGAGCTCCGGCAATGATCTCCTCCGAAAATTCTTCTCCCAATTTCTCCTATAGAAATTCCACTACTGCTGTCTTGAACGCTATCGCTGCGCCTTTGCTCTCACTGCAAATCAATTTGCTATCACCGCAAATTTATTTATTTGCTATCGCTGCAAATACTTCTCAGATCTGTGTTCTCCAAATGCCTACTGATCCTCTTTTATAGTCCCCTCATTGAAAACCAATGGCCATGATTTAATCTTAATCAATGGCTAGGATTAATTAGACTCTAAACCCTAATATCTAGAAGTCTCTCGAGAAATCAATTATCTAGGTATGGAGATAATTATTCCAGCTGTGTTTCCAGCCTCGAAATCACCACCCGAGACTAGAACACCTGTCCAAGCTGCATTTAAAATTAACACGCACTGGATATGCCATGTTATGTTTATTCTTTCACATGCTACTTTTAGACCTTAATCTGTGTATGTTTTCATTTTATAATTCTTCATTAGGATGTTTCATTGGTTTCCATACCAACCATTGCATCTTGTTGCTTATCAAAATTATATCTTTTCTCCAATCGATTTATATCTACCCATATGCTTTTTTTTCTTTAATACAATATGTTTCCTTCTTGGCCTATGTATAATTCTTATTAGCCTTTACATATTCACTCAAATTCTTAATTGCCCTGTTAATATCTTAGTCGACCTATTCTACAAGCCTCATTCATAGTTGTATAAATAAAAGGCTTCTTAGGATGCATCTATTACTGTATCACATACCTTGATATGAATGTAATAGGGATGAGCAATTGGCTTTCTCATCAGTGCTCTGTATTTTCATTTCCAAAAGTTTCTTCAGAGTTTTGATTTTATTTTAATTATTTTGTATAATATCTGACACTGCTCTTCATTCTTTTATTTCCTTTATCTTGTATAATAGATGCAACTATTTTTCACTAAAAATATGCACAGTGATTTGGAGCTGTGCACCATTTGTGATAGCTTGTGTAATAATTTAGAGTTGTAAATCAATTGTGATAGCTTACTCACTATTTCAAGGAGTTGCTTATGATGTTTCTCTATGTGTTTTACTACTCTGCGTTTCATTTTCCTTTGCTGTGCAATTTTCTATTGATGGCTATGTTAGGGTTTTATTTTTTTTTATTTTGATTTAAACGAAGCCATTATGCATTTACCCTATATGATCATTTCAGTTTTGTGCCTTTTTTGTGCTTCCTTACTAAAAGTTTCTTCAGCCTTTCCAATAAACTCATTTTGCACAAATCCAACGAAAGTTTCTAAGCATTTTGACATTTTGCATTCAAATCTACTATAGCATTCCAGTTTCGATTATCTCTCACATCCACCCCTTACGTTTCGATGGGAGACTATATTCTCTTCTATGATCTCCTTTCGGCGCATGCAAAGAAGACATTAGCAAAGGGTGTGGAAATTTCCTTTTTACGTACCGATTGCATTTTCTATATAAGTTTCTAGATCATATCTGTAAGTGCATGTATTTGAGGCGCTTGCTATTTCAATTTCTATATTTGACAAAAAGACATTATAAGCACTATTCCCGTGGATGCATATTATCAGTATATTTAGAATCACCACTAACCTTTCCACATTTTCTTTTTATGTGATGAAGATGGTTCACATCTCATACAACTTTTGCTCTCACAATATTTTATGTATTTGTTTGCCTCTTCCTTTTAATTCTTTTCCGGCTAGGTAGCATTCCCTCATAGCACTATGTTCTGAAAATTTAAACCCCTCTTTGCTAAGACATATGCAATAAAACTAAAGCTTATTTATTATTGTTGTACTTGGATACCATAGTCAAATGATAAGTATCAACAGAGGAACTGCTTACAAGAGCACCCTTTTAAGAATAGGTTCTTTTACTCAAGTGGTTGTGTAGTTATCCTTACACCATCATAATTTATGCTAAATATATTTCAGAAGCAAAGTTATATCTATATTTTAACTCAACTTAAAATGGAGAATTAATTAAGTTTAGTTAGTGTTTAGTTGAATAATAGTTTCTTAATTATTTTGATAATTTAGGCTAGTATTCTTTGGAATTTGAAATTAGTTTAGAAGGTGAAACTTTTTACTCTAAAATTTAGTTATGAAAATTAGTCCTTAGTCAACATCTTTTCTAATGAAGAGATATTTAAAAGGTGTATTACTATTATTATTACTGCTAATGGTGCACTATTATTATTACTATTATTTTAAGGTTACATTGTAATTAATATATCTATTATTTAAAGGGTGCATTCTATTGTGTTAAGGCATTCTATTCATCTTGTAATGTTTATCTATTTTGCATGTTACAATCTTGGCTTTGGTAAGAAGGTTTCAAAGAAAAAGTTAAGACTATTGTTTTAAGGTTATAGCTTTGAGCTTGTTTTAAATGAAAAAATGAATTTTAAACTTAATATTCTACTCCTTAATTTCTATATAATTTTATCTTGCAACTTAATCTTATGAATGCTTATAAGATAACATGAAAAGTTCTAGTTAGGGATATGGTTTGTTTTGAAATTGGTTTTTTTCATAATAGGTCAATTATGCCTAGATGTATTTAGGTACTTGGGTTATTTATTAAATGAAAAGCTAGTACATAGATGGAAAAACTTTTAAAAATATTAGGGACCCAATCTTACAATAGTATGTTTGTAATAAATTAAATTTTGTTGTGTTATAATGAGTATGTCTTAAAGTTTTTTTTAACATGTTGTTCATGACAAGACTTGGGATTTATTGGGATTTATGTGTGAATGATTTTTAGTAGGATTATATTTTATTTACTATTATCTTTATAATATCTTTTATAGTATTCTTAAGATTCATTTTAGTGTCCTTGTTAAATTATTCTTTTCCTTAAACCTTTCTAATTACTTTTCATAGAATTTAGGCTCAATAAATGTTAGATTTAATTGATTTAAGATTAACATGATTTTAACTAAATACTTAGAATTAGAAGAGAAACTTTGTTGGTTAGTAAAATAGATGATGTAATGTATAGCTTTGTTATTAGGTAATTAGTATTAGTAAAAGTAAAGTATTTCAGAAATATAAGTAAATTTGTGTAATAAAATTCTATAATGATCAAATGTTTTACTTGTGCAAGAAACTAAAGAATAAGATTATTGTTGAAATTATTCCATCTTTGTTACTGAGTGTGTTTTTCAGCTACTAGATAGTGGTTTGAAATGATTTAGTTATTATCTATAGGTTTAAATATAGTTAAGTGCAAATATATGAATTTATGTTACTATTTCATGAATAATAGCTTGATATGAAATAAATGTTTTGCTTAGTCAAAAGAGTTTTAGGATTTTATTTACTCAAAATTGTTGTGCATTTGAAAGTGAACATCGATGTGGGACCCTTGTGTTATAGTGGTGTCTAGTGTCTATATCTTTGGGAAGTTGATTGCAGAGGCCAGGAGGGGTAGTCATGGGTATGACCCTGGTGATTATGTAATCTTGATAATGGTTGTATATGCCTTAGTTTTATGTAATGTTTATTTCCCTCTATTTTTGATTCATGTGGTTGTGACGACTGAGCAAGATGACCCATGCCTTGCTCAGTGTACCTATTCTTGTGGTTTTGTTGATGTCATGTTCGTGATGTGGGTGTAGAGTTCTTCTTGAATGTTGTGGTTCATTATTGTTTTGAGCATGTAATAAAAATACTGTGTTGGATACATTTTGTTATGGTCAAGATTTTGGGAGTAAGATGACCATGCCTTGCTCTAGATTCATGTGGTTTTGGGACAATGATTTAAGAATTGGTCCTTGTGATTTTTTATTTGAATACAAGAAGGTAAATGCCTTGCATGGTATATGGTTATTTGTCATTATGTATTGCTTGATGGATAGGGTCTTCTAGATGCAAATAAGGGAGTGGCTTTCAATGTGGGGTCGGTGCCCAAAGTGGCTGCTAGGATAACCCATTGGAAGTTTTTTTTAATCCAGTGATAACTTAATAATAAATTTAGTGTTGGGTAGTTAATCACAAGTAATCAAGGTAAAGTATGCCTCACTCATGGCTCAAGTGCTTGTTTAGGCTTGAGATGAGATGAGAAGGCTTGGAATGGTAAATCAACTACCTTGTCCTCATGAAAGGTATGTTAGTTCCGCATGAGTTTGTATGGGGGCCGGTGGTCAGAAGAGGCTGCCAAGATAACCTAGGATGGGGGCTGGTGCCTAGGAAGACCTGCTAGGATAACCCATGACAAGCTATGTGATGACACTCCTCCCTAATGCAGTCTAGCACTCCCTAGTTATTTTTCCTCCTTCGGTAGTGTGAGTGCCTTTGGAAGTTCTGTTAAGTGTGGAAGTGATGTTTTGATGCTATAATGTCTTATTGGACAATGTTGTACTTGAGTAGTTCTTGTATCTGTCAATCCCTTGTCTTCTTGTCTGGTTTTTGCTGTGGAACCTTACATTATCTCCTAGCTCGAGGGGTGGACCTCAGGGTTCCACATGGTCAGATGGAAGAGCTTAAGCCATTGGTTTTCTTGGCATCATGGTTCTTGTTCGTGGCTTGTGTGTTAGAAGATGTATTCCTCTTGATTCCAGTTCTGCACCTATATCAAGGATGGACATTTGTGCTATTTGTATTTCGATATTTTGTACCGGAAGAAATCCTTATGTAATTGATGTGTCTAGAAGAGAGCTTTTGTATCATTGAAATTATGTAATTCCTCTTGTAAGATAAAGTATTCTGCATTTGTAAACATTATTACATAGATGTTAATGTATGTATCTAATGATGTAATCAAGTTATTAGTTTGAGTTATTTGAATAAACTATGTATGTTGTTGATTATTGTTTAATTTCTATAATGCAGTTATGTTCCCTAGAGATGTTAGTTGATTAAATGGTTAAATTGATTGTTACTTTATCAGGTGATTAATACTTTTCCTTGTTAAAAAAAAATTCTGCAATTTATTGCATAGTTTAACCTAACTCTCTAGGGTTGCATGATGAGGCATTACATTTGGCATCAGAGCCAAGTTTCAACACTGAGACCTTTGGATTGTTGTTGTTCTAGGTTAAGTGATTTCCTCTTTGTGGTGAGTTGGTAATGGTACCTTCCACCTGTGTGCACTAGTATGACATTAGAAGGTTGATAAGTATATAGACTTGTTCTTTGATTATGTCTCATTTTACTCATGTGTCTATGTGTTCTCTCTTTCTCTTCTTTGATAATGTGATGATATATATTTTCCAATATGTCTTTCCTGAATGTTAGTGCTTGTTGTTTTGTTAAGGCCTTTAGCTTATATTGTGGACACTAGTGCAACATGGTTACTGTTAGTGCATGTAATTAAGTATTGGATTGATTTAATCATTTGGTGAGTCATGAGGTTATGTGATGTTGTCATGTGTGGGGTGTCTTAACGTGGTTGTTGATAACCTAGCATCTATGTCCTAATTGGTCATGACCACATGTGGAAGATCTATTGTAGTTTATGAAAGTTATCATTGTATATGCCTGTGTAAGAACTGTGTGCAGGAGATCAAATGGGAGCTTGTGTTGGACCCATGAGATCATGAATGTGATAATGTAAGTCAATTATAGTTTTGAATTATTCTTGTGTGTGACATCATACATTTCCTTTATATCTTCTTGCATAAGGAAGCAATTGCATATTTCCATAGTTTAATAAAAAGAAATTGTATTGTATTGAAGATATAAGTTGTTCAAGTAAATAAGTAGCGATTGTGTTGCCTTAAATCCTTGTATAAAAGTTGATGTAGTTAACTTAATTTTTTTGAGTGTTGGTGTACATTCTCTAACACATTCTGGACCTTGTGTCCTTGAGTGTGGTGTAGTGGATACTCCCTTTTTGTGGCTAAAATTAGTCACATTGTGATGTGAATTTGTTTTGCAATTTGGTCGTTTTGAAAATTTGATGGTTGTTTCATGTGTTGTTGGGGGTTAACAGTGAATTTTCTCTCTTTGAACTTTCGGTTGACAGGAATGGTCACCAAAACTCATTTCTTATACTTGATTTATTATTGAAAATCACCGGCATTTTGTCACTTAAGATTGAATTTGATTATTCCCCCACTTGGGTTTGCATATTCTATTTAATTTCTATGGTGGCTATTCTGAATATTTGTTCATGTTGGCTCCGTTTCGTGTTAAGTGTTGTTTCTATCATGTTCATTTCGAACCTCTGATTGTATGTCTAAGGGAGGACTCCATGGAGGATTGTACTTTGCATGTTGGTAGTTAGTCAGAAGCATAATGGAAAAAGGATAGGATATGTATTTTTTCCTTGTTATTATGTGAATGCAATTCTCTAAATTGTATGAAGTTCTTAAAATATGTGTGATTAGATATAAATAGATCACATGGTACAAATCAAAGGTAAGGAATTGATGTTCATCTTGTTTTTATTGAATAATTATGCTTGTCTTATGAACAATTGCTTAACATGGAGGCGTATGTAGATAATAGAAAATTGCAACACTAACGTGTTATGTTTCCACCCTAGTCTGTGACTTCCAGGAGTAAGTCAAGTTGTAGGGGGGGAGGATGTAGTGCCCTCCATTTTCACCTTGGTTGTGTAGGTGGTCTAATTAAGGAATCTAAATATGAAGAGGGAACATGAGCTTTTGTAAGTAAAATGCATATTGTTATGTTATTATTACAGTCATATGATGCAGTAGTATGTTGTTAGGATAGGTCGAAAGGGTGACGTCATACCATTGAATTTATGGACATACAGGAATGAGATACGAATGTCAGAGTTCCTTTCCTAGTGCTTCATCTATTATGTGTACTCTAATTTGTATGTTTGAGTGAACATGTATCAGGCATTGACTCCACCTGAATTAACAGGTTTGAGTGTGCCTTAACCAATGGAGATTGTTGAATGAAATAAATGTAAGGTTTTTCCCTCAGCTTGTCATCAACCTCAAAGAGGATGATTTTCTAGTCTTGTGTCCTATCTGTATGGTCGTGTTGTGAGTCTCTGATGTGCTATTCTTTTTGTCGTCAGGTTTCACCTAGTATGCAACTTGTCAGGTCATTTCTATGTGGTTAATTATTTTATTAAAAAGAGTTATTGGTATCCTTTTAATACGTAAATAATATTTATCAGTGGAAAATAAATAAAATGTTATTATTATTATGAGGATTTAATTATTAATCTAATATGAAAATAAATTTGTGATTAATAAACATTTTGTTAATAAATTTTGTGCATGTGTGTGTTGTCAAGATATTCTATTTTTTTTACGTAAATCTTTTAATTACATCATTGATGAGTTGTCTTGGATAGTAAATCCAAAATTAGATTGAATCTTGTTGTTAGTGGGAAGGAAATAAATGTAATCAATTTTCTGGAGAGAGGGGACGTGGGTAATGTTGGGGAGTTATTGCATTTAAGTTATTTTACTTACTATTTTTGAGGTGGTGGGGATCGGTATATACTCCTATCGTTGCATTATCAAGAAAGGGAGTTTTTGTGGAAGAAGAATTGGAGGGCTACTTCAGGAATCATGGGGGAAAAAGTAGAAAGGGGAAAAGGTAGGAATTTGGGAAAAGCACAATAGATTTATGGTATGTAATTCATTTGAGATATTCTTGTTTCTATTTGAAAGAAATTTAATGGGGTTTATTATATCTGTGTATAAGGCCATTGTTGGGATTATATTCTGAACCTCATCTATGGATTCTCCATTGCTTTGCCTCTCATCTATTAGGATGTAGCTAGCTCAAGAAATCTTGTCTCTATCTGCTGAACGCACTGCATATGCCCTGTTATGTTTATTCTTTCACATGCTACTTTTAGACCTTAATCTTTGTATCTTTTCATTTTATAATTCTTCATTAGGATGTTTCATTGGTTGCCATACCAGCCATTGCATCTTGTCATTTGTCAAAATAATATCTTTTCTCCAATTGATTTATATCTGCCCATATGCTTTTTTTTCTTTAAGACCTTATGTTTCCTTATCGGCCTATGTATAATTCTTATTAGCCTTTACATATTCAGTCTAATTCTTAATTGCCTTGTTAATATCTTAGTCGACCTATTCTACAAGCCTCATCCGTAGTTCTTGTATAAATAAAAGGCTGCTTAGGATGCATCTATTACTTATCACATACATTGATATGAATGTAATAAGGATGAGCAATTGGCTTTCTCATCGGTGATCTGTATTTTCATTTGTAAAAGTTTCTTCAGAGTTTTGATTTGATTTTAATTATTTTGTATAATAGCTAACGCTGCTCTTCATTCTTTTGTTTCCTTTATCTTGTATAATAGATGTAACTATTTTTCAATGAAAATTTGCACAGTGATTTGGAGTTGTGCACCATTTGTGATAGCTTGTGTAATAATTTAGAGTTGTGAATAATTTGTGATAGCTTACTCACTATTTCAAGGAGTTCCTTATGATGTTGTGCTATGTGTTTTACTACTGTGTGTTCTTCATTTCCCTTTGGTGTGCCATTTTCTACTAATGGCTATGTTAGGGTTTTTTTTTTTAATTTTAATTTAAACGAAGCCATTATAAATTTACCCTATATGATCATTTTAGTTTTGGACCTTGTTTGCACTTCCTTACTAAAAGTTTCTTTAGCCTTTCCAATAAACTCATTTTGTGCAAATCCAGTGAAAGTTTCTAAACATTTTGACATTTTGCATTCAAATCTACTATAGCATTCCAGTTTAGATTATCTCTCACATCCACCCCTTTCTCTTCGATGGGAGACTGTATTCTCTTCTATGATCTCCTTTCGGCGCATGCAGAGAAGACATCAGCAAAGGGTGTGGAAATTTTCTTTTTACCTACTAATTGCATTTGCTATATAAGTTTCTAAATCATGTCTTTAAGTGCATGTATTTGAGGCGCTTTCTATTTCAATTTCTATATTTGACAAAAAGACATTATAAGCACTATTCATGTGGATGCATATTATCAGTTTGTTATATTTAGAATCACCAATAACCTCTCCAAATTTTCTTTTGATGTGATGAAGATGGTTCACATCTCATAAAACCTTTTCTCTCGCAATATTTTATGTATTTGTTTGCCTCTTCCTTTTAATTCTTTTTCGGCTAGGTAGCATTCCCTCATAGCACTATGTTCTGAAAATTTAAACCCCTCTTTGCTAAGGCATATGCAATAAAACTAACCTTATTTATTATTGTCATACTCGGATACCATAGTCAACTGATTAGTATCAACAGAGGAACTTTTAGAAGAACACCCTTTTAAGAATAGGTTCTTTTACTGAAGTGGTCATGTAGTTATCCTTACACCATCATAATTTGTGCCAAATATATTTCAGAAGCAAAGTTATATCTATATTTTAACTCAACTTAAAATGGAGAATTAATTAAGTTTAGTTGGTGTTTAGTTGAATAATAGTTTCTTAATTATTTTGATAACTTAGGCTAGTATTCTTTGGAATTTGAAATTAGTCTAGAAGGTGAAACTTTTTACTCTAAAATTCAGTTATGAGAATTAGTCCTTAGTCAACATCTTTTCTAATGAAGAGATATTCAAAAGGTGCATTACTATTATTATTACTGCTAATGGTGAACTATTATTATTACTATTATTTTAAGGTTACATTGTAATTAATATATCTATTATTTAGAGGGTGCATTCTATTGTGTTAAGTCATTCTATTCATCTTGTAATGTTTACCTATTTTGCATGTTACTATCTTGGCTTTGGTAAGAAGGTTTCAAAGGAAAAGTTAAGACTATTGTTTTAAGGTTACAGCTTTGAGCTTGTTTTAAATGCAAAAATGAATTTTAAACTTAATATTCTACTCCTTAATTTCTATATAATTTTATCTTGCAACTTAATCTTATGAATGCTTATAAGATAACATGAAAAGTTCTAGTTAGGGATATGGTTTGTTTTGAAATTGTTTTTTTTCATAATAAGACAATTATGCCTAGATGTATTTAGGTACTTGGGTTATTTATTAGATGAAAAGCTAGTACATAGATGGAAAAACTTCTTAAAATATTAGGGACCCAATCTTACAATAGTATGTTTGTAATAAATTGCATTTTGTTGTGTTATAATGAGTATGTCTTAAGGTTTTTTTTAGCATGTTGTTCGTGACAAGACTTGGGATTTATTGGAATTTATGTGTGAATGATTTTTAATAGGATTATATTTTATTTACTATTATCTTTATAATATCTTTTATAGTATTCTTAAGATTCATTTTAGTGTCCTTGTTAAATTATTCTTTTACTTAAACCTTTCTAATTACTTTTCATAGAATTTAGGCTCAATAAATGTTAGATTTAATTGTTTTAAGATTAACATGATTTTAACTAAATACTTAGAATTAGAAGAGAAACTTTGTTGGTTAGTAAAATAGATGATGTAATGTATAGCTTTGTTATTAGGTAATTAGTATTAGTAAAAGTAAAGTACTTTAGAAATGTAAGTAAATTTGTGTAATAAAATTCTATAATGATCAAATGTTTTACTTGTGCAAGAAAATAAAGAATAAGATTATTGTTGAAATTATTCCATCTTTGTTGTTGAGAGTGTGTTTTTTAGCTACTAGATAGTGGTTTGAAATGATTTAGTTATTATCTATTGGTTTAAAGATAGTTAAGTGCAAATATATGAATTTATGTTACTATTTCATGAATAATAGCTTGATATGAAATAAATGTTTTGCTTAGTCAAAAGAGTTTTAAGATTTTGTTTACTCAAAATTGTTGTGCATTTGAAAGTGAACGTTGATGTGGGACCCTTGTGTTATAATGGTGTCTAGTGTCTGTATCTTTCGGAAGTTGATTCCAGAGGCCAGGAGGGGTAGTCGTGGGTTTGACCCTAGTGATTATGTAATCTTGCTAATGGTTGTATATGCCTTGGTTTTATGTAATGTTTACTTCCCTCTATTTTTGGATCATGTGGTTGTGACAACTGAGCAAGATGACCCATGCCTTGCTCAGTGTACCTATTCTTGTGGTTTTGTTGATGTCATGTCCATGATGTGGGTGTAGAGTTCTTCTTGAATGTTGCGGTTCATTATTGTTTTGAGCATGTAATAAAAATACTGTGTTGGATACATTTTGTTATGGTTGAGATTTTGGGAGTAAGATGACCATGCCTTGTTCTGGATTCATGTGGTTTTGGGACAATGATTTAAGAATTAGTCCTTGTGATTTTGTATTTTAATGCAAGAAGGTAAATGCCTTGGATGGTATATGGTTATTTGTCATTATGTATTGCTTGATGGATAGGGTCTTCTAGATGCAGATAAGGGAGTGGCTTTCAATGTGGGGTCGATGCCCAAAGTGGTTGCCAGGATAACCCATTGGAAGTTTTTTTTTAATCCAGTGATAACTTAATAATAAATTTAGAGGGTTGGGTAGTTAATCACAAGTAATCAAAATAAAGTATGCCTCACTCATGGCTCAAGTGCTTGTTTAGGCTTGAGATGAGATGAGAAGGCCTGGAATGGCAAATCAACTACCTTGTCCTCATGAAAGGTATATTGGTTCTGCATGAGTTTGTATGGGGGTCGGTGGCCAGGAGAGGCTGCCAGGATAACCTAAGATGGGGGTCAGTACCTAGGAAGACCTTCCAGGATAACCCATGACAAGCTATGTGATGACACTCCTCCCTAATGCAGTCTAGCACTCCGTAGTTGTTTTTTCCTCCTTTGATAGTGTGAGTGCCTCTGGAAGTTCTGTTAAGTGTGGAAGTGATGTTTTGATGCTATAATGTCTTATTGGACAGTGTTGTACTTGAGTAGTTCTTATATCTGTCAATCCCTTGTCTTCTTGTCTGGTTGTTGCTGCGGAACCTTACATTATCTCCTAGCTCAGGGGGTGGACCTCATGGTTCCACATGGTCGGGTGGAAGAGCTTAATCCATTGGTTTTCTTGGCATCATGGTTCATGTTCATGGTTTGTGTGTTAGAAGATGTATTCCTCTTTATTCCAGTTCTGCACCTATATCGAGGATGGACATTTGTGTTATTTGTATTTAGATCTTTTGTATCAGAAGAAATCCTTATGTAATTGATGTATCCAGAAGAGAGCTTTTGTATCATTGAAATTATGTAATTCCTCTTATAAGATAGAGTATTCTGCATTTGTAAACATTATTACACTGATGTTAATGTATGCATTTGATGATGTAATCAAGTTATTAGTTTGAGTTATTTGAATAAACTATGTATGTTGTTGATTATTGTTTAATTTATATAATGCAGTTATGTTCCCTAGAGATGTTGGTTAAATGGTTAAATTGATTGTCACTTTATCGGGTGATTAATACTTTTCCTTGTTAAAAGAAAAATTCCACAATTTATTGCATAGTTTAACCTAACTCTCTAGGGTTGCATGATGGGGCATTACACATCCGTTAGACTCTTTTATATTCAAAATAAGTGTACACATTATCTTGCATTTTCATTATATATATATACATATATATATATATACATATATATGTATATATATGTCTATATATATGTATATATATGTATGTATGTATATATGTATGTATGTATGTGTATATATATATATATATATATAGATATATATTTGTGTGTGTATCCTTTGGCTATCCAATACAACATAACAACATTCATTTATTGTAAAATGTGTTAGTAGTTATTGTCAAATTTTTTACCTGTGTTGCAATCTCAATACTTTGTATCATATATTCTTTACTTAACAACTTACTTTTTCATTGTACTTTGAGATTTTCACACAAAGATATATATAACTATGCATATAAACATGTGTACATTTAAATACATATAAATATGTATGCATTTATATGTGTGTGTGTGTGTGTGTGTGTTCATTACTACCCTCAGTTGTGATTATTTTCTTGTAGGCATGGGAGAACAAGGAGAGGTGGTGTGGCAATGTTCAAGGTGAGCAATTCAGTCAATGTGTTTTAAGGATTTTTTGTTCATATGGCTCTAACTTTCAATTTAATAATGCACTAGTTCCTTCACTAGCTAATATGTCTTTTTAGTTATTTCATTAACTATTGTTCATTTATGTTTGTTCTATTATATATTTTTGTTTTGGCAGGCATGTCAAATGGGTGGGGGTTTGTAGATCATGTCAATTTCTAAGCTAACAATTCAGGTAAATTCTTTCAAGACTTTACTTTGGCATGACCCGATAGACATTGTGTTCTTTTATAATGTTCATTATTCTTATTCATTTTACACTTACATTTGAATTTATAATTTTATTGATTTCATATTATATGTGTTGAAGAATTTACAATTTCAATTACATTAGTTTATGGATATACTGCATACACACACACATTCATTTAATTTATGGATATGCTACAATTATTTGTGCTGAAGAATTTACAATTTCAATTACATTAGTTTATGGATATGCTGCAATTATTTGTGTTGAAGAATTTACAATTTCAATTACATTAGTTTATGGATCCAATTGAGACAATATTTAAGGGCCTATAGAAATTGGGACCACCGGGGAACATGAAGTTGAGACAACCAATTTATCTTCACCAATAATGCCCTCAAGACTTTGTAAAATACTCAATGATGCAACCAAATAGTTAGTCTAAAAATTCCAGCCATCTACTATTCCTACATTTGAGACCTTGTCAACTAGACAGCCGACCTCTCTTATGAGATTCAAGGTTTGACAATTGCATTTTGCTAAAAGTTTTCATGGCCTCTTCAACAAATCCATTTTGTGCACATCCTGTAATCATTGAAGTTTATGAGATGACATATCTTTGAGGCATTTTGACAAATAGTTTACATGCCCCTATTGGGCAACTGCAACAAGAACATCCAACATAATTCTACTTTAAATTATGCTTTGATGGATGTCCATACCTTGTTTTGAAGTTCCCATTTTGGCATGGGAAGTACATTAGCAAGTGTAAATGGATCGGGTTGAAGATCTACTTGTTGCATATGGTGAAACAATGTGATGTGTATGGTAAGTAGAATGCACAATGTCTCCTTCAAGTGACCCTTTCTACATGATATTGTGGGATTGAGATAAATAGTGGATAGTAGAGCCATTTTATGATTGTAATTGGAGCAGGTGAAAATGTGCAGTGTTATTTAGTCTATGTCTACCACAATGACATTACCAGACCCACTAGGCCTATATATTGCTGACAAGAGGAGAAATTTCTTGATGTGACTTTTGACGTAGATCTTGAAAATGGCTTGTGAGAAGAAGGCATCATTAGGATAAAATTTTAAAATTGCACTAAGTTCCCATTTCACATAGTGTGATCATTCTCCAAATGTATCTCAATTATTACATAAAATCAAGATAACCTTGGTGTTATTCTTCCAAGATTTACTTATTACAAAGTAAAATGACTTAAAGACATTTTCACCATAAACACCAAGGGGCTTCCATATAGCCCTACATCCTCCATTAGTGAAAGCCCCAACACTTTCCACTATAAGTCTAATAGAAGCTACCTACTGAAACACTTCACTAATTTTGGGTTAAATTGAAAGGTCCACAGTAAGCAACATGAGCCAATATGTGTTGAACCTATTAACATAAAAGAACAAATCATTCACCATAAACTATGTGCCTTTTGTTTGTACAAAATTCTAGCAATCTCCCTGCTTGTTACCTTTTTCCAAGTCCCACCTCTATTCTAAGCAAAGTCACCACTGGAACTTATAATGTGAACTACAATGTTAGTTTAAAAACCTTGTAACTTTAGACCATGAGCTAACAGTAATTTTTAAGGAATTTTCATCAGGATATGTTGCAAGAGCAACACTATAACTATATTGTCCATTCTCAAACACAAACTAGGAGTTATATATATATATATATATCAAAAGTAGCTCCAAAATTAATATGTATTCTATTGTATTCAGCTGGAAACACAATCCCGAGACATTAAGAATAGAATTATATGAACAAATACAATAAGTAGGTCCAAGAATACAATTATATGAATGCATACAAATACTCATGGGTTATTAAGAAAAAGGTCTAAGCAAACAAATACATTATTTTATGTAGACATATACTCAAACCCATGAGATGCCTCATCATTTTCTTACACAAAATCATGAAACCGTGGAGGGTTTACCAGATTGTGAGAGTGTGGTGAAATGGAGAGTAGGAAGTAATCATTTTACCCCAAAAAAATGTGGGAAATAATCCACCACCGGACCTGGCCACTTGAAGCATCACATATACATATATATGTATGTCTGTATAACAATTATATGTATGTGTTTATATATATGTATATATAGATGTGTGTGAGTATCTATATATATACATATATACATATATATAGAGATACATACATAAAGAACCAATTTATATATGTCAATATTTGGGTGCAGTTATAACAATTTCATTATTCATAAACACCCAATAGTGAATGGGTAAAATTTAGGGGTTAATGTTGGAGGTTTAGGTTAGTAGTCATAATAGTCCAAAACTACACATTAATTACCAAGTATTAACACTAGACACCACTATACATTCACTCTAATCAGTACTCTATGTACTACCTCTTCATCACCATGTTTGAATGAAATAACATTACAAAATTATTGCACAAAACCTAAAATATATATTGAAATAACATGATAGTAACATACTTGAATTATATATTGAAAAGACATTAGCACACAAGCAGTCTTAAGGTTTACAAAAAAATAGTAGCACACAACGAAGTCATAGAGTTCACAAAAAACATCCTAATCAGACATCCATAGATCTGATTGAGAAGTGGCGTGTCCTTGGGTATCAACTGAGTTAGCATCAACTGGAGATGACATTAACGACAGTGGATTGTTTTGCATGGCACTTGCTATACAAGCAAGCAATGCCTAATTTGCCTCTGGACTGAGCTGCAACTGTTGAGAGTAACCTATAGAAGACCCGTTTTGTAGGCTGCTAAGAGCAGAAAAGGCTCGACACAAAATATTAATCATATCCCTTAAAAAATTGGATGTTGCGATGAAAAGTTCATGAAAATAACTATAAGTAGAATGTAGAATGTATAAACCTAAAAAAACCTATAAGTAGAATGTAGAATGTACAAACCTAAAAAAACCATGGATATTGGAGGAATGTGCAGAGGATGCTTGTTGATGCTCTATAGTTTACAGATAATTATTCTTCACTCTAGCAATTGCGAATGTCATTGGCTTCTTTCCTCTTATTTATTAATTTGAATATGACAATTCAATGCACTCAATTTGGTGGTTGTGTTTCAAATTTAAATTTGTTCAATCGTTTGAATTTGTATCTACCAGTTATGTAGGTTTTTAAAGGTGAATTGATTGAATTATGCATTATATTTGGATTTGATGTTTATTTGGGGAGCCTTACAGTAGTATTTAATTGTGCAGGTACCTATAGGGAATGGAGTTAATACATGTAGCTGGCAGAGTGTGTGTTGAAGAATGTACATTTGACATCCCATGGAGTTGATAGGAGTTTTTGATTATGTCATGTAAAGCACCATTTAGTGTGCATATGTAGACATTAATATATTATGTATTGAGGGTGGGACCTTTTGCAAGTGGGGGTATTTGTAACAATAATTTTTTTTAGAAATTGTAAATGAGCTTTTTTGTGTGCAACTAGACTTGTATTATAAATGCAAATGCATGTGTAGTTGACTACCTACACTGGTTAGTTACACATTGTGTTATGAACATGTTTTGGTGCTTTTGCAACTTTTTATTTGATAAAATAAAGTTTTTTAGTGGGTCAAAGTTAAAGTTAATTATTTAAAAACAATTAAATAAACTACCAAATGATGACAATTAAAATTAAAATGACTAAATTTACTACCAATTAATGGAAATCAGTCAATTAAAATGGCTAAATATACTACTAATTGATGTCAATTAATAATTAAATTGACTAAATATACTACCAATTGAAAGAAATCAGTGAATAAATATGACTAAATATATGACTAGTTGATGGCAAAATAATGATTAAAATGACTAAATATACTACCAATGGATGCAAATCAGTTAATACAAATGACTAAATATACTACCAATGGACAAAAATCAGTGAATAAAAATGACTAAATAAACTACCAACTGACATCAATTAATGATTATAATGACTAAATAAATGACTACCATGACTAAATAAATGACCAGTTAACAACAATCAATGACTAAATTAATGACTAAATATACTACCAAATTGATCAATCAAAACAACCAATAAATGATTAAAAATGGTTTAGTTATAAATTTGGTCGCATTATAAATGACTGGCAATAAACTACTAATGGTCACGTGACCAAGCTTAGTCATTTATATGCAATTTTTAGTAGTTTTTTAGTCATTTATTGTTGTTTTTCTACTAGTGTTAGGAGACTTGTTAACCAGGTAACAAGCGGTAGCAACATCTTTAGCTCAGAACTTTTGTTCAAGACCAGCTCCACTTAGCATACTCCTTGCCCTCTCCATCAACATTCTATTCATCATCTTTGCAACTCCATTCTACTGAGGGGTATACAGAGTTTTCTTGTGCCTCTCAATCCTCTGTTCTTTACAGAACTTGTCAAAATCTATTGAACAAAACTCACCATCATTGTTAGTCCTCAAACACTTAATCTTTATGTCCTTTTGATTCTCTACAAGAGCTTTGAACTATGTGAATCTATTAAAGACTTTGGATTTACTTCTAAGGAAATACACCCATGTCCTTCTACTGTAGTCATCAATGAATAAAACAAAGTAAACATATTTTGAAATTGAAGGAACATTAACATGACCAAACACATCAAAATGAATCAAGTCCAACACCTTAGAATATTTCTAAGAACTGGAATAAAACTGAACACGGTTTTGTTTTCCATAAATGCAATGTTCATAGAAATCAAACTCAAGATTACAATCATTCATACCCTCAACAAGATTTTTATTTTTCAGGGTCCTCAAACCCTTTTCACCAATGTGACCAAGCCTTTGGTGCCATAACATTGTCTTCTCAGCTGGAAGTTTCATCTCCATAGAATGGGCACCCTTAGGTACCTAGAAATCATGACCATCGGAAGTAGATGCAATAGTCCTCTTCAATGCTGGTTCCAATGGTGAGGATGAAGACTCTGAAGCTCTCTTCTTCAAAAGAAAGGCACTATTGCACTAAACTGCATATGCATCAAGCTAAAATAGAGTTCCAATCCAAACACCATTAGCCAACACCATAGATCCTCTAGTCATCTTGCATCCTCCATTCGAGAAAACAACCTACACACCCACATCATTCAACTTAATTACAAAAAGCAGGTTCTGTGTCAAACTAGGGATATGTAGAACACCATTGATTCCCTTCATTCGTCCAATAGGGAATCAAATCAAGACTCTTCCACGGACAACAATCTTTAGGTGAGAATCATCACCCAAGTACACCTTTCCACCAATGTATTCTTCATACTTTGAAAACCAACCTTGATGCGAAGTCATGTGAAAATATGTACCAAAGTCAATAAGCCACACATCATTAGATGCACGCATTGCCAAGGCATTGAGAAACACTTCTCCTTCATCCTAAGAGGACTTATCAGAATATGAATCATAATTTTTCTTCTTTTTCTTTTTCTCCTCCTTGCACTCCTTGCGGAAGTGTCCAGGTTTGCCACAATTCCAACACAGGGCCTTGGACTTTCTAGGAGACTTAGATCTCCCACGAGATTTGGATCTTCCTTTTTCTTCCTTCTTCTTATCCTTTTTCTTTCCCTTCTCTTTAGATCTACCATGAACCTCAAGAGCCTCCTTAGCTGATGCAAAAGACTTTCTTTGCATCTCTTCAGAAAACAATGAAGAAACCACTTCATCCATCTTGAAGGTGGTAGTGGTACTCCTAATTGCCATAACAAGGTGGTCCCACAAATCTAGTAAGGAATACAGTAATTTCATACATCGATCCTCCTCCTCCATCTTCACAACAATAGAAGTCAACATGGCAACAAGCATATTGAATGTATTCAGGTGATCAGCCACAGATCCTCCATCTTCCATCCTTAGAGAATACAATTTGTTTCATAGGAATAACTTGTTCGCCAAGGATTTAGCCTGATAAACATATCCAAGCTTCTTCCAAATTTCCTTTGCAGTCTTCTCTTCATGGATATTTAGGAGCATTGAATCAACCAAATAGAGTCTTATCAAACCCTTATCTTTTTTATCTTTGAGATCCCAGTCTTCTTGAGACATTGCCATTGGTTTTGTACCAGATATGGCATCCCATAAATCCTGATCTACAAGCATGTCCTCCATTTTGAGTTTCCACAACTTGAAATTACTACCATTAAAATTCTCTATCTCAAACCTTCCAGATGTGCTCCCCATCTCTTACCTGCAACAAATAATTCAAAATACTCTGCACAATTTCCCACTCAAATGAAGATCAGCTCAAAAAACTATCTACCCAACATCTAGAACTGAAGGTGATCAAGCTCTGATAACAACTAAAAGGAAGCAAGGTATGCAGAAATTCTTCCTACACTGATCTATTGAGGAGAGATTTATTTAAATTTTTATTTTTACAGTTACAGATTAAGACACACATTAACAAAAAGATAATAGCAACTTCCAAATGTAAACACAAAACTCACAACACAAGATATACATGGGGAAAACCCTTTCAGGTAAAAAACCCCACACTCCAAAGCTGCCCAATATATTATTCATGAATCAAGAAGATTACAATATATTTGCAGAGAAAGATTTTAAAGGAGTATATCCAACCAGAGATCTAGGAGGTAGCTCGACATCTATAAGATTCTTACACACAACCTCCATTTCCAGCTCCTGATATATAGGCAATACAATACAGTAAACCATTACCGATAATTACAAAACCATGAGCCAAAACCACCCAAAAGTGGCACCCAAATTATCTCCAATCAAAGATGCCTTGTGATGTGCCAAAACACACACCAACACATGTAACTCTCCCCATTATAGCTCTTTTATGTGTCCAACACGTTTTACATTTCTCAAAAATAGGAGGTCCAAATTTTAGAGGCCATAACTTTTGATCCGGTTGTCTGATTGACAAACCGTTTGATGCGTTGGAAAGCTTGTGAAGAGATCTATCACCCTATAATCCACTTTGTCAATTATGATAATTTTAGAGCATTTAGGGAAGTTTTGATTCCTGTAATTGAGTTCAAAACTTTTTCGGTAGTTTCAAAAAATAGAAACTTTAATATCTTGCAATCCAGATATGATCTTGAGTCAAAACTCACCCGAGATGTTTACTTAGCTATTTTGCACCTTCTGGGAAAATTCTAGGTTAATCTGAGGTTAAATGTAAACTTACTAAAAATAGTAAGTCCCACCATTTTAAGCCCTTTTGGAAACTTTGAAACTTCTAGATCATTCAAGATAAAGGGTATTCAAAAAGACCAAAACTACGAAGAATAGTAACCTTTCAAAGTTGCAAGGTTGAGACACTTTTCTTAATAGTTGCTAGATATCAAACCAATCCCAAGTAAACACATGAGAAGGCAGTGAAAAGGATATTTAGATATTTGAAAGGAACTCCAAACCATGGCCTATGGTATCCAAGAGGTAATGACTTTGATTTAAGTGCTTACACTAATGTTGACTGGGCTAGTTGTGTTGATGATAGAAGAAGTACAAGTGGTTGTGCTTTCTTTCTAGGAAGCAAATTAGTTTCATGGTAGAGCAAGAAGCAAGATTTAGTATCCTTATCTACTGCAGAGGTAGAGTACATTGTAGCAACATCCTACTGCACACAAGTGTTGTGAATGAAGCAAACTCTGAAGGATATCAAGGTATTGTATGATGAGCCAATTCCTATCTTGTGTGACAATACAAGTGATATTAATATTTCCAAGAATCTAGTGATGCATTATAGAACAAAGCATATAGCAATCAAGTATCACTTTTTGAGAGAGAAGGTTGCATATAAGGAAGTGAAGTTGGAATATGTTCCAACAAAGGACCAAATAGCAGATATTTTCACAAAGACTCTGGCAAAGGATACTTTTGAGGATCTCCACCAGAGGTTAGGGGTAATTTCCCCTCCTTCTTCCTAGATGCATAGTGGTACATCTATCCAAGGGGAGTTCATGCTATATCTTGTTCCTGGAATGATAGTGGCTTCCTCTCCAGGGAAGAAGGTAGTGGTTGTTGATGTTAAGGGGAGCTTGTTTACTACAAGAAGAAGTCATAGCCTAAGAAAGAATGTGCAGGTATGTGGTCTTTGATTGAGGTAGTGATTTCCCTTTGTCCTTGATGTCAAAGGGGGAGAGATGTAGAGATGTGTTGCCATCAATGCTAAAGGGAGAGATTTTTACACATATGGTTCATAGGGTTGTCATTGATGTCAACACTATCATGGTGGTGTGATGGTGTTCATGGTTGGATGTCATGTCCCATCTAGCAAGAGAAGAAGATTATGTCATGTCCCATCCAGCAAGGGAAGAAGACACAGTGAGAAGAAGAGCAAGAGAAGATGATACAACTCATGGTTGGATGTCATGTCCCATCCAACAAGAGAAGGGAGGAGATATAGTTCATATTAAGATGGGAATTAAAAGCACAAATATGATCAAATGTGTTTCTGATGCTACTAATGGCCTGTAGTATGCATATTCCAAGTTCCATGATGAATGCATTACTGGAAGAGTGTTTTTCTATTGATTGTTTGAAGACAGTGTCACCTCTATGAAGATGTTCTTTACATGACAATGAAATGATCCACATTCCTCCACAATTGTAGATATAGCCATGTGGTTTTAGGATTGTTTTTAGGATGTAGTGAAGGTGGTAATTCCATGTTCTTAGATCATTTGTCCTTCCGCTGTGAAATTTATGCATGATAGATTACCAACATGTGTTATGGCAGAGTAAGCTAGTGATGAAGGCTCGTTGGAATGATCTACATTCTTTCACATATGAATGATTTACTTTGAGGTTTTAAGGACATGTTTATGGATATGCATTACATGTTTCCTTGTAGTTTCAAGGTCCTTGGTGGTCCACAACTTAGTTTTTCAAATGACAACATGTTGTTGTGTGTTCTAGATGACAGAGTGTTCTCAGAGTTAATGATTGAAGCTGTGTGGCACAATTATCTAATGTGCAATGGAAAAGAAGTGTTTAGGGATGTTTTATGAGTCATGAGGACTCATCTAGAAAAGTTTCATGAAGATCTTTCTTGTTTCCAGTACCACACAAGTTTTTCAAGTTGATGTGGCCATTATACTTAAAGTATTCATGTGTTTTTCTTAAAATTGTCCTATTTTCAAATGAGTAGAGTGTGTAGATGTAATTCATTCATGTTTGAAGCTATGAAGGATGTTTTAAACCTGGTTAAGAAAGTGTTGGTATCTACAAGTCTTGGATCTTCTTCTAGTGTAACGTGTGGTTTCACTTAAGACCTATCTTCTACACGTTTCATATTGTGTGTTGTCTGGCCAAATTGTAAATGTATTTTTCATGTTGTATCTAGATAAAAAGCAATGTAATCGATGTAATATCATGTATAAATAGTGAATCAAATTAAGTGAGGTGAGGTGTGATTGCAAGTTGATTGAAAAAGTTTGCAAGCAAATAAAAATAAGAATAAATGCATTATTGATGTGCGACTAAAGGAGAAAGAGCAGAAGTTGTTGATGCTATCCAAATTTATCTTGAAGACATAATTTTGATAGTGATCAAGCATAAAGTGTGCCTAATTCATCATATCTTTAGAAGAAAGTGTGAGGAAGCAAAAGTGTAATCATCAAAAGTGTGAGTTTTAATGTCAGTTTTCAAATAGTAGAAAGATTGTCATACTATAATCTTTTGTACGTGTGTTCTCATTTCATGGAGTAGAAGATTCCTTGGGAGTGACCTAAATCAAAGTTACTTAGGAAGTAGCAGCTTCCTTGGGTTATAACCCCTAAAACAAAGTTATTATTTGAGCTTCATATTTTGTGAGTTAATCCTCATCATGGTTTCCCTTCTAGGGTTTTCCACGTATATCTGGTATTATGTGTTTGTGTGCATTGTGTTAATCTTTCATGTTCATGTTGATGTTGTGATGCTTAAGTTCTAAATCTGCTTTGGATAAGTTGAAGTTGTTAAAATTGAAAATTATTTAGATATTGATTCACCCCCCTCTTAGTATCCTAGTGTGTTCAACACTATTCACATCAATGTTAGAGGTGGTACAACCGTTCTTGTTAATAAGAAGTGGTCTACATATGTGGTAATTTCTGGCTACTCTCCTTGTAATAGGGGAGTCTAGATCATTATTAAAAAAGATAATGTGAAATTTAGTATTTTCTCTATATATGTAGTAAATGATTATAGAGATATAGTTGATCTTTCAAAATGACTTGCCTCTTCTTTACCAAAAGCCCCCTAGATTATAAGGGGAGACTTTAACATGATTGAACAAAAAAAGGATAAGGTAGGTGGAATTCTTTTGAATTGTAAAGGAAATGAGTAGTACTTTTGGTTAATGGAAATGTTTTGAAGATTTTTGATCCTCTTGAAAATAATAAAAATAGCAAAAGTATATATGGTTCATGTGGTGTAACAATCAAAAGGATGGGAAAAGAATATATTCTAGACTCGATAGGTTTTATGTTTAGAAAAACAATTTTTGTTTCTAGAATATCATCAATGATAAATGCATTCAAGTGCTTCCTTGTGCTACGTCTAACCACTATCCTATTGAGACAAATATTTTGATTAAAGGAACTAATAGTATTGAAAATATTAGAAAAGAGAACACATTCAAATTAATCACTAGTTTTTTAAAAGGTAAATATTGTCTAGAGATGGGATCATGACCTTGAGAAAAATCAATAAGGAATGTTTCTCTAATGCTTTTTATATTGATTATTGAGAAAACCTGATGCAGGGACTTCCGGAGGTCATAACTTTTGACTCGGATGTGGGTTTTCTATGAAATTTTACAGGTGGATGCATTATGAGGTGGCCAGTGGTTTCCCAACCCTAGTTGGTTGGACCTTGTCTTGGCACTTTTTCGGGGCTTGAAACTTTCATCTTGGCCCTCAAAATGGCAAATTAGTGTTTTTTTCTAGTTTTTTAAAAGTTGCTTTTTTTAATAACTCAAAACTCATGTTTCAAATTTAGGATGTTAGTTGGTTTTTCATCCTACCTTAGCTTTATGAGCTTTTTGGGAAAAAACTGGATTCTCAAGTTATGATTGTAAAATTACCTAAAATGGCAAAATCTGACAATTGTCGAAATCTACCAAAAAAGGTATTTTTTTTATTTTTTTTGTTTTCTTAGATATAAGAGAGTTTTCTCTCATTGTAGCAGAGAGTTGATGAATAGAAGTTTTGTTATGTTTCAGCTTCCAAATTTTTGTCTCTCATGTTTAATGGCACAATTCTGTTGAGTGTATGTTGTGTGCTGCATCATTTGGTATCAGAGCCGGAAGATGGCTCGGAGAGGAAGAGGAAGAGGCGGTCTTGCCCAGATGCATAGAGAAATGCAAAATCTGCAAAGGCAAATAGCAGAACTTACAACACGGATGGAAACCCAAAGACTGGGTAGAGGAGGAGATGAATCTGATGAAGAGATAGGTCAAGGAGGTGCAAATCAATATACAGAACATGAAGAAGAATAATTAGAAGGCATGAGTTTTGAAGAGAGGATGCTCAGGGCCTTAGAAGGAAAAAATGAAGGGATCAAGGTAGATGTTTCAGATTATGTAGGTAGTCTTAAACCAGAGGAGTTGATAGACTGGTTGAAAGGCATGAGAATTTTTTTTGAATGGAAATCCATGACAGAGGAGAAGAAGGTAAAATTCACATGCACCAAATTAAAGGGTCATGCAATGATTTGGTGGGATCATCTTCAAAAGGAATGAACAAGGAAAGGCAAGGATAAGATCAGGACATGGAATAAAATGGAGAAGAAGTTGAGAGAAAAATTTTTGCCCATAGATTATGCGCAAACCCTTTTTCGTAGGTTTCAAAATTTAAAGCAGAACCTCTCTTCTGTGCAAGATTATACAAATGAGTTTTATGCACTGTCTATACATATAGAGCATCAAGAAACTGATGAACAAATGGCTTCTAGATATGTGAATGGCCTGAAATTTTCTATTCAAGATGAATTGAGCATGCATCGACTCAACAATATGGAAGAGGCTTACCAATTGGCTCTAAAGGCTGAAGAAAAACAAAATAGACAGTACCATCAGAGGAATAAAAGAGGAAGAAGGGGTACGTCAACCCCATTTCGAGGAGGTTCAAATTATGGCAGGGGAGAGTCATCCCATGGTTTGGAAAAATAAGTAGACACTCGGCAAGATCCTCCGAATCAAGAACAAGGAAGGGGATTTCAAAGAGGTAGAGGTTATGGTAGTGGTAGAGGATGGGAAAACCAGAGAAGGCCTTTCACTTGTTTCAAATGTGGAGAAGAAGGTCATAGGGCATTTGAATGCTCCAATTATAACATGCAAGAAAGAAATCAAGGAGGACAACATAGGGTGAACATGATTCAAATGCAACATGAAGTGGAAGGGATAGAACTGGAGGTTCCACCAGATGTGGGAGAAAGTCTCATGATGAGAAGAGCAATGGTGATTCCAGAGAAGGAGAAAACACAAGCCAAAAGCTCTGATGGTTCATGGCTTCAAACCAATATCTTTAGAACCAGATGCACTTCAGGTGGCAAGGTATGTCAAGTCATTGTTGATGGAGGTAGTTGTGAAAATATGGTTTCTAAAGAAATGGTAGACAAATTGAATTTACATTGTGAAAAACATCCTCATCCGTATCGCATTGCATGGTTTAAAAAGGGAAATGAAGTCACTGTTGACAAAAGATGCCTAATTAAGTTTAGCATAGGGAAGATCTATCAGGATGAGATATGGTGTGATGTTGTCCCAATGGATGCCTGTCATGTGTTATTGGGAAGGCCATGGCAGTATGATAGAAAAGTTATGCATGATGGAAAGAAAAACACATACACCTTTTGGAAAGGTGGTGCTAAGGTGATTTTATTGCCTCTCAATGATGAAGGAAAAGGTGAGACCATGTTGTCTGAAAGAGATCTTGTTAAAGAAATGAAGGTGACAGGGTGTTGCTATGCATTAGTAGTGAAAAAAGGTGAAGAGGAAGACATTTCAGTTCCCCCAGAAGTAGCCGAGCTATTGAAAGAATTTGTTGATGTTTTACCTAATGAATTACCTGATGGTCTACCGCCAAAGAGAGATATTCAGCATCATATTGATTTGATTCCAGGTGCAACTCTACCCAACCAAGCAGCTTATAGGATGAATCCAACACAACATGTAGAGATGAATAAGCAAGTAACAGAACTCCTAAGTAAAGGTGTGGTGAGAGAGAGCATGAGCCCATGTGCTATACCTGCATTGTTAACCCCAAAAAAAGATGGAACATGGAGGATGTGCACTGATAGTAGAGAAATTAATAAGATTACCATCAAGTATCGGTTTCCTATACCTCGTATGGAGGACATGATGGATGTCCTTGTAGGGGCTAAATATTTCAGCAAGATCGACCTATGAAGTGGCTACCACCAAATCCGGATTCGAGAAGGGGATGAGTGGAAGATAGCCTTTAAGACTGGAGATGGATTATATGAGTGGATGGTTATGCCATTCGGGTTATCAAATGCACCTAGCACATTAATAAGATTGATGAACACTATACTACACCCTTACATTGGTAAGTTTGTGGTAGTTTATTTTGATGATATTTTGGTATTTAGTAACAGCAAAGAAGAGCACCTACAACACTTGAGGATCATCTTTGGTGTGTTAAGGAAGGAGGAGCTCTATGCCAATTTGAAAAAGTGTAGGTTCATGCAGGATAGTTTGGTTTTTTTAGGCTTTGTCATTTCTAAAGATGGTGTCAGAATGGATCCAGAAAAGCTCAGGGTAATTCTAGAATGGCCTAGTCCAAGCAACATCACATCGGTAAAAAGTTTTCATGGCTTGGCCACTTTCTATCAAAAGTTCATTCAAAATTTCAGTAGTATTGTAGCTCCTATAACAGATTGCACTAAAGGGAGAGAGTTTGTATGGACCAAGGATGCTGAGGAGAGCTTTAAGTACTTGAAGAAAAAGGTAATAGAAGCACCTATACTTGCATTGCCAAATTTTGATAAAGTATTTGAAGTAGAATGTGATGCCTCCCATGTGGGAATAGGTGCTGTGCTGAGCCAAGCTGGAAAACCTATAGCTTTCTTTAGTGAAAAGTTGAATGCAGTGAGAAAGAATTATTCTACTTATGATTTGGAATTTTATGCAATTGTTCAAGCATTGAGGCATTGGAGACATTATCTAGTTCCCCAGGAGTTTGTATTGTTTACAGATCATATTGCATTGAGATACTTGAACACATAGAAAAAGTTGAATAGTAGGCATGCCAAGTGGGTCTCTTTCTTGCGAGGTTACAACTTTGTGCGGAAGCATAAGTCTGGAAAACAAAATCAGGTTGCAGATGCGTTAAGTAGGCATGTTGCACTTTTGACCACAATGGAAGCTGAGGTGATTGGTTTTGATGCCATAAAAAATTTGTATGAGTCTGATGATGATTTTTGGGAGATTGTGGAACAATTGAAGGCACCAATATCTGGTAACTTGGATCACTCTAGGGGTGAATATTTTATGCAAGATGGGTATCTATTTAAAGGAAAACAACTATGCATACCGGCTGGCTCTATGAGGGACAACATTATCAGAGAATTTCATAGTAGTGGGTTGGCTGGACATTTTGGCAAGGACAAGACAATAGCCTTGATAGAAGATAAATATTACTGGCCAAAGATGAAAAGGGATATAACTAAGTATGTAACAAGGTGTAGAATCTGCCAAGTGGCTAAGGGACATTCATAGAATACAGGATTGTATATGCCCTTACCAGTACCAGCTGCACCATGGACAGATTTGAGCATGGACTTTGTGTTGGGACTTCCACATACTCAACGAGGTAATGATTCCATTTTTGTAGTTGTTGATAGGTTCTCCAAAATGGTTCATTTTCTTGCCTGTAAGAAAACTAATGATGCAACGAGGGTAGCAGAGTTATTTTTTTCAGAAGTTGTTAGACTACATGGTGTTCCAAAGACTATTACCTCTGACAGGGATACCAAATTCTTCAGTCACTTCTGGAGGACTTTATGGAAGAAGATGGGGACCAAGTTACATTTTAGTAGTGCCTATCATCCTCAAACAGATGGGCAAACAGAGGTAGTTAATCGGAGTCTAGGAAATTTGCTGAGGTGTATTGTTGGAGAAAAGCTAAAACAATGGGATTTGGCATTACCCCTGGCCGAATTTGCCTATAATAGTTCTGTTAACCGATCAACAGGAAAGTCCCCTTTCCAGATTATGTATGACAGGAATCCTTAGGGTGTTCTAGATTTGGTACAGTTACCAATGAAAGATTAGGTCAGTGATGATGGGGAAGCATTTGTAGAACACCTTCAACAGTTGCAGCAAGAAGTGAGACAGAAGTTGCAGGACAGTAATGAGAGGTATAAGAATTCAGTGGATACTAGTCGGCGACATCAGACATTCAGTGAAGGTGACTTAGTGATGGTATATTTGAGAAAAGAGCGGTTTCCTATTGGAACATATCACAAGTTGAAGTACAAGAAAATTGTTCCTTGCAGAATTACAAAGAAGATCAATGATAATGCATATGAGGTCAGTTTACCAGTTGATCTCGCTATTTCTCCCGTGTTTAATATTTCTGATTTATATGCATTCGATGGTGAGGATGATGCTGACGATAGTCAACTAGAGGTGGCATGGCACAACCACATTCCCCATAAGAAGAAGGAAAAGATTGCACAGATTCTTGATAAGAACACTATCTACACTCGGCAAGGGCGTTACAACAAGTATTTAGTACAGTGGGAAAGATTGCCACAAATAGATAGCACATGGATTACAGAGTGGGAAGTGTAGAGGTTAGATCCTGTCAAATGGCAGTAGTTTGAAGACACTCACTTGCAGGAGCTGCATTTTTTTCAACCAGAGGAGAATGATGCAGGGACTTCTGGAGGTCATAACTTTTGACTGGATGTGGGTTTTCTATGAAATTTTACAGGTGGATGCATTATGAGGTGGCCAGTGGTTTCCCAACCAACCCTAGTCAGTTGGACCTCGTCTTGGCACTTTTTCAGGGCTTGAAACTTTCATCTTGGCCCTCAAAATGGCAAATTAGTGTTTTTTTCTAGTTTTTTAAAAGTTGCTTTTTTTAATAACTCGAAACTCATGTTTGAAATTTAGGATGTTAGTTGGTTTTTCATCCTACCTTAGCTTTATGAGCTTTTTGGGAAAAAACTGGATTCTCAAGTTATGATTGTAAAATTACCTAAAATGGCAAAATCTGACAATTGTCGAAATCTGCCAAAAAAGGTAATTTTTTTGTTTTTTTGTTTTCTTAGATATAAGAGAGTTTTCTCTCATTGTAGCAGAGAGTTGATGAATAGAAGTTTTGTTATGTTTCAGCTTCCAAATTTTTGTCTCTCATGTTTAATGGCACAATTCTGTTGAGTGTATGTTGTGTGCTGCATCAAAACCTTATAAGAGGTTGGAAGTTTCCTTTTCAAACCATTGGGAAGAAATGTGCCCTTGACAAAAGAAGATATGAAAATTGTTCGCAATAAACTTTTCTACTAAAAGAGACACAAGTTGGAATTTATAGAGATTAAACTAGATAAAATACAAGTTGGTGGACAAGTTCTTTGTAGTCTTCTTGCTAAAAGAAACCACCTCAACAAGGTTTTTCTTGAGATCATTGATTTCTTTCCAAATTTTGGTAATGCTTTATTCTAGGCCTTCCCATCTACCAAATGTGGTTTTAAATTTTTCCACCTCCCCCATAGCTTCTCATCAAATTGGTCACAATGCCATTTCTTGTTGTTCTTGAAAACCTCTAGTTCCACCTCCTGAATCCTTTTCTTTGAGGTATGTTACTAATCTAGTAGCCATTTCATACATTGTTGTGTAATTGTAAACTTTCTTGTAATTTCTCCACTTTATCCTTTAGATTAATACAATTTTGGCAATTCTCACCCTACTTAGTAACTGTAGGCTAGTGGAGGGCTTAGGATCAACTAGGTTGGGATCAATAGTTCTTTGGGTAGTAGGGTTAGGAACATTATAGTTTCCTATAGAGTTGAAATTTAATATTAAGATCATTGAGAATTTACAATGGATTGATGGTTTTTCCTATAGTGTAGAAAAGAGTGATCTAGCCTAAGAAGTTAAACTAGGTCAAGACCCTCTTCTACAAACATTTGGGGCACAAATCGAGCTTGGCTTCTACCCAAGAATGAGAGACAAACTACAAGTGTTATGCCCTTTTGGTGTATATATATGGATTAACCAAGTTCAACCAAAGCTAAGCAAACAAGCCAAGACTAGTGATCAAACCCTAGAAGATGAAGAACAAACTATAATTAATAGTTGGAAACAAATCACAACAAATAAAAAGGACAACAAAGATCAAAGGAAGATTTAGAACCTGAATCTGGTGGCAGAAATGCCTAGGACCAAGGTGCTTGGGTGCCCTAGGCCTTTTCTAGGGTTTAGTAAAATCTCAGATATCACTAGACCTATACCTGTCTTCTCTGCCTTCTTCCTAGAAATCAGCTCCTGAAACCTATTTCTCTAACCTGCACACAAGGAAACAGGAAAAAGGTTGTGTTGTGTATAAGGGCTTGCCTTAGTCAAACCCCATGTTGGTGTTCCCACCTCCACTACAACAATGATTAGATCCAAGAGTGTGTGCCCTAGGAGGGCAGAGGCCAGATCTATAATAATATGATAGATAATGAATGATAATGATTCAATAAAAACCACAAGAGATATGACCTTAGTTGATGAAGATGACTCAAGATCCTACACCAACAAAGGAGAGTGATGAAGAAGGACTCAAACTTCCTTCAAAGCCTACAAACAAACTTCAATAGAATCCACTAGGAGATAACATGTCAAGCATGAAGAAAACTTTAGCATAGAACACAATATGAGAGCAAAATTCACATTAAACCTCTAGGTGTCATCTAGGTGTAAAATGAACTACAACACTCATTTAAATATGCATTCCCACTCGTTTATGACAAATAAAACTTAATTAGGCTGACAAATACAAACCAAAGAAGTGTCCTAAGCCAACACCATAAAGTGGGGCTAAAGTTCCCAAGTGGGACCAGGGTGCTTGGGTGCCTTGGACCTTTAGCTAAAAAACTTTGAAAAGTGTCCAATATAGTGGGCTTTGTCCAATCCTAAGTTGATTCCGTCAGATTTATTTATCAGGATCGAGATTTCATCATTTTAAGCTCAAAAAGGTGTTAAAATAGGTCCTGATTAACAAAGGCAACAAAATAGGTCCAACCAGGTGCTAAAATAGGTGTAAAATGCTAGTGTGCACATTTTACGACACCACATTTAGCCCCCCTTTATTATGGGTATGAACTTACATTTGAGCTCATACTAAAGGATGGAAAAAACACACAAAACATAGAAGCCCAAATAATTCTGCCAAGTTGTGGACTACAAATAGCCCCCAAACTTAGGATCCTAAGGTTACAAACACATAAGCAAAGAGATATCAAAGACACAAGAAATTGCAACATTAATTCACACATATGTGGAGTACTAAAAGCATACATAGGAATACACATGGAAGACACATAATACATAAAGGTAATACATGCCAAACACAAAGCATACACATAAGACACACAACATACACATAAGACACAATGAATACATAGTGAACACATATAAAACATGATTAAGACACATGAAAACATAAGCTAAAACTTAATGCATAAGCAAACATAAGAATACACATGGGACAAACACACAAGGCACATGACTCTAACGCTAGATTGCTCTGTCACTAGGGGTCATGTGGAAAGAAGTGCCACCATGGATCACACACTAGTAAGGACCACTAAATTACTAGGTGCTCATGACAAGTCACATGAAGCACACAGACTAGCCAACTACATTGCACTAGGTGGCTCATGGACCAAAGAGGAATCATCATAGGCTAGTGAGGATTGCTGAATCACTTGGTGAGATCCACACCAACAAGCAAATATGCAACCAAAAGAGATCATAGTATGATGTATGACCCACCTTAAAGTGATTGCTAACTCCTATCAGGGAGCAACTACTTTAAGGTAGAACAAATCACAAAACATGCACGAGAGATTTCCAGAAGCACATTCCCATAAGATATGTGTTCCCAAAAAAATACATCGCACAAAGGGGTTGTCCCCACAAAAGGAAAACTGAGGTGATGCTACAGACATGATACATAATGGCTTGTGTAGTCATGGTATGATGCCGAGCATAGCAACAAGGTGCCACATAAGCAAACATGAAAGAAACAACAAATTATACTAAGAAACAACACAAAGGAATCTACTTAACTAGCGTTAGTATAGGAATGGTTGTATAATAGGAGATATCTCAAGACTATATATATATATGGAACTGTCATCATCCACCAGCTAGTAGAACTATGGAGACAAAGGAAGAAGTATCACGTGAAATGAAAACATAAACATCCCTTGGGTCAACAAGGGAGAATGTCAAGACATTCTACACCTTGCATACATCACATGCTTCCAAATCACTTGCATCCAATGTTAAATAAAATATCTATTTCTTTACTTAATTCATCATCTTCATTCCTCTCATCCACAACAATTAAACAATTTTAATTATTTAATTAGCTAATTATCCTCCAAAATTAAATAAATTGTTCAAATTTATTTAAGTTGACTTTTTGAATTTATCTTCTAAATAAATAAAAGTAATATTTTATTTATATCTTCTTATTCTTCCATCATGATCATGCACAATAAATTAAATAAATTTATTTATTTATTTTCCAGTTATCTTCTCAATCTTCTAAAAATATATTTTCTCCTATGTGCACAATCGGTCTTATTCAAAGCATGTCAAAAAGCAATTCAAAGTTGAGTTAATTGGCTTTAAATAATTGTTTTTATCAATCGACTCATAAAATAGAAAAAAAAATTCTATTTTTATGAAAAGTATCTTATTTTTATCTAAGAAAGCAATTAACTCAATAAAATATCTTTTTGCATGTACACATGTCATGTGCATGTTCCTTCATGATCTCTCAATTTATCTCAACCATCCACATCATTGAATTATCTCCACCATTGATCAGTCTTCCTGGAAAGCTATATATACGTCCATTCATCTCTTCATAAATCATCTCTGATCATTAGGCTTTTGTTATTCATATAGCACTTTGAACATACCTCGCATCATTGAGCACACTTATCACATCTTTTGAGCACATCACCTACATTTTCTTGTTGCAACCATGGTTATGCAATTTGAAGAGCAATCCACATAAAACCAAGGAATACATACAATCGAGGCGATTTCGTTCTTTATTTGATTTGCATTGAATTATAGGTTTTGTTTAGATCCATTTCTTGAAGGTTGTAGGGTTGAGTTTTGATATTCATGCTTGATCTATTAAACTTGATTTTCCTCACACACATTTTGGCACGCCCAGTGGGACCCACTCCCTGATTTAACATTGTTTTTATTTAGAAAAAATCATTTTTAAGCTACAATATGGATATGTGCTTCTGGCTAGTGAAAATGTACTTTTGGTCAACAAAAATGTGCTTTTGGTAGATAGAAATGTGCCTTTGGTGGACAGAAATGTGCTTTTGGTAGACAAAAATGTGTCTTTGGTTCATAGAATTACACTTTTGGTTTTTGTCAAGTTTATCTTGGGATTCTAACTTTGAAAGATTTTTCTGACATCTGAGTTATTTTCTTTTGCATGCAAGATGAAGTATTTGTAGGCATCCATCATTTATTTTTATTCACAAGTTGATTTATTTGTGGATATATTCTTACCATTTGACCTAATTGATCAATTACTTTATTGTTTGATTTCTAAATTTTTTGGGTGCAGGATTATAGATCCACCTCTTCATCCAACCCCATGGCCCATCAGAAATCCATCTACCTATCTATCGATTGTGCATTTGACTTGATTTTATTGATTTTTGAAGGAATGTCAAAAAAATGTGCCTTTGGTCAATAAAAGTGTGCTTTTGGTAGACAAAAACGAGCCTTTGGTCGACAAAAATGTACTTTTGGTACACAAAAATGTGCCTTTGGTCAATAGAAATGAGCTTTTGGTAGACAAAAATGTGGCTTTGGTCGGCAAAAATGTGCTTTTGGTAGACAGAAATGTGCCTATGGTTGACAGAAATATACTTTTGGTAAATAGTAGCCCACTTTGGTCAACAGAAAATCACCTTTGGTATAGCTTACTATGCCTTTGGTTAACATAAATTCACCTTTGCACATAGTCTCTGCACTTTTGGTCTGTTTATTTATTTTCCCTAACAATTGGTCTTTGTTGGAACTAATATCAAGTTGTGCAACCTCTTATCATCTAGCAAGGAGTCAAGAAGTGAAGTTCTAACATATTTGGTGTAGGATGCTTGTCAAAATACCTACTTTTATCACTAAGTCTTAGAAACACTTCAATTTCATAAAGGGAATTTATGATTGTATACTTTGTCTTGAATACCTTAGTACATATGCTCTCTCCTCACACCAAAAGGTGATCTTAGAGATCATACATACTTAGGCTATTCATTTACTTTATTTTCTTTATTCTTGTGGACTCAAGAGTCATATGTATGCTCTTCTCTTGCGTTGAAAGGTGATCTTGAGAATCAAAAGTACTCGATATCCTTTCTAGGGGGCCTACTAGGGGATTTCATCACCTCTAGGGATGACCTCAACTGCATGTTCTAGTGTGGTACATAAACATTACGAGAATCGAAAGACTCATTTCAAAGGAAAGACCATTTCACCTCCAAGAAAAAAACATTCAGGATACTTGGTTCTCCAAGACTCATATGGTTGAGCGTTAGTTGATTGGGACACCCTTGTTCATAGATTTGTGTCCCCTCATGCCTTGCATATATTGGGGAAATCCATAGACACCTTGTGGTCCTAGCTAAGACCTTCGGCCGTCATATCTTGGGTGCATCACCGCCAATAGTGGGGGAGAAGAGTTCATGCTTGTACCTTCATTTATTAGAGATGGAATATGCTTTTGGATAGACTTAAGTATCTCCAAGAGAAAGGGGTGTAAGGTATTACATGATCTTACATTCCCTATCTATCCTAGTGATGATAAGACGGTATTAAGGGGGTGGAAATCACCATTATCTAATAGTAGGGATTGAAGCCACACCTAAGTGAATATGTGAGATATGACACTCCTACTTGAATAATTCTAGGTTGTTGTACAAGTGTTTTCCATGTATTCTTGTGATCTACCTAGTATTCACCATTTTTTTATACACGAAGGTTAATATCCTCATGCACCCAACTCCTAGAGTCAGTCTACAGCCACTTTTTCTACTATGTTTTCTCTTGCCAAAAGAAAAATTCCAAATCTATCTCTTGAAAAACACATTGTTAAAAAAACTTGCTTTTGAACCACATAACCTTGCCTTTGCACTATATTGATGTGCCTTTGGTAGATAGTTCTGTGCCTTTGGCTATCAGAAACTCACCTCTAGCACACAAAAGCTTGTCTTTGACATGCAGAAGCTCACCTCTTGTGCACAAAAACCCACTTTTGGTCTTGTTTAATTTTTCACAATTTCATAGAAATTCACCTTTGAGTTATTGTGACTCACCTTTGAGCAATAGTAACTCACCTCTAGTCCATATTGTTGTGCCTCTATTCCATAGAACTGTGCCTTTGAGCTATCATGCCATTGCATTTGAGTGACAGAAACCTACCTCTGGCGTATAGTCCTGCGCCTTTGGTCACTTACTATTATCAGTCATCTATTAATCCCATAATCAGAAAATACTTATTTTTATGAAACTTCACCAACAGAGCTACTATCTTACAGACCATCCAGACCCAATCCATCCATAATCAGATCATTCCCATCAATCTTCATAGAAAAACTTGGATTTTGAGAGCCATTATCCTCTTGAGATTGCAACATCATAACCATCATCAAACAAGCCCAAATTTTATCTAGCTTTTAGCTTCAATTTGGCTTTTATTCTAGAATCTAGATCACATATCCTAATTTGTCATTGATTTGAGAAGTTTGCCTCTCTTAGATCCTTGAAGATAAATTATCATCCTTTAGTGATTTTTCATTAGCTTAGGAGAGTGGCTTCTCTTGAGTTGGTCAAACTCACTAATCATATTTGTCTTTCCTTTAGGTCATTAGTCTACCTCTTGGAAGATCATCCAAAATCCCAACAACAATTGATCTAGGTTTTACCAATCTCCCACCAAGAAACCAATCAAACACATCATCTTAGTAGTCTCAACCCTATCAGAAAAGTCCAAAATCAATCCATCCATATCTTTGTCATAGAAAATCTGAGAATTCATATGACTATGACTATAAACCAACAAGGATTAGCCATGGAGGCCATTCAAAACAATCCCCAAAATAACTCCCAACAAAATCCCCAAAATAGTCCTCAAAGTAATACCTAGAACAACCCTCAAGATGGCATCCCTACATTGATAGATACCACACAATTTACCACAGGGTTAAATCCTCATGAGTTTCTTGCACAAGGGTATACAATAGGTCAATATTTAGCTCATCAACATAGACTCCCTCAACAAGGACAAACATCTCAAGAAGTATCTTAAGACCTTGATGAGAGCTTGCAAGACCCCAAGATCTTAGATGCTTTAGATAGACTCTTGGCCTCCAATCAAAATCATTTCTTTCATCTACTTGCTAAAAAAGGAGCCAAGTTGCCTAATGACTACAATACCTCTACTCTCAAGGAGCAAGATCCTATGAATGATTCTATCACTGCTATGGGAAGACCACAAACCACTCCTATCTAAACTATGTCTACCATATCATCTCTCATTCCTGATTCACCCTCACATGAGGTTCCTTTAAATTCATTCACCTACAAGTACATCAACACACTTTACCAAGTGACCATAACATCACTTGAACCTCTTATTGTCCCCATGGAGATTTATCAAATGAATCAAGCAAACCAAAAAAACTAAGAAAACCCCTTCTTCACCACACCTACACCTACACCATCTCAGAATCCTCCACAAATATCACAGATCCAAAACCCCATCTTTAATATTGCTAGTGCCACTCCTCCACAAGTGTCACAAGTTCAAACTTTCGTATCTAATCTTTCTTATGCCACTCCACCATGGATGTCACAAGTTCAAGATTCCATATCTAATCTTTCTTATGCCACTCCTCCACAAGTGTCACAAGTCCAAGAACCTATTCCTCAAAACTTCTATATCATCCCACCTCAACAACATTCCAATATCACTCCACCTAAACATTCCCAAAATCTACATTCCAATATCAGTGCACCTCAACATTCCCAAAATCTACATTCCAATATCATTCCACCTCAACATTCCCAAAATCCAAAATCCTATATCATTCCACCTCAACAATACCAAAACCAACATAACTCCACAAAAATCCACAAAATTAACACTCCCAAAGTTAACACTCCTACATAATGCCTCCACAAAATCCACAAAACCAACACTTCTACATGAATCCTCCCCAAAACAATCCCTCAACATTCTTATGATCCATACAATACCCATTCATATGCACCCAACACCAATCTCTCCTATGGGGCACCACAACTACCACCTATCCAACAAAATCTTGCTCCACAACCACCCACATTAGAACTTGATCTTGAATTTCCAAATCTACAAAAGCAAATTTCTGACCTAAAACTTGGACACACAAAGAAAACTTTCTCCTTGGAGGAGGTTTGTCCCTATCCTTTTGATAAATCATTACCTATGATCCCTTTCCCCCCCAACTTTGACATGCCAAAATTTGACAAATATAAGGGAAAAGGTGATCCAAAAGAACATCTTAGAGAGTTCTATATTGCTTGCTTAGAGGTTGCCCATAATGACACTTATATTTTGTACCTCTTCCCTTGTAGTCTCAGAGGGAAAGCAATAAAATGGTTTTGTCATCTACGCACGGGTATCAAAACATTTAAAGAATTGGATGAAAAGTTTGCAACCCACTTTTCCTACAATATTGAACATGAGATTTCCATGAAAAACTAGTGCAATAATAAACAACTTAATGGGGAAACTTTCATCTCCTTCTTGCAAAGATGGAGAAACATGGCTAGTAAATTCCCTTGGCCTATCCCAAAAAAATAACTTGTTAGCATCTTCATTTAAAATCTCAAATCCCGAAATTAGATTTCGCTTACAAATCCAATGTGTTAACTTCTTTGACGAAATAATTTCTAAGGGAACCAACATCGAAAAGGCCATCATAGAAAAGGGGTTAGTTAAAATCTTCAAAGAGACCAAAGATAACCCTCAAGCCTCTAATGACAAACCTCAATTTTGGTCCAAAAACAAAAATGTCATCAATGATGGTGTTGTGGACTCTAAACACACTCAAACTCTCCAAACACCAGTCAATATTCAAACAAAAACTACCCCATATACTCCTCAAGAGCAACCAAAACAAGACTATTCCCCTAGATGTAGGTTCACTCCGTTAGGAGAACCTATTGAATCTGTCATTAAGAAAATTGTCCAAAGTAGATTCATTATGCTACTCGAAGCTCATCAATATGATGAACCCACTTTCAAACCCACTTGGTACAAATATATGAATATTGTGAGTATCATAGGGTTAAAGGACATAAAACTCCTAGATGCATGAAGTTGAAAAACTTAATCCAGAATCTCATAGATAAAGGAGAAGTCATCGTTGATGATCCTCCAACCCGCACCACAAACAAAGACCTTGACATGTACAAGGATCCATTCCCTCCACATGGTAAAGGTAATAACTTTAATAAAGGTAAAATTGTCAACAAAGTTTCCTCTTCTTATGATTCCATTGTGGGTCATTTTGAAGAAAGTCAAGTGTCCACCCTTACCATTAAAGTCATAGTCCCTGATTGTGCTGTCACAACTCGTCATGGTTGTGTTACGCTTCATGGGCCAACACAAGATACTCCCATCAACTCTGAATACAATATCATAGAACATCTAGGGAAGACTCCCACACAAATTTCCATTTTAGATCTCCTAAAGTCACCACTTGCTCACAAAGTAGTGCTTGAAAAAGCCCTCAAAGAGTCATCGATTCCAAACAACATAGATGTCATGGAATTTCAAGCCATGATAGGTCACATTGCCTCACCTTACTATGTGGTATTTTCTAATAAGGACCTCCCATCTCATAATCCTTGCCATAATGATGCACTCCATATTGAAGTATTTATCCATCAATGCAAGGTAAAATGTTTACTTATAGATGGTGGTGTTGGTATGAACATTTGTTCAATAAAATTACTAAACAACTAGGATACTCTGAGGATAGCATCAATCCTAAACAGTCTATCACTATTAAAGCTTCTGATGATGTTGAGTGCTGGTCAGAAGGTGTGATACATTTTCCTATTCAAGGAGGCCCCATCATATTAGAAACAAGATGCCAAGTATTGGACCTTGATCTTCCCTATAATATCATCCTAGGTCACCCATGGATCTATACCATGTAGGCTGTACCTTCTACGTACCATCAATGTCTCAAGTTCCCATTCAATGGTAGGGAAATCACAATCCTTGGAGATCCTAATCCATTTAAGTTTTGCTGTACCATGCAAGGGCATTACCAAAATAGAAACCAAATCACAAATAATATTGAAGCCCCACCATCTCCATTATATATTAACCTAGATACTTTGCAAAATTCCTCTATTGATAATTCCATTCTCAAGATCAAGGTCCGATATAGAGACAGAATTTGTCGAATATGACATTTCAAAATCTTATTGTGTGGGGAAGACGCCTCTCTCACCTAGATCATATGGAAAGCCACCCATAGAAAAGGTCACTAAAAAGGCAATCATACCAGCTTCCCTAATAACATTCACTCACTGGGGATTGCTAGAAGATGAATCTATTGAAGATATCTCCTCTTAGATATTCCAAGAAAAGGATCTAGTCACATTCCCTATTGCACAATATGGTACATGTCTCCAAATTGTGAAAAACATAGGATATAAAAGCTAAGATGGTCTTGGAAAACATGGTCAAGGAAATCTAGAACATATTAATGTGACTAAGAAATACAACAAGCATGTTCTGGGATATGGTAAGGAGGTACACATTCCTTGGACATCAAGTTTATTCTTGACAAGGTAGAGAAAGATTTTCCTATAGTTTCGATCTCTAAAGAGGATACTATCGATCACTCTTACCTACACCTCATATACCTATTCCATGAAACCTCGATATTCATGATATCATCCATTTTCCTCACCTCCAACATGAAATCCTAGAATCTTCCACTCATCTACCTTAAACTTATTGATTGGGACCAATAAGAGGCCCCCATTCCCAACATCTTTCATAATGATGAGGCTATAGAAGAATTCATGGGAATTTGGGATGGTATCTTGTTTGGTGATAATAAAGCTAAGTTTGTCATGGATTTAGATCAAACAATGTACTTTGGTGAGAATGTCAAATCCTCCAGTCACAAAATTGAAAATAAAAATAGATCCCTAGGTGAACACCACAATGTGCCACCTCCTGATCATAAAAAAGTAAAAACAAAGGATGTATCCAATGGTGAAAACCTCTCTGAGGCACTCAAGGATGGAGGATTTGATGTTCCCTTACCTACAAAGTATCAAGAAAAATCTACTCTCTTGGTAGAAGATTCACAAGAGATGATTCTAGGTATAGCTCATAATCCTAAAATCATATTCCTAGCAGCTTCACTTTCAGAACAAAAAGGAAGTATTTCACAAAATTCTTCTTGCAAAGGACAGTCAATTTCACTTGGTCATACACTGACATTCCTGGGTTGGACCCTTCACTAGTGGTTCATCACTTAGTGGTATCTCCAAATGCCAAGCTAGTCAAACAAAAGCTCCATAAGGTGCATCCACAAATAACACTATTGGTAAAAGTAGAGCTTCAAAAATTGCTAGATGTGAAGTTCATATGACCTATTTCTTATCCAGAGTGGGTCTCAAACTTGGTACCTGTCTCCAAAGTTATTGGGGGCATCCACATTTGCACAAACTTCAGAGATCTCAATAAAGCATGTCCTAAAGATGACTTTCCATTGCCAAATATTGATATCATTGTGGACTTAACAACTGGTCACAAAATGCTTTCCCTAATGGATGATTTCTCTGGATATAATCAAATCATCATTGCACCATAGGATCAACATAAAACAACTTTTACATGTCCTAGGAGTACCTATTGTTGGCAAGTCATGGCTTTTGGTCTAAAGAATGCAAGAGCTACCTATCAACAAGCAATAACAATAATATTTCATGACCTTTTTCATACTATTATGGAGGATTATGTCGATGATATATTGGGAAAATCTAAGACTACGGTCATCCCACAATAATGGGTTACACTTTTTGGCCAAACTTGACATTGAAATCAACATTTTGAACTAAATCTTCATTTTCTAACACCTATAGCAACTAAACCGTTAGGAATTTGAAGATGATGTTGTTGCAAATATGTGCCTAAATGGTGTTGTCATTGATGTCAACATATCTTTGTTTCCATTGGTGTCAATTGTATCCTATTGATGTCTATATAGAAGACTGGATTGTTGAGGATATTAAGAAAATTAAAGACAATCAATGCATGCAGATCATGTGGCTATGTATAGGATTGTCAGAGGGTGCTCCAGTTTAGAATTGAGAAGTCTGCATGAAGATTTGAAGAAGCTATGGCCATCTGAGTAGAACTAGTTCCTGCAATAATTAGAAAAGATAGAGTGATAGGAAAGAGGTCTAGATTGCTCTGGTAATATGAGATTATGATCTGCAGATTTGAAGGCATGTTTGGGAAGTCAGTGTGTATCATCAACTCCAATGGTTCGTGGTTTGGAGGTCCGCAAGCTATCCTTCCAGTCTGACAATCATGGAAGAGTGTGTTCTTGAGGTTCCGGAGGAAGATTCAAATGTTTCTGGTAATATGGTTTAGAGTGAATGTTATTGATGATTTCAATGTGCTTATGGAGGTCTCTAATTCGTGTAGCTACTTTGTTGGAGGTCTGCATTGAAGTTTGAGCTTGTTGATTGAAGATTTCTTCTTTAAGGTTGATGTTCTTCCAATTTTGGCTGACCAGATGTTCCTAGCCTATTGCAAATGCCTAAAGAGATTTTTATGAAGCGTGGAGTGGTTGTAGAAGTAGATCCAATTCTCAGTTGTGTTTGGCCGACAATATGATGATCCATGTCAAGTTTAGCTGACCTTGTTTTCATTCAAAGGTTGATGAAGTGTATAAATACTTGTTGAAGAGTTGTGGGAAAATCATCCTTGTATGAAATGAATTAGATCCAAAGAAAGGATCAAAAGCATAGCAGAGAAGAAGAAGAGCAAAAGGAGTAGAGTGAAGAGTCAGTGAAGAAGTATTTGATGATAGGAGCAGAAGTTTTGTGAGCCTTGAAAGGGACTGATTCAGCGATGAATGTAGATGCTATTTCTCAGTTCATTATCTTTGTGTAATTCATAATTTCTCTTAGGCAGTGAGCCTCTTCTTGAGAAGTGAGCTCAAGGCAGTGTGCCCAAAGGCATGTGCCTTCTATTTTCTTAAGTACTTTTAACAGATTATGATTTTTTGTGGGTTAACCCCTGATGGAGAGTGATTGTCATTGATGCCAAAAAGGTCTTGTAGGTTTGCAATATGTTGGTTTTGATAGGAGTTGATCTCAGGATGGATTCTCATGTTTAGTGTGTATATTGGTTCATATCTTCAAAGGTCACCTTTCCGAAGGTAAGTGCAAAAGGTTGATGCAAAGATATGTGTGTTCATCAAGAGTTGTGTGAAGTTGTTGATAGGAGTAGGAGACATCATTTTGTGTATCACAGCTTGTTTAGTATGGTAAAGTGTTTTTATCTTATTATCATGTTGAAGCTTGAGTGTGCACTCATTTGGAGGATAATGTTAGTCAAGATGATCACAAGTCATCACAAGCATTGCTTCATGGTATTGAGATACTAAGGAATTAAGTTGAACTAGTTGTTTCTTTTCCTTGGTAATGTTGATCATGTCTTCATTAAGGATGTTAACTTGATAAGTGTATATCTTTCATATAGTGTGGTGCCTTCAAGGATATAGTAGCAGTATATGGCAGGAATCAAGTTGTTTAATGGTGTTAGGTCTATCAAGTTTGTGATTTGTCTTCAAGACTCAGTATTGCATTGATGTAACATGAATTAGATCATGATATAGGAGTAGGAGGTTGATCATAAGGTGTTGGCTCTTCATGAATGCTTCATACTTTTATTGTGAAAGGTCACCTCACTAATGGTAACCTGTCAAAGGGATCCTTTTTACATATTATCACTTGCCCCTTTATTCTATGTGTTGTCGGTCACTCCTTCAAGTCTTATGGTGCCAAATCAATCGAAATACATGAAGAATGGAAAGTCTTTGAAAATCATTTGTTCAAAGCGAGAAGCATGTTTCATATAGCATCGAAAATACGTGGAGAGAATATATGATAAAACATTGAAGATTATATATTCAAAGAGGAGCTTTATTTATAAAAAGTCATCGAAATATTCGAAGAGCTCAATTAATGAAGACCATTAGCAAATGTCATCATATGAAGATCAAATCGACTATGCATTAGTGGGAGCCATCGGATTTACTTAAAGTGAAATATATATCATTTTTATATCCTAGTGATGCCTAAAAAAAAGGTGATAGATGGCATTGAATGGGGAGCATGTTTTAAAGAATAATGCGATTGAGTGAGCATTCGAAGGGGTATAATTTATTAAAAAGAACATGGATTTCTCAAATAAGAAAGTCAATGCATAGTTGGAGACCCGATTCATGTGTGAAAAGCAAATTGCATTGAATTTAATGGGAGGTAAGGTTTATTCGAATAGCATGAGGAGTTTGGGTTAAAGAAGAGCCTGGTTAAATTAAATTTGAAGACCATGCTTTGAAAAACATCATTCAAAGATTCCTTAATTTATTCAAAATTTCTTTTTAAGGAGAGCATGACTTATGGAAAGAATTGAAGTATTTTTGTGGCATTAAATATGCTTTAAGAAGGAAATTTAACTAAGTCTTTTGTGACTTTAGTTTAAAATTGGAAACTCTTTATTTTCTAATTTTATATGGAGTTATATGAAAAGGCAAGAAATGATTAAGAAGTTTATTTTGAAAAGATTTTTTGCAGATAGAATGAGAAGATTTTTCAATAAGCTTGCAAGAAAATATAAGATCAAAGGAATGATTTTTTCTTGAAAGATTTTTATACAGGTGGTCACATGAAGATCATGCTTCAATTTTTGACAGAGAATATAAAAAGATGCAGAGTGATTTTTTTTGAAGAGGATCAATTTTTGAAAGAGATTTTATTCTCTCTCACAAGGGTAGATTCAAAATATATTATTTAAGATATTAATTTTGTTCAAGAGAGAAACATAAAAAATATATTTTCATAACATTGTAAATTAGATTTTCTTCTTGTAGATGGTTTGGTGTTTGAACTCCCTGAAGTTTTTTTTGAAGAAGATGAAGGTGAATGGATTACAAGATTGATTTTATTTTGCAAAGCAAGAGGAAGATATTGTGTGATCAGATGCAAACATATATTATTTTTTTTGAAGAGGAATTTGAATAGGTTATTGAGAAATTGAATAGACACAGAGGATTATGAAAAGATTTTTCTTTGCAGGTGGAAGGACTTTCAATTTATATAAAATTGTTTTCCAGGTGCATTGTAGAGTGTGGAACTATATACAGAAATAAAGACATTTTCTATGACATCCTCTTGAATGATATAGATTGATTTGAATCAAGCAAGAAGATAATATGAAATTGAACATGCAGGAATGAATTGTTTGAGCATTAGATGCAGGATTGGAGACATACACATGGAGAAATCACAAATGGAATTTGTATTATGCAGAGATGAAATATTGAATTGAATGGAAATAAAGTGTCCCTCTGATCTTGTTTATTACTTCAAGTGAAGATTTGGTTTGCTAGTGAGGCCTTGTATTAGCCAGTGAGGCTTGTTGGTCAGTGAGACCTATTTGTTTACCAGTGAGGTGTATCAGTTGGAAGTGGATGCTTCTATTTGGTATTGGAGTTGGTGCTCCATAAGGAGTTGGTGCTCCTAGATACATATTGTAGCCAGTGAGGCATGTTTTATCAGTTAAGCCAGTGAGGCAGTTCTAGAGTGGTTTTTCTACCCCTGGAGGGTTTTCCACTCGTGCAATTCTTGTGTCTTGATTCATATTGATCTTCTCTCTGTGGTTGTGTGTTTTACTCATGAGTTTTTGTTTTTCATTCTCAGTTATGTGCATATGTGTTTAACAAATCAATGATAGCTTTCTCTCCTTGTGCTCTACAAGTTAAAGTTTTTAAAAAGATTTGAAAATTCACACAACTCTGATTCACCCCCCCTCTCAGTGTTGTCATTGACCTCTACAATTGGTATCAGAGCCAAGTTCGCTTTTTGAAGTCTAATAGGCTCGGGTAGGTCCTGGTAGTGGAGTAAAATGGGTAAGAAGAATAGAATTAAGATGTCAAATAAAGATGTTGATCAAAAGATGGTAAAACAAGCCTCAGTTGTGCCCAGCAATGATTTGTTGCATTTGTCACCCTTGATAATTGATACAAAGAATGGTCATGTAGTTGAGAATTGTGATAAATTTAATGAAAGAAAAGATGTCTTTGCTATTGAGACTAATAATGAAGATGAACAGGAGTTTAATGAAGATATTTGTGAGGTTGATTTTGAAGGAGAGCTTCTATGTGCCCTGGATACAATTAAGCAACTTAGTAAAGAAAACAGGAGATTAAAAGATCAGCTTAAACAAGAGAAAGAATTCAAGGACAAAGTTGTTTTAGATCTTGAAAAGGCAAGAAACCTAATTGTAGACTTGAAGAATCTAGCAGGTGAATCAGACAAATTGATTGTCAGTTTGAAGACAGAGGTTGAGAAAGCTAAAAAGATAATTGATGAAACAAAATCTGAGTTGGAGGCTAAAAAGGTTGAATGTCAAAAGCTAGAAAAAGAAATAATTTCTTTAAGTAAAGAAATTGAGGATGTTAGAAAGCAGTTGGAAAAGAATCTCAAATTTGATGAAAAGGGAGAATGTTCAAAAATCAGAGAGACTCCTAAAAGGAAGATTGATTTAAATTATCGTACTGCTGCCCCTGAAGACAAAATGCATAATCAAAGGAGAAAATTTAGAAGAAATGCCCCTGCAAGACAAGCATATATGTATAGGTATAATTATTCATTTAATGGATATTGTCATACTTGTAATCAATTTGGACATAAATCAGTTAATTACAGAAGAAATCATTTTGCTTCAATCAGGAATACTAATATTGTTTGTTTCAAGTGTAATTCTCATAGTCACAAAGCATATAGTTGTAGAAGGTTTGGAAGAATTACTTTACCTGGTTTGATGGATTGGAAAAAGAACAAGGTTGAAAAGATTTGGATAAAGAAATTTGAATAGAAGCAAGAACCTAAGAAAGTTTGGAAGCAAAAATAAAGTAAAGAGGAGTCAAAATCTAAGCTTGTGCATCCTGCACAAGTCACTTCATTAGTTGCATAACAGATAGCATGAAGTGAGGGGGAGTTATTCATGTTCTATCAAGTATCCCCAAAAGGGTTTTAGGAAGAAGATCAATTGATATTTAGCAGTTTGATGATCTTGTTTTTGTTGAATTCATCTTTGATAATGTTTGACAGTGATACAGGTAATCATTGACTTATTATGCTTTCAAGATATTGAAAAAGTGTTTCAGGAGTTCAAATGCACAATTTGTTAGACAAATGATCCTGATTATTTTGATAAAGTCAAGAGGCAAGAGTTCTTGTTGATTGTAGTATTTTTCAGATGTGGTTATGTACATATCAGATTTGATAGTGTGTTGTAAAAAGATGTGTAGGAACAACAGGATGGTCTTCATTCTTTTTCATGTCAAAAGGGGTGTGCAAAAATAGATTGGTTGTAGGATAATAGTTCATTGACAAGGACATCTCTTATGTGATATTCATCATGGATTGTGATCCATACTGATTGGTGAAAAGTGTAGTCATTGCATGAAATTCAAGTTCATATCAAAGAAGTCAATTTGATGGTCATATCTACTACCTTGTTGAGTTGTTTTTTATGGTATATGTTTTGCATAAGTATTGAAGCTTTCAGGTGATTTGGAGATAGTGTTTCACTTGTTTCATTAATGATCTTCCTCACTAATATGTTTTAGACAGAGTTCTTCAAGCTATGACATTGATGGTGATATCCTGCATTTCATCAGAGGAAGTTAAAGGTTGATATGTTGCTTGAGGACTAATTCAAAAAAGTGGATCAGTGCTGAGTTTAGTTGAGTTATGTTGATTATTCTTGTCAGTGTTTACCAGTGGTTTTTATGAGCAGTGTTTTGTTTGTGAACTCCAACATAGGGGAAGCAAATAGGTTTGAACCTTTGTCATCCGATGTCAAAAAGGGGGAGAAAGAAAAATTGCATCATGGAGTTTTGCCATCAATGACAAAGGGGGAGATTGATGGAGAGTGATTGTCATTGATGTCGAAAAGGTCTTGCAGGTTTGCAATATGTTGGTTTTGACAGGAGTTGATCTCAGGATGGATTCTCATGTTTAGTGTGTATATTGGTTCATATCTTCAAATGTCACCTTTCAGAAGGTAAGTGCAAAAGGTTGATGCAGAGATATGTGTGTTCATCAAGAGTTGTGTGAAGTTGTTGACAAGAGCAGGAGACATCATTTTGTGTATCACAGCTTGTTCAGTATGGTAAAGTGTTTTTATCTTGTTATCATGTTGAAGCTTGAGTGTGCACTCATTTGGAGGATAATGTTAGTCAAGATGATCACAAGTCATCACAAGCATTGCTTCGTGGTATTGAGATACTAAGGAATTAATTTGAACCAGTTGTTGCTTTTCCTTGGTAATGTTGATCATGTCTTCATTAAGGATGTTGACTTGATAAGTGTATATCTTTCATATAGTGTGGTGCCTTCAAGGATATAGTAGTAGTATATGGTAGGAATCAAGTTGTTTAATGGTGTCAGGTCTATCAAGGTTGTGATTTGTCTTCAAGACTCAGTATTGCATTGATGTAACATGAATTAGATCATGATATAGGAGTAGGAGGTTGATCATAATGTGTTGGCTCTTCATGAATGCTTCATACTTTTATTGTGAAAGGTCACCTCACTAATGGTAACCTGTCAAAGGGATCCTTTTTACATATTATCACTTGCCCCTTTATTCTATGTGTTGTCAGTCACTCCTTCAAGTCTTATGGTGCCAAGTCAATCGAAATACATGAAGAATGGAAAGTCTTTGAAAATCATTTGTTCAAAGCGGGAAGCATGTTTCATATAGCATCGAAAATACTTGGAGAGCATATATTATAAAACATTGAATATTATATATTCAAAGAGGAGCTTTATTTATAAAAAGTCATCAAAATATTTGAAGAGCTCAATTAATGGAGACCATTAGCAAATGTCATCATATGAAGATCACATCGACTATGCATTAGTGGGAGCCATTTGATTTACTTAAAGTGAAATATATATCATTTTTATATCCTAGTGAAGCCTAAAAAAAAGGTGATAGATGGCATTGAATGAAGAGCATGTTTTAAAGAATAATGCGATTGAGTGAGCATTCGAAGGGGTATAATTTATTAAAAAGAACATGGATTTCTCAAATAAGAAAGTCAATGCATAGTTGGAGACCCGATTCATATGTGAAAAGCAAATTGTATTGAATTTAATGGGAGGTAAGGTTTATTCGAATAGCATGAGGAGTTTGGGTTAAAGAAGAGCCCGATTAAATTAAATTTGAAGACCATGCTTTGAAAAACATCATTCAAAGATTCCTTAATTTATTCAAAATTTCTTTTTAATGAGAGCACAAATTATGGAAAGAATTGAAGTATTTTTGTGGCATTAAATATGCTTTAAGAAGGAAATTTAACTAAGTCTTTTGTGACTTTAGTTTAAAATTAGAAACTCTTTATTTTCTAATTTCATATGGAGCTATATGAAAAGGCAAGAAATGATTAAGAAGAAGTTTATTTTGAAAAGATTTTTTGCAGATAGAATGAGAAGATTTTTCAATAAGCTTGCAAGAAAATATAAGATCAAAGGAATGATTTTTTCTTGAAAGATTTTTATACAGGTGGTCACATGAAGATCATGCTTCAATTTTTGACAGAGAATATAAAAAGATGCAGAGTGATTTTTTTGAAGAGGATCAATTTTTGAAAGAGATTTTATTCTCTCTCACAAGGGCAGATTCAAAATATATTATTTAAGATATTAATTTTGTTTGAGAGAGAAACATAAAAAATATATTTTCATAACATTGTAAATTAGATTTTCTTCTTGCAGATGGTTTGGTGTTTGAACTCCCTGAAGTTTTTTTTGAAGAAGATGAAGGTGAATGGATTACAAGATTGATTTTATTTTGCAAAGCAAGAGGAAGATATTGTGTGATCAGATGCAAACATATATTTTTTTTTTTTGAAGAAGAATTTACATAGGTTATTTAGAAATTGAATAGACATAGAGGAATATGAAAAGATTTTTCTTTGCAGGTGGAAGGACTTTCAATTTATATAAAATTGTTTTCCAAGTGTATTGTAGAGTGTGGAACTGTATATAGAAATAAAGACATTTTCTATGACATCCTCTTGAATGATATAGATTGATTTGAATCAAGCAAGAAGATAATATGAAATTGAACATGCAGGAATGAATTGTTTGAGCATCAAATGCAGGATTGGAGACATACACATGAAGAAATCACAAATGGCGTTTGTATTATGCAGAGATGAAATATTGAATTGAATGGAAATAGAGTGTCCCTTTGATCTTGTTTATTACTTCAAGTGAAGATTTGGTTTGTCAGTGAGGCCTTGTATTAGCCAGTGAGGCTTGTTGGTTAGTGAGACCTATTTATTTACCAGTGAGGTATATCAGTGTTGGAAGTGGGTGCTTCTGTTTGGTATTGGAGTTAGTGCTCCATAAGGAGTTGGTGTTCCTAGATACATATTGTAGCCAGTGAGGCATGTTTTATCAGTTAAGCTAGTGAGACAGTTCTGGAGTGGTTCTTCTACCCCTAGAGGATTTTCCACTCATGTAATTCTTGTGTCTTGATTCATATTGATCTTCTCTCTGTGGTTGTGTGTTTTACTCATGAGTTTTTGTTCTTCATTCTCAGTTATGTGCATATGTGTTTGACAAATCAATGATAGCTTTCTCTCCTTGTGCTCTGCAAGTTAAAGTTTTTAAAAAGATTTGAAAATTCACACAACATTGATTCACCCCCCCTCTCAGTGTTGTCATTGAGTCCTACAACCCCCACCATGGTTTTTCCCTTAACCAAGTTTTCCACGTCAAAATTCTAGTGTTGTGTGCTCATGTTGTTTCTGTTCATGAAGTTGATTTATGCTTAATTGTTTACATCATCGATCTGATTGTAAATTAAGGAAGAAGATTTAAAAGTGCAGAAAAGTTTAAAGATTTAGGAACATCTGATTCAACCCCCCTCTCACTTGTTCAGATTTTTTCCAACAATTGGTATCAGAGCCAGATCCTCTCATAAAATCCTAACTGCTTGAGGAGATCCAGGATGTCAACCTACAAGAAGGATAGTCCAAGGTTTGATGGAACAAATTATTCTGTTTGGAAAAATCACATGGAATGTCATTTGCAATGCATGGGCGATGCTTATTGGGTAATAACTAGTGTCGAGTATAAACCTCTAGAGAGAGGTTCTTCAACTCCTGATCAAATAAAAAATGCTAAAAATAATCTTTGAGCTAAAGAAGCCTTGTTGAGTGACCTGACTAATTTAGAGATGACAAATGTCTTTGGTCTAAAAACTGCTTATGAAATCTAGGAAAAGATGGAGTATCTGTATGAAGGTGATAAATATGTCAAATGTGCGAAGCTGTAAAGTCTAAGAGGAAAATTTGAAACTATGAGGATGAGCGAAGATGAAAACATCACAATCTACATGCAAAAGATAAATGAACTTGTGTGTGGCATCAGGTATGTTGGTAGAACTTTGGAAGAATCAGAAATTGTATCAAAAGTACTCTGATCTTTACCAGATTCATACAAACATAAGGTTGCATCTATAGAATAAATTAGGACAATTTCAAAAGTTACAGAGATCATCTGGTTGGCAAGATTTTAGCTTTCGAATTAAGTGAGATTGGTGATTCTTTTCCCAAGTTTGAATCTGCATTTAAGGCCAGTGTGTATGGAAAACAAAAATATGATCTGGGTGAAAGCTCTTCTGCAAGATCAAACAGACTTATGAAGACAAGAAAGGATCTTGAAGATGTTGAAATAGAAACAACTGATCTTTAAGCCCTTATTTCTGGAATAATGCCTAGAGGATCCGATAAGTATGAAGGAAAACTACCACTCAAATGCTTTTCTTGTAATAAGATTGGTCATTTTGCCTCAAGATGTCTAGAAAGATTTTCAAAACCAAACCCTAACAGGTATAAAGGTCAGAAGAAATGTTACTATGTCTAAGAAAATGGAGAAGAAGGGGTAACAGATGATGAATCTTGTCATGGAGGCTCCTCTAAAAATGATTGGGTGTTTATTGCTATCAAAGAAGAAGATCCGATGTCTACTAAATCTGCTAGCTGTGAAAATGTGGATAGTGCCTTAGCTGCTCAGGTTATTGAAAAGGATGAATGGGTGATTGATAGTGGATGTTCTCATCATATGACTGGTGAAAAGAGTAAGTTTGTGAATTTTGAAAACTATGAAGGAGGACTTGTGAAATTTGGAGACAACTCAACTGGTAGAATCTGTGGTAGAGGATCCATCTCTTTTGATGGCAAGAACAACACCCATGATGTTCTGTATGTGGAAGGACTAAAACATAATCTTCTTAGTGTTGGACAGTTGGTTGACAAGGGTTATGATCTTCGGTTCAAAGATGGAAAATGCAGAATCTTGGAAAGCTCCGGAACTGAAATTGCATCTGGTACTCAAACTAGAGGTAACATATTTCACTTAAGTAGTTCTAGGAAAAGTTGTTTGATTGCTCAAGCAGATCAAAGTTGGCTATGGCATAGGAGGATGTGTCATGTGAATTTTGACAACATTGTCAAGATAAGTTCCACTCAAGCTGTAAGAGATCTTCCAAGACTTGTGAAACCTAATAACATATGTAGAGAATGTCAATTGGGTAAACAAAATAAAACTTCATTCAAGAGTAAGGAACAAGGTTCAAGTGAGAGATTGGAACTGGTTCATATTGATCTCTGTGGTCCTGCTAGAATTAGGAATGTGCAAGGAGACAGATATTTCATGCTGCTGATTGATGATTACTCCTAGATGATGTGGGTAACTTTTTTGAGAGAAAAATTAGAAGTCCTTGACAAGTTTAAGGTGTTCAAGATGATGGTTGAAAATGAAATTGGTGGGAAATTAAAGTGTTTGAGATTTGACAAAGGTGGAGAATTCACCTCATGTGAGTTTGATACTTTCTGTGAAAAGCATGGAATAAAAAGATAGTTATCTGCTCCTAGGACTCCTGAGCAAAATGGAGTTGTGGAAAGAAAGAACTAGACCATTTGAGAAGATGGTAGAACCATGATGATGGAAACAAATGTTCCTCAAGTTTATTGGAGAGAAGTTGTGAGCACTACTGTCTACGCTCTCAATTGGGTGCAAATCAAAGGAACCTCTGGTAAGACTCCTTATGAACTTTGGTTTGGTCATCCTCCTACTATGAGATACTTCAGAGTCTTTGGTAGTAAATGTTATATCAAAAGAGATGAGGATCTAGGTAAGTTTGAGGCTAGAAGTGATGAAGGAATATTTTTGGGATACTCAACTCAAGGTAAGGCCTACCGGTGCTTCAATAAAAGATTGAAGAAGATTGTTGAAAGTGTGAATGTTAAAGTTGATGAAAGCAAAGAAGGACATTCCAGGTACTCCGGATATGATTTAGATGATCAAGATGAAAGTCAAAATCAAGGAAGACAAGTTCAAGTTCAGACCCAGATTTAGTTTGAATCAGTAACTCCTGAGGTTAATACAGATGATGAGGAACAAGTTCAAGAAATAGAAGCTCCAACAATCTCCAAAACTACTAGGTATTTAAGGTTAAATCATCTTGAAGATCAGATCATAGGAGATAAGAGTAAAGGTGTTCAAACTAGGATAAAAATGTCTGAAGATCAAGAAGAGATTTGTTTGATTTCAAGGATTGAGCCTAAATCAGTAAATGAAGCTTGCAATGATGAAAACTGGGTTAAAGAAATGGAAGAGGAATTGATGCAAATTGAAAAGAATCACACATGGGATCTAGTTCCTAGACCTGAGGACAAAAATGTGATTGGAACCAAATGGATCTTCCAGAATAAACTGAATGAAGATGGCGAAGTTGTAAGGAATAAGGCAAGGTTGGTATGTAAAGGCTACTCTCAAGTGGAAGGAATTGCTTTTGAAGAAACTTTTTCTCTGGTAGCAAGGATAGAGGTAGTTAGATTGTTTCTTGCATTTGCTACCTTCAAAGATTTTAAAGTATATCAAATGGATGTGAAATCAGCATTTTTGAATGTAGATTTGGAGAAAGAAGTCTACATTGAGCAACCAGAAGGATTTCAATTGTCTGATTAGGGAGATATGGTTTGTAGATTGAGAAAAGCCTTGTATGGACTCAAGCAAGCTCTAGGAGCCTGGTATGCTAGATTGGATAAGCATTTGCTTAAGCTAGGATTTAGCAAAGGTACTGCTGATAGTAATCTCTACTTCAAGATTGATCATGAGGACATTCTAATTGTTGAGGTCTTTGTTGATGATATCATTTTTGGTGGAAATGAATGCATGTGTAAAACATTTGCTATTCAGATGAAAAGTGAGTTTGAGATGTCAATGTTTGGTGAGATGAATTTCTTCCTGGGCCTACAAATTGTTCAATTAGATAAAGGTATCTTCATATCTCAGTCCAAGTATGTAAAAGAATTGCTAAAGAAGTTTGGAATGGAAGACTCAAAGCTAGTAGGTACACCTATGGTAACCAGATGCAAGCTAAGCAAATATGATGACTCTCCCAAGGCAAATCAGAAAAGATATAGATCAATGATTGGAGGATTGCTTTATTTAACTCAGACTAGACCTGACATCATGAATTCAATTGGACTTGTTGCCAGATTTCAAGTTGATCCAAAAGAATCCCATGTTATGGTAGTCAAAAGGATTTTCAGATATCTCAAAGGGACAATTGATTATGGACTATGGTATCCAAAGGACAATAACTTCACTCTTCATGCATATACAGATGTTGATTGGGTAGGAGATGTAGATGACAGAAAAAGTACTAGTGGTGGTGCATTCTTCTTGGGGAGAAGATTGGTCTCTTGTATAAGAAAAAAGAAAGAGGCAATATCTTTTTCTACTACAGAAGCAGAGTACATAGCAGCAGCAAATAATTGCACTCAAGTTTTGTGGATGAAGCAAATGTTGAAAGACATCAGAATTGTGTTTGAGAAGCCAGTCACAATTTTTTGTGATAATTCTAGTGCAATAAGCTTCTCAAAGAATCTGGTATTGCATTCAAAGACAAAGCATATATCTATTAAGTTTCATTTCTTGAGAGAGAAAGTAAATAAGAATGAAGTCAAGCTAGAGTTTGTGCCTTCCAAAGATCAGATTGCAGACATCTTTACTAAGCCTCTTCCCAAGGATACTTTTGAGTATATCAAGGAGAAGTTAGGGGTTATTACCCCTCCTGAGCATAACTAAGATGCACTAAGGTGCATCAGTCCGGTGGGATTCACACTCACATCTTGTAATCCAGATTGATGTTAAGGAGGTACTACTCAAAGGGGGAGTAGTCAATATGCAAATTTTTGGATCAGTGTGAAGAAAAAAGGGAGAAAAGATAGAAAATATGTGGCCTTTTCCATTGATGTCAAAGGGGGAGATAAGTCATGTGAAAAACTAGTTGTTGACGAAAGGGGGAGCAGTAAAGAAAGTAGTTGTAGGTGTGATAAGAGGAAGGGGGAGAAGTTCTTGTCTTGATGGTTGAAATTAATTTTTCAAATCATATGTTTCCATCAATGAAAAAGGGGGAGATTGTTGCAGATATGTGCCTAAATGGTTTTGTCATTGATGTCAACATATCTTTGTTGCCATTGGTGTCAAATGTATCCTATTGTTGTTTGTATAGAAGACTGAATTGTTGACAATATTGAGAAAATTAAAGATAATCAATGCATGCGGATCATGTGGTTGTGTATAGGATTATCAGAGGGTGATCCAGTTAAGAATTAAGAAGTCCGCATGAAGATTTGAAGAAGCTATGGCCATCTGAGTAGAACTGATTCCTCCAATAATTAGGAAAGACAGAGTGATAGGAAAGAGGTCTGGATTGCTCCGATAATATAAGATTATGATCTATGGATCTAAAGGCATGTTTGGGAAGTCATTGTGTATCATCAACTCTAGTGGTTCATAGTTTGGAGGTCCACAAGCTATCCTTCCAGTCTGACAGTCATGGAAGAGTGTGTTATTGAGGTTCCAGAGTAAGATTCAAATGTTTCTGGTAATATGGTTTAGAGTGAATGTTATTGATGATTTCAATGTGCTTGTGGAGGTCTATGATTCATGTAGCTACTTTGTTGGAGGTCCACACTAAAGTTTGATCTTGTTGATTGAAGATTTCTTCTTTAAGGTTGATGTTCTTCCAGTTTTGGCTGACCGGATGGTCCTAGCCTATTGCAGATGCCTTGAGAGATTTTTATGAAGTGTGGAGTGGTTGTAGAAGTAGATCCAAGTCTCAGTTGTGTTTGGCTGACAGTATGATGATCTGTGTCAAGTTTAGCCAACCTAGTTTTCATTTAAAGTTTGATGAAGTGTATAAATACTTGTTGAAGAGTTGTGGGAAAATCATCCTTGTATGAAATGAATTAAATCTGAAGAAAGGATCAAAAGCAGAGCAGAGAAGAAGAAGAGCGAAAGGAGTAGAGTGAAGAGTCGGTGAAGAAGTATTTGATGATAGGAGCAAAAGTTTTGTGAGCCTTCAAAGGGACTAATTCAGGCATGAATGTAGATGCTATTTCTCAGTTCATTATCTCTATGTAATTTATAATTTCTCTTAGACAGTGAGCCTCTTCTTGAGCAGTGAGCTCTGGACAGTGTGCCCAAAGACATGTGCCTTATATTTTCTTAAGTACTTCTAATAGAGTATGATTTTTTTGGGGTTAACCCCCACCGTGGTTTTTCCCTTAACTAGGTTTTCCACATCAAAATTCTGGTGTTGTGTACTCATGTTGTTTCTATTCATGAAGTTGATTTATGCTTAATTGTTTGCATCATTGATCTGATTGTAAATTAAGGAAGAAGATTTAAAAGTGCAGAAAAGGTTAAATATTTAGGAACAACTAATTCACCCCCCTCTCAGTTGTTTAGGCTGTTTCCAATATATGTGAACTAGTGATTTGTGAGATTTTGTCTGTAGATTCTAAATATATATTTAAAAAAAAAATTGGAGTTAAATTGTAAATTTTTTTGCATCTCCTTTGATAACTAGTTTTTAATAGTAAACACCATTTTTTTAAAGTGATGTGCATTCTGTCGCACATAACTTTTTTTTCTACAAAGGATAAAATTCTGATTCTTTTGAATTTAGATTGGTAACACTGATATCTAGAGGATGCATTTGGTTTCATAATGTTTTGTTGAATATTTTTTTTAATTAAGTTTTGAAGTCAAACCAATTATAATTTAGACATAGGCGTATTCTGTCCAACATAGCTTTTTTTGTATGTATCATAATTCAAATTTTTTTTTGTTGGAATAAGGACACCAATACCTAGAGGACATGTATTTTTTAGAATTTTTTTCTCTATTTTCATATTTTTTCGTATGTGTGAAACAAAGACCTTGATGTTAATTGAAAAAAATACATTCACAAGAAATAAAAAATAAATATAATAATCAAATTAAATATATTTAAAATTATACTTTTTGGGAAGCTTATAATAAGGACTACATACTTACAAACATAAATTTTAAATGAATTCAATTGATCCCCCAAAAGGTAAATCAAAAGTGGTTTTTTATCAACATTTTGATAGGTGTAGAGGAGACTCCATTATAGGTATGGTTTAAAACTAGAGGGCTTCTATCCAAGGGGGTTTGAATCTAAGGGGGTTTGATCAAACCCTCTTCAATTAAAATCCTTTAAATGGAACATTTCAAGGCTTAAATCATTATATTTTCTAAAAATATGTGATTTCAGCAAAAAACAAGATGTCCTAGAAAGTGTAACCCATTATTGTGGTAGCACCCACTAGGGAAGATCATCTATAGGTTCTAGGATAAACATTTGATAGACTAGAGAAATATCAAGTGAGGCTTAATCCTAAGAAATGTGTCTTTGGTGTCACTTTAGGAAAATTGTTGGGATACATTGTATCTCGCAGAGGAATTGAAGTGGATCCCGCCAAGGCCAAAGCAATAGTTGAAATGCCTCCACCCAAGAATCTAAAGCAACTAAGGAGCCATCAAGGGAAACTACAGTCCATTCTATGGGTCATATCATAGCTAGTAGATAAATGTCAACCCTTTCTACACTTTCTCTGAAAGGATGTCTCATTTCGATGGGATAGTAAGTGTCAATAGGCATTTGATAAACTCAAAGAATATCTAGCTACACCTCTAGTTTTGGTGCTACCAGTTCTGGATAGACCTTTACTCTTATATATCTCTACTACATCTACAGCATTAGGTGCTCTCTTAGAAAAACATGATAAGTCAGGTAAAGAATAGGTAGTGTACTATATCAGTTACACCTTGGTTGGTTATGAGCTCAATTAAACTCCCATGGAGTGGGCATGTTTAGCAGTAGTGTTTGCTTCCCAAAAGTTGTGACATTATATGCTAAACCAACACACCAAGCTCCTTTCTAAGATTGACCCACAGAAATATCATTTATCTAAGGCAGCCCTCACAGGTAGACTAGCTAAATGGTTCATGATTTTGAGCGAGTTTGACGTAGAGTATGTTGATCGAAAGAATATCAAAGGACAAGTTATTGCAGATTAACTAACAGAGGCCCCTATGATTGATACACACCCTATGCTCTCTAATTTTCCAGATGAAGGGATATTTAATCTTTCTACCTTAGTTGAATGGAAATTATACTTTGATGGTTTCTACACACATCATGGTTTCGGAGCTAGAATCCTCTTCATTACACCACAGGGTGATTGTGTTCCAAAATCCTATCGTCTTGCATTTCCTTGCACCAACAATATTGTTGAGAATGAAGCTCTCCTTACAGGTCTCTACCTAGAAGTCCAATGGAATATCAAACAACTATAGGTTTATGGAGATTCTCAACTAATCATTAGACAAGTTACAGATGAGTACCAAACAAAAGATGATAAGTTGATGCCCTATAAGAAATTGGTTGATGACTACAAGCAATATTTTACTGCTATCTCTTTTACACAAATCCCCAAGGTGACTAATAAAGTTGTTGATGCTATGGCTACTATTGGGTCTCTCTTATATATGCCTACAAACACTCAGCATTGTGAATTATTGGTCGAGCAATTGTTTATACTAGCCATTGATGTTCCACCAACTAAAATTATCTATGAACTTGTTGGTCCCAATTCCCTTTGGTACCAATATATCTATGATTATCTCTATAACAACACCCTCCCATTAAACCTTACATCTACCCAATGTAAAACCTTCATCCATTGAGCCTCTCACTTTACTATCCTTGGTGATACCCTATACTGCATAAGTCTTGATGGTATCCTCCTTTGATGTCCTAACTCAAAAGAAGCTAATGTTGCCTTAAGAGATGTACACGAAGGTGTCTGTGGATCACATTCCACCGGTCCTAATCTAGCTAAGAAGCTACTCTATACAAGTTATTATTGGCCCACAATAGAACAAGATGCATTCTAGTTTGCCAAGAAGTGTCTTCAATGCCAGCAGCATGGAGATTTGATCCATGCACTAGTGCATGTGCTACAACCTATTACTACTCAACCATTTTCACAGTGGAGACTCAACCTCATAGGTAAAATCCATCCATCCTCTTCCAATGGCCATAAGTTCATCATTACCGCCACTGAATATTTCACAAGTGGGTAGAAGCTATTCCCATGACCTATATCTCCGATAAACAAATAGCTAAGTTTATCCTAAACTATCTCATTTACCAGTATGGTATTCCCCAAGCTATAGTCGCTGATAATGGCAGATCCTTCAAAAACTAAGATGTCTATACTTTATGCACACAGTACCATATTCAACATTGCTTTTCCACTTCATACTATTAGAGTAGAGTAATGACCAAGCTGAGGCTTCCAACAAAACCATATTAAAAATCCTTAAGAAAATAGTCAACGAAGTTGGTTGTGATTGGCATTTGCAACTCAATAGATTGCCTTATGGGCCTATTGCACTAGTATCAGAACTCCAATTGGTGCTACCCCATATGCCTTAGTCTATGGTTCTGAAGCCATTTTACCTATCGAAGTTGAGATCCCATCTCTCAGAGTATCTTTGCAGCATCTTATTGATGGAGAGGAGTACAAAATTTCCAGATTGCATGAGCTAGAGTTATTGGACAAGAGGTGTCTTACAACACTTAATCATCTTCATGTCTACCAAAATTGCCTTCATCATAACTATAACAAGAAGATCAAGGAAATAAAGTTTCAGATAGGTGATCTTGTCCTTAAGGAAAATCAAAGAAACCAACAAGATCGAGACAAGCAAGGAAAGTTTGAGCCTAATTCATTGGGTCCTTTTGTTATCACAATAGTCTATGAATCAAGATCTTACACTTTATCAACACCTAAAGGCATTCCCTTAGATGAACCCATCAGCAATATTCATCTTAAGAAATTCTATACCTAATACTCAGAGTATCCAAAGAAAAATAAAAAAATAAAAAAAATAAAAAATCCAAAAATAATCTGTCCTTTGGTGAAAACTTGGTAAATAGGTGCCTTGGATAAGTACCATAGTGAAAACCTAGCAAATAGGAGCTATGTGTAGAGTCATAATCCACTATCTATTATGTCGTACATCCATCTCATTCCATATCAATTCATAATAAAAACACTCATCCATCCATATTGACTTTTACATTTCCACTTTCCCATCTATCATGGCTTGGAAATTGTTGGTGTCAGTTGATCATCCATAGTTAGTTCATCCATCAGTATCATCCCTAGTTAGTTCATCATCCCTAGTTAGTTCATCCATCATTTGTCATAATAAAACCTCTACCTGAATGGAGGCACATTTTCCTTAACCTAGGTCTAGGAATGGATCCTTGTTCGAGGTATGATCACATCATCACTCACCATCCCGCATCATCATCAAAAAGAACTACATATCATCGTCACCCTCATCTCAAGGTGCCTTGATCCCATGGATATAGGGTATGTAGGTAGTCTAGAATATGAAGGAAGTATCTAGTACTTAGGTACATAAGATATCATCTCATCCAAACACCCTGAACCATCCCACATCATCATCAACCAGAACTACATATCATCATCATCATAATGTGCCTTGATCCCGTGGATATAGGGTATGTAGGCAATCTGGAATATGAAGGAAGTATATAGTACTTAGGCACATACAATACATCCTCCATCCCAATCCATAATAAAATTCATCTTTCACTTCATCCATCTATCACAATCCATCCTATCCACCCCAACTTGAATAACTCAAGTGGAAAATAAACTATGCATCCTTTGAAAGATCAAGTACTTATCAAACCAGAAACAAAAAATGACTCCTAAAGAAATATGCTTGCCCACATACCACTTGCTAGATCTGCTAAATCCATCTTATCCAACAACAAAGCCTTTAACAGATATATTGTTCCTACGATAAGGCCCAATCTACCATGAGCACCCTCTTCAACAAGAGAATATGTCGGCTGTGTTTTTATTTTATCAATCAGTTGATTTTTTTTTAGTTTATCTTTTGTTCCTTTCTAATACCTAATCAAGACTACATTAATTTTTAGATATATCTTGGTATGTTACGATGCAGCATGGATTGGGGCATAGTTATTGCTTTCATATGCTATGTTTGTGGGATGAGCTTATCATCATACTACGACTAATATGTATCTTGTTTGTGTTGGAATTAGCATCTTGTATATCAATATCTTTTGCATCTAAGGTTCTATGAAGGCCCTATGTGTATTAAGAACATTCTACGCTAAGACTATTTTCCATTCACATTATCCAATAAGGTTAGATATTATGTCTAGTGGATGAAAGTTCAAACCATTTGTTTGCAGAGTCAATGTCCCCACATTGGATACATTGTCACCTTGGTCTTATGTACCCTGGTGCATAATATCCATATGCTATATCAAAAATAAGGATTGCTCTTATATTTCAAAGAAAAATCATTGCAACTACCTATCCATACACCCATCCATATATACTAATTAAATTATATCTTTCATACAAAGATAGGTCTATTATCATCTTCCTCTATTCTAAAAATCATTTCTTCTATCCATGCTAACATAATCATTTGTCTTCTTCAAATCATACAAAACCATACCTGTTAAGTATCATGATCATAAACATCATAGTATATCATCACATAAATCCATGATCCTAATATCTATCATCTTATCCATACATCTATAAGAATATAAGCATCATGATATATCCATAAGCATATAAAACATCATAGTAAACACATCATCACATGCATCCATGATCATAATACATGTCATCACATCCATAACATCATTATGATACATCATCAAATATAAGTTGTTGCAAGTATGAGGTTAACCAGTGTTGTAATTGATGTCAACATACTCATATTGCTTTGATGAGAAGGATTGGATGAGCTGTGTGCTAAGGATATTGAGAAAATTAGTCTCAATCAGGAACAGTGAAGAACAATGATGAGAAGAAGGCAAAAGTACTCAATAGGTTGAGGATCAGAGGATACGGATTAAAGGGCTTGTAGATATGAGTCTTGAGATGTTCCAGTTAAGATTTCAGAGGTCCACATGAAGCTATGAAGAAGTTGTGATCAATCAAGTAGAACCGGTCCTAGGAGATGCTTTAGAGTGATTGAGTGTTACAAAAAGGTCTGGTGAGATCTAGAAATGCATTTTCCTATTCTGTGGATTGGAAGGAGTGTTTGGGATGTCCTATTCTGGTTTGGAGGTCCGGAAGCACCTTTGTGATTGTGACAGTGGTGACAAACTATGTTCTTGAAGTTCTAGATGATGAAGAGAAGAATTCTAGTAAGTAGAGGAAGTGCGGATGTGCCTGGTCATTCAGGCAAGCCTGTGAAGGTTCGTGGATCATGTTGAGGTTGTGTTGTTGGTCCGCATTAGTGTTAGAGCCTAGAATTGGAGATATTCTTCTGGATGAAGATGTTCTTGATGGCCAATCGGATGAGTTCTTCCAGATGAAGTTGTTCTTGTTCAGACTGGCCAACTGGATGAGTTATTCATCTTGCGAATGTTCTTGTGGATGATTGCCGACTTAGATGATTTTTCCTAAGTCAATGCCTTGTATAAAAAAAGGTTTGTGAATCCATTTCGTAGTGTGTTGTGGAGCGGATGAGTGTGGTATAGCGGAAGAGCGAAAGGTAGAGCAAGTATGTCTCAGGCTTAAATGGACCTGATCCAGACATGGTGAAGATGTCATTCTATAGTTCAAGTTTGTAATACTTATGATCTTGTAGACAGTGTGTCTCTTGTAGGCAGTGTGCCTCTTTGTGAGCAGTGTGCTCGGGTAGTGAGCCCTGACTGGCATGTGCCATCCATTTTTCTTATTCTTCTAACAGAGAATAATCCTTGGGTTAATCACCTCGTGGTTTTTCCCTTAACCGGGTTTTTCACGTCAAAATCTTGGTGTCTAATGTGTTGATGTTTATCTGCTCCGGTGTTCTTGCTTTATGCTTTGATGAATGGTAAATTGATATGATGTTAACTAACAAAGTAGATTCAAGTGTTTGAAGTAGAAGAAAGTTTTTGCACAACTGATTCACCCCCCCTCTCAGTTGTGTGCCCTAGATCTAACAATTGGTATCAGAGCTAAGTTTCTCTAAAAGGAGCTTAACCGCTTGAGGAGATCCAGGATGTCATCATACGAGGATAGTCTGAAGTTTGATGGAACCAATTTCTCTCTTTGGAAAGGTCGCATGAAATGTCACTTGGAGTGTATGGGAAAGGCATACTTATTCATGATCACAAGAGCATATGTACCTCCACAGGGTGGTCCGACAACTCTAAATGAAATCAAAGATGCTAAAAACAATTTGTAGACCAAAGAGGCTCTTCTAAGCACGTTGATTGACTCAGAACTCGCAAATGTTATTGACCTACCTACCACCTATGAGATATGGGTTAAACTAGAACTTCTGCATGAAGGAGATGAGTTTGTTAAGAGTGCAAGGTTGCAAAGTCTCAAAGGGAAATTTGAAAGATTGAAGATAAGAGATGATGAAAATATCACTACCTTTATGCCAAGAGTAAATGAGCTGGTGTGTGGAATTAGGAATGCTGGTGGAGTTTTGGATGAAAATGAGATTGTTTGCAAAATTCTCAGATCCGTTCCTGCTACCTACAAAATCAAGGTTGCTGCCATTGATGAATTTAGAGCCCATACAACTGTCACAAGAGAGCAATTGGCTAGCAAACTAGCTGCATTTGAAATGACCGAGTTTGGAGATGATCCCCCCAAAACTGAATCTACATTCAAAGCTAGTGCCTATGTGAAAGGCAAACAAAGATTTGATCCGGGAGAAAATTCTTCAAGGAAGCCGTCATGGTATGATCAAGCAAGAAGAGGCATGGAAGAGGAAGAAGCAGAAATAGCTCAACTTGAAGCCTGAGCATTGCAAAGAGACTACCAAGAGGATCCGGTAAGTATGAAGGAAAATTACCCTTTAAGTGCTTCAACTGCAATAAGATTGGTCATTTTGCTTCAAGATGTCTAGAAAGATCTGCAAGGTCAAATTCTAACAAACAAAGGTTCCAAAAGAATTGTTATTATGTACATGAAGAAGATGATAATGAAGGAGTAACAGATGATGAATCAGAAATAGGAAACAAATCTGGAAATGAATGGGTGTTTATTTCCATCAAGGAAGAAGAACCAATATCCTCTGAATCTGTCAATCATAAGGTTGTACAAAGAGCTTTGGTTGCACAAGTTGAAGAAAAGGATGATTGGGTTATTGACAGTGGCTGCTCTCACCATATGACAGGTGACAAGAACAAGTTCTTAGATTTGGAAAGGTATGAAGGAGGAATGGTAAAGTTTGGTGATAATTCTGCTGGTAGAATCAGAGGTACGGGAACTATTTCTTTTGAAGGAAAGAGCAAATCTGGTAATGTACTGTATGTTGAAGGATTGAAGCACAATCTTCTCAGTGTTGGTCAGTTGGTAGACAAAGGCTATGATCTCTAGTTCAAGAATGGAAGATGCAGGATCTTTGAAAGCTCCGGAACTGAGATTGCATCCGGTACTCAAACAAAAGGTAATATCTTCCATCTAGTTGGTTCTGACAAAAGTTGTTTGTTTGTTCAAGTTGATCAGAGTTGGTTATGGCATAGAAGGATGTGTCATGTGAATTTTGATAACATCATCAAGATAAGCAATACTTATGTTGTAAGAGATCTTCCAAAATTGGTAAAACCTACAAATAGTTTGTGTAAAGAATGTTAGCTAGGTAAACAGAGCAGAGTCTCTTTCAAAAGAAAGGATCAGTCCTCTACTGGATTATTGGAATTAGTTCATACTGATCTATGTGGTCCGACAAGAGTCAAGAGTTTGTAAGGTGATAGATATTTCATGTTACTGATTGATGACCATTCCTGGATGATGTGGGTTACCTTTCTAAAAGAGAAATTAGAAGCCTTTGAGAAGTTCAAAATCTTCAAGGCTATGGTAGAGAATCAAACCGGATTGAAACTAAAGTGTCTGAGGTCTGATAGAGGTGGTGAATTCACATTCGATGAATTCATAGACTTTTGTGAGAAGCATGGTATAAAGAGACAGTTGTCTGCTCCTAGGACTCCACAACAGAATGGAGTAGTAGAGAGAAAGAACCGGACCATCCAGGAAGCATCCAGGACAATGATGATGGAAGCCAATGTTCCTCAGATGATTTGGAGAGAAGTTGTTAGCACTGCAGTCTACACTCTCAATCGAGTTCAAATCAGAAGAAATACCAGTAAGACTCCTTATGAGCTTTGGTTTGGTATCACTCCTACTATGAGATATTTCAGAGTATTTGGTAGCAAATGTTACATCAAAAGAGGTAAAGATCTAGGAAAGTTTGATGCTAGAAGTGATGAATGAATTTTCTTGGGTTACTCTACTCAAAGCAAAGCATACCGGTGTTACAATAAGTGACTGAGAAAGATGATAGAAAGTACAAATGTGAAGGTTGATGAAGGAATTGAGAGGCCCTCAAGGTTTTATGAATTTGATGAAGATGATCTGAATGGTTCTTTGGTTCAAGGAGCTCAAACCTCCTCTAAAAGTCAGATTCTGACTGATCCGGTAAATCAGGAAGAAGAGGCTTGTCTAAATGAGCCTGATCAAGAAACAGTAGTGCAAGAAACTCCTAAAGTTCCAAGGTATGTAACTCTAAACCACCCTAAAGATTAGATCATAGGTGACAAAAGTAAAGGGGTACAAACAAGAAGGAAAATTGCTCAAAATTTAGATGAATGTTGTCTGATCTCAAAGATTGAACCTAAGACAATAAATGAAGCCTGCAATGATGAAAATTGGACCAAAGCAATGGAGGAAGAGTTGATGCAAATAGAGAAAAATCACACTTGGGATCTTGTTCCCAAACCTAGAAACAAGAATGTGATTGGAACCAAATGGGTCTTCTGGAACAAACTACATGAAGTTGGTGAAGTAATCAGAAACAAAGCCAGATTGGTCTGCAAAGGCTACTCTCAAATAGAAGGAATTGATTTTGAAGAAACCTTTGCTCCAGTGGCAAGAATTGAAGTAGTTAGATTATTTCTTGCATTTGCTACTTTTAAAGACTTCAAGGTATATCAAATGGATGTCAAGTCTGCCTTCCTAAATGGTGATTTGGAAGAAGAAGTATACATTGAACAACTAGATGGATTTCAATTGTCTGATCATGATGATATGGTCTGCAAGTTGAAGAAAGCACTGTATGGATTGAAGCAAGCCCCAAGAACATGGTATGAAAGGTTGGATAAGCATCTTGTGTAGATTGGTTTCAACAAAGGTACTGCTAATAGTAATCTATATTTCAAAATAGAAAATGAAAACATCTTGATTGTTGAAGTATTTGTTGATGATATCATTTTTGGAGGAAGAGACAGTATGTGTAAAACCTTTGCAAATCAAATGAAAAGTGAATTTGAAATGTCAATGCTTGGTGAAATGAATTTCTTCTTGGGTTTACAAATTACTCAGACAAAGAAAGGCATCTTTATCTCTCAGACCAAGTATGTGAAAGAATTGTTTAGGAAATTTGGAATGGAAGATTCAAAGCCAATGAATACTCCCATGGCAACCGGATGCAAGTTGAGCAAAGATGATGACTCTCGTAAGGCAGACCAGACAAAGTACAGATCAATGATTGGTGGATTGTTGTATCTCACTCAAACTAGACCGGATATTATGCAAGTTGTTGGTCTTGTGGCAAGATTTCAGGCCGATCCTAGAGAATCTCACATTATGGCAATCAAGAGGATTTTTACATATCTAAAGGGGACAGTTGAGTATGGTCTATGGCACCCTAGAGATCATGATTTCTCTCTTCATGCATATACAGATGCAGATTGGGCAGGAGATGTCAATGACCGGAAGAGTACAAGTGGAGGAGCATTCTTTTTGGGAAAAAGGTTGGTTTCTTGGCTAAGCAAGAAACAAGAGGCAATATCTCTGTCTACAACTGAAGGAGAATACATTGCAGTAGCAGGTAGTTGCACTCAAATCTTATGGATGAAGCAGATGTTAAGAGACATTAAAGTAGAATATGAGGAGCCTATCACAATTTTCTGTGATAATTCAAGTGCAATAAATATTTCTAAGAATTTGGTGTTGCATTCTAAGACCAAGCACATATCTATCAATTTTCACTTTCTGAGAGAGCAAGTGAACAAGGATGAAGTCAGATTGGAGTATGTACCCTCAAAAGATCAGATTGTAGATATTTTTACTAAACCTCTTCCCAAGGACTCTTTTGAGTATCTCCGGGAGAAGTTAGGGGTCATGGCCCCTATGGTGATGAACTAGGATGCACTGATGTGCATCAGTCTGGTGGATATCATAGTCATATCTTGTGATCTGGATTGATGATGGGGAGCTGCTACTAAGGGGGAGCAGCCGGTATGATTCTGATGTGTTAGAGTTGCAAGTATGAGCCCTTTGCCATTGATGTCAAAGGGGGAGAGAAGACATGTGAAAAACAAGTGGTTGATGATCAAAGGGGGAGCAATAAAGGAAGAGAAGACATGTGAAGAGTTGTTGTTGATAGGGGGAGCTGTGGCAGAAAGGAGAAGTTCTTGTCTTGATGGTTTTTAACATCATATGTTGCCATCAATAATAAAGGGGGAGATTGTTGCAAGTATGAGGTTAACCAATGTTGTCATTAATGTCAACATACTCATTTTACTTTGATGAGAAGAATTGAATGAGCTGTGTGCTGAGGATATTGAGAAAATTAGTCTCAATCAGGAATAGTGAAGAACAGTGATGAGAAGAAGGCAAAAGTACTCAATAGGTTAAGGATCAGAGGATGTGGATTAAAGGGTTTGTAGATATGAGTCTTGAGATGTTCCAGTTAATATTTCAGAGGTCCACATGAAGCTATGAAAAAGTTGTGATCAATCAAGTAGAACTGGTCCCAGGAGATGCTCCAGAGTGACTGAGTGTTACAAAAAGGTCTGGTGAGATCTGGAAGTGCATTTTCCTATTCTGCGGATTGGAAGGAGTGTTTGGGATGTCCTTGTGATGTGTCATCTATATTTGTTCCTAGTTTGGAGGTCCGGAAGCACCTTTGTGATAGTGATAGTGGCAACAGACTGTGTTCTTGAAGTTTCAGATGATGAAGAGAAGAATTCTAGTAAGTAGAGGAAGTGCAGATGTACTTGGTCATTCAGGCAAGCTTGTGAAGGTTTGTGGATCATGTTGAGGTTGTGTTGTTGGGCCGCATTAGTGTTAGAGCCTAGAATTGGAGATATTCTTCTAGATGAAGATGTTCTTGATGGCCGACCGGATGAGTTCTTCCAGATGAAGTTGTTCTTGTTTAGACTAGCTGACCGGATGAGTTATTCATCTTGCAAATGTTCTTGTGGATAATTGTCAACTTAGATGATTGTTCCTAAGTCGATGCCTTGTATAAATAAAGGTTTGTGAATCCATTTCGTAGTGTGTTGTGGAGCAGATGAGTGTGGTATAGAAGAAGAGTGAAAGGTAGAGTAGGTGTGTCTCAGGCTTAAATGGAACTGATCCAAACATGGTGAAGATGTCATTCTCCAGTTCAAGTTTGTAATACTTATGATCTTGTAGGCAGTGTGTCTCTTGTAGGTAGTGTGCCTCTTTGTGAGTAGTGTGATCAGGTAGTGAGCCCTGACTGGCATGTGCCATCCATTTTTCTTATTCTTTTAATAGAGAATAATCCTTGGGTTAATCACCCTGTGGTTTTTCCCTTAACCAGGTTTTCCATGTCAAAATCTTGGTGTCTAATGTGTTGATGTTTATCTGCTCCGGTGTTCTTGCTTTATGCTTTGATGAATGGTTAATTGATATGCAGTTAACTAACAAAGACAAGTGTTTGAAGTAGAAGCAAGTTTTTGCACAACTGATTCACCCCCCCTCTCAGTTGTGTGCCCTAGATCTAACATAAGTATCTATACATCCATAGCATATAAAAGTAAATTATGATCATAAAGCATATAGACATCCATAAACATCATCATGATCATCGATAGAACATCATAGTACATCATGTACATCCCATAAGGTCATGAAAATAGTCGTGTCTCAACATATTTACATAAAATTGGATCAATATAGTACAAAATGGCTATCAATGAGCCATCAAAATATACATAGACTCCCACAGGCATCATAGTCTCAATAATATACATCACTAATACAAAATGGTACATCATATAAATACAACAAGCTCTATCAGTGACTGTGAGTAGAGCTCCCAACAGGGTGCTATCCCTGAGATCCACTTATACTAGGTGGAGTACCTCTTACTAATCATCTAGGTGGACCCATAATTGATGATCTTGACCTTTGAGAGGATGATGCCCATGACCTGCTCCTCTCCTAGAAGATCAGGTGTCATTGCTCGGCTGGCACGACCCCATAGTACAATCCCCTATAATACTTTGCCTCTCGACTAGCTATGGTCAACTCACCCTGAATGCAAGTTAGCTCTCCAACTAGTGTCATCTTAGCCTAGTCAGTCCCCAAAGTAGCCCTTATTGTGTCTCTCTGTTCTCATTCGACGCATGGCATGCACAACAATGTCCCTCTCAGTAGTTAGCTGAGCTACTTCTCCATCATGCAACACCTGTGCTCGTACTTGTGATGGTGCTTGTGCCTGTGCCTGAGATTGGGCCTACCTCAACTCTACCCTCACAATATCCCTCTCTTGTCTCACTTTGAGGTATCACAACTCTACGCAGATGCGGTGTGTTGTCTCTGCCTGTAGTAGCCTCTGCAGGTGCTCTACCTCTGTCTCTCCTCCTACATCCTCCATCTACACGTTAGGCTGATCAGGAGCCTGTGTCACATCTTTTCCACCCTGCTCCTACTGAGTAGCCTCCATCTATGCCTACCTCTACCACCTTGCCTTACAAGGTCTCTCCTCCTATCCTCTGCTGGAAATCACCCCCACTGCACCCCCACTGCACCTAGTATCATCAACTATACAGGCCTGTGCTGTAGCTAGTATGCGTCATACTCTAAGGTAGTACCTGCATCAGTTGCACCTAGGATCCACTACCCTGCCACTGAGGCAAGTACTCTCAACTCTGCCAAGGCTGTAGCTACTACTATCTTAAGTCCCTAGGCCAATATCTCCCTCCATGTCTGTGCATAGATGGCATCTCCTACTGGCTCAAGCTAGGGCAACCCAAACTATTTGAGTACCCTCATTGGAAGGTACCTCTCTATAACATAAATGCTCCATCCAAACAGATATCTTCTCTGTCGGTAGTACAGCAGATGCTCCGTGTTATCATCCTAGTTCTCGCAGTCATGCCATGGCTACCAGATGAATGTATCCAGCTCGTTGAGCTGTCTCTGCCAATAAGTAAGTGCATCTAACTATCTCTATGTTAGTACATCATCATACAGATGAACAAAGGGCTCCCCGTGCTGTCTCTGCCAAGGAGAGATCATCTTGGTGATAGCAATGTGCTCCTAGGTAGGCCCATACATGGAGCAAAGTAACACCTACAGATAAGCTAGTCCCAAATCTATGTGTACAATCATGCAGATCATGATAAAGTTGTCCCATAACACAAGGTCCCCATGCAAACCTAATACCATAGGTAAACATGCCCTCTAATATAGTACCCCATCCAACAGAAATTCCACATGAGCACCTGTTAGGAACCAGTATGCCACCAATCAAAGAAACAACCACAAGCTATATCCTATCACATAGTCTGCGAATGTGTCTCCATCAGATCTCATGATCCTCAATGCCTAGATCTAGTGTCATGAAGATCTGTCTAAGTGTAAACTCACCCAACTTGGTATCATAGTCTACCCACTCTCCATGAATAGGTATCCTGAGAATGCGCTAGACATCCTCCAACGTGATGGTGGCCTCCCTAGTCGGTAAATGGAAGGAGCTATGCTCACTGTGCCATCACTCCACTAGTGTTGTCATCAGCACCAAATGGGATTGAACTGGTGTCATATATGCCACAAACCCATGACCTCCAAGAGAATCTCCTCATCCCACTCTAGATCTGCAACCAGCACCAACTCTGTGGGATAACGCTTCCTAGATATCAGTGGTGGTAGAATGACTTGCATCCAAACAATTCACTTGTTACACTTTATCAAAACTAGTCAAAAACTTGTCAAACCTTATAAAACCTTACAAAAGCTAGTCTAAACCAAAGCCCATCATATTTTCCAAAAGCACATTTCTACATGCCAAAGGTATGTCACTGTCGCTCATATTTGCGCATCTGTGCACCAAAGACAGACAATTTTTTACCAAAAGCGGCCTAAAAACTTGCATACCCTAATTACCGCCAAAGGGAAGTGTTTTCACCAAAGGCACAATTACACCAACCAAATGCACGCTATTTTCTCGAAGGCGTGTCAACATTTACCAATTGTGCACTTCCTAACCTAACCTACCTTTGGCTAATCTAGTTTTCTACTTGCATTTATTAGCCTAATAAATGCACCTAAAGCAAGTTTAGGAGTACATACTAGTGATGGGTCCCCACTAGTCAACTGTAGGTCCTGACGTGCTCACCTTGGTGCTTATGGAAAGAAATGCCTGCCATATTTGCTCTTGAAATCTCCTGTAAGGCTCTAATCTCTTAACTAACACTAGAAGACAAGGGCTTAGATTTTCTAAACTTGGAGGATGTAAATGAGCTAAAAGTGACTCGTTGGGCCCTACTTATAGAGTCCCAACCCTAATTCTTCCCTCCCATTGTCCTATTTCTCCATCGTGTTAGCCTCCAATCTCTGCTCGGGTCTTTCTTAGCCTATATTTGTCGTGTCACTATCCCGTTCTTCTAGTCATGAGTCAACCCAGTCCTTTTGTTGCTTCCCTGGTTTTCCTCTCGAGGGGGCGTCCCTACACTAGCTACACTAGGACAAAGTTGTTAAATCACACCAACATGAATATTTTCTTTGAAACAACGCTATAAAATGCATTGTTTCAAAGAGGGGAAAAATGTAGACACCTAAAAATGACCTTTGCATTATTCACCTTGCATACATCACATGCTTCCAAATCACTTGCATCCAACATTAATTAAATAATCTATTTATTTAATTAATTTCATCATTTTCTTCTACTTCCCCTAATTCCAACATTAGTTGAATAAATTCTATTTATTTAATTAATTTCATTAATTAATCATTTCACCACCTTTATTCTTCTATTTTCTCATTAAATAAATAAATAAATAATTTAATTAATTCATCATCTTAATTCCTCTCATCCACAACAATTAAGTAATTTTAATTATTTAATTAGCTAATTATTCCTCCAAAATTAAATAAATTGTTCAAATTTATTTATTTAATTTCCAATTATCTTTTCAATCTTCTAAAAATATCTTTTCTTCTATGTGCACAATCACTCTTATTCAAAGCATGTCAAAAAGAAAATCAAAAGTTGAGTTAATTGGCTTTAAAGCATTGTTTTTATCACTCAACTCATAAAATAGAAAAAAATATTTTATTTTTATGAAAAGCATCTTATTTTTATCCAAGAAAGCAATTAACTCAATAAAAAATCTTTTTGCATGTACACATGTCATGTGCACATTCCTTCATGATCTCTTAATTTATCTCAACCATCCATATCATTGAATTATCTCCACCATTGATCGATCTTCCTGGCAAGATATATATACGTTCATTCATCTCTTAACAAATCCTCTCTGATCATTAGGCTTTTGGTAGTCATACAACACTTTGAGCATACTTCGCATCATTGAGCATTCTTATCACATATTTTGAGCACATCACCTATGTCCGCTTGTTGCAACCATGGTTATGCAATTTGAAGAGCAATCCACATAAAACCAAGGAATACATACAATCCAGGTGATTTTGTTCTTTGTTCGATTTGCATTGAATTATAGGTTATTGTTTAGATCCATTTCTTGAAGGTTGTAGGGTTGAGTTTTGATATTCATGCTTGATCTATTGAACTCAATTTTCCTCACACACAAGAAGAATAATGATACAAATAGAGAGAATGCCACAATGGATATCGGTCCCTTTGTATCCTTGCACCTACAAGGGTGTCAAGGGTCATCCAAAGAGAGATTAACAACAACAACAACAACCATAACAACACAAATAAACTATCAAGTAATACATCACGGGGGAAAAAAATCACATGCACTCATAACAAAATATGGTACCTCACTTGCAAGTCAACCTAAAGCAAATCATCCTCCTCCCAATCTTGTTCATCATCCATTTAGAAAGGTGGAAACGATGCAAGAGGAACTATAGCATGTGAGGTATAAGGCACAAGAGCCATACCTGTATTACCTTTAGATTCACTATCAGAATGTAGTACAATAGGATCCATAGTGGGTTGTGAAGATTCTTCTTTCTCTATAGAAGATACAATGGTGATAGCTATCTCTTTGGCATCCATTAGTGATAAACGCTTACAAAGAGGGAGATTCTCCTCTCCTATGGCAAGGAAAGACATAGCATGATGACACTTCTTTCTTTCTCTCACAATCTTATTTCACTTAGCTTTATTCATGATGTTCTTAAGGGGAACCATAGTATCTTCCAATGTGGGTTCCTTTTCTTCATTTGTTTCAAGAACATTAGAAGAAATAGGAGGAACCACTGGAGGCTAGGAGACTACGGGGGAGGGGGGGTTCCTCAATGAGGGCTGCTCTTCCTTCTCAACTTGTGAAATAGGTGGAAGTACAAAAGCATCCTCAAGTAGTTGAGAAACCTTAGGAAATAAAACTCGTGCAACCGATTGCTTGCCACTTGTCTCTGTGGAGACAGGTGGCACAAAAATAACATTGTGATTGTGGGGAGGTTTGTTTTTTGCACTAAGGTTTCCTCGTTGTCCTTGGAGGGATGGTGGAGGGGAACCTTAGGATATCTACCAGATGCTCAAGGACGGGGAAGAACCTTTGATTTGATCTTAGCTTCATTCACTAACTGTGGTACAGGAGGAATTATGACAGTGGCCTCACAAGATCGAAGAGGTTCAGGAACATCAGGATGAATATTTCTAAGTGATAAATCTTCTATTTTCTTTGTTTTAAACTTTTGGTATGATAAGAAAAATATATCCTCTCTAGATCTAGCAGCTCCAACTGGTTGTGGCCAAAAGTACTCAAGTGAAAAATGTCTATTGCGAGCAATGAAGCGATGCAGACTATGATGTACAACATGAATACATCCCTCAAATGGAAACTTTTAGCACTTGTGAAACATAGAGGGGACCATATTCATGGAGCAGAGCCAAGGGTAGCCCAACTTCACATGAAATAGGTTTGATGTAGGAATTATAACAAAATGAACATCCAAAGCTCTTGGCCCAAATTAAACTTCAAGAGTTAAAGCACCAAGAGTTGGAAGGATAGACCCATTATGTGCTTTAATAGCCATCTACGATACATCATATGTATCTCGATGTAAACCATGCATGTAGAGGAACTCTTCAATTACTACATTCACCATCCATATCGGATCTATCATAGCACCCTGAATAGGTTTATCATTTATTCAAATGGTGATATAAAGAGGCCCATCAAGAGCTTCAATAGTAGAATCATGTGGAGTAAGATATATAGCAGGTTCTAAATCCACTCTCTCTTTGTCAGGGTGAGTATCCACCATGAAAATATCAACAACATTATACTAAAGATGAGGAAAAGTATCAGTGTATATTTAAACATTTTGATTAGGAGCCACCTCTAATTTATTCCCTTTATCATTCACACCAGCAACTTCGATGATATTTGAGTCGATGAGGTCTTGAACTTCATGTTTAAGATGCATACATCTTTTAGTGTCATGACCAACATAGTGGTGAAATTAACAAAAGGCCTTCACATCAAAGGAAGATGATTGCATCTTACTTGGATCAGGGGGTTTAATGAGTAGAAGCTTGATGAGCTTATTTTGTAAAAGTTGTGTCATGATAGCATAGAGAGATTCTGATAACAACGTGAAGTTTCTTATTTTTGGTTTCAACTTGTAGGGGGTGGAAGAAGGAGATGACACCGCCACCACATATTTTCTTATGTTATTTGCTAAAATTTCATTGATTTTGATGAAGTCTTTGTTTTCTATTTTGAAAGAATGATTATGAGAGAGCTCAGATTGACCAACCATAGCCGATGAGGGATTATGCTCATATTGACTAATCAAAAGTTGATAATCATAAAGAGGTGTGAATGAATCGTATTGCATCAACAATATCTTATCATAGATGTGAGGTTGTAAGTTTCCTATAAAGATTCTTTTCACATCAGCATCCAAGATAGAATATTGGATTTGTGAGAAGAGGGCTTGATAATGGCCCATTAAATCTGTTATTTTCTCTTTCATTCCTTGTTTGCAATGAGCCAAGTTTGTCAAAGAGAATTGAGGTCCAATGTTCACTTGAAAATTCTTGAGGAACTTGTTAATTAATTGTGAAAAATAAGTTATAGAATTAGGAGGTAGTGAGAAAAACCAATCCAAGGCTATGTCCTTGAGTGACCTAGGAAAGAGTTTTGCTAAGATCGCATCTTCAAAGAAGAAATCACTACACATAGTGGTAAAAGCTACCACATGGTTGTTAGGGGTCTTAAACTTCTCAGGCATAAGAATTCTTAGGATGGAATAAGACAAAGGGCTATAGATATAATGTGTCATCATACTAGGCTTAGGTGGACTATTACTCATGTTAGCCAATTGTTGCTGGATGGAAGTCATATTTTTAAACAATTGATTTATGACAAGATCAGAAGTTGAATCAGGTAAAGATTGGAATGGTGGACTAGGGGATGGTGTATGAGTAGCCTTTTGGAATGTGATAGGTGGTTTAGATGTAGGTGGAGTCACATTAGGAGTGGAATTTATGTAGCTATATGGAATGGTACTATAATGGTGAACCTGATTCCCAGTGGATAACCCAACACATGTGGTAGCATTATTACTCGGTTGTGTAGTAGTGGTAAGATTAGTAGAAGAATAAGTAGGAATAGGGAGTGTAGGTATGGGTGTCAATACTTGAGTCCCTATTTGATTAGAAGAAGTGACATTGGTGATGATTTCAATGCAACTAGATGCAGATAGAATATTGTTATGCACTCTATGTACAACTCCACGCAAAACTTCCAATCCTTCTTGACCCTTGAGAAAAAGACTTCATAGACTCTAAGCAATAGGGATGACCTCCTTATCTATGTGTTCCACTCTTACAAATCATTGGAAATTAGCCAACTCCGTGTCTAATTTTTGGACTTGTGCTTTAGGAACATGAGCCACAAGGTCATCAATATTAATGGATTCATGGAAGTTTGATGCTTCAGGAAGGTGCAAAGTAGGGATGCTAGGAAGAATTAATGGATTTTATTGTGTGATAAAACTAGGATTTTGGGGTTCTAATGTATTTTTATTATCATTATGCATAGCATTTGAACCCATAATTCACCCACTTCTTCACACAAGAAGGTTAGAATCAGGGCACTAGGTCACAAAGCTCATAAAGCATCTATAAGATTTATTAGCACACAACATGCACCAATAGAAGAAATGAATTATGAAGACAAAGAAAGATTTGTTTTTTTTAAATGAAGCAATAATATCCCTTAATCAAATCAAATTCTACTCAAATCCACTTGAATATCAACAATTCCAATGCTAAAATCAAACTCCAATTTCAATGTTTTTTTCAAAATGCAAAAATTCAAAATTGTTCCTATCTTTAATTTTCAATGCAATATGACACTTGTAATGTTGTAGAACAATTCCAAATCAGATTTGGAATGAAAATGATAGAAGAAACATCTGAAATCAAACTATCAATCATAAACCCTACAATGCAAAATCAACTAGGTTTCACAAAATTCAACTTTTTCAATAATTTCTAACAATAAAAATGATTCAAATGCACAATGCCATAATATTAAATTATAAACTACTATAATTACAATCAGATCTGATGCAAAAATCAGAAAATAAGATTATGTTATGATGATCTATCCTTTCTAAATGTAAACAAAGTGACAACTATTTTTTTTCAAATCTAGGATGCAATTTTTTCTTTTCCAATTTCAAATGCAAGTATGCAAGAATATTTTGAATAGAAATAATGAAAAGGTACAGAAAATTTAAATTCTCTAAGAAAACTTAATCAATGCAACAAGATCTAAAACAACTCACAAGTATTTAAACCCTAGGTTCAAAACTAGCAAGATTTTCTAACAATGCAAGGTTTTCACAAACCCTAGTTTTGAAACTATGCAAAATTTAACTATGTATGAATGCAAAATGATTAATGAAATCACTCCCTATCAGATATAGAGTGAAAATCAACTCAGATTTGAAAGAAGAAGGATGAAAAAGTGTAATAAATGACATGCTCTCCAAAATGTAGTGTAGAGAAGAGTAATCTAGCCTAAGGAGTTAAACTAGGTCAAGAACCTCTTCTACAAACAGTTGGAGTACAAACCAAGCTTGGATTCTACCCAATAAGGAGAGCCAAACTAAAGGGGTTCTTCCCTTTTGTTGTATATATATGGATCAACCAAGTTCAACCAAAGCTAAGCAAGCAATCCAAGACTAGTAATCAAACCCTAGAAGATGAATAACAAACTATAAATAACAATCAGAAATAGATCACAACAAACAAAAAGTAAAACAAAGATCAAAGGAAGATTCATAACTTGGATCTTATAGTAGAAGTGTCTAGGAAGAGGGTGCTTGGGTGCCCTAGGCCTTTTCTAGGGTTTAGAAGAGTCTCATATATCACCAGACCTATACCTGTCTACTCTGCCTTCTTCCCAAAAATTAGCTCCGAAACCTATTTCTTTGACCTGCACACAAGGAAAGAGGAAAAGGTTGTGTTGTGTATAAGGGCTTTCCTTATTCAAACCCCATGTTGGTGTTCCCAGCTCCACTACAGTGATGATTAGACCCAAGAGTGCGTGCCCTAGGAGGGTAGAGGCCAGATCAGTAATATAATGATAGATAATATTTGATAATGATGATGAAACCATAAGAGATATGACCTTAGTTGATGAAGATGACTCAAGATCCTACACCAAAAAAAGAGAGTGATGAAGAGGGCTTCAAAATTCCTTCAAATCTTGCAAACAAACTTCAATAGCATCCACAAGGAGATAACACTTCAAGCATGAAGAACACTTTAGCATAGAAATAATATGACAACAAAATTTGCATTAATCCTCTAGGTGTCATCTAGGTGTAAATTGAACAACACTCATTTAAATATGCATTCCTGCTCACTTATGATAAGTAAAATTTAATTAGGCCAACAAATACAAACCAAAGAAGTGTCCTAAGTCAACACCACAAAGTGGGGATAAAGTTCCCAAGTGGGATGAGGGCACTTGGGAGCCCTGGACCTTTATCTCACAAACTCTAGAAAGTGTCTAATATAGTGGGCTTAGTCCGATCCTAAGTTGATTCTATCAGGTTTATTTATCAAGATCAATATTTTCATAGTTTTAAGCTAAAAAAGGTGTTAGAATAGGTCCAACTAGGTGCTAAACTAGGTGTAAAATGTTAGTGTACACATTTTATAAGACTACAATGCTTTCTTTAATATTAATGATACTAAGGCGTACAGGCTTCTAGCAGACTCCCAAGAGGTGCTTACCCATGTCAGTACTATTTGGAATGTCAATATTGGTGAAACAGCTTGGTCTTATATCCTCAATGATTGTTGGTGCACACATTTAGAACCTAAAAAAACTTGTTTTAGATGGTTCTTATTGATTAAAAAGATTTCTATTGGTTCTTTTCTTCACTATATCAATTCTTGTAATCTAAATTGTTCTATTTGTAATGTCCCTAAAGGTTTTGATAATCTCTTTTATAATTACACCTATGCCAAGTATGTTTGGTATTTGTTTATGGGAAATATTCTTGGATGGGATACTAGTAAAACAAATCTTGGTATGAAATTCTTTTTGTCTGTGTGAATAGATTGAATCCAACACTTAATTTCTTTTGGCTTGCTCTTTCTAACAAGATTTTATTATTTATTTGGAAAATGATAAATGAGGATGTTTTCTAGGACAAAATGAGGCACCTTATGGAGTCTTTTGGTAGACTCATATTTTATAATATTGTTTAAAATGTTACAATGGTGCTAGATATTCCTAAAGAAAGATTCATGAAGATTGTTATTAAGGTTTGACAAAGGTTTATAAATAAGATATTAAATTTACTTAGTTTTGGACCCATGACATAAGAAATTAAAATGAGAAGTTTATCAAAGAATACATGGAATTCCAAAACTAGTATTGCAAAGTACATAATTATGAAAATGTTATTGATGATGATGTAGGCTTTGAAGTCAAAAATAAAAAATTTGACATAGTGATTGTAGGGAAACCATCTCTCCTCCCATTGTAACTTTTGATTTTGATGCTTATAAAGAAAGCAACAATAAAAAAAGTTGGGCGTAAATACATGCTACTAACTATGACTATGTTGAACTACTATTTTTTTGAGACTATGTTCAACCCTACAAAATAATATACAAAAAGTGCTAGTTTTTAATATGCTTTGTTATTGATAAATATACCTGGTAACTTAGTGATGTTATGTATTTCATATCTATTAATTTCAGCATATTCATCTCTCTATGGAAATCCAAAGTTGTTGCCAAGATATGGGCCATCCAACTTGGGAATAAGTCTATCATCAATAATTTTATTTTCTTGAGTGTCTAGCTTATAATATTTCACACATGCCAACACAAGATCATTACATTGTACAGTGACTAAGAATCCAATGGCATGGACCAATCTTCTATCAAAAGTATGTTGGGCCATTGGACACCTCTTATCTTCTTTCATTCTATGCCAAAACTCATATAGGTTTGTGTGCCCTAATTTCATAGATCTATAACCTCTAGAAGGTGGGTCTCTAGTATATAAATATAGTTTTATCCTTGATACTCATACTTCATCTTAGGAAGTTTTTAAAATAAGAGAATTGTGTAGGTTAGGGTTTCAAATTTCTTAGGGTACCTTAAATCTGGAGGTATATTTGAATTTTTTGAGAAAAATGGTTCTACACAATTCTCATGAAGTGTATGAAAATGAAGGGTTTTCAAAAATCAAAGCTAGTGAGAAAGGTTGGGTTTGATAAGTTTTGAGACTAGAAGTATAAACAAGAAAATTGTAATATAGAGAGATTAAGATTAGATTTCTATGTTATTTGAGTGCATGAGAGAAGGTAACTTTGGCATTTTGATGCAAAGGATTCTATATGTAATGGTGAGCTTTGAATGGCAGAGGGTATAAGAGCTTATTCATAAACTTATTAGCTTTTTTCGTTGGAAATGAACTTGGAAGCCATTTTATATGCTTTCATTTTTTTGAACTTGTTAGAACTTTTTATTGTTCTCAAAAACCTATTATCTCTCAATGAGGTTGTTTATTTTTCCATTTAATGAGGAGTTGTGCTTAGTGTTGGTCTCATACAATGATTTAACAACTGAGCTCTTAAAGTTGTAATTTAGAGATTGGACATCTAACCTAAATAGTTGTCTTAATCACTATGGAGATGCATTTCACTTGTCAACCCAGGGACGTGAACTTGAAATGGGTCAGTACGGTATGTGCACTAAGAACTTCCAAAGTAGCCACATTCATCCTATAGCTAAAAAAGACATAATGCTGAAGATAAATAGCTAGAAAGGAAATAAAAGGAATTCTGAACATCAATCAACAGCTATTCTAAGATTAAGTACATGACAGAAAGTAAAAGTTTGGGCAGACAAACAAGAAACTACTTTGTCTGCTTTGGCTGCAAGAACAGACAAATAATAGAATTCTAGTGGCTGCAGGAACATTCAATGCTAGATTTAACTAAATGCTTAACAAAAAATGTAACTAAACTAGAGGGTGGAATTCTCACCAAGTGGGCCTCCTTGGATGAGTATTCCCTAAGACACATGTAAACTTAGAAATGCAAACTTACAAATTCATTTTATTCATTGGAAAAGATGAGTTCAACTAAACATTATAACTGTATTACCAAAAATTGGATAATGCAAGTACAATCTTTGATTAATCAACAACCCCTTAGAAGGAGCATCATAGTCTTATTTATAGAAGGAAAACTACAAAACTAGCTACCTAGCAAGGCGGTCAACTCCAATAGAATAGGAGGATGCCTCATTATGGAAAACATAGAAAGTGGAAAGGAGGTTACACATGCAGGGAATCTGGTCAAGCGAGTTGCTTTAATGTAGATCTAGCATAACAGTAACTCCTAAATTTGCTCAACAAGTATTTAAGATTAGTTACAAGGCAGTTGTCTTCCCTCCATTTGACATTTGACCGATCACCATGTTTGACTTTTAATGGTAAGCGACCAACCAACAGAATCTTCCTCTTCTTTATGGATGATGATTATATCTACATAACAATATTAGTACACACAATAATTCAACATCCATAACTACCTTGGGGTAATATTCATTAACCATATGTAAAATTAACATAGATAGTTCATATAGCATGTCTTTGTCATAAAAGAATATAAGAAATGACCTATGCTCAACAAGTTATAACTTTGAGGCAATGACATAAAAAGATCAGGATTAAAGTACCAAAGTCCAAGATAACTATAGCAAGTGGATAATAAAGTTTAACAAAATTGAGTCATAAACTAGACTCATCACTCTCCCCAACCTAAGACTTTGCTGGTCCTCCAGTAGAGGAAGGGTTGTTCTTTTGCTTGGTTAATGCCCTGAAATTAGCAACTGCCAACAGTCCTATATCAGTTTCTCTGGTGCGTGAGTTAGGATCCCAATAGAACCCTTGCTGCCTATCCAACCTGTTCCATCTTTGTCTCTCTTTAGCAATATCATACTGGTAAAATCTATAATTTGGCACAGGCTACAATAGGATAGGTGGTTGAAAGATTAAGGGAAGCCAGAATTGCCCCTTTGTCCTCCCAACCTGTATATATCTATCAACTCTTTTACATGCTGCAACATAATTCTGCAGAGAGTAAGGCTTTGCTTGATTTAGCTCATCAGACAAACTATTCCACCTTTGTGTCAAATGTCCCTTCACAAATTTTCCAATAGTGTGTGCAATCTTCTCATATTCTCTGTAAGCTGCTTCTCTCTCAGGTAGGATTTTGTTACCATTACTTGGCCTATAAACCATCCTAGGCCAATCATTGAAAATGCTTCCTGGATTTCCAGATTCAGCTCTAATGGGCAATGGAGTGTTGAATTCTAATTGCTTATAAGCCCTGAACTGTTGTCCCCAACTAATCTCATTTTGTATCCAAGACATAAATGTCCTCAATTGAACATCCCCAACATACAACAAGGGGTTCCACTCATGGTCTTGGGACACAGCAAAATTATGTAAATAGAATTCACACAACAAATTCTTTATTTCCAGAGGAGCAATCCTATAAGCATTGAAAAATTCAAGAGGAGATTCAATGGAAGGGTTCAAACCAAAAACAATCCTTGCTAACTTAAAAGAGATACATCTTTCCTTTAAATGCATTCTAATACGTGAGGCACCAAAGCTGCCATATTATCCACTCTCTCTTTTAAAGTTGCAATTTCTGCATTCTTGTCTTTAATCTCTTCATCCTTCTTTTGAATTTCATCCTTTAATCTGCATTTGTCCTTCTTCCATTCTTCTTCTCTCCTCTGCATCTCATTCCACAAATTCATGGCTACCATGTGCATTGAAAAATTAGGAGTTCTATGTATTCCTACCAAAGGCTTTCCTGGCATAGATGGTTGACCTTCATATAGCATAAGCTACAGGGTTTTTGATTGCTCAGCCAATTCTGGCTGCAGGGTGTCTTGTTGTAGGAACTCCTGTTTATCTTCATGTTCCTGTCTCTTAATATGCTCAGCAGTGGTGGGAAGTTCTGCCAGAGTAACATCTGCTTCTTCCTCAATTATGTCTTTTTCTATATCATTCACATGCCCCATTGGGGCCTCTGTATCCTCAGTTGTCATTTCTTCAACCCTAGGGCTTGTCTACATAGATGCACTGGAGGCAGGTTCAGCAGGTCTTGATTTAATAAAAGGACTCTCATGTTTCTCTTCAGCTGTAGGAAGAACAGTGTTAGCCTTCCATTTCCTAGAGTGCAACACCTTCATTTCTGCGGTTTGCTTTTTGGTTTTACCCTTCTTTATTTCTGCCCTTCTCCTCTGTGCCCTAGTTTGAATTAAATTGATAAGAGGAATATCCTCATCATCAGAATCTGAAGAACTTTCTTTGTCTGCATGCTCTGCTTTAGAAGAGCTAATCTCAATAGCTTGTTTTGCTACAGAAGGGTTTGCACTGGAAGTTGAAGTTCCCAGAGTAGCTTCAACAGAACACACCCTTCTCCTAGTTCTATGATGTTGCGACACAACCACAGGTCACAAATGGCTTGGTCTTATTTGATCAATATTCATAAATTCCTCCCAAGTCATATCAGACACATCATGCAGAGACTTTTCAACTATCAATTTGACCAAACAATGGTGAGAGATAGAATTAGGCCACCTTTTTGGGTCTCGATGGCCATGATTGAGAGAAGGTGGTATAGCATGTTTGGCACATTCATTCTTCTCCCATACCTCATATGATTCAACAATTTGAAATGCACAGAATGAATGTTTGATAGATGATCTTCACAAGTAATGTACTTCACCACATGGATAGCTACTTGTTTCCACAGCGTAGGCAGAGAGGTTCTTTTGGCTCCCTACTTGTCTATAGTCTATTGAGGATCACCAGGTTCTAAAAATTTGGCCCTAGCTGACCTGGCATCTCTGGCAACAGGGTAATCTTCACCATCAATAGGTAGACCTATAACTTCTGCAATTCTTTCCTCAGTAGCCAACACCTCCAACCCTCTTACCATGGCTTTACCATCAGACAATGTTTGAGCAAATTCTAATGCAACATTTTCATCAAAACCATTTAGCTTCAAGAAATAGTCCATCCATCCACAATTTCTAAATTCGACCTGGCTAAGTGCATCCTACAATAATACATCATGAACTATGTGTTCATTTTGAATTAATCCTCCTCCCATTGACTTGCTGCCTAAAAACAATCGCACTACAAATTTTTTTTTTCCTGCAAAAAGTATGAAAACTAACTTCACCTTCCTGCAACCCTGTTAAATTTTCAATAACTCATGCTATCTGTATTTTCCTTTTTGGATTCTTTTCTTGGGAATGCAAGAGAAGGGTGGTATAGGCAGTAATGAATGATTGATGAAGGCTGTCATCTCACACTTGCAAGCCATCACCTCACTCAAAATTCAAATTGTGTATGAGGAAAAATTGATTAAATTAATACTAACAAATCAAAATAACCCAATAACATAAAGAGAACCAATCTAAATAAAAGCCATTACTAATAAATCAATGAAATATGAAATCTTTTACCAAGATTTGTATTGTTCCCTTTGGATGAATGTGGATTTCTCAATAGTGTTGCAAAACCATGGTTGCAACAAGCAAGTAAAGTGCTCAAAGATCAATGTCAAAAGATCGTAAAGTTGCTCAAAGATCAATGTTAAGAGATCGTGAAGTTGCTCAATCAATGCGATGTATGCTCAAAGCACTATTAAAGGATGCCTAAGAATAAGTGATCGAAGAAGATTTGTGAACGAGATGAGGGGGGTTTATATAGGTTTCAAGGGAGATTGATCAATGGTCTAGATAAATCAAAAGAATCAACAGAGGAGAAAAATCAAATAACTATGATGAATGTGCACACGACATGTGTCAATCCACAAGGATATTTTTAGTAAAATATGATGAAAACAAGATTGATTGAATAGATAACTCAACTTGTAATTTTGTCTTTTTTAGAGTTCTAAAAATAAGACTGATTGTGTACATGAGTTAACAAGATATTTTAAGAGGAATTGGAAGATAACTGAAATTGAATAAATAAATTTATTTAATTGTTTGTGCATGATAGAGGAATAGATAAGATTATAAATAAAATACTTGATTTTATTTATTTTTAGAGGATTGAGATAATTTAAATAAATTTGCATGATTTATTTAAATTTAGAAGAACAATTGATTTAATTAAATAATGTAAATTATTTAATTGTAGATAAGAGGATTTGTGATGAATTAATTAAATAATTAATTTATTTAATTGATGTGGACTTGAGTTTTGGAAAGAGGATAATGATTTAATTAAATAATAAAAATCATTTAATTGTGGAAGATAAAGGTTGATTTAATGAAAATTAATTAAATAAAGAAGATTTGTTTAATTAATGTTGAAAGTATGTGATTTAGAAGAAATAGATGAAATTAATTAAATAATTATAGTATTTAATTAATGTTGAATGCAGGTGATTAGACATATTAGACGAAATGCAAGTGATTTGAAGACATGGTCATTTTATGGTGTCTACATTTTGCCCCTCTTTGATGCAATGCAGTTTACAACGTTGCGTCAAAGAAAATGATTGTTGAAGACATGATACAATTTCTGATGCCCCAGTGTAGCTAGCTGCCCCTGTGTAGTTGGTGTAGGATGCCCCCTTGAGAGAAAAGACAAGGAAATGACAGAAGAACTGTGTTGATGCTCGACTAGAAGATTTTGTTAGAGACAGACGAGGTTGGGTTGATGATAGATAGAAGAAAGGAGATAGAAGAGAACATCAGAGAAATATTGTTGATCGATCCCTACTCGAAAAACTATATAAGGCCATGGAAAAATGAATGGTGTAAATGGATGAGCTTGTTGCAATGGTTTCACAAATGTTTATAAAGAGCAATCCTTATTTTTGATGTAACACGTGGATAGTTCGCCACCAAGGTATAAAAGACCAAGGTGTTGTAATATCTGAGTGCGTGGACGTTGACTCTGCAAGCAAGCGGTTTGAACTTAGATCTTTTAGATATAATATAACCTTGTTGGATATGTGAATAAGACATAGTCTTGAACATAAAATAAACTTCAATACATGTAGATGCAAGAAGAATATTAATATGTAAGATGGTAGGTTGTAACACACACAAGATAAATATGCTACCAAGAAAGATGCTAAAGATCATTCCTCAAACACAGCACACAAAAGCAATGACTATGCCCCCCAATCCATACTGCATCGCAATGTACCAAGATTATAGATAAATCAAGGTAGTCTTGAATAGGTAATGGAAAAGGAACAAAAGATAAACCAAAAAACAAATTGACTGACTTACAAAATAAACATACAACCAACATATTCTCTTGCCAAAGAGGTTGCTCAGGATAGATTGCATAGGAAAGATAACAGCCTTATCGTAGGAAATCTATGTCCGTTAAAGGGGGCTATCTACCTAAAAAAAGATAATGTCTTGCTGCAGGAAATGCCATATGTCGCAGGAGACGCATGTGTTGGTCTCGACAATGGAACACTTTGTAGAAGACAAGCCTGTTGATCTGGTGCTTTGGTTAAGTTGGACTTTAGCTAATGTTGGCAATCAGAATAGGACAGTACATGACTCTAGAAGCAAGTTTCTTTGCTTCAGGTTTGCTAAGAACTTTTACTTTGGAGGGATGCGCTATCTTGCTGCTTGAGCTAGTCAAGTCGGGGTGAGCAGACTTTGATTAATGAAAGACCAGAAAGGTGGAATGCTAATGGATTGAAACGGGTGGAGAATGATGAATCGTATGTGCCTGAGTACTGGATACATCCTTCGTATTCCAGACTGCCTACATACTCTGTATCCGTAGGATCAAGGCACATTATGAGGAAAGATGAAAAATGATAATATGTAGTTCTGGATAGAGTGATGAGTGGGTCAAGGTGGTGAGGGGGAGATCTTATGTACCTAAGTATTGGAGACTTCCTTCATATTCTAGACTGCCTACATACCCATATCCATGGGATCAAGGTACCTTAAGATGGAGAAAAGATGATATGTAGTTCTGATGGTGTGATGATGTAGGAAAAGTGGTGAGAAGATAACAGCCTTATCATAGGAGCGATGTATCCGTTAAAGGGTGTTATCTATCGAAAGGAGAATGATGGATGTGTTTTGCGAACCATGAACAAGGAGCCAATCCTAGACCTAGGTTAAGGAAAGAGCTGCCCCCATCCTGGTAGAGGAATTTGCATGGGTGACTGGTGAAGAAGACATAGAAAATGTTGACCTAGGACAAGACAGTGTTAACTGCTGACACAGATTAAGACGTGGGATGACAATGGTGGACATTGACAAATTTCCAAGCTATACTAGATAGGGAGATGGAAATGCAAACAAGGTCAATGGTTTTATTATGGACGGATGGATGAAGGTTGCTTTTGAATTGGACATGGAGTGGCTAGGACTCGATAGAAGACGGGTGCTAACTCTACACATAGTGCCTGTTTACTAGGTTTTCACTATGGCACTTATCCAAGGCGCCTGTTTACCAAGTTTTCGTCAGAGGACAGATTTTTTTTATTTTATTTATTTATTTTTGATACTTTGAGGATCAGGCATAGAACTTCTTGAGATGGACATTGTTAAGTGGCTCATCCAAAGGAAGCCGTCAGGTGTAGCTAAAGTATAAGCTCCTGATCCATATGCTGTTGTGACAATAAAGGGACCTAACCAGTTAGGCTCAAACTTGCCCTTATTTTTTTGATCTGCTTGATTTCTTTGATTCTCTTTGAGTACAAGATCACCAACTTGAAATCATCTTTTTTTGATCTTTTTGTTGTAATTACACCGAAGGTGATTTTGATAGATGTGGAGATGATTAAGCATGACAAGGTGCCTTTCATCTAGTAGTTCTAGTTCAGCTAATCTGGAAGTGTGATACTCCTCTTCGCCGATCAGGTCCTGCATGGATACTCTAAGGGATGGGATCTCAACCTCTATAGGTAGGATGGCTTCAGAGCCATAGACCAAGGCATAGGGTGTGGCATCGGTTGGTATTCTGATACTAGTGCGGTAGGCCCATAGGGCAGGATTGAGCTGCAAGTGCCAATCATGACCAGCTTCATTGACTATTTTCTTGAGGATTTTGAGAATGGTTTTATTGGAAGCCTCAGCTTGGCCATTACTCTGTGGATAGTAGTGAGTTAAAAAGTGATGTTGGATATTGTATTGTGTGCACAAGGCATGGACATCTTGGTTCTTAAATGGTCTCCCATTATCAATGACAATGGCTTGGGGGATACCATACCGGCAAATGAGGTAGTTAAGGATAAACTTGGCTATTTGCTTACCAGTGATATAGGTCATGGGAATGGCTTCAACCCACTTCGTGAAGTACTCAGTGGCAGTAATGATGAATTTGTGACCATTGGAGGAGGATGGGTGGATTTGTCCTATAAAGTCGAGACCCCATTGAGAAAAAGGCCATGGAGTAGTCACAGGCTATAATTCATGAGCTGGTGCGTGAATTAAATCTCCATGCTGCTGGCATTGTAGACACTTCTTAGCAAACTGTGCAGCATCTTGTTCTATTGTAGGCTAGTAATACCCTATTGTGAGTATCTTCTTAGCGAGATTAGGACTGGTAGAATGTGTGCCACAGACACCTTCATGTATGTCTCGTAAGGTAGCTTCAGCTTCTTCCACATTAAGACATCGTAAGAGGATACCATCGAGACTTTGGTGATATAGTGTATCACCCAGAATGGTGTAACGGGAGGATCAACGGATAAAGGTTTTGCGTTGGGTTGATGATAGGTTGGAGGGGAAGGTATTGTGTTTAAGGTATTCATAGATATCTTCATACCATGGGGAATTGGGACCAACAAGTTCACAGATGATTTCCATAACAGGAACATCGACGGCTGGTATCAACAATTGCTCGATCAAGAATTCACATTTCTGTGTATTAGCAAGCATGTCAATCAGTGACCCTACAGAAGCCATAGAATCTGCAGCCTTGTTATCCTCTCTTGGAATTTGCTCAAATGTGATGCTAGAAAAGTGTGGTTTGTAGGCATCCACTAGTTGCTTGTAGGGGACCAAATTTTCATCTTTTGTTTGGTACTCATCTATGACTTGCCGAATGACTAGTTGTGAGTCTCCATATACCTATAATTTTGTGATGTCCCATTGAACTACTGTATTGAGACCTATGTGGAGTGCTTCATACTCAACAATGTTGTTGGTGCAAGGGAATGCAAGCCGATATGACTTTGGAATATAGTCATTTTGAGGTGTGACAAACAAGATGCCGGCCCCTGATCCATGCAGTGTGTAGGAACTGTCGAAGTACAACTTCCACATTATTGAGTTGGAAAGAGTGAAGAGATTCTTGTCCGAAAAGTCTGCTACCATAGGGTGTGTATCTACATGGGTGCTTCTGCTAGTTGATTTGCTAGGGCTTGTCCTTTGATTGCTTTACGATCCATGTACTCAATGTCAAACTCACTAAGGATCATGACCCATTTAGCTAGTCTACCTGTGAGAGCTGCTTTTGCTAGTAGATACTTCAATGGATCAATTTTTTCTATAAGATTTGTGTGTTGGTTCAACATGTAATGCTACAACTTTTGGGAAGCGAACACCACTGCTAAACAAGCTCTTTCCATCGGTGAATAATTGAGTTCATATCCCACCAAGGTTTGACTGATATAATAGGTTGCATGCTCTTTTCCTGACTCATCATTTTGTGCTAGAAGAGCCCCGAGGGCTAAAGTTGTAGTTGAGATGTATAGTATTAAAGGTTTATCTGCAACTGGTGGAACCAATACAGGAGCTGTAGCCAGATACTCCTTGAGCTGATCAAATGTTGCTTGACACTTATCATCCCATCGAAATGAGACATCTTTTTGGAGCAAGTGTTGAAATGGTTGAAATTTATCTGCTAGTTGTGAGATGAAATGCCTAATGGACTACAACCTTCCCTGAAGGCTCCTTAATGCTTTAAGGTTATTTAGTGGAGGCATCTCCACTGTAAATTTTACTTTTACTGGGTCTACTTCAATGCCTCTATGAGATACAATATATCCCAACAGCTTCCTTGATGTTACACCAAAGACACACTTTTTTGGATTGAGGCATACTTGGTATTTCTGGAGCCTATCAAAGATCTATCCTAGAACTTGTAAGTGATCTTCCCTAGAAGATTTAGCTAGTATGTCATCCACATAGTCCTCCATGATATGATGAAAGAGGTCATGGAATATCACTGTCATTGCTTCTGATAGGTTGCCCCTGCATTCTTTAGACCAAACGGCATGACACACCAACAATAATTAGCCCACAGATAAGTAAAAGTTGTTTTATGTTGATCTTCCTTTGCTATCCTTATCTGATTGTAGCCTGAGAATCCATCCATGAGAGAAAGCATTTCATGACCTACTGGCAAGTCTACTATAATATCAATGTTCGGTAATGGAAAGTCATCTTTCAGACATGCTTTGTTCAAATCTCTAAAATCATTACACATATGGATGCGCCCATTGGGTTTAGACACAGGTACAATATTTGATACCCAGTCTGAATAGTCAATAGGTCAGATGAACTTTGCATCTAATAGTTTCTGGATTTCCACTTTTACCAAGAGAGCTATCTGTGGGTGCATCTTCCTCAACTTTTGCTTGACTGGTTTAACTTTTGGATCCACTGTGAGATAGTGAACAACTATCTTAGGGTCTAACCCTAGCATATCAGCATAGGTCCATGCAAAGTTGATGGTTCTCTGTAAGAAGAATTTGTTAAGATTCTTGTGCTCTGTTTCTGATAATGATGCTACTAGGAATGTGGTCTTTGGATTTTGCTATGTGCCAAGGTTTATCTCTGTAGAATCTTCCACTAGGAGAGCTGACTTCTCTTGATACTTAGATGGTAGGGGAAGGTCAAATCCTCCATCCTCAGGTGCCATAGTTAGGTTTTTAACTTTGGATACGTCCTTTGTTTTTACTATTTTGTGATTAGGAGGTACCACAGTGTGGTTTTCACCTAGAGATCTTTCTTTATTTTTACTTTTGTGATTGGAGGATTTGGCATTCTCTCCAAAATAAGCTATTGGATCTAGTTCCATTACAAAACCTACTTTATGATCACCAAGAGGGATACCCTCCCTGAGTCCCATGAACTCAGCTAGAGCTTCATCATTCTGAAGTACATCTATAGCGGGGGACCCTTATTGGTCCCAATCGATAAGTTCAGGGTAGACGAGTGTTACATTCTGGGCGTTTGTGGTGGAGGTTAAGGATACAGATGATATCATAAAGATGGAAGATTCAGTGAATAGGTCAGTCATATGGAGGGAAGAGTCATCAATGGTATCCTCATTAAACATTGAATCTGCGAGAGAAGTTTCAGCCACCTTGTCGAGGATACCCTCAATGTCCAAGGCGCGTGGTACCTTTCTACCAAATCCTAACCCCTTCTTGTCTAGTTTCTTTGTCACAATAATGGGTTCCATAGTTCCTTGATTCTATTTCCCAAGGCCACCTTTGCCTTTATAGCCCATGTTTTTGACTATCCTTAAGCCATTGCCATATTGCTTGAATGGTATTGTGACTGGTTCTTTCTCCTTGTAAAGCCAAGAAGAAATGTCCTCAATAGTTTCCTCTTCTAATAATCTTCCCTATTGGAATTGGGTTAGAAATGCTGGGGGAGGAATAACTGCCTTTTTGGTTGCTTTGGCAATGGGTGTTTGGCCATAAGATTTAGGGGATAAAGGCATCTGCCCTACACAACAAGATTTTGAGATATCATAGGTTCCAAAGCCTATATCACGGATGTGAGCTTTGATTTCAGGAAAAGGATTAGGTTCACTTGTAGAGGCCTGTGTCAGATTTTCAGGATTGACATATAGTGGGGATTCAAGGGCGTTGTCATTTTGAGGCACTTGGTTGCAATTCTTATAACTTCCTTGCAAGACACAACAAAATTCAAAAGGATTGGGGTCTCCTAGGATAGTGATCTCTATGCCATTGAATGGGAACTTTAGAGACTAATGGTATGTTGAAGGAATAGCTTTCATTGCATGGATCCATGGACGGCCTAGGATAATATTGTAAGGCAGCTCAATGTCAAGGACTTGGCACCTGATTTCAAGCATAATAGGGCCCAGTTGTATAGGCAAGTGGATAACACCTTCAGAGCGGCATTCAGCATCATCATATCCCTTGATCATAATACTTTGATCAATGTTGACATGATCCTCAGAGTATCCCAATTGCTTAAGTAACTTTAAAGAACAAATGTTGAGACCAACACCACCATCTATGAGTATACGTTTGATTTTGCGCTTATTGATGAGAACCTCAATATAAAGTGCATCATTGTGACACGGATCATGGGAAGGGAGGTCTTTCTCAGAGAATACTACATTGTAGGGTGAAGCGATGTTACCTACTATAGTTCAGAAATCTACGACTACGATGTTGTTAGGAACCGAAGACTCTTGGAGGGCTTTTTCTAGCACTACTCTATGTGCAAGTGATGACCGGAGGAGGTCCAAGATAGAGATCTGTGCTGGCATTTTTCCTAGATGTTCAACAAGATTATAATCAGATTGAGTTGGGAGACTAGGTGTAGGACCATGAATGGTGACACGACCATGACGAGTTGTAACAGCACAATCCGTAGAGTTGCCTTTGATTGTGAGTGTAGACACTTGACTCTCTTCAAAATGACCCACAATGGAGTCAAAGGAAGTGGAAGCATGATTGATACCTTTACCTTTATCCTGAGGAGGAGGTGGACCATGGTGAGGGAATGGTTCCTTGTACATGTTAAGGTCCTTGTTCGTGTGTTGAGCAGGTGGTTCATCTTCAAAAGAGATTTGGTTGCCTTCAATGAGATTTTGGATTAGGTGCTTGAGTTTCATGCATGAGGCAGTTATGTGCCCTTTGCTTCTATGGAACTCACAATATTCATTGTCTCTATAACATGCAGTTTTGTAAACTAGTTCGTCATATGGGGGAGCATCGGGTAAGGTGATGAGCCCTTTGTGTAAAAGATTCTGTAGGACCGATTCTATGGGCTCTCCCAAGGGAGTGAATTGACGCCGTGAAGGGTAATCTTGTTGAGGTCGCTCTTGTTGTTGCTGTTGTTGGTTTTGATAAGGTTGCCTTTGTTGTTGCTGTTGTTGAGTTTGACTTGGTTTGGAAAGCTGAAGTGGTGTTTGCAATGTTTTGACATGCTTAGAATCGACCACCCCATCGTTGACCACATTTTTATTCTTGTTCCAAAACTTTGGTTTATCGTTTGTTTGTTGATGAGGAGCATTATCTTTCGTTTCTTTGAAGATTTTGACCAACCCTTAGCAATGAGGGCCTTTTCAATGTTGATTCCCCTGTATGTGATTTCATCGAAGGTTGTAGCACTAAGAATTTGCAAGTGAAAACCCAATTCTTGGTTGAGGTTCTGCACAAATATGCTAACAAGTTGTTTCTTAGGAATCTTGAAAGGGAATTTGCTAGCCATTTGTCTCCATCTTTGAAGGAAAGAAATGAAAGTTTCTCCATTTTTTTGTTTGTTGTTGCACAGATTAGTCATGAAAATCTCATGCTCTGTGTTGTAGGAGAAATGGGTGGCAAATTTCTCTGCTAGCTCATTAAAAGATTTGATTCTCGTGGGTAAGTGTGAGAACCATTCTATAGCTTGACCTCCAAGACTGCGAGGAAAGAGAGGCATAAGATATGTGTCGTTATGTGAGACCTCAAAGCAAGCAAGATAGAATTCCCTGAGATGGTCTTTTGGGTCACCTTTTCCTTTGTATTTATCAAACTTAGGAATAGTGAAATTTTGAGGAAAAGGGATCATGGGTAATGACCGATCAAAAGGATAAAGACACACTTCCTCTAACAAGAAGGTCTTCTTGGTGCGGCCAAACTTAAGATTAGATAGTTGTTGTTGAACTTCTACGATTTTTAGCTCCATCATTGTGGGAGGGGTTGGAAACATCTCCTATTGTCCTAGAAGTGGTTGTTGTTGCCCATATGGAAGATTGTAGTGTAAGCCATGGGCGTTGGTGTTATAAGGGTCATAAGATTGGTTGGGGTCATACGTGTTGTACGTTGGGTTTAGATTGGGTTAAAATTGGATGCTTTGATTTGGAGGTGGTAGGGGTGGCGATAGGTAAGAATGTAGGCTTTGTGATGGTTGAAGAAAAGAGTTTGGTGGAGGAAAGCTAAAGTTTGTTGGGTTGGGTTGCGATTGTAGAACATAGCTTTGGGAAGTTAGGTTTTGGGAATGTTGGGGGTGGCTAGGCAATGTGTGAAAGAAATTTAGCGGTGATTAATGTAGTGGAGGAGGGACATAGGTAGACGTGATTTGCGATGGTTGAGGTCAATTCAACATGAGCATAGAAGAATGTTGTGATTGGGATTGCATGACCCTAGTTGGCTGAGAGACATGAAGGTTTGTTGATATAGGAGGTGGTATTTGTTGAGACCCTTGTTGCATGGCTACATAGTTGTTCCCCGGATTGTAATTTGGTGGGAAACCTATTCGTGATGGGCTAACCAATATTCCACTTGCAATTGGTGTGGACAATTTAGGAGTTTGTTGTATGTTTGATTGAGCTAGAGCGGCTTGTTTGGCTAGTTCTACTTGATGTTGGAGGGTCTCTTGTTAGTTTTTGTATATTCCCATAGGAGTTATAAGAAGTGATATGGCCCTCTTTCCTGTTGGGTTTTGATAAAGGGGATTCTCATATTGTGCAATCGTTCTCCCTTGTGAGCCTTGTTTGGGTAAGGGCGTGGTCACTGTTGACATGGTTTGGACCGCTGTGATAGTGTCTTGGGTGTTGTTAGGCTCCCTAAGATTGGATAGATCAAAACCTTTGGGTAATTTAGCTCCTTGCTTTGCTAGCAAGCGAAAGAAATGATCTTGGTTCTCGCTAAGGATTTTGTCAAAGGCGGCTATGGCTCTAGGACCTTGTATGAATTCATCAAGATCGTGCCCATCTTCTTGAGTGGATTGGCCTATTTCAAAGTGTCACTCTTCTTGAGGTGGGGCTTGATCTGCGGTATAACCTTGTGGTACAAAATCTGGAGGCATGCCGGTGGTATAGTGAGGTGTACTTACCAAAGGGACCCTACCTTCTTGAGGATTGTTAGGGTGGTCCAGCTGTGGCATGTTTGGAGAGTTGGTGGATCTTTCAGCTAGTGTCTTGGGGGTAACCTTGGGAGTAATGTTGGATCGGCCTGATTGAGGTGTGTGAGGAGGTGATTTGTGCTTCCTAGGGACAACGTTCTTGGACTTCATAGTTTGCTGGAGTCTAGTGGTTACCATGGAATACACTAGGACAAACTGCTGGGATTTTTCTTGTGTTTTGAGGACAAAAACTCTTGATGCACAAATCACTAGACCAAAAGTGCTATACTGTTTGACTAGAGGCACAGGACTGTGCAACCAAAAGCATGCTATTGTAATACCAAAGGCGATGGACTGAGCTACCAAAGGTGAGGTACTGCTATACCAAAGGCGAGCTATTGTGACCAAAAGTGAGCTACTATTATACCAAGGGCATTGAAGTAGGGTTGCCAAAGGTGAGGTACTACTATAACAAAGGCAATCTATTGTACTACCAAAGGCGAGTTGATGTAATACCAGAGGTGCTGAAGTAGTGTCTCATGCTTCTAAAAGGAAAATTTTGATAGATTTGGTTCTATTTCTGATTGGATTTGCTTTGGCAAGAGAAAACACAACAAACAAAATGGCAAAAAAGGGACCGACACAACAGATAGTGTATGTTCGAGGCTCACAAAAAGCCCAATGTTTCCATAGGTATAAGACAATTTCAATCAATAACAAGCACTTTTTATCCCTAGAGACAAGGTTTCATTGCAGTAGATCAACTCACAGCTTAATACTCCGTCGATAAAAATGTCATTCCATAAAGGTGTCAGATATTTTGTATCTTTGTGAGAGATGATAGGTAGGGATATCTCACCCTCCCCTTGGAAATCTCAAGTAGGTCACAAGAGCTTTATGGCCAAGGGAATACTATCTCTTCTCAAGAGAGCCTATGGTGAGTATCTTAAGGGCTTAAATTGATTCCCCTTGCACTAATGATTACCACAACGTTTAGAGGTAGATTAGGTAGTCTCTATCTAGAATGGTTCTTAGTAACTTTGAGGGACCAACACCTTATGAGCACTGCGACAAGCTACTAAAAGCTTTAACCAATCCTACTAAGAGTATCAAACACTTCACTCGATGTGAAAATTGTTTCCACAAAGAGCTAGTACACCTCTTTTCAGTTTGGCATCACAAGGTAAGGCTGACGTCCGTTAGGACTTGGCTTTCGCCTTATCCCTCTTATATAACGGTTCAAAGGAAAACTCCGTATAGGGTCGTCCCTTTTGGATGAAACGCAATCCAAAAGCAAGCCCTTCTAAAGGAATAACTAAAATATAAGAACAAGCACGTCAAACAAAGGTTTAATTGTCCCGTTATAAGAAAAATAAGGTGCAACTAGATTAGGCACACACATGTTTGTAGTTGTCAATTGTCCCTTATGAAATTGAAGTGTTTGGCATTCATGTCCATTGTCCCTTAAAAAAATGAGGTGTTTTCGTATACATGTCCATTGTCCCTTAAGAAAGAAAAATGTTTCGAAGACTTAGATTGCTAAAGTGATTTGTTCAATTGTCCCTTAAGAAGGCAATATATTTCTAAGACTTAGTGCGACATATTTTGTTCAGTTGTCCCTTAACAAAGCAATATGTTTATAAGACTTAGTGCAATAAATTGAGATTCTTCAATGCTCGTCCTGCATGAACATGTTAGAGAAACTAATTTTCTCTGTTTGAGTGATAAGAAGCTGTAACAAGTGATATTAGGTCCACAAAAACTCAAAAGTTAGCAAGTGTTTGAAGTCATAGATTAAAGATGGGCCAATGAGTGGACTTAAAAAAAAGAACTCAATAAATCCTTGAAACAATATTACCACTGTGTAGAGGACAAAAAAATATCAACTTTAAAAAAAAACATCACCTGAATCCGAGTTCGTTTGTGAAAGTTATGAAGCTTGGAAGGTCTAAAAACTGTGACGAGACATAGTCAGCAGTGAGAAAATTAATTTTCTGGAAAAATAGAGAATCTTGAGAAAAAAACCAATTTCACCACGATGTAGATCACGAAATCATAGCCTATTTTAAAAAAAAACATTGAAATACATGTCCGTATGACCAAGATAATGAGGTTTGAAAATCGCCTTCTTAATTCAATAGCTCAATGAGGAGGGGTCTGATTTAGCCCCCTATGTCTGGCTCTTAGTCACTGATGTGACCTGCTGGGTTGAGGGCTAAAAAAATCTTTTATTTTCAAAAAACTAAAATTAGTTTTTAAAAATTTCCTTTTCTTTTTTTAAGTTTTTTAAATTTAAATTTTAAAAAATTAAAAAAGTTTAAAACCAAGTTTAAACTTTAAAAGCTTAAAACAAAGTTTAAACGCATGAAACTTTGTAAAGTTTTTCTTGAAATTTTAAAACCTAACACTGCAGTATGGCTGCGCAGGCTTGGTATACCCTATGTAGGTACGGCTGGCAGCTTTTTTTTATTTTTTTATTTTTATTTGTTTTCTTTGCTTTTTCTATATATATATATATATATATATATATATATATATATATATATATATATATATATATATATATATATATATTTATTTATTTATTTATTTATTTTTTGCTTTAGCTTTTTTTGATTTTTAGTTTTTTCTTTTGAAAACAAAAAGCTAAAAAAAAAAAAAAATTACTGTCCCTACATAGTACACCTCGGGTTGCGTGCCTAGGAAATTTTTTTTGCCTCGCTTTTACTTGCACCGAAATAGGTCAAATTTTATATTTTTCTTCGCCTCTCGACCCTTTTGAACGCAACCATGATGTTCATTTTTGCCCAACAAGCTTCTTTTAAAAATTCTTTTTTGGATCTCTCCTAAAAAAATGTTAAAAACCTGTGTAATCAAACGAGATTCCACAAATTTGATATTAGATTAGGACCAATGGGTCCCACCAGGTGTGCCACAATGTGTATGAGGAAAAATCAATTAAATTAATACTAACAAATCAAAAAAACCCAATAACATAAAGAGAACCAATCTAAATAAAAGCCATTACTAATAAACCAATGAAATATGAAAGCTTTTACCAAGATTTGTATTGTTCCCTTTGGATGAATGTGGATTACTCAATAGTGTTGCGAAACCATGGTTGCAACAAGCAAATAAAGTGCTCAAAGATCAATGTCAAAAGATTGTAAAGTTGCTCAAAGATCAATGTTAAGAGATCATGAAGTTGCTCAATCGATGCGATGTATACTCAAAGCGCTATTAAAGGATGCCTGAGAATAAGTGATCGAAGAGGATTTGTGAATGAGATGAGGGGGGTTTATATAGGTTTCAAGGAAGATCGATCAACGGTCTAGATAAATCAGAAGAATCAACGGAGGAGATAAATCAAATAACCATGATGAATGTGCACATGACATGTGTCAATCCACAAGGATATTTTTAGTAAAATATGATGAAAATAAGATTGATTGAATAGATAAATCAACTTGTAATTTTGTCTTTTTTAGAGTTCTAAAAATAAGACTGATTGTGCACATGAGTTAACAAAATATTTTAAGAGGAATTGGAAGATAACTGAAATTGAATAAATAAATTTATTTAATTGTTTGTGCATGATAGAGGAATAGATAAGATTATAAATAAAATACTTGATTTTATTTATTTTTAGAGGAAAAAGCAAATTAAATAAATAAATTTATTTAATTGTTTGTGCAAGATTAGAGGAATATGGAGATTATAAATAAAATACTTGATTTTATTTATTTTTAGAGGATTGAGATAATTTAAATAAATTTGCATGATTTATTTAAATTTAGAAGAATAATTAATTTAATTAAATAATGTAAATTATTTAATTGTAGATAAGAGGATCTGTGATGAATTAATTAACTAATTAATTTATTTAATTGATGTGGACTTGAATTTTGGAAAGAGGATAATGATTTAATTAAATAATAAAAATCATTTAATTGTGGAAGAATAAGGTTGATTTAATGAAAATTAATTAAATAAAGAAGATTTGTTTAATTAATGTTGAAAGTATGTGATTTAGAAGAAATAGATGAAATTAATTAATTAATTATATTATTTAATTAACGTTGAATGTAGGTGATTAGACATATTCGGCGAAATGCAAGTGATTCGAAGACATGGTCATTTTAGGGTGTCTACACAAATCATTCAATTTTAAAACTTTACTAACATTTTGGCATCAAGCATATGGATGGACTGACACGTGGACATCATATTAACACTCCCTCCCCAACCTAAATTTGAGCATGTGTCCACACATGCGAAATGGTGATGCATGATAGGACAAGGAAGGGAATAATGACATGCTATGAGAAATATCGATATTAATGTACAATAATTAAATGAATGAACCAAAAGATAATTAAGAGAGAATTATTAAAGTGTACGGACCTTGATTTGTGGAAGATCGGTTGCAAAAATCATGGAGAAAGTAGCGGTTAATGCTTAAGAATTTATTGAGCAATGATTGAAAGTGGAGTGGGCTGAAGCGAGATGGGATGAAGTGTAATCAATACACGTGATGGAAGAGAGAAGAATGGATATGGGTGGGTGGAAGGGCTAAGAAGTGAAAGAGTGGACTCCCACAAATGTGGAAGTCTTTATTATGACAAGTGTCGTACCTTGGTTAGCCAGAAGGAGGGACACTAGGTCTACTACCTTTGGCTGTAGGAAGTTTAGGAGTTGCATGCTGAGTGAATTGTTACAAGAATTCTTCTTTGGAGGCTGGCTTGTGATATAACCTGAGTCGATGACCATTGACTAATAGCTTAAATCTGACAGGGTCAATAGTAGTAAGTTGAATAGCACCATTGGCAAAAACTTCAGCAACCTCATATGGTCCTAGCCACCTTGTTTGTAATTTTCCTGCATTATCCTAATACCTTGAGTCATAAAGAAAAGCCTAGTCACTAGGCTGGAATTTCTTATCTTTGATGTATTTGTCATGCCACATTATTCTCTGATTCTGCACCACTTCTGTATGATGTAAAGCTACTTTTCTCATCTCATCCAAAGCATTGAGTTGCATGATTCTTTCTTTTTGTGCCTTAGATAGATCCATCCCCAAGTCAAGGGCATTCTGAAGAGTTTTATGTTTAAATTCAATAGGCATCATGGTTGTTTTGCCATACAGTAACTCAAAAGGAGTAAAACTAATAGTTGTTTTCCAGGTTGTCCTATAGGCCCAGACAACTTCTAGCAGCCTATTTTCTCAATCCTTCCTATGGACAGCCACAGTTTTAGTCAAAATGGCTTCTATTTCTCTATTAGTCACCTCAACTTGGCCAATAGCCTAAGGGTGATAAGGAGTAGATTTCTTGTGCCTTATGTTGTATTCTTGTACTAGTGTTGTAACTAGAGTTGAGGTGAATTGAGTTCCTTGATCAGTGACTAATTCTCTAGGAACTCCATACCGTGTAAAGATTTCCTCATAGAGAAATTATGCAACCTTACTGTCTCTTGCATGCTTCATGGCCTTAATGTCTACCCATTTAGTTACATAATTAGTGCATACCAAGATATAGGATTTACCATTAGATGGAGGATCAATGGGTCCTACAAGATCTAATCCCCACTTATCAAATGGAGTAATCACAAGATGAGGATAAAGGGGCATCTCATCAGATTTTGTTGGTCATCCCATCCTTTGACAACTATCACATTTCTTGGTATATCTTGCTGCATCCTTGGATAGTGTAGGCCAGCAATAACCTGCATTCAAAATCTTCATTGTTGTTCACTTTGCTACAAAATGTCCTCCACAAGGTTCATTGTGATAGGCATGCAAAATGTCATATGTTTCATCTTCTCTCACACATCTCCTTATGACATTGTCTGGTCCAGTGTAGAACAAACATCCAGCAATCCATGAAAAAGGAAAATATTTTTCAATGAGTACCCTCCTTTCCTTAGGAGAGAATTGAGGAGGGACTCTTCCTGTTACTAGGTAATTGGTTGTGTCACCATACCAAGGCATTTGCACAGTGAGTGAAAACAAATGTTCATCAGGAAAAGAGTCATCAATGACTTGGTTATCCTCTGATGTAGTCATTCTTGAAAGAAAGTCTACAACCACATTGGCCTTCCCTGGCTTGTCCACAATAGTGATGTCAAATTCCTGCATTAACAACGCCCATCTTGTTAATCAACTAGATATGAGAGGGTTTTTCATGAGATACCTAATGGTTGCATGATCTGTGTGCACAAAGATTTGATAACCGGTTATGTAGTGCCTAAATTTATTAAGTGCATAGATGACTGCTAGCATTTCCTTCTCTATTACTATATAGTTGAACTCGGCACCCTGTAAGTTTTTGCTAATAAAATAAATAGCATGCTCTATGACTCCTTCTTTCTGGCCTAAAACTCCTCCTATGGCATAATTTGATGCATCAATATGAATGTGGAAAGGAAGTTCCCAATTGGGGCCTTTAAGTACAAGAGCATGGGTTAAGGCTACCTTTAAATCAGAAAATGCTTTGTCACAGTCTTCATTCCACTAAAATTTAGCATCCTTTGTAAGAAGAGTATATAATGGGGATACCATTTTGCTTAAATCTTTGATGAAATGTCTATAATACCCTACATGACCTAAGAAGCTTCCAACATCCCTTTGCTTTGCAGGAATGGGCAGATTGATGATGACTTCAATCTTTGCTAGGTCTACATGTATTCCTTTTGGAGAAATGTAGTGGCCAAGTACTACTTCTTCCTGCATCATCATGAATCACTTTGTATTGTTTAAGGATAGGCTGTGCTCTTCACATCTTTTCAACACCTTGCCTAAGTTTGCTAATGCCTCTTCAAAAGTAGCACCATAAGTAGTGAAATCATCCATATAGATTTCCATACAATCATGTGAGATATCAGAAAATATGCTAATGACTGCTCTTTGGAAAGTTGCAAGTGCATTGCATAAGCCAAATGGAAGTACTGAGTAGGCATATGTTTGCCAAGGATAGGTAAATGTTGTTTTCTCTTGATCTTCAGGTGCAATCTGAATCTAATTGTAACTGCTAAATCCATCCAAAAAGGAAAAGTACTGCTTTCCTGCAAGTGAGTCCAATACTTGGTCTATGAAAGGAAGGGGAAAATGATCCTTTTTGGTGGCAGAATTTGATTCTCTATAATCAATATAGACTCTCCATTTTCCTCCCTTCTTGGGTACAAGAACTAGAGGAGACACCCATTGGCTATCTGAGATTGGGTAGATAAATCCTGCATCTAATAGCTTCTGCAATTCCTCTTTGACAATTTGTCTTAGTGCAAGGTTGATTCTCCTTTGTGGTAGTCTTACTAGTGTACAATCTTCCTTTATGTAAATCCTATGGGTGCATAATGTAGGATCTAATTCTTTCATGTCATGATAATTCCATGCAAAAGCATTTTTATGTTTCTTTAACAAATTTGTAAAGGATAGCTATTATGCTTGAGTCAAGTTGCTATTAATATTTAGATATCTTTCTTCTGAAATTTCCACTTGAATTGTGAAGTCAACCATAGTTACTTCATTAATGCTAGGTACCTTAATTTCTTGTGGAAGCAATGTATGTAACATACCTGATGCTGTAGAAAAAATTGGAACAAGTATCCTCACTGGATCAGTAGAATGAGAGGATGATGCTTCCTCTACTTCACAATGATTTTGAATTATATTAGACAAAACCTCCTCCTCTCCTTGAAGCTACAGGAAAGAACTTTTGCCTATCATCATAAGCTGCTCCACAAAATTAGCTTCCTCCACCTTTTCCCCAACATGAGGCAAAATAGGATTATCCATATCATGAGATGGCTGTGCAGGTGGGTAAGGAACAAGTGTTTTAGTGCTTCTCCCATCAGAGATGGTCATGTCTCCTAACCAACACCCAATATAAGCATCTTCTGTGGCTAACCACGGCCTTCACAAAATAATGGGGTATCCTCCCAATGTAGCTTTAGGAGAAAGTGTCATGAAATCAACTGGATATTCCCATGAGTCTAGGGATACCACAAGATTCTTGACTATCCCATTAGGTTTAACAGTAGAGCTATCAGTAAGCTGTAGGACAGTAGAAGTTGGTTGCATGGTTGCAACATTTAGTTGCTGCATTATATCCTTTGTCATTACATTTATGGCTGCTCCAAGATCAATTAGAGAATTTCTGATTTGGATTCCATTTATAACAACTACTACCACAGGACTTCCTGGATCATTATATTTGGGAATAGTCACTTTCCAAGCATGATGTCAACCAACTGTCCCACCACATGAACCATAGTGGGGTCTTTCCTTTTTCTATCTGGCTTCTTAAGGTATGCTTCTTTAATTGCTTTGCCATATATAGGAACATCTTTTATGGCTTGAAACAGAGGAATCTTGACACATACATGTTTCAACTACTCTATAATGTCAAAGGTGGGTTCCTCTTCTACTACCTTTTGTTTCATAGTTTCTAACCTTTGTGGAAATGGTGGTTCTTGGGGAGTCTGTTTGACTATCATTGGTTCAGGATTTTCAAGTACATTTGATTAAATGGGGGTTTTGCTAGGTTCCACTTCTTCCTCAGAAAGCTCAGTAATAACAGGTCTTGAAGGAGCTACCAAGGTAGTTCCTGAACGCAGACGTATATCACTTACATTCACAACATATGCAAGGAATTGATTTGGATCAACATAATATACTAGCTATTGTTGTGGTCTATTATTTGGGTTAGGTGAGGGTTGAGCTAGTAATTGAGTAGGTTTAGGTGTATTTGAATTGGAGCTAGCAGGTGGAGGCATTATAGCAGGTTGTTGAGGCTGAGGAGGTGACTACATGTAATTAGTGGTCTAATTTGGCCATTGCTGTCCTCTCCATTGAGATGTTTGTTGCCAATTTCCTGGAGATGACTACCAATTCCCCGGAGGCTGCTACCACTGGGGTGCAAGGTTTTGGTAATTTAGCCAAGTATTTTGAGGGTTGTTCCAAAGCTGAGGTGGATATCCTCCATAACTAGATGGAAATAGTTGTTGCCATTGGTTATCAGATGCATAAGTATTAAAATGTGGCCCGGCATATGATCATGGATCTGGTGACATACCTTGTCTTGGAGCCCATGGCCTCCTTTGTGCAACATAGAAGACTTTATCCTCTTCAACTTGTATTGGATTGAACTTCAGTGGAATCTTCTTGTTGTCAAGGTTAGCTATCATCTTGCACCTATAGTCCCTCTTCTTTTGTTTGGAATGAGGACAATATTCAACCAACATTGCCTCGGCCTCTTCATGCTTCTTCTTTTCTTGGAGTGTGTCCAACTAGGTGGCCATATTATTTATAATATCTTGCTTAAAATCAGATAGCAAGTGGCTTATCTCCATCCTTGAAACTCTATTGGTAGAGGTTTTGCCCAAAAGGGAATGGTAACCTCTTCCTTTCTTCATGGTTGCTCTGGAATAATTCTGGCACAACTTCTTAATATCATCCCAAGACACTTGGGTAATATCTCCTCCTCCCATTAAATCCAAGGCATCTATGCAATGCTCGCTTATTTCCCTGAGGAAGTGCAATTTCTGAGAGTCCTCAGTGAGTGCATGATGGGGAGACTTTTGTAAACAAAATAGCAACCTTGAGATGTAATCCTCCAAACTTTCATCTTCTTTCTGCTGCATTCTGAAAACATCATTTCCTCTCATTTCCCCACTCCTACAGTAGTCTTTATATTTCTCAAGAAATTTATCTTTCATTTCTTCCAAGGTATTGACAACATCACTACCTAGACTCATAAACCACCTTAATGTAGCCTCTTTCATGGTAGTAGGAAACAACTTAAGTTTATGAACATCAGTAGTGTAGTCATAGCTTCTGCAGAGGATATCAAATTCAAACAAGGTGTTTGGGTCCTCTGTTGCAAGTCTATAGAACTTGGGGAGAGCTGAAGTAGGTATGTTCTTGAGATTATCCTCTTCATTTTGATGAGCAATTAGAAATGGAAACGTTGGTTGATTATGTATGTTTTGGTCAGCCATGACTACTTGACCTATTATCAAGGCAAATGAATTTTCAACTAGGTTTGGGGTATCTCGTTCTTCAGAGCATGTTTTAGAACTATTCAAATCAGGGAATGCATCAAGGAAAGGATTTACTTCTACTTCTTCTACTAGGTAAGTTGAATCATTAGGAAGGAATCTCCCTAAAGCATCTCTTCTCCTACCTCTATGCATGCAATATACTCAATATCAACCACTTCTCACACAAAAAATGTTGATGGGTTGTAGATGGTTTCTTCCTGACTAAAAACACATTTTAAGGGAAAAACTGCAAGGAATAATACTAAAGATGACTCCAAAGATCTTCTTAGTTTGACACCATCCCTGGCAATGGCACCAAAAATGTTGGTCTCATACAATGATTTAACAACTGAGCTCTTAAAGCAGTAACTCATAGATTGGACATCTAACCTGAATAGTTGTCTTAATCACTATGGAGATGCATTTCACTTGTCAACCCAGGGATGTGAACTTGAAATGGGTTAGCACGATATGTGCACTAAGAACTTCCAAAGTAGCCACATTCATTCTATAGCTAAAAAAGACATAATGTTGAAGATAAACTGCTAGAAAGGAAATAACAGGAATGCTGAACATCAACCAACAACTATTCTAAGATCAAGTACATGATAGAAAGTATAAATTTGGGCAAACAAACAGGAAACTACTCTATCTGCTTTGGCTGCAGGAACAGACACAGAATAGAATTCTAGTGGCTGCAGGAACATTTAATGCTAGATTTAACTAAATGCTTAACATAAAATGTAACTAAACTAGAGGGTGGAATTCTCACCAAGTGGGCCCCCTTGGATGAGTATTCCCTAAGACAAATGTAAACTCAGAAATGTGAACTTACAACTTCATTTTATTCATTGGAAAAGATGAGTACAACTGAACATTATAACTGTATTACCAAAAATTAGATAATGCAAGTACAATCTCTGATTAATCAACAACCCCTCAAAAGGAGCATCAGAGTCTTATTTATGAAGGAAAACTACAAAACTAGCTACCTAGCAAGGCGGTCAACTCCAACAGAATAGGACGCCTCATTATGGAAAACATAGAAAGTGGAAAGGAGGTTACGCATGCGGGAAATCTAGTCAAGCGAGTTGCTTTAACACAGATCTAGCATAATAGTAACTCCTAAATTTTCTCAACAAGTATTTAAGATTAGTTACAAGGCAGTTGTCTTCCCTCCATTTGACATTTGAAAGATCACCATGTTTGATTTTTTATGGTAAGCGACCAACCAGCAGAATCTTCCTCTTCTTTATGGATGCTGATTACATCTGCATAACAATATTAGCACACACAATAATTGCACATCCGTAACTACCTTGGGGTAATATTCATTAACCATATGTAAAATTAACATAGATAGTTCATATAGCATGTCTTTGTCATAAAAGAATATAAGAAATGACCTATGCTCAACAAGTTATAGCTTTGAGGCAATGCCATAAAAAGATCAAAATTAAAGTACCAAAGTCTAAGATAACTACAACAAGTGGATAATAAATTTTAACAAAATTGAATCATAAACTAGACTCATCACTTAGGAGATTTCTTCAAGTTTGGGTATTTAATTGTTTATTATACCTTGTCAAACTTTGATGAGGTTATGCAAACTACCACTTGGATTTGATGTATCTTTCATAACTTAATTGTTTAGGAAACTTTGTGAGGACTTAAGTCTTAAGTGTTTGGCTACTTGAGAGTTATCAGGTACTTGAGTGCTCAAAAAAATCATGTTAGCTTCTAACAAGGTTGTGAGAACCTTATTGGCTCCCGATGAGGTTTTTAAAACCTATGAAATCATTGAAAATTAAAATTATTTGAAAATATTTGAAGTGTTTCATGTTTCTTCTCTTCTTTTGATCAAAACTTTGAGAGTTTATGAGAAGTATGTTGGATCTTGATGAGGTTGTGAGAACCACGTTAGATTCTAACAAGATTTTTAGAACTACTCCCTAGATGGATAACATTTTGTTTGACTTTCAACAATAGAATAACATTTTAAAAGTTGGATATATCAAGACTTTAAAATTAACTTCTTGACATAAATTTGCATAAGAAGGCCAATCATTAAGGTATTGACATTTTTATAAAGGGACTTGACTTAGAAAAAATTAGGAAAAGGGAGTTAACAAAAAAAATACCAACATGCTAGCTCTAGCTGGGGACAAGGACCTTGTGGACATAGTAATAACCTAGAATATCAAGTTTAGACCAGTGTCTTGTCCATTGGTTTATAGAGTCAAAAATTGAGGCATAACAAAGTGAGGAAAAGAAAGGGACACAAACAAGAGAAACAAAATAGACTAAAATAAAGACACACAACCGAAATCCAAAGTGAGAAGGGAAATAACAAAAATGTTAAAGAAGACTATGTACAAATATAGGTGACAAATCATTTCAATATTTATAATGTTTGAGATATTTCCCACTATAAGGAAGAAGTCTTTACCACCAAGATTAACTAAATAAAAAGAGTTATTTCCACAAGTTTGCTTGACCTAAAAAGGGTATTTCCAAAGAGAGTCAAACTTGCTATGATTACCCTTTGGCTCTCTCATTTTGTCCCATAATAGACTAGATTACCAACTTCAGAATCTCTCCATCTAGATTTTCTTTCAAAAATCATCTTCTCTCTTTCTTAGTGTTCATTGATTTTGTACACAATATCACCCCTTTGTTCTTTTATCTTGGCAAGGTATAATTTTTTTTTCTCTAAATAATTTTGAAACTGGTGACCCTCTATTTTGGTGTAAAGATTTACAGCTAAGAGTTTTGATGGAACATACAATACACCATTTATTCCATAAACTAGCTCAATGGGGACATGATATCACTCTTTTAGATGTGATTCAATCATCCCACAGTGCATCATATAATATCTTGTCCCAATTTATTAAAACTATCATGGACCATATTTCAGATAATGGTAGTGATATTTTTGTTACTTGATTCCACTTGGCCATTTCCTTTTGGATAATACTCAAATGAATGTGAAAGAGTAATTCCATAATCATAATAGAAAAGAGAAATTTTGAACAAAAACTTGATACATTATCAATTATAATCTTATGTGGCATGCCAAACCTTACCCGGATGTTTTCTTTGGTAAAATTATAGACTACCTCTAAGTGGTTTGTTTCATGGGAATTACCTCTACCATGATTTGATGAAGTAATATGTAGCTATCAATATATGTGTGTGGCTAGAAATTGAGTGAGGGTTGATGCATCCTATAAAATCAAGTCCCGACTACTGAAAAGGCTCATTGATTATAATTTGCCTTAGAGGCAATATTGTAAGCTTTGGTTTTCCTAAGAATTGATGACACTCTTCACTCTTGTCTACCCACTCATACTCATCCTTAAACAACTAAGGACAATAGTAGCATTGTCTCATAATATTAAATGATGTTGTTGTAAGTATGAAAAAGATGCACAAGCCCACATGGTAGTCTATTGATGAGTTGCAATCCTAATCATATACATGTAAGCATGAAATATATTGACCTCTCAATATTTTCTCTCTTGGTGACATGTTTTCAATTATTTTTCTATTTTTTTGTGCATCCCTATCCTTCAAGCCAACCTTCTAAGCTCTTACATGTTTTCTTGTTAACCACCTAGCCTATGTTTGACAAACCACTCTTGTTTCTTTCCAAACCTGACAACATGACTTGTCCACCTCCAAAGAGGGAAAATTAATTATTCCCTAGGGGATTCCTCATCATTCTTTCTTCCATGACCATTTAATTGACCTTCTAGATCCCTCCATACCCTCAATCTGCATGTCCAAACCTTTCTTTCTAGGTCACCCCTATTGACTTCATGGTCTCCCTGAGTGACCCTACAACTAAAGTGTGGTCTCTAGGGATGACATACGTTGGTAAAAGGGGTGAACCATGATGGAGATTAATTGTCATTGATGTCAAAAAGGTGACAAGTTAGTAATCAGGATTTCAAGATCCCACTTTGTGAGGAACTTATACAATGATGTGTTGTTGATCATTTGATGTTTGATATTGTCAATCTATATTTGATTATTGCCATGTCTTAGGATGTTGAAGATTCTTATCTTCTCATGTTTTGATGCATGTTGAGTTTGGTTTGGTATACATGCAAAAGTTATCATATTAAGTGCAAGCGTGCAGAGACATTAAAGATTTGCAGAGGATGTTATTAGAATGCTTCCTGATTAAGGAGTTTGTGTATTATGTTATCATCATGATAAAGAACAAAGGATGCCATCAGTAAGATCAAAGGATGTAAGGATGTCAATAGTCTTTATCAGGATGCCTTCAATATGTATTTGCCTTCATCTTGTTATGCTTCATCACATGATAAAAGGGAGTATTTGTTTATCAATGTTTGGGTTCATGACTTGTTGGTGTTCACATGTTTTTAGTTTAGAAATGTGTTGCAGGAATTGAAGAGAGTTGAGAGATTGATGAAGTTAGTGCTTTAGGAGTTCTCAAATTACTTCATTGCTTTTAGTTGATTTATACTTCAGTGTGTTGTCAAGGTGTTTGGGAGTTGCAAAGAGATCCTTCAATGGATATATTGATTGAGTATATATAAAAGATAGAGGAATGGCAGAAAATTATCATTTCAGAGATGTTCAATAGTTTTAAAAAAAGGGTCATACCTTTTAAGGTTTAAATGTGACTTAAATGATATTTAGTCATCTTATAAAAATTCTTATACAGTCTTATTGAGACTATCATATGACTTTTACACTTTTGTTTTATTTTTATTTTGACCTACTCCTCCAGGTAATAGTCACTTATAGTGACTTTCTCAAGGGTTTGTTTGCCATAAAAATGACTGGCCCTTATCTCCCTTTACCGATAGGAATGGTTATCCTTATGAACACATGAGCGCCAATAAAATATCAAAGGCTAGTTTTAAAAGAATGGTGGGCACGAGTTTAATGATAAATGGACAATATTTAAACTTTATCTTCCATCCATAAGCTTGCACTTTGACGTGCCAATGAATGTCACTGTGTGTGACTATTTTGGAAAGTATTTTTATGAGGCTATGTTTAGCCCGATTTAAAGGCAAATTTTTGGGATTTTTTTAAGATGCTTTTTCAGAAGATTTTTTGTGAGATTTTTAAAGAGATTCCTTCTATTTTAATTATCTTAACTCATGCATTAAAGAGATAAAGAAGGAAGCATTTTTGTTTTTCTCTATAATGGGCAGTGTTGAAGAAAAAAATTCTTCTTGAGTGAAGTTTAAAAGAATTTTTGTGTGGAGAGACATTTGTGGAAGTTTAAGAGTTTTGTAAGGATGCCAATGAATTTTTTTTTCAGGGTAGATTAAAATTAATTGTAGATTTTCTTTGTGTGATGGAAGATATTTTCTTTGAGGGAAAATTAAGAGAACAAATTGGTGTTATTTGTAGATGATTTAACTTTGCAGATTGAAGGGAATTCCAAGATGAAATGATATTTTCATGTCAAGACAATTTGATGTTATTTTACAGATAGAGGAAGATGAATAGTCATTCAATGAGGAGGGATATGATTTTAGTTTTACAATTTATTCATGAATGGAAATTGATGGAAATTGTTTTGCAGAGAAGAGGAACATCAAGAGTCTTTTCTTTCATAATCATATTTCAGGTGCATTGAATGGGTGTGAAAAAACATATATGCAGTGAAAAAGACATATTTTGTGAGATGTTCTTCATAGATGAATTATAGGTGTATCACAGTGATTAAAGACACTTGCAGAGGCTTCTAATGTTTCAATTGTAGAGAATTATCAAACATTGATTGTAGAATATTGTAAATAAGTTGCATATGATTGGTGACGGATTGTTTGTAGTGATTAATTAAAGATTGTTTGCATAGGTTGATAGAGACAATTTGTAGAGATAAGAGTGTTGTAAATTTGTTTATAGAGATTTATAAAAAGAGCTTGTTTACAGAGGTGTGTGAAAGGAGATATGATCTTGACTTGAAAATCAAACAGAAGGTATAAGGGTGTATGATGAAACACAAAGTGTATATTGGTGCAAATCAGATTGAGGTGCAATCATTTCTTGCACACTAAGTTTTATATTTTTGATGATGGTGATTGTTTATGCCAGTGAGGCTTGTGGTCAGTGAGACCTTCCTATGCCAGTGAGGCAAAATTAAGTTAGTGAGACATGTTATGTGAGGCATTGATATAAGTCAGTGAGACTTTTCTATATGCCAGTGAGGCAATCACAAGTCAGTGAGACTTTGTAAAGTTGAAGATTTTATACTTAAGCTAGTGAGGCAGTTTGAGTGGTTTTTCTACCCCGGGAGGGTTTTCCACTCGTTAATTCTTTTGGTGTTGATGTCTTGTATAATTTCTTGTGTTGATGATTTGCATAATTTCATGTGTCCTATATAATTGAGGATTCGGTTAATGTGCTTTTGATAATTGATTCAATTCAGACAAATCTTATTGACAATTCTAGAGAGGAAATAAAAATTGGTTTTTGTGTATCAACACTGATTCACCCCCCCTCTCAGTGTTGATTGTACTCCTACAAACCACCTTCCTAATGTACTCTTCCTTGTTTCAGGCCTCTAAAACTATTTTTAGCCTTCCAAGACCACTTTTCCACTTTCAAAACTCTTGTTCAAATCACTATGTTTGTGTTGTGCATATTGTCTTCAGGGTCTCCATGGATGACCCCACAACTTAACTTGAGTCTCCATGGGTGCATTTTCTTGGTAAAATGGGTGACCCACTTTCTAAAAGGGGTGACCTTGTCATCTTTTCTGTGCATGATTTCTTCTAGTTTTAGCCTAGTTTATCTCCATTTTTAGCTCTTGATGGCGAGCTCCTTCATGCTAACTAACTATCCACTCCCCCTAACTATTTCTAGACTCTGAATCAGTCTATTATTGACTTCCAATTAATATATTCTTATCTCTCAATGGGTCATCTCACAATAATGGGTTACAGTTTTTGGCCAAACTTGAAATTGAAATCAACATTTTGAACTAAATCTTCACTTTCTGACACCTATAGTCACTAAACCATTAGGAATTTGAAGATGATGCGAATTGGTGATTTGTGAGATTTTGTTTGTAGATTCAAAATATATATTTTTAAAAAATTTGGAGTTAAATTGTAAATTTGTTTGCATCTCCTTTGATAATTAGTTTTTAACAGTAAAAAACATTTTTTTAAAGTGATGTGTATTCTATAGCACATAACTTTTTTTCTACAAATGATAAAATTCTGATTCTTTTGAATTTAGATTGGTAGCACCGACATATAGGGGACGCATTTGGTTTTATAATGTTTTGTTGATTTTTTTTAATTAAGTTTTGAAGTCAAACCAATTATAATTTAGACATAGGCGTATTCCGTAAAACATAACTTTTTCTGTATGTATCAAAATTTAATTTTTTTTGTTGAAACAAAGACATCAATACCTAGGGCATAGATATTTTTCAGAGTTTTTTTTCACCAATTTACTAATTTTCCATGTGTGTAGAACAAAGAACTTGATGTTTGGTGAAAAACCTACATTCACAAGAAATGAAAAATAAATATAATAATCAAATTAAATATATTTAAAATTATACTTTTTGGGAAGTTTATAATAAGGACCAGATACTTACAAAACATAAATTTTAAATGAATTCATTTGATCCCCCAAAAGATAAATCAAAAGTGGTTTTTTATCAACATTTTGATAGGTGTAGAGGAGACTCCATTATAGGTATGGTTCAAAACTAGCGGGGTTCTATCCAAGGGGGTTTGAATATAAGGGGTTTGATCAAACCCTCTTCAATTAAAATCCTTTAAATGGAACCTTTCAAGGCTTAAATCATTATATTTTCTAAAAATATGTGATTTAAGCAAAAATCAGGATGTCCCAGAAAGTGTAACCCATTATTGTGGCAGCACCCCAATCAGTCTTTTATTATGTCCATTTATTCTTTTGTGATCTGCTCTCCAACCATTGTTCATTTCTGTAGACACGTAAACTTAACTACATCCTAATGCCACCTAATTCCACCCACATTCCCATGTCTTACCATCATTTAACCATTTTCCTAGCCTTAATTAAATAAATAAAATATTTATTTAATTAGCTAATTATCCATTCATATATCTCCTTTGGTCTCTTTCCATTTCTAACTCATGTCCATATAATTTAATTAAATTAATTAGAGAATTCCGTTAATTATCATTTCACATCTTATCTTATCCTTCTTTTTTTCAAAAACCTTATCCTTATCCATCTTCAAATCTTATCCTTATCAATCCATAAAAAATCTATAAATTGCCTCTTGCAGGTCATAATAATTGAATGTTTGAATGCAAACTTATTTTGTTGAGTTGAGCACCTCACTTTACTTCTTTCAATCATAAATCCTAGAAAATAACCACCATTGTTGGTGAAAAAAGGTTACATTGGCGAGATATTTTATTGTTTTTTTCTATTTTGCATGCAGCTTTAGCTCACTTAGGGGTATGGTTTAATTTAAAATAAAGGGTTTAATTTTGTTTTAATCTATTTACATTTTGTTCTAAATATGTTCTTTAATTGTTCAAACCTTTGGTTGTGCCTACAATAAAGAGGTGATTGATGGTGTCTAGTACCCATATAGTCCCAAAAATGGAGACATCTTAGAAGAAGGATGGAAGTGTTGTACCACTATTTCGCTAGTGGTAGCTAATGCACTCATCTTTCTTATTTATCCAAAGAAAAATAACATATCTATCCTTCTAAGTATTTGTTTACTACCTTATAATGTCCATCAGATTGTGGATGATATGACAATCTATGCGTAAGTTGATTGCCTAAACATGAAAATAAGTCAGTCCAAAAATACATGTAAATATAGGACCATAATCACTCACTATAACTTTTGGAGTCATGTGTAGTTTATGAATAGTATTCATAAAGGCTATTGCTACGTTACTTACTACCAATGGGTCTTCCAAAGAAAAAAAGTGAGCATATTTGGTGAGAGGATTCACAAAAACCATGATGACATTTTTCCTCTAGATCTAGGAAAACCTCTGATGAAAGACATAGATACCTCCTCCCACTATTGACTTGGGATAGATAAGGGCTATAGAAGACCTAGAGTCTTAATTGTCTCCCCTTTATTTTGTTGACATATCATGCATTCTATTAAAATTTTTTGAACATCCCCTTTTATCCCCTCCCAAAAGAAATCTGATGCAGAGGCATCCACACTATAACCTTCGCATATAGCATGAATGTCTGCAGACCAACCTCATCATCATCATCTTCACCATCATCATCATATTCCGCTTTATACTGTCAGCATCATCATGTTTCCTAAAACCAACAGCATCATCATATTTCAGACGGTCGCAATTGTCCTCCTGCCGACCACTGTTCACCTCCTCCGCTTTCCTTCCAACATCATCATCATGATGTTCAGCGGGCGCAAACATCCTCCGGTTGCACTGTTCATCGGGCTCCGAACTCCATCGTCATCATCATATGCAACACTTCCTTCGTCAGCAGGATATTCAACATCCGGTTGTCCCAAATATCCTGATGACGTTCACCTTCAGCAGCTTACCTTCGATGCTCCGCTACCTGACGATACAAGCAACAGCATCATGATCTACTTTATCCGGTTCTCTTCGAAACCTCCTGGTGACGCTAATACACTTTCTACCGATGCCGATACTTAACGACAGCAGGATGAACTCGCATAGGGGGGATATCTCAATATCCTGATGACGATGACGTCATATCCTGATGACGATGACGTCACCCAATATCCTGATGACCTCTTCAACACTTAGCCAAAAACACGAACTTTCTCTTCCGCATCTACTCGCGATATGCGGATGTTTGGCACTTCCGATATGATGATCCTGATGCCGATACACTCCTCAGCTCCTCCTGCTGATGATCACCCCGATGAACTCACACTTCATGCAATCGACAACATCATGCCGATCTCCTCCACTTATCCGGATGATGATGTCTAACCCGACTGCAGGATATTTGCAGAAATATCCTGATGATGCCGTCTTCACGAACTTCTGCACTTAGCGAAATCTCTCTTCGCCGATCCACCAGGGATGACCCGATCCAACTCAGGGTGATCTTCCAACTCAGTCAGCTTATCAACTCGACCTAGCACATGAGGATGCTAGGGTCTTCAACATCTCTTGACCGCGATCCTGCACACCTGCATGCAAATAAACAAACTACTACCTACCCTAATGTACATTACCATTCCACCGATCAGACAGATCAACCGGTGGAATGGATCAGGACATCCATGCAACCACTCAAACCAGCAAATTGATCAAGCAATGGAATGCAACAGAGGATGAACACAAACAGGAATACTTTATTCGATTTCAAAAGATGCAACTACAATATGATGTTCCTCTCGCTCTGTCTCACTCTCGCAAAGTCTGATCGATTATTTACAATCAACCGATCCCATGCTTATAAAGATTTCCCTATGAGTACTACTGACCCGACTCCAAGCGGCTGGGAACTCTCCAGGCGGCTGGGAGATCCCACCGAACATACATCATGACAGCTGTTATAACTAACTATCTAAAAATAGCAAAAGCCCGGTCAGCATGATCTTATCATGATCAGCGTGACATTATTACATGCAATTGGTCTAACAGACCTTCTTGGAAACACAAACAAGACCTAAACTACTAACTGCCTCATCCAGACCAGCTGTCAGGTAGGTGCTCCTGCACCATACTCCCCAACAGAAAAGAACTCATGTCCCATGAGTTTAGCATGTGGAAGTCCTCCACCGTTACACTTTGCTTTGTCAGTCGTCTGACCTGCTCCAGCTTTATCTGCTGCTGTCTCTTGGCTGCTCCAAGACTTCTGAACTGTAACTTGCTTTCTGGCAAGTAAATCATCATGCCTGTTGATGTAGGCCTTCTTCTCACATACCCTGTGTTTGTCAGGTTGCCTAACCAGAACCTCTGGCTGAACTACCTCTTGAACTTCTGAAGTGTTCAAGTCTATCTTCCTTTCAACTCTTATAGGACAAACAATAGTCCCAACTATGACAACATCCTTGTCATTCTTCTGAACTGGTGGCTGTTTGCACCCCTGTTTCTGAACCTGCTGCTGACCTCTGTCAGTCACAACTGAAACTTTCTTCAGCTTGTTGTCTGTAACAACTCCTTTCTCTGCAGTGTCCTGAACTGCCTTCATGCCTGCTCCTCTAGGCATCTGCACAAACTCCTTCTGTCCCATTAAAATGATTTGGGCTGCCTTCTGTACTGCAGCTTTTGCCTACAATGGCATCAACTTGATAATCTTCCCATCCTTCTTGATGGTGTAGGTATTAGCATACCCATCATACAGTACCCTTCTGTCAAATTGCCATGGTCTACCTAACAGTAGGTGACAACATTCCATAGGCAATATATCACACAAGATTCTATCCTGATATGGTCCAATCTGGAAATCCACATATGCCTGTTCAGAGACAAAAAGTGATTGACTATCACTCACCCAAGATGCCTTGTAAGGGTGTGGATGTGGAATTCTTTCCAGCTTCAATTTATCCACCATTTCCTGAGATACCATGTTGTCTGTTGAACCAGTATCAATGACAACCTTACATACCTTACCTTTGCTCTTACATGTGGTTTTGAAGAGAGCTCTCCTTTGCATCAGATCCTTTGATGCCTGCAAACTAATTCTCCTTAACATCAATGATTCTCCACTCTCTGGATATCCAAAATTCTCAGGACCTTTGTTTGAACTCTGTGCACTTTCTTCTACTTTCTCTTCTTGTACAAGTTGTACTCTCTTGTCACTAGTTCTATCATTTCTAGATGATGAACCCTTGTTTTCTGGACATTTGAAGGATGGATGACCCAACTCTCCACAGGTGTAACATTTCCCTGAAAATGTAGTAGAACTTCTAACACCTCCAAATCTTCCTCTATTACCTTTCCATCCACCTCTGAAATCAGACTGTCCCTGCCCTTTACCAGTGTCTTCCTGACCCTCATTTGTTTGCTTTTGTGCAGGGGCTGTTCCTCTTCCCCTATTGTTTCCTCTTCCTCTCATGGACTTATCATGTCCTCTATTCATCTTTTCTTCAATCCTGATTGCCATTTGATAACAATCCTCCACATTCTTAGGGTTAGCTAACACTAACTCATCCTGTATGTTAAACCTTAAACCAGCCAAGTACCTAGCCACCTTTTCTACCTCATTCTCATGATGACCAGATCTCATACTCAACAGATAAAATTCCTCAGTATATGATTTCACATCCCTGTCTTTCTGCTTTAAAAATTGCAGCTTCTTAAACATCTGGATTTCATAATCCCTTGGCAAGAATTTCCCCTTGATCCTTGCTACCATCTTATCCCATGAAGTGATCTTAGACTTCCCTTGTTTCCTTCTCTCAGATTGTACATAATCCCACCATACCAAAGCATGACCTCCTAACTTGGTCTTTGCAATCTTGACTTTCTGATCCTCAGCAACATCTTCACATTCAAAGTGATTATCCAGTGCAGCAATCCAATCCAACAACTCATCTTCATTCAAGCTTCCAGTATATTTGGAAACATCAACCTTTACCTTAGGTTTTTCACTCTGCACTGCCTTTAACAGTTTTGCCAACCTCTGGTCTTCAGCATCCAGATCTTCAGCTACCTCTTCATACTCTTCAACAGTATCTGCTTCTTCTTCAGACTCACTGTCTTCTACTTCCCTCTTTTTGTTCTTTTCCAGGGCTGTCAGCCTGGCTTGAAGTGCTTCAGCAAGCTCCTTCATCTTCCTCATCTCTCTAGCATGTTTCTCCTTCATTTCCTGCAATTCCCTTGCAGTACCACTACCTTTAGGAGGCATTTTGTCAACCTCTCACAACACACAACTCAACTCTATCTCTACCTCTGCCCTTTCGGTGACTGAATCAACACACAACAGCCCAGACCTTTTGCTGAGCTCTGATACCACTATGATGCAGAGGCATCCACACTATAACCTTCGCATATAGCATGAATGTCTGCAGACCAACCTCATCATCATCATCTTCACCATCATCATCATATTCTGCTTTATACTGTCAGCATCATCATGTTTCCTAAAACCAACAGCATCATCATATTTCGGACGGTCGCAATTGTCCTCCTGCCGACCACTGTTCACCTCCTCCGCTTTCCTTCCAACATCATCATCATGATGTTCAGCGGGTGCAAACATCCTCCGGTTGCACTGTTCATCGGGCTCCGAACTCCATCGTCATCATCATATGCAACACTTCCTTCGTCAGCAGGATATTCAACATCCGGTTGTCCCAAATATCCTGATGACGTTCACCTTCAGCAGCTTACCTTCGATGCTCCGCTACCCGACGATACAAGCAACAGCATCATGATCTACTTTATCCGGTTCTCTTCGAAACCTCCTGGTGACGCTAATACACTTTCTACCGATGCCGATACTTAACGACAGCAGGATGAACTCGCATAGGGGGGATATCTCAATATCCTGATGACGATGACGTCATATCCTGATGACGATGACGTCACCCAATATCCTGATGACCTCTTCAACACTTAGCCAAAAACACGAACTTTCTCTTCCGCATCTACTCGCGATATGCGGATGTTTGGCACTTCCGATATGATGATCCTGATGCCGATACACTCCTCGGCTCCTCCTGCTGATGATCACCCCGACGAACTCACACTTCATGCAATCGACAACATCATGCCGATCTCCTCCACTTATCCGGATGATGATGTCTAACCCGACTGCAGGATATTTGCAGAAATATCCTGATGATGCCGTCTTCACGAACTTCTGCACTTAGCGAAATCTCTCTTCGCCGATCCACCAGGGATGACCCGATCCAACTCAGGGTGATCTTCCAACTCAGTCAGCTTATCAACTCGACCTAGCACATGAGGATGCTAGGGTCTTCAACATCTCTTGACCGCGATCCTGCACACCTGCATGCAAATAAACAAACTACTACCTACCCTAATGTACATTACCATTCCACCGATCAGACAGATCAACCGGTGGAATGGATCAGGACATCCATGCAACCACTCAAACCAGCAAATTGATCAAGCAATGGAATGCAACAGAGGATGAACACAAACAGGAATACTTTATTCGATTTCAAAAGATGCAACTACAATATGATGTTCCTCTCGCTCTGTCTCACTCTCGCAAAGTCTGATCGATTATTTACAATCAACCGATCCCATGCTTATAAAGATTTCCCTATGAGTACTACTGACCCGACTCCAAGCGGCTGGGAACTCTCCAGGCGGCTGGGAGATCCCACCGAACATACATCATGACAGCTGTTATAACTAACTATCTAAAAATAGCAAAAGCCCGGTCAGCATGATCTTATCATGATCAGCGTGACATTATTACATGCAATTGGTCTAACAGACCTTCTTGGAAACACAAACAAGACCTAAACTACTAACTGCCTCATCCAGACCAGCTGTCAGGTAGGTGCTCCTGCACCAAAATCTTGCTTGATTCTATGTTAAGTTCTACCAACACCTTAAACTTAAGGGTTGAATTCTTGTATAAGTATGTATTGTCTTTATACTTTACAACATTTACTTTCCATGCAAATTTATTTGACATACTTGAATCTTATGGGAATTTCTTAATGAGAGTTTGAGTATTTGTGTCCTTCTCCCACTCTCCTCTTGCCTCATTTACACAATCTACTTATAATATGGAAATGACATACAATAGCGACTCTATGAGCTCATTCCTTCTCAATAGAGCATCAACCACAAACATTATCCTTACCTTTCTTATATACAATCTCAAAATCATATCCCAATGTCTTCATGACCCATTTTTGTTGTTCTTTAGATGAAAACCTCTGTTGTAAGAGATTTTTTAAACTATCATTATTTGTCTTTACCTTAAAGTGTCTTCCCATTAGATATGGTCTCCATTATTTGTTTCAATGTTTATAGCCAACATTTCCTTCTTATAAATTATCTTTAAAAAATTCTTACCTTTGAGTTGGTGGCTCTCAAACATTATGGGTCTTCCTTATTGCATGTGTACTACTCATATGCCATGTCCTCAAGCATCACAATACATAATGAATGTTTTAGAAAAATCTTGGGTAGCTAGGACTAGAGTTGTGCAAATGGATTTCTTTAGCTACTCAAATGATCTTGTAGTTGCCTCATTCAATTGGAAGGAATCCTTCTTCAACAAAGTTTTGAGAAGTGATTCTATGCTACTACAATTCTTTAAAAAGTGGCTATAATAAGTTGTAAGCCCTAAGAAACCCCATACGTTCTTGAGGGTCCTAGGAATTTTCCACTCTACAATGGCCTTGATCTTATCAGGGTCCACCTTGATTCCCACATGTGACATGCTATGACATAGGTACTCCATTTCTTTGACTCTAAATAGACACTTTTAAGGCTTAACATACAACTAATGCTACTCAAGAATGTCTAAAACTTGATTTATGTGTTGCAAGTAGTCATAGGATCAAAAACACAAAAAATAGCCCAAAAACACTCAAAACCCTACAAGATAAAGGTTATCCAAGCCCATAAGGAAACATATAAGAAATACCTACAAGATGGTGTAAGCACCAAAAATAAATAAATCTAGATGAAACTAAGACCTTGCAAAAGATCAACTCACAAAACCCTAACTAAAGGATCAACAAAGACAACTAACAAAATGACCAATAAACTATGAGGGATGCATAAATGACCAAAAGGATTATATTAGAGAACCCTAAAGATCTATAAACCTACAAAGAAATAGTATTAAAAAATGTGAAAAATATAAAATAATAGGGGCACCATGGGTCTGTATCATTTAGAATGTGACCTAGATAATTTACGAGTCAGTCACACTCTAGCGCAACACATGAAATGTCTTCATTTCTATAGGTGGCCTCAAAGTCACTGCCGCTTATGTGGCAAGAGCTAGTTGAGTAGAGGTAGGACCAAGGGGGTTGTTTTTCTCTCTTTCTTGAGCGAGCATAATGTCAAGGATGGTGGTTGGGTTTTGTGTTATGTGTGTATTTTAACAATTATTAGGATATGGAGACATTCAATTTTAGTTGTTGTAATAATTGTATGACCCAAAATGTCATGATCCCTGAGTCTCCTAAGCCTAGCATGAAGGTTTTTTTGTTTCTTGATGAGTTAGAGATATTCTTGTCTCCTTTCTTCATCTCGTAAGATTTGTTGTATCAAGGGTTGCTAGTCTCTAACTTGATGTTGATGTTCTTGTTCTTCCCTTGCTTGTTCTATGGTTTGTTGATGAATTGGATGGGGGAAGTTCTCCCCAATTGTGTCAAGGATGGATTGTATCAAATATTTTGTAATGCCTAGGCACATTGAATGCTTCACCATAGGGGGAAGTGTTGTGTTTCACATTGTTTGTCATTGAATGCATTGAATTGATCTTGACCTCATGATGGAACTAAGGGTTTCTCCTTGTTTGAATGTTTGATTTGAGCTATGTTTACCTTGTGATGAGATCGAGGGTTTGTTCTTGTTTTTCTCTAAGTTTTCCTAATGTTTTTTGTAATTTTATTACGAATTCACTCTAAATGTATGCAAAATAATTTTGTTTCCTTTTTTCCCAAATTAAAATGTTGTCTAATTACCTAAGAATTGAAATATGTATGTAATATATATGTATTTTTCAATATGCAAGTTGATTCTATGTTTTTGTGGTTTTCATGGAATGATTTTTCAATCTAATCTAAAAAATTAAAATTGCAAATGAAAGTAAATGTAATCTAATAAAAAAATGCAAGGCCAATATATTCTAAACAAACACAATGTTAATCTATGAAAGAAAATAAACAACCTATCAAGGAAAAAGAAAAGCAATTATTTATTTTTCCAAGATCCAAAATGTGAGCTAATTACTATTCTAAAACATAAAGAACCTGGTATGAAGAAGATTTCAATGTTTGGATTGAGCCCTCAAAAGTCCTCCTAGAAACCCTCTCTTCCTCTACAACAATGGGGTCCTCCTCCTGGCGACAGAAACAAAGATGGGAGAAAATGAAATCAAATGGAAACTTTGAATATTAGAAAACAATTGGGCATGAGAATTCCTAAGAATCACTATGGATTGGAGCTACTAAAGCTAATGAAAAATCAAAAGGTTCATAGGCTCCTACACAAGCATAAAAATGTTATGGAGATAATTAGAAAAGCAAAGAAAAAGAAAGAGCAACAATACTAAATTTGCCTCCCCAAATTCATAGAGGACAGGGTATTCATAGATAGAAAATCAAAACCAAAGGTGGTGGTGATTGAGGAGTGATTTAACTTTGATTGAGAGTGAACACTACTTGCAGAGGAGACCATATGAGAGAAAATAAAGTTAACACTTGACTATTTGAAAGATAAATAAGATTGATTTGGAGATAATATTGGGCTAATTGGGAGTGTTGAATTAGTTCAAAGGAGTTGGAAATTATTTAGAGAAGAAGACTCACATGATTAGGGCTCAAGTTGGAGAAAATTTGGGCCAAAACTAGAAGAAAACACACATGCTAATAGATGACAAGGTCACCCCTTTTGGGAAGTGGTTTTCCCCTTTCACCAAGGAAAGTCACCCCTAGAGAACCTACTTAAGTTGATGGGCTACCCAAGGAGATCCTAAAGTCATAGGGGAAACCCATAAAGGAGGTTTGATTCAAGTGGTTTTTAGGGTGAAGAATGATCTAGTAGGTGTAGGAATGGTTTTGGAACCCTGAAACTAGCCATAGGGTCTCTACAAGGTGGGACACCCCCTTTCACCAGGGCAAGTTTCCCTTGGAGATCTTGTTTTAGTTGTAGGGTCACCCAGAGAGATCCTATAGTGATAGAGGTGACCCAAAAAGGAAAGATGTGACATGAAAATTGAGGTTATGGATGTGATGGAGAGGTTAATTAGATGATTCTAAAGGGATGCAATTATGCAAATTCCCCTAGGGAACATGAATTTCCCCTCTTGTGAAGTGTATTGATGAGGTTATCGGGGCAGGAAAGTGACAAGAGAGATTTGTTGAATATTGGTCAGAAGGAAAGCTAGAATGTGTGAAGGACTATAGAAGGTTAGTCTAGAGGTTAGAAAAACACAATTGAGATGAAAAATAAGCAAAGACATGTCACCAAGAAGAATACTATTGGGAGGTATGTATATATTCACACTTACATGTACATGATTAGGACTATAGCTCATCCTCAAGATACCATGTAGGCATGTGCATATTTTTCATACTTACATATTTACCCCCTTAGGAATGGTAGTCTACATGAAGGGCAGGTATCATTCCTGAACTATAATTTTACTTGTTTTCATTGTCACACATTTGTACTTGAAATAACAATAATTAACTCTGTAAGGGTAAAACGTGGATCAATCAAATTGAATTATATAAGACCCAAACATCAATAGAATAGAAGATAACAAGTAAGATTGAAAGAAAATAGCAATGAATAACACAAAGCAAACCTTCCCTGAAATCGATGGTTCTGTTGTTTGCCTATTACAACCGTCCTTTTGCAAATGAAGTAAGCCCTCAGAGAGTGCACTCCTTTAAGCTGTGTTCGAGGAAGTCGATTGTAAATGGCTGTTGTGATATGCAATGAAGATGAGCTCCAAGGCAAGTATGTGATCTCAAGCTTAGTGAATGGTAAAAGGGTGCCAAAGGCGTGCTGGTGAATTTCTGCAGAGTAACAATATCAAAAGCCTGGATGAATAGAATGGAGGGATGAAGCTTCATTTATAGACTTGGAAGAATGGGAATCAACGGTTGAGAGGAGATATGAAGATCAATGGCTAAAGATGGTTGAGGAATGTGCAACCAGTAGAAATGTGACAAGTGTCCTAGCTCCATCATGAAAGAGGGGATGTGACAAAATTGATTGGAGAGTTAACTCCATTGGCTGGTCAGTTAACAAACTTGATTGATCATTTAGAAGAGTGGATTATGGAACTGACTGAATTGATTGAGGGATTGACTCAATTGATAGGTTAGTTAACACTTTTGATTGATTAGTTAACTAACCTCTGATTTGAGAAGAAATGGGCCATGTGGGTGAAGGAAAATAAGGTAATTAAATATTAAATATATTTAATTACATGTGCAACCTGATGAGGTGGACAAGGTGAGGTGGAAAAGGTGAGGTGTAAAGGTGAGGTGGATTTTTGAATTTAGAACTTAGGATAGAGGAATTTGGATTAATTAAATAATTTATGATTATTTAATTGTGTAGGACATTTAGAAGAATTTTAATTAAATAAATTTAGAATATTTATTTAATTGATAGAAGAATGGAATAAATATTTAGAATATTTATTTAGGATGATTTGTGTCATTTTTAGACATATACAAACTCAACTTCATGATGTATTCAAAATAAATCACTATAATAGAAACAAGAAGACACATCATTGATGCGTGAGATATACTTGAGTTACTTTGTTTCATCTTGAGGACCTATAAGAATTAAATACACATAAAATAAGGACATGGAAAGCACTACAAAAATTTAAACAAACAAAATACCTAAATGAAAACTAAACTGAGAGAATAAGGAAGAGGTGAATCGAGAGGTAGTGTGATCAAATAGTGTTAGAATCATGTGAGTGATTAGGTGACAGAGAGAGTTTGACAAGGAGATCATTTCTATGGCTACTAATCCTCCCCCTCCTAGTCATCAAGTATGAGAAATGAGAAAAAACCTTTTTGCAACCATAGATTTTCTCTTGTTGATTTCTTGCAATGAATATATCATTTTTCAAGTTTCTTTATTGTAATGGCCTAGATTATATCCTTTTGTCTTTTAGTGAGTTTTCATTTGTTGAAATCTTGTATTTTTACTATTTTTTGAGAATTTCTTTTATCATGCTAAGGCGTGGGGTAGGGTCTTCCCTTTCACCTGGGTAAGTCATCCCTAGAGATCCATCACACCATTTTGGGTCACCCTTGGAGATCAACCTTGGTAAAAGAGGAAACCCACAAGAAGTTTTCCAAATGAAAATTTTGAATGATCTAATACTTTTGTCACTTAGTTTTCTCTACTTTTTGATACTAAATTCTTCATTTATTGCAATTTTTTTAGTCGATATATGATTTTTTTGTGAAACTTTTGAATGTTTTATGTTTTTTTGTGATTTTCTAGATTGCCAACCATCTAACATGCCATCTCTTTTGTTCTTGATAGGAGATGTGCATTAGATAGAATGTGAATTGTGAGTAATTTTGGTTCATGGAGTCCCTTGAGTTCTTAGATCTACTAGAGATGTTTCCATCTTTAAGAAGATGGGTTTGGACAAGATAGCTCATGTTCCTATTGTGTATCCCTCTTCTTGCATATGTTGTGATAGTTTAACGTATTGGGATGCTAATTGGAACACATTTTGATTTCCTTAGGTATCTGGAGAGTGGACAATTACTTTGTATGATTTTTATCATATCCTAGGAGTTACTGTGAAAGGTGATCAATATGATCTTGGGAGTGAATCAAAGAGGGAAATAATTTCTTGGGCTACCTTCATGGGTGTTAACTATCCTAAATATTGACTTAGTGTTCATCTTACCTTAGTTTTTAGCCTTGTGATTCCTCCTTTGTAGAAGGTTTTCATTGGATTTATCACATCTCATTTATCAAGTGATAAGGGGTCTACCATACTTAGGTGGTAATAGGCACCAATCATTTAAAGACTTGAGCAAGGTTTAGTTTTTCTTAGGGAATTGACATTCTTTTTATGGTGTACCGAGAGTTGTATCTTATATCATGATGAGGTTCTCTTGATTTTAGTCATCCTTCTCTTGTGATAACTTGGATTATAGAGCACATTATTCCATTTCAGAGAGGTGTGCCTCTTTCAAATCCCAAATTGCTAAGAGCCATGCAGTGGGAACACCTTGGTCCTTATGATGCTACTACCCATGTCATGGCTACACTCATAGATGATGATTTCATTTTAGATCCTTATGTTTACATGGAGGGGTTGTGGTGAGGTGATAGAGTGGTATGTGATTATTGTCAAGAGGTGAGCTATTTGACTAATAGGAATGGCTTATTTGAGACTCATCATGTCACCTGATTTCTTCAACAATTTGGAGAGGACTTTCCAAAGGATTTCCCCCTAGTACCCACTTGTTATAGGTTCATGTAGGAGATGGTTGATGTTCAACATAGGACACTTTTGTGTGCTCCACTAGTTCCTGGGGTCCCAATAACTAGGCTAGTTCATGGGACTAGTCGCAACTAAGTGCAAGTATCTTGATCTCAAAGACTTGTCACTACTAAGGAAGAGGTTGATGATTCTATGGATGAAGATTATGATCCTAATGAGGAGGAACATGATGGAGGGAATCCATAGGTTCTTGTAGATGAGGAGGAGATAGTACTGAAGGCAACTCCACCTACACATATGCATGGTTTACTTTTAGAGCTGTCAGAAGAGGATATGAAGTATAGTGACCCCTCCTAGCAATCAAGTGATCCTTGTGAGTATTTTACTAACTTCCTCTTTTCCTTGTTTCTTTTGATCACTTTGAAATAATGGTGTCAAATTAACCCTTGAATTATCATCTCTTCATTATCTTCTCATAGGTATGACTAATGGATGGATGGAACTCTTTCATAATGCTTCCTTAGACATGCTACTCCCTTCTTCTAGTCGATTGAGGGAGACTCTCCTTGTTGATGATCACTTTCCATCCTCAATGGGTCATAATAAAGATATCCTATCTCCTACTTATCATACATGTCCAAAAGTTACTTCTTAGAGAGCTAGGATCAATGTTCTTGAGGCCATGTATGCCTTATTCCAAGAGATGGATAACCTTGGTGTTCAGTGGTGGGCTCAAACAATGGGCCCATCCCATTCACAAGTTCCTAGTTGGATGCCTTCCAATTCTCATAGGACTTATAGACCTTGTGAGGTAGAGGATAGTTAGAGGAGACCTCAAAGCAAAAGGCCTAAAAGTTTTGTTGGTTGGAATCATCCTTGAAGTTTCTAGTATTAAGTTTTGATTTTTCCCCCTTGCATGGGGAGACTTGCATGCTTGAGTGCAATTTTGTTTATCCCTTAGAATTATACTAGTGAGGTTTTATGAACTTAGACTTTTGATATGTACTATGATGACCCCATTCAACTTTGATTTGTGACTATGCTTAATATTTCACACCCCCTTATTTTATCTTTTATGCACATGGATAGTTTAGGATTCTTATTATAAACAACAAAATGATTATGCAACTTTTTTGGTCTTTTTTGAAATGTATGAGATGTAACATGAAAATAATAGATGAAAGAACACGTGAAGGTACAAATGTAACACATTTTCTTCTTTCTATGTTATGTCATGCATTATGACATGAGTTATTGCTTTTGATTTTCTCTCTATGATATGATGTATGCAAGTGGAACAAACATTGTGAATTCTCTTAAATGGGATTTTTGACTTAGGATATTGCAAGTTGAATCAACATAGGAAGACCTATAAACCTTAGGATGGGATTTTATGAAGGAATCAAGTGGAAATGGGAGGGAAATGGAACAACTGATGAACTTAGCCTTGCAAAAGAATAGATATTGACCCTTTTCTAGACAAAACATTCTAATGAGCTTTCAACTTAAGAAAGAAAAAAATTATTGGTACCTTCTAGGATTAGATCAAACATGGCCAACAAGATAGACCTAGGGTAGAGGAAAGGCTCCAAAGTAGAATATGGTCATGAAGATAGTTAAACTCTTGGCTTTACCCAGCTAGTGTGTGTGTGCTTTGTATTTCACTTTTCTTTTATTTTCTCTGATAGATGCCACCCTTGTTTCTTTGATCTTCGATTTATCTCCACCCAAGAGTACATACATCAACAATCCTCTCTTTTTCATTTTTCCCTCTCTTTTTTTCTTTTTTTTTGTATTTTGCAATATCTTTTCCTATTCTCTCATTTTTCATATTTTTATTTTCTCTTATTTTTGTACTCTTTTTATGATCTCATTTTTTGCACTTTTATTCTTTTTGATTGCTTCCTATGGAGTTATGATCCCCCTCATGTTTTTGGCCAAGAAAGATAAGGGGCAGAACACCACCAAGGGTTTTCACTATCTAGTCAAACTTCCCTTTTGCTAAGGAGAAATGACGAAGGTCTACTTGCAAACTTATATTTGGTATTGTAGGTTTGAGTACTAACTTTGTTTGGACTTAACATCATGATTCATTAAGAATGGGATTAGTATAAATCTAAGATCTCAGCTTCACTTTGAACTTGTTGGGAAATGTAAAGGGGAATGATTGGTAGTACAGATGATCATAAGGAATCTCAAGGGATCAAAGGGTCAACCTATACCTAGGCAAACTTAGACTCCTTACTAAGACAAAAATATAAAAAGAGAATGTCTCTCACTAATGCATGATGAAACAGAATGTGAAATGCAAAATATAATTTTGTTTTTCTTGATTTTTATGGTTTTTACCGATTTTTTTGAGTTATTTGATATTTTTTGGATTTTTGTGTTTTTCAATTTTTACGGTTTTTAGACAAATATTTCTTTAAATGAAAGGAATTAATTGTTTTAATGAATTCTTTATCTCCATAGTGCATATAAAATCTAAGAACTGCTTCCAATATCTTTGATCATGTAGAGACCTATCAATCTTCTCAAAATTTTATTTTCTTTCTATGCTTCTTGTTCTTGGTACTGCTTTTTCTCAGGATAATTTCTCCTATTCTGTAAGGTCTTGAGGGAATATCTTGTTCTTGTGGATTTAACTTTGTGATCAATTTATTGAGGTAACATAAGGTGAGCCAAGGATTTGTAGGCTTGTTGATGAGAAGGGGTCCAATATAGGACTCCATTGCAACTCAATAAATCCACGAGTAGGTCAAATTCATCTTGTGTATAGATTTTGACTCCATCATGCATTATTGGATACTTTACAAGAATTAAAACAAGTCAAAGGGAGTTTGAGGCTCCCTTTGCTCCTATGGGGGAAAAAAACTTATGTTTGTCTTACCATTTGGCTCCTATCATAGGTCCATGGAGTATCTTATGCATTTATCTAGTAGTTCAAGGATAGCAGGTTATTTGCAATTTGTGCTCTTTGCAAAATTCTCCTTCACTAACTTCATCATCATCGAGAAACCTTTCAATTATTTCAGCTTGAACCTATGGTGTTTCCCATGTATCATTAGACTATATTTTAGTTGAAGTAGAATGGTGTTCTTAGGTATTTGGAGTTATGTATAGGTAAAATTGAGATTGATATAAATCAAAAAAATGATAACAACTCAATCCTATAACATCAAAAGATCGATCTAAGAGATAACCAAATCAATGAATAATGCAATTAATAATCAAAGATATCACCTAGATTGTATTGATCTCTTGGATTTATGTGGATTTCTCAATATGTCACATACCCATGGTTGCAACAAGAAGATGTAGATAAGTGCTCCAAGTGCTCAAAGATATGATATGTTCTCAATGATGTGATGAATGCTCAATGTGCTATAGGGATGCCTGAGAATAAATGATCGAAGATGATTTGTAATGAAGGGAAGGGCGTATATATAGGTTTCAGGGTTAGATTGATCAATGATTGAGATAATTCAATGAAATGGATGGATGAGATAAATTAAGAGCTCATGATGAATGTGCACATGACATGTGTCATGTAGAAAAAGTTGTTTTATTGAATTAATTGCTTTTTTTGGCTAAAGATAGGATTTGATTTCATAAATTAGAATGTTTTTTCTAATTTATGAGTTGATGATAAAAATAATAAGATTAAAGCCAATTAACTCAACTTTAGATTTACTTTTCGAAGTTCTAAAAATAAGACTAATTGTGCACATAGAAGAAAATGAAATTTTTGGAAGATGTGAAAGATAATTGAGTGTAGACACCCAAAATTGACCCTTCAATCATCTATCTATTTGTCACATTATTCACCATTGCATATGTCAGTTATGTCTAGCACACTTGTATCAATTATCTATATTCTTGGAAACCATCTACTTCTATAATTAATTAAATAAATTATATTTATTTAATTAATTTCATATATTTCTATTATCATTATTCTTCTATTTTCAATCTATAATTAAATAATCTTTAATTATTTAATTATCTCATTATTCTTCTAAAATTAAATAAATTTTCTAAATTTATTTAATTTGCCTTTTCTAAAGAAATAAAATTAATATTTTATTTATTTATCTTCTCATCATGCATATAAATTAAATAAATTTATTTATTTAATTTATATTGATTCTTCCAATTTTCTAAAATTAGCTCTTTCCTCTATCATTTAAAAAATAAATTAAATGAATTTATTTGTTTAATTTTTTTTTGTCTTATCATTTTCCTCTCTTATCACATTCTTCTATGTGTACAAGTTGGCCTTGTCCATAGTTTGTTGAAAATAAAATACAAAAAAATGATTTAAGTGGTTCTAAAAATCAATTATCCTTGTCATCCAACTCTTAAAATTAAAAAAAACATCTTATTTTAAGAAAATCTATCTTATCTCCACAAACAAAGCCCCCTAAATCATTTAATAAAAGCTATCTCTATGGACACATGTCTTGTACACATTCATCCATACCTCTTGAGTAATCTCAACCGTTCACATAGCCACTTTTTCTCCGCCATTGATCAATCTTAGTTGGGAGCTATATATACACCCTCTCACCTAATTCCATTCATCCCACTACTCTATAGCGTCCAGATTATCATCTTATGCATATCACCTCCATTGAGCATCCATCAAGTACTTTGAGTATATCATCTATCATCATGGCAACTATGGTTGTTCACTATTGAGAAATAATCTGCATTCCAACCAAGGAATCAATACAATCTAAGTGACATTGTTCTTTGATTTTCTTTCATTTTGTGTCATTTAGATAGATTTCTTGAAGGTGGTAGGATTAGGTTTTGATTGTAATGCTTGATCTTATTAACTTGATTTTTCTTAGTCACACATTCTGGCATGTCCGGTGGGACCCATGTCCTTGATTGATTTTTCTTTTGAAAGTCATTTTTGAAGTCTAGGTACAGAATTACGCATTTGATCATTAGAAAATCACATTTGGTCTACACAAAATTACCTTTGAACAGCTTTGTATTGCATATGGTCAGGGGAAAATCACCTTTAAACAATCTTTAGTCGCCTTTGATTAGCAGGAAGTCGCCTTTGATCGGCAGGGAGTCACCTTTAGTTGATTAGGGTTTCACTGATAAATTTGTTTTTTGTAGGGTTTTCTCCAATCCTTGGTTGTCTGATTTGGGTTGCAAGATGGTTTATTTTCTAACCCTAGTTGTCCTTTTCAATCCTCAAGCTAGTTTATTTGGGGTTTGATTTATCTTTGACCTAATCATATCATATCATTGGATCTTTTGTGTTTTGATTACAGGATACTGATTTGATACAACTCTTTCACCTATCTAGGTCATCAGGGTTTTGTATATTCATTTTATGATAATTTGTTTAACCCTAATATTTGAGTTTTGTAGATTTTAGGCATTTGAGCACCTTTGTAGAAGAGAAAATTTCCTTTGCATGACATCTAGTCGCCTTTGCACTCTGTTTCATTGCTTCTGGTTTATACTATTACAATCTTGATTTCTTGGAATCTAACATCTATTGGTGTAGCCTCTTATCATTTGTCAAAGAAAGGTGGATCTAAAACTATTAACAAATCTATTGCAGGATCGATCGATCAAAGATTTACATCATTTTCACTAATCTAGGAACATTTTGTTTGGTTTTTAAAAAGAACTTGTTTGTTGGTTTGCTTGTTGGATTTATTTGCTTTGCATGCTTATTTGTTGTGTTTGTTGTAGATATCTTATGTTGTTAGATCCCTAAGCTAATAACAAAAGTATCCTCTCCCCTTCCCTATCAAATGGATCTTTGGTGCAAGAGAACTTGTTATTATCTTTAGAGAGGCCTACCTTGGTGGGAAAAGAGGTACTCACCTCAAGGGAACGACCTCAAGAGATACTTTCATTTGGTCTACTATATAAAAAAGGATAAGGCTATAGAGGCTAACTAATGCATTGTAGACTTGACACAATTCAAGGGTAAACCTATTTGAATAGTCCACTTGACATTATACACCTACATTAAATTATCAACCAAGGAGAGTAAGCTTATGATGTTACCGCACTATGTGTGCCTTCAGGGGCTCTTATTCTCCTAAACTATCCTATCCAAACCTATTTAGATTATTCTACTTTTCCAGAATTCACATAAATGCAAGAATAGTAAAAATAGTTACATAACCTAGTGGCTATGGGTACCTGCAACATAAGTTGTAGATAACTACTAACAACAGAAAAGTACAGAACTAATCCAAAACCATTCAAAATGATGAGAAAGCTAATGCTAACCTTCAAAGGACTAAGATGGATCAATTATACATTTGTTCATGAACCACAACTACTGTAATTAACAACAAGAGTATTCTACTTAACTTCACAATGCATTTATAAAATAATGGAAAATAACTTTAACAAGAATTCATAAATGAATAATAAAATAAATGAAGTGAAGATCAATACCTTGAGTGGCCAGCTTAGGCAACTAACTCACTTAGCTAGAAATCAAATCTAACTCATATACTCACACATCCACATAACACATAGTTCCTTTCATTCCATATCACAAAATACTTCAAACAAAATCTTCTTTGCAGATTATATTCAAAAATTACATTTCAACAATTCATGTCTGGAGAAATAACTAACTATTGTATCTTCTAATAGTGAATAAAAAAAACTAACAATTGAGTAACTAACTTGACTCTGAGCTCATCCCCTAAATTATACAAAACATGAGAGTCTTATTCAACTACCAACTAACTACAATCATTAATCCATTCCTAGATATTAGGATACAGTATTAAGATTGATTTATTAATTCTAATTGAACAAAGGAAGGAGAATCCCATTCAAATAAGGATTCCTATGCAATGGCTCATATGTGAAACACATAAGCTACATTTAGAATCTTGGGACAAGTCTACTTCTTCTCCATTTATTTCTTCCCATAATGATTCACGTTCAGCTTCCAGTTGCTTGCACTTTTGGCAGCTTGATTTCAACTTCCTTCAATTCCCCTATTCTATGACTTGCTGCAAATTCTCCTCTCCTTGATGCCATGTGCTTGTTGTTGCACAGGGGTTAATCCAAAAAACATATGCACACAAATAACCTTCATAATTAATCCATAGAATCTCATCTATATTGCATACATACTCATGTTCAAATCATTCAATTGATAAATATCATCACCATATTTCATATTAACAAAATAGGTTCAAGGTTCTGCAAAATATATAAAAAGATAGTATATCATGATGGTAATGTTTGAAAAGTATCTAGAATATCATGTGCAAAAGGTCTGAAAGCATATAAAAACAACACAAAAGAGGCCAATATTTAAACCCATCATTCCCCCCAACTATTCTTTTACTTGTCCTCAAGCAAAACACTTAATTAAAGATCTAGGGGAAAAGATTATAATGCAAGGTGATCTGCCTAAGGTCCATCACTTCTTTGACCCTCACCCCCTACTTAAGATAGAAACCATTATAACATGCAAGCCTATCCATCTTAACTAACTATGCACTCCTACATTCATCATTCTTTTCTCCTATCTAGTGTGGTACTAGATGGAGGAGAATAGGAGGATGATAAGTGGCAGCCATCCCACTCCTTTTTTTTCTAAAACCTAGATGTACTTGCACAATCTTTCAAACATATTTGTAAGATTATGAAAAGAGTGAGTCTCTTTCCTTTGTAACTCTAGGATTAGATTATTCCATTTGCTTATACATACATTAGGTAGTTTTGAAGGATAGGCACTGTAGCTGATGTATCCTTCTGTAATCTCAGAGTCTCAAATCCATGATTATCTTTCCTGGACCCTTGTGAGAAAGAAGTGTCAACCATTGAGTAATGATTACATTGGGATTTAGTGATTCTTTTCTGATTTGCAGTGCCATTGTTTTCTCTTGTTCTTCATAGCTGTCCATTAATTCACCTCTGAGATGCTCATTCTTGAAATAGGATGATAGTGCTCTAACTTGTAAATGCCCAACATAAATTAAGGGGTTCCATTCTATATCCTCTACCATCAGATAATTGTATAAAAAATACTCACACAACTGATCTTGCTCCTCCAAGTTGACTTCTTTGAAATAGCTGAGAAAATTATGCCTCGAGTGTAAAGTAGGTTGATCATTAATGAACTTATTGAACTAAAAACTGAGAAATTTATCCTTTAGAAACAATGCATACACCCTAGGTGGAGGTCTATAGTCAATAATTTGAATGGATCTATTTATTACCTTTGTTAATTTACCTTCCAACCTTTTCAACTCCAAATTCTTACCTTCCAGTGGTGCATTGAGAGTTTGTTTTTCTTCCTCCCAACATTCTTTTTACTGTTTGAATTTATTAGTAAGTTTCATCAATTCAAAGCCCAAAGACAAAGTTGTGAGATATGTTGGAGACATTGCTACATGAGGTTGTGGATTTAGTGCTTTATTCTCTTCACTTTTTGTTTTATTCTTGGCCATCTGTGCTAACAGATCCAAGTTAGTTCCATGGCCATATGTTTGGATTTTCTCCTCCAATTCCTATATTCTTATCTCCTTCTCTTTTTCCTTTTCCTCATATCCTTTTGCTTTCTCTTCCAATTGCTTTATCCTGACAAGAGATTCTTGAACCTCTCTCCTAATATTCCTATCCTCTAACAATTCTTTTTCCTCTTCAAAATTTAAACCTTCATCATCATCCCTGGTGATGTAAAAAATTTCCCTAGTAGAGCTATTGGGAACTGACTTCCCCATCTTCTTTGCAATAAAAATATCTTTTGAATTAGAGTCAAAAGATGAAGAAACATACCTTCTCCTCTTAGTAGACACATTGATATTTTCATGAACATCACCAAGGACATTCTCAGGGGCGTCCCCTTCTTTGTTTGAGTTTGTATCCAACAACATTGAATCATGGTGTTGTTGTCCTTCACCTTTTTCTTCCTGCTCATGTTCCTCAACAATTCTTTCTTCAACATTCTACCTTTTCAACCTTCTTGAGTGTCTGGGAGTAATAGTTTCCTATTTAACTTCACTTTTCCTCTTCTTTTTACTCTCCTTCTTCTTCTTCTCCCCTGCATCCTCTTCTTTTACAACAACCTTATGTTTCTCAACACCTTTCTTATTCTTCTTTTTCTTAGAAGATGTTGAAGCAGCGCCTCTCATAGCTTTAGGGTTTGTAGAAGATGAGGGTTTCTCTGTTGCCACTGACCTATTTTTTGGAATATTTTCCTCCTATGGCTCTTATTGCCTTGGCTCAATTTCAGGTGCAATCTCAGGTTCTGATTCATGTTGAGGTTCATCCTCTGCTTTAGGTACTTCTAGAAGTTTTGTGATATCTATGCATTTTAAAAAGGCATTCCAATCAACCTGTGGATGTTGAATTCTCAAGCTTCTCTTAACCAATAGGGATATTAAGCAATGATGGGACAATGTGGTGTTCATTTACTTTCTCTGATAGTCAGATGCCATCCTCTTCAACATGTTATAGAGGAAATTGGGAACATTTACTAACTTATCATGGCATAAGTGATTTAGCAACTTAAAGTGCACAGTATATAATAAATTGTGCCAACCATCACAGGTAAAATATTTAATGATATAAGAAACACATTTTCCCCAAAAGAATGGAAGGGATAGTTTCTTTGTACCTTGTGATGATGAGTCTAGGTTTTCTCCACGCTCATAGAATTCTTCTCTTGCTGCAGCTGCATCAGTATGAGCTGGATATTCAGACCCTGTATGCGGCAATCCTGTAACTTGGGCAATGACCATTTGAGAAGCATCTATAACCAATCCCTTGACTATTACATCCTCATACCGCAATGTAGCTGCAAATTCTTTCACCATTTCATTGTCATTTTCTGTTAGCTTCAAGAAGTAATCTAACCATCCCACTCTAGTGAATAGTGGTAGAGCCATCATATCCTCCAATATTTCCTTGTGTGTAGATTGTTCTTGTCTTATAGCATCACCTCCCATTGTCTCTATACTTTGCAACCTCAAAAGGTTTCAATTTCTACTCAACTTCGATTCCACCACCTTCAGAAGAACCTATAATTTGCTGCCTTTTCTTGAGTCCTCTTCTATTCCCCCCAACTGTAACTTTTGGAGCTCTCTTGTATGCAAAATTTTGTATCTCAGCTCACTCATAGGGTAATAAGTTCACAATTTGGATGAAATAGGGTAGGTCTACTTATCTTTGGAAAAATGACATAAAATTCTATCTGATAACTCTAAAGGCTTGGGTGGCAAAAATTGAAAATTAACTAACCATTATACCCCTCCCCCCAACTAATGGGTGAAGTGACCTCACTTCATGAGTGAATTGATAGGGTTGAAAGAGTAATTATGAAATTTAATGGTGATATATATTTTCGTATGCATGAATCAAATGAAGAGTAATAATGAATATAAAATGAAATCTAAGTTAATCATGCAAGGTTACCTTTTGTACATACATTATGGAAGTAAGTGATCAACACACCTTGGAACTGGAGAACACATTCTTAGCGATTATTTGATGGAAGTAGAATGAAATGCATGAGAGTGAATGGTAAGGTGGTGGGTACGTCGGAAGTGATGTGATGTGATAGCTTGCAATACTTGATCTAACAACTCGTGAGTGTGAGTTCAACATTTTTGCTATGGCCATCTGATTTATTCAAAATGAATAAAACATGTGTGGAAGAAATAGACTGCATGAGAAAATAGTTTACTTTTTGCCAAAGTGTTGAAGACTTTTACAGACATGTGTTGCTACAAGTGTCTCCAATACAGGTCCTAACTGAATGTTTACATATTCATTATTTTAGGTCCTGACTAAGACTTACGAATAGGTCCCTTTAGATCTAACTGTGTTCACCAAGGGTAGTGTGATGTGTGTGCATGCAAAGTGCAAAGTAATAAAAATTAAGTCTCAGTAACAGGGGTTGAGTCGTGCAACTCAACCTTTGCATCACTAGACATGATGGGTGGATCACTTTATGTCGGCACATCATTGTGTGTTTCAGGGCCTTCATCAATATCATTGTAAGTGTCATACTTGTTTGTTAGAGAGACAATAAAATCATCTTTTTGAAGCAGTTTCTTATAAAGTTTCAGCCTATGTCCATTTACCAATAATGAAAATCTGACCTCATCAATGGTTTGTAGTTGGACTGCACAATTAGAGAATACCTATTGAATCACATATGGTCCTAGTCATCGAGATTGAAGCTTGCCTTTAAAATCTTTGTATCTAGAATCATAGAGAAGGGCCCAATCACCAACATTGAACTTTTTAGTATTTATATACTGATCATGCCATTTAATTCTTTGCTTCTGAATAACCTCTATATGGTGTATGGCCTCTAATCTGATTTTGACAAGAGCATTCAGATGGTGTAACCTTTCCTGTTGAGCCTCTGTCAAGTCCATCTCCAATTCCTCTATTGTTCTTAGAGTTTTGTATTCAAATTCTATAGGTAGTACTACTGTCTTGCCATAAACCAATTCATAAGGAGTGAATCTTGTAGTTGTCTTCCATGTGGTTCTGTATGTCCAAACAATTTCTGGTAATCTGGAAACCCAATTTCTTCTATGGAATTGTACTATATTTGTCAATATATTCTCAATCTCCCTATTTGTAACCTCAAATTGACCATTAGCCTAAGGATGATATGGGGTGGACTTCTTGTGTTTGATCTGATACTCCTCCACTAGTTTGGTGATTAAGTTTGATGTAAATTGTGGTCCTTGATCAATCACTATCTCCCTAGGTACACCATACCTAGAGAAGATTTCCTCGTTTAAGAATTTTGCCACATTGCCATCTTTGGCAAACTGTAAAGCTTTAACTTCTACCCATTTGGTTAAGTAATCAGCGCATACTAGTATATATTCCTTGTTGTTTAAAGTGGGAGAGATAGGTCCAACAAAATCCAACCCCCACTTATCAAAAGGAGCTAATGCTATTTGGGGCTGCAAAGGCATTTCATCACTTCTTGTAGGTCTCCCCATTCTCTGGCACCGATCACAACTTCTAGTATACTTGACAGAGTCTTTATGTAGTGTTGGCCAATAATATCCTGTTGTCAAAATCTTGAAAGTTGTCCTTTTGGCTACAAAATGTCCACCACAGGGTTCATCATGACATGCCTACAATATGTCAAACACTTCATCCTCCTTGATACACCTTCTCATTAAGTTATCTGGGCTAGTGTAGAATAGGAATCCAGAAATCCAAGAATAAGGGAAGCATTTGTGAACTATCTTTTCTCCCTTGGAGAAAAGTAACCTGGAATCTACCCTATCACCAAATAATTAGCTATATCTGCATACCATGGAGTGTGTATGTTTAGAGAAAATAGATGCTCATTAGGAAAAGAATCATCAACCATTCCTTCTACTGAGTGTGTAGGCAGTCTAAATAGAAAATTAGCAACCACATTAGCCTTTCCTAGTTTGTCAACTATTGTTATGTCAAATTCTTGCAATAACAACAACCACCTTACAAGTCGTCTGCCCACTATTGGATTATTCATCAAATTCTAATTTCTATATGATTTGTATGTATGAACATTTTATAGCTAGTAATGTAGTGTCTAAATTTGTTAATGGCATAAACAACAGCTAACATTTCCTTTTCTATCATAGTGTAGTTCAACTCAGCTCCCTATAGATTTTGCTGATATAGTATATTGCATACTCTTTATTTCCTTCTTGCTAGCCTAAGACTGCTCCAATGGAAAAGTCTAATGCATCAGTTTGGATATGAAAGGGCAATGTCCAATTTGGACCTCTTAGAACTGGATCTTGTGTCAAGGCTTCTTTTAGCTTCTCAAATGAATTTTGACAGTTTGGGGTCCATTCAAAGTCAATGTCTTTTGTCAATAGAGTAAACAAAGGGGCAGTAATTTTGCTAAAATCTTGAATGAACTGCCTATAATAACCTGCATGTCCAAGGAAGCTCCTTACATCCTTCTATCTCTATGGAATAGGTAGGGTAGATATGATTTCAATGTTCTTTGGGTTAACTTGTATTCCTGCACTTGAGATAAAATGTCCCAAGACAATGCCCTGTGTCATCATCATAAAACATTTTTCATTGCTCAAAGATAGATTGTGCTATGTGCATCTCTTTAAAACTTTTTTCAAATTGTGTAAGGCTTCATCATATGTTTCACCATACGTGGTGAAGTCATACATGTAAATCTCCATGCTATCATGTACAAAATCAAAGAAAATATTGAGTACTGCTCTTTGAAATGTGGCTAGAGCATTACACAGACCAAAAGGCAAGACAGAATATGCATAGGTCCCCCAAGGGTAGGTAAACGTTGTCTTATCTTGATCCTCGGGTGCAATCTTGATTTGGTTATAGCCACTGAAGCCATCAAGAAATGAGAAATATTTCTTCCCTACCAAAGAGTCAAGAACTTGGTCAATAAACGACAATGGGAAGTGATCCATCCTTGTGGCAGCAGTTAGTTCCCTGTAGTCAATACAAAGTCGCCATTTGCAACCTTTCTTGGGAACTATTACCAATGGTGAAACCCATTCACTATCTAAAATGGGGTATATAAATCCTGCATCCAAAAGCTTTTGAAGTTTAGATTTCACTATCTCTCTTAGAGTAGGATTCATGCATCTCTGCTGCTACCTTATAGGTCTGTGGCCATTATCAATGTAAATTTTGTGCATGCATAAGGCAGGATCAATGCCTTTCATGTCACTATAATCCCATATAAACATTGTTGTGTGTGCCTGCAACACTAGGTGCAGGGATTGCTGTTGTTCATCAGTCAATGTATTGTTAATAGTTAACATCTTTCCTAGCTTGATTTCTAATTGTTTAGACATTTCTTGTACAAAGGACAAATCAAGGCTAGGTATTACTAGTAAGCATTGCTAGGGTAATAAAGTATAAAATATTTGGGATACCTCTTCTAAGGAACCGATGGGTATTATGCTTCTTAAGGGGTCTTGTAAGCAGGATAGACAGTCCTGCTACTGTGGGTTCCTCCACCAGTCATTTTGTATAATGTGAGCTATTAGCTCATCTTCATCCCGAATATCTAGCAAGGGGTTGAGTTCAATGGTCATCAAGGTTTGCAATGAATAGTTGTCCTCATCATCCAAGGTAGGCCAAATGGTCTACTCAAGTTCATGGTATGGTTGGGCTAGTGGATATAAGACCAATTTCTTGGTCACATACCCATTGGATATGATCATATTTCCTAACCTGCAACCTGTAAATGCATCTGTTGTGGCAAGCCATGGTTTGCCTAGTATAAGAGGATAGCCAACAAGATTGACCTTGGGCTAGAGTATTATAAAATCAATAGGGTATTGCTAGGAATCTAATGCAATTATCAAGTCCTCAATGACTCCTTTAGGCTTAACTATAGACCTATCAGCTAATTGCAAAACTATCTAAGTAGGCCTAAGGTTGTTTAACTGCAGCATTTGCATTGTCTCCTTGGTCATTACATTTATTTTAGCACCCAAGTCTATCAAAGTATTCTTGATTAGAGTCCCATTGATTCTTACATCCACTACTAGACTACCTGGATTTGTATATTTGGGGGTAGTTATATTCCCCAACATTATGTCAGCAAGGTTACCCAAAACTTGGATTGTCTTTGGGTCCATTCCCTTCCTTCCTAGTTTCTTTATGCAGAGGTCTCTACTAGTCTTAGTATAGATAGGAATATCTTTGATGGCTTGGATTAAAGGAATCTTTATGTTTATATCTTTCAACTGGCCTAGAAGGTTAGTTTCAGCCTATGTTGGTTGCTTCTAGATAGCCAAGCATTTAGGGAAAGGAGGCTTCAAATGTGAAGTGGTTTGAGGGTCCTGATTTGATTCAGGTTCCAAAGGTGGCTTATCTGAGGATTCCTTTTTGGGTTCTTCATCTTCAAGTTCTATAATTTGGGGAGATGAAGGGCCTGCAAGTTGCCTCCCTGATCTGAGGTGAACATTACTCACCTCCACCCCATAGGTGGGGTATTGCTTCACCTTGTTAGTATAAGCCTGTTGAATAGGCTTGTTGTTAGGGTTAGGTGCAGGTTAGGCAGGGAGTTGGGTAGGTCTAGGAGGTTGAGTTTGAGGAGTGGATGGAGGCATTATTGCTATCTGTTGGGGCTACGATGGAAGCATAGGTTGTTGGTAATTTGCATTTTGCTACCATTTCTGGCCCTTGTGGGGCTGCCATTGATGTTGTTGTGTAGGCCACTAGGGGCTATAGTTGAAACCTTGGAAACTTTGTTGGGGCCATGGGTTTGGCTATTGTTGGTTCCAACTAGGTTGTGGAGTAGGCCATTGTGGGTTTTGCCATATATTTTGATTGCTAGGCCATGGTTGAGTATTCCAAGCAGAGAAATTTTGGTTTGCAGTAGGAAATGGTGAATTAAAATTAAGTGGATCAGAGGGCATACCTTGTCTTTGTTTCCAAGGTCTCCTTTGAGCTATGTAGAACAACTACCCATCCTCTCCTTCAAATGCCTAAAATTCTGGCCTTTCAAACTTCTCTTGCTGGATATTGGCCACCCTTTTGCATTTACAATTGGCCTTCCTTTGTCTATAGATGAGGCAGTACTCAGTAAGCATTAATCATGGATAACTTTAAGGAACCCCCCCCCCCCCCAAAAAAAAAAAAAACCTATAAAATCCTGGCGAATCCTAGCTAAGTGCCATAATTTTCCTGGTGAATCTATGCACATTATTAGAAATTTTAAAAGAATCCTGGTGAATCGTAGTGAATGATAGATAAAAAAATTAATAACAATGGTGAATCCTTCCTTTAAATTTTACATAGTGGGTTGACGCAGTTCCCCCATATATTGTTTTATTTTTTATAATTCTAAAGTAGGGGCTTAGGGACAGTAGCCACCGATGGGGTCAAGAGGCAACGCCCCTTGTGGGGGTCGAGGGGGCAGAGCCCCCTTATGGGGTTTGGGGATAGCACAAATCCATTATTGAGAAGGCATTAGAACACATAAAAATTTAATATTTCTAAAAATCCCAAAAATAAATTCCATGGATTGAATCCCACAGCCCAAAATTAATTTCAGGCTCCTTTAAGCATGTGCCTTTTTAAAGGCATGCTCATCCTAGAATTACTTTTGGACCATGGGATTAGGATTTAATCCCATGGACCAAAAGCAATTCTGGGTTGAGCATGCCTTTAAAAAGGCACATGCTTAAATGACCCACAGAATTTAATTACAATCATTAGATTACAATATAAATCATTGGATATAAATAAAATACAGACCTCTATTCCATAATATAAGCAAGAATTTAATACACTAATGGAGAAATCAGTTCTCATACATGGTAAATAGTGTAATTCTATTAGTGAATATGTAGGTGAATTAAAACATGCCTCTGAAATTTCAAGCGAATCACCGTTAGAACCGCATAGAATACAGTGGCAAAAATAATAATTATAAATGCCTCATAAATAAATTGGTTGTGAATTGAAATGCATTTGACCAAAAATTTGAAAAATCTGGGTGAATTGGCCCCCCGCCATTTGTAATGTATTTGCCAAATTGCAATTTGAAAATATAAACTATTTGCCAATTGGCAAAGATTCGCCACTAAAAAAATCCCTAGCATTGATTCCGCCTCTTCTTATTTCTTCTTAATGTGAAGAGTGTCTAGCTATGTAGCCATATGGCTGATGATATCCTCTTTCATGTTGGACAACAAGTTAGTGATTTCCACTCTTGAAACCCCATTGGTTTCTTTGTTTGTGATGGATGTCCTTTCTCCCCTTGGTTGTTTGGTGAAAGTTCTTGAATAATTTCTGCAAACTTTATAGATTGTTTCAAAAGGTAATCGAGAAACATAACCTTACCCAATGAGATTTAGGGCATCCATGCAATCATCATTAACCCCTCTAAAAAAGACCGGCTTAAGTGATTCTTCAGACAATCTATTTTGGGGGTTTTTCTTCAAGGCAAACTAGAATATTTTAACATAATCTTCCAGTGGCTCCTCCTCTTTTTGTGACATCTTGGAGATGTCATCTCTCCTCCTATCATGTCCTCTGCAATAATCTTGATATTTATCCAAGAGTCTCTCCTTCATTGTAATATCCCAGTCTGGAATGACATCTTTACTAGCACCATAAACCATCTCAAGGCTACATCCTTGAGAGTGGTAGGAAAGAGTTTAAGCCTACAAGCATCTAAAGTGTAGTCATAGCTCCTACATAGGATATCAAACTCAAATAGAAACATATCTGGGTCCTCTATCACTAGGCCATAGAAGACTGATAATGCTGAAGGTGGAATGTTCTTCAACACTGTAGCCCTCTCCTAATCAGTGATAGGAAACTCAAATGTTGCTTGCTTTGGTGGATCCTCCACTGCCACATCTACCATGGTTCTAAAGGTCCCTTCTATACTTGTGGAAGAAGCTAATGAAGATGCAGAAGGTGTTGATGAAGATGGAAGAACAGGTCCTTCTCCTTTAGCAATTCCTATTGTATAGTTGATAAAGTCAGTAGTATCTTCTCTATCCTGATAATTTGAAGGGATGAATCTTCCTCAGTTATCTCTCTGCCTCCACATATAGTGAATTTAGCTCTTGTATATTAGTAGTCCTACACAATGTTAGTACAATTTCTGGCATTTCTTAAAGAGTGAATATATCAACCCTAATGCTGGAATCAAAATTTAAGCTATGAAGACATGTAAAATTAGCCTATGAAGGTAGCACCATCCTCGACAATGATGCCAAAAATATAGAGGCTAACTAATGCATTGTAGACTTGACACAATTCAAGGGTAAAACTATCTAAACAATCCACTTGACATTAAACACCTACATTAAATTATCAACCAAGGAGTGCAAGCTTATGTGACACTAAACTATATGTGCCTTCAGGGGCTCTTATTCTCCTAAACTATCCTATCCAAACCTACTCAGATTATTCTACTTTACTAGAATTCACAGAAATGCAAGAATAGTAAAAATAGTTATAAAACCTAGTGGCTACGGGTACCTGCAACATAAGCTGTAGATAACTGCTAACAAAAAAAAATAGAACCAATCCAAAAACATTCAAAATGATGAGAAAGCTAATGCTAACCTCTAGAGGACTAAGATGGATCAATTATACATTTGTTCATGAACCACAACTACTATAATTAACAAGAGTATTCTACTTAACTTCACAATGCATTTATAAAATAACGGAATACAACTTTAACAAGAATGCATAAATGAATAAGAAAATAAATGAAGTGAAGATCAGTATCTTGAATGGTTGGCTTAGGGGACTGACTCACTTAGCTAGAAATCAAATCTAACTCAGATACTCATGCATCCACATAACACATAGTTCCTTTCATTCCATATCACAAAATACTTCAAACAAAATCTTCTTTGTAGATTATATTCAATAACTGCATTTCAACAATTCATGTCTGGAAAAATAACTAACTGATGTATCTTCTAATAGTGAATAAAACAACTAACAACCGAGTAAATAACTTGACTCTGAGATCATCCCCTAACTTATACAAAACGGGAGAGTCTTATTCAACTACCAACTAACTACAATCATTAATCCATTCCTAAATATTAGGATATAGAGTTAAGATTGATTTATTAATTCTAACTAAATAGAGGAAGGAGAATCCCATTCAAATAAGAATTCCTATGCAACAACTCATATGTGAAACACATAAGCTAAATTTAGAATCTTAGAACAAGTCTACTTCTTCTGTGTTTATTTCTTCCCATAATGATTCACATTTAGCTTCTAGCTACTTGCACTTTTGGTAGCTTGATTTCAACTTCCTTCAATTCCCCTATTTTGCAACTTACTACAAATTCTCCTCTCCTTGATGCCACGTTCTTGTTTCTACACAGGGGTTAATCCACAAAACATATGCATGTAAATAACCTTCATAATTAAACCATAGAATCTCATCTATATTGCATACATACTTATGTTCAAATTATTCAATTGATAAATATCATCACTATATTTCATATTAACAAAATAGGTTCAAGGTTTTGCAAAATATATAAAAAGACAGTATATCATGATGGTAATATTTCAAAATTATCTAGAAGATCATGTGAAAAAGGTCTAAAAGCATATAAAAACAACACAAAAGAGGCTAATATTAAAACCCATCAAAGGCGAAAGCCAAGTCTAACCAGTATTAGTGCTTACCGTATGATGCTAGTTTAAAAGGAGGCATACCTTGTGTATATGAGACTCCTAGTAGGACTAGTTAAAGCTTTAAGTAGCTTGTTGGATACTCGTAATGTGTCGGTCCCCCAAATCATCACTAGAAACCATTTGTTGTAGAGGCCAAAATCCCTTTTGCTTGCTAGTGTAGGAGGTTGGACCTCTGAAGCCACCCTATATGTACTATTCATTATAGAGATAGAAAATCCCTCGGTTCATAAGATCTCTGGATCTTCGAGGTAAGAGATTTGGTGTGCCCATGTCGTGGTACGAGAGCCAGTGTCACCAATATCTCTAGCTATCTGTTTTATCTTAGTATATGGAAAAATCCAAGTAGGGACTCAGAAAGTACTATCCACTCTCCAGCCTAGGTTGTACATGCTTACAAGTGTTTTCAATTTTGTTAAGACCCGTGCAAAAATTTGGGCTAATCTAGACCCTCATTCAAATGTTCCTCTAATTTTGTAGCAGAGTCACCCAAAACATCTGCCATTATGTCTTTGTTGTGTGTTATCTTGCCAAAAACTTATCAAAAACAAGATACTATCACAGAAAATCACCTTTGCACAGTCCACAGTCACCTTTGAATCTCAAACTCTCACCTTTGATCAATAGAAAATTACCTCTGGTCATCCTGAATTCCTTTTGATTTATCATACATAACACCTCTGAGTTATCCTCCATCACCTTTGCATTATATCCAGTCACATTTGAACTGCAAAAAATTGCCTTTGACCAGCAGAAGTTCGCCTTGGCTTATCATAAATCTCTTTTGAGCTATCATTACTCACCTTTGGCTGACACAATTTCACCTTTGGTAATCCACAGACTGTCAGCATTTATCTGGTTCAAAATCTCATTTCCAATCAATCCATAGCCCTATCAGTAGTTTTCAGACAATACACTGATTATCTACAACTAGCATCCATCCTATTCAACCTGATCATATCACACTTTTGGACTTTTTGATCCCTTCTATCCTCTTGAGACTCTAAAATAGCCATCAACATCAATCAAGCAATCAAATCATCATCATCATCCTTTGTCTTTGATCACTAGATCCAACTTTTGATCATATCATATCAATCTTTTCCATCTTGAGAGAGTGGTTCCTTTTGAGTTGGTCTATATCATCACCACCAATCAATCTTGTCTACCCTTGAGTTCATGAGTCTATCTCTTGGAGGATAATCAATCAATCAAACCAATCCAAACAAACCAATCCAAATCAAAATCCTACAAATTAAAATGACCAATCAAACCATCAATCCAAATCAATTAGCAATCTAATCAATAAGCAATTCAATTAATTGATCAATCCATCCATCAATCAATCAAATCAATCAAACAATCCAAGAGTCTCAAATTTGTCACACAAGTCCAAAATCTCAGCCATCACCAACCAATGCCTCAAACAAGGAGTCAATATAAGGCAGCCATGTAAGCCAATCTAAAGGAATTTCAATCTACTCCTCTCAAGGATGCTTCAAAATTCAAGACTGGAATGCCTCAAGATATGTTTGTACCTGAAGGCTCCACTGCCAGACCCTCATCATCAACCCATCCTTCACAATATCATTTTGGACCTTCATCATCAACCCGCACACCACAACACCATTTCAATCAACTAGCTTTTGAGGAATCTCAAGATGACTTAGTAGATCTACAATATGTTGACACATTACAAAACATCAATAGGTTCAGACTCCGATCCCAATAGATTTTTCTTATAATTAGCTCAAAGAGGAGCCAAATTGCCAAGTGGCTTTGACATATCCAAGATCACAAAACAAGATCCAACCAATGATGTTGTTGTTTCTAAGGAAACCCATAAGACTATTACTACCATGTCTACCAAGCCCACAACATCTACACACAACATTCAAACATCACCTTTCACCAATCCATCCATCCCTCCATCTCATGCATCTTCTACACCCACATCAATAGAGCCTTTGTTAACACCATCTAATGTCATCAATTTGTATGTGTCGCAAACACCTCAAGTCTCCAACCAAAGTGTGCCACATGTTGCTATATCTCATGTCTCATACCCCATGGCATCTTCTTCCATGAACACAACTTCTCCATAAGTGACACAAGCACCTCATATGCCTACTCGAAGTGTGTCACATGTTGAACCATACCAACCATCTAATGTGTCTTCCCATACATCGCATGTGATATCCAATCCTAATACATCATTTATTGATCAACCTTTTTGATCACAAATACATTCCAACATATCATATGTTGATCAATTCCTTTCACTTGGACCACAACCATCCAACCAACCTATATCCTATGCTAATCCACCAGTCATATCCCGAGCTCCATCAAACTCCAACCCTCATATATCCTATGCTAATCCACCTATCAGATCCCAAGCTCCATCAAAATTAAACCCTCATATATCCTATGCCAATCCACTTGTCGTATCCCAAGCTCCATAAAACGCCAACCCTCATATATCCTATGCCAATCCAACTGTTCTATCTCAAGTTCTACCAACCTCCAACCAATATATGTCCTACACCAATCCATTGTTTGGTTCACATGTGATACAAACCCAAAACGTTAATTCCTCATAGACACCTACACATTTCCACCATTTGATAACCAAGGCCAAAACACCTACACCTTGCCATATAAACATCACAACAACATCCATCAAATCACACTCTAGTGTACCAAATACCTCATCCAAACCATCAAAATCCTTTGCAACAACAACAACTATCATATATGGAGCAATGATTCAATCAATTACAACAATGATTTGATGATATAAGTATGGGACAAATAAAGAAGACATTTTCCTTTGAGGATGTATGCCCATATCCTTTTGATAAGTCACTTCAAATGATACCTTTTCCTCCACATTTTGAGATACCACAATTTGAGAAATACAAAGGGAAAGGTGATCCAAATGACCATCTTAGAGCTTTTTATGTAGCTTGTCTTGACGTTGCATATAATGACACATATCTTTTACAACTATTTCCTCGTACTCTTGGAGGACAAGCTATGGAATGGTTTTCTCACCTACCTCTGGGCATAAAGACATTCAAAGAAATTGTAGGCAAATTTCCATCATACTTTGCTTTTAATATAGAAAATGAGATATCTATGAATGATCTTTTCAACAACAAAAAAAATGGTGAAACTTTCTCATCTTTCATCCAACGATGGCAAAATATGGCTAGTAAGCTCCCATGGCAAATGCCCGAGAAACAACAACTTGATATATTTGTCCAAAATCTCCATCCTGAGCTATCATTTCAATTACAACTGCAAAGTGCCATTACCTTTGATGAACTCATATCTAAGGCAACAAACATTGAAAAAGATTTTATCGCCAAAGGCTTAATCAAGATCTTCAAGGACATGAAAGATAATGCCCAATCTTCAAATGACAAATCCCACTTTTGGAACAAGAACAAAAATGTTGTCAACGATGGTATTGTTGATGTAAAGAATGTCCAAGCCATGAAGGCACTCATCCATATAAAAGCATCATCCAAGAACACACCCTTTGTTCCAAGAGATCAAGCTAAGACAAATACACCACCTAGGCGACAATTTACTCCTTTAGGAGAGCCTATTGAATATATCCTCAAAAAGCTACTACAGGCTAGAAAGATCAAGCTACCTGAAGCTAGACCTAATGAAGAACCACAGTTTAAGCCTAACTAGTATAAAGACAATGAATACTATGAGTATCATAGAGTGAAAGGACATAATACAATTGGTTGTATGAAATTGAAACATTTGATTCAAAATCTTCTCGATCAAGGAGAAATCATTTTTGATCCACCAAAATAGATAATAAACTATGATCTTGATGGTTTTAAGAATCCACTTCCATCACATGATAAAGAAAGTACCTCTAATATAGGGAAGAATGTCCATAATACCTATGAGTCATCCACTATTGGCCGTATCAAACAAAATCGCATATCTACCATTAGCATAAGAGGAAAAGAACCCATCACCATCAAAGGAAAAGAAACAGATTGTGCCATTACCACCCGTTAAGGCCATGTTACTATCCAAGGAGAACCACCTATCATACGCCCAAATTCTGAATGCAATATCCTTGACCATCTAGGTAAGAGTCTTGCTCATATCTCCATTTTGGAATTATTACGTAAATCATCTACCCATAAATCTATCGTAGGTAAAGCCTTACAAGAGTTGTCGGTACCTAATGATATAGATACTCCACAATTCCAAGCCATGGTAGTGAGTATTGCATCACCCTATCATCTAACCTTCTCTGATAAAGACCTTTCATCATTCGATCCATCCCACAATGATGCTCTCCATATTGAAGTTTATACAAACCAATGTCGAGTTAAATGAATACTAGTAGATGGTGGAGCTAGGTTAAATATATGTTCTCTAAATCTTATAAAACTACTGGGATATTCTGAGGATCATATAGACACTACCAAGAGCATAACTATCAAAGCATATGATGATGCAGAGAGAGATTTTGAAGGAATTATTTATCTACCTATCTGGGTTGGTCATATTACTACTAATACCCATTGTCAAGTTCTAGATACTAAATTGCCTTATAACATTATCCTTGGCCATCCTTGGATACATGCCTTGAAAGCCATTCCATCTACATATATCAATGTCTCAAGTTTCCCTACAATGGTGTTGAAATCACAATCCCTGCCAATCCTAATCCATTTGAGTTTTGCCAAACTTTCCAAGCCAAATATCAAGATCCTAATCACATACCTATCAATGTTGAAGCTCATCCATCTACATCCTATGTTGATCCATTTGATTTGTATAAGCCTTCATCTAGTAAATCTATCCCCAATATTGATTTCAAATACAAAGAGAAAGGACTTGGTGAATATACGTTACAAGAATCTTGTTGTATTGGAACCTTGCCCTTATCACCTAAATAATATGGTCAACCATTGTTGTCTAAATTTTCCACATTCAAAGCTACTATTCTTATTCATCCAACTATGTTCATCAAATTAGGAATGCTAGAAGATGAAGACATTGATGACATCAACTCTTGGCTCTTTTTTTATGAGAATGATCAACTCACTTTAGAAGTGGAATGCTATAACAATGGATTTCAGATCATCAAGAATATGGGTTACAAAGGACAAGGAGTTCTAGGACCACATGGACAAGGACATGTTGAACCTATCATTGTTACTAAGAAGTTTAATAGGCAAGGTCTAGGGTACAGTAAGGAGGTTCTACCTTCCTCAGACATTAAGTATATTCTCGATGAGGTAGCCAAAGCTTTTCCCATAGAAGAGACTTTTAGTCAGGATGCCATTGATGATTCTTCTTTTCATATAACTAAAATATTCCAAGACCAATCCATCTTCATGATATCATTCACCTCCTTTTCCTCTCAACCTCAATCATCTGACCTCCAACTCGTATATCCTGACATCGTTGATTGGGACCAACAGGGGGTACCTATTCTAGACACATTTGAAAATGATGAAGCCTTAGTAGAGTTCGTGGGCTTGAGAAATGACATACCATTGGGAGATCACAAAGTAGATTTTATGATGGACCTACCTCGATTAGCATTCTTTGGTGGAAGTGTCAAATCCTTTAGTCACAAAAGTGAAATAAATAAAATAAAAAATGAAAGGTCACTAGGTGAAAACTGAAAGGTGCCTCTTGACCATGAAAAAGTAAAAATAAGGACATATCGGAGGGTGAAAACCTCTTTGAGGCACCTGAGGATGGAGGATTTAACTTTTCTTTGACCACTGAATATCAAGAATAGTCACCCTTGTTGGTGGAGAAATCTCAAGAGATCAATCTAGGTACAATACAGAATCCCAAGATCACATTTCTAGCAGCGTTATTATCAGAGCAGGAAAGGAAAGATTTCACCGCCTTCTTCATGAAAAGAGTAATCAACTTTGCATGGACCTATGCAGATATGTTGTGGTTGGATCCATCACTTGTGGTACATCATCTAGCAGTATTTCCAAATGCAAAACCTATCAAACAAAAGCTATGGAAAATGCATCCTCAAACAACACTCTTGGTCAAAATAGAAATTCAAAAATTGTTGGATGCTAAGTGTTACAAATATGAGCACTAATTGTTGTCATTGATGTCAATACCTAAGAAAGTCATTTGAATAAGTCTAAACAAGTACATTTGAGGAATTAGAATGAAGTGCAGAATTGCTTTATCAACCAGAGCAGTGCAGTGTTTTGCTCCACATATCCTGTAGATTGAATATCTTTTCCTGCAGATTGGAAGTAATGTTAAGGGATGTTTGTAGATGCTATGTTTCAAGTTTGAACCTCTGATATGAAGATTTAAGCGATTTCTGTTCACTAGAGTAAGAATTATTTTTGTGTGTAGTTGGTGATAGGGAGAATGTATTATGCTCTGCATTTCTCCACATTTAAGTATCATAGTCTGTGGTTCTAGAATTAAGTTTGTGATGATATTATGTGCCTTTAGTTCAAATGGTTCATTATTTGGTGCTTCACAAGCGATCTTTCCTTTATGACAGTGGCCGACAATAATGTTCAAGTGCTCTAGTTTGAAGAATCTTATGGATAAAGTGTTTAGAGGTTGTGCAGATGTTCTTAGTGATTGTAACGTGCTTGTGGGAGTCTCTAGATCATGTTCCTACCTTTTGATTGGTCTGCAAAGAATAATTTGGATCGTACATGAAGCATCTTCCTAAACTTTTTAGTGTTAACTCTACTCTTGGTTGACTTGGTTGTTTTCACTATTTGCAGTTGTGCTTCGAAGCTTGTAAAGCATGTTGATTCGTGGAAGATTACAATTGAGTCCTAGCTAAGACTTGGTGTGATTTGCATTCATTATTTTTTCTCTCAAATCTGTTTAGGTCTAGACCTATCTTGATGTATGTATGTTTGTCGACCTTGGATATTGTTCCAATGGTTGATGATTTTTATGTTGACCTTGATGCTGAAAGGAAGCTAGGTGTGCAGAAAATGCTTCCTACACTAATCTATTGAGGAGAGGGCTATGAAAATTCAACTTTATCCTAACTATTATAGCAATGTTAAACCATTAACATGAGATATTACAGTAAAACACAAGAACCAAAAATAAGACAGAAGAAGAGAGACAAGATATACGTGGGGAAAACCCTTACGGGTGAAAAACCCCACACTCCAAAACACAGCTCAAATGTATTACAGTAAACAATAACAGATTACAATACAGTTTTAGAGCCAATGCTCTTTTAGGAGTCTTTGAATGTCGAATCTGGAGATATTTCAGCAGCATAACAGTACTTGTACCAAAGTTATCTATCTCCCATCCAAGCACCTGTTTATATAGAGTTTACAAGGCAAATATGGAACCTTCTAGAGATGGGCATCCATCTTGGACTCATGCCCCAAAACCCACGCCTAAGGACACTTGTCCAATATCCCATCCCGAAGTGGGTGCCTGGTCCCAGGATAGGTTATGACAGATGCTCTTACGCACCTTACAGCTGTAAGAGAATCTGTCATACACTGACCAAAAATATCATATTCCTCTTACATGTCATAACCTCCCTTGACCGCCCAAAGATGCCTTTCTCTCGTGCAAAGATACTCACCGACACTTGTTATTAATTAAAAATTGTTTGAGGTTTCGGGGGTGTTGCCCCTCGACCTCGCCCTGTACCCTGACAGGGAGCATGAATTGACCCCGTCTTGGGGGCGCTGCCCCCAAACCCCCATTAAATATTCAAGGGGGAAATCGCGGCTGCCAAAGTCACCAAAATTTACCCTGCTGCATATACACAATGTGCTGACTATGCCAACTCAACATGGGATAAATAAATACAACATTAGGAATTTGTAAAGGTTGAGACACCTTAATTCCCAACAGATGCAAATTTCAAGGTTGATGAATTGTATAAAAACATGCAACGAAGTCAGGAATTAGTGCAGGATGTGAAAATGATAAGATAATTGTGAAGTAAAAAGGTAGAGTAGAGTAGAGGATACCTATTGTGCTTTAATGGACCTGAACCTTGGCATAGTATAGATGCTACTATCTCAGTTCACCAATTTTGGCAATGAACCACCCCATTGCCAGTGAGCCTCTTCATTTACAGTGAGCATTTTGGACAGTGAGCTCTAAGGTAGTGAGCCTCTGATTTTCGGTATTATTATAACATATTATATTGTGAGCTAACACTCACCATGGTTTTTCTCCTATGGGGTTTCCACATTAAAATCCGGTGTCTCATGTGTCTCATGTGTGAATGTGTTTAATTTTCTATTTTCATGCTCTCATGGTTAAGATACAAATTTAGTGTTAATTGGTTGATGTGTTAATGGTTTTGAAATATTGGTTACAACTGATTCACCCCCCTCCCAGTTGTATTGTGCTTTTCAACAATTGGTATCAGAGCGAGGGTTCTTTAGTAAAGAGTCTAACAGCTCGAGGTAGATCCGAGATGGTGCACAAAAAGGAGTCACTATAGTTTGATGGAATAGATTATGCTCTATGGAAGTTACAAATGAAAAGTTATCTCATTTCACTTAGTTATAATGTTTGGAAAATGGTAGAGAAAAAGTATACTATTCCTCAAAATGGACCAACAGATGAAGATGAAGTCAAACAGTATGATTTTAATGGAAAGGCTAGAGATTCTCTATTAAGTGCTTTATCCAACACTAAGTTGGTGAAAGTTATGGATCTGGAAACTGCTCATGAGATCTGGGAAAAATTGAAAAATTTGTATGAAGGAGATGATTTTGTGAAGAGTGCAAAATTGCAAAATCTGAAGGCAAAGTATGAAGGCCTGAAAATGAGTGATGATGAGAACATAACAATCTACATGCAAAAGGTTGATGAAATTGTCAATGGAATCAAAGGTCTTGGAAGAACTATCGACAAAGATGAGGTTGTGCTAAAGATTCCTAGGTCTTTGCCTAAATCTTATAGTCACAAGGTGGCAGCAATTGAAGAGGTTATGACTGTGAAAAATATTTCAAAGGATCAGTTGCTTGGGAAGCTTACAACTTTTGAAATGAGGGAGTTCAGTGATGTCCTATCGAAGACTGAGACTGCTTTCAAAGCTAGCACTTTAGAAAAGATTTCAAGAGCCCAAAAGTATGCTGTGGATTCAAATGATGACCTTGATGAGTTTGAAGCCAACTTTGTGGACAAAATGTAAAGAGTTACCGGTAAGTTCAAAGGCAAATTACCATTTGAATGCTTTTCCTATGGTAAGATTAGTCACTATGCCTCTAGGTGTCTAGAAAGAATTGAGAGAGGTAAGAAGAAATTTGAAAGTAGACCTACTGTTGTAAAGAAATGCTATTATGTTAGAGATCTTGATGATGATGGTGTAATAGATGATGAGTCTGATGATAATAGTACTAATGCAAATGAATGCTTGTTTATTGCTATCAAAGAAGAACCTGTGTCTACTAATCCTGCTAGCTGTGTGAAGGAAGAAGAATCAGTGGAAGAAAGTGTTTTGTCTATCTAGGTTGAGAAAGATAAGGATGAATGAGTTATTGATAGTGTATGCTCACATCACATGACCAATGATAAAAGTAAGTTTGGAAGTTTGGAAAAAGTATGATGGGGGATTGGTTAGGTTTGGTGATAATGCAGCTGGTAAGATTTGTGGAAGAGGATCTATTTCTTTTGATGGTAAACATAACACAAATCATGTCCTATATGTGAAGGGTTTAAATCATAATCGTTTAAGTGTGGGTTAGATGTGTGATAAAGGATATGATCTAAGATTTAAGGATAATGGATGCAAGATCATGGAAAGCTCTAGAACAGTGATTGCAACTGGTAAGGAGACTAAAGGTAATGTTTATCTCTTTAGGGGAACTGATAATTGTTGTTTGCTGGCTCAGACAAATGAAAGTTGGCCGTGGCATAGAAGGATGTGTCATATCAATTTTGACAACCTGGTGAAGATAAGTTCAGTACAAGTTGTGAGAGATTTGCCTAAGCTTGTGAAGCCTACCATTACTATTTGCAAGGAATGTCAAATGGGAAAATAGAAAAGGACAAATTTTAAGAGCAAGGAACAATTTTTTGTTGGATTGCTTAAGTTGGTGCATACAGATCAGTGTGGTCCTACAAGAACAAGAAGTTTGCAATGAGACAGGTACTTTATGTTGCTTATTGATGATTATTCTAGAATGACATGGGTCACTTTTCTAAAAGAGAAATTAGAAGCCCTAGACAAGTTCAAAGCTTTCAAGGAAATGGTTGAAAATGAGTTAGAATTTAGGATCAAGTGCTTAAGGTCTGATAGAGGAGGTGAGTTTACATCAAGTGAATTCAAAATTTTCTATGAAGAGCATGGGATAAAGAGACAATTGTCTGCTCCTAGGACTCTTGAGCAAAATGGAGTTGTTGAAAGAAAGAAAATGACAGTTCAAGAGGCTGCTAGGTCAATGATGATGGAGGCTAACCTATTGGAAGTGTATTGGAGAGAAGCTATACATACTGCTATCTACATTCAAAATAGAGTTCAAGTCAAGGGTAATGGTACTAAAACTCCTTATGAATTGTGGTATGGTAGAGTTCCCACAGTGAAATATTTCAAAGTTTTTGGAAGTAAATGTTAAATCAGAAGAGATGAAGAGTTAGGCAAGTTTGATGCTAGGTGTGATGAAGGAATTTTCCTTGGATACTCCACTAAGAGTAAGGCCTACTGGTGTTACAATAAGAGATTGAGAAAGATGATTGAGAGTACTAATGTGAAGGCTAACAAAGATAGGGAAATAAGATCATATCTATGTGGCTATGAATCGGATGAACTTGCTACTACAATCAATAAAGAGAAGGTGAAACAAAAGGATAATCAAGTTGAAGAAGAAAAGGCTCCGAAAAGTGATGTTAAGACTCCCAGGTATGTAAGGATTAATCATTCTGAAGATTAAATCATTGGTGACAAAAGAAAAGGGGTATTGACAAGGAAAAGAGCTACAAAGGAATAGGTGAACTAGTGTTTGCTTTCAAAGATTGAACCTAAAACTATAAGTGAAACTTGCAAAGATGAAAGTTGGGTAAAAGCCATGGAAGAAGAGTTGATGCAAATAAAGAAGAATCAAACTTGGGAATTGGTCCCTAGACCTGCTGATAAGAATGTGATTGGAACAAAATGGGTGTTCAGAAATAAGATGAATGAAAATGGAGAAGTAGGAAGAAACAAAGCATGATTGGTATGCAAAGGATATTCTCAAGTTGAAGGCATAGATTTTGAAGAGACTTTTGCTCCTGTGGCAAGGGTTGAAGCAATAAAAATGTTCCTAGCATTTGTAGCACACAAAGATTTCAAAGTGTACTAGATGGATGTGAAGTCTGCATTCTTGAATGGAGGGCTGGAACAAAAGGTGTACATTGAACAATTAGAAGGATTTCAGTCATCAAACTAGGGTGACATGTTGTGCAGATTGAAGAAGGCCTTGTATGGACTCAAGCAAGCTCCTCGAGCCTGGTATGCAAGGTTGGAAAAGTATTTGATGCAATTAGGGTTCAACAAAGGTATTGCATACAGTATTCTCTATTTCAAAATCAATGATGATCAAATTCTGATTGTTGTAGTCCTTTTTGATGATATTATCTTTGGAGGAAATGAAGGTATGTGTAAGAAATTTGCAAAGGAAATGCAAAAGGAGTTTGAGATGTCTATGTTTGGTGAAATGAATTTCTTTCTAGGACTCCAAATTACTTAATCAGAAAAAGGAATTTTCATTTCTCAGTCTAAATATGTGAAAGACTTGTTGAAGAAGTTTGGCATGGAGGATTCTAAGCTAGTATGTACTCCTATGGTAACTGGCTGCAAGCTAAGCAAGAATGATGAATCACCTAAGACTAATCAGTAAAATATAGGTCTATGATTGGAGGACTACTCTATCTAACCCACACTAGACTAGATATAATGCATGATGTCTGTCTTGTGGCAAGATTTCAAGAAGATCCCAAAGAGTCACATGTGATGACAGTCAAAAGAATCATGAGATATTTAAAAGGCACTTCAGACTATGGATTATGGTATTCCAAAGATGTTGATTTCACTCTTAGTGCTTATATAGATACAGATTGGGCTAGAGATGCTGATGACAGAAAAAGTACAAGTGGAGGTACTTTCCTTTTGGGTAACAAATTAGTTTCATGGTTGCGCAAGAAGCAAGAATCAATTTCTTTGTCTACTGCAAAAGATGAATATATTGTTGCAGCATGTTGTACTCAAGTGCTTTGGATGAAGCAATCATTGAAGGACATAAGAGTTGTGTATGAAGAACCAATTTCAATATTTTGTGACAATACAAATGCTATAAACATTTCAAAGAATCTAGTAATGTACTCAAGGAAAAAGAAAATATCAATAAGGTATCACTTTCTGAGAGAAAAGGTAACAGAGAATGAAGTAAAGATGGAGTATGTGTCTACAAAGGATCAAATTGCAGATATTTTCACTAAGCCTCTGCCTAAGGATACTTTTGAGTATCTTAGGGAGAAGTTAGGGATTATTACCCCTCCTGCTCTTAACTAAGATGCATAGGAAATGCATTAGTGCAGTTGTGTTCAAAGTCTCATTCTTTTGATCTGGATTCATGTTTTGAAGGCTACCCCTCAGGGGGAGCAGGTAGAAGTTGTTGATATGAGTTCATGATAAAGAGCAATAAGTGTTGCAATGTTGATGATAGGGGGAGTTGTGCAGTAAAGATAAAGAAAAGGCTTGGCACCCTTTGCCATTGATGTCAAAGGGGGAAAGAAGTTCATGTGAAAAACCTAGGAAGAAAGTTGCAGATAGAGAAAGCATCAAGTGAGGGGGAGCAAAGAAGCAAGAAAGATTATATGTCTTGATAGTTTTTCACATCATGTGTTGCCATCAATGACAAAGGGGGAGATTGTTACAAATATGAGAAATAAGTATTGTCATTGATGTCAACACCTAAGAAAGTCATATTGAATAAGTCTGAACAAGTATGAGGAATTAGAACAAAGTGCAGAATTTCTTTATCAACCAGAGCAGTGCAGTGTTTTGCTCCACATATCCTATAGATTGAATATCTTTTCCTGCGGATTGGAAGTAATGTTAAGGGATGTCCATAGATGCTATGTTTCAAGTTTTAGCCTCTGATGTAAAGATTTGAGTGAGTTCTATTCACCAGAGTAAAAACTATTTTTCTGTGTAGTTAATGGTGACAAGGAGAATGTATTCTGCTTTGCATTTCTCCGCATTTAAGTTTCACAGTCTGTGGTTCTGGAATTAAATTTGTGATGATATTATGTGCCTTCAGTTCAAATGGTTTGTGATTTGTTGCTCAACAAGTGATCTTTCCTTTATGACAGTAGTCGACAGTAATGTTCAAGTGCTTTGGTTTGAAGAATCTTCTGGATAAAGTGTTTAGAGGTTGTGCGGATGTTCTTGGTGATTGTAACGTGCTTGTGGGAGTCTCTAGATTGTGTTCCTACCTTTTGATTGGTCCTCAAAGTATAATCTAGATTGTGCATAAAGTGCGTTCCTAAACGTTTTAGTGTTAACTCCAGCCTTGGCCGACTTGATTATTTTCACTACTTGTGGTTATGCTTCAAAGTTTGTAAAGCATTTTGATTCATGGAAGATTACAATTGAGTCCTAGCTAAGGCTTGGTGTGGTCCGCATTCATTATTTTTTATCTCAAATCTATTTAGGTCTAGACCTATCTTGATGTATGCATGTTTGCCAACCTTGGATATTGTTCCAATGGTTGATGATTGTTTTGGTGTAATTAAATATTTAATTACACTTTATTAAGTTTACTTATGGCTAATTTTAGTCTTAGGTTATTCTTAAGTCATATTAGGGTTTTTCTCTAACTTGCAAATATAAAAGCAAGTTCTCACATGTAATTCATTAATCTATTTCATTAATTGCATCTTTATTGTGAAAATGATCTCTCTTTGTTTTTTTTCTCTTGTGGAAGGTAAATCTTAGGTTTTATAGGTGATCCTAGTGTTTTGAATTAATTATCAACTTCAACATGGTATCATAGCGGATTTGCAAGCCCCTTCTCAAATTTTGAGAAAAATTCAAGCAAGATCCATTTGTTGGGTTTATTTCTATGTAAAACAGAGTATTCCATTGGATTTAGAGTAGTTGCAATAGTCAGATTAGTCTTTTATTTGACTTGAATTGAGCTTCGTAGGCCAGATCTGCAAGGGTTTTAGCGGGTGCTTTTTTTTTCGGGATTAGGAGGAAAGCTAATTTTTAGAGCATTTTAGACCAAATCTGACCTTGCCATTGTGTTCAGAAGGCCAAAAAACCTTATGATCAACTATCAAATCATTGAAATCAGTCTCAAGATCATTTGGGGAAATTTTTTTTGCCAGGCAAACCGTATGACCTGCCCAGCACGCAGATCGAGGTAAAAAAATTTTAAAAAAATATTTTTTCCTACTTTGAAAAAAAAATTCCTTTTCAAATTTTTTTTATCAAAATATGCATTTTTTTTGTAAATCTTTTAAATATCAAAGAAGCTTTTTTTTTTTAAAAAAGTAGGGTACAGGGTACCTACTGCGTAGGCCCCTATACCTACCAGGTACTACGCAATGTAGACCCTTTGGGCCCTGCACCCCATAAGGGTTGCGGTCCTGTCAGGTCCTATGCCCTCTATTTGGGGCCACAGACCCTTTAGTGGGGCTGCAAACCCCTTTAAGGCACGTGTGGGGTGGCTTATATATATAGATAAAAAATATTTAATAAAAAAATTCAATCAAAACCCTCAGTGCCAACATCCATACCAGCCTCAGCTTCTGTGCCCATCTTCACTTTTTTGGCTCTATTTTTGGTGGGCCTCCAATTTAGCCAGGTTCTATTTTTATCTGACTGTTCCGCCAACTTTAGCAACAGGGGGCATTTTTGCCAAAATTTGTGCTTTAGGGGGCTATTTTCTTTTTGCCATATCTTGAGCAAACATAGTCAGATTTTTGAAAATGAATAGGCATCGAAAAGTTGGTTCTGAGAAAAATCTAGTGGTGCAGGTAGTTTTTCCATATTTTTCTTCTAGTGACATTTATTTCTGTTTGAAGTCCAGATACCATTTTTGGCCTCCGAGCTTGTATCTTTTTGCCTCGATCTTCGATTTTCGTGATTCTTGCAGCATTGGAAAGGTATTGAGGAGCTATAGACAAAAATCCATGCACTTTTTCCAGATTCAGCCATAGGTATTCTTTATTCAGTTTGTTAGTTTTATGGCTTCTGTTTGATATTCTAGACATTTTGACACCTAGAAAAGTTTTGTTTGTTTCACTGGGCTTCATTTATCAGCATTGATACATATTCAAATTGTTGATCTCTTATCTGATTTATTTGAGGAGATATCATGGGTTTTTCTATTCACACTTTTTTGGTAACATTGGGTAAGGATAATTATGAGTCTTGGCAAAAGGGCATCTTGACACATCTCAAGTGGCTTAATGTTTTGCCTTATCTTTATGGACTTATACCTAAACCAGATACACCTAGGAGGAAATATACATGGGGTAATTATGTTGATCATATTGTAGGATTGATTGGTTCTAGTGTTGATTATGACACTATGTGTTCTATCTCACATATTGAGTGCCCACACGCTCATTGGATTAGCATTTGGGAGATCTATGGAGACCCACATATCTCTCCATTCCCAGATGATCTTGCTATGGATTGCCACATACCCCTTGATGATGCAGATTGCATACCTTTTGATGATGATACAGTTGAGGAGCTTGCATATTTGATAGGTCTTGCTAGTTTAGATGACAAAGACTTCACTTTCTTCTCCTTCTACTCTTATCGAGATCACATCTTTATTACCTATTGCTACATCAGATTCTTTGCAGTAAGCCATTATCAATCTTCTAGAGATAGCTCATTGGGACACATATCTACCAGATATATCATTGTTGTTTGTAGAGTCCCATCTTGCAGATTTGGAGGACAACATTGAGGACATTTGTCTTCTCTTTGATGATAGCTTTGACGAAGTCACATCACCATCATCTTCTTCAGAGATTGTTCTTCATCCTCCTATTCAGTCACAGTTTTGTAGTGGATTGGAGACATTTGAGTAGTTTTTAGGAGCATCATTATTGTTTTTGGATCATGTGCAGAGTTTAGAGACATTTATCTTTCTTTCTATATATTCCTATCCAGAATGGGAAGACATTATGCACACATTTGTAGTTCTATTTCTTCCAAAGGGGAGGAATGTTGTTCGACATTCATGGGTCTTCATCTTTATTCTATGTTGAGCATCTTCTAGGACTGTAGGAGTCATCTTGAGGAGAGGATGCATGGTCTCTCTTCTCATCTCTATTTTTGGAGGGAGCATTTCCTCACATGGGGATTCTTCCTTCTCATTTCTAGAGGGGTCACTAGACCTTCTCTCTTCTTCCTCTCTTATGGGGGTCATTCATGATTGTAATTTTGTGATAGATTTAGTTCTTGGGGGGTCTTAGTGTTAGTCCTTCTTCCATCACATGTTCATGTACTTTTATTTTTCTCTCTTTTGGAGAGGAGTTTTATCCCACTAGGTTTTTCTCCTTCTCTCCACTTTATGAGAGATTCTTGTTGTTCATGGGTACCTAACATGGCCTTGTGGTCGGGACCCATTCTTGCTTTAGTTGCATGTTTTTCATTTCTCCCTAAGTTGCACTTAAGGGGGGGTGTTGGTGTAAATAAATATTTAATTACACTTTATTAAGTTTACTTAGGGATAATTTTAGTCTTAGGTTATTCTTAAGTCATATTAGGGTTTTTCTCTAACTTGCAAATATAAAAGCAAGTTCTCACATGTAATTCATTAATCCATTTCATTAATTGCATCTTTATTGTGCAAATTTATCTCTCTTTATTTTTTTCTCTTCTGGAAGGTAAATCTTAGGTTTTGCAATTTATCCTGGTGTTTCAAGTTAATTATCAACTTCAACAGATTGTAATGTTGACCTTGATGCAAATTCCAAGGTTGATGAATTGTATAAAAACATGTAATGAAGTTGTGAATTAGTGTAGGATGTGAAAATTATAAGATAATTGTGAAGTAAAAAGGCAGAGCAGAGCAGATGATACCTATTGTGCTTCAATGGAACTAAACCTTGGCATAATATAGATGCTACTATCTTAGTTCACCAATTTTGGCAGTGAGCCGCCCACCGACAGTGAGCCACCCCATTAGCAGTGAGCCTCTTCATTTGCAGTGAGCATTTTTGGCAATGAACCCTAAGGTAGTGAGCCTCTGATTTTTGGTATTGTTATATAACATATTATATTTTGAGATAACACTCACCGTGGTTTTTCCGCTATGGGGTTTCCCACATAAAAATTTGGCATCTCTTGTGTCTCTTGTGTAAATGTGTTTAAGTTTCTGTTTTCATGCTTTCATAGTTAAGATACAAATTCAGTGTTAATTGGTTGATGTGTTAATGGTTTTGAAATATTGGTTACAACTAATTCACCCCACCTCTTAGTTGTATTTCACTTTTCAACACTAAGTTCAGACAAACTATTGACTATCTTGAATGGGTCTCAAATCTAGTACCAGTTTCAAAACCTTGATGGGAGCATTCTGTTGGTAAGAGACACATTATGGCTTCATGATTGTTGTCATTGATGGCAACAAAGTTCATCCCACACATCTGGAGGACATGGTGTGCCTATACTGGAAGTCAGATTGAAGAATGTTGTGGTCTGATAAGCAAGAACAAAGCATGTGGCAAGGTTCGACAGTCAGGTCCAGATCTCTTAGAGGAAGCATCTTTGTAAAGTACGGACTTGGGGAAGTCAAGAGGAACATCTTGACTGATAGATTCCAGGGATTGAGCCTCCAGTGATAAGAGAGTGAAGAGATATGAGTATCTAAGTTTTGGGGTCCAGTTTGGCAGAGTAGACAGAGGAAGAACTGACAGACAGAGCATCAAAATTATTCCGGATGAGATATTGATGGTGATCAAGGTTCTTAAGGTATCATCCATGATTGGTCAACATGTTAGATGACTTCTATAAGTATCTCCTTGATCTGCATCACTTGGTGAGCAAGGATTCAGCTAACAGACTAAAGTTTAGGAAAATATTGACTATTCCAGATGCCGACTAGAAAGAGGATGAAACCTGTTGTATGGATATATATACCAGATGGATTTGGATATGAAGGTGTGTTGTGTGTGTTGGTGTGTGTGAATAAAAGTAGAAGAATAGTGTGAAAGCAGTAAGGTAGGTCTGGTATGTGAAAGGACAGTAGCACAAAAGAAGAGGAAGAATGAAGTGCAGTAGATTAGTATACAGAGCCTAATCAGAACTGAACTCCAACATATGTGGATGCTTCTCATCAGTTCAAGTATCTTGTTACTCTCTTTATAACTTATAGACAGTGAGTCTCTTGTAGGTAGTGAGCCTCTTGTGAGCAGCGTGCTCGGGTGGTGAGCCCTAATTAGCAAGTGCCATTTTTGTATTTCTATTCTTCTAACAGAGAATATATTCTTGGGTTAATCACCCCATGGTTTTCTCCCTTAACATGGTTTCCATGTCAAAAACATTGTGTCATGTGTACTGAGTTTATTTTTGCTTTCATGTTCATTTAAGCTTATGTGTTTTGGTACTGCACTAGTTGATTAAGAAGAACAAAAAGTTAAAATAATTAAGATAACTGATTCACCCCCTCTTAGTTATCAACAATTGGTATCAGAGCCAAGTTCCTCCTAACAGAGCCTAACAGCTTGAGGAAGATTTGGGAATTCAAGTGGATGTGTATGGTATAAGGGAACAACTTCAGACTGCCCTAGATGATCTTGAGCAATCTAACTCTAAAGTCAATGAATTGAAGGAAAGACTCAAATAGGTTGATGATTTCATAAATGAACTAAAAGGGAAACTAAGTATCTCTATGAAAAAGAGAAAGGATCTACTTCAACAATTGGCAAGTCAAGGTGAAGCCAATGATACAAATGAAGATCTGAAGGAGCAAACCAAGTTATGTGAAAAGTTATCAAAAGTGGTCATTATGGTAAGACATGAAATGGAATCAGAAGTCATAAAATTTACTCAAGAAATTGAAGAGAAAAGAAAAACAGAAGATCATCTAAGACTATCTCTCAAAGAGAAAACATAAGACTGCCACAAGATGGATAGAATAATTAGACATCTTGAATCTGATCTTGAAGATGCTAAAGATAATGAAGAAAAACTTGAGGATCAAATTGTCTCTCTTAAAAGGGATCTTCAAACAACAAATGAATACAAAGAGAAATTCAAGATAAGTTCTGCTCAACTTGAAGTTCTTCTTGAAAGCCAAAAGAGGGTAGATGACAAGTGTGGCTTGGGATATGAGAAAGGTGAAAGCTCCAGGTCTGGTTAGAAGAAGTTTGGATCAAAAAATCCAAGGAATAGGCCTAGAAGACCTCTAGTAAGGCAACCTAATGCTCAAAGATATCCATCCTTCAATGGATGCTGCCACAACTGCAATAACTTTGGTCACAAAGATAATCAGTGCAGAAAGAGAATGAATCAGACTAATACATCCTTCTCTGGACAATGTTTTAACTGCAAGAGGTATGGTCACAAATCTCATGAATGCAGAAATATGCAAATGAACAATTCATTCAATGGTAGATGCTTTGCATGCAATAGAATGGGTCATATGGCTAATCAATGTAGATCAAGAGGACATCAATCAAATATGCAAAGAAATGTTGTTTGCCACAATTGCAATAGATCTGGCCATATTGCCAAATTCTATAGAAGCAAGAATTAGGACAAAAGAGGTCCGGTACATCATAATCAGAATCAAGACAAGGGAAAAGGAAAAGTGAATGCGGATGAAGTTCAAAGTGAGATGAACAAGATTTGGGCGAAGAGAAGTACATAAAATTAGGGGATGGATCCACACCAGAATCTGGTGCTGATATTCCTTTCAGAAATTAAAAAGTGAGCTCTGGCTCAGGGGGAGACACAAGGAAAAACACTTTTCCCCCAGCCAGTTAATTAGTGTCGAGATTGGCACAAGGAGAGTTGTGGATTAAAGGGTTCTCAGAGAAACATCTAAATAAACTATGGTTAAGATATGGAAGATCCACAAGATGTTTAGAACAAGATTGTTTCGGTTCTTCAAGTCATCCAAATAAGGAAAACAAGGCAAACCGGAATGACTTAAGTTAAGCATTTATTGCAACTTGGTATTAGGGTTTGCAGAGTAATATAAGGGTTTTTCTTATTAAAACATTTGTTCATCCTGCATTCAAGAAGAAGTGAAAAGGAGCTCTGCAACAAACTTCCTCAAGCCTATCAAAAATCATCTACAGAAGTCGATTCATCCAGGAATCGATCTGGCTCACTCCGTGAAACCTAGAAGTGTAAAAGGTATTTTCCGTTCTTGAATATCTCTCTGCAAATCTTTGAAAGATGGAGACTTCGAATGTGGTGAAGATTTTTGATAGGCCACACCCTAAATTTAAGAAGCATCCATACAAATCTCTAGAAGTGGATCCCTCAGGTGCATTTTCCAGCATTCCACATGGTATTTTGCATATAAAGGATGTTAGGGTTTACATTCATGCGAATATTAAAGAATTTGGGGAATCCAAGTTAATGGATATCTATCATAGGGTAAATGCAAGAAGTTGTGTCCACTTAAGGTGGAAGTTTCAGAGTTAGAAAAAAATTTGAAATCAGGGAACCAAAAATAGGATCCCATTTGTATAAAACGGGATCCCGTTTATAGAAAACGCGATCCCATTTTGCCTTGAGATCCCGAGCCTAAAATAAAAAATGTGATCCCATTTTTTAGTGGGATCCTGAACCTAGAGGCCAAAAACGAGATCCTGTTCCATAATACGGGATCCCGTTTATATGGAACGGGATCGCGTTTTATGTAACGGGATCCGGTTTCATAAAATGGGACCCAGTTTTGAAAAAGTATTAAATTTAAAAAAATGGCAGAGACGCCATTTTCAACAGCGACAGTCGACAGGTGAAAATGGGATCCCGAGTTCAGTCACCATCCACCCACCAGGTAAGTGGATTTTTCCACTTCTACAAATTACCCATCAATCATTTTAAGCTTCCCTCGTTTGTTTTGGTGTAAAATACAATCAAAATTTAAATTGTGAATTGTTATTTAGGGTTTCTATTTATGAAATTAGTAGCTAATTTTTGACAATTTAGTTGTAAAATACAATTGAAATTTTGAAAGACTATCATATAAAAGGATAGAATTTGAACAAATTGTCAAAATTATGTTTAAAATTGAGAATTGAATAGATATATTTAGACATTTTAGTTGTAAAATACAATTGAAAATTTGAAAATACTATATCATATGAAAGGCGAGATTTTGAACAAACTGTCAAAATTTGAGTTCAGTTTGAGTGTTGAATAGCTATATTCAAACATTTTAGCTATAAAATAGAATTGAAATTTTGAAAATACTGTATCATATGAAAGGAGAGATTTTGAACAAACTGTCAAAATTTGAGTCCAATTTGAGTCTTGAATAGTTGTATTTAAACATTTTAGCTGTAAAATACAATTGAAATTTTGAAACGATTGTATCATATGAAAGGAGAGATTTTGAACAAACTGTCAAAAATTATATAGCATTGGGATGATATATATATTTGGTTTTTATAAAATTTACTTATAACAATGTATGTCATTATATTTTAAAGGCATTATTGAATAGCTAACTATCATGTAAAAAAATTACAACAAACCATAATAAAACCTTTATCACATCCTTCATAATCAAACCTTTAGAGACAACCAACTAATCAAGAATTGAGAAAATTTTACAATTTTTGTGATAGCCAACTAATCAAGAATGAAATGAAGCCAACATTTATGTAACTTTTGATATACTCAAGTAGCTATCCTCACTAGCTAGGTTATGCCCTTGGAATGAACATTGTGATGTTAATTGTGATACGAGCTCAACCTCATTGGTAATGCTTCCCCTAATCTTAATGCCATTGATGTAGGCTCCACTCATGATCCTTACGAAGATCTTTCCACCACTAACCTCTTTCATGATAGGTCACTATCCTCACCATCTCCTTAGACCTATAATACCTTGAGCTTACCGATTGGGACCAACACGACCCTTTATGATTTGATGTTTTCCAAAATGATGAAGCCATCATGAAACTTATGAAGTGTCAAGACCACATCCCCATTGTAATCATAAGAAAGACTTTTCCACCATACTTAACACCTAAATATGCTTATTTTGGAGAGAAAGAAAGAACCCTTTAGTCCTAAGGCACCCTAGTCTAGGCAGAATAGCAACAAGATATAAGAAGAAACTTGTGATCGATTAAAATGATACAATAAAAATGGACACTTCCCAAGAGCTCCTCAATTTGACAAACTTCACCTTCCATTAGATACCACTCAGATACAAGACATGACTCCCCTCTCCTTGTTAAGGATTCTATAGACATAATCTTGTGAATAGAAGCTCGAACCCTAAACTCTCTAAGATAGTAGCTCCACTGGACCTTGACATCAAAGAAGGCATATATAACCATGTCACCATGTTAAAGATTATGTTGATTTCTTCATGTGGTCTTATGGTGATATGCTTTGAGACTCCATATTTAAAGTCATGCATCATCTTGTGGTTCACCTCAATGCCAAACCTATTCAATAAAAGATACGCAAAATGCACCCCCAAGTAGCCCTCGTGGTCATAGAATAATTGTATAAACTCTTGGATGTCTAGGGTTCATTCAGACTATTACTTATCCTAAATGGGTCTCTAATGTGGTCTTAGTTAACAAGAAAACTAAGGGAATTCATGTTTGTACTAACTTTTGAGACTTCAAAAAAGGATCTACCCCAACTTAGATAACTTTTCTCTACCAAACATTGATATGATTGTGGATCTCATAGCCATATATATACAATTTTATCATTAATCTGGATATAATATGGACCAAGTTGAAACATTTGAGTTAGACATGGAGACACCTAGATTATGGAGCTCGGTCTAGGTAAGAAAACACCTCCTATAGACTCAACACAAACTTATCCCTCAACCCTCTAAATTGTGACTTACATCATTTGATTACCCTGGAACACACTATAAACAACTCTATACAAATTTGGCAAAAGATTTTTTCTTCTAACAGAAACTTGTATATGTAGAAGTATCTAATACTACATTAGATTTGATATACTTCTTAAAAGGAAAGAGTTGGGACTAACAACTAAATAGAAAACAATATTTTTGCAAATCTAGGAAATAGGAAACAAAATTGAGCTAGAACTATCTTGACTAATTTATCTATTTCTAGCTAGATTGAACCCTAATTCTATTTGCAATTCCAACCCCAACCCTAACACTAATTCTAAACCTAATCCTAACCCTAATTCTATATGCAATTCAAACCCTAACCCTTATTATAACCCTGATCATAACCCTAACCCTAACTCTACTTGTAATTGTAATTGTAATTGTAACTCTAACTCTAACCCTAACCCTAACCCTAACGAGCTACTTGTAATTGTAATTGTAACCCTAACTCTAGCCGTAACCCAAACCATAATTGTAGCTCTAATACTTACCCTAATTTAGCAACCCTTGAATTCTAATTCTAACCCTAACCTCAATTCTAACCCTAAGCCTGATCCTAATTGAAACCCTAACCCTAACTTTAATTAATCACGAGTCATGCTACATGGTTTTCTTCTACATATTTTGTATGCATGTGTTATTCCCTTATTGCATGTGAGTTCACCAATTATTTGGAAGTCTCCTAACTGGGAGGCGGGCTTATATTCAAGCCCTATAAATTTTGTGTTTATAGGTGTTATGTTTAAAGCTATATGGAGACTTGTAATAGGTCTTGAATTTGGTACAAATGATTGTGAGTTCCTTGTCTAGAATATGATGAACCTTTTGAACAAGAGAACCTTGTAGACCATGATGCATATCTTGAAATTTAAACTTGAACATTATCGTCATGTGAATGCTTTTAGCCATCCTACAACCTCCTATCACCCTTCATCCTCTTATAGGGATATGCCACACAACCTCTCCAAGTTGACCATGCCAAACCCAAAGTCACAGTCCTAAGAGGTAAAGAATCTTTTGGCCCCATTCAAGTCCACTCCCTAATAGGAGTGATACAATGCTAATAGAGTTGTGAAGGTAATTAAGTTCTTGATTAGCATGTTGGGTGTATCTAAGCATAATGATGATATAGTTAGTCCTGATTTCATTAATCTTAAGATCATTGAGCTAGAGTACTTAATATATATGGTATAGTTTTGTTCAATCAATAGTGGTAGGGAAAATTAATATACTGCAATGACTTCAAACATAAACCAATAGGTGTCTTAAGATATATTAGTGGTAGGGAAAATTATAGTGGCCCTCACCCTAGAGTAATAAGTTGAAGTAGTGAACATTAGAATTACTAATAAACTAAAAAACTTTATCCTAGGGTGGTGGGACAAATTACACAAGCCTTACAAAGCCTCTACCACTTCCTTGACATTTTTAACATTGTTCTAATTTGATAGGAGGGATTTATGTCACCTCCTCCTCATCTTTATTCTCATAGTGGATAGAATCATCCAATTTAGCATCAAGACATGAAGGTTTATCTTCATTATCGTAGAAATATCCTCCAAGGCTTTGTGCATATGCTCATGCCACACATTGAAGATGTGGAATTTATCTAAGTAGCAATATAGAAATCCTTAGCCTAACCTTATACCCCTTCAATATCATTGTATATAAGGTAGATACAAGTAACATTTGATAGCATGGAGGCACAACTTAGGGATTGAGTTGAATGTAAAAAAATTATTCTTCCCAACAAATGCTAGATGTCTAGGAGCAATTTAATGATTTCTTCCATTATCTACCTAGTCTAGAATATAATTACCTTTTCTTTTGATATGTTTGAAGGAGATGGATTTAAACAAGTATTCACCAAGTTTCTAGCTTCCAATAGAATAGTTTCCAATAACCACAAGCTTCATCTATGCTTTTTCATATGATGAATGTTGATCTTGGAATCTCCTTCCACACGAAGGGATATCTTCTTTAGTTTCCAAGTCATCTTGAGGCCCTGGATATCATGGCCCTAGAATCTACCATATTATTGTTCTTGACACCAAAATCATAAGCTTTAAGATAGGTAGAGGTTTTCCCTTATCATCTCTTAATAAACATACTCCTCCTACTTCACTGGGATTACCCTTGGCTACCCATCAAAATTTCAAGCTTAATCCATCCCAATGTAGGTGTGGACCAAAGGGTGTGAATATCAACATGGGTATCTCCTTGTTTTAACCTTATTCAAAGCAACCTTGGCCAATTATGAGCCTAATCCACCTCTTCTAGCATGATCATACATTCCTCTTTACCCCAACAATCACCAAGTTCCTAAATGCACCATATTTCTTTAAAATAGTCCAAAATTTGGGATGCATATTCATATTTAAGAAATACATGATGATTGTCCAAAGACTTCCTTACTTAAATGCACATTATACATTAAGATGGGTCACCTTTCCCATTGTATCAATCATTATGGTAGTCCTAATAGCTCTCTTACATTTTGAAATTTGTACATGCATGTATACATTATCTGTATGTTTAATTTAAATTTATTTCAAGTGTAATTTCTTGAAACATATATATATTCTTGATTTAATTTTAAATTTGTACTAAAGTTTGTATGTTTATATGTATATATATGCAGGTTCATATCTATTTTTATATGCACATCATGAATCTAGATGATATTCACTTTGATGCTGAGGACTTCCTTAATGCACAAGATGATCCAGCCGCACCCCCACCCCCACCTGCACTCGCACCTGCCCCCGCACCCCTAGCGCCAAATGCCCCACCTCTAGATGCCCCACCTGTAGATGACCCACCTCCACCTCCACCTCCACCCCCACCTGGAACTAACTAGGCTCGCTTGCGAGCCATAATAAATGAAAATGTGGATTCGATACAAGAAAAACTAAATTCCATTCACAATGAACAATTCATGCCACCTCACGTAGTACATTTTGCATCTTTGATGCAAAACATTGTAGATTCTGTGAGGTCTATTGACTTAGATTTTGATGGATTCCAGAAATGGAGAGAGGAGAGGCACCAATTTTATGCTGATGGCCTCTCCTATAAGACTATTTTGGATCTTAAAATCACAAAAGCTCATTTAGCGCAATATTTTAGACATCCCATTACAAATGAACTATTCCTGCAAATAAGAAAAGAATATCAATTAGGTGGTGTAGGCATGAAGGAATGTCTATGAATTTTTGGGATAGATGGTGGATGGTGTTTGATTATCCACCTCATGCTAATTGTGAGGTTCCTTTATATTTTTTGAGAAAATTATATGTAGAGTTTGTTATGAATAAAAAACCCAACTACTTTGATTTTAGATCATTCTAGGTGTTGGTGGTGGCATGCCACAACAGAGGTTGGGGGCACGGGTTGATCCCCAACAAATGGTGCTATTCAACCTCTTATTGACCCTCCTGTTGCTGCCATTCCTTCACCCTTCTAGCATCGTACAGTGGTATCCACACTAGGCACATTTAGTGCACTCTCAGGTAGCCTACATGAGCAGACTTCTATGATGGTAGCTTGAGTTAGAGAGCATGGAGGAGTTGATGATGGAAGTGGTCCTAGTACCACTCCACATGTGTCGGTGCCTCATACATGTATGAGTTGCAATCAGTTGTGTTATGGACCTTATCAGGCAGCTGCACCCACTTCAGCTACACATGCATCATCTGATAATGTGGGCACTGAATCATTTGTTGATTATCTATTTGCTGAGGATCATCCCACTGATCATTCGACATAGGTATATATAGGTTATGTACACATGTTGAATTTAAAACAATTTTTTAACCACGTGTTTTTAATCAACATATAGATCAATTAAATTGTAATATTTTAACAATCAAATTGTTTGGTGTAGATGATGGCAATAGGGGTCACCATTGATCAAATTAATTTTTCATCGACACCTGTTCATCTCGGGCACCCATTTGGGGTACACTTTCAATGATTTGTAAATTTGTAAAATTCAGTCTTGAATGTGTGTAAACTTAAATATTTATGAACTGGTTCAGGGTTCTTCCAGATTGAATCCTCCATCTCAAGGTGTCTCGAGTGCTCCTCCATCATTGGGCATCTCACATGACACTCTTACAGTATGTATATTGTTTTAAAAAACTATATATATACTTAAATTTTTCTATTTTGATATCAGTGTATCTAAAAACGTGCACATGTACTATTTAATATTTTATAAATATGTCTATGCAGGTTGACACAACAATGAGGATGGGCATTGTAGCACACTTGGATAATCCAAGTTTATATCAGGAGTTGACTACATTTTAGGTTGTTGAAAAATGTATAACATGTACACAAGTCAATATATATATATGTTTTAAAACCTAATTTGTACACACATGTGCTAACTTAAATATAAATGACATTGTAGGAGCTTGTTAGTGACATGTTTCATCAACACACAACACATGCAGAGCAGGAGGACAGAGGAGATGGGTAGCCTGATATGGTATAATTTAAAATTTAGATTATATTTAAATTGAATAATTAAAATATACGTTGTGAACTTAAAGTAAATTTCTTGATATATATATATATATGTTGTCATGTACATTCAAAATTCTTTTTTCTTTTATAGCTCGATACATGTCATGGAGCTAAGCCTGTAGAGACAGGTCCTGGAATAGAGGATTCACAACAAGTTCCTCTTACAGTATAATAATTTTTAAATATGATAGTTCTTATAAATTAAATTGAATTAAATCATTTTTAAAATCGTCAAGTATATCTAATTTCAACTTGAACTTTCTCTTGTATTAAATAGATTGATTCAGAGCATGGAGAGACAGGTCCAGGTGCACTAGAGCATGCCTCTCAGCCTCACACGGTAATTTAATTTTATGATAAATTATAAATTTAAAAATTGTCATTAAATTAGATTTCCTTATCATCTTACATCTAATTTCATCTAAATCTTTCTCTTTTGCAGAGTGATTCAGGTCATCTGAGTAGTTCACATGGTGTGAAGGGGACTCTTGATGATAGAGATAGTATGTGATAGGTTATTGAACATGGGCTATGTATAATTTGACTATTTCATGGACTATATGTTATATATTGTTTGTCATGGACTTTATATATATATATATATATAGTTGAACTTGGACTTTATATATTTGACTATTTCATGGACTATATGTTATATACTGTTTGTCATGGACTTTATATATATATATATATATATATATATATATTGTTGAACCTGGACTATATATTTTTACATGTCACACAATAAATGCAATCTTGTCGTAACAAAATATACACATGTCAAAGTAATAATCATGTAAAACCATCATGTTAGTTTAGGTGCATCCATACATATATCTGTTATCCATGCATACATACATTGCATATACATCATAAACTATAAAAGCATAACATCACATACATATGTATATACAAGCATCCCTGAATTTAATCATGAATCAAACTCTAATCTAACCATGTGCATGAAGGAAAAGAAATGTAAACATTTGAGATCAACCATAATAAGATATATAGATTGACATCAATAGAAATAATCGATTGTCATATATAAATCTACAAGTGTCAGAGTGTTGATCTAGATTTGCGCTTAATAAAGAAATTGCATTGAAAGAATTTATGTAGTGATGAGGTCCTAATAAAGTTCCTCCATTCATTCATGATATGCATATTTAGGTCCTGGTCAAATTTTAAGCAATAAAATGGTAAGCAAATCAAAACAAAGCATGAAAAAGTGAGATAAGTTCATGAGGATCTCTTGCCTACTAGGAGGGATCAATCTCTCACATCTTCTCATCTCGAGATCAACTAAGTTATATTAAATGATCCTAGCATGGTTATAGTTATATTTATCCAAGTGCCTTGGTGCTTGTTCTTGTGTTGACCATGTAATTTAGGAGTCCCTAGGGTAAGAGTCCACGGGAGTGTCCCTTGACCAACCTCTACTACATCTTAAGTAGATTTGTAGCATGGGAGTGTACTACCTGGGAAATCCTTTAGAAAGTCGCCCCTTTTCAATAATATAAATCTCTATATGTAAGTGTCAGAGTGTTGATCTAGATTTACGCTTAATGAAGAAATTGCATTGAAAGAATATGTAGTGATGTAGCATGGGAGTGTACTAGGGGAAATCCTTTAGAAAGTCACCCTTTTTCAATAATATCTAGTCATGTCATCTCCTAGACAGTCCATCTCCTCTCTATCTCTATGTATGGGTTTGTAATAATTTGTTTGTATTAGTCAAAGTCACCATTGTGTAAATGTGTAATCATGTGCCATAGTCACCCAATCAGCACTACTTGAACCTCAAGGAAGTGAAAGATCTGGTGTGGGCATGGGTCATTGATACCTGGTCTAATATGCTCCAATATCCATACCATAACTAGAGAAGGATGACTAAATCCTAGTGCCTTATGGTGCACAATCTAATAAAGGTCATGGTAGACCTTGAAGGTAGGATGTCAAACCCCCATGCATAAACTTTACCTAACTCCACTTGCTCAATGATAGGAGCCTACATACCATATGAGAAAGTGGACATTTTTAGTCCTTCACATGCAAAGTTCAATATTTTTTCCAATCTCTTGGATTCTCTATTTGTGACTTTGATAATGACCTCTTTGATAATGTTAAAAATGGTCAAATCATTATAGTTGTATTATATATGGACGACTTACTCATTACGAGTAGTCTTATTTCTTTAATCCACAAATATAAAAAATAAATTGAACCAGATATTTGAATAACTAATTTAGGGCTTCTGCATCATTTCTTAGGAATGATTATCTTCTAGGATCATTAATCTATTAGGGTATCACAAGCAAGATACAAATAAGATATATACTTAAAAATTTCAATTATGGTTGACTATAAACCAATTGCTATTCCTATTGAATTGAGTATTAAACTTGACTCCAAACCTCTATTTGAAAAGACCAATCCTACTTTGTATAGATAGTTAGTAGAAAGCCTTATTTACCATACCATACCTATACTAGACATTACTTATAATGTAGTAAGTATTGCATCTAGATTCATGCAAGATCCATATGTGGATCATTGGAAAATGACTAAAAAAATATTGAAGTATATTAAAAGTACTTTTAAATATGGTTTTTTTTTTCCTACACCAAAATGCAAATTTATATGGTTATTGTGATGTTAGTTCTATATTGGTAATTTTGTTCATAAGAAATATACTTCCAGGACTATTTCTTTAAATTTAGTGTGGGGACTATCATCCACGAGGGGCAAATATAAAAGTTCAATAAAAACATCAAAAAAATCAATGTGGCTTAAAAGATTATTAAAAGACAAAAAAAACAAAAAAACAAAAAAAGATTATTAAAAGAGCTTTAGGTAGGTAGTGTTGATAGTACCACCTTGTCATAATAAATGTGTGATAAGGATAACACAATAGGAACCTACACCACTCTATCTATCCAGCCTTGTCATAGGGCAAATTGATTTGTTGTAGAAAGCTCCTACACACTACTCACCAACAAAGCTTACTCATTAGATCACTCAAAAATTGAAAAATAAACATGAAAATTGAAAAAATAAAAATGTGATTACATTCCCTACCTAGACACTTATCATTTGCAATTAACCTACAACTTGATGCTAACTTTTTGGATGTCTTAAGGGGACGTCTTAAGTTCTCAAAATTTGGTGAAGTTGCCCAAGGCAACCAAATTGAACAATATAATAAATCAAATTTAAAGTAAATTCTAAGTGGAAAAACATGGACATTTAACAAATAAAATACATAGAATAATAATTTTGATAAATTTAATACTGTAGAGTATAAAATTGTGTACATACATATGCATACAAATTTCTGTACAAAATGTGTAATAATATAATTGTGTATGTACATATATGCCAACTCAAAATAATGTAAATACAAAATGTCGTTATATGCCATCTCAAGAAAATCCAAAACTTGAGGAGAATGTAGTAGGTCTTCATGCCACCTGATGTAAAAATAATACAAGTAATTTATCAATATATCTGAATCAAAACATCTATTTTAATTTATATAAAACTATCTAGATATACACAATTTTTACCTGTATTTGCAAGTGCCTCTCAAGTTTTTGTTTCAAAGTATGTGATGAATTTGTGATGATGGCCTAAGGATATAAAAGGACAAATTAAATCAATTTCAACTAATAACACACAAGAAATATCAAAACATGTATTTAATGTATTTAAAACAACAATATAAATCTATTTAACTATATTTACCTGTATTTACTTATTCCATTGTACCATCTCCATCCTCTCTCTTTTCCAATGCATCGATGATTGTCTCATGGTCTTCCATAGAAATGTTCCATAGCTCTTTATTTGTAGGTTTTCCACGATACCTCTCCCATTTTATATTTGTTGCCAACATCAAATGTGAGTAGTGTATAATCTTCTTATGTGTTTCATAATCTTCGAATGTAGGCAAACCATTCTTCATTATTAGGTATTTCCGTAGCCAAGTGCCAACAACCACCACTGAACCTATTGGATAATGATAGCCATCATCAAAGAAATACTTAAAATTTGCTTAAGGGGATCAAAGAAGTTCTTAAAATATGCTTAAGGGGATCAGAGACTTGTTATCGAAATTTGCTTAAGGGGATGTCTTAAGGGGATCACCAAACCTGTTGGATAAGGAAAGCGATCATCATCTTCTCGAGGTGCTGTTAACTTATGTTTAGTCTCCACACAACGAGCCAACCAATATTCAATTTCCTCTTCATTATTCTTTGGTGCAACAACAACATACACATGTCCTACAAACAAATTTTGATTCAATAACCTGCACATGTCCATAAAATTTGACCAATCAACATACATGCATTCATATGTACACATAAATAAATAAAAGCACTACAAATTAGTAATGAAGTGAAATAAAATGAAATGATTTGAATTAAATTACCTTCTTGTACAAGGTCTGAAACACAGTTATAATCGTCTGATACAAACAGTTGATCATTGTCTTCAATTGTTGTTTCACTTTGATTGTGTGCTTGTGCAAGTGTCAATGGTCTTTGTTTCCACTCTTCAACCCATTCTATATTCTCACATGCTTCCCAATCTCCTGAAATACAAAACTGACAAAAACATGCAAGCTCCCTTGTCTAGATAGTCCATGTACTTGCATTCGAACTCCTAAATGCCATTTAGTAGATCCACTGATTGTCTGGCAATCAAGTCTAGGTAGAATGTTTTCTTCTTCAACCAACCAAAAGAATTGACAAACTGTAGAGTACTCGCTTGATCTAGGTGTACATAATCTTGTATTGCACCAATCTACAATCCCACGTGCATCTTTAAATTTTATTGCATCCTCAAATTTTAATTGTTGTCTAGCAATAATTCTTTTAACACACGCACCAGCTACATCATGTTCTCCTTTACCATGTCCAGCTTCAAAAAAATTCCACATATGTTGGACATTATTCTCCTTGTGAACCCTACATAATCAATAGAACATTCAAGCATTCTTGAACTGCCCCGTACAATTATCTGACCATATAAGATGTTCAGTCATCTGGATTCCTCTTTCTCTTAAATTTGTATAAAATATATTGAAACAATATTGAACAAACTCTGATGAGTGTAACTGGTTGTCACTCAAATAGAAATGATACTCCCTCAAAACTTTTCTATCATTCTCTATGTTATCATCTGCATGTCTATAAACAATATGAACAAACATAGCAACCTGCACTGAATTGTAATATTGTGATTAAATTTCCTCTTGCAAAGCTAAAGTATAGTTTTCCACAAAATCAATCACTGATAGTATAGTACCAACTAGAAATGTGTTTCTACATTCACGAAATTGTCCATCAAGCCATCGAGCTTGTTGAGAGTGCTTGACATATTTTGGTACAATTTTACTTTTAAATTCTGATATGAATGCATGCACACTAACCTTTTCTATAATTAAATCACAACCTTTTCCAAATTTTCCATCTTTTAAAGAATATTCAACATTCTTAAATCTTCTAACATCCACTAATTGTTGTCCAAAATCATTTTCAACACTTTCATGCATACAAACTCTTAACAAAGAAAGATTGCCACAACTAGTGCATTGTCCAGAAATACATGAACTTAAATAAAATAATTTTTCATTAGATCTTTCACAGAACAAACTTGATATAAACTCTTTTATTGCTTTAGTTGGCATATTAATAACACATTCCTGTATAATCATGTTACAATGTAAAGTACAACGTATATATTAAAACACATAATAATAACGAAATTGAACATGCGTTTTACAGCAACAAGATATTCATTCCTTATTAATCTTTACATACCATGGTTTGCATTTTTCAAAAGATCTTTGACTTATTTTAATATTACCAGGTAACACTAATTCATCACAAAAATTTCTATAAAATTTAGTTTACGTTGTATCTAATAGGTTTTTTGGATGAGGATCACGAACTTTGGACCCCACTCTTAATTTTAAAACATCTCTAGCATTAGACAATATCCTAGTATTATCATGCCAATATTTTTCGATCAAAGATTTGATTTCAACATTTAGTTTCATGTCAGATCTCGAGAGTCAACCACTAAAACTTCAACATTGGTTAATTGGATCATTTTCTATACTTTCTCTTCTTTTTGCCGCTCTTACCAATGTTTTAGGATGTATTTTTAGAATTCCACTAATATTGCTTACCATTCTTCTATTCAAAGTTGTTTTATTCACTATAGCAGTTGTTATAGCTCATCTTGCTACATTTTTATCTTTGGATCGACTATTACTTTCAATAGACTCAATGGCACTAGCAACAGTAGACATAGCATGTTTTAGTGATTGATCTTTTCTTCTTGGTTTAACAAAAATGCCTAACATTTTCATTATTTTTTTCATTTTCCACATTCTCATTAATTGCATCATTAGTTGACATTGAAATGATAGATTTTTACGATTAAAAAATTCCTTGTATAATCTATTGGCATGTGTTCTTATTTGTCTCCGAGAAATTTTACCATGAAGATTATCCAAAACATCTCTTTCAATTTTAAAAAAATATTTCTCATTTTCAACATCACATCCTAGATTTTCATTTTCATTTTCAACTTTAAAATGATTTTTATTTTCAACAACAAAACGGTTTTCATTTTCAACGACAAAATGGTTTTCATTTTCATTTTCAACAAAAGGATTTTTGTTTTCATTTTCAACAACAAAATAATTTTTATTTTCATTTTCAAGAAAAAGGATTTTCGTTTTCATTTTCAACAACAAAACGGTTTTCATTTTCATTTTCAACAATAAAACAATTTCCATTTTATTTTTCAACAACAAAAGGATTTTCATTTTCTTTTTCAACAAAAGGATTTTCATTTTCATTTTCAACAACAATTTGTTTTAAATTTTGATCTCTATGAATATTATCAATCTCAACATTGTTATATCCAGCTTGTTTTAAATCTCCTATCAACACTATTTCCATTTCATTCAAAGGTGGATTTGAAGAAGTACCTAGATTTGTGCCTATTGAAACATTCTCCATAGCATTAATAGAGGGATTTGAAGACATACGAGGAGTAGTTTGTATAATCGTATTAGTTTCCACATTCACCTCTTGCAAACTTACATTGTCTACATCCATGGCCTCCTCAATGTTTTTATCTTCAATAGTTGTGGAATTGGATGCTTCAGCATTATTCATTGATTGAATCTTTTTTCTTCTATCTCTTTGTCTTTTTGCCTCCTTCTCTCTCTTTGCTTCAATTTCTTTAGGGGTTAATAGCTTCCTATCTTTCCTCTTATTACAACTTTGTGATCCCATGATTAAAAAAATTATGAAGCATGTACAAATGAATGTCAAAAACTTGAATGTGTTTCAAGTCCTTCAAACAAGTATCAATTCAACAAAATTCCACTCAAATAGCGTCTCCATGATGGCTTCTATAAAAATACAAACAATACTTCAAGTTGATGGACCTGCAAAAGAAAAAAATATGCCAAAGAATGCTGCAAGAGTCGCTGTCGGTCGTACTATAGAGCAAGTTGCAGAAATGACAATCATAGTACAATCTAATTAAAAAAAGGGGCAAATAATAAACGGGATCCCATTTAATTTTCTACCAATGAATAAAGAAACGAGATCCCGTTTAATATACGAGATCGTGTTTTATAAACGGGATCTCGTTATTCAAAATTTGAATTTTAGGCTTAGGTTTTGCTTTGTAACCCACTTTGAAAAATGCTTTGGGGACCTGACCTTGACCTCTGGACCTGGTTTGACTTGCAACTTGAAGGCCCTGTCAATGTCACAACAAAATAGTGACTTTGGGCATATATCTAAAGGTCTATTTTGCAAAATATTCTGATGAAATTAAAACCCATTATAGAGGAGACAATGTAGATTCCAAATATGTAATTTTTTTTACAATTGGATTAATTTTTCTATTTTTTAATCAATTTCTAATAAAATAGGTCTATAAACTTGAATTATCAGGGTTTTTTAATATTTAATAACTTTTTATTAAAATATTTTTTTGTAAAAAAAATTGTATGATAATGTACTTTAGATAATTCTTTTCAATTTAAAAAAAGTTTTCAAAAAATGTTAAGTTTAGGTCATCTTATGCGTGACGTACACGATGATTTTTTAAAAGACAAAAAATGACCAATAAAAAATTAATAAAAAAAATTATTCAATAAAAAATTACAAATAAATATAAAAAACGTGCTTCAGTGAGTTACAAAGCTTTTCCCAAAAGGATTTTGAAAAATATGATTATTTAGGTCAAAATATGGATGACGTACACGTACATGGTATAGTAAAAAAAAGTGACTTTTAAACAATGGTTTTTAGAAATGCCTATTCAAAATCAATTTCTATCATCTGGGTATTGAAAAAAATTACATATTTTGAAACTAGACTCCGAGTACTACATTTCATATTTAGTGACTTTTTCCAAGATTCCACCTTTAAGTGCTTCAAATTTTTAGGTCAAATGTGACAAATTCTGAAAATCAGGGAAAACACTTCCACTTTTTAGCCAAAAAGTGGACACAACTTCTTGCACACACCCCACAAATAATTGATAGATGACTCTTTTGAACTAAAACCCTAGTACAAGGCTATCCAGGACAAACATTTTGGTCAGTACATCCATTTCCCCTATTTTGAAGAAGAGTGGGTCTAGTATGTGTTGAGCAGAGTGCATGATAACTTCTTGTCATTGAATAGACCATTCAAGATCACCAAGGATGCAATTAGGGCAGTAACCAGTTTGCACTCTTCCGGAGGGATACCAGTTCTCAAATCTGTCAAAAACCAAACTGTGAGTGAGGCTACCAGATCAAAATTTGATAAGAGAGCAATGACCATAGAAGATATCACTGATCCAGATATCAAGTTTACATCTATGATAATTGGCTACAAGATATATCACTCCAGCAGGGAGAATTCAATACCCAGAACTGCAATCTACACTACCTATCAAATGATAAAAGAGAATGTAGATTATGATCTCTATGAACTCCTTCTGAGCCAACTAATGGAAAACTTACAGAAGATCAAGAAGGACAAAAAGAACTCTTAAGTATGGTGGACTGATAGTGTGTTTGTTTTTCTACTTTATGAATGAGCTGGTCAGATCCAGTGGTTGGGTATGGAAGAATGACAAACTTGTTGCTAATCAAATTAGAGATTACTTGCATAGGCTTGGGGATGCTAAGGCAAGAAATACAGCTCTGTGGGGTTACTTCAAGAACTTTCAAAATATGATGCAAATCAGAGAAAGAATTCCTCGATCATTGGTTAAGCAGTATAAAGATACAGTGTGTTTCAGGGTAGATACTGATCAATGCCTAATGGAGGCAGTGGAGCCAAGGATAGTCTAGATCATGCCAATGGGGTATGAAGTAGATGAGAAAATTGTAGAGCTACATATCCAACATCTACTGAGCCAGCCCAAAGACCCTAAGGCAGAAAGGTTTGGAACCTACCAAGAGTTGAGTGTAAAGATTCATGTGGAACTTAGACAACCGGAGATAAAGAGAAAAGTGAGAAAAGAAGTAGAGAATGTTGCCAAAAGATTTGGCATATCAAAAGAAGCACTTGATGCTAATATAGAGAAGTTGGAAAGGGCAGAGAAAGAGAAGGAAGAAGCAGAAAAGGAAAGTGATCCAGTAGAAGCACCCTTCCGGACCAGATCCTCTAAGAGGTCTGCACCTACCATTGATAAGAGCTCGAAGACATCAAAACTGGAAGCAAAATCATCCGGTAAAGCAGAGAAAAGAACTAAGACAAAGGCCACAAGGTCTTACATCAGTCAGAAGGATGATGAAGAGACTGAGTCAGATGAGGAGGTAAGGAAAATGAGGAAAAAGAAGAAAGTATCTGGTGAACCCTCCACCGATGAAGAAAAGGAAGAGACGGCAGAAGAGTTTGTTGAAAGCTCCGCTCTGTCCATTGATGATGTAGTCAAATCAGTCACTGTGGATGGGAACTTGAAGCCAATGATTGAATTTTATGACGACTACAGTGAGGCTGATCAGAAGATCCTGCAAGAAGCCACAGTCAGGTACCTTAGCATTTATAATAAAGCATTCATTGAGATTATTTCTCTAATTCTCAAGAGCCTAGAGAAAGAACTAGAAATCAGGAAGAACAATGCCAAGGCCAAGGACCTTGAGATCAGGGAATAAATAGCTATTCAGCTCTATCCCTCAATCACTCAGAAACAAATGAATATGATTTTCAAAGATTGCAAGGATGAGTTCCAGAGCAAAGCTAGAATGAATCAGCTTATGCTTAGAGAAACTGATAAAGTGGCAAAAGAAACTAAAGAGATCCTCAGGAATGCCTATAAAAGATTCAATATTCCTGTCATAAAGGACTTAGGTGATGAAACATCTACAATGAAAGACAAAGATGAATCTACTGATATAGTGGCAGAAGAGGTAAAGGAGACAAGTGAAGAAAAAGGTAAGGACTTAGATTCCTCTACTCTAGAAGAGGAGGTCCATGAACAAGCAAACATCTCTCCTCTAGTTTCCCCTGCAGACTCCAGATTCAAAGAAAAAGAAAGAGTAGAAGAGAAGATCAGTCAAGAAGCAGAGGAGAAAGAAAAAGAAGATGACAGTAGTAAGGCTACAAAAGGAAAGAAAACTCCAACAGAGAAGGCCAAAGATGATAGTGGTAAGAGTACAGAAGGGGAGAAAACTCTATCTCTGGCAAGAGATACAGCAGAGGCAATCGAAGAATTCTTAAACAAAGAGATGATGGAATTTGATGAACCAAAACTTCTTCAAGGACCATTCAATTTTGACTCCCTCTCCCCAGTTCAAACCATGAAGCTAGCATCCTTCACTTCAGCAAAGGCAAAAGAAAAGCTTTTGAAGTCTCACATGGAAGACTGCAAGCTTATAGAAATTGCATCTGGTGTATTGGAGAAGATCTTGCCATCTTTCCAGAAGGATCCCTCAGCCTCTTCATTCAGTAATCTCAAATCTCTAGTGAATAGTGTTGGCACACATTTTGATTCCTTAGAAAAGTCAGTAGAAGATAAGGTCCAGAAGGAGTTTTTGGCAAAAAGATTATCAGAGGTACAAGGGTTAATATCAAATGATAGGAGAGTTATGGATATTGGAATAAAGAGCCTAGAAAATGCTCTTAAAGATGGCAGAGATATCTATAAATTTTGTTTATCTTGGCCAAAAGTGACCAAGGATTTTGACAAGAAAGTAAAAGAGCAAGAGGATAAACTATTAAGTTTATCTCAAAGTTTTGATCCTCTCTCCTCTTCCATAATAAATCAAGAGTGCCAGACTCTTGCAACTATAAATGAAATAAAGAAGCTTGAGAAGGAGAAGAAAATAAAAATAGGTAGGCTAAGTGAACTAAGAGGGATTATTATCCCTAAGTTAGAGGCCATGCATGAGGCTCTAACTGATGCTCAGACCACAGCCTGGACTAGTGATCTGACAGATCTCAAGAGGGCAGAAGCCTTTGCATTCCTGTTGAGTGGTCACATCTCAATTTTGGATAGAATGAAGCAGAGTTGGGCAACAGAACTTGTCCAGTTGAAGACAACTTTTGTAGACATACTACAGTATATGTAAGTATAACCTATTTATGTACTTATGCGGCTAAGTATAGATGAATTTTTGGGCAAGTTTTGGTGTGCGGACCCTACCCTTTTCCATTGATGTCAAAGGGGGAGTGAGGAATAGTGAAAAATGTGGAATCCAGCTAAGGGGGAGCTCCGGTAAAATGTACATTAGAACAGAGCATCAACCAAGGGGGAGTGTAGTATAACACTTAGTCATTTTTTACTAAGTGTTGCCATCAATGCCAAAGGGGGAGATTGTTGGCAAGAGACACATTATGGCTTCATGATTGTTGTCATTGATGGCAACAAAGTTCATCCCACACATCCGCAGGACATAGTGTGCCTATACCAGAAGTCAGGTTGAAGAATGTTATGGTCTGGTAAGCAAGAACAAAGCATGTGGCAAGGTCTGACAGTCAGATCTAGATCTCTTAGATGAAGCATCTTTGTAAAGTGCAGATTTGGGGAAGTCGAGGAACACCTTAACTAATAGATTCTAGGGATTGAGCCTCCGGTGATAAGAGAGTGAAGAGATATGAGTATCTAAGTTTTGGGGTCTGGTTTGGTAGAGTAGATAGAGGATGAACTGATAGACAAAGCATTAGAATTATTCTGAATGAGATATTGATGGTGATCAAGGTTCTTAAGGTATCATCCATGATTGGCTGACATGTTAGATGACTTCTATAAGTATCTCCTTGATCCACATCACTTGATGAGCAAGGATTCAGCCGACAGACTAAAGTTTTGGAAAATATTGACTATTCCAGATGCTGACTAGAAAGAGGATGAAATTCGTTGTGCGGATATATATACCAGATGGATTTGGATATGAAGGTGTGTTGTTTGTGTTGGTGTGTGTGAATAAAAGTAGAAGAACAGTGTGAAAGCAGTAAGGCAGGTCTGGTATGTGAAAGGACAGTAGCACAAAAGAAGAAGAAGAATGAAGTGCAGTAGATCAGTATACAGAGCCTAACCAGAACTGAACTCCAGCATATGTGGATGTTTCTCATCAGTTCAAGTATCTTGTTACTCTCTATATAACTTGTAGACAGTGAGTCTCTTGTAGGTAGTGAGCCTCTTGTGAGCAGTGTGCTTGGGCAGTGAGCCCTAATTGGCAAATGCCATTTTTGTATTTCTATTCTTCTAACAAAGAATACATTCTTGGGTTAATCACCCTGTGGTTTTCTCCCTTAATAGGGTTTCCACGTCAAAAACATTGTGTCATGTGTACTCAGTTTATTTCTGCTTTCATGTTCATTTAAGCTTATGTGTTTTGATACTGCACTAGTTGATTAAGAAGAACAGAAAGTTAAAATAATTAAGATAACTGATTCACCCCCCCTCTCAGTTATCAACACATTCGTGCTTGCAGTGACTTTAGAGATCTTAACAAAGCCTATCCTAAAGATGATTTTCCACTTCCAAGCATAGAGATCATCGTGGATCTTACAGTGGGACATCAAATTTTATCACTAACGGATGGATTTTGTGGCTACAATCAAATTCAAATCGCTCCTGAAGATCAACATAAAATAGCTTTCACATGTCCATGGGGTACTTACTGCTGGCAAGTAATGCCTTTTGGTCTTAAGAATGTAGGAGCTACCTATCAACAAACCATGATTGTTATCTTCCATGATCTTTTTCACACCATAATGGAAGATTATGTTGATGATATCTTGGGTAAATAAAAAACAAGAGAAGGTCGTCTAAAAATACTAGAACAAATCTTTGACAGATTGGAAAAGTATCAAGTGATATTAAATCCTAAGAAATGTGTCTTCAGAGTAACTTCTAGAAAACTATTGGGTTACATTGTATCTAGAAGAGGCATAGAAGTTGATCCAAATAAGGTACAAGATATACTTGATATGCCTCCACCATTAAATTTGAAATAGCTTTGCAGTCTTCAAGGAAGATTACAATCCATCTACATGTTCATTGTACAACTAGCAGATAAATGTCATTCTTCTCAACACCTACTCTAGAAAGGAGAACCATTTAAATGGGATGATAAGTGTCAACACGATTTTGATCAAATAAAGAAATATCTAGCTACACCTCCAGTACTCATACCTCACGTGCCTGATTGACCCTTGCTATTATACATCTCCTCAACAATAGCAGCTCTAGGTGCTCTTCTAGCTCAATATGATGATTCAGGAAAAGAACAAGCTATCTACTATATGAATAGGACTCTCATCAGTTATGAGCTTAATTATTCACCCATGGAAAAAGCATGTTTGGCTATAGTTTTTGTTTCCCAAAAGTTGCGGAATTATATCTTGAACCAAAGAGCAAGGCTCATATATAAATTTGATCCACTCAAGTATCTTCTATCCAAAGCAGTACTCACAAGCAGATTAGAAAAATGGATAATGATTCTCAGTGAATTTGACATAGAATATGTGGATTGAAAAGCCATAAAAGGACAAGTGATTGCAGATCAACTAGCTGACGCACCAATAATAGATATTCATCCTATCTGTCCTGAGTTTCCTGATGAAGAGTTATTCAACCTATATCCTTCAGTAGTTGGACATTATACTTTGATGGTTCATATACACAACATGGATCTAGAGCTGGAATATGTTTCATCACCCCTCAAGGAGATTGTATACCTAAGTCATACAGGATCACTTTCCCTTGCACCAATAACATTGCTGAATATGAAGCCTTGATCACTAGATTATGCATGGTAGTGCAATGGGCTATCAAACAGTTACAAGTCTTTGGAGATTCTCATCTAGTCATCAAACAAGTCTTGGATGAATATCAAACAAAAGATGAAAAACTCCATCCATACAATTTGATGGTAGATGATTTCAAGAAATACTTTTCCAAGATCGCATTTGAACAAATCCCTAGGATAAATAACAAGGCAGCAGATGCTATGGCCACAATTAGGTCTCTTCTAGATATGCCCACCAATGCACAGAGATATGAATTTTTGGTTGAACAACTCTTGATCCCAGCTTTTCAAGTTCCACAATCCAAGTTTGTGCGTGAAATTGTTGGTCCCAATTCTCCTTGGTACTAGGATATATACGAGTATCTCTGTAACAATACCCATCCATTTCAATTATCCAACACCCAACATAAAACCTTTATCTATCGAGCCTCTTATTACACCATAATTGGAGAAACCCTTTACCATAAGAGTTTCAATGGTATCCTTCTTAGGTGTCTTGACTTGGAAGAAGCTAAAGTTGCCTTACATGAGGTACACAAGGTGTCTGTGGTTCGCATTCTGCCAGCCCTAGCCTTACTAAGAAACTCTTGAGAACTGGATACTACTGGCCAACTATGGAGTGAGATGCACAACAATTTTCTAAGAGATGCCTACAATGTCAGTAACATGGGGATTTGATACATGCTCCAGCACATGAGCTACAACCTGTTGATACTCCTTAGCCTTTCTCGCAGTGTGGACTCAACCTCATAGGAAAGATCCATCTGCCCTCATCCAATGGACATAAATTCATCATTACTACCACTGAGTACTTTACAAAGTGGGTTGAAGCTATACCAATGACCTATATCACTGGAAAAAAAAATCTAAATTTATCCTCCATTATATCATTTGCAGATACGGAGTTCCACAATCCATTGTCACCGATAATGGATGCTTGTTCAAGAATCAAGAATTCCATGATTTATGCCATAAATTCCATATCCAACATAGGTTTTCCACTCCCTATTATCCCCAAAGTAATGGCCAAGCCGAGGTTTCTAACAAAACCATCATCAAAATTCTCAAGAAAATAGTCAATGAAGCTGGTCATGATTGACATTTACAACTTAATCCAACCTTGTGGGCCTATTGAACAAGTGTCAGAACTCCTACTAGCGCTACACCCTATGCTCTTGTGTATGGCATCGAAGTTGTCCTACCTATTGAGGTCGAGATCCCATCACTGAGAGTTTCATTACAACATATCATTTCTGATGAGGAATACATGATATCCAGATTGAATGATCTAGAGTTATTGGACAAAAGATGCCTAACTACACTCAATCACCTCTAAGTCTACCAAAACCCTATTCGTCATAGTTATAACAAAAATCTCAAGGAAAGAAGGTTCCAAGTAGGAGACCTTGTCCTCAAAGAGAATCAAAGAAATCATTAGGATCATGAAAAGAAGGGCAAGTTTGAACCAAATTGGCTTGGACCTTTTGTCATCACAGCAGTCTACGGATCAAGAGCTTATACTCTCTCAACACCTGAAGGCATTCCTTTACATGAACCTATCAATAGTGTTCATCTTAAGAAATTTTATGCTTGATCCTTGGAATATCCCTAAAAAAACAAATAGTAAAAATAAATAATACATCCTCTAGTGAAAACCTGGTAAATAGGCGCCTTAGATAAGTACCATAGTGAAAACCTAGCAAACATGTGCTATGTGTAGACCCAAGTCCTATCATCTATTCAGTTTTGTTTATCATACCATCATACCATGATCCATAATAAACACTACCTATCCCATCCATAACAAACTCCATCCATCCGTTAACAAACTCCATCTATTTCACAATAAACCTATTTATCCATAATAAGACCGCTCCCTTCTTGTTTTACTCCTATCATGGTATGGCAATTGTCAGAGTTGAAATATCATTTTGTTCCATTGTCTATCTAAGAATTAGGTCACCTACCTCATCACCTTCCATAATAAGTCTTTCCCATACTGGGGGCACTTGCTTGCGCTTAGTTTTTGGAGCGGATACTTAAAGCATTATCACCCAACATCTCATTAGCATCTCACATCATTAAACATCCCATCAATCCCATTAATCCATAATTTGATCAATCCATCTACTTTCATCATTACCATCAAAATATATATAACAACTACATCTCATCTCTATCGTTAAATGACTTGATCCCGTAGATATAGGGTATGTAGGCAGTCTGAAATATGAAGGAAATATCTAGACTCAGGCACCAATGATATACCTCTTCCATATTTCATCCTTCATCTAACTTTCACCCATCTTCACCTTCATCTACCTCATATTCTTCAATCATCTATATCCCACATCATCAATAAACACCCAAAACTACAATCATCACTTTAATTATCATCATACTATGCTTTGATCCTATGGATACAAGGTATGTAGGCAGTCTGGAATACAAAGGAAGTATCTAGTACGCAAGCACAGATGATCCATTCTTCCATCTTCCATCTCATTTTGACTAACTCAAGCATAAACCAAACTATTCATGTCTTGATAGCTCAAGCACTCATCAAATCAGAGGTAAATAAAGACATTGCTCCACATGCCTTTAGCCAACATTTTATATATCAATCCAACATCTCAACCTTCAACATGATATATCTTTCCTCACAACAAGGTACTATCCAATCTATCCAAGAGCACTCTCTTTTAGAAAGAGAACATGATGGTTGTGTCATTTGTTTTCTTTTGATTTATCTTTTCTCTCTCTAATACCTAATATAAACTGCCTTGATTTTTCTATATCTTGGTGTGTCATGATGAAGTATGGACTGGGGTATAGTCATTGGCTTTTGTATGTTGTGTTTGTGGGATGATCTTATTCTCCCACTATGACTAATGGTATCTTGTACATGTTGGGATTAACATCTTGCATATCAATATCATTTGCATCTAAGGAGCTAAACAACCTTTTATGTATTAAGACTATTCTATGCTAAGACTATTTCTCATACATATAACCAACAAGGTTTCATTATGTTTATTGGAAATAAGTTCAAACTATTTGCTTGCAGAGTCAAAGTCCATCTTGGAATAGCTAATATTCACATCTTGTGTATGTTGGATCAACTTCTTGACCTCATACGATAGACAAGATTGTATTATGTTGTCTACATTGGATACATTGTCACCCTGGTCTTTATACCTTGGTGCATAATATCTATATGATTTATCAAACATAAGGATTGCAATCTCTAAATTTGTGTGCAACTGTTGCCAAGAACTTGCATCTTTTATCCATCATCCATCCATTCATCCACCGTAATAAAAACTCATAGCTCTCACAAGGATTGATTAATCGAATTTCACCTACTTTCTCCTATTCATCAACATCTTTGTCTTTATTATCTTCATCCTACAAAACAAGTGTGTTAGACATACATACATCATTCTATATCATTATTATCATTATATCCATAACATAGATCATTGTGTTGACGCCTGAATTGACTGGTGGTTTTCTGAGCAATTTTCATTCAGGCACTCTCCCTAAGTATCCAAAAAATGCTCTAAGTAACGGACCTCCTCAGTATTTTTCAGCTGCATCATCATATTTTCTTGAGGAGGAGGTCATCATCATCATGTTTGTTTCCATGAGGGTCAGCATCATCATGTTCTTCGTCGACCGGTTTCTCATCGTCATCATCATATTTCGCTGTCGGGTGATGTTCGGGTTTTATCCTGATGATGCTGACGAGCTACAGTGCGCCCTTATCTGCTTGCGAGGGTGGTGTTTCAAAGTCTCCGGTGATCTTCCATTTATCACCTTGCGCGAGCATGATGATGATGTTGCTTATTCTTTGAGTTGCTCGACCTAACTTGTTTTATCCTAAGGGTCGTCATCATCATCATTTTTTCAGTTGTCATCCTGCTGCTTGTGGAGGTCATCATATTTTCTGCCTTCATGATATTTCGCCGGGGTGATATTTCTATCATCGGGTGATCTTGGTTATGATCATCCTGATGATGATGTTGAAGAGTTTCAAGTACGACCCGATATTCACTAGGGTCATCATATTTCGAACGTCAGGATGATCTTAGTCAATATCATCCTGATGATGTTGTATCACTTCTTGTTCTTTGTTTCTCATCCTGATGATGCTGACGTCATCCGTATATCAGGGTGATATTTTTCTTTCTGCCTAACTGCATCATGATATTCCGAAGGAAGGGGTGATATTTTCATATCACCCGGATATAAGTTTGTTTGTTCGAGCATCATGATGATGCTAATATCAAGGAGATATCCACCTGTTGGCTTCGCGCATTATCTCCGGGGGGTGATCTTTTCAAGCAGCATCATCATATTCAGTTATCGCCCCGATCTTATAGAGGAGCTACAGTGCAACCTGATATTTGAACATCAGGAGGATATTTCCAAATATCCGGTTGTCTTCCGAATATCATGATGATGTTAATATGATGATGTCGTCATCAAGGTCCCGCGGGGGTCATATTTCTAACACTGATCATCTTGAAGAGACCTCCTGATATTTGCAAACATGATGATGACGTCATCCGGATATGAGGAGGTGTGCAGTAGGCAGATATGATGATGACGTCAGCAGGATATGATGATGACGTCATCAGGATGTTCATCGGCCAGACTTTTGTTATAAGCTCAGCAGGAGGATGTTCCTCCGAAGGATCAGGTTGTGCCGATTATCATGAAGGTTATGTTTCAAATATCATGATGACGTCAGGGTGATATTTCGAACAACAGGATATCATGCTGCTGGAGGATGATGATGATGAAGTCTATACTAGTGTCGTCAGGAGCAAAAGCGCCGACATGATATATGCTCATGACCTAGTATATAAAGTGCAAAGGAGGTTGCTGCGGGGTGCATGTGGGATAATGTTATCCTGCATATTCGAAATATCATGATGATGAATCTCGGCGGGAAGCGGTTGCGACTGTCTGTTTGATGTTCTTCCCGAGGCCGCGGGTTGGTGCGCCATCAATGGCGATTGTTGCAGAGGTATGGGCGATGGCGTGGACGAATGTTGTACCTGATTGAAGATCTGAATCCCTAGGCGGCGGCGCAAGGCTCGAAAAATCTTCCTGTCTCCTCCCCTACCTGCTGCATTCAAGTTTGAGCGCCATTTCTATGGTACTGTATATCTGGCGGGAATTTTGGTCAACCTGGTAGTTAATGCTGAAGACACCCTCCTGCTATATAATGCAGATGGTGTTGATCATTCAAGGTTGTTGAAAGTTGTAGATTTTTGGCTCTGTAATCCAAAACCAGCTGATCTGGTTGCTCTGTACAGTTTTTCTTGTGAGTTTATGTATCTCCTGTTGTAGGACTTGGCATGAATCCACTGGTTTCATGGTTGATCTTATATGAGTAATGCTACCTTAGCATGTGTTGTGTTAATTCTGTCTCCAGTATTGCATGTATCCTTCTTCTGGATCTGGATGTTTGCTTATGTTTAGATTCTAGAGCATAGAATTCCTATGTTGAATGTCTGATCTTTTAACCTCTGCTCAAGGGGCAGATTAAACTGTTTTCAGGTTGAACATTGGGAAGGGTATACTGCAGTAGGGATGCCATAAGTAGAGATAGCTCAACACTCTATATTGGGAGATATCTGTAAGGCAGATATCATGTGTATCCCCCTGAAATCCAGTTTTAGCTATTTATGCTGATCATTCACAGGTGTATGTCTACTGACTCCAAGCCCTGGATAGGCACCAGTCATGCTGTGTTCTTGTGTTATACACCATGTCCAGCTTTGCATCCAAATTCAAACTAAAACACTTCATACTTCCACCTGTTAGTTGTAGGAGTAGGATTAGGAACCCCCTGCATGCTCTCATACCCAACCAGACATCATGTCCAAGAATGTTGCCAGCCTTGTGATCTATCATACAGATCTTGGTCCATACATGAGAGCATTCTGCCTGCTGTTGTCAAGTCAGATCTTTCTATCTTTGAGCCAGTCAAGGTTACATCTTAAGTTATAGGGATACCCCCCTTGGTGCGGCAGAACCAGAAGTGAAGGGGAGGAGCTCACGCAACCTCCTGTATTCAGTTGGCCTGAATCTGCCTGTGCATTAGAAGTGGCAAACCCTAATGCTGATTCAGAAGAAATGTCAACAAATTGGCGACTCCGCTGGGGAAGGATTGATAAAATAAAGAATAATACTTGTGACCCATCCGAGTCACTAACAAAATGATGCTCTGCTGGTGGAATGAACCTGGAGAAGTAGCTTTCAGCTGCTGTAAATTTTGTCCTCTCTGGAGAGGTGGCGACTCTGCAAAAAAGATCTAAATGCACATGACAGATAGATGTATGTTATTGGTTGAAAGATGTACATATTTCTGCATCTGTATGAGAAAAGGTACCTTGTTACTTCCCCTTTATTTGCTGTTTTACTGCATAAGTTAGATGCCAGGGGAAGCCTTAGGTCTTAGACAGACAAAGGATGTCTAGGAGTAAGATTTTTATGAATCCAAGTATGAGTTATCCCACACTCAGTGGTAAAATGTTGGATAAAGGGATTGAAGAGATAAGAAATAGGTTGATACTCTTAGAGGCTGAGCAGGCCAAGTTAAGAAGTAATAACCCTGTTGTGTCTGCCAGTCAAAAAGCTAAACCTCCTGTCAGCCCTTTTGATCCTTTGTATGACCAACTGGATTTGTCATGGGTAGATTATAAAGTAGAAACTATGCCTGCTAGGATATACTGTCAGATGCCTAGATTTAGTGGTCACAATGTATGTGATGGGAATGCACATATCCAAAATTTTCAAAGTTTTATGGGAAAATATTCATTCAGAGATGAGGATATGTGGATGAGGTTTCTTGTTAGGTCCTTTGATGCAAAAGCAAAAGACTGGTATTTGAGCTTTCCAAAGAGATCCTTTGCCTGTTGGGATGAACTTGCTGATTGTTTCAAAGAAGAATTTGCAAAAGAACCGGCTGATCTTGTTGCAGAATTGATGAGAATCAGAAAACAAGATGAAGAGCCATGTGTTGATTTCAGTCATAGGTTTGCAGTAGCCCTTTCACATGTCCCTGAAAGTTTCAGACCTGATATTTCAGCCTGTGTTGGCATATTCTTTGAAGCTTTTGAGGAGGGCTCTAGTGCATTACTGAGGGATTTCAAGGTGACAAGTATGCAGATGGCATACAGGTTCATTGAGAATGTAGAAGAAATGAGAAATATGCACCTGTTGAAACCCCTGTCCCCAGGCCTTGGTGTGAAAAATGGTTATGAAGCTGCAAATGACCAAGTCATGAAGGCATCATGTGAAGATGAAAAGATGAATGTTGAGGATGCCAGTGAAAGGACTAATGAGGATTCCCATTGCAATCATGAGGCATCTGACCATGAAGACAACAATGAGGTTGTGGACAGCAATGAGCAATTTTTAGAATGGACCTGTGGAGAAAATTGTGAGTATTGTACTCAAGACAGAGAAGATATAAGCAAAGAGAGAGGCAGTCCTATGTGTGACCCATTGCCTATCTTTCAAACACATGGAGATCATGAAGAGCAGTCAGAAATTGAAATAAGTGCTAGTTCAGAGCATGACTGTTTTTCATTTGATGGCTGTTTTGCTTATGATACACAGGCTGATACTCCTCCACAGAATGAATCCATTGGTGATGAAGAGGTATGCTCTGCTGCCCATGAACAAATGGCATACTATGATGAAGCTGATGTACCTGGGCCACCCATTTATGACACATGTGGTGATGAGGATCTGTCTGAGTGTGGTGAAGATCTAGACACTATTTTTGGCTTGGATTCTGTTTCTCATCCTGATGAAAGAGGAAACAACATACATCAGGTAAGTGATTGTAAAAATGTGCCTGATTGTAAAGAGGTGTCAGAGCCTGATCTTTTCCAGCCTGGTGTACCAGATGGTTGTGTACATGATGTGCACAATTGTGATTTTGAAAGCTTTTCTTTTGATAGGCCAGCATATAACACAATGAGCCCTGATCTTCCTAGTTGTGTGGTGGACTCTGAGTGTTTCCTATTTGCAGTCCAACTAGGAGATCATTTTACAATGCATACTACTGATGCAGATGATGATAGGTGTTACATACCATTTGAGCATGCATTGCCTGAAACATTCTGCACCCACATGTCACATGATGCTGAGGGTTATCTGCACAAGGATGATGACAAGCCAAATCAGAGGGTTGAATGTGCAGATGACAAGATTTGTTTGTGGGTGGATCCTGACAGTATCTCCAAGCTTGACCCAGTGCATGCAGATGAAAACAAGATATTTGACAAAGGGAGATACATGTTTTTCTTTTCTTGGTGGCCTTAGGCCATCAAGTGTGTTGGGTGATGCAGGTCAGTGCAGTATTTGACTCTGTGCCCAATGGATAAGGGACTGGTCTGCATCCCAGAGATCTGGGGTTCTCGCTGCAGTCTTTCACCTGCACGTCCCCAGACAGAGCCACTGTTGACGCCTGAATTGACTGGTGGTTTTCTGAGCAATTTTCATTCAGGCACTCTCCCTAAGTATCCAAAAAATGCTCTAAGTAACGGACCTCCTCAGTATTTTTCAGCTGCATCATCATATTTTCTTGAGGAGGAGGTCATCATCATCATGTTTGTTTCCATGAGGGTCAGCATCATCATGTTCTTTGTCGACCGGTTTCTCATCGTCATCATCATATTTCGCTGTCGGGTGATGTTCGGGTTTTATCCTGATGATGCTGACGAGCTACAGTGCGCCCTTATCTGCTTGCGAGGGTGATGTTTCAAAGTCTCCGGTGATCTTCCATTTATCACCTTGCGCGAGCATGATGATGATGTTGCTTATTCTTTGAGTTGCTCGACCTAACTTGTTTTATCCTAAGGGTCGTCATCATCATCATTTTTTCAGTTGTCATCCTGCTGCTTGTGGAGGTCATCATATTTTCTGCCTTCATGATATTTCGCCGGGGTGATATTTCTATCATCGGGTGATCTTGGTTATGATCATCCTGATGATGATGTTGAAGAGTTTCAAGTACGACCCGATATTCACTAGGGTCATCATATTTCGAACGTCAGGATGATCTTAGTCAATATCATCCTGATGATGTTGTATCACTTCTTGTTCTTTGTTTCTCATCCTGATGATGCTGACGTCATCCGTATATCAGGGTGATATTTTTCTTTCTGCCTAACTGCATCATGATATTCCGAAGGAAGGGGTGATATTTTCATATCACCCGGATATAAGTTTGTTTGTTCGAGCATCATGATGATGCTAATATCAAGGAGATATCCGCCTGTTGGCTTCGCGCATTATCTCCGGGGGGTGATCTTTTCAAGCAGCATCATCATATTCAGTTATCGCCTCGATCTTATAGAGGAGCTACAGTGCAACCTGATATTTGAACATCAGGAGGATATTTCCAAATATCCGGTTGTCTTCCGAATATCATGATGATGTTAATATGATGATGTCGTCATCAAGGTCCCGCGGGGGTCATATTTCTAACACTGATCATCTTGAAGAGACCTCCTGATATTTGCAAACATGATGATGACGTCATCCGGATATGAGGAGGTGTGCAGTAGGCAGATATGATGATGACGTCAGCAGGATATGATGATGACGTCATCAGGATGTTCATCGGCCAGACTTTTGTTATAAGCTCAGCAGGAGGATGTTCCTCCGAAGGATCAGGTTGTGCCGATTATCATGAAGGTTATGTTTCAAATATCATGATGACGTCAGGGTGATATTTCGAACAACAGGATATCATGCTGCTGGAGGATGATGATGATGAAGTCTATACTAGTGTCGTCAGGAGCAAAAGCGCCGACATGATATATGCTCATGACCTAGTATATAAAGTGCAAAGGAGGTTGCTGCGGGGTGCATGTGGGATAATGTTATCCTGCATATTCGAAATATCATGATGATGAATCTCGGCGGGAAGCGGTTGCGACTGTCTGTTTGATGTTCTTCCCGAGGCCGCGGGTTGGTGCGCCATCAATGGCGATTGTTGCAGAGGTATGGGCGATGGCGTGGACGAATGTTGTACCTGATTGAAGATCTGAATCCCTAGGCGGCGGCGCAAGGCTCAAAAAATCTTCCTGTCTCCTCCCCTACCTGCTGCATTCAAGTTTGAGCGCCATTTCTATGGTACTGTATATCTGGCGGGAATTTTGGTCAACCTGGTAGTTAATGCTGAAGACACCCTCCTGCTATATAATGCAGATGGTGTTGATCATTCAAGGTTGTTGAAAGTTGTAGATTTTTGGCTCTGTAATCCAAAACCAGCTGATCTGGTTGCTCTGTACAGTTTTTCTTGTGAGTTTATGTATCTCCTGTTGTAGGACTTGGCATGAATCCACTGGTTTCATGGTTGATCTTATATGAGTAATGCTACCTTAGCATGTGTTGTGTTAATTCTGTCTCCAGTATTGCATGTATCCTTCTTCTGGATCTGGATGTTTGCTTATGTTTAGATTCTAGAGCATAGAATTCCTATGTTGAATGTCTGATCTTTTAACCTCTGCTCAAGGGGCAGATTAAACTGTTTTCAGGTTGAACATTGGGAAGGGTATACTGCAGTAGGGATGCCATAAGTAGAGATAGCTCAACACTCTATATTGGGAGATATCTGTAAGGCAGATATCATGTGTATCCCCCTGAAATCCAGTTTTAGCTATTTATGCTGATCATTCACAGGTGTATGTCTACTGACTCCAAGCCCTGGATAGGCACCAGTCATGCTGTGTTCTTGTGTTATACACCATGTCCAGCTTTGCATCCAAATTCAAACTAAAACACTTCATACTTCCACCTGTTAGTTGTAGGAGTAGGATTAGGAACCCCCTGCATGCTCTCATACCCAACCAGACATCATGTCCAAGAATGTTGCCAGCCTTGTGATCTATCATACAGATCTTGGTCCATACATGAGAGCATTCTACCTGCTGTTGTCAAGTCAGATCTTTCTATCTTTGAGCCAGTCAAGGTTACATCTTAAGTTATAGGGATACCCCCCTTGGTGCGGCAGAACCAGAAGTGAAGGGGAGGAGCTCACGCAACCTCCTGTATTCAGTTGGCCTGAATCTGCCTGTGCATTAGAAGTGGCAAACCCTAATGCTGATTCAGAAGAAATGTCAACACATTGTATATTTCAATAACATAAGAATGTATTATCATAAGCATTGCATCACCAAGTCATCATCATATCTATTTATAATCTATATCTACCATATACATGTCATAATCATAAAACAAAAAACATAAAAACCATAAGTATCATCATCATGCATGTGCATCCATAATCATGATACCCCATATTACCATCAAAATCTATCATAAATATAAACATCTGGTTCAATCCAAGTGTCTCATCATGTACAAAATGAATCGATATATACAAACTAGCTATCAAAGAGCCACCAAAATACATATATTGGCTCACAGGCCTCAATGATATACATGATACAATAAATGATACAAAATGATATAACCACCAAGATGTCACTGGTGTCTCAGGTGGGTGGCACTCCCTAAGGAATCCTCTCCCTGATCTCCACCCTAAGATCCTCCTGCACCTGGCTGTACGGGTGGGCCCACAACTGATGGGCCGGATCTCCCTTCCCTTCTCAAACTTGACACCCTGGATCTAGTCCAAAAACTAGGTTGTCTCTGATCTATAGGCATTACACTAAAATATAGGCTCTTGTAGTACTCAGCCTTTTCTTGGGTTGTCCCCAACTCACCCTGCACTTAATTAAGCTCCATCACCAAAAACACCCCTATCTAATCTATCCCTAAGGTTGCTCTAGCCACATCTCTCTTGGCTGTAACAATCTATAATCTCTGTGCTGTTGTATCCCTCTATGTAGTAAGCCTAGGCACTACCCCATCATTTGGTGTTGCTTGCACTAGTTGTGCCTGATAAGCCTATACTTGTGCATAAGCCTGTCTCATCACGACTAAAGCTCGGTCCCTCTCCTGTCTAACCTGTCTAAACCTAGCCTCTAGGCATATCCTCCTACCCATCTCATTCTATAGCTGACACCGCAGATGAGTCTCCTCTATATCTCCTCATCCACCACCCCATCCACCCCTTACCACAAGCTACTGTTGAGACGGCTGACCCTGTCCTTGTACTTGTGCCTATCCCTGAGGCTTCTACTATAATGCCTGTGCAATAACCTGAACTTGAGGAGGTCATCTATGTCCCCTCGCCCTTGCTTGAACTAGCCTATGTAATTCTACCTCTCCTACCTCTCCTAGAATAGTCAACCGAGTAGGCTTATGTAGTATCTAATATGCATCATACTCCAGGGTCATCCTTGGATTTGATGGCCCTAAAATCCAGTCCTAAGCAACTAGCTATAATCCTTGAACCTCTGCCAAAGTTGTCTCCACTATAATCTTTAGACCCCAAGGAGGGATCTCTTGACGTGTCCGCCCAAAAATAGCATCTCCTACTATCTCACCCTGGGGAAAACCAAACTGACGAAGCACTCCCTTTGGAAGATATCTCTCAATAATGTATATCCCCCTACCAAATAGGTACCTCAGCTATCGAGCATACACTAACTACTTCGCGTCATCCTCCTAGCTCTCATAATCGTGCCAAGGTCTCCAAATAAACTGGTCCAACTCATGCAAGGTCCTCTATCAGTATACAGGTGTATTAAGTTGTCTGTATGTGATAGCTCCTTCATATATATGAACATAAGGGTCACCTGCCTCCTACTGTCATGTAGCCATCAGCCTCGTCACTGCAATATGCTCATAGGCCCATACATGTAGCAGCGTAACCCCAGCAGACATACTTGAACCAAACAAGTATGCACAATCATGCAAATAATGATGCAACTGTCCCAATACACAAGGACCCCATGCATATCTAAGGCCACGTGTGAACAAGCCCTCCATCACTGTGCCCCATCCCACTGGGAATCCACAAGCTCGCCTAATAGGAACCAAAAATTGAATGATCACCACCACAAGTCTCTATAATTGGGTACATAGTCATCTCATCCTTTGCATTGAGATCTCATGATCCTCTACTCCTATGTCTGGTGTCATGAACAATCTCCTAAAGGCATTAGGACCCTGCTCTGGATCATAGTCTTCATACTCTCCATGAATGGGTATCTGTAAAATATGCCACACATCCTCTAGTGTGACAGTGGCCTCTCTAGTCAGTAGCAAGAATGAACTGTGCTTGATATACCAACGCTCTACTAACGCTATCATCAATGCCGTATGTGCTCTCACAGGTGTGATCCATGGTGCAAACCATAGATCGATGACCTCCAAAAATAGGTTCACCTCCACATCTAAATTAGCTAGCAAGACTAAATCATCTGGATGAATCTCTCTCGATATCAGTCCTGGTAATACATTTTGCAATCACCAATTCAATTAAGCATTATTTTTTAATTTGAGCAAAACCCTAAGTTTTCCTATGTGAAGCCAAAAGTGACTTTCTTTTCCATAGGCGATCGCCTGCTAACCATAAGCAATTTGCAAAACCATAGGCGACTAGTTATCGACCATATGCAACCTATTTTACCAAATGTGACTAGCTGCTAATCATAAGAGATCTTTTTCACCATTTGCGCATGACATTCTATAAAATCTAGTTAAACAACCAAATGCGACCCTTAACGCCAAAGGTGATCAAACCACACTCATATATGATTCAAACTGCCATAGGCAACTACTTATCAACCATATGCGCAAGCACTATCCTAGTGCACCTTTGGTTGCATGCTTGTATTAATGATGCTTCTAGACCTATTTACGATGCCTATGGAGTAAGTTTACAATACATACCGATGCGGGAGCACTTTCTAGTCGTCCATAAGTCCTCACCCTCTCTGCTTAATAATCTGTGAGTGGAATCACCATCCTGATGCCTTGGGATGCTCTGACACACTAGAAATTTAAAGGAGCTCTAGAATTCTAACTACAAATGAAGAAAACGAATGGAAATGGCCCCTTAGACCCATATTTATAGACCCAAAACCCTAATTTATTTTAAGCCACAACCCTAATTCTTCTTATCCATCCCTAATTTATCCCACCCAACCCTTAATTATTCATGTCACCATAATCTAGCCTATCCTTGTTTTGTCATCTAATCGCGAGTCAACCCAGTGTTTTCCCAGTTTCCTAGTTTTCCTCATAACTTATTTACCTAGCGTATCAACCATATCTTCTTTTAAACAACATCGTAAAGTACATTATCTCAAAGAGAGGCAAAATCTAGACACCCATGATCATCTATCCATTTGTCGCATTATTCACCATTGCATATGTTAGTTATGTCTACTACAATTGTATCAATTATCTATGTTCTTCTAAACCATCTACTTCTATAATTAATTAAATAAATTATATTTATTTAATTAATTTCATATATTTCTATTATCAATATTCTTCTATTTTCGATCTATAATTAAATAATCTTTATTTATTTAATTATCTCATTATTCTTCTAAAATTAAATAAATATTAAATAAATTTTCTAAATTTATTTAATTTGCCTTTTCTAAATAAATAAAATTAATATTTTATTTATTTATCTTCTCATCATGCATATAAATTAAATAAATTTATTTAATTAATTTATATTGATTCTTCCAATTTTCTAAAATTAGCTCTTTCCTCTATCATTTAAAAAATAAATTGAATGAATTCATTTGTTTAATTTATTTTTATCTTATCATTTTTCTCTCTTATCACATTCTTCTATGTGTACAAGTTGGCCTTGTCCATAGTTTGTTGAAAATAAAATACAAAAAAATGATTTAAGTGGTTCTAAAAATCAATTATTCTTGTCATCTAACTCTTAAAATAGAAAAGCATCCTATTTTAAGAAAATCTATCTTATCCCCACAAACAAAGCCAACTAATCATTTAATAAAAGCTATCTCTATGAACATATGTCTTGTACACATTCATCCATACCTTTTGAGTAATCTCAACCATTCACATAGCCACTTTTTCTCCACCATTGATCAATCTTAGTTGAGAACTATATATACACCCTCTCACCTTATTCCATTCATCCCACTACTCTATAGCATCCAGATTATCATCTTATGCATATCATCTATCATCATGGCAAGTATGGTTGTTCACTATTGAGAAATAATCCACATTCCAACTAAGGAATCAATACAATCTAGGTGACATTGCTCTTTGATTTGCTTTCATTTTGTGTCATTTAGATAGATTTCTTGAAGGTGGTAGGATTAGGTTTTGATTGTAATGCTTGATCTTATTAACTTGATTTTTCCTGCTCACATATTGAGAATTAAATAAATAAATTTATTTAATTATTTGTGCATGATTGAAGAATAAACAAAATATGAAGATTTAAATAAATTAAACAAATAAATTGATTTAATTTATTTTGCATGATAGAGGAATATAAATAAAATATTGATTTTATTTATTTTTAGAAGATAAAGTCAACTTAAATAAATTAGAAATAATTTATTTAAATTTAGAAGAATAATTGATTAATTAAATAATTAAAATTATTTAATTGTGGATAAGAAGAAATTAGGTGAAGAATTAATTAAATAATTTATTTATTTAATTAATGTGGATTTGAAGAATTAAAAGAAGATAATGATTAAATAATTAAAATTATTTAATTTGGAGGAATTAAGTGGATTTTATTGAAATTAATTAAATAAATACAATTTATTCAATTAATGTTGAAATTAGGGAAAATAGAGGAAATTGATGAATTTGATGCAATTAATTAAATAATTAGCTTATTTAATTAATGTTAAATGCAAGTGATTTGGGAAGAATTGATGTATGCAAGTGATGCGATGCGAAGGGTCATTTTTAGGTGTCTACATTTTGCCCCTCTTTGATACAATGTGATTTACAACTTTGTTTCAAATAAAATAGTGGTAAAAATATGATACAATCATGCCCTAGTGTAGCTGGTGTAGGATGCCCCCTCGAGAGGAAAGACAAGCAATTGATAGAAGAACTAGGGTGACTCTTGACTTAGAAGAAAAAGATATTGAGATAGTAGAAATAGGCTTAGAAGGTCTAGACTGGATAAATGGAGGTTGACATGATTAAGAAAATAGGTTGACATGAGGAAAAATGGGATAGGGGTGGGAAGACTTAGGGTTGGGAAGGATTAGGGTTGGGAAAAAAAAGGGTTGGGAGACTATAAATAGGGCCCAAGGGGTTCCTCTCAGTTCATTTGCACACTCCTAGTTCATAGTGATTAGAGCTCTTAGTTGTCTAGTGCTTAGTTGAGAGAGTTGTGCTTGGAGGAGCTCAGACAATTGTAGAGATGTTGATTTCAATGGATAGACACCAAGGTGAGCGCGTGAGGACATATGGGAGACCTACGGGAGCGTCAATAGCGGTAAGTGAAAACTTGCTTTTGATTGCATTTATTAGGGCATTTATTATAGTTTTCTAGGTTTTTTGCCAAAGGTGTGCCACTAGGAATTAGGCGCATATGGCATGAATTGATGCGCATATGGTGAAAAAATGTGCATATGCAGTCGTTTAAAACACATTTGGTTGAAATTCGGTGCTTTTAGTTGCCTAGAAAAGTTGCCATTTAGAAGTGCATGTGGGGTGTTTCTAAGTGCTGTGGCACATGGAAAACACACTAATGGTGCATAGTTAAGTTCTATTGGCATTGAAAAGGAACAAATGGTGTGCAGTTAAGCATGTTTGGTTTTGAATAAGGTGCAAATGGGAAATAGTCAAGCACTAATGGCTAACATTCAAGCGCAAATGGCTAACAATTAGGCGCTTTTGGTTTTTTAGGATTTTGCCCCATTTTAAATAGGTTTGACTGGATTTTAGCTAGGTTGACTAGGTTTAATGTTTGGCTTAGTGTAGACTATATTTGACTAGGTTTTGACTAGGATGTGATATGTTTGCAAGTAGTTTTTTCAAAGGTTAACACAGTTAATCATGTTGATACAAGTTATTTTACCGCCACTGCAGTCGAGAGAGAGGCATTTTGTAAATGCCAATCAGGTGGTCCAGCTTGGTTGGGAGGAGGAGATCTTCCTAGAGGTTATGGGACTTTGGCATATTGCCCATCTTACATTGATTAGGGCTAATCTAGCCCTGATCACTACTTTGGTCGAGAGGTGGCATAGTGAGACATCATCCTTCCATTTCCTAACTGGCGAGGCGACAGTGATTTTGGAGGTTGTATAGCACATCCTAAGGATACCGATTGATAGAGCCCATGTGGATTATGACACTAAGAGGGGCGAGGATGTCTTGAGAGAGGTGTTTTGCATAGATGACCTTGGTGTATGATTTTATGAGATCAATTGGAGTCAAGTGTTAAGCCTCTGTGACATGATTCGATGGATTGTTGTAGCTCTGATCAGAGGTTTCTTATGTCCTGACAGACTCTCCAAAGGTTTATCAATTGGATGGGGACAATTGGGGATGTTTACACATGGAGTCAGATATGTTTGGGGGTCGTGTGTTCTTGGCTAGTTATATCATGATATGCATGACTATGCATATAGAGATGGTGGCAGTCTATCTGCAGGGGTTACTCTTCTTCATGTGTGGGTTTGGGAGCATATCCTAGTCATGTGACCTATCTCTCCTCACCACCGAGAGGATGGAGAGCCATATGTGTTTTTATATGAGGGTGCCAAGTTACACAGAGGCAAGTCGGTGCTATTGCATATTGGTGATGCCAGATTGATGAGATGGATATGTTCATTTGATGACCATGGAGGGATTACAAGATGTGGGACGACGACGCTGAGCAGCTAGTATACTTTTGGTAGGCTAGATATCTATTTGGATGGAGCATATACACGATTGAGTACTACTTACCTAAGAGGATACTATGGTAGTTTGGACTACCCTAAGGAGAGCCAGTGGGAGACGTGATGCATGCGTGTTCATGGAGGGAGAAAGTAGATTGGGGTCACAAGATCGTCGGGACCACAACACTTGCAAAGTTACAAGGACTAGCCCTGGTTATGTGGGATTGGATTCTAGGGGAGGAAGACCCTGGGACCATGCCAAAGTATGATGCATACTGGGCACAACATAGGCCAATACAGTTTATAGGTCTTGGTGTACTAGGTACAGCTACAGACTTGGTAGGGCCTAGATAGGAGGCCAAAGTACGCTAAGAGGCTAGAGGGAAAGGCAGAGGATAGGGACAGGGGGATGGAGATGGGGACAGGGGGATGGAGATGAGGAGATGGTGGATGTAGGGTAGAGGTAGTTGGTGCTTTAGGTTGAGATAGCATTAGATAGGGCTCAAAGATTGCACAGGAAGGAGATGGTGAGGAGGACTCGCCTAGAGCTTCATTTTGTCAGATTGAGAGAGAGAGAGATAGGGCTTGACAGGAGGCTCGGTAGGATGAGGCCTAGGCATAGGTGCACACATAGGTAGCAATGGTAGCATAGGCCACAATAGCATCATAGCCACCACCACCTCCACCACCAGCCCTAACACTAGTAGATGATGGTACATTAGCCATAGTTACAGCAGAGAGGGATGCAACCATTCAGGCAAGACTATTAGTTGAGGCTATAGTGCAAAGATTGACTTATGAGTGAGATATAGCAAGGAGGGCCCTAGGGATAGACTAGGTGATAGTGATAGTAGAATCAGAGTTGACCCAGGTATAGGGTGAGTTGGCATCCATAGGCCGCAAGGCAGAGTATTACAGAGGTTTGTACTTTAGGGCCGTGCCACCAGATCAACGACAACCCAGCTATAGGAGCAGGTCGAGATCAGGGGCCTTCACTTCATGGAGGACTGGGTCATTAATTATGGGACCTTTGAGGAGGTCGCACTTAGAAGGAGCTAGACCCAATAGAGGTGGGGCTCAGGGATCCCAGCAGTCATCAAGGAGTTTAATGCATGGCTCACCCCAGGGCTGATTGATGTACATATTATATCATATTGATGTATATTGTACTACTTTGATGTATACATGATGTATTGTATTTTGATTACGATGCCCGCGAGCATCTGATGTACATTTTGAGGGCTCATTGATAGCCTTGATGTATTATAGCACCATTTTTTATGTACATGATGTATATATGGACATTTGTATTCTTTTGATGACCTTGATGATATATGATAAATGTGATGATCTTTATGGTGTACGATGATGTTTATTGATGTTCATGCTTATGATGATGTATTTCTATATGATATGGATATGATGATGTTGTACTTATGATTATGGATTCACGTGATGATGTTTATTCTTATAGATGTATGGATTGTGATAACATCATGATATGATTATGGTTTTATATGATGATGTTTATGCTTATAGATGTATGGATGGTGATAACATTATGATATGATTATGGATTTATGTGATGATGGACTAACATATGTTGTTTTGCAAGTATGTAGAAGACCTTGATGATAGATAGAAGAAAATAATAGATTATTGATTGATCCTTGTATGAAAACTATATTGTGATTTTGGATGTATGGATGGATAAATGGATAACTTGTTGCAATGGTTACACAAATATTTATAAAGAACAATCCTGGATTTTAATATATCACATGGATAGTTATGCAGCCAAGGTATATAAGACCAAGGGCCGAGATATCTGGTGCAAGGACGTTGACTCTACAAGCAAATGGTTTGAGCTTATATCTACTAGACATAATATAACCTTGTTGGATATGTGAATGAGCCATAGTCTTGAACATAATATAATCTTAGTACATAAATGCAAAAAGACTATTAATAAGTTAGATGCTAGGTTGTAGCACATACATGTGAATGAGCCATAGTCTTGAACATACAATAAAATTAATACATAAATGCAAAAGTATATTAATATGTAAGATGCTAGGTTGTAACACACATATAAGATAAATATTAGACATAGTAGGATAATAAGCTCATCCCACAAACACAACATATGAAAGCAATGACTATGCCCCAGTCCATACTGCATCGCAACATACCAAGATATAGATAAATCAAGGTAGTCTTGAATAGGTAATTAGAAAGGGACAAAAGATAAACCAAAAAAGAAAAGTGACTGACTTGCATAGTAAACACACAACCATCATATTCTCTTGCCCAAGAGGTTGGTCTAGATAGATAGATAGATAAAGCCTTATTGTAGGAAAGATATATCCGTAAAGGCTATTGGTCTGATCTAGGATAGATGGATTGAAGTAGTAGATTGTCAAGAAGAAATGAGGGACAACATATGGCTTTATAAGTAGTCTTTTTGCTTCAGGTTTGGATAAGTACTTTGGCTTTCAAAGGTTTGCATTGTTCATTTTTTCTTGAGTTAGTCAAGTCTAGGTGGATGGATGGATTGTGATAAATGAAAGACAAGAAAAGTGAAAGTGTTGAATAGATTGGGATGAAGAATGATGGATCATATGTTCCTGAGTACTAGATACTTCCGTCATATTCTAGGCTACCTACATACCTTGTATCCATGGGATCAAGGCACATTATGATGAAAGATGATTATGATAATATGTAGTTCTAGGTAATGTGATGAGATGGGTGAAATGGTATGAGAATGGTTAGGGGAAATGATGACATCTTATGTACCTGAGTATTGGATACTTCTTTTGTATTCTAGATTGCCTACATACCCATATCCATAGGATCAAGGTACATTAGGACTGAGATGAGATGATGATAGGTAGTTCCAGGTGGTTTAATTATATAGGATAAGATGAAGCATGAAGTGTTTAGATTGATGTTTTCATACCTTGAATAAGGATCCAATCTTAGACCTAGGTTAAGGAAAAAGTTGCCCCCATTTCAATAGAGGTTTTATTATGGATGACGATGGATGAACTAACATTGGATGAGAACAAACTATGGATAACTAACATATGGATAATTGACTTATGGATAACTGACATAGGATAAACTGACTTATGGACAACTGACATAGGATAACTAACTTATGGATAACTAACATAGGATGAATTGACTCTAGATGATGCTAAAGGATAACTGACGCCGACAATTTCCAAGCCATTATAGATAGGGAAGTGGAAATGCAAAGGTCAATGAATTTTATTATGGATGGGTGGATGAAGGTTTTATTATGGATTGATATGGATTAGATGGATGCACGACTTAATTGATGGTGGATGTCAACTCTACGCATAGCCCCTGTTTACCACGTTTTCACTATGGTACTTATCCAAGGTACCTGTTTACCAGGTTTTCACCAGAGGACAGATTTTTTTTTTGGATTTTTCTATTTTTTTTTTTTTTGATTTTTTTGATTTTTTTGTATTTTTTGTATTTTTTTTTTTTGTATTTTTGTATTTTCTAAGGATACTCTGAGGATCAAGCATAAAATCTCTTGAGATGAACACTATTGATGGGTTCATCCAAGGGAATGCCTTCAGGTGTTGACAAGGTGTAAGCTCCTGATCCATAGACTGTAGTGATAACAAAAGGTCCCAACCAATTAGGCTCAAACTTACCTTTCTTGTCTCTTTCTGATTGGTTCCTTTGATTTTCTTTAAGGACAAGATCACCTATCTGAAACCTTCTCTCCTTGATCTTGTTATTGTAGTTACAATAGAGGTGATTTTGATAGACATGAAGATGGTTTAGTGTTGTTTGATGTCTCTCATCAAGTAACTCAAGCTCAGCTAATCTGGAAATTTGATACTCCTCTCCATCAATTAGGTGCTGCATAGAAACTCTGAGAGATGGGATATCGACCTCAATGGGTAAAATGGCTTCAGTACCATAGACTAAGGCAAAGGGTGTAGCACTGGTTGGTGTTTTGATACTAGTGCGATAGGCCCATAAGGCGGGGTTGAGTTGTAGATTCCAATCACAACCAACTTCATTGACCATTTTCTTTAGGATTTTGATTATGATTTTATTCGAAGCCTTGGCTTAGCCATTTAACTGAGGGTAATAGGGAGTAGAAAAGTGAGGTTGGATATTGTATTATGTGCATAAGGCATGGACATCTTGATTCTTGAATGGTCTATCATTATCAGTGACAATGGATTGGGGAATCCCATACAGATAAATGAGATAATTGAGGATAAACTTGGCTATTTGTTTACTAGTGATATAGGTCATTAGAGTAGCTTCTACCCACTTAATAAAATACTCAATTACGGTAATGATAAACTTATGGCCATTCGATGAGGATGGATGGATTTTATCGAGGAGGTCAAGTCCCCATTGTGGAAAAGGCCATGGATTTGTAACAGGTTGTAACTCATGTGCTGGTGCATGTATCAGGTTCCTATGCCATTGGCATTGTAAACACTTCTTAGCAAATTGGACTGCATCTTGCTCTATTGTTGGCCAATAATAACCTATGCAGAGTACCTTCTTAGCTAGAGTTGGACTGGTGGAATGTCATCCATAGACACCTTCATGTATATCTCTTAAGGTAGCATTATCTTCTTTCGAGTTAAGACATCTAAGAAGGATACCATCAAGACTCTGATGGTAAAGGGTGTCACCCAGAATAGTGAAATGAGAGGCTTAGCAGATGAAGGTTTTGCATTGGGTTTTGGATAGTCAAAGGGAAAGGTACAATTTCAGAGGTATTCATATATGTCTTCGTACCAAGGGTTATTGGGACCAATAAGTTTGCAGATGAATTTAGTTGTAGGAGCATCAATGGCATGTATCAACAGTTGCTCGATTAAGAATTCACATTTATGAGTGTTTATAGGCATATCTACCAGTGATCTAATAGTAGCCATAGAATCAATAGCCTCATTATGTACCCTTGGAATTTGTTCAAAAGTGATGCTAGAGAAATGAGGCTTGTAGGTATCAACCGGTTTTTTATATGGTATCAACCAATTGTTTATATGGTATCAACTTGTCATCTTTAGTTTGGTACTCATCAGTGACTTGTCTGATAACTAGTTGAGAGTCCCCATAGACTTGAAGTTCCTTGATATTCCATTCTACTACTATACGGAGCCCTGTGAGAAGTGCTTCATATTCAACAATATTGTTGGTGCATGGGAATGCTAGCTGATATGATTTTGGAATGTAGTCATTTTGTGGTGTGATAAATAAGATTCCTACCCCTGAACCATGCTATGTGTAGGAACCATCAAAGTACAAATTCCACTCCACTAAGGTAGCTATAGTGAATAGACCTTCATCAAGAAAATCAGAGATCATAGGATTTACATCTATGATTGGGACTCTAGCTAGTTGATCTACGAGAATCTATCCCTTGATAGTTTTTCGATCAACATACTCTATAGTAAATTCGCTCAAGATCATGACCCATTTAGCTAGTCGGCCTGTGAGGGCTGCCTTAGATAAAAGATACTTTAATGGATCAATATTAGAAATAAGAGTAGTTGGTTGGTTTAACATGGAATGTTGCAAATTTTGGGATGCAAACACTATTGCTAATCATTCCCTTTCCATAAGAGTATAGTTGAGTTCATACCCAACCAAGGTGCAGCTGATATAATAGATAGCATGTTCTTTACCTAACTCATCATGCTATGCTAGAAGAGCACCTAATACTACAGATGTAGTGGAGATATATAGGATTAAAGATCTATCACGTACTGGTGATACCAAAACTGGAGGATTAGCTAGATATTCCTTAAGTTGATTGAATGCTTATTGACACTTGTTATCCCACTGAAATGAGACATCCTTGTAGAGAAAGTGTTGGAATGGTTGACACTTATCTGCTAGCTATGAAATAAAGCATCTAACAGATTGTAACTACCCTTGAAGGCTCCTTAATGCTTTGAGATTATTAGGTGGAGGCATCTCTACAATAGCCTTGACCTTTTCTAGACCCACTTCAATTTTGAGCTATGAGATACAATGTGCCCCCATAGTTTCCCTAAAGTGACATTGAAGACACATTTCTTTGGATTTATTTGTACTTGATATTTCTCTAGTCAATCAAAGATCTTCCCTAGAACTTGAATATGATCTATCCTAGAAGATTTTTCCAATATGTCATCGACATATTCCTTCATTATAGTGTGAAACAAGTCATGGAATATTACTATCATAGCTCTTTTATAAGTAGCTCTTGCACTCTTGAGACCAAAAGGCATAACTAACCAACAATAAGTACCCCAAGGAGATGTGAAGGTTGTTTTATGTTGATCTTCTTCTACTATCTGGATTTGATTGTAACCTGAGAATCCATCCATAAGAGAAAGCATCTCATGACCTGCTGTCAAGTCCACTAAGATATCTATGTTTGGAAGTGGAAAATCATCCTTGGGACTTGCTTTATCTAGGTCTTGGAAGTCTGTGCATATGCGGATGCCCCATTCGGTTTAGAAATAGGTACAAGATTGTCTAATCAATAGGTTGTATGAACTTAGCATCTAGCAACTTCTCAAGCTTTTCTTTGACCAATAGGGTTGTCTAAGGATGCATCTTGCAAAGCTTCTATTTTTCAGGCTTAGCATTTGGAGAGACAACTAGGTGATGAACCACAAGTGAAGGCTCCAACCTAGGCATGTCAGCATATGTCCAAGAAAAAATGATTGTCCTTTGTAATAAGAATTTGGTGAAATCCTTTGCCTCTTGTTCTGATAATGATGCTGCTAGAAATGTGACCTTTGGATTCTAAACTATTCCTAGATTCATCTTTGTTGAGTCTTCTACCAATAGAGCTAATTTTCCTTGATACTTAGATGGTGGGTGAAGGTCAAATCCTCCATCCTCAGGTGTCTCAAAGAGGTTTTCACCTTCGGATACACCCTTTATTTTTACTATTTTATGATCAAGAGGTGCCACATTGTGGTTTTCACCTGAGGGTCTATTTTTATTTTTTATTTTGTGACTAGAGGATTTGGCATTCTCACCAAAATAAGCATCTTGATCTAATTCCATGATAAAACTAGATTTGTGATCACCAAGTGGAATACCATTGCTGAGTCCCATAAATTATTCTATAGCCTCATCATTCTAAAAAATGTCTAGAACGGGGGCCTCTTGTTGGTCCCAATCAATGAGTTCAGGGTAAATGATGGATAGACTCTAGTTTTTTGTGGTTGAAGTAAGGGAGATGGATGATATCATAAATATCAAGGTTTCTTGGAATAAGTATGTGATGTATAGGGAAGAGTCCTTGATGATATCCTCTTTAGAGATCGAATCTGTGAGCCAAGATTTCACTACCTCATCAAGAATAAACTGGATGTCTAAGGCTTATGGTACCTCCTTACTGTATCCTAACCCTTGTTGATTGTATTTCTTAGTCACAGTAATTGGTTCCATATGACCTTGACCATGCTTTCCTAGGCCACCTTTACCTTTATAGCTCATGTTTTTGACAATTCTAAGACCATTACCATACTTCTTGATAGGTAGTGTGACCGGTTCCTTCTCTTTATAGATCTAAGAAGATATGTCTTCAATAGTTTCTTCTTCTAACAAGCACCCATTGGTAAACTTTGTGAAAAGAGCTAGTATCCTCAATTTATTGGAAACTTTAGCTATGGGAGGTTTGCCATAGGATTTTGGTGAAAGAGGCTTCCTCCTTACATAACAAGATTTTGAGATATCATACTCACCAAATTCTATGTCGCTGATATGGGCTTTGATTTCTAGGAGGGGATTGGATGCATCTGCAATAGATTTATGTAAGGTATATGATGCAGAGGCATCCACACTAAAACCTTGACATACAGCATGTATGTCTACACCCTTCATCATCATCATCATATTTCCCTTAACACTGTCAGCATCATCATATTTTCTCTGCCGACCGATATCCTCCTGCAGACAAACCTTCAACCTTTCGCCTATCGGCAGCATCATCATATTCGGCAAGTGCAAACATCCTCCTGATGTTCACTGTTCATCTTACCGCCAAACGCTTTCTTCATCATCATGATGTTCAACATCATGTTCATCAGCAGGATATAGGACATCCGGTTCCTCCCATATATCCTGATGACGACAACCTCATGCACCCTTCCTTCGATGCTTATGTCACCCCGATATCCTGATGACGATTATCCTGATGACGATGACGTCACATGCAGCTCCTTCAATATCCTGCTGCCCCGATATCCTGATGACGATTATCCTGATGACGATGACGTCACATGCAGTTCCTTCAATATCCTGCTGTCGGCCAAACTTAACATTATCGGCCCGCGAAGGAATTGTCAACCCGATCTTCTACCTTATGCCGATACGCTCCTCCTCGGCAACACCTGATGATGATCACCTCAATGCACATTCACTTTATGCAAACTACTGCATCATGCTCACCTCCATCTACTCGGATGACGCCTGAAGTAACTGCAGGATATACACAGAAATATCCTGATGATGCCGTTGCGATGGATTTTCCAACCTTAGCGAATTTTGATCCGCCGAACCTCCTGAGGTGACCCGATCTGCTTCCTGGACAACTTTCCAGACTTTAACAACCAGCATGACCTAGCACATACCCATGCTAGGGTCCTCAACACCTTTCGACGATGATCCTGCACACCTACATGCAAACGAACACAAAATGCAGACTAAACCCTAAACTACTGTACATAGCCATTCCACCGATTCGACGAATCAACCGGTGGAATGGATCAACGAATCCATGAAACCACCAAAATAGCAAATCGATCACACAATGGAATCTAAACAGAGAATTGACACAACAGGATCTCTTTATTGATTTCAAAAGATGCAAATACAATATTCAGTCTCTCCCTCTGTCTCACTCTCTCCAACCTAGCTTCTCAACATCTATATCTAAAACCAACCGATCCTCATGCATAAATAGGATCTCTTGCGAGTACTACTGACCCGACTCCAAGCAGCTGGGAAATCTCTCCAGGCGGCTGGGAGATCCAACCGGACCTACAGCATAACAGCTGTCTTAACAAACTAGCTAAAAATAGTAAAGTATGGTCAACATGACCTTATTACATGCATTGGTCTTATAAGACCTTCTTGGAAACATTAACCAGACCTATAACAAACTAACTGCCTCATGGAGGCCAGCTGTCAGGTAGGTGCTCCTGCACCATACTCCCCAACAGAAAAGAACTCATGTCCCATGAGTTTGGTTGTGGAAGTCCTCCACCTTTACACTTTGTCATGTCAGTGTTCTGACCTGTTCCAGCTTTGTCCTCTGCTGTCTCTTGGCTGCTCCAAGACTTCTGAACTGTAACTTGCTTTCTTGCAAGTAAATCCTCATGCCTGTCAATGTAGGCCCTTCTCTCACATACCTTGTGTTTGTCAGGTTGTCTGACCAGAACCTCTGTCTGAACTGCCTCTTGAACTCCTGTAATGTTCAACTCTGTCTTTCTGTCAACCTTTATAGGACAAACAATAGTCCCAACTATGACAACATCCTTGTCATTCCTCTCAACTGGTTGTTGTTTGCAAACCTGTTTCTGGACCTGCTGCTGACCTCTGTCAGTCAAAACTGTAACTTTCTTCAACCTGTTGTCCTTAACAACTTCTTTCCCTGCAGTGTCCTCAATTGCCTTTATGCCTGCTCCTCTAGGCTTTTGCACAAATTCCTTCTTTCCCACTAAAATGATTTTGGCTGCCCCCTGTGCTGCAGCATCTTCTTGCAATGGCATCAACATAATAGTCTTCCCATCTTTCTTGATGGTGTGGGTATTAGCATACCCATCATACAGTACCCTCCTATCAAATTGCCATGGTCTACCCAACAGTAGGTGACAACATTCCATGGGCAAAATGTCACACAAAACTCTATCATGATATGCTCCAATCTGAAAATCCACATATGCCTGTTCATAGACAAAAAGTGATTGACTATCACTCACCCAAGATGCCTTGTAAGGGTGTTGATGTGGAATCCTTTCCAAATTCAGTTTATCCACCATTTCCTGAGATACCATGTTGTCTGTTGAACCAGTATCAATGACAACCTTACATGCTTTACCTTTGCTCTTGCATGTGGTCTTGAAAAGAGCTCTTCTTTGCATCATATCCTTTGATGTCTGCAAACTAGTTCTCCTTAGCATCAATGCTTCTCCCTCCTCAGGATATCCATAACCGTCAGGATCCCTATCTCCTTGATAAGTGTGTGAACTTTGCACACTTTGCTCTACTTTCTCTTCTTGCACAAGTTGTACTCTCTTGTCATTCGTTCTATCATTTTTGGATGATGAACCTTTGCTTTCTGGACATTTGAAAAATGGATGACCAAACTCACCACAGGTGTAACACTTACCTGAAAATGTAGTAGAACCTCTACCACTTCCAAATCTGCCTCTATTACCTTTCCATCCACCTCTGAAATTAGACTGTCCCTGTCCTTTACCAGTGTCTTCTTGACCCTCATTGGTTTGCCTTGTTGTAGGGGCTAATCCTCTTCCCCTCATATTGTTGCCTCTTCCTCTCATGGACTTATCTTGTCCCCTATTCATCTTTTCTTCAATCCTGATTGCCATTTGGTAACAATCCTCCACACTCTTAGGGTTAGCCAAAACTAACTCATCCTATATGTTCAATCTCAAACCAGCCAAGTACCTAGCCACCTTTTCTACCTCATTCTCATGATGACCAGATCTCATACTCAACTTATAAAACTCCTCAGTATATGCCTTCACATCCATTTCCTTCTGCCTTAAAAATTGTAGCTTCTTAAACATCTGAATTTCATAATCCTTTGGCAAGAATTTACCTTTGATCCTTGCTACCATCTTATCCCATGAAGTGATCTTTGACTTCCCTTGTTTCCTTCTCTCAGATTGTACATAATCCCACCATACCAAAGCATGACCTCCTAACTTGGTCTTTGCAATCTTTACCTTCTGATCCTCAGCAACATCTTCACATTCAAAGTGATTATCAAGTGCAGCAATCCAATCTAGCAACTCATCTTCATTCAAACTTCCATTATACTTGGAAACATCAACCTTTACCTTAGGTTTATCGCTCTGCACTGCCTTTAACAGTTTTGCAAATCTCTGGTCTTCAGCATCCAGATCTTCAGCTACCTCTTCATACTCTTCAACAGCATCTTCATCTTCTTCAGACTCACTGTCGTCCACTTCCCTCTTTTTGTTCTTTTCCAAGGCTACAAGCCTGGCTTGAAGTGCTTCAGCAAGCTCCTTCATCTTCCTCATCTCTCTGGCATGTTTTTCCTTCATCTCTTGCAATTCCCTTGCAGTACCAGTACCTTTCGGAGGCATTTTGTCAACCTCTCACTCCTCTACCTCTGTCCTTTCGGTGACAGAATCAACTCTACCTCTGCCCTTTCGGTGACAGAATCAACACACAACAGCCCAGACCTTTTGCTGAGCTCTGATACCACTATGATGCAGAGGCATCCACACTAAAACCTTGACATACAGCATGTATGTCTACACCCTTCATCATCATCATCATATTTCCCTTAACACTATCAGTATCATCATATTTTCTCTGCCGACCGATATCCTCCTGCAGACAAACCTTCGACCTTTCGCCTATCAGCAGCATCATCATATTCGACAAGCGCAAACATCCTCCTGATGTTCACTGTTCATCTTACCGCCAAACGCTTTCTTCATCATCATGATGTTCAACATCATGTTCATCAGCAGGATATAGGACATCCGGTTCCTCCCATATATCCTGATGACAACAACCTCATGTACCCTTCCTTCGATGCTTACGTCACCCTGATATCCTGATGATGATTATCCTGATGACGATGATGTCACATGCAGCTCCTTCAATATCCTGCTGCCCCAATATCCTGATGACGATTATCCTGATGACGATGACGTCACATGTAGTTCCTTCAATATCCTGCTGTCGGCTAAACTTAACATTATCGGCCCGCGAAGGAATTGTCAACCCAATCTTCTACCTTATGCCGATACGCTCCTCCTCGGCAACACCTGATGATGATCACCTCAATGCACATTCACTTTATGCAAACTACTGCATCATGCTCACCTCCATCTACTCGGATGACGCCCGAAGTAACTGCAGGATATACACAAAAATATCCTGATGATGCCGTTGCGATGGATTTTCCAACCTTAGCGAATTTCGATCCGCCGAACCTCCTGAGGTGACCCGATCCGCTTCCTGGACAACTTTCCAGACTCTAACAACTAGCACGACCTAGCACATACCCATGCTAGGGTCCTCAACACCTTTCGACGATGATCCTGCACACCTGCATGCAAACGAACACAAAATGCAGACTAAACCCTAAACTACTGTACATAGCCATTCCACCGATTCGACGAATCAACCGGTGGAATAGATCAGCGAATCCATGAAACCACCAAAACAGCAAATCGATCACACAATGGAATCCAAACAGAGAATTGACACAACAGGATCTCTTTATTGATTTCAAAAGATGCAAATACAATATTCAGTCTCTCCCTCTGTCTCACTCTCTCCAACCTAGCTTCTCAACATCTATATCTAAAACCAACCGATCCTCATGCATAAATAGGATCTCTTGCGAGTACTACTGACCCGACTCCAAGCGGCTGGGAAATCTCTCCAGGCGGCTGGGAGATCCAACCGGACCTACAGTATAACAGCTGTCTTAACAAACTAGCTAAAAATAGTAAAGTATGGTCAACATGACCTTATTACATGCATTGGTCTTATAAGACCTTCTTGGAAACATTAACCAGACCTATAACAAACTAACTGCCTCATGGAGGCTAGCTGTTAGGTAGGTGCTCCTGCACCAGTATATGGATCAATATATAGTGGAGATGGTTGGGCTGCATCATTGTTGAGTACCTAGTTACTATTCTTGTAACGCCCTTGCATGGTGCAACAAAACTCAAATGGATTAGGATCTCCTGGGATAGTGATTTCAGTACCATTGAATGGGAACTTTAGGGATTGATGGTACAATGAAGGCACAACCTTCATGGCATGAATCCATGGGCATCCTAGGATAATATTAAATGGTAGCTTAATATCTAGGACTTGGCATCTTGTTTCTAGCATGACAGGGCCCACTTGAATAGACAAATGTATCACACCATATGTCTTGCGTTTAACATCATCATATGCTTTGACAATAATAGATTGCTCTACATCTATGTGATCCTCAGAGTATTCTAACTATTTCAATAGTTTGAGGGAACAAGTGTTAAGACCAGCACCATGATCTATAAGTATGTGTTTGATTTTATGTTGGTGTATGAAGACTTCGATGTGAAGGGCATCGTTGTGACATGGATCATGAGATGGGAGATCTTTTTCAGAAAAGACCACATTATAGGGTGATGCAATATTACCTATAATGGCTCAAAAATTTTTGACAACTATATTATTGGGAATGGATGACTCTTGTAAGGCTTTTTCAAGCATTGCTTTATGAGCGGGATATGACTTTAGAAGGTCTAATATATATATCTTTGTGGGAGGCTTCCCTTGATGATCAACAAGATTATAATAAGAAGTGACTATAGGATTTGGTGTTGGCCGCCCCTGAAGGGTAACACGACCATGACAAGTTGTGATGACACATTCAGGATTCTTGCTCTTAATGGTAAGGGTAGATATTTGACTTTATTCAAAATGGCACACAATGGAGTCATAAGAAGAAGAGGCTTTGTTAATGCTCTTACCTTTATCAGGATTTTGACCTTTACCATGTTGAGGGAATGGATCCTTGTATACATTAAGGTCTTTGTTTGATGTATGTTGAGGATGTTCATCGAAGGTGACTTCACCTCTATCTATGAGGTTTTGAATCAAGTGTTTCAATTTCATGCAAGATTAGGTTTTGTGTCCTTTTGTTTGATGGAACTCACAATGTTCATTATCCTTGTAACATGTTGGTTTGAAAGTAGGTTCATCATATTGACGTGCTTTGGGTAGCGTGATGAGTCCATTTTGTTTAAGTATCTTGAGGATAGATTCAATAGGTTCACCCAAAGGGGTGAAATGATGTCTGGGAGGATTGGGAGGATAGTCTTGTTGTTGTTATTCTCTAGGAGTAGATGGGGTTTCCTTTGATAGATTGAGTGGTAGTTAGAGGGTTTGGATGTGCTTAGAATCCACAAAACCATCATTCACAATGTTCTTGTTTTTGTTCCAAAATTTAGGTTTGTCATTTGATTGTTGTTGAGGAGGGTTGTCTTTGGTCTCCTTAAAGATTTTGACTACGCCTTTTGCAATAAGGGCTTTTTCAATATTAGTTCCTTTGTGAATGATCTCCTCAAATGAGGTAGCACTTTGTACTTGTAAATGAAACCCAAGATCGGGATTAAGATTTTGAACAAAGATGCTAGCGAGCTGCTTTTTAGGTATTTGAAAGGGGAATTTGTTGGCCATACTTCTCCATCTTTGTATTGAGGTAAAGCTTTCGCCATTTCATTATTTGTTGTTACACAAGTCCGTCATGGAAATCTCATGTTCATTATTGTAAGAGAAATGGGTAGCAATTTTTTCTATTGGTTCATTGAAAGTCTTAATACCCATGGGTAGGTGCGAGAACCATTCTATTGGTTGTCCCCCAAGACTACAAAGAAAGAGGTGCATAAGATATGTGTCGTTATGAGCAACCTCAAGGCAAGCAATGTAGAACTCTCTAAGATGGTCTTTAGGATCACCCTTTCCTTTGTACTTGTCAAATTTAGGTATATGAAAGTTAGGTGGAAAAGGAGTTATTGTTAAAGATCGGTCAAATGGATATGGACAAACCTCCTCCAATGAGAAGGTTTTCTTGATGTGACCAAATGAAAGATCATCTAGTTCTTTTTGCATTTCAGCAAACTTAAGCTCAAAATCCGATGGGGTTGTTGGTAAAGCCAAATTTTGTTGAGTTTGGGGTGGTTGTTAGGGCCCATAAGATGTATTAGAATAAGTATTAAGATTGTATGGGTCATATGAGGTTTGGGGTTTGTGTTGACTAGGATCAATGAATAAAGTTGGAGGTTGTCGATTTGGTGGAGGTGCTAGATATGAGTGTTGAGGGGGATTTTGACATTATTGTGGAGGAATTATGTATGTGTTTTGATTTTTAGGTGGTTGATGTTGACATAAGTGACGTTGGGATTCAAAAAATGTTGGGGTGGATTGGTGTGAGTAATATTGATGTTTGAAGAATGTTGTGGTGGTGTGACATGATTAGTGTTTATGGTTGAAGAATGTTAGGGTGGAGTGACATAAGTAGTATTGATATTTGAAGAATGTTCCAAAATGTTCCAAAGTGGAGTGATATGAGTAGTATTGATAGTTTGGTTGGGTGATGGATGGAGTGTTTGAACTTGTGACACTTCTGGCAGAGTGACATAAGCATCCATAGGTGTATAATTGGGAGGCAAAGATGTACGTGGTGGAGTAGAAAAAGCAAGATTAGTCTTTGAAATGGTGTTGTGGCTAAGTAATATTATTTCAAAGAAGTTAAAATATAGAGTTGGATTGGATAGAAAAAGGTTTTGGCTTAGAAGAATAGGATAAGGCTTAGGGATGATTGGTAAGGGTGATGCCCCCTCGAGAGGACATGCGGGTTGCAAGAACATGGATGTGCTCTCGAAATGGGTGGAACGGATTGGTTGAAGTGGTTGGAGGATAAGGGGTGAGATGAAAGAAAGATGATTTATGGGAGATTGGTTGATGGATGATCATTGTGCTGAAAATGATTTAGAACAATCTTAGGTTTGATATAGCAAAGTGGATATTTTCACCAAGGTATAGAAGACTATGGTGATGATGTTTATCCAACATTTTCATGGACTAGACATGCAAACAAGAGGGTGATCCCATGCATGCCCAAGATAGTACAACCTTGTCTAGATGACGGAAGGGGACTCATAGCATAAGCCTTAAATACACAAAAGGTATGATGAACCTTAGATGCACAAAGAGATCAATATGCTAGAATCGACCCTACGATCCACAAGATATGAATACTAGCTTGGAGTAATGAAACCAACCCACAAGCACAACATACAAAAGCAAGACTATGCCCCATTCTAGATGTTTTTGCCACATACCATGATATAGTGAGATCAAGGTAGCTTTGATGTGATCTTCAAATAGGACAAAAGATAAAAGATCAAAAAACCAAAAGACCAATGAACCAAACATATAGCCATTGTATCTCTTGCCAAGATGGATGATGATATGATAGATTATGCCTATTGTAGGAACAATATATCCTAAGGTAGGAATTGATGGATGATTGGATAGTTGGTGTTGGCGCAAGATATGATGGTGACAAGTTGTGGTTTATGTTGATTTGATAGTTGATGATTTTTGTTAAGGGATGATGCTTTGATAGGTTATGCGATGCTTGGATCTTGTGTAAGCTCAGCAGGTAGGGACCATCCAAGTGGGTTGGATGGGTACATCTTATGTACCTGAGTACTGGAAACTTCCTTTGTATTCTAGACTGCCCACATAACCTGTATCCACGGGATCAAGGCACATTAAGATGTGGATGGTAATGATATGTAGTTTTGATTTGTGATGATGATGTGGGATGATTGAGGATAGATGTGATGATGATGAGATGTTGATGGAACGATGTTGATTTTGGGATGGATATTTTTGGGATTTTATGGACTTTTTGATTTTTTTTTGGATTTTTGTGATTTTGAAGGTTTTGGATGGGGGTATGGTTTTATTATGAGATGGTTGCATTTTTGTTTGGATAGCCTTTGCGCTAGATACCAATGACAAGGGAACACCAAGTCTAGAGGTGAAGGTGATGGGGTTGGATAGGGGGATTGGTGATGAAAGGATAATGGATGGGAGATTTTTGATAGATACATAGATACATGCAAATAAGGGATAGGATGGGGGATAAAGGATCGGGTAGGCATACATGATAGATGGATGGGGGGTTTTAGGATTTCTCCAATGGCTAAGTTGCAAGGAATCATATGCCCCACTGCTTAGAATTTTGCATGATGGGTTCACATTTGAATGGATGGACTTTGTAGTAGATGGATGGAGGATATGCTTGGAAAGGGAGTATGCCGAGAGGTGTCCAAAGCATGTTGTTGATATTTTTCCCCTTGTCTTTATCAAGATCTAAGGAGGAAGATATAGTAGATGGGATGGATGGGACATGATAGGATAGATAGGGGATGGTGGATAGGAATATGATGGGATAAGGATAAGATAGTGGATAAGATGTGCAAGGGATATTATGGATGTGGATGCAGGGTATGATTTTGCCCCCAAGTGTAGGGATACAAAATGGATGCAGAAGGGGTTACGCATGACGCCCATAAGGGGTTTTCATCATGGTTCTTGCCCAAGGTGCCACGAGGAGTGGTTTTCACCATTGGATGGATTTTTTCTCTTTACTATTTTCTTGATTTTTTGATTTTTTTTGTGGAATGGGGGCTCTAGCATCTATTACCATAGCAAGGTGAAGATGGTTCCTATTGTGATGTTCACAACATGCCCCATTTTACTCCTTAGAAAAATGAGGACCTCTACTGTGGCTATTGCTTTTGCTCTTGTTTGTGTTTTGTTTTGCTTGGTGGTAAAGGGAAAAGGAAGGTGAAAATTGCAAACTTCGATAAAAATAGAGAAAAAAATACATTTTCAGTACCAGGGCATGATATGGTTGGATTCCTTGTGAAAAATGAGCTAGGGTTGCTTTTTGAACCATCTTAAAATTTGCCATATTTTGCAAGTTATGATCATTTTGGTAAGATGTACGAGGGAAGGGTTTGTTGTTTGTATGTACAAGCCTACTTATATATCAAGTTGCATATATAAGGCCCTTTGTATGCAAGTTTGCTTGTATACCAAGGCCTTTGTATATCGTTGTTCATATACAAGGTCATTTGTATATGCAAACGGATCTTTCTTCACACATAGTCGCATGGGCAATCGGGTTGCATATGCATTATTTGTTTGCATGTTGGGTCGTTGTAATATTACATACATTGCCCTTTATACATCGCTTTTATATACAAAGGCAATTGTATGTCTTTTTCCTTGTATGCATTTTTTATAAAGGTTTATGCATACATACAAGGTGGACCTGAAATGGTTTTAAAGTTAGAATGAATGAATGTTTGAGTTCCGTTGTATGTATCTCATGTTGTATATTTGGCAGGTCAAAATATAGAAGGTAATATACAATGGTAATATACATCACGCAGAATTCAAATATTCTGAAGCATGGTTAATTCGTTGTATATCCATGGGCTTGTATGTTTGAGTAACAAATAATACGGAATACACAATGATGGACATGAAAAGGGTTTTGAATGTGGTAAATTCATTGTATATCCACGGATTTGAAAAGAGGGTTTTGTAGTATACAAGGCCCGATATACAATGCAGACTTAAAAGGGTTTTTCAAACAATGTTAATTCATTGTATAAATAATGACTTGTATATTTACATATACATTGCGGTATACAATAGTTTAAACAACCGTTGGAATCGAAGATATTATGGAATGAGGTTAAATCGTTGTATAATTTCGGACTTGTATATTTCCAAAAACACATTGCACACATACAAGCCAGAATCCAATGAATTTGAAGTCTGATTTAAATGCTTGTATCACATCCGGATTGAATATCTAAAAGATACATGCATTTATACATTGAGCGGAATTGAAAAGTTATAAAATAGAGTTAGGTGCTTGTATATTTTGCGTTTGTATATTGCGATATACAAACTGATATGCATTGCATACATACAAGTCAGAATTCAAAACAGAATGAAATCCGATTTATCCTATGTATTACGTCCGACTTGTATATTGAGAATATACATTCCAATTGGCATACGAGGGTGATATATAAGGATTTAAACAAGGAAAATAGGCAGGAAAGACAAAGCGATGGAATTTTGAGGGTATGTTGGGGCCCGAATGCATATTTCTAGTCAACAATGGTTGACTTGGTTAGTTTAACATTGAATATGCATTTTTTGATGCACGATTTTCATAGAATTAGGGCCCGATGCTTGCGTTCACACAGTCACAACTAGATTTAGCAGATGTCTTTCTTCTTGCAGGATTATTAAATGATGATACTTATTGCTGGTCTATTTTTGTAGTTGAAGAAGGAGTTGAAACTTAATGACAATGGCATCACAGAGGAGGAAATCAGATCTTAGGAGTAGAAGAAGATAAGGATGAAGGGTTAAGAAGTCAAGGGTCTTCATTGATAAAGGCAAAATACAGATGGAAACTTTATTGCAGTAGGCAACAGAAGTTATTATTAAGTTGCTAGGGTCTCCAGAGGGGCATATTTCACCCAGATTTGATACATACTCAGAGATATTTTGGGAGACTTGTTCTCCAACATTTATTGTTGTAACCAGAGGTTTGAACCATTGTTTAAACTAGCGTTTTGAGCTGTATTGAGGGCAATCAGAAAGTCTATATATTGTACCTCTATACGTTGTAAAACTTTACATAGGGGCTACATAGAGATTTATAGCAGCAAGAATTTGTAAAGTAACATTTAGAATAGAGGGACCTTTTAGTTTAGAAGTAGAAGAAGGAGGTTGCCTGTATTTGCAACAAGGAGCATGTGGAATATCCTGCCTCCTTGCTATATCTGTAAAGCTTGTAAGTTTTCTATAATTTGATCAATGAAGCTAAGAGTCGTTCAGACATTGTAAATCTTATATGACTGTCTGTTTCTAATACAATTGAATCTGGAATTTTGCATCTATCTTCTGAGTGTTTTCTTGTTCTTCATTGTGTTTGAAACATTTTCTCTTAGAGCTTGCAATTTTAAGTATATGTTTGTGAAAATGCTCAGAACTTACACTTAGGGATTTTTGTCTGTGGATTTGATGAAATTGCTATATGATTTACAAAGTACATAACAGAACAATTAGATCCTTTGGTAGAATGAATGATGTTTAGATTAGATCTTTTCTAACTTTTCCCAACCCATCTGAAATACTTAGCTTAAAATGCAGAAATTTAAAGGAAATTTGTCTCATATTTAAAAAGGCATGCATAACAGAGTTGAAAGTAGACAATTTTCATAAAATATTTAAGAGGAGAAAGTTGCAATAATTCAAGAAAATCCATTAAAGTTTTGCAGCCCACTAACACTTTTATGCAAAAAGGAAGGAACAACATGCTGATTTCTATGATCTTTTGCATAGTTTGAGTCCAACAAACCAACTAGAAACCCTAAATCACGTAAGGCCCCTTGAACATTACAACTTCACATCAACCAACTAAATTTGCCCAACAAGTCAAGACCTGACCATATTAAACTTGGGATTAAGCAAATCTTAATCAATTTCTTCATATCTTTCAAGTCAGTTTTGGTTCATTTTATGTGAATTTTAACTTTTGTTATGACTATGTTAAAACAATCATCAACAGTTTTTGGCGCTAGAAGGAGGGACCACTTGAGTTAGGGTTTATTTCTAGAAAAAAATTAGCTAATAACAGTGGTAGAGAGACTAGGTCTAGATCCAGCTCAAGGGATATATTCATACAATTACCTGATATAAGGTGAAGTAAGAGCCCTTTGATTTGGAATCCTAAAATATCGCCAGAAGGGAGTTCATCTGGAACACCTCCTGGGTCACCTTTTAACATCCATAACATTGTGAGTCCTGACAGATTGCTATTCAGATCTTTAAATCTTGGTTCAAGTACTCCTAGAGGTCCTAGTCCTCCTAGAAATCCTATCCCACCAGCAAATCCAGGCATACTACAGGTCCAGGTCAAACACAAATCCTGCAATGGCTTATTTCAATGTCCACTCTCCCATAGCATTCAATGATCATAATGAGATGCCCAAAAATTTGGAAAAGATATGTCCCAAATACTAGTTGCACCAAGATCTGGAAGACCATATTAGAATATTCAAGGAGGCATGCTTTAGGGCCGGATTAAAACACGAGGACGTTGTGTGTAGATTGTTTCCCTACACTTTCAACGAACAAGCCTCTAACTAGTATGTAAACTTGCCCAATGGCTACGTTTCTTCTTGGTTACTTATGGAAGAAGCATTTATGTCTAGATTCAGAGGACCCATTGATCCTTGCATCTTGTATCATAAACTAGCTACCATAAAAAGAGGAGAGGGAGAGTTGATTAATAATTTCAATGACAGATTTCAAAAGGCCTACTCTAGGTTGGTAGCCCCTTACACCGTAGATGATGATACCTTGTTAGCCATGTACTATGCTGCCTTGGATCCTTTAACTACCATGTTCATCAAAAGAAAACCTGACATAGATTCAATATCCAAAGCCTATAAAGAGGCAGCCTTAGTAAACCAAGAAATGAGGCATACGACTTATAGTCCATTTGTCAATGGAGGAAATTTTGGAGTGCAAAATCAGGCACAACCCTAGAATGGGGTCCGCATACATCACACTCCATTATTAAATCCGGTTCCTACATACACACATGTGTATAGTCCTCCCCCAATCCAAGCTATAACCCCTTACACATGTAACACTGCTAATGACGGTCAGAATAATGGTCAGCCTTTCTTCCGACCTCCTAGAGATACAACTGTGGCAAAAGCACAAGAGGAAAGGGAAGAAATTAAAGAGATCACTGTACATTTGAAAAGATTAACCACCGAAGTGACACAACTAAGAAATGAGAACCTTTATGGAAGAGGTAACCATGGATATAATCAAAATCAGAATTATAACCAAAGCCAAAATCAGAACTATAATTCAAATCTAAATCAGAACTACAATCAGAGCCATAACCAAAATAATAGCCAAGGCCAATGTTCAAATCAGAGCTAAAACTATAATCAGCATCAAGGTCATAACCAAGGGCAACCAATGCAAAATAGAGGGCCAGTGATGGACAATAGGGCCTAGGGTAACAATAACAAAAATTAGAATTAGCCTAGGCCATCGAAGACATGGAACACTGGACCAAACAACGGTACTCTAGCTTCTCCTTTTGAGAATATTGATGGTCATGATACAAAACAAGCAGCTGGCATCCAAATGGCCAATACATCACTAAAAGGTTGGTGCAGATTTCACAATACCAATGCTCATGCTGAGCTTGACTATCCATAGTTCCATTTAGCAGCCAGCAATTTTAATATAGATGTGTAGCCTCCTACTTCTGAGTTTCTCATTCCCAAGGGTAATGAGGTAGTACCCTCAGGGTATGATATTGCTTTAGTTTTAGAAACCTTTACCTTTGCAACTACAGAAGAGAAAGAAGATGAATTGTTAGAGGATGAACCATACTTTTGTGAAAATCTTTATCCTGAATCAACCTTTGTGTTAAATGCTTTTCAGTTTCCTTTTGAAACTGAAAATGAAGTATTGACTGAAACAGAAGAGGTGCAGGCCTTTCAACAGACAAATAAAAACCACACCTACAATTTAAGGAACAACACTAGGCCATGAGGACCTTTCACCACTTCCATTCCTCCTAACAACTTCAACACACCCCCAGATCATAATGCTAGCAACAATCCCGCCATACTCAAAGCTAATCATCATACAAATAGTGGAACAGTAGAACAAAAGGCCCAAACAAGTAAAACTGAAACAATAGAGACAACAAGATTAATGAGTTACTTGTCAGAAGAAATAAAGAAAATTAAGGTTAGTATACCTCTGAATGAACTATTGAAAACTCCAGGGATCATAAATGCTTTTATAAAATCTCTGGATACATCCATGACAGATGAGGTTGCTGCTACTATAGTTGTTCCTAATAGAGATTCACCTCCTAAAGAGAAGAGTAAGAAAGTTGAACAGCCTTCTAATACGAATGTAGTAATGTATGCTGATAAGAAGGATGCTCCTCCTTTCTTGTTAACTATTAGATTGTGTGGGAAGAACATACACAATTGCATAGTGGAATCGGGTGCATCAACCAACGTAATGCCCTTAGGAATATGTAAAACTCTTGGGCTAACTCCCACCAAATCTACCAAGGTTGTCACACAGTTAGATAAAACTGAGGTTAGTGTGATAGGAGAATTAATGAACATTCAAATGCAATTAGCTTCAGACCCTAGGGTAAGCCAATTCATTGACATTCAAATAGTGAATATACCCAAGAATTATGGAATGTTGTTGAGTAGAGATTGGTCCAAAACATTAAATGGATATATGGCCATTGATTTTTCACATATATGGCTACCTTGGAGAGGTGTCCCAAACCAGATTAGAATAGAGGCAAAACCCAGGATGAAACATATGATAATAGAGTATAATTGAACTAATGAAATATTATATGCTACTGTTGAACCTGGTGTCTATAGGATTGCTAACAATGGGGTGCAAATTGAAGAGATTATGATGTTAAACACTAGAGGAAAACATGTTAGCCATGAGATAGCATTATTTATTGAGTCTGATGGAAATTCTTCGGATGAAGAAAACAATGCAATGAACAAATTTGGTCATACCATTAGACAAGAAGTGGAAGAGTGTATTAAACAAAATCTACCAGTCCAATGTAAACTGTATAAAAGCAGATGTAGAGTCCATGATAGGCCACATTCTGAAGAAAATTGTAAAATGTGCAAAGACATTATTGAATACGAATACAAAAAATGCATGAAGAGGGTAGGGTTACAAGAAGGAGATGTGAACCCTAATCAACCACATAATTACTTTTAGAGTAATGAGGATGCTCTGATTTCAGATTTAGGAGAGGGAATAAAAGATAGGGGTAGTTGTCTTTCTGATTTGCAAGCTGAAAATACACATATGCAAGTTGACCAAACATAAATACCCATGAATAAATAGGCCAGCACCTCACAAGTGATAGAAGAGACGAAGCATGCCAAGGTAAAAGGTCAGAAAAGTAAAGATGGCATGTGGACACTAAAGTGTGATGGGTCCAAATCAAAACAGGGTGCGGATGCAGGTATTGAACTCATAGATCCTCAGGGTAAATCATACCTAGCAGCATACAGATTGCAGTTTTCCTGTACTCACAATAAATTGCTGAATATGAAGCTGTAATTTTGGGACTTGTCATGGCCATCAAGAAAAAGGTGAAAACGATTAAGGTATTTTCAGACTCTGAACTAGTAGTCAGACAAGTAAGGAAGCTATATGCGTGCAACTACAAGAAAATGATTAGTTACAGATATAGAGTATGGGGTTTAATAGATTCATTTGATGCTTTCAACATAGAGCATATCCCTAGAGAGCTGAACCATAGGCCAGATGCGCTAGTAGTTGCTACTAGCACATTAAAACCCTTGACCCTGTTAGGATTGAAATGATTTGTTGTTGAATTAGTTAATCTTCCCAGTATCCTAGACAATGTTACACACTTTCACGTATTTGGAGGGGATAAACAAATTATTGATTTTCTGACTTGTAATGAGGTATTTGAGGCACAAATCATCAATGAACAAGAAAGGCCTGAGACAACATGGGACGAAGAGGATATAATCAACTTGAAGAGCAACTTTTTACCCAAAGGAGTGATTGAATTAGAACATATTTTTGACTTCGATGTAGTGATGAGATAGAAAGACTTGCCCAAAATAGAAGGGGGTAAGTGTGATTTACACAACTTAGGGACAGAGCAAATCCACAAAATGTGCCAATTGGAAAGGCTTGCTCTAAGAAAATAAGAAAAGAAGTTATAGATGTGTTGAAAGAATATAAACACATAATAGCATGGACATATGAAGACTTGAAAACATATGACACGCCCATCATAACTCACGTGATACCTTTGAGACCAGAGGTTAAGCCATTCAGGCAAAGACAAAGGCCTGTGAACGCCATTTTAGAGCCTTTAATCTTTGAAGAAGTAAAGAAGTTATTGTCTGCTAGAATAATTTTTCCAGTCAAACATTCAACTTGGGTAGCTAACTTAGTACCAGTGAGGAAGAAAAATGGAGACATTAGGTTATGCGTAGACTTTAGAAATTTGAACAAAGCATCTGAAAAGGATAATTATCCTCTACCTCCAATAGACAAAGTGCTGCAAGCAGTAAATGGGGCAAAAATGATGTCTTTTTTAGATGGTTTCTCAGGCTATAACCAGGTTGTAATAGACAGAGAAGATAGATTAAAGACCACCTTCACTTGTAAGTGGGGAAATTATAGGCGAATACCCTTTGGTCTAATCAATGCAGGTGCCACTTTTCAGAGAGCCATGGATATTGCATTCCGTGGATTATCAGGTAAGTGCATTGTTGTGTATAAGGATGATTTGACTGTGTATTCCAAAGATGCATCCACTTACACTAAAGATCTCAGGAAAATACTTAAGCAGTGTGAGAGGTATAGAATTTCCCTTAACCCTAAGAAATGTATATTCAGAGTAACTGAAGGTAAATTACTAGGGCATGTCATTTCTGAAGATGGAATATCGATTGACCCAGACAGAATAGAATCAATAAAAAATTTGCAAATACCAAACAACAAGAAAGAGTTGAAATAATTTTTTGGTAAAATTAACTTTGTTCAGAAGTTTATCACGGGTTTTGTAGAGATCATGCAACCGTTAAATGCCATGTTGAAGAAGGATGTGCACACGGAGTGGATGCCTGTGGCTAGGGCTGCATTCGAAGATATCAAGCGGGCCATTTATGATGCCCCTGTACTAGCAAGCCTAGATTACACTAAGCCGTTTTACATTTATTCCTTCGCATCCTCCCATTTAGTTGCTGCTACCTTGACGCACAAAGGTGCAGATAATGAAGAAAAACCCATAGATTTTTTGAGCGCACCCCTGAAAGACACACAATTAAGATGTCTGGACACCGAAAGACAAGCATTTGCATTAATAAAGGCCGTGAAAAAAATTCAGACATTATATTTTGTGCAGCCAGGTTAGGGCCATAGTGCCGGACGTAGTAGTAAAGATGCTGCTAATGCAGAATGAGCTTGGAGAAAGGAGAGCCAAATGGATCACCGCGCTGCTAGAGTTTGACATAGAAATCATTCCCATGAAGCTGGTCAAAGGACAGGCATTGGTACAAACAATAGCAAACACAAACCCAGATTTGATAAAACAACAGTATGTGCTGAATTCCTAGGATGCATTAGACTGGTATGGCGATTTAAACATTTTTCTAATATCTGGAAAGTACCCTAATAGGATGAAAGCTTCTCAGAGGAGAGCTTTGAAGGTTCAAGCACAAAAATATATGATACAAGGAGGTCTTCTATTCAGGAAGAACCATGATGGAATTTGTGTACGAGGAAAAATTGATTAAATCTGAACTAATAAAACCAAAAACTAATCACATAAAGCGAACCAATCTAAGTAAAAGCCATTATCATAAAATCAAAGACAAATGAAAGCTCTTACCAAAACCTATATTGTTCCCTTTTGGAGATGTGTGGATTGCTCAATCAAGTTGCGAAACCATAGCTGCAATAAGCAAGTAGTGTGCTCAATGTGCTCAAAGATCAATGTTAAGAGATTGTAAAGGTTGCTCAATTGACACGTTTTGTATGCTCAAAGTTCTGTTAAGTATGCCTGAGAATATGATCGAAAATAGAGATAATGAAGGAGATGAGGGGGGTTTATATAGATTTTAAGGAAGATCGATCAACGGTCCAGATAATTCAGAAGAATCAACGGAGAAGAACGGTTGAGGAACATGCAGTGAATAAGAAGAAGACAAGTGTCTTTCTTTCTTTTGCATGAGAGGAGTTATCAAGAATAGAAGAATGAGTTAACTGAAGAAATAAATCAATTAAAAGAATAAAACAATCTGTTAAGTGATTTAAAACAAGAAGAAGAAATTTGCATGAGAAAAGAAGATATTTTGCTTTATTAAATATAGAAAACTTGAGTTATATTAGAGATAACTCAAATTTAGAAGAAAAAGCAACTTAAATAAATAATTGATTTATTTAAATTTAGAGTAGATATTATTGGAAGAAATAATTAAATAATTAGAATTATTTAATTTAGAAGATTTGAAAGCAAATTAAATAAATAAATTTATTTAATTGTTGTGCATGATTTTGGAAAAACAGATTTTGATTTAATTAAATAATTTAAGAATTATTTAATTGTAGATAAGAGGAAATTTGTTGAATTAATTAAATAATTAAAATTATTTAATTGTGGAATAATAACAGAGGAATTTGATTTAATTAATTAAATAAAGAGAATTTATTTAATTAATGTTGAATTTTAGAGTTTTGGAAGAATTTGGTGAAATTAATTAAATAATTAGATTATTTAATTAATGTGTGAAATGCAGGTGATTAGACAGATTAGAGGAAATGTAAGTGATTTGATGACAGTCATTTTAGGGTGTCTACATTTTGCCCCTCTTTGATGCAATGCAGCGTGTAGCGTTGTGTCAAAGAAAATGATTGTTGAAGATGTAATACAATTTTTTTGATGCCCTAGTGTAGGTAGTTGCCCCAGTGTATGCCCCCTCGAGCGGGAAGACAGGGAAGCGGTAGAAGAACTGTGTTGACACTCGACTAGAAGAGTATGCAACCAGGGAGGAGGAAAAGCAGAAAGTGGTGGGAAGAAAAACTAAGGGTGGGACACTATAAATAGGTCCCATGGGGACCACAATCCTCATTTGCACCCTAGGAGTTTCTAAATTTAGAGAGGAGAGATTCCAAACTAGGTTGAGAGAGTTGAGCAGACAGCGAGGAGAGATGCTAATTCCAGCGCACAGACATCGGGTGGAGCTCGTACGGACGTACAGGAGGCCAGCAGGAGCTCTGGTAGTGGTAAGTGATCGAAAACCCCTTTGTAATTTGTCATTTGAGGGTAGATTAGGGCTAGGTTTAGAGGGGTTGAATAGGGAAGCCAAAAGCACTTGAGGGAGTCACAGCGCGTATGGTAGTCAGTTTAGGTGCTTTTGGCATGCCGTAGTGCTTATGGTAAGGGGTTGCAGTGTGATTGGCAAAATCGCAGCGTGAATGGTGTATATTTCAGTGCCGCAGCACGTTTGGCAGTATGCCGCAGCGCGATTGGTAGTATGCCGTAGCGCGATTGGCAGTATGCCGCAGCGCCTTAGGCAGGGTAGAATAGCGCAATTGGTAGGAGATAATAAAAATGAGTCGCTTCTGGTAAAGCAGAGTGGCATGGTTGGTAGCATAGCGCGGCGCACTTGGTATAAAAAATGCAGCATTGTGGGATACACAGTGCGGCGCTTGGGGATAGATAGTGTGGCGCTTTTGTAAAAATAAAGCACTTTTGGCTTGAGTAGAAGAAAATTATAAGTGTGGGGTGAGAAAAGGGATGCCTATCCTAGGGGTCAAAAGAGGGAAGGGATGGTTGGGGGTTGCACCTGGGTAGATAGGATGCGAGGGATTTGGTAAGATTTGGTGATAAAAACTGACAAGTGATTCGCTATGGATGCAGAGGATTCTGCCACCACTGATGTCGCGGGAGCGACGCCACGTGATTGCACACGAGGTTGTATAGTTGACATGGGAGGAGGACGCATTCTTGGAGCATGCAGGACTATGGCACGTTGCACATTTAACACACATTAGGGCAAATCTCACCCTAGTGACAGTAGTTGTAGAGAGGTATCATAGCGAGACCTTGTCATTCCACTTTCCTACGGGGGAGGCAACAGTGACACTAGAGGACGTGTACCAGATCCTACGGATTTGGATTGATGGAGAGATAGTGGACTTTGACCCGACACGGGGCGAGGCAAGCATGGTAGAGGTCTTCTGCATAGATGACCTGTGGATAGATGATGGGGAGATATGATGGGCAGACGTTCTGAGACTCTACGACAGGATCAGATGGATAGTTGCATCATTGATTGGCAGCTTCCTGTGTCTAGATAGGAGATCTAGGGGATTATCAGTTGGTTGGGGGATAGTGCTATCAGGGATGTTCACACACGACAGACAGTATGCGTGGGGCCCATGTGTGTTAGGACAGTTATATCATGACATGTACCACTGCATGTATAGGAGAGGCAGGAGCCTCTCAGCAGGGGTGACCTTGTTACAGGTATGGGCGTGGGAGCATATCCCAGTGATCTGACCCATGGCACAGCGTCATCGAGACAGAGGCAAGCCCTATGCATTTTTATATGATGGGGTGATTACACATCGGAGGATGGGGTCGGTGAGCCACTAGAGGCGACAGATTGATGAGATGGACCTGTTCATATGGAGGCCTTGGCTACTATGTGAGGAGTGGGATGATGAGCATGAGCAGCTCATGTATTGCAGATAGGCTTGCTATCTGTTTAGGAGATGGACAGATATGATAGAGAGGTACCTGCCTGAGCGAGTTCTTAGACAGTTTGGATTACCACAAGGACTACCCATGGGGGAGGTCACACATGCCAGGATGCGGAGGGAGGTTGGAGACTGGGATGCAGAGGTCCCAGTGGCGACAGCTTTGACAAAGGTACGGGGACTTGTCCCCATGAGATGGGATTGGGACTCAGGGCTGGCAGACCTAGGGACGCTGCCAGAGTATGATCAGTATTGGCAGACTCACAGGCTGATCAGATTGACTACACCAGGTGTAACAGGGGCAGTGGGAGAGGTACTAGTCCTCGAAGGGGAGGCTAGGATGGGACGATAGGCCTGAGCAGCTAGGCAGCAGGCAGGTGGAGAGGGTAGCGGCCAGCAGGCCGATGTGGCGATGGCGGAGGCAGTGGGCCCGGTCCTAGAGACCGATCTGCAGAGAGCCAAGAGACTGCTATAGGAGGAGATAGCTCAGAGGACTTGATTAGAGCTCTGGATGGTGCGACTAAGGAGGGATAGAGATACAGCACAGGCAGAGGTGAGGCAGGCAGAGGCCACAGCCCAAACATAGACACAGGTAGCCTCGACAGCATAGACAGCCCTAACACAGCTACAGGCTAGTATGCAGGCACATGTACAGGCCCAGGTGCAGGCACAGGTACAGGCAGTAGTGCAGGCAGCACTACAAGCACAAGCATAGGTAGCACCAGCACTGGCAGGGGATGATGGGCAGCTAGCCCAGACTAGACAGGAGAGGGATGCAGAGGTGCAGCTGCGGTTGACAGCAGAGGCCACACTCTTTAGAGTGAGGCAGGAGAGAGAGGAGGCACGTTGTGCACTGGGTGCAGATCAGAGGACCTTATACAGGGAGCTCGTCTAGGTGCATGGAGAGCTAGTATCAGCTGGCCGGGAGGCAGAATACTACAGGGGTCTGTATGTGGGCGCAGTGCCAGCGGCACAGCGAGAGCTAAGTTACAGAGACAGGAGCAGATCTGGGGCATCCGGATCCCATAGGATAGGGCAGTCAGTGTCCTCAGTTAGAGGACCATTTTTGCCACTAGGGGGAGGAGGAGGAGCAGCAGGGGGACCTCCACCGAGCACAGAGGGAGAACAGGGGCCACAGCAGAAGGGTAGCTCTACCCACTAGGGCATGCACATTTGTATTGTATCATATTTGTTCCATAGTTGTATTATGATGGACATTTGTATATTGTACCACTTGTATCATTTTCGACAGATGCCTACGTGCATTCTGATGTATATTTTGCGGGCTCTTAATAGCCTTGATGTACTATTTTGATGTATATTTGGATGTATACACACTTTGCATTATTGATGTAGACACAAACATTTTGTATTATGATGACCATTACATGATATATTTGATGATCTATTCGGCTCACTGTTGTTCATGCTTTTGTGTATGCATTCCTTGATGTCATGGATGTGATGATATGTATGTATGATTATGGATTCACGTGATGACATATGTTGCTTATATGATGCTTATAGATGTATGATGATAGAGATATATGATGATATAGATGTGATGACTAGTGATATCTGACATGTGGGTTATGCAGATATGCACCAGAGAGAAGAATAGGAGGAGATGGAGACAAAGACTACTGATCGATTACTGCAATGAAAAATGATATAAAGGTTTTGTGGGAATGGATGAAAGAGCTTGTTGCAATGGTTTCGCATTTGCATATAAAGAGCAATCCTTATTTTGATATAGCATGTGGATAGTTCGCCACCAAGGTATAAAAGACCAAGGTGCAGTAATATCCGAGTGCGTGGACGTTGACTCTGCAAGCAAGCGGTTTGAACTTAGATCCCTTAGACATAATATAACCTTGTTGGAACATGTGAATAAGCCATAGTCTTGAACATAAAATAAACTTTAATACATGTAAATGCAAGAAGAGTATTAAATATGTAAGATGCTAGGTCTTAACACACACAAGATAAATAGAATGCTAAGAAAGATACCAAAGATCATCCCTCAAACACGGCACACATAAAGCAATGACTATGCCCCCAATCTATACTACATTGCAACATACCAAGATTATAGATAAAGGATAAAGGAACAAAAGATAAACTATAACACAAATTGACTGATTTACAAAGTAAACATACAGCCAACATATTCTCTTGCCAAAGAGGTTGCTTAGGATAGATTGGATAGGGAAGATAACAGCCTTATCGTAGGAACTCTGTGTCCGTTAAAGGGTGCTATCTACCTAAAAAGACAATATCTTGCTGCAGGAAATGCCACATGTCGCAGGAGACGCGTGTGTTGGTCTGGACAATGGAACACTTTGCAGAAGACAAGCTTGTTGATCTAGGGCTTTGGTTAAGCAAGACTTAGTTAATGTTGGCAATCAGTATGCAGGACAGTAGATGACTCTAGAAGGAAGCTACTTTGCTTCAAGTTTGTTAAGGACTTTTGCTTTGAAAGGATGCGCTAGCTGGCTGCTTGAGTTAGTCAAGTCGAGGTGAATGGATTTTGATAAATGGAAGGCTAGAAGGATGATGTGCAACTGGATTGAGATGGGCAGAGAATGATGGATCGTGTGTGCCTGAGTACTGGATACATCCTTCGTATTCCAGACTTCCTACATACCCTGTATCCATGGGATCAAGGCACACTATGATGGAAGATGAACATGATAAATATGTAGTTCTGGATAGAGTGATGAAATGGGTCAAGGTGAAAGGAGGGGATCTTATGTACCTGAGTACTGGATACTTCCTTCGTACTCCAGACTGCTTACATACCCATATCCATGGGATCAAGGTACCTTAAGATTTGAGAGGAGATGATATGTAGTTCTAGTTGGAGGTGATGATGTGGGAAAAGTGTTAAGAAGATAACATCCTTATCATAGGAGTGATGTGTCTGTTAAAGGGTGTTACCTGTGATCAATAAAAAAGAGATTGAAGTATGCGTTGCGAACCACAAACAAGGAACCAATTCTAGACCTAAGTTAAGGAAAGAGTTGCCCCCATTCTGGTAGAGGAAACTGTATGGGTGACTGCTGAAGGAGACACCGAAAGCTCTGACCTAGGACAAGACAGTGTTAACTGTAGATACAAATCAAGATGTGGGATGATGACAAGGGACACTGACAAATTTTCAAGCTATACTAGATAGGGAGATGGAAATGCAAACAAGGTCAATGGTTTTATTATGGATGGATGGAAAGTGCACTGTGAACTGGACAAGGAGTGGATAGGACTTGATAGACGATGGATGCTGACTCTACACATAGTGCCTGTTTTCCAGTTTTCTCTATGGTACTTATCCAAGACGCCTATTTTCCAGGTTTTCACCAGAGGACAGATTTTTTTTTTTTTTGGTTTTTTTTTGGAATACACTGAGGATCAGGCATAAAACTTCTTGAGATGGACACTGTTAAGTGGTTCATCTAGAGGAATGCCGTCAGGTGTAGCTAAAGTATAAGCTCCTAATCCATATGCTGCTATGACAATGAAGGGACCTAACCAGCTAGGCTCAAACTTGCCCTTCTTTTCTCGATCTGCTTGATTTCTCTGACTCTCCTTAAGTACAAGATCACCAACTTGAAATCATCTTTCTTTGATCTTTTTGTTGTAATTACGCCAGAGGCGGTTTTGATAGACATGGAGATGATTAAGTGCGGCAAGGCGCCTCTCATCTAGTAGTTCAAGCTCAGCTATTCTAGAAGTGTGATACTCGTCTCCTTCGATCAGGTCCTGCATGGATACTCTGAGGGATGGGATCTTGACCTCTATAGGTAGGATGGCTTCAGAGCCAAAGACCAAGGCATAGGGTGTGGCACTAGTTGGTGTTCTGATACTAGTGCGGTAGGCCCATAGGGCGGGATTGAGTTGCAAGTGCCAATCACGACCAGCTTCATTGACTATTTTCTTGAAGATTTTGAGAATGGTTTTATTGAAAGCCTCAGCTTGGTCGTTACTCTGCGGATAGTAGGGAGTGGAAAAGCGATGTTGGATATTGTATTGTGTGCACAAGGCACAGACATCTTGGTTCTTGAATGGTCCCCCATTATCAGTGACAATGGCTTGGGGAATACCATATCGGCATATGAGGTAGTTTAGGATAAACTTGGCTATTTGCTTAGCAGTGATATAGGTCATAGGAATGGCTTCCACCCACTTCATGAAATACTCAGTGGCGGTAATGATAAACTTGTGGCCATTAGAGGAGGAAGGGTGGATTTGTCCTACGAGGTCAAGACCCCATTGAGAAAATGGCCATGGAGTTGTCACAGGTTGTAATTCATGAGCTGGTGCATGAATCAAATCTCCATGCTGCTAGCATTGTAGACACTTCTTAGCAAACTGTGCAGCGTCTTGCTCTATTGTAGGCCAATAATAACCTGTTCTGAGTATCTTCTTAGCAAGATTAGGACCGGTAGAATGTGCGCCACAGACACCTTCATGTATGTCTCGTAAGGTAGCTTCGGCTTCTTCCGCATTAAGACATCGTAAGAGGATACCATCGAGACTTCGGTGATATAGTGTATCACCCAGAATGATGTAACGAGAGGATCAACGGATAAAGGTTTTGCGTTGGGTGGATGATAGGTCAGGGGGAAAGGTTCTGTTCTTGAGGTATTCATAGATATCTTTGTACCATGGGGAATTGGGACCAACAAGTTCGCAGATGATTTCAGTAATAGGAACATCGACGGCTGGTATCAACAATTGCTCGATCAAGAATTCACACTTCTATGTATTTGCAGGCATGTCAATCAGTGACCCTACAGAAGCCATAGAATCTGTAGCTTTGTTATGCTCTCTTGGAATTTGCTCAAATGTGATGCTAGAAAAATGTGGTTTGTAGGCATCCACTAGTTGCTTGTAGGGGACCAACTTTTCGTCCTTTGTTTGGTATTCATCCGTGACTTGGCGAATGACTAGCTGTGAGTCTCCATATACTTGTAATTCTGTGATGTCCCATTGAACTGTTGTATTGAGACCTATAAGGAGTGCTTCATACTCAGCTATGTTGTTGGTGCAAGGGAATGCAAGCTGATATGACTTTGGAATGTAGTCATTCTGAGGTGTAACAAATAAGATGCTGGCTCCTGATCCATGCTGGGTGTAGGAACCATCAAAGTATAACTTCCACATTATGGAGTTAGCAAGAGTGAAGAGATTTTGATCAGGGAAGTTTGCTACCATAGGATGTGTATCTTTCATAGGTGCTTCTGCTAGTTGATCTGCGAGGGCTTGTCCTTTGATTGCTTTATGATCCGTGTACTCAATATCGAACTCACTAAGGATCATGACCCACTTAGCTAGTCTGCTTGTGAGAGCTGCTTTTGCTAGTAGATATTTCAAGGGATCAATCTTTGCTATTAGATTTGTATGTTGGTTCAGCATGTAATGCTGCAACTTTTGGGAGGTGAACACTACTGCTAAACAAGCCCTTTCCATCAGTGAATAATTAAGCTCATATCCCACCAAGGTTCTACTAATGTAATAAATTGCATGCTCTTTTCTTGTTTCATCATTTTGTGCTAGAAGGGCCGGCCCCTAGAGCCGAATTTGTAGTGGAGATGTATAATATCAAAGGTTTGTCCGCAACTGGTGGAACCAATACAGGAGGTGTAGCTAGATACTCTTTAAGTTGATCAAACGCTGCCTGACACTTGTTGTCCCATCGAAATGAGACATCCTTTTGGAGCAAGTGTTGAAAGGGTTTACATTTATCTGCTAGCTGTGATATGAAACGCTGAATGGACTGCAACCTTCCTTGAAGGCTCCTTAGTGCTTTAAGGTTCTTGGGTGGAGGCATCTCCACTATAGCCTTTACTTTTGCTAGATCGACTTCGATGCCTCTACGAGATACAATGTATCCCAACAGCTTTCCTGATGTTACACCGAAGACACACTTCTTTGGATGGAGTCTTACTTGGTATTTCTCGAGCCTATTGAAGATCTATCCTAGAACTTGTATGTGCTCTGCCCTAGAAGATTTAGCCAGTATATCATCCACATAATCCTCCATGATGTGATGAAAGAGATCGTGAAAGATCACGGTCATTGCTCCCTGATAGGTTGCCCCTGCATTCTTTAGACCAAAAGGCATGACACACCAACAATAATTGCCCCAAGGACAAGTAAAGGTTGTTTTATGTTGATCTTCCTCTGCTATCCTTATTGTAGCCAGAGAATCCATCCATGAGAGAAAGCATCTCATGGCCTGCTGTCAAATCCACTATAATGTCAATGTTTGGTAGTGGAAAGTCATCTTTAGGACATGCCTTGTTGAGATCTCTAAAATCATTACACATGCAGATGCGCCCATTGGGTTTAGACACAGGTACGATGTTTGAGACCTAATCTGAATAGTCAATGGGTCGTATGAACTTGGCATCCAATAATTTCTGTATTTCCACTTTTACCAAGAGAGCGATCTGCAGGTGCATCTTTCTCAACTTTTGCTTGACTGGTTTCACTTTGGGATCAACTGTGAGATAATGAACTACTAGCTTAGGGTCTAGCCCTGGCATATCAGCATAGGTCCATGCAAAGTTGATGGTTCGTTGCAAGAAGAAGTTGTTAAGATTTCTGTGCTCTGTTTTAGATAATGATGCTGCTAGGAATGTGGTCTTTGGATTTTGTTCTGTGCCAAGATTTATTTCTGTAGAATCTTCCACTAGGAGAGCTGATTTCTCTTGATACTTAGATGGTAGGGGAAGGTCAAATCCTCCATCCTCAGGTGCCACAGTTGGGTTTTCACCTTTGGATGCATCCTTTGTTTTTACTATTTTGTGATCAGGAGGTGCCACAGTGTGGTTTTCACCTAGAGATCTTTCTTTATTTATACTTTTGCGACTGGAGGATTTGGCATTCTCACCAAAATAAGTTGTTGGCTCTAGTTCCATTACAAAACCTGCTTTATGATCGCTAAGAGGGATACCTTCCCGCAGTCCCATGAACTCAGCCAAAGCTTCATCATTCTGAAATACATCTATAACGAGGGACCCTTGTTGGTCCCAATCAATAAGTTCAGGGTAGACAAGTGTGACATTCTGGGTGCTAGTGGTGGAAGTTAAGGATACGGAGGATAGCGTAAAAATGGAGGATTCTGCGAATAGGTTGGTGATATGGAGGGACGAGTCATCGATGATATCCTCTGTAGACGTCAAATTGGTGGGAAAAGTGTCAGCGACCTCATCGAGGATATACTCGATGTCCAAGGCGCATGGTACCTTCTTACCAAATCCTAATCATTTCTTGTCTAGCTTCTTTGTCACAACAATGGGTTCCATAGTTCCTTGATTCTGTTTCCCAAGGCCACCTTTGCCTTTATAGCCCATATTTTTAATTATTCTTAAGCCATTGCCGTATTGCTTGACTGGTATTGTGACTGGTTCTTTCTCCTTATAGAGCCAAGAAGAAATATCCTCAATAGTTTCCTCTTCCAATCACCGTCCATGTTGGAATTAGGTTAGGAATGTTGGGGGAGGAATAGCTGCTTTTTTGGTTACTTTGGCAATGGGTGGTTGGTCGTAAGATTTTGGAGATAAAGGCATCCGCCCTACACAACAAGATTCTGAGATATCATAAGTGCCAAAGCCTATATCCCGGATGTGAGCTGTGATTTTGGAGAGGGGTTTAGGTTCACTTGTAGAGGCTTGCGTCAGAGTTTCAAGATCAACATATAATGGGGATTCAAGGGCTTTGTCATTTTTAGGCACTTGGTTGCAATTTTTATAGCTTCCTTGCAAGACACGACAGAATTCAAAAGGATTAGGATCTCCTGGGATGGTGATCTCTGTACCATTGTATGGGAACTTTAGGGATTGATGGTATGTGGAGGGAACGGCTTTCATTACATGGATCCATGGGCGGCCTAGGATAATGTTGTAAGGCAGCTCAATATCAAGGACTTGACACCTAGTTTCAAGCATGACAGGGCCCAGTTGTATAGGCAAGTGAATAACACCTTTTGAATGGCGTTTTGCATCATCATACCCCTTGATTGTAATATTATGATCAGTGTTGACGTGATCCTCAGAGTATCCCAATTGCTTAAGTAATTTTAAAGAACAGATGTTGAGACCAGCACCACCATCTATGAGGATGCGTTTGATTTTGTGCTTATGGATCAATTAAATCTAAACTAATAAAACCAAAAACCAATCACATAAAGTGAACCAATCTAAGTAAAAGCCATTATCATAAAATCAAAGATAAATGAAAGCTCTTACCAAAACCTGTATTGTTCCCTTTTGGAGATGTGTGGATTGCTCAATCAAGTTGCAAAACCATAGCTACAACAAGCAAGTAGTGTGCTCAATGTGTTCAGAGATCAATGTTAAGAGATCGTAAAGGTTGCTCAATCGACACGTTTTGTATGCTCAAAGCTCTGTTAAGTATGCCTGAGAATACGATCGAAAGAGAGATAATGAAGGAGATGAGGGGGGTTTATATAGATTTCAAGGAAGATCGATCAACGGTCCAGATAATTCAGAAGAATCAATGGAGAAGAACGGTTGAGGAACGTGCAATGAATAAGAAGAAGACAAGTGTCTTGCTTTCTTTTGCATGAGAGGAGTTATCAAGAATAGAAGAATGAGTTAACTGAAGAAATAAATCAATTAAAAGAATAAAACAATCTGTTAAGTGATTTAAAACAAGAAGAAGAAATTTGCATGAGAAAAGAAGATATTTTGCTTTATTAAATATAGAAAACTTGAGTTATATTAGAGATAACTCAAATTTAGAAGAAAAAACAACTTAAATAAATAATTGATTTATTTAAATTTAGAGCAGATATTATTAGAAGAAATAATTAAATAATTAGAATTATTTAATTTAGAAGATTTGAAAGCAAATTAAATAAATAAATTTATTTAATTGTTGTGCATGATTTTGGAAGAACAGATTTTGATTTAATTAAATAATTTAAGAATTATTTAATTGTAGATAAGAGGAAATTTGTTGAATTAATTAAATAATTAGGTTTATTTAATTAATGTGGATTTGAAATTTGGAAAGAAGATAATTAAATAATTAAAATTATTTAATTGTGGAAGAATAACAGAGGAATTTGATTTAATTAATTAAATAAAGAGAATTTATTTAATTAATGTTGAATTTTGGAGTTTTGGAAGAATTTGGTGAAATTAATTAAATAATTAGATTATTTAATTAATGTGTGAAATGTAGGTGATTAGACAGATTAGAGGAAATGCAAGTGATTTGACGACACGGTCATTTTAGGGTGTCTACAGAATTTATTTGAGATGTCTAAACAGAGCTGAAATAGATAAAGTGTTGACAGAACTGCATGACAAGTACGGAACAGGCCATGGTTCCCATCTAGCTACAACACATAAAATATTAAGAGCAGGCTATTATTGGCCTATGATGTTTAGAGATACAGAGAGTCACATCAAGAGTTGCCACACCTGTCAGACTGTGGCAGATAAGGGAAGAAATCAGGCCAATCCATTACAACCTGTGATTGAATCAAGACCATTTGCACAGTGGGGCCTGGATTTCATCGGAGTCATCAATCCTCCATCTTCTGCAGGACACAAGTTCATACTGACGGTGATGTACTACTGTAAAAGGTGGACTGAGGGCACCTACTATAAATTCTCCACAATCAAGGTAGTTATCAAGTTTCTTGAAGAAAACATCATTAGGTTTGGAACTCCCTATTCATTGGTATGTGATAATGGCCCTGCTTTCTCTTCTTTAAAATTTTCTAAATGGGCATTTGAATATGGGATTGTTTTAAAGTTTTCTTCAAATTATTACCCTTAAGGTAATGGATTAGCTAAGTCTACGAACAAAATTTTATTAGATATAATCAAGAAGCTAATTGCAAAGAGTCCTAGAGAGTGGAATACCTTGTTAAAATATGCATTATGGGTAGATAGGACCAAGTTCAAAATAGCCTTAGGCAGTGCACCTTATCATTTAGTTTATGGGACTGATCCCATACTTCTAGTAAATTTGAGAATACCAATTTGGAAATTTGCCAACGAGTATTTAGGCTTTAATGACCATAGGGAAGCCAGGATAGTACAAATGCTACAACCAGATGAGAAAAGAGGTCAAGCCATCGAGAAGTTTGCCAAACACCAAGCAGTAGTTAAGAGGTGGTTTGATAAGAGAGCAAGAGTCAAGACTTTTAGGATATCAGACTTAGTGCTATGTTGGGACAAAGCACATGAAAAGAGGGGGAGCCATAGAAAATTTGACAAACTATGGTTAGGCCCATTGCAATTCTCAGAAATAATAGGAGACAACACATTCAGACTTAAGACCTTGACAGGGGAAGATGTGCCATTACCAGTTAATGGCCAACATTTGAAACACTACTTCTAGGCTTGAGGTAAAGGGCAATCCTTTTTGTAATATAGTGTAAATAGTGTACAGTTGTCTTTTGTTGTTTTCTTTTGTAGGTTAGTTGTTTGTACAGTTTTGTTTGTTTCTTTCTATTTTGTTGTTTTGATTTTGTTTTTGTTGCTTGTACAGTCTTCTTTTGCTTTGTTTTTGTTTTCTTTGTACAGTTTGTTGTTTGGTTTGTTGTTGTCTCCTCAGCAGGGATCTTTGTTTTACTTTAGAGTATTAAGAAGCAAACTAACAACCATTGAAAATAGTATAAAATTTAGAATATTCAGGTTAATCATTTGCAATTCATGCATAACTTTTTGTAACTGTCATGAATGTAGAGAGTTGTTTAGCTTCTGAAATTTAGTATTCAATAATGTTGATTGGGAATTCAAGGGAGGTTTCTCATGATGACACATCTAAAATCCTTGGGTTTGTTGAACTTACCAGTGTAGATATTAGGTGAAAAATCTAAGGTCACCCTTGCTACCATTACAATTCTTAGCTTAATTTCAGTAAGTGCTCATTCTTTGCATCATGAAGTTACAAATTGCTATATCTTGTGAAATTTCTATCAAGCATCAAAATCAATAAAGTATAAAAATATAAAAATATAATAAAGTAGATTATACTGAAAATCCAAATTAAGCCATCTAAGTAACTCTACCGGAGCTATAGACACTCGCTGGCAGTGGGGCTCTACTTAGGAGAATTGTAACGATAACCTTGCCAGGGCTATAAACGCTCGTTGGCAGCAAGGCTCTATCTGGTTGGCTATGAGGGAATATCCTCAATTACGTAGGCTAATATCAGTCATTGGTTTGTTCAACTGATCTTCAAGATGAGGCTTATTAATCATGTGCACACACCTAAAACTGAAAATAAAAATTCATGCACCCTTATTGAATACTTTAGGTATCAAGTTGAATAATAATTTGCAGGAAGGATAGTTGGAAGTTATGGATTCATTTCATTTAGTTTTCTTGAATGCTTTGAATTTAATTGTTTTGTTTGGTTGCTAGTTGTTGTGATGTTCACAACACGCCCCATTTTACTCCTTAGCAAAATGAAGACCCCTACTGTGGTCGTTGCTTTTGCTCTTGTTTGTGTTTTGTTTTGCTTGGTGGTAAAGGGAAAAGGAAGGTGAAAATTGCAAACTTTGATTAAAAAAATAGAGAAAAATACATTTTCAGTACCAAGGCATGATATGGTTGGATTCCTTGTGAAAAATGAGCTAGGGTTTCTTATTGAACCATCTTAAAATTTGCCATATTTTGCAAGTTATGATCATTTTGGTAAGATGTACGAGGGAAGGGTTTGTTGTTTGTATGTACAAGCCTGCTTATAAATTGGGTTGCATATACAAGGCCCTTTGTATGCAAGTTCGCTTGTATACCAAGGCCTTTGTATATCGTTGTTCATATACAAGGTCCTTTGTATATGCAAATGGATCTTTCTTCACACATAGTCGCATGGGCAATCGGGTTGCATATGCATTATTTGGTTGCATGTTGGGTCGTTATAATATTACATACATTGCCCTTTATACATCGCTTTCATATACAAAGGCAATTGTATGTCTTTTTCCTTGTATGCATTTTTTATAAAGGTTTATGCATACATACAAGGTGGACCTGAAATGGTTTTAAAGTTAGAATGAATGAATGTTTGAGTTCCGTTGTATGTATCTCATGTATATTTGGCAGGTCAAAATATACAAGGTAATATACAATGGTAATATACATCGCATGGTATTCAAATATTATGAAGCACAGTTAATTCGTTCTATATCTGTGGGCTTGTATGTTTGAGTAACAAACAATACGGAATATACAAATGACAGACATGAAAAGGGTTTTGAATGTGGTAAATTCATTGTATATCCACGGATTTGAAAAGAGGGTTTCGTAGTATACAAGGCCCGAAATACAACGCAGACTTAAAATGGTTTTTCAAACAATGTTAATTCATTGTATAAATTCTAACTTGTATATTTACATATACATTGCGGTATACAACAGTTTATACAACCGTCAGAATCGAAGATATTATGGAATGAGGTTAAATCGTTGTATAATTCCGGACTTGTATATTTCCAAAAATACATTGCACACATACAAGTCGGAATCCAAATGAATTTGAAGTTAGATTTAAATGCTTGTATCACGTCCGGATTGAATATCTAAAAGATACATGAATTTATACATTGAGCGGAATTGAAAAGTTATAAAATAGAGTTAGGTGCTTGTATATTTTGTATATCGTGATATACAAGCCAATATGCATTGCATACATACAAGCCGGAATTCAAAACATAATTAAATCTGATTTATCCTATGTATTACGTCCGACTTGTATATCGAGAATATACATTTCGATTGGCATATGGGGGTGATATATAAGGATTTAAACAAGGAAAATGGGCGGGGAAGACAAAGCGATGAAATTTTGAGGGTATTTCGGGGCTCAAATGCATATTTCTGGTCAACGATGGTTGACCTGGTCAGTTTAACATTGAATATGCATTTTTTGATGCTCGATTTTCACAGAATTAGGGCCTGATGCTTGTGTTCACACAGTCATGACTAGATTTAGTAGCTATCTTTCTTCTTGCAAGATTATTAAATGATGATACTTATTACTAGTCTATTTTTGTAGGTTTGCAGTTGAAGGAGCTGAAACTTAATGACAATGGCATCACGGAGGAGGAAATCAGATCTCAGGAGTAGAAGATAAGGATGAAGGGTGAAGAAGTCAAGGGTCTTCATTGATAAAGGCAAAATGCAGATGGAAACTTTATTGCAATAGGCAACAGAAGTTATTATTAAGCTGCTAGGGTCTCCAGAGGGGCATATTTCACCTAGATTTGATACATACTCAGAGATATTTTGGGAGACTTGTTCTCCAACATTTATTGTTGTAACCAGAGGTTTGAACCATTGTTTAAACTAGGGTTTTGAGCTGTATTGAGGGCAATCAGAAAGTCTATATATTGTACCTCTATACACTGTAAAACTTTACACATGGGCTACAGAGAGATTTGTAGCAGCAAGAATTTGTAAAGTAACATTTAGAATAGAGGGGCCTTTTAGTTTAGAAGTAGAAGGAGGTCGCATGTGTCTACAACAAGGAGCATGTGGAATATTCTGCCTCCTTGCTGTATCTGTAAAGCTTGTAAGTTTTTTATAATTTGATCAATGAAGCTAAGAGTCATTCAGACATTGTAAATCTTATATGATTGTCTATTTCTAATACAATTGAATCTGGAATTCTGCATCTATCTTCTGAGTGTTTTCTTGCTCTTCATTGTGTTTGAAACATTTTCTCTTAGAGCTTGCAATTTTATGTGTATGTTTGTGAAAATGCTCAAAACTTGCACTAAAGGGTTTTTTGTCTATGGATTTGATCAAATTGTTGTATGATTTATAAAGTGCATAAAAGAATAATTAGATCCTTTGGTAGAAAGAATGATGTTTAGATTAGATCTTTTCTAACTTTTCCCAACCCATCTAAAATACTTAGCTTAAAACGCAGAAATTTAAAGAAAATTTGTCTCATATTTAAAAAGGCATGCATAACAGAGTTGAAAGTAGATAATTTTCATAAATATTTAAGAGGAGAAAGCTACAATAATTCAAGAAAATCCATTAAAGTTTGCAGCCTAGTAACACTTTTATGCAAAAAGGAATGAACAACATGCCGATTTCTATGTTCTTTTGCATAGTTTGAGTCCAGTAAACCAACTAGAAACCCTAAATCATGTAAGGCCCCTTGAACATTACAGCTTCACATCAACCAACTAAATTTGCCCAACAGGTCAAGACCTGACCATATTAAACTTGGGATTAAGCAAATCTTAATCGATTTCTTCATATCTTTCAATTCAGTTTTGGTTCATTTTATGTGAATTTTAACTTTTGTTATGACTATATTAAAACAATCATCAACAATTCCATGTTGGATAGTATTATGGATGATGATTGCATGGATGTTGATTGATAGGAGAAGATGGCATGGATGGTGGATAATGGATTATGCAAAAGCATGGACCATGTGATGGGGGAGATATGTAGGATAGTGGATGAAAGATGAAGAGATGGAGGTATGGGGGAATACCATGTGGTGGAGGGGAACCAAGACCAACGGTTGCACACACTGTGATGTATTTGGAAGCTTGTATTTTGGATGTGGAGTTGGGAGTAATGGGGATCCGGATAGGGGATTTTTGGATAGCCAATTTGGGGTTTTAGGTACCCAAATCAACTTAAGAGTTATGGGATTTTTAGATGGGGAGCGAGATGTTTGAGATTTTGGTGTAGATTGGGAGGTGGATGCCTCATTAGAGTTTGGTGCTTTTTGTTTAGGAATCCACACCATTTTTGTTTTTACTTTTTCTTGTGATGGTGTGGGCTTTGGTAGCCTTTTGGATTTTTGATTTTGCTTGGAAGGGATAACATCTTTAGGTTTTTGTTCTTTGTGAGTCGAGGCATTCAAATTATTACTTTTGAATCCCATGGATTTCGAGGAAGCTTCATGCTTAAATGATGTGTGCTTTTGTTGGTCTTGATTGGGAATTTTAGGGGATTTGTGGGTGGAGAGGTTAAAAGTGGATTTATGGATAAATGGATGAGGAGATTTGAGGATGGGGATATTAGGAGTTGGGAGGATAGGAGAATGAGAGGATTTGTGGATAGGGATGTTTGGCGCTGGTAGGATATGAGGTAAAGTGGGTTTGATAGGGATATTAGGAGTTGGGAGTAGTGGAGGTAAATTTGATGGGGGAAGATGGATGGTCACATGCTTTTGCAAATGATATGACGATGGAGGGGGAATGGCGACATATGATTTGGAGGTGCGATGAGGTGCACTGGATTGGGAATTGGATGAATAGATTTTGGAGGAGGATGTATAGCCAAGGCCATGCAAGGATGAATGGAATGTGGTGTGGATGGGCTCTAAGATGCCTTTTTCATGAAGGTCTAAGCCTTTTCCTTGATAGTTCATATGTTGGAGCATGCGACATGCAATGGGATGTTTGGTGCTTTGGAAACAAGACGCAAGTCCATTATTTGTTAGAGAAGGATAGATGGTGGATGGAAGTTGTTCACCTCCTATGAGGGAGTCACTGTAGATGAAGGTACTTTGTCCAAGTGAATAGGAGGATGGATTTGGGATGAGATTGGTAGATGGAGGTAAAGGATTCATGGGGGATGGTAAAGGGGTGGTAGAAGATGGTGTGAGATCAATAAGTTGATCAATAGATGGGAGGGGATCAGGGATGGGATTAGATGGGATGGTTAGATCTTGATTAGGAGAAGGGGTTGATGTTTCAACATGCTTTGGATTTGTTTCTTGACATAGCTCATGTGTTTGGATAGAAGTGGAAGTGACTTGGATGGTAATGGTAGGTTCTTGGATAGATGTTGTGATAAGTGAGATCAAAATGAAGATTGAAACTAATCTAATGCATAAACAAAATGATTATACCTTCATTGAAACCTCACGAATCCATGCGGGAAGGAGATGCACCCAAGAGCTCCTCAAGATTGTTCCCGTGATCAGTGTGACTAATGTGGATTGCTCAAAGCTTTTCAACACAAATGTAAGATAAGAGACAAGGTGGATGGATAGATTAGATGGGATTGAGGCAAGATTTTGACATTATGGTGGCATGATAAGGAGATTGTGGAGAGATTTTGGCAGAGGTTTGGTGCATGATTTAGTCTCTCTAAAATGGCTTGGAGAGGGTTTCATTTATAGAGTTTTGGGAATGAGAATGGAGGGTCAGGATTAGAAGGTGAGATCAAGGGCTAGGAATCAATGAGATTTAGGGTTAGGATTGGGTTCATAGCCTTGTGACAAGTGTCACAAGGAGAGTGGATGAGGGAGATCAAGGGTTGAAACTTGGTCAATGGGATTGGAGGGCTCTCATTAAAAGTGAATTTTAAATTCACATGGGGAAAGGTGTGGAGGATTAAAATGAATAAAAGATTCATTTTGGGAAGAGGGGACATGACAAGTGAATTTTTAATTCAATTTTATGTGGAGATGTGAAGATGGTACTCTTACATGTGTAAGAGAATGATAAATGAGGTGTAAGGAGGATTTGACCATTTGAATAAAAGATTGATTTTTATTCAAAGGTGCATGGAAGAAGGGGATAAGTAAGGTTAATTGAGTGTTTAGCTTAATTAACCTAAGTCTAGGGGATAGGTAGGCTAGGGTAGGTTAGGGTAGGTCAATTAGTAGACTAGATTAATTAGATAAGCATGATGTATCTAATTAATGAGGATTAGGAAAAATGACAATTTAACTAAATAAATATTGTGAATATTTATTTAATCAAATGAGGATAATGTTGTAAGGTACAAGTGATAAATTAAATGAATTAATTTATCACAAGGAATGGGTAAATGGTCAAGGTAGACAATGAGGGATAAATTAATTAAATAACATGAATTTATTTAATTAATAGGAGGAATAATGAGGGTGTAGAGATATGGAAAATTAGTTTGCGAAGCAAGCCAATTTTAGGTGTCTACAGATGTGATAGGTGTTTGACTTATGGGTTCTTAAACATGGCTACATGATGGTTCTTGACTTATGATAGGGGATTGTTCAAGAGATTTGGTGGGTGTTTGATTCCTTGCCAATAGCTAATGTATGGTATCTTTCATGAGTGTATGGGTTGATGAACAATATAATGGATGGATAATGATGGTGGATGATGTGGGATTAGGATTGGGAATGGATAGGTGGGTGATGGGATTAGGTCGTGATGGTTTGTGGATGGGTTCAAGGATAGGTGTTGGACTAGATGGTGGTGTTGGAGGGGTGAAGGATTTGGGGGGTTCCATTGCTTTGCTTGGTGATGTTCTTTGGAGGAAATCCCACAAGGATTCTTTGGATGTCGTGGGCTTAGGATTTGGAAGATTTGATGGTGGATTAGATGATGTATGGGTGATAGAGGTTGGTGGATTGGGAGATACATAAGATGATGGATTAAGTTTGATAGGATTGGAGGGATATTGTGGTGGGGGGATAGCAATTGATGGATTGTAAGATAGGTATGGTGATGGATTAAGGTTGACAGGATTAGAAGGATATTGTGATGGAGGGATTGGAGGATGGGGATTAGAGGATGGGGGATTTGCATGGGGAGATGGTTGTTGATGTAAGCTTTGAATTTCAGCCATGAGGTGTGCTAGATTGTTCCCTTGATCAAAGTTAGCATGACAAAGGTTGGGGGATGGATAAGTTGGAGGTATTGATTGGTGGGGCAGGTATGATGGCATGGATGTATAAGGAGATGAAGATTGATATGAGGGTAAAGGTTGAAATGATGAAGGTTGATATGATGTGGATGGGGGTGAAATGTAAGATGTTTGTTGATATGATGGAAGTTGGGTAGGGGCTTGGGATTCTCCAATTATGAGGTGTGCTAAGGGGATATCTTTAATGTCATTTTTGCATTTTTCCTTAACATTAGGTTACATGTTCTCATAAATTTTCTAAGTCTTTGTAATTGTTGCATTGCTACATAAGGATCCATGTTGTTGGAGAGGTATGGGATGAAATGGACAATTACGATGTTGGGGATCAAAATTCAAGACCTTAGGATGATTTGATTTTCTTCAAAGGATGGATGATTCTCTATACTTAAGGTGGACTAATGACACTTAAGTAATAGAGTTGATTTGGGTTGATTGGATTGGATGATCAATTAAGGTCTTGATTTTTGGTTGGGTTGATTTGGATTTGGAGTTTGATAATGATGTTGGGGGATTTGGATAATGATTGGGATCAATGTTGATTTTGGATTGGATTTGGAATATGGTTTGGAAGATTATGGATTGATGTTGGTTGGGTTTTGGATGTGATTTGGATGAGATTGGTCAAGTGGATGAGGGAAATGGGATTTAAAATGATGGTGATAAATTGGATTAAGGATGATGAGGGTGACTGAGATAAGATTGAATTGAATGGTTTGGATGATGATATGGCTAAGATAGGTGGTTAGGATGATTAGGATAGATGGGTGATTGGATTAAGATGAAGTGGATAAGAATTATTAGGATGATGAAGATAGATTATGACTAGAGAAGAAGTGGATTATGATGAATTTTGATTAAGCTCAAATAAAGGGATTGAATAAGCTCAATTGATGGGATTCTTGGAAAGCATGCAAACACTTCACACAAGAGAATATAATGGACAAAGGTTTGATTTATGAAAATGTGATAATCAAGCATGTACAACCTAAGGTGAAGCAAGGACAATACTTGTGGAACAAATAAAGGGATTTGGGCCACTAAAACAAAGGTTCATAGTGGGGGAACATCTGGGGGATCGGCACCTTACAAGCATCAGATAAACCACTTAAGGTTTTGACTAGATCTACTAGGGGTTTCATATACATAAGGTACTACTCACTTTCAAGCTAGCATCGAATGGTAAGCACTCATACTGATTCAGACTTGGCTTTCACCTTATCCTTTTTTATATAGCGAACCAGATGAAAGTACCGCTTGGGGTCGCCAATGAGTTCTCCAAACAGATGTGTCTCAAGGGCAGGCCCACATCCTAAAAAGAAAAATAGAATAGAACCATTTCTCTTCACCCAAGATCCCTTTGAAGGCAAGGGGAGAGGATACTTTGATTCTACCCTATGGGATAACACACACGTGCAAGTGCACAAGACACGGCAAACAAAAGCTAATGTTTATTTTAAGCCCAAATTGAAAATGTGCCTAAGGTTGTTTGTTGCAAGCAATGATTAATTTTAGTTGCACCAAAGTCAAATGTTGTCTATGCTAAGGCACACAAAGATTCTTTTTAGGTGCACCAAGATAAAGTGTTTGATTGTAGATTATTTTGCAAGCAAGATTGATTTTATGCACCAAATTTAAGTGTTTTCTAAGCTAAGCACAAAAAGGTTCTTTTTAGTGCACCAAAAGAAGATGTGTCTAATCTACTAAATCCCTACAAAAGATCTTAGTAGTTTCAAGATGATGGTCTTGGATGATCTGAAATACCCTACAAAATAGAGACCCAACCCTGCATAGATCCCTAAGCTAGTACAGAAAATAGCACCAATCTAGAGGCATGATAGTACTAATACAGAAGATAGTGCTAATATAGAAAATAGTGCAAATCCAGAGGCAAGATAGCACTAATATACAATATAGCACCAATATACAAGATAGTGCCAATATACAAGATAGCACCAATACAGAGGCAAGATAGTGCCAATATACAAGATAGCACCAATATAGAGGGAAGATAGCGCTAAACTATGTTTTTGCCTTAGTTTATAGTCTGCAGTGAGAAAGATAGCTCCGAACTGGGTGAGTTTAGCACCAAAATGATGCAGTGATGGTCAAGGGTTTGATTTTAGGAAAAATTTAACATAGTATCCCCCTGTCCTTGGATAAAATCCTACAAAAATAGAGAGCAAAAGACACAAAAGATGTTGAAAAGATGAAAAACACAAAATATGTGAGTCTAAATGATCAAGCAAAAGGCCATGTGAAAAAGGCGCTAATACAGTCAAAAAATGGCATCAAAATTCTAGTAAAATGGTACTATTGTGCAGGAAGATAGTGCTAATCTATAGAAAACACATCTTCACAACAAAAAAACTCACAAGATTGTTAGATTGAGACCTTGTGGGTCTGACTGGGCGTGCCAAATGTGATCTATGGAGTCAAAATGAAAGCCAAAAACACAAATCAAATGCAAAAACAAATGATATACCTTCACATGTGACCCACAAATCTAATATAGGGTGGAAGGAGTTGCACCCAACACTCCATAGATTTACCCAAATGGATGTAGAATGTGGATTGCTCAATGCTTGCTCCACACAATAGGATGAGAGACAATAGATAGATAGAGATTGAGATGGAGATAAGGATGAGAGATGGAGAAGATAGAAATTTTGGCATAGTTTTGATGCAAGAAGAAGTTGTTCCAAAATGGCTTAGAGAAGGGTCTCATTTATAGATTATTAGAAAAATGGATGGAGAGTGAAGATTAAAAGATGAGATCAAGGGCTAGAGATGCGTGAGAATTAGGGTTTGGATTAAAGTCATAGCCTTGTGACAAGTGTCACAAGAGGAGTGGATGAGAGAGATCAATGGTTGAGATTTGGTCAATGGGTTTGGAGGGCTCTCATTATTTGTAAATTTTAAATTCACAAGGGGAAAGGTGTGGAGGATAAAAAATGAATTAAAATTTTATTTTTGGGAAGAGTGGATATGACAAGTGAATTAAAAATTCAACTCATGTGGAGATGTGAAGGTTGAAGGACACATGTACACTTACATGTGTAAGAGGATGATAAGTGAGGTGTAAGGAAGATTTGATCCTTTGAATAAAAAATTGATTTTTATTCAAAGGTGTGTGGGAGGATGGGCTAAGCAAGGTTAATTAAGTGTTTAACTTAATTAATTTGGGTCTACGGGATAGGTAGGCTAGGGTAGCTGATTAAATAATTGCTATTTAATCAACTAGGCTAGGTTTAGGTTGATTAGTAAGGTAGATTAATTAGATAAGCATGATTTATCTAATCAACAAGGATTAGGGAAATGGACAAAATTAACTAAATAAATATTGAGAATATTTATTTAATCAATGAGGATATAGTTGTAAGGTATAGTGATAAATTAAATGAATTAATTGATCACACGGGATAGGCAGATGGTTAAGGGTAGATGATTAGGGATAAATTAATTGAATAAAATGAATTTATTTAATTAATAGGAGGGATAATTGGTGGTGTAGAGATATGGGAAATTAGTTTGCAAAGCAAGTCAATTTTAGGTGTCTACAATTAGATATGGTCGTATGAATTTGTGATGTATGTGGAGGATTTTGTGGATTAGTAGGTATGGATGTGTCTAAGAATGGGTTTGTTTGTTGAGCCTGTTTTTCTAATTTGGCTCATCTTGCTAGTTCGGCTTGATTAGCTGCTTGATGTAGGGCCTTTTTTTGGGCATTGTAAATTTCCATGTGAGTGAGTAGAGGTCCAAGGGATGTTTCCCCATGGGATTTTGATTTTGAAAAAGAGGATTAGATACTTCCTTTTGTGAAGATGATTCAGGAATTGGTGTAGATATAGTAGACATGGTTTGGACGGGATTTGCTTGTGGTCTACCCATAGCATTAATAACATCTTGAAAATGATCTTTATTTCTAATATTAGAGGTATCAAAGCCACAAGTTAATTGGGCTCCCTTTTGAGCAAGTAAATGGAAGTAGTGATCTTGATTAGAGCTAATGAGTTTGTCAATAGCTACCATGGTTTTAGGATCTTGCATGATTTCGTCTAGATCTTGATACCCTTCTTCTTGAGATGATTGACCTCCTAGAAAGTTTTGGTCTTCTTAAGAGGGGTTTTGATTAATGGTATACTCTGTTGAAAGGAGATCACGAGGATGTAATCTATGGTGTATTGTCTAGCTACCATCTCTGTGATATTATCTTCTTGAGGATAGATTGGGACAATGTGTGAGGCCTAGTTTGAGTGCTTGATAATGGATTATTTGGAATGTTTTGATGGTGTTGTTTAGGGTTATTTTTCTTAGCCTCCATGGCTTGATGATACTATTGTCTAGTGGTGACCATAAGATTGTTCAAATGCACTAAAATAGAGATTGGGGATTTGACTGATTTTGGATTGATTTAATTAAGTTGAGATCACTATGCTGGTGGATTTGATATAGGTTGCTTGTGGAGGTTTATAGAACTAGATCAATAGCTAATTTGAATGATTGATTACCTATCACAGAAGTATACTAATGACCTCAAATGATGGTGGATATGGTTAATGGCATTAAATCAACTCAAGAGAGGTTCATTCTCTAAGCTAATGCAAAACCAATAACGGATACTAATTCCTCTTCAAAGACCCAAGAGATGTAATCACTCTCAAATCAAAGACAAACTAGGGAATTGATGTGATCTAGAATCTATGGTGGACACCAAATTACATGGATAGATAAAGTGTGAGTAAGGATTTAGGTCTGTTTGGTTAATCTATGGAGTTGATAGATAGAAATCTCAAGAGGATAAATGGTTTGAAAGTCCAAATTTTATGTATGATGATGGATGAAATGGTCTAATTGTTGATGGAATAGGTCTGACAGTATTGTAGGATGCTAGCTCAGAGGTAGATATGATCAAAATTTTGAGTTTACCGTGTTCTAGGCTAAATGGATGATGGACAGTTTGACAGAGACCAAAAGCATTGGACTGTGGTTCAAAGGCACATTACTGTTTGCCAGAAGTATTGGACTATGTTTCAAAAGCACTTTACTACAGTGCAAAGGCACTAGACTATGTTTCAAAAGCACTGAATTGTGGTTCAAAAGCACGTCAATTAGGTGCAGATGCACATTTTTTTTGTGACAGTGTATTTTTCAAGGTCAAATTTGATAGACTTTGATTGGATTTTGATAGGATTTGCTTTGACAAGAGAACAATCATAGTAAAAAATGTGGTCAAGACTAACACGACAAATAGTGTATGATTGAGGCTCACGAAAAAGCCCAAGTTTTCATGGGTATACCACAATTGACAAATAAATCAAATACTATTTATTCTTAAGGACAAGATTCATTGTGATACATCAACCCACAACTTAGAATCTCCATCAACTCAAGCATCATCACACCTAATGTGGGTGCGTACACTTTTTCATCTTTGTGGGAGAGGATAGATAGGGACCTCTAGGATTGGAAGGATGACCCAATCATCCTTTCCCTGGAAAGCTAAAAGTATCTTATGCTAAGCCAAGGATTTTTGTCTCATTTCAAGGGAGCCTTATGGTGAGTAATCTTAGGGGCAAAACCTTCAATGCCCTTGCATTGAAAATTACTGCAATGTTCAGAGGTAGATCAGGTAGTCACTAGCTATGTGGTTTTTAGTTGCTTTGGGAGATCAACACCTTGTGAGCATCTGACAAGCTATGAAAAGCTTTTACTAGCTTTACTAGGAATGTAATATACCCTACACAAGTGCAAAATTTCTTTCACAAGAGCATTACGTACACATCATTTTGAGTTGGTACCATATGGCAAAGGCTAACACTGGTTAGGACTTGGCTTTCACCTCAACCAATTTATATAGCGGTCAAAAGGAAAGATCCACTTAAGGTCATCCCTTTTGGATGAAACACAATCCAAAAGTAGGCCCTTCTAAAAGATAAACTAAAAGTAAAAGATAGATGAGTCTGGTTTTTTTATCACCCAAGTTTTCACAAGGGGAGAGCATATACCTATCACCTTACAAACACATCATACACATGTTCATTTATTCTATTTAGTAAGAAAAATAACTAAGTGCAACTACCTAACCACAAAAGATTGCAAATGATAGATGTAGATTTTCTTTAATAAATTTAGTTGTTTCTAAGACTTAGTGAAAAAGACTGCAAATCTTCAACATTTGTCCTACAAATATATGTTAGGAAACCTATTTGTTCTGTTTGAGTGATAAGATGCTACAACAAGTTGATTAGTTCCACAAAAACCAAGTGATTAGAAAAATAAAATCAAATGGACCAAAAGCACTTGACTGTGGTTCAGATGCGTGTCAGAAATTACCTGATGCACTAAACTGTGGTGCAGAAGCACTTTGTTTTAGACCAAAAGCACTTAGATTTAGTGCAAATGCACATTATTTTGACTAAAAGCACGTAACTATGTTGCATATGCACTTCAAAAGACCAAAAGCACTTGAAATCGGTGGAGATTCACGTTTTTAATACAGTCCTGTAAAAAACAAGGTTTTATCAAAAAGGTAAGATTGAATGATGATTGAATGATTGGTCGGATGACCCAGGATGTTGATAAGTGATGAGATCTGTAGCCTGCAATCAAGAAAAAAGAAAAAAAACCACCGTGAAATAATAGGTTAGCTCAAAAAAATGTAAGTACTCCTAAATAAATAAGCTTAGGAAGTATAAAAGATGATTGTAGGGAAAATAAATCAACTTACCAAACAATATATGATCAGTTAGATTTCAAGAAAACCTTGTAAAATCAAAAAATAATTTAGAAAATCCACAAAACCATAAGCGTGTTACTGTGTTGCATATGCACTAAACTGTCAACCAAAAGGGCTAGACTATGCGCCAGAAGTGCGTTACTGTCACCTAAAGGCGTGTCAAAGCAGGCCAAAAGCACTTTTTTGTTGCTCAATTGTGCTTTTATGTGATGTTTGTGCTTTTCTGTACTGTACTTCAAAAAATCATTTTTTCTAAAGAAAAACAAAGGTTAGTGGGTCCCACCGAGCGTGCCTATATGCTCAAAATTATGACTCCAGTTGCCTGGGGCTGTCAGGTTGGATTTTAGCATGCACATGAACCCTTTCCCTCCTTTCCATGGGGAGATCCACCACGTCACTCTCACTCACGTGGAATTATCCAATCGAGAGGAGGCGAGACACGGCGAGGGTCTGGCTCATTGGAGAGTTGGACTTCGTGGATAGCGGTTGGCAAGTACTGCGGCCTTTGTTGTTGTGTGCTTAGTTGTATGTTTTGTTTGACTGTTGTTGTAGTTGAGATAACCCTATGACCTGAAGGGTCACTAGTTTCTCTTCTTCTATTTGGATTTCTAAGTTTCCACCTCTATGTGGGTAAGCAATTGTTCTCATTGATGTCCATTTGTCTTTGTAAGTGTTGAACAAGTTCTTGTTGTATCTGGCATTGTCTAGTTTCTTCTAACACCAAGAGGACAAATGGGTCTTCTTGTGGTAGAACAAGTGTTTCTTGTTGTGGTCTTAGATGGATCTCTTGGATCTCATCACGGATAGCCCTCACCCACTCTCCTCTCATTCCTAAGCACATTCGTGAATCAAGATAGAGGTAGTCGTATGATTACTAACCTTAACTAGATCTAGGGTTTTGACCTAGGGTTTGACTTTGTTTTGACTTGTTATTAACTTGTGATGGGATAGAGGGTTTGATTGGATCATTTAACTGTGGTTACCTCGTGATGAAATTGAGGGTTTGCTATTTTGTCTATTCTAGGGTTTCTATATGTATGCAAACTAAATGATATGCAAAACATTCTTTTTGGTATTTTTTAGTATTTTGGAAATAGAAAGTGCTTTTAATCTATGAAAAGAAAATATGTATGCAATTCTATATGACTTTTTTAATGCAAAGTTAACCTATGTTTTTTGTGTTTTCAATGATGTTAATGCAATCTAATCTAATGAAAAGGGAACATGTTTTTTCTAACAATCTAGATCTATGAATATGGAAGCAACTAATCTATCATGCAAGATCTAATTATTAAGGAAAAAGCAATGTTTTACTATTCCCAAGAGCAAATTTGATTCTCTAATTACTATTTAATTAAACAAAAACAATGAAGGAACCTGGAAGAAATGAAGATTTGTTGACTCCAATACCCTCAGCAATCCTTGCAATTAGCAACCTTGAATCTTTTTGTGGTAGTAGGTGATCCTCTTGACAACAAAATGACACAAAGAAGCGAAAAGAAGCTTTGATGAAGCTTGTATGAGCTTAATGAGATCTTGGATTGAGCACAATGGCATAGAATGAAGTAGCGTGATGCTACTTGGTTGAACAAATAAAGCAAAAGGTACCTTCATCCTATAAGAGCATTTGAATGCTAAGTTGGAGATCAAAACTGGCAAGAGTTGTGTGCACAATGAGTTTGCCTCTGTGGAAGAGGTTTGAAGCTATGCAACAACGAAATCTTTGAAGCTTTAGTAAACTAATGAAAGAAAAGAAGAAAGAGGCTCAAAGGCCTATGAAGAAGCTTGAAAAAGATTGTGAAGATGAGAAGAGTATTCTCCAACTTGCTCAACTTGGAAAATAATGAAGAGGTGAGGGGTATTTATAGGTTTGAAGAATGGATGAGAGGTGGGATTGATTGATAAGTTAACTCAATTGATTGATGAGTTAACAAGGATTGATTAGGGAGTTCACAAGGTTCATTACCCAGTGAACTCAATTGATTAGAGAGTGATGAAGCAATGATAGCTTATCACTGAAGAGGAAATGGAGGTGACGGAATGCATGAGATTGATTGAAAAGTTAATTTGAGATCAAATAGAGCTAATTATGCATGTGTGGGTGCATGAAATAGTTAACTCTATACTAGGCATCAAAAATCATGCAAATTGGAAGAAAAACAACAAAAACAAAGAAAAAATGAGTGAGAAACTCGAGTTGTTCTGTGGCTGCAAAAAATGGTAGGGTCACCCCTTTTTCTAGTAGGGTTACCTGGGGCCAACCCCTGGGTCGCCTGGGGAGATCCGTGCTGGACAGGGTCAGAAGTAGAAAAATAGGTTAGGAGATGCAAGAAGAGAAGAAAAGGAGGGCCTCTTCTTCAAGAAACAGGTTAGTCATGTGGAAGAATCCAAATCTCTACTTGCGTCTATAGGATCTCTTGGGGGAGATCTGGAAATAATAGGGGGAGATTTGGATTGGTTCGATGAAACTGAAAACTGAAAGTGGGAGATGGATAAGGAGACCTCTAGAAGGCTTCTAGGAGGTGCATAGGATGAAAAACATAGGGGAAAGGTGAAAAATCACCTACAAGACACTCATAAGGCTTAGGAGCAAGGTTGAAAGCTCAGAAAATGCAATTCGACAAGTGTCGCAACAAGTGTCGAAAAATGTCACAAATGGGGAGAGAGAGAAATCGACAAAGAAGAAACAACACAAGACAAGAAAGAGGACACATCATTAAGAGGCTTGGTGCTTAAAGGACATTATTTCATGCTTACATGTATGTGACAAGGATTTGAATCATCATAGCGGTCCTCATGAAGGCTGTGCGTGATTTTTGTGCTTACATATTTGCCCCCTCGGTGATGGTAGTCTACATGAAAGGTAGGTACCATTCCCAAACTAGGCCTTACCTGTTATCAATTTTCCCACAATTGTACATGCAATAATTAGTAATAGTTTGGCATTTGAATGTATCAAAATGAATAATGAAAACTAAAATGACAAACTTATCATCGATTGTTCAAGTTTGACTAGTTGTTTGCCTTTGTCGGTGAGACCTGTAGGAATGAATGCACACAAAATGATGCACGAAAGATGAAAAAAAAATAGATAACATGTAAGCTAGGGAGGAGAATAAATTCTCCTTTTATTGCAAATTTTGAAGAGCATATTTGATTTTTAGGGATTTTTTATGTTTTACAATTTTTTTTTAAGGTTTTTTTTATTTTTTTGATTTTTCTAATTTTTATGGTTTTTGTGAAGATTTTACAAAGATTTGATTTGATTCTCCTTGAGGTCTTTAGAAGGCCTACATTTAAGAGATTTCTACCCTTGCCCCCTTGTATGGGGAGACTCGTGTACTTGATTACACATTTTTACTCCTTTGACTTGTTGGAGGAGTGACTTGTGCTTAGACATTGTTTTACAGTTTATTGTTACAAGACTTGATTCGATGAGATCCATACATAGCTTTAGTCGACATCTTGTACTTCACTTTCCATTTTGTGCATATGGTTTGTTAGAGATTTTATTTTTCTTATGAGAATTCATACCTAAGATGATCACATATGGATGATGCAATTTTTTTCGTCTTTTTGAGCATATATATATGAATGCAGGTGACGATATGCAGATGCAATAACACAAGAAATGCTGAAATGAAACTTTTACTTCTATGGAATGCCACGAGATATGACATTGATTTTACTGCTTTGAGATTATTTTTCTAATTTTAGCATGAATACAATATGGAACAAACAATGTGACTGCTCTTAAATACAATTTTCAACTCAAGGGATTATGAGTTGTCTTGATATAAGAGACCTATTCAAGGCTATGAGATGGGATTTAGAACTCAAGTGGGGAGCAAGAGTGAAAATGGAATGCTTCTGATCTTAGACTTCACTAAAGGCTAAACACTAATCCTTATCTAGATAAGATAATCTGACAAGCTTTCAACTTAGACAGGTAACAAATTTTATTGATGTTTTCTAGACTTAGATCATAGATGGCAAGCAAGGTAGACCCGGGGTAAAGGATAAGTAGGAAAGAACAAAGGTCCCTAGATAGGAGATGATCCTAGAGACTACTAGACTCTTGGTTTTTCTCAGCGAGTGTGTGTGTGTGTGCTTTGTACCCTTCCTTTTACTTGCTCTGTTAGAATGTCACCCTTGAGGCTTCGAGCTTAGATTGATCTCCACCCAAGAGTACGGACATTCAGCAATCTTCTCTCTTTAACTCTTCTTTTGTATCTCTCTTTTTTTGCTTTTTCCTCTTTTATTATTTTCCTCACTTGACTTTTCTCATTTTTTTTGGATTTTGACTTTTCAAGAAATGAATGCTTTTGGAACTTTTTCTATGCAATGCTTGGATCTCTCAATTCTCACTTATGACACTCTTATTTTGATCACTCATTTTTTTATTCACTCGTATCTTAGATTGCTTCCTTCAGAGTTTTGATCTTCCTGACATTTTTGGCCAAGAAAAATAAGGGGTTGAGCACCACCTAAAGTTTTTGTAATCTGGTTGGACTTCTCTAATATTAGGGAAGAATTGAGAATGTCTACTTGCAAGCTTCCTTTGAACACTGTAGGTTTGAATACTGACTTTGTTTAGACCTAACATCTTGACTCATTAATACTGGGATCAATGTAAAGCTAAGAGCTAGGTTTTGATTAGAGTCACTGGGAATGTAGGGGAATAATGGTGATTTGTAAAAAATGAGGAATCTCTAGGTCCTAAAAGGATGATGTATATCTAGACAACATTAGACTCCTTAGTTGAAAATGTTTGTAATGCTAACATTAAACTTGCAGATCAACCTTTGACCAAACAAGATTCTTGGGTGGCTTCTAACTAGGGTTTGCTAAACCAAATCCCAGATTTTGATGATACGAAACTTTGGAAAAGACTTAATACTATTTGGGCACCGCCTAAGCTGGGGTGGTTGAAACTTAATTTTGATGGTGCTGCTAAAGTTGATGGATGCGCCAGTGGGGGAGGTACATTAAGGAATGAACATGGTGATCTTGTTGCAGCTTATGTCAGAGGACTTGGAAAGTATTCTAACAACTTTGCTGAGACAATGGCCCTCCTCTGGGGTCTCAAAGTGGTGATCTCTATGGGGATTAGCCATCTCCACATATAAGGTGACTCTAAAATCATTTTGGATGCAGTTACCAGTCTCTCTACTTGTGGGTGGAAGCTGAGTGACATTATATCTGATATTCAAACTATTCTCCATGGCATCCCAAATGTCTCTTTCTCCCATACTTATAGGGTAGGCAACTCGGTTGCTAATGGTCTTGCCAACTTTGGTCAGGAATTTTAAATCTGGCAAGTCTGGTGCCAAATTAGTAGCATTCCTGGTCACATTGGAATGCTTATTCATAAGGAGAAGAATGCTATTATTAATGATGTCTAATCAAGTGTCGAGTGATGAGGTGGCGTGTTTTCCCACCTTGTCTAGGCTTATGCATGAGTCTCGTGCAAATTGGCAGTAGCGTCTGTACTCCCTCCATGCGAACTTGATCCTCATTATTTCACTTGTGTTTTGGAACTTAATGTATCATGATTGGTGTCAGATGGGTTTTGTTCATATGAATACCACTTGCTGGATTTCTTTGAAGGGTATTCTGCAACTTAATTATCTTCTCCTGCTAGGTATTGCGGCATGGGCTTTCATTATGGGTGGTGAAAGAATTTGCACTGAACCTAACAAATGCAATGATTTCAAAGATAATGCCATTATCTGGCATTACTGCAAGGAGGGGGCATAATTCCATTCTTGGAATGCCTTAATGGGCATGATGAGTTGTTATCCATCCAGTGTGCTTCTTCGTGGGTTGACAGACGGGTCACCATTGGCAGTGTTAGCTTTGAGATCTTGGAGAAAAGTATTGCAGAGGTGATGGGCTTATCCCTTAAAGGCATTAAGTTGCCGAGAAAGAAGAGGGTTTCTAAAGCATAGAACTAAAAGCTTTTCTTGGGTGACGGCGAAGAGTTGGTTCCCTACTAGGGAGGGTTCGAAAGGGTGAAGCTTCCTCAGCCATGGGCGGACATGTGCTTTTTAATTATGAAGTACTTCATATTGGAAGGATGCTATGCTAGGTTTTATTACTACCATCTTCCCTTGCTCAATCATTTTCGCAAGAATTTGGCTATTTGTTTCCCTTACTACTTGCTTTCTTCTTTAGAGCACTCGGTTAAAATGGTTCATAAGAACTTAACCTCTAGGCCGTTGGAGAAGCCTGTGCCCCTTCACCAAGGCCTCATTCATAGGCTTTACCAATTTCACTTGGCCCTGACACCCCCTGCCACTCTCCATCACCTGGCTGTGGAACCCTCCCCCAATACTCCATTGGCTTCTATCAAATGTGATTCTCTTCACACCCCTGTGAATAATAGTCATGATGGCTCAACTTCGGCCTCTGTGGAAACTAATAGCCCCACTCCTGGGTCTACCTCTACCCCTAAGATGAAGGGCTCTGTTAAGTCTAGGAAGCGGCTTCATCGCCTCTCTAAGCTGGCTGAGGAAGCGGCTATTCTTAGCTCCCTCAAAGATAGTCAGAAGACCCCCAAAGGTGTTAACATGTCTGCTGAAAATCCTACTAAAAAGGCTAGGAAGGGCAAAGGGAAAAGAATTTCCACTAGTGTCAGACGCTCTACCAGAATTGTTGGGAAGCTAGCCCCCCAGGTTAAACTCATAGACTACTCAGAAAGTAATTCTGAGGCTTCTTCTCATGGTAAGGAGGCCGACAATGATGATTTGCAGGAAATTTACATGGAGAGCCATGTTTCTGGGGAGCAGTTTGATGGCCATGACTCTTTGCAGAATGTTTACAGGGATAGCCCTGAGAATGTGATTGGTACTGATAGTGATAAAGAGGAGTTTGACCATCAGAGCCCTGTGGAGGCCTAGTATGATATTGGCAAAGGAGAGGGGAACATGAATGAGCAAAACCCTGCCGGTGCTGAAGAGGTTGAAGCAAATAGTCAGTCTGTCCCTGAAGAGAATGATGATGTCAGGGCTACTACTGAGAATGGCAATGGGAATGAGGGCAGGGATAGTAACTCTCTTTTTGCTGAAGTGACTCAGTTAAAGGACAAGATGGTGGCTCTGCAGCTCAAGATGTCTACTCTTTATAAGTTCATTACTTGCATGATGTGCAGGTCTTCCATGATCAACTTAACCCTTTTACAGGATATTCAACTTTTCTCCCAGGGAACTGACAATGACAGAACATAGGAGCTAGAAAAAATTTTTGAACTTCTTGCTAATGACTAGGAGGACTCTCTGTCCTAGTGTGCCTTCAGCTACCTGGATGTTGGTTTTTTGCTATTGCTTACTTTCTGCTGTTTGTTAGCTGGTGTTTCCTGGGTTTTGGTTCCAGGCTCTTTTTGTTTCCTGAGCCTGTGCTTTTTCTTATGTAATCTCTGTTAAGGGTTCGGCCCCTTGTTTTTGCTGCCTGTTGTAATCAAAAACATTAGACTCCTTACTAAAAAGAAAATAGTACAAGAGCAAGTCACTAACAGTAATGCAAGATGAACAAATGATACAGAAATGCAAGAAACAAATTGTTTTTGACATTTTGATAATTTTATAAAAAAAAAATTGTATTTTTATGTTTTATGATTTTATGAGATGCTAAGATCTTTTCCTTCCATAATGCACAAGAGGTAGCATCATTCTTGATATCTTCCTTAACTATTTCTAGACCTATCCAATTTGGTTTGAACTTCACTTTAAAGTCTTTGCAAGGACACTCGAAGACTTGGTGTGAAAATGTCTTTGTATTCAGTGAGGAATTTTGTGTACTCACATGTTTCATTGTTTGATGATTTTCCCCCTAGCTTTATCAATTTCTTCTCTTGTTGAGTTCCCATGTTTGTTTTGAAATTGTTAAGGGCAATTGGAGTTGGTGTTGACTCTCCTAGTTTCTGTATGGATTTGGGTTCTTCTTCTTCAGTCATGTTTTCAACCATAGGGATGTTTATGTCTGGTTCAATTGGAATGGCCACTAAGTTGAATGGAACGTAAGACTTTGTTGAGTTAGGATTGAAGGGGAATTATCTGGTCACCCCCTTCCATATACAGTATGAGGTCTTGTTTATGTTTGCAATTTGTTTTGATGTCTCTCCTTTTTCAAAAGTGTTGATTTTTGGGTCACTAGTGGTTTCCATGGACTTTCCCTTCTTTTTGACTTGTTCAACTCTATAAAGGCTTAAAGGATCAGGATCCCCTTTGATGATGTGGGTTTGTCCCATGTATAAGAAGTGTAATTCTTGAAATAATGTGGAGGGAATGGCCCTCATCCTATGGATCCAAGGCCTTCCTAGGATCATGTTGTAAGTGGTTTCTTCATTAATGACATAAACTTCAGTTGGGAGGGTTTTGGGACCCAATGTGATTTGAAGATTGACCTTGCCCATGGTTTGAGTGTTTGGGTTATCATGAACTCTAAGGATGGAAGTTTGTTTTGTGATTTGTGTTTCATTGTATCCCATTCTTTGAAGAAGTGAAAAGGAGACTATGTTGATTGTAGACCCATCTTCAATCATTACACATTTAATGGAATAGTCTTGAACTTGGACTATCAGATGGAGTGGGAGATCACCTTGTTTAGCTATGTCATTGTCTGAGGGTGACTTTTCAAAATCAAATGATGAAGAAGAACGCTTTTCATTTGGAGTGTTTTGAACTATATGGCCTAGATCTAAGTCTTTGAGGAGAGCATTCTTGTGTGTAGGAGAACTCTTGATAAGCTCCAACATGTGAAAAATTGAATTGTTGGTGTCATCTGGTTGTTCTGGTCCTTGTATGACACAAATTTCTTGATCTTTATCTAATTCCACAAGGCCTAAGGTGTTTTGATCAAAGGTGTTGGGACTGAGTTCTTCATCTTGTGAGAATTTGTCCATGAATTCTTTTTGTTAATGCTTTGGGAGGTTTGATATGAAGCGATGGTACCCCTGACATGACTTGATATCATGCCCCCTTCTCTTGTGAAATGAGAAATATTTGTCATGATTGTGTTCTTGAGGTTTATGACGATTGTTGTAAGACTTTTTGTTGATTCTCAGGGGATAGTTGCTATTTTTATTTCCCAAATTTGTATGACTATTGTAGTCACAATTGTAGTTCCCTAATGGTGAATTGTTTGTTGACCCATCTACATCTTGATCATTTGTCAAAGATTCATTATTTCTATCATGGTTTATCAACCTTCCATTGGCATCATACTCCCTTCTTCCATTATCAATAGTAGCTTGGTCAATTCTAAGGGCACTTTTAAGTGCCTCTTCATATGATTTGTAAGGGAGTGTTTGGACTTGTTCACATATGTCATTATTGAGAGCATGTAAGAAGAGATCACAAAGTTCTCTATGATCCATGTTTAGTGCACTAGTTGAAGAATAGAGAACTGTCCTCCATTGTGTGATAAAATGTGCAACTGACTCATTGGCTTCTTGTTTGATTGTTAAAAATTCTCATATTCCTATCTTGACCAATTTGTTTATGTCAAAGGCAGCCACAAATTGATCGATGAGTTGCCTAAAAGAGTGGATCGATGCTTCTAGAAGTTGATAGTACCAATCTAGAGCAATACCCTCTAAAGTTTTTGGAAAGATCTTTGCTACTACCCCATCCCAAGGAAGGAGTTCTTGCACTACCATGATGTAAGCCTTGATATGAGAGTTGGGATCACCCTCTCCTTTAAATTTTGGAAGCTCGGGGAGAGGTTGTGGTAGTATAACCTGACGAATGTTGTGGTCAAGAGGCTCTTTTAAATACTCAAGTTATGTTCCTAAGAGGGAGTTATGTGTAGAGTATTTTGTTCCTCCAAACATTATCCCTTCAAGTAGATCTTGTTGCATTTGTTGAAAGAGTATGCTAGATTGTTCATATCCTGAAAAATTTGGATGACTAGATGGTGTCATTTTTATGTTTTGAAGATTGAGTGGGATTGTTTGTGGTTAATTTTGCATTATAGGATTCCCACCTAACTGATTGAGACCTTTTTTGTTGGATGGTGAGGGCAAGGGAGGCCTAAATGTTTCATGGAAGTTTGGATGAGGGGTATTTTTTGTTGCCCCTGGTTTAATTTGATTTCATCAATGAAATGATTTCCCTATGCCTTAGGTTTTTCTATATTGTTGTTTTCATAAGATTGTTCAACACTCCTAGCCTCAAGGGTCTCGATTCATTGGACCAAACTTTTTATAAGGTATGTGAGTGAGGCTTTGTCTTTTCTTTGAGTTTTTCTAGCTTGCGATAGATTGCTTTGTGTTAGGGTTTGAATGACCCCACTTTTCCCTTTTGATGACACTTGACATGTCATGGGTCTTTTATCTTGATGCGCCACATGGAGGGGTTTCTGTACCCCCCAAGTTTCTTGTAAGATTTGCTTTTGATGGCTCACCTTAGTGGCCATTTTCATATCATTGGTTATGGGTTGGTCTTGTTGATAGGTCTTAGACCAAATACTCACTTGAAATGTTTTGATTTGGTCAATGTTGCAGGGATCTTGTTGGATCCCCTTTGAGTCTTTTGAGTTTGATTGATTTGAGATTGAAGCTATTACATCTGCACATGTGCTACTTTCATTGGAGGGGTGATTCCCCTAAGGTTCTTGTAAGTTCTTCTCTTGACAACATACCTCATTGTCCACTTCGATGGCCATTTGTTTATGGCTTTTTATGAGTTGATCATTTTGATGGATCAGAGATTGATTGTTCACTTGTGTTTTGATTTGGTCAATGTTGTCAAGATCTCTTTGGATCTATTTTGAATTTTAAATTTTACTCTAGGGGACATTCCCTTAGAATTTTTTCATGAAACATTGTGAAGTGTGAAAAATGTGAAAGAATCCATCCAAAAAGGATTTGTTCTTCACGTCGGGTTTACCAAAATATGTATGCTCAAAATCATGACTCCAGTTGCCTAGGGCTGTCGGGTTGGATTTTGGCATGCACACGGACCCTTTCCCTCCTTGCCACGGGGTGATTTGCCACATCACTCTCATTCACGTGGAATTAGCTAGTTGAGAGGAGGTGAGACATGGTGAGGGTCTGGCTCATTGGAGAGCTGGACTTCGCGGAGAGGGGTCAGCAAGTACTGTGGCCTTTGTTATTGTGTGCTTAGTTGTATGTTTTGTTCAATTGTTGTTGTAGTTGAGATAACCCTATGACCCGAAGGGTCACTAGTTTCTCTTCTTCTGTTTGGATTTCTAAGATTCCACCTCTGTGTGGGTAAGCGATTGTTCTCATTGATGTCCTCTTGTCTTTGTAAGTGTTGAATGAGTTCTTGTTGTATCTGGCATTGTCTAGTTTCTTCTAACACCAAGAGAACAAATGCATCTCCTTGTGGCAGAACAAGTGTTTCTTGTTGTGGTCTTGGATGGATCTCTTGGATCTTGTCATGGATAGGCCTCACCCACTCTCCTCTCACTCCTAATCACATTCATGAATCAAGATAGAGGTAGTCGTGTGATTACTAACCTTAACCAAATCTATGGTTTTGACCTAGGGTTTGACTTTGTTTTGAGTTGTTTTTACCTCGTGATGGGATAGAGGGTTTGATTGGATCGTTTAACTATGGTTAACTCATGATGAAATCGAGGGTTTGCTATTTTGTCTACTCTAGGGTTTCTATATGTATGCAAACTAAATGATATGCAAAACATTCTTTTTGGTATTTTTTAGTATTTTGGAAATAGAAAGTGCTTTTAATCTATGAAAAGGAAATATGTATGCAATTCTATATGACTTTTATAATGCAAAGTTAACCTATGTTTTTTGTGTTTTCGATGATTTTAATGCAATGTAATCTAATGAAAAGGGAAAATGCTTTTTCTAACAATCTAGATCTATGAATATGAAAGCATCTAATCTATCATGCAAAATATAATTATCAAGGAAAAAATAATGTTTTACTATTCCCAAGAGCAAATTTGATTCTCTAATTACTATTTAATTGAACAAAAACAATGAAGGAACCTGGAAGAAATAAAGATTTGTTGACTCCACTACCCTCAACAATCCTTTTAATTGGCAACCTCGAATCTTTTTGTGGTAGCAGGTGATCCTCTTGACAACAAAATAATACAAAGAAGTGAAAAGAAGCTTTGATGAAGCTTGTATGAGCTCAATGAGAGCTTGGATTGAGCACAATGGCATAGAATGAAGCAGTGTGATGCTACTTGGTTGAACAAATAAAGCAAAAGGCACCTTTGTCCTATAAGAGCATTTGAATGCTAAGTTGGAGAGCAAAATTGGAAAGAGATGTGTGCACAATGAATTTGCTTCCGTGGAAGAGGTTTGAAGCTATGCAACAACAAAAGCTTTGAAGTTTTAGAAAACTAATGAAAGAAAAGAAGAAAGAGGCTCAAAGGCCTGTGAAGAAGCTTGAAAAAGCTTGTAAAGATGAGAAGAGTATTCTCCAACTTGCTCAACTTGGAAAATAATGAAGAGGTGAGGGGCATTTATAGGTTTGAAGAAAGGATGAGAGGTGGGATTGATTGAGAAGTTAACTTAATTGATTGATGAGTTAACAAGGATTGATTGGGGAGTTCACAAGGTTGATTACCTAGTGAACTCAATTGATTAGAGAGTGATGAAGAAACGATAGCTTATCATTGAAGAGGAAATGGAGGTGAGGGAATGCATGAGATTTATTGAAGAGTTAATTTGAGATCAAATAGAGCTAATTATGCATGTGTGGGTGCGTGAAATAGTTAACTCTATATTAGGTATAAAAAATCATGCAAACTAGGAGAAAAAGGGTGAAAACGAAGCAAAAATGAGTGAGAAATTTTTTTTTGCAGCTACAAAAATGACAGGGTCGCCCCTTTTGCTAGTATCTAGGGGGCAAACCTAGGTAGCCAAGGGGAGATCTAGGCTGGACAAGGTTAGAAGCAAAAATATAGGCTGGGAGATGCAAGAAGAGAAGAAAAGGAGGGGCTCTGCTTTAAGAAACAAGTTAGTCATGTGGAAGAATCCAAATCTCCACTTGTGTCTATAGGATCTCCTAGGGGAGATCTAGAAATAATAGGAACTTTGGATTGGTTTGACAAAATTGAAAACTGAAAGCAGGAGATGGATAAGGAGTCCTATAGAAGACTTCTATGAGGTGCATAGGATGAAAAACATAGGGGAAAGGTGAAAAATCACCTACAAGACAGTCACAAGGCTTAGGAGCAAGGTCGAAAGCTCAGAAAATGCAAGTCGACAAGTGTGGCAACAAGTGTCGAAAAGCATTGCAAATAGTGAGAGAGAGAAATCAACAAAGAAGAAACAACACAAGACAAGAAAGAGGACACATCATCAAGAGGCTTGCTGCTTAAAGGACATTATTTCACACTTACATGTATGTGACATTAATATAAGTAAGTGTATAGTTAAAATTGAGATTAATATAAATCAAAACAATGATAACAACTCAATCCTATAACATCAAAAGATCAATCTAAGAGATAACCAAATCAATAAATAATGCAAGTAATAATCAAAAGCTATCACCTAGATTGTATTGATCTCTTAGATTTATGTGGATTGCTCAATACATCGCGTACCCATGGTTGCAACAAGCGGATGTAGATAAGTACTCAAAGTGCTCAAAGATACAATATGTACTCAATGATGTGATGAATGGTCAATGCGCTATAGGGATGCCTAAGAATAAATGATTGAAGAGGATTTGTTATGAAGGAAAGGGGGTATATATAGGTTTTAGGGTTAGATTGATCAACAGTTGAGATAATTCAATGAAATGGATGGATGAGATAAATTAAGAGCTAATGATGAATGTGCACACGACATGTGTCATGTAGAAATTTTTTTATTGAATTAATTACTTTTTTCACTAAAGATAGGATTTGATTTCATAAATTAGAATGTTTTTTTTCTAATTTATGAGTTGATGATAAAAATAATAAGATTAAAGCCAATTAACTCAACTTTAGATTTGCTTTTTGAAGTTCTAAAAATAAGACTAATTGTGCACATAGAAGAAAATGATATTTTTGGAAGATGTGAAAGATAATTGAGAATTAAATAAATAAATTTATTTAATTATTTGTGCATGATTGAAGAATAGACAAGATATGAAGATTTAAATAAATTAAACAAATAAACTGATTTAATTTATTTTACATGATAGAGAAATATAAATAAAATATTGATTTTATTTATTTTTAGAAGATAAAGTCAACTTAAATAAATTAGAAATAATTTATTTAAATTTAGAAGAATAATTGATTAATTAAATAATTAAAATTATTTAATTTGGAGGAATTAAGTGGATTTTATTGAAATCGATTAAATAAATAGAATTTATTCCATTAATGTTGAAATTAGGGAAAATAGAGGAAATTGATGAATTTGATGCAATTAATTAAATAATTAGCTTATTTAATTAATGTTAAATGCAAGTGATTTGGGAAAAATTGATGTATGCAAGTGATGCGATGCCAAGGGTCATTTTTAAGTGTCTACAAGAGCTATAAAAGCTCTAGACAAAGATTATGGAGCATTTGTGGACTCATTATCAATTGAATAAGCTTCTCCTTTATTAGTAGGTTCCAACTATGTGGGGGGTGTCCAAGGTGTGTAGGTTTCTTTAGGAGGTTAAAGTGGTACATAAGAGTTACTCACCTCTTGAGTTAAAGGCATGTGATTCACTTGATGAAATAACTCTTAGTGGTGTCATAGAAGTATATCTTTATGATATTTCTTCTCCAGAATTAGAAAAGGCACTGGATCCACCTCTCTTAGATCTAGTGTTGTAGTTTTAAATTATTCTTCGATCCTAAGCCACTTCATTATTGGAGGAAATTTGCCTATACTTTGCTTTGTTGAGATAGTTTGAGTCTCTCTTGCTCATCATTAGAGAATAAATTGATAGTACATACATCTAAGAGGAATTATATGGGGCCATCTCTTTCCAACAATTCCATAATCTTGGTAGTTGTTTCTTTTAGAACCACCTATTTTTCTTTGATGAATCTCCCTTCTTGAAAGTTCTTACTTTTGCATTGTTCACTGTCTCACTAGATTGTTCTACCTTATTTATATGTATTGACTAGGGAATTGGGTTTAGAATGGTAATTTTATTTGTTGACAACTCGTAGTTGATAGGGATACTTGTATTCTATTTGGTTGCATCCATCTTGATCATGTTGAAAGGTTCAGGATCTCCATTTGCAACATAGATCTTCCCAAGGTGTAAGAATCAAATCTCTTGGAACAATGTGGAAGGTACTAAATTCATCTTATGAATCCACAGTCTCCCCAATAACAAGTTATAATCAGTATCATTATCAATGACATAGAATATCATGGGAAATATTTTGGGTCCCAAGGAGACTAGGAGCATAACTTTTCTAATCGTTTCTACCTTTAAGCTATCATAACCTCTCAATGTGTCTTAGCATGTTGTATTGTTGGTGTTTCCATATTCCATCCTTTCCAAATGAGAATATGGGACTACGTTCACAACAACTCCATCATTGATCAATGTCCTCTTTACACAAGCATCATAAATCCACACTTGTAAGTATAATGTTGGATCCCCCTTCTTGGTAGCTTAGCCTCTAAAGGCATTTTCTTAAAGTCAAGAAAAAACCTTGGATCTTGTAGCATGGTGTTTGGTGGGTTCATGTCAATGTTGAATTGATTAATTTGTTCATCAAAAGGAGGAGTGATTCAATCTAAATACTTCAATCCTATTGCTTGTAAAAGAGATGACCAATGTGATGGAGAATTTTTTAGAAGATTTATGAAAGAAATATTAGCATATATGTCTTCATTAAATCTTCTATTAAGTCATAAGGTCTGATCAGGGTAGGTGTTGGTTCTAAAACTAAGACTATTTTTTCCTAAAATTCAACTCTTTGTTCAACACTCAGTTTAACATTTTCCTCATAATGTACTATTTCTACTAACCTTAGCATTCTCATCTCTCCTTTTGGGCCTAGTTGCATAGAGATATTTGACTCTGAGATTTATGGGAGGTTAGTTGATCCTAAAATAGTTGTGTCAAGGTCACTTGCTTCATCATTCCTATGGGTCAAAAAAAGGTCTTGGAATATTTTCATATCCACATTCTATGGTGTGATAGGATCTTGTGTTTGCTTGGCATTGTTATTGTTGTTATTTTCCATGATCTCTTGTGGATTAAGGAACATTTCAATGAATAATCATTGTTCATCTTTTGCTAACCTTGCTATGAACCTATTGTATTTTCTACATGACTCATGCTATGCCCCCTTGTCCTATGGAAAGATAAAAATTGATTGTACCCATAAGGTGGGTGATCATATCTATTATCATTCTATTTTTAGTTCCATGGATGTTGATTGTCTCTTTAATAGTAACTCTTATTTCAGGGATGATCCACAACATTTATATTTTGAGGGAAGTAGTCTATCCCATTATAGTCATCTCTCCCTTTGTTTCTTATTGGGGGTTTGTCTGTCACCCCATCTATGGTCTCATTCTGGATTTTCTTTAAAATCTTAATCATGGAAGAGTTATTTCCATTGTTACCATTGTTGTCTACTTGAGTTATTAGCCACATGTTTGCACCATAAGTCTTTTCCCACTATTGATCACGGCTTGGTTAATTCTTAGCACACTTTCTAAAGATTCTTCGTAGGACTTATATGGTAATTTTTGTACTTCTCCTATATCCCTATTGAGGGCATGCAAGAAAAGGTCACATAGTTCTTTGTGGTCCATATTAGGGGTGCTTGTTGAATAGTATAACACTTATCTCCATCGAGTGATAAAATGTGCCATTGATTCGTTCACATCTTGCTTCACTATTAGGAATTCATGTATTCCTATCCTAACTACCTTGTTCATGTCAAAATCCATGAAAAACACTCTTATGAGTTGGAAAAAAGTGGATGGAGGCTTCCAGAAATTGATAATAGCAATCCAAAGCAATCCCTTTGAGAATTTAAAGAAAAATTCTATCTACAACCCCATCCCAAGAAAGGAGCTCTCTTATGGTAGTTGTGAAAGCTTTTACATGATAATTCGGGTCTCCCTCCCCTTTGAATTTGGGTAGGTCTGGGAGATGATGTGGTAACAGTATGTTGCATGTATTGTGTTCTAAGGGCTCTTTCAAGTATTCAAGGTATGTTCTTGAAAAAGTGCTATGAGATATTGGTTTTAAGAGCATGGGCCCTACTGATGGGATTTGTGGATTTGACCCATGATATATAGACACATTTGTGTATGTTGGTTGAGCTTGTGGATAATTATGAGAAAATTGGAAGTTATGAGTTGGATAGTATCCACCTACTTGTAGAAGTTGTTGAATTATATCATTAATTTCATTGTGTGAATTAAAATTCAAATAAGGGGAATTTTGAATTGCCCCTTGCTCCTCTTCGATCCTAGTGTTGTGTGAGTTTACTTGCATTCCATTTCTTGGATCATTTTTGTCTCAAGGATGTTTTTCTATCCTTGTAGCTTCTAATGTCCTAATACATTAGACTATGGTATCTATGAGGTTGGTAGGGGTTGCATCTCCCGTTCTCTATGTTTCTCTGATTGGTTGTGAATTTTCATGGTTTCCTCCATTTGTGTGCTCTCTCAAGGAAATTTCTAATTGCTCAGCCTGATGTGCAATCTGTAAGGCCTCTTAGGGATCCCTATCTTCTTGCAAGTGTTTCTCTAACCATCTCACTTCATTGTTGAGTTGTGTCGCTGTTCCTTCATGGCTAGTTGATGGTTGATGGATTTTTGATCTTATGAGCACTCGGCATGCTCTACCATGGTTAGTGTGTATTTGTTGAACTATATATCCATGTTCCCAAGAAGGATTGTTGAATGTGAGAGAGTGATGAGTCTCTCATCTATCATTATTGTGATCTTAGTATTCAAATTGTATTAGTTGGTGATTGATGCCAATCAATTAGGTGGCACATATATATCAAATGAGGGTGTTTTAGGTTCTCTAGAGGGAATGTTCTCTATATTTCCTTTAGATTTCATCATATTCAAGGGTAAATTAAACACCATAGAATAAATGGAATGAAGAGCAAAGAGGATGAAGGATACAAGTGAAATGAAGAGAAAATTGACAAAATGAAGTATGAAATGATGATGGAAATCTAAAAAGATTCCCACCAAATGGTTTTGCTCTTTATGTTAGGTTCACCAAAATATGTATCATTTAGAGTGTGATCCAGATAATTTGTGGGTGAGTCACACTATAGAATGACACATGAATCATCTTCCTTGCTACAGGAAACCTCCTAGTCACTCCTACTCACATGGTAAGGGCCAATGGAGTAGAGGTAGGACTAGGGGATTGTTCTACTCTCTTTCTTGAGGGAGTAGAACATCACAGATGGTAGTTGGGTTTTGTGCTATGTGTATGTTTTGATGATTGTTTTTATGGAGATGTTTGATTTTAGTTGTTTTTAATAATTGTATGACCTGAACGATCATGAGTCTTGATTATCCTAAGCCTAGCACAAAGGTTGTTTTGTTTGTTGATGAATCAGAGACATTCTTGTCTCCTTTCTTTATCTCGTAAGATTTGTTGTATTAAGGGTTATTGGTCTCTAATGCACTATTGATGTTCTTATTCTTCCCTTGATTTTTCTATTTTTTGTTGATGTATTGGATGCGGTTTGAAGTTCTCCCCAATCTCTTCAAGGATGGATTGTATCCGATCAGATTAACTAATGTCTAGGCACATTGAATGCTTGGAAATAGGGGGAAGTCTTGTGTTTCATGTTGTTTGTTATTGAATGTGTTGAATTTATCTTGACGTCATGATGGAATCAAGGGTTTCTCCTTGTTTGAATTTTTTACTTGAGCTATGTTTACCTCATGATGAGATCGAGGGTTTGTTCATATTTTTCTCTAAATTTTCCTAATGTTTTTGTAATTTTATTAAAAATGCACTCTAAATGTATGCAAAATGATTTTGTTTCCTTTTTCCCAAATTAAAATATTGTCTAATTACCTAAGAATTGAAATATGTATGTAATCTATATGTATTTTTCAATATGCAAGCTAATTCTATGATTTTGTCGTTTTCATGGAACAATTTTTTAATCTAATCTAACAAATTGAAATTGCAAATGAAAGTAAATGTAATCTAATAAATGAATACAAGGCTAATCTAATTAAATCAAATGCAATGTTAATCTATGAAAGATAATAAACAACCTGTTAATGAAAAAAGAAAAGAAATTATTTACTTTTCCAAGAGCTAGAATGTGAGAATTACTATTAGATAAGACATAAGAACTTGGTATGAAGAATATTTCAATTCTTGTCTTGAGCACTCAAAATTCCTTATGGAAAACCTCTCTTCCTCTGTAGTAGCAAGGTCTTATTAGCAACAGAAATGAAGATGGGAGTAATTGAAATCAAATGGAAGCTTTGATGCTTTGAAAAGAATCAGGCATGAGAATGCCTAAGAAGAACTATAGCTTGGAGATATGGAAGCTAATGCAAAATCAAAAGGCTCACAAGGTCCTACATGAGTATAATAATGTTATAGAGATAATTAGAAAATCAAGAGCAACTATACTAAATTTGCCTCCCTAAGTGCATAGAGGATGGGGGTATTTATAGGTAGAAAATCATCACCAAAGGTGGTGGTGATTGGGGAGTTAACAAAAATAGATTGGAGAGTGATATGACCTTGATTAACAGTGAACACTTATTGTAGAGGAGATCACAGGAGAGAAAATGAAGTTAACACTTGACTGATTGCAAGACAAATAAGATAGGTTTGGAGATGCTATTGGGTTGATTGGGAGTGTTGAATCAATTAGGAGTTGGAAATTACTTAGAGAAGAATACTGACACAATTAGGGCTCAATTTAGAGAAAATTTGGGCTAGAACTGGATGAAAGCGTGTATGTTAAAAGATGATAGGGTCTCCCCTTTAGGGAAGTGGGTCACCCCTTCCACCAAGGAAAGTCACCCCTAGGGATCCTGCTTAAGTTATTGGGTCACCCAGGGAGATCCTGAAGTCATAGGGGACAACCCATAGAGGAGGTTTTGCACAAGTGGTTTCTAGGATGAAGAATTATCTAGGAGGTTCAAGAATGGTTTTAGAACCCTAAAAATAGCCATAGGGTCTCCATAAGGTGGATCACCCCCTTTCACTAGGGAAAGTCACCCTTGGAGATCATGTTTTAGTTGTAGGGTCACCCGGGGAGATCCTATAGTGATAGGGCAACCCAAAAAGGAAATATATGACATGAAAACTGAGGTTATGGATGGGATAGGGAGGTTAATTAGATGATTCTAAAGGGATGAAATGATTGCACAAATACCTCTAAGGAACATAGATTTCCCCTCTTGTGAAGTATATTGATGAGGTTATTGGGGCTAGAAAGTGACAAGAGAGATTTAGAAAACATTGGTCAGAAGGCAAGCTAGAAGGTGTGCAGGACTATAGAAGGTTAGTCTAGAGGTTATAAAAGAACAATCAAGATGAAAAATAAACAAAAACACATCACCAAGAGGAATACTGTTAAGTGGTATTTATATATTCATGCTTACACATGTACATGATTAGGACTATATCTCATCCTCAGGTTGCCATGTAGGCCTATGCATCTTTTTCATACTTACAGGGACAAGGTGTAGGTACCATGGGACTTTGAAAACAACATGTTTGTGAAAACAACATGGACTAGGGTATAGACACAATGGGTGTTACCAACGTGTTGCCTACATTGAAAAGATTCATAGACCTAAAAACACAAATCTTAGTTTGAAAATACTCAAAATCTTATAAAATAGATGTAACATACCATCTCATACAACTTGGAATTACTCACAAAATTTACTAAGAAAGTAAATGATTTTGTTTAAACATGAATGAAAATTTGATAATATCAAAGAATTAAATACATATGTTTTCTGAATATTTTTCAACCTTGAAAATACATTATATTCAAAGATAGAATCATAGTGAAATCATATCACTTTACAATTACAAACAATCTGCACTTGGAAAAAAGAATAGTTTTACATAAGTTTGAAAGCATGTCATAAAATGAAGTACACTGCATTTGTAATCTTGGTATCTGTCACACAAGTCTCAACAAGTCTTTTGCTATAGAGGGAGAGCATCATCTGAGTGCTTTTCCTCCAATCACAGACCGATGGTCCCTCACTCATCTTCCATCTGGAAGTGGCTCTACCCTTCATGAAGAGTATAGACATAAAGAACCAACATGTTTCCATCTGAGTTCTAGTGTTGTGTCCTACATAACTCGATCAGCCATACAACTCTAGATAATCTTCTAGATAAGTATGATCATTTTGACAGGTCACACAATTCTAGACACGGTGAACCGACTAATGCATGTAAAGAAAAATGCATCACTTTGGCCAAAGTTTCTATATAAATAGATGTTTGCAATAAACTTAGTCATGTGTTCACACACCTCTAACTCAACTTGGAAACTACCTCATCCTACAGTTTGACTAGCTTGACTAGAACTCTAGACATAAATTGTCTTGACTAAACTCAAATCCTAGTCAATCTGACTTAGAATTAATCCTTAATCTAAGATTAATATAATATAAGGGTTTAGGTGACTTTAACCTTTCAAAGAGTCCCTTGTTGCATAGTTGCAAATACTAGGGTCTATGACTTCCTTTCATTCTACTCAATGACTCAAAGATTAAGCACTCTTATGTTATATAACAAGTTTTGACTCTATCAAAACTCATTTAAATTTATCAAGCTGCTTCTTAGACTCTTCCTAATTTTTACTATCTTGATCTATCATGGTTTCTTGACCATACATATACAATAGACTAAATCAATGTCATAACCGAATTGAGAGTTTTTAAGTTTTCTAAACCCTTTTGGTTTGATTCTAGGGTTTAACTTCTCTATCCCAAATTCATTGGTATAACAAATACTATTGTTTACCCAAAAGTAAAAGTTTATAATAATATAACATGGAAACAAAAAGCCTCTAATCTTCTCTTGACCACTTGGGCATTGTTTGAATTCACATTTCTCATAACATGTAAAAACATAGCACATGAGGTATGCCCTCTTCATGTAAGATCTTAATGAATACTATCATTTTCAGAACTAATCTCTTGACTAAGTCAATCTTTCAACCTAGATAGGTTTGAGTCTACAATAATAATATTATCAACCTCTTGGGCTTCTCAAGTCCACCGACTCTTTATATAGGATAGGTTTTGAACTCATATAGAATATCCTTCGAATATCACGATAATACTTATCATTGTTGTAGAATACTTATGTGATAATTTATCACTATCCTTGGGTGTTTCTATTTTTATTTATATCATTTCTATATATTCTACAATAAGTGTATATGTAACATAAAATAGTTGGATTGTAAACAATATAAAACTTATACAATTTTACTCCTCACAGCTCCTAGGTTTAAATCAGAGTTCGAGTAAGGTTTAGTCACTACAAGTACACATAACTTTATATAGTTATGCACTAAGACCATAATAGGATAAGTCTACAATACATTGAGTTCAAAAGTGAGAACAAATATCATTCTTTCTATGGATGTATATGCTATCTTTCTACTCATATTTGATGTTTGATACATAAGGGAAAACTAAGTTTGTTCAAGTGCATACACAATATGAAATAGCTTTCTGTAGATCCAGAATCCTTTGAATCAATAGAGTTATTCAAACTCATATACCATAGTTCATTATCTTCAAAAATGACTAAGTTAACAACATAATAACTTTTATGAGTTCGATAATACAATACAATGCCATGGAAAGTTATCTTCTATAGCATCCTAGTAGTAAACTGAAACATTCTATGGCTTCCCTTCTATGGTTTAAACTATTGTTCAAAGACATTTATTATTGATCATATGACTGGACTCTATTGTTAAAATCACTCTAAGTTCCATTTCATAACTAGACAAGATAATTTATCTATCTTTGGTATGAAACTATGTTTGCATAGTTGCCATGATCTTAAAATCACTATTTTACATGAATCTAAATACTTTGTTCATTAAAACAACTCTATAAGCTTCTATAGAATATTTTTTCATAGTCTAAGAATAAAATAATAATTTTAAATGAGATAAACATACCTCTGTTACCCATACTATATTATGCTTTCCTATGTGTTGATTCACTTTTTGCATATGCTTGGTGATCACTGCTCTCTCTCACTACAGATATGGTAACAATGATCTCTCTCTGCACTATCCTTGCGAGTCTAGAAGGTCATAGAGCTCTTTCTTACTTTAGATATGATAATAGTGATCTCTCTGAGAAAATGAAATGATAACAAAGCTTCTCTCTATGGATATGAAATAAGAATAGAGCTCTTTCTCTGCTAAAATTGTTTCTCCCATGGTTTCTATATGAGATCAAGCTCTCTATATTAACAAAGTTCTTCTAATCTACTTGGTCCTACACTTAGTACTCCTCTCACCATTATATTAGCTTTATCAATTACCTGATACAAAACAAATGATCTCATCCTCCCTTTATCTATCCTTCTTTCATGATAATATAACATTTTAAGGCTTTCCTCTCCCTTACTCGTAGAGATTCCTTTTTGAAATCAAGCCTATTATCACTCTCCACAGTGCATGAAGTTTAATGGTGGAGTGACTAGTCATTAAGACCACTCCCCAAACTAATTAAAAGTTCCTCCACACTCTCCAATCCATCATCAAGTAAAAGGGGTCTAGCATCCTTAACTTAACAAGAAGTGGTTGCATTTAATTTATAATTATACCACATTCCTTAAGAAGCTCATCGTCAACAAATCAAATAGGTTAAAAATAATAATTCATTTTATATAATATATATAACAACATAATGTAGGTGTATACTATGTATACTTATGTTGTTTCTATCACTCGACAAGATATGATAATGGGGTTGAGGTATTCTCCCCCTCTCAAAATTGCTTAACGCCAAAATAAATAGGTTATTATAATGGAATTCCAATAAGAAATTATCGATAATGAAATTCTCTTGAATATAATCTATATACATATCACATAGGAATTAATGGCTATTGACCATTCTTTATCGATGGTCATACTATCCAGACATAGTTTTCGACAAAACCTAAGTTTAATGGATCTAGTTGACAATCAACAATTTGTCGAATCAGAACCAAACTTAGACCAATTGGTCAAACACAACTTATCAAACTTGACAAAGGTTCACTAAACTATGAAAGCATGAATATTAGATGGAAAAAATCTATTCTTATCCATATGTCTATTCTCTTCTCTCCGATGATGCTCTCCCTCTCTTTCTCAGAGGGTGGAAAAACCTGTTTCTTGGTTACAACTTGTAATCACCCAACTGGGATTAGTGTATCATTAGTCAATTCATAAACCTTATGAAATCATAACATCTTATAATCACATGTCTAAATTCTAATCATATAAACATAAAATCATGATATCATTGATTTTTCCTGACATTTTCATTTAACATCAAATCATTAATTCATGCATAATTAACTACTAATTACATGCAAGTAAAAGTAAATCATAGTCAAAATTTGGGGTGTGACAATAGATGTTATCCAAGACCTCAAAGACCACACACAAGCATAGCCTACAAGCCAAGGTCAGTGCAAAATCCAAATAGAACCAAAATCTTGCAGAAGACAACTCAAACCTCACAAAGGAACAATCCACAAACCCTAACTAAAGATGAATAAAATGACCAACAAAATGATGAATAGACTCTAATAAAAACCTAAATAGTAGAAAGGGAAATGTTAGAAAACCTTAGGGACCTAGAAACCTATAATCAAACAAGGTTAAAGACTTGAAGAAGACTAAATGATATGGGTGCAATGGGCCAGGGTGCAAGCAACATGGGCTTTTTCCAACATCATGGCATTTGTGCAAATGACGTAAACTAGGGAATAGACACCATAAGTTTTCACTAACATGTTTTCCTTGAAAGGGTTCAAACAAGCACTAGGAAAGGTAGAAATGCCATGAAGACTTGTACAAATTCTAGGACATAGTGAAAAGACACCACAAACCTAGAAACACATATGAGAACACCAAAATCCTATAAAAAATACAAAATACACTAAAAACAAAGGATTAGTATTGGGACAAGGTCCGATTGTGCATGTTAGAAATGTGGATGTCATATTTGAGATAAAATGGGAAGAGCTAGATGCATAGACAAGTAATAAAACTCAAAACTTAAATGAGACTTACACCTTTAATTTAAGCTAAAATGGAGAGTGAAACAATAATGCAAATGCAAGAAACAAGAATATTATACCTCCATTTGACTTAGTGGATGTGCTCCAATGTTGTGTAGATATGTTGTGATGTAATGTGGATGCTCTTTGCTTTATATTACTCAATTTGGTAGCATGATAATGAGTTGGACATGTAGTTACCATGCATGAGGATTCCTTTGTCCATTGGGTAAGCCTCCTTCAATAGACTTTCCCATTTGAATATGGACAGTTGTGATTGAAATATGAGATCAAGGGTTGAGATTGATTTCATAAGGATACTTATTATCATATTGATAAGTGGCATAATGAGAGGCCTCACGCAAGATGGAGGGCTAGGATTTTCTTAAAGTGTAGGATGAAAGGAGAAGAAATGATGTGGGAAGAGGAAAATCGTTCAAGTGGATGATGAAGATTGAAAGAAGGAATCAATGGTCAATATTGACCCATGTAGCATGCTCACATGTGTGAGAAAGGAATGGGGAAAAGTGGCCTAAAGATACATGTAGGCAAGTGGAGGGCCCATATTGACTTAGAATTTAAAATTGATGGTGTATATTAAAGGATAATATCTTTTGGATTTTAGTGGCATGAGATGAATTTTAAATTAGAAGAAAGGGGGAAATGTGATTAACTAACCTAATTAATTCAATAATCATGTATTATCTAATTAATTAGTTGGAGGAATATTTAGGCTAAGATTAATTAATTAGGTGTGTTTAACTAATTAATCTTAGGGATGAGAAAGGGGTTAATTGTGATGGATATTGTCCATTAGTTGATTAGACTAGTCACATTAATTGTGACATGGTGAATGGTTGATTAAATTAGTTGCAATAATTACATGGAATTTGGTTGAATTAGGATACTTGCATTGTCTTAAAATCAATTAAATTGGCTGTCTTAGTTAATTACAACATAGGAGGAAAATGTTTAGGCTAGCCACATTAATTAATTGCGACATGGGATTAATCGAATGGCAAAAAATGGTTAGTTTGGGAACAATTATAGAAAATTGATGTGGGGGGATTGGAATAGACTTAGGTGTCTACAAAAGAATTAACATATTTTTGTGCCACAACAGAGTGATGGAAAAAAAATTCTAATGGACCCTACCTGCAACCATTTAGCATGAGATTTTTGTCTCCACATGATTTCCTCTTGAAGCTTAGTTTTTTTCTAAATAATTTTGAATTTTGGAATGCAAAGCTAAGAAATCCTTAAAACCTTAGATCTCCATCAAATTAGATAAAATATTTCTTTTCTTGTAAATAATATTATCACATGAGGGAAAATTCTGTTCTTTGAGGTTTTGTTTGACAAACCATAATTTGCAGAAAAACATACTGAGTTGTACTATGATGAGGTTTACCTTATTGCCACCAAAGTCTAACTTTAATTCCAAGTCATCTTATTTAAACCAAATGAGCTCAAATCCAAAATGTAGTGCAAAGCTATGGGCTAGTGATCCAAACCTACATTGTCTAGGATGGAAGAAGTAAGTTGAAGGCACTAATAAGGCCAAGAATCACTTGCCAAAAAATTGTCTAAACATTTTGTAATGAAAACATCCCTAAGTTTGATTTTTCCAAGTAAAAGAGCTATTGCTATGAGGAATATCCATTAACTAAAGATGATTAATGTTCTAAAGAAAGAAGAGTAGGCTAAGGGAGGATAGGAAGTCCACCCTTTTTTAGTAAGGGATAACACAACATTGTTCAAGTCACCTCCAATAATCCAAGAATAATTCTGGGAACCTCCTCTATGAACATGCATATCATCCTAGAGTCTAACCTTACCTTGAAGATCTTGGGGAGCATTACAATTAGTGATTAGGAGACTAATACTACTAGAAGTGAGAACCCCTTTTAAAGAAAAACTACCATTGCAACTCAAGAAATTTTTTTAGAGAAAAATATTAGAGTCCCAAGAACACAAAAGACCTCCAAATAAACTAAGGTAAGAAATATCAACACTTTCCCAATATCTACCAATGTTGCAGCCAATTTTTTTAAGAAATTCACTGGGAAGATTAATTTTCTAAATTAACAACATAAAAGGGTTAAGATCTTTAATCAATCTTCTAACAACATTCTATCTAGGTCTATTGCCAAGCCCTCTTACATTCTAGGAAATAATCATGATTGAAAAGGATGAGTGAGGGATGAATCCACTTGATTTAGAAGACCCAAAGCAAGCATGAGGGTATATTCTCCTAAATATTTGGATTTGTCAAGGTCAATCTTGCAACCAATTTTGAGTGTCTTATGTCTCCCCTATTTTATATTCAAACTCTATTGAATACACAAAGCTTAGGTTGAAGGATCTTTTTTCTTATTTCTTTCAAAGATTCGAATTTCAAGTTATTTCTAAATGAAAAATAGAATGACTTTCTTGTTTATCAAAGTCCATGATAGGGATTGTATGCACATGTTCAAGCTCATCAAAGACAAGAAGAGTCTCCTAAACTTCAAAAGGCTAAGAATTAGTAGGAATAAAAAAAGTTCTAGGTGGAAACAATAGACTTACTTGGCACCAAAGGAGCATGCTGGGCACTAGCAATAGTAGTAGACATATCTAAAAACTCCCCATATAGTGAAAGATCTTGTTCTATATGATCTTGCTTCTCAACGATAAAGTTTGCAACCTGCAATTTACCATGATTTTCTTGATCATCATTTTTTCATCATTCCCTTGATTTGCTACCATCCTTTCGTAGTTTTCATCTTGATCATCCTGAAATCTAGTAGGTATTTTTCCTAGAATAGTAAACTTATTTTTATTTTGAGTAGCAATTTAGTTCCTCTAGGATTTGAGGAGGTCGAGCTTTACCTTCCTACAAGCCATGGTAAAACTTTCAACATTAGAATGACCAGAAATAGACTCTTGATTATCTTGTTGAATTTATTGTTTACCCTTTTTGTCTTCTTGTGGCACTTTCTTAGATGAATCATATGATTTAAGTTAGGGATCTAGTCTTTGCGTATGAAAGGAATAGATGTTCATGTAACAATGATATTCTTTATATCTAAAAGGAATAGTTTCATAATCTAGGGTTTGATGCTTAACAAAATCTCACTTGAATATTAAGAGCCTTTGGCAATGGATTATTTAAATCTAGTTCAACACAAATTCAAGCATAACTAGAAAATTCGTCTCTACTAATCTATGAAGCACCCAAATAGGCATCCAATGAATCACTCGTAACTTTTAGGAATTCATCTTTCCAAAAAATTAGTGGTAAAGCAAATAAATAGATCCAAATTGGAACCTTAGCAAGGAGTTCCACTGTTGAGATAAAATTTAGATGCCAAGGTTTCATGAAAAGGTCAGCATGCTTGAAGAAATAAGAACCTCCTTAAAATTTTTGAAAACAGCCAGAAATATTATTAAAGGAAACACAAAATACCCATTGGCAACTAGGGTAATCTCCATGTCTCCTTTGATCAGCCAAGCTCTGTGCCCAATCCTCTAGCATCCTTATATTTAATCTAACCCCCACGAGCTTACAGATGAGGACATGTCTCTAGAAGAAAACTAAATCCTCAGCCACAAAGTCAGAACTAAAAATAACTGTTGGAATCTCCTTGCTTTGAGGAAGACATCCATTGATTTTAAAATCATTAGCTTTTTCTTTTTCTGAAAAAAAATTATTGTCTTTGAATTAAATCTACAAAAATACTTGCTGCACTACCTTCTTGAATGGAATGATTAACACAATAACCAAGTATAACTTGTTTAAAATAAATCTTAGAAGGACCCATAAGCTTATGAAACCCCTAGAAAAGTTAGAAAAGCTAGAAAAAATGAGAAACCCAAACCTGCAAAGACCCCAAATATATATATAAGGCTGAAAAAATGCATGCATATTCTGCCCTACAGTATGCAAGAACTCTCGGTCAGAAACCCTTAGTATTTTTTCCGAGTCATTTGAAGATGAGAAAGTTGATCCTACCCTAAAATTGGATAAGATACTCAAACTAGAGGCAAGGATCATTAAAGAGAGAACATGACAAGTGCCTATGTCGTGTGCATTCTAAAAGAATGAAGCCTTGAAGGGGTGTGGCCAATAGTTTGGCAATTAATAAGTTTTAGATATTGACAGAAAGGAGAACATGTTTGTGGCTAAACTGCATGATTAAGGAAGTTTTCCTTCTCTCTTTCCAGTACTGAACCCAATCCTAGGATGATTTCCCTTTTAATTGCATAAATCATGATTACATTCTTATTTATAAGCAGAAGAACAGTTTAAGTGCCAAAACTGTCTAAACTGAAAAAAAACATAAATTACAAATACATTTATTTACCTTGATGCTTAACAAGTTAATAAAAAGAGTTTTGGAGAAATTGCTAGAGCTTATTGAATGTTTGTGAGTTTTGCCAATGCCTTGAAGACTGTTCTATATAGCTTGAATTATTGCAGACATGTACCAACATGTTTTATTTGCTGTTAACTAGTTATATTTGGAAGAAGTAGATGTTTGAATTATTAGATCCATTATGGAATGCATACATCTTATTTCTTTATAAGAAAGTTCTGGAACTCAAAATACTTAATATGACATGTTGTAAGGCATGCAAAACCAATGAATGAGAAATTAGTATTTCTCAAATAGATTGTACTGAAGATACAAATGGGTGATCCTAACACAGTGAAGAAGTGAAAGTGGAACCTCCACGTTTGCAGCACTAAAACTGCTTGGAAGGCTCCTACCTATATTTCACACCATTCAAACCAGATATACATACAAGTCCAAATAAGTTGATCATTTCATGGCAGATTGAAATCTCTTGTTTCCAGATCTTATCCTTGGCCGGTTCAGCATACTGTCATCATATGAAGCATAAGATTGGGGAATGGTATTCAACCAGAGATAGAAAAATGCCCATGCCAATACTAGAAATAGAATAGCCCCATAAACAGCAAAAGTAAAGACAATAAAAGAAGAAGTGGGATATGCAGCCGCTACTCTGCTTCCCAAAGCAAACACAGACTTCTCCATAATGTTGTTGTAAACTGTTTTAGCAGCTGCTCAGAATAATGGTTGTCTGTATTGGAATTGTTTTGGTGGAGATGAAGTAGCAAAATATATAAGAGTTGTTATTAGGTAGAATAGGGGATTACCCATCGTTTCAATGCACGTTGTTGGACTTAACATTTCTGTCTTCGACCGTTGCGGCGCACGTGTATTATGACGATCCAAGAAAACTTTGAAAAAATGCAGAGTTTAATTAATTGATTGATTTATTTATTTATTTTTACGTGTGGTCGGTGGTAGACTAAGACAAGTATGATTATTAAATAAACCATTCGATGCTTTATAGCGTGTTTTTTGATCTTTACTTTTATTTTGCAATTTAAAATTTAAAATACGTGTATAATATGATTTACTATATTTCTCGTCTTCGAATTATTAGTAAACCTTATAACATTATTTTGTTTTAGTTAATTTTTTTTTTTTGGGGGAAGAATAGAGTATTTTATAATGTATTTTTAAATTATTATTATTATTTTTTTAATAAAAGAATAAATAGATTTTTTATTTTTAAGGTAGGGTATAAAATTATTTTTTCTAAAGTTTTTAAATTATTATATTAGTAACATATGTTTAATCATAATAGTAAATTTAGGGTTTCTTGTCTATAAGTTTTTAATTCAGCTATTCTTGTTAAATTTTTACAATTAGATTCTTTGCCTTTTCCTTTTCTTGTCTTTTATCAAATTTAGAGTTAGATACATTTCATGTATCAATAAGATTATTTTTAAATGGGTTCAAATTAGATACTATAAATTCAAATGAAATATATAATTATTTTAGTAAAATGTGTTTAATCATAGTAGTAAATTAATGGTTTTTTGTCTTTTAAGTTTTAAGTTCAATTATTCTTGTTAATTTTTCACAATTAGATTCTCTTCTTTTCTTTTTCTTATCTTTTATCAAAGTTAGGAATTAGATTCTCTTCTTTTCTTTTTCTTGTCTTTTATCAAAGTTAGGGTTAGATACTTTTCATGCATCAATAAGATTATATTTAAATAAGTCCAAATTAGATACTATAAATTCAAATTAGATACTATAAATTCAAATGAAATGTATAATTATTTTAGTAGTATGTGCTTAATCATAATAATAAATTTACAGTTTTTTGTCTTTAAGTTTTAAATTCAACTATTTTTGTTAATATTTCACAATTTGATTCCTTGTCTTTTCTTTTTCTTGTCTTTTATCAAAGTTAGGGTTAGATATTTTTCATGCATCAATAAGATTATATTTAAATGGGTCCAAATTAGATACTATAAATTGAAATGAAATGTATAATTATTTTAGTAATATGTGTTTAAACATAATAATAAATTTATAATTTTTTTGTCTTTAAGTTTTAAATTTAACTATGCTTGTTAATATTTCACAATTTGATTCCTTATCTTTTCTTTTTCTTGTCTTTTATCAAAGTTAGGGTTAGGTACATTAGATGCATCAATAAGATGATCTTTAAATGGGTCCAAAATAGATAGTATAAATTCAAATGAAATGTATAATTATTTTAGTAACATGTGTTTAATCATAATAGTAAATTTATGGTTTTTTTTGTCTCTAAGTTTTAATTTCAATTATTCTTGTTAATTTTTCACAATTTGATTCCTAGTCTTTTCTTTTCCTTTTCTTTTTATCAAAGTTAGGGTTAGGTACATTCGATGCATCAATAAGATCATCTTTAAATAGGTCCAAATTAGATACTATAAATTCAAATGAAATGTATAATTATCTTAGTAATATGTCTTTAATCATAATAGTAAATTTACAGTTTTTTGTCCAGCTAAGTTTTAAATTCAATTATTCTTGTTAATTTTTCACAATTTGATTCCTCATCTTTTATTTTTCTTGTCTTTTATCAAAGTTAGGGTTAGATACATTAGATGCATCAATAATATTATCTTTAAATGGGTCCAAATTAGATAATATAAATTCAAATGAAATGTCTAATATATATAGAAGGATACAAAGTCAATAAGCATTCTTAACCTTTGATATTTGTATTTAATTTATGTTTTAAGTATTATCATTTAGCATATTTCTATTGGGATGGATAATATAAGATATGAAAGGATACAAAATTAAGAATAGTTCTTCACCTAGGTGTGTGCACCAAGCTAAGGGATAAAAAAGTGGTCAAAAGTGTCCATTTTCTAAGCTAAACATGTATTCACTTTTCAAAATGTGAACAAGGCTTAATGTGTATGTGTTATGGCACTTGCATATGTTGTAATGCATACATGTTATAGTGTCAATTTAAAAAAAGCATAACATAGGCCATGGGTTTGCCATAATGCATGACTCTAAAAGCCTCAAATTACAATTTATGTTATTATGTGAGTGTTTTTTAGCTCTTTCCAAAATAGAGAGGGAGTTCACTGAGCACCAAACTATCCGCTAAGACCACTAGCACAAAAAACATAATCATGTGATGGTCCTATGTACAAGCAAATATGAAACAAAATAGGATTAAAACATTTAAATCAAAACCATATTTCACATCTACCTACACCTCTGATTGAGCAAAAGTTGCATAAATAAAAAGTGAAAACAATGAAAGATCTCACCGATGCAACTTTGTTTTCATAAGAGATATGCTCCAAAACTGATTTTGATGAAATATTTGAATGCAGTTGCTCACACCAATAGCATGTCATTGTATTCCTAATTGATGATTAAATGGCTCACGAAGGGTCTATTTATAATATTTTGGATGGGTGGAAGGATGGATAGGATTGGTTGAGAAAATCAATGATGGAGATTGCTTGAGAAGTTATTTAGTTATGGCATGAAGTAGACAGTGGAGAAAAAATGATATTTTTTATAGATTTCTATGGATCTTCATGTATAAATGATTAGTTTAGATGGTTAATTAATTGTAGTTGTTAACCAAATAGGGATTTGAAATGGATTTGGGGGAATTAAATAAATAAAACATATTTATTTAATTTTTGGAAGATTAAGATGTGAAAGATGAACTTAATTAAATAAGTATTAAGTTTATTTAATTAAGTTGAACATTATAAATATCCATGTGAACATGATTAATTAAAAAAATAATTAAAATTTATTCAATTAATGCTAGGAAATTGGTTGAATGGAATGATTAAATAATTGGTTTTATTTAATTAACGCTGGAAGGGGATAGATGTGGGATGGATTAGGTGATTTTAGGATGTGGATAATTTTAGGTGTCTACATCTTACCCCTTTTGAGATGGTGTTGTGATTCAGAGAAGTAACAACATTTCAAAGACATAAAATATAGTGAATTTTTAAAGAGTTTCCCCAGCTACTCGAAAGAGGAGTGATGAGAAGGAATGAGGTAGGGATGCCCCCTCAAGAGGGTAGGTGGATTTGAAGAACATGAGTGTGCTCTTGAAATGGAGGTAAAGGAAAGATTAGGAGAGGAGATTGGAGATAATAGATAGAAGTATATTAAAGGATGAATGGATTAGGATAATAAGATTTCATGAGAGATGGAGGGAGGAAGATACAAATAGAGGAGGTGGTTGATAGTCATGCTAGTTAGTGTGAGCAAGTTGGTGTTTTACATAGCACTTGATGTTATACACCATGATATAAAGACCATGGTGTTGATGTGTCTTGTGCATAAAGGATTGGCCCAAAATAAATTATTGCAAGCATGCATATTCCATATGGCATCATGATATAGAAGACCATGATATCATTATGGCAATACATTGCAAGGAATAATGTAGATGTAGGTTAAAATGATAACACACAAGAAAGCAAGCATGCATGCATAAACAACATAAAGACAAACAAGATTTTTCCCCTAGTCAAATTGAAAATTGATGAGTGATTGGTGATGATGATAGCATTGTTGATTTGGGGAATATATCCTAAGAACAACATGAGGATGGGGAATGATATATCCCAGTGATGATTTGATTTTAGTCGATTAAGGTTGATAGCAAGGTTAGGAACAAAATGGAAGGATACATTTGGATAATTTATGGGATTGCTTCACAAGATTTATGTGGATTAGGATTCCTTGTGCTGGGATGGACTACTTTGAGAATCAAGCTTAAATTTGGTTTTGTTGTTGGGTAGTTTGTTTATTTTTACTATTGGATGGGATTTTTGTCTCAATATGGTAAATAGTGACAAGGGAACACCAAGTCTAGAGACAAGGATGGGAGATAGGTGGATTTAGGATGATGGGCTTGACGGATTAGGAATTTGAGGGATGGATGATCTCCTAGGACTATGTCGTAAAGGAATAACATGTCCCACTAGGTAAATGTTAGAACCATGAGCAGAACTTGTAGCACTTAGAGAGAAGGTGGAGGAAAAATTGTTGGTCCCAATCACTTTGAGAGCTCTTTCTTCCTAGTTCAGACTTTTGTCATGACATTGAACATCACAAAGTAGGTGGTGTCATTTGAAGAATTGGTGAATTTACTCCAGTAGGAAGAATCCATCTAGTTAGTGCAAGATGCATTTGAAGACAAAGAACTGGTCTCCAGACAACAACATGGTCTGAAGTTTCAAAAGAGACCCCCACAAAAGTATCCATAGAAGCAACAACAACAAAAACAATAGTAGAAGCCTCAAATGGTGAATTGATGGTGTCACATTTGCACTAAAAACATGCATGACACTGATAGTTGTTTGTATAATACCTTGAATCAAGGAAATTCTAGTAAATAAGGCACAAAGTCTAGGCGTAGTGATTCTCAACAATCAAGATGAAATCCTCACTGAAGGAATCATAGAGGATATGTCGCAACCCAACAAGATGATGCATCTGATGAGGATGTACCAAAAATAGCTAACTGCGGCACCCATCAGAATGTTGTTCTTGTCTATAAAACCTCACAGACATTGAGGAATGTTTGGTTGATTGACTCTAGTGCCAACAAGCATATGATAGTTAGTCAAGAGCTATTTGACACACTGACTGATCAACCCACTAGAGATCAAGTTCAAATCACAAATAATAAGGAGTAAATTGCAAAAGGAATTGGAAATGTCACCATTCCTCTTAGGTTGAGAAGTTGTACCCTCATGAATGTGCTCTATGTTCTTGTCTTGATAATGAATCTCTTGTCTAAGAAAGTTAGCTTTTGAATCATAAGCTTAAGGTGGAGTTCCAGGTCAAGGAAGGCATAAAATCATGTTTGATCTCATGAGAAGGTATGATAATTTCTAGAGCTTTTATGAAGGATTATTTATTTGCACTAGATACAGTCTCATCCTCTATAGTTGCTCTATCTACCTCTATGACCAGATCTAGTGCTCTCTAGCATTATTGATATGAACACTTTTTTGTTGGCTCCATGTATCAACTCAATTTTAAGGAGATGATAAGAAGATATGTCTTGGATGTCTTGCAAGAAAACAACATCGGGATACATTCAATTCGAGTACCTTCCATGCTAAGGAACATCTTGCGGTCATGCATATCAATATGTGTGGACCCCTTCCTACTTCCTTTCAAGGATTCCAGTACTTCTAATTATTGGTGGATGACTTCTCTCACAGGACATGGGTGTTCTTTCTTAAAAATAAGAGTGAAGACTTTGCACAATTTTAAGACTTCTACCAGTGACTTGTACAATAGATAGGACTACCTTTTCTTACCCTCTACTCAGATCAAGAGGGGAAATTCATATCAAAGTTCTTAGCATTCCAGAAGCATCATGACATAAAACAACACTTGATTTCCCCCTATACACCCTAGCATAATGGAATTATAGAACGTCGCAATCAGACTGTCATAGAGATGGCTCATTGTATGCTTTCCACAAATAAGTTGGAGGATTGATATTGGGTAGAAGTAGTCTAGATAGTTGTGTATCTTCTCAACAGGGCACCTACAAAGATCTTGCAAGATAAGACATTGTACATACACTTTAAAACATGACTCGGTACTGTAGGGTAGTTGAGTCAGCTTTGATGGAGCACACTAACCCTTCTCCTTTCCATGGGTAAACCTCCATGTCACTCTCACTCTTGTCATAGAAGCCAATTGAGAGGAGGTGAGACATGGGGATGGTCCTACTCTATTGGGAGCTAAACTTAATGGAGAATGGTTGGTCGGTCGGTCCTAGGGCCTTTCTTGGGGGTTGTTCACTATGTTATGTTAAATGACCTTGTTGTGGAGATAATGATATGATCCGAAGGGTCATTAATCACCAATCTCCTATTTGGTTGTCTATTGTAATCATTTATAAGACTAATGCACCAGAATCTTTCCTCTCCTACTTGAAGGAGTTCTTGGATGTGGTGTCTTGTTCAAATAGCCTAAGCCTGTCTTCTTGTTCTTCAATTGTTTGTTGTGCTTGTTGAGGCCTAGGGTGGATATATTCAATCTACTCTAGGATCACCCTCACCCACTCACCTCTAAGTCCAGGGAACATTTGTATTCCTAAAATGCTCTGAAATGTACCTATTTTTGAAATACTCAAGAAACAACTCCCAAGTTAAAGTGTTCACAACAAGGTGACCCTTATGTTCCTCCTAATGCCACCAGGTGGCTACATCTCCCTAAGAGGATGAACAACCATACAAGCCTTGAGATTTCTTTCATAATTCCTAAGTCCAAAGAACCTCTTAAGACTAAGAAATCAAGACTCAACCTCCACACCCTTCGTGGTACCATTAAAAGTGGGTGGTTGGAGGTGAAGTAAATCTCTAATCTATTTTCATATGTCCTACTGAGCACCCTAAACCTCAAAATGATCCATCTATCTAACCCAAGGAGAGGATCCACAATGTCTTGACTCATCCACCCTTTCCTCTAAATACTCTACCCTATCCTGAAGGGGACTCCTATTACGTTGATAGTGCACTGAAGGATGCTTGACAGAATGTTGAGACTGACCCCCAGGAGGAGCTTGATTTGGTGGTGGTAATATATCTTTCCCTACATCTATCAACTATTTTAAGGCTTACAAAATCTGAGGTCCCTGAGCCTCAGGTGGCTCCTACTGGATAAGCTTTCACTGAATGGGTTGAGATGGTACTGGGGCCTGAGAAGGAGGTTGTCCATCTAGGTTTTATGATTAAGAAAGTCTATGCTTGGGCAACATTCTACACTAACCACAACCAAGAATTAAATTCCAAGAGTTCCCAAAGTGTTGGAGACCTAGCTTTGATACTAAATGTAATGCCCACTTGTACACATGTGTACAAATGGGCACACGAAAGCAATTTTTTTAACTTAAGTGAAATGAATTGCATGAAAATTTTTACCTATTGAGTTTCATGAGACAACAAAGCTACTAGAAGATAAAGTCTTGAATTTATCTTTTGACGAACTATCTAAATTTCACAACAATAAGTTTAAGTGAGCCTAGGTTTAAAGTGGACTCTAAAATCACATGTTTTATTCTATGTTGTCTAATGTAAAATCATGGACCTAATTTTGATTTATAGAAAAACTAAGTTTAAAAACATAATTTAAAATAACTAATAATTTAAATTAATTAATTAATTATTTTCCCACTATAAACCATACTTTCAACTTAAAAGTAAAATTAATTTATAAAATTATTTGTTGATTACTTAACATATTAGTTAGTGCTTAAATGAATTAAGTAGATTTAAAATAATGAAATAAAAACAATTTTTAATAAAAATAACTAATTTTTTTAAAACATTAAAGTACTCTAAAATTAAATGATCAATTTTAAAATAAATGAGAACCATTAAAATAATAAATTTAATTTACAATTAGAGTAATAAAACAAGCTCTATTTTTTTATTTTCTAATTCTTTTTACTTTCATTTTTCCTAATTTTCTAATTTTCTATTCTTCTACATTCTAATTTTTTCTCTATAAAATTTATTTTCAGATTTAGAGTTTTAATATAAATCCTTTTTGTATGTAGGTTTGCTTGTATAGGTCTAAAATAGCGAAGAAGAAATTGCATACTACATTGGAAATATAAAATTATGATACATACATACATACATACATGTATCCCATAGATACAATTCTAACATTAAATTTAATTTAATTTTGAAACAAATAAATTTACTGTTTCAATGTTTTGTTTTTGATTATGGTAAGGTACAAACCAGGGTGCAGATCTCTTTAACAAAAAGCCACAATAGGCAACAAAACAAATCTAGTAGGCCACCAACAATAGACCAACAACACACCAACAGAAGCTAAGCATAATAAAGTTCATACAATAAAACTAGTACCATAACCAAAAACTAACAACAAAATAGAGGAAAAAACTACATGAGGAGTTGGTTCTAATCCTCCATGAGGAATCCAAGCAACTCATCATTGCTAGCAGAGGTATTCCAAATGGAGCCATGCTTATTCCCTTCAATGTCTTGGAGGAATGCTAAGGAAGTGGTAGTACGGTGAGTGACCTTCGAACACACAGTAGCCATGATTCTCATCTTGTCCTTAAGAGTGCATTCTCGGTTTCAGCTTAGTCATTTCTCCTTTAACCTAATTGTAACTCCCACATATATCTTGACTGGCAACTTCCTTTTTCAGTAGGTCCACATCATTCTGATTAGAATTAGTTTCCTCATCTTTAGTATCATAATCTAGGAATTATTAAGTTCCTCAAATAAACTAACCCCTTCCTAGAAATCTAATTGTTCCGGAGTGAGTTTAACTTAATTTCAACCTCATCTTCAAGATCAAAGGCACTTGAGTAATCAACAATTTTCACCATAGGGGTTTTTATACCTACCAACCTATTAGAGCGGCGTGTACTGGGTCTCCTAGAGGCAGTACCACTACTATTCTTCTCCTTAAGGGTCATTTCTTTCTCTTGAGAAGTAGTTCCTTCCCCCTTCTCTCGGTCATCACCCTTATCACTATCCTCAGGGGATAATTCCTTAATCTCCACCTCCGCATCTCGGGTAGTATTACTTTTGTGTTTTATGTTCTTGGTTGGCCTCATAGTCACAGACAACCCACCTTTACTCCTATCCTACCTCTTGCCTCCTAAATGGGTGGGGCTATTTTTAAGATCACAAAGGCCCTCAACTGCAACCTTTTGGGGAGAATGATCAAGGGTACTAGCAAAGGTGTCACTAGCAAGGGGAGGGTTTACCAGATGGGATAACATGGGTAGAATTCTTCTTCACATCCAAGGAAGGTTTAGCAGTTTTCTGTTTGTTCTTATTTGATCGGGGGATCAAGGTATCAGTAGAGTGGCCCTTAGGATTCTGGGGGGAGCTAGTAGCCGTGGGGAGACTCTTCATAGGGGACCTACCCACTACCACCTTGGAAGGACTAGACCCAACCTTAACAAGAAGCAGAGTGTTCTCACCAAGTTGATCATCTTGCACATCTTCAATCAAGCAGGCCCTAATAGGTTTGGGGGGACCTAGAGCGAGATGGAACTGATAAAGGTAAAATATTAAGCCCTGATGTAGGGGAACGACAACTACACTAGGGTTACTGGCATGCTCTGTTTTGGCCACTTTAATAGAGGACTCAACTGATGACAATAGGTAGAACAAGAAGTTGATAATAACTTTATGGAAAAAGTGGTTCAACATAGCAAAATGGTAGTAGTAAAAACACTTAAAATGACCATCGAGGGTCACATATTTCATCAGGAAAAAGCATACCTTATCCCATGGAGGAATGAGGTTGTCTTGTTCAAATCTGCCCTGTAGCCTTACAGGATTTTCACCCTCCTTAAAAATAGGGTCATGCTTTCATGATCTTGGACCTTGGTTTGTTTTTTCAAACGCTTCTCGTTGTAGGATAAGCCTGTGGCCTAGGCAATAGTGTCCTCACTGACCTTAAGTTGAACCCCTCTCACTTGGATAGTCCTCAAATCCCAGGACATGGAAAACTACACTGATAGATTCTCATCGAAGCCATTGAGACACTCTAGGAAAGAAGTAAGACCACCTTCATAACAAATACTCTAGAGCATGTTGTCGCCCTAAATTCTGCACATGAATAGGTTTGATTCTCACCTTATCACCCTCATGACAAGACTATTCCAAACCCAGCAAGGAAGAATACACCGTGGAAGTAAGAATAACTAAAGGCAACCAATGATTCTAAAGATCTTTCTAGCATCACAATTGCAAGGAGAGTCCTTACACTTACTGAATTTTCTCTGATGGCTATGCACCACACTCGAACTGTCCTTACTATCTTCTTCCTGTTCCATCTCATTATTGCTATAATTATGATCTCTATGTGAGAGATCATTAGGAGGATGCACCGCCAATATTTGAAATCACCTCGTGGTCCACCTTGGCAAAAGCCACGTGAACCTACTAAGCTGGCCGCGGGTGATGTGGCTTTTCTCAATCTTGCGCAAACTAGTAGACATCAACATACCATTCATGATGTCGACCACCCCTACACCACTAAAATTGGACCCTTACAGATATTAGGAATATATACCACAATATATTCACTTAATGAATATAGCCATCTGAAGACAATCATTGAGTGGTCAAATTTTGAGCCTCCAAACATAGGTAGTCTCTAATGTTTCTAGGGAGGTTATTAGGGTTCCTCCAACATGTCTTTGTGAATAGATTAATCCCCAAATTAACCCTAGCATTAGCTATACTATGTCCTTCCCTATAGACATGCCTTAATTCAACAACATCAAATCCTAGAAGGAGGTGTCTGGTGTCTTGGATGATATCAACAACAAGTGAAACAACCTTGACTTCCTCTTGAACATCTAATATGAGCTTTGAGTCTCCTTCAATCAGGAGATTTTTAACACCAATGGATAGGGCAACTTTCACCCCCCAAAGAAGCGCCATAGCCTTAACCACATTGTTGGAGTTCTCCTATAGCCCCCCTGCATAAGCAACCATCAAATCCCCCTTAGATGATCTCAGGACCCCGCCTCCACTGGCTAGTCCTGGGTTCCCCTTAGAAGCCCCATCAAAATTAAGTTTCATCCATCCTTCTCCAGGGGGACCATTTAGAATTTTTGCGAGCAAGCTTCTTAGAATTGTCCACCTTACAAATGTGGAGTGGAATTTCCACTTACCGATTATATTGATTTTAGCCTTCTTAGGATGGGTCTCTGTAGCTTTCAACGTGTTGTTAGAGGCATTTTTAGCTAGCAGTTTAAAACATATATAGAAGACTTCCTTGCCATATTTAGAGTTGTCCTTGAATAACCTTCCTTCCACATACCTGAAGCAAGAATAGGGGAATCTAAGACCACAATTCTTTACAAATAGGGTGGGAGAAAGGAGTGAACAACCAATTGATAAAGGAGGGAAGATCATGGTTCATGGTCCAAGAGATACCAAGGTTTTGGAAGGCCAAACCCAAAACCTCCAAAGAGAACTCACAATGTAGTAGAAGATGAGAAATAGACTCCTCCTCATTCATGCAAATAGTACACCTATTGGGATTTGGAAACCTCTAATCTTAAGATTATCCATAGTTAAGATCCTCTTATGCTTATCCAACTACCAAAAATGATTCACCTTAGGGATATGATTATGATTCCAAATCTATCTCCAGAAGCTAGCATCTTTAGTAGAATCAGATAGTAAGTTATAGGTTGACTTAACAGAGAATGAACCCAGTTTATCTTTGGCCCATAGAAGTTCATCCTTAGAAGGGAATAGAGGGATTCTACACCTTTGGAACATGTCTTGTTGTAGTTCATCAGCAATATGCATAAGGTCCATTTGTCCCTGACAATAGTCTGACAGTTGTTTCCAGCCCCCACCCCATGGTTGTATGCACTCTACGACTAGAGGCCCAAAGAAGTTGATAGCTCGAGCATCCACTCTCTGATAACTCTGGATACTAGAAAGAGATTGGTCCTTTATCTAGTTATCTTCCAAAAATCTGATAGTTCTCCCATCACCCAACTTCCACTTTATTCCCTTTTGAAGGAGGATTTTGCTTTTTAGAACATTATTCCATATAACAGATCCCTTGGGAATACTAGAGGATGTGAGAAAACCATAAGGGGCAACATTAGAAAGATATTTGACACTCATCAAATTACACTAGTCCTTGTTGTTACTCAGAATGTTCCATCCAATCTTAGCCAAAAGGGATTTATTGGTCCAAAAGGGATTTATTGGTCAAATGAATTTTCCTTATCCCAAGTCCTCCTTGAGATTTTGGAAGGCACACTTTATCCTAGCTGATTAGAGAAATCCTTTTTTTCTCTTCCACCCCAATCCACAAGAGATTTCTCTAGATTTTTTTCAAAATTTTTAGCTATATATTTAGGGATCTTAAAGAGAGAGAGGAAGTAGATGGGGATCCCCTAAAGTGAAGCCTTCAATAGTTGGAACTTACTGACTTGACTCAACAACTTACCTTTATACCTAACCAAGTTCTTTTGAATCTATTCCAAAATGGAGTTCTAGTGCATAGGAGAGACCTCTTTGATAGCTAAGGGGAGGCTAAGATAGGTCCCTTGCAGCTCAACTCTAGAATAGCCCAGGATACCCTTATTTTTTTGTTGTAGATCAATTCTAGTGTTGAAGAAGTAAATCTAACTTTTCTCATAATTAATGCATTGGCTTGAGACAGCTGTATATTCATTCAACACTTTCTTCAATCTATAAGCATCAACCATATAAGCAACCCCAAAGAGGATAGTGTCATCCACAAACTATTGAATAGTAGCAAGATCAATTAAGGAGGCTGATTTAATGCCTTTGATCTCTCTAATTCTCAACAAATGCAGAATGCTTCTTCTTAAAAATTTAGCCATCAAGATGAAAATGTATGGGGCTAGGGGCTCACCTTGCCTGAGCCCTCTCCCCACATTGAAGAACCCCCTTAGAATTTCATTCACTAGGACAGAGTACTTAATAGTGGTGACACAAGTCTTGATTAGTTTGAGAGCTTTATGTCGAAAGCCAACCTTCGCTAGAACTTTGAAGAGAAAGTCTCGATCAACCTTATCATATCCCTTGGAAATATCTAATTTCAAGACCATTCTTGGCATGTTATTTTTGTCCAGAGAATGAATAAATTTGTGAGTCGAAATGGCTGCATCAATAATTTGTCTATCAGGGACAAATCCTTTCTGATTACTATTGATCAACCTATTCAGCATGGGCTAAAGCCTAAAGACAAGGATTTTGGATAAGATTTTATAGACTATTTTACACAGACTTATAGATCTGAAATATCCCATTGAAATGGGGTCAGTCTTCTTGGGAACTAGCACTATAAAGGTATTGTTCATTTGTTTTAGAATCTTACTAGTCTTGAAGAAATTTTTGGTAGCCTCAATAACATCCCAACCAACACTATCCCATCTAGACCAAGTGCTTTAAAGGCCCCATGGAAAATAGACTGGCTCTAAATTCCTCCTCAAACATCGGTTTAGTAAGGAGGTCATTATCTTCTCCTGACAACTGAGAAGGTATGTTGTCCAATAGTTCATTCCTCTCTGCATGGCCTTGGGAAGCTAAAAGATTCTGAACATAATTAGTAGCCACCTAACCCACTTGGAGATCCATGTTCACCTCATTCCCTCTTTCATCAATCAACCTTATGATGCTATTCCTCTTCCTATGTCTCATAGTAGATTGGTGGAAGAAGGTCGTGTTCCTATCACCCTCGCGTGACCACTACACTCTAGATTTTTGTTTCCAAAAACTTTCCTCCCTTTCCAACATTTCATTCCATTCCTTTCTTAAAGAATATTCCCTAGATGCAAAGTAGCATTTGAAGTGTCACCTTGGGCCATCAACAATTGAATATCATAAAGTTTAGAAGAGATCAGCTGAATATCAGAAAGTTTTGTTGAACAAAAAATAAAGAAAAAATATTTTTGAGTCCTTAAAGCCTATCAGAGCTCGAGACCTCCATCCTATTAGAGTCATGGGATCCCACAACTCCTATAGGCATAGGCCTGTAGTCAACCATGGCCTGGCCTGCCAAGGTAGTGCCCAGGTCTACCAAGAATAATATAACATTTATCTTTTATTTTTACTTTTTTTATTTGCCAACTTTTTATCATAAACTCTCTCTCTCTCTATATATATATATTCTACACAATTTAATCAAAAATAAATTACTAATTCACAACAATACAATAATACAATGTTTTCCTATATATATATTTAAATATGTTTGTATGTATACACATGTATAGAACAATTTTTTATAACATATATAAAACATACCCAATTTGTTTATCTGTAGAAAGATGAAACTCAATACATTAAGCAAAACATATTTTCAATTTCATACATCGATATTTTACAAAACTCTTACAATATGTTCAAAAACTCCTCATGAAATAGGTATACCTAATGATCCTTACAATAATATCAAATGGATTTAAAATCCATAATCCTCAAAATTACATAAAAATCCACAAGAGAGAGAGAGAGAGAGCTTCAGCTCTTTAACATATAGAATTCACAAAGTCTTGCCAATCTATTGCAAAACAACCTACACACATCACAAAAACTAGATGGCTAGACACGCTCTCCTCCTTGTCGTAGGATTTGAAAACCAATCCACCCCTGAGCTAGGAGATCTTCCAAGAACAAGGATTCACAAGAACAACCAATTCGAAAAAAATATGCAAACACGGAAACACAATCAATCCCATAGTATGAAACACAAACTAAAAATCCAAATGGATTCTTCAAAGGGGGAAAGAGGGGATAAACATCCCTCTTGGGGGACAAATACCAATTATTTTCATAAGATTCTACTTCAATGATAACACAACACACAACCACCTCCTCATCAACACCACAATAGAAAACTTCATTTCACACCTCCACACAAAACCCCACTTTTCCTCCCAAATAATAAAACATCATAAAACTATCTGTCACATCACAAATCCAAAATCAACAAAACCCCAAAACCAAAAGGTCCCCAAGAGAGGCTTCACAACTATCTCAAACCCTAAAACATAGGAGGCTCTCACCCCTTAGGGAATAATAACTCCCAAAAAACCCAACCCAAAAGGAAATAAAAACATTCAAACATACAACAATATCAATTTTTAGAAAAAACATATCAAAACATCTACAATAAAATATAAAAGATGAAGATCCTACCTTCTCTCCAAGTTAGGAGAAGCACACAAATGGTAATATCCTTTCCCAAAATTCTGTACTATTCAAAACCTTCTTTCCTTTGAAAATCCAAGTCTTTTTCCTTCTTTTCCAAAATATATTTTCTTCCCACTTTCTTCACAAAAATTCCAAGAATGCAATAACCAAACCAAAATTGAATAGAAGATGCAAAAGAAAGAATGAAAAATCCCCTTCTCAAAATATTAATCATTAAATAATAATCCCCCCAAAAGACCCTTTTTTTTCAAAAAGAATTCATTAAAACAAATAAACATCAAATTAAAACGATTAAAACAAAATAAAATTATTAATATAACCCAATAAAACAAATTTAAGTTTAAAAATAACCAACTAAAACAAAATAAAGCTTTGCCATAAATAAATTTAAAAACAAAGAATAATATTTAAAATAAATTAATTATCCACCAAAATATTTAAAATTAAATAAATAAATAACATTGACTCAACCCATTTACAACACACACATATGAGCCAATATTCCTCCATGCAGAATAGGCTTGGGATAATGGGTTTAGTACATGATGTTGTTCTTGGAAAATCCCCAAATTCTATTGCCTTGGACCCTTGGTCACCCCCTGCAAAACTCAAATTTCGAATATCAAAATGTCTTGGTATAAATAGCTGAAGAAACATTGAAAATATAATTAAAATATTTACTAAACATTTCTCATCAAATGTCAATTTAAATAAAACCACATTAACTTTCACAATTTTGATATAAATATTTGAATTAAATGCATCCACTCAATCATATAATATACTAACATTCAATTTTCCAATTCAACATGTGTTTATTTATGACAAACACATCATAACGCATAAATAATATCCAAATCACATAAACCATAATCCCCTACTCTATGCATAATAGTATCATCAAAATAATAAAAGAATATAGTCTTCAAAGTATCTAGTCATAAGAGCATATAAAACGTCTAAGTAAATAGGTAGGCCTTATAGTAGCGACACCGCTCTCATATCTCTATTGCCTCCTACCCACCTATGTTGGTGTTGGCTCCTCCTCCTCCTCCTCATTCTCCTTAGTCACTAGCTCCTCTCCACTCCCTCCTGCTCCTCATTGTTCTCCTCGGTCATTGGCTCCTCTCCACTCCTTCCTCCTATCCTTTCTCTGTGAGTAGTCATGGATCTCTAGCTAGGACATAAAGAGGAAAGATGGGTGCTAGTCATGATGCAATCCACCATGCTATGAATGTTGGGGTAACCCCCATGTTGTCATCATTATAAATGGGCATTGTATCTTGTTCCTCATCCTCTGGATCACTAAGCACTACATCTGCAATGGTGGGATGAGGTTGGTCCCCTAGCCTCACAACGTTGTAATGTGAGTGCACATATGTTGATATGACTATAGGAATACCTTGCACCTGCCCAAACTATTACATCACATGTTCATAGTAGAAGGGCACAAGAATGTGATCAAGGTGACCAACCAATAGTCGGTCCCTCAACATCTGTGTGAACTATTATGTCTAGCTTGGTCATGCCTGCATCCCTCGATATGGCCTCCAAATGATGTTAGTGCTCTATAGACGATCAAATGTCTACCTCCAGAATTAAAAAATCTCCAAAATTCCACAGAATCCTCAAGGCATAGGCATGGTCTCATGTTGTTGCACATATGATCACTATGGGTACCCCCACTAACCAAGTCCAATTGATATGCTCAAAAGCCTGCACCTGAATTAGTGTGCAAGTCATGAAGTTGTGGCCCTTGTAATGTATGTAGTAGACCAGATCATGGTACATGTGGGAGAGCATGCTTCGACCCCACACAAACACTATTTACTTCTCCTCCATCACCTTGATGGTATGGATGAGTCCACCATGAAGGTATGTACCTCACCTATCTGGTGGTAAATGCATAGGGCGATGGTGACGATGAGCACATGACATACTAATAGGATGTCCCCTGCTCCCTTCTCTAGCCATCTCAAGTGGATGTTCCCCAAAGGGTATGAAGGAATGTACTGGTTGATCGCATACGTCTGTCCCTCCTAGACATAGGATTGTGATCATTGCTTAACTATCAAAACTTTCTAGCCTCATATTGGTAACCATAGCATCCGGTAGACATCGTCAAGGGTCATGGTCATCTCTCCTGTTGGAAAATGAAAGATAGAGGTGTCCATGTCCCACCTCTCCATAAGTGCCACCATCATGTGATCATGGAACCACATATTCGACATAGTGTATACCCAATATGCATCCACTATCCATAATAGTGTAGTCTCTCGAGGTCTCAACACACTTTGTTGATCTCATAGCAAGCTAAAGATCAAGCTGTCAGTGTACTCCTACATCATCGGTGAATATTGCATTCACTAAGATAAGATTAAGTCATTTCCACATCATAATTCATCAAATTTTGAACTCAAAAATATAATTTTTCTCTAATTTCATGAGGACGCTAGCACCCCCAGATGCCAATGTGTCTTTCAGACTCTAGTGCCTTTGTTGGACCCTAGCACACTTGAAGGACCCAAGAACACCAAATAGACACCAACACACCCACTGGACTCTAGCATGTGAATGGGATGCTAGTGCTCTACGTGGGCCCTATTAGACATGAAAAAATGAGGAAATATGCATTTTAATGTCAAAATTTTCACTCATATCATGCATGGCGACTCCTTGCTCGACATGCTCCCTTAGGGCCTCTAGCCTTGGTGGTCAAATATATCATCTACACAACATTTTAGCTCTCTAAGTCACTTGGGTGCTCAAAATTTTTTAAATTAGGTAGATTCAAATGAATAGTAAAATTGAAAAATTCTTACCATTTATAGTAAATTTTTAAAATTTTAAAATTTTCTATAGCGCCCCCTTCACAAAAACCTTAATAACTTAGGCCTTTGAACTCTGATTTTTATGCCATTTGTTGCATTGGAATCCTAGTTGTACCTTCTTCCTTGCCATATGTTTCTCTCTCTAGTAACATTATTTCACTAAATAATCCTTAGAGGGTATATTCATCACCCCTTACAAAAGCATTCAACATGGTGGATCTCTCTCTTTATTTATACCTATTCACTAACATACACAAACATGGGGGGCATATGTCCACCCTTATTTTTGTTTTGCCTCATTTTATTTTCATGTTTTTGATATTATAAGGTGGCAAAAACTAGGGGCTGAACCCTTACAACAGAAGCCCAAAAAAGAACAGCAACGACTCAAAAACAAAAAGAGCCACCAATACTAGCTACAACATAAACAACATTAGCAACCGATAAACAACAGATAGTAAGAGTAGCAGTCTAACAGAAGATAAATAGAAAGTAAATAAACAAAGCTAAGGAGAGACATCCTCCCAACCTTTAGCTAGAAATTCATAAATCTTGTCAAACTCTTTGACTTTCTCTTCATCAGCTCCATGGGCAAGGGTGTCGTGCTCCTGCAGCAAAGACAAATTAAGCATAGCCGATCGACAAAGGATGCTGTTGATAAAGCATCTCATAGAATGAACCTTTTGTTCTAGGGAATCCACATGGCCTCTGAGAATAGCAACATCTTGACCATTACCTTCTTCCTGAGCAACCTCTTCAGCTTCCTCAACAATCACTCTCTCCTCCTCTTGATCATTATCAGCAGGTCCAAAATCACCTCCCTTAGTATCCTCCTTTCCATCTACCCTTGTAGTGTCCTTTGAAACCTCGTGAACCTCAATGTCATCACCCTTAGACTGTTCATCTCCCTGAGTAGAAAACCCAGAGTCACTTTTAGAATAATCAATAAGTTTAGCCTGAGGAGCAAGCTTTCCAGCAATTCTTCCAGACCTTCTAACACTTGAAGAGAAACATTCCTTCTTAGCTTTGATCGCAGTTTTGATGGGCCCCCATAATATCCTTAACCTCAATGACTTCCACAGTAGAAACCATCTCCTTAAATTTTCGTTTCTTCCCCTTCACACTTCCTTTAGAGATAGGGGTATGTATGTCCTCAGAATTCTCCTCCAGGGTTTTAGGAAAGGAAACTCCTTTCAGTTTCTGGTTGTTGGGGGTACAACATGGCTCCTCAGTAGGAATAGCAGCAATGGGGGGAGTATCCACAAGGATTTCAACAATAGTAGGAAGAATAGGTTTTGGAGGGTCTAAGGCAAGATGAAACTTATATAGACGGTGGATAAGGCCTTGGTCAAGAGGAACAGGATGCTTAGAGGGATTCTTATCTAATTTAGCTTTCACACAGAGAATAGAGTATTCAAAGAAGACATCAAATAAAAAGGAAAACTAATAAGAGCATTTCTCCTAAAGTTGTTAAGGAGGTGAAGGTGATAATTGTAGAACCTGGTAAAATGCCCTTCCAAGGTGAAGTATTTCATCAAGAGGTAGCACATCTCATCCCAAGGCTCTAGAAGCTTTACACAATCATACCCTCCCTGATAAGTGACAAGTTCCTCCCCCTCACCCAGAAAGAGCTTCTGACTATGCAGGTCAGCAACCTTAGCCTTTCTCACCAACTTCGTTCCTTTCATAGAAAGACCAGTAGCCATCGCAATGACTTCTTTAGAAATTTAAAACCCTATCTTGCCAATTTTAACTCTGTGGTTATCCCATGATAGGGCACACTGCACAGAAAGGTTTTCATCATAACCATTGAGGCATTCAAGGAATGAAATAATGCCTCCTTCTTTACAATAATGCCAAACAATGGCATTATCCTTGAATTCACTGCAAGAGATGGGTTCAGTGCGAATTCTGTCTCCCCCCATGATCACCTTACAATCAAACTCATAGAGCAGAAGGAAATAGTACTTAGGAGGAAAATCACTACATCTTCTACTAGCATTAACTCTATAGGCATAAAGAAGCACGAAAATGAAATAAATGAGAAAATTATTGTGCATCCTTAAGTCATCATTACTTAGATACGCCACCTCATTCTCCAATCTCTATGAGTTCTTCCCATGCTCTAAAATCATATAATTAAACTTCCTATCACCATCAACCAACCAACTCAACATATTGCAGAAAATCATCCGTGTTGAATTAGCATTTGTCAAAAAAGTACGCTTCATCATAATTATAACGTCCTTAGGTGGCCATCTCATCTTTCCACAAGGGATCAGATGAGCCAAGTTGGATTTCACAATGTGATGTGGCATCATTGGAAAGTCATCTCTTTTTTAATTAATTCCCCTATAGCACGGGGCATATTATTTTGTTGGCGTCAACATTGCCAATTTACAAATTACTAACCATGATTAGCAAGAGCATCAGCAACTTCATTCCCCTCTCTATAAATATGAGAGAAATCCACTTGAGATATACTCTGAATAAGCATTTGAATGTCAGCAATTATATCCTTAAGCCACCACTCACAAACTGAAACCTTAGTAACAACATCAATAACAAGTTTAGAATCTCCCTCTATATGCAACTTCTGAATACCCAACGTGATTACCAGCTTGATACCCCATAAAAGAGCTGATGCCTCAGCAAAGTTATTACTTTGAATACCTAATCCTCCAGCATAGGTAGCAACAAACTCCCCAATGTCATTCCTGATAACCTCACCACCACTAGCCCTACCATCAGATTCTGAAGCTCCATCAAAATTTAATTTGAGCCAACCAGACTTCAGGGGGGTCCACCTAGTATTTAATCTCTAGAGTTGTTTAGAATTGTCAAAGGCAAGGATTTGATTAAGAATCCCCCAATTAATAGCCATAGATTCCTCTTGTTGGATAAGAGGTTTGTCAGCAGTTTTGACATGAGAATTGGAAACACTTTCAATAAGGCTCTTAGAGAAAGACTAGTAGACTTGAGAACAATCTTTGACATAATCTCTAAAATTTTTTTTGTTCCTTTCCTTCCACAGAGTCCAACCAATAAAGGGAAGGGTTTGGTTCCATAGTTCCACTAACCAGGGTTTAGAAAAAGTAGTAACCCAGTTAGTAATGAATCTCTCTTAGCATTTAAAATTTCTCTGTTTTAGTTTTGATATCTGAACTGCACACTTTTGATTTTGTAGGATTATTTGGTTCCTCACAAAGTGATTTTGTAGGATTGTGGTACCTAATGCTATGGCTTTGTAGATTTCTAGTTTGGGGGCATCATTCTTTTACTTGGCAAATTTTTACAACCTCTACAGTATCCTTTACATGCTTATTTTCTTTCTGTATTTTATTTCTATACTTTAGCATAGCGTATTACTAGTGTCATCATCTCGCTAAAGTGGGGGAAAAATGTGACATAGAAAATTATGTACCCTCACAATTTCACATTGTGTTTTGACTCACTTTGGTGTCCACTCCCATAGTGTGTTTATAGGGCCACTCGAGCCTAACCTTGGCCTATCTCACCACACACCAAGGTTTGCAAAAAAATATATTATGCATTTATTTCTCCTAGATTTTTGAGAACACGTGTTGAATATTGGAAAATATTATGAGGATGTGACCGTGATGCAGAGATGTCCCCACAACATGCTGGCATCCTGATTATTCCAAAAATTCAAATCGCTGATTCTCCCACCTTATCACTCAATTGCATTGATGGTAACACTCATGTAGTAGTGAAAGGGCCCATGTAGTGTGTCTAACCCAGAGCTTCATTCATTCATTCATCCATTCATGCAAAAGAACTCTCTCTCTCTCACACACATGCTTTTGGGAAATATACTACAAATTTTTGAAAAACTTAGTTCTTGGCTCATACAATAGAAGTTATTGAATATTTTGGTGCTCTTCAAAGGGGCACCAACTTCTTTTTTAGCCTTTGAGGTTTCTACTTATTGGTTGTGCATTGTGGAGTCTCTCTCTGAAGGGTTTGGAGTTGTTCATACATAGATTTGGCCCTTAAGGAGGTTGTAGCCTCCTCCATTACTAAATAATCTGGTAATATTGTTTCATTTACAAGTAGTGTTATTTTTTGGTTTTTAAATACATATTTCTTTGTCTATTCATTGGAAACTTGTGGTGTAGACCACCATCCTTGCTTTTCCTATGTACACTAGGGTATTCTTCCCAGTAGACTAGGGTTGGTACTCTTATTTTTTATTTTATTTGTCATTGTTGTTATTTCCTAGACGCACATAGGAAATAAGAGCACACACATTCATTTTATAGTGGTTTTACGTGGAGGTCAAAAGACCAACATAGAGGCTTGACCTAAAGGAAAGCTCCCAAACAACCCCAACCATTTTTCTTGGTCTAGATGTTGTTGTTGCAAGTAGTTAAAGAGATACAACCGCACGAGGGTTTGATAGGCTCTTCTCCTTTCTTTATTTAAATTTGTCTTTCAATCTTCATTTATTAGTTGATTCAACATTTTTATCTATTAATTTAGCAATTTATTACATCATTGGGTGCTCATTCTAGTTCTATGTGCAAACTAGATGAGTTTGTAGACACATGCAAATCACCTTATTTCCTAGTTTAATTATCCATCTTCTATACTTTCACATTAATTAAATAATTCTAAGTACTTAATTAAATTCATCCATCATCGTTATTCTTCCACATTAATTAAATAATTATTAATTATTTAATTAAGTTAATTTTCCTATCATTAATTAAATAATTTATAATTATTTAATTAATTAAATCATAAATCCAATATTAATTAAATAAATTAAATATTTATTTAATTAATTCAAATCACATCTTCTCGATTTCTCTCCAAAATTAAACTCATGTATATCTAATTAATTAAATTAATTAGATAATTTTTTTATCAATTATCCTCTCATCCTTTTCAAGATTTATTTCCTTTTAAAAAAGAAAATCAAATCCTTTCTATCTTTTCAAATCTTATCTCATCTACTTGTTTTATTTCCTCTTTCGATCAAATAAAGCAAAAAACAAATCTTATCTTCAAAATCCAAACATTATCCCTCCATCACCAAAAATCTATAAATAAGGCCTCTACCAAACCAAAAGGGCTCCATCTTTTATGCAAACTTATGCTATCAAATTGAGCTCTCATCCACGTCATTGAAAACCAAGGTTATGCTTGAACCTCTTGAGCAATCCACATATCAACATGCCAAGGGATAAATATTGTTTGTGGTAACTTATATGTTATTTACTTGGGTTTATTGCACATTTCAATTATCTCTTGTGTTATGTAGGCATTGGATTAGGAATCTTTTATGTTCTTATTTACTTTCCAAAATCTAGCATATATAATTTGGCATGCCTGACGATCTAACCCCTATTTTTGTGAGTGTTTGTGAGGCTCGTTGTTGCAGATTTAGGTCTTCCTGGGCAAAAGATAGGAATCAACTTTTGCATATGATCTCCTACACTGAATTTGACCTCACTGTTGAGTTTGGGAGACCTCATAGGTGAAAAATGATATAAAATACCCCTACTTTTTGTTACAGTAAATTTTTTGAATTTTCTGATCCCCACACAGGTCATACCATATGGATCTATACTACTGCCTATGTAGGCAAGCTAAAGGCATTATCATAGTTTTTAATATATATATTGTATACGCCTAAAAATGACACAAATCATCCTAAATAAATATTCTAAATATTTATTCCATTCTTCTATTAATTAAATAAATATTCTAAATTTATTTAATCAATTCACTATTCCATAATTAAATAAATTCTATTTATTTAATTAAAATTCTTCTATTTGTCCTTCACAATTAAATAATCATAAATTATTTAATTAATCCTATTTCCTCTATCCTAAAGTTCTAAATTCAAAATTCCACATCACCTTTACACCTCACCTTGTCCACCTCATCAGGTTGCACATGTAATTAAATATATTTAATATTTAATTATCTTATTTTCCCTCACCCACATGGCCTATTTCTTCTCCAATCAGAGGTCAGTTAACCAATCAATCAAATCTGTTAACTAACCTGTCAGTTGAGTCAAATCCTCAATCAACCCAGTCAGTTCCACAATCCACTCTTCTAACTGATCAGTCAATTCTGTTAACAGACCAGTCAATGGAGTTAACTCTCCAATCAGTTTTGTCACATCCCACCTTTCATGATGGAGCTGGGACACTTGTCACATTTCCACTGGTTGCACATTCCTCAACCATCCTCAGCCGTTGATCTTCATATCTTCTCTCAACCGTTGATTCCTATTCCTCCGAGTCTATAAATGAAGCTTCATCCCTCCATTCTATTCATCCAGGCTTTTGACATCGTTACTCTGCAGAAATATCACCAGCGCGCCTTTGGCACCCATTTGTCATCCACAAGCTTGAGATCACCATTGTTGCATTGGAGCTCACCTTCCTTGCATATCACACTATAGCCATTCACCATCGACTTCCTCCAACAGCTTTAAAAGATTGCACTCTCTGAGGGCTCATCTCATCTGCGAAAGGACGATTCGTGATAGGCGAACAACAGAAGTTTCGAAACGGAAGAGGTTTGTTGTGTTTGTTCATTGCTTTGTTTACTTGAATCTTCTTTGTTTCTCTATTCTGTTGATGTTTGGGTCATTTGTTATTCATTTGATTGATCACTATTTTACCCTCACATATATATATATATATCAAGATTTTTTGTAATGTTTCAATAGTTGTTAATAAAATTTTCCTAACCCCCCAATGACTCTCCCTGCCCACACTCCCAACCTGCCACTACTCGCGCCATATATATATATATATATATATATATATATATATATATATAATGTTTTTTTGTAATGTTTCAATAGTTGTTAATAAAATTTTCCTAACCCCCCCAATGACGCTCCTTGCCCATACTCCCAAACTGCCACTACCCACGCCACCATTTGTTATCCCCACTCCCAGCCCGCCACCACCCATGCCACCCCTTGTTATCTCCACTCCCAGGACCTCCATCCCCCACTCCCAACCCTCCCATCACCGCCACTCCACCCTATAGTCCTCCCTACCGATCATAGCCCTCCCTTCCCCATTGCTACCCTTGCATTACCCCTCCTATCTCCCCTTTGCCCTGTGCTTTGTCCTCCCACTCCCTGCTTTTTGCTCTACCCTATAACCACCCCTATGCTCCGCTCACCCTCCACTCCTTCCAAACCCTAACCACCACATCTATAGCCCCCATCCCCCTCCTTCCTTGGTCAGGGTCACATTTGTGACCTAGGGGTTAGCGCCAATAGCCCCCTTTTATATATTTTTTCTTTGCCCCTAGGCCTTGGTCACATGGGTGACCAGGGGCCTTTCTAAACCTTAACTGCCAGAATTAATTGCTAGGGGCCTAACTGTGCATGTGAACATAGTCCTAACCATTAGTGGCTAGCATTAACTACCAGGTTGTCCCCCTTACCCTCCTAGTGCCTTAAGGAGGCTATTTTTTCTTTTTGGCATAACTTTTTGCAGGTATATCAGATTTTCTCAAAATTGGTGGTGTTGGAAAGATGGCTCGGTCAACTTTGTTGTGGCATAGACCTCATTAGCATATCTATCCCATATTCTCAAGTATATTCCCTCAAAGTCAATCTTTCTTTACAAACTTCATTTGAGCATATCTTGAGCAAAACCTAATGAAATTTAATGAAGTTTTTTTAAAGTGCTTAGATTTTCATGTAGAATCAGATTACGTGATTTATTTTTCTGTATCCACTCATCATTTTCCAATTTTATTAGATTTACCCTTGTTTGGCCTAACACTTGTTTTGTAGCTTTCGCATTGCAAAGACCAAACCAATGAAACTATTCATAACTTGTTACATATTCTCTTGCCAAAGAAGAAAACATTGAAATTACTAAAAAAAATTTATAGGTTTTGCAAGTCAAAGGTATCTTTTTTATCACTAAACTAGGCACTTAGTCTAATCTTGGGGAATAGTAATTGAATCTTGTTTGATATGTTTGGAATTTGTTATGTGTGTATGCTCTCTCCTCACACCGAAAGGTGATTTTGGAGATCAAAATCACTAGTTAATTCATTTTACTTTTTTTCTTTACTTTTATTCCCAAGGACCTAAGATCAATATGTATGCTCTTCTCTCACGTCGAAAGGTGATCTTGAGAATCAAAAGTACTTGGTATCCTCTCTAGGAGACCTGTTAAGGGATTTCACCATAGTCTTTAAGGATGACCTTAACCACGTGTTACGGTGGGGTATATAAAGGGGGCAGAGTGTTCAAGTTGTACCTCAATTTAGTCATGTAGTTATCGGCACAGCCTTGGGGCTCCAGGTGATTTTGGACACAAGGTGACATGATGTTTTTTAACCACTTATGTCACATGCTTTCAACAGACTAATGTTCATAGATTTGAACCCCACCATACCTAGTGTATATCAGGGGCTCTCTAGACACCTTGTTATCCTAGATAAGACCTTTCATCCATCATATCCTTTGATGCATTGCAGCCGCATGGAGGAGAAGAGCTCAAGCTATTACCTTTATTGTTTGAAATAGAATACACTTTGGGCAAGACTTTTGTTTCCAAAGTAAGGGGTGTAATCTGGTACATGACCTTACATTCCCTACCTATATAAGCAATGATAAATGGTATCGAGGGGATGGAAACTGCCATTATCTAATAGTGGGGATTGAAGTCGCACCTGAGTGAGTCCGCGGGATATGATACTTGTGTATAGGTAAAATTGAGATTAAATAATAAGATTAAAAGAAATGATAATCGATAACACTCAAACCTATAACCTTCAAAGAAATGATCTAGATAATAACCAAATAATCAATGAATAATAACAAAAACAATGAAAGCTTTCACCTAGATTGTATTGTTTCCTTGGTTCTTTATGGATTGCTCTATAAATTACGAAACCATGTTTGCAACAAGGCGATGTAGGTAGTATGCGTGCTCAAAAGTACTCAATGTGCTCAACGATGTGATGAATGCTCAAAACTTAAATGATCGAAGAGGATTTGTGAAGAGGTGAAGGGGGTATATATAGATTTCAGGATTGGATCGATCAACAGTTGAGTTAAATCAATGAAATCAATGATCAAGATAATTTCAAAGCTCGTGATGAATCTGCACACAACATGTGTCATGTTTTAAAGCTTTTTAAAGTTGCTTGGTTTGAGTTAACTACTTTTTGGCTAAAGATAGGATTTGATTTCATAAAATTAGAATGTTTTTTCTAATTTATGAGTTGATAAAAATAATAAGATTTAAAGCCAATTAACTCAACTTTAGATTTACTTTTTGAAGTTCTAAAATAAGACTGATTGTGCACATAGAGTTAAAATGATATTTTTAGAGGAATTGGAAGATATTTCAGAATTAAATAAATAAATTTATTTAATTGATTGTGCATGATTTGAAGAAAAGACAAGATATGAAGATTTAAATAAATTAAACAAATAAATTGATTTAATTTATTTTGCATGATGGAAGAATATAAATAAAATATTGATTTTATTTATTTTTAGAGATTGAGTCAACTTAAATAAATTTAAACAATTTATTTAAGTTTAGAGGAATATTTGATTAATTAAATAATTAAAATTATTTAATTTGGTAGAATTTATTGAAATTAAATAAATAAATACAATTTATTCAATTAATGTTGGGAAATAGGGAAAATGAAAGAAATTGAAGAATTTGACAAAATTAATTAAATAATTAGATTATTTAATTAAAGCTAAATGCAGGTAATGTGACAGATTTGATGTAATGCAAGCAATGTGATGCAAAGGGTCATTTTTAGGTGTCTACATTTTGCCCCTCTTTGATACAATGTGATTTAGCATTGTTTCAAAGAAAATAGCGATAAAAAATATGATACAAGCATGCCCTAGTGTAGCTGGTGTAGGTTGCCCCCTTAAGGGGAAAGATAGGGAAGCGATAGAAGAACTGGGTTGACTCGCGACAAGAGAAAAAAGATAATGACATGAAAGAAAAAAATGTCAAAAAGCCTAGATAGGTTGCATGAGGGCTGACATGATGGAGGAAATAGTAGACACAAGGAAAAATAAGTGATAGGGTGGGAAGAAATAGGGTGGGGATGCTATAAATAGGCCCAATGGGTTTCTCACATGTCATTTGCACACGTAGAGTTCATAAAAATTTAGAGCTTTAGTCTTCTTTCTTAGTGTGAGAGCTCCTAGCTTGGAGAGGTTTAGCAGCTTGCAAACGTGTTGATTCATGTGCATAAGTATCAGGGTGAGTAGGTACAGACCTATGGGAGACCAGCAGGAGCTCTGGCAGTGGTAAGTGATAAAAAACCTACCTTTTGTTGCATTTTTTAGGTCATTTTTCTAGGGTTTCTATGTTTTAGGCCAAAGGCGCTTAGATAGGATTAGGCGCCTTTGGCCCATTTCGAAGCACCTTTTTCTTGTCTTCTTTCAATTGAGTTTGTTGATTTCTTGTCCTTTTGCTCTTTTCTTTTTCTTTTTTTTTTGTGTTTTCTAAGGATACTCTGAGGATCAAGTATAAAATCTCTTGAGATGAACACTATTGATGGGTTCATCCAAGGGAATGCCTTCAAGTGTTGACAAAGTGTAAGCTCCTGACCCATAGATTACAGTGATAACAAAAGTTCCCAACCAATTAGCCTCAAACTTACCTTTCTTGTCTCTATCTGATTGGTTCCTCTGATTTTCTTTAAGGACAAGATCACCTATCTAAAACCTTCTCTCTTTGATCTTCTTATTGTAGTTATGACAGAGGCAATTTTGATAGACATGAAGATGGTTTAGTGCTATTTGATGCCTCTCGTCAAGTAACTCAAGCTTAGCTAATCTGGAAATTTGGTACTCTTCTCCATTAATGAAGTATTGCATAGATACTCTTAGAGATGAGATCTCAACCTCGATGGGTAAAATGGCTTCAGTGCCATAGACTAAGGCAAAGGGTGTAGCACCAGTTGGTGTTTTGATACTGGTTTGATAGGCCCATAAGGTAGGGTTTAGTTGTAGATACCAATCATGGGCAACTTTATTGACCATTTTCTTTAGGATTTTGAGTGTGATCTTGTTCAAAGCCTCTACTTGGCTGTTTGACTGAGGATAATGGGGAGTAGAAAATCGATGTTGGATATTGTATTGTGTGCATAAGACATGGACATCTTGATTCTTAAATGGCCTACCATTATCAGTGACAATGGATTGGGGAATCCCATACCCGCAAATGAGATAATTGACAATAAATTTGGCTATTTTCTTACTGGTGATATAGGTCACTAGAATAGCTTCTACCCACTTAGTAAAATACTCAATGGCGGTAATGATAAACTTATGGCCATTAGATGAGGATGGATGGATTTTACCCATGAGGTCGAGTCCCCACTGTGAAAAAGGCCATGGAGTTGTAACATGTTGTAGCTCATGTGTTGGTGCATATATCAAGTCCCCATGTTGTTGGCATTATAGACACTTCTTAGCAAATTGGACTACATCTTGCTCTATAGTTGGCCAATAATAACCTATTCGGAGTATCTTCTTAGCAAGAGTTGGACCGGTGGAATGTGATCCACAGAAACCTTCATGTATATTTCTTAAGGTAGTGTTAGCTTCGTCTGAGTTAAGACATCTAAGAAGGATACCATCAAGGCTTTGGTGGTAAAGGGTGTCACCCAGAATAGTGAAATGAGAGGCTTGACAGATGAAGGTTTTGCATTGGGTTTTGGATAGTTCAAAGGGAAAGGTGCTATTTTTGAGGTATTCATATATATCTTCATACCAAGGGGAATTGGAACCAACAAGTTCATAGACAAATTCAATTGAGGGAACATCAACAATAGGTATCAACAGTTGCTCAATTAAGAATTCACATTTCTGAGTGTTGGCAGGCATGTCCACAAGTGACCCAATGGTAGCCATAGAATCAACAACCTTATTATGCACCCTTGGAATCTGTTCAAAAGTGATGCTAGAGAAATGAGGCTTGTAGGTATCAACTAGTTGCTTATATGGTATCAACTTGTCATCCTTAGTTTGGCACTCATCTGTGACTTGTCTGATAACTAGTTGAGAATCCCTATAGACTTGAAGTTCCTTAATATTCCATTCTATTTCTATGTGGAGACTTGTGAGGAGTGCTTCATACTCAGCTATTTTGTTGGTGAATGGGAATGCTAGCCGATATAATTTTGGAATATAGCCATTCTGCGGTGTACTAAACAAGATTCCTACCCCCGATCCATGCTGTGTATAAGAGCCATCTAAGTATAACTTCCACTCCACTGAGGTAGCTAGAGTGAAGAGACCTTCGTTGGGAAAATTAGTGACCATAGGATTTACATTTGTGATTGGAGCTTCAGCTAGTTGGTATACTAGAATTTGTCCCTTGATAGCTTTTCGATTAACATACTTAATCGTGAATTCACTCAAGCTCATAATCCATTTAGCTAGTTGGCCTATGAGAGCTACCTTAGATAAAAGATATTTTAATGGATCAATCTTAGAGATAAGAGTTGTGTTGTGTGGTTACACAACACGCCCCATTTTGACTTGGCAAAACAGGGACCCAGCTTTTGTTTTGGCTTGTGTTGTCTGTTTCTGGCGGTTTGGTAAAAATAGGTCAGGTGCATCATCATCATGAAGGTCAGGATGAGGTAGGTCATCATCATGAGGTTAGTTTTTCAAAGTTCATATTTTGTTTCTATGACTTCATGGTTGGAAAGAGCTTGAAATTTCATACAGGTTTGCCTTTTGCATCACTTGAAAATTCGTCCATATGAGGGAGTTGTGAGCAGTCAAAGTTTTGGTCAAACCTGATAATTGCTGTGTGAACATCATCATCATGATATTTGGAAAGCCCCCCGATAATATCCTGAGGTCGAAACATCTGGACGTCAAGTTTAAGTCGTAGTAGGTTCTCCCCGTCGGGCGGTCTTTTGTGTCTCCAAAGGTCATCATCATGATCTTACTTTATCACCTGATGAAAATCATGCAGTCCCGAAACATCCGAACGTCAATCTTAAGTGCTAGTGTGTTTTACCCGTCGAGTAACCTTAGAAACATTGTCAGCATCATGATATTCTCGCATTGCGAACATCATCATGATATTCCAAAATCACCCGATGTGATAATATCATGCTGATGATCATCGTCACCTTACTTAGAGAAATCTGCCATCTGCATAATTTGCGCGCACGACCAGGTCTCGGTGATCAACATCATCATGATATTTCGGGACCCGGCATTTCCTAATATCCTCCTGACCTCCTTTTGCGTGATCATGATGATCACCTTATCTTTCGAAGCGGAGGGTGTTTTTCATGTCTTAGGTCATGTTGAACATCATCATCATGATCTTTGTCTCTCCCGGCAGTTCGTAATATCATCCTGCCGACGAGTATAACCTTTTGCAAATATGATGATGACAATGACGTCATCATCACCTTCTCCTTCGGCAGGATATTTTCCAAGGCGTGATCCATTTCGCCAATATGATGATGACGATGACGTCATCTTCGAGGATTAGCATAAGCCCCGGATATCCTGATGACGTCCTCAGGACTTTCAGCAGGATCATATTTTTGATCGCCCAGTATGAGTATGATGATGATGATGTTCATCATCCCGATCTTTCGAGCGGATTGCCTTGGCCGAATGGGGTCATATTGCTTTCATGACCTGGTCATCTTCCTTAGAGGGAACCCGATATTCCATTTACCTCCTGATTTTAACCTAGCCTGATGATGACGTCATCCCTTTGCATTTTAACCTAGCCTGATGATGACGATGACGTCATCATGATTTTCCTCAGCGGCAGGATCATTTTCCAGGTCCTCCTGTTTGTCTTCATCATGATGATGATGACGATGTCTTTCTTTCCCGAGTGTGCAAAAACAGAACATCCTGATGTGCTTTTCATCAGAGTATTAGGAAAGGAGGATCATCATATTTCGTGATATCCTGCGGCCACTGTGAGGATATATGGTTGGTCATCATCATGATTTTTTTGGCGTCGGTATAACTGTTGCCGTCGGCCTGAGGTAAAATTGTCACCCTGATCATATGTAGTCACGCCGATGCAAATATGATGATGATGCAAGGCCGGTTTCTAAGGATGGTTGAGAGGCGATTATTTCCTTGTTTATCTGGGGTCATCATCATCATATTTCGAACCCGATATGCAAGAAAATGGGCAAAAACATGAAGCGATGGAAATCTGAAAGCCCGACTACCTGATTTTGGTCAACGAGGGTTGACCTGGTTGTTTTCATGCTGTTTATGCATTTAGTGCATATTTTTCACAGGTAAGCCTGATTGCCTGTAGCTGCACATGGGGAGGTATGTTTAATAAGGTGTTTACTTCCTGTTGTTTATCATGATGATGATGAACCTTATGTTTGTCTGTTTACTTGCAGGAAATCATGATGCTGCTGAAGATGAACGTTGAAATCATGATGATGCTGCTGAAGCTGAGCATTACAAAGTTGCGCATGAAGTCAACATGGACCAGACATGAGGAGGGTATTGTCAAATATGCTGTTCGCCAGCTGGAGGCCGAATCAAGTTGAAGATGCTGGAATATTCTGTGCCAGCTGTACATTTGCTAACTGACGAAGCATGTGCTTTTCATCTGGGCCGTTGTTTGTCATGAGAGGATCCTGATCCTTGGATCATTGTAACCGTTTTCTGGCAGTTGCTCTATATAACATCCGGAGTTTGTCATTTTTAAAGGAGGGGGGGAATACATTAGAATACACAGACGCATCTGGCGAAAAAGAGTCAATTACTGTAGAATAAGTTAGGAGATCGGATTACTGAGACTAATGAGGATAGAATTGTTGAAATGTCAAGGTTCTTTCTTCAGATCACTGTAAATGTACCTGTTCTTGAGCATACTGAATGAATATGAAGTTCCAGATTACATCCTAATTGCAAATTTTACGTAATCTTCTGTTGATTTCTGGATATGTACTGGTGAATGCTGTGTTCAACTGGAAGCGCTTTCATTTCATTACATATAGTTGTCAACTTTCCTTTGAAGCTTTGCACTAGATCATGCGGATTTGTGGAATGTCCTGGTGAAGTATGATTTCTAGTTTTCCTTCTTTTCATTGCAAGTATGGGAGCTTGTATGTGAATCAGTGATCTAAGTCCAGTAATTTTAGGAATCTCACTCTCTAACCCTTTTCCTTTTTTTCAATTTCATTAATTCATCACCATAACTGCAAATCATGATAAATAACAAGCAGAAACAGTGAAATATGCTGAAATCCCGTAGGTAACTGAAGATCCTTAGCATATTTGAGTTAAATGCATGTAATATTGAAAATATCATGCAAAGAATCATAAATAATGGTAGAAATCATGCAAATATCAGCCTGTATGCACATTATTTGACTAAATTTACAGTGCAGAGGTAGAAATTATTGAAGACTGATGCAGAGCGAACATCCAGAGCAGGATATTTGGGGATGATGATGATGAACAGTGCAGAAACACGTAAGGCCCCTGAATGGAAAACAGCAACGCACATCAACCACTGAGTAACGTCAGTAGATTAAGACCTAATCAACGGAGACTTGGGATCATGAATTCTTTGAATTCATCGTATCTTTCAAGATGAGTAAAGGTTGTTGTGTAACTTTTATTCTATGTTTGTGAATGAATAACATCATGACCAACATAAATTGGCGCTAGAAGGAGGGCCAAGGATTGAAGATCACATTCATCATCAGTATTTCCAGGTTTGATAACGCTCAGAGTAAGGTAACTTCAGATCATTTGTGAATTTCATCAAATTGCGTAAATATTTGCTGCGACAAGTTTGTATTTGCTCATTCTGTGTAAAGATTTCCAAATTTCACATAAATATTGCAAGCTTTGCAGTAGATTTCTTTAAATTCACTAAATATTGGCCAAAGATGCATAAATTTGTTCAAGCTTTGAGGATTGGAGCCTTAGACGCGTGAGATCTGGTGCTACCGGTCGAAATATCCCAATATCCTGTCATATTTGCAGTATCTTCGCAAATATTGCGTAAATATTCAGTCTGATTTGCAAGTTGACCGCAAATATCACCTCGTCCGGTGGAATCCAGCCAATATTTGCAAAGTTTCAGCTAATTGGCCTCCAAATCGAGAAATCCTGGCTCACAAGATAAATACCAGGTCTAGACATAGTGAAATTTTTGAAGAATTGCCTGTCAGAGGTTTTAGACCTAAGACTGTAGACGTTCACCATACTCCAGAGTCTAGTACGTCCAGAGCTTCAGCAGGACCTCCTCCTGTAACTCCCGTTGGTTTGCAAATACCTTCAGGTATACCAGTGACACCTCCTGTTCAACCTCAGGGTATACCTTTAGTCCAACCTCAGCCAACTGCACCACCAGTTCAGCCCCCTCAGGTTGCAATGTCGTTCTTTGCAGCAGAATCACCATTGACCTTTACTGCGTATCATGAGTTACCAAAGTATCCGGACAAGCTTTGTCCAAAATACCATCCTTACCAGGATGCGGATGATCATATCAGGACGTTTAAAGAAGCTTGCTGCAGAGCCAGAATAGAGCATCAGGATGTGGTGTGCAGATTATTCCCTTTTTCCTTAGGAGAAGAGGCTTATAATTGGTTCATCAGTCTTGGTCAATCTTCTGTAGGTTCGTGGGCTGTCTTAGAGAAGGCCTTTCTTGACAGATTCAAGGTCCCTATTGATCCATCCATGAATTACCACCTGTTTGCCACAATCAAGAGATTGGAGCATGAACCTATTGCAAATTTCAATGCTAGGTTCCAGAAAATGTTGTCCAAGCTAGTTACCCCATATGTGGTGGCTGATGATGCTGCTAGAAGTATTTATTATTCAGCCCTGGATCCATTAACCGCCATGTTCATCAGGAGAACACATCCTGCGATCACCACATTGACAGGAGCTTTTCAAGAAGCTATCAAGGTAAATCAACAGCTGATACCTGCTCCTACTCCAAATATAGCATTCCCTACTTTGCCCGGCATGCAGTCACAATATCCAGCACAGTATCCTGCAGCTTATCCTTCACAATATCCTGCACAATATCCAAATGGAGCAGTGATGCCCCCAGCAATCATGCCTGCACCTTTGCAAGTACCTCCATTGAGTATCATGCCTCCTCCTAATGGAAATGGCCAATTGCCACAATATCCTGCACATACTCAGACACCTCAGGGTACAGACCTATCCCACAGTAACCATGGATCTTCCTTTTTCCAGCCTCAGACTGAAAATGTAGTGGCCAAAGCTCAAGAGGAGAAAGAGGAAATCAAAGAAATTGCTGCTCAGTTGAGAAAGCTCACCACAGAAGTAACACACTTGAGAAACCAAGGGTTTTATTCACAGTCAGGTCAGAATAGGAGTTATTCCAATGACAGACCAAATTACCCTGACAGAGGATACAACAATAACTTCAGCAGTAATGCTGCAAATAACAATAATCCTCCTAGGCAGCCTAGAGTGTGGAACTCCAGGCCAAATAATGGTTCATTACCATCACCCCTAGACAATCAGCCTCCTGGTGAAGCCAAACAGACTACTAGAGTCAATCTTGCTGAGGCAGCCCTTACCAATTGGTGCAGGATCCACAACACCAATGCACATGCAGAATTAGATTGTCCACAATTTAGAATTGCTGCCAGCATCTTTCAGACTGAAGTGTCTAATACTTCTGGAAATCCACCTCAGGCAGAAGGAAATGAAATAGTTCCTTGTGGATATGACTCAGCTTTTGTGCTGGAAACCTACACTAATCAGCCTCATCAGGATTATAATCTGACCTGTGAAGAATCTGCCTTAACCTTTGAAGCAAATTATGTCTTCCCTTTTGAGGATGAAAATGAACCTACAAGAGAGCATGAGGAAGTACATGCATACCAGCAGCAATACCCTGGTAAGCATAATTATAACCTGAGGAGTAATGCCAACAGACCTGCCGGTCCATTGACATCATCTCTACCTCCAAATAACTTCAACACACCTCCTGATCCTAAGGCTAGCAATAACCCTGGGTTCCCTAAGGTGAATGCTCAGTACTTGTCTCCTCAAAACACAGTAACAAAAGTTGCAAATGCACCTCATGAGTCTGACAGGTTAGTCAGCTATTTGGCTGATGAAATGAAGAAAATCAAGATCAGCCTGTCCCTATCTGAGTTACTGAAAACTCCTGCCATCAAAAGGGCATTCATGAAGTCGCTGGATGATCCTGCTTCTAAAGAGGATAATCACCTTTCGAGTCAATCCAATAGCAGAGATCATACTGCTAAAGATAACACTGTCAAGCCCAAAGTGTCAGCCACAGTCCAAGCTGCTGAAACCTCTCACATGACCTTGTACAGAGACAAAACTGAATCACCTCCGTTTCTTCTCACCATAAGAATGTTCAGTAAGAATTTGCACAACTGCTTAGTTGATTCAGGAGCCTCAACTAACGTTATGCCTCTGTCAATATGCAACGCATTAGGACTGCATCCTGCTAAATCCTTAAAGAAGGTCACTCAACTGGACAAGACAGAAGTAAGTGTCGTAGGAGAACTCACTCATATTCACATGCAGCTAGCGTCTGATCCTAGGATCCAGTATTACATTGACATTCAGGTAGTTGACATACCTGATACATATGGGATGTTGCTTAGCCGGGACTGGTCTAAAACGCTTAACGGATACATGTCAACAGACTTCAGTCACATGTGGTTGCCATGGAAAGGTATACCTAATCAGATCAGGATTGATGCTGAGCCTAGGATGAAACATATGATCACCGAATATAACAGAACAAATGAGATCATGTATGTAAACGTAGAACCTGGAGTTTATCACATCAGGCCGCAAACTGTCCAAATAGAAGAGGTCCTGATGCTTGATGTTCATCATCATCATGATGATGATTATCATGAGGATATGCCAGTTGTAGAACTTAATAATGATCCTGATAATGAGAATGAAATAGATCGCTTCAGGGATTTTCAGATGCATTTATCTACTCAGATAAAACGTTGTCAATTATTAAATATACCTGCTAACGATATTTTGATTGACGGATGGTGCAGATTGCATGGAGAAGCACACTCGGAAAAGACTTGCGAACCATGCTTGGACATGATCATGCTGGAGCAGACGTATAGTGAGGCATCATCATCATATTCCGAGGTGAGTGCTACATCTGATGATGATGATGATACTAATTTTTATTTGTCTTCTGCAGGAACAGAAGAGTCGATGGATCCTGATGAAGATCATATCCGAAAAACAGAAGAGATCCTGGTGTCCAATCAGACAAATGGTGCGAGAAAGGAAAAGATCACTCCTGGTAGTGATTGCTTCATGGAACCGGATTACGAGTTGTCTGATGAAGACAAAGGCAGTGACCTGACGAAGTTCGAAGAATTTCTGGTCAAAGAAATAGAAAAAATGACACAACAGTGTAGATCTCCCCAGGAGGTTTTAATCAAAAGTTGGTGTAGGCTGCATGAGGCGCCTCACTCAGAAACCACTTGCTCACTGTGCTTGCACATTTTGAAGAAGCATGCAGCTGTATGTGCTGAGCATCATCCTCCTGCTAGGATTGAAGAGAAAACAGAAAAGCCATCAGGCTCATCAGATAAAGGAAAGAGGAAGCTTGAAGATGACACACCTAAGTTAAGGTGGATATCAGGCGGAGCAGCAGCCAGGGCTGCAAAGAAAAAGGAAGGTTCAAATAAATGTCCTGCTGAAGATAAGCCTTGGATCCTGAGGTTTGATGGATCCAAATCCAAGCAAGGTTCTGGAGTAGGGATTGATCTTACTGATCCATCAGGAAAATCCCATTTAGCAGCTTACAGATTACAGTTCCCCTGCACTAATAATGTCACAGAGTATGAAGCTCTGATTCATGGACTGTTGTTTGCACATAAGAAGAAGGTGAAGATCCTGCATGTCTTTGGAGATTCAGAACTAGTTGTGAGACAAGTACGAGGAATTTACTCTTGTAACTACAGAAAGCTGTCAAATTACAGACATCGTGTGTGGGACCTGATTGAAGACTTTGATGCCTTCAACATCGTTCACGTGCCAAGAGAGCAGAACCAAAGGGCAGATGCACTTGCTCAGGCCGCCAGTACGCTGGAACCACTGTCTATATCTGGTCTGAAGAGATTTGCAGTAGAATTGGTGTCAGTACCTTCGGTACCTGACAATGTGACTAATCTCCAAGTGTTTGATGATGATCAGCATATCCTGGACTTCATATCAAACAGAGATGTATTTGAAGCTCAGATCATAGATGAAAATGGTATGGAAGATCATGTCTGGGAAGAAGATGAGATTTTAGAGTTGCCTGGCAACACAATTCCCAAAGGTATGATTGAATTAGAAAGAGCCTTTGATCTGGATAATATGCTCAAGCATAAGGATCTGCCTAAGGCAGATGGAGGTCAATATTCACAGGTGAATATTGGACAAGCTGATTGCAAGAAGAATGTCTTGTTGGGTAAGGTTTGTACACCTGAAGAGTTAGATGGAATAACTCAAGCCCTTAAGGATTATATACATGTAATTGCATGGACTTATGACGAGCTGAAGACGTACGACACTTCTGTCATAACACATACTATACCCCTCAAGTCAGATGCAAAACCTTTCAGACAGAAGCAGAGGCCAGTCAATGCTCTGCTTGAGCCCATCATCCTTGAAGAAGTCAAGAAATTGTTAAATGCACGGATAATATTTCCAGTAAGGCACTCCACTTGGGTGGCAAATCTGGTACCAGTCAGGAAGAAGAATGGAGACATCAGATTGTGTGTGGATTTCAGGAACCTGAACAGAGCATCAGAAAAGGATAACTATCCTTTGCCCTCTTTGGATGAGGTTCTGCAGATGGTAAATGGAGCCAAGATGATGTCCTTCTTGGATGGGTTTTCAGGATACAACCAAGTGATGGTTGACAAAATTGACAGATTAAAGACTGCCTTCACCACAAAATGGGGGATATTTGCATATAGACGTATGCCGTTTGGATTGATAAATGCTGGAGCTACATTCCAGCGAGCAATGGACATAGCCTTCAGAGGCTTAATAGGAAAATGTATAGTCATCTACATGGACGACTTGACAGTGTTCTCCAAAGAAAGGGGAAATCATGTTGCTGACCTCAGAAGTGTGCTAAAGAAGTGTGAAGAATATGGAATATCTTTGAATCCCAAGAAGTGCATATTCGGGGTAACAACAGGAAAGTTACTAGGCCACCTAATCACAGAAGATGGGATTATCATTGATCCTGACAGGGTGGAGTCTATTATGAAATTACCACTTCCAGGAAGCAAAAAGGAGCTTAAATCTTATTTTGGTAAGATAAATTTTGTGAGGAAGTTCATCACTGGCTTTGCTGAGATTGTCAGACCACTGAATGCCATGTTGAAAAAGGATGCACAAATTGACTGGACACCAGAAGCCAGAGCTGCTTTTGAAGATATAAAGAAGGCCATTTCAGATGCTCCTGTCCTCATTAGTCCAGATTATACCAAGGATTTCTACATCTACTCATTTGCTTCAGAACATACTTCTGCAGCAGTGTTAACTCAAAGAAATGAAGATAAAGAAGAGAAACCAATTGCCTTCATGAGCTGTCCTTTCAGGGATGCTGAGTTGAGATATGTAGATGTTGAAAGACAGGCACTTGCATTAGTCAGAGCAGTAAAAAAGTTCAGACATTATATACTGAGAAGCAAAGTGATTGCTGTGGTACCAGATGCAGCAGTAAAGATGCTGCTGATGCAGAGTGAACCTGGTGAAAAAAGGGCCAAATGGATTACGGTACTACAAGAATATGACATGGAGGTCACACCCATGAAGCTAGTAAGAGGACAGGCTCTGAGCCAGATGATATCTGAAACTGATCCAAACATCATCAGTCAGCAGTATGTGATGGATGAGAAGGACAATAATGAATGGTATTCAGACATCAGGCACATCCTGATCACTGGAAGATGTCCTTTGAGGATGCAGGCTTCACAGAGAAGAGCCTTGAAGATGAGATCCCAGAAATATATGATGAAGGGAGGAGCCCTGTTTAAAAAGAATTATGAAGGGATATACCTGAGATGCTTAGAGAAACCAGAAGCTAATAAAGTGTTGACAGAGCTACATGACAAGTTTGGAACTGCCCACGGATCAGCGTTGGCCACCACACATGCAATCCTCAGAGCAGGATATTACTGGCCTACAATTTTTAAAGACACAGCTGATCATGTTAAATGTTGTCATGTTTGCCAGGTTGCTGCCAACAGAGAAAAATATGCTGCACAACCATTGCAGCCGGTGATGGAGGAGCGCCCATTTGCACAATGGGGCATGGATTTCATAGGACCAATCAATCCTCCATCTTCTTCAGGCCAGAGGTATGTCCTAACAATCACTGATTATTGTACCAGATGGACTGAGGCTATCAGCAGCAAAACTTGTACTGCTGATGATGTCATTAAATTTCTGGAAAGCAACATTGTCACCAGGTATGGAACTCCTTATGCATTGGTAAGTGATAATGGTTCTGCCTTCATTTCCACTAAATTGTCAAGTTGGGCTTTTGATCATGGGATCATACTTAAGTTCTCATCCAATTACTATCCCCAGGGAAATGGATTAGCAGAATCCACCAATAAGAATTTACTGAGTATCATAAGAAAATTGATAGAGAAAAATCCCAGGGAATGGAATTCACTTCTGAAATATGCCTTATGGGTAGACAGAACTAGAATGAAAATTGCATTAGGAAACTCACCTTTCCAGCTAGTATATGGGGTAGATCCTATCCTCCCTGTAAACTTGAAAATTCCTACTCTGCAGTTTGCCCAAGACTATCTAGGCAGAGATAATAAACAAGAAGTCAGGTTGCTTCAGTTGATGCATCTGGAAGAAAAACGAAGCCAAGCAATTGACCAATTTGCAAAACATCAGGCTGTTGTCAAACGTTGGTTTGACAAGAGAGCCAAAATTAAAGCTTTCAGGATATCGGATTTAGTCCTGATGTGGGATAAAGCCCATGAAAGGAAAGGTGATCATGGTAAGTTTGACAGACTATGGATAGGTCCCTTTCAGATTTCTGAAATTTTAGGAGACAGCACTTATAGGCTTAAGAACCTGACAGGTGAGGATGTCCCATTGCCAGTCAATGGACAATTCCTCAAACATTATTTCCAGGCCTGAGTGACCTCATGGCAGTCCTGTGTATCATATTGTATATTTGTATAGTTGTTTGTACAGTGTTTGCTTGTTGTTGTTGTTGTTTTGTTGGTTGAGACCTTGTTCTGGTAAGTCAGGATGATGCACTTCATCACCTGAGAAAATAACTAAATTGTTAGGATTCAAGTGATGAGATCAGATTTAGATATAGATTGTAATTCATTCTGATAAATAATCATGATCAGGTTTATGATGTCTTTTCATCAGGGTACTTTTTCTTGTCCAAAGTGAATCAAACACAATGAAACACCTAACAGCCTTGGGTTTGTTGAAGATATGAGTATAGGTGTTAAGTGAAAAATCTAAAGGGACTCCCTTGCTACCAATACAATCTCCAACCTAAAGCTGCAAGTGACTACACCTTGTACAAATGAGCAGACATGATGATATCAAATTTAAATTTTTAAAGGAAAATCAGAAACAAAATAAAATTAGGCCATCTAAGTAACTCTACCGGGGCTATGGACGCCTGCTGGCAGTGGGGCTCTACTTAGGGAGATTGTATAGATAACCTTGCCGGGGTTATAGACACCTGCTGGCAGCAAGGCTCTATCCAGGTTGGCTATGAGGGATGATCTCCAACTATGTAGTTTAACACCAGTTACTTATGTTTTCAACTTGCTTTCAAGATGAGGATAATTAATCATCTGCACACACCTGATCCTTTGTTAGCTTTATCACCGTAATGAAATTTTATCATTCAAAGATCATGATGATTTACTTAGAGAGAATTAGAATGCTATAGATGAATATGATCATATAACTTGAATCATTTGAATTTTGTTGTTTTCTTTGGTGGCAAGTTGTTGTGTGGTTACACAACACGCCCCATTTTGACTTGGCAAAACAGGGACCCAGCTTTTGTTTTGGCTTGTGTTGTCTGTTTCTGGCGGTTTGGTAAAAATAGGTCAGGTGCATCATCATCATGAAGGTCAGGATGAGGTAGGTCATCATCATGAGGTTAGTTTTTCAAAGTTCATATTTTGTTTCTATGACTTCATGGTTGGAAAGAGCTTGAAATTTCATACAGGTTTGCCTTTTGCATCACTTGAAAATTCGTCCATATGAGGGAGTTGTGAGCAGTCAAAGTTTTGGTCAAACCTGATAATTGCTGTGTGAACATCATCATCATGATATTTGGAAAGCCCCCCGATAATATCCTGAGGTCGAAACATCTGGACGTCAAGTTTAAGTCGTAGTAGGTTCTCCCCGTCGGGCGGTCTTTTGTGTCTCCAAAGGTCATCATCATGATCTTACTTTATCACCTGATGAAAATCATGCAGTCCCGAAACATCCGGACGTCAATCTTAAGTGCTAGTGTGTTTTACCCGTCGAGTAACCTTAGAAACATTGTCAGCATCATGATATTCTCGCATTGCGAACATCATCATGATATTCCAAAATCACCCGATGTGATAATATCATGCTGATGATCATCGTCACCTTACTTAGAGAAATCTGCCATCTGCATAATTTGCGCGCACGACCAGGTCTCGGTGATCAACATCATCATGATATTTCGGGACCCGGCATTTCCTAATATCCTCCTGACCTCCTTTTGCGTGATCATGATGATCACCTTATCTTTCGAAGTGGAGGGTGTTTTTCATGTCTTAGGTCATGTTGAACATCATCATCATGATCTTTGTCTCTCCCGGCAGTTCGTAATATCATCCTGCCGACGAGTATAACCTTTTGCAAATATGATGATGACAATGACGTCATCATCACCTTCTCCTTCGGCAGGATATTTTCCAAGGCGTGATCCATTTCGCCAATATGATGATGACGATGACGTCATCTTCGAGGATTAGCATAAGCCCCGGATATCCTGATGACGTCCTCAGGACTTTCAGCAGGATCATATTTTTGATCGCCCAGTATGAGTATGATGATGATGATGTTCATCATCCCGATCTTTCGAGCGGATTGCCTTGGCCGAATGGGGTCATATTGCTTTCATGACCTGGTCATCTTCCTTAGAGGGAACCCGATATTCCATTTACCTCCTGATTTTAACCTAGCCTGATGATGACGTCATCCCTTTGCATTTTAACCTAGCCTGATGATGACGATGACGTCATCATGATTTTCCTCAGCGGCAGGATCATTTTCCAGGTCCTCCTATTTGTCTTCATCATGATGATGATGACGATGTCTTTCTTTCCCGAGTGTGCAAAAATAGAACATCCTGATGTGCTTTTCATCAGAGTATTAGGAAAGGAGGATCATCATATTTCGTGATATCCTGCGGCCACTGTGAGGATATATGGTTGGTCATCATCATGATTTTTTTGGCGTCGGTATAACTGTTGCCGTCGGCCTGAGGTAAAATTGTCACCCTGATCATATGTAGTCACGCCGATGCAAATATGATGATGATGCAAGGCCGGTTTCTAAGGATGGTTGAGAGGCGATTATTTCCTTGTTTATCTGGGGTCATCATCATCATATTTCGAACCCGATATGCAAGAAAATGGGCAAAAACATGAAGCGATGGAAATCTGAAAGCCCGACTACCTGATTTTGGTCAACGAGGGTTGACCTGGTTGTTTTCATGCTGTTTATGCATTTAGTGCATATTTTTCACAGGTAAGCCTGATTGCCTGTAGCTGCACATGGGGAGGTATGTTTAATAAGGTGTTTACTTCCTGTTGTTTATCATGATGATGATGAACCTTATGTTTGTCTGTTTACTTGCAGGAAATCATGATGCTGCTGAAGATGAACGTTGAAATCATGATGATGCTGCTGAAGCTGAGCATTACAAAGTTGCGCATGAAGTCAACATGGACCAGACATGAGGAGGGTATTGTCAAATATGCTGTTCGCCAGCTGGAGGCCGAATCAAGTTGAAGATGCTGGAATATTCTGTGCCAGCTGTACATTTGCTAACTGACGAAGCATGTGCTTTTCATCTGGGCCGTTGTTTGTCATGAGAGGATCCTGATCCTTGGATCATTGTAACCGTTTTCTGGCAGTTGCTCTATATAACATCCGGAGTTTGTCATTTTTAAAGGAGGGGGGGAATACATTAGAATACACAGACGCATCTGGCGAAAAAGAGTCAATTACTGTAGAATAAGTTAGGAGATCGGATTACTGAGACTAATGAGGATAGAATTGTTGAAATGTCAAGGTTCTTTCTTCAGATCACTGTAAATGTACCTGTTCTTGAGCATACTGAATGAATATGAAGTTCCAGATTACATCCTAATTGCAAATTTTACGTAATCTTCTGTTGATTTCTGGATATGTACTGGTGAATGCTGTGTTCAACTGGAAGCGCTTTCATTTCATTACATATAGTTGTCAACTTTCCTTTGAAGCTTTGCACTAGATCATGCGGATTTGTGGAATGTCCTGGTGAAGTATGATTTCTAGTTTTCCTTCTTTTCATTGCAAGTATGGGAGCTTGTATGTGAATCAGTGATCTAAGTCCAGTAATTTTAGGAATCTCACTCTCTAACCCTTTTCCTTTTTTTCAATTTCATTAATTCATCACCATAACTGCAAATCATGATAAATAACAAGCAGAAACAGTGAAATATGCTGAAATCCTGTAGGTAACTGAAGATCCTTAGCATATTTGAGTTAAATGCATGTAATATTGAAAATATCATGCAAAGAATCATAAATAATGGTAGAAATCATGCAAATATCAGCCTGTATGCACATTATTTGACTAAATTTACAGTGCAGAGGTAGAAATTATTGAAGACTGATGCAGAGCGAACATCCAGAGCAGGATATTTGGGGATGATGATGATGAACAGTGCAGAAACACGTAAGGCCCCTGAATGGAAAACAGCAACGCACATCAACCACTGAGTAACGTCAGTAGATTAAGACCTAATCAACGGAGACTTGGGATCATGAATTCTTTGAATTCATCGTATCTTTCAAGATGAGTAAAGGTTGTTGTGTAACTTTTATTCTATGTTTGTGAATGAATAACATCATGACCAACAAGTTGTTGTTTGCTTTAACATGTAATGTCACAACTTTTGGGAAGCAAACACTACTGCTAAACATGCCCTTTCCATAAGAGTATAGTTGAGCTCATACCCAACCAAGGTGCAACTGATATAATAGATAGCATGCTCTTTACTTGACTCATCATGTTGTACGAGAAGAGCCCCTAAAGTGGTAGAAGTAGTGGAGATATACAAAATCAAAGGTCTATCAGGTACTGGTGGTACCAAACTAGAGGATTAGCTAGATATTCCTTAAGTTGATCAAATGCCTGTTGACACTTGTGATCCCACTAAAATGAGACATCCTTGCAGAGCAAGTGTTGGAATGGTTGACACTTATCTGCTAGCTGTGAAATAAAGAGTCTAATAGACTGTAACCACCCTTGAAGGCTCCTTAGTGCTTTGAGATTCTTAGGTGTATGCATATATACAATAGTCTTGACCTTTGTTGGATCCACTTCAATTCCTCAGTGAGATACAATGTACCCCAATAGTTTTCATGAAGTGACACCCAAGACACATTTCTTTGGATTTAACCTTACTTGATACTTTTCTAGCCGATCGAAGATCTGCCCTAAAATTTCAATATGATCTATTCTAGAAGATTTTGCCAATATGTCATCAACATAGTCCTCCATTATAGTGTGAAACAAGTCATGGAATATTACTATCATATCTCTTTGATAAGTAGCTCCTTAATTCTTGAGACCAAAAGGCATAACTACCCAATAGTAAGTACCCCAAGGACACGTAAAGGCAGTTTTATGCTGATTCTCTTCTGCTATCTTGAAAGCATCTTGTGACCTGCTATCAAGTCCATTACAATATCTATGTTTGGAAGTGGAAAATAATCCTTAGGACATGCTTTATTTAAGTCTCAGAAGTCTGTGCATATGTGGATGCCCCCATTTAGTTTAGAAATAGGTACAAGATTTGAGACCTGCTCTGTATAATCAATAGGTTGTATGAACTTAGCATCTAACAATTTCTCAAGCTCTACTTTGACCAATAGTGCAATCTAAGGGTGTGTCCTGTGAAGCTTCTGCTTAACAGGTTTGGCGTTTGGTGAGACAACTAGGAGATGAACTACAAGTGAAGGGTCTAACCCGGGCATGTCAACATAGGTCCAAGCAAAGTTAATTTTCCTTTGTGAGAACAATTTAATGAGGTCTTCCCTCTCTTGTTCTAATAATGATGCTGTTAGAAACGTGACTTTTAGATTCTGAACTATTCCTAGATTTATCTCTGTTGAATCTTCAACTAAGAGAGCTATTTTTTCTTGATACGTAGATGGTAGGGGAAGTTCAAATCCTCCATCCTCAGGCACCTCGGAGAGGTTTTCACCTTCGAATACATCCTTTATTTTTACTATTTTACGATCAAGAGATGCCACATTGTGGTTTTCACCTAATGATCCATTTTTATTTTCTATTTTGTGACTGGAGGATTTAACATTCTCACCAAAATAAGTGGCTAGATTTATTTCCATGATAAAACTAGATTTTTGATCACCAAGTGGAATACCATCTCGGAGTCCCATGAATTCCACGATAGCCTCATCATTATGAAAGATGTCCAGAATGGGGGCCTCTTGTTGGTCCCAATCGATGAGTTCACGATAAATGAGGGATAGATTATGGGTTTTTGTGGTTGAAATAAGGGAGACAGGTGATATCATAAACATCAAGGTTTCTTGGAATAGGTCTATGATGTATAGGGAAGAGTCCTCGATGGTATCCTCATTAGACATAGAATCTATGGGCCATGATTTCGTTACCTCGTCGAGAATAAACTTGATGTCCAAGGCTTGTAGTACCTCCTTACCATATCCTAACCCTTGGTGATTGTATTTCTTAGTCACCGTAATGGGTTCCACTTGACCTTGACCATGTTTTCATACGCCACCTTTGCCTTTATAGCCCATGTTTTTGACAAGCCTAAGGCCATTACCATACTTCTTGATAGGTATTGTGACCGATTCTTTTTCTTTGTAGACCCAAGAGGATATGTCTTCAATAGTTTCATCTTCTAGTAAGTGCCCATCAGTAAACTTTGTGAGAAGAGCTAATATCTTGAGCTTTTTGGTAACTTTAGTAACAGGAGGTTTTCGGTAGGATTTTGGTGAGAGAGGCATCCTCCCCACACAACAAGATTTTGAAATATCATACTCGCCAAATCCTATGTCTCTAATATGGGCCTTGATTTCTAGGAAGGGATTAGATGTATCTACAAAGGCTTTATGTAAGGTATTTCGATCAATATATAGTGGGGATAGTTGGACTGCATCATTGTTGGGTACTTGGTTACTATTCTTGTAATGCCCTTGTATGGCACGACAAAACTCAAATGGGTTAGGATCTCTGGGGATAGTGATTTCAGTACCATTAAATGGGAACTTTAGGGATTGATGGTACATTGAAGGCATAGGTTTCATGGCATGAATCCATGGGCATCTTAGGATAATATTATATTGTAGCTCAATATCTAGGACTTGGCATCTTGTTTCTAGCATGACGGGGCCCACTTGAATAGGAAAATGTATCATACCATCTGTCCTATGTTCTACATCATTATATGCTTTGACAATAATAGATTGACCTACATCTATGTGATCCTCAGAGTATCCTAATTATTTCAATAGTTTGAGAGAACAAATATTAAGACTAGCACCACCATCTATAAGTATTTGTTTGATTTTGCATTGATGTATGAAGACTTCAATGTGGAGGGCATCATTGTGAAATCAATCATGAGATGGGAGATCTTTTTCAGAAAAGACCACATTGTAAGGTGAAGCAATGTTACCTATAATGGCTCAAAAATCTGTGAAAACTATATTATTGGGAATGGATGACTCTTGTAAGGCTTTTTCAAGCACTACTTTATGAGCGGGAGATGACTTTAGAAGGTTTAAGGTAGATATCTATGTGGGAGTCTTCCCTAGATGATCAACAAGATTATAATCAAAAGTGACCAGAGGATTTAGTGTTGGCCCATGAAGGGTAACATGACCACGATGAATTATGGTAGCACAATCCAGAGATCTTGACTCTTAATAGTTAGGGTGGAGACTCAACTTTCTTCAAGATGACCTACAATGGAGTCATAAGAAGATGAGGCTTTGTTAATGATCTTACCTTTATTAGGATTTTGAACTTTACCATGTTGCAGGAATGGATCGTTGTAAACATTGAGGTCCTTGTTTAATGTATGTTGAGGAGGTTCATCAAAGGTGACTTCATATTTGTCTATGAGGTTTTGAATCAAGTATTTCAGTTTCATGAAAGATGAGGTTAAGTGTCCTTTTGTTCTATGGAACTAACAATATTCATTATCTTTATACCATGTTGGTTTGAAAGTGGGTTCATCATATTGACATGCTTCGGGTAATGTGATGAGTCCATTTTGGATGATTTTCTTGAGGACTGATTCGATAGGTTCACCTAATGGAGTGAAACAACATCTTGGGGGGTAGTCTTATTGTTGTTGTTATTGTGGGTGTTGTTGTTCTCTAGGAGTAGATGGGGTCACCTTTGATAGATTGACTAGTAGTTAGAGGGTTTGAATGTGCTTAGAATCCACAACACCATCATTCACAATGTTCTTGTTTTTGTTCCAAAATTTAGGTTTGTCATTTGATTGTTGTTGAGGAGGGATATCTTTGGTCTCCTTAAAGATTTTTACTATACCTTTTGCAATGAGGGCTTTTCCGATATTAGTCCCTTTGTGAATGATCTCATCGAAGGAGATAGCACTGTTCATTTGTAAATGAAACCCTAGATCTGGATTAAGATTTTACACAAAGATGCTAATGAGTTATTTGTCAGGTATTTTAAATGGGAATTTGCTAGCCATATTTTGCCATATTTGTATGAAGGAGGTGAAGGTTTCTCCATTTCGTTGCTTGTTGTTACACAAGTCCATCATGGAAATCTCATTATCATTATTATACAAGAAATGGATAGCAATTTTTTTCGCTGGTTCGTTGAAAGTCTTAATACCTGTGGGTAGGTGTGAGAACCATTCTATTGCTTGTCCTCCAAGACTATGAGCAAAGAGGTGCATAAGATACATGTTGTTATGAGCAACCTCAAGGAAAGCAATGTAGAACTCTCTAAGATGGTCCTTGGGATCACCCTTTCCTTTGTATTTGTCAAATTTAGGTATGTACAAGTTAGGTGGGGAAGGGATAATTGTTAAAGAATGATCAAAGGGATATGGACAAACCTCCTCTAACAAGAAAGTTTTCTTGACACACCATGACCAAATGAAAGAGAATCTATCTGTTTTTACATTTCGTCAAACTTAAGCTCATAAGCCAATGGTGGTGTTGATGAAGCCAAATTTTGTTGAATTTGGGGTGGTTGTTGTGACCCATAAGAGGTATTGGAAGCATTAAGATTATATGGGTCATATGACATTTGGGGATTGTTTTGGGTAGGATCAATGAAGAAAGGTGGATTTTGGCTATTTGGTGGAGGTGTTAGATAAGAGTATTGATTTTGTGAGTGTTGAGGGGGGTTTTGATATTATTGTGAAGGGATGATGTATGTGTTTTGATTTGGTGGTGTTTGATTTTGATTGACATAAGATGTTTGGATTTGAAGAATATTGGGGCAGATTGGTATGAGTAGTATTGATGTTGGAAGAATGTTGGGGTGGAGCAACATAACTAGTATTGATGTTAGAAGAATGTTGGGGTGGAACAACATAACTAGTATTGATGTTAGAAGAATGTTGGGGTGGAGTGACATAACTAGTATTGATGTTGTAAGAATGTTGGGGTGGAGTGACATGACTAGTATTGATGTTTGAAGAATGATGGGGTGGAACGACATGACTAGTATTGATGTTAGAAGAATGTTGGGGTGGAACAACATGACTAGTATTGATAGTTTGGTTGGGTGCTGGATGAAGTATTTGCAATTGTGACACTTGTGGTGGAGTCACATAAGCATTGATAGGTGTATAGTTGGGTGGTAAAGATGTATGTGGTGGGGTAGCAAAGGTAAGGTTTGAGATAGTCATATGAATTTGTGATGTGCATGGAGGATTTTAGGGATTGGTAGGTATGGATGTGTCTAATAAGGGTTTGGATTGTTGAGCTTGTTTGACTAGATTGGCTTGTTTGACTAGTTCGGCTTGATGGTGGAGAGGTTTTTGTTGAGCTTTATAGATTTCCATGGGAGTAAGGAGAGGTGATAATGGTCTCTCCACTATTGGATTTTGGTTTTGATAAAGAGGATTTTCATATTGAGTGGTGAAAGGATTAGGTACTCCCTCTTGTGAAGATGATTTGGGAATTGGTGTAGATATGGTAGACATGGTTTGAACAAGGTTTACTTGTAGTCTACCCATAGCATTAACAACATCTTGAAAATGATCTTTCTCTCTAATGTTAGATGTATCAAAGTCACAAGGCAATTTGGCTCCTTTTTGAGCAATCAAATGGAAGTAGTGATCTTGATTAGATCTAATGAGTTTGTCAATAGCTACCAAGGTTTTGGGATCTTGCATGATTTCGTCTAGGTCATGAGACCCTTCTTCTTGAGATGATTGACCTTCTTGAAATTTTTGCTCTTTTTGAGAGGGGTTTTGACCCATGGTATAATCGGTTGAAATGAGATCATGAGGATGTAATCCTATGGTGTATTACCTAGTTCTCATGTCTGTGATATTATCTTCATGAGGATAGATTGGGACAACGTTGTGAGGAATAGTTGGAGTGTTCGATGATGTATTATTTGGGATGTTTTGATGAGTTTGTTCAGGGATGTTTTGCCCAGCCTCCATGGCTTGAGGAGATTGCAGTCTAGTGGTTACCATAAAATGATTTCAAATACACTAAAATAGAGATTTAGGGATTGATTTTGGACTGATTTTGACAAAGTTGAGATCACTATGTTGGTGGATTTGATATGGGTTGCTTGTGGAAGATTATAAATTCTAGATCGATTTGTTGATTGGATATAGATTACCATTCACGTGAGTAGACTATTGACCCCATTGAAGGCGGATAGTGTTAATGGCGTAAATTAACTCAAGAGAAGTTTATTCTCTAAGCTCATAAAAACTAATAACAGATGCTAGTTCCTCTTTCAAAGACCCAAGAGATGTGATCACTCTCAAATAAAAAAGATGAACTAGGGGATTGATATGATCTAGGATTTGTAGTGGAGACCAAATTACTCAGCTAGATAAAAGCGTGGGTAAGGATTTAGGCCTATTTGGTGAGATGAATTTGATGATAGTAATCTCAAGAGGATCAATGGTTTGAAAAGTACAAATTTTAGCTATGGTGTTGATTGATGTTTGATCGGATAATGGTTGACATAGGTCTGAAAATGCTAAAGGACACTGACTAGGGTTCAAACTGATCAAAATTTTAAGGTTCTCTATGACCTAGATTAATGATGGTAAAAATAGGACCAAAAGCGTGTGACTGTTGCTCACATGCGCTTGACTGTGTTACCAAAAGCGCTGAACAGTGGTGCAAAAGCGCATTTTTTGTGATAGTATTGTTTTTCAAGGCAATTTATGATAGATTTGGATCTGATCTAGATATGGTTGCTTTGACAAGAGAAAACACATAGTAAATAGAGTGGTCAAGGACTAACATGACAAATAGTGTATGTTTGAGGCTCACGAAAAAGCCCAAGTTTTTATGGGTATAAGACAATTGCAAACGAATCAAGCAAGTTTTTTATCCCTAAGGTCATGGATTCATTGTGGTACATCAGCTCACAACTTGAAATCTTCATCGACTCAAATGTAAACACATTGATTACTAAGTGTGTCTATTATATTTTCTTTGCGAGAGAGGATAGATAGGGGCCTCCTGCACTGGAAGGATGACGCAATCACCCTTTCCCTGGAAAGATACAAGTAACCTATTCAATACTAGGGATTTATATCTCTTCTCAAGGGAGGCCATGGTGAGTAATCTTGAGGGCTTATATCGATTCCCCTTGAATTGAAAATTACCACAACGTTTGGAGGTGAATCAGGTAGTCACTAGCTAAGGGGTTTTTAGTTGTTTTGAGGGACCAACGCCTTGCGAGCATGCGGCAAGCTACTAAAATCTTTTACCAATCCTACTAAGAGTATCATATACCTCACACAATGAAAAAATCATTTCCACAAAGTGTTGGTATGCCTCTTTTCAATTTGGCACCATAAGGCAAGGCTGACATTGGTTAGGACTTGGCTTTCACCTTATACAATTTATATATTGGTTCAAAGGAAAACTCCACTTAGGGCCGTCCCTTTTGGATGAAGCACAATCTAAAAGAAGGCCCTTCTAAAGGATAAACTGAAAATAAAGGATATATTCAAGTCTAGTTTTTTTATCACCCAAGATGTTGCAAGGGAAGAGCATATACCTATCACCTTACAAGCATGGAAAATAGTTGTTCATTTATCCTATTTAGTATGAAAAATAGCGAGGTGCAACTAGACTAATCACACAAGTTTGCAAGTGATAGATGTCAATTGTCCCTTAAGAAAGTAGTTGTTCCTGAGACATAAATTGTAAAAAGATGATTCTGTCCATTGTCCCTTAAGATAATAGTTGTTCCTAAGACTTAGATTGCAAAAGATATATGCCTGTTATCCCTTAAGAAAAGAAATTGTTTCTAAGACTTAGTGAGAAAGATTGCAAATCTTCAACATTCATCCTGTAAAGATATGTTAGGAAACCTATTTGCTCTGTTTGATTGAAGGATGATTGAATAGTTGTATAATGATCTAGGATGTTGATGAGTAATAAGATATGTATCATGTAGACAATAATGAATCACAAAAACTGTGGAATGATAAGTTAGCTTCAAAACAACAATACTCCTAAATAAATTAGCTTAGGAAGTATGTGAGATGATTGAGAGACAAAAAAATCAGCTTGTCTAACAATTATGATCAATATGATGAGAAAAGAACCTTGTGAATAAAAAAATCTAGTCATAAAATCTCTATCCACCAGAAGCACTTTACTGCCAACCAGATGCGCCTTACTACATGCCAAAGGTGCTTCACCGTATCTCAAAGGTGCTTTACTACAGACCAAAGCCACTGTAGTTCGGCTCATATGCGCTTTTCGACATTTGATTGTACTTTTCTGTACTATACTTTAAAAAATCAAATTTTCTAAAGAAAAGAAAGGTTAGTGGGTACCACTGAGTGTGCCAAGATTTGTATAGGTAAAATTGAGATTGAATAATAAGATTAAAAGCAATGATAATCAATAACACTCAATCCTATAACCTTCAAAGAAATGATCTAGATAATAACCAAATAATCAATGAAAGCTTTCACCTAGATTGTATTGTTTCCTTGGTTCTCTATGGATTGCTCTATAAATTGTGAAACCATGTTTGCAACAAGCAGATGTAGGTAGTATGCATGCTCAAAAGTGCTCAATGTGCTCAACAATGTGATGAATGCTCAAAGCATTGTATTACAAATGCCCAAAGCTTAAATGATCAAAGAGGATTTGTGAAGAGGTGAAGGGGGTATATATAGGTTTCAGGGTTAGATCGATCAATGGTTGAGATAATCAATGAAATCAATGACCAAGATAATTCCAAAGCTCATGATGAATGTGCACACAACATGTGTCATGTTTTAAAACTTTTAAAAGTTTCTTTGTTTGAGTTAACTACTTTTTGGCTAAAGATAGGATTTGATTTCATAAAATTAGAATGTTTGTTTCCAATTTATAAGTTGATAAAAATAATAAGATTTAAAGCCAATTAACTCAACTTTAGATTTGCTTTTTGAAGTTCTAAAAATAAGACTGATTGTGCACATAGAGTTAAGATGATATTTTTAGAGGAACTAGAAGATATTTGAGAATTAAATAAATAAATTTATTTAATTGATTATGCATGACTTGAAGAAAACATAAGATATGAAGATTCAAATAAATTAAACAAATAAATTGATTTAATTTATTTTGCATGATGGAAGAATACAAATAAAATATTGATTTTATTTATTTTTAGAGATTGAGTCAACTTAAATAAATTTAAACAATTTATTTAAATTTAGAAAAATATTTGATTAATTAAATAATTAAAATTATTTAATTGTGGATAAGAGGAATTAGGTGATGAATTAATTAAATAATTGATTTATTTAATTAATATAGATTTGAGGATTTGAAAAAGGATAATGATTTAATTAAATAATTAAAATTATTTAATTTGGAGGAATTTATTGATATTAAATAAATAAATACAATTTATTCAATTAATGTTGGAAAATAGGGAAAATTGAAGAAATTAAAGAATTTGATGAAATTAGTTAAATAATTAGATTATTTAATTAAAGATAAATGTAGGTGATGTGACAGATTTGATGTAATGCAAGTGATGTGATGTGAAGGGTCATTTTTAGGTGTCTTAATACTCCTACTTGAATAATATCGAGGCTTGTGCAAGAGTTTTTGGCGTGTTTTCTTGGTGATCTACTAGTAATTTCCATTTGTTATCCACAGAGGTTAACAACCTTGCGCACTCAATTCTGCCAAGAGTCAACACCATTGTGTATATTGTTTGTATCTCTTGCCAAAAATCTACCTAAGTCAAGCTATAAACCATTCTCAACCTCTCTAATCATCCATTTTCATCCAATCTAATCCAGGTTCATCTTAAGCTTCACCCTAATCATCTTAATTATCCCTCTTATCCACCTTCATCCTAATCCTAATCATTTCATCCCAACGTATCCCTAATCCGTGCCTAAATCCATCATTTAGGACCCTAATCTTAATCAATTTATCCTAATCCTATCAAAGTCCTAACCCTAATCCATTAGATCCACCTAATCCATTTCCAATCCTTAGTCCATAATTCTTCATTCATTATCACTTATAATCCATATCATAATCCACTCCCCTAATCCACTAATCTAGTCCATTTATCTCAACCCCAAAATCAATCATCCATCTATCCATTTTAATCAAACATCCAACTGCTATCCTTAATCAAACATCATCCTTTACAACATCACTAGTCCATCCATAATCAAACCTATGCTTCAAAAAATCAACCTTTAGTCACATGATCACATAGATTCCTCATCAAGAGGGTCCTAATAATCAATAGACCTCAGGTCAACCCCCTTCATCTCCAATTCAACCAATATCCTAATTATACCCAGATGATGCAGACATAGAGTAACTTAAACGCCTATATGGATCTCATCCCCAAGCTATATATTCAATCCAACACCCATCACTACCATACCAACCTCCCTCATACACATCTCCTAGTACTCTTGAGGCATGGATACAAAAACTTCAACATGACTAAGAGAGATTGGATCCTATCAGTAAGAAAAAATTCAAACAACTTCAACTTCCCTTATCACATCTCCTCACTAGAGATCCTCCTAATGCTATCACATCAACATCATCATCTTACATGGCCATGCAAACTCCAAGTCATCAAACCATAAATCTAGACCTAGACATACAAACCCCTTACAATCAAACATTGGATAGCGTAAGTTACAACCCTATACCTAATGGTATATCATATGACAATGGACATCAAGGTCAGTCATATCATCCACTATCTTCATACTCACCTCCATCCATTTCTCAAGAACCATTTTCCTATGCAATTCCTCCATCTCATTGTTCCTCTAATCCAAGTCCATTAACCACTTTCATTCCTCCACCATGGGATCTTTCCATTCCTAATCCTAATCCATTAGCCCACATACCTTCTAATTCATCATATAGCCATGTTGTCAACCATCTCAAGTCTCTTAAGTCTATCGAAGAATCTTCCACTTCCATCCAAATGCAAGAGCTATGTCACATTGGTCTAGTCTAGAGCATGTAGAAACACCAACTCCTTATCCTATTCAAGATCAAAACACCCCAATTCATCCTATTCATAACCAATATCACACTATCCATGTTATGCCTATTCATGATCAAGCTCCCATCCATGATCAAGGTCTTATTCATGATCAAGCTTCCATTTATGATCAAGCTCCCCTCTATGATCAAGATCTTATCTATGATCATGAATGTCATGATGATCCTCTTAACTTACTTTATGTATTACATGAGCTAGAGATTATCTCTTCACCCATCCATAATCCCACAACCATCCAGGAGAAAGATATCCAAATTACTCCTATCCAACCATCCACAACATCCTCTTCCCAAGATGAGACACTTGCTCCCCAAAGAAAGCATTGACAATCAAACAAGTAACTTGGATCATATCACCCCCATCTTACTGAATATAATGTTAGTCAAGATCCAAGCATCTCAAGTCATCTATTTCTTGATCATACAAATTATCTACTATTGATCCTCCATCAACCCTTATTGATCCTTCACCATCTCCTATTGACCCCATTCCAAATCCATTATCTTATCCTATTGGTCCCACTACTTTCATCTGTGGTGGTTCTCTTGTCAAAGAGGAACAAAATTCATCCACCATCCCACCTTCTTCATCTGATAATTGACTCGTGTCTTGTTTCCAAAACAACAAACATCACATTGCATACCATATGTTCCAAAACATGAAATATCAAGGCAAAGGTTTAGGCCTTCATGAACAAGGCATCTTGGAGCCTATCCATGTCACAACCTATCCAGGATCGCATGACCCTTGATATACTTCCCAAGGACAAAAATCCAAAGATGTTGGTACCACCTTCACACCACATAAGTCATCTCCTTCCACTCCCAATCTAGTTGCACCTCATTATACCTCCACTTGTCATATGTCACCATCCCTCCTCCATCGTCATATCATTTGCAAAAGCATGTGACCATACATCTCCCTCCATCCACTATTCCTCCATTCCTTCCAACTCCTAATATTCACATCCTTAAACCCCCTAATCCCTTCATCCACAAGTGCACTAATCCCTCCATCCACACATCCCATTCCCTTAAATCCCTTCAACTCCCTAACAAGGATTAATGAATGCACACATCACCTAAACACAAAGCTATCACAAAACCCATGGGATTAAAAAATACAAATCTGGATGCCTCCTTACATAAATAGAAAAATCCACAAAATCCTCAAGATTATCATGCCATAGAGCATCGATACATAAAATCCAAGCTAAATCAAAAATCCAAAAGGCTACAAAAGCCCACACCCCCAAAAGAAAAAACAAAAATTGTGTGGGTCCCCAAGCAAAAAGAAATCAATCCCAATGGAGCATCCACATCCCAAAAATCCCAACAATCTTGTCCCCAATTTCAAAATCCTCAAAATCCTTAGACCATTTGGGTCCCTAAATATCCAAATTAGCAACCCCAAACTCCCCCATCCCGATCCATAGTAAAAAATCTCCATTTCTCCCAACACCCCATCCCAATCAAAATCTTCAAAATATAAAATGGTGTGTGCAAACGTTGGTCTGGATTCCCCTCAACACCACAAAATTCCCACAAACCTCCATCTCCCCATCCTATATTCTCTATGCCATATATAATCCCTATCATACCCCTATGGTCCATGCTTTTGCATAATCCTTTCCTCCATCATCCATTTATCCATCCATCTCCATCCATCATCCATGTCATAATCCACCATCCATTTCATTTCCATCTTCCCACATCTACCAACATCCACGTACATAATTCTCACATACTATCTTTCTATTGGAAACAAACTCTTGAGTCCTCATCCTCCATCACATCCAAATAATCAAAAAATTGAAAAAAAGTAAAGAGAAATCATTCATCCAATGGTGAAAACTTGGCAAACAGATGCCTTGGATAAGTACCATGATGGAAACCTAGAAAACAAACGTCATGAATAGATCAATTGTCTATGCACCTTAGACTTGTGGGGATGTTGTCTCATCTCATCCTATCATTTGCCATCTTGTCTTCCCTATCCATTATATCCACATAATTATCCCCTTGATCCAATCCATCCTCCTTTCCTCCTTTTGATCTTGATAAAAATGGGGTCAAAATGTTGAAACATGCTTTGGACAACTCTTGATGTATCTAATACTTCCCAACATATCCTACCATCTTATCGTTGCAAACATTGTCACACCATATCCTGAGTCTAATACCTAGAATATGACATGTTATTCCTCTGTGACATTCCTTGGAGATCACATCTTAAATTCTTCTGTCAATCTATCCTTCATGATGTTGCCCATCCATTATGTACTATTGCCAATCCTTCTACCTATCCATCCATCTTATACTTCCTATCCTTCCATTATCCACTATCGCTCTTCCATCAACCTATCCATGATGTTCCCTTGTCATTGGTGTCTAGCATTAAGGCTATCTAACTGCCATCCAATGTCACTCCAAAAATCAAAACATCTTAAAAACATCCAAAAACATTAAAAAATATAAAACATCCAAAAAATCCAAATATCCAAAAAAATTACAACATTCCAAAGATACAAGAAATAAATCCGAATGTAAGTCATGTTTAATCTATACCAATCCAATTGAGTAATCTAGCCAATCATCTAAAAGCATACTTTGGTTTTGTTCCAACCTTGTTGTCAAACCAATCAATTGATCATTTATCCAATCATCGTCAATGGGATATATCATTCTTGCATCTTTGTGTTGTTCTAGGGATATATCATTCTCCACAATGACATCATTATTCTCAATCAATCAAATCAATCCTTGATCACTTAATCCTCAGTTTTCATCTTGGTAGGGGCAATCACCTTGTTTGTTTTTGAATCGTTTCTGCATGCTTACTTGTTTGTGTTACCAATTTATCTTGCATTTGTCTTATCATTTTTTATTAGCATTATCTTTTTATCTTTCATCTTTTATCTTGCAACTTTTATCTTGTATCTTTTTATCTTGCATATTTTGTCTTGCATCTGCATTGGTCCTTGTAACCTACCTACCACAATGGTATCATGGTCTTCAATATCATGGCGCTATCCAGTATAGGGTTTCTTGTTCCTTTTATCTTTTTGTGTGTCTATCCTATGCATTGGATACATCATCACCTTGGTCTTCTATACCTCGGTGCATAACATCCATTGCTATATCAAAATAAGGATTGTCCTTTATATTTTTCAAGCATAACCTAAAGCAAATCATTACATCCATCTCACCCATCCATCCTAATAAATATTTATAGCTTTCATAGTTTTATCAATTCTTCTATTATCCTATCATCCTACATCAATGCATCCATTCTTCTCCTGTCATTCTTCTAAATCTCTCTATCTCTTAACAAATTCCTCTCCTTTTATTTTGAGAGCACACATGTGTTCCTTGAACCCACCTACCTTCTTGAGGGGACATCATCATCATTCATCTTATTCATTAACTTACCATTATCTTTCCTTGTCACCATAACTTTGAGTGACTGGGGCACCACCATCTCGAATCCAATAATTTTCTTCCAATCATATTCTTCTAAACCAAAGTCTTCTTCTATCCAACACAACACTATGTTTTAAACTTCTTTGAAATGATGCTACTTCACAACACCATCTCAAAGAGGGGCAGACACCTAAAAATCACCTTACTTCCTAGCTTAATTATCCATCTTCTATACTTTCATATTAATTAAATAATTCTAATTATTTAATTAAATTCATCCATCATCATTATTCTTCCACATTAATTAAATAAATTAAATATAATTTATTTAATTAATTCAAATCACATCTTCTCGATTTCTTTTTAAAATTAAACTCATGTATATAATTAATTAAATTAATTAGATAATTTTATCAATTATCCTCTCATGTTTTTCAGGATTTATCTCCTTTTTAAATAGAAAATCAAACCCTTTCTATCTTTTCAAATCTTATCTCATCTACTTGTTTTATTTCCTCTTTCGATCAAATAAAGCAAAAAAAATAAATCTTATCTTCAAAATCAAAACCTTATCCCTCCATCACCAAAAATCTATAAATAAGGCCTCCACCACACCAAAAGGGATCCATCTTTTATGCAAACTTATACTGTCAAATCAAGCTCTCATCCACATATTGCAAACCAAGGTTATGCTTGAACCTCTTGAGCAATCCACATCTCAGCATGCCAAGGGATACATATTGTTTGTGGTAACTTATATGTTGTTTACTTGGGTTTCTTGCACATTTCAATTATCTCTTGTGTTATGTAGGTATTGAAAATTAGGAATCTTTTGTGTTCTTATTTACTTTCCAAAATCTAGCATATACAGAGTTAATAGGCCTAGACAAGACCTTGCAATATAGAATTTTTGGGTTTTGTTTCCATATAGATGACAACATGATGCACAGATGTCCATGATATGCACTAGAGTCCTAGGCCGAGACTATCTCCCTTCAATACCAAGTTCCTCTATAGCTCTTATTTGTTGTTCTACATTCCTTTTTGTAATCTAGTACCTAGATTTCTAGATTTTATAATTTTATGGTTGTACCTTAGTGCTTTTTCTTTCTGAAATTAGATAATTTCTAAGTGTAGAGTAGAGTAGGGTGTAGCTGGAGTTATTCTTCTCTTCTTGATAAGATAAAAGCAGGATACACTTCCTTGAAGATGGTTAGATTCTCATGTAGTTGTTGGAAATTGATTCTAGTTAGATAGCATTGCTTTATCTTACACAAAATTCAAAATTCCTTACATTACAATAATATCAATCTTTAATATCAAGGATCTAAAAAATGTTTATTGAGATGATGAGAGAAGATAATTTTTAAGTCTAAACAAAATTTTTGATCAAGTTTTCTACTCTAAATTACGATTGCAATTGATGTATATGATTCTTTAGTAATGGGTCATGATCTATGTTATATAGGAACTTGTATATTCTTGCAAATCTTGATCTCAAGTTAATGTTGGACCTACTATGATTTCAATTTCATAACATCTTGGTAATTTTTCATTGAAGAATGATTGAACCTCTAAAATTATATAAATCATGAACTCTTAAGGCTTTCAGTTAAGGCTTAAATTTCATGGTTGTATGATTGTATTTCTACATTTTTACCAAAAAAAATATTTTTTTAAAGACCAATCAAATTAAAGGGGAGAGTTTTGACATTGTCATAAATTTTAAAGGGTTGTAGTTGTATATATAAAACTTATAATATGAATATATGTTTTAAATAAGGTGAAAACATCTATAATGCTAACTTGATGTGAACATCCATTGAAGAGGTTGACAATTAAAATTATAAACTTTAATATATGCTAAAGAGGAGTATCCATACTAAGAATTTTAAATACATTTATGAAATATATGGATATAGATCAATGTCATAGATTGAGACCATTCTATAGTCAAAGCAAAACCAAATGTATCACCATGAAAGAATTCATATATCTAATCCTAAAAATATAAAATTAAAAAAATGTAAAATTATTTAGCTTCAAAGAAGGTACCCATAGTCATTGAATGGGATCAATATCTGTCATATGCTACAAGATTTTTCAACAATCTTTCTATCTCTACATGGAAATCACTTAAAATTAGACAATTCTATCCAATTATTCCAAGTTCCTACAATAGGAATGTATAGGCATGCTTGGTTGACAAGTATCCATACAACTAATATCACTCTTATAGGCAGTGGTGGATTATATCTATAGGGTAGTTATCTAATTTGTAGAGGTGAATATACCTAATATATTATTAAATCAAGAAAATTTTGATTAAGCTACATTTCTAAAATCTTTTATCGACACACTTTTCATAACATTTTGGGAATTTCTAAGTGTAAGTGTGGGAGTGAATTGGATTAACATATTCTTGAAATAACATATAAAATTTTGGGAATTCTAAGTATGGGAGTGAACTGGAAATTAACATATTTTCTCGTTTCTAGGGTTTTTTCATTTTTTAAAGGGTTTTTTCTTTTTAAGATTTCAAAAAATAAAAAAAATGTATGCAAAATTTCATAGGGAAAAATAGAGGAAAAGAAGGTAAAATAGATAAAATCAAGGAGAGAACAATATTTTCACTATACTATGAATTATATGAAAATTAAGAATACCTAGGTCAAAAAATGGTCTTCTATTGAACCCCTAGTAGCTATAAAACCCCTATTGTGTTAGCTAAGCAAGTCATTTCTATCTCTTTGATGCATGCTGATCTCTTGTTGGGTCACTATCTTTACATGTTCTTCATTCAAAGGTGCAATATACAAAAATGAAATAGATCCACAACTTTTATTTACTATTTTCTTAAAAATAATAAACAATAGCTTTTGCACAAGACATTTCTGGTAATATAATATGACAATTGTATTCAGAGCTTGCCTCTAGATTTTGGATGGTTCTTGGGCCAAAATCCAGGTTTTACTTAACAAAAAACAATAGCTTTTGATCAAAGGTGGTGTCACCTTCTATTGATGGCTATACCTTTATTAAATGATCTTGGTGATGTATACCTTTGATGGAAGATACTTCATATGAAGGTTTATGTTCACTAGAAGGTTTTTTGCAATTTTGGCACCTAGGGGTCTTTTTGTGTTCCATCCCACAAGTGGGACAAACATCTATGCTTCCTACCCACACTAGTGGATACCCATAAACTAGCACTAGAAGAGAGATGAGAATCATATTGCATACATTTTAATCAATTGTAGCATAAATCAATAATGGTAAAATTATATAATAATTGTACTAATTACCAATTTTAGTAAATTGGGTTACACTCATCTTCATTTGACTATAAATTGGTTCTTTTAAAGTGAATCCTTACCCTTAGAGGTAAGAGGAATTCAATTAGACATTGTTGTTCAAATTGTCATAGTAGACATGTATGAAAAATGTGGAATTTTGAGCAGGGGCCCTAGCTATTTTGGAGATGCTCATTGGAAATTTTAATATTCCATTAGTCCATAAAGGATAGAGGAATTTCATTAGATGTTGTAGTTACAACTACCTTGGTAGACATGTATGCAATATGTGGAAAAATGCTTGGAAAATTGTCTATGATGTAATAACATTGATATCCATACCTAAATTTACATGCAATTTAGTGAAAAATATATTACACTTAAACCAAAACAACCCTCAATCTTCCATATAAGAATGATGAGAACAATGAATAATATATGCTAGAAAAATGCTTCTCCTATAGATAATATATGCTTTTATTAATACAACTTTGGTAAGTAACTACTGACCAAATCTTACCAAATAACATTTAAAACTTTTTAAAGAATGTGATTCTCTTATTCTTATATTTTTAACTTAAGAGGGTGCAAAAGTAAGTAATTAAGCTATAAAAATGAAATAGCTGGGTCAGAAAACATGTAAAGTTTTTAGTTAATGATAGATTCAATAGGGAGACCTTGCCACCCCTTTTTAATTAATTCTCTTTGAAAATTAATGACCTTGCTAATTCTTAAGTGTAATACAAGTTGATTTTTATAATAAGGCCATCATTCCATTCCATGTTTACATTTCAAATTTATGACTATGAATATAATATTTTGACATGAGAATTGCTTTACTTTGTTGTATGTAAAATTAGTGCCACTATGATATTTCTATGCATCATGTTATGAGACATTTTCATGATAGTAGACTAGCCTTAATTCTAAGACTTGACCTTGCATAAAAAAAGGAATATTCTTTTCCTAGGTGAGCATCAAACTATTAAATCATATTTTTTTAAATCGTGAGACACCACAAATTTTAGAACTTTCATTTAGATCATTCATTTGTTAGTCACTAAACAAAGTACCATTATCTATTACATTTATTTTTTACATTTAGAATTTATTGTTTCAAAATGTGTTAGCCCTCAAATATTGTTAATAGATTACTCTAGGTTAATTATGCTTATATTTATGCATCTTATTAGATTAGCCTAGATTATATTTGATGAACTCATCCAATTTTGCACCACCCTAGAGTTTTCTTTAGAATTTATACTCCATTGTTTTTTAATATGATATCATTTAGATTTTATCATTCATTGTCATATTTCCTAAGCTTTAGATTTATTCATGCTTATAATACTTTAATTAGGGTATGAGTGTACATAATAAAATAATAGTGATATAAGATCTTTTGTCCCATCATGCTACTCTCCCACCCTCCCACCATAAGATATTCCATCTTATTACTTCTTTTAGATCAATACTCATACTCATGCTAAGGCAATAGCCTAAAGAGAGGACATGACAAGTGCTAAACTGCATGATTATGGAAGTTTTCGTTCTCTCTTTCCAGTACTGAACCCAATCCAAGGATGATTTCCCTTTTAATTGCATATATCATGACTACACTCGGTGTTTCATCAAGTCAAAGGACTATTCGAGAAATTGCTCGAGCTTATTGAATGTTTGTGAGTTACTGTCGATGCCTTGAAGACTGTTCTATACAGCTTGAATTATTGCAGACATGTTTTATTTGCTGTTAACTAGTTATACTGGGAGAAGTAGATGTTTGAATTATTAGATCCATTATGGAATGCATTCATCTTATTTCTTTATAAGAAAGTTATGGAACTCAAAATCCTTAATATGACATGTTGTAAGGCATGCAAAACCAATAAATGAGAAAGGAATACTGTTCAAATAGATTGTACTGAAGATACAAATGGGTGATTCTAACACAGTGAAGAAGGGAAAATGGAACCTCCATGTTTGTAACACTTAAACTACTTGGCAGATATAAGTTCAAATAAAGCATGAGTTGATCATTTCATGGCAGATTGAAATCGCTTGTTTCCAGATCTTATCCTTAGCCGGCACAACATACTGTCATCACATGAAGTATAAGATTGGGGAATGGTATTCAACCAGAGATAGAAAAATGTCCCCGCCAATATTAGAAATAGAATAGCCCCATAAATAGCAAAAGTAAAGACAATAAAAGAAGAAGTGGGATATACAACCGCTACTCTGCTTCCCAAAGCAAACACAGACTTCTCCATGGATATGATGTTGTTGTAAACTGTTTTAGCAGCTGCTCAGAATAATGGTTGTCTGTATTGGAATTGTTTTGGTGGAGATGAAGTTGCAATATATATATAAGAGAGTGGGAGGTGTTATTAGGTAGATTACATATTGTTCAAATGCACACGTTGTTGGACTGCACATTTCTTTCTTCAACGGTCAAGGCGCACGTGTATTATAATGACTCAAAGGAAACTTTGAAAAAATGCAGAGTTTATTTTTTTATTTTATTTTTATGACGTGAAAGACAAGTTTGATTTATGCTTTATAGTGTGTTTTTTTGAATTTTAATTCCATTTTTCAATTTACGATTTTAAAAACGTGTATAGTATGATTTACTATATTTCTCATGTTTGAATTATTAGTAAACCTTATAACAATTTAGAATGTTATTTTATTTTATTTTGATGGAGATCATCCACAAGAACTTTTTTCGCTATTTATTTTATTTTATGATGAAGATCATTCACAAGATCATTTTTTGCTATGTGATATAGGAGCACGTGTCTTAGGCTGAACCTCTTTGACTGAGAGCCAAGGACTAAGGGGTATCCATTCCGCTCGCCAAATTCATTTGAAGCACAATTTTGGCCTCATCCCTTATGGTGTCGGAGGCCTTGCACTCAACAAGAATTTATCCTTGCTGGGCTCATTCAGAACCTTTTGTTGCAAGGTGTGTGCCTTTGGTCTCCTTGTGTTGTGCACCGCAACGCTTGGGTTCGTGACAAGGCTTAATCGCTTTCCGTAGATTCATTAACTCTGGCGGTTGTATCAGATATTAACAGGTCGATCTTTTGGTGCAACGTCAACCGTCTTGCTAACAATTGGTATCAGAGCCTGGGTCACGGGTTTGAACCCCTCGCTTGTGCTAGGGGAGATTGTTGCAAGGTGTGTGCCCTTGGCCTCCTTGTGTTGTGCAGTGCAACGCTTGGGTTCATGACAAGGCTTAACCACCTCCTATGGATTCATTAACTCTGGTGGTTGTATCGGGCATTAATAGGTCAATCTTTTGGTGCAATGGCAACCGTCTTGCTAACACCTTTGAACTTCATGAGTAGACCAAGGGCCCTTTAACAAATGTTATTTTATTTTTACATCCAGAGGTGTTATACAATGGCATAAAAGTGCCTCATGTTGTGAGTGTATTTACTTTTTTTTTAAAATACATGACCGACATAATTAAAAAAATACAAATAGAACTAAATAACTAACAATATTAAACTACAACCAACATAATAAAAATAAATAGAACTAAATAACTAACAATAATAAAACAAAAGAAACCAAACCAAATCAAATAAAAAAGAAGTGTAAAAAATGAAAAATAATTTTGAAAAAGCCGAATTGGATTTCTATAAATGCATTTTTATATCCTATAATAATTAATAATATTATTATTTATTTAGTTTTCCTATTTGGTTGGCCATTTTGAATCTTCTTATAAAGATGACTTTCAAAATTAAAAAATGGACATGATTCAGTGAAGTTCATTAAAAAGAACAAAGATACAAGCATAAATATTAACTATGACTTTTTTCCTTCCTTTTTCATTAATAATAATAATTTTTTCTATGTGGGTGGCAGGGTGGGCACCACCTCATCTCACATCTTGGTGAGGTGGCTGGTTGGGCGGGGGGGAGTGATTTCTAGTTAGGCAATCCCAGTCAGCAATGGGAGCTCAATTTTTCTAGATTTTGCCGCCTCATGATTGCGGTGCAATTTTGGCAGCTCGGTGCATTCCTTCCAAGGATTCAGTACACTTGCAAGAGGATGATGGGATTCTCATTTAAGGACATCTTGGTTGTTGAAGGAATGACAGTTATTATAGCTGAGTTGTTTAGCGCTTGGGAAGTAACAAGCTTGTTCTGCAATCATTAAGGAAAGCTCAGGGTTTCTTTATTTATTGGTTATATGCTTGGTGTCTTCAGGTGTTTCGCACATGGCTGCAGATCCTCTGCCCATTATTATCCATCATTTTTCGGTTCAGTTTTTGGTGTGTGGAGGTATGGAGTCCCCTATTTGTTTGTCTAGCAAAGATAGGCAAATGGCGTTTAAAGGATGTGTAACTGATCAGTGGCTTCATTGAATCCTTTGCAAGTATGATGCTTTTGTCCTTGGTGCTCTGAAGCTCATTCTTGGGAGAGAATTTGTTCGCAGTGTGGAGTGTTACCGTGTCGATTCAGATATTACATCAAGGGCTTTGGCATCCCTGCTGGATGTTACGTCTTCGAAGGAAGAGGTGAGGTTGCTAATGAAGAAGTTTAAGGCTAAGCTACTGATTGGGCTCGAGGGGGTGTTAGAGGCGGCTTTGAAGGGCACCGGGCTACCCAGGCCAAAGGAGCTGTGCAAGGTGAACCAGCCATGGGCAGAGGTGAAATTCTTTCCCTTCATCTTGGACATTAATGGTGAAGAGCTGTTGCATCATCGAGTGAGAGTAAGGAATGGTCACGACTTCCTCTTGAAGATGTTTAATATGAAGCCATTAGTGGGTGTTGCTTGGTTCAGGGACTTCCATGATTATTTGTTCGAGCAGGGTGAAATCTAGTCTGGGTCTGGTCTTTTTTTGGTGCTAGGGTTTCGGGTTCCTTGTTGTATGGGTTGCTAGTCTTGGGTGTTGTCCATAGTCCTTTGTTTTGGTGTTTTAATCTCTTTGTTGGGAATGGTGATGCTGAACAGGTTGGATAGTTTTACTATTTGTAGACCTGAACAATCATTTAGCTCTTTAGGAATGGTGGTGTTGTCTAGTTATGCCTGTGGGGCCTGATATATGTAAACAGTTTTTTGAATATCAATATAATACTAAATCTTACAAAGCAAAAAAAAAAAAAAATTCTATAAATGTTGGATATAGAGTGATTCTAAAATTGAAGATTAATCAACCTGTTCAACAAAACATAATAGAGCATGAGTGGAAAATCATATCTAGGCTACAATGTGACCAAATTATGGAAGTGACTAAAATAGATGTGTTGGTTCAAGAAGAGATATTGATAGACAAACACGATGGTCTAATGAATATCAATGTGAAGTTTACACAAATAAAGCTATCAAATACATAAGCACCATGAAACATAATGGGTCTCTAATAGAGGATGAAAGATTTCACTATAGTTGTTACTTTAGATAAGATATTTAGATAGGAAGGAGAAAACAATGACTAGCAAAGGTTTCGCCAACTTCTCACAAATCTAAGAGATGCAAAATCAACTATTGATGACTGGATATTACTAATGACAAGAACCAATGTTGACATAAACTTAGTGACCAATGAAGAATTTGATAGTATTATTCATTTATTTGCAACAAATGATAGTGTGCATAGTTACAATAGGAAAAAATTGTATTCATTGAAAAAACTTTTTGCACATAACATTGCAACAAAAGTAGGTAGTGTAAATGTAGCAGAAGGAGTTCAAAATGATGAACGTAACATTGAGCTATTAATTGCTAAGGATGCAAGGGTCATATTAACTTCCAATCTCTAGATAGAAGTAGCTCTTGAAAATGAAGCTCTAGGATATGTTTGAAATATAATATGCAAACATATAAGTGCAATACTAGAACCACCAACATATGTTATGGTTAAGTTTGATAGTTACTCAGGGATACCATTTGAAGATGAAAATCCACATACAATTCCAACTACACCAATACAAAGGGGTTGCATAATCCAATTACCCTTACGACTGGCTTGGGTATTTACATTACACAAACCACAACTTTTAACATAGGACGAAAAGAAAGAACATGATTGACATTTGTAGCCATATCACATGTACAATCATTACAAGCTCTATGAATGATGCCACCATTTACATATGATCGCTATGAAAATATGAAAAAGGGAAAACAAGTGGCTAATCGAAAATATGAAGAACAAAGACTAAAATTATTACTAGCATATCTATCTTAGATAAATCTATGTAAAAGACATCAAAAGGTTCCTTCTCAAGGCACCAATTTTTAAATAAATTCATGCTATAAATGGAATAAGCACCTGGGGAAGGATATCTCTCAGTGTCTTTTACATAGATTTATCTAAGATAGGTATGCTAGTAGTTTAAATTATTTATAGGAGAATAGAGTAATTTATAAAGTATTTTTATATTAAATTTTTTATAAAAGATTATATAAACTTTAATTTTTTAAGGTAGGGTATAGAATTATTTTTAAATAGTTTTCCTAAAGTTTTTAATTAATTATTTTAAAAACATGTGTTTAATGTGTTTAATCATAATAGTAAATTTAGGGTTTTTTGTCTCTAAGTTTTAAATTCAATTATTCTTGTTAATTTTTTTACAATTTAATTTCTTGTGTTTTCTTTTTCTTCTATTTATCAAATTTAGGCTTAGATAGTTTGATGCATCAACAAGATTATCTTTAAATGGGTCAAAATTAGATAATATAAATTGAGATGAAATGCATAATATAGAGAAGGATACAAAGACAATAACAATTATTGATCTTTTCAATAATTTTATTTAGTTTATGTTTAATGTATTATCATTAAGCATATTTATATGGGGATGGATTATATAAGATCTGAAAGGATACAAAATTAAGAATAGTTCTTGACCTAGGTGTGTGCACCAAGTTGAAGGACAAAATGTGAATGAGGCTTAATGTGTACATGTTATGGCTTTGCAATGACCAAGCCATAACATGCACATATTGTAATGCTTACATGTTATAGTGTGTGTTGGTACTCAAATTTGAAATTCCTCAAATCCCAAAAGCCAATAAGTTCTTGAGTGTGATAGGTACTAAACTCAAGACAAGGATTACAAACATATATTCAAGATGAGGCAACTAAGGGCAACACTGATAAGGTGGGTAAGACCTTTTTCTTCTTTTGGCTTTGCTAGACCAAGGGGGTATTGCCTAAGGTGTATGAGGATAATGACTGATAATAATGTGAAGCTAAACATTGAATCAAACTATACTCAATGCAAAGGAAACTCCAATTTAATTGTCACTAAGTGCCCATATGTTGGTTTGAAGAACACAAGGAAATTACACCTTCATTAAGAATAAACACAACCATGTAAAGAGTCTAAAAATTATGTCTTGATAGCCCCTAATGTAAAAGAATACATCTAGACATGGATGTGGGTACTACAAACAACACAAAAGAATGAAATATTAAGATTTTGTTATGTTTTGAGTGTGTTGGAGGGAAAAGGAGTTAAAAAGAATGTAGATCAATGCCTTAATGTAGTGGGCACAACAAATTCTAGATCTTAAATCAAAGGGGACACCAATATAACTAAATAATGATATCTTAATCAAGATACCAACAAAGACCAAATCTAAATGTTTAATTCATAAGCTAGGCTCTACGCATACAAACAAGCAATTGGAAGGAATTGTGGAACATAAATTCAAGCATTCTTTAATAATCCATAAACAAAATACAAATTTCATGTATTGTCATGAAAAGACACCTATCAAAATCATTGCAAGGTGTTTTATGATTTTTAGTTATCAACTAATCAATAACAATACTTGAATCAGCAAACATGACTATGATAAATTAATAGAATACTAGAAATTTAAAAAATATTCATGGAGACATTTGAAAAGATGTTGAATCTATACTTTAAATTGATTATTTGATTTGAAAAGATGTTGAATCTATACTTTAAATTGATTATTTGAATGTTACAATGCCATCTCATTACCCTTGAGAGAAAACCCATAAAAAATTACAATGAAAATTCTCTTTACATATCCACTAAAAGAAACCTTGGATATCCAAGCTTGTTTTCTTCTATTTTTGTTCTACAACCAAAATCCTTTTTACATAACCCTTGCAAAAAGATGATGGTAGCATCACCCCTTATGTGGTTCTCTCAAAGCAAGAAGTGAATATGATGGAAAATGAAAGCATATGGCAAAGACCACCCAAAGCTGGATAGATGAAATCTATGATCAAGGTTGCCAGGCTATTGATGAAGCCACCTAGGCTCTACAAGACTTATCCTCCCTAAAAGATTATATGAATTCTATTTTGGAGGATTGTAAAGAGAATGAGGAGGATCATTATCAAATTTTTCATAGAGTAGAAATGCTTTGTAAAGTATCTTTGACAGTTTTGTTGAAAGAGGAGATTCTCACTAAGGAAAGTTTGGAGCTCCTTCATTTTTGGGCTGAATCGATGAAGTTCAAGAGAGAAACTATGGAAAAAGCTGAATAGGAGTTGGAGCTTGCTAAAACACAAATTTTAAACATCCTGAATGATTGTTTTGAAATGTTAAGTGACATAACAGGGAAATACATTAGAGAACAAACAAAGTTGAATGTTGACTTGTTCAAATAGTAATTAAAACAGATGCTTTAAGGAGGATTGTAATAATTACTTTAATCTTTTGATGTGGTCAACATGAACAAGATCATAGGTATTAAAGGAAAATGAAGTTATTCTCTAGGGGACATATCATAGAAAGGTCTCCTTCAATATCTTCTCAAGGACATACAATACACAAAAATTCAGGATGGAGTATTTGAAGGATCCTCTCCTAGAAGCTCTGAATCTGGATCTCAATGCCTTGATGGAATATAGGAGAAGAGAAATACTAAAGGATCATATCATTGTGGAAGATGGCATTCCCTCTCCCTGAGCCCCTATTCATGCCAATTGCTACCAATGAACCAATTTAGAAGTTACTTGTTGGAAGCTACCCTTGGAAAATGTGCCACTTTGTCTTTTGTGTCTACCTTTTTGGGATATATTTTGTCTTTGTATAAATGTATTAAAAAGTGTAATTTTGTCCTTTTCTACAAAGTCAAATGGGAAAAAAATTGTAACCATTGGATTAGAAGGTAGTTGGAGATGGATGACGAATATTATTCTACCATAGACATTTAATGTTTCTTGAATTTGTACCATTGGTGAAGGAGTAATCCTAACCATTCATTATATACTAAGTGCTCTTGCCTCTTCTATAAATAGGAAATCACTTTATTTTGTAAAGGATGATCAGGAATTGTTGAGACTTAGCTATTTTGAAATTAATACAAAGAAAATCATTTTGATGGTGTCATTGTAGATTCAAATATTTGTTAAGGCATACTAAGTTTGATTGTTTTGTTGATGAAATTTTTTTACATGATTCCTCATGATTAGTTAAGTTGATTTACAACCGTAAACAATTCTTTTAGATATCTGATGGATCTCTTGTTCATACCACTAGTGGTTTGTTGACTATAAGTTACCTTGTATGGTTAGTCTAAACATGATAATTTAGTTTGATTGTGGAAATTTAATTAAGTTGTGCCATATAATGGGTGTTTAATGAAATTGTTTCATAGTTTGAAAATAATTTATTTCCATTGAAGATTGCACTATCTCTATGCCATTATGGATTACCTAATTAAGTAGAGGTCTATTATATTTTGAGATATGTCTATCTAGATAAAAGGTTCATTGTTGTGATTATCCCTAGTTTTCCTAACCCCTTTCCTATCTCACCCAGATTTAAAGGTTTTTGAAATCAATTAAGTTTAGATTAAGACAAAGCATCAAATACATTATTCATCTGATGATAAGGTTAGTTTTCATACCTTTTGTTTGAAAACCATTTACGGTTTTAGGGTAAGTGCAAGAAGATGGGGGGCCAAAAAGGGGTCTTAAGTGGCCAATTTTTTTCTGAAATCAGGAAATACTGGCCTTGGATGAGAAATTGAGCATAGTTACACTCAAAATTTAGAGATGCAACCAAAACAATGTTCGTAGTGCTCCAAGTCTACTTTCTAAACTACTATTTTGTTTTGAAAATGGCATAGATTAAGGGGTTCAAAAGAGGGAGCCACAGAAATTGGTGTTGTTTTTGTCAAAAAAACATAACATAGCATGTTTTGTGGCTCCCTCAAAAGGTCAACTTTTTTTTGGTATTTTTAAAATTGCTTCAGTGAGAAATTAGCTAATAGCATGTAGTTTATGCCCGATTTTTCTGATAATTTTTTGATGAATATTTGATTTTTTACTAATTTTTAAAGTGGACACATCCTAAAAAATAGAATTTTGGCCGTGCTACCCCTATAAATTTTGAAAACTAATTGAAAATCATTTTTTTATTTTTCTAATATTTGTAGAATGGAGTCTAGTTTCTAAATATGTAATTTTTTTGAAATTTGAATGAATAGTTATTTTACAATGAAAAAAAGACCAAACAGTGGTTTTTGCATAAAAACGGACACACAAACAAAAGAAATTAAAGATGAAAGGCTTAACATTGTTAAAATGTGAAAAAAATCACATCGTTAAATAGCTAAGAGAAAGCCTAACATTACCCATGTGTTTGATTTGTTCAACCTTGAAACACGTGCAAATCTGAGGGTTAGGACGAACGAAATTATGTGAAATTTTGAAGAATATAGAAAAACACGTCTGTGACTGTTCATAAGGCACTCCAAGCCTTTGGGTTGGAAATCCAAAGCAAATCCTAAGCCCAAGGCTTGGGATTCCCAAAGCAAGAAATAACGCGAGCGCGTTATAACGCGCTCGCGTTATTTCTTGCCTTACATTTTTTCCCGCAAGTCTGTCTTTTGCCATGTTTGACATAACGCGAGCGCGTTATAACGCGCTCGCGTTATGTCCCACTCAAATTTTTTTACATTCAAGGCTATTCATCATGAGGGTTAAGGCATAAAGGATAGAGTTGGAAGGTTTACGGATAAGGGATTAGCGTTTAAGGTATAGTATCAAGCCCGTTGAGGGTCTAGGAATAGGGATAGCATTTAAGGTTTAGGGATGAGGGATGACAGATTACAGTTGAGGGTCGAGGGATCAAAGTTAAGGGTTGAGGGATTAGGGTTTGACATTAAGGGTTGAGGGTTGAGGTTCAAGGGTCAAGGGTTTAGGGATAGGGTTTAGGGTCGAGGGATTAGGGTTAAAGTAGAGTGTGGAGGGTGTAAGGATTAGGGATAGGGTTGGAGGGTTTAGGGATAAGGGATTAGGGTTTAAGGTATAGTATCAAGTCTGTTGAGAGTTTAGGAATAGGGATAGCATTTAGGGATTAGGGATGAGGGATTATAGTTGAGGTATGATGGATTAGGGTTGAGGGTTGAGGGATTAGGGTTTAGGGATAAGGTTTAGGGTTGAGGGTTGAGGGATTAGGGTTTAAGGTATAGTGTTGAGGGTTGAGGGTTGAGGGTTTAGGATTAGGGTTTAGGGTTGACAGATTAGCATTTAATGTCGAGGTTAGGGTTAGAGTGTTGAGGGTAGAGGGATTAGGGATAGGGTTTAGGGTTTAAGGTTTAAGGATTGAGGGTTGAGGCTTTAGGGATGAGGGTTTAAGGCTTAAGATATAGTGTCAAGTGTTGAGGGTGTAGGGATAGGGTTTAAGTTTTAAGGGTTAAGGGTTGAGGGATATGGATTAGGGTTTAAGGTATAGTGTTGAGGGTCGAGGGATCAGAGTTAAGGGTTGAGGGATTAGGGTTTGACGTTGAGGGTTGAGGGTTGAGGTTCGAGGGTCAAGGGTTTAGGGATAGGGTTGAGGGTCAAGGAATTAGGGTTAAAGTAGAGTGTGGAGGGTATAAGGATTAGGGATAGGGTTGGAGGGTTTAGGGATAAGGGATTAGGGTTTAAGGTATAGTATCGATTCTGTTGAGGGTGTAGGAATAGGGATAGCATTTAGGGTTTAGGGATGAAGGATTAGAGTTGGGGGATGACAGATTAGGGTTGAGGGTTGAGGGATTAGGGTTTAGGGATAAGGTTTAGGGTTGAGGGATGAGGGATTAGGGTTTAAGGTATAGTGTTGAGGGTTTAGGGATAGGGTTTAGGGTTGAGGGATTAGGATTTGACGTTGAGGGTTGAGGGTTTAGGGTTTAGGGTTAGGGTTGAGAGATGAGGGATCAGAGTTAAGGGTTGAGGGAATAGGGTTTAACGTCGAGGGTTGAGGGTTGAGGTTCGAGGGTCAAGGGTTTAGGGATAGGGTTGAGGTTGAAGGGATTAGGGTTAAAGTAGAGTGTGGAGGGTGTAAGGATTAGGGATAGGGTTGGAGGGTTTAGGGATAAGGGATTAGAGTTTAAGGTATAGTATCGAGTCTGTTGAGGGTTTAGGAATAGGGATAGCATTTAGGGTTTAGGGATGAGGGATTAGAGTTGAGGGATGAGGGATTAGAGTTGAGGGATGAGGGATTAGGGTTGAGGGTTGAGGGATTAGGGTTTAGGGATAAGGTTTAGGGTTGAGGGTTGAGGGATTGGGGTTTAAGGTATAGTGTTGAGGGTTGATGGTTTAGGGATAGGGTTTAGGGTTGATGAATTAGGGTTTAATGTTGAGAGTTGAGGGTTGAGGGTTGAGGGTTGAGGTTGAGGGATAGGGTTAATGGTCAAGGGATTAGGGTTAAATAAGAGTGTCGATGGTAGAGGGATTAGGGTTTAAGGTATAGTATCGAGCATGTTGAGGGTCTAGGAATAGGGATAGCGTTTAGGGTTTAGGAATGAGGGATTAGAGTTGAGGGATGACGGATGACAAATTAGGGTTAAGGGTTGAGGGATTAGGGTTTAGGGACAAGGTTTAGGGTTAGGGTTTAGGGATAGGGTTTAGGGTTGAGGGATTAGAGTGAATGGTTGAGGGATTAGAATTTGGCGTTGAGGGTTTAGGGTTTAGGATCAGGGTTGAAGGTCGAGGGATCAGAGTTAAGGGTTGAGGGATTAGGGTTTGATGTTGAGGGTTGAGGGTTGAGGTTCGAGGGTCAAGGGTTTAGGGATAGGGTTGAGGGTCGAGGAATTAGGGTTACAGTAGAGTGTGGAGGGTATAAGGATTAGGGATAGGGTTGGAGGGTTTAGGGATAAGGGATTAGAGTTTAAGGTATAGTATCGAGTCTGTTGAGGGTTTAGGAATAGGGATAGCATTTAGGGTTTAGGGATGAGGGATTAGAGTTGAGGGATGAGGGATTAGGGTTGAGAGTTGAGGGATAGGGTTTAGGGTTGAGGGTTGAGGGATTAGGGTTAAGGTATAGTGTTGAGGGTTGATGGTTTAGGGATAGGGTTTAGGTTTGAGGGATTAGGGTTTAGGGTTGATGAATTAGGGTTTAATGTTGAGAGTTGAGGGTTGAGGGTTGAGGTTGAGGGATAGGGTTAATGGTCAAGGGATTAGGGTTAAATAAGAGTGTCGATGGTAGAGGGATTAGGGTTTAAGGTATAGTATCGAGCCTGTTGAGGGTCTAGGAATAGGGATAGCATTTAGGGTTTAGGAATGAGGGATTAGAGTTGAGGGATGACGGATGACAGATTAGGGTTGAGGGTTGAGGGATTAGGGTTTAGGGACAAGGTTTAGGGTTAGGGTTTAAGGTATAGTGTTGAGGGTTTAGGGATAGGGTTTAGGGTTGAGGGATTAGAGTGAAGGGTTGAGGGATTAGAATTTGGCATTGAGGGTTTAGGGTTTAGGATCAGGGTTGAAGGTCGAGGGATTAGAGTTAAGGGTTGAGAAATTAGGGTTTGATGTTGAGGGTGAGGGTTGAGGTTCGAGGGTCAAGGGTTTAGGGATAGGGTTGAGGGTCGAGGAATTAGGGTTAAAGTAGAGTGTGGAGGGATGACAGATGATAGATTAGGGTTGAGGGTTGAGGGATTAGGGTTTGATGTTGAGGGTTGAGGGTTTAGGGTTAGGGTTGAGAGATGAGGGATCAGAGTTAAGGGTTGAGGGATTAGGATTTGACGTCGAGGGCTAAGGTTCGAGGGTCAAGGGTTTAGGGATAGGGTTGAGGTTGAAGGGATTAGGGTTTAGGGACAAGGTTTAGGTTTAGGGTTGAGGGATTAGGGTTTAAGGTATAGTGTTGAGGGTTTAGGGATAGGGTTTAGGGTTGAGGGATTAGAGTGAAGGGTTGAGGGATTAGAATTTGGCGTTGAGGGTTTAGGGTTTAGGATCAGGGTTGAAGGTTGAGGGATTAGAGTTAAGGGTTGAGGGATTAGGGTTTGATGTTGAGGGTTGAGGGTTGAGGTTCGAGGGTCGAGGGTCGAGGAATTAGGGTTAAAGTAGAGTGTGGAGGGATGACAGATGACAGATTAGGGTTGAGGGTTGAGGGATTAGGGTTTGATGTTGAGGGTTGAGGGTTTAGGGTTAGGGTTGAGAGATGAGGGATCAGAGTTAAGGGTTGAGGGATTAGGGTTTGACGTCGAGGGCTAAGGTTCGAGGGTCAAGGGTTCAGGGATAGGGTTGAGGTTGAAGGGATTAGGGTTTAGGGACAAGGTTTAGGGTTAGGGTTGAGGGATTAGGGTTTAAGGTATAGTGTTGAGGGTTTAGGGATAGGGTTTAGGGTTGAGGGATTAGAGTGAAGGGTTGAGGGATTAGAATTTGGCATTGAGGGTTTAGGGTTTAGGATCAGGGTTGAAGGTTGAGGGATTAGAGTTAAGGGTTGAGGGATTAGGGTTTGATGTTGAGGGTTGAGGGTTGAGGTTCGAGGGTCAAGGGTCGAGGAATTAGGGTTAAAGTAGAGTGTGGAGGGATGACAGATGACAGATTAGGGTTGAGGGTTGAGGGATTAGGGTTTGATGTTGAGGGTTAAGGGTTAGGGTTGAGAGATGAGGGATCAGAGTTAAGGGTTGAGGGATTAGGGTTTGACGTCGAGGGCTGAGGTTCGAGGGTCAAGGGTTTAGGGATAGGGTTGAGGTTGAAGGGATTAGGGTTTAGGGACAAGGTTTAGGGTTAGGGTTGAGGGATTAGGGTTTAAGGTATAGTGTTGAGGGTTTAGGGATAGGGTTTAGGGTTGGTTGAGGTTGAAGGGATTAGGGTTTAGGGACAAGGTTTAGGGTTAGGGTTGAGGGATTAGGGTTTAAGGTATAGTGTTGAAGGTTTAGGGATAGGGTTTAGGGTTGAGGGATTAGAGTGAAGGGTTGAGGGATTAGAATTTGGCCAAGTAACAGCATAATGTTGAGTAGTTTGTGTACGTGTCATTACCATTTGTAACTGAACTGAATGTCTGAAAGGTTTGTAACCGATTGGTAGGGTGGTTATAGGTGATTCACCTTCCACCGTGTGTAACTGTCAATTGAGAGTCTTTATATTGTTAGTCTCTGTTCATGTAGAGGGGAGTGAACGAACAGAGAGAGAAATTGTATTTTATTCTGAAGCAGAAGGAATAAAGAAATTCTGTGTTTTTTGGTCAAACTACAGTGATACCGATTGGAGTCATTCCACTGGTGGATTTCTTTGAAATCAGTGGAATGACCTCCATGTAGTTAGATTTATTTCTGTTATGTAGTTTTAGTGTTTCTGTGTGTTCTGTTTGGTTACAATGTGCAGAGAAGGAATTAGCACTTTATGTGTATACAATGAATGTTTGTGAGGACAGTTCGTATCTTCCATTTGAATATCATTGTTGTATGTGAGGTTTTTAGAATAAGCATTCTGAACGATGCAAGAAATGACCGGTGGAAACAATAAGGAGGACCGGAAGAATAAGTCGAGCAATGTATGGAGAAGTCATCGGATTGACTATGTCTATCGGGTAGACAAAGGTGCATTGAACCGATAACATTAATCTTGCCGATCGTGTTTGTGTCGAGGTGACAAATGGTAATGTCTTACCGAAGATGAAGCATTATGTTGAGTTATCGGTAAGAGTTGTATTGTCGGAAGATGGGCGAAGAGTCCCACCGATGGTCTTAGTCACATCGACAAAGGTAAAGCGGAGGATGTGCATCGGCGTAAAGTTTGATATCAGACGACGAGGATTAAGTTACGCCGATAGTCTAAGTCAGACCGACGAAAGAGAAGCGAAGTATATCGGTGTGAGTAATGCCATCGGCATAAGAAAGTTGGTTTGGACCGATGGTAGGATCTCTCACCGATCGGGGTGAGATTCAAGAAGTCTTGCCGATGGTAAGTCTATCGGCGTAACCGATAGCATCGGCAGGAGACTTAAAGAGTTCCCCGACAGTTATGTTCTCTCCAATCGAGAAGACGACGGGAACGTGCGGCCGATGTAACATATGTCGGTATGAGTTACCTCATCGGCCGATGAGAGAAAGGTGGTTGCCGATAGCCATTGTCTTGCCGATAGGCAAGAATAGGTACATTTCGGTGTGACATTTAAATTGTCTTGCCGATATACACTGTAAAGGTTATTTTGTGGACTTTCAAGGATTTTTTCACCTGTGTTAATGTTCAACTGGTTTCGCTCTGCATCAAGGGATTAGGGTTTGACGTCAAGGGCTGAGGTTCGAGGGTCAAGGGTTTAGGGATAGGGTTGAGGTTGAAGGGATTAGGGTTTAGGGACAAGGTTGAGGTTGAGGGATTAGGATTTGACATTGAGGGTTGAGGGTTTAGGGATAGGGTTGAGGGATTAGGATTTGACATTGAGGGTTGAGGGTCAAGGGATCAGAGTTGAGGGTTTAGGGTTTAGGGATATATAGCAGGACAAAACGTGAGCGCGTTATAGCGCGAGCGCGTTATAACGCGCTCGCGTTTTGTATTTCTACTGAAACGGTAAAAAAGTGGTTACCCCCGTGATCCAGGCCCACATGCTCTGTTTTCTTACTGATTCTGCGCATGCTCCGACAAAAAAGAAGTGCTTTCATGCTATTGGGAAGTTCACATGCACATTTGACACATTGTACCACCTTTGCATGATCTTTCCACCACCTTTTCTGCTTTGCCAACTTGAGAAGGAGGAAATAACATAGTTTTCAAACCAAATTTGATATATATCTATACAAGTTTCAATTTTTGTAGTATTGCAATGTTAATTTTGATTCAATTTTAAGAATTTAACATTGAAAAGGAAGCAAGTGGTGAAAAACTCAAATTGTTGAGGAGTTTGATGCAAGAAGATAAAAACACTACATAATTGGGTACTCTCTCCATTCAAATCTTCATTTTTTAGGTATGTCAAGTCTTTACATGCATGTTCTTTACATTTTCCTTATTTCGGATTGAATTACTTTATCATGCTTTATCATACATGTTTAAAATAGACACATTTCCAATCAAGAAAGCAACCTACAATCTCACATGATGCCATGTATATTTTCTACACTTGGGCTCTTTAATAATTATGTGTAATAAACAAACCTTAGTTCATACCATGATGTAAAACTATACAAGAATAAATCCTTACAACATAAAAAAAATACAATCCCACTATTATCATGTATTCATTTCTTAGGAACTAATATTGGTCTCTTTATCATGCTACAGACAAATTCTCCGTCATGCCGAGGAAACGATCAAGAATTAAACCAACACAGGAAGAGATAGAAGCTAAGAATGCAAAGAAAGCAATGGCTATGAGGGAACTTCGTGAGAAGAGGAAATTGGACATGATAAATGAAGACATACCAATTGAAGAGGAACCACAACCATCACAAAGAGATATGGTATTGGCGGCACAAAGAGAACGAATGCAAAAACTTCATGGTACGAGAGATTTGAATACCATAGTTGGAGACACATCCTTTATCGCAAGACAACATGTAGGGACACCATCTACCACATCTCAAGTTGAGAGTACATCATCACTCACATGTGATGAAGGAGGTACGCCATCGTTCCCACCTCAACCTCAAGGTATGTCATCTATTCCATCTTCGATCGAAGGTATGCCATCTAACCCATCTCATTTAAATATTGATGAAATTCCTAATGTTGAGATGAATTTACCTAACTTGACACCACCTAGAATTTTGCATAGAAAGCCAAAGTATTTGATTGATATTGATGAGAATATTTTGCAGCCAATGGAAGGTAAGATTCCAAAACGCACTTGTAGAAGATATGCTAATAAGATTTGGAGATTGTTCTTTGAAAAGTTAAATGAGACTGCAAGATGTCAACTATTCGTTGAAATGATGCGAAGTATAAAGTATAGGTCTATCATGAAGATTCTTGGGTTGAGAACATCAGAGGCTTCAAGTGAAAAATCTATTGTCAAGAATCTATGAGTGCGTATGAGAGTGTGGGTAACACCTCACGCACAAAAGATAGTAATGCAACACGGCGTGTGATTACATCGACTATAGTAAGTAGTCAAACGAGGAAAGCTCGTCTTATTAGAAAGACAAGTCAAAAATTGAGAATTAATAGGAAAACTTTATCAAGAGCCATTGGAAGACGCCAAAGAATTGAGGACACTAATGCCAATGAATTATGGGCGTTCTCGGGGAGACTACCACAAAAAGATAAACCAATTGTTGAAGCATTGAGGTCACTAATTGAAGACTTTTGGAAGAATTACACAAGGGTATCTCCGAATCAAAGGGATGTGGTAAGAAGGAGAATTGGTAGTCAGAACCGCGAGCCACATCCAAAGCATTTTTTGGATGAGACTCAAACACAGTTTTATGGTAAATTTCTAGAGAAGTATCCTCAAATTAAAATTTGTCAAAGATATTTTGAAATGTTAAAACCTTTCTATGTTAAGATAAATCACACACGCACTACTTGTTGTTGTAGATTACATATTGAATTTTCTAACCATTTTGATGCTTATAGGTCTATATGTTTAGATATGCATACTAACAATGATTTGCAGGGTTGTGCCATATGTGCCCCACCAACATCCTCAAGAGACTTCATATCAAGAATTTTATGTGAAAGAGAGGAAGGTCAAATATTCTACAAGAAATTATGCTTGGATGGCACATGTCATCGTTGCGGTGGCTTGCAACATTTGCCAATATGTGAATATATGGAAATAACACATGCGGTTGGAAATGAACTAGTAGAGTTTGGCAAGTATAAAACAGTGGCATACAATACAAAAGATGGTAAAGAAGCAAAGATGTGTGAATTAGTTATTGAAAAGATTCCAGTGTACCAGTTTATGCCTATATTTCGTGACAGCATAGTGTATGAGTATGCAAGACATGCCCATAGAGCTCGATGGTTGGACTTGCAATTCAAGTTATGCAAGGACACATTTCCAGTTGGTAGCATTGTTTCAGTCGTCGACTTTGCAGAGAACTATAGTCTACAGCCACAGCGTGAGGTGCAATCACAATATTACAACTCCACACAGGTTTCTATATTTGTGCACATCGTATTCATTCATGCGAATGATAGTACAGAGGATGACAGAAAGATCATAAGGGAGTATCATTTCTATATTAGTGATGATCGCATGCATTCTACGGAGTTCGTGCAAGGTTGCTTTCAGGTGTTCTATAATGATTTGGCTAGAAGGGGCATATCGTTCAGTCAGCATATCATATGGTCGGATAATTGTGCATCACAATTCAAGAACTCGCAGAATTTCTATTGGCTGAGTAGGAGGCATAATTTTACAGGTATTCAACATATGTGGAACTTTTGTGAGGCCGGGCATGGAAAGGGGGAGCATGATGGTGCAGGAGCATGTATCAAAAGAGCCATAGCATGAGAAGAGTTAAAGTATAAAGACAATGCAAAGTTGACAGATGCAAAATCGATTGTCGAGTGGTGTAATGCTTCCATGGGTCCAGGTAATGAAGGTAAGTCTTTAGTTCGTAGATTTTTTTGGTTGATAGATGATACTAACATTGCACCATATGAGGATTGTTGTACACTGACAGGATCAAATGAGATGCACTCTTTCAGAAGCTCAATTGCAGGTTCATGGAGTATCCATACACGAAAGATGTCATGCTTTTGTTCTTCCTGTACAATTCAAGTCTGGGATGAGTGCGAGTCAAAGGAGTGGGTTGACGAATGGCAGTTAAGTTATCTTAGCCCACTTGACACGTATCGACCCCCGACGGCACTGGAACTAACACAGATGGAATCGTCAGTTGACTTTGACCACATATCAGATTTAGCTCAACCAAGTAATATAGGGCACATATATGCATCTAATTTCATCTAGTTCAACTAGGTAATGTCATCTTACTTTGTAGTGTTTTTGTAATGTTGACTAATTTCATCTAATTTGCTACACATATCAATGTAGGACACGTATATGCAGTTATTGTAGATGAAGATAATGAAGACGGAACAGATTATTACTTATGTCATTGTGTTGAGGCCAAAAAGAAATTGGAGGCCCCTGTTATAGATGGAGAAAACATCGAATACCCTACAGGATCAGTGGTTATTACTGGAACATGGCTTAGAAGGTACCCACATAAGAGTGTTAATATTTGGCTATTTCAGGACTTTGACATGCATCGAAAGATTCTTCATTACTCGAACCTTGTCGTGGCATCCAATGTTCATTTGATAAAGTATCGGGGTAGACCTTTGAACAAAATATTGTGGAAGGTGCGTGAGTCTGACCATGAAGCAATACTTGACACAATAAAGAGTAGAGCAGATCCAGATGGTTCATTGGATTAATTTGTAAGTATTCACATTGATTTTGTAAAGTTATGTTACATTGAGTTGTAAGTATGCACATTAATTTGTAAGGTTTGTCTTTTTTTATTTCCTCCTGCATTTTTACACATATGTACACATTTTTACATCATCATGTTATGCATTTTTGGTGTCCTGCTCCTGATGCGACCAAACTCATAATTCACCCTACTAGACACCATTTGATGATCTCTCCAACACTCTGGATCCAGGGCGCCCAATCATGATGATGACCTATATACCATTCTCCCAAGGTGCTCATAATGAATGAATGATAAGGAGCGCCTTGACCTCTATAATCAAGGTGATTTTAAGTCACTTTGAGTCATTTGGGGTCAGTTTGAGTCTTTGAGTCATGTTGCAAAAAAGTGTCAATGTTGTCAAGTTGCACAAAGCAACCTTTGCATTTTTGGTGTCTTGCTCGTGATGTGACCAAACTGACTGTTCCAACGCATTCAGATGGGTACATTTACGCTAGGCATGGTCCTGTTTTTCACCCAAACATATCGAAACAGTCTGAGCTACATTGTACCAACGATATCCCTGAAGAGTCCAAAGTGCAAAAAGGCTGCAATCTTTGACGAGATGTTACTCAAAAATCGTGTCACTTAGAAACATTCTGTCTAAGGCAACGCTATCACGTAGAGTGCCTCTACAATAACCTCTCTCAGTTTTTTATAGCTCTGAGGCATTTACCCGTGGTGAAAGGTTTTCTGCTGCCCCAAAAATCGTCAGAAGGAGGCAGTGTAAAGTTGCAAAGGGGTGTAACTTTTGTCCTGCTCCTGATGCGACCAAACTGACTATTCCAACGCGTCCGAATGGGTACATTTATGCTAGGCATGGTCCTATTTCTCACCCAAACATGTCGAAACAGTCGGAGCTACATTGTACCGACGATATCCCTGAAGAGTCCAAAGTGCAAAAAGGCAGTAATCTTTGACGAAATGTTACTCGAAAATTGTGTCACTTAGAAACATTCCGTCTAAGGCAACGGGATCACGTAGAGTGCCTCTACAATAACCTCTCTCAGTTTTTTATAGCTCTTAGGCATTTGCCCGTGGTGAAAGGTTTTCTGTTGCCCCAAAAATCGTCAGAAGGAGGCAGTGTAAAGTTGCAAAGGGGTGTAACTTTCGTCCTGCTCCTGATGCAACCAAAATGATTATTCCAACGCGTTTGAATGGGTACATTTATGCTAGGCATGGTCCTATTTCTCACCCAAACATGTCGAAACAGTCAGAGCTACATTGTACTGACGATATCCCTGAAGAGTCCAAAGTGCAAAAATGCAGCAATCTTTGACGAGATGTTACTCAAAAATCGTGTCACTTAGAAACATTCCGTCTGAGGCAACGGGATCATGTAGAGTGCCTCTACAAAAACCTCTCTCGATTTTTTATAGATCTGAGGCATTTGCCCGTGGTGAAAGGTTTTCTGTTGCCCCAAAAATCGTCAGAAGGAGGCAGTGTAAAGTTGCAAAGGGGTGTAACTTTCATCCTGCTCCTGATGCGACCAAACTGACTATTCCAACGCGTCCGAATGGGTACATTTATGCTAGGCATGGTCCTATTTCTCACCCAAACATGTCGAAACAGTCGGAGCTACATTGTACCGACGATATCCCTGAAGAGTCCAAAGTGCAAAAAGGCAGCAATCTTTGACGAGATGTTACTCAAAAATTGTGTCACTTAGAAACATTCTGTCTGAGGCAACGGGATCACGTAGAGTGCCTCTACAATAACCTCTCTCAGTTTTTTATAGCTCTGAGGCATTTGCCCATGGTGAAAGGTTTTCTGTTGCCCCAAAAATCATCAGAAGGAGGCAGTGTAAAGTTGCAAAGGGGTGTAACTTTCGTCCTGCTCCTAATGCGACCAAACTGACTGTTCCAACGTGTCCGAATGGGTACATTTATGCTAGGCATGGTCCTATTTCTCACCCAAACATGTCGAAACAGTCGGAGCTACATTGTACCGACAATATCCCTGAAGAGTCCAAAGTGCAAAAAGGCAGCAATCTTTGACGAGATGTTACTCAAAAACTGTGTCACTTAGAAGCATTCTGTCTGAGGCAACGGGATCACGTAGAGTGCCTCTACAATAACCTCTCTTGGTTTTTTATAGCTCTTAGGCATTTGCCTGTGGTGAAAGGTTTTCTGTTGCCCCAAAAATCATCAGAAGGAGGCAGTGTAAAGTTGCAAAGGGGTGTAACTTTCGTCCTGCTCCTGATGCGATCAAAATAACTGTTCCAATGCGTCCGAATGGGTACATTTATGCTAGGCATGGTCCTATTTCTCACCCAAACATGTCGAAATAGTCGGAGCTACATTGTACCGACGATATCCCTGAAGAGTCCAAAGTGCAAAAAGGCAACAATCTTTGATGAGATGTTACTCAAAAATTGTGTCACTTAGAAACATTCTATCTAAGGCAACAGGATCATGTAGAGTGCCTCTACAATAACCTCTCTCAGTTTTTTATAGCTCTGAGGCATTTGCCTGTGGTGAAAGGTTTTCTGTTGCCCCAAAAATTGTCAGAAGGAGGCAGTGTAAAGTTGCAAAGGGGTGTAACTTTCGTCCTGCTCCTGATGCGACCAAACTGACTATTCCAACGCGTCTGAATGGGTACATTTATGCTAGGCATGGTCCTATTTCTCACCCAAACATGTCGAAATAGTCGGAGCTACATTGTACTGATGATATCCCTGAAGAGTCCAAAGTGCAAAAAGGCAGCAATCTTTGACGAGATGTTACTCAAAAACCATGTCACTTAGAAACATTCCATCTGAGGCAACGGGATCACGTAGAGTGCCTCTACAATAACCTCTCTCAATTTTTTATAGCTCTGAGGCATTTGCCCGTGGTGAAAGGTTTTCTGCTGCCCTAAAAATCATCAGAAGGAGGCAGTGTATTAAGTCAGGATGAAAGCCTATTCACTCTAGGCACCTATTTTTGACCAAATCACACATGCGCCTTGAACAACTCTATCTTCAAGGCGCTTTTCTCTAATCTCTGTAACTCTCCAAATCCACTAAGGTGCAAATTTTACCTCTTGGGCTCAAGATATAGGTTCTTCATCCAAGGCGCCAGAATGGTCCAAAGGTGCATTTCACCTCTAACCTCACCTCTGACCTTACTTGGAGGTGTTAAACCTCATCTCATTGCTCTCCTCCATTACAAGCGCTCACTTACCTCAATCTTGGGCGCATACCAACATCCCAACATCCAAATCACCTAGGCGCTCAAAACCTTCAAGACTCAAGGTGCATTTTATGATCAAACAAGGTATCTCCTGAACAAGGCGCTCATAGTCTCATCAGGGCATTAATCATCATCATGAGCACTCATATTGTTCTAGGCGCACAGTTATCTCTGGAATGCTCAAGGCGCACATACCCTTCTCTAGGCTAGTTTACACTTATTCAAGGCGCTCATTCCAAACTTACATGAACTCCTCATTACAAGACGCACAAACTAGATGATCTTAGGGCATAAGGGCGCTCATAGGAGTTGTTATGTGTCATTTTGGCCAAGGTTTTCCGGAGCAGTGAAGACATTAGGAAGGGGATGATCGTTTGGATAGTTTTGAATGCTTTATTTCTCCTTGTTTAAACTAGGCGCTCACTGAGGATTGGAGTAGCCTTTGCACCCTCACATCACGTTAATCGACGTTTTAGAGGCAATCATAGTATAGGAAGATTTGCGCCTTGAAGAAGAGAGTTATCTGGTGAGTGCTTAGGAGTTCTGGCGCCTAGGGGAAAGGTCTAGGTAGAGCGCCTTCAGACTTTGACAGTGAAGTGCCTTAAGGAGTTGGATGATGTTTTTGCCTAGAGTGGAGATGATGTTTTTAGCGCCTTAAGGATGATGATGGAGCGCCTTGGAGTCAGGTTAGTCTGGAGCACCTTAAGAAGGTAAAGCACTTCAAATGTAAACACAAGTGTTTTGAGCGCCCTAATGAGAAGTTGTCTTGGCACCATAAGTTGTTCAAACAAAGATATGCGCCTTGGATAGTTGCAAAGACCTAATTTAGCGCCCAAGGTTGGAAGACTCTTTGTGAGCGCCCAGTGTTTGAAAGCTCTTTGTGTTTGGTGCATTAAAATGAATTTGGCACCTAAGTAGTATTGAAACACTCAACTGAGCGCCTAAAGCCCATGAGAGAAGTGATATGCGCCTTGATAGGAATATCATGGAAGATGAGTTTACTGAATGGCACCTTGAATGACTTGGTTGATTAAGTGTTTTAGCGCCTAGATATGGGATGAATCATTGAGCGCCTTTGGTTGAGATGATGTCAGCACCTTTGAGATTATAACACCTTGGAGTCAAGTTCGAAGGAGCACCTTGAGAAGGTAAAACACTTCAAATGTTTTCAAGGAATTGGAGAAGTCACTTAGTGCCTAGAAGGAATTCCAGAGCAAGAGGGTTGGAGCGCCTTGAGCTTCAAGTCAGATATGCGCCTAGACCTCTACCCTTTAGCAAGTTGAAGCCCTCTGAGCCTTGACAACGTGAGAATGCCTTATAGTGAATATGCGCCTTGGGCAAGGTTGAATACAAAGTTGAGGAGTATATCATAATGAGTAAGTGCACTGTAGGGTTAGATGATAAAGACTAGTGCCTTGAGTGTCTTGGTCAAAATTTTGACGTGAGAAGTCTTGCAAGATCAAACCCTGGAGTGCACCTTAGAGAGAACCTATTGATCCTTTGCTTTGACAAGATTTGGGCACCAGAATGATCCTTAATAAATGGAATGTATCTACACCAATTTTGCGCCTTTAGGGAAGTGATGGTGGCCAGAATGATCCTTAATCTCATGTTTGTGCGCCTAGGTCTAGAAGCAAGATTTGAGCGCCTTAGGATAGGGTTTTTTGCACCTTGTCTTGGAGAGTGAATTTGCGCCTTGGATGATGTTGAAGCGCCTTGGGATGAAATGCGCCCAAACTTACAGAGGGCCTTCAGTGAGGGAGTTGAAGAGAGTGCTTAGAGGAAGGATAGCCTTAAGATCAAACTAAGTACTTAGAAACCTAAGATTAGCACCTTATTTGAAGTTATACACCTATTCTGGCGCCAGAGAGTGATTTTGAGTGTGAAGAAGTGAATGTCTGCGCCTTGAAGGGGATACAAAGGGAAGATGATGCACCTTGATGGGTTGATGATGGAAATTTGCGTTTTGGAGCTAAATGTGCGCCTTGAATCTAAATGATATTTGAGTGCTTAGAGGTAAATAGGGGCGCCTTTGAGAATTCTTTGTGCTTTAAGGAATGGATTGTGGCACTTTGGACTAAGGTAAGTCCTGAGCACTTCCAATGATTTTAAGGAGCGCCTTGAAGGAGATAGTGCATAGAGGTACAATGAATCTTCTGGAGAACATGGATAGACAACTAAGTCTCCAACTTGAGTCTTCTAAGTGAATTGGATAATGAAGAGAGTCTAGTCATTTTGGGTGCTAGTATCAGGATGAATCATCCAAAATGGGTGCCTAGAACTAGAAGGCGCCAATGCATGAGTTCAAGGATCCTCCATTGGAGCGCCTAGCCCAGATGGCTATAGATTGAAAGTTTTAAAGCTAAGTGATGTCTCTTAGGTGAATTCCTAGCCCAGGTGCATGTGTTGGGAAAAACTCTTTGGCTCTGGCGCCTAGAATTGGGAGCTTTGTAAGATGCACCAATTGATGAAACATTTCCATTTTGCACCTAGAATAGAACTCTCTCACATAGTTGAAATTGACTTGATAGAAGGAGATAAGTCTTAAGGACTAGTTTGGCGCCTCACTTGCCTATCTCACCTTTGAAATGCGCTTTGGTTGATGATCATCATTGATGGAGCCTAGTGAAATGTAAAGCTATTTGCATCTCCAGAGGATCAAAATTAGATTAGGAGATCATCCTTGCAGTTGAGATTGACAGAGAAGTGTTAAAGGAATCACTTCAAATGGGCGCCTAAGCTAGTTGAGGCGCATATCAATTCCACTGTAACTCCAGACTGACGCTTAGGATCCAGTCATCTCCTAAGGTGCAGTTCCATTCACCCATGACCTCGCTTGGCGTCTAAAACTTGGAAACTCCTTTGGAAAGCTCCTGTTGCGCCTAGAAGATGAGTTTGGGATATCAACTTGCAAAAGGCTTAGAAACTCTTCAAAGATGTTAGGCACAATCCCATGGCACTAGAGCTCAGTTTTGGCACCTTCAAGGAATAGCACATGAAGGAACTTGGGAGGTCAGGTGCTTGTAAAAGGGAACACCTTGGAACATCTTCCAGGGGTTGAAGTAGTAAGAAAACATCAAGTGAGTCTAGGCGCACTCCCTTGTGTGAACAGTTTAGCTCTGGCGCCTAGCCACAGAGTGAGCCAGAAGAAGTAGTTTGGACATTAGAAGATAGGCGCTCATTCTACAATGAAGCATTCCACCTTCCTAATCAACAAAGACTTGCAAGAATTGACAAAGGAAGCTAAGGCGCACCTTCTACTTGTTTCCACCTCCAGAATGCGCCTAACCTTGAAAGGGGGTTCAAAGATGTTTGTTAGACCTTTTCACTCAAGGCGCTCACCTTAGGCGCACTTTCTAAGTCCTTGTCACCTCAAGGAAACACCTAGTTTGGAAGGCACTTGCCCTGTTCTCCACTCCTTTCAATTGGCGCCTAGAACACAGAATGCATGAAAGGAGCGCCTAGACTCCAGAGGGCTTATTTGGGTGCCTAGCATTTAAAACACTTTCATAATGATGATGTTTTGGCGCCTACTCTTGGAAACAATCCAGAGCATCCATAAACTCTAATTGGCACCTAATGTTGACAAGGCGCAACTTCAGGAGGAGGTCACCTCAACTTGGCGCCCAAGTCAGAAAAACCTGTAAATCCTTCAAATATGTGCCTACCTTGTGAGGTGATGAGTTGAACATTCCAAATCTTCAAATGTTGCTCAAGTAAGGAAGACATTGTAACATCAAGGCTTCAAGGCCTGTCCTTGTATTTCCATTGAATGAGTTGTACTTCATGCTATTGAAAGCATTTTCCATGTAATAAGACATTGCAAGTTGATTGAATCAAGTAACAAGACAAGTACCCAACTCTAATGTTGTTTCATTCAAATAGTTATCTTGATGTATATCTTTATGTTATTGAAGTAGTTGATGAATTGTTAGCAAGTAAAAGTGTTTAAGTACGGAAAATTTTTCGTAGAACTAGTTGGGTATCTTACACTTACACCATGCCTATCCATCAAACATCACAATGCAATCAAAATCCTAACAACATGCCCATGATCCAAGATCAAGTGCAATCATGCAAAGATATTATCAATCACAAGCCTATTAAGAATGAACTAGAGTCTTCTAGTACCATACTTTTCTATCAAACACCATCATGTAATCCATGGCCTATCAAGCCTATCAAAGAAAATGCAAACATTCTATGTAATACAATCAGACTTTAAATATTTGAAGTAGCCATCTACAAATATCCATTCAAAAGTGGATTTATAATGCAAGTATGGACGCCATCAATAAAAAAGATTTGTATTAACCAAATATCCATATACGCATACATCAATATCTGTCGATATAAGTATAACATATATACAAAATAGCCATATAGGCTTACAAGAATGCCATATAGGCATACAATGTCAACTATGTACAATACAAAATATATGTCCACAAATGCCATATAGGCATACAACAGAGGAACACAATAAAAAGTCATTCCCCTCTAGCTGGTGAAGAGAATAAATCACGAACAGCCTTTGATCTTCTAGGGGATGGAGACATGCATGTGGGTGGTCTACTACGAACCCGAGGGCTACTCCTCCTATTTAGTTCTTCCTGCACCTTTACCTGTTACAAAAAAAAGTATAGATATTAATATATAGAAATTACATGTTATAAAAAAATGAAACATTTAACAAAATAATCACTTACCGCTAACATATAATCTATCTGCTCGCTTGCCTCAGTAGCAGGAAAAGGCCCTGGTGATGTCATGTCCTATAGAAACCATCCAGATAGAAATTAAACTTCAAATCAATAATCTTTTGATTTTTCAAAAATAGACAACTATAACAATGAATGTAAATTGAAATTTACTAATCTGCCTCATACCCCTGTCAATGCCATGGAGCTATGAATCGCAGAGGCCACACCCTGCTCCATTGCCCTATGAACATGGGGAGGTGTATCTGCAGCCTGCATCATCTGGAAATAAAACAACATTATTCAATTACGAAAACTATAATAGTGATGCAAATCATGGCTCCTAACATACACACACGCTCATCTAAACATGGAAGTACACACAATAAAACACACAAATCACATACAAAAATTTAGTAAGTACAATTCATTCATTAAACTATTTATTTTATTACCTCCGTAAAGCTTTGAAGTCCACCACCGCTGGCAGGTGTTGCCATGAAATCTACAGTGTTAACCTATTCAACATCCAAAATCAGAAATTAGAATACCATTCATATAACGATGCTATTCACATGTAATATTTATAATTGTTTACTAGTTACATACCTCGACAGTAGATGATCTAGTGAAAAATGTAGGTGGAGAACCACTGAAAACTGCATCGACGCTATGACCCTGAAATTTTATTAAAATCATCAATTTAAATTAGTTAATCTTGTATTTCAAAAATAAAATTTAATAAATTAAATTCAATAAACTTGCTAATATTTACCTGAGTATCAAGGCCGAAAGTCTCACTCAGGAGGGTATCTGTCATCGCCATCTGCTCAGCTGCAGATGTAGCCTGTGCACCTGCGTCCTGACTGTCCATGGGGTCATAACCACAAGCTGACCCGTAAGCCTGGCAAGTATGCGGTGGGACCCTACTCCTCGCACTATCTCCCAACCCACTCTGTGTTGCAGGATCGGCATGCTCTATGATGCTCTGGGTCAAGGCACTAATCGACCTCAGTGTATCGACCTCAACACTCTCCTTCACAATGGAAGGGATAGAAACATGCTCGTGGGCTGGTCTGCTGATTACTCGTCTCACTACCCGCTATGGGTCAAGACGTGCCCCTGGTCTATCCTGTGCTGAGCCCCCACCTCTACCCTGGAAGTCCCACATATCAAAATAGTTTGGCACTTTATTGAGGACAAACTCAGAGTAGAGTTTCCTCAAAAAGTATTGCGGGACCTCATTGTTATTGCATGGAGGATGGTCAAAAACCATCCACCACCTCTGCCCGAAATTGTCCCTTATCGCTTGGTTGTTGCACCAATGGATAGGGAACCTCTTTCATGTAATGGGTGGAGGTTGATTTGTTTGTGGGTTTGTGAAAATTGAACACAAGTTTACTTTTGTAATTTGTAATTTTTTGACATCTTGGTATGATAATTTATCTGCATAGTAATCTCTAAACTCTCTCTTTTTATCGGTCCAACTAGTTATTTGCTTGCTAATTGAATTTACATTTGTTAACATAGACTCAAGAGATTCGGCAAGCGTGGACCTATGCAAGGTTGAAGTGGAAGGATCTTTCAACCTTGCAATTATATCTTCAATTTGTTTTTTGTTGTTTTCAATTTTCTCTATTATATTATCTTGTGTTCCAGGGGCATGTCGAGGAATGAATGGAGGAGGTTGTTGTTCTCCAGGTATTTCCTCCTCAGGATTTTGTGGATTTTGAGGAGGAGGAGGAGGAGGAGGAGGAGGTGCATTAACATTTTCTGACAATTAACGAAATATACATTAAAAATCAACAAAAACCTACCTATATAGAAAGAAATTCAAACAAAAAAACAAAGATAACTCACCTCTTTGGCGTGCTCGACGTCGCGGAGGCATTTTGGTGATGAATTGACAAGATTTTTGTGTTGATTAGCGTTTTGCAGAATACGAGCGCATTTTTGAGGGTTTGGAGGCCGCGGGCAGAGGAGAAAATGGGAGAAATGAAATTGAGTTGCTTTTTTTTTATTTATAGCAGCACATAACGCGAGCGCGTTATAACGCGCTCGCGTTATGCCTTTATTTTTTTTCAAATTATTTTGGCCACTTTTTGGCCCCCCATCTTTTTGCACTTACCCTTTACTAAATTTTGAATTATGTCACCTTAGAACCCTAGTCTTTTGGATCCATAAGTGTAAGGTCCCTTGTTGGAACAACAAAAAACATCAAACACTAAGTTATATTGTCAAGGCCAAGACCTGGCTGATATAGACCTTGGGGTATTTATTTTCCATTTCTTTGGGATTTTATTCCTTTCAAGAGAGATAGGATACTTAATATTTATCTAATTTGTTGTATGCAAAAACACCCATCAAAAATAAGGTTGTCAAGTTTTACACACCTTATAACTCTAGCTATAAACACTTATTTCTCCTTATCATATCAAAAACTTCTTATAACTGCAAATCAACATCTTATGTTTTCTTATCACTTGATGAATGATCAAAACACTAAAAGTAGATAGAATATCAACAGTTGCAAAACATACTTTACAAGTTTGATTAACCTTGTAAGCAATAAAATAAGGTACGGTTCCACAAATATTTGTAGCATACAAAGCATGGTCACCAGAGATCACAGATCACATAAAGGTCAATCTACAACTATCAATAGATTTCTTCCCCCATTGATAGTACTTTCTAAGATCCTTCAACATCTTTTCTATCTTCAAACATCAACCACAGTATGGACATTATCAACATATTTTGATTAATTGGTGTATGACAGACACAGTTGGCAGTTATACTAAATTGCAACATACATTACATTCACCATATTTGGAAAGGTTTCATAGAGATCTACTGACACAATTTAAAGAAAGGACTTTTGATTAAGAATTTCCTATAGAGACTGTAAGCACCAAAAAGATGCATGGGCCTACATGGTAATCCTATGATGAGCTATGATCCTAAACATATACAAGTAAGCATGTATATATGACCTCTCAGCAAGAATTCCTCTTGATGACACGTAGATTGGATTTCCTTTCTTCTTTCTTCCTTTGATATCCCCTTGTTAACCTATGAAATTTCGTCCATTCTTGATTCTTCCTTTGTCAACCCTTTGTTTTCTTCACTTTCTGGCCTTGTTGTAAGACCTACAAGTGTCATTTTCTAGAGAACCTATGTTCTATTGACCTATTTCATATTTTTCTAACCTCTAGAAACCTTGAATTGACATTACCAATTTCATCCCTAACCTAAGTTTCTCTGCACCTTTCAAATGGACCTGGTCACCCTTATTATTTTTGGGTTGCCCCCAGGGGATCCCACTAGTAATATGGGTGACCCACCCTTCTAGCATCATTTTGGAAAAATAAAGTTGTCAGGTGTCTTCTTTAGCCTCCCAAGATCACTCGCCATCAATTTGTTTCCACCTAAAACCCTGTATAACCTTGGTGAGCCCCTGAGTGACCCTACTGGGAAAAGTGGTGACCGTGTCATGTTTTTTCCATGGATTTACTTCAAGTTTGAGCTCACAAAAGATCTATTTTTTCTCTAGTTTGCATGGAATTTCGAGCCTAACTTAGAATCATTTATTCTTATCTTTTTAATCAACTCTAATCATGAAAATCTATCTTAGTTGTACTATTCTTAACTCCTCTCTCTCTCATGCTAACTCCATTTTCTCTTTTGTGATAAGATTTTAGGCTTTACTTCAACGTCTCATCAATCCAGTTCACTAAGTAATTGATTGAGTTGACTCTCCAATCAAAGGAATTAACTCCCCAATAAATCCCACCAATCATTCTTCAATCCAACCTATAAATACCCCCTCCCCCAAGCTCAAAAGGAGGCAAATTCATCATTGCAATCACAATTTTGCTTAGTTTTTACTCTCCACTAGCATTTTCATGCTCAATGAAGGACTTATGAGCCTTTTTCTTATTGTTGTTTTGCCCAAGGTTTTCAAAAAGATTCATACAATGTCAATACACTAGTGATTTCTAAGCCCAAGTGCTTCAATCTAAGTTCTTATAGCTCAATTCAAGCTTTCATATGCTCTCACTCAAATCAATTGGCATCCAATCCTTATCGCCAAGAGGATTACCTTATTTGTGTAGAGGAAGGGCAGGTTGCCAAAAATGATCTCTGAGGATACACCAGGCTCATGCACCTTTAGTTTTGGGTTTTTTTATGCTTTCATAGTAATTAGATAATCAAAATCTTGCTCTTAGAAATAGTAATTTGATTGTTGCAATTTCCACAATAGGCTAGTTAGATTGTATTAAATTAGCTTGTTTCAAGTACATTGCATTGTTAGATTAGATTTATAATTATCTACTTTCATTTCTTAGAAAAGTTGAAAACAACCTTCAAAAAAAACAAACAAAAACATAGATCAATTACATTAGATAAATTCATGATTAGTTGCATTCATATTTGATTTATTAAAATAATTAGTTCACTTTCATTTCAAAAATCAGAGAAAAGAACAAAAATATCATTTTGCATACAATTAGATTGCATTCATACAAAAACATCAAAAAAATAGAAAAAACAAGAAAAAAAAATATCAAGAACACACAAAACCCCTCGATTCCATCACAAGGTCAACCTATTCAACAAACAAAGTAAAAATTAAACAAACCTTAGGTATTCACATTAAGTCCACACAAAGTCAACTCTTGGTAAACTCAAACCAACTCTTTTTCTTTAAGAATTCAAATGTGCCTTGGGCTTAGAGGTGAGTGGGTGAAAGCAGTCCTAGAGGAGATCAAAGTAATCCACCCTAGGCCTCAACAATCACAAACAATAATTGAGGAACAAGAACGTAGGCTTAGGATATTTTAACAAAGACAACACATACAACAACTCCTTCAAGTAGGAGAGGAAATATTTCAGTGCATTAGGCTTATAAACAACCACAATTAACAACCATCTAGGCATTGGAATCTTAGGTATCCAAATCTAGGAGATTAGTGACTAGTGACCCTTTAGGTCATATCATTATCTCCACAACAACAGTCATTGAACAAAACATGAGAAACAACCCCCAAGAAAGGCCCCAAGACCGGTCGACTGCTCTTTGCAACATTTATCTCCCAAGCGAGAAGGAATGACCTCATGTCTCATCTTCTCTCAACTGGCTTCTACCACAAGAGCAAGAGTGACATGGAGGTTCACCCATGCCAAGGAGAGGGTCTGTGTGCTTCATTAAATCTGACTCATCCACCTCACACTACCAAGTCATGTTTTGAAGTGTACATATTTTGGTGAACATAAGAAACAACCCCTAAGAAATGCTTGAGGACTGGCCAATTGCTCTTCGCGACATCCAGCTCCCAAGCAAGCATGACTGCCCCATGTCTTGCCTCCTCTCAACTAGCTTCTACCATGAGAGTGAGAGTGACATGGAGTTTCACCCATGGAAAGGAGAGGTTTTGTGTGCTTCGTCAAAGCTAACTCATCCACCTCATGCTACTGAGTCATGTTTTGAAGTGTAATATTTTGGTGAACTCGATGCAAAAAACAAAAGCTTCTAATGGGATCTTTTGTATTTTTGCATGGTTCTTTTATTCCATGTTCATCTTTCATGTCCATCTGAACTTTTCATTCATTTCATGGTGTTTCCTATACCCGTAAACTAGGACAAAATCACACAAAGTTCAAGGGAATTGTCCCTCCAATGAAAGTAGCACATGTTCAGATCCAATAGCTTCAATCTCAAATTAGTCAAACTTGAAAGATTCAAAGGGGATCCAAAAAGATCCCCACAACATTGACCAAATCAAAACATGCCAAGTGAGTTTTTGGTCTAAAATCCATCAACAAGACCAACCCATAATGAGGCGCCCTATGAAAATGGCCACCCAAATGGACAATGAGGTGAGCCATCAAAATAAAAGCTTACAAGAATCTTGGGGGGCACAAAAACCCCTCCATGTGCCACATCAAGATAAAAGACCCGTGACATGTCAAGTATCATCAAAAGGAAAAAGTGGGGTCACTCAAACCCCAATGGAAATCAATCCATCTCAAGGTTGTAAAACTCAAAGAATAGAGGAAGCCTCACTCATAGACCTTATAAAAAATTGGTCCAATGAATCAATTCCCTTGAAGCTAGAAATGTATGACAAGTTTGTCAAAGCCAAATTCAAGAAAAACCTAGGGCATAGGGAAATCATTTCATTGATAGGATTGAATCAAACCAAGAGGCAACAAAAAATCCTCCTCATCCTAACTTCCATGAAACATTCATGGTTGCCTTGCCCTCATCATCCAACACGACAAGTCTCAATTAAATAGGTGGGATTCCTATAGCACAAAATCAATCATGAACAATCCCACCCAAGTTTCAAAACATAAACATGACACCATCTAGTTATCCAACCTTTTCAGGATACCAACAATCTAGCATACCCTTTCAACAAGCACAAAAAGCTCCACCTAAAGGGATAATGGTTGGAGGAATAAGACCCTCTATACATAATCCCCTTTTAGGAACATATCTTGAGTATTTAAAGGAGCCTCTTGACTAGAACATTTTTCAGGTCATACTACCACATCCTCTCCCCGAGCTTCCAAAATTTAAAGGAGAGGGTGATCCTAGCTCTCATATCAAGGATTATGTCACAGTAGTGCGGGAACTCCTTCTTTGGCATGGGGTGGTAGCAAAGATTTTTCCAAAGACTCTGGAAGGTATCACCCTGGATTGGTACTATTGACTTCTAGAAGCATTGATCCACTCTTTTAGGCAAATCATCAATCAATTTTTTGTTGCCTTTGACATAAACAAACTAGTCAAGATAAGAATAAGAGAATTTCTAACACTTAAACAAGAATCCAACAAGTTAGCTGCACACTTTATCACACGATGGAGGAAAGTTCTCTATTCTTCAACAAGTGCACCAAACATGGATCATAGAGAACTTTGTGATCTCTTCTTACATTCTCTCAACAATGACATATGAGAATAAGTCCAAAAACTCCCTTACAAATCATATGAAGAAGCACTTGAAGGTGCCCTTAGAATTGACCAAGCCACTATTGATAGTGGAAGCAGGGAGTATGATGCCAATAGAAGGTTGATAAACCATGATATAAATAACATATCCTCGACAAATGATCAAGTTAAAAAGATGGGTCAACAAACATGTCAACACTTAGAAACAACAATAATTGTGACTATGACAATCATACAAATTTGGGGAACCAAAATGTCAACAACTATCCCTTGAGAATCAACAAGGAGTCATACATATTCAATCATTATAAACCTCACGATCACAATCATGATAAATATTTCTCATTTCACAAGAGAAGGGGCATGAGATCAAGTCATGTCAGGGATACCATCACTTCATATCAAACCTCCCAAAATGTCAACAAAAAGCATTCATGGACACATTCTCACAAGATGAAGAATTTAGTCTCAAAATCCATCAAAACACCTTTGATCAAAACAACTTAGGCCTTGTGGAATTAGATAAAGATTGAGAAATTTGTGTCACCCAAGGACTAGAACAACTAGATGACACCTCCAATAATTTAATTTTTTCTCACATGTTAGAACTTCTCAAAAGTTTTCCTACATGTGCAAGAACACTCTCCTCAAAGCCTTAGATCTAGACCATCTAGTTGAAAACACTCCAAGTGAAAAGTGTTCTTCTTCAACATTTGATTTTGAAAAGTTACCCTCAGACAATGACATAGCTAAATAGGGTGATCTCTCCCTCTATTTGTTAGTCCAATTTTAGGACTATTCCATTAACATGTAATGATCGATGATGGGTCTGCAATCAATATATTCTCTTTCTCTCTTCTTCAAAGAATGGGTTATGACAAAACTCAAATCACATAAGAAACTTCCATCCCTAGAATTCATGATAACCCAAACATTCAAACCATGGGTAAGGTCATTAATATTCAAATTACATTGGGTCCCAAAACCCTCCTAGCTAAATTATATGTCATCAATGAAGAAACCACTTATAATATGATCCTAGGAATGCCTTGGATCCATAAGATGGGCGTAATTCCCTCCACACTATTTCAAGAAATACACTTCTCACACATGGGACAAACCCACATCATCAAAGGAGGTCATGAACCTTTCAGCTTTTATAGAGTTGGACAAGTCAAAAAGGGAAAGACCATTGAAACCACTAGTGGCCCAAAAATCATCACTTTTGAAAAGGAGAGACATCAAAACAAATTGCGAACGTAGCCAAGACCTCAAAATGTATAGGAAAGGGGGCAACAAGAGAATTCCCCTTTGATCCCCACTCAACAAAGTCTTATGATCCATCCAAATTACCAACCATTCCCATTGAGCCAAATATGAGAATCCATATAGTCGAGACCACCCCTAAACAAAAAGGAGAACCAAAACCCACATAGAAACTAGGGGAGTCAACACCAACCTCATTTGCCATCAAAATTTCAAAACAGAAAATGGAACTATACAAGAAGAGAAAATGATAAAGTTAGGGGGCAAATCATCAAAAAATGAAACATGTGAGTACACAAAACTCCTCAATGAATACAAAGACATTTTAAAACCAAGTCTTCGAGTGTCCTTGCAAAGACTTTCAAGCAAAATTCAGACCAAATTGGATAGGTCTAGACGTAGTTAAGGAAGATGTCATAAATGATGCTACCTCTTGTACATTATGGAAGGAGAAGAGTTTAGCATCTCAAAACATTGTAAAAGCCAATAAAATCCAAAAAAATCAAATAATTCAAAAATCCATAAAAAGCATAAAATCATGAAAGATCAAAATTTTATATTCTTCATTCTGTTCCATCATGCACTTGGTGACTATCATGCTCTTGTTTGATTTTTGTCCTAGTAAGGAGTCTAAGGTTGCTTAGGTATAGGTTGAGCCTTTGAGATCCCCTAACAATGGGTGATCCCACAATACTATGTGGACCACTTTATGGCTATAGTAGGACATTGAAATTAGCATTTTTAACCAAATTTTCACTTTCTGACACCTACAGCAACTAAACCATTAAGAATTTCAAGATGATATGAACTATTAATTTTTGAGATTTTGTGTGTAGATTCTAATTTTTTTTTTTAAATTAAGAAATAACTTGTGAATTTTTGTACGTAACTTTTAATAACTTATTTTTTTATAGTTAACAACATTTTTTAAAAGTGACATTTATATAACATACATCATAACTCTTTTTTGGAAAGGATCAAATTATGATATTTTAAATTTAGAATTGTAACACCAATATCTAGTGCACAAATGCTTTTTCATAATTTTTTGTTACATATATTTTTTCATTAATTTTTTAAGTGAGATTAATTATAATTCAGACATAGGTTTACACCATACAACATAAAATTTTCTGTAAGTATCCAAATGAAATTGCTTTTCTTTTGTTGAAACAAGGACATCAATACCTAGTGTGTAGATATTTTTCATAGATTTTTTCTCTATTTTTGTTATTTTTTTGTGTGTGTGGAATAGAGACCTTGATGTTTGGTGAAAAACTTATGTTCACTAGAAAATAGAAAATAAATATAATAATTAAATGAAATATATTCAAAATCATACTTTTTGGAAAACTTATACTAAGGGCTACATACTTACAAAACATAATTTCTAAATGACTTCATTTGGTCCCCCAAAAGGTGAAGCAAAATTGGTTTTTTGTCAACATTTTGATAGGTGCGGAGGAGACTCCATCAAGGTTTTGATTTAAGACTAGGGGGTTCTTTCCAAGGGGGTTGGATTTAAGGGGGTTTTTTCTAACCACCTATAATTGAACCCCTTTATATGGAACCCCTCAAGGATTAAATCTTTATTTTTTCTAAAAAATTTATGATTTCAGACAAAAATTAGGATGTCCCAAGTTTGGGACTCAGTATTATGGGATCAACCCAATTCATGTTTACTTCTTGCCATTATTCCCCTATTCACATTACCCAATGACTCTAATCAAAGTCTAGCTCTTATCTCTACACTGATCCTGATCTAAATGATTCATGATGTTAAGTCTACACAAAGTTAGTCTTCAAACCTATAGTACTCAATAGAAGCTTGCAAGTAGACCTTCACCATTCCTCTTTAGTAGAAGGGAAGTCTAACTGGATGGTGATAACTCTTGGTGGCACTCAGCCCCTTATTTTTCTTGGCCAAAAATACCAAGGAGATCATAATTCTACAGGAAGCAATCTAAAATATGAGTGAATAAAAAATGAGTGATAAAAAAATAAGAGTGATTAAAAAAAGTGAGAATAGAGAGACCAAAGTTTCCAGTGCCCCAAAGCCACTTAGAAAGATTCAAATCATTCATTCTCATAAAACATCCAAGATACTAAAAAAAATATAAAAAAATGAGATTCAAGTGAGACATTGTAAAAATAATGTAAAAAAGAGCAAAAACATAAAAAAGAGTGATAGAGAGAAGATTGTTGAATGTTTGTACCCTTGGGTAGAGATAAATCTAAGCTCGAAGCTTCAAGGGTGACATTCCACCAGAGAAAATAAAAAGAGAGAGGTACAAAACACACACATGCACTAGCTGAGCAAAGCTAACAATCTAATAGTCTTTAGGACCATCTTCCACTTTGGATCCTTTCCTTTACCTCAGATCTATCTTGTTGGCCATATATCATCTAAGTCTAGCGAGCACCATTTGTTACTTGTCTACTTGAGTTGAAATCTTGTCAAATTGTTTTATCTAGATAAGGATCAATGTTTAACCTTTTGCAAATCCCAAAGTTAGAAGTGTTCTATCTCTTCCCTACTCCCACTTGAGTCCCTTATCCCATCCCAAAGATCAATAAGTCTCTTTATACCAAGTTAACTTGTAATCCCCTAGGTCAAAAATCCTACTTAAGAGAAGTCAGATTATTTTTTCCACCTACATACATGCTATCATAGAAAATCAAAAGCAATGAAACATGTCATAACATCATGACATTCATAGCACTTAGAACATAGTACTTTGGATTTCATATTTGTGAATCACATCCAAACACATTAATGTCATTCATATCAGAAAAAGACAAAAACAAATTGCATCATGCATATGTGATCATCTTAGGTAGGCATTCTCATAAACAAAATAAAAGCTCTAACCAACCATATACACAAGGGAAAGTGAAGTACAAGATGTCAACTAAAGCTACATTTAGATCTCAATCAATTAGGTCTCGCAATGATAAGTGAAAACAATGTCTGAGCCCAAATCACTCCTCTAACAAGTCAAAAGAGAAAAACTATGGACTCTGTTAGAAATGAAAGCAACACTACTTCAATAGAAATATGATTCAAGATAAATTTCAGTAATCTTTAAGTGTGCATTAACAATGGCGATTGTAACAAAACATAAAACCCACTACACAGAAAATGCCAAACATGAAGAACTCAACACAAGACATAGTGTTTACATGGAGAAAACCCTTGTGGGTAAAAAACTCCACCAGGAAAGAGGTACAATTTTGTATTAATCTCAACAAGATTGTACAATGCATCAACTACACAACTTTCTCCACAAGTCTTTAATCCGACAGCATTTCGGTAGCACCTGAGTACCTAAAATCTATATTGCAGTAACAAATACCTGGAAAATACTTATAGAAATGTTTTCCAACTCATCCTAGGCATTCAAATTCTCTCTCCTAAGATTATCCAACATGTAAACATTAATTACCATCTTACAAGCATCTTACACTTGTCTAAAAACAGCCATGCAAAGGTTGGGGGCCCAAGACTAAATATGGCCTCTTATATCATCTTATGACACATCATAACTATCATAGATTCCACAAAAGAGTATATTTCCAAGATAGGAACCTTGGGCTAAATATAGAAAATATACAACTAACATATTTGTCATATGCATCATAGAATCTCAAAATCTTATGACAACTTGCAGCTATCATAGATTCACTTACCAAACATTATGACAGTTGTCATACATGCCAAAAATAATAGATTCCTCAAGGGAGCATGCCTACCCCCATTTACTTTGAGTTTTTACATTTGCCAATAGTAAAAGTCACTCCGTAATTACCTTCGGTTACTTTGAAATTACCCCTGCTAGTGAAACTAGTACATCTCCTCATTTATAATTTTACAAATTACATATAATAAATGGAATAAATACAATGTTGGGATTTACAAGGTTAATGGCACCTTATCCCAACATTCTCCCACTTGACATTATACATTGTAAATCAACCCATAGGAAATCAAATGAAAAATAATCAGGCACTAGAAACAAGGCCCATGGCCTCTCTGCACCACACTAACTTCTCTATGCTCATAGGTTTGGTCAATGAATCTGCAACATTTTCCTGAGTGTCTATCTTCTTCATCTCAGTCTCTCCATTTGCAACCAACTCTTGAACAAAGTGATACTGAACATCAATATGATTAGTTCGAGCATGATACATGGGATTCTTGGCCAAACAGATAGCACTTTGGCTATCACAACCAATCTAAATGATTCTGTAATCAAATCCAATACATGTACACAGTCTCCTCAACCAAACTACCTCCTTAGAGACATGAGTAGTAGCCATATACTCTACTTCTGTGGTGGATAAAGTAACTGTGAAATGCCTCTTACTCATCCAACTCACTACACCTCCAAACAAAGTAAACACATAGCCACTAGTGGACCTTTGACTATCCAAGTCACCTACCCAATCTGCATCAACAAAACCCTATATACCTAAAGATTTATCAACACTATCAGTACCAGAATAAACCAAACAATAATCAGGAGTACCTACAAGATATCTAAACATGCTTTTCACATAGTTCCAATGCTGTCTACCAGGGTTAGACATAAATCTGCTCAAAACTCCCACTGCTTGGGCAATATCTAGTCTAGTGCAAACCATTGCATACATCAAACTCCCTACAACACTAGCATATGACACATTAAACATATACTCAAGATCATCCTCAGTCTTTGGACACATATCTAATGAAAGATTAGTACCAATGGGTAAAGGAACTCTAACTGGGTTATAGTCCTACAAACTAAACCTCTGCAAAATAGTATTCACATACTTACTTTGTGACAACCAAAGCTTTCTGTTAACTCTGTCCCTCCTGATCTCGATTCCCAAAATATACCTTGCAGTACCAAGATCCTCCATCTTAAATGCACCTAAAAGTTGGGCTTTAATCTCACTGATCATACCCTTAGTATTGCTAAAAAACATGTCATCAACATACAAAGCAATAACCAGTATAGAATCATCAACACAATAAATGTAAACACAATGATCCTCGTCGCTTCTAACAAAACCCAATTTCAAAACAAATGAGTCAAACTTTTGATACCACATTTTAGGGGACTGTTTTAGACCATAAAGAGACCTCTTTAATCTGCAAACCTAATGTTCTTTTCCTTTTACCTCAAACTTGTAGGCTGTTGCATATAAATTTCTTCCTCAAGATCTCCATGCAAGAACGTAGTCTTAACATCCATTTGCTTAATCTCCCAACCATAAGTTGCAGCAATAGATAAGAGAAATCTAATAGAAGTCAATTTAGCAACATGAGAGAATATCTCACCAAAATCAACTCCCTCTCTCTGGGAGTAGCCCTTGGCTACCAGTCTAGTCTTGTACTTCTCCAATGAACCGTCTACTCCAAACTTCTTCTTGAAGACCCACTTACAACCTATGGCCTTTCTTCCTTTGGGCAAACGAACAAGATCCCAAGTGTTACAAGAGTCTAAAGCCATCATCTCCTCCTGCATGGCTAAGTGCCATGACTCACTATCATCTACATAAATAGATTCCCTGTAGGATCTAGGCTCATCGTTAGTACTCAATAAAGCATATACACAATAGAAATCTAGTGGGCTATACCTATCAACTAGATTTCGTTGTCTTGTGGATCTCCTCAAGGGTGGAGTAAGAGACTCTACTCATTCTTCTACATGATCATCTACACCAACTTCTTATGTCACAACAGATTCATCTTCATCAAAACTACTCAAATCTTCTTCTTCTTCTTCACCCCCCAATCCATCATTGTGTTCTTCCTGATGTGCATCTTTCTGCTCTAAATCAAAGTGCACCTTCTTTACCTTTTATTTTTTCTCTTTTGGCTGCTCAAGTTTAGAAATAGCTCTAAATTCCCTGAAAATAACATCTCTAGAAAAATAATCTTGTGATTTAGTGGATTCCAAAGTTTATAACCTTTGACATTATCACCATATCCAATGAATGTACACTTTTCAACCTTTGGATCCAAATTAGAACACTTTTCCTTTGGCACATGAACAAAAGCCTCACAGGCAAAAACCCTTAAATGTGAAATAAAAGGTTTCTTACTTGTCCACACCTCATAAGGTGTTGAATCAAGAGCCTTACAAGGAGATCTGTTTATCAAGTAGAAAGTAGTACACATAGCCTCTGCCCAAAAGCATTTATCCAATTGTGCATTAGCAAGCATACTTCTGGCTCTTTCCATAATTGTTCAGTTCATCCTTTCTACAACACCATTCTGTTGTGGTGTATATGGAGTTATCTTTTGTCTGATTATACCTGCATGCTTGCAAAACTCATCAAATTCCTTAGAGCAATAGTCCCCTCCATTATCAGATCTTAATATTTTTATCTTTAAACCTGATTGGTTCATTACTAAGACTTTGAATTCCTTAAACTTAGTGAAAACTTATGATTTATGTTTCATAAAATAAATCCATGTATATCTGGATACGTCATCAATGAAGGTGACAAAATAATGAGACTTTCCGATAGAATCACTATCCATAGGACCAAACACATCCATATGAATAATTTCTAACTTCTCTTTTGCTCTATTGCTTCCTGAAGGAAATAATTTTTTGTTTCTTTACCAAACACACAATGCTCACAAAAATTAAAGTGCTCATCAGAATAGGAGAAACCATCCAACAAATTTTTATTCTTAATAGTTTTCAGTACATTATTGCTTGTGTGGCCCAACCTACGGTGCCATAACATACATGTATTTTTAGTAGTGGCCTCAGATACATAGGAGGCATTACAAACTGTAGTGGCTTCAAGATTAAACAAGTTCTTGAATCTCTTCCCTTTTGCTACCACCAAGTTCCCTCTCACCAATCTGTAGCCAGGCTTGTCAAATGTCACATGCATTCCCAAATCATTCAACTTTGAAACTAAAATCAGATTTCTAGCTAATCCAAGAACATGTAAAACACCAGGGAGGGTTTTAATCCTCCCATCACTAAAACACAACAATACCTTTCCTTTCCCAACAATACAATATGAAGATTTGTCACCAAGGTAGATATTACCTCCATATTCTTCATATGTGGAGAACCATTCCTTATGTGGGGTCATACGAAATGAGCATCCTGAGTCAACCAACCACTGATAATTAGAAACAAGATTACAAGCAGAAAGTAAAACTTCTTCACCTGCATTCAAGGACTTATCTGAACCACTCTCCCACTATTTCTTGGGATTTCTACACTCCTTCACATGTCCCCTTTTACCGCAGTTCCAACACTTAACTCTATTCTTTTTACCAGGAGTCTTAGACCGGCCCTTGGACTTGTCCTTAGCCCCTTTCTGATCTCCTTTAGGTCCCCTTTCCTTAGACCTTCCCCTGACACTGAGAGTATCCCCTAAACTATCTGAACTCTTCTTCCTCAATTCCTGTGATAGTAGCATTGAAACAAGAGCATCCAACTTTGGATCTGCACGGTTAGCAGTGATAGCAAGGATAACATTCTCCCAAGACTCAGGTAAAGAACAAAGAAGTAAGATACATTTATCTTCCTCACTAACCTCAACATCTACTGAATCAAGCTGACTCAATAACATATTAAAATAATTTAAATGCTCTGCAACTGATTCACCTTCTCACATTTTCGTGGAAAATAATTTTCTTTTTAAATAAAGTTTATTTACCATACTCTTAGCTTGATAGATCTCACCCAACTGATTCCACAATTTGTATGTGGTCTCTTCCTTTGCAACATTCAACAGGATAGAGTCTGAAAGACACAACCGGATGGTTCCCCATGCCTTCTTATCTAGTCTATCTCACTCATCTTGAGAGACATCATCAAGTTTCTTCTCTTTTTGAACAACCAACCATTGATTTCTTTCTTCCAGCACATCTTCTATTTTCATCTTCCACAACTCATACCCCATTCTGTTGAACTTCTCAATGTCCATTCGAGAGGTTGATGCAACGGTGGATGCAACCATAATAACAACACAAGATCTACAAAACAAACACAACCAAATCTCCCACTGCAGCTACAGCTTCCACACTACCACCCAAGAGTCAAAGCTGGCCAAACTCTGATACTAAATGCTAGAAATGAAAGCAACACTACTTCAATGGAAATCTGATTCAAGATAAATTTCAACAATCTTTAAGTGTGCATTAACAATGGAGATTGTAACAAAACATAAAACCCACTACACAGAAAATGCCAAACATGAAGAACTGAACACAAGACACAATGCTTACATGGAGAAAACCCTTGCAGGTAAAATACTCCACCGGGAAAAATGCACAATTTTGTATTAATCTCAACAAGATTGTACAATACATCAACTACATAACTCTTTCCACATGTCTTTAATCTGACAACATTCCGGTAGCACCTAAGTACCTGAAATCTATATTGTAGTAATAAAAACATGGCAAATACTTATAGAAATGTTTTCCAACTCATCCTAGGCCTTCACCTTCTCTCTCCTAAGATTCTCCAACCTGTAAACATTAATTACCATCTTACACCTGTCCAAAAATAGCCATGCAAAGGTTGGGGGCCCAAGACTAAATCTGGCCTCTTACAACATCGTATGGTGCATCATAACCATCATAGATTCCACAAAAGAGTATCTTTCCAAGATAGGAACCTTAAGATAAATATAGAAAATATACTTGACTAACATATTCATCATATGCGTCATAGAATCTCATAATCTTATGACAACTTGCGGCTATCATAGATTCACTTATCAAACATTATGACATTTTTCATACATGCCAAAAATAGTAGATTCCTCAAGGGAGCACGCCTACCCTCATTTACTTTGAGTTTTTACATTTGCCAACAGTAAAAGTCACTCCGTAATTACCTCCGGTTACTCCGAAATTACCCCTGCCAGTGAAACTAATACATCTCCTCATGGATAATTACAAATTAGATATAATAAATGGAATAAATACAATTATAGGATTTACAAGGTTAATGGAACCTTATCCCAACACACTCAAGTGTGTATGTCTTCCCATGCAAGGGGGCAAGGGTATAAATATCTTCAATAAACATAGGTCTCTCTAAGACCTCAAGGAGCATCAAGTCAGACCTTCACAAAAACCTAAAAACATTGTAAAAAACTCAAAAATCCCTAAAAATTGAATATATTTTGATGGGTTGAATTATTGACTTCCTTTTATACTATTTTTATATGTTTTAAGACCTTTTCATATGATACTGCAGATACTTTACAAACATTACTATTACCATATGTTGTTTCTCATATACTTTTCAAAGACTTTAAACCTATGTTGATAATATGGATATGGTGGTTATATTATCAAGTGTATGATTTAAATTATAAGTATGCATGTAATATAACTAGAATCCTATGGTTTAAATATGAGTGTTATTTTGTGTGCATATGCTTGGATAATTAAACCTGTGCAACAAGGACATGTCATCAAGGAAAGAGCAATTGCAGGGAGTTGCATGACATGGGAGTTAAGAGAAGTACAGTTTGAATGCCAAGAGTGAAGACAGGTGGAGGATGAATCTTACCATCATGGATAGGAATAAATGTAGAAAGGAGGACTTGTTCTAAATGCAGTCTATGAGTGGTTTTTCATACAAACCATTTCATGGGAGTTCTTGTTTGAACAAGACTTTTCCTCTTTTGATCAGTTAGATTAATAAATCAATCATGCAACTTGTATCCTAGTATCTAGGGTTGAATTGATTGAAGATTAGTTAGTGGTTGTACAAAACTCTCCCAATTTTGTATAAGTTAGAGGGATGAGTTCGTTGCTAAGTTAGTTGCTTTTTCACTTTCTAGTTACTTAGCCATTACTCTATTTTTCAATTACCAATTATCCATACATGTTTTGATTTGAATAAAATTTGAGAAGATTTTTTTTCTAACATGAGTTGAATAGAATTCGGTGTTATGAGAATGCATAAGAATATGAAGTAGATTTGGTTTTCCAGATTAAGTGAGATAGTTCCCTAAGCTGGCCACTCAAGGCACTAACCCTCACTTTGTATATTTCCTTATTTATTTATGCATTCCTAGTTAAAACTATTTTTCTATTATTTCATCGATTGCATTGTGAGACAAGTGAAATATCTTGATTGTTGTTACCAGTAGTTGTGATTTATGAAAAAGTGCATATTTTAAGTCCTTTGAAGGTTAGTGTTAGTTCTTTTATCATTCTGAGTATTTTGAGTTAATTCTATAATTCTCTGTTGAATATAGTTATCTTCAGCTTATGTTGAAGGTACCCGTAGCAACTAGATTTTTAACTCTTTTTGTTGTTCTTACATTTTTGTGAACTTCAGTAAAATAGGTTAATTAGAATAAGTCTGTATGAGTTAGTTTAGGATAGAGATGAGTCTCAAAGGCATATATAGTGCAGGCATCATCATAAGCTTATGCTCCTTGGTCGATAATTCAATGTAGGAATGCAATGATAGTGTGGATTGTTCAGATAAGTTTACCCCTGAATTGCATTAAGTCTACAATGTATTAGTTTTCCTCTACATTTTTGGCATCATTGCCAGGGATGGTGATACCTTCATAGTCTCATTAGCTTTATTTGCTTTCATAGTTTAAATTTTGATTCCAGCATTAGAATTAATGAATTCATTTTTCTTCAGGAAACACTAGACATTATACTAACATTGTGCAGGACTGTGGAAATTTCAAGCTAAAACTATTGTATGCAAAGGCAGAGAGATCACCGAGGTAGATTCCTCCCTTCAATTTCTCAGGATAATGAGGACACAGCTAACTTTATCAATTATACAATAGAAAGTGTTGAAGACGAGTTTCCTCTTACATCTTCATCAACATCATCTACATCTCCATCAGCTTCCTCCACAGCTACAGAAGGGACTTTTAGAACCATGGAAGATGCTACAATAGAGGATCCTCTAGGATAAGCAACATTTGAATTCCCTATCTCAGACCAAGCATGAGTTGCTACTCTAAAAAAATACCACCTTATGCATTGCCTGTTTTCTACGACTTGGTGACTGAAGATCCTGACACTTTCCTATTCAAGTTTGATATCTTGTGTAGGAGTTATGACTACACAACTAATCCTTATAGACTCAAGATGTTCCCTGCCACACTAAAAGATGCTACTTTAAGATGGTTTATGGGGTTGGGGAAAGATGTCATTCCATACTGGGATACCATGAAGAGAAAGTTCCTAACAAAATATAAAGACTATTGCAGAGGACATGATAGGAGGAGAGATGACATCTTCAGGATGTCATAGATTGAGGATGAACCACTAGAAGACTATGTTGAGAGATTCTAGTTTGCCTTGAAGAAAAACCCTCAAAATATATTGTCTGAAGAATCATTGAAGCTGGTCTTTCTAAGTGGAGTTAATGATGACTGCATGGATGCTCTCAATCTCATTAGAATAGGGGATATATCTCAACTTCCATTTGAGGATGTCTGCAGAGCTTGCAGAAATTATTCTAGGACCTTTTCTAGAAAAATATGGGGAGAAAGAGTAGCCATCATAGGCAAGGCAACCAATGGGGTTTCAAGAGTGGAAATTAGTAACCTGCTGACCAACACAGTTGGACACTCTTCACATCAAGAAGAAATAGGAAAATCCAGATGCAATGCTTACTGAATATTGTCCCAGTTATAGATAGAGGAAGTCCAATTGTAAACGCAAAAGGGTGGCTAGTATCTAGCAAGAAAAGATTGAAAGGCCAAAATTACAACCATTTGAAGGAGAAGATGGGAAATTTTTCTTCATAGCTCAAAGGAGACCTTGGAAGCAAAGGAAAGGTATGCCCTCTGATCCACTTAATTTTAATTCTCCCTTTCCTGCTGTAAACTAGAATTTCTCTGCTTGGAATACTCAATAATGGCCTGGTAACCCAAATGCATGGCAAAACCCACAATGGCCTACTCCACAATAGCCTACTCCACAAGTTGGTTGGAACCAACAATAGCCAAACCCATGGCCTCAACAAAATTTCCAAGGTCCCAACTATAACCCCTAATGGCCTACTCAGCAGCAACAATGGCAGCCTCAATGGAACAAGGGCCAACAATGGCAGCGAAATGCACCTTTTTAGCAACCAATGATTCCATCTCAACCACAACAGCCAGTCATAATGCTGCCATCAAGACCTAAGAATCCACCTCCTAGACCTACCCAAATCCTTTCCCAACTTGCACCTAACCCTAACAACAAGCCTATCCAGTAGGCTTATACTAATGAGGTAATGCAATATCCCACCTATGGGGTGGAAGTGAGTAATGTTCATCTTAGATCAGGGAAGAAACTTGTAGGGCCTTCATCTCCCCAAATCATGGAACTTGAAGATGAAGAACCCACTGAAGAAGCCTCAAATAAACCACATTTGGAACCTGAATCAACCCAAGATGCCCAAACTACCTTACATCAGAAGCCTCCTCCTTTTCCTAAGTGCTTGGCTATGCAAAAGCAAACAACCCAAACTGATATTATCCTTCTCAGCCAGCTGAAAGATATAAGCATCAAGATTTCCTTAATCCAAGGCATTAAGGATATTCCTATCTACACTAAGACTATTAGGGATCTTTGCATAAAGAAGCCAGGAAGGAAGAGAATAGACCCTCAGATAGTACATGTTTTAGGCAATCTTGCTGATATCATGTTGGGTAACATAATTGTTCCCAAATATACAAATCCAAGTAGTCCAATGGTGGATGTCAAGATCAATGGGACCTTGATTAAGAATACTTTGATATATTTAGGTGCTGCAATTAATGTCATGACCAAGGAGACAATGTAGACACTCCAATTGAACAACCTTAGGCCTACTCGGACAGTCTTGCAATTAGCCAATAGGTCTACAGTCAAACCTAAAGGAGTCATAGAAGATTTGGTCATTGCATTATATTCTTGGGAATATCCTGCTGATTTTATAGTATTGCAGCCAAAGGTTAATCTTGCTGGTTATTCTCTTATACTAGGTAGGCCATGGCTTGCCACTGCTGATGCATTTATATGTTGCAGGTCTGGTAACATGATCATATCCAATGGGACTGTGACCAAGAAATTAGTTTTATATCCACCAGCCCAACCATACCATGAGCTTGAGCAGATAATTTTTGCCTAGCCTGGAGGATGAGGACACCTATTCCCTGCAAACCCTGATGACTATTGAACGTAGCCCCTTATTGGATATTCCAGATGAAGATGAATTAATTACTCATGTTATACAAAATAATTGTGGGAGGCACCCACAACAGCAAGACTACCTATCCTGCTTACAAGATCCATTGAGTAGCATAATACCCAGCAGTTCCTAGGAGGAGGTATCCCAAATATTTCATGCTTTATTACCCCATCAATGTCTACTCTTATTACCCAACCTTGATTTGTCTTATGTGCAAGAACTGTCCAAACAATTAGAAACCAAGCTAGGTAAGATGTTAAATATTAACAATACATTGATTAATGAACAACATCAATCCTTGCATGAAATATTGCATACACACTCAGTAGCATTCACCTGGGATTATAGTGACATGAAAGGCATTGATCTTGCCTTATGCATGCACAAAATATATATTGATGATGGATATAGACCCATCAAGTAGCAGCAGAGGCGCATGAACCCTGCCCTCAGAGAAATTGTGAAAGCTGAGCTTCAAAAGCTTCTAGATGCAGGCTTTATATACCCCATTTCAGATAGTGAATGGGTTTCACCATTGGTCGTAGTGCCCAAGAAAGGTGGGAAATGGAGAGTTTGTGTTGATTACAAAGAATGCAATACTGCTACCAAGAAGGATCACTTTCCATTACCATTTATTGACCAAGTTCTTGACTCTTTGGCAAGCAAGAAATATTTTTCCTTTCTTGATGGCTTTAGTGGGTATAACCAGATTAAGATTGCTCTAAAGGATCAAGATAAGACAATGTTCACTTGCCCTTGGGGGACATATGCATATTCTGTCTTACCCTTTGGTTTGTGCAATGCTCCAGCTACATTTCAAAGAGTAGTCCTCAGTATTTTCTCTAATTTTGCCCATTCAATAGAATGGAGATTTATATGGATGACTTCACCACATATGGTGACACATAAGATGAAGCCTTACACAATTTGGAGAAAGTGTTGAAAAGATGCACAGAGCACAATCTCTCTTTGAGTAATGAAAAGTATTTTCTAATGATGACATAGTGAATAGTCTTGGGATATTTCATCTCAAGTGTAGGCATCCAAGTTGACCCAAAGAAGATTGAGATCATATCTACCCTACCTATTCCACAAAGATAGAAGGATGTAAGAAGCTTCCTGGGACATGTAGGATATTTTATGAGATTCATTTAGGATTTTAACAAGATTGTTGCACCTTTGTTTACTCTGTTGATCAAGGACAGTGAATTTGAATGGACGCCAGATTTTTTAGATTTCTTTTGAAAAGCTAAAAACATCATTGACACAAGCCCCTATTCTCAGAGGTCCAAATAGGACAGTACCTTTTCACATCCATACAGATGCATCAGATTTTTCCATTGGGGCAGTCCTAGGCCAGCAGGAAGGTAACAAAGAGTATGCCATATACTATGTAAGTAAAAATCTGCAAGGAGCTGAGTTAAACTACACTATGACAGAGAAAGAGATGTTGGCAGTTGTTTATGCAATTAACAAATTTAGGCACTACATAACTGGTTACAAGGTATTCATACATATAGATCATGCAGCCATTAGATATTTGATGAATAAGCGAATAGTGGGTGGCAGACTTGTAAGATGGTTATTATTGTTACAGGAGTTTGATATTACAATTGTTGATAAACCAGGCAAGGCCAATGTAGTTGTTGATTTTCTATCCAGACTACCGGCATGGCCCTTAGAAGGAGTGGTTGATGATTCTTTTCCTAATGAGCAACTATTTTCTCTAACTATACACACTCCATGGTATTTAGATATCGCTAATTTTTTGGTTACAGGGCAAATTCCAGGATACTTCTCTCCAAGGGAAAAGAGGCAGCTAGTTCACAAATGTTTCTCTTACTCTTAGATTTCTAGATTCTTATTTTACACTGGCCCAGACAATATTATGAGAAGATGTATCAGAGAGGATGAAGTGTTTGATATAATGAAAGCCTACCATGATGAACCTTGTGGGGGACATTTTGCGGCCAAGAGGACAGCCTTCAAACTACTGACAATTGGATATTACTCATCAACACTTCACAAAGATGTTGTCAAGTACACTAGGAGCTATGATAGATGTCAGAGAGTGGGGAGGCCTATAAGAAGTGATGAGATGCCTTTACAACCACAAATTTCATTGGCCCTTTTTGATAAGTGGGGACTAGATTTTGTGGGACCTATATCTCCTACATCCAATAATAAGGAATATATCCCAGGGAATGTACTGATTACTTTACTAAATGGGTTGAAGTTAAAGCCCTACAGTTTTCCAGGGATGGCAATGTGGCCAAATTCTTGTATGAGGACATCTTCACTAGATATGGAGTGCCAAGGGAGATAGTAACTGATCAAGGACCACAATTTACATTTGATTTGATCACCAAATCAGTAGAAGAATATCAAATCAAACATAAGAAATCCACTCCCTACCATCCTCAGGCTAATGGTTAGGTGGAATTCACAAACAGAGAAATTGAGAACATCTTGACAAAGATAGTGCAACTGAACACATAAGAGATTGGGTTTCTAGGCTCCCAGAAGTTGTTTAGGCATACAAAACTACCTAGAAGACAACTACAGGGTTTACACCTTATGATCTGGTCTATGGCAAGACAGTCCTTCTGTCTATAGAATTTGAACATAAAACCCTAAGGACAATAGTGGACCTAGGAATGGATATGACAACAGCTCAACAGGATAGGCTACACCATTTAAACGCACTAGATGAAATCCAGTTGGAGGAAACAAAGAGCCAAATGACATGATAAGTACATCAAGACTAAAGAATTTACTGCTGGTGACTGGGCACTCCTCTATGATTCAAGATACAAGGACTTCAAGGGCAAGCTTTAGTCCCATTGGTTAGGCCCATATGAGGTTAAACAAGTCTTTCCTAATGGTACAGTTCAATTGCAGATTATTGATGAAGTTTGGTTTTCACTGTTAGTAAATGGGCATAGGCTCAAACTATATAAAAAGCCACTTCAAAAGGATGACTTTCTTGTTTCTTTAGCTGCTTAGTATGGTACTCTTGACACTCCTAATGAAGATGATGTAACACCAACTGATACACCTTCAGATAGTGATCCACCAGCACTATCCAGTGATGTGGAGGTTGAGTTGCAATACTCAATCTCTGTCACTGAAACATAATTTTCTTTGCTTTAAAATCACATGCACACACGACACAATATCCATGGTACTACAGTTACTTTAGTCAGGAGCTATTTACCACTCACACAATAGGGACCTAACTCAGTTGGGACCTGATATATTACATCTGTAATTACACAGTCGGGACCTGTGCTGGTGGCACCCATAGCCACTCTTGTATGAAGCCTTCCTCCGTCGTTCGATCAATAGTACCTAATTTTTCCTTCCCATTCCACATGCTACATCCATTTCAAAATCACTCCACTATATTTCTACAAGTGTCAACTCATAGTTATGAGTTGTTCATTTTTCTCCACCTTTATGTACCATCACATCATAATTCTACCGCTTTACCAGCCACCTTACTATTCACCACATGCATATCAACTCAACTCATCAGTATATGTTCACAAATTCCAAGGTGTGTTAATTATTTCTTTCCATTCCATATGTACATTACGTAACTTTCAATCATTTAATCTAGCTTTCTTTTTATATTTATGATTACTTGTAGTTTAACTTATGCATGTGAGAATATTATCCACCATTCCATTTAATCAATACTCCTCATTCCGTATTAATTGCCATGTGAAGTGAGGTCACTTCAAAAATAATTTGGGGGGAGGGGTTTATTTTTTGATTTTCACCGTTCACCATATTTTGCCTTGCAAAAAAAAAAACAAATAAAACTTCCTATGCCATGAACTTACCCTGTTGTGCCAATAAGTGAACCTATTACCCGAAGGAAGTTGCAGTGGAGAAGAAAGGAGAGGCAAAAATTATAAGTGGTTCTTTGTGGGTGGTGAATTGAAGCTGCAGAAATCATCTCTCTAGGGTGGTGAGTTGAAGCAGTAGATATCGAGACTGTTTAGCAAAAATTGACATTGTATTTATAGAAATCATGGGAGGGGACGCAATTAGAAGAGAACCCTCCGTGCATAAAGAAATACTAGAAGATGTAATGGTTCTCCCACTCTTTACAAGAGTGGGTTGGTTGGCTTACTTTCTAAAATTGACAGAATATGATGATGAGATGGCAAAGGAATTTGCATTTACATTACAGTATGATGAAGCAATAGTGAAAGGATTGACTATAGATGCTTCTGAAATAGCTTTTTCTTAGGTCATAGGGTTGCCATGAACAATGTCTAAATACCCAGATAGAGCTGATGCAGCCACGATGAGGGAGGAATTATGTGAGAGGGGTGAACACTTGGACTTCACCACACAAGGTATGAAGCAATTATCTCTTCCCTTCTTTTGGAGGAAATGCGCTTCATACATTATCAAATATATTACCTATGATGGTCGGTATAACATGTTATATACTGTACATTTCAAATTACTCAATCATCTATGGCATGAGAAACCAGTCAATGTCCCAAATTTTCCATATAGTATGTTGAAAAGAATGTCTTTAGAATACCAGAAACAACAGTTAGACACCACTCTATCCCACCATTATTTAATATCCCTGCTAATAAAGAGAAGTTTGAGAATTTAGTACCCACATGTTGAGTGGGAAGCTTTTAAGTAATGTGTGGATATTTCAACACTATTAGAGGTGCCTGAACCAGAAGATGAGCCTCCATATGAGCCTGAGCCTCCATGTGAAACTGAGCATGAAGATCTACAAGATGAAAATCCTCCAGAATTTAGGCTTGAAGTAGTAGAAGAACCCTCATCATCCACCCCTACAGCTATGAAAAACACTCCTTCAGCATCTAGTAAAGAAAAGAAGAATAGGAAGGGTGTGAAGAAACATAAGAGCACAATGAAAGAAGAAAATATAGGAGAAAGAAAGAAGAAAAGGGACAAGAAGAGGAGGAAAAAGGAAGATAAGATGGAGACTGTTACTGCTAGACACTCAGGTAGGCTAAGGAGGCAAAGTGATAAAGAAAAAGTTGTTGAGGAACAGAAATTAGAGGAAAAGGATAAAGGCCAGCAGAACACTGATCCAACTCCATTGAATATAGATTCAGACAAGGGAGAAATTCCTCCAGAGGATGTCTCTGCTGATGCTTGTGATAATGTCAACATGTCTGCTAGGAAAAGAAGGTATGTTTCTTCTTCTAATTCTGAGTCAGAGGATTTGTTTACCACAAAGAAAATGGGGAAGTCGGTACTTGATAATTCTACTCAAGAAGTTTTTGATATTCCTAGACAAGGTGATGATGAAAATTTAAATTTTGAAAAAGAAAAAGAATTATTGGAGGACAAAAATATTAGAAAAGAACTTCAAGAAGCTTTGGATAGGATAAGATAGCAAGAAGAATAGGTAAAGGGGTATGAGGAGAAAAATAAAGAAAAAGAGAAAAGGATTCAAGAGTTGGAAGAGAAGATTTAGACTTATGGCCATGGCTCCAATTTGGATTTATTAGCACAATTGGCTGAAAGTAACACACAAATTGAAAAGGATGAAGTACTCACTTTCCAACCTCCTGTGACAAAAACTCTAGGGTACCATACCACTCTGTCTCTAGGCTTTGAATTAATAAAGCTGACTCATGAAACCAAGTAGGAAAAGGAGAATGGGAAAAAGAGAAATAGAGTCTTAATGCATCAGTTGAGGAAAAGGATTTGGTAATCAAAAGGTTGGAAGGGAAGCTAGCAGAGGTGATTAATAGAGCAATCCAAATCATTGAATGTAGACATCCACCAAGAGTTTATGCATTATTCTCAAAGAAAAGTTTCTTAATTTTTAATTCAATAGATTCAGTAATGATCAGTCTATTTCTATCTATTCAAGGCATGATTTTTTCTAGTTATTTCAAGGAGTCAGTTTGGAAGAACAAGATCAGTTGTGTGAATATTGTTCGCACAATTATTTGATGGAAGAAGATACAGAGTGGAGCCCCTTGATCTATGCTGGTGATCTTCAAGTCAGAGCACTGATGTCTTACCTCAGAAATGAGCAACTTAGAGGGGAGCTAATGGATAAATATGAGGAACAGGGAAAGAAGGTGCCACTGTAGATTAGGCAAGAAGCCTTAAATCCTGATGTGATCCTGACCCAATGGTTAAAACTCCTCTCTCATAAGGGTCCAGGTAAGGTAATTATGGACTTAAGAATGAGGATTATAGAAGGATATAGCAGTTGGCAGTATCAATCATTTAGAACTACAAGAGGTATGTGCAGAACAGATGGGATAGTCTAACTCCAGAATTGTAGAGGAAAGAGCCAAACTCCTTCCACAACTTCATGAACATGTTTGAGAGGTTACACAAGTATATCAGGATTTCAGAGAGAACATGCGTAGCATGGCTGCCACTCACATTTCACCCTCCTGTTCTCCTTTACCTAGTACCCCACTGGATAGGAGAAAAGAGATAAATGTAAGAATGCAGAATTGGTTAGGATGAATAGGCTAGCTTGCTACAATGGTTTTTATCTCAAATAGGGACAAGGAGTCAGGATAGTCATGGACCTCAGACAAATCACTGTGGATTATAATCTCCTCCCCTAGATGTTTAGTTCCTTGATTTTGCTTGAGGGCAAGCAAAAGAGTAGTTAGGGGGAGATGATGGGTTGAATTATTGACTTCCTTTTATAATATTTTTATATGTTTTAAGACCTTTTTATATGATCCTGCAGATACTTTACAAACATTACTATTACCATATGTTGTTTCTCATATACTTTTCAAAGACTTTAAACCTATGTTGATAATATGGAATATGGTGGTTATATTATCAAGTGTATGATTTAAATTATAAGTATGCATGTAATATAACTAGAATCCTATGGTTTAAATATGAGAGTTATTTTGTGTGCATATGCTTGGATAATTAACCTTGTGCAGTAAGGACGTGGCATCAAGAAAAGAGAAATTACAGTGAGTTGCAGGACAAGGGACTTAAGAGAAGTGTAGTTTGAATGCCAAGAGTGAAGACAAATGGAGGATGAATTTGTACCATCATGGATAGGAATAAATGCAAAAAGGAGGACTTGTTCTAAATACAGTCTATGAGAGGTTTTTCATACAAACCATTTCATGGGAGTTCTTGTTTAAACATGACTTTTCTTCTTTTGATCAATTAGATTATTAAATCAATCATGCAACTTGTATCGTAGTATCTAGGGTTGAATTGATTAAGGATTAATTAGTGGTTGTACAGGACTCTCCTGATTTTGTACAAGTTAGAGGGATGAGTTTGTTGCTAAGTTAGTTGCTTTTTCACTTTCCAGTTACTTAGTCGTTACTCTATTTTTCAATTACCAATTATCTAGACATGTTTTGATTTGAATAAAATCTGAGAAAATTCTATTTTTGATATGAGTTGAATATAATTCAGTGTTATGAGAATGGATGAGAATCTGAAGTAGATTTCATTTTCTAGATTAAGTGAGATAGTTCCCTGAGCTAGCCACTCAAGGTACTAACCCTCACTTCGTATATTTCCTTATTTATTTATGCATTCCTAGTTAAAACTATTTTTCTATTATTTCATCAATTGCATTGTGAGACAAGTGAAATATCTTGATTGTTGTTACTAGTAGTTGTGATTTATGAACAAGTGCATATTTTAAGTCCTCCGGAGGTTAGTGTTAGTTCTTTTATCATTTTGATTATTTTGAGTTAATTTTGTAATTCTCTGTTGAATATAGTTATCTTCAACTTATGCTGAAGGTACCTGTAGCAACTGGATTTTTAACTATTTTTGTTGTTACATTTCTATGAACTTTAGTAAAATAGGTTAATTAGAATAAGTCTACATGAGTTAGTTTAGGATAGAAATGAGTCTCAAAGGCATATATAGTGCGAGCATCATCATAAGATTACCCTCCTTGGTCGATAATTCAATGTAGGAATGTAATGATAGAGTGGACTATTCAGATAGGTTTACCCCCTAAATTTCATTAAGTCTACAATGCATTAGTTTTCCTCTACAATTTGCAATAAAAGGAGAATCTATTCTTCTTTTCTCTAGTTTAGCATGCCTTTTATTTCCATAGTGCTCTTACACCCTCATTTAAGTGCTTATAGGTCCCTATGGCAAAGCGAAGTGACTTAGGTATATGTACAACTCAATCAACAGTAGTTTTGTCATTTCAAATTTAGTACTTATTTTAAAACATTTTAAATGTCAAACTAATGCTTCATATTGCAGGTACAATTGCAAGAAACTGACATGTAAAGGCCTAGTTCGAGAATAATACCTATCTTTCATATAGACTATTGTCCCCGAGGGGGCAAATATGTAAGCACCAAAAAGACACATGGGCCTATATGGTAATCCTATGATGAGTTGTGATCCTAAACATGTACATGTAAGCATGTATATATGACCTCTTAACAAGCATTCCACTTGATGACACATGGATTTGATTTCCTTTCTTCTTTCTTCCTTTCTTATCCCCTTGTTAACCTGTGAAATTTTTTCCATTCTTGGTTCTTCCTTTGTCAACTCTTTATTTTCTTCACTTTTTGGCCTTGTCACAAGACCTACAAGTGTCATTTCCTAGAGAACCTATGTTCTATTGACCTATTTCATCTTTTTTTGACCTCTAGAAACCTCAAATTGACATGCCAATTTCATCGCCAACCCTAATTTTTGTGCACCTTTCAAATAGACCTAGTCACCCCCTATTATTTCTGGGTCACCCCCCAGGGGATTCCACTGGTAATATGGGTGACCCACTCTTCTAGAATCATTTTTGCAAAACAAAGTTGCTAGGTGTCTTCTTCAACCTCCCAGTATCACTCCTCATCACTTTGTTTCCACCCAGAACCTTGTATAACCCCAATTTCCCCCTTTTAACCATGGTCGCCCCCTGGGCAACCCTAATGGTAAAAGTGGTGACCTTGTCATTTTTTGATCCATGGATTTACTTCAAGTTTGAGATTGGAAAAGCTTTGTTTTTGCTTCAGTTTGCATGGAATTTCAAGCCTAACTTAGAGCCATCTATTCTTAGCTTGTCAATCAACTCTAATCATACAAATTTAGCTCAGTTGGACTATCTCTCTCTCTCTCTCATGCTAACTCCATTTTATCTTTTGTGATAAGATTTCAAGCTTATTCACTATCTCATCAACCCAGTTCACTAAGTAATGAAATTGAGTTGACTCTCCAATCAAGGGAGTTAACTCCGCAATCAATCCCACCAATTATTCTTCAATCCAACCTATCAATATCCTCCTCCCCCAAGCTCAAAAGGAGGCAAATTCAACATTGCAATCATGCTTTTGCTTAGTCTTTTCTCTCCACTAGCATTTTCATGCTCGCTATAGGACTTACGAGCCTTTTGCTTATTGTTATTTTACCTAATATTTCCAAAAAGCTTCATATAGTGTCATTACGCTAGCCATTTCTAAGCCCAAGTGCTTCAATCCAAGCTCTTATAGCTTAATTCAAGCTTTCATAATCTCTCATCAAATCAATTGCCATCCGATCCTTGTCACCAAGAGGAGTACCCTGCTACTACAGAGGAAAGGAAGGTTGCCAAAAAGGATCTTTGAGATATTCTAGGCTCATGTGCCTTCAGTTTTAGGTTCTTTTATGCTTTCATAGTAGTTAGATAATCAAAATCTTTCTTTTGGAAATAGTAATGTGATTGTTGCAATTTCCTTGATAGGCTAGTTAGATTGCATTTAGTTAGTTTGTTTCAAGTACATTGCATTGTTAGATTAGATTTATAATTTCGCACTTTCATTTCTTAGAATAGTTGAAAACGGCCTTCTAAAAAACACAAACAAAAACATAAATCAATTGCATTAGGTAAATTCATGATTAGTTGCATTCATATTTGATTTCTTAGAATAAATAGTTCACTTTTATTTCAAAAATTAGAGAAAAGAACAAAACTATTGTTTTTCATACAATTAGATTGCATTCATACAAAAACATCAAAAACAATAGAAAAATAAGCAAAACAAAACATCAAGCATGCACAAAACCCCTTGATTACATCATGAGGTCAACCTATTCAATAAATAAAGAAAAATAAAAAAAACTTAGGTATTCACACTAGGTCGACACAAAGTCAACTCTTGGTAAACTCAAACCAACTCTCTTTGTTCAGGCATTCGAATGTGCCCTAGACTTAGAAGTGAGTAGGTGAGAGCAATCCTAGAGGAGACCGAAGCAATCCACCCTAGGCCTCAACAAGCACAAGCAACAATTGAGGAACAAGAACATAGGCTTAGGCTATTTGAATAAAGACAATGCATCCAACAACTCCTTCAAGTAGGAGAGGAAAGATTCCAGCACATTAGGCTTGTAAATGACCATAATAGACAACCATCCAAGCATTGGAATCTCAAGAATCCAAACAAGAGATTGGTGACTAGTGACCCTTTGAGTCATATCATTATCTCCACAATAATGATCATTGAACATAGCATAAGAAAAAACCCCAAAGAAAGGCCCCAAAATGAGCCAATCGCTCTTCATGACGTCTAGCTCCCATGTGAGCAAGACCACCCCTATGTCTCACCTCCTCTTGACTAACTTCTACCATGAGAGCGAGAGTGACGTAGAGGTTCTCCCATGGCAAGGAGAGGGTTCATGTGCTCCATCAAATCTGACTCATCTGCCTCACATTACCAAGTCACGTTTTGAAGTGTACATAATTCGGTGAACATAAGAAACAACCCCCAAGAAAGGCCCCAGGACTGGTTGACTGCTCTTCGCGACATCCAACTCCCAAGTGAGCAAGACTACCTCCATGTCTCACCTCCTCTCGATTGGCTTCTACCACTAGAGTGAGAGTGACATGGAGGTTCACATGTGGAAAGGGGATGGTCCATGTGCTCTGTCAAAGATGACTCCTCCACCTCGCACCACCGAGTCACATTTTGAAGTGTACAAAGACTCAAGCTCCTTGTCAGCTAGATCAATAAAGAAGAGTGCATTGGAATGTACTTTAAACTCAAGGAATAAATCTGCACCTTACACATCTTAAATTGGAATTTGGATACACAGTAGGGAAGAGTATCATTCACTCAAAAGGAAAATTCTGAAATAGAGGAAACGTGAAGGTGAAGTCAGGGACAATGAAAAATACCAAAATGGAAAAAACATTGGTGAAATTGATGTTTGCAGGAGTCTAATATTCTGTTACGTTTTCATTTCTTCCTCTCATGACATTCAACCATAAAACATTCAACCTCCTTCCATTTGTTCTTCTACCATGGCTCGATTTCAACGACAAGGTAGCAAGAAAAATTCAATGCAACAAGCAAATTATTTGAACACTATTTCCATCCCTTTCAACATTTTATCACACTAGATTTGATATTTGGCACTACTACATGGAATAGGAAATCTCCCAAATAACTCCATCAAACAACTCAATGGATCCACATCTTCACATCATCATGATTTCACCATGGCTCTAATACAACTGTCATGCCAAAATTGAAAAGTTGGAAAAAATGGTAAAATTTATAGATATAAAAATGAAGATTACATTCTTATTTATAGGCAGAAAAACAATTTAACTACCAAAACTGTCTAAACTGAAAGAAATAAATTACATAAATTATAAATGTATTAACCCTGATGATTAACAGGTTAATAAAAAGAGTGTTGGAGAAATTGCTAGAGCTTATTGGACGCTTGGGAGTTATGCCAATGCCTTGAAGATTGTTCTATATAGCTTGAACTATTGAAGACATGTACCAGCATGTTTTATTCGCTGTTAACTAGTTATATTTGGGAGAAGTAAATGTTTGAATTATTAGATCCATTATGGAATGCATTCTTCTTATTTCTTTATAAGAAAGTTCTGGAACTCAAAATCCTTAATATGACATGTTGTAAGGCATGCAAAAACCACTGAATGAGAAAGAAGTACTTTTCAAATAGATTGTACTGAAGATACAAATGGGTGATTCTAACACAGTGAAGAAGTGAAAGTGGAACCTCCATGTTTGCAGCACTAAAACTGCTTGGAAGGCTCCTATATTTCACACCATTCAAACCAGATATACAAGTTCAAATAAAGCATGAGTTGATCATTTCATAGCAGATTGAAATCTCTTGTTTCCAGATCTTATCCTTGGCCGGCTCAGCATACTGTTATCACATGAAGTATAAGATTGGGGAATGGTATTCAACCAGAGATAGAAAAATGTCCCCGCCAATATTAGAAATAGAATAGCCCCATAAACAGCAAAAGTAAAGACAATAAAAGAAGAAGTGGGATATGCAACAGCTACTCTGCTTCCCAAAGCAAACACAGGCTTCTCCATGATGTTGTTGTAAACTGTTTAGCAGCTGCTCAGAATAATGGTCGTCTGTCTGTATTGGAATTGTTTTGGTGGAGATGAAGTTGCAAAATATATAAGAGTCAGTAGGTAGATTACATATTGTTCATATGCACGTTGTTAGACTGCACATTTCTTTCTTCAACTGTTGCGGCGCACGTGTATTAGAATGACTCAAGGAAACTTTGAAAAAATGCAGAGTTTATTTTATTTATTTTTATAACGTGGAAGACAAGTTTGAGTTATGCTTTATAGTGTGTTTTTTTGAATTTTAATTCTATTTTTCAATTTAAAATTTAAAAAACGTGTATAATATGATTTACTATATTTCTCATGTTTGAATTATTTATTAGGAAACCTTATAACAATTTAGAATGTTATTTTATTTTGGTTTAAATTATTTATAGGAGAATATAGTAATTTATAATGTATTTTTAAATTAATACTTTTTTATAAAAGATTATATAAAGTTTAATTTTTTAAAGGTAGGGTACAAAATATTTTTTAAATAGTTTTGGTAAAGTTTTTAATTTATTATTTCAATAACATGTGTTTAATCATAATAATAATTTAGGGTTTTTGTCTCTAAGTTTTAAATTCAATTATTCTTGTTAATTTTTTTACAATTTAAGTTTTTGTCTTTTCTTCTTCTTCTATTTATCAAAGTTAGGGTTAGATTGTTCCATGCATCAACAAGATTATCTTTAAATGGGTCCAAATTAGATAATATAAATTGAGATGAAATGTATAATATAGAGAAGGATACAAATTCAATAAGAGTTATTGACTTTTGATATTTTTATTTAATTTATATTTAATGTATTATCATTAAGCATATTTATATTGGGATGGATTATAAAAGATATGAAAGGGTACAAAATTAAGAATAGTTCTTGACCTAGGTGTGTGCACCAAGTTGAGGGATAAAATGTGAACGAGGCTTAATGTGTACATGTTATGACTTGGTAATGACCAAGCCATACCATGCACATATTGTAATGCTTACTTGTTATAGTGTGCATTGTAAATAGATAAGACAACCATAGGTTTGTCATAAACCATGACTCGAAAAAACCTCAAAACATGATTTATGTTATTATGCAAGTGTGGTTTAGTGATTAGGATCATTTGCAAACCCCCTCTCTACATTTTTTAGAATGTCATGTTGAAAAAGAGCTAAGTGATTTGTATTTTCAAGGTTTTAAATCAAAAATTTTGAAAGTTTTTCTTAAATTTTCATATGTAGAATAAATTTCTTATTTTTCTTAATTTTCCATAGAAGCTCCCTTGAACCCTAATGTCAAGCCTAAATTGGAAGAGCAATTCCAAAAAGAAAATCCTATACCACCTAAATCTTTTCCAACACTTCCTCAAGACCAAGAAGATCTATTAGGACAACTAGAGAAAAGAAAAACTTGAATTGCAAGATTAGTTGAAACATTGAGGAAATCAACATCAAACCCCCACCATGCATCACTTGAAAAATATTAGAAGCAATAATGAAGCAAGTTAACTTAGTGACAGGTCAAATCTATCTATACAATTATCCTATGATGAAGTCAAAAGAAAAGAGATAACAAAAGCCAAAATTTGTGTTATTTTTAGAGATCCAAAAATTAATGCAACCCTTGTATTGAATTGCTAGAGATTCTCTATCCATTGGTGCAATCATAATGACATAAAAAATAATTTCTGGAATAGCTAGTCGATGGTGTTCAACCAACCTTTTTGTAACAATCATGAGGTGCCCCTATATTTCCTTAGAAAATTTTATTTTGAATTTATACTCCATGAAAATTTTAATTATTTTGATATTAGGGAGTTTCGAGGTAGAGGCAAAGACTCTTTCTAAGATAGAGAGGGATCTTGCCAAGCACCAAACTATCCACCAAAACCACTAGGCCAAAAAACCTATTCATCATGTGATGGTGCATCAATTATCAAGAAGATTGTGGAGATGTAAAAACTTTGTTTCATTGATACTCTCAAAGACTCTTATATAGCATGGTATGTAGATATCTTAGTCTCATAGTTTAGAGAATGTTAATGCAGCAAGACTATCTAATTTGTGCTACCACCCCCACTCATGTTATCTAGGTGTTGTCATATCTACATTAGAGGAGAGTGTGATCCATAGAGTGCATAGGGTGTCACCTCCCATGAGTGCACTCAGTGTCATACTATGCGTATTAGTAGCTTAGAGATTGATCCAACACCACAATATAGAGGATCAGATAATATGGTCATCATTGATGAGCTAGTGTACAATTTATTTCGTGGTCATGTAGGGGTGATTTTATATGAATTTATAATATATGTTTTATATTTTATATTTAATAATTTAACATGTAAATTGATTATTATTTCTAGAATTGAATTAAAAATAAGCATTTATTATATATCTCAAGGTCTAACATCACATGGTATTATATCATTGACCATTCCACTAGTGAGTGTTGTAGCCCCATCTATTTTATACATAAACTTATAATATATCACTATAAATTAGTAGTTAGTTGTACTCACAACATTACTAAATTTCTAAAAACACAAATTGTTGTTCAAAAGGTAGGTATTGTATCATCATCCAATGCACCTTTTGGTAGTAGGAGTTCTAACATAAGATATACTAAGGTATGTTGTAGCAAATTTTAAATTTTTAAATGTAAAATTTAAAGTTATTGATTATGTGTATGTAATTTTCTCAGTTAAATTGTTTTTTTAACTGATGAGTTTAGTTATTATGCCTCTTAATTTATGGGAAAGATTAAATGTCACTATTGCTATCCTAATTTCATCCTCTATGTCTCTAATATAGGTGTGCATATACATAATGAATACATTTAAAATTTATGATTATCTTGGCTCAATTGACATCATTAAGTATTTTTAATTAACTAACATTTACTTCTTGCATACTACTTTTTTATTGTAAATGAATGCAAGCACTCTAATTTGAGGACATGTCTCTCTTGATGATGCTGAGTGCTAGAGGCAAGTCATGTTAGACCACTAGTATGTTACAAGTGTGTTTAATATTTTGACGTCATTTTTAAATATGTTCTTTTTAGAACTACAAAATGACATAGTATTTAATTCTATAATTTGTATATATAGGTTGAGCTGCAATCTAGCCTCAAGCATAGTACATCAACTCGATGCAAGAGGATTGTTGATTATAATATTTGAGCTTCACCTTATAGTTAGGCAAACTATAATGCCCACTATTGTGTTTGCCTTGTGTTCTTTTCAATTTATATGATTTATGTTGCATCAAGAGTTTTATCAATGTATTGTGTGATTTATGTGTTACGAACCATTACTCGAAACCTTTCAATAATGTCTATTGTACATTCGAGGTGTTCTGATGGTGTATTTTGGATGCTTTTTTGGAGACATTTTATATGGCCATCAGTGTGTTCAAAATTAGGTTTTGCATTGGCATTAGGTTTCTGACTATGTATTATAAGATTCATATGTTGTGTCTTGTATATTATATCATTATATAGTGTTTCAACTTCACTATTTTCAATATATTTGGTATAGTTGTGATGATTATTTCTATTTTAGTATTATGAATTATGGTTGATTATGATCTTCTTCTTGGATCATGCTAGTTGTAGATGATTTATAGCTAGATGTGATGATTGGATATTATATTATGATTTATAAATTAAGTTGGGTGGATTATGTTGTTTTAGCTACTATTATGTGGAGTAGGTATGCTTGATGTTTGACCTGACTATTCAGGTATAGAGTTATTCCCTATAATTGGTGGTTATATTAGAGATGGTTGTGTTTCGATAAACATGTGTGTGTTAACCTCTATCTCACTTGATTTGAGTGCGAGATGAGTCTTGTGAATCCCTATTAAAGTTTGGATTTGAATTAGTGGAAATTCTAGAGTTAGCATGTTGTGGAAACCCATAAAGTGTGTATGAGTCCTTTGTATGTGTTTATTTTATCTTTTTTCATTGCATTTAAATTTACTTTGAAATATGTGTTTTCTATGTTTGTCCAGAATATTTAATTCTTACATTAAAAAAATAATTGTGCTTTAGTGGGAAAAGGCCTATGGCATTTTTTTATTTTAGGTGAAAAAAAATTAAAGAGAATTTAATTACTTTTTGGAACTAGAAAAATTTGCATAAGGAAACTAGAATTGTAGTATAGTTGAAATGCTATTGGGAAAAATTAATTATTAAGAGATTTGAATGCATTCACTTTATTTTAAATAAAGGGATGTGGAAAATACTTTTGGAAATATCTAATTTTTATATCTTGCAAGTGGGAAAAGGAGGAAAATGGTAAAAGGGGTTTGGGGAATTATGAAAAGGGAAGAAAAGGCTTGTTTTCAATTGCTTATTTTTTTGCATTTTGAAAAACCCTCTCTCCCTCCTCTCAAAAAAATCAATTTTGTACAAATGGGTGATGTGGAATCTTGGATTTCTTGTATTTTGAACTTGAGAAGGAATGTTTTTTTTTAATTAAGGGTGTGTGCAAGAAGTTGGGTCCACTTTTCAGCTAAAAAGTGGAAATGTTTTTTCTTGAAAATCAAAGTTTGTCACAGCCGGACTAAAAATTTGAAGCACTAAACACATAGAATCTTTAAAAAGTCCAGTAATATAAAATGTAGAATTTTGAGTCTAGTTTTCAAATATGTAATTTATTCTAATACCCAGATGATACAAATTAATTTTGTATAGGCCTGTAAAAAACCACTTTTAAAAGTCACTTTTTTAGGACCATACCATGCACGTGTCCGACAAGCATAATTTGACCTAAATAAAAGTATTTTTCTAGTTCCTTCTGGGAAAATATGTGTATTATACTAAAGATTGATGAGGATATTTTTTATAATTTTTTTCCAAATATATTTTTTAATTAATTTGTTATTGGCCCTAATTTCTATTTCTAAAAACCCCTCATGTCCGGCAAGCATAATTTGAGCTAAACTAGTCATTTTTTTTATGTTTTTTCATTGTGTAAAGAATTTTGTGTAGATTGATGACATATCATTTTTTTAAAAGAAACTTAAAAAAATAAAAGTTATTAAAAAAATATGAACACCTGACATTTCAAGTTTATGGACAGTTTCCTTAGAAATTAATTAAAAAATGGAAAATGAAATCCAATCATAAAAAAATTGCATATTTGAAAACTAGACATCATCATCTATAATGGGTTTTAATTTCATTAAAAAATTTTGAAAAAAAGTCGTCAGCAATATTGTCAAAGTCAGTTTTTTCTCTTACTATTGACATGACCTTGTACTTATAGGTCCAAGGCTAAGGGTCAGGTTACTAGTGGAACCTCCCAAATTTTCCAGCCCTCTGGTCCTAAAACCTTGCAAATGGCTAAGTTTGTTCCTAAAAGCCTTAAACCCTAAACCTTTAGCCTTTCATTCTAAGTCTATGAACTATATTTTTCCATTGACTTGTTATAGGCGGTTGTTTGTTTTTAAGTTAGAACCTTATGTCTTAGGTCTCATTCCAGACTAACCCCTTAAGCCTACTGACCGACTCCTCCCACATGCCCAAATATTTCCTAAGTCTGAAAGCCAAGTCCTTAATGCTAGATCAACAGTTGTCATTGCATCGTGGGCTAAAGATATGTCAGATCTGTCAGAGCCACACTAATGCGCTGACCGTCAATCTCAAGCTAGTGGGTTTGAGTCCTGTCAGCTGAGTGCTTAGAGATGCTCTTGCTCCTCATTGGATCATAGAAGCGCATTGCAAGAAGATACCGAAGAATATTCTCTACGCCATTGTAATGGTGCGACAACTAGAAAGTGGGTCCCCCATCCTATCCTAGTAAGCTAAGCTTAAGGCTTAGCACATGAGTGGAAGCATTGTGGTGTGGGTCCCTTCTGGGCCTGCACTATTACAATGAGCTGACAGGTGGATCCAAAGTGGAAGATTTGTGTTGTGATGGTGAAATGCGATTGGTCGACACCATTCCAAAGTGTGTAAGCCATTTTTCAAGGGTGCTAACTTCAAATCTCAACTGTTCCTTCTACTGTGACAAGCCTCAATCGATGGTCCATGTTCAAAAATAAAGGATTTCATGAATTTCAACATAGGACATGCTGTAAAAGAAGGAAAAACCAATTGTAACAAATTGTATCAATCTCAGTTCATTTCAATAGACCAGATTGATTACAAAAAATGTGTTACCAGGAGGATCCAATCTGATCAAAGATGCAAATTTCCATGGTTGTAAAAAGTAAATGTAAAATCAAATCTATAGCTGACTGTTAATTCTAGTCATAGTCTGACATTACTCTATTCTCTTTATAAGGGAACTAGTAGTATTGTGATTCAGGGACATCGCTCTTCATCATAATTTTGGGTTTTGAATTTTGTTTAGTTTTGGGTTTTTTGTTGTGTTTTGGTGGTTTGAGTGTTTGTAGATGTACCTTCCTGTCACATGTAGTTCTTGTAGCTTACCATTATGAATCTGAGTCCATCTTGCAAAGATCATGTCGCCCAAGTGATTTATGTCGCCAGTCTTTATGCCAAGTTTTGTAAAGAAGTCGATTGTTACTCTTCTAAACCCAACATTGGCTACTTTGGTAGATAGGAGAAGTTGAAGGGTCGTGAGTAGGTAAACGGTTAGGTAGAAGACCAAAAGGGAAAATTGTCTTGTTTGAGAGGAGGCCGACAGTTACAAGAAGAGGAAGTCGAGTGTTGCAGAGGATAGTGGGAAATACTAGTAGGGCAGAGAAATGGAAGAAGGGAGATGAGGAGTGGAAGAAGAGAGAGACCGAGGCCGACAACTGGGCAGGCTGTGAGAGGAGGAATTTGATAAGTGGAAGAATACGTTATTAAGTGGGCCAAATCAACATCATCGCAGATAGGGAAGAGAGAAGTTTATCAGTTGGTGTGAATGGGTAGCAAAGGCATAGACCAAGGAGGAGGCTGATGGAATGTTAGAGAGAGAATCCAAAGTAAGAGTAAAAGGGGGCTGTCAAATGGAGAAGAGAGGGGAGCATAGCCAAGAGAAAGGAGGATAGAATGACCAAGAATACAGTAATGGAGGCTGCAAGTGTTTGGAGGTTGAGGCTGTGAAATCATCAGGCCGCAGGCCAAGAGTCGATGCCAAATGTGGAGGAGGCCGAATGTGTAGGAGGCTGACGATGATGAAGAATAGGAGGACAGTTGTAGAGGAGAAGACCCCAATTTCTACAGAGCTGAAATGACAACTAAATGGCATCTCAAGAACATAGAAGGCTGATATTGCATAACAGGGTGGTCGAATGTGAAGAAAGGGAGAAAGGAGGAGATTCTATTGAAAGTAGTTAAGAGCACTTTGTTTTACTATAGATAAAGATGGCCATTTGTTGAAGGCCCTTAGATATGTTTTGTAATGATTTGAATATGGTATAGAATACTATGGATTCGAGTTTTACTCTGCCTTGTGATTTTAATATTTGTAGACTCTACATTTATATACCTCTTGTCATTTTTTTGTTTGAACATTGTGAGGGAAATACTTTGAATTCCTGTCATCAATTCTGAATGTCTCTTTGAGTGAGTTTCCTATAATTGGGTTATGTGTTGTGTTTGATTAGGCAGCCATCAAAAGAAGCAGGCCATATGCATGAGTCATTTTAAGCTATGCTTTCATATGGGTAGTAGAGCATGAGTTTTTAATGACCTCATGCCACCAGATTGGTATCAGAGCCCTAAAATATTTGGGTGATAAAAGTTTGTTATAGGTTTTGGAAGTTTGATATTTATAAGAATCTTGGAGTGATATGTGTGTTTGCAGATCTGGGCAGAGAGCATTAAGTATCTTTTTTATTTTGTTGGGTGTTGTTATATGAGTGTTGCAGTCTAATGTATGTTGTAGTTTGATTGATAAAGGAAGAAGATCACTAGCATGGTGAAAAGTATGCTGAAGAATGAGGTATGAGAGAGTTGATAGAGTTGTGAAAGAGGTGTTAGTCATAGACATGAGAGCATTTGTTGTTTTAGGCATGAGAAAGAGCTTGTAACTACTATCCTCCAACAAAGATAAACTGGGTAGAAGGTGTATAACTTCCTAATGAAGAGAGAGTGGGTAGAGGGGGTTTTGAGAGTAACATCTTCTGGGGTCCTTGTTGGGTAGAGGGTAGTTGTTGAAGGTAATATATTTTGTTGCAGTAGTGAGAGGATGGGTATTATTGTAAGGAGACCCATCATAATCCCATTCTGGGATAGATATTGGGATGAAGTAGAAGACAAAAAAAATTTGAGAGGAATTAGAGGAGATTGCAAGAATAATGGATATTTGGAAAGGATTTATTTTCTTGATAAGGTGGTGGTTACAGAAAGGGGACAAGGAGAGAAGAGGAAAGTTCTCATGGTAGAGGAATTGAATAAGAATAAGGAAAGGAGAAAAGAGAAAGTGCAGCAAGGAGCACTTGAAGAAGAAGAGAAGAAAGTGCCCATGAAGGAGGCACCTGAGGAGACATCTTGGTCTCTTGATTTGTTTTATAATGATATGTTTGAGATTGTGGATGTAGGTATGCAGAATATAGGGAACAAGACCCTGACGATGATAGCAGGTACAAAAAGAGTGCCTATAAACAAAGTTGGAGATGTGAAAGGAAGGAAGAAAGTTGCAGAAGTAGAAGGGGTACATTTCAAGGTACCTAAAGATGAAGAGAAGGCTAACAAAGAAAAGAAGAAGGCCTGTGAAGAGGAAGAAATGGCAAGACACCAAGCCAAGAATGTAAGCAAACTAGACAATAGACCAATGAAGAGGCAAAAGTGAGTTTTGGGGATGATTTTGTTTATGCAAATAAAAATAGGAATGTAACCCTACATGTTAGAGAGGAGAAGAGTAACTTAGTGGATCATGGCTATATAATACCATATTGGTAGAAGAAATTAGTTGTAAATGTACAATAGAGAGAAGTGAGGCAAGGAGTGGTTTGTACTCACTTTTATGACAACAAAATAGCATCAAGAATGCAAGATATGACAAAGATTCAAAGAAGACAAGAGGATAGGCCTAGTGTGGAAGTAGCAAGGCATCAACCCAAGAAATTGGAAACCCAAGTGTGGGTAGTGGAACATGGGACAACAATAAGAGAAGATGACGATAAGAAGATAATGTTCAAGAGTTGGAGTTATGAAGAGAAGAACCAGCCCCTAGAACAAGGAGTCATGGTAAAGGATTGAAAAGAAAACAAAGATCAAGGGCATGCAGAAGCATTAGAGGAGAAGGAGCATAGTTCAAGCAAGGTAAAAGGTCATTTGTATAATTTTAATGAAAATTCTGAGGCTTTAAATGAAATGTATGAATATGACATGGAAGTGTGGAGAAAGATAGATGAGAAATGTGGAAGAAGAAGCAAACATTAGAAGAGGAGAGAAAGAAAATATAGGCAGAATGAGAAGGATGAAAGGAACAAAAACAAGTTTAATGAGGAATTAGAAATGAGCATCCAAAGGCAAGAGGGTGCAGTAAAGATGAGGGTACAAGAAGATAATACAACGGAAGTATTGGAAGGAGATATTGGGACAACTGTAGAAGAAAAAGATCTTCTTGAGAAAGAGGACACAAGGAGGAAATTGAATGAGAATGTAGAAGAAAGTGGAACTGTATATATTAGAATAGTCAAGGTCCAAGGTGGAGAAGATAAGCTAGAGAAAGAAGAGGAAAATCTTGCTGAAAAGAGCATGGAAAAAGGAACAACAATTGATGACAAAGAAGAGGATTTATGGGCAAAGTATGCTGCAATTGAAGAGGAGTGGAATGGCAAGCTTGGAGGTGTACAAACGAGTGGAGTAGTGACAAATGTATAGATGGAGGTTATGAATGAAAATAAAGAAATTGTTGCAAACATTGAGGCAGATTTAATAAATGATTTTGTGAGTGGAGGTGAAAACAATGAAGTTGATAATGTTATAGTGTTGCAGCAGTTAGTCTTGGATATTAGGTGGCTGGAAAAGATGTTTGGTGTGGTGGAAAGTTAAAAGAGGATGATGAAGGGGAGAAATGTTTTCATGAGTGAAGAGTCGAATAGTGGGCCATAGTATGGGAGGAATGTAGCAACAGTAGCATTAATTGCAAGAAGTGGAAGAAGAGAAGGCAGGTGAATCAGTTTTGAGTAATGAACCATGTGCAAGAGCACATGAATTTTGTTCCCTGGGGAGTCTGATGCAGGGGCATTGATCTCCATCTTAATTTTAGGTTTTGAATTTTGTTTAGTTTTGGGTTTTCTATTGTGTTTTGGTGGTTTGAGTGTTTGTAGATGTACCTTCCTGTCACATGCAGTTCCTGTAGCTTACCATTATGAATTTGAGTCAAACTTGAAAAGCTCCTATCACCCAAGTGATTCCTGTCGCTAGCCTTTATCCCAAGTTTTGTAAAGAAGTTGACCGTTACTCTTCTAAACCCAACGTTGGCTGCTTTGGCAAATAGGAGAAGTTGAAGGGTCGCGAGTAGGTAAAAGGTTAGGCAGAAGACCAAAAGGGAAAATTGTCTTGTTTGAGAGGAGGCTGATGGGTACAAGAAGAGGAAGTCAAGTGTTATAGAGGACAATGGGAAATACTGGCAGGGCAGAGAAACAAAAGAAGGGAGATGAAGAGTGGAAGAAGAGAGAGACCAAGGCTGACAACTGGGCAGGCCGTGAGAGGAGGAATCTGACAAGTGGAAGAATACATTATTAAGTGGGCTGATTCAACATCATTACAGATAGGGAAGAGAGTTGTTTATTAGTTGGAGCGAATGGAAAGCAGAGTAGGAGACCAAAGCTGACAACTGGGCAGGCCGTGAGAGGAGGAATCTGACAAGTGGAAGAATACATTATTAAGTGGGCTGATTCAACATCATTACAGATAGGGAAGAGAGATGTTTATTAGTTGGAGCAAATGGGAAGCAGAGTAGGAGACCAAGGAGGAGTCCGATGGAATGTTAGAGAGAGTGGCCAAAGTAAGAATAAAAGGGGTTTGTCAAACAAAGCAGAGAGGGGAGTGTAGCCAATAAAAAGGAGGACAGAATGACCAAGAATACAGTGATGGAGGTCACAAGTGTTTGGAGGTCGAGGCCATGAAATCATCAAGCCGTAGGCCAAGAGTTGATGCTGAATGTGTAGGAGGCCGACGATGGTGAAGAATAGGAGAACAGTTGCAAAGGAGAAGACCCCCAATTTCTACAGAGCTGAAATGACAACAGTTGAATGGCATCTCGAGAATACAAAAGGTCAATATTGCATAACAGGGTGGTCAAATTGGAAGAAAGGGAGAAAGAAGGAGGAGATTTTGTTGAAAGTAGTTAAGAGTGTTTTAGTTTACTGTAGATAAAGATGGTCATTTGTTGAAGGCCCTTAGATATGTTTTGTAGTGCTTTGAATATGGTATAGAATACTGTGGATTCAGGTTTTACTCTACCTTGTGATTTAAATATTTGTAGAATCTACATTTATATACCTCCTGTCATTTTTGTGTTTGAACATTGTGAGGGAAATACTTTGAATTCCTATCATCATTTCTGAATGTCTCTTTGAGTGAGTTTCCTGTAATTGGGTTTTGTGTTGTGTCTAATTAGGCAGCCATCAAAAGAAGCAAGGCATGTGCATGAGTCATTTGAAGCTATGCTTTCAGATGGGTAGTAGAGCATGAGTTTTTAATGACCTCATGCCATCATATTGTAATAGGGTGATTCTAGGCTTGGGATACAAGCTATCCACACATTTGGGAAATAGCATTTTGTAGGGGGAGGTGACTGGATTTTGGGTTGCAGGGACATATGACAGAGCTCAAAGGAGGTGACTCTGATGTCCAAGATATCTTCAATCTGCTCTAGTACTTGTTGTGGTAACTGGTTCTTCAAGTCATCTTCAATGATGTCACTAAACTCTACTTCATGATACTAATATAGGTTTGCAATGTTGAAAATAGGTGATATTCCTAATGTCTCCGGTAACTCCACTTCATATGCATTTCCTGAATCAAACTTTCTGAGTATCCTACATGGTCCAAGCTTCTTCATCTTCAACTTGTTATATGTCTTAGCTGGAAATCTTTCTTTTCTCAAGTATACCATCACTTCATCTCCACCTACAAATTCTTTGTGTCTCCTCTTCTCATCTGCTTGCTCCTTATACTTACTATTCATCTCCTCCAAATGCTTCTTCACTTGATTATGCACTGTCTCCATGTGTTCTACAAATTCTTCTACTTCTACACTCCTCTTGTCTTCCATGCTAATGTCTCTCAACTCTCTAACTCCTCTAGGGTTAGTTCCTGTCACAATCTCAAATGGTGTTCTTCCAGTACTCCTATTCACTAAATTATTGTATGCAAACTCTGCTTGTGATAGAATGAAATCCCAATTTCCTGCCTTCTCTCCAACCAAGCATCTCAACAAGTTTCCCAAACTCCTATTTACTACCTCTATCTATCCAACAGTCTATGGATGAAATGCTAAACTGAACTTAAAGTCTATCTTCATCTTCTTCCAAAAGTATCCAAGAAATCTTGTATCTCTATCTGAAATTATGCTCTTAGGTAATCCATGCAATCTCACAATTTCCTTGAAAAATAGATCAGCCACATGCACTGCATCAATTGTCTTCTTACAAGGTATGAAATATGCCATCTTTGAAAATCTGTCCACCACTACAAATATCTAGAATTATGTCCTCTCCGTGTCTTCGACAATCCCATTATGAAATCCATGCTTATGTCTTCCCAAGGTCTCTCTAGTACTATTAAAGATTTGTACAATCCAGTATTCTGACTGTTACTAAATTATGTTTGCAACCTAATTTAGTAAAGCCTAATAGTAGTTGTTGAAAAAGAGGGATAAGAAATTTTTTATGTGCATGATCATCCAGTTAATGTCTGATGTCTTGACAAAAGAACAACACAAGATCACTTATTAGGATCATGTGGTAGCTCAAGCTGGGTTGTCAAACCATCCTGGTAAGTGAAATTCTCTAAAGACAAGAAAATAGACATTCAAAGAATGACATGTATCTAATTGACTTCATTTTTCAGTTATTTATAAACTGTCATTTCTTCATCATGTTTTAAACATGTGCTTTAAATGAGATTCATTTTTTTTATGCTATGTATTTGATTTAGAAAAAAAAATATACATAAGTCATTGCATAAAGTGAAATAACTGATTGTATTCAAAAGAGTGTTTAAATATGTCCTACACAAGCTGTGGGAGTGACTAACATATGCTACATAAAAGTAAATTTTACTTTTGAAGGAATAAAAATGCATAATAAAAGTAGAGGGACCCGTCATTGCCTGTGAATGATGAATCCCAAGGTTGAGTTGATCTTCACCTCCCTCCATCTGTCGAGCTCCAGAATACCTACAAAAAGTTTTTTGTTAGATCTCTGGGTTCCAAAACTTTTCATACACATAATCAAAGCAACAAAAGTACAACCTACTTTTGTGGAGTAGCAGTCATTAATGATCAAATTATGCAAAAAGAGGAGTAGAAGAGATAGTTGAATAGGCAAATTCAAGTGCCATATCAGAGAGAAAGATAAATCCACACAAGAAGCATCATATCATGTGATCAAAGGTATGTTTTATATCTAACATGTTTGTTCATTGTGCAGGTATAGGTGAAATTTTCATTGTAGACTATTCTTTTGATATCAAAGCATGTGGATTAAAATGTGTCTCCCACAAGGGTTGAACCCAACATGCTTCCCTCTAGATCTTGGGAGGGGTATGAGATAAGAAGGAGACTTTTAGCTTTTCAAATAAAAGCATTTTCTATTTGAAGATCAAATTGTAAGGTAACTCAGCACATTGTCAATACCTTATCATTGCCAAGTCACAGGTACAGTGATACTGGTACAGAATAGTCAAGTCCAAGAACCAAAGTACAGTGATATGACTACCAAGAAGTAGAAAACTATCATACAGGATAGTTGTGATGAAGACAATAGCCATGATGATCATGTCATACATCTTGATAGTCAAGGGACAATATTACATCATGCAAATAAAAAGAGAAATGTCACCATTTAAACATATGAAGCATGGAGCAAAATTAATTATACTTCTCAAACACTAACTTGGAAGTGTTAACAATTCTATGGTTGGTCTTGATAGGTCAATGCCAATATTGAATATCATGTTTTGTTTTATGAAAGCCAAGACTATGAGAAGAACACATCAATATTGTGTGTATAGGTCATACTATGAGAAAAATTATTGTTCCAACAATGACAACTTAACAACTATTGAAGCTTATTCATCATTAAACTATCATCTTTCTTAAAGAGATCTTTAGGTCTGTCAAAAAGGAAACAACACATGGAAGATGTCCAACAATCACAAAGTTACGACTATCAAACCACAATGGAACAGTCTAAAGTCATGTAGTCCCTAATGCATAATGACTAAGTCAAAGGAGTTCTAACAGCCTTAAGGAAGCAATGAGTATCAAGAGTCATAAAATGCAGTCAAAACAGCCAAGAAATGATTGTCCCTCTACAATAAAGAAGTCACATAGGCTCAATGAATAAAGAACATTTAGGACAGAATTACCATAACAAGGATGAATACATTCCTCCAACTTGCCAAGACTAAACAATTATAGCAATCATGAGTAGAGACTTGTAAGAGCTAAACAAGAATAGGAAGATCAGAAAATATAGTAAAATATCTCAGAAGATTCCCACCAAGCATTTCAAGGTGCATATATCATAGTGGGTGAGTGACACAAATTCCTTCTACAAAGGTTATTTGTCAAGTCTACAAGGATCATATTTATTGCATGCATGAGAGCAATGAGCATCATGGAATCAAAATCAATGAATTTTTATTACAGTCATAGGCCTAGAGGAAATGAAAGAGTAGCTTGTTGACTATCATGAGAATAATGTTTCACATAGTATCCATCAAACAAGAGCATACACAAGAGTAGCTAGTGAGACAATGCAACCAAATGGCATAGGTCACCCCTACAAATACAGTGAATTTTGGGTGCAAACAAGGATAATGGTATCCCTTAATGATCAAAGCAAGATACAATGGTACTGTAATAGGAAAGTCAAAATTGTATCATGACAATGTTTATGAGCATGATAATAAGTACAGTCACCTCAAAAGATAGAAACAATCATGGCAAGTACTCACAAAGCAGCTGACAATCAAATGCAATGCAAGAGTCTATGCACAGTGCAAAGGATAAGTTGCTATTTATAGAGAATCATTATTTGGTCATCAAAGATAAGAATAGATTCTCAAATCATTTACCTTGATTGTCACTTATGGCAATGAAAATTCCTTGAAGTCTTGGATCCATAATAATGAAGTGAAGGTATGTAATGCCCAGAAGATAGTGATGTCATTAACTTGTCATGAAGATAATTCATTTTTGCACAAGAAAAATAACAAATTTGCATGGAGCAGTCCATCATACAGGGTCAATCTCCATTTATCATTCATGAACAAGTTTCAAGGGCAGATCAATAATGAAAGAGCATAGGTGACAAAGACAAAAGACAATCCTTGCGAGGTTATATTCTATTACTCAAAAGGAATCAATAAGGAGTCATCTTTAGTGATTGTTCCAATACCTTTAACAGTCATTAACATATGACTTCCAATAGTCAAGTAGATCAGCCAAGAGCATCTCAGGCCTTGCTAAGGGATTTGTTCTTCAAAAGTTTCTCAAAGTTCAGTACTCACTGTATAAGATCAGACAAAGATCTATGAAGATACATTTGATGAATAAGATGCATAGATTTATCATGAAATAGAGATCATCATGCATATGTCATTGAACAGAGGAGTAATATGTAGGGATAATATTTGTAAGGATTACAAGTCACAACAGTGAATAATGGTAATAGTCACTTATATAATGAGCTGATACGGCCAAATATTTCATTCTTTCCTTCATGTTTTTGTCAAGAAAACCAATTGTCTATATGGGTCAGTTTTAGAGCATTTTCAGATAACAGTAGTATGAGGGGTTTTGTTGTGTGTAAAGACAGGAGAAGCAGACATTTATCACCTATAAAAAATCATGAAAATATATACAAGTGCAGTTTATCATGAATATTTAAGGTTTGATACAAACCCTAGCTAGAGTTTCATAAGAAAAGAAAAGGCCAAACAAATGTATTGCTACAGGAGCTACCATTTTTTCTATAGGAAAACAACTTCATATATAGAAAAAACATAGGCAAAGAAAGTTTTAAGTTTGAGTGGATATTACAGGCATGGCCTTGCATAAAAAAATGAAACCCTCAAGATTAATTAGGATAATAAATGCATCAGAAATATGTTCATGGCCACAGCTTAAAAGCCAAAAAAATGCTTTTGAAATGGAGAACATTATCCAGTTTTGTGCCAAAAGACTTACCTCTATATTTTTCCTTCAAAATATCTATGGAGATCTCTCAGAAATAGTAAGAATGGTGGGAAAATGTTCAATATTTGAGTTCAAACCCTAGCAATATCCAAGCATGGCGGTGTAGAGCAGCAAGCCAATGAAACACAATGAACAAAATGAGTGAGTTTTTATGGTTCAACTTCCTTTTGGTCGAATGCCCTAGCCCGAGTTATGGGCTTTTTGAACTTGTTTTTAAAAAAAATCATTGTTATCCAAAAGTTCCCCATGGTCAAGACTTACAATCATCATACCTAATGCTCGAGTGAGGGTTGTTTTATGTCTTTTGATTTTCTACAAAGTAAATGAAAACAATAATGCAGAGGTAAGGTATATGATAGAATGGGAGTCATAAGGTGTTTGACAAGGTGTTTTAAATAATGATGAAAGGGTAATATATGCAACATGGCATGGGAGACATAAGGATTTGATGCATGATTTTATATATCATATCGCACATATGATCATGTGCTTTGACCTTTTGCATGAGAGGAGAATATGTCTTTTTTGACATCATCATAGGATGCATGAGAAGATTATACAAGTAAAAGGGGAGTTATAAAGAGATTATTATTATTTTGCATGATTTGGAAATAAATATATAAATGTAAATAAATAATAAAGTAATGAATTATAAATTACTTTATTATTTGTCATAAAGATGTAGAAATAAGAATAGACAAATTCATAACAAATAGTAAAGTAAGTCATGATGATTACTTTATAATTTGTTCACATTGTTTTCTTCATCTCCAAATCATGCAAAATTGGGAGGTATAGTTGACTAGGACATTTGGTGTCTTTTCCTTGAATTATGGTCAAAGTACAGTGTATTTGGAGTCCCACTTGGTCAACATGATGTGAGAGGCAGTTTGGAGTTATTTTTGTTCAATTTGGATCAGTTATGAGGCCTCATTTTTAGGCTTTTCTTTTTTGCTCATGAGAGAGTTTGGTGGAGATATTATGAGGTTGAGTTAATTGGAGTTGACTCACTTTTGGCATAGGGAGTTCATTTTGTATATGGGAGAGAAAAACTCAGTTTTTTCACAATTCTTGCATTCTATTCTCTCTTACACATTTCAGAGAGGCAGAGTTTGTTTGCAACTCATTTTTTCAGATCTATATAGTACAACAGGTTATAGGTTATCTCTTTTGTTATTTTATGCAGATATTCCTTCATTTTTAGTAATATCATGTATTCACCTTCTCAATTATGTTGTTTTACGAATGATTAGATGAAAGTTTATTGTGTTTTAATATTGAAACCTTTAAGTCTTTGTCTCATTTATACTTGCATACATCCAAAGCAGTAAAATTTCACAGGTCTTAGGTTGTGCAATTGAATAGTCATTTCTTCCATGTGAAAACCCAGTTTTCCTTCAGGAAATAATTTATTCAAGACTTCCTTTGAATTATTTATGTGGTGATATTACCAAATTGATCTGTGTGAATAGATGTTCTGAAAGTAGTTGTAAATCAAAGTTGCATGTTTTACTACCATAGGTGCATCACCATAAATTCATTTTTAGTTTATTTTTCCAATGCAATTCTTTCTATCCTTTTTCTTGCAAAGTTAGTTTACCATTAGAAAATCATAAGCGAACCAGCCCACAATCTGGAGGTCTACCTTCACCATAGGGCACCCACAACCTGAAGGTATTCCCATGTTACATAGGATTGTTGAGCCTCATAGCTTTGCATCACGGGTGCAATCATGATTGATAACATTGACTACTCCCTTTTGCAACTTGACAAAATCTACAACTCTACATGAATTTCCTAACATCTTTATGGATTTGAGGCCAAAAGTGATTTTCACTTACCAAAGCTATTGTCTTATCAATGCCAAAATGTCCTACCAATCCACCACTGTGCTTCTCCTTGATCAAATTGTCCCTCATTTTACTCCTAGGTATGCATAACTGGTTTCCTTTGAACAACATATCTTCCTGAATGAAATAATCCAACCACTTATTTCTATTTGTCACAATAGGTTCCTTACATGTTTTCCAAGGTTCTGCAAAATCTAGATCTTGTTCATACATGTTCTTCAATTCCTCAAATCCTAACACTTCAACTCTCATCTGTGTTAGCAAGTTCATTCTTCTACTTAGTGTATCTATAACTTTGTTTGATTTTCCACTCCTATGCTTCAATACAAAAGTATATGTGAGGCCCACACTTGTCTAGCTAATTTGATTTCACGATGGGGTCCTATTATGGTGTTGGAAACTCCTAGAATTTGGACATTATGTATGGACTTGTGATCCTATTGGATAGGTTATATTAGATGAAGATGCCTAGATTAGAGTGGTGGATTTAAACAACATGTGTTGGATTATGTTGTGTAAGGGGTGGAATTTAAATAGTTGAGTTTTTGGTAGTTTTGTATGTGTATCCTCCTTTCACCCTTTCATTTAAGGACCTAGGGTCAAGTTACAATGTACTATCATACCCTAGGTCACTATGAGATGTAGGGAAACTTGGATTTGTATGATTTGATTGTCAGTTATGCTCAATTATGCATTAAAACCCTAATTATGTAAATACGATAGCAAACAGATGAATATCAAAAAATGTTGCTACAAAAAGATGTCAAATAACAAATAACTGTGTACCTTTTTTCAGGGTTCAGAAGCTGAATAGTCAGAGACTAATGAGCGAGCACCCAAGTCCAAGGCCTAGGTTTTTGTCAGGATTTGGAAGCTCAGTCTACAACTTGTTCCTATTGTCATAGAGATTTTCCCATCACAGAATCTGGAGGACTAAAGAGCGGGTGCCCAAGTCCAGGGTGTTGTTTTCAACTTTGATCTGCAAATATGACACTCTGTAATGTCCTCCTACAACTCCACTTTTCATGTATCTTGAACCTGTAACCTGTAATCAAAAAAAAATTTGGAAGGGGGTTGTGGTGTTTAGAGGTTTGCCTCAGTCAAGCCCCAGAGAGACATTCAAGTCTTTCGAACACCGTTGTCAGATAGAGTGCATGCCCTTGGAGGTAGAGGCAAAAACCAAATGATAAATGCTCAAAAAAACAAATGATGTCACCTTGTAGTGAAGATCTCATGGAAGGAACAAGCTCTTCATGCCATGAGGACATGATTGCTCAAATCTGCAAATACAAACACATAGACAACACAAAACTGCTCTTGTTACACAATGAATGCCTTGAATCACCTTCACATAAACTTGGAATCCAAATTGCTAGCTAGTAATCATCTAGTTGAAATCTAGTTTACAAATGAATGCCTAAACATGATTATATACTCAACTACAAACACTCCCACCAAGAATTTCATAATACAAACTTACCATGTCTGCATAGGACCTAAATAAAGGTCACAAGTCGACACTCAAAATTTGGGACTGACCCAAAATAGGGCAGGACTAGGGCACAGGCACCCAAGTCCTCCCCCTATTATGGTTAGGGTTAAGTTCAAGTGATCCCCCTAGGTCCCATTTGTCATGAAACTTAGGGTTCATTTCACCAGGATGTCAAAATATGATGCAAGATGACCTAAATGCAGATAAAAGACCTGGGAGCTAAACCTTATGAGGGAAAAGCCCCTAAGAGGACATTTTTTGACATTACATTTAGCCCCCACTTTAATGAACGTATAAATACAAGCCGAATACATGCATTAAAGTATGGTCAACAAACACAGCAAACATGCCAAGAATAGAGAAGACATGCCAGACACATTGAAGACAATGACATGCAAGCAAAGCACGGAGAAGATAGTTATAATCACGCAAAACATGGAGAAAACAATAGATGCATAGAAGACAGTTAATGCATGGAAGACATAAATGATTTCTTTTCTTTTCTTTTTCTCATATATATATGAAATGCAAATGCAAGTACAAGGAAAGTAAACACACCTCCCATAATGCAAGAAGCACTCATTGCGTTGGTCTTTAAACTGCATATATGGGGCAAAACACATGCAAGACACACCAAACCTCCCAAAAATGTAGGAAGCACTCATCGCACCAGTCTTTAGACTGCATATGGGGCAACAAACATGCTAAATAAAGCAAGAACACCATTCCTTTGAAGACACGGAGAAAACATGGTCGACAAGTGATGGAGTGTTTCTATTTCTAGGCTCATCACCATCTCAGGCACATTACAGGCACACACCGATGATTGGGCTTCACCACAACAATCACTGAAGACACGCTTAAGGGTTGAGTTAGTCATAGAACTGCTCCACACCTCCATAGAGGACTTTTGAAAATGACAAGATGGGCATTCTCTGCAAGAGATACACCACTCCTACCTCCACGAAGGGCTTAAGATGATTGATTGATTGATTGATTGCAAACAAACTCAGAGTGCAGGAGGGACTCATCACCACCAGTCTTTAAACTGCACCTAAGGACAAGCACATTTCTAACATCTACAACAAACATCTTACCTTATATATGCCCCCACCTTAAGGTGGTTGATATCACGCATCGATATCAAGCACGTTAAGATAGGAAGAAAACACACAAGGGCATGCAGATTTTTGCAAAGCCCATGCCCCCCAGAGGTGACATGTACTTTACGATCACCAAATGTTCCCACAAACACATCCCTACAAGAAACATGTTAGTGTCTACATGATCATGATAAACAACAACATCAATGCATATGATCGATCACAGAAAGAGGCAAGGTTATACTATGAATTTAGAGATCAAGGATAACCATGGGGCTATATCATGAAAATCTCTAAATTGAGTGTCACCAAGGCAAGATTCAAAGATGAATAAAGTGCATAGAGCAGCAATATTGTTAAGGTTTGTAAGTGAGATAAAGATCATCAAAATCACTACACAGAAAGAATGAGTGCTTCTACTAGCGAAGCATCGGATAAGATATACAACTGCATCATCATATTAGGAACTAAGTCCAATTTTTGATTTCTCGCTAAAGGGATGCTAGGTCCACATCAGTATAAATGTTTTTTGTCATCCGCCCACTAGATAGAAACATTAGAGCAAGGGAAACAATAAATAAGAGAGGAGAAACAAGTGTCTTAGGGATAGTCACATAGGAGGGTGCCCCCAAATCACCAACTACAACGCTATGTCCATAAGACACAACACGCAACAATGAAATTAGAGAGAGAGGCAATATAGAAGAATGATGATACAAATAGAAGGTCACAACAGAGGCGGTCTCCTGGTATCTCAGACCTTACAAGAGAATCAGGGGTCATCCCAGGAGGCCTAAACAACACATAACACATCACAGGGGAAGCACATCGTGAGAGAGGTAAAGGGTTAGAAATACTTGTTTCATCCCAATGTTAGGAGCATACATATCTAAGATATTCTTCATGTTGTTTTGGTCTTGTTGAAATTTCATTAACATTCAGTTTAGGATGATGAGAGGCTTTCTTTTATTTAAAAGGATTATATCCAATGCCACTTGAGTAATGTGTTGAAGCAGATTCTATATATACTCGAATTCCTTGTTGGTTTACACCACATCCCTTACCTAGATAGTCACAATTTTTATAAAGGATTTTAAATCCTCGACCATAGAGGGATGTCATTTATTTAGGGGATAGTGAAGCCTCATAGGTCTCATAGTTTGTGGTGTAAGTGAGAGTATTGTTTTGATTTTCTACTAAGGGGACTTTAGGTTTCTTAGGTGCTTCAAAAGATTGCTTAGGTGAAATCAATGCTACTTTTGATGTGTCAAGGCTATTAATTTTATATTCCACTATACTGCTAGAATTAAAATCTAATGAGCCCAAAATCACCAGAAAGTGCATTCGATGGTTTAGAGTCTTGTACAACATTATCCATGCAGGTAAGAGATATTGATGGATCACCTCACAAATTATTTAAGCTCATATGATTGTAAACTAGTTTTTGCGTTTCAATATGTAAACAGTTATTTGGTTCAAGATCAACATGAATAGTATGAAGTTTACCTTTGAATATAAATTTGATTGAGTGATGTAGGGTGGAAGGAACTACCCTCAATGCATGAATCCAAGGTCTACCAAGAATCATGTTGTAAGATAAAGAACAAGGCATGACATGAATCAGGGTAGTCATAATCACAGGTCCCACGTGTATAGGTAAAGTTATAGTGCCCATGGATTGTCATCCAACATTGTCAAAACCACAGATACTTAACATTTCTGGCTTGATGGTGGATGTATCAACTTTAATCTTATGTAATAAGTCAATTCCACAAAGATTAAGAGTTAATCCATTATCAATCATAACTCTCTTAACCAATGTTTTGTTTATTGTGACAAAGATTATAAGTGGATCATATTGGTTTTGAACTTCAATTGATGGTAATTCATGTGGTTGAAAGAGAATATCTATTTTTGTCGCATGCATACAATCTAATAGAGATGCTACATCATTTGGCTTAACAGCAGGCGGTATAATCACCTTTTTTAAAGCTTCTTGGAGCATTCCATGGTATGTTGGTGATGTTTGTAATAAATCCCAAAGAGAGATCTTAGCTGGAGTGGCACGAAGCTTTTCGACAAGATCATACTCTTGACCACTTTTATGAGTAAGGCAAGGTGGTGGAGGGAGCATAGGTTGAGAACATGGAAGAGAGACAGGCACATGAAGTGCTTGATTACTTTGCTTATTATTACGGGTGTTGTATGTATGAGAAATTGTATTTTGAACACCGTGATTTCTTTGAGTAATTTTCTTTGCATAGTTGAAGATGTCATAGGGAGGTTTACCTTGAACCGTAATCACTAGCTTTAAGCAAGAGGGTGCACTAGGTGCCCCTCGGGCAATCATCTTAGGAATATTGCTACCAAATTTATTAATGAAGATTGAATTAACATTATTTTCCTTTTGATTGCACCCAACATCCATCCCTAAAGGATTTAATGTGAGAGACCTTTTCTTAGCCACTAATACTACATCTTGGCCAGGGAGAGCATTTGGATGAAAGGAAGGTACATCATCATCATCATACTCTATGGCAGAAAAAGGCTTTTCACTCTCATCTTTCTTATGAGTATTCCTAGAGATGAATTTGGTTAAATCTTCTAATATCAAAGGATATGATCTTATGAGTAAAGTTAAGCTACTAAAATCATGTGTATAAAAAAGTAATTACAACTCATATGTAGAACATATAGAAGCATCAATACCACTTATATAAGCGATGTGCTCTAGAACATGAGGATTCTCACTAGTGAAATTAGAGAAATTTTCAAAGTCTAGGATATACTCATGCAAATATTTGAAAGAATAATAACATTAAGATGTCATTGCATTGTTTTCAATGTAAAATCAGATTTTAGAAGCTTTTCAAATTTGATGCAAAAGACAAGTGCAAGACTATGTGCAAAAATGACCTAAAATGCTTGATTTATTTTGTACTTTTTCAATGCAAATATATGAAAGAAAAGGTGTTGTAAGGAATTTGATTAGGGGAAGAAAATAATATGTCTATTATAATTCCAATACAGCAATAAAATCCTTCACAACACTCTTTTGATGCAAAACTAGGATGATGACTAGTCAAAACCTAGTGAAAATGCCCTAAAATATGCAATTTTTCACAATTTTTCAATCCCAAGACCTAATAAAAGAGGTGTTGTAAGGAATTTTATTATGTGTAGAAAATAATATCAATGATATCAGTCACCTAGAATCATAAAATATTTTACAACATGCTTGGAGTGCAATCTAGGTCCAACCCTAGGGCAAATATAGAAAAAAATGTGTAATTTTTCACCAAATTTTCAATACAAGAGCCCAATAAAAAAGTTTTGTGAAGATTTTTAGGAGGGGAAGCATATAATAACCCTAATAAAATCCAATTAATTAAAAAATATTATTCACAGCATGCCTATGGTGCAAATTTTGAAAGTCGATAAGGCCAAATCTAGTGAAAATCAAGGTTTTTCAAGCCCTAGGTTTGAGATCTTGATGCAAAATGCTATATGAATGTCTTGTAATCTGTTTTATGATAAAAATTAAGTCCACTCAGATATAAAAAAAAATTTCACACCCTACCATGCAAAATACAAGTGCAAATCTAAGGAAAAATCAATGAAAATGCTAGTTTTGTTGAAATTTTCTATGTAAAAATGTAAATTTTTGAAATGTAAATGCAAATTTACACTAACATGCAACACTATAGCCAAATGAAAATTTTAACGAGTTCCTAAGATTAGTAGAAAAATATGAAACAAGATTTTGCCTACAAACCCTAGTTTTTGAAATTATTAGGTTATATGAAAAATGCAAAATTTCCAACAAAACCCTAGCAATTTTATGATAAAAAATCCAACAAAACCCTAGCAATTTTATGATAAAAAATGCAATGCAAGCTATTGAATTTTTCTAATTCTCTGAAATTTAGTTTAGATCTAATTCAAAAATTAGAAATTTGATGAAATTCAAATTAATTAATGCAACATGCAAACCCTAGAATGTAATTTTTTTCAAATTTTGCAAATTTTCAATTTTTTTTTGTAAGTTTTCCAATGTAATAAGATGAATGATGATATGAATGTATGAAATGAAAGAAAATCTGAAGAAAAACACTTAGCAAGGTGCAAACAAGTCCAACAAGACGGGTTCACCAAAATGTAAGGGGTGGAATTTGGATAGTTGAGTTATTGGTAGTTTTGTATGTGTATCCTCCTTTCACCCTTTCATTCAAGGACCTAGGGTCAAGTTGCAATGTACTATCATACCCTAGGTCACTATGAGATGTAGGGAAACTTGGATTTGTATGATTTGATTTTCAATTATGCTCATTTATGCTCAATTATACATTAAAACCCTAATTGTGCAAATACGACATCAAACGAAAGAATATTAGAAAATGTTGCTACAGAAAGATGTAAAGTAACAAATAACTGTGTACCTATTTTGAGGGTTCGAAAGCAGAACAGTCAAGGACTAATGAGCGGGTGCCCAAGCCCAAGGCCTAGGTTTTTGTCAGGATCTGGAAGCTCAGTCTGCAACTTGTTCCTGTTGTCACAGAGATTTTCCCATCATGGAATCTAGAGGACTAAAGAGCAGGTGCCCAAGTATATGGTGTTGTTTTCGACTTTGATCTGCAAATCTGACACTCTATAATCCCCTCCTGCAACTCCACTTTTTCTGTATCTTCAACCTGTAATGTGCAATCACAAAAACCTTGGGATGGGGTTGTGGTGTTTAGAGGCTTGCCTCAGTCAAGCCCCAGAGAGACATTTAAGTCTTCCGAACACCATCGTCAGATAGAGAGTGCGTGCCCTTGGAGGTAGAGGTAAAAACCAAATGATAAACGCTCAAAAACACAAATGATGTCACCTTGTAGTGAAGATCTCATGGAAGGAAGAAGCTCTTCATGCCATGAGGAGATGATTGGTCAAATATGCAAATACAAACACATAGACAACACAAATTTGCTCTTGCTACACAATGAATGCCTTGAATCACCTTCACATGAACTTGAGACTCCAAATTACTAGCTAGTAATCATCTAGTTGAAAACTAGTTTACAAATGAATGCCTAAACATGCTTATATATGCAACTACAAACACTCCCGCCAAGAATTTCGTAATTCAAACTTACCGTGTCAGCATAGGACCCAAATAATGGTCACAAGTTGACACTCAAAATTTGGGACTGACCCAAAATAGGGCAGGACTAGGGCGTGGGTGCCCAAGTCCTCCCCCCCTATTTTGGTCAAGGTTAAGTTTAAGGGATCCCCCTAGGTCCCATTTTTCATGAAACTTAGGGCTCATCTCATCGGGATGTCAAAATATGATGCAAGATGTCCTAAATGCAGATAAAAGACCCGGGACCTAAACCTTATGAGGGAAAAGCCCCCAAGGGGACATTTTCTGATGTTACATGTTGATTAACATAGTTGACTCATTTTGTATGTTATGATGGTGTATTCACAAGATAGCTAGGTTGTCATTCAACTTTATAAGGCCCATTCTTATGGAGCATATTTGTTGGCACTATTGAGCCTATTATTGTTGATTCACCTAGATGTAAGACTGGTTGATTTTCAATGGGACTTATATTTCTTGTGATAGAATATTGTGGACAACACTTTACTTTGAGTCATTTAATTAATTTGTTTATAAGGATGATGATTTAACTAGGAGGTAGTTATGTTTCCTTTGAGCCTTATATAATGAATATGTGCTTGACTTGGATTAATTATATGTTGACTAAAGATGATTCAATTACCTGGTTGATTTTAATTAAAATTGAATTTGGCTTGGGATTATACTATTAAACAAGTGAAGTGAATTAAAATTGGATATATGTGTAGATAGATCATTATGGTGAATATATGATGACATTAGGAGATATTGTGAAATGGTGATTGAAATTGTATTGATATGCAATTGACATTCATATGGATTTTGATTATCAATAGAGTGAAGATGTTTGCATTGAGTGATTGTAATTAGAAATTGAATTCAAGTTGCTTCAGCTATATATATGTGTATTGGATGAATTGACATGTGCAATCAAGATGTACAGTACCTTCCATGACCCATGGCAATTTGGAGGTCAACTAGAAACCCTTGCGAATTCCTTGTGATGCCTGACTGTGAGGCCTACCTTTTTCACTTCTGTTCATGAGACTATTTACAGTACTATTGCTATTACTTTTATGATTGGGGGATTGTTGATCCCAGAATCTTGATTATTAAACCTAATTGATTTTTAAGAAAACAAATTGTGCAATGATAGATAGATGTTTGCTTTTAAGAAAATGATGAATGGATAATATTAGAAATGGAACTTTAATGTGATTTCAGTATGATTATATGGTAGAATACTTAGGTATCCTTGTATTTAAATTTGCTTCAGCTATGATATCTTTATGTGTTATTAACTTCGAGATTGAGTGTGTAGGTATTGTTAATGTAACCACAAATACAGGAGATCATTCTACACCCTATGTTGTATCCCTTGTGAGCCAATCTAGTTCCATGAGGAACTAAGATCAACTCCATGTATGGTGGAAATGTTGTAATGTTGTAATGTTGTAATGTTGCATGGGGTCAAGGGAATTAGGTCTACCCTCTGATTTACTTGTATTGTGATATGTGTTGTAAAAGATGTTGCTATGAGTCTTGTTTAAGTTTATTTCTTTTAGTCCCTCTTCTTGTGTTTTTACTTGACTCTGGGAGTTCTAACTAGATAAAAATCAACCCTAGGTTATACCCCATGGCTCTAGGGACCCTTTTGACTAGGATAACCTCCATATGGTCACTTTAACTTCACAGTAAAGTTAAGTGATGAATTTGGGAGCATGGGGATAATGGGATGAGTGGAATCCACACTTACACCCACTTCCAAGTTATGGAATGACTCCATGATCCACCAATAATGGAGTGCTTTGTCTCTTTGTGCCTCTCTTTTGGTGGGAGTGCCCCATAAAAAGGGTGGTGTGTCATCCATTCCCTCTTTAATTCTATTTTAATTATTTATTTTATTCATCTATGTGTTGTAAAAGGGCTATAGTGGGGAACCTCTTGAGTGGGGTTAATTGTTTTAAGTCCACTAGGGATAATGGATAAGGAGTGGGTTTAGTTTTTTTAATGCCACTTGGGAATAAGGGATAATGGAGGGAATTTGTTTTAAAGAGGAGAGGAGGGAGAGGGTAAGGGGGTTGGATTCTTGTGGAAAGAAGGAGAACTTGGAGGAGGAGACTAAAGGTGGAGCTCTTCTTCAACTACTTCCATAATTGGGCTTGTAAAGGTTAGTGAGCCAATTTACTCACCTATGTATGTTTTGTTCTTGTTTGATGAATGTGGATTTGCAATGGTTGTCTATGTGTTATTTCTACTATTTTGGGGTTGTGTTGGGTGTTTGAAAGAGCTTCTTCTAATTGGAAGACAATGCTCATCATGTATGGGGAAGGGAAGGTGTGAACCTCCTCAGGTGCATTCTTGTTTTGGTATATGGAAGCCTTGAGGGCATGTTGGTAATTTTGAGCCTAGAGGGCTATAAGGCTTGAGGCCCTATTTGGGATATCCCTATGATTTTTACTATTTGGATGGCTTGAGGCCATGAGAAAGAATAATTTTGTTGGCTTGAGGCCATGAGAAAGAATAATTTTGTTGGCTTGAGGCCATGAGATAAGCTATGATAAAAGTTGAGAAGAATGACACCTTGGAGTTGAGTGAGTCTACTTCCCTACCCTTCTTTGAACTCACATCAGCTGACTCTTTGTGTTGTGAGTAAAACCATGGGTGTTGTGTGTTGTTTGTTCTAATGTTGTGAAGTGTTTTTAGTCTATTCTACCCTGGGTGTGTGGATGATCTCCCTAGCTTGGGGGTGACCCTCTTGCAAGTCTATGGTAGGGAGGAGAGCTTGTTGTGTGGTGTATTCTTTCCTTGGTTGTCATACAGGTATATCTTGGAGCATGTTGAGAGGATTGGAGGAGTTTTTCCTTATTTGGAGAAAATGTTCTATCTCCCCATTTGTAATGAGAGCTTGGTCTCTTTAAGTTTCTTCCTAGATAAGTTTCTTTTAAAGAGGAGAGATTGCTCCCTCTGAAAGTTGTAAAAGATTTGTATTGGGAGAAGAAAGTAATTCCTCCCTTAGAGTGTTTGTGAGTTGTGAAATCTTACAGTTGTTTATTCTTGTTTATCAAATTTGCTAAGTTATGGAATCAGTTGATTGATTTAAACAAAGTTGTTAAAATTGTATTGTTTAGTGGGAATGTTGAAATTAGTAAATTGAGTAGTTGAAATTTGTACATTTGAAAGAGAAAAGAAAATTATGTTTTGGTTATTTACTTTTATTGTTGAGAATAAATGCATATGAGTATTTATTTCCTTGTTATATTAGATGCTATTAAACTTAGTTTGAATTTAGTTACTTGTAATTTAATTTCAATTAAAAGGAAAGATAGTTTTCTTTGAATATCTAATGATTAACATTAGTTTGTATGAAGCTTAAATTCGTAGTTGCAATTGATAATAAAATTGTAAGGAAAATAAGAAATAAATTTATATATTTTCTTGCCTACGATAAATATTTGATAAATATATATATATATATATATATATATATATATATATATATATATATATATATATGTATACATATATATGTATACATATATATATGTATACATATATATATATATATATGTATACATGTATATATGTATACATATATATATGTATACATATATATATATATATATATATATATGTTTATATATATGTATATATATATATATACATTTATATATAAAAATAGTTTTCTGTATTGATGAATAAACTGAAAATCTGAGAAATTTACACAATGTAAATATTTCATGCTATATATATATATATATATTTATTCATTTAATTGTAATTAAAAAGGAGATCTTATGCTAAGACTATATATATATTTATTTATTTATTTAAAATTATGAATTCGCAAATGCGATGAGAAGAGAGTTCGTTGTTATCAAATAATACACAGTTGAAAATAAAAGAATGTATAATGGTGGGGGTTTAAACCCCCATCGAAATCTTATTACAAGAGGGTGTGGGGAGGGGTGGAGCCCCACCCACACCCCACAAAGTGGGATGTGGGTGGGGCTCTGCCCCTCCCCACACCCCCACCATGATACAACTCCCTACGAATCACCATACCCTCCCGCCAACGCCAACACTTCCCCCTCACCAAGGTTGCTCTCCCCGCCGCCTGTGCCCTCTGCCCGCCGCTATCTGCGTGGCCCCAAACCACCACCGTGACCTCCATTCCCACCACTCACTGTGGCCTCCACACATCCCTTCTGTGGCCGTCGCTCCACTACTGCGAACATCCCTTCACATTGCCACCACCGCTCCTCCATTACCCTGTAAAACATATCTCTCACAACAAGAAATTAGGGTTATTTAATCTCCATTGCTATGAGTTGGAATTTCATAATACTATTGTATTAAAATATGAGTGGAGTTTCCATTAGCATGGTTTAAAATATTTTTTAAATAAAAATAAATGTATATATATATATATAGGTGTGTCAGTGCATATATATATATATATGATATTTGTTATATAAATGTGGGGTTTCAATTAAATAAGAAAATTTATTTCATTAGTGATATTTATATGAATGTTTATATATATATATATATGTATATAAATAAATAATTGTAATGTAATTAAAAATGTAAATATATAATTAATCATTTATTCATTGTGAGAGGGGGATTAAAAAAATTATATATATACATACTAAAAGAAAAATAAAATATTTAAATATATATGTATTTAAATATTTATTTAAAGAAATGATGAGACAATTAATTTTGACATTTAATATTTAAATTCAACAGATCAATCTGTAATAGAAACTGCGATTTCAAAGTTAAATTATTACCGAATGGTAGACTATGAAAATGAGACAATTTATTGAAATAAATAGATAATTAAATAAATAGATGATGGAATGTAATAAAAGTAGAAATGCGAGCCAATATTGAAATAAACTAGGAAATCCAATTAAAGGTCAACCACCTACTAAGGAATTCCTAAACGTGGAAAAACAAACCCGAACGTAAACGTAGTGAACGTCATCAAGCAATTAGTAAGTCCAGCATAGTGAATGCACACATGCGTGAAATATTCCGTAAACAACATTATCGTTGATGCCTTAAACGTACGCAACCGAGCATGCTTACGCGTGCGAGGGGGAATTCAAAGTAGTAAGGGGAAAATTTTTGACAGTTCGTATCATGACCACATGTCGCATGTGGACATGACACACATGTTTGCGTGTTGTGACCGTATGGGAAATGTGGGCATGACATTTGGTATCAGAGCATAGTTGATTTAAACACTGGGCTTGTTTAGGCACATTATCACTTCTGCGATCAAACTGATTGGCGATTACCTCATTTTGTAGGATGCCTCCCAGACGAGTTTGGCGAATACTGACCCAACATACTCCACCCACCGAGGTGCGCACTGATTCTTTAGCTATGGGACCGAATCAGCCAGTCCCACCAGAGTAGCCAGTTCCACAGGTTCAGCCAGTTCTATAGGTACAACCAGTTCCTCAGGTACCGCAGGCACCACTAGCCTCACCTGATATGGGACCACAGATATTATAGGCCTTACAAGCTATCTTAGATATGCTTCCATCGGCTATAGTTGAGCCGCGCATAGAGCCACGTGTCGAGCCCCGCGATGTTCCGCGAGAGGAACCACGCGTGGAACCACAAGCTGAGACTCATGTCGAGCCACGTGTGGAGCCCCGCATAGAGCCGCAGGGGATACCACGTGTGGAACCTTATGTCAAGTTGCCTGATATAGAGGAGGTTGATTCGGCTGACAGGGCCCGTAGCAGGAACCCCACACATCATGCCAGGCATGACAAGATAGTGCGAGTAGAGCAATTGGGTCCCAGGCCTTATGATTATCATACAGATGAGCCTATCAGGGGGCGCAGAGATAAAAGAGATTCCATCAGGGACATATTGAGATTGAACCCTCCTACTTTCATCAGAACCACAGAGGGAGTTGAGGCAGACGCCTGGCTTATCAGTTTAGACAGGTGCTTCGCATTGCGTCCCTACAAGGGCAACACGAAGGCCCATGTGGCAGTACACCTATTATGAGATGTAGTAGCTACCTGGTGGTGCACTGAGGAGTGCAAGTGTCACCTCTCCTTAGACACCCTCTCATGGGAGACCTTTATTGAGCGTTTCAACGCGTGATACCTATCAGACTATTACAGACAACGTCAGATAGATGAGTTCCATGACCTACAGTAGAGGGGACTCTCAGTGGCACAGTATGAGAGTAGGTTTATAGAGTTATCCAGATATGCGGAGTATCTCCATGACGAGAAACTCCTGGTGCATAAGTTTATCAGAGGACTAAACCACAGTATAGCAGGACCTGTTTGGATGGCAGATCCCCAGACCTTGAGTGATGCTGCCGAGAAGGCTTATATTGCTGAGGAGATTCAGCGACAAGGGTAGAGTTCTCACCCTCAGTTCCAAGATCAGGGACAGCAGTAGTATCAACAGAGTTTCCATAGGCCAACACAGCCACCCCCTAGAGGAGGATTCAGTTCAGCATCATTACCTCCTAGGCCCCCACAACAACAACAGTCACAGCAGCAACAGAAAGCTAGAATATAGCTGAGGTCACATGGGGGAAATAATAGAGGTTGGTAACAATAGGGCCCGCGCAGGGATCAGAGACAGTAGGGACCACCTACGGGACCTACAAGGCCACAGCAGTCATATAGGGGCTCACAGGGGTCCACTAGAAGATCAGGACAATAGTAGTCGAGCAGGACTCAGACTGTATAGGTATAGTTTAAGGGGCCTTGTTATGTTTGCGGTGAAGCTAGACACCTAGCTAGAGAGTGCCCATAGGGTTTTATAGTAGGGGGATAGCATCATGCAGGAGGATCCAAGCAGACTGTGGGTGATATGGGTAAATCCCACCATATGTTTGCAGTGGTTGAAAACTGCCAGGCTGATTTCCAGGCTTCAGTCATAGAGACAGCAGGTATGATTGAAGATTTTCCCATCTCTATCCTATTTGATTCCTGATCTACCGACTCTTTTATGTCTACATCGTTAGTGGAACGTTGCAGGCTGGTGGCTTCTAGGTAGGACATTAGGTGGGAGGTTGAGTTGGCCTCTGGGGCCAGAATGTCAGTTGATATCGTCATTAGAAGTTGTGAGATTTCCTTGGGTTCTTTCATTACAACATGGGATCTTAGGGTTATGCCATTAGGATCCTACAGCGTAGTTCTAGGTATGAACTGGCTTGCGGCTCATAGAGCCAAGCTAGATTGCCGCCAGAGGATGATTAGTTGCTTAGATGATCATGGCACACTGGTTGAGATAGTGGGCATACAGAAGCCCACAATTGCTTGTACAATATCCGCTCAGCAACTTAAGCGCTGCATGCGGAAGGGTTGTCAGATGTTTGCTATCATAGTCAATGATAGATTAGAGGATGAACTAGAGACTACCTTAGATGAACACCCTATCCTGAGAGAATTTTTTGATATTTTTCCACCAGAGTTAACGGGTATGCCTCCATGCAGGGAAGTTGACTTCCACATCGATTTGGTACTAGGGGCAGAACCAAGTGTCTCGTGCACCTTATAGAATGAATACACATGAGCTTACAGAGCTTAAACTGCAGTTAGAAGAATTATTAGAGAAGGGACACATCTGACCTAGCATTTCACCATGGGGTGCACCAATTATCTTCGTAAAGAAGAAGGATGGATCTCTTCGGCTATGCATGGACTATAGACAGTTGAACAAAGTTACAGTGAGGAACCAATATCCTCTCCCTAGGATTGACGATCTCTTTGACCAAATGCAGGGAGCCAAAGTGTTTTAAAAAATTGATCTAAAATCTGGGTATCATCAATTACAAATCATAGAGGCAGATATTCACAAGACTTCCTTTCGAACTAGATATGGCCATTATGAATTTACAATGGTACCTTTCAGTTTGACGAATGCCCCTGCAGTGTTCATGAGCCTCATGAACGGGGTGTTCCACACTTACCTAGATTCGTTCGTGATCTTATTCCTAGATGATATTTTGATCTATTCATGGACCGAGGAGGAACATGTGGACCATTTGCATCAGGTATTGCAGTGTTTACGTGAGCATCAGCTTTATGGCAACCTAGTGAAGTGTGCCTTTTTTAGGATAGAGGTGCAGTATTTGGGGCACATATTATCAAGCGATGGTATATCCGTAGATCCATCGAAGATCAGAGCAATTAAGGATTGGCCAGTACCCACCAATGTAATAGAGGTAAGGAGCTTTATGGGACTAGCCGGTTACTACCGCAGGTTTGTCGAAGGTTTCTCTAGGATAGCACATCCTATCACTTCCCTTCAGCGAAAAGGGAAAGGATTCACTTGGACTGAGCAGTGTGAGAAGGCCTTTGGGAACCTGAAAGAACGTCTTACCAGCGCTCCCATATTAGCTGTTCCTAATCTAGTAGAAGATTTTGTTATTTGCACGAATGCATCATTAGAGGGATTTGGAGCTATGCTTATGCAGGGTGGTAGAGCGATTGCTTATGAATCGTGAAAACTTAAAACACATAAGCTAAACTACCCTACTCACGATTTAGAGATCACAGCTGTTATTCATGCTCTTGTTCGTTGGAGACACTTTCTTTTAAGTCGACATTTTGAGCTCCATTCAGATCATCATAGCTTACAGTACATTTTCACTCAGCCTAATTTGAACGCCCACTAGTAGCGTTGGATGGAGTTCATGTGTGAGTACGACTTTGATGTCCACTACATTAAAGGAAAGGAGAACGTGGTCGTTGACGCTTTGAGTCGAAGGCGCCACGAGACCCTGACTCTAACTTTGAAGGTGGATTTGAGAGAGCATATTCTACAGCATCTGTCTGGGGATGAGTGGTTTCTTAAGGTGCAACAGGAAATCCAAAATCAGAGGGTCCTGAAGGGCAAATTCGTAGGATATTCCCTTAAGTCGGATGGATTGCTTAGACATAGGCAGCGCATCTATGTACCCCGTGCAGGTGACTTACATACAGTGATACTCTCTGAGGCTCATAGAGTACCCTATGCAGCTCATCCAGGAGTGAAGAAGATGCATGCGGATTTGCGGTAGTTATATCATTGGGTTAGGATGAGACATGACATTGCAGAGTATGTTGCTCGATGCCTTGAGTGTCAGAGGGTCAAGGCCAAGCATTAGCATCCAGCAGGACTTTTGTACCCTCACGAGATACCTGAGTGGAAATGGAACACCATTTCCATGGACTTTATTGTTGGTCTACCTATGTCATCGCAACACCATGATGCCATCATGGTGACAGTTGACAAGTTGACCAAGGTGGCGCATTTCTCACCGGTACGCACAATGTAAAATGCACCATCGGTGGCGAGAGTGTTTTTAGATCAGATTGTTAGACTACATGGAGTACCTCACTGCATCATATCTGATAGAGACTCTATATTCACTTCATCATTTTGGAGAGCCTTACATCAGGCGTTGGGCACATAGCTCAACTTCAGTTCTGCTTACCATCCTAAGACCGATGGCCAGACAGAAAGAGTTAATCAGGTGTTAGAGGACATGCTTCGCATGTATGTTATGGATCATCAGTCTAGATGAGAGGAGTAACTGTATTTGGTTGAGTTCACCTATAATAATGGGCATCACAGCTCGTTGGGTATGCCTCCTTACCAGGCTTTATACGGCAGACCTTGTAGGATGCCTTTGAGTTGGGATCGGTTAGAGGACCGAGTTGCCATTGGTCCTGAAATAATTCAGGATATGGAACAGCAGGTCACATTGATCAGACAGAGGCTTCAGGAAGCTCAAAATAGACAGAAGAAGTATGCTGATGCGAAGAGAACGGATCGAAACTTCTCAGTGGGTGACAGGGTATTCTTAAGAGTGCAACCGCATAAGAGTCCAATCTGTTATGGAAAAGGCTCTAAGCTCACACCCTAGTTTGTAATGTTGCATGGGGTCAAGGGAATTAGGTCTACCCTCTGTTTTACTTGTATTGTGATATGTGTTGTAAAAGATGTTGTTATGAGTCTTGTTTAAGTTTATTTCTTTTAGACCCTCTTCTTGTGTTTTTACTTGACTCTGGGAGTTCTAACTAGGTAAAAATCAACCCTAGGTTATACCCCATAGCTCTAGGGACCCTTTTGACTAGGATAACCTCCATATGGTCACTTTAACTTCACAGTGAAGTTAAGTGACGAATTTGGGAGCATGGGGATAATGTGATGAGTGGAATCCACACTTAGACCCACTTCCAAGTCATGGAATGACTCCATGATCCACCAATAATGGAGTTCTTTGTCTCTTTGTGCCTCTCTTTTGGTGGGAGTGCCCCATAAAAAGGGTGGTGTGTCATCTGTTCCCTCTTTAATTCTATTTTAATTATTTATTTTATTCATCTATGTGTTGTAAAAGGGCTATAGTGGGGAACCTCTTGAGTGGTGTTAATTGTTTTAAGTCCACTAGGGATAATGGATAAGGAGTGGGTTTAGTTTTTTTAATGCCACTTGGGAATAAGGGATAATGGAGGGAATTTGTTTTAAAGAGGAGAGGAGGGAGAGGGTAAGGGGGTTGGATTATTGTGGAAAGAAGGAGAACTTGGAGGAGGAGACTAAGGGTGGAGCTCTTCTTCAACTACTTCCATAATTGGGCTTGTAAAGGTTAGTGAGCCAGTTTACTCACCTATGTATGTTTTGTTCTTGTTTGATGAATGTGGATTCGCAATGGTTGTCTATGTGTTATTTCTGCTATTTTGGGGTTGTGTTGGGTGTTTGAAAGAGCTTCTTCTAGTTGGAAGACAATGCTCATCATGTATGGGGAAGGGAAGGTGTGAACCTCCTCAGGTGCATTCTTGTTTTGGTATATGGAAGCCTTGAGGGCATGTTGGTAATTTTGAGCCTAGAGGGCTATAAGGCTTGAGAGCCTATTTGGGATATCCCTGTGATTTTTATTATTTTGGATGGCTTGAGGCCATGAGAAAGAATAATTTTGTTGGCTTGAGGCCATGAGATAAGCTGTGATAAAAGTTGAGAAGAATGACACCTTGGAGTTAAGTGAGTCTACTTCCCTACCCTTCTTTGAACTCACCTCAGCTGACTCTTTGTGTTGTGAGTAAAACTATGGGTGTTGTGTGTTGTTTGTTCTAATGTTGTGAAGTGTTTTTGGTCTATTCTACCCTGGGTGTGTGGATGATCTCCCTAGCTCAGGGGTGATCCTCTTGTGGGTCTATGGTAGGGAGGAGAGCTTGTTGTGTGGTGTATTCTTTCCTTGGTTGTCATACAGGTATATCTTGGAGCAAGTTGAGAGGATTGGAGGAGTTTTTCCTTGTTTAGAGAAAATGTTGTATCTCCCCATTTGTAATGAGAGCTTGGTCTCTTTAAGTTTCTTCCTGGATAAGTTTCTTTTAAAGAGGAGAGATTGCTCCCTCTGAAAGTTGTAAAAGATTTGTATTGGGAGAAGAAAGTAATTCCTCCCTTAGAGTGTTTGTGAGTTGTGAAATCTTACAGTTGTTTATTCTTGTTTATCAAATTTGCTAAGTTGTGGAATTAGTTGATTGATTTAGACAAAGTTGTTAAAATTGTATTGTTTAGTGGGAATGTTGAAATTAGTAAATTGAGTAGTTGAAATTTGTACATTTGAAAGAGAAAAGAAAATTGTGTTTTGGTTATTTACTTTTATTGTTGAGAATAAATGCATATGAGTATTTATTTCCTTGTTATATTAGATGCTATTAAACTTAGTTTGAATTTAGTTACTTGTAATTTAATTTCAATTAAAAGGAAAGATAGTTTTCTTTGAATATCTAATGATTAACATTAGCTTGTATGAAGCTTAAATTCGTAGTTGCAATTGATAATAAAATTGTAAGGAAAATAAAAAATAAATTTATATATTTTCTTGCCTATGATAAATATTTGATAAAAATATATATATATATATACATATTTATATATATATATAGATATAGATATATACACATTTATATATATAAATAGTTTTCTGTATTGATGAATAAACTGAGAATCTGAGAAATTTACACAATGTAAAAATCTCATGCTATATATATATATTCATTTCATTGTAATTAAAAAGATCTTATGCTAAGATTATATATATATAATTATATTTATATATATATATATATAAATATATTTATATTTATTTTTATTTAAAATTACGAATTCACAAATGCGATGAGAAGAGAGTTCACTGTTATCAAATAATACATTGTCAAAAATAAAAGAATGTATAATGGTGTGGGTTTAAACCCCCACCAAAATCTTATTACAAGAGGGTGTGGGGAAGGGCGGAGCCCCACCCCCCCACACCCCCGCCGTGATACACCTCCCTACGAACCACCATACCCTCTCGCCAATGCCAACACTTCCCCCTCATCACGGTTGCTCTCCTTGCCGCTTGTGCCCTCCGCCCGCCACTGTCTGCGCGGCCCCAAACCACCACCGCGACCTCCATTACCGCTGCTCACTGCGGCCTCCACACGTCCCTTCTGCGACTGCCACTCCACTACTATGAACATCCCTTCACATTGCCACCGCCGCTCCTCCATTACCCTGCAAAACATATCTCTCACAACAAGAAATTAGGGTTATTTAATCTCCATTGCTATGAGTTGGAATTTCATAATACTATTGTATTAAAATATGAGTGGAGTTTCCATTAGCATGGTTTAAAATGTTTTTTAAATAAAAATATGTGTGTGTGTGTGTGTGTGAGTGCATATATATATATATATATATATATATATATATATATATATATATATATATATATATATATATAAATGTGGGGTTTCAATTAAATAAGAAAATTTATTTCATTAGTGATATTTATATGAATGTTTATATATATATATATAAATAATTGTAATGTAATTAAAAATGTAAATATAAAATTAATCATTTATTCATTGTGAGAGGGGGATTAAAATATATATATACATACTAAAAGAAAAATAAAATATTTAAATATATATGTATTTAAATATTTATTTAAAGAAATGATGAGACAATTAATTTTGACATTTAATATTTAAATTCAACAGATCGATCTGTAATAGAAACTACGATTTCAAAGTTAAATTATTACCAAATGGTAGACTATGAAAATGAGATAATTTATTGAAATAAATAGATAATTAAATAAATAGACGATGGAATGTAATAAAAGTAGAAATGTGAGCCACTATTGAAATAAACTAGGAAATCCAATTAAAGGTCAACCACCTACCAAGGAATTCCTAAACGTGGAAAAACAAACCCAAATGTAAACATAGTGAATGTCATCAAGCAATTAGTAAGTCTAACATAGTGAATGCACACGTGCATGAAATATTTCGTAAACAACATTATCATTGACGCCTTAAACGTATGCAACCGAGCACGCTTACGCGTGCGAGGGGGAATTCAAAGTAGTAAGGGGAAAATTTTTGACAGTTCGTATCATGACCACATGTCGCATGTGGACATGACACGCGTGTTTATGTGTTGTGACCACATGGGAAATGTTGGTATGACACTAACATTAGTCTATATGGGGACTAAAGTATTTTGTAAATGTGTAATGCGTAATGTGATTTAATTATTGTGATAATTTTAGTTTTAAAATTGTGTAAAAATGTGAGTTGGCATGGTTGATGAGTTGGTTGCTTGTGTGTCTTATTTTGAATTTAAAATTTGGGGTCACTTTTGAGGAGCTTTGAGAGGTCTTTTCATAAGTATTTTATTCATTTTAAGTCCTTAGGTCATATACCTTGGGATTGGGAGTCTTTTGGTCTTTGAAATGTTGGAATTTGAGTGATTTAGACCTCTCCCAAGTGCCTTGGGAAAAAAGTGGTGTGAGTAAGTTTGGGGAAGAGAGATGTGGACTTGTCACCATCTCCTTCCAATATCCTAGGACTTGGGGATGATTATTTGACCAAGTACCACCTCATCCCAAGGCTCCACACATGTGGGAGCCAACTTAGGAAGAAATTTTAAGAAGAGTGTACAAGTACACTCCTCTCCCCTCGGCCTCACACATGTGTGAGAGCCATGGGTAGTCAAAGCTCTCCTTGGGGTTTGAGGATTGGTGGATAGGGATGAGGTCGATCCCATGTGGCACCTTCTCATTTGGAGAGGATTTGTGACATGTCACCCATTACTTATACCCTCTTTGCAAATGGAGAAAACATTTGGCAATTCAATTTCACTTGTGAAGTTGAGAGTTTGAGAGTGAGAGATATGGGGAGATTGAAGGAGAAGGCTAGTGGAGCTCTTGGAGGGACTTCACCAACTTTTGGGAAAAACTTTTGTGAGGTAGGCTTCCTTCTTGTAGATTGAATTTTGTTCTTGAATGTAGATAGAAAATGGAAAATGAGTGTATGTGTGTTGTGTTCTTTTACTTTTATTTTCTCTATTGCTATTAATGGACTTGTAGTGTGTTGTTGGGTTGGGTATAATGTGTTGGGTTGGCTCCCCAAATGGTTGTGAGCAACCCATGTGAGGGGTTGAGGGAGGTAAGAATCCTCCTTGGGTAAAAACTCACTCTTGAGAGAGAGATTTGGCATGAGTGCCATATTTCTTTTTTTGTGTGGCATGAGTGCCATTTGGCATGGAGTATTGAAATTTATTTCCTTTCACTTTTGAGATTTAAAATAGAGAGGTTAGGGTTGAGAAAAATACTAAATGCTAATAAAATGGAAGATTATGAACCAACAAAATGATAAGAATATTTTAAACATTTACACGGGAAAACAAACTCAGCAAACAACAAAACTTGTAGAGTCATTCTCTCTTCCTTCTTGCCTCCTCTATCTCTTCAAACCTACAAAATAAAATGCAAAGAAATGATATATCATACTCTTTTATAATTCTAATTAATAATTAGTGGTGTTGCCCTAGAAATTAGTGGTAACTAATAGTGGTTTGTGTAAATTAGTTTAGTTATTTTGATTTGATTTTATTTTATAATAGAAATTATTCTGATATCATTTAGTGAAATTTATAATTAGAATGATCTATTTCTTAGTTACTTTATTTCAAATTAGTATAGTTAATGTTAATATGTATCTAGGGAAATTGTATTTTTTTATGTAGTTATTTTAGGGAATATTAGTGGGTTTGAAATAAAATGAAGTTATTATATTTAAATTTATTAATTAATTGTTGTCCTCGTTTAAAGTAATTAAAAATAAATAAATAAATATTTCTTTGAAAACAAGTAGTAATACAATTTATTTAATTAAGTTAAGATTCTCGTATTTTATTGTATTCCCTCTAAAGTTGTAAAATTGAGATTAAAAAAAACTGATTTAATTGTCAATGGAAATCTTGTATTGAAGTAATGGTTGTTTAAATAGTAGAATGCTAGGAATTGAAGTTAATTTTAGTAATTAGGCCTCATGCTTGAAAGTGGGGCTATTTTTTTCATATCCACCTAGAAAAATCTAGGAGGGAATTAATTTATGAATTACTCCCTCATGGCATATGTAATGTGACGTCTAACCCTATTAGCTTACCTCCATTTACATAGGGTATATGAACAGTGTTTTGCTATACCCGCCATTGTTTGAAATCCCTCTCCTTACTTGTGTGGCATGCTTAGTCTAACATTGCACGACAATGCAACTAAGTGCACATGTTAGGTTATCGTGTGATACATGATAGTAGTGTGTGTTAATGGTGTCTTAAAAAAAATTGTTGGTTTAGGTATTCATGTCCACATGCAAATGTGGGCATGACAATATAACTCTGCATGAACTCTACCCATCTCATGTGTCTCTAATTAAACTTTCCTTGATTGTTCAAATACTGCAAAGCTTGCTGATCTGTATACAACACAAACTCCTTAGGCAACAAATAATGTCTCCACTTCTTCAGGGTTTGAAGTATGGCATAGAACTCCTGATCATAAACTAAAGATCTTCTCCTTGCATCATTCAACTTCTCACTGAAATATATGCTACATGTCTACCTTCTTGACTTAACACTACTCCTCTTGCATTTCCACTTGCATCACAATCTACTTGAAATATGTTATTAAAATTTTGTAATGCTAACACAGGTTGCTCTATCACTTTATGCTTAGACAATTCAAAACTTTTATCTGCTCATGATGTCCACCTAAAATCTTTTATATCACCTCTCATTTTCTCTGTCATAGGGTTACATACTGAACTAAAATTTTTGATGAACTTTTGGTAGAAACTAGCTAATCCATGAAATGATCCAACTTCTCCAATGCTCTTAGGTGTAGGCCATTCAATAATTTCCCTTACTTTCTTAGGGTCCATCTTCAATCCTTCTGCAGAAATCACAAATCCCAAGTATACCAATTCTTCCTTCATGAAACTACACTTCTTAATGTTTATCAACAATTTCTCTTCTCTCAGTTGCTGCAATATTTGTCTCAGGTGCCACAAATGTTCTTCCTTTGTCTAACTAAAAATCAAACTATCATCCAAATATACAATAACAAACTTACCCAAGAATTTCTTCAAGAATTCATTCATCAACCTCATGAAAGTACTCGGTGCATTTGTCAATCCAAAAGGCATCACTAACCACTCATACAATCCTTCATTTGTCTAAAATGCAGTCTTCCATTCATCTCCTTCTCTGATTATGATCTGATGGTATCCACTCTTCAAATCTCTTTTTTGTAAAATATTTTGTTGCACTCAAACAATCCATGATGTCATCCATCCTAGGCAAAGGGAATCTATACTTAACTGTGATTTTGTTGATTGCTCTAGAGTCTGTACACATTCTCCATTCTCCATCCTTCTTCTATGCTAACACTGCAAGGACTGCAAAAGGACTCAAACTTTCTCTAATCAAACCTTTCCTCAACAACTCATGTATTTGTCTATTCAATTCTTCATTCTCTGTTGTTGTCATTCTGTGTGCTGATTTGTTAGGTAAACTAGCTCTAGGTATAAGGTCCATGTGATGATTGATACTCTTGATTGGTGGAAATCCTTTCGATACATTATCTGATATGATGTCTTCATACTCTATCAGCAACTCAGTTATCTCCTTTGGTTGTGGTTCTTTAGTCTCTATCTTCAGGTCTTCAAGCTTCTTAGGGATCAAAGCATAACACATATTCTCATGTCTCAAACCATCTATAAATTTTCTTCCATCTACCAAACATATTCTAGAATTCTCACATACTTCTCTCTGAGGATCATCTTCTTTGATGTTATAGTGTATGTATTCTTTCTCCCATCGTGTATATCTTTCCTATCATACTACCATGGTCTATCCAACAACATATGACATACATCCATAGGCATAATATCACACAATACTTCATCATGATTTAAGATCCAATATAAAATTTCACCAAACATTGTTCACTCACCAGTACCTTATGATCATCCTGAATCCATGCTATCTGATATGCCTTAGGGTGTTTTAATTTTTCTAATTTCAACTTAGTCACCATCTCCTCTAAAACTAGATTATATAACATCCCACTATCAATTACAACTTTACAACCTTTACCTCCTGATTTGTATCTAGTTCTGAACAAGCTTTTCCTTTGCAGTGGTTCCTCATTTGTCTCTTCTTGAAATAGTGCTCTCCCATGACTAATGATTCTCCTTTCTTAGGTTTACCAACTAAACTGGGTGATCCAATAGGTTCTTCTTCCACATAGGCTGCTCTTCCACTATTTTATGTCCTCTTACTTGTACTCCCCTCATTACATTCAAATTCTCTATGTCCTTCACCTCCACACTTAAAATAGGTTCCTCTCAATGTTCTCCTATTAGGTCCTCTACCTTCTCTCCTGTATCCTTCACTCCGGTATGGACTAGGGTTTCCTCTGTGGTAGAAAGTTATGTCATCTCTCTGGTATGCATTATTATCTCTGTCCTCCTTCTTGAATGTGTTCTCTTGTCTGATCTACTCCACATATGATCTCTCTCCTCTAGAAAATGTTCTACCACTCAAAAATTTACCTCTACCTCTTTATCTCTGGTCATGCCTTTTGTTCAACTTTTAGGGCAAGATGATATGCATCTTCCAATGTTGTCATCCTCACTAGAATTAGTTCTTCTTGAATGTTCAATCTTAGTCCATTGATGTATCTAGCCTCTTTCTCCTTGCTTTCTTCACTATGTCATGTCCTTATGATCATCTTATGAAATTCTTCAGTATACTCCTTCACAGATTTCTTCTTTTGTCTCATGTTTTGCAATCTCTTCAACAGTTCTAACTCACAGTCAACAAGTATAAACTGATTCTTCAACTTTGTCACCATTCCATCCCACTTTGTAATCTTCTCTTTTCCTCTTCTGTTTCTATCCAATTAAACTTCTTTCCACCATATAGCAACATGTCCTTTCAACTCTGTTTTTACAAATTTCACCTTCTCCGGATCTTCAACTTCTTCATATTCAAAGTATTCTTCTAGGTCATTTATCTAGTCAATCAGCTCCTCAGGATTCAAATTTCTAGTATAATTTGGTACATGAACTCTAGGTCTTTTCCCAATCTTTGAAATATCTTGCAACATCTTGACTTGATCTGATTCTTCTTCATCTCCTAGGGTTACTTCATTTTGATCAGTGGATTGAAATTCTTCTTCATCATCACTTTCAATATTAGGTCGAGGTGTTACTCCTCTTCTTCAATTTTCTTCAACAACATCCAAGTGAACTCGCATTGTTTGCATCATCTCCATCATCTCATCCATTCGTCCAGCCATAGTGCCAACAACAGGTATTCTCCTTGGTGGCATCTCTTCCTCAGATCAAGTGTAACTACCTCAAGTTTGGTGATCGGGCTACAAGGTGACAACTGCCTCAAAATTGATGATCAGTTGACAACACAATTAGTCTGCCTCAGTTTCAGTGACTTGTCCATAGCAAGATCTTATAGAATTCCTTCACGAACTTCACTCAATTCACTCCCAAAATATCCAAACTCCGCTCTTATACCACTTGGTGCAGTCATGGTTAGGAGGGTCCACAAAGTAAACAGTCCAGGTTGTGCAGTAAGAGTAAACACAATGGAAACAACTCAAAGATATAAGGCAAATGTAGATTCAGTCATTCAGTATATCATAAATTCAAATTACAAATTGGTTGGCAACATGCGGTCTTACAATTAGGGCTCACAGGCCTGATTCCTCAAATATAGAATATGCACAAGATATAGCTTTGAAGCACCTTATAGAAGAAATTCAAACTATCCAACTTATAAATTATGCTAACTATTTTCCTAGGCATCTTTTACATGATTATATATCATCTCCATAACACAAGATCCCTCCATGTCGGCCAAGGATGATTATAAACTCTGATGAAAGAGATGTAATGTGTGTACACGGATAGGTCAGACCTAATCATATAGAAATCCACAAATGAATGGAATAGCGTGCGGATCTCATGGAAGGTCAGCCAAAATCCAAACAACATTTAATGATGAGTCATTTAGCTTTGCAGGTCATGAAATGCTCCACAAGTCTTCTCCTTTAGCTGATTGTCTGAGACTATTAGGATGCTCTATTATGAGAAGACAGTCACTCTTTTGATAGTGATATCTTTCTAGTACCTGATCCAAATGATCTAAAATTAGGATATGGTGTGCATGAATGTGTCTAGATGCTAAGTCTTGTCTGCAAGGTCTGAAATGAAACTGTGGCAGAATGCAGACCAAAATATTGAACTACTACTATCTGTATTGAACTAGAAAATGAAAGAAAACAAACTGAAATACAAATATTTTTGGTTGATGCAAGATTGCTCTTGAAGCAGGGATGCTCCTGTATCAAGTTTAAAGGAGATAGGTGCAAATAATCTTCCATTTGTTGGGCAAGTTTCCCATTGAATTTGATCATAAGAATTGGTAAATCTTTAGAGTTTGATGTGTGCAAATTTGGGAACCATCAGACTTGGTGACTCTACTGGGGAAGTACGCAGATGCTCATCTTTTTGGGAGAGTCAAATGAGATACTAAATTTCTATGGTCAGTTATGGAAGGTATTACAACATGTTTTAAAGGATTTGAAAAGGTGCTCTGTTGGTGAAGTGAATCCAGAATGAAATTGATCAGGTAGGAGCTTTTGGTTGTTTGATGTTTTGTCCTCTTTAGAGAGGTGGATAATCTATTTTTGAACTTATTTCAAGCTGCAATATATATATTCCCAGGTACTTAATCTTTTTCATTATTTGTGCATTTAGCTACAAATGTCAATATGATTAGTTTAGAACATCATTCCTGGTCATGTTCTCAGAAGATGTTGTTCTCTGCTCAAAGATACAAAGCTCTAAATTTTAGTGCTATTCATGGATATCCAAATTCTATTCCTGGTGAAATCAAAAAATATTTACCAAAGTATAATGGAAAGAATTTTGAATCAACAAACAAACATTTGCAAGATTTATGTGATCTAATTGGGGATTATGAGATTGGGTTTGAGGATGTTGTTATGAAGCTTTTTTTTAGTCATTGAAGGATGATGTTAGGGGTTGGTTTTCAAATTTACCTTTGTGTTCTATTTCTTCATGGCTAGATTTTGAGATTGCATTTCTAGAGCAATTTGGTGAAAGAACTAATGTGATTTCATTAATTTCACAATTTGAATGAACATTTAAAAGGAAATGGATGAGTTGGTTCTAGCCTTCAACCTAAGATTTTCAAAAATGTCAAAAATATTCTAGAATATATGAGGCCAAATGATGGATTTTGTTTAGTTGTTTACTTGAGTGCATTAGTAGAGGAACTGAGTTACATGTTATGGGATAAAGAGCCTACTACACTTCATCAAGCTTATGAAATTGCAATGGATATTGAGAATAATTTGAAATATGTAATGCCAATAGGACACATGGCTACAAGTGTGGGTTATTGTAAAGCATCTTATGCAAATGAGAAATGTAGATTTCAGAGAATGAGAATAGTTTTCAAAATGAATGTATTTCTACTTGTTCATCATTACTTCATGTGAATCACAAAAAATTTCAAGCAACTTGTGAACAGATTGCAAGTATTGTTGATCCTATGTTTTTTGTTCAATCATTGGTTGTATACACGATCCATGAATACTTGGCTAGAAATCCTAGAGTATTGCAGACTTGAGGACTCTTTGTGTGTTGATTTGTTCTGTGAAGTTTATGAATCAGGTTTGAGCACTTTGCCAGAAAGACTAAAGCTTCAAAATATTAATTAGATATTTGATTGGATTTGGATTGTGGAAAGAGATAAAGGTGATTATGTTGGAAGAGTTATGTCTCATAAGACTGATAGTAGTTTTACTATTGAGCAAAGTCATGGCATAATGGATAAGGATGAAAAGATTATGGCAGAAAATGAAGGTATTATTGATGGTCTGTTTAACACATGCATGCAGCACAGGCAAGATGTGATTCAACCTGCCTCTCCTGAAAAGATAATTGATCCAAAAGAGAATCAACTATCTCCAAGGTCTCAAGAGTTGGGTCACAACTATGTTGCACAAGCACAGGGTAAATGTGGACAATTTAACAAGGGATCTTGGTTTTCGATAGGTATTCAAACTGGATGAAAATTGATCTATACTTACTATAGTTTTAAAAGAAAAGTCAAAAGATCATAAGGGAATGAGAAGAAAATAATGTAGCACTTGTATTTCCAACCTTTATATCAACACATTCATCAAAGAAATTCACCAACTGTAGTATTAAAATCAATTTTTGCAAACTTAATCATTCATACTATAGTGTAATAGTCAAAGGATTTTTTTAAAGATAAGATTGAATTATATTTTCTGACTATTGTATTTCAAACACAAATCAGAGGTAAAATGTAGAATTTAAAGCTAAGATCTCATAATTTCTCAGATAAATACAGAAGTAAAGCATGAAGTTCAAAGCACTACACCAGATACACGAAGATAGATCTCGAGGAATTAACAACCATCTTGTATTAATTTCTTCAAACTTGAATGCAAGAAAATAAATCCAGTGACATACACTAGAGATAAAGATATGTTTCCAAAAGAACAAGCTCCTCTATGCTAAAACGTTGTAAAAATAACTAACTGCTGAAAAACTTGAAAACTCTAAGTATGGATCGATAGCATAATTTTTCAACTTTCGGGCCCTTGAACAAAAATGAGTCCTTCCCTTTTATAGGCACCTCAAAAGAATAATCACGCCAGTCTTAAACTACATGCAATACCTTTTGTCTTTGTTTGTATCACCATTCTCATGCAACTCAAAAAGCAATTTCCAAAATAGAACTGATTTTGCATGTCAATTTCTAAGTTGACTTTTCAACTCAAAAATATAAAAAGAAAAAGAAAGACATCTTGTAGGGCCCACTTTATAAAATAGTAGTTCCATTTTTACAAAAGTAGATATATAAGATCATTAGACACCAAAAATTATCCAAGTCTAAAAATAGACTCAGTGAGAGCTGGATGCCTTGTAGAAGAATGAGTCTTCTTGTACTCAACAAAATTTGATAACAACTGGTCTACTATGTCTGCCTCTAGGCCATCTAACCATTTGTATCTAAATTAGAAGGTACCAAAGCATTGAGAATTATGTTCGCACCTTCTCTCCATTTTACTTATATCTATTATAGCCAGCTTAAAATTAGCATTGGATTCCACAAATTTGTCTAGCACGTTTTCATCAAGACTTGGAGTTTTCAATAGGTCATCCATTTTCCTTTTGAAGACTTCTTTCACTTTATCCAATGGCTCCAATCTAAACTTGTCATGAGAATATATTTCAAAACCTACAACTACTTTAACAAAAGTTTCAAAAATGGCAACATATTGAAATATATCATGCCGTAACGTTAATAATTAAGGATGATATTCAACTATCTGTTCAATCTTATATTGGTAATTTTTATACAAAAATCAACAAAATTGGGCTTCTTATCTTGAAAAATGTCTGATTCTATCAACTCCTCCTGAGTCACATTCCTAATCTGCTTTAGAGTTTTCAAAATTTGTTCTAGCTTTCTATCTTCTTTCTTGTGATTTTCAACAAAAGCATCTATCTCACTTTCTAATCTTAGACTTCTTCATAATGTAGATAATGTTTATAAAAAATACCGAGAGCCTATTTTAAGAATTTGGATATCCATTTGTTAATCACCTATGACTTCTCCTTCATGGCATGTAAGGCATCAACCTTTTGCTTTTTCATTAAAACAGGGACATCTATAGAAGCTAGTTGTTGTAGAATTGGTGTTAGAAGTCCCTTGACAAATGACTTCATTTGACTCAGTTGAGATTTCAAATTATCCTTCATTTTTTTATCCTTTTCCATTCTTGATTTTATGGTGTTGTAAGCATAATCAAATGAAGCAATTTTCTCTACACGAGTCTACTTTCCCAAATTCACTCTAATGATTTGGTAATCTCCATGCTGCATTTCCCAGTCATCCATATCTTCTATGGGGGTAGCTATCTCTGTAATCTTTTCCCCTTGGTCATTAACCCAAAATGATAATAAAGTCCTAGGCTTTTCTTTCTCAATTTCTACAATCATTTCCTAAAAATTGAAAGGCTTGATAACAGCTTGTTGCCTTTTTGCTAAAATCAAGTTGAGCCAAGATGGTGCTGCAAGAGCTTGTAAAGTCTAATCAATCAGATTTTACATCATCTGTTGTTGATTGACCTTCTCATCTACCTTGGCTTCCTATTGCTGCTCCTTATGAAGTTGATCTTCGACAGTCTTTAAAGACTCTATATGCTCATTTTATGTCATAAAATGTCTCCCTAGGACTTTTACCTCCTAAGTTTAGCTCTTGGGTCCCTTGTTTTGCATCTTTCATGTTCATTTTGACTCTCAATAAAGAATCCCTGAAAACCCATTTCAAATGGGGCTATGCAGATGTTATTGAGCTGAATCCTTCCTTGAAAAAAGGGCCTAGGGCTTGGGCGCTTGTAGCCTAGTCTTTCCCTATTTTAGGTAGGTACTAAATTTGAATGTTGGTTATGTGACCGTTAAAAGGTTCCATTTCTGACAGCTTAAGTTTGAATTACAAAATTAAAGCGAGAATGCATATATAATTATGTTTAGGGATTCATTTGTAAACTAGAAGATGATTATGAAATTTTGGCAAACTTATGATTTTAGAGCATTCAAGATATTCATTGTTGCAGAGCAGAATATTGTTGTTGTCTTTGTGATTGCAGATTTAGCTTCATCTTCTCATGTATTGAAGGATTTTCATCTACATGTTAGCTACACCTCTGAGGTGATATCTATTTGTGTTTGAATCATTTATCAACTTTTTTTTCCTATATCCCATAGGGATACACACTCTTTTATCTGACAATGGTGTTTGGAAGATTTGAATGTCCTTCCAGGGCTTGACTAAGGAAAGTTCCTAAACACCACAACCTCATATCCCTTTCTCCATGATTGTAGGTTATAGGTGGCATATCTAAAGGAGTGGAGTTACAAGAGGCTAGAACAAAGTATTTAGATCTCATATCTCTAAAGAAAAGTAGGACCTAGACTTGGGTGCCTTACACCAAAGACCCTCGGATCTCCGACACAAAAATCTCTGGAACAACAGAAATAAGTTGTAGACATCTTTCATGATTCTCAACAGAAAATTGTACCTTGGGCTTGGGCACCTATTTTTTATCCCCCATATTTTCTGCATCTAGAATCCTAAAGTTTGGTATGTATCTACTCTGAATATTACATCTCTATCTGCAAGCATTTGTCATGATTTGTCCATTTGTTTATGATTTTACATAATTAGGGTTTCTAGCATAATCATGCTTTAATTAATCAATTAATCAGTAAATTCCAAGTTTCCACAATGTTACAAGTGACACACCCACCTGTAGGAGAATCCTCTTGAAAAAATTATGATTCAACTTGGTGGGATGTCCTTGAATGTTTGTAGTGAAAGAAGGATCTAGCTATTTACCCATCTCCATCTTTTCCTATTAAACATTTTGGTGAAATCATGTTTTTTATTTGAATTTTGCACCTTTCTAAGTGTTGTCCTTCAGATTTACATTCATTTATTTGATTTTCATCTCATTGCATTTGAAAATATACAAAAAAATTGAAAAATTTGAAAAAATTGAAAACATTGGCATTTTAGGTTTGCATTTTGGCATAATTTGCATTATATTAATTTAATTTTATTTAATTTCTAATTTTTGCATCAAATGTGATATAAATTACAGTAGTACATCATTAGACAATCATTGGCATTGCATTTTCATGCTTAAATTATTAAAAATTGCTTGAAATTGTGTATTTTTCATAAAACCTAGAGTGTTTGCATTAGCTAGGGTTTGTAGTTAAAATCTTGTTTCAGATTTTACTACTCTTTTAAAACACTCATTCAAATCTCTTTTTTTTTTTGTAGTGTTACATTATTGTGTGTCATTGAATTTTACATTCAAAAATTTGCATTTTTCACATAGTCAATTTCAACAAAAACTAGCATATTCACTCATCTTTACTTGAAATTGCACTTGCATTGAGCATCTTAGGATTTTTACACCATTTTCAGATCTAAGATGAGTTTTTTTGCATCATAAATCTGAATAAAATTCATTCATACATCATTTGGCATAGTTTCATGTCTTGATTTCATAATTCGGGTTTGAAAACCTTGCATTTTCACTAGATTTTGACTAATTTTCATCTAGATTTACATTATAGGTGTGTTGTGAAAGATATTACTACATTAGTGGACTGATAACAAGAATTTAATTTGCTTCCCCTCATTAAATTCTTCACAACACTACTTCTTTTAGGCATTTGCATTGAAAAAAGTGAAAAAATCAAGCATTTTTAGGTTGTAAATACACATAGTTTTGCATTTATTTTTTTTGCATATATCATGGATTCTTCTCATCATTCATCTTTGGAAGATTTATTTGAATACATTGTAAATGTTGATAATTTCTATAAATTCACTGATAATGTAAAGCCTCTCAAGTAATGTAAAAGCCATTAAACCAACTCAAAAGTAAATGAAGTAAATAATCCACTTAAATACAACATTGCAATAACCAAAAATAAAAAGATGTAAATAATTCACTTAGATACAACATTCAAAGGTAAAAGGTGTAATTAATCCTCTTAATCACAATATCTCAAATAAAAGATAATCTCATAAATATGAATCTCAATTTCATTAAATCTTACATAATCATGTGCTTAATCTAGGTAACAAGCACTATAAATAATATACATAAATCCATTCGCAAGCATGCCATAATACATCAATATAGGGTATAATAAACATGTAACACAATAATAAATAAATCAATACACTCTTCAGTCGTATGAACGAAGTGGTCCACCACCTGCAAGACGAGAGACAGGAACATAGCCCAGGTGCTTTTCCACCCAACCATGAAGTATTTACACTTCCCCGGATCCCTTCATGAAATGAAGGAAACCCAGTCCTACACAAAATGTATAGCTACCTAGTAAAAACTAGCAAGAGGGAACACCCGATGCAACCCTAATATCTGAATGAGCAATTCTAATAATGAAAGCAAATTGTCTCACAAAAGGATGTGGCAGAGATATCAATAAATAAGTTTTCTAGACAATAAACATCTATTTTAATGTCATTCCGATTAGATCTAATCATTTATAAGTAACCTGGTTCAATTCCTAAAAAGAGGAAAAGCCATCTCTAATTATCCACATTCGGCATCCTAGTCCCAAAAGTAACCCAATAACATTCCTAGATGAAAAATCTACTTCTTTCCCCCGAGAAAAAAGACATAAATAATAAAATAATATCAAATTCACCAATAAATCATTGAAATTCCCTTTTCCCAACTAACATTCAAGGAATTACACTTTTCCAATCAAATCATTCATCTTTTCTTACACAATTGCACTCATAAGTACATCAAATAGATATATTATCTAATCCAAAATTTGATCATAATCTTCATATAAATTTCATTCTAAATTATAATTTCATCTTGCTGTCATAACGGTGACAGGAAGTCAAACAATAAAAATAGTCCTCCTGTCACAACTACGACAGGAGTTGTTGCAGAAATAAAATGATGTACATAGAACATAATTAAATTATTTTTCAGCAATTAGCAATATTATAAAATTAATACGAATGATGTCTATTGTCTCTGGTATAAGTGGTCATACGGATTTAAGGAGTTTAAAATAGATCTACATGAACAACTTATTTAGCTACAGGAAGATCGTATAAACTGCTACAAGAATTTATAAAGTTTGCAGTCATGTTAGGTAGTTACAGGATCTGATTTCTCAATCCACAGAGATAACAATGGATTGATTACAGCCAAATAATACTAAAATGAAGCTACAGAAATATAAGTTTTGTTTATTTTTAAGAGGTGGTTTTTATCATAAAGAAGTCGATTTGCTAATCTAACATTAATTTTAGCCAGCAGAAGAAGAATATAGTCATAATAAAGATATGATAGGGAATTTCCTACAACAAACTAGAGGTTTAAATATAGCTTTCAATTAGTTTACTATTAAGATTTGGAAACAACGCCATACTTAGGCATAGTACAGAGGTAATCGCCAAGTTAAAGCGGTCAAACTAGAAAGGTGGGTCTTATGTAAAAAAAGAAAACCGCATTCAGCCAAGATAAAGATTTAGGCAACAACAAGAAATACAGGGATTGATTTATACAAGATCATCCAAGAAGTAGCCAAACAACCACAAAATGGATGGTGACCAGTATAGGGATCGATGGCCAATGAAAAATAAGGGATGGCCAGCAAAAAACTAGGCAACCAGAAAAGTAGATAATGGACTAAAGTAAAGAATGCAGCTAGAAATAAGGAGAAAACAACCAAGTGAGCAGGTTGATCTAGAGGTAGAAGTAGTGGAAGGAAAAAAGGTAAGTCATCCATCAAGAATTACAAAAAAATGAGAGTTCAGAATTGCAGACCCACACTAGTAAGACACAGGTAAATTTCTTATGTTCTCCTATCATTTTAACTGACTTTTAAATCATTGCAAAAAATTTTAAGAAGAAAACCTGGAAGAATTTTGCTGGTCCAAGATGAGTTTGTAGCTGTTGTTGCCGCCTTGCTCTTTCTCCTGTCATGGCCTGAATTTCTCTCTTTCTTCCATGCTAGAGTCACTTAGAAAAATAACTTCCTTCTGCTCCAAAAATGTGGATGTGTTTTTGTTGAGTGATCTCCCTTCTTTATTAAAATTTTCCAACTCTTATTTTTGGCAATCAAGAACTAGGTTTTTGGAACTGAAGATCAGTTTCAATTTGCATGAATAATTCGACCAATCAAAAAGGCTTATAATTCTCTTGAAAATAAATAAAAGCTAAGTTAATTAGCTTACTGTCACATAAATGACAGTAACCAATCTTTTAATTCTTTATCAAAACTCTAAATATAATAATGCTATTTTTAATATTATTTAACTATTTTAAATAAACATTATCACTTTAAATAATCAAAAAGTGAAATATATATATATATATATATATATATATATATATATATATATATATATATATATATAATTTGATATAATTATTTAATCTAATGGACATATTGTCTTCCAAACATCTATAATTATGAAAATAAAGATAATATTTATTATTAAATTTAAAATACAATCATATATATTTCCTTATTTAAATATAATATACCATTCAAACATAATTTGAAAAGACATTAAATTTAAGTAATCACATCATGCATTTGAAAATGATTAATAACCACTCATTAATGTAATAAAAGCCATTCAATAATGCATATGCAACTACGTGATGTGTGTGATTACATCAGGGTAATCCATCCATGAGTTCTTGCCAAGTCGCTAGAACACCTCTACCTCAACCATGCTCTCATCTTTGACGAGTACCTGCATCTATTTGCACTCAACTCAACGTCAATAGGTTAGTGTCTCCAAAAACATAGCTGAGGCAAATCATTGTAATCATGTCTACAATATTTAACATTTAAAACAATTTCCAATTTTCATCAATATATCCCCTAATAATTACCTTCACTAATGCAAAATTACTTAAGGTAAAATTCAATCACAATAATTTTTCACTAATCTAGAATAATTATATTGTTCATAAAAATGAGACGTGAAATCCTTCCCCACTTGGAAGAGACATCATCCTGATGTCTTATTAAACATCAAAATAATAAAGTGTCCATCAACCACCAATTAAGTATCAAGGTGTCATAAAAAATAACATCAACTCAAAGTATCAAAGCAATAACTAAACTCAAAGTACAATAATCCATGCACGAATAAGAAATCTATGCTATATCCTCAAATAAGGAAAAGATATATCAATCTCCTCTACATCCTCCCATGTGGCATTTTCCTCTAAATACTGATCCCATTGGACCTTATATTGCACCACATCTCTACTACACAACTTAATGTTGTGCTTCCCTAGAATTTGAGTGGGCTCCATCAGCACCACTCCTAGATCCTGAACTTGTAAAGCATGCCAATCAAGAATATGTGATGCATTAGGATGATAAAGCTTAACTAAAGACACATGAAAAACATTATGGATTCTGGCAAGTAAAGGCAGTAGTGCAAGTCTATAAGCTACAGGGTTAATCACTTCCAGAACTTTGAACGGTCCTACAAAATGAGGAGCAAGTTTGGATGCTTTGCTAAATGACACTGAACTCTTGTGAGGTCTGACCCTCAAAAAGACTTTGTCACCAACTGAAAGTTGTCTAGGAGTTCTATTCTTATCTATATAACTCTTTTGATGATCTGAAGCTTGCTTCAACTTCTGCTTCATCAACTTCATCTGATCATCCATTTCTCTTAACATTTTAGGACCAATCACAATTCTGTCCTCCACTTTATCCCAACTGATAGGTGTTCGACCCCTACACCCATAAAGAGATTCGAAAGGTGCCATTCCCAAAGATACATGGTATGAATTGCTGTATGCAAACTCTACCAATGAAAGATACTCCTCCCATTTATATTGTTGATCCATACAATACATTTTGAGATCTTCTACAATTGGATTGACTCTTTCTATTTGACCATCCGTTTGAGGATGATAAGTTGAACTGAAATTCAACTTTGTACCCAAAGCTGCATTAAGAGTTGTCAAAAATCTAGATCTCATGCTAGTGTCTCGATCTGAAATGATCATCTCAGGCACTCCATGCAATCGAAAAATCTCCTAAACAAACTTCTTAGCTAAGACCATAGAACCATCAGAAAGATTCCTTGGAATAAAATGTGCTACCTTTGTCAACTTGTCCACAACCACTAAGATGAAATCATGCCTATTCTTAGACATAGGTAACCCTTGAATAAAATCCATGCTTATCACTTGCCACTTGTGCTCAAGAATGTTGTGTGGATACAACAATCCTGTTGGATGCACATGCTCTGCCTTGACTCTTTGACATTCCAAACATCAAGCCACAAATTCTGTCACATCCTTCTTAAGTCTGGGCCAAAAGTATAAAGGTTTGAAACCTTTGACCATCTTTGTCACTCTAGGGTGACCTAAATAAAGTGCATTGTGAATCTCTTCAAGCACTAACTTCCTCAACTGTCCTGAGTTAGTAATATACATCCTTCCCTGAAATCTCAAAAGTCCATCTGATTCTATAACATAACCATCAAACATGTGATCTAAGGGGTCTACTTCCAAAGCTTGTTTTACTCTTTCATAATGCTCATCCCCTTGAAGATTTTGAATCACTTTCTATTTCAAATTGGATCTCATGGTAACAATGGTAGCCAGATGTCTTCTCCTGCTAAGAGCATCTGTTACTCTATTCTCCTTTCCTTTTATATACTCAATTCCAAAGTCATACTCACTAAGGAATTCTAACCATCTTCTCTATCATGCATTAAGGTTAGGTTGAGTGAATATATACTTGAGCCTTAAATGATCTGTCTTTAACTCAAAGGGCTTACCTAGAAGATAATGCCTCCACATCTAAAGTGCATGAACTATGGTAGCTAACTCAAGATCATGCGGTGCATAGTTGAACTCATGTTGCTTTAACTTTCTTGACTCATATGCAACCACTTTCTCATTCTGCATCAAGACTCCTCCTAATCCTTCCCCTGAAGCATCTATTATAACTATAAAGTGCCCATTAGGATCTGGTATGGTCAGGATAGGAGCAGTTGTGAGCTTTTCCTTTAACACTTGGAAAGCTTTCTCACACCTTTCTATCCATTCAAATTTCTTACCCTTCTTTTGTAGTGCAGTAATTGGTGCTTCTATGTTTGAGAAACCTCCCACAAACTTTCTATAAGAACATACAAGTCCCATAAAACTTCTATCTTCTATCACACTCTGTGGTGTAGGTCATTCCATTATTACTTTTATCTTCTCGGGATCAACTGCAATCCCTTCTACTGAGATCACATGACCAAGGTGGTGCACTTTATCTTGAAAGAATGTACACTTAGATAATTTACCATAAATCTTTCTCTCTCTCAAACACTGCAAAACAATCCTCAAATGCCTTTCATGCTCTTCCATTGATTTAGAGTATATCAAAATGCAATCAAGGAAGATCAACACAAAATCATCTAAGCAATCTCTGAAAATTCTATTCATCAAATTCATGAAAGCTGTTGGAGCATTAGTCAACCCAAATGGTTCTACTGTGAACTCGTAGTGACCATATCGAGTCCTAAAAGTTGTTTTAGAGATGTCCCCATCCTTAATTTGCAATTGGTGATAGCTAGATCTAAGGTCTATCTTCAAGAACACTATTGCTTTCATCTGATCAAAGAGCTCATCTATTCTTGGAAGTGGATACTTGTTCTTTATAGTAGCTTTGTTAAGAATCCTATAATCAATACATAATCTCAAATTACCATCCTTCTTTACATAGATAACCAGTGTGCCTCATGGTGACACACTACGTCTAATGAACCCTTGATTTAGCAACTCCTGCAATTGTGCCTTAAGCTCATAAAATTCTATAGTAGTCATTCTATAGGGTGCCTTAGATTGCAGCTCAGTCCCTGGTAGCAAATCAATTAACAAGTCAATTTCTCTCTTTGGTGGTAACTCTGTCAACTCTACAGGGAATACATCTCTGAAATATCTTAAGATTGGATAGTCATTGAACACTGGTTCTTCTTTGTCAAGGTCCTTTACTTGGACAACATAAATGGCACATCCTTTCCTCTTGGCTTTCTTTAATTGCATAGCCAAGATTTGTCTAAGCTCTAAAGGTCTCTTAGATCCATTAATTTCTACTTGATTCCCTAGGTCATCCAAACATCTAACAACCTTGTCTTCATAGTTTACTAGAGACTTATGCTTATTTAACCAGTTTGATTCCTAGAATTACATCATAAGAGCCTAAAGGTGCTACATACAGATTTACTTATGTCTGAAAACTAGGAAGCTCTAACTCATTGCATGCTAGACATGAGTCTACCCTCTTTTCTACACTATTGCCATATTGTACCATCCAAGAGTTTTAAATATGTCCAGGTCTAATAGATAATTTAGATACTACTCTAGGATCTACAAAACATTTTGTGGCACCAGTATCAGTTAAAATAGAAACAAATAGTCCATAGAGCTTTCCTTGGAACTGAATAGGTGCTGCTTGAAACTCTGCTTGTCGATTATCCACTGCGGCATGAATCTGATGCTGCGGTGCTCCTTGCTGATTCTTGTTTCCTCTTTTATGTGGACATGTATTTGTATAATGCTCTCCTCCACAGTTGTAACATCCACCCTTAGGTACTTTTGGTCCTTGAACTCTTTCCCTCTAATTGTGGTTTATGTTGTTATGGCCACCTCTTTTGTTTCTACCATTTCCATACTGAGAATTATTAGCTCTCTTTAGATTCCTGATCTTTCTATTATTGCCTTGGTTGTTATTCTTTTAATAGTTTTTCTAATTATTCTGTGGTTTCTTATTTTAAAACTTGGCATCTCTTTGCTTATGGTAATTGGTTGTCTACTACAACCTCTGCTCTTGTTTTATTGCTTTCTCAAAGGTGGCATCCATAGTGAGTGGGTTATGAATGTCTACCTCAACTCCAATCTGTGGCCTCAATCCCAAAATAAACTTTCTGATCTGAAATTTCTCATCTGTCTGATACTATGGAACATACTTACGTAGATGAGAAAACCTTCCCAACAACTGGTTACAAGCATACCTCCTTGAATCAAATTATGAAACTCTGTCATCTTCTTGTCAAAGAATAACTGTGGTAACCATCTTTTTCTAAATAGTTGCAAGAAAATATCTGAAGTTATTTCACCAAGTAACAACTTCTTATCTACCTTCTCACTATCCTACCATGTTGTTGCTTCACCAGTCAATTGATAAGATCCCCACATTACCTTCATGTGATCTAAAAGGTTTCAGAGTCCAAAGTATTTCTCCATTTCTATTATCAAGGATTGAGCTCCATCTCCAATTGTCATTCCATCAAATTTTGGCAGTGATACTTTCTTGAGGTGTTTCCCCAATTCTTCCGCTATCTTTGCCTGATTATTAGCAATAGATTCAACATCAAGAACTGGAACTTCTATCCTTGGGTTCTCATTTTGTACCTCAACCCTTGGGTTTTCATTAACATTCTGACCTCTAGGAATTCCTGTGATCTCTTGCTCAAGAATATTCATCCTCATGTCTTGTCTGGTCAAGAGATCAAGAATATGGTCAAATCTTCCATCTTGGTCATTACTAGCATCTCCACGATCTCCAGTAGTTTGATCACCATGAGCACCTCCACATGCAACTCCACATGATCCTCTACCTCCACTACCTCCTGCTCCATCACCACGATCAGTGTTTCTAGTATCCATGATGGATAATCTGTATCAAGTTCCCAACATTAGCACAATAGTCCCAAAAACAAAGGCCCTAGTGTTAAACCTAGAGCTCTGATACCAAATGTAAAGCCTCTCAAGTCATGTAAAAGACATTAAACCAACTCAAAAGTAAATGAAGTAAATAATCCACTTAAATACAACATTGCAATAACCAAAAATAAAAAGATGTAAATATTCCACTTAGATACAACATTCAAAGGCAAAAGGTGTAATTAATCTGCTTAATCACAATATCTCAAATAAAAGATAATCTCATAAATATGAATCTCAATTTCATTAAATCTTACATAATCACATGCTTAATACATGTAACAAGCACTATAAAATAATATACATAAATCTATTGGCAAGCATACCATAATACATCTAATATAGGGTACAATAAACATGTACAATAATAATAAATAAATCAATACACTCTTTAGTCACATGAACCAAGTGGTCCACCCCCTGTAAGCTGAGAGACGGGAACATGGCCCAGGTGCTTTTCCACCCAACCATGAAGTATTTACACTTCCCTGGATCCCTTCATGAAATGAAGGAAACCCAACCCTACATGAAATGTCTAGCTACCTGGTAACAACTGGCAGAAGGGAACACCCGATGCAATCCTGATGTTTGAATGTGCAAGTCTAATAATGAAATCAAATTGTCTCACAACAGGATGTGGGAGAGATATCAATAAATAAGTTGGCTAGATAATAAACATCTATTTCAATGTCATTCTGATTAGATCTAATCATTTATAAGTAACTTGGTTCAATTCCTGAAAAGAGGAAAAGCCATCTCTGATTATCCACATTCAGCATCCTAGTCCCAAAAGTAACCCAATAACATTCCTAGATGAAAAATCTACTTGTTTTCCCAAGAAGCAAGAAATAAATAATAAAACAAAGTCAAATTCACCAATAAATCATTGAAATTCGCTTTTCCCAAATAACATTCAAGGAATTACACTTTTCCAATCAAATCATTCATCTTTGCTTACACAATTGTACTCATAAGTACATCAAATAGATATATTATCTAATCCAAAATTTGATCAAAATCTTCATACAAAATTCATTCTAAATTATAATTTCATCTTGTTGTCATAACAGTGACAGGAAGTCTAAAACAATAAAAATAGTCCTCCTGTTGCAACTACGACAGGAGCTATTGCAGAAATAAAATGATGTACAGAGAACAAAATTAAATCATTTTTCAGCAATTAACAATATTATAAAATTAATAGGATCAATCTCTATTGTCTCTGGTATAAGTCGTCATACAGATTTAACAAGTTTAAAAGAGCTACAGGAACAACTTATTTAGCTACATGAAAATCTTATAAACTACTACAAGAATTTATAAAGTTTGCAGTCATGGTAGGTAGTTACAAGATCTGATTTCTCAGTCCACAGAGATAACAATGGATTGACTATAGCCAAATAATACTGAAATGAAGCTATAGGAACATAAGTTTTGTCTATTTTAAGAGGTGGATTTTATCACAAAGAAGTCGATTTGCTAATCTAACATTGATTTCAGCCAACAAAAGAAGAATACAGTCATAATAAAGATCTAACAGGGAATTTCCTACAGGAAATTGGAGGTTTAAATATAGCTTTCAATCAATTTACTATTAAGATCTGCAAACAATGCCATACTCAGGCATAGTATAGAGGTAATCACCAAGTTAAAGTAGTCAAACTAGAAAGGTGGGTCTTATGTAAAAAAAAGAAAACCATCTTCAGCCAAGATAAAGATTTAGGCGACAACAAGAACTAAAGGGATAGGTTTATACAAGATCATCCAAGAAGTAGCCAAATAGGCACAAAATGGACGGCAGCCAGAATAGGGGTCGACAACCAAAGAAAAATAAGGGCGGCCAGCATAAAACTAGATGGCCAGAAAAGTAGATAACGGCCTGAAGTAAAGAATGCAGCTAGAAATAAGGAGAAAACAACCATGTGAGCAAGTTGATTTGGAGGTAGAAGCAGTGGAAGGAAGAAAGGTAAGTTGTCCATCAAGAATTATGGAAAAACGATAGTTAAGAATTACAAAACAACACCAGTAAGACACAAGCAAATTTCTTATGTTCTCCTATCATTTTAACTGACTTTTAAATCATTGCAAATAATTTTAAGAAGAAAACATGGAAGAATTTTGATAGTCCAAGATGAGTTTGTGGTTGTTGTTGCCACCTTACTCTTTCTCCTATCTCGGCCTGAAGTTCTCTCTTTCTTCCATGCTACCATTGTTTAGAAAAATAACTTCCTTTTGTTGCAAAAATGTAGATGTGTTTCTGTTGAGCAATCTCCCTTCTTTATTAAAAATTTCCTACTATTATTTTTGGCGATCAAGAATTAGGTTTTTGGATCTGAAAATCATTTTTAGTTTGCATGAATAATTCAACCAATCAAAAAGGCTCATAATTCTCTTGAAAATAAATAATAACTAATTTAATTAGCTTACTGTCATGTAAATGATAGTAACCAATCTTTTCTTTATCAAAACTTTAAATATAATAATGCTATTTTTAATATTATTTAACTATTTTAAATAAACATAATTACTTTAAATAATCAAGAAGTGAAATATAATATATATATATAAATATATATATATATATACATCTATTATAATTTGATATAATTATTTAATCTAATGAACATATTGTCTTCCAAACATCTATAATTATGTAAATAAAGACACTATTTATTATTTAATTTAAAATACAATCATATATATTTCTTTATTTAAATATAATATACCATTCAAACATAATTTGAAAAGACATTAAATTTAAGTAATCACATCATGCATTCAAAAATGATTAATAACCACTCATTAATCTAATTAAAGCCATTCAATAATGCATATGCAACTACGTAATGTGTGTGATTGCATCAGGGTAATCCATCCATCAGTTCTTGCCAAGTGGCTAGAACACCTCTACCTCAACCATGCTCTCATCTTCGACGAGTACCTGCATCCATGTGCACTCAACTCGACGTCAATAGGTTACTGTCTCCAAAAACATACCTGAGACAAATCATTGTAATCATGTCCACAATATTTAACATTTAAAATAGTTTCCAATTTTCATCAATATATCCCCTAATAATTACCTTCACTCATGCAAAATTACTTAAGGCAAAAGTCAATCACAATAATTGTTAATCTAGAATATTTATATTTTTCATAAAAACAAGACATGAGATCCTTCCCCACTTGGAAGAAACATTGTCCTGATGTCTTATTAAACATCAAAACAATAAAGTGTCCATCAACCACCAATAAAGTATCAAGGTGTCATAAAACAATAACATCAACTCAAAGTATCAAAGGATCATAACAACAACTCAAAGTATCAAAGCAATAATTGAAGTTAAAGTATCATAATCCATGCATGAATAAGATATCTATGCTATATCCTTAAATGAGGAAAAGATCTATCAATCTCCTCTGCATCCTCCCATGTGGCACTATCCTCTAAATACTGATCCCATTGGACCTTATATTTCTCCACATATCTGCTACGCAACTTAATATTGCACTTCCCTAAAATTTGAGTGGGCTCCACCAGCACCACTTCTAGATCCTGAACCTGTAAAGCACACCAATCAAGAATATGTGATGTGTTAGGATGATAAATCTTAAGTAAAGACACATGAAAAATATTATGGATTATGGCAAGTGCAAGTGGTAGCGTAAGTCTATAAGCTATAGGGTTAATCACTTCCAGAACTTCGAATAGTCCTACAAAACAAGGAGCAAGTTTGGACACTTTGCTAAATGACACTGAACTCTTATGAGGTCTAACCCTCAAAAAGACTTTGTCACCAACGGAAAATTGTCTAGGAGTTCTATTCTTATTTACATAACTCCTTTGAAGATCTGAAGCTTGCTTCAACTTCTCCTTCATCAACTTCATCTGATCATCCATTTCTCTTAACATTTCAGGACCAATCACAATTCTATCCTCCACCTTATCCCAACAGATAAGTGTTTGACACCTACACCCATAAAGACTTCGAAAGGTGCCATTCCCAAAGATGCATGGTATGAATTGTTGTATGCAAGATCTAACAATCAAAGATACTCCTCCCATTTATACTATTGATCCATACAATACATTCTAAGAAGGTCTTTCCAACTTCATTGACTCTTTCTATTTGACCATCCATTTGAGGATGATACACCAAACTAAAATTGAACTTTGTACCCAAAGCTGCATTAAGAGTTGTCAAAAATCTAGATCTCATGTGAGTGTCTCAATCTGAAATGATCATCTTAGGCACTCCATGCAATCAAAAAATCTCCTGAACAAACTTCTTAGCTAAGACCATAGAACCATCAGAAAGATTCCCTGGAATAAAATGTGCTACCTTTGTCAACTTATCCACAACCACTAAGATGAAATCATGCCTATTCTTAGACATAGGTAACCCTTGAATAAAATCCATGCTTATCACTTGCCACTTGTGCTCAGGAATGTTGTGCAAATACAACAATCCTGCTAGATGCACATGCTCTGCCTTGACTCTTTGACATTCCAAACATCAAGCCACAAATTCCATCACATCCTTCTTAAGTCTAGGCCAAAAGTATAAAGGTTTGAAACCTTTGACTATATTTGTCACTCTAGGGTGACCTGAATAAAGTGCATTGTGAATCTCTTCAAGCACTAACTTCCTCAACTGTCCTGAGTTAGTAATATACATCCTTCCCTGAAATCTCAAAAGTCCATCTCATTCGATAACATAACCATCAAACCTGTGATCTAAGGGGTCTACTTCCAAAGCTTGTTTTACTCTTTCATAATGCTCATCCCCTTGAATATTCTGAATCACTTTCTGTTTCAAATTGGATCTGATGGTAAGAATGGTAGCCAAATGTCTTCTCCTACTAAGAGCATCTACTACTCTATTCTCCTTTCCTTTTATATACTCAATTCCAAAGTCATACTCACTAAGGAATTCTAACCATCTTCTCTATCATGCATTAAGGTTAGGTTGAGTGAATATATACTTGAGCCCTAAATGATCTATCTTTAACTTGAAGGGCTTACCTAGAAGATAATGCCTCCACATCTAAAGTGCATGAACTATGGCAGCTAACTCAAGATCATGCGGTGCATAGTTGAACTCATGTTGCTTTAACTTTCTTGACTCATATGTAGCCACTTGCTCATTCTGCATCAAGACTCCTCCTAATCCTTCCCCTGAAGCATCTATTATAACTATAAAGTGCCCATTCGGATCTAGTATGGTTAGGATAGGAGCAGTTGTGAGCTTTTCCTTTAACACTTGGAAAGCTTGCTCACACCTTTCTGTCCATTCAAATTTATTACCCTTCTTTTGTAGTGTGATAATCAATGCTACTATGGTTGAGAAACCTCCCACAAACTTTCTATAATAACTTGAAAGTCCCATAAAACTTTTGACTTTTGTCACACTCTACGGTGCAGGCCATTCCATTATTGCTTTTATCTTCTTAGGATCAACTACAATCCCTTCTACTGAGATCACATGACCAAGGTAGTACACATTATCTTGAAAGAATGTACACTTAGATAATTTACCATAAAGATTTCTCTCTCTCAAATGCTGCAAAAAAATCCTCAAATGCCTTTCATGCTCTTCCATTGATTTAGAGTATATCAAAATGTCATCAAGGAAGATCAACACAAAATCATCTAAGCAATCTCTAAAAATCTTATTCATCAAATTCATGAAATCTGCTGGAGCATTAGTCAACCCAAATGGTACTACTGTGAACTCGTAGTGACCATATCGAGTCCTAAAAGTTGTTTTAGAGATGTCCTCATCCTTAATCCACAATTGGTGATAGCCGAATCTAAGGTCTATCTTCAAGAACACTGTTGCTCCTTTCAACTGATCAAAGAGCTCATCTATTCTTGGAAGTGGATACTTGTTCTTTATAGTAGCTTTGTTAAGCATCCTATAATCAATACATAATCGTAAAGTACCATCCTTCTTCTTTACAAATATAATCGGTGCGCCCCATGGTGACACACTAGGTCTAATGAACCCTTGATTTAGTAACTCCTACAATTGTGCCTTAAGCTCATACAATTCTGTAGTAGTCATTCTATAGGCTGCATTGGATTGTGGCTCAATCCCTGGTAGCAAATTAATTGAGAAGTCAAATTCTCTCTTCAGTGGTAACTCTATCAACTCTACAAGGAATACATCTCTAAAATCTCTTAGGATTGGATAGTCAATTAACACTGGTTCTTCTTTTTCAATGTCCTTTACTTGGACAACATAAATGGCACATCCTTTCCTCTTGGATTTCTTCAACTACATAGTCAAGATTTGTCTAAGCTCTAAAGGTCTCTTAGATCCATTATTTTTCACTTGATTCTGTAATGCCCCGTCATGTAACCCTAGAGAGTTAGGCTAACAAAGCAAAATTCTAGGAATATTTTTTTTTTTTTGAAAGCAAAATAGTGCAAAACATAAACCAATTATACCTTAATACACAACATAAAGGAAATTGCTCTTCTAACAACTCTAGGGAAACACAACTGCATTAGTGAATAGAAAATTAAAACCACACAAGTGAAATACATTATACTTCTTTTACAGATAAGATCAACTTTTACATTAGCAAGATAGATAATATACAAAGTTACAATACAAGGTTACAAGACCGAACGTGTCGGTTTACAACTAAATAAATAAGAAGGCATACAACAACTCTGAAGGAGGAAAGCAAACTGGTACTGGAACACCTCTGCACAGAACTCGAACTGCATCTCTGAAAGGACCAATGGATAGCTCTACCTCCCAACCATGTGGTACCCTGAGGTCCACCCCTCCGAGCTAGGAGATAAAGACGAGGATTCCACTAAGCCAAGAAACAACATAAAAAAAATAAAAGAACGATAACTGACTTGACACAACCGACCATATTATCAAGCTGCACAAGACAAGACATCACTCCAGAGGTACTACCAAGAAATAACAGAACTGCATAAGGAGAGTGTCATCGCATGGTCCTAACATGGGTTACCCAAGCTATCTATCCCCAGAAGCCGGCCCCCATCTATGGTTACCCTGGCAGCCTCTCTCTAGGCGCCGGCCCCATAGGGTGACACATGCGGAGCCGACAGGTCCTCTCATGGAGACAAGGAGGTCGGCCTTGCCAACCAGGCCTTCTCATCCCATCCTTAGCCTGTGAGAGCACTCAAGGCATGGGTGAGGTCTCTTACTTATCTTGTTAAGTGTTTTAATACCCCAACCCTCTTGATTAAGTTATTAAGTTTTCCACATGATTACAACTTCCATGGGGTTACCCAGGTGACCTCTCACTAGGCACCGGCCCCACCACGAAAGCCACTCCCTTAGCATTCTCTGACCAATCATACATACCACAACATGTAGGGGAAGGTCACCAAACAGATCCAAGCCAAAACTTACGCCATTCACTAGGCCACAACAACACATCCATATAATCTTTTCAAAATTGAAGCAACACCAACAAGAACTAAGTACTGTACTCAAACGACCATTCCCCAATCAATACAAGATGTGAAAATCTAGAAAACCCAATGCCATAATTCGAACCAAGGCCAAGAACTATTCCTCTGGAGTTAGGTGCACAGACACTATATCACAAGAAGTTCCTTAACCAAAATGGAAGCCAAGGTTTAACACTTGACACCCGATTACAACTGGAGAACCAAACTAAGACTAATTGCAACATTCTTCCATGCATATACAACCAGGACCTCCATACATGGACAAGAGACATAAACTATAACATTAACTGAAATTAAACCATAATCAAATAAGGTCAACACTTCCACAATAACAACAAGTGGCCATGACATCACACAAGATTCCTACTTCACAACAAACCAACATAGATCAAACTCCACCCCAAGGTAATATAATACTCCAATACAAACATAAGATAAGGCCAAGAGAAGGTAGAGCAAGGGGGTTCAATGGTCTCCTAAACCAAACAAGAATTCAACTTACACCAAGTGTCACGAATAGCAAAACTTTAAGACTTCAAGAAATAAGGCAAGAAATGTTAACCATAACCGAACCTCCTTACTTAACAAAAGTCAAGGAGAGCTCATAAAACAATTTCCATTAACAACACCATCCCAAGTTAAATGCACTCCAATTTCCCGTAATAAAGACAAACACAACTCCTTGTATTTTCCAATTTAAAAGTATCTAATTGAAGAAAATACATATACAATGATAACCACCATTTACGAAGCACGGAAAAGAACTAAGCCTAAACAACCAAATTAATATTTAACAAGGTAATTGCTACCCAAGCACGATGTTGTTACCTCACGAACACAAACATTAATACAATTTACTCTAAACCTTCCAAGAACAATTACAATTATAAAACACAACTTTTCATCGACATGTTTATAATTTTCTAATAAGGAAAACATCTAAATACGATATCTTTCTATAAGCATAAACTCCCAATCATTTTACACACACTAATTCTAGCGAACTACTCTAATTTATAAATCTCGGTATTTCATGATAGTAAAACTTCCACTGCATTTACCAACTACCAAAACAATAGTATAATATCTTCCTATGAGCAAGGATTGCATTGGCAAACTACAATCTACCATTCTTTATAAAATCAGAACAATATATTTCTTTTCATAGACCTAATTTACTATCAACAAAATATCCTTTCCAAAACAACCTTATAGACCTTTATACTCCCCTATGAGCAAAGAATACCATTAGCCTTATCACTATCAATTTCTAACTTTAAAACCAAAACTTAATTCCTAAAAGGACAAATTTCCCAGAGTCACATTATGCTAGAACCAGCTTACCATAGTGTGAGGCAACGAAAATAATCATGAAGATCAAATGCTATTACTATGTTTATTACGCTAGGGCTAACCGACTACATTGTAACTTATCGCACACTAGAGCTCTTACTTATTATAAAAAAAAAACAATGCATAGAGATAAGTCATATTTCTATCTCGAATAAAATGAATATCTATCCATCATTTCACAATTCTATAACCCAAGTATTTCCTTAGCCTATCAATATTTCACTTACCACTCAAAATATTGAATTTCTAATTATTGAGATACCATATAAAATTACCAATGACGATTCCAAACCAAACACTAAAATAAGTACATCTTTCCCATTAACATCCAACATATAATACACTACTAGGAGAAAAATTAACAATAATTGTGAGGGTAAAATGTCGAATCAATCAAATGAATTAAATAAGACCCAAACATCAACAGAATAGAGAAACAAATAAGATTCAAATGAACAAAGCAATGAACAAACACAGCAAACCTCTTCCGTTTCGAAACTTCTGTTGTTCGCCTATCACGAATCGTCCTTTCGCAGATGAGATGAGCCCTCAGAGAGTGCAATCTTTTAAAGCTGTTTGAGGAAGTCGATTGTGAACGGCTATGGTGTGATATGCAATGAAGGTGAGCTCCAATGCAACAATGGTGATCTCAAGCTTGTATATGACAAAAGGGTGCCAAAGGTGCGCTAGTGATATTTCTGCAGAGTAACGATGTCAAAAGCCTGGATGATTAGAATGGAGGGATGAAGCTTCATTTATAGACTCGGAGGAATAGGAATCAACGGTTGAGAGGAGATATGAAGATCAACGGTTGAGGATGGTTGAGGAATGTGCAACCAGTGGAAACGTGCCAAGTGTCCCAGCTTCATCATGAAAGGTGGGATGTGACAAAACTGATTAGAGAGTTAACTCCATTGACTGGTCTGTTAACAGAATTGACTGATCAGTTAGAAGAGTGGATTGTGGAACTAACTGGATTGATTGAGGATTTGACTCAACTGACAAGTTAGTTAATAGATTTGATTGATTGGTTAACTGACCTCTGATTGGAGAAGAAATAGGCCATGTGGGTGAGGGAAAATAAGGCAATTAAATATTAAATATATTTAATTACATGTGCAACCTGATGAGGTGGACAAGGTGAGGTGGAAAAGGTGAGGTGTAAAGATGATGTGGAATTTTGAATTTAGAACTTTAGGATAGAGGAATTAGGCTTAATTAAATAATTTATGATTATTTAATTGTGAAGGACAAATAGAAGAATTTTAATTAAATAAATAGAATTTATTTAATTATGGGATAATGAATCGATTAAATAAATTTGGAATATTTATTTAATTAATAGAAGAATGGAATAAATATTTAGAATATTTATTTAGGATGAATCGTGTCATTTTTAGGCGTATACATTTTGCCCCTCTTTGATGCAATGCAGTTTACAGCGTTGCTTCAAAGAATTTGATAGTCTGAATGATGATACATGCCCCAGTTTGCCCCTGGTACAAGTTTAACGACAGGATGCCCCCTCGGGAGATTGGACGGGAAAAACGGTGAAAGTTTTGGAGACGGACGATCTCACGACGAAGAAGGGGTGAGGATAGGTTGGAGGAAAAGGGACACGGTCAGGGATGCGAGAAGAAAATGGGAGGAAAAACGGACACAGGAAGTAGTCACAGTCATCACCTAGCCAGAAGTAGGGTTTGGAGGCTATAAATAGGAGCTAGGTCCACAAGAATAGTCATTTGCACACTTGGTTGATCTGGATTGGAGAAAGAGAGCTCAGAGCAAACTTGGAGCAGCATGGCAGCCAGAGCAGCAGATATTCCACGAGAGGAGCACCGATTCGAGCGAGTCCGACGATTCGGGCGGCCAGCAGAGGCAGGACCCCTGGTATGTGCTTCGAAAAATTTCTCCTAGGGTCGAGTTTAGGCGTCATAAATGCATGTAGAAAATAGGTGAAATAGATGCACCGAAACGCAGAACGGCGCATATGCCTCGCGAAGCTGCGCTTTTGTAATTTCACGGCGCATATGTCGATTTCGGCGGTGCATGCGTGAAAGCTGCGCTTTTGTGCATTCAAGCTGCGCTTTTGTAATTTGGCGGCGCTTTTGTATTTTCGCCGTGCCTACATGAAATGTAGCAGTGCATTTGATAAAGCTGTGCATATGTCAATTCTTGCAGCGCATCCGTAATTTCGCGGTGCATATGTGGAGTTCTGTGGCGCATGTGTTAGAACGGCGCATACGTGCACTGTAGCGGCGCATACGCATTTTTGCGGCGCATATGCTGATTATTGCGGCGCATATACCAGAAATGGTGCTTTTACCACCTGTAGTGGCGCATTTGCTTGGGATGGCAAATTACTTAGCCAAATTGATTCGATTAGCGTCCTGTTTGACACAGGAATCGATGAGCTATCTCCGAGATTGCAGGAATCTAGTCAAGAGATGTAGTGTGCTGTTTTGATCAATTTGAAATGCTAAGTTTAGTTGATATAGTTCAGTAGATATGTTGAGTATGGTATATGCGGCTTGAGACTGACGCCTTGCTTTGCGTGCTTGCAGGAGGAGATACGAGAGACGCTGCAGTCGAGGGAGATGTTCCCTATGCCGTTATTTCAGAGATACATGCTGACGGAGGCTGACAGAGTGGCGCTTGGTGCCATGGGTTTAGATTACGTTTGCTTCATGCCCGAGGTGCGGGCGAATAGAGGACTACTGACAGCTACCGTGGAGAGATTCCACAGCGAGGACGGGACCTTCCACTTCCCTACTGGAGAGATGACCGTGATGCTGGAGGATGTCTATAGGATACTACACTTGCCCGTAGTAGGCGAGTTAGTGGAGTATGACGCACAGCGGGACGCGGGACTCGCTGAGTGTCAGCGAGTATTTGATGATCCCAAGCTGGTGGGACAGGTCATCCCGTGGCAGGATATCTATGACTGTTACGACTACTTCCCTGGGATAGTTGCTGGACTGATTGGGGGCGTTGTATGCCCGGACAGGAGATCGCACGGGTTCCCCATTGGATGGGGCAAGATCATGGAGCGGATGCTGACTGAGGGCACCCGATATGCGTGGGGACCCTGCGTGCTAGCCCACCTATATCACGACATGCATCAGGTGGTGTACCACCGCAGCACGAGTCTATCGGCTGGGGTGTTGCTGTTACAGTTTTGGCTGTGGGAGCACATAGCGGTGACCAGGCTGATGTGCGTCTTTGCTAGGCAGCGAGGAGAGCCATACAGCTATGGCTATGCAGGACTGATTTCCCAGCATAGGCTGGGGAAGCTAGAGTACTGGTGGCATACTTTGGATGGGGTAGATGTGGTCGTCTGGCGGCCATATCTGGATTGCGAGCCCTGGGATGACGAGGGAGATGAGCTACCCTACTGCTTCTAGACCAGGTGGTTGATAGGCCGGACACGGCACATACTGGAGAGGCAGATGGTGGGCCGAGTGCTGAGACAGTTCGGCAGGAGACAGGGCATGCCACAGGGACAGGCCATGTTTGCACGGACACATGCAGAGAGGGTCAGATGGGGGCCGATGGCTTCTTACGAGGAGGCCCTGGCAGAGTTCCAGTAGTTGCCATATGTGGCATGGGACATGCGGAGAGAGATAGCAGATGCGGGGGTCACACAGGAGTACGAGGACTGGATCACTGCACATTTTTTCCTGAGATATTCAGGACCCGGTATGCTGGTGCCTCGTATTGATGAGGCAGACTTAGAGGAGGAGGAGGGAGAGGCTGGCCCAGGGTGGAGGGGCGCTAGAGGAGGACGAGGACGATGGGGTGGCCGAGCTACAGAGAGGCCGAGGCAGCGGAGGAGGATAGATCAGGCTGGGCAGGCAGTGCCAGGACAGGGAGAGGTACAGCAGCAGGTACAGATGCCACCACCCCAGCAGGTACCACAGCAGTAGGTACCATAGCAGCAAGTGCCGCAGTAGCAGGTGCCACAGCAGCAAGTGCCCTAGCAGCAGGGGCTAGGACAGGTAGAGGCAGCACAGGGGCCAGTGCAGGGTGAGGCTCATGAGAGGACCATAGCCAGCCTGAGGGGACAGGTGCGAGAGCTGCAGGCATAGCTGAGGAGAGTGGAGAGGAGGCGAGACACAGATGCAGCGGTGATTGCTGGTTTGACTCGCGAGAGGGACATGGCGGATGCACGGGTACGTCTTATCCGTGTAGAGCGGGATACTGCTGTGGCCGCTATGGGTACAGACGCAGCTAGCTCTTTTCTGGTTGGGCAGGTGTAGCAGGCACAGGCACAGGTAGGCCAGTTGCAGACGCAGTTGGCACAAGCGCAGACAGACCTAGCCAGAGCGCAGTCACAGGCTCAGTACTACCGAGGCTTTACCATGGTGCCGTGGCGTCGAGCCAAAGGGCAGGGAGTTTCAGGAGTCAGTCTGGGGTGGCCCACAGAGCAGGTCCTTCACAGTCAGGGGCGTCCGTGATGGGACCCCAGCAGTCAGGAGCCGGTAGCGGGGGCCCACAGCAGTAGGGGTAGACACATACCAGACTATGTACATTTTGGGACATGTATCACCGTCCATTTGGACGTACATTGTATATGACACTTTGATTTTGAGAGAGATGGTGATATTGTACATTTGGACCTCTTTTATATGATAGTATATATGATGATGCAGCTTTGTGTATCTATTGCACGTGTTATGAGATGATGATTTACTTCTACTGCATGATGTGATCTATTGCATAGTTAGATGGTCTATCTGATGCTATATGAGAAATATTTTGATATGCTGCTATATGATTTCTATATGACTTGACAAATGAATGCAAAAATGATTTCTATGTGATGATGCAAATGTATGTATATGAAACATGATGTCTATGTTATGATGTAACTGTATATGTGATGTCTATATGATCTAATGCAAATGTATGCACATGTGATATGGTTTCTACGTGATGATGCAAATGTAGATATATGAGATACTACTGGATGTTTAAATGGTGTAATGCTTTGAATGTATGCAGTTGTAACATGAGTACTATGTGGTGATGCAGTATAGATATATGATGCACGTGGATATGTTTTTTTTTTTTTATTTTCTGTGCTTTTGAGATGTATGCAGTTGTATTGGTGACCTAATGCATTGGATGGTGGACTTGACTAACCTAAACATGTGCATGACTAGTCCTATGAATGATGTGATATGCTCCTATATGCCTTGTATTTGTGATGTCCAAATGTACTCTATCGACACAAGAATGACATGATGGATAGAAGAATGGTTGTGATAAAATGACCTAGTAACTTTACTTGATATTGTTACTCTACATAGTTGGGATAATGAGGATTGTATGGGATACAGATGCATGGATGTGTATATGGATATAGGATGGATGCTTTGCTTTTAGATTGCTTTATTTCATCATTGGGCATTTTGTTTTTGGTACTTTTCTGAAATGTTGTAAGTGAATACAAGCATCGAGGTATAATTGAACCGAGATGACCTGAGTACCGCTTACATGGATTGTGATTTAGCAAGTTAATACAAGCATCTAGTCAAAATTGAATCTAGATGACCTGAGTACTTCTTGCGTTTCAACAAGCAAGGATTGCCCCTGTTCCTGCAAGACATTTGATGTCCTCGATGATCTTTTGCCGATCATGTCCTTAGACAAGGCTTCACATTACTAAAGTTTAATCCACAAACAACAAACAAAGAAAGTAATCATGCCCCCATCATAGCATCTCTAGCTTTTGGCATCCTTGAGTAGCATAGGAAGGTATGATAGCAAAAATCAAGACTCTGTAACTTAACCCTAGGTTCCAATCTACAAAGCATATTTGCATTGATATGTGTTTATTTCTTGCCTTAATTTGCATAAAATCATTTAGAAGACCTTGGGTATTTGCTTTGCATTGGATAGGTTAAGATGCTCATAGTCAAGATTTCTGCTTGAAGCGCGGGTGTTTGCTTGCATTTGCTTACTGGATGAGAAGGTTGCACAATCCTTATTGAGAAGACTGACCCTAAGGGATTGACCTAGTGCCTCGGGGGCTCATTGCTAAATGGCCTTGCCTACGTGACGACGCAGAGGCAACGTAGTTCAGGGTAAACCCTAATGGACCATGGATGGACTAGAAGAAAGACGACAAGAATGAAGACAAGAAAGGAGACGAATGGGACCTTGGGAGAGATGGAAGCCTCGAGGGCGCATTAGAATAATGGCCTTGCCTACATGACGGCGCAGAGGCGACGTAGTTCACAGACTTGGACCATAGACACTAATGAGAGACACTACGCTAGGCTCACACTGAGGAGACGGTATGGGACAAAACCTTGGTCGACAAGGCCACAAGGTGAGTATCAAGCCATGATAGGTAACTGTCAAGTGTTTATTGTGGGATGGATACGGGTCAAATGGGGAAAATAGAGGGAGAATGGGCTCAAGGTGATTGGATTCCCAAAGATGGAGAATGTGGTTTGTCACAAGTAATGCCTGTTTACCCGGTTTTCATCACTTGTTTTTATTTGCACGAGAAGCTAGAAAGTAACATGACGCCTGATTGCCAAGTTTTCCTCATGATACCTATCCAAGGCGCCTGTTTGCCAGGTTTTCACCAAAGGACGATTTTTTTTTTGTATGCTTTCTATTTTTTTCTAATTTTTTTGCATGTTCTCTTTGTAACTTTTTTGACTTTTTTGATTTCTTTATTTTTTTGACTTTATTGTGCCCCCTTGCATTGGGGTTCTCTTAGGTATAGAACCGGCGAAGGTGCATGCTGTTGATTGGATCATCAAGCAACTCACCTTCTGATGTGGCCAACTGATATGCCCCCGATCCGTAAGCCGCTACAATTACATAGGGTCCAAGCCAGTTAGGCTCGAACTTACCTTTCTTTTCTCTGTCCTGCTGATTGCGAGGGTTCTCTTTTAGGACGAGGTCCCCAACCTTGAAGCATCGTGGTCTAACCTTGTGGTTGTAGCTTCTTGACATCATCTGTTGATAGGCTTTGAGATGGTCAAAAGCTTTCTGGCGCCTTTCCTCTAGCAGTTCTAGCTCTTGTAGTCTGGAGACTCTGTACTCTTCGTCTGATATGAGACCTTTCAACGACACCCGAAAGGATGGGAGTTCGACCTCAATGGGAAGGATGGCTTCGAAACCATAGATGAGGGCGTAGGGTGTAGCACCTGTGGGAGTGCGTATGCTGGTTCTATAGGCCCACAGAGCGGGATTGAGTTGGACGTGCCAATTGCAACCAGCGTAATTGACAGTCTTCTTTAGGATTTTCAGAATGGTTTTGTTCGATGCCTCAGCTTGGCCATTACCTTGGGGATAGTATGGAGTGGAGAAACGATGTTGGATTTTAAAACGCTCACAAAGTTCCTGGACATCCTGATTTTTGAAGAGTCTCCCGTTATCCGTTATGATGGATGAAGGGATGCCATATCGGCAGATAATGTAATTCAGAATGAAAGAGGAAATTTGCTTTCCTGTGACGGTTGATAAGGGAACGGCTTCAATCCACTTTGTAAAGTACTCAGTGGCGGTTATGATGAATTTATGGCCGTTGGAAGAAGGCGGATGAATCTTTCCCATGAGGTCAAGTCCCCACTGGCAAAAGGGCCAGGGTGTCGTTAGAGGTCTCAACTCCTAAGCAGGTGCATGAATCAGGTTCCCATGTATCTGGCACTGTTTGCACTTTTTGACAAACTGATATGAATCCATTTCCATATTGGGCCAGTAATAACCCAAACGCATGAGTTTCTTAGCTAAGGAAGGACCGCTGGAGTGTGTTCCGCAGATCCCTTCGTGCACGTCTCGCAAGGCAGTTACAGATTCTTCTTATTCTAGACAACGGAGTAAAGTACCATCCAGACCACGTCGGTAAAGGGTATTGGCGATAATGGTGTAACGGGAGGCTTGTCGGATGAAAGTTCATTTTTGGTTGGAAGAGAGGTCCAAAGGAAGGATATTGTCCTTGAGGTAAGTGTAGGTCTTACCGTACCAAGGCGAATCAGATCCTACTAGGTGGCAAATGGAATGGGTTTCAAGGAGATCATAAGCCGGTTGTCAAATTGTTTCTACTAAGAACTCATACCGTGACTCATGTTCAGGTATCTCAAGAAGAGAGGCTATGGTCGCTATTGCATCTGCCGCTTTGTTCTCTATCCTGGGTATTTGCTCAAACGAGATGGTCCCAAAATGTTCTTTGAGGTCGTCGACCATTCGCTTGTATGGGATGAGCTTCTCATCTTTGGTCTGATACTCGTCGTTGACCTGGTTTATGACAAGCTGAGAATCACCGTAGACACATAGTGCTTGGATTTTCCACTTAGTGGCCATCTTGAGACCAATTACCAAGGCTTCATATTCCGCTATATTGTTAGTGCATGGAAATAACAACCTATAGGACTTTGGAATTGTGTCGCCTTGGGAAGTGATAAACAGGATACCTGCCCCCGATCCATGGTTGGTGTACGACCCGTCGAAGTAGAGTTTCCAAGGAGATGTTGACAGAGTGAATAAAGACTCATCGGGGAACTCAAACTGCATTGGTGAAGTGTCCTGTAACGGGGCCTCTGCTAGTTGGTCAGCGATGATTTGCCCCTTGATGGCTTTTCTGTCTACATACTCTATATCATATTCGCTAAGAAGCATAACCCATTTGGCTAGTCGACCTGTGAGAGCTGCTTTGCTGAGAAGATATTTTAGTGGGTCGATCTTGGCAATGAGTTTGACAGGATGTGCCAACATGTAGTGTCGGAGTTTTTGTGAGGCAAAAACCACCGCAAGGCATGAACGTTCCACCTGTGAGTACTGCAACTCGTAGCCCACTAAGGTTCGACTGATGTAGTACACAACTCTTTCCTTGTTCTCATAGTCTTGCTGTGTTAGGAGAGCCCCAAGAGCAGTAGGTGTAGCAGATATGTAGAGAATCAAAGGTTTTCCTTGGATCGGAGGCATGAGTATAGGAGGATTCATGAGGTACTCCTTGAGCTTGTTGAATGCCTCTTCACACTTCTCATCCCATTTAAATGGAACGTTCTTATGTAGGAGATGGCTGAAAGGATGGCACTTGTCTGCCAGCTGTGAGATGAACCTGCGGATGGCCTGTAGCTTGCCCTGTAAGGATCTCAACTGTGTTAGAGTTTTGGGCGGAGGCATGTCCATGATTGCTTTGACCTTGGCCGGGTCTACCTCTATGCTGTTTGCTGACACAATGAAGCCTAGTAGCTTGCCTGATGTGACCCCAAACACACATTTCTTCGGGTTCAGTTTTACTTGGAATTGATCCAATCGTTGGAAGACTTTTTCTAATGTGTCCAGGTGTGAGTCCCTGGTGAGTGATTTTGCCAAGATATCGTCAACATAGTCTTCCATAGTCACATGCATCATGTCATGAAATATAGTTGTCATGGCCCGCTGATATGTAGCACATGCATTTTTCAGCCCAAATGGCATGACATTCTAGCAAAAGGTACCCCATGGACATGTGAAAGCTGTTTTGTGTTGATCCTCAGGTGCTATTTTGATTTGGTTATACCCGGAGAATCCGTCCATGAGTGATAGCATTGTATGTCCTACTGTAAGGTCGACTATGATGTCAATGTTTGGCAACGGAAAGTCATCTTTGCGGCATGCCTTGTTTAAGTCTCGAAAATCATTGCATAGTCAAACTCGGCCATCCGGTTTAGACACTGGCACAATGTTTGATATCCATTCAGGATAGTCTATGGCTCTGATGAACCCCACATCTAGCAATTTCTTGAGTTCTTCCTTGACCAGAAGGGCAATATGAGGATGCATCTTTCTCAGTTTTTGCTTTACGGGCTTCACCCCTGGATCTAATGGTAAGTGATGTAGAATCAGGTTTGGGTCCAAACCTGGCATGTCGGCATATGACCAAGGAAAGCTGCCTCTCTTCTTTTTAAAGAATGGTACAAACCTGGTTTTCTCAGGCGGCATGAGAGATTTTGCAAAGTGGATAATCTTAGGCTGCTCTTCGGTTCCAATGTTCACTGGCTCTGTTGGCTCCACCACGATCTATGACCTTTCTTGATACATATCACTTGGGAGGGTGTCAAGCATTCCATCGTCAGGTGCCACAGTTGGGTTTTCACCTTCAGATATGTCCTTTCTTTTTACTATTTTATGATCTGACACTGCCGTACGGCAATTTTCACCGTCAGATCCCTTTTTGATCTTTATATTTTTGCGACTAGAAGGCTTGGCACCCTCCCCGAAGTAAGCTATAGTATTAAGTTCGATAGCGAAACCGGCTTTATGATCCCCTTGTGGTAAGTGATCTCTAAGTCCCATATAGTCAATGTAGGCATCATCGTTCTGGAACATATCTAATTGGGGGGTTCCTTGCAGATCCCAGTCAATAAGCTCAGGGTGCAAGAGGGGAAGGGAGTCGGATGAAAGACCTGATTCATTGATAGTGTGGATGGAAATACTAGGAGCACAGGTGGGGGTAGTGTTCTGGGTGGTACTTTCCTCCAAGTTGTTTATCGCAATGGAATCAAAACTTTCCTCGAAAGCCATACTCTCAGGGAGGGGCAAATCAGACTCCAGTGGTCTGTCCCGTTGCGTTTGTCTCTCATGGTAAGGGCTAAGAGTTTGGATGGTGTCAACCTCTTTGTCGTCGTAGGAGTGCTCCGTTAGCTCGTCCCACTCATACTCATTGGAATCATCTGAATCTGTGTCACTGTCCACTTGGAGTGTTTGGATTGTCTCCACAAGACAGGCATTTTCCTTGGCTTTACCCTTGCCTTTGTATCCCAAGCCAGTGGTGTTTCTAGCCGAAGAGGAGGAAGAAGGTTGTATAGGTTCAATGATCCCTTCTTTTCTGAGGCCGATAGGGCCTTGTCCTTCATATCCCATCCTATGCAAGATGGTCTCACCTCGTCCATAGAGTTCTGTAGGGAGTCTGGGTGAATCTTGGGGTGTATTTTCTTCTTCGGCATAAAGCCATTGCAAGAGATCTCGCTCCTCTGATTCATCGGATAAGGTCCCCCATTTTACAAAGGGGTTTGCGGGAGTTATAGGAGGAGCAGAGGGCTTTGGAAAATGCCTGGGTTGATGCTTGGGCTGGCCAAAGGAGCGAGGAGACAAGGGCATTTTTGCAAGGTTGAGGCTGTGCTCAATCTGGTATTCCCCCACGCCATTTTCTTTTATGGTGATTTTCATTGGTTTAGGCCATGAGGAGGAAGCTTCAGCAGAATGGTCCTGTTACGGGGTAGGGGAAATGTGGGCTCGATTGTTGGGTATGACACATTCAGGTTTTGCTTGGAAAGAATTGCAGTGTTGGTAGGGATCAGGGTCGCCTTGAATGGTAACCTGCTTGCCGTTGTGCAGGAATTTAATGCACTGATGGTAAGTGGAGGGGACAGCCTTCATGGCATGGATCCATGGTCTCCCTAGTAAGATATTATAGGCAAGCTCTCGATCAAGGACTTGGCACACCACATCTTTGATTACCGGTCCAACTTGAATAGGTAGGACAACCGTGCCTTTTGTGGTTCTCTCTTCCTCGTCGTAGGCCTTTATGGTAATCTTCCTCCGTGGATCAACTGCCTGTTCGGAGAACCCCAATGCAAGGACTAGCTTCAAAGTGCAAATATTCAAACCGGCACCCCCATCAATGAGAACCCTCTTGATGCGGTGCTTGTGTACGAATGCGACAATGTGCAGGGGAGTGTTGTGGGGTTGAGATACGGAAAGGTCATCTTGCTCAGTGAATGATATGGAAGGGGAGGATGTCAGATTACCCACCATGATTTGAAACTTTTCTTGGGCTAAGTTAGTGGGGACAGTAGTTTCCACTAAGGCTTTCTCAAGAATCTCCTTATGAGAAGGAGATAGACGCAAGAGCTCCAATATAGAAATGTGAGCCGGAGTTTTTTGCAATTGGTCGATGACATTATATGGGCTGGAGTTGGACAGAGAAGGTGACGACCTTGGAGGAGTGGTGTTGATCGTGACTCTACCACTGCGGGTAATTATACTACAACCAGTTCTGTTAGGTCCTGGTTGTTGGTTGGGGGATATGACGTTGACTTGCGGAACATGCTCAGAAATGCAGTTAATGGTGTACTCAAAGGGAACGCTTGCATAGTTAGCATTACTCGACCCACTGTTCTGGTTTGGCCTGTTGCGATTGTGGTCATTATTGTTATGGCCATTGGAGTTGTTGCCGTTGTGACCATTGTTGTGGTTGTGACCATTGTTGTTGTTGTGACCGCTGTTGTGATTGTTGTTATACGACCTATTGTGATTTAGAAGAGGATCCCGGTAGGCCACATGAGATTCATTGGAGGTATGCTGTTGTGTTCCTCCCTGATTTTGATCCAGTATATCCTGTATGACATTCTTAAGACAGATGCAATTATTGGTTGTGTGCCCCCTTCCTCGATGATACTCGCAATAGTCTGTGTCCTTCCAATAGGGAGGTTTGACTATAGGCTCATAGTCACTTGTTGGCGGTAGAGAAATTTCATTGTTAGCCAACAACTTTCTGAGGGCCGATTCTTGAGATTCTCCTAATGGTGTGAATTTCCTCCTTGGATTTGAATTGAACCAAGGTCTAGGTTCTCGAGGGGGTGGCTTGTTGAGTGCACCGTTATTTGCTTCTTCCTTAAGAGTGAATATGGGTTGTTGTTTAGGGGTTGCCGCCTTGGCATCCACTACTCCATCGTTGACCACATTCTTGTTCTTGGTCCAAAACTTTGACTTGTCAGTTGTGTAATTGGAAGGAGGTGTGTCCTTGTAGAGCTTGAGAGTTCCTTTAGCGATCATAGCTTTCTCAATGAATAGCCCCATTTCAATGACTTTGGCGAATGAGGTAGGGCATTGTATCTAAATCTGATAGCTAAGATCGGGATTCAAATTGTGGACAAACATTTCCAATAGTTGTTTCTCAGGCATGTCGTAAGAACACTTACTAGCTAGCTGTCTCCATCATTGTAAGAAGGTGGTGAAAGACTCACCACCCTTTTGTTTGGTGTTGCATAGGTCTAGCATAGATACTTTGTGTTCTATGTTGTAAGAGAAGTGCGTTATGAATTTATTGACAAGTTCATCAAAAGTTTTGATTCCTGGTGGGAGACGCAAGAACCACTCCATAGCTTGACCTCCTAAAGATCTTGGGAACAGTCTCATTAAGTAGGTCTCGTTGTGAGCTACTTCTAGACATGCTGCAGTGAATTCCTTGATATGATCTCTAGGGTCCCCCTTCCCTTTGTATTTGTCAAATTTCAGAATTCTGAACTGATAGGGGAATGGTTTCATGACCAAACTTCTGTCAAAGGGGTATGGTGCTATATCTTCCAAGGAGTAGTTCTTGGAACTTGTGCCGATCTTAAGGTTGGAGATTTCTAGCTTTAGACTCTCAATTTGTTGTCTCACATCCGCCATAGGAGCATTTTGATCTATGGGTTGTTTTCCTCTCTCATTGGCATGGGGGACCGTGTCATTTGTGCCTCTCTCATGTGCATGTGGGACTGTGTCATTTGTGTCCCTCTCACGTTCATTGTCTGCATTTTCCATGATGGAGCTAATGTCAAAGTCTGCGGGCAGTTTGATTCCGAGACTAGCAAGATGATGGAAATATTTGGTGGGGTCCTCAAGGAGCACTTTCTCCACTAGGCGTTGGAATTTGCTATCTTGCATGTGTGCCACTAATTCTTCACGAGAAATTTCTTCATCATCATCGCGTGGTGGGGCGATGTGATCGGATGAGTCAGCCATTTCAATTAGCTTGTTGTACTGGGATCCAGTAAGAACCATGCAAGGTGGGGTGGGATGAAGTGGACTAGGATTAGAAATTTTGGCAAGGTGTCGACTAAGACTGTAATGAATGGGGTATCTAGGACAAGATTTGGACAAAGGGTTCTCTCGCTCAATGACTTCAGGTAAGACGGTTGACACAAGACTCTAGCCACTAGCAAGGGTAGTCGATACCAGTCTCACTGTGTAGGGCTTAGTCGTTCAACAAGACTACTAGCAAAAGGTACTGTGACCTACTAGGCTTACGTGAATTCACTAATGAAACGAAGAAGGACCTATGTTGAATCAGTATGGGACAGAATGACGTTGGGGCAAGAGTGACTAGGACAGAAGGCGACTAGGGCGGCTGACGAAAGAGAGAGAATTGGGTGAAATGGATGAAAATTGACGGCAAGGTTGATTCCGACCTCGGAAAATGAAACTAGGCTGAAATGGGTACTCTGAACAGCTGACAAAAATTTCTCAAAAATAGGGCACATGCTCACTGTCACACATGCACAGAAACAGATGCGTAGCAAGAACGGGTAAATGCGCCGTAAGTCGTTGTAAAAGCGCGGCTTTGGTGAAGCACGTATGCGCAGTAACAGTGTGTAAATGCGCAGCAGAAAAGTAAATGCGCAGCAAGTCGGTGTATAAGCGCAGCAAGTCGCTGTAAAAGCGCAGCCAAAAAGTGTATATGCGCAGCAGAAAGGTATGTATGCGCAGCCAGTCGGTGAAAAAGCGCAGCAAGTCGCTGTGTATGCACAGCAGAAAAGTGTATATGCGCAGTTCTGGTATTTTTTGCAAATTTTTTTTGGATTTTTCTCTGTTTTTGGTATTTTTTTGGTTGGAAAAAGGTCTTCTTGATCTGATATTATGAATTAATTTAGCAAGAAAACACAGCAAGCACAAAGAGTATTTTGTAGTTTTCCATTGTTTTTATAGTTTTTCGAGTCTATTTTGGACAAAAGCAAGCACAAAATCCTAGGCGAGAAATGGATTATAAGGGATTTGGGCCACTAAAACAAGAGGTATTTAATTCAGGCAACCGTTCAAGTGGTTACACATGCGGCGGCACTACTCTCCGTTATGGAGTCTCCCAGCCTCAAAGGGTTACGCCTTAGAGGGTTTTGGGGGAGGTTGGCTGTCGGTGTAACACAGCAGCACTCATTGCAGGAGGTTTTCACCTCAAGCACAATTTATTTTAAGTGGCTTGGTAGGGCTTGGCTTTAGCCTGTTACCACTCAGGGTCGTTCCCACTTGGACAAGCGTGCATCCAAGGGCAGGCCCCTCCTAAAGGTTAAACAAATAGAATGACAAGTCTGGCACTCTGATCACCCAGAAAAGGGGAGAGCATAAGCCTATTGTCATTCGCAAGCACAGAATACACTGGTTAATCCAACCTAGTTAAAATTTAGAAAAACTAAATGGGCTACTCTACTTGTGCACTCACGCGGTTGTTAACTTTGAAGTGGTTAAAAAGATAGCATTGTTCATTATCGTTTGTAAGATAGCAATAATCTAACTATGGAAGATAGCATTATGTAGATATTGCAATGGTTCAATTACTCTCTTCCTAGTTAAGGCTATGTGGAATTTGTATGAACGTTTGTTTTACTGTCCTTTTATAAATTGAAGTGTGAGTTTAGTAAATGCAACTAGATGAGTTTAAACCAGTGCCCTAACCTACAAAATAGATCCAGAGTATTCTTACAAAGATGTTAGCATTAGCATAAATCTTCTAAGAAATCCTAAAATCACTACCTACTATAGAAGCACCACTTCAGAGACTGAATGCGCAGAAACAGTCAACAGAAATTTGCATTTTCTAACCCTAGTTTGTAAAGATTTGGATAAAACCATATGTAGATGATCTCTTAGCTCAAATCTAACCTCACCATTGCGTCCGGGGGGGGCATTTCCATAAATTTTGAGTACAAATTTGCCTAGATTTCATGAAAAATAAAGCGTTTGGCAAAGAAAACAATGTTTCTAAAATTCACTGCCAAACAGATGCGCTGCAGAAATGAACATATGCGCTGCAGAAATGAACATATGCGCTGCAGGATAACAAATGCGCTGTAGAATGAAACAAATGCGCTAAAACAGAGCGTATATGCGCAGAAAGAACATATGCGCCGTAAAATAACGTATATGCGCCAAAACAGTGTTTAAAGGCGCATTAAGAATACACAGATGCGCAGGAATAACATATGCACCGCAGAAATGGATATATGCACCGTAACAGTGTTAAAAGCGCCACAGGAATACACAGAAGCGCAGAAATGATGTATACAATAATCATTACTCGACAAGACACTAGTCGAGCAACACTTAGTACTAAACTAACTAAAAGACATCAAATATGATTCTAGTCTTACTTCTATGACATGATGCACATATCAACTTAAAGCTAAGATGAGATGCTCACCTAAACTTCCAGATCCAAAATGACATTCTACCTTATTTATGATAGCCAAGGTCCTCATACAGGAGACATAATACTCTTACAACATATTGCTATTAACAACATTACCTAGATAAAACATAGACAAGATAGGCCTCGAGAATCCAAACTTGATCACTTGCATAGCCTTAATTATGCCAATAATAAAACTTTGCTTACAAAAAGGAGTTCCCAACTAGCTAAATTCTAATATGGAGGCCATTCTAACAAATCCAAATACGAATATGTCATATTCCAAACTCAATAGAACAACCTATCTTCAATTGCAATGAAGCACAAATATAACCAAGATAGATACTAAAACAACTTTAACATAAACCACTTGTTTTGCAATCCTAACGTGATTTTGTTAGATACAATAATTAATTTGGGCTCTTATTTGACCACAGTTAAAATCTCATACACAGATATTCCAAAGACATATCCTTATATAACATAAAACACATATATTAAAACACATACGTTATAACACCTTAATCAACATTGTAACAGAAGCTTATACTTTTACTTCATCGACTAACATGATTTAAATAAAAGGGTTTACTAATTTATTATAAACTTTCTAAACCTTACAAACCAACCTTCCAAAGACAATTCTGACATCTATTCTTGCTAAATTATAATTTCTTAATTTGTTCAACTTCCCATCATTGACAGAAACGCAGATTAAAAGCCAGTAATTATCATCATGACATAAATGCCATCTAAAACTAAACCTTGCTACTAAACCCATGCATGTTTTTGAGCAACAACGACACAAGGGAGCTCTCAGGAATCAGGATGTTAAACAGAAGCAAATGCTGACATTGTTAAGATCTAACGAGAAGGTGCTGTCTGCCTTTTAGCAATGTAAAACTAACTCGAAGATTTGAGCAAGAGATTGATATGAGAGATGCGAACCTTCCCATCAATTAAACAAGATAAATATCCTTTGGATAACTACGGTAATGCTAACTGAAGCAATTGGAGCAGGGTTTGCATAACAATGGTGTGCACTGCGCAGGATCATGCCTAAAACGGAGCAGATAAAAAAGGTCGGCAGTCTTTAAACCAGTAGCATGCAAATGCCAACTTTTTGCTAAAGAAACTGTGATAGATTTATATGCAAGGAGGTAATACAGACAAGGTGCGTCTGTCGTTCGATAAAATTGCCTCCATACCAGAAATCCAAAGGTCGATCAGCCCATTGCAAAGAAAAAGAACAGGTAAACAGAAGGTTTCAGAAACTTTCCATCGGGACAACTGTGAAGGTAACCATAGGAGCTGCATCCTGGCTGAGTTAAGAAGCCTTAAAGATATAACGCCGAGAGTGCCAAGATAGCCCAAAGGAACCAAAAATGGGTTTGCTTTAAAGACTTTTAAAACTTTCAAACAAAAGCAATTGGTAAACTTTTGAACTAGATGCTCAGATAGGAAACGATTTGATAAATTGCCTCCGAGGGTTGACGCCCTAGATGCATGCTGCCAGACAGATTTAGTGAAAGAGAGCCTGGACTACAAAAGATCAGTAGTATTGAACCTTCAGTAAAAAAAAAAAACCATGTGTGCAAGGTCGATTATCCTGCCCGTGCGGCTATCATGAGGATGCCCTTGAACTTGTCATAAGAAAACACGGTTTAAAATGCGATAAGGGGAGAGTTTTGAAATGTTTTCATCATAAAGAGTGGATTCAATTTTCTTGTGGAAATTATTAGCAACGCTGATAAAAAACAAACTGAAGAAAAAGAGACATACGCTATAATGATGTGCACATATAATGCAGAGACATCCATCAATATGTAACGGAAGGAAAGATTTGTCAGAAACATAAATTTGGAATGTTGCAGAACATCATGCATGAGGAAAGTGGAATCACGGATAGGGCAATGCCTAAACGCTGCAGTTACTAAAATCCATGATCTCAGGATAAGCGAAAGGAAGTGCAGATAAGATTTTAGAAACTTTCCATCAAAAGCAAATGGTAAATGATAGCTACTTCCATTGTTTCCAAAGAGGTTCCATTAATCACCTCTTAGGTTCAGAAATAAGAGACAAGTTGCAGGGTTTCAAAAGAGTTGATGCAAAAAGAACAGGTTGGCAGGCCTATAATAAAAATGTTGATCCTAAGATTATCCCCTCCACAACAAAGGTCAAATCTCTAGATGGAAGATAATAATGCAAATGTGAGTCATCAAGCGTTGAGGAGCAAACATGAAGGCACCGAGATTCGAAGAAAGACTAGAGAAATTGCCTTGTAGGTAAAGACGACTGGGTAAAAACACTGACAGTTTGATACAAAACCTGAATAAGAGAGCTCATCTCAAGGATGGAAGATTGTGGAATATGCTCCCAAAGGAATAACAAGTCGGGAAAATATTCAAATAACTAAGATAAGCACTATGAACACCTAAGGACCATAGCATATCCTTGCAATAGTCGTAGGCATAAACACATTTTTATTTGCATTCATAGAACTATAATAACCTTCAGATTTAAGATATTGACATTGAGAACACATTCAGTGTGTAGGAAAGGAGGTTACCTTGACTGGGAGCGAGATTCCTTCTTGACTGAAATTGCATCACTCATACAAAGGCATATGGATTTTCCCCACCCCCTTCCTAAAATCCATGCAGTTGAAATCAGTGGATGTTATGCCCAAAGAGACGGTGCCAACACACTGTACGTTCAAGTTCCATTAAGAATGGTATGCAGCAACAGGAGCCTTTGCTCAAGCCCAAAAAGAGGTAGCACCCCCCCCTCAAAAAGATTTGACTCCTCAAATTAAATGCCAAAGACACGCATCCGTTTCCATGCATTCTGCATCCGTTACTCAAACAACCCACTCCTCAAACAAATTTTAAAACTTATTATAACAAGAGAATCCAAATCTCATTTCCGGAGTGACAACTCAAAGCATTTACTTCCCATATCCAAAATTATTCTGTACCAATCATAAATTAATAACTCATAACACCCAATTAATGACATAAATGCTCTAGGACAGCAAATACTTAACTCTAATATATTTTAAAATCCAACCAAGGAATTAATCCAAGTTCTAAGTCAGGCAATTATTATCCAAAAATCATCAAAGAAGCATTATTATTTAATAAAATAATTTATTAAAGTATTTCCTAACTACACACAACAGCATAAATAACACAACCTGACTAAGCACCACAACATGGGGTTACCAAGCCTAGTAGGCGAGGACTAAGCAACACAATCATGACTCAAGACCATGACAGATGACAAGAACCGACCTAGTGGAATAGACCTTACGTTATCTCCCATCACTGATACTCATTGGAGTAAGAACCCGCTCGAACCTGCTATATCAGGTGGAGTCGAGGTTCGGTACCTGCAGCCTGCGTTTCAAACAATTGGTTGTAAATAAACAAGTACATATATGTCTACACATAGAGAGTCAGAGAATCGCGGAGCAGTAGGGTACTCGAAGTGAGTAATACTACACCGTCTCCGCTCTTGAAACAGTATCATAATAACTTTTATCTGAATTTAAATACCATAAATCAAATAACACAGGATGATATTATTTCACATCATAACTGGAATAATAGTAGTGCCATCATGAACTCTTAACACATCTAATTATATCAGTCAACCATAGTTCATTAACATAAACATTAATCATACCCTACAAAACAACTGTCTCAAAACTGATTCAATGCAATGAACGACTAACAACTGTCGCCAATTGACAGAGAGCAATGTAGAACCACTGAAATCACAAGGCAATGATGAGGGGGCATTACAGATTCCCTAGGTCATCCAAACATCTAACAACCTTGTATTCATAGTTTACTAGAGACTTATGTTCAATTAACTAGTTAATTCCTAGAATTACATCATAAGAGCCTAAAGGTGCTACATACAGATTTACTTGCGTCTAAAAACTAGGAAGCTCTAACTCACTGGATGCTAGACATGTGTCTACCCTATTTTCTACAATATTGCCATATTATACCATCCAAGAGTTTTCCATATGTCCAAGTCTAATAGATAACTTAGATACTACTCTAGGATCTACAAAACATTATGTGGCACCAGTATCAATTAAAATAGAAACAGGTAGTCTATAGAGCTTACCTTGGAACTAAATAGGTGCTGCTTGAAACTCTGCTTGCCGATTATCCGCTACAGCATGAATCTGATGATGCGGTACTCCTTGCCACGATTCTTGTTTCCATTTTTATGTGGACATGCATTTGCATAATGCTCTCCTCCATAGATGTAACATCCACCCTTAGGTGCTCTCGGTCCTTTAGCTCTTTGACTCTTATTGTTGTTTCTATAGTTATGACCACCTCTTTTGTTTCCACTATTTCCATATTGAGAATTATTACATCTCTTCATATTCCTAATCTATCTATTATTGCCTTGGTTGTTATTCTTTTCATAGTTCTGTTGATTATTCTGTGGTTTCTTATTTGAAAACTTGGCATCTCTTTGCTTACGGTAATTAGCTGTCTACTGCAACCTCTGCTCTTTCTTTATTCCTTTCTGAAAGGTGGCATCCATAGTGATTTGGGTTATGAATGTCTACCTCAACTCCAATCTATGGCCTTAATCTGAAAATAAACTTTCTGATCTGAAATCTCTCATCTATTTGATATTGTGGAACATACTTAAGTAGATGAGAAAACCTTTCCCAATAACTGGTTACAAACATACCTCCTTCAATCAAATTCTAAAACTCTGTCATCTTCTTGTTGAATAATAACTATGGTAACCATCTTTTTCTAAATAGTTGAAAGATAATCTCCCAAGTTCTTTGACCAATTAACAACTTCTTATATGCCTTCTCATTATCCCACCATGTTGTTGTTTCACCAGTCAACTGATAAGATCCCCACATTGCCTTTGTGTGATCTGAGAGGTCCAAAGTATTTCTCTATTTCTATTATCTAGGACTCAGCTCCATCTCCAATTGTCCTTCCATCAAATTTTTGCAGTGATACTTTCTTGAGGTCTTTCCCCAATTCTTTTGCTATCTTTTCCTGATTATCAACAATAGCTCCAACTTTAGGAATTGGAACTTCTATCCTTGGGTTCTCATTTTGTACCTCAACCCTTGGGTTTTCATTAGCATTCTGACCTCTAGGAATTCATCTAATCTCCTACTCAAGAGTATTCATCTTGGTGTCCTGTCGGGTCAAGAGATCAAGAATACGGTCAAATCTTCCATCTTGGTCATTACTGGCATCTCCACGATCTCCAGCAGTTTGACCACCATGAGAACCTCCACGTGCACCTCCATGTGATCCTCTACCTCAACTACCTCCTAATTTGTTAGCATGATCAGTGTTTCTAGTATTCATGATGGATAATCTGTATCAAGTTCACAACTTTAACACAATAGTCCCAAAAACAAAGGCCCTAGTATTAAACCTAGAGCTCTGATACCAAATGTAAAGCCTCTCAAGTCATGTAAAAGCCTTTAAACCAACTCAAAAGTAAATGAAGTAAATAATCCACTTAAATACAACATCACAATAATCAAAAATAAAAAGATGTAAATAATCCACTTAGCTACAACATTCAAAGGTAAAAGGTGTAATTAATCCGCTTAATCACAATATCTCAAACAAAAGATAATCTTATAAATATGAATCTCAGTTTCATTAAATCTTACATAATCACGTGCTTAATCTAGGTAACAAGCACTATAAAATAATGTACATAAATCCATTGGCAAGCATGCCATGGTACATCCAATAAAGGGTACAATAAACATGTACAACAATAATAAATAAATCAATACACTCTTCAGTTACACAAACCAAGTGGTCCACCACCTACAAGCTGAGAGACGGGAACATGGCCTAGGTGTTTTTCCACCCAACCATGAAGTATTTACACTTCCCCAGATCCCTTCATGAAATGAAGGAAACCCAGCCCTGTACGAAATGTCTAGCTACCTAGTAACAACTGGCTCGAGGGAACACCCAATGCAACCCTGATGTCTGAATGTGCAATTCTAATAATGAAAGCAAATTGTCTCAGAACATGATGTGGCAGAGATATCAATAAATAAGTTTGCTAGACAATAAACATCTATTTCAATGTCATTCTGATTAGATCTAATCATTTATAAGTAACCTGGTACAATTCTCAAAAAGAGGAAAAAGCATCTCTGATTATCCGCACTCGACATCCTAGTCCCAAAAGTAACCCAATAACATTTCGAGATGAAAAATCTACTTCTTTCCCCAAGAAGCAAGAAACAAATAATAAAATAAAATCAAATTCACCAATAAATCATTGAAATTCCCTTTTCCCAAATAACATTCAAGGAATTACACTTTTCCAATCAAATCATTCATCTTTGCTTACACAATTGCCCTCATAAGTACATCAAATAGATATATTATCTAATCCAAAATTTGATCAAAATCTTCATACAAAATTCATTATAAATTATAATTTCATCTTGTTGTCATAACAGTGATAGGAAGTCTAAAACAATAAAAATAGTCCTCTTGTCATAACTGCGACAGGCGCTGTTGTAGAAATAAAATGATGTACAGAGAATATAATTAAATCATTTTTCAGCAATTAGCAATATTATTAAATTAATAGGAACAATGTCTATTGTCTCTGGTATAAGCTGTCATATGGATTTAACAAGTTTAAAATAGAGCTACAGGAACAACTTATTTAGCTACAGGAAGATCGTATAAACTACTACAGGAATTTATAAAGTTTTCAATCATGGTAGGTAGTTATATGATCTGATTTCTTAGTGCACAGAGATAACAATGGATTGACTATAGCCAAATAATACTAAAATGAAGCTACAAGAATATAAGTTTTGTCTATTTTTAAGAGGTGGTTTTTATCATAAAGAAGTCGATTTACTAATCTAACATTGATTTCAGTCAGCAAAAGAAGAATACATTCATAATAAAGATTTGGTAGGAAATTTCCCACAGCGAACTAGAGGTTTAAATATAGCTTTCAATCAATTTACTATTAAGATCTAGAAACAATGCCATACTTAGGCATAGTACAGAGGTAATCGCCAAGTTAAAGCAGTCAAACCAGAAAGGTGGGTCTTATGTAAAAAAAGAAAACCACGTTCAGCCAAGATAAAGACTCAGGTGACAACAAGAACTACATGGATGGATTTGTACAAGATCATCCAAGAATCAACCAAATGACCACAAAATGGACGGCGACTAGAATAGGGGTTGATGGCCAAAGAAAAATAAGGGACAACCAGCATAAAACTAGGTGGCCAAAAAAGTAGATAATGGCCTGAAGTAAAGAATACGACCAAAAATAAGGAGAAAACAACCAAGTGAGCAGGTTGATCTGGAGGTAGAAGCAGTGGAAGGAAGAAAGGTAAGTCATCCATCAAGAATTATGGAAAAATGATGGTTCAAAATTGCAGACCAACACCAGTAAGACATAGGTAGATTTCTTATGTTCTCCTGTCATTTTAACTGACTTTTAAACCATTGCAAACAATTTTAAGAAGAGAACTTGGAAGAATTTTGCTGGTCCAAGATGAGTTTGTAGCTTTTGTTGCCACCTTTCTCTTTCTCCTGTCATGGCCTAAAGTTCTCTCTTTCTTTCGTGCTACCGTTGCTCAGAAAAATAACTTCCTTCTACTGCAAAAACGTGGATGTGTTTCTATTGAACGATCTCCCTTCTTTATTAAAAATGTCCAACTCTTATTTTTGGTGATCAAGAATTAGGTTTTTGGAATTGAAGATCATTTTCAGTTTGCATGAATAATTCAACCAATCAAAAAGGCTCATAATTCTCTTGAAAATAAATAATAGCTACTTTAATTAGCTTACTACCACGTAAATGACAGTAACCAATATTTTAATTCTTTATCAAAAATCTAAATATAATAATGTTATTTTTAATATTATTTAACTATTTTAATTAAACATAATCACTTTAAATAATCAAGAAGTGAAATATAATATAAATATATATATATATGTATATATATATATATATATATATATATATATATATATATAAATATATATATATATATACATCTATTATAATTTGATATAATTATTTAATGTAATGGACATATTGTCTTCCAAACATCTATAACTATGAAAATAAAGACAATATTGATTATTTAATTTAAAATAAAATCATATATATTTCCTTATTTAAATATAATATACCATTCAAACATAATTCAAAAAGACATTAAATTTAAGTAATCACATCATACATTCAAAAATGATTAATAACCACTCATTAATGCAATAAAAGTCATTCAATAATGCATATGCAACTACGTGATGTGTGTGATTGCATCAGGGTAATCCATCCATCAGTTCTTGCCAAGTGGCTAGAACACCTCTACCTCAACCATGCTCTCATCTTCAATGAGTACCTGCATCTATTTGCACTCAACTCGACGTCAATAGGTTAGTGTCTCCAAAAACATAGTCAAGGCAAATCATTGTAATCATGTTTACAATATTTAACATTTAAAACAATTTCCAATTTTCATCAATATATCCCCTAATAATTACCTTCACTCATGCAAAATTGCTTAAGGTAAAAGTCAATCAAAATAATTGTTCACTAATCTAGAATAATTATATTGTTCATAAAAACGAGACATGATAGATAAATACCCTCAAGTCTTACATCAAATAGCATACATCTATGGCATTGACATGCCTCTAAGCACTACCTGTGATATTCTTTAAACAATAACATATTATGAAAGCTTTGTCACTATCGTGGGCATTTTCCCATCAATCCTGGAAAATCTCACTAATTTCATTTCTACAAATACTCATGAGGATAGTAGTGGTGAAAATGTCCTTCCCTCCTATTGATGATGATGGTGAGTCATAACAACATGCATAAAAATTTGTTACATCTAACCTTTATTATCTTGTAAAGTACAATCAACTCAAGATAAGTTGATGACTCCAAGTCTCCGTTGATCAGGTCATGATCATTTGACATTACTCAAAGGTCGATGTGACATGCTATTTTCCATTTCAAGGGGCCTTATGTTTGTCTAGTTGATCAGTATTATTTTGTTTCCTGTAAGTTTACTCTACAGAGAGGTTATTCCTACTCTATTTCCAAGATAACTGATGTATTTGCAAGTTTGATCAATTCTTTTGACTATTGATCATCATGATCCTGTTCTTCCTTCTACACAATATATTTGCTCAAATAATGTGTCTGTAAGTAAATATACGCATGAATTTCATGGATTTATGTATGGGTTTGCATGATATTTGTCAATTGAGCATGCTTTTACTCTAAATATGCTATGTATTTCCAGTTATCTACGAGATGTCAGCATATTTCATGTTACTTGCTTTTAATTCTCTATTATTTGCAATTGTGATGATGAATTGTTATGAAATTGAAAGAAATTTAAATGAATGCTTTTAATTTTGGTGAATCTTTAGCTATTGAACCACATACATACAAGATACATTCACAAGGAGAAGAAATCAAACCATATTGTCACCAGGATGTTCCATAGCTAGATATGGATGATGCTAACTTCAAAGGATAAGGAATGAAAACAACACATGCAGACTGACAAGCACTCCAAGGGATGTAGCTGATCAAAGCATGTAATCAAATTGTCTTCTCTTTCATTCAGTATGCAAAATATGTAAATTTACAACAACTTTGAAATAGGTCCTGCTATTTTAGCAATCCAACTTCAATTAAGCTTCCGAATATTCAAAATGTGGCACCCTTGTACCTTTTATAGAATAAGGTGAGGAGGCAGTTACAAATGACCTATGGTCATGATTTGTCAATTAAGATCAATGGTAGATTACATCCTTTGACTTAGTCAACACTTTCGTTGCATAGGTTGTCAGCTAGCAACCATCTAGATGACTCAATATCTCATGAGTACTTGATGCATATATCTTCCTTGTGGTGCATCTCTATTCATTCCTTGGGTTCCTCTTCTTCATGTTCTTCTTCTTCATCATGCTCATCATCTTCATTGCTTTCTGTATCGCTATCACCCTAATGAACATCATCTTGTATATGGACCTTCATTGTCATCCTGATATTTTCATAAGCCTGTACTATTTTATTTACTTCTCCACCATCTTTGGTCTTAGCTTTTGTTATGGCATGCTTATGAGACTAAAATTTATCTTTGATTACTTCTAGCTTAGTCTTTGTGTTGTTTAGTGTCTCGTTGTAAATCTCCACCTTGACCTTGATCCTCATGATCTTGTTCATCACTTCTTCTGTCAGGTGGGTGAGGGGGTCATCAGAGACTGGCTGGAAATTATCTTGTAGTGCCTTGATGGCAAAGTCTGTGTCTTGATTTTCTATCTTACCCTCTACTTTTCCTTCTAATACTTCAAGGTTCTCTGCTTCATGTGCCATCATGCTATGCATCTTTATACTAATATCCCTCAGCTTGCCACTACTTTTCTTTAGGATATCACATTTGAACCTGATATCTTCATACCAAATGTCTATCAACAGGGCATTGTTATTGTTTAACACTTGATTGTTAATTAGAATTTGAGGATCAATCATCTTTATTTCACTCAAAGCAGTCAGGTCCTTTTCCAATTGGAATGACTGTCTTCCTGTTTCATTCTGCATCTTATCTACTTTTCTCTTCAAACTACTTAAAGAATTCCACCTCTGTAATGAGGTTCTCAATACATCCTCTACTCCTGTAAGGGCTGTTAGCATCTACTTATCCATGATCATGGCCTGATGCTTCATGTGGTCTAATTTATTAACTTCCTCCTATGAGAAAACAGTCAATGGGACTGCCGGATCCGCTGGTGTACTATCAAGGTTAATCAACCCCTTTATATATGCATGCAGCTAGGCAATGTGCTCCTTATGCTGCTTATTTTTCTCTTTCTCTTTCTTCACCCTTTGGGTCAAAGAATCTATGATATCCTTCCCTTCCTGACCCTCTTGGTCTTCATTGGCAAAACCCAAATCCATAGTTGTGATCTGGAACTCCTCCATGGTTATTTTACCCTTCTCCATCTCTACAGTGGGAAGTGCTACCTGGGCAGTCCTTTTGCCTGTAGCAAGATCTCTTCTGATAGCTGATGTCAACTGGGCTTTCCTCTTTGGCTTCATGATGGTCTCCACAAACAAGGTAGAAACATCAAATTCTTGGACTTCAAAGCCTTGTTCCATACCTATTTCCTTTTCAAGCCACTAAGGCACTTCATCTATGGATCCCTGACATCCTTTGTCGCCATCATGTCTACCATGATCTCTAGTATCTGTCTCTATTCTAAGTGGAGAAGGCAACTTCCTAGTTTCTTTCTTATGAGGGGTATCCTGTTACATCTCTTCTTGCTAAGGGGTTTCCTCTTGTAGGGGAGGATCCTATGGGATATCCACATGATGATCCTATGCCTGATCCTGCACTCACTCCTTCTCTGTTTCATCCACCTTGGTATTTTCCTCATCTTGAGGCCTATTGGTATCCGTGGTTGTTTGTGTGTTTGGGCCCGGTGCATCACCTTGATCTTGGATTACATTTTTTTTCTCACCAAATGCACCATTGTTTTGTGTCTTAAGGTCCTCATGACCTGATATATTCTTTTCTCCTGTATCTTCCTGAGTTTAGGCAGCATCATCACCTGATGTATCTTTATCAGCCTCATCCTTTTGTTGGACTTCTACTATCCTTGGCGCAGCAAGTATCTCATGTTGTTGCTGGCCCATATCTAGAGCATTGCTCTCTACCTCAGCCTGCTTGGCTACTTCAATTTTCTCTATGGCATCAGGGGCACCCACCTTGTCTTTGGGGCTCACATCCTCCCTGTATGTCAAATCTATAATGGCAGGGCTAGTCACCTGATCTACCAACTTGTCGAGCCCGATTTGTTGGGCTACCCTTTTTGGGCTACTCTCCTTCTCCTCTTGAGTTGTTTGCTTCAACCCTTCCGATACTGCCACTTGTGCTAATGGGGTCCCATGTGGGGTCATGCAGGTACTGGAAGTAAGGGTCTCCATCTTCTAAGAGGCAACACTCTGCACTACTTCATCATTTGATAGGTCCACGATGTCTTCCAAGGAGAAAGGACCACCATGACCTGCTTTAGAAGCCTCTTTGTCTTGAATTTGATAATGGTGGGAAGTGGTACATCATGCTGCATCTCCTTCCTAAACACTTCACCACCAGCTCCCCTAAATACTATAGGGTCAGCCCTGATCTCACCCCACATGGATGTCCTTTGTTTCTTGGGTGTAGACATCAGGGGCGCCGCCCTTCTCTTCCTACTGACCATCATCGGGTCCTCACTTGCAGGATCTTTACCTACTGGCTCTTCCTCCAAAGGGATATCTTCTTCTACATTCTGTCATGAGGCTTGGCCCTCATCTTGTGCCTCTGCAGTTTCCTCAGCTAGCCTCAGGATTCTTTTTGTCTTTGGTTTATCTATCAGGGGCGGTGTAGATGAGGTGGATGTCTGACCTGATGTTGATGTACCTGCAGCTGGTATAGAAATTCTCTGAATTATCACCCCCTTAGGACCATCATCAGTCTTCTTTCCTCTAGGGGGACCCTTTCTCTGTTTATGTGCAGGCAACCTCTCCCCATTGGATTTTCTTTTCTCACCGAGGAAGTCATCATATTCCTCATCTAGGATCTCTTGCCTTTTCTTCTTGGTGTCCACTATAATGGCTACACCCCTTTTCTTCAGTCTATTTACTTGTTCATCCACCCATGCTTGCATTAACTACAGCACCCCACCTGTAAACTGATCCAAGGAGATATCCTCCGACTGTGTTAGATTGGGGGCTGAGATGGTGTCATTATACACCTTCTTGTCTTCATATTGATTTGACATGGTCCTACCATCATCCTTCTTCAGTTGTGCTGGCAAAGGGATGCAGTCAAATGTCCTTATCTGATTTAGGGTGAGCCTCTAATATTTTATTCTTCTTACTTTGGCCTCATCCTCACAATCAGTCCATAAATCTTCTAGGTGCCTCTGATGTAGAGGCTTCCCCATTATTTTCTGCATCCTGCCATGGGGGTCATATGATCTAGCCAATGGAAATGGCTGCAGATACATCAGCTTCAGACCACCTATGATATGCTCTATGCTCTATGAATCTGAGCACATATACCATCCCATGGATACTGGAAAAAACACTAGGGGTATCTTCTTTTGTGCTTTGTATGTCTCTACTATAGTAGACACCTGTCTCAAAAATTCCATCAAGACTACCCCATTAGTAGGGTACCTGGGTAACATGAGGGGATGAACTTCAAATCCCTCAACTCTCATGTATGAAAAGGAGGCATACTAGATGAACTAGGCCCCATGTTTGTAAATAACTTCCTGAGCCTCCATGCTCAGTCTCTTGGTCTTGTCTTCCTCCATTGTCCTGACTAGATGCATAGAGAATGCATCATTCACCAACTTGTAATCTTGGAGGTAATTCTTTCTTTGTAACTAGGGATAGTGATCCCATATGTGGGCATCATCTACACCACCACTAACCTTCCCTACTATTGTCAGGGCATAAAAGATTCCCTTGTAGGTACATGAGTAGACAACATATGAGGTCATGTGTAATGAGCACTCCAGACCTCCCAGGTTCCTCATCTCTTCATCTAAGGCATCACTGATGACCTTGGCCCATAGTGGCTTGTTATCTGTATACAGGACCATCTGGATGATCCCAAACATCCAATTCTTGAAGTTCCCCATGCTACGCCCTTAATCCTATAGTGTGTATAGGGTTATGAATAGTCGGCTTGTGGCTATCTTAACTCTTAATTAAGTCATATTATCATTAGTTTATTGTTATTTAGTTGTTTAGGTCGGCCTAAGGCTTATATAGGCCCATCTAAGTCGGCCTAGGTGATATCCTAGGCATAAATAGGTATATATAGGAGGTAGTGAGTCTTATTTCATCATATTGAGTATTGTGTTCTCATTGAAGACTATTGGAGGTATCCCCCTCGAAGTGGTTTTGGAGGTTGCCCCCTCGAAGTGGCATATTATTATCAAGTATTTGCAGCATATTTACTATTATATTCAGATATTGTGCAAGTTGTTTCATTACAAGTGGTATCAGAGCATGATCTTGGCACCGTAGAGGCAAAATTTTTTCTCATCATTGGAGGCGATTTTGGGAAGAGTATAACTTTTGGATTTTAGCGAATTTTTTAAATATTTTTAAAGGGTTTTTGAAGACAATATTAAAGAAGATACAGTCCAGATTTCAGAGGAATTGAAGCAAAAATAAGCGAGTTATTGCAAAATTAGGGTTTGCAACAAATTCACTCTCAAGGCAGTAAATTTGCTAATTTCTTGGAATTTTTTCTGGGTAAGTGGTATCTTGGCCTTAGTAAGTTACAGTAAAAATTTCAAAGAATTTGCATTTCATTTGTGTGATTTATTTCAAAATTATTATTTCCAATCATGACGGGTCCTTCAACAAGGGGCAAAAAGATTGTTACCACACTGGGAAAAACTCCAGGCAAGGAGGAAGTGGAAAATGAGGATGTTGATCAAAAAGAATATGAAAATATACTTGAACTTATTCATAAAGAAAATAGCAAGATGAAAGGTGAAATCTTGTCCATTATGGGTGAACAAATGAAAGGGTTGGCAAAGTCATGTGATATTGAGAAAATTCTAGAGATACTTTCAAAACATAAGCAGTCACAACACCACGATGTGGAGGAAGAGGATTCTACAAAAGGGAAGGGTGTTTTTGGGTTTGAATCAAATCTCAAGATGGATCATCACACCACTCATTTTATGGCAAGGAATTTCACACCAAAGTTGGATATGCGAAAGTTTGATGGTCAAGATCCTACCAATTGGCTTTGTCAAATGGAGCAATTCTTTGATATCCACCATGTTCCATGTCAACAAAAGGTGGCCATGGCTTCCTTATACTTGGAACCTGATCAATTCATTTGGTACCGTTGGCTATGTGAAGAAAAGAAAGCAAAAGGATGCATTGTCACTTGGTCAGTTTTCCAAGAAGAACTCATTACTCATTATGGTGAAAATCTTATGGATAGCTACTTTAGCCAAATTACCAAATTAAGGCAAACAGGTATGGTCAAGGATTACATTCATCAATTTCGTACTTTATCTTTAAGAGTGGAAAATGTGTCTATAGAAAATTTGTTGGAGCTATTCATTGGTGGCTTAAAGGATCACATTAAATATGAGGTACGTATGTTCCGTCCAAATTCCATCTCAGAGGCAATGATTATGGCAAGGCAAGTAGAGGAAAAATTTATGGTTAATAAAAGGCAAGGTTTTATAAACATAAGAGATAAAAGCACTCCTACACAGTCACTTCCACAACCTACTAGGCTAACACCACAACAAATTGAAGAGAAGAGAGCAAAAGGATTATGTTTTAATTGTGATAGCAAATATAGTAGAGGGCACAAATGCACTGAAAAAAAATTGTTCTATATTGAAGGGCCAAGTGAGGAAGAAGAAGAGGTACCAATAGTAGAGAGTGACAATGAGATTGAGGAGGAGTCAAGAGATACTCAACCAATCATTTCTTGCCATGCACTTTCCGGTTTTAGTACCCCACAAACTCTCAAGGTAGTGGGTTTCTTAAAGAAAGAAAAAGTAACAGTGTTGATAGACTCGGGTAGCACTCATAACTTCATCAACAAAAAGTTGGCCACTCGTTTAAATTGTTTTATATATCCAGCTCCAGAATTTCAGGTCTTGATTGCCGATGGTGGTACTGTTAGTTGTTCAGGAAAATGCCATAGCATTAAATTATCCATGGGAGATTATCATCTTAATTGTCCAATGTATGCTATCTCAATGGGTGTGGCAGATATTGTTTTGGGAGTACAGTGGCTTACCACTTTGGGAACAATTGAATTGAACTTCCAAGAACTATTCATGTGCTTTCAATCAGAGGGAAGAACAATAGAATTATGAGGGATGCGTGCAAAGTCACCACAGATAGTAAGCTCTTACCAAATGCAAAAGATGTTGAAGAAAGGGGTAGATGGGATGGTAGCCCAATTATTTTCATTAGAAGCATATCACTCAAAGGCTTCTACACCACTGGATCTACAAGCAATTATAGATAAGCACTCTATAGTTTTTGGGGAGATGCCAAAAGGATTGCCTCCTAAGAGAGATCATGATCATGCCATTCAACTAGTACCAGGGAGCCAACCACCCAACATCAGGCCCTATAGATATCCATATGCTCAAAAAAGTGAGATTGAGAAGATAGTTCAAGAGATGCTAGAAGCAGGCATTATCAGGCATAGTCAAAGTGCTTACTCATCTCCTGTGGTAATGGTGTGTAAGAAGGATGAAACGTGGAGGATGTGTCCAGATTACAGGGAGCTTAACAAGTTCACCATAAAAGATAAGTTTCCTATTCCAGTAATTGATGATTTGTTAGATGAGCTTAATGGTGCTATTTATTTTACAAAACTTGATCTCCGTTCTGGTTATCATCAAATTAGAATTAGAGATGAGGATGTACATAAGACAGCTTTTAGAACCCATGAGGGCCACTATGAATTTTTGGTAATGCCTTTTGGTCTCACTAATGCACCATCGACATTTCAAAGTTTAATGAACTCTATCTTCAGGCCATTTTTGAGGAAATTTGTTTTGGTATTTTTTGATGACATCTTAATATATAGTAAAACATGGGAGGAACACTTGCAACATGTAAATCAAGTGTTGGACATTTTGAAGCAGAATCAGTTGTATGCTAAACCATCCAAGTGTATCTTTGGTGTCAAAGAAGTGGAGTACCTTGGTCACATTGTGTCACATGAGGGAGTCAAGGTGGACCCTCATAAGATCCAAGCAATTGTAGAGTGGAAAATTCCTAAGACCCTTAAGAACCTACGAGGTTTTTTAGGGCTTACAGGGTATTATCGCCGATTTGTAAAGAATTATGGTAGCATAGCATCTCCTCTCACATCCTTGTTAAAGAAGGATGCTTTCCAATGGAATGAAGTGGCGACAAGGGCATTTGAGAAACTAAAGGAAGCCATGTGTACAACTCCAGTCCTAGCTACCCCAGATTTTTCTAAAACATTTGTTGTTGAATGTGATGCTTCAGGACATAGAATAGGAGCAGTACTTATGCAAGAAGGAAAACCCATAGCATTTGAAAGTCGCCAACTCAAAGGTAAGAATTTGTTGAAGCCAGTTTATGAGAAAGAAATGTTGGCTATCTTGCATGCAGTCAAACAATGGAGACCTTATCTAATGGGACGACACTTTAAGGTCAAGACAGATCATGATAGTCTCAAATATTTCTTGCAACAGAGGTTATCATCTGAAGAATAACAAAAATGGGTCACAAAGATGTTGGGATATGACTTTGAGATCATATATAAGAAAGGCAAGGAGAATGTTGTGGCTGATGCTCTATCAAAGCGTGATGAACCCACAGAATCATTTTTATTTGCCATTTCCATGTTACAAGCAGACTGGGTAAATGAGGCAAGAGAAGAGTGGGAGAAGGACATAGATACTCTAAGGCTCATTGAGAAACTCCAACAGGAATCAAGTGTGTCTGACAAATTTTCATGGAAAGGAAATATTTTATGGTACAAGGAGAGGTTATACCTTTGCAAGAATTCAACTCTTAAGCTTAAGGTGTTGGAAGAACTACATGCTTCTCCAATAGGTGGGCACTCAGGATTCCTCAAAACTTATCATAGAATCAAGCAAGATTTCTTTTGGGAAGGGCTGAAAGGGGATGTTCAAAAATTTGTAGCTGAATGCATGGTATGTCAACAACATAAAGGGGAGACAGTTAAGACTCTGGGTCTTCTACAACCCTTATGTATCCCAAGTCAAAGGTGGGAGGAGGTATCTATGGATTTCATCACAGGTTTACCTAGATCTGAAGGAAAAAATGTCATCATGGTTGTTGTGGATCATCTCACCAAATATGGTCACTTTTGTGCTTTGGCACAACCATTGGCAGCAAGCACTGTAGCAATAGCTTTTATGAATACTATTCAGAAACTGCATGGGACTTCGAAAGTTATAGTCAGTAATCGTGACCCTATATTTACAAGTAATTTTTGGACTGACTTGTTTTCATGCTTGGGCACTCAGCTTGCTCGTAGTTCATCATATCACCCCCAATCAGATGGACAGACAGAAGTGGTCAACAAATGCTTGGAAGGCTATCTCCATTGTTTTGCTTCAGATAAACAAGAGAGATGGGTGCAATGGCTACCACTAGCAGAATGGTGGTACAACACTTCTTTCCATACTTCTTCCAAGATGTCTCCATTTTTAGCACTATATGGTTACCACCCACCATCAATCATCTCTTCATTACGGGTACACCCAAAGGTTCATACAGTTGAAGAACACATCCATCATCAGCAAGAGGTATTGGCTAGTCTTCGAGAGAACTTGGCAATGGCACAAAACAGAATGAAGCAACAAGCTGATCAACACCGTAGTGAAAGAACTTTTGAAGTGGGAGATTCGGTCTTTGTGCGACTACAACCATACAAGCAAATGTCTCTAAAACAACAACATAAAGCTAACAAGCTGGCACCCAAGTACTATGGTCCTTATAAGGTGTTGCAGAAGATTGGCAATGTAGCATATAAATTGGAGCTGCCCATATCAACAAAAATTCATCCAGTTTTTCATGTTTCTTGCTTGAAGAAGGTTATTGGGAATAAAGTGGTAGCACAGACTAAGTTACTTGAGCTTGATGAAGAGGGAAGAATAGTTGTGGATCCTGAGAGAATTATTCAAACATGCACCAAGAAGCTGAGGACAAGGGAAATCGTAGAATATCTAATTAAATGGAAAAACTCTCCAGTTGAGGAAGCTACATGGGAGAATGAGGAATTCATGCAAAAGCATCCACATTTGGTCAGCATTGAGGACAATGCTTCTTTGAAGAGGGGGGGCATGCTACGCCCTTAATCCTATAGTGTGTATAGGGTTATGAATAGTCGGCTTGTGGCTATCTTAACTCTTAATTAAGTCATATTATCATTAGTTTATTGTTATTTAGTTGTTTAGGTCGGCCTAAGGCTTATATAGGCCCATCTAAGTCGGCCTAGGTGATATCCTAGGCATAAATAGGTATATATAGGAGGTAGTGAGTCTTATTTCATCATATTGAGTATTGTGTTCTCATTGAAGACTATTGGAGGTATCCCCCTCGAAGTGGTTTTGGAGGTTGCCCCCTCGAAGTGGCATATTATTATCAAGTATTTGCAGCATATTTACTATTATATTCAGATATTGTGCAAGTTGTTTCATTACACCCCACATGAGGCTAACCTATCATCCTACTAAGCAAGGCAATCATGTATTGATACTCATCGTCAAAATCAAATTTATATAGTTGTACAGGAAACTTGGCAGAGGCAATGTAGGTGCTGCTCTTTGACCTCCACTGGTACATCCTCTTCCTCACATTTTTCTTGTTGTTATTATATTCTTTCTACAGTTTATGTAGATCTACACTAGCCACCCTCTTTCCAACTGGATGGTTAAATGTAGATGTGATGCCCTTTATCAAAAAGTCTGCATAAACTCTTCCATGTTTCTCCACCTGCCTTTTATGAGGGTTATAGTTTTTGGCACATTCTACTACCAGTTCTGGGGTCTCCATGGCATAGGGGAATCTGGCTGCATGCCACATCCCTGAAACATATACTTCATCCAGGAGGGTATTATCTTTATCATGGTCTATTCTTGATGACCATACCGCTAAATCTGTGTCTCCTTGGTGAGTGTCCCCAATGATACCATACTTGAATTGAATCCCTTCTAGCTGAACAAACATTGGTTTAACAAATTCTGAGTCAAATCTGTTTCATTTGAGGTCCACCATGGATTCTTGCAATGAACATGCCTTGTCTTACTATACAGTATCCACATGCACTCACATCTCATTATATATATCTCTACAACATCATGCACACTTTATTCATTACTCTTTACTTCATCATGATGTGCACTTACAGATTCAACCACAGGAAAGGTCATACTACCTGGACATGCAGAAAATGACAATAGGAGAGTTTCAAATTACTTACCTGATAACGCTTTTCTCCTGGGTTAAGTGGATGATTATGGAAAAGGGTAGCAAATGCTGATGATCACCTGTTTCGTTATGTTGCAAGCTGTAGTTTGTTCACAGGTAGCTCGTATGAGGGTTTTAATGCTCTGCTCTGTAAATTCTCATTTTTTCACGAAGTAAATAGGAATAACCTTGGAAAGTTACCTTTAAACGCATCCTTAGGGTAGAATTAGGGTAAAACTATGTTAAATTGATCCAATCCGTTGATCTTCTGCAGAGAATCCATGGATGATGTCAAGTGTTTGAATTGTATTCGCAATCGGCGAGAACCCATCTACCGCATTTATGTCCATTTAATGTTAGGAAACAGGGGGAGGGGGGATCTTCAAAAGATCAGGTGATATTCAAAATATGACCTCCTTTTTGATAAAATGACCTTCTGCCTTTGAGCAGAAAAACTAATGCAAAAGAATCAGGTGGTGTGGTCAACATTTGACCATATGTATATCGAGTCATGAATCTAAGATCAGGGGATGTTTAAAATGTGACCCCCGCAACTAAAATGACCCCCCTCTTGAAAAAGATCAGGGTGACGTCAGGATGTCAAGGACTTTGTTTAAGCGTTGTGTTGTAATGACGTCACCTTGATGTTATTGAACATGGTGGGCATCGGATATATACCTCCGCGGGGTAAAATAGAATGATGACTTCATCACTAGGGTGATATTCTTGATTTTTTGGGTTTAAATGACATCATCGTCATATTGGCGAAGGGTGATATTTTGCGATGAGGGTGATATTTGTAAGATGACGAATATTAAAAACATGACCCCGCAAAATATGTGAAGTTGTTAGACGAGTAGATAACTGGTATCACATAAAATTAATGTCTACACTTTTTGGGCTAAGTGATTATCGGGTGATAAACTTATATCAAGGTGATCTTATATAATATGACTGATGTTTGAAATATGACCCCCTTTTTGGAATATCAGGTTTGACCAAAACTTTGACTTATCATAACTTTCTCCCCTTAGAGAATTTTAGGGTGATTGAAAAGTCAAACCTATTTGGAATTTCGTGCACTTTCCAACCATGAGGCTAATAATATGAAATACTGACTTTGATAACTAACCTCAACATGGTGACCTATCTACCCTCTAAGGATGACATGCATGACCCATTTTTACCAGACCACCCAAAAGTAGAAAAACAACAAGCCAAAGCAACAAAAAAGTTGGGTCCCTGTTTTGTCAAGTCAAAATGGGGTGTATTGTGTAACTACACAACAACTTGCCACCAAAGAAAACTACTAAATTCCAATGATTCAAGTGATGTGATCACATTCTAACATAGTATCTTAACTCTTTATAAGTATGAGTATTATAATATTTCTGGATGATGACATTTTCATCATGGAAACAATGCTAACAAAGGATCAGGTGTGTGAAAATGATTAATTATCTTCATCTTGAAAGTAAGTTAAAAACATGAGTAACTAATGTTAAGCTACATAGTTTGGGAACATCCCTCATGGCCAACCTGGATAGAGCCTTCCTGCTAGTAGGCGTCCATAGCCTCGACAAGGTTATCTATACAATCCCCCTAAGTAGAGCCCCATTACTAGCAGGCATCTATAGCCCCAGTAGAGTTACTTAGATGGCCTAATTTTATTTCTTTTTTGGATTTTCAACATTTATCTCTGTATTCATATGATTGCATCATGTAAGGTTAATGTGCAAGGCATGGTCACTTGCTAATTTAGGTTGGAGATTGCATTGGTAGCAAGGGAGTCCCTTTAGATTTTTCACTTAACACCTATACTTATGTGTTCCACAAACCCAAGGCTGTTAGGTGAGTCATTGTGAAAGAATCACTTTGGTCAAGAAAAGGCACCCTGATGAAAAGATATCATATACCTGATCACCAACACTTCTCAAAATGAGTCATAACCTATATATGAATTTGGTCTCATCACTTGAATCTTAACAATTTAGTTGTTTTCTTAGGGTGATGAGCTGCATCATCTTGACTAACCAAAATAGAACTCAACAAGCAAACAATAAAAACAACATAAACTATACAAACAACTATACAAATATGCACACTATGATACACATGACTTACATGACACGATTTCAAGCTTGAAAATAATGCTTGAGAAACTATCCATTAATTGGTAATGGAACATCCTCACCAGTCAAGGTCTTAAGCCTATAGGTGTTGTCTCCTAAAATTTTTGAAACTTGAAAGGGACCTACCCAAAGTTTGTCAAATTTACCATGATCTCATTTCCTTTCATGTGCTTTGTCCCACATCAGGACTAAATCTGAAATTCTAAAGGCCTTAACTCTGGCTCTTTTGTCAAACCATCACTTGACAACAACCTGATGTTTAGCAAATTGGTCAATTGCCTTACTTTTTTTTTCTTCTAGGTGCATTAACAGAAACAACCTGACTTCTTGTTTGTTATTTATGCCTAGATATTCTTGTGTAAACTGCAATGTGGGAATATTTAGGTTAACAGGGAGGATAGGATCCACCCCATATACTAGGTGAAAAGGAGAGTTTCCTAATGCAGCCTTCATCCTGGTTCTATATACCCACAAGGCATATTTCAATAGGGTGTTCCACTCCCTTGGGTTCTTTTCTATCAATTTCTTTATGATGTTCAATAAATTCTTATTTGTGGATTCTGCTAATCCATTCCCTTGGGGATAATAATTTGAGGAAAATTTCAAGATGATTCCATAGTCAAAAGCCCAACTTGATAATCTTATTGAAGCAAAGGCTGACCTATTATCACATACCAAAACATAAGGAGCCCCATACTTGGTTACTATATTGCTTTCCAAGAACTTGATTACATCCTCAGCATTGCATGTCTTACTACTGACAGCTTTAGTCCACCTGCTACAATAATCAGTGATAGTCAAATCATACCTGTGGCCTAAAGATGATGGAGAGTTGATAGGTCCTATGAAGTCCATTCCCCATTGAGCAAATGGGCGCATCTCCATCACTAGCTGCAAAGGTTGAGTAGCATATCTTTCTTTATTAGCAGCGACTTGACACATATGACAACATTTAATGTGTTCAGTAGTATCTTTGAAAATAGTGGGCCTATAATATCCTGCCCTGAGGATAGCATGAGTGGTAGCTAAGGACGATCGATGTGCAGTTCCAAACTTGTCATGTAATTCTGCTAGCACCTTATCTGCTTCTTGCCTTTCCAGGCACCTAAGGTATATTCCCTCATAGTTCTTCTTGAAAAGGACTCCTCCTTTTATCATGTATTTATGTGATCTTATCTTTAAGGCTCTCCTCTGTGAGGCTTACAATCATGAAGGACATCTTCCAGTAATTAAGATGTACCTAATGTCTAAATACCATTCTCCATCTTCTTTTGTATTTATGACATACTATTAGCTTATGATGTTAGGATCAATTTCTGATATTATCTGACTCAATGCTTCTCCTCTTACTAGCTTCATGGGTGTTATGTCCATATCATACTCTTGGAGGACAGTAATCCATTTGGCTCTCTTCTCACCTGGTTCACTTTGCATTAAAAGCATCTTTACTACTGCATCAAGTACTACATCAATCACCTTACTTCTCAAGACGTAATGTCTAAACTTCTTGACTGCTCAAACCAGAGCAAGTGCTTGTCTTTCAACATCCATGTATTTGAGCTCCGCATCTCCAAAAGGACAACTCATGAAGGCTATAGGCTTTTCTTCTTTAGCCTCATTTCTCTATGTTAATACTGCTACAGATGTATGCTCTGAAGAAAATGAGTAAATGTAAAAATCTTTGGTGTAATCTGGACTGATCAGAATAGGAGCATTAGATATTGTTTTCTTGATATCTTCAAAAGATGCTCTAGCTTCAGGTGTCCACTCAATTTTGGCATCCTTTTTTAGCATGGCATTCAATGGTCTGACAATTTCTGCAAAACTAGTAATAAACTTTCTAACAAAATTAATCTTACCAAAGTAAGATTTGAGCTCCTTCTTACTCCCAAGAAGTTGTATCTTCATGATTGACTCTACTCTGTCAGGGTCAATGATGATCCCATTTTCTTTTATCAGGTGTCCTAATAACTTCCCTGTGGTTACCCCAAATATGCATTTCTTAGGGTTTAGTGATATTCCAAATGTTCACATTTCTTTAACACCTTCCTGAGGTCTTCTATGTGATTTCCTCTCTCTTTAGAGAAAACTGTCAAGTCATCCATGTATATGACTATGCATTTACCAATTAGGCCTCTGAAGGCTATATCGATCGCTTGCTGGAATGTGGCTCCAACATTTATCAATCCAAAAGGCATGCACTTGTAGGTGAATATTCCCCACTTTGTGGTGAATGCAGTCTTCAATCTATCTATTTTGTCTACCATCACCTAGTTGTAATCTGAAAAACCATCTAGAAGTGACATCATCTTTGCACCATTTACTATTTGTAAGACATCATCTAGAGACAACAAAGGATAGTTATCTTTTTCAGAAGCTCTATTTAAATTTCTAAAGTCTACACACAATCTGATGTCACCATTCTTCTTCCTTATTAGGACTAGGTTGGCCTCCCATGTGGAATGTCTAATAGGGAATATGATCCTGGCATTGAGCAATTTCTTAACTTCTTAAAAAATGATGGGTTCCAGCAATGCATTGATAGGTCTTTATTTCTATCTAAAAGGTTTGACATCTGGCTTTAGGGCTATAGTATGCATGATGATTGAAGTATCATAAGTTTTCAACTCATCATATGTCCAGGCAATGACATGGATATAATCTTTAAGTGCTTGGGTTATGCCTCCCATCTCTACTTCTGTACACACTTTTCCAATTAGGACATTCCTTTTCTCATCATCATGTCCAATGTTGACTTGTGAATATTCTCCCCCATCTGCTTTAGGGAGATCTTTCTGTTTCAGCATGTTGTCTAAATCAAATGCTCTTTCTAACTCTATCATTCCCTTAGGAATAATGTTACTAGGTAACTCTAGGATTTCTTCTTCTTCCTAGATATGATCCTCCACATTTCTTTCATCTATGATCTGTGCATCAAAGACATCCCTGTTGGAAATGAAGTCTAAAATATGCTGATCATCATCAAATACTTGAAGGTTGACCACATTATCTGGCACAGAAGCCACTGATACTAATTCAACTGAAAATCTTTTCAAACCTGATATGGATAGTGGCTCCAAAGTACTTGTGGCTTGGGCCAAGGCATCTACCCTATGATTTTGTTCTCTAGATACATGGGTGATGTTGAATGCATCAAAATCTTCTATCAAGTCCCATACCCTATGTCTATAATTAGACAGTTTCTTGTAATTACAAGAATATATACCTCTTACTTGTCTTAAAACCAACTATGAGTCTCCATAAACATGCAGAATCTTCACTTTCTTTCTAAATGCAAACAATATCCCATGAATCAAGGCTTCATACTCTGTCACATTATTTGTGCATGGAAATTGCAATCTATATGCTGCTAAGTAAGATTTACCAGATGGATCAATAAGATCTACTCCTACTCCAGCACCTTGTTTTGATTTGGATCCATCGAACCTAAGGATCCATGGCTTATCTTTAGTTAAAGGCTTATCTAGGCCTTCTCTCTTCTTTTTAGCTCTAGCAGCTGTACCATTTGATATCCATTTCAATTTTGGTGTTTTAGTCTTCTCAAAGTTCACCTTATCTAGCTGATGTGAAGCTGATATCTCTTCTTTTCTTTTACCATTAGAAGAAGGAACTTTTGGACTAGGCAACATCTGCCTCTTTAGAATATGCAAACATAGTGAACAAGCAGTTTCTGAATGTGGTGCATCATGCAACTTGCACCATCCCTCAATCAGGGCATCCTGTGGGGATTTTTGCTGCTGTATCATCTCTTGAATTTGTCTTGACAAAAATTCTTCAAACTTGGTCAAATTACTACCTCTATCCTCATCAGATAACTCATAGTCTGATTCTACCAAACAATCACTCCATGGGGTGATTTTATTGTTACTCTTAGCATTACTCTTGCTACATACCAGAATCTCTTCCATCTGAATAAGACTTTCATTATGATATGTGCACTTTTCTGTTCCTATAGATGACAAACAAGAATCAGTGTCGCTATCACTATCTACAGAACTTACTGCGGATGATGATGATGATGCCTCACTGCATGCTTGTTCTAGTTCCATCATGCTTAGGCAGACATCATAGGTCTTTTCAGAATGCGCCTCATCATGTAACCTGCACCAACCTTCAATCAAAACATCATGAACAGGCATTTTTAACAATTGACATCGTTGCAGCTCTTTAGACAAGTGCATCTCAAATTTCTTGAAATGATCTATCTTTGTTGCATTTTCAGGGTTATACTCAGGGTCTAAAGCTATTTTATCATCCTAGAGATTATCATCATGGACATGAACATCATACATGAGGATCCCCTCTATCCTGACTGTCTGAGGTCTAATGGAGTAAACTCTGGGTTCTACATCTACATACATGATCTCATTGGTTTTATTATATTCACTAATGATGTGTTTCATGTGAGGTTTAGTATCTATCCTGATTTGATTTGGTATTCCTTTCCAAGGCAACCACAGGTGGCTAAAATCAGTGGACATGTATCCATTGAGGTTTTTAGACCAATCCCTGCTGAGTAGCATCCCATAGGTATCGGGTATATCAACTACCAGAATATCAATGTTATACTGAATTCTTGGATCTTATGCTAATTGCATATGAATATGAGTTAGTTCTCCTACCACACTCACCTCTATTTTGTCTAACTATGTTACATTCTTTAGTGACTTAGCAGGATGCAATCCTAAAGCATTGCATATGGACAAGGGCATTACATTGGTAGATGCTCCTGAATCTACTAAGCAGTTATGCAAGTTTTTACTAAACATCCTTACAGTAAGGAGAAAAGGAGGTGACTTAGTTTTATCTCTGTAAAGAGTCATGTGTGAAGTCTCTGCAGCCTAAATAGTGGTTGTGGTTTTGTTTTTAACATTAACATCCCTAGCAACATGATCCTTATTCCCTGTCTGACCTGAGGTATGACTATCCTCCTTTGGAGCAGGATCATCTAAGGATTTCATGAAAGCTTTCTTGATAGCTAGGGTTTTTAGTAGCTCTGACAATGACAGGCTGATTTTGATCTTTTTCATTTCATCTGCCAGATATGTGACCAACTTATTAGACTCGGGAGGATGATTACTAGCTTTTGGTGTTGTACTCTATGGTGCTAAGTATTGAGCATTAACCTTAGGAAATCTAGGGTTATTGCTTGCCTTAGGATTAGGAGGAGTGTTGAAATTATTCGGAGGCAAGGATGTAGTCAAAGGACCAATAGGTCCATTTGAGTTATTCCTCAGGTTATAGTTATGCCTACCCTGATACTGCTGTTGATAAGCATGTACTTCTTCATGTTTAGTTGATGGCTCATTTTCATCCTCAAATGGAAAAACATAATTAGTCTCAAAAGCCATGGCTGAATCTTCACATGCCAAGGTGTAATCATGATGAGGATGATTGATGAAACTTTCTAGCACTAAGGCAAAATCATATCCACAGGGGACAATTTCATTTCCTTCCACACAAGGTGGATTACTTGAAGTATTGGACACTTCAGTCTGGAATATACTGGCAGAAATCTAAAACTGTGGACAATCTAGCTCTGTATGAGCATTGGTGTTATGTATCCTACACTAGTTTGTAAGGGCTGCCTTTGCCAGGTTTACTCTAGTGGTCTATTTAGGTTCACTAGGGGGCTGATTATCTAGGGGTGATGGCAGAGAACCATTGTTTGGTCTAGTGTTCCATAGTCTAGGTTATCTAGGGGGATTATTGTTACCATTGTTGTTATTGTAATTGTTGTTGTATCCCCTATCAGGATAATTAGGTCTATCATTGGCATATCCTCTATTCTGATTTGGTTGAGAATAGAAGTTTTGACTCCTCAAATGAGTGATCTCAGTAGTGAGTTTCCTTAACTGTGCTGATATCTCTTTAATTTCTTCCTTCTCCTCCTAAACTTTGGCTACTACATTCTCAGTTTGAGGTTTGAAAAAGAAAAATCCATTGTTATTGTTATTATTGGACTGGTCCACAACCTGAGGTACTTGTGTATGTCCTCGATATTGTAACATTTGGCCATTTCCATTCAGAGGTGGCATGATACTAAGTGGAGGTATCTACAAAGGACTTGGCATTATAGCTGGAGGCATCATGGCTCCATTAGTTTGTTGTTGAGCAGGATATGTAAGATAAGCAGGTAGTGTTGGATATGCAATATTAGGTGTAGGAGTAGGAATCGGCTGCTGACTGACTTTGACAGCCTCTTCAAAAGTACTTGTCAAGGTTGTGACACCAGGATGTGCTCTCCTGATAAACATAGAAGTCAAAGGATCTAAGGCTGAGTAGTATATACTCCTAGCAGCTTCATCTGCTACAGTATAGGGAGCAACTAGCTTTGAGAGCATCTTTTTGAATCTTGCATTGAAATTAGCAATTGGCTCTCCTTCAAATCTCTTGATTGTGGCAAACAAATGATAATTCATTGAAGGATCTATAGGTATTTTGAATCTATCCTTAACAGCTTTCTCCAAAGCAACCCATGAACCAACTGAACCTTGACCAAGACTGATATACTAGTTATATGCCTCTTCCCCTAAGGAAAATGGAAATAACTTGCATACCACATCCTGATGTTCAATCCTAACCCTACAACAAGCTTCCTTGAAAGTTCTAATGTGATCATCAACATCCTAATATGGATGATATTTGGGACAAATTTTGTCAGGATCTTCAGGCAAAGCATGATATACCATGAAAGTCAGAGGTGACTCTACAGTAAAGAATGACATTATGACTGGTGGAGGCTGAACCCGAGGTGTGACAGGTGGTCCTGTAGGTGTTTGTAACCTGATAGGAGTTATAGGAGTGCATTCTGGTGAAGCTTCTGATGCACTAGATCCAGGAGAGTGATGAATATCTACCGTTCTAGGTCTAAATCCTCGGATAGGCACTTCTTCGAAGAGTCCACTAGATCTGGACATGGTACTTGGCCTGAGAGCCAGGATTTCTTGAATTTAAGGAAAATTGGCTTGTTTACTATAAAGATTAGTTGAAACTCCCTAGCAAAGGCTATATTTATGGTCAGAAATGGAAACTGACTGGATATTTACGCAATATTTGTAGAAATGATGCAAATATAAGGTGATATGAGACTTTCTGTCACATAAGCAACTGGATATCAGGTTTCTTAAGCAGATTACCTCAAAGCTTTATCAAAAGACCTAAAATAAAGCTAACCTTTGAAAATTCATGATGATCAACCATAAAGCTTGAACTATTTATGATCAATTTTGAAAACTTTACATAGTACAAGCATGCATGGACTCCAAACAACAAATCTTTGCATATGACTTGAAATATAGAGTTGCGTGAGTATTACCTTTCTGTCTACATCATCATATCAGACAAATCTACTGATGAAGAGCCCTCCTTCTAGTGCCAATTTATGTTGATGATGATGATGAGTCATAACAACATGCATAAAAAATTGTTACATCAAACATTTATTATCTTGTAAAGTACGATCAACTCAAGATAAGTTGATAACTCCAAGTCTCCGTTGATCAGGTCATGATCATCTGACATTACTCAGATGTTGATGTGACATGTTTTCCATTTCAAGGGGCCTTACATTTGTCTAGTTGATCAGTATTATTTTGTTCCTGTAAGTTTACTCTGTAGAGAGGTTATTCCTACTCTATTTCCAAGATAACTGACGTATTTGCAAGTTTGATCAATTCTTTTGACTATTGATCATCATGATCCTATTGTTCCTTCTACATAGTATATTTGCTCAAATAATGTGTCTGTAAGTAAATATACGCATGAATCTCATGGATTTATGTATGAGTTTACATGATATTTGTCAATTAAGCATGCTTTTACTCTAAATATGCTATGTATTTCCAGTTATCTATGAGATGTCAGTATATTTCATGTTACTTGCTTTTAATTCTCTATTATTTGCAATTGTGATGATGAATTGTTATGAAATTGAAACAAATTTAAATGAATGCTTTTAATTTTGGTAAATCTTTAGCTATTGAGTCACATACATACAAGATACATTTATGAGGAGAAGAAATCAAACCATATTATCACCAGGATGTTCCACATCTAGATATGGGTGATGCTAACTTCAAAGGATAAGGAATGAAAACAACACATGTAGACTGACAAGCACTCCAAGGGACGCAGCTGATTAAAGCATATATCAAGATTTCAAACATAGATTACTCAAGATTTATGATGATTTGTAATCAAATTGTCTTCTCTTTCATTCAATATGCAAAATATGTAAATTTACAACAACTTTGAAATAGGTCCTACTATTTCAGCAATCCAATTTCAATTAAGCTTTCAAATATTCAAAATGTGGCACCCCTGTACCTTTTATAGAATAAGGTAAGGAGGTAGTTACAAACAAGCTACGGTCAAGATTTGTCAATTAAGATCAATGGTAGATTACATCCTTTGACTTAGTCAACACTTTCCTTGTGGCATAGGTTGCCAGTTGGCAACCATCTAGATGACGCATTATCTCATGAGTACTTGATGCATATATCTTCCTTGTGGTGCATCTCTATTCATTCCTTGGGTTCCTCTTCTTCATGTTCTTATTCTTCATCATGCTCATCATCTTCGTTGCTTTCTATATCGCTATCGCCCTGATGAACATCATCTTGTTTATGAACCTTCATTGCCATCCTAATATTTTCAAAAGGCCTATACTATTTTATTTACTTCTCCGCCATCTTGGGTCTTAGCTTTTGTTATGGCATGCTTATGAGACTAAAATTTATCTTTGATTACTTCTAGCTTAGCCTTTCTGCTATTTAATGTCTCATTGTAAATCTCCACCTTGACCTTGATCCTCATGATCTTGTTCATCACTTCTTCTGTTAGGTGGGTGAGGGGGTCATCAGCCACCGGCTAGAAATTATCATGCAGTGCCTTGATGGAAAAGTCTGCATCTTGATTTTCTATCTTACCCTCTACTTTTCCTTCTAATTATTCAAGGATCTCTGCTTCATGTGCCATCATGCTGTGCAGCTTTATACTAATATCCCTGAGCTTGCCACTACTTTTCTTAAGGATATCACATCCAAACCTGATACTTCAAACCAAATGTCTATCAGTAGGGCATTGTTATTGTTTAACACTTGATTGTTAATTAGAATTTGAGGATCCATCCTCTTTATTTCACTCAAAGTAGTCAGGTCCTTTTCCAATTGGAATGACCATCTTCCTGTTTCATTCTGCATCTTATTTACTTTTCTCTTTAAACTGCTTAAAAAATTCCACCTCCGTAAAGAGGTTCTCAATACATCCTCCGCTCCTATAAGGGCTATCAGCATCCACTTATCCATGATCATGGCCTAATGCTTCATGAGGTCCAATTTATTAACTTCCTCCTAGGAGATAATAGTCAATGGGACTGTCGGATCCATTGGTCTACTATCAGGGTTAATCAACCCCTTTATATATGCATGCAGTTGGGCAATGTGCTCCTTATGCTACTTCTTTTTCTCTTTCTCTTTCTTCACCATTTGGGTCAAAGAATCGATGATATCCTTCCCTTCTTGACCCTCTTGGTCTTCATTGGAAAAACCCAAATCCATAGTTGTGATCTGGAACTCTTCCATGGTTATTTTACCCTTCTCCTTCTCTACAGTGGGAAGTGCTACCTGGGCAGTCCTTCTACTTGTAGCAGGATCCCTTCTGATAGCTAATGTCAACCAGACTTTCCTCTTTGGCTTCATGATGGTCTCTGCAAACAAGGTAGAAACATTAAATTATTGGACTTCAAAGCCTTGTTCCGTACCTATTTCCTTTTCAAGTCACTGAGGCACTTCATCTCCGGATCCTTGGCATCCTTTGTCGCCATCATGTCTGCCATGATCTCCAGTATCTGTCTCTATTCTAGGTGGAGAAGGTGACTTCCTAGTTTCTTCCTCATGGATTTCCTATGAGGGGGATCCTATTGCATCTCTTCTTGCTGAGGGGTTTCCTCTTATAGGGGAGGATCCTATGGGATATCCACATGATGATCCTGTCCCTGATCCTACACTCCCTCCTTCTATGTTTCATCCACCTTGGTATTTTCCTCATCTTGAGGCCTATTGGTATCCATGGCTGTTTGTGTGTTTGGGCCCAGTGCATCACCCTAATCTTGGATTACATTTTGTTTCTCACCAGATGCACCATCGTCTTGTGTCTTAAGGTCCTCATGACCTGATATATTCTTTTTTCCTATATCTCCCTGAGTCCAGGCAACATCTTCACCTGATATATCTTTATCAGCCTCGCCCTTCTGTTGGACTTCTATTATCCTTGGTGTAGTGGGTATCTCATGTTGTTGCTGGTGCATATCTAGAGCATTTCTCTCTACCTTAGCCTGCTTGGCTACTTCAATTTTCTCTGTGGCATTAGGTGTACCCACCTTGTCTTTGGGGCTCACATCCTCCCTGTATGTCAAATCTATAATGGCAGGACTAGTCACCTGATCTACCAACTTGTCGAGCCCGATTTGTTGGGCTGCCCTTTCTGGGCTGCTCTCCTTCTCCTCTTGGGCTATTTGCTTCAACCCTTCCAATACCGCTACTTGTGCTAATGGGGTCCCATGTGGGGTCATGTAGGTACTGGAAGCAAGGGTCTCCATCTTCTGAGAGGCAACACTCTGCACTACTTCATCATCTGATAGGTCCACGATGTCTTCCAAGGAGAAAGGACCACCATGAATTGCTTTAGAACCCTCTTTGTCTTGAGTTTGATAATGGTGGAAAGTGGCACATCATGATGCATTTCCTTCCTAAACACTTCACCACCAACTCCCCTCAATACTATAGGGTCGGCCCTGATCTCACCCTGCATGGATGTCCTTTGTTTCTTGGGTGGAGACATTAGGGGCACCGCCCTCCTGTTCCTACTGACCATCATCAGGTCCTCACTTGCAGGCTCTTTATCTACTGGCTCTTCCTCCAAAGGGATATCTTCTTCTACATTCTATCGTGAGGCTTGACCCTCATCCTGTGCCTCTACAATTTCTTCAGCTTGCCTCAAGATTCTTTTCATCTTTGGTTTATCCATCAAGGGCAGTCCAGATGAGGCAGATGCCTGTCCTGATGTTGATGCACCTATAGTTGGTATAGCAATTCTCTTAATTATCACCCCCTTAGGGCCATCATCAATTTTCTTTCCTCTAGGGGACCCTTTCTCAATTTCTGTGCAGGCAACCTCTCCCCATTGGATTTTCTTTTCTCACTGAGGAAGTCATCATATTCCTCATCTGGGATCTCCTGCCTTTTCTTCTTGGTGTCCACTATAATGGCTACACCCCTGTTCTTCAGTCTATTTACTTGTTCATCTACCCATGCTTGGGTTAACTGTAGCACCCCACCTATAAACTGATCCAAGGAGATATCCTCTGGCTGTGTTAGATCAGGGGCTGAGATGGTGTCATTATACACCTTCTTGTCTTCATATTCATTTGACATGGTCCTACCATCATCCTTCTTCATCTGTGCTAGCATAGGGATGCAATCAAATGTCCTTATCTAATTTAGGGTGAGCCTCTGATATTTTCTTCTTCTTACTTTGGCCTCATCCTCACAATCAGTCCAGAAATCTTCTAGGTGCCTCCAATGTACAGGCTTCCCCATTATTTTTTGCATCCTGCCATAGGGGTCATATGATCTATCCAATAGAAATGGCTGCAGATACATTAGCTTCAGACCACCTATGATATACTCTATGCTCTGTGAATATGAGCACATATACCATCCCATGGATACTAGAAAAAGTACTGGGGGTATCTTCTTTTGTTCTTTGTATCTCTCTACTATGGTAGACACCTGTCTCAAAAATTCCATCAGGACTACCCCATCAGTAGGGTACCTGGGTAACATGAGGGGCTGATCTTTAAATCCCTCAACTCTCATGTATGAAAAGGAGGCATACTGGATGAACCAAGCCCCATGTCTATAAATAACTTCCTAAGCCTCCATGCTTAGTCTCTTGGTCCTTTCTTCCTCCATTGTCCTGACTAGATGCATAGAGAATGCATCATTCACCAACTTGTAATCTTGGAGGTAATTCTTTCTTTGTAACTGAGGATAGTGATCCCATATGTGGGCATCATCTACACCACCACTAACCTTCCCTACTATTGTTAGGGCATCAAAGGTTCCCTTGTAGGCACATGAGTAGACAACATATGAGGTCATGTGGAATGAGCACCCTTGACCTCCCAGGTTCCTCATCTCTTCATCTAAGGCATCACTGATGACCTTGGCCCATAGTGGTTTGTTATCTATATATAGGACCATCTAGATGATCCCAAACATCCAATTCTTGAAGTTCCCCACATGAGGCTGACCTGTCATCCTACTGAGCAAGGCAATCATGTATTGATACTCATCGTCAAAATCAAATTTATATAGGTGTATGGGCAACTTGGCAGAGGTAGTGTAGGTGCTACTCTTTGACCTCCACTGGTACATCCTCTTCCTTGCATTTTTCTTGTTGTTATTATATTTTGTCTCCAGTTTATGTAGATCTACTCTAACCACCCTCTTTCCAACTGGCAGGTTAAATGTAGATGTGATGCCCTTTATCGAAAAGTCTGCATAAAATCTTCCATGTTTCTCCACCCGCCTTGTCTGAGGGTTATAGTTTCTGGCACATTCTACTACCAGTTTTGGGATCTCCATGGCATAGGGGAATCCAGCTGCATGCCACATCCCTGAAACATATACTGCATCTAGGAGGGTATTATCTTTATCATGGTCTATTCTTGATGACCATACCGCTAAATCTATGTCTCCTTGGTGAGTGTCCCCAATGATACCATACTTGAATTGTATCCCTTCTGGCTGAACAAACATGTGTTTAAGAAATTCTGAGTTAGATCTATTCTGTCTAAGGTCTACCATGGATTCTTGCAATAAACATGCCTTGTCTTACTATACAGTATCCACATGCACTCACATATCATTATATATATCTCTACAGCATCATGTATACTTTATTCATTACTCTTTACTTCATCATGATGTGCACTTATAGATTCAAACCACAAGAAAGGTCATACTACCTGGACATATAGAAAATGACAATAGGAGAGTTTCAAATTACTTACCTAATAACGCTTTTCTCCTGGGTTAAGTGGATGATTATGGAAAAGGGTAGCAAATGTTGATGATCACCCATTCTATTATGCTGCAAACTGTAGTCCATTCACAGGTAGCTCATATGAGGGTTTGAATGCTCAGCTCTATAAATTCTCATTTTTTCACAAGGTAAATAGGAATAACCTTGGAAAGTTACCTTTAAACTCATCCTTAGGGCAGAATTAGGGTAAAACCATCTTAAATCGATTCAATCCATTGATCTTCTGCAGAGAATCCTTGGATGATGCCAAGTGTTTGAATTGTACTCGCAATCGGTAGGAACCATCTAGCGCATTTATGTCCATTTAATGTTAGGAAATAGGGGGAGGGGGGATCTTCAAAAGATTGGGTGATATTCAAATATGACTCCGTTTTTGATAAAATGACCTTCTGCCTTTGAGCAAAAAAACTAATGCAAAAGAATCAGGTGGTGTGGTCAACGTTTAACCATATGTATATTGGGTCATGAATTTAAGATCAAGGGATGTTTAAAATGTGACCCTCGCAACTAAAATGACCCCCCTCTTGATAAAGATCAGGGTGACGTCAAGATGTCAAGGACTTTGTTTAAGCATTGTGTTGTAATGACGTCACCCCGATGTTATTGAACATGGTGGGCATTAGATATATACCTCTGTGGGGTAAAATAGAATGATGACTTCATCACTAGGGTGATATTCTTCATTCGTTGGGTTTAAATGATGTCATTTTCATATTGGCGAAGGGTGATATTTTGGGACGAGGGTGATATTTGTAAGATGATGGATATTAAAAACATGACCCCGTAAAATATGTGAAGTTGTTAGATGGGCAGATAATCGCTATCACGTAAAATTGACGTCCGTACTCTGCGGGCTAAGTGATTATTGGGTGATAAACTTATATCGGGGTGATCTTATATAATATGACTGATGTTTGAAATATGACCCCCTTTTCGGAATATCAGGTTTGACCAAAACTTTGACTTATCATAACTTTCTCCCCTTAGAGAATTTCAGGGTGATCCAAAAGGCAAACCTGTTTGGAATTTCATGTACTTTCCAACCATGAGGCTAATAATATGAAATACTAACTTTGATAACTAACCTCATCATGGTGAACAATCTACCCTCTAAGGATGACCTACATGACCTATTTTTACCAGACCGCCCAAAAGCAGAAAAACAAGCTAAAGCAACAAAAAAGTTGGGTCCCTATTTTGTCAAGTCAAAATGGGGCATGTTGTGTAACTACACAACACCTCCCTCCATTTCATGATGACATAATAGACATTCTTTCTAAGACCTATGAGACTGATATAGCCTTGGGTGATTCATCTAATAAAAAGACTTGTACCAACATAACCCCACTTGATGAGCATATTTTGGCACAAGAAGAAGACATCATTGACACACTTCTTAAAACCACTCAGCCATCCCTGCATGCTGTCCCTGGCTAGGATGAAGCATTGGATGATGCAGACTCTCTTTGTGAACAACTTCTTCAACCTAGTGACACTAAAAACTTACCAATTGATCTTCACACTTCTCAACTACATTTTAAACAAAGAAACAAATCACACACCCTTACCTAAGCATTCACATACCTTCGACACTACTCAAAATTTGGAAAACATCAACAAACATATTATATGGACTGAAATGGGCATTTTTTGGGTTCCTTCACAACCTCACTCAACTGAAATAGGTATCTTTCCAGCTCCTACATCACCCTATTTGATTGATATAGAAAACCGTGAGATTCCTTCTACACCATCATTAAAAGATACCTTTCCATTGACAAATCCTACAATTGTCCCCTCGCAAACTCATGAAAATGTAGAAGAAAGAAGAAGAGATGAGGCTTTAACCATCAAAGTAAAGATCAAGATCCAGGACAACTGCTAGTTTGGTTACACCTTTAGATAAGTATTTCTAACCCTTTACCTCTATGTTGTGTTCCCTCGTGTTGTGTTATGTGTTGTTTAGGCCTCCTTGGATGACCCTTGATACTCTTGTAAGGTCAAGTATACCGGGAGACCGCCTCTGTTGTGACCCTTCTTCTATTTGTATCATCATTCTTCTATATTGCTTCTCCTCTATTTTGATTGGTGTGTGTTGTGTCTCGGGGGGCATAGCATTGCAGTTGGTGACCTGGAGGCACCTTCCTACGTGATGACCCTAAGGCATGTGTTTCTCCCCTCTCAATTTATTGTTCACCTTCTTCTAGTGGTTCTATCTAGCTGGTGGATGATGAAAAACAAATAATATTGATATGGACCATGTGTCCCTTCAATGAGTAAACAAAAATGGACCTAGTCTATACATGACGATGGGGTTGATATATATTATCCAACACTTGGCTAGTAGAATCACTCTGTGTGATATTTTGATGATGTATTATATTTTCTAACAAACCATAACAATATAGTTGCTCCATGCACTTTGTTTATCTTGGGTCTCCCCTTGGTTACACTCGGTCCTAAGATCTCTGTAGTATAGTCCCATGGTTATACTAAGTTTCTAAATCCGTAGTATAGTCTTGGCTCTTGATGTGATTATGTTTATGCATTGATTTTATCATGTGATGTGGTTATTATTTTAGAGAAGGATTTCTAACCTCTCTTCTTGCATAAAACTATGTGTTTTGTGGGAACATTTAGTGATCGTAAAGTACATGTCACCTTTGGGGGGCATGGGCTTTGTGAAAGCTCTTGTTCCCTTGTGTGTTTTCTCTCTACCTTAATGTGCTTGATATAGGTACATGATATCAACCACCTTAAGGTGGGGGCATATAAGGTAAGTTGTCTGATGATTTTGGTACTAATAAAGCATGTTTGTAAGCCCTCTACAAAGGTAGGATATTGTATCTCTCGAGCTAGTGCATATCCTTTTTATTTAAAGCCCTCTGTGGAGGTGGGGATGGTGTATCTCTTGAGCTAGTGTACATCCTTTTTATTTCAAAAGACCTCTGAGTAGGTGGGGTCAATGTATCCTACATTAAGCATGTCTTTGGTGGTTTTTGTGGCATAAGCCCAATCATCAAGTGTGCTTGTAATGTGCCTGAGATGGTGGGGGCTTAGCAATAAGTTCCTTCTATTACCTTGTTTTCCATGTTTTAGAGGTATAGTATGTCTTTGGTATGCTATATGGCACTAGTGTTTTATGTGTGTCTTCCATGTGTTTGTTCCCAAGTATAGTCCAAAGAGCATGGTGAAATGTCCCTCTTATGCTTTAGGATTTGTATGGCGTGTTTTTTCCCAAGTATAGTCCAAAGAGCATGGAGAAATGCCCATCTTATGCTTTGGGATTTGTATGGCATGTTTATTCTCAAGTGTAGTCCAAAGAGCATGGAAAAATGCCCCTCCTACACTTTGAGATTTGTATTGCGTGTCTGCTTCCCATATGTAGTCCAAAGAGTGGCAAAATGCCCCTCCTACATTTTGGGTTGTGTTGCATTTTTACTTTCCATGTATTTGCATTCATATATATATGAAAATGAAAAAGAACAATCACTACATTCATTGTATTCATTGTGTTTTGCATGCATGTTACTGTCTTCACTATGTTTGGAGTGTGTATGGTGTGTTTTCTCTAATGTTTACCTAAGATTGGGGGCTAGAAATAGTTCCTCAATCTTTGTGTATGCATTGGCTTCAAGTTCCTGGCGTGTTTGTTGTGTTTTGATCATACTTTAATGCATGTATGGGTCTTATGTTCATACATTCATTAAAGTGGGGGCTAAATTTAATGTCATAAAATGTCTCCCTAGGACTTTTACCTCCTAAGTTTAACTCCTAGGTCCCTTGTTTTGCATCTTGCATGTTCATTTTGACTCCCGATGAAGAATCCTTAAAAACCCATGTCAAATGGGGTTAAGGGGACCTTATTGAGCTGAATACTATTTTGAAAAAGGGGCCTAGGGTTTGGGCACTCACACCCTAGTCTTGCCATATTTTAAGCAGGTCCTAAATTTGAATGTCTGTTATGTGATCGTTAAAAGGTTCCATTTTTGACATCTTAAGTTTGAATTACACAATTAAAGCGAGAATGCATATATAAGTATGTTTAGGGATTCATTTTGTAAACTAGAAGATGATTATGAACTTTTGGTGAACTTATGATTTCGAGCATTCAAGATATTCATTGTTGTAGAGAAGAATATTGTTGTTGTGTTTGTGATTGTAGATTTAGCTTCATCTTCTCATGCATTGAAAGATTTTCATCTACATGCGAGCTACACCTCCGAGGTGATATCTATTTGTGTTTGAATCATTTATCAACTTGTTTTTACCTATATCCCGCAGGGATACATGATCTTTTATTTGACAACAGTGTTTGGAAGACTTGAATGTCCTTCCAGGGCTTGACTGAGGCAAGCTCCTAAACACCACAACCCCCAACCCCATTCTCTGTGATTGCAGGTTACAGGTGGCATATCTAAAGGAGTGGAGTTGTAGGAGGCTGGAACAAAGTATTTAGATCCTGTGTCTCTGAAGAAAAGTAGGACCTAGACTTGGGTACCTTACACCAAAGACCCCTAGATCTCTGATACAGAAATCTCTTGAACATCAGAAATAAGTTGCAGACATCTTCCATTATTCTCCACAGAAAACTGTACCTTAGGCTTGGGCACCTGCTCTTTAACCCCTAAATTTTCTGCATTCAGAATTCCAAAGTTTGGTATGTATCTACTCTAAATATTACATCTCTGTCTGTGAGCATTTGTCATGATTTGTCCATTTGTTTACGATTTTACATAATTAGGGTTTCTAGCATAATCAGGCTTTAATTAATCAATTAATCAGTAAATTCCAAGTTTCCGCAACATTACAAGTGACACACCCACTATAGAAGAATCCTCTTGTAAAATTTGTGATTCAACTCGGTGGGATGTCCTTGAATGTTTGTAGTGAAATGAGGATCTAACTAAATCAACTATCAATCTTGTCGTCCCTCTTTTCCTATTAAACAACTCAAAGGCATCAACTTTCTTCCCTTTCTCTACAACATCAATCAATTCTTTCTGCTCCTCTTGAGTTAGCACATGCTCTTCTTCTAAATCTTCTTCTTCAAAAGGAATATTTCTAGTTGTATCTTGACTTCTATAAACTTCTTCCTCTTTTTACTCTTCCTCTTCCTTTTGAGGACTTTGCCTCCCCTTAGATTGTTGTTCTCTTGTTCATTCAACTCTTCATCAAGGTGTTCCTATTTTTCCTTTTCTTCTATGACCTTCTCCTCCTAAGACCTATCTTTCTCATGTTGTTCCTACTCTATTTTCTTAGTTTGAGGCTGCTGCTCAGAGGTAGAAGGCAGAAACACTACTATACCAAATGTCCCTTGTTGTACTTTTGCTTCAATAGTTTGTTCCCCTTCACCCAAATGTTGACCAATTGTAGATCTTGGGGGAATAATTTGAGCACAAGGCTTAACTCCTAAGTCAGATGTTATCCCTACTACTCCTTCCTTGTACATCATATAAGATTCATTAAACCTTTCTTTAACAACTTTGAAAACATCTTTAAGAGAAGCGATATCAGTAGAAACCCCACTCTTTGTAGTCTTGGGTGACTTTGCCTATGTTTTCTACCTCTTAGTAGCTGGTGATCCTGAAGTGGAAGACTCACCTTTACCTCACTTCCTATCTCTTGGAGTAGGTGACACAAAATTTTGTAACCTTAAATGTTCAACTAAATCATGCTCCTTTTAATTACAATGGCATTGAATTCCCTAATGGAATTCTCTTCTTTTTCTAACCAATTTATAGGATTTGATTCTCTCTTGTCAATAGTATCCAAGTGATAAACGGGGTCTAGTACAACACCATCATCAGAAAACTCCTCTAATATGTCACCCCTTAATCCAAATTCCCTCATTGAAAAGTAGTAAGTCTGGTATATTGCTTATGTCTTACTTCAAAATCATCTTGGCAATTAGCCCAAAAATCCTCTAGAGAGTGTTTATGCTTGAAGTGCATGGAGGAAATAGCTAATTAAGTTTGACTATAGGGTCAAAATCCTCCTTTGGCTCATATACTTTCAAATTAAGAGCATTCAACTCTTCAGCTGTTGTCTTGGCTGCAACAATAGAAGGACATTCATAAAATCCCAATTCAAAAAGATACTTCACTCCTAACTTGTGCTTCCTAGATATCTTTAGATGTACCTCACTGATTTGGTGGGAAAACTCCATCAAGCTAATCTTATCACTACAATGCCTTGGTAGAAAAAATGGTGCTCTCTTAAAACCTAAAATTCTGATGTATGTGGGACGAGGAAACTAGATGAACCATTACCCCTAGGTCCTGATAAGATCCATTGCCTTTTCTAAAATTTGCCAAACAGGATCACCTGTTAATTGCAAAATGATCGCATATAGGAATGCATCACTAACCCTTTTAAAATGTTTTTTAGCTTCCTTCAATTCTAACTGAGGATAGTACTCCCAAATATTGCTTTGTCTTGGGGCTTCTCCCCTAACTCCCACAATAGTCAAACCTGAAAAACTGCCTACTCTGGAAGCCAACCAAATGATGTATGATGCCATGTAGAACTTTTTAGTTTGTACTATAGACATGAGTTGTGCATGTATATTATGTGAAACAATGGTTGCCTAGTCCAACCGGGTCTCTGCTTTGATAGTGAAATAGATGAATTGGAACATCCATGTTTCATAAGTCCTTGATTCTTCTCTACCAAAGGCTCTACTCAGTAAAGTGATAACATCATAAACTTCTCACTAAAAATCAGATCTTGTTAACCTAGAAAGCACCTTCGAGGAAGACTTCTTGGGTTTTGTTAATCAGTGTTTATTTAAATACCCCTCATTTCGAATAACATCTTGGTTATAGTACCTAGTAGCCTTAGTAATGGTTAACAAATAGGCAAGTGTGCATGTACTAATAGGTCAAAAGCCAATCTAATCATTTGAGGTGTAATATCTAACAACAAATTTCTAGTTGAATCAAAACACTTTCTCTCTTCATGTTGTAGTGATGGGATAGAGTGAGGATTAGTTTAGGACATTGAACTGTCAATGGGAATCTTACCACATGTAACATACAACATCTTCAACAAGACTAAAATCAAATATTTACCAATAGATAAAAACACATAAGGTGAAAAAGATTGAACTTTGTTTTTGAATTAAAATAATCTCAACGAATAAGGATACATCAAAAAATCATGATTTGCTTTCTGAATTATACATGTTATAATTTAGAAAATTGACATCCTGTCATTTCATTTACAATACATAATTGCACTTGCCATAAAGAATAGTTTTACCTCATAAATTTGACTATCATAAGTCATAACAAGGAATACACTGTATAAGGAATATTGATATTTGTCTTCACAAGCCTCAGTGAGTCATCTACTATAGAGGGAGAGCACCATCTAAGTGATTTACCTCCAACCACAGACCAACAGTCCCCCACACACCTTCCAAAGGAAGTGACCCTACCCTTCACAAGGAGTATAGATATAAAGTAACCAATGATTATTTGCCATCTAAGTACTGGTGTTGTATCCTACATAACACTATTGATCATACAACACCTAGATACCCTCTAGCTAAGTATGATCATTCCAATAGGTCATGCAATCCAAATACGGTGAACCGATAATGCACGCAGAGACATATACATTACATTGGCCAAAGATTCAATATAAATAGATGTTCACAAGGAATGTAGTCTTAATGTTCACCCACCCCAACTTGACTTGGAGACTATCTCATCCTATAGTTGGACTTTCTTTATTAACACAAGACACAAACTTGTCTGTATTGTAAATCTATTCTAGTCAATATGACTTAGAGCAATCCTTAATCTAGGATATATTTCCAATAATAAGATTTAGGTATTTCCAACCTTTTAAAGAGCCCCTTATAGCATACTTACAATTTCTAGGGTTTATGACTTTTTGTCATTCTACTCTTTAATTCAAATATCAAACATCTTTGATGCATTAAAATGAGTTTTGACATTATCATAGAATCACTTAAATTTGTTAAAGTATTACAAAGACTCTCTCTCTCTCTCTCTCTATATATATATATATAATGTCATATCTGACATAAGAGTTATAGGTTTCCTATATCCTCCTTGTTTTAATACTAGGGTTTAGCTTCTCTAACCCAAAACATGAAATTAGCAATCATCCTTGTTCCCCAAAGATAATAGTATAAATACAACGAAACATGAGAACAGTTACTTCTAGTCTTTCCTAGACCACTTATCATTGTTCAAAATCACAATTCACATAACATGAATAAGCATAGTATACGACGTATATCCCCCTTTCATATACATCTTAAGGATACTATCATTTCTTATAACTGGTCTTTTGACTAAGTTAAATCCTTCAACCTCAATAGTTTAGAAAACATAAGAGATATAAAATATTTTCAACCTCTTGGTCTACTTAAGTCTAATGAATTTCCATTAATGTCAGGGTATGATCTCATGTGTATTTCATCCCTTGCAGAAATATCACATAGCCTTCATCTACAATTGTAGGTAAAATCAAACAAGTGTTATTGCGTTCTTGATTCTCTCAACATACCCAACTTGGTATAAATCTTATCAAGTATTCCCAACGCTGAGTTAAATTTGTTCTCTATGTAGAGAGACACTCAAAAATAAGTTCTAACGAATATAATAAAAAATATAACCTCCCATATCCTGGTATGCCTATACCTTGAGTCGGTTTATAGTTTCAATCTTGAAACATAAGAGAAGTTAATTAAGTCTCCTAGTATACTCTTCCTCGAGGTGAAATAACATAAGCAATAGTTGCTAATCAAGGGCTTATTAAGGTTTGGGTCACATATTCCCTTAGAATTGTAATATAACATAACAAGAAGAAATGGGTTTCTCATAATTAAAAACTATATCTTTGTTGTCATATAGTCATTTCAAAATCATAATGACCTTATCTCATTAAAAACTCCATTTAGAAGGTAGTAAATATATGCTTCCAAAAGCATGTATATATCTATGGATCTATCATAATCCACAACATAAATATTCATTTAAGTCTTAATCAAACCTTGATAAGTTTGAGTCTATATTATAATTATTGACCTTATTGGTCTTCTCAAGTTGGCTAACTTTCACTAAAGATGAGACATATCATGATCATACTTATTATTATAAACTAATTATGTGATAATATATCACTTTATTAAGAGTTCATAATGAGGCCAATATCACTATTTGTCTAACAAAATCTTTTGATGATAACAATAAGACTTATCCCAAAACTTTTAGGATAATAAAGAGTATCTTTCTTTGTATGATCTTATCAACTATCTAATTCCTATCGGCTTCCAAGTTTATGCCAAGGTTCTCTATATTGTTAAATCTAACATTTGTTTAACACTTGAGGAGCTCTATGTTTATACAAGAAATCAACCTTTAAATTTTGTTTCTATCTTGGTCTTACTATGACCTTATGTAGAGATAACACCTCTTGTATTTACATGGCCTACATAAAGTATGGCTCCTTATCAAAATTTCATCTTGACGTAGGTATAAAACCTCTCCCTACTATCTATCTTCCAAAGGTTTAATATAAATTAGTATCATTATCATTGATTAAAAATAGGCTAAACAAGATATTACTTGTTTTTATATAAAGATACATTGTATACACACTCTTTGAAGATTCCCTGAAAACAAAAGTCATTCGACCTTAGACATAACACAGAGGTATTACTAAGGCTATACGGCTTCAAGTTTACTTAATATGTTGCAAAATTTATCAGCCAAGTACTCCCATAATAAGGTAATTTGCTAATCAGCCTTAAGCACATGGGTTTTACTAGACTTATCTTTCTTATAAACTGACAAAGATATACTTAGTTTGTTCACCATATACACACAGGGATAGACCAAAACTATTAGTCAAAAATACACAGATACACCCTAAACTTTGACAACCATTAAAACGTAGATATATTTTACTTCTAGGGAGGAAGTAACACACAAGATACTCTTTTTCTGTCAGTCATAGAAATAGAGATATAAACAAAATGAATACAAACTATTGTGTTCATAAGCTATTATAGAGCTTTTCAAAGTATGAAAGAATCTGTTAATATTGGGAGGAAATAAACAAGATTTATCTCTACTATTGATCTCCTGATGCTCTTTACCTAGCTAGATGTGCCAAGACTGAACTCGTTGTGTTCCCACAGAGCTTGTAGTGATCTCTTAGAGCTTGATTCTTGTTCACATCCACTTCAAAACAAAACCCCCTAAAAAATTCCCTCACAAGATAACAACACAGTCCTTTCTCATAGACTTAAGCCTTAACTCCCTTAAAGACTCCACTCTTGAACAACCGTTAGGAAAACTACCCACAAGCCGTAGACTTCTCCACAATTTAATCCTGCAAACCAACATTACATCATACAACGTTAGTGGGATAGTTGGTCGTAATGACCACTCCCTCTCCTAACGTTGACCAAATAGCCAACTTTCATGCAAAAGTTAGTATACCAAGAGATGGATTAGTGGGTTATAATGTCCACTTTATTGCAGAATTCCTAAGGAGATTCTTTACTCAAAACTTTTTTATCCATGATGGAATGGCATTATTAAAGTCTTATCACCTCTACAAGGCTACAGAAATATAGGCAGAATATTTGCCTCAAAATATGCTTGCATGCAAACATAATGGAAGAGAGGGTCTTAATGATCACTATTTAGCTTGTTAGAAAGCTGCTCCAAAATAGAAAGGAGTCATGCAACCCTAAAAGGTAGTTTGCATTCAAAACTATCAAAAGAATTGTTAAAGCACGAAATCCTTTTAATAAACGAGGTGGTTATCAATTAAGACCACTAGCAACCTTGCGCCAACCATTTTAAGAATTCCCACAATACAATAGTCTAAAACAAACATAAGTATTAGCAACAATATGGTTATAATACTATGATGAAAAACTTACACATAATACGTGGCTGGGTCAAGATATTCTCCCCTTCATTAATAGAAGAAAGTCACATCGATTCTAATTATATGAAATATGGAATTGTACGTTAAAACTAGTAACAAGAAACATATTGTCAGTTATACCAATTATGCGATTGACGACGTAATCATAAACTTGTTTACGACGTAAAGAACGACATTTATGATAGAAAGTCGTCTTAGCCGCAAAATGACTAATGTTCCACCTTGACAATGTCGCTTTCCCAAAAATGACTAGGTTGATGTTAAATGATATTAGAAGGACTCTAGATGACATCGACAAATTCTCGAGTCAGGAAATAAACTAGGACAATGTGATGCCCCGTCATGCAACCCTAGAGAGTTAGGCTAACAGGTACTAAAATTATAGAAATATATATTTTTTTAAAGCAAGTAAATGCATTTACATTAGATAGAATTAACACTATTTTAAGCATTAAAACTAGATGATCAACTAACACCTCTAGGGAAACATAACTGCATCAGATAACCATAATTTATAACAACACAAGTAATAAACCTCATGATACAAAAGAAGAAGATTACATTACCCATTTACAGATATGAACAGTTACAAAAGTTCAAAAACAAGATTACATGATTACAAGATTCATGACTGATTACATTAGTTTACAATATACAACAAGATTATACAATTCTGGAAGTATAGCATAGCTCTGAGGATGCAATACAATCTAGAACTGGAACACTTCCCAGTAATCACGAATCAAGACGATCAAGGAAAACCAATGGATTAAGCTCTTCCACTGACCTTGTGGAACCCTAAGGTCCACCCCCAAGCTAGGAGATAACAATGAGGTTCCCTAACACAAGCAAGGATAGGAGGACTAACAAAAAACATAAATACCATAGGTTTCACATGCAAACAACACTGAACACAACAATCAACATCTAGAGGCAATAGAATAGAGTAAGCTGGAGTGCAGAAGGAAGAAGTGTCATCACATGGCTCTACATGGGTTACCTTGACTGTCTCTCTCGAGACACCAGCCCCCATCTATGGTTACCCTGACAGCCTCTCTCTAGGCGTCAGCCCCATAGGTCACACATGCGGTCTTCCTTATTTTGATTAATGTGAAGTCTATGCTTTCCCCCTAGTTAATTATTAGATTTTCACTTGTTAAACACTTCCAATGGGTTACCCAGACAGCCACTTTGGGCGTCAGCCCCACATCAGAAGCCACTCCCCTTCCTGCACTCAGTTGACCCAACCCAAACAAGTACTATACAAGGACACACATGACATACCTCCAACACTTATAACAAGCCAAAATAACCCGAGGCATGCAAAAGTCCAAATTTAATGAAACAAAAACCACCTTTCTCTCTCTAGAATGCAAGTACTCAAAGCTATCAAAAGTTCAAGGTAGACAAGCCTCTGGAGTTGGGTAAATTGAAACACAATACCACTATTACTACATCCATTTCCCAATATGGAAAAAAATGAGGATTAAAACAAATATTACATTCCATTAGAACAATATGACTCAGAACCAAAGAATAATATAATAAACCAATTACATCATTACTACTTGACGCTAATAACTAACAATGGAATTTCAAGTAAGACCATATTTAAAATTAACTTAACATATCACCATTGAACAATTTTAAACCGAAAAGCACTAAAATAAACCACTAAGAAAGAAACATACTAATATGATTGATTAAGATATGCAAGAATAGATACTATATCAGAAAGAATATAGATATAAAATGTTTTGATAATGATAAGAGACTTTGAAAAGGAAATGCTCTAGTAGACATGTATGCAAAAGTGAGAGCTTAGACAAAGTGCATTAACTATTCAGCAAATTGCCTCAAAGAGATGTCAAATTATGGAATACAATGATTAAAGGATATGCATAGAATAGATTTGTAGACTTAATAACAACAATCAAGATGGCATAGGAATGTCTGTCACTAATTGATACATATCTCTGAATTGACAAACTGGGTAATGCTAACTCTTTTGGATAAAGTTTTCAAAGGTAAGAGTTGAATCTTATATAAAAATTTCAAAGAAACCCAATTTAAAAATATAGAGTTATTGGTGACGCAACTATCTGTTTTAATAGAGATGAAACAGGTGAAAGGTAGACAGTCACAAATATTCATATCTCCAAAATGACAATCTGGGTATGGAGAATTTTTGGATATGATTTATGTAACTAGGTCGTACACCATATATCAAAAAAATAGAGGAACCCAGTTCATAAAACTAAAGTTATGGCTAACACAACAGACTACTAAAATAAAGACGAAATGGCTGAGAGGTAGACAGTCACAAAATATTCATATCTCCAAAATGTCAAACTGGGTATGGACTATTTTTGGATATGATTTAGGTAACTAGGTCATACACTATATGTAACAAATACCCAGTTCGTAAAACTAAAGTTATGGCTAACACAATAGACTACTAAAACAGAGACGAAATGACTGAGAGGTAGACAGTCACATCAATCGGTGATTCCCAAAAATGCAACGATACAAACATGCACAAATAGATCTGATAACAAGACTTCTAACCTCTCAAGAAAATTATCATCAATAAGAAAAATTATAAATCAAACATTTTCTTCAATAGAAAAATGAGACAAAAATTAGAACCAAAGGAACCTGATTTCACTTGCTTGACTAGGCTGAAGATTCGATGTCGGGTTCAACTGCTGCAGCTACAAACCAGTTTCCCTCCAAAAGTTCCATCTGCTAAAGATTCTTATGAGAGAGAAATCTCCCCCCCTAAATACATCCCAAAAGCTCCCTATTTTTAGCAAAAGAAAACCCCTAAAATCTTCCAGAAGAGTCCTCCCCACAATAGGCAACAACTCTTGCATGAACAAAATCTTACAATTTGCTATTTTAAACATTTTACAACCAGACCAAGATAAATATATTTTATGGTAACACATAAATATTATTTATTTATTTATCTTTAATTGCAATTACATTTATTACAATTATTATTATTATTTATTAACTAAACTTCTAAAATAATATATTTTTCATAAACTAAATTTACATAAGGACATTTATATATTTATTTATTTAACAAAAATGCTTCATAACTAATTATTTTATTTTAAGGCAACAATAACCAAAAAAATACCAACAAAATAACCCAACTGTCAAACCATACCTAACTACTATGCAAGATCAGAAAACAAGAGGACCACAACAATGACTAACTATCATGACCAAACCAACAACACTGACAGGGTACACAACCAGATACTCATCCTCTTCAAGGATGATGGCTAGGTTAGGGGACCATATGTTATCTCCATTCAAAAACTTCCATTGGTATGAAGGCATGCTCAGACCTGCCAATTTAGGTGGAGTCGATGCCTGGTACCTGTAACCTGCAACAAACAAAAGTGTCAAATACATACATATAATCATCCAAGCAGGCACATAGTGACAGTGAATCTCAGCATAGTAGGGTACTCATTATGAGTAATACTACACTATCCCTTCACAAAACACATCACAAGTATCCACATTAAACAAATTCATTAGTAAATAAACAACCAGATAACACATAGACACAAAATCACATTAATCACGTAGTAAAACTAATCTACATAATCAATTAACCTATAACTGATCACAACATAAGCATAATGTACTAATCATAAAGTATCAATAGTGTCATCATAATAAACATCAATGAGTGTCATCAACTACATCATAACAGTAAGCCTACCATCAACATGTCTATCATACCCTAAGTATTCTGAGTATTTTACCTTCTTCTTCATGGTGCAGGAGCACCTACCTGACAGCTGGCCTTCATGAGGCAGTTAGTAGTTTTAGGTCTTGTTTATGTTTCCAAGAAGGTCTGATAAGACCAAATGCATGTAATAAGGTCATGCTGATCATGATAAGATCATGCTGACCATGCTTTTACTATTTTTAGGAAGTTTGTTAGGACAGTTGTCATGATGTATGTTCAGTTGGACCTCCCAGCCGCCTGGAGAGTTCCCAGCCGCTTGGAGTCGGGTCAGTAGTACTCGCAGGAAAATCTATTTAAGCATGAGGATTGGTTGACTATAGATCATCGATCAGACTTTACGAGAGGAGAGACTGAATATTGTAATAGCATCTTTTGAAATCGAATAAGAGATCCTATTCTGTTCAACTTCTGTTTGGTCTCTATTGTTTAATCGATTTACTGCATCTGGGTGGCTGTATGGATTCGTTGATCCATTCCACCAGTTGATTCGTCTGATCGGTGGAATGGTTATGTATAGTAGGGTAGGTGTTAGTTTGTTTGTTCGCATGCAGGTGTGCAGGATTGCAGCTGAAAGGTGTTGAAGACCCTAGCATGGGCAGGTGCTAGGTCAAGCTGATAAAGTGTGGAAGATCACCCTGGAAGTGGATCGAGTCATCCCAGGAGGTTCGGCGGATCAGAACAGTGAAAATCCGCTAAGGTTGAAAAGTTGTTAAAACGGCATCATCAGGATATTTCTACAAATATCCTGCAGTCGCTTCGGACATCGTCATCCGGATAAGTGGAGATGCGCATGATGCTTTCGATTGCATGAAGTGCAAGTGCGTCAGGGTGATCATCATCAGGAGGAGCTGAGGAGGAGTGTATCGGCATCAGGTTGAAGATCGGGTTGATCGTGGGCCGAAAAAGCTAAGTTTGGCCAACAACAGGATATGACGTCATCATCATCAGGATATACGTCATCAGGATATTTCGGAACAGCAGGATATTGAGGAGCTGCGGGTGACGTCATCGTCATCAGGATATACGTCATCAGGATATCGGGTGACGTCAGCGTCAAAGGGACGGTACGAGAAGTGAAGGTTGGTCATCATCAGGATAAATGGGAGGAACCGGATGTTCTTTATCCTGTTGATTATCATGATGTTGAATATCATGATGCTGAAGATAGTGAAGGCGGAAGTTGTCGCTGAAGTGAACAGTGGACGTCAGGAGGATGTTCGCGCTGGTCGAACATGATGATGCTGTCGATAATCGAATAAAGTGATGCTGTTGACAGGCGAAAGTGCGAAGGCTTGTCATCAGGAGGATATCGATCGGCGCAGGAAATATGATGATGCTGACAGTGTTAAGCAAAATATGATGATGATGGTGATGATGATGATGATGATGATGTGCTGCAGACGTCCATGCTGTATTGTAAGGTTATAGTGTGGATGCCTCTGCATCATAGTGGTATCAAAGCTCAGCAAAAGGTCTGGGCTGTTGTGTGTTGATTCTGTCACCAAAAGGGCAGAGGTAGAGTTGATTGTGTGTTGTGTGTTGATTAAGAGGTTGACAAAATGCCTCCGAAAGGTAGTGGTACTGCAAGGGAATTGCAGGAAATGAAGGAGAAACATGCCAGAGAGATGAGGAAGATGAAGGAGCTTGCTGAAGCACTTCAAGCCAGGCTTACAGCCTTGGAAAAGAACAAAAAGAAGGAAGTGGCAGACAGTGAGTCTGAAGAAGATGAAGATACTGTTGAAGAGTATGAAGAGGTAGCTGAAGATCTGGATGCTGAAGACCAGAGATTGGCAAAACTGTTAAAGGCAGTGCAGAGTGATAAACCTAAGGTAAAGGTTGATGTTTCCAAGTATACTGGAAGTTTGAATGAAGATGAGTTGCTGGATTGGATTGCTGCACTTGATAATCACTTTGAATGTGAAGATGTTGCTGAGGATCAGAAGGTAAAGATTGCAAAGACCAAGTTAGGAGGTCATGCTTTGGTATGGTGGGATTATGTACAATCTAAGAGAAGGAAACAAGGGAAGTCAAAGATCACTTCATGGGATAAGATGGTAGCAAGGATCAAAGGTAAATTCTTGCCAAGAGATTATGAAATCCAGATGTTTAAGAAGCTACAATTTTTAAAGCAGAAGGAAAGGGATGTGAAGACATATACTGAGGAGTTTTATAAATTGAGTATGAGATCTGGTCATCATGAGAATGAGGTAGAAAAAGTGGCTAGGTACTTGGCTGGTTTGAGATTGAACATACAGGATGAGTTAGTTTTAGCTAACCCTAAGAATGTGGAGGATTGTTACCAAATGGCAATCAGGATTGAAGAAAAGATGAATAGAGGACATGATAAGTCCATGAAAGGAAGAGGAAACCATATGAGGGGAAGAGGAGCAGCCCCTACACAAAAGCAAACCAATGAGGGTCAAGAAGACACTAGTAAAGGACAGGGACAGTCTGATTTCAGAGGTGGATGGAAAGGTAATAGAGGAAGATTTGGAGGTGGTAGAGGTTCTACTACATTTTCAAGAAAATGTTACACCTGTGGTGAGTTTGGTCATCCATCCTTCAAATGTCCAGAAAACAAAGGTTCATCATCCAGAAATGATAGAACTAGTGACAAGAGGGTACAACTTGTACAAGAAGAGATAGTAGAGCAAAGTGCACAGAGTTCAAACACTTATCAAAAAGATAAGGAGCCTGATAATTATGCATACCCAGAGAGTGGAGAGTCTCTGCTGATGAGAAGAACAATAACTACCATGAAGGTACATGACAAAGAATCCCCACAACGAAGAGCTCTTTTCAAGACCATCTGCAAGAGCAAAGGTAAAAAATGTAAGGTTGTCATTGATACTGGTTCAACAGATAACATGGTATCTCAGGAAATGGTGGATAAACTGAATTTGGAAAGGATTCCACATCCACACCCTTACAAGGCATCTTGGGTGAGTGATAGTCAATCACTTTTTGTCTCTGAACAGGCATATGTGGATTTTCAGATTGGAGCATATCAGGATAGAATTTTGTGTGATATTTTGCCCATGGAATGTTGTCACCTACTGTTGGGTAGACCATGGCAATTTGATAGAAGGGTACTGTATGATGGGTACGCTAATACCTATACCATCAAGAAAGATGGGAAGACTATGAAGTTGATGCCATTGCAGGCAGATGCTGCAGCACAGGGGGCAGCCAAAATCATTTTAATGGGAAAGAAAGAGTCTATGCAGATGCCTATAGGAGCAGGCATAAAGGCAGTTGAAGACACTGCAGGAAAAGAAGTTGTTCAGGACAACAGGTTGAAGAAAGTTTTAGTTGTGACTGACAGCGGTCAGCAGCAGGTGCAGAAACAGGTTTGCACACAGCAATCAGTTGAGAGGAATGACAAGGATGTTGTCATAGTTGGGACTATTGCTTGTCCTATCAAAGTTGAAAGGAAGATAGAGTTGAACATTTCAGAAGTTCAAGAGGCAGTTCAGACAGAGGTTCTGGTCAGACAACCTGGCAAACACAGGGTATGTGAGAGAAAGGCCTACATTAACAGGCATGAGGATTTACTTGCCAGAAAGCAAGTTACAGTTCAGAAGACTTGGAGCAGCCAAGAGCCAGCAGAGGACAAAGCTGGAACAGATCAGCATATTGCAAAGGCAAAGTGTAGAGGTGGAGGACTTCCACATACTAAACTCATGGGACATGAGTTCTTTTCTATTGGGGAGTATGGTGCAGGAGCACCTACCTGACAGCTGGCCTTCATGAGGCAGTTAGTAGTTTTAGGTCTTGTTTATGTTTCCAAGAAGGTCTGATAAGACCAAATGCATGTAATAAGGTCATGCTGATCATGATAAGATCATGCTGACCATGCTTTTACTATTTTTAGGAAGTTTGTTAGGACAGTTGTCATGATGTATGTTCGGTTGGACCTCCCAGCTGCCTGGAGAGTTCCCAGCCGCTTGGAGTCGGGTCAGTAGTACTCGCAGGAAAATCTATTTAAGCATGAGGATCGGTTGACTATAGATCATCGATCAGACTTTGCGAGAGGAGAGACTGAATATTGTAATAGCATCTTTTGAAATCGAATAAGAGATCCTGTTTTGTTCAACTTCTGTTTGGTCTCTATTGTTTAATCGATTTACTGCATCTGGGTGGCTGTATGGATTCGTTGATCCATTCCACCGGTTGATTCGTCTGATCGGTGGAATGGTTATGTATAGTAGGGTAGGTGTTAGTTTGTTTGTTCGCATGCAGGTGTGCAAGATCGCGGCTGAAAGGTGTTGAAGACCCTAGCATGGGCAGGTGCTAGGTCAAGCTGATAAAGTGTGGAAGATCACCCTGGAAGTGGATCGAGTCATCCCAGGAGGTTCGGCGGATCAGAACAGTGAAAATCCGCTAAGGTTGAAAAGTTGTTAAAATGACATCATCAGGATATTTCTGCAAATATCCTGCAGTCGCTTCGGACATCGTCATCCAGATAAGTGGAGATGCGCATGATGCTTTCGATTGCATGAAGTGCAAGTGCGTTGGGGTGATCATCATCAGGAGGAGCCGAGGAGGAGTGTATCGGCATCAGGTTGAAGATCGGGCTGATCGCGGGCCGAAAAAGCTAAGTTTGGCCAACAGCAGGATATGACGTCATCATCATCAGGATATACGTCATCAAGATATTTCAGAACAGCAGGATATTGAGGAGCTGCGGGTGACGTCATCGTCATCAAGATATACGTCATCAGGATATCGGGTGACGTCAGCGTCAAAGGGACGGTGCGAGAAGTGAAGGTTGGTCATCATCAGGATAAATGGGAGGAACCGGATGTTCTTTATCCTGTTGATTATCATGATGTTGAATATCATGATGCTGAAGATAGTGAAGGCGGAAGTTGTCGCTGAAGTGAACAGTGGACGTCAGGAGGATGTTCGCGCTGGTCGAACATGATGATGCTGTCGATAATCGAATAAGGTGATGCTATTGACAGGCGAAAGTGCGAAGGCTTGTCATCAGGAGGATATCGGTCGGCACAGGAAATATGATGATGCTGACAGTGTTAAGCAAAATATGATGATGATGGTGATGATGATGATGATGATGATGGGCTGCAGACGTCCATGCTGTATTGTAAGGTTATAGTGTGGATGCCTCTGCATCACTTCATGCTCCTTAGCCCAACCACCTTCTCATCCAAAGTGAGAATGGAGGGGCACTACAGACAAAAAGGGTTGAGTATCACTTACCCGACTCAACTAGGTTCACCATTCTACACCAACACAAGACTTATGATGGCGACAAACTGTTCATTTCCTTGTATCTATTCCCTTCTCTCTGATGATGCTTTCCCTCCCTTTCTCGGAGGGGCAAAAACTTATTCCCTGAATGCAACTTGCAATCACCAACTCGAGATTAGTGTATCAATAATCATTTCATCACATCTTGACAACTTTTAAACACATGTCAATTTTAGTCAAATAAACATAACTCATGAAAACATTGATTTTTCTAGACATTTTTACTAAACGTCAAGTCATTGAATCATGTGTAATCATCTACTAATTACTTCAAAAGTAAAAATTAAAACATAGTTAAAGTTAAGGATGTAACATATATCCCCCATAAGAATCATCATCCTCGATGATCCAATGTATCCAAATCATTAATAAGATAAAAAAATTGTTTAACCTGCAAAAGCATAAACAATTGAGAAAATCATTGCTATAAAATCATGGTTAACTTTCCATGTCATATTACCCTTTGCACACTATCCCACCAGACCTTGCCATGAGTAACCTCTTTGTTTTGCAAGAAGATCTTGGAATCCTTGAGATTTTTAAAATCTCGATCATGACCACTCCTCGGTCTTGTTCTTGTAAAACATTCTAAGAATATAATGGTCATTTGTTATATACTTTTCAAATATAAGATCCTAAAAAGCATATGCCTCATGGAAAAATAAAATGATTCTGTAATCAACTGAATTAATCACTTTGAGAGCTTTGAGGAGTCTCTCATACCTAGGAACTGATTTGGAATACATTCCATACTTTATGAAACTTTTCTTCTCTAACTGAGAATTGTGTTTGTGTATGGTTCACATTTATTTAGCTTTTCTATCTATTATTAGCTTCCGCCAATCTTTTATGATCAGTTTGATTTGTTCATCCATTTCTAATAGCATTTCTGGACTAATGCTAATCCTATCTTCTAGCTTACCCAGCTTATAGGAGTTTGACATCTTCTTTTGTCCAATGTTTCAAATGGAGTCATCTTGATAGCAGAATTATAGGAGTTGTTATAACAAATTTCATAAGAGGTGGATACTCTTTTCACATGTAGTAACCATCCACTTCAATCACAGGTTTACCAAGAATCAAAGTTTATAAACATTATGCAAGTACAGTACTGCCATTCATTATTTAAGATACAAAGAGTAACATCAACTTTCACTTTTCTAGTTGAAAAGGTTATTCATCAACTACAAATTTCATTCATTTCATGCATCATTTAAAAAAGCTGATAAGTAAATACAAGAGAAAGGATCATAATTCCTTATCTAGTTTAACTGTCCTCCAAGAATTGGCATGCCACTGATGAGAGGGGAAGCATCACTAAGTTGTTTTTACCTCTAACCACGGAATTAAGCGGTCCCCCCCGCACACTTCTTGTCTAGAAGCAGTCCTAACCTTCAAAGAAATGTTGTGTTGGAAACCCTCTCAGTTGCCATCTAAGCTCTGGTGTGTACCCCCACTTAACTAACTCTGTCACACTACCATGGATACCCTCCAACCAAGTATGACAACTATGGTTAGCTAAGTGTCCAAAGTACTATGAACTGACAAGTGCATGTGGTGGCAACGACACTCACTATGGCCATTGTTTTTATATAAATATATGTTTCACAATGAACGTAGTCATGGTTCATCACCCTACTCAACTTGGAGAGACTATTATCCTACGGCTTACTAGACTACCTATCCACCCGCATACAATAACATGAGATTCAAAAGGTGATATCAACATAAGACCTCCTTCAAGTAGCTTGCATATTAATTATATAACCCTAAAAGGGTTTGGAACAAATTTCCTACGACACAAGATTTATTTCTTCTATAAAGTTGAGGACATACCAAGTGAATTTTCTACAATTTACTCCCTTACACAATCCATCAGAGGTCCATCCAGGACATGATAGTGGTGAACATTACATAAAACATAGTGAACAACCAAAATGTTCTTGTATAGCCACCACAACAACTTCAATCAATATCAAAATATAAACAATTTCAATTTCGGCAAAAAATCAAAAGAATCAGCTTATTTTTGACAATAAATCAAATTTTGACGAACTGGCCATAAAATAAACAATCTTCAAAATTTGGTGGCTAGACCATTCCAAAATAAGGGAATAAAACAATGACAATCCTTGCAAATATTAAAAGGAATTTTACCAAAGATTCAAAGAAGTGTCAAAATTTAGAGGAACACTTATTATGCAGTACATGACTAATTAAGTCACTAACAAGGGAGTAGATTATTGCATTGCACTCGAGTTTTCCAAAAACTTATAGTGGATTAGAGTTTGTGCTACAAGCACAACAAATGAATAAGCCCCTTAAGACTTTCATTATGCACAAATTTTTTGCAAAACAAATACATTTCCAAATCTTGAATTCATATAGACACTGCTCTACCCAAGCTCCTAGTCTGATTAGTAATTGACCAAGGTTTTACCTTTCTAGTCAAAGTCTCAAAATCTTTCCGCTATGCAACCTCAACAGAATTGATTTGCTCTTGGAATTTTAACTCCTCGGTTGGTGCTTTCTTAACCACTACCTTGGGTAAGTGCTGGGAAAATAGTCTTCTTTATAGTTTCCTTGGTTTTTCTTTACACCATTCTGGTATAAAACTAGTTTTCAAACATTAGCTAATCTGCTGAATGTTTGCATGTTTTCTCGTAATGATCTCATAGGTCCATGTGTTGAACCCGATTAGCTATGATACCATAGGTAACATTCCATGTCTTCAACAAGACTAAAATAAAATATTTACCAATAGATAAAAACACATAAAGTGAAAAAGATTGAACCCTTTTTTGAATTAAAATAATCTCAACGAATCAAGATACATCACAAAATGATGATTTCCTTTTTGAATTATACATGTTATAATTTACAACATTGACATCCTGTCATTTCATTTACAATACATAACTGCACTTGGCATAAAGAATAGTTTTACCTCATAAATTTGACTATCATTTATAAGTCATAACAAGGAATACACTGAATCAGGAATATTGATATTTGTCTTCACAAGCATCGGCGAGTCATCTGCTACAAAGGGAGAGCATCATCTGAGTGCTTTACCTCCAACCACAAACTGGCAGTCCCCAGTACACCTTCCAAAGGAAGTGACCCTACCCTTCATGAAGACTATAGATATAAGGTAACCAACAGTTATTTTCCGTCCGAGTACTAGTGTTGTATCCTACATAACACTATTAATCGTACAACCACTAGATAACTTCTAGCTGAGTATGATCATTCCAATAGGTCATGCAATCTAGATACGGTGAAACGACAATTCATGCAGAGACATATACATTACTTTGGCCAAAAATTTGATATAAATAGATGTTCACAATGAATGTAACTTCATAATGTTCACCCAGCCCAACTCGACTTGAAGACTATCTCATCCTATAGTTTGACTTTCTTTATTTAGTAACACAAGACACAAACTTGTTTGTACTGTAAATCTATTCTAGTTAATCTGACTTGGAGAAATCCTTAATCTAGGATATATTTGCAATAATAAGATTTAGATATTTCTAACCTTTTAAAGAGCCCCTTATTGCATACTTGCAATTTTTAGGGTTTATGACTTTCTTTCATTCTACTCTCTGATTCAAATATCAAACATCTTTGATGCATTAAAACAAGTTTTGACATTACCATAGAATCACTTAAATTTGATAAAGTATTACAAAGACTCTCCCTATCTTGCTCTATGGTTTTCTTGACCTTTCACTATCGACCAATATATATATATATATATATATATATATACAATGTCATATCTGACATAAGAGTTATAGATTTCCTACATCCTCCTTGTTTTAATACTAGGGTTTAGCTTCTCTAACCCAAAACATGAAATTAGCAATCATCTTTGTTCCCCAAAGATAATATAGCATAAGTACAATGAAACATGAGAACAAATAATTCTAGCCTTTCCTAGACCACTTGGCATTGTTCAAAATCACAATTCACATAACATGAATGATGTAGTGCAAAGGGGGTTCACTCATTCAAACTTGTCCTTCACTTGGAACAAATCAGGTTCAAAAACTGAAATCTTCACTTGAGGCAATCAATCTTCAACACTTTGGGCAATATGGGCCCAATCACTCATGGAAAACAACTCAATCCTTTAGACCAATCAGTGGTCTATCCCTTCTAAGTCTACACAATGTCTCTTTAACCTTCAAATGATCAGCGACTTCCATTTAAATGATTTCACAATTCTTTATGCTTAATTCTTCATGCACACAAAACCATAGGTGATCATAATGCACCAAAAGGCTCCAACACTAACTAATGGACTCCAATCTCTATTAGAATTGGTAAATGGTTTCAACAAGTTTACAAACATGCCACAAACACTATCCAATGGTCCAATCGATTGACAACAATGGTTTATGGTAAAACATCTATATCAACTGTTTAGCCTTGTAGGCCTCCAAAGTGGGACAATAGTTATAAATTTTGTTAAATGACTCCTAATATAAATGTGAGGACCTTTTAGGATACCCATTAAGCCATATTATAACATATCTCAACCTTACTAGAGACTTCTTTGGACCAACACACTCAAAAATGGACTATTGTAGAGATGGAAACCCTAGTAGATCACAAACCTGCCCTCACCAAAAATGGCATAATTCATTCAATTATTAATGAAAATTCCCCAAACCAAAAGCATATGAAATTAGATATAGATATTCATCTTTTCCCATTGGTTTCAGACCAGTACTTAATCTGTACAATCCGTACCACTCCAAACTAGATGACTATTACAGTGAAAAAAATGGAAGTGTTAATCACTAAATTCATCATAACTCTCACAAAACATAACAAAATTTGATCTAAACACTTGCATTTGAAAGATAATTCAAAGCCCCATCCAAAAAAATTAGTTTCATCTCATTTGAAGGCTGTACTATGCCATACCAAGGAAGAAACAGTGACTATTACATGAAAAGTGCAGAAAATAAGGTCTTTTCATTGATTTTTCACCAAAGACTTTACAATCACCACATCATTCAACCACACAAAGGTCTCTTTATGCATTCTATAACAATTTTATAACTATCCTTCGAGATTCAATAACCAAAAACCTTTCTACTGCCTAATGACTCTTCATATTCCCAACTTTTGACACTTTTGCAACCATGACAATATTTTGACAACTTTTAAACAAAATTTGCAATATTTGCATCATGAACCCAAATGACCTTAAAAATATTATGAATGGTCACAATGGACCTTATTACATGACAAAACTATTAAACTTAAACCAAAATCCAAAAATTTCCCCATGGAGGCTTGAACTTGACATGGTGCTCCTGCACCATACTCCTGGAGGAAAGAAAATTCAAGTCCCATTGAATGCTGGTCTGCTCCTTCTTCTTGGTCTTCTAGTTCTTCTACAATTTGTCCTTCATCTTTGAACCTATCCCTGGGTCCTTCTTCCTCTTCTTTCTCTTATGCCATCTCTTATTCAGCATTCTCTCAGCTTCTAGGATCCAAAATTCCATTTCTTGTGTATACACCTCAATAATATTATCTATGTCTTCACTGGCAGCATATTCATCTGAAAAGGAAATCATTTCCTTAAGTGTTTTGGAAACATCTTCTTCACCATCATCTTCATACATTGTAGGCACTTCTTCTTTTTCTTTATAACCTGTACATACATAATCTAATGAAATATTAGAAATAAAATATTAAGGCCTTGAGGTCTCCTCCTTGCTTCCTTGCACCATGCACTCTACTTCAACCTTGTCCTCTAAGGGTTTCCTTTGATGAACTATTACAAATATGTGCCTGATGTGTTGTCATTGATGTCAACATATATTTCTATCAAAAACAGTGAAGACAATGCAGAGGAGTGATCAATATTTCCAATAAGGTGAAGATCAAAGTATAAAGAGTAAAGGGTTTGTATAAGATTGTCTATTGTTGCTCTAGTTGAGATTTAAGAGGTCCGAAAGAAGATTTGGTGAAGTTATGGCCTTTTGAGTAGAACAGGTTTTTGTAGTTGTTCAGTGATGACAGAGTGGTAAGACGTTGGTCTGGATTGGTCCGGTATGAGCATATTGTGATCTGCAGATCCAGAGGTGTGTCTGGGATGTTGGTGTGTTCCCTGAACTCAAGTGGTTCATGGTTTGGAGGTCCAAAAGCAATCTTTCTAGTATGATAGTCATGAAAGTGTGTGTTCTTGAGGTTCAGTGTGAAGATGCAAGTGATTCTAGTGATGCAAAGTGGTGTGGTTGTTCCTGTTGACTTCATTGTGCTTGTGATGGTCTCTAGATCATGTGGCTATTGTGTTGGTGGTCTGCATTGACAAAGGAGCTCATGATTGAAGTTTTCCTCTTGGTTGTTGTTGTTCTTCCCAGTTTTGGCTGACTAGATGCTTAATACGTGTTATGGATCATCTAAGAGAAGTCGTATGGAGCGTGGCGTGTTGATCGAGGAAGATTTGGGTCCTAACTATGTTTGGTCGATAGCGTAGTGATTCATATACAATAATTTGTATTGTAATTGTAATTATTTGTAATGTTTGTAAGGCTGACTTTGATGTTCATTCCAATGTTGATGTCATGTATAAATAAGTGAATCAAAGTCATGGAAAAGTGGGAATTGGAGCGAATATGTGAGTGTAGTAAGGAAGTGTTCGAGGGTAGAGCAAAGATGTGTTTGGAGCTTAAAAGGAACTAATCTTTGGCATGGTGAAGATGCTATTTCTCAGTTCAAAATTTCTATGATAACTCTTGTGATTTTTTCTGTAGTCCTCTTGGAGCAGTGAGCTCCAGGGCAGTGCACCCTGAAGGCATGTGCCTTCCCCATTTCTATTCTTTTAATACAGAATAATCTTATGGGTTAACCCCCACCATGGTTTTCCCTTAACCAAGTTTCCACGTAAAAATTGTGGTGTTATCTGTGTTATTTATGTTTCTGCTCTTGTGTTATTGATTCATGCTTTCATGATAATATCATTAATCTGTTTGTAAGTGATAAAGAAGATTAATTGTAGAAGAAGGTTAAATTTTTGATAAACTGATTCACCCCCCCTCTCAATTGTCTGCCCTAATTCCAACAATTAGTATCAGAGCCAAGTTCCTTGAAAGAAGCCTACTAGCTTGAGGAAAGATCTTGGTAGAGTTTCAATGGGTTCACTCAAAGATCAACTTCGGTTGGCCCTATAAGATCTTGGTCAGTCCAAAGCATAAGTATCTAATCTGAAAGATGAGGTTAAAGATGCTGATGATACCATTGAAATGTTGAAAGATAAATTAAAGAAATCTATGGAAAAGAGAAAGGAGCTACTTCCGCAGTTATCCAGTTTAATTAAAGAAAATGACATGAATGAAGCCTTGGAAGAAAAGACAAAGGAATGTGAGAAGCTATCAAAAGAAGTTGTTGTTCTAAAAATTGAGATGGAATCTGGGGTGATGAGGCAAACCAAAGAAATTGAAGATAGGAAGAAACCTGAAGAAGACCTGAATCAAAAACTAAAAGAAAGAACTAAAGAATGCCATAGATTGGATAGAAGAGCTAGCCATCTAGAGTCTAATCTACAAGAAAGAAGAGACAATGAGAGAGAAGTGAAAGGCAAATTGTCATTCTCACACATGACCTAGAAGTTGCAAATGAATACAAGGAGAAGTTCAAAATAAGCTCGGCTAAACTTGAAGCACTGCTCGAAGGATAGAAAGAGGTTGACGACAAGCATGGTCTTGGATATGAGAAAGGTGAAAGCTCCAGACCTAGACAAAGAAATTCTCAATCAAGAAATGGAAGAAATAGACCTAGAAGATCTCTGGTAAGATAGCCAAATGCTTAAAGATATCCATCCTTCAATGGAAATTATTTCAACTGTAATAAATTTGGCCATAAAGCTACTATGTACAGAAGCAGAGTAAATCAAAATGGTCCATCCTTCTCCGGTCAATGCTTCAAGTGCAAGAGGTATGATCATAGATCCAATGAGTGTAGAAGTATGATAATGAATAACTCTAATGGCAATTCTTTCAATGGCTACTATTTTTCTTGCAATGGATTTGGACACATGGCTAATCAGTGCAGATCAAGAGGAAATCAAGTATATAAGCAAGGAAATGCTAAGTGCTTTAACTGCAATAGATTCGGTCATATTGCAAGATTTTGCAGAAGCAGGAATAATGATAGGAAAGGTCTAGTAAACATAAACTAGAATGAGCAGAGACAAGATAAAGGCAAGGGCAAAGTAGATGTGAATGAAATCTAGAATGAAATGAACAAGAATTGGGTGAAGAAAGGTGAAATGAATAATGGTGATGGGTCTACACCGGAATTAGGTGCTGATAATTCCTCTGGGAATTGAATTAGGAGCTCTGGCTTAGGGGGGGCTGCATTAAAAATCTAATCTCCCCTACCAGTAAGTGGATGCCTGGATCTGGCATGTGAAAGAATATAGAATGGCTTGTTGTATTTCATCTGAAAGAAGTTCTAGAAGAAAAGAAGTTGATGTGGCAATTTGTGAAGAAATCTATGAGAAACTATTTTAAGAAACTGAGTATCCGGAAGAGTTAGGGAAAATGCATTTTTCATGTGTGATCAAAAGTAGGTGTGCTAGTGGGAATCTGGAAGAATCAAAGATTGTTGCCAAAGTGCTCAAATCCTTGCCTAATGCAAACAAGCATAAGGTTGTTGCAATTGAGGAATTCAGGACTATGATAGATATTTCAAGGGATCCATTGGTTGGTTAATGAGTTTGGTGTTTCTCTTCCTAAATTAGAAATCTGCATTTAAGGCTAGTGGTTCTGGAAAGGGTAAGCAAAGATTTGTTTCACGTGAATGCTCTCCAAGAAGACTAAGCAGATATGAGAATGCAAGGAATGAACTTAAAGAAGATGAATCAGAGCTTAAAGAACTTGAAGCTATGTTTGCCAAAAGGTTACCAAAAGGATCCGGTAAATATGAAGGAAAGTTGCCTTTCAAATGCTTTGCTTGCAATAAGATTGACCTTTTTGCATCAAGATGTCTAGAAAGGGTCTCAAAGCCAAACAGACCTAGAGTTTAGAAGAAATCCTTTTCTGTCCAAGAAGCTGCTGATGGAAGAGTCATAGATGATGAACCTGTTATGAGAAGTACCTCTGGAAATGAATAAGTGATTCATTACTATCAAAGAAGAAGAACTGATGCCTACCAAATCTACTAGCTGTATTGGTTACTCAGATTGAAGAAAAAGATGAATGGATGATTGACTGTAGATGTTCTCTTCATATGTCTAGTGATAAAAGGCTTGAAGCATAATCTTCTCAATGTTGGTCAGTTGGTTGACAAAGGATTAGAGGTAAAATCTTTCATTTAAGTGGTACTGGAAAAAAATTGCTTGATTCCTCAGATTGATCAGAGTTGATTATGACATAGGAGATTGTGTCATGTGAACTTTGATAACATTGTCAAGATAAGTACTACTCAGGTTATGAGTGATCTTCCAAAACTTGTAGCATCTTCTGTAATGAATGTTAGTTGGGCAAGCAGGTCTGAACTACATTCAAAAGTAAAGAACAATTATCAAGTGGTTTGTTGGAACCTATGCACACTAATTTGTGTGGTCCTGCTAAAGTTAGGAGTTTGCAAAGAGAGTAATACTTGATGTTGTTGATTGAGTACTACTAGATGGTGTGGGTCACTTTCTTGTGAAAGGAGTTAGAGGCTCTTGACATTTTAAAGGCTAAGGTGGAGAATGAGATTGGTGTGAAGTTAAAGTATCTGAGATCTAACATTGGTGGAGAGTTTACCCCTATTGAGTTTAATGCATTTTGTGAAAAACATGGAATAAGAAGACAGTTATTTGCTCCTAGAATGAATTAGATCTTTCCAAAAGGCTGCTAGAACCATGATGATGGAGGCAAATGTTTCATATTCCTATTGGAGAGAGACTATGGGTATTGTTGTCTACACTCTTAACCAGGTGCAGATCTAAGATGTTGATTGGGTAGGAGGTGTCAATGACAAGAAGAGTACTAGTGGTTGTGCATTTCTCTTGGGAAAGAGTTTGGTTTCTTAGTTGAGAAAAAAAAATGTAGAGGCAATATCTCTGTCTATTACTAAAGTAGAGTATACAGCAACAACAAGTATTTGTAGTCCAAGTTTTGTAGAATTCAAAGTCATATCTTGTGATTTGGATTGATGTCTAGGGGGTGCTACTTGGACAGAGTAGTTAGTATGAAATTTCTAAAATTTAGTTTGGGGAGAGATGATTGCAAATATGCACCCTTTGCCATTGATGTCAAAGGGGGAGAGAAGTCATGTGAAAAATTTAGAAGCAAGTAATTGCTAGTGAAAGGGGGAGCAGTGAAGAAAGTGGTTGCAGGTGTGACAAGAGAAAGGGGGAGAAGTTCTTGTCTTGATGGTTGAATCAGTTTTTCACATCATATGTTGCCATCAATGATAAAGGGGGAGATTGTTGCAAATATGTTCCTGATGTGTTGTCATTAATGTCAACATATCTTTCTGTCAGAAATAGTGAAGACAGTGTGGAAGACTAATCATTATTTCTAGTAAGGTGAAGATCAGAGTATGCAGAGTAAAGGGTTTGTATAGGATTGTTTGTTGTTGCTCCAGTTGAGATTTGAAAGGTCCACATGAAGATTTGACGAAGTTATGGCCTTCTAAGTAGAACAGGTTTTTGTAGTTGTTCAGTGATGACAGAGTGGCAACAAGTTGGTCTGGATTGGTCCGGTATGAGCATATTGTGATATGTGGATCTAGAGGCATGTCTGGAATGTTGGTATGTTCCCTCAACTTGAGTGGTTCATGGTTTGGAGGTCTGAAAGAAATCTTTCTAGTGTGACAGTCATGGAAGTGTGTATTCTTGAGGTTCAGTGTGAAGATGCAAGTGATTTTGGTGATGTGAAGTGGTGTGGTTGTTCTTGTTGACTTCATTGTGCTTGTGGTGGTCTCTGGATCATGTGGCTGTTGTGTTGGTGCTATGCACTAACAAAGGAGCTCATGACTGAAGTTTTCTTCTTGGTTGTTGTTGTTCTTCCCAGTCTTGGCTGACTGGATGCCTAATGCATGTTGTGGATGATCTAAGAGAAGTTGTATGAAGCGTAGCATGTTGATCGAGGAAGATTTGGGTCCTAGCCGTGTTTGGCAGACAGTGTAGTGATTCGCATACAATAATTTGTATTATAATTATAATTATTTGTAATGTCTGTAAGGCTGACTTTGATTTTCATTCCAAAGTTGATGTCATGTATAAATAAGGGAATCGAAGTCATGGAAAGAGTGTAGCGAAGAAGTGCTTGGGGACAGAGCAGAGATGTGTTTGGAGCTTAAAAGGAACTGATCTTTGGCATGGTGAAGATGCTATTTCTCAGTTCAAAATTTATGTGATAACTCTTGTGAATTTTTCTATAGTCAGTGAGACTCTTGGAGCAGTGAGCTCCGGGGCAGTGCACCCTGAAGGCATGTGCCTTCCCCATTTCTATTCGTTTAATAGAGAATAATCTTGTGGGTTAACCCCAACTGTGGTTTTCCCTTAACCGGGTTTCCACATAAAAATCATGGTGTTATTTGTGTTATTTATGTTTCTTCTCTTGTGTTATTGATTCATGCTTTCATGATAATATCATTAATCTATTTGTAAGTGATAAAGAAGATTAATTGTAGAAGAAGGTTAAGTTTTTGAGACAACTGATTCACCCCCCTCTCAGTTGTCTGCCCTAATTCCAACATGAACAACATCTTCTAATTCTTCCATCATAGTTATTAATTGCTTAGGACTTTCATATACAAAGTAGTATTCCTCTTTGTCCAAACTTGTCATCTCCTTCCAAAAGATTTGATCAATCTCTTGCTATTGCACTTTAGGGCTGCATTCAATTTGTCCTACTGCTGTAACTTCCTTTTCCATAACTATTCTTTATTTTCTTCTTTGAACTATCTTCTTAATAGCCCATGATACCTTCTTTGTGATTGTCAAGTGTCAACTGAGTGCTCTTTTGAGCAACTTCTCCATCTCATCTTCCATCCTTCTTCTCATCTCTTCCATAGCCTGACCCAACTTTTGTACCTCTTGCTTAAGACTTTCTAGTTCTGTCTTGTCATCTTTTTCTTTCTTCACACTTGTCTCTTTTCTCTTCTGTTGCTTCTTCTTTTGTGAACTCCCACCCAGAAAATACCTCTTCAACAAATCCATCTTTCCTCTAGCAAGTCTCTCCTTGCTTCTCTTTGTCTTTGCCTCACCTAGGTCCTTCCACTTTTCCTCAACCTTGTCTTTTGGCAACCAAGTTCTCTCTTCAACCTGCACAAACACACAAACACAAACACAAAACTCTCTTTTGCCCAGACCATTTTGAGCTTTGATACCAATTGATGTAGTGCAAAGGGGGTTCACTCATTCAAACTTGCCATGCACTTGGCACAAATCAGGTTCAAAAACTGAAATCTTCACTTGAGGCAATCAATCTTCAACACTTTGGGCAATATAGGCCCAATCACTCATGGAAAACAACTCAATCCTTTAGACTAATTAGTGGCCTATCCCTACTGAGGCTACACGATGTCTCATTAACCTTCAAATGATCAACAACTTCCATTTGACTGATTTCACAATTCTTTATGCTTAATTCTTCATGCACACAAAACCATAGGTGACCACAATGCACCAAAAGGCTCCAACACTCACTAGTGGACTCCAATCTCTATCAGACTTGGTAAATGGTTTCAAAAGGTCTACAAACACCCCACAAAAACTTTCCAATGGTCCAATGGCTTGACAACAATGGTTTATGGCAAAACACCTATATCAACCATCTAGCCTTGTAGGCCTCCAAAGTGGGACAACATTTATAAATTTTTCTACAAGACCCCTAACAGAAATGTGAGGACCTTTTAGGGTACCCATTAAGCCATACTATAACATATCTCAACCTTACTAGAGACTTCTTTGGACCAACACACTCAAAAATGGATTGTTGCAAAGATGAAAATCCTAGTAGATTACAGACCTGCCCTCACCAAAAATGGAATAACTCATTCAATTCTTAATTAAAATTTCCCAAACCAAAATCATATGAAACTAGACTCATATATTACTCTTTTCCCATTTGTTTCAGACTAGTACTTGATCTGTACAATCTGTACCACTCCAAACTAGTTGACTGTTATAGTGAAAAAATTAGAAGTGTCAATCACTAAATTCATCATAACTCTCACAAAACATAACAAAATTTGATCAAACCACTTGCATTTGTAAGCTAATTCAAAGCCCCATCTAAAAAAATTAGTTTGATCTCATTTTCAGACTGTACCAAGCCATACCAAGGCAGAAACAGTGACTATTACATGAAAAAGTGCAGAAAACAAGGTCTTTTCATTGATTTTTCACCAAAGACTTTACAACCACCACCTCATTCGACCACACAAAGGTCTCTTTATGCCTTTTATAACCATTTTCTAACTGTCCTTTGAGATTTAATAACCAAAAACCTTTTGTATTGCCTAATGACTCTTCATATTCCCAACTTTTGACACTTTTGCAACTATGACAATATTTTGACAACTTTTAAACAAAATTTGCAATATTTGCAGGTCATGAACCCAAATGACCTCACAAACATTATGAATGGTCACAATGGACCTTATTACATGAAAAAACTATTAAACTTAAACCAAAAACCAAAAATTTCCTCATAGAGGCTTGAACTTGACATGGTGCTCCTGCACCAATGAATAAGCATAGTATACAAGGTATATCCCCTTACATATACATCTTAAGGATACTATCATTTTTTATAACTAGTCTTTTGACTAAGTTAAATCCTTCAACCTTAATAGTTTAGAAAACATAAGAGATATAAAATACTTTTGACCTCTTGCTCTACTTAAGTCTATCGATTTTCCATTAATGATAAGTTATGATCTCATGTGTATTTCATCCGTTGCAGAAATATCACATAGCCTTCATCTATAATCATTGGTAACAACAAACAAGTGTGATTAAGTTATTGATTCTCTCAACATACCCAACTTGGTATAAATCTTATCAAGTATTCCTGGTGCTAAGTTAAATTTGTCCTATATGCAAAAAGTCACTAAAAAATAAGTTCTAAGGAACTATAATAAAAACTATAACCTCCCATATCCTGGTATGCCTATACCTTGAGTTAGTTTACTAGTTTCAATATTGAAACATAAGAGAAGTTAATTCAGTCTCCTAGTATATTCTTCCTTGAGGTGAAATAACATAAGCAATAGTTGCTAATCAAGGGCTTATCAACATTTGGGTCACCTATTCCCTTAGAATTGTAATATAACAGAATAAGAAGAAATGTGTTTATCATAATTAAAAACTATATGTTTGTCATCATATAGTCATTTTAAAATTATAATGACCTTATCTCATTAAAAATTCCATTTAGAAGGTAGTAAATATATGCTTCCAAAAGCATGTATATATCTATGGATCTATCATAATCCACAACATAAATATTCATTTAAGTCTTAATCAAACCTTCATAAGTTTGACTCTATATTATAATTATTGACCTTATTGGTCTTCTCAAGTCGACTGACTTTCACTAAAGATGAGACATATCATGATGATACTTGTTATTATTATAAACTAATTATGTGATAATATATCACTTTATTAAGAGTTCATAATGAGGCCAATATCACTATTTGTCTAACAAAATCTTTTGATGATAACAATAAGACTTATCCCAAAACTTTTAGGATAATAAAGAGTATCTTTCTTTGTATGATCTTATCAACTATCTAATTCCTATCGGCTTCCAAGTTTATGCCAGGGTTCTCTATATTGTTAAATCTAACACTTGTTTAACACTTGAGGAGCTCTATGTTTATACAGGAAATCAACTTTTAAATTTTGTTTTTATCTTGGTCTTACTATGACCTTATGCAGAGATAACACCTCTTGTATTTACATGGCCTTCATAAAGTATGGCACCTTATCAAATTTTTGTTTTGCCATAGGTATAAAACCTTTCCCTACTATCTGTCTTACAAAGGTTTAATATAAATTAGTATCGTTATCATTGATTAAAAATTGTCTAAACAAGATATTACTTGTTTTTATATAAAGATGCATTGTATACACACTCTTTGAAGATTTCCTAAAAACAAAATTCGTTCGACCTTAGACATAACATAGAGGTATTATTAAGGCTATGTGGCTTCAAGTTTACTTAATGTATTGCAAAATTTATCAGCCGAGTACTCTCATAATAAGGTAATTTGCTTATCAGCCTTAAGCACATGACTTTTACTAGACTTATCTTTCTTATATACTGACAAAGATATACTCAGTTTGTTGGCCATATACACACAAGGATAGACCAAAACTATCGACCAAAAATACACAGATACACCCTAAGCTTTGACAGCCATTAAAACATAGATATATTTTACTTCTAGGGCAGAAGTAACACACAAGATACTCTTTTTCTGTTAGCTGTAGAAATATAGATATAAACAAAATGAATACAAACATTGTGTTCATAAGCTATTATAGAGCTTTTCAAGGTATGAAAGAACCTATTAATATTGGGAGGAAATAAACAAGATATCTCTCTACTGTTGAGCTCCCAATGCTCTTTACCTAGCTAGATGCTCCAAGACCAAACTCGTTGTGCTCCCACAAAGCTTGTAGTGATCTCCCAGAGCTCGATTATTGTTCACATCCAATTCAAAACAAAACCCAAAAAAAAATTTCCCTCAAAAGATAACAATGCAATCCTTTCTCATCGATTTAAGACTTAACTTCCTTATAGACTCCACTCTCGAAAATCCATTACAAAAACTACCCACAAGCTATAGACTTCTCCACAATTTAAGCCTACAAACAAGCTTTACATCATGTAATGTTAGTGGGATATTTGGTTGTAATGAGCACTCCCTCTCCTAACGTGGACCAAATAGCCAACTTTCATGTGGATGTTAGGATACTAGGAGATGGATTAGTGGGTTATAATGTCCACTTTCTTGTGGAATTCCTAAGGAGATTCTTTACTCAAAACTTCTTTTTCCATGATGGAATAGCCTTATTAAAGGCTTATCACCTCTACAAGGCTATAGAAATATAGGAAGAATCTTTGCCTAAAAATGTGTTTGCATGCAAACATAATGGAAGAGAGGGTCTTAATGATCACTATTTAACTTGTTAGAAAGTTCCTCCAAAACATAAAGGAGTTGTGCAACCCTAAAAGGTGGTTTGCATTCAAAACTATCAAAAGAATTATTAAAGCACAAAAGCCTTTTAATAAAGGAGGTGATTATCAATTAAGACCACTAGCAACCTCGTGCCAACCATTCTACGAATTCCTGCAATACAATAGTCTAAAACAAACATAAATATTAACAACAATATGGTTATAATACTACAATGAAAAACTTATGCACAATACGTGACTAGGTCGAGATATTCTCCCCTTCATGAATAAAACAAAATCATGTCGATTCTAATTATAAGAAATATGGAATTTAACATTAAAACTACTAACAAGAAACATATTATCAATTATACCAATTACGCCATTGGTGACATAATCATAAACTAGTTTATGACATAAAGAATGACATTTCTAACAGAAAGTCATCTTAGCTGCAAAATGACTAACTTACCACCTTGACGACGTTGTTTTCCCCAAAATGACTAGGTTGACATTAAATGACATTACAAGGACTCTAGAAGACGTCAACAACTTCTCAAGTCAGGAAATAAACTAAGACAAAAAAGGGTCGAGTATCACTTACCTGACTCAACTAGGTTCACCATTTTGCACTAACATAAGACTTAAGATGGTGACAAACTATTCATTTCATTGTATCTATTCCCTTCTCTAAGATGATACTCTCCCTCCCTTTCTCAGAGGGGCGGAAACCTATTCCCTGAATGCAACTTGCAATCACCAACTCGAGATTGGTGTATCAATATTCATTTCATCACATCTTGACAACTTTTAAACACATGCAATTTTAGTCAAATAAACATAACTCATGAAAACATTGATTTTTCTAGACATTTTTACTAAACTTAAAATCATTGAATCATGTGTAATCTACTAACTACTTCAAAAGTAAAAAGTAAAATGTAGTTAAAGTTAGGGATGTAACATATGTCCCCGCATAAGAATCATCGTCCTTAATGATCCAATGTATCCAAATAATTAATAAGATAAATTTTTTGTTTAACCTGCAAAAGCATAAACAATTAAGAAAGTCATTTCTATACAATCATGGTAAAATTTCCATGTCATATTACCCTCTACACGTTGTCCCACCGGACCTTGCCATGAGTAACCTCTTTGTTTCGCAAGGAGAGCTTAGAATCCTTGAACTTTTAAAAAGGTCAATCATGACCACTCCTGGGTCCTATTCTTGTAAAACATTCTAAGAATATAATGGTCATTTGTTATATACTTTTCAAATATAATCTTAAAGAGCATATGCCTCCTAGAAAAATAAAATGATTTTGTAAACAACTGAATTAATCACTTTGAGAGCTTCGAGGAGTCCCTCATATCTAGGAACTGATTTGGAATACATTCCATACTTTATGAAACTTTTCTTCTCTAACTAAGAATTGTGTTAGTGTACAGTTGGCATTTACTTAACTTTTCTATCTATTATTAGCTTCCACCAGTCTTTTCTGATCGATTTGATTTGTTCATCCATTTCTGACAACATTTCTAGACTAATGCTAATCCTATCTTCTAGCTTACCCAGCTTATAGGAGTTTGGCATCTTCTTTTGTCCAATATTTTAAACAGAGTCATCTTGATAACAAAATTATAGGAGTTGTTATAACAAACTCCATAAGAGGTGGATACTCTTTTCACATGTAGCAACCATCCACTTCAATCACAAGTTTACCAAGAACCAAAGTTTATTAACATTATGCAAGTATGGTACCAGCATTCATTATTTAAGATGCAAAGAATAACATCAAATTTCGCTTTTCTAGCTGAAAAGGTTATTCATCAACTACAAATTTCATTCATTTCATGCATCATTTAAATAAGTTGATAAGTAAATACAACATAAAGGATCATAATTACTTATCTAGTTCAACTATCCTCCAAGACTCGGCATGGAGAAGGAAAGCATCACTCAGTTGTTTTCACCTCCAACCATGGACTTAAGTGGCCCCCCCACACACTTTCTTCCTGGAAGCAGTCCTACCCTTTAATGAAAGGTTGTGTTGGAAACCCTCTTAGTTTCCATATGAGCTTTGGTGTGTACCCTCACTTAACTAACTCTGTCGTACTACCATGGATACCCTCCAACCAAGTACAAAAACTCTAGTTAGGTAAGTGTCCAAAGTACTGTGAACTGACAAGTGTATGTGGTGTCAAAGACACTCACTATGGCCATAGTTTTTATATAAATATATGTTTCGCAATGAACGTAGCCATGGTTCACCACCCTGCTCGACTTGGAGAGACTATTATCCTAGGGATTACTAGACTACCTATTTGCTCGCATACAATAACATGAGATTCAAAAGGTGATATCAGCGTAAGACCTCCTTTCGGTAGCTTACATATTAATTATATAACCCTAAAAGGGTTTGGAACAAATTTCCTACGACACAAGATTTCTTTCTTCTATAAAGTTAAGGACATACCAAGTGAATTTTCTACAATTTACTCCCTTACACAATCCATCAAAGGTCCATCTAGGACTTGATAGTGATGAACATTACATAAAACATAGTGAACAACCAAAATGTTCTTATATAGCCACCACAATAACTTAAATCATTATCGAAATATAAACAATTTCAATTTTGGCAATAAATCAAAAGAATGAACTCATTTTCGACAATAAATCAAATTTTGACCAACTAGCCATAAAATAAACAATCTTCAAAATTTGGCGGCTAGACCATTCCAAAATAAGGGAATAAAACAATGACAATCCTTGCAAATATTAAAGGAAATTTTACCAAAGATCCAAAGAAGTGTCAAAATTTAGAGGAACACTTATTATGAACTACGTGACTAATTAAGTCACTAACAAGGAAGTAGATTGTTGCACTGCACTCAAGTTTTCCAAAAACTTACAGTGGATTAGAGTTTGTGCTACAAGTACAACAAATAAATAAGCCCCTTAAGACTTTCGTTATGCATAAAAATTTTGCAAAACAAATACATTTCCAAATCTTGAATTCATATAGACACTGCTCTACCCAAGCTCCTAGTCTGATTAGTAATTAACCAAGGTTTTACCTTTCTAGTCAAAGTCTCAAAATCTTTTGGCTATGCAACCTCAACAGAATTGATTTCCTCTTGGAATTTTAACTCCTCAGTTGGTTCTTTCTTAACCATAGACTTGGGTAAGTGCTGAGAAAATAGTCTTCTTGATTGTTTCCTTGGTTTTTCTTTATGCCATTCTAGCATAAAACTAGTTTTCAAACATTAGCTAATATGTTGAATGTTCACGAGTTTTCTCATAATGAGCTCATAGGTCCATGTGTTGAACTCGATTAGCTCTGATACCATATGTAACATACCACATCTTCAACAAGACTAAAATCAAATATTTACCAATAGATAAAAACACATAAAGTGAAAAATATTAAACTTCTTTTTTTCTGAATTAAAATAATCTCAACGAATCAAGATACATCACAAAATCATGGTTTCCTTTCTAAATTATACATGTTATAATTTACAAAATTGATATCTTGTCATTTCATTTACAATACATAACTGCACTTGGCATAAAGAATAGTTTTACCTCATAAATTTAACTATCATTTATAAGTCATAATAAGGAATACACTACATTAGGAATATTGATATCTGTCTTCACAAGCCTCGGTGAGTCATCTGCTACAGAGGGAGAGCATCATCTGAGTGCTTTACCTCCAATCACAGACTAGTGGTCCCCCGAACACCTTCCAAAGGAAGAGGCCCTACCCTTCACAAAGAGTATAGATATAAGGTAACCAATGGTTATTTTCCATTTGAGTATTGGTGTTGTATCCTACATAACACTATTGATCATACAACCCCTAGATACTCTCTAGCTAAGTATGATCATTCCAATAGGTCATGTAATCCAAATACGGTGAACCAACAATATATGCAAAGACATATGCATTACTTTGGCCAAAGATTCAATATAAATAGACGTTCGCAATGAATGTAGTCGTAATGTTCAGCCACCACAACTCAGCTTGGATACTATCTTATCCTACAGTTTGACTTTTTTTATTTAGTAACACAAGACACAAACTTATCTATACTGTAAATTTGTTCTAGTCAATCTGACTTAGAGCAATCCTTAATCTAGGATATATTTGCAATAATAAGATTTAGGTATTTCTAACATTTTAAAGAGCCCCTTATTGTACACTTGCTATTTCTAGGGTTTATGACTTTCTGTCATTCTGCTCTTTGATTCAAATATCGAACATCTTTCATGCATTAAAATGACTTTTGACATTATCATAGAATCGCTTAAATTTGATAAAACATTACAAAGACTCTCCCTGTCTTGCTCTATGGTTTTCTCAACCTTTCACTGTCGACCTCTCTATATATATACAATGTCATATCTGACATAAGAGTTATACGTTTCCTATATCCTCCTTGTTTTAATACTAGGGTTTAGCTTCTCTAGCCCAAAACATGAAATTAGCAATCATCCTTATTCCACAAAGATAATAGCATAATTACAACAAAACATGAGAACAAATACTTCTAGTCTTTCCTAGACCACTTGACATTGTTTGAAATCACAATTCACATAACATGAATAAGCATAGTATATGAGGTATATCCCCCTTTCATATATATCTTAAGGATACTATCATTTCTTATAACTAGTCTTTTGACTAAGTTAAATCTTTCAACCTTAATAGTTTAGAAAACATAAGAGATATAAAATACTTTTGACCTCTTAGTCTACTTAAGTCTACTGACTTTCCATTAATGACAGGTTATGATCTCATGTGTATTTCATCCCTTGTAGAAATATCACATAGCCTTCATCTACACTCATACGTAACAACAAACAAGTGTGATTGAGCTCTCGATTCACTCAACATACCCAACTTGGTATAAATTTTATCAGATATTCCCAACGTTGAGTTAAGTTTGTACTCTATGCAAAAAAGAACTCAAAAATAAGTTCTAAGGAACAATAATAAAAACTATAACCTCCCATATCCTGGTATGCCTATACCTTGAGTCAGTTTACTAGTTTCAATCTTGAAACATAAGAGAAGTTAATTAACTCTCATAGTATACTCTTCCTTGATGTGAGATAACATAAGCAATAGTTGTTAGTCAAGGGCTTATCGAGGTTTGGGTCACCTATTCTGTTAGAATTGTAATAGAACATAACAAGAAGAAATGGTTTTCTCATAACTAAAAACTATATGTTTGTCATTATATAGTCATTTCAAAATCATAATAACCAAGTTATCTCATTAAAAACTCCATTTAGAAGGTAGTAAATATATGCTTCCAAAAGCATGTATATATCTATGGATATATAATATTCTACAACATAAATATTCATTTAAATATTAATCAAACCTTGATAAGTTTGAGTCTATATTATAATTATTGACCTTATTGATCTTCTCAAGTCGATTGACTTTCACTAAAGATGAGACATATCATGATGATACTTGTTATTATTATAAACTAATTATGTGATAATATATCACTTTATTAAGAGTTCATAATGAGGTCAATATCACTATTTGTCTAACAAATTTTTTTGATGATAACAGGAAGACTTATCTCGAAACTTTTAGGATAATAAAGAGTATCTTTCTTTGTATGATCTTATCAATTATCTAATTCCTATCGGCTTCCAATTTTATGCTAGGGTTCTCTATATTGTTAAATCTAACACTTGTTTAACACTTGAGGAACTCTATGTTTATACATGACATCAACCTTTAGATTTTATTTCTATCTTGGTCTTACTATGACCTTATGCAGAGATAACACCTCTTGTATTTACATGGCCTTGATAAAGTATGGCTCCTTATCAAATTTTCATCTTTCCATAGGTATAAAACCTTTCCCTACTATCTATCTTACAAAGGTTTAATATAAAGTAGTATCATTATCATTGATTAAAAATAGGCTAAACAAGATATTACTTGTTTTTATATAAAGATACATTATATACACAATCTTTGAAGATTCCTTGAAAAGAAACGTCATTCGACCTTAGACATAACACAGAGGTATTACTAAGGCTATATGCGGCTTCAAGTTTACTTAATATGTTGCAAAATTTATCAGTTGAGTACTCTCATAATAAGGTAATTTACTTATTAACCTTAAGCACATGGCTTTTACTAGACTTATCTTTCTTATATACTGACAAAGATATACTCGGTTTGTTGGCGATATACACAAAGGGATAGACCAAAACTATTGGTCAAAAATATACAGATACACCCTAAACTTTGACAACCATTAAAACATAGATATATTTTACTTCTACAGTGGAAGTAACACACAAGATACTCTTTTTCTGTCAGTCGTAGAAATATGGATATAAGCAAAATGAATAGGAACTTGTGTTTGTTAGCTATTATAGATCTTTTCAAGGTATGAACGAACCTATTAATACTGGGAGGAAATAAACAAGATTTCTCTCTACTGTTGAGCTCCCGAGGCTCTTTACCTAGCTAGATGTGCCAAGACCAAACTTGTTGTGCTCCCATAGAGCTTGTAGTGATCTCCTAGAGCTTGATTCTTGTTTGCATCCACTTCAAAATAAAACCCCCAAAAAAACTTCCCTCACAAGCTAACAATGCAGTCTTTTTTCATCAACTTAAGCCTTAACTCCCTTAAAGACTCCACTGTCAAAAAGATGTTAGGAAAACTACCCACAAGCCATAGACTTCTCCACAATTTAAGCCTTCAAACAAGCTTTACATCATGCAACGTTAGTGGGATAGTTGGTCGTAATAATCACTCCCTCTCCTAATGTTGACCAAATAGCCAACTTTCATGTAGAAGTTAGTATATCGGGAGATGGATTAGTTGGTTATAATGTCTACTTTCTTGTGGAATTCCTAAGGAGATTTTTTACTCAAAACTTCTTTTTCCATGATGGAATAGCCTTATTAAAGGCTTATCACCTCTACAAGGCTACGGAAATATAGGTAGAATCTTTGCCTCAAAACATGCTTGCATGCAAACATAATGGAAGAGAGGATCTTAATGATCACTATTTAGCTTGTTAGAAAGCTCCTCCAAAACAGAAAGGAGTCATGCAACCCTAAAAGGTGGTTTGCATTCAAAACTATCAAAATAATGTTGGATCTAGGGCATACAACTGAGAGGGGGGGGGTGAATCAGTTGTATAAAACTTGCTCTTACTTTAAACACTTGATTGTTCTTTGTTAGTTAACAGCATATCAATTAACCATCTATGAAAGCATAATGCATAAACTCAGAGCAGATGAACACACTCGAAATGAACTCACAAACCTTTATTTATACAAGACATCAACTTAGGAACAATCATCTAAGTCAGCAATCAACCATAAGAATATCCGCAAGATGAATAACACATCCGGTCGGCCACCACAAGAACATTCACAGGATGATCAACTCATCCGGTCGGCTAGTCTGAACAAGAACTTCATCCGGAAGAATATCTTCAATTCCGGGCTCTACTACCAATGCGGATCAACAACACAACCTCAACACGATCCAAAAACCTTCACAAGCCTGCCTGAATGACCGGATACATCCGCACTTCCTTTACTTACTGGAATCTCTTGTCTTCCTCATCTGGAACTTCAAGAACACAGTCTATCGCCACTATCATAATGTAAAAGGTACTTCCGGACCTCCAAATCATACACAAATCAGGATGACACATCACAAGGACATCCCAAACACTCCTTCTAATCCACAGATTAGGATAATACAATTCCAGACCTCACCGGACCTTTCTGTGATCCTTTGTCACCTCTGAACACTTGCCGGAACCGGTTCCATACCGATAGCCACAACTCCTTCAGATCTTCATGCGGACCTCTGAAATCTTAACTGAAGCATCTCAAGACTCATATCTACAAACCCTTTAATCCACATCCTCCGGTTCTCATCCTATACAGTACATTTGCCTTCTTCTCATCACTGTTCTTCACTGTTCCTGACTGAGGCTAATTTTCTCAATATCCTCAGCACACTGCTCATCCAATCCATCTTGTCAATGCAATATGAGTATGTTGACATCAATGACAACACTGGTTTACCTCATACTTGCAACAATCTCCCCCTTTGTCATTGATGGCAACATATGATGTGAAAAACCATCAAGACAAGAACTTCTCCTTTCTGTCACAGCTCCCCCTATCACCGACATGTCTTCTCCCCATTTACTGCTCCCCCTTTGATCATCAGCTACTTGTTTTTCACATGTCTTCTCTCCCCCTTTGACATCAATGGAAAAGGGCTCATACTTGCAATTCTCATACATCAGAATCATACCAACTACTCTCCCTTAGTTGCAGCTCCCCATCATCAATCCGGATCACAAGATATGACTGTGATATCCATCGGACTGATGCACATCAGTGCATCCTAGTTCATCACCGGAGGGGCCATGACCCCTAACTTCTCCCAGAGATATTCAAAAGAGTCCTTGGGAAGAGGTTTAGTAAAGATATCTGCAATCTGATCCTTGGAGGGAACATACTCCAATCTGACTTCTTCCTTGTTCACTTGTTCTCTCAAGAAGTGAAACTTGATAGATATGTGCTTAGTCTTAGAATGCAATACCAGATTCTTAGAAATATTAATTGCACTTGAATTATCACAGAAAATTGTGATAGGCTCCTCATATTCAACTTTAATATCTCTTAGCATCTGCTTCATCCATAAGATTTGAGTGCAACTACCTGCTGCTGCAATGTATTCTGCTTCAGTTGTAGACAGAGATATTGCATCTTGTTTCTTGCTTAACCAAGAAACCAATCTCTTCCCCAAAAAGAATGCTCCACCACTAGTGCTCTTACGGTCATCCACATCTCCTGCCCAATCTGCATCTGTGTAAGCATGAAGAGAGAAATCTAGATCTCTAGGGTACCATAGACCATACTCAACTGTTCCTTTCAAGTACCTAAAAATTCTTTTGATTGCCATAACATGAGATTCTCTAGGATCAGCCTGGAATCTTGCCACAAGACCAATAGCCTGCATTATATCTGGTCTAGTTTGAGTGAGATACAACAATCCACCAATCATTGATCTATACTTTGTCTGATCTGCCTTTGGAGAATCATCATCTTTGCTTAACTTACATCCGGTTGCCATAGGAGTGTTCATTGGCTTTGAGTCTTCCACACCAAATTTCCTTAACAATTCTTTCACATATTTGGTCTGAGAAATGAAGATCCCTTCTTTTGTTTGAGTAATTTGCAGACCCAAGAAGAAATTCATTTCACCAAGCATAGACATTTCAAACTCACTTTTCATCTGATTTGCAAAAGTTTTGCACATACTATCTCTTCCTCCAAAAATGATATCATCCACAAACACTTCAACAATCAAAATGTTTTCATGATCAATTTTGAAATATAAGTTACTGTCAGCAGTACCTTTGTTGAATCCAATCTGCACAAGATGCTTATCCAACATTTCATACCATGCTCTTGGGGTGGGGCTTGCTTCAATCCATACAAAGCTTTCTTCAACTTGCAGACCATATCATCATTATCAGACAATTGAAATCCATCCGGTTGTTCAATGTAGACTTCTTCTTCCAGATCACCATTTAGGAAGGCAGACTTGACATCCATCTGATATACCTTGAAGTCTTTGAAGGCAGCAAATGCAAGAAGTAATCTGACTGCTTCAATTCTTGCCACCGGAGCAAAAGTCTCTTCAAAGTCAATTCCTTCTATTTGAGAGTAGCCTTTGTAGACCAATCTAGCTTTGTTTCTGATTACTTCACCAGCTTCATTTAGTTTGTTCCGGAAGACCCACTTGGTTCCAATTACATTCCTATCTCTAGGTCTGGGAACAAGATCCCAAGTATGATTTTTCTCAATTTGCATCAATTCATCTTCCATTGCTTTGGTCCAGTTTTCATCATTGCAGGCTTCATTTATTGTTTTAGGTTCAATCTTTGAAATCAGACAACATTCATCCTGATTTTGAGCAACATTCCTTCTAGTTTGTACACCTTTGCTTCTGTCACCTATGATCTGATCTTCAGAGTGGTTCAGTCTTACATACCTTGGAATTTTGGGAGTATCCTGCACTGCTGCTTCTTGATCAGGCTCATTCAAACCTATCTCTTCTTCTTGATTTACCGGATCAGGCTGACTCTGTCTCACCAGAGAGGATTGAGTTCCTTGAACACTGTCTTGGTCATCTTCATCAAACTCATAAAATCTTGAAGGCTTCTCAATTCCTTCATCAACTTTCACATTGGTGCTTTCTATCATCTTCCTCAATCTCTTATTGTAACATCGGTATGCTTTGCTTTGAGTGGAGTAACCCAAGAAAATTCCTTCATCACTTCTAGCATCAAACTTTCCTAGATCTTCATCTCTTTTAATATAACACTTGCTACCAAATACTCTGAAATATTTCACAGTAGGAGTGATGCCAAACCAGAGTTCATAGGGGGTCTTACCGGTGTTGTTTCTGATTTGAACTCGATTGAGAGTGTAGACTGCAGTGCTGATAGCTTCTTTCCAAAACATTTGAGGAACATTTGCTTCCAACATCATTGTCCTGGCAGCTTCCTGGATGGTCCGGTTCTTTCTCTCAACTACTCCATTCTGCTATGGAGTCCTAGGAGCAGACAACTGTCTCCTTATACCCTGCTTCTCACAAAAGTCAATGAACTCACCAGATGTAAATTCACCACCTCTATCAGACCTTAGACACTTTAGTTTCAATCCGGTTTGATTCTCTACCATAGCTTTGAAGATTTTGAACTTCTCAAATGCTTCTAATTTTTCTTTTAGAAAGGTAACCCACATCATCCGGGAATGATCATCAATTAACAACATGAAATATCTATCACCTTGCAGACTCTTGATTCTTGTCAGACCACAGAGATCAGTATGTACTAATTCCAACAATCCGGTAGAAGACTGATCTTGGCTTTTGAAAGAGACTCTGCTTTGTTTACCTAGCTGACATTCTTTGCACAAACTATTTGTAGGTTTCATCAATTTTGGAAGATCTCTTACAGCCTGAGTATTGCTTATCTTGATGATGTTATCAAAATTTACATGACACATTCTTCTATGCCATAACCAACTCTGATCAATTTGAACAAACAAACAACTTTTATTTGAACCAACCAGATGAAAGATATTACCTTTTGTCTGAGTACCGGATGCAATTTCAGTTCCGGAGCTTGTAAAGATTCTGCATTTTCCATTCTTGAACCGGAGATCATAGCCTTTGTCCACTAACTGACCAACACTGAGAAGATTGTGCTTCAATCCTTCAACATATAGTACGTTACCTATTTTGCTCTTTCCATCAAAGGAAATAGTTCCCCTGCCTCTGATTCTGCCAGCAGAATTGTCACCAAACTTTACCATTCCTCCTTCATACCTTTCCAAATTCAAGAACTTATTCTTGTCACCAGTCATATGGTGAGAACATCCACTATCAATAACCCAATCATCCTTTTCTTCCACTTGAGCAGCCAAAGCTTTTTCAACAACTTTGTGATTGACAGATTCAGAGAGTATTGAATCTTCTTCCTTGATGGCAATAAACACCCACTCATTTCTAGATTTGCTTCCTAGTTCTGATTCATCATCTGTTACTCCTTCATTGTCATCTTCTTCATGAACATAATAGCAATTCTTTTGAAACCTTTGTCTGTTAGTATTAGACCTTGCAGATCTTTCCGGACATCTTGAAGCAAAATGACCAATCTTATTGCAGTTGAAACACTTAAAGGGTAGTTTTCCTTCATACTTACCGGATCCTCTTGGCAGTCTCTTTGCAATGAGGGCTTCAAGTTGAGCTATTTCTGCTTCTTCTTCTTCCATGTCTATTCTTGCTTGATCATACCATGACATTTTCCTTGATGAGTTTTCTCCTGGATCAAATCTCTGTTTGCCTTTCACATAGGCACTGGCTTTGAAAGCAGATTCAGTCTTGGGAGGATCATCTCCAAACTTGGTCATTTCAAATGCAGCTAGTTTGCCAGCCAGTTGTTCTCTTGTGACAGTTGTGTGGGCTCTGAATTCATCAATGGCAGCAACCTTGATTTTGTAGGCAGCAGGAAGGGATCTTAGGATTTTGCAGACAATCTCATTTTCATCTAGAGTTCCACCAACATTTCTAATTCCACATACCAGCTCATTCACTCTTGGCATAAAGGTAGTGATGTTTTCATCATCTCTCATCTTCAATCTTTCAAATTTCCCTTTCAGACTTTGCAACCTTGCACTTTTGACAAACTCATCTCCTTCATACAGAAGTTCCAGTTTAGTCAGGATCTCATATGCAGTTGGTAGGTCAATAACATTTGAGAGATCTGAATCATTCAATGTGCTTAGTAGGGCTTCCTTGATCCGCAGATTATTTTCAGCATCTGTAATCTCATTCAGAGTTGTCAGACCACCTTGTGGAGGTACATATGGTTTTGAGACCATAGCCAAGTATGCTTTTCCCATACATTCCAAGTGACACTTCATGCGACCTTTCCAGAGAGTGAAGTTGGTTCCATCGAACTTCATACTATCCTTCTTGTATGACGACATCCTGGATCTCCTCAAGCAGTTAAGCTCCTTTCAGAGGAACGTGGCTCTGATACCAATTGTTGGATATAGGGCATACAACTGAGAGGGGGGGGGTGAATCAGTTGTATAAAACTTGCTCTTACTTTAAACACTTGATTGTTCTTTGTTAGTTAACAGCATATCAATTAACCATCTATGAAAGCATAATGCATAAACTCAGAGCAGATGAACATCAACACATTGAACACCAAGATTTTGACGTGGAAAACCTGGTTAAGGGAAAAACCACGAGGTGATTAACCCAAGAATTATTCTCTGTTAGAAGAATAAAGAAGAATGAATGGCACATGCCAATTAGGGCTCACTGCCCGAGCACACTGCTCACAAAGAGGCCCACTGCCTACAAGGAGACACACTGTCTACAAAGTGATAAAAATCACAATCTTGAACTGGAGAATGACATCTCTACTATGTCCGGATCAGTTCCATTTAAGCCCAAAACCTCTGCTCTGTCTTTCGCACCTCTCTTCGCTATCCTGCACTCATCCACTCCATACACACTTGAAATGAACTCACAAACCTTTATTTATACAAGACATCGACTTAGGAACAATCATCTAAGTCGGCAATCAACCATAAGAATATCCGCAAGATGAATAACACATCCGGTCGGCCACCACAAGAACATTCACAGGATGATCAACTCATCCGGTCGGCTAGTCTGAACAAGAACTTCATCCGGAAGAATATCTTCAATTCTGGGCTCTACTACCAATGCGGATCAACAACACAACCTCAACATGATCCAAAAACCTTCACAAGCCTGCCTGAATGACCGGATACATCCGCACTTCCTTTACTTACTGGAATCTCTTGTCTTCCTCATCCGGAACTTCAAGAACACAGTCTGTCGCCACTGTCATAATGTAAAAGGTACTTCCGGACCTCCAAATCATACACAAATCAGGATGACACATCACAAGGACATCCCAAACACTCCTTCCAATCCGCAGATTAGGATAATACAATTCTGGACCTCACCGGACCTTTCTGTGATCCTTTGTCACCTCTGAACACTTGCCGGAACCGGTTCCATACCGACAGCCACAACTCCTTCAGATCTTCATGCGGACCTCTGAAATCTTAACTGAAGCATCTCAAGACTCATATCTACAGACCCTTTAATCCACATCCTCCGGTTCTCATCCTATACAGTACATTTGCCTTCTTCTCATCACTGTTCTTCACTGTTCCTGACTGAGGCTAATTTTCTCAATATCCTCAGCACACTGCTCATCCAATCCATCTTGTCAATGCAATATGAGTATGTTGACATCAATGACAACACTGGTTTACCGCATACTTGCAACAAATAATTGTTAAAGCATGAAAGCCTTTTAATAAAGGATGTGGTTATCAATTAAGACCACTAGCAACCTCACGCTATCCATTCTAAGAATTCCCACAATATAATAGTCTAAAACAAACATAAGTATTAACAACAATATGGTTATAATACTGCGACAAAAAAATTACGCACAATATGTGGCTGGATCAAGATATTCTCCCCTTCATGAATAGAAGAAAATTATGTTGATTCCAATTATACGAAATATGGAATTCAACATTAAATCTACTAACAAGAAACATATTGTCAATTATACCAATTACGCCATTGATGACGTAATCATAAACTCGTTTATGACTTAAAGAATGACATTTCTAATAGAAAGTCATCTTATCTACAAACCGACTAGCATACCACCTTGATGACATCACTTTCCCCAAAATGACTAGGTTGATGTTAAATGACATTAGAAGGACTCTAGACGACATCAACAACTTGTCGAGTCGGGAAATAAACTAAGACTAAAAGGGTCGAGTATCACTTGCTCGACTCAACTAGGTTCACCATTTTGCACCAACACAAGACTTAAGATGGTGACAAACTATTCATTTCCTTGTATCTATTCCCTTCTCTCCGATGATGCTCTCCCTCCATTTGTCGGAGGGGCGGAAACCTGTTCCCTAAATGTAACTTGCAACCACCAACTCGAGATTAGTGTATCAATAATCATTTCATCACATCTTGACAAGTTTTAAACACATGTCAATTTTAGTCAAATAAACATAACTCATGAAAACATTGGTTTTTCTAGTCATTTTTACTAAATGTCAAATCATTGAATCATGTGTAATCATCTACTAATTACTTCAAAAGTAAAAATTCAAACATAATTAAAGTTAGGGATGTAACACCATATTCCCTAATCCTAATTGTGCAATCTTCTTGGTGGGTAAAAGCACAAAGCTGTGTCACACTTTGGGCCAACAAAACAATTTAGAGTGAGTTGTTTTCACACGAGTCAATTTGGGGCGAGATAGTTTTGCCTGAATACACATAGCCATTGCATGGTACATATGTGGCAAGCTATTTTCAGGCGAGTTGATTTGAGGGTACGATAGTTTTGCCTGAAATCATGCTATTAAAAACAAAAAAAAAAGAAATTACCACATTTTGCGTCAGCCATTTTCTGACAGCAACATTGACCTAGGGTTTGAAATCTTTTTGCGTGAAGGATGTTCCCGCCACCTTTTTGCAACAATCTCAACCAGGTATGCCATCTTCACCTTGGCATGCATTTTTTGTCAAACATTTTGTATGGCATGATGTATGTAGATCTTCACATTGGTATTTTCTGTCAAACATTTTTTATGGCACGATGTATAGTTCAGTGTTTGAAATAAACCTGCACCTTATATGATTGTATGTGCAAGTAAAATGGGTTTGTAAAATTTCATCCACACAATATAAGCTAAAAGAATATATCAAAATTTGAAATCATTCTAGAGAGAATTTGTGCATAAATTCTTCTTTATTGAATTTTGTGGAATTTTGTGCATAAGTTTTTATCAAGGTTGTGGTGATAGAAAATTAATCACAATTTGAAACCATTCAAGAAAGAATTTGTGCATATTGGAAAGGTTGTGGCACGATCAGAAGTAGCAAGTGGCTGATGGCTGTTGGGTGGGAGTGAGTTCACACATAAAATAGGTCAAATCAAGTGCTACAATAATACAGGACATGTACTTTTATCCCTTGTAAGGTTATTCATTCAAATTTGCCCATCAAATGCTAGGGAACATGGCTTAAACACTATGACAGTTATCTATTCAATACTACCTTTAAAATACTATGACAGTTATCTATATAAATAACCAAATATATATATCAACATAATCCCATATAAATTTTGAAAGTTTGTCCAAAATCTCTCCTTTCATATGATATAGTCTTTTTAAAATTTTGATTGTATTTTACAGTAAAAATGCTTGATACAACAAAAATTTCAATACTGGCTTAAATCCTATGACAATTATCTATATAAATAACCAAATATATATATCAACATAATCCCATATAAATTTTGACAGTTTGTCCAAAATCTCTCCTTTCATATGATACCGTCTTTTTAAAATTGTGATTGTTTTTTACAGTAAAAATGCCTAATACAGTAAAAATTTCAATATTGCATTTAAAATGATACAGTCTTTTGCAAGTGGCTAATGGCTGCTGGGTGGGAGTCAGTTCACACATAAAACACTAAAAATCTATGACCTTAAAAATGTTGCCTTTAAAATACTATGACCTATCTTAGTATAAGTAGTTTATATAAAAATCAGATATATATATATATATATATCAACATAATCCTATGTAAATTTTGATAGTTTGTCCAAAATCTCTCATTTCATATGATACAATCTTTTTAAAATTTTGATTGCATTTTATAGTTAAAACTTGAAACCATTCAAGAAAGAATTTATGCATAAGTTATTGGAAAGGTTGTGGCACGATCAGAAGTAGAAAGTGGCTGATGGCTGCTGGGTGGGAGTCAGTTCACACATAAAATAGGTCAAATCAAGTGCTATAGCAATGCAGGACATGCACTTTTATCCCTTGTAAGGTTATCCATTCAAATTTGCCCATCAAATGCTAGGGAACATGGCTTAAATACTATGACAGTTATCTATTCAATACTGCCTTTAAAATAATATGACAGTTATCTATATAAATAACCAAATATATATATCAACATAATCCCATATAAATTTTGACAATTTGTCCAAAATCTCTCCTTGCATATGATACAGTCTTTTTAAAAATTTTGATTGTATTTTATAGTAAAAATTATTTGATAGTTGTATAGCTGTATTTAGCCATTTTTGTTGTAAAATACAATCAAAATTTTAAAGACTGTATCATATGAAAGGAAAGATTTTGGACAAACTGTCAAAATTTACATAGGATTATGTTGATATATATCTGATTTTTATATAATCTACTTATACTAAGTGTAGACACCCAAATTTGTCCATGTCTAGCAACACCTTGTTAAATCACTAATCCATTAGCTAATTAATTAAATAAATTTTATTTATTTAATTAAAATCCTTCTCCCATTCACTTAGCCAATTAATTAAATAAATTGTATTTATTTAATTAATTCCACATCATGTCTTATTTCTCCCATTCACTTAGCCAATTAATTAAATAAATTGTATTTATTTAATTAATTCCACATCATGTCTTATCTCATTTTATGCATTTATCCTATTAATTAAATAAATTTCATTTATTTAATTAATATCTAGCTCATATCCCAACTAATTCAAATACTTTATTTGAATTAAGCCCTCATCATTTATCACATTTCAACACTTGTCCATTTCCCATTCATCATGTGTTGTAAGACAACTTTCATTTAAAATCTTTCACATGCACAACTAATTGGACCTAAATTTAGTAACTTTCAATCTTAGCCATTCACATAGCCTCTGAATCTCCACCGTTGATTGATCTTGGTTGAGTTCTATATAAACACCCTTTCATTCCATGTGAGACATCCAGCAATTTAGTAATCCAGCAATCATATAGCACCTACATTATCATCTTGAGCATTTGAGCTTTTATCATCCATCAATGGCAGCTTTCAGCTTTGTAATTGCTTATTGTTGAAGAAGCAGTCCACATCTCTCTCTCAAACAAGGAATCGCACGGTCTAGGTGATGTTATGCTTGAATGGCATTATCCTTTGATTTCATTTAGGTTAGATTCCTTGATGATGGTAGGGTTAGGGTTTCATGACTATGTTTGATCTTCCACACCTGACTTTCACCTATCACATTTTGGCACGCCCGGTGGGACTCACGTCCCTGATTAACTTCATTTTTTGGAGTTGTTTCTTTGAAGATCAGATTTTGTAGGTGCTCGCAGAAAATTCCAGTCGCTTTTGAACGAAAATCTGCCGCTTCTGAATTTCTGTGTCGCTTTTAAGCTGGAACAGGCCGCATTTTCCTCTCTGGATCGCCTTTGAACGAACAGTCGTCGCTTGAGGTAAAAAGTATCGCTTTTGATTTTAAAATGTTCGCTTGTTATTTTTGCGGCTACTTTGACAGTACTCACCACTTTTGACCTAACATCCACCGCTTTTACACATAATCAGGTCACTTTTGACATAACAGTGACCGCCTTTGCATATATTCGCGTCGCTTTTGATCCAACAACACTCGCCTTTACACTGATCTATGTCGCTTATGAGCTAATAGTGATCGCCTGTACAGGTTAGGGTTTTAGCTTTTGCTTGCAGATACAGGTCACTTTTGTCTTGCTACAGATCACTTCTGGGTAGATCTGGATCGCATATGAGTCGACAGAGGCCGTGTTTGACTTCATTCGTATCGCTTATGGACTGATAATGATCACCTGCTAGTCTAGGGTTTTGTTTGTCGGCTGTTTTTTGCAAATATTGTTCGCATTTGGCCCTCAACCGATCGCTTCTGGCCAATCCGCATCGCTTATGAGCTGACAGGTGTCGCATCCTGTGTTTTTCCGCATCGCATATGATCTGCAGTCTTTCACCTCTGATATAATAGAGGTCGCTTTGGATCAACAGTGAATCGCATTTGGTAAGTTCTGTTGTTTTCAAATCTGTTTCAGTTCCGGTTTGATTTTTGGCTATTAACTGGGTATTTGCGCAGCATCTTATCGATTTGTCCAAGAAAGGAGGTTATCAAACTACTGACATATCTGTTGCAGGTTCGATCGGTCCAAGATTTGTGGTTTTTTCACTAAATTAGGCATATTTGGGCTTGGTGCTTAAAATGAACTACTGTTTGCTCCGTGCTTGATTTATCTTTTTTTGATTACTTGCATGTGCCTGATTGTAACCCAAATTTAATGACAAAAGTATCCTCTCCCCTTGCCTATCAAATGGATCTTGGGTGTATGAGAACTTGTCATTATCTTTAGAGGGCCTGCCTTCTCAGTGTGAGAAGGGATACGACCCAAGCGGTAACAGGCTAAAGCCAAGTCCTTCCGAACCGCTATATAAGAAAAGTGTTTGTGTCGAAAGCCACAAACAACGGGTGCAGTTGTGTTATACCGACAGCCAACCTCCCCCAAAACCCTCCAAGGCGCAACCCTTGGAGGCTGGGAGACTCCATAACGGAGAGTAGCGCTGCCGCACGTATAGCCACCCGAATGGATGCCCTTATTAGCAACTTTGTGTAGTAGCCAAAAACCTTCTATCTGTTGACGCAGAGGGAAAAACCCTTGAAGCGGCCCCGATTCATGTGGTTCTTAGCCGAGGTAGCAGGGACAATCTAAAGGTTTGGAGAGGGTCAAGCCTTATAAGAATCCCAGATCTTGGTATGCGTGAGAAGTGTGTGCAAATGTAAGGAGGAGCCAGTGCTACCAAGATCCTGGAGCTACCCGCTTTGAATAGGCGCAGCTAGGGGATTCAACAGATACTATCCTATCCTAGCCTAGGTTGTATCAGTTTGTGATTGTTGTGAGTGTGAGTGACTGTTATCATTGTTTTCTTGCTGAAAAAACTGCAAAATCAGACCACTGTTACACAAACACAGTCGCTTTTGAACCTAAACTGCTCGCACAGACCACAGACATCGCTTCTGAACTGTAGTGACTCGCATATTGCCTGAACTGCGTCGCTTTTAAACAACAACTGCCCACATATTGCCTAAACAGAGTTGCTTTTAAACCGCAGTTGATTGCCTTTTGATTGAACAGAATCGCTTTTGAACCACAGCTGATCGCCTAGTTCCTGAACCAAGTCGCATCTGAGTCATAACCAATCACATATTGTCTGAGCCAAATCACTTTAAAGCCGCAGTTATTTGCCTGATTACTGAACAAGCTCGCCTCTGAACAAAAGACTGTCACCTTTAGGGATATCTGAGTCACCTCTGATCAACAGAAAATTGCCTTTGAACCAATAGTTATCGCCTCTGGCATAGCATTCGCTTCTGGTTAGCACTGTCATTTTTTGTCAAAACTAAACCAGGTCGCATCTGAGCTATCATTAATCACCTTTAGCATCCTTTGAGTCGCCTTTGAGTTATCATCAGTCGCCTGTAGCTGAAATCCCTGCAAATCTCAGTGCATCAGCTGAGTTAGCCACAAGTCCAGCCTGCTTAAGTCTCAAACATCAGCTTTCAGACTTCTCTTTGATCAACAGCAAATACCTGGACTTTGTCTCCTATTTTGAGCTTATCAATCAATCACAACTCATGAGCTTTTCCATCTTTTGAGACCCCAACCAACAAATCAGACATCAACCCAATCATTTCAATCAGCAAACAACCTTCCGTTTTAGCTTCAGCCAACAAACATCCTTCAGCTTTAGCTTCAGCAAACAATCTTCTTTAGCTTTAGCCCCAACAAACATCAACAGCAAACAATCTTTCCCTTGAGTGATTAAGCTACCTCTAGGGACAACCAACAACAACAACTCAGTCAAAACAAACCAACCAAGCAAACTAGCAAAACCAGCACACCAAAACAACAACCAATCAATCAACCAGCCAATTATCATCTTTTGGGTCTCAAAACTTTGACAAGCTCAACTTTATCATCAACATCATGCCTCAAACTAGGAGTCAATATCGAGCTGAAATAGAAGCCAAATTGAAAGCTGAAATGGATGCCAAATTGCAAGCTGAGATGAAACAATTCATGACACCTCTTAAGGATGCAACTCAATTCACAACTGGTATGCCTTCCCATATGTTTATACCTCAAGGGTACACTAGGGGCGAATCATCTTCACAACAAATGCAACCTCCACCATCCTTGGAAACTTTCGAAGAACAATCTCAAGACGACTCATCAGAATTCCAAGATACCTATCTATGGGACCAAGTTGAGAAACTCATGATATCTGAGCCTGATCACTGTTTTCTCCAACTTGCTCGCATGGGTGCTAAACTACCTAAAGACTTTGATATATCCACTATTAGAGAGCAAGATCCCAACACTACTGCTGTTGTTGCAAATAGACCATCTACTATAGTCACATCATCTCCTATTACCTCGCAAACATCATCCTCATTGCCTATTGTTGCTTCATTTGAGTTACCACGATCAGAGCATACTTTAGAACCATTGATAGTGCCCACCAATGTGCTCCCTCTCATGTCACAAAATCTCAATATTCCACCCTTTCATGTCCCTCAACATATCTCTCCTTCTACCATGACTGTTTCCATGCCTCAAGTAACACAAGCTGTCCATGCAACACAAGCACAAACACTTTGAGCATCACAAGCAATTCCCATGTCTTATGGTGTGCATACCTCTCAAACCATTCCAACAACACATGTTGTCCATGCTTCACACCCATTGCAATCTACCACATCTCATATACCAACTGTTAATTCCTCCATGCTATCCTATAATCCCAACGTTAGTCTCATTTACATGAGTGATCCCCTCATTTCTCAAGCCAATCCAAACAATAAGATCGCTTATGTTGATCAACTTCCATCCATGCTGTCCTCTTCTTCCAATCCTTCACACACCATCAATCCATCTTATGCTACCCAAGGCTTCTCTAATATCACCCAACACATGACATATACCAATCCTCATATTGTCCAAAATACCAATCCCAATGTTCACCCTTCTATCGTATCTACCAATCCCTCCGTCACTTACCATGTCATGAATTCAATCCCAACTTCCCAACCATTTGCTACTATCAATCCAACATCCACTTCTCATGTGATGCACACCCACTTGCCACTTGTGTCTCAAGGACAGCAATCCTCTAACACATACATGTCACATACCACTCCTTTGACATACATTGTGGGCACACAACCCCAACAAACAGTCACAGCTTCATACATCCCACAACCACAACAAACAGTCACAACCCCACATATACCACAACCGCAACCACAATATGTCTCATATCATACTCCACCCCCTTCGCAACAACAGCAGTTATCCTCAGCCGATATCCAACAGATGATCGATGAAAGGGTAGGACAAGGCAAGAAACCTTTCTCTCTCGAAAACATATGCGCCTATCCATTTGACAAGTCTCTTAATATGATACCTTTTCCACCACACTTTGAAATCCCACAATTTGATAAGTACAAAGGGAAAGGAAATCCGGACGACCATCTTCGAGCCTTTTTCGTGGCATGTCTCGATGTTGCCTATGATGATACATATCTTTTGAGACTATTTCCTCGAAGCTTAGCAGGACAAGCTCTCGAATGGTTTTCCCATTTACCTCCAGGAATTAAGACTTTTTCAGAATTGGCAAACAAGTTTCGATCACACTTTGCCTTCAACATTGAACATGAGGTAAACATGAATGACCTTGTTAACAACAAACAACGCAACGGTGAAACCTTTTCCTCATTTACCCAACGATGGCATAATATGGCTAGCAAATTATCATGGGAAATCCCTGAGAAACAACAGCTTGACATCTTTGTTCAAAATCTTCATCCTGAGCTATCATTTCAACTACAATTGCAAAGTGCTAGCACCTTTGACGAACTAGTTTCCAAAGGAGTTATTATTGAACGAGCCTTAATTGCCAAAGGAACTATCAAGATCTTTCGTGATAACAAAGATTCTCCCCAAAATTCCAATGATAAGTCTCACTTTTGGAACAAGAACAAGAATGTTGTCAGTGACAGTATTGTTGATACAAAGAATGTTCAAACTATGAGAGCTCCCATCAACATTCAAGCAGCCTCTCCACCAAGACAGCCTTTTCCACAATGAAGAAACCAACGCCAAACTTCTAATCCATGCCGACAATTTACACCACTAGTGGAACCCATGGAAGTTATTCTTCGAAAGCTGCTTCAAGCCGGAGATATTATTCTACCTGATGAACCACCAAATGGCGAACCACTCTTTCGAGCTCCTTGGTACAAAGAGAATGAGTATTGTGATTACCATCGAGTTAAAGGACACAAAACAAATGGTTGTATGTGCTTAAAACATGTTATCCAAGACTGCATTGATCAAGGTCTAATCAACGTCACACCTTCAACAGCTCAACCTGCTCAACAATCCACATCAAACTATGATCTAGAGACTTTCAAGAATCCACTTCCATCTCATGATCAGACAAATAATCTTCAAGCTGGAAATGCTATTCCCTATAGCTATGCATCATCTACTATTGGCCGCATTGACCATGCTCGCATTTCTACCATTACCGTCCAAGGAGCACCTGATTGTGCCGTAACCACGCGAAGAGGTCGAGTTACCATTCAAGGAGCACCTCCTCATCCTCCTCGACCTCTCTCTGACTATAACCTCTTGGATCACCTTGGTAAAACACCCGCACACATATCTATCCTTGAGCTGCTCCGCATATCCCCCGCACATAAAGCTATCCTTGATAAGGCCTTACAAGAGTCTTCGGTGCCTAATAATATTAATATCACACAATTTCAATCCATGGTCGCTAGCATTGCAGCCCCTTGTCATTTAACCTTTTCCGACAAAGATCTTCAACCCTCCATTCATCTGTCACACAATGAGGCCCTCCATATTGAAGTATTTGTTAACCAACGCCGTATCAAACGAGTCTTGATAGATGGGGGAGCTGGTCTAAATATATGTTCTTTGAAACTTATCAAGCAATTGGGATATTCTGAGAAAGATGTTGACACCTCCAAGGTTCTTACCATCAGAGCATATGATGACGCTGAAAGAGATACTAAAGGGATCATCTTATTGCCTATTCAAGTTGGTCCGGTCATTACAAAAACTCGCTGCCAAGTCCTTGATATTGATCTTCCTTACAACATCATCCTTGGACGCCCTTGGATCCATACCCTTAAAGCAGTTCCATCTACATATCACCAATGCCTTAAATTTCCACATAAGGGTGTTGAAGTTACCATTCAAGCTAATCCCAATCCATTTGAGTTTTGCCGTGCCTTTCAAGCTAAATATCAGAGTCCAAACCGTATCCCTATTAACACTGAGGCATATCCGTCATCCTCCTATGTAGACCCATCCGATCTTCTCAAGCCTTCATCTAGCAAAGCCGCTTCCAACCTCCATCTCAAATATACTGAACATGGCCCTGGTGAATACAAATTGCAGGAATCCTGTTGCGTTGGTACCCTTCCATTATCTCCTAAATCCCACGGTAAGCCCTCTACATCTAAGCCCACTTCATCCTCCGCTGTTATCAAAGCTCCCCCTACCGTATTCATTAAAGGTGGTTTCTTGGATGACGAAGACATTGAGGACATCAACTCTTGGATATTCTTTGATGAAAATGACCAAGTCCAACTTGAAGTAGAGCGATACAACAACGGGTTTCGTATCATAAAGAACATGGGCTATAAAGGACATGGCGGCTTGGGATCACAGGAACAAGGACCTATTGAGCCCCTTATTGTGTCTACAAAGTTTAATAAGCAAGGCCTTGGTTACCAACCGGAGGTACCGCGACCCAAAGACATTAAGTGTATTTCCGATATTGACGTTGGACCTTCTTCGGTAGGAGAGACTTCTAATTTGGATACCATCGATGACTCCTCTCTTCATATCACTGACCTTTTTCAAGAACATTCCATCTTCATGTTTTCCGTAACCTCTTCTAGCCATCACGATCCCTCCATTAGCCTTTCACTCGTATATCCTGACCTCATCAATTGGGACCAACAGGGGGCACCGATATTAGATACATTTGAAAATGATGAAGCCATTGCAGAGTTCATGGGTTTGAGACAAGGTATTCCACTGGGTGATCACAAAGCAGGTTTCATGATGGAATTACCTCAACTAGCATATTTTGGCGGAAGTATCAAATCCTTCAGTCGCAAAAGTGAAATAAACAAAATTCAACAAAATAGGTCACTAGGTGAAAACCGAAAGGTGCCTCTTGACCGTGAAAAAGTAAAAATAAAGGACGTATCCGAAGGTGAAAACCTCTTTGAGGCGCCTAAGGATGAGGGATTTGATCTTCCTGTTGCCGCTGATTACCATGAGAAATCAACTGTGCTAGTTGAGAAATCACAAGACATGAACTTGGGAACAGAACAGAATCCGAAGATCACTTTTTTGGCAGCATCACTATCAGAGCAAGAACGAAAGAACTTCACAGCATTTTTTCTGAGAAGAGCTATAAATTTTGCATGAACTTATGCAGACATGCTGGGTCTAGATCCTTCACTTGTGGTACATCATTTAGCGGTATTCCCTGATGCAAAGCCTGTCAAACAAAAATTGCACAAAATGCATCCACAAGTTGCCTTATTGGTCAAAGCAGAAATTCAGAAACTGTTAGAAGCAAAGTTCATAAAGCCTATTGATTATCCAGAATGGGTTTCAAACTTGGTACCTGTAGCAAAACCAGATGGACGAGTTCGCTGCTGCACAGACTTTAGAGATCTTAACAAAGCATGTCCTAAAGACGATTTTCCATTACCAAGCATAGACAACATTGTTGATCTTACAGCATGACATGAAATGCTATCTTTGATGGATGGATTTTCTGGTTATAATCAAATCCGAATAGCAGAGGAAGATCAAGATAAAACATCTTTTATTTGTCCATGGGGCACATATTGCTGGGTTGTAATGCCTTTTGGTCTCAAAAACGCTGGAGCTACATATCAACGAGCCATGACAGTTATTTTTCATGACCTTTTTCATACTATCATGGAAGACTATGTTGATGACATCCTGGGAAAATCTAAGACAAGGGAAGGACATCTACAAGTGTTGGCACAAATTTTTGATCGATTAGAAAAATACCAAGTCAGACTAAACCCAAAGAAGTGTGTATTTGGCGTAACATCAGGAAAACTATTGGGATATATTGTGTCTCGACGAGGGATAGAAGTGGACCCAGCTAAGGTAAAAGCTATCATAGAAATGCCTCCACCAACGAATCTCAAACAGCTCCGCAGTTTACAGGGTAGGCTACAATCTATCCGCCGATTTATCTCACAACTCGCAGATAAATGTCATCCTTTTCAGCATCTTCTTCGTAAGGGTGAACCTTTTAAGTGGGATGAAAAGTGTCAACAGGCTTTTGATAAGATAAAGGAATACTTGGCAACACCTCCTGTGTTAATACCTCCTGTACTTGATCATCCATTACTGCTCTATATATCATCAACAACCACAGCATTGGGTGCACTTCTAGCTCAACATGATGATTCAGGAAAAGAACAAGCCATCTACTACATTAGCAAAACTCTTGTGGGATATGAGCTCAATTACTCGTTCATGGAAAAAGCTTGTTTAGCATTAGTGTTTGCTTCCCAAAAGTTGCGACACTATATGTTGAACCAAACAACACAGCTCATCTCTAATGTGGATCCCCTCAAGTATCTCCTTTCAAAAGCACTTCTCACAGGGAGATTAGCAAAATGGGTTATGATCTTGAGTGAATTTGACGTACAATATGTGAACCGTAAAGCTATCAAAGGACAAGTCATTGCTGATCAATTAGCTGCAGCACCTATCACAGACTTTCAGCCAATATACCCAGAATTCCCTGATGAAGGATTGTTTAATTTAAATTCTCCAGCATGATGGCAGCTATACTTTGATGGATCATACACTCAACACGGATCTGGAGCAGGTATCTTGTTTGTCACTCCCCAAGGAGACTGCATACCTAAATCATACAGAATAGCATTCCCATGTACCAACAACATAGCAGAGTATGAAGCTTTAATAACAGGTTTGCGCATGGTAGTACAATGGGCTATCAAACAGTTACAAGTCTTTGGCGATTCTCAACTAGTTATCAAACAAAAGATGAGAAGCTTCTTCCATACAAGCTAATGGTGGACGATTTCAAGCAATATTTTGAGGACATTACCTTCGAGCAAATTCCAAGACTACAAAACAGAGCAGCAGATGCCATGGCTATGATTGGATCCCTTTTAGACATGCCATCTAACACCCATAAATGTGAATTCTTGGTCGAACAGCTTTTGATCCCAGCATTTGAAGTTCCACAGTCTGAGCTCATATGTGAGATTGTTGGTCTCAACTCGTTGTGGTACAAAGATATATACGAGTATCTCCGTAATCACACTTTGCCTCTTCAACTATCCAACACCCAGCGTAAAACTTTTATCCGTTGAGCCTCTCGTTACACTATCTTAGGAGACACCCTTTATCGCCGGAGTCTTGATGGTATCCTTCTTAGATGTCTTGATTCCGAGGAAGCAAAAATGGCCTTACGTGAAGTACATGAAGGTGTCTACGGTTCGCATTCCGCTGGCCCTGGCCTTGTTAAGAAACTTCTACGAGCAGGATACTATTGGCCAACTATGGAAAAAGATGCCCAACAATTTGCAAAGCGATGTTTACAATGTCAGAAACATGGAGATCTAATACATGCACCAGCACATGAGCTTCAGCCTATTGTCACTCCATGGCCTTTTTCACAATGGGGACTTGATCTTGTGGGTAAAATCCATCCTACTTCATCAAATGGTCATAAGTTTATTATCACTGCCACTGAGTATTTCACAAAGTGGGTAGAAGCCATACCAATGACCTACATCACAGGTAAACAAATAGCTAAATTCATCTTACATTACATCATCTGCCGTTATGGAGTTCCTCAAGCTATTGTCACAGACAATGGCCGGCCTTTCAAGAACCAAGAGGTTAGAGATCTTTGCAATAAGTTCCATATTCAACATAGGTTCTCTACGCCTTATTATCCTCAGAGCAACGGTCAAGCTGAAGCCTCTAATAAGACAATCATCAAGATCCTCAAAAAGACTGTTAATGAAGCTGGTCGAGATTGGCATCTACAACTGCATCCTGCTTTATGGGCATATAGAACAAGTGTCAGAACTCCTACTGGCGCCACACCCTATGCTCTCGTCTATGGCACTGAAGCTATTTTGCCTATCGAGGTTGAGATCCCCTCTTTGCGCATATCCTTGCAACATACTATCTCAAATGAAGAATATCGAGTGTCCAGACTCCATGATCTTGAGCTCTTAGATGAACGCCGCCTTACAGCATTGAACCATCTTCAAGTCTATCAAAATCGGCTACGCCGCAGCTACAACAAAAAGATCAGAGAACGCAGATTTCAGGTTGGTGACCTTGTCCTTAAAGAAAACCAAAGGAATCAACAGCATCGAGAGAAACAGGAAAGTTACATCCTGTTGAAGGCTAAAGTTGTTGATAAACTGCTATAGCAAATGTTGGCTTAAGGCATGCGGACAAATAGCTTCTGGCTGACCTGTGATTGGTTAAAGTGCTTGAGCTCTGATACCACTATGATGCAGAGGCATCCACACTAAAACCTTGACATACAACATGTATGTCTACAACCCATCATCACCATCATATTTTCTGTTAACATTGTCAGCATCATCATATTCGGCAAGCGCAATCATCCTCCTGACGATCACTGTTCATCTTACCGCCAACCTCTATCTGCAGCATCATGATGTTCGACATCATCTTCATCAACAGGATATAAAATATTCGGTTCCTCCCATATATCCTGATGACGACAACTTCAAGCACCTTTCCTTCGATGCTTACGTCACCCCGATATCTGACTACTTAAACAACAGCATCAGGATATGAGATGATACTCAACTTTATACTGATGATGAATATTCTGCCGAATATCCTCCTCCCAATCCACTTAACTTCTCAATGCCTTATGCCGATACCAAAACACTTATGGTCAGCAGGATAAACCTTTATCGGGTGATATTTCAGAATGTCCTGATGACGATTATCCTGATGACGATGACGTCATATGCAGTTCCTTCAATATCCTGCTGTCGGCCAAACTTAACATTATCGGCTCGCGATGATTTTATCAACCCGATCGACTAACTTATGCCGATATACTCTTCCTCGGCAACACCTGATGATGATCACCTCGAAACGCATTCACCTTAAGCAAATGATTGCATCATGCTCACCTCCATCTACTCGGATGACGCCCGAAGTAACTGCAGGATATACACAGAAATATCCTGATGATGCCGTTGTGACGAATTTCCAACCTTAGCAAATTTCGATCCGCCGAACCTCCTGAGGTGACCCGATATGCATCCTGGACAACTTTCCAGACTCGAACTACCAGCACGACCTAGCACATGCCCATGCTAGGGTTCTCAGCACATCTCGACTGCGAACCTGCAAACCTGCATGCGAACAAACAGGAAATGCAACCTAAACCCTAACCTATGGTACACAGCCATTCCACCGATTCGACGAATCAACCGGTGGAATGGATCATCGAATCCATGTAACCACCAAAACAACAAATAGATTACACAGTGGAATCCAAACAGAGAATTAACACAAATAGGATCTCTTTATTGATTTCAAAAGTTGCAAGTACAATACTCAGTCCCTCTCCCCTCTGTCTCACTCTCTGCAATGTCTGATCGATCCTCTCCAATCTCAACCAAACCGCATGCATAAATAGGATCTCCTGCAAGTACTACCGACCTGACTCCAAGCGGCTGGGAGCTTCCAAGCGGTTGGGAGATCCAACTGAACATACAGCATAATAGCTGTCCTAACAACCTACCTAAAAATAGTAAAGTATGGTCAACATGACCTTATTACATGCATTGGTCTTATAAGACCTTCTTGGAAACATTAACCAGACCTATAACAAACTAACTGCCTCATGGAGGCCAGCTGTCAGGTAGGTGCTCCTGCACCATACTCCCCAACAGAAAAGAACTCATGTCCCATGAGTTAGGTTGTGGAAGTCCTCCACCTTTACACTTTGCCTTTGCAGTGTCTTGACCTATTCCAGCTTTATCCTCTGCTGGCTCTTAGCTGCTCCAAGACTTCTTAACTGTAACTTGCTTTCTTGCAAGTAAATCCTCATGCCTGTCAATGTAGGCCCTTCTCTCACATACCTTGTGTTTGTCAGGTTGTCTGACCAGAACCTCTGTCTGAACAGCCTCTGGAACTTCTGCAATGTTTAACTCTGTCTTTCTTTCAACCTTTATAGGACAAACAATAGTCCCAACTATGACAACATCCTTGTCATTCCTCTCAACTGGTTGCTGTTTGCAAACCTGTTTCTGAACCTGCTGCTGACCTCTGTCAGTCAAAACTGAAACTATCTTCAAACTGTTGTCCTTAACAACTCCTTTCCCTACAATGTCCTCAACTGCCTTTATGCCTGCTCCTATAGGCTTCTGCACAAATTCCTTCTTTCCCACTAAAATGATTTTTGCTGCCTTCTATACTACAGCTCAAGCACTTTAACCAATCACAGGTCAGCCAGAAGCTATTTGTCCACATGCCTTAAGCCAACATTTGCTATAGCAGTTTATCAACAACTTTAGCCTTCAACAGGATGTAACTTTCCTTTTAACAAGGCGCCAGCTTAATCTATCCAAGAGCACCCAAAATTGGCAAGAGAACGTGATGACAGTATCTTTTGTTTTATCTTTTGATTTATCTTTTGTCCCTTTTCTATACCTAATCAAGACTGCCTTGATTTATTTATATCTTGGTATGTTGCGATGAAGCAAGGACTGGGGCATGGTCATATAGCTTTCGTATGCCGTGTTTGCGGGATGATCTTATTCTCTTCCTATGCGTATTGGTATCTTGTACGTGTTGGGATTAGTATCTTACATATCAATATCTCTAGCATCTGAGTAGCTAAACAGTCTCTTATGCATTGGAGACTATTCTATGTTAAGACTAACTCCATACATATAACCAGCAAGCTATCATTATGTGTAGTGGAGATAAGCTCAAACCATTGTTTGTAGCGTCAAAGTCCAACACTAGCTGTTATTCATATCTTGTGCATGTTGGCTCCACATCTTGACCACATGCGTTCAGACAAGATTGTAACATGCTAGTTACGCATTGGATACCTTGACACCTTGGTCTCTTATACCCTGGTGCATAACATCCATATGCTATATCAAACATAAGGACTGCATTTCTTTTCATTTTGAGCAATTACTTGAAAGCTGCCCATCATCATCCTATCTTAGTCATTCTATCTATCCATTCGTTCCATCATCCTCAGCCAAGATCAATCATCTCCATCATCCTTTGTCCATATTCCCGCTCCTACAAAACAAGTGTTAGCCATACATAAGTCCATTATATATATCTTTCATTACCATTTACCTATATGTATATATCTATTCATATCATTACCCTTTACATATTCCAACATTTTCTATTCCATTACCATTTGCATAAACATCCATCCATAATCCATATATAATCCATACACATAACATGCATAGCCATCATAATATCAACATCACAACCATTATAACATCATATAGATCGCCAAAACTACCATATATATATATACATGTGTGTCAAAATACAAGTGTCTACAATACAAGCTGAGCCCTGAAAAGAATGAATGTACAACAATGGCTCTAGGCCTCATCATGATACAATATCAACAAGGTATGCCCTAACGACTACTGCCAGCTCCCTTGCCCTGACCACCACCACCAACCGGTCCTGTACCTGGTCCCTCATCTCTCGGTGGCCCCATCACTGAAGCTACCGATCAAGATCCACCTGACCTCCGTGAGCTCGAAGCCCCTGACCTGCTCCTGAAGCTCGGCTGTCTCTGCTCCGCTGGCACAGCTCCATAATATAAGCCTCTATAATACTCAGCCTCACCCTGCACTCTCCGAGCTTGGCCTGTACCGCTGTCAACTGTGTGGCCAAGTACATGGTAGCTCCATCAGTCCCCAAGGCAGCCACTGCTCTATCTCGCTCACTCGTCATCCCCTGCAGCTGCTGCACTGCCCTATCTCTCTCCGCTCGCAGACCATCTCTCTCTGCTCTCATAGCCTGCTCCTGCTATACTGCAGTATCTCGCTCAAGCCTCATCATCTGCTCATGCTGCCTAGCTGTATCCCTCTCTCCTGTAACTCTAGCGAGAGCACCGTCATCCTGTCCATCTCCTCTCTGAGCTCCCAACTGTAGCTGAGCCTGATAAGTCTGTGCCTGTGCTCTAGCATGCCGCAGGCTAATCACAGCCTGATGCCTATCCATCTCCACTCTCCTCAGCCTCATCTGTGCCCACTGCCTCCATCTCCTCTCCTCTCTGATCCGTCTCCGCAGCTGCTGAATACCCACATCATCCCCTGCTCCGATCTGTGCCTGTGGCTGTGCTAATATAGCAGGCTGACCTGGCACCTGCCCTGGCATCTGTATCCCTGGTGCAGCTGGCACTACTGCCTGTGCTGGTGGAGCCCGTCGTCATCATCTCCGCACTGGTCTCTCCATCCCAATCTCTCCAATCTCCCCATCTCGTGTCAACCGAGTCAGCCTAGCTGTCGCCCAGTATACATCGTACTCTGGCAATGTACCTGGATCTGCAGGACCCTGTCTCCACTGCCATGCTGCTGGCTGCAGTCCGTCTCTCTCTGCCAAGGCTGTGTCCACCACAACCTCTGGACCCCAATCGAATACCTCCTGCCTCGTCCTCCCAAAAACGGCATCCCCTATAGGTACTGCCTGTGCCTCTCCGAACTGTCTCAGGGCTCTCTCTGGCAAATAGCGCTCTATAATATACACGCCGCGTCCAAAAATGTACCTCGCCTATCTAGCATAGGCAAGCTCGGCATCCTCCTCCTCCCACTGCTCACATCCTAGCCATGGCCTCCATACAAATCTGTCTATCTCATCTAATCTCCGCCGCCAGTATATCACCCCTCGGCACTGTCGATACGTCAAGGCTCCTCTATACATCCGTGCAAATGGCTCTCCTGCTACTCTAGCAACCCATCCCTCTGGTCTTGTCACCGGAATGTGCTCATATGCCCATACATGCAAAACTGTCACCCCTGCTGACATACTGGCTCCGAACATGTACGTACAATCATGCAAGTAATGATAGAGCTGCCCCAACACGCACTCTGCCCATGCATATCTCGTGCCATAGGAGAACATGCCCTCCATCACTGTCCCCCATCCTACAGGAAAACCTCTGGCTCTCCTATCACCTACTAGCCATCTAATGATAGCCACTACCACCCGTTGTAATCTGTCACAGAGCTCCTCCATCCTCCCCATCGGAATCTCTGAACCCTCTACTCCGATGTCTGGTGTGCCAAACAATCTCCTGAATGCCGCTGGGCCCATCTCCGGATCATAATCTACATGATCCCCATCTATCGGAATCCTCAAAATCTGGAACACATCCTCTAAGGTGATGGTCGCCTCTCTTGTCGGTAACAAGAATGAACTGTGCTCGCTCATCCATCGCTCCACCATCGCTGTCATCAGCCCTCGATGTGCCTGAACTGGCTCTAATCAGGATACATGCTCTAAGCCCAGGATCTCCAACACCAGTAGCTCCTCTGCATCCAACCGTCTCACCAGCCACAAATCTCTCGGATGAGGCTCCCGTGATAGCAATGGCGGTAGTACATCCTGCATCATCCATTTACCCTTGTCAGTCCATTCCGTTAGCCATTCATTTCAAAATTTGCCTATCTATTTGCTATTTTATCCTACACCTACTATAGGCGGTTCATTTTACCACATGCGATGTTTTATTGCTCATTAGCGACCCACTTTCCTATATGCGCCTCTGTTTTGACCAAACGCAAGCTCTTTTACACATGCGCTCACTGTTTCACTATAAGCGACCTAAACTTCTGTCTGCGCTCATTATCCCTTCATATGCGAGCCATATCCTATATGCGACTCCATTTACCCTAAACGCGCGCTCTATTTTATATGCGCCTAGCTTTTCACTATTAGCGAGCTACCTCACCATATGCGCTCACTGTTTCACTATAAGCGTGCTATCTACCACATGCGAGCTGCTTGCCTTTATATGCGAGCTCTATTACCCTATGCGACTCCTATTTGCTCATAAGCGACTAGTTTTCACCTATATGCGCATTTTCGCCGATATTTTCCCGCCGACAGGATGCGACCTCATTTTCCCTAAGCGACCTACCCGCACCCATATGCGAGCTAAAATACTCTAAGTGATCTCTTTTCCTACATAAGCGACCTATATGTGCTATGTCCTAACCTAGTCGCTTTTGGTGACATGTGTGAATTAATTACGCTTTCAGGCTATTAAATGCATGCTTTTGGGAAAAGTTTTGAAACATACCGGTGCGCCTGCTCCCTCTGGTCGTCCATGTGTCCTCACCCGCTCCGCACGATGATCTCTGCGTGGAATAACCATCCTGCTCGCTCTGCCACTCTCACTCTCAGGAGCTCTAGATTTCTCTAAGTTTCTAAGCACAAATGAGCACAAATGAGCCTATTTGCCCTTGAAGCACCTACTTATAGCCCTTCTCCAAACCCTAATTCTTCTATTCCACAGCCTATTTTCTTCCATGCAACCCTCCTTTCCTTCGCGTCTGCCCTCTTTTCCACCTTTTCTTCTATCGAGAGCCAACCCAGCCCTTCCTGGTTCGCCTGGCTTACCTCTCGAGGGGGCATCACCTGCCAGTTACACTGGGGCATAACTTGTTTATCGAACGCATCTCACATCTTCTTTCACACAACGTTCTATCGAACATTGTATCAAAGAGGGGAAAAATGTAGACACCCAAATTTGTCCATGTCTAGCAACACCTTGTTAAATCACTAATCCATTAGCTAATTAATTAAATAAATTTTATTTATTTAATTAAAATCCTTCTCCCATTCACTTAGCCAATTAATTAAATAAATTGTATTTATTTAATTAATTCCACATCATGTCTTATCTCATTTTATGCATTTATCCTATTAATTAAATAAATTTCATTTATTTAATTAATATCTAGCTCATATCCCAACTAATTCAAATACTTTATTTGAATTAAGCCCTCATCATTTATCACATTTCAACACTTGTCCATTTCCCATTCATCATGTGTTGTAAGACAACTTTCATTTAAAATCTTTCACATGCACAACTAATTGGACCTAAATTTAGTAACTTTCAATCTTAGCCATTCACATAGCCTCTGAATCTCCACCGTTGATTGATCTTGGTTGAGTTCTATATAAACACCCTTTCATTCCATGTGAGACATCCAGCAATTTAGTAATCCAGCAGTCATATAGCACCTACATTATCATCTTGAGCATTTGAGCATTTGAGCTTTTATCATCCATCAATGGCAGCTTTCAGCTTTGTAATTGCTTATTGTTGAAGAAGCAGTCCACATCTCTCTCAAACAAGGAATCGCATGGTCTAGGTGATGTTATGCTTGAATGGCATTATCCTTTGATTTCATTTAGGTTAGATTCCTTGATGATGGTAGGGTTAGGGTTTCATGACTATGTCTGATCTTCCACACCTGACTTTCACCTATCACACTAAGATAGGTCATAGTATTTTAAAGGCAACATTGAATAGATAACTTTCATAAAAAAATTGCTTGACAGGCAAGGTCGACTGTCAAATTTAAGCCCGACCCTATACCATGACGCAATAGGAAACTACAAGGAACATCAAATTTCATCCACACAATATAAGCTAAAAAAATATATCAAAATTTGAAATCATTCCAGAGAGAATTTGTTCATAAATTCTTCTTTATTGAATTTTATGCATAAGTTTTTATCAAGGTTGTGGTGATGGAAAATTAATCACAATTTGAAACCATTCAAGAAAGAATTTGTGCATAAGTTATTGGAAAGGTTGTGGTGATCATAAGTAGCAAGTGGCTGATGGCTGCTGGGTGGGAGTCAGTTCACACATAAAACAGGTCAAATCAAGTGGTACAACAATACAGGACGTGCACTTTTATCCCTCGTAAGGTTATCCATTCAAATTTGCCCATCAAATGCTAGAGAATAACATGGTTAAAGAAGGAAACAACATACACTAGATATATATACATATATAATACTCTAGAATGTTAAATAAAGTCTGCCTTTTCTAGATTGTCGAATAGTTTTTTTCTAGATTTGAAATATACCTTCTTATGACTCCAACTACTATAGGATAAAATCTGATTTATATGAATTATGATAAAATCTAATTTATATAAATTCCTATATGGTTGTCATGTCAATATGCTACATGCTACATGTGACTTTAAATTTGGATTTTCTATGCATTCCTAGTTCTATATTTTATGGTGGATTTAGATTTGGTTGATAGGCCTATTATTTATGTATTTGCAAGCATCTAAGGTGTAGGTTTATTTAAGAAGCACGTGTGCATTTATATCCTGGATTTTTAAAAGATGTATGTAGTAGTTGGAAAATTTATATGTAGGTTTATTTACATCGTGACATACAATATGTTTGACAGAAAATTTAATTATCATACTGCAGATAAATTTAGGTCCACATGGATGATCAATAATCACATCAATCACATCAGTCAGGTCAACCTGGTGATAGTGATAATTCTAAATTATATGCTGACACCATTCAGAGGTTTCAAAGAGCTTTGGATGAACTGAATAGTTCTATTCACAATACACCAAACTTGTCAGGTAGAGATAGGTGTTGTTATATGAAGCCTAATTAGACTCAGAGGTTAAATTTACCCCACTTTTATCGGCATGGTTTCCTTCCCAAATTCCTATGGGGTCAAGGGGTAGTGCCCCTTGTGGGGGTTTGGGGGCAGCGCCCCTGAAACCTCACATGGTTTTTCATTATTTTATTAAGGTGTCGGGAGTTATTTTTCATTGGCCGACATAAAAAAACCCTATTTTGTAACGGAAAAAAGTCATGATAAAAATGGCTAAGGGTTAGGGTTTCTGTTGATGTATTGTAGCATTTTGTAGCGGTATTGAGTTGTAAGGATTGCTGGTTGTAATTAGTTTGATTTACTAGATAATAATATTGGACTCTCTATTGGTGGATGTAGCCCGAGTTTGGGTGAACCACATTAAAACTTGTCTCTCACTGTTATTATTTCTATGTATTTTCATTCCTCTATTTAATCTTTATTTGAATTTAATTGATATCTTCTATCAGCTAACCCTAACAAGTGGTATCAGAGCAGATTGTGTTTGATTATCATCTACAGGAAGGTCTCACAGTTGAGTGGGAGTCTCACGGTTGAGTGGCAACAATGGCAGACGAGGGTAAATTGAAGGTAGACAAATTCAATGGGTAGAACTATCAGTTATGGAAGATGTAGATGGAGGATTATCTCTATCAGAAGGATTTATGGAGGCCGTTGGAAGGAGTAGCCAAGAAACTAGCAGCAATGACTAATGAGTATTGGAATCTTCTAGATAAAAAGGCACTAGGAACCATTTGGTTGTGCCTGGCACCATCGGTGGCATTCAATATAATGGAAGTGAAGACAACAGATGGTCTGATGAAAGCTTTGGATAAATTATTTGAAAAACCCTTAGTCTCAAATAAGGTATTTCTCATGAAGCATTTGTTTAATCTAAAAATGATTGAAGGTGGATATGTGACAGATCATTTAAATGAGTTTAATACGATTATCAGTCAATTAACTTCTATAAAAGTAAGTTTTGATGAAGAGGTGAGGGCTCTCTTGATATTATGTTCTTTTCCAAAAAGCTAGAATAGCTTGGTAATGGTTGTAAGTAACTCTGTCTCTGGTTCAAATACTTTAAAATTTGATGATGTTGTTGGTGTTATCCTTAGCGAGGAAATGTGATGGAAAAGCTCAGGAGGGTCTACATCAAGTAGTGTTTTGAATGCATAAAGCAGGGGTAGATCAAAGGAGAGGAAAAGGTTCTGGAGGTCATGGGAAGTCATGAGTAAAATCAAAGGACAAGAGATCCCAATCCAGAGGACATAAGGATTGCAGGTACTATGGGAAACCAGGTCATCTGAAGAAAGATTGCTGGTCTCGGAAGAATAAAGAAGGAGACAAACAAGAAGGAAATAAGGAGGTAAATGAGGTAAGTAATAAATTTGAAGATGATGCTTTGATTCTTTCCCTAGATAATGTTGATGATTCATGGGTTTTAGATTCAGGGGCCTCATTTCATGCTACACCCCATAGAATTTATTTTCTTGATTATGTCCAAAGTGATTTTGGGCTGGTTTATTTGGGAGATAATGAACCCTGTCAGATTGTTGGAAAGGGAAGAATTAAGATTAAGTTGTAGAATGGGAATCATTGGCTACTATAGGAGGTAAGGCACGTTCCAAGGCTGAGTAGGGATTTAATTTCAGCAGGGCAGCTAGTTGAAGAAGGTTGCATTATTACATTTACTGATAAAAATTGGAAGGTTTCAAAAGGTGCCTTAATAGTAGCAAAAGGTATGAAAGTAGGCACCTTATATCTTTGTACAGGTCATACTGTTCCTTCTACTTTAGCTGTTGCAGAGAAAAAACAAACAGGTTCAAGAATAGTTGCTGCAGGTTCACAAGAAGAGACTAAAACAGTTGCTGCAGGTTCTGAGACAACACTGTGGCATAATAGACTTAGGCATATGAGTGAAAAAAGTATGGAGGTACTTCATTCTAAGAAAGTTTTACCAGGTCTGAAATGTATTAATATGGATTACTATGAAAGTTGTGTGTATGGAAAACAAAAGAGAGTCAGTTTTCTCAAGAATGGGAAGCAAAAGAAAGATGAAAATTTAGAGCTTGTCCATACAGATGTATGGGGACCAGCTCAGGTATCTTCTCTCAGTGGCTCTTGGTATTATGTTACATTCATAGATGATGCAACTAGAAAGGTATGGATTTATTTCCTTAGGCAGAAATCTGATGTATTTGAAACATTTAACAAATGAAGAAGCTTGGTTGAGAATGAGACGGGTAAAAGATTAAAATGTCTCAGATCTAATAATGGTGGTGAGTATTGCAGTAAAGAATTTGAGGATTATTGTTCCTTTAATAGAATTTGTAGGCAGAAAACGGTTCTAGGGACTCCATAGGAAAATGGAGTGACCAAACGCATGAATAGGACAATAATGGAGCATGCAAGGACCATGAGATTGTTTGGGCTGCCTCTAGACATGTAGGTAGAGGATGTTAACACCGATGTATATTTAATTAACAGAGGTCCTTCAGTTCCTTTAGGCTATGGTATTCCAAAGGAAACATGGACAGGTAAGAAGGTGAGTTATTATTTTCTCAAAACCTTTGGATGTGAAGCATTTGCACATGTAGATTCTAAAAATAGAACCAAGCTGGATGCAAAATCAAAAAGTGTACCTTTGTTGGATATGGCATTGATGAATTTGGTTATAGGCTTTGGGATTTTGAAAATCAAAAAATTTTGAGAAGTAGGAATGTTGTATTCAATGAGAAGGTGTTGTACAAAGATTAGTTGTAGTAGCATGAGAAGAAAGAAAATGATTATGTGGTGCTGGATGATACTCCAGATATTGATGTTCCAGTGGTTCCTCATGCTCCACAATAGCAACTAGAAATACCACAAACTCCAGTGAATGTTAGATGGTCAACAAGGCTAAGTAGACCTCCTAAAAGGTTTTCTCCCTCTTTATATTCTATTTTGTTAACAGATGCTGGTGAACCAGAAGGGTATGATGAAGCTATGTAGGTGGATACAAAGGTTCAGTGGGAGCTTGCAATGAAAGAAGAAATGAACTCCTTGCTGAAAAATCAGACTTGGGAATTATGTAAGTTACCTGCAGGTAAAAAAGCTTTACCAAACAAATGGGTTTATAGGCTGAAAGATGAACATGGAGGTAAGAAAAGATTTAAATCTAGGTTAGTTGTAAAAGGATTTGCACAGAAAAAGGGCATTGATTTTGATGAGATATTTTATCTGGTTGTCAAAATGACTTCTATTCGTATTGTTAAGTATTGTGGTTGCTGAAGATTTGCATTTGGAATAGTTAGATGTGAAAACTACTTTTCTCCGTGGTGATTTGGAGGAGGAGATATACATGGAACAGCCCCCAGGATTTGAGGTAAAATGTAAGGAGAAACTGGTGTATAGATTGAAGAAGAGTTTGTATGGCTTAAAACAAGCACCTCAGCAATGGTACTTAAAATTTGATAGTTTTATGGTTGAGCAAGGCTACAGCTGGTGTAATGCTGACCATTCTGTTTAATTTAAGAGGTTGGATAATGACAGCTACATTATTTTATGTTTATAGGTTGATGACATACTTGCAGCGGGGTCTAACATGGATCATATAAGAGAGTTAAAACATCAGCTAGCATAGTCATTTTCTATGAAGGATTTGGGGGCAACAAAATAAATCCTTGGTATGAAAATTTGCAGAGATAGGAAGAATAAAAAATTGACTCTATCTCAGGCTGATTATGTTAAAAAGGTGGTGTAGAGATTCCATATGGAGAATGCAAAATCTATCAGCACATCTTTGCCTAGTCATTTGAAATTGACTAAGGAGATGTGTCCTAAGACACCAGAGGAGGAAGAAAAAATGTCCAAGGTACCATATGCTTCAGCTATAGGAAGTTTAATATACACCATGGTATGCATGAGACTAGATATTACACATGTTGTAGGAGTCGTAAGCAAGTATATGAGTCATCCTAGATTAGAGCATTGGAATGTAGTAAAATGGATTCTTAGATATTTGAGAGGTACATCCAATAAACACTTATATTTAGGGGGCTCTAATACTGATTTAGCAAGTTATGTAGACTCAGATTTGGTAGGGGATATTGATACCAGGTGGAGTACTATAGGTTATGTCTTTACTAGAGGTGGGACAGCAGTGAGTTGGATCTCACGATTGCAAAAGGTGGTTGCTTTATCCACCACAGAGGCAAAGTATGTAGTTGCAATAGAGGCAAGCAAGGAGATGATATGGCTGCAATCTTTCATGGAAGAATTGGGCAAACAATAGGCTAATAGTTATTTGTTTACGGATAGTCAGAGTGCCATACATCTTGCAAAGAATTCTTCCTTGCATTCAAAGACCAAACACATACAGTTGAGGTATCACTTCATTCAGTCGGTGTTGGATGCTAGATAATTAAGGCTGGAAAAGATACATACAAATGAAAATCCAGCAGATATGTTTACAAAGGCAGTGACAAGGGATAAGTTGATCTCCTCTTCAGCTTCAGTTGGTCTTCAAGACTGAAAACAAAATCAGAACAACAGAGTCTAGGGTGCTTATTTCCAGTGGGAGCTACAGGGTTAGCAGTGTTATGATCAGTCTCCAAGTGGGAGATGATATGGTGTGGAGTCTGATCAGTCTCCAAGTGGGAGATTGTTGTTATATGGATCCTAATTAGACTCGGAGGTTAAATTTACCCCACTTTTATCAGTGCGGTTTCCCCCCCCAAATTCCTACGGGTCAAGGGGCAGCGCCCCTTGCAGGGTCCATGGGTAGTGCCCCCAAAACCTCACATGGTTTTTTATTATTTTATTAAGGCGTCGGGAGTTATTTTTCATTGGCCAACATAAAAAAACCTTATTTTGTAACCAACAAAAGTTGTGATAAAAATGGGTAAGGGTTAGGGTTTCTGTTGATGTATTGTAGCATTTTGCAGCGGTATTGAGTTACAAGGATTACTGGTTGTAATCAGTTTGATTTACTGGATAATAATATTAGACTCTCTGTTGGTGGATGTATCCTGAGTTTGGGTGAACCATGTTAAAACTTGTCTCTTGTTATTATTTTTATGTATTTTCATTCCTCTGTTTAATCTTTATTTGCATTTAATTGAGATCTTCTGTCGGCTAACCCTAACAATAGGTTGATTAGGATTATGGATGAGATCACACGTATGATCCAAGTTGTTCAATCATACAATCCCTATGATGACATTAGTCTTCATAAGTTCTATGCATCACTTTCTCAGAGTGTTGTTGGCCAGGAGAAATGGTTATCTATTTCTAGGATGGTTTCAGTAGATAATGTTCTCAGCATCTTCCCTTCTTATAGGGGAAAAGAGAGAGTGAGAGGCTATTCTCCTACCAAGTGTGTGGATGCATTTGTTGGTCCTTTCATCTATCCTAGGTTTTTGGTAGCTCATCACCAATGGCCAAACAATGATGAGTTGCCATTGTATTTTTGCAAACAATTATAAGCAGAGTTCCATTTAAATTTATCTGTCAATTATACATCTTTCCCTAAAACATGTTGGTTAGGGGAAAGGGAGGTTTAGAAAGATACCTAAGTATAGAAGAGCAGATACATCACCTCTTCCAAACAAGAGGTCCTTAGTTGGCCCAAATCTTTTGGTTCTTCCAAAACACATGGAACTAGCAAATGCCTCCCAACTAGCATTGACCCCCTTGAGATGCATATTTTTTGAGAGCATGGTGACTATTTCCACTGAGGTTGATCAGTTGCCATCTGATCGTGTTGGCAGGTATTTGTTACATCCAAGGATTGGCATTCCATCCACCGAGGCCACATCGACCAACTGTTCAGATCGTTACATTCGTGCTGATATACCATCGTCACATGATGTGGCATAGATTAGTGGAGAGAGTGCTTTGTGGAATATGACTAGATGCCTAGACAGTGATTTATTAGATTCATACCAGTTCATCAGCGATCAGTATGGGATCCCACTTGATGTTGTATCCTCACATCTCAAGTGATATTTTGGTAGACGGAGGAGCCATAGTGAGTTAGGTTCACAGGGTTTGGGGGACATCAAGATGTTCCAGTTGGTCCTACAGGCTCCTCCCCTCTACATGTTCCATTTGGTCTTGAGGTTGAGGTTATTGTACATGATGTTATGGGAGGTGAGTATAGCAGGCTTCTTTTCAGCACTAATACTACACCATCTACATGTGTATCATCATCTCTCCATGATTCTGACCTCAGTGGGATTGGGAGGGCCTTTGCTGGTGTATTTGAGGTACAATTTATTTTAAAATTATAATCTAAATTCATAAATTATATATTTAAAAATTATAAGTTCAATTTTAAATAAATCACATACATTAAATTTCTGACTCTTGATTGCAATCTTAAATGTACATGTGTATTAGACACAAGCTGTTGTTTTACAACTTGGATATGGAGATTTGCATCATGCTGGTGATCCTAGTCATCATCATGATGTATTTAAAAATTAGGTCTATATATCACATGTACATATAAGTTTGATTTAAGTGTACATATATATATATCAAGTTAACTTTCTACATACAGACATCGAGTGTACAATTTTTCTAACTAAATACACGTCATTTCTAGGTTGCAAGATCAGGTCATGCTTCTATTGAGACTCCTCTACATGATGCAGACCATGTATGTCAGGTAATTTAGATTTGTCAAGTATTATTTATTTATTTAAAATCAAAACAAATTATATTTGTACATGTATATATATAGAATTTGAAATTTTTATGGTGTTTCATGTGCAGACCCTAGCCCACAACTCAGCACAATGCTCGGGTCACAGATTAGGATGTCACAACTCAAGACATAACTCGAGATAGAGCGAGGCTCAATCCACTCATAGAGAGAGATATTTATGAGTTGTTATTATGATTCAAATGTTTTATATTTACAGTACATTTGGACATTATGACTTACATGTTATTATATTTTATCTTAGAGACATTTTTATGAGTCACATGAACTTTTATATCTAGAGATGTTATTATGAGTCACATGTTTGATATGTGGACATTATATGTATGTACTTATGTTTTATATCTTAGAGACGTTCTTATTATGAGTCACATGCTTTATATTTACATTTTGAAATTTATATTATGAGTTACATGCTTTATAAGTTAGTGTTATTTTTCCATTTATCTAAATTTCTAAATGTGTCCTAATTAGGCTATATTCCTAATCTAAAATAAGATTAAGTTGGGAAATAGAAAATGAATATAGGAAGATATCTATGCAAATGAAGTACATATTTAAACCTAGTAAAATTAGAAACTACCTAGAATTTAGCTAAAGTTGCTAGATTTAACAAACTTAAATTATTTTTAAAAACCGTAAATCCAACAAAACATATCTATTAATAAATATAAATTTCACTATCTCATTTATTAAATTATAAAAGTGGGCAATATGGTAGTGGTCCTTTACATCATAGGATATATGTGCCACCACTAACAAAATTTATTATTAAGAAAATCAACAAAATTCTAGAGGCTACATGATAGGTCAATATTTAAGTCATAAAAAATGCTAATGTTGCAAATATGTGGAAATATCTACCAATCACCCACATTATTAATAACAAATAATATGAGCCACATAAACATAAAAAATCTTAATTAGAGTTGTCTTAAGAAGTTCAAAATGGGAAAATATGGTTTGCATCTATTCATCAGCACCTAATAGGAAGAGTATTTGGGGATCCCATGCAATTCCATGTGTTCCTAGTGCCTATAATCTCCCCATGTTCAAGCTAAGTGTCCTAATATGAAGCTCTACCAATGAATATGTGAATTGTGTATTCAATCTACACTAAAGACTTGTGTTAGTGACTTCAACTAGGATTGTGAATTCTGATTCTAAGGTTGTTTATGAACTCTGAGTGTTGAATATTAGGAATACAAATATAAGTGTGTTCAAGGTTAGTTGATGATTCAAAAATGTTTGAGTAATTTGATTTAATCCATTGGATAGACTGTTATCTCCAAATTCACATTTAATTTTATCCCATTCGATGTATATAACTATGAAAATATTCAATATACTATCACAACTGTACTAGGTTGCAAATGAAGAACACCAATATAGCTATATATTTTTTCACTATTTGTCTACTTAATAATTTAATTTTCATGATACTATAAATTTTTTAAATTAACTAGGATTTACAATTGCAAAAGAGACAATTCTAAGGTTTATTGTTTATCAAGGACTTTAACTTATTCTATATTTCTCTAAAGGAAAATCTAATTGCTAATGTTATGTTTAATTTCAAACAAAATAATTAAACAATTTAGGATTATACAATATCTAACAAGCCTCATAACACACTATTTCAAAGGTAACAAAATCTAAAAATGTATAATATTTATTCATCATTAAACATGTAGTAAATGAAGTAAAGCAACCATTGATTATATGAAATTTAAATAACAATATCAAGCCACCTTTCATTTAAAAGAACTTAATAACATAAAAATAATTGTTCCTTTTGTAAACATACTTATATATTTTCTTTTCCATACAATAATATACAATACAACTTGTTTTGTCATTACAAGTGATAAGTCATAATCACATGAACATATTCCTCTTTCTCAAATAATAATTTATAGGTACTTTAAGTCCACTATCTCATGCCTCCAATATATAAATTTTAAAACAAGAAACCATCAAGTGGTCTCTAGGTCTTGTTGTCCTCATTTTTATTCTTCTTGACTTAGAGCCTCAAATGTCTTTTATTTGTCATTTTTATTTTTATTTTGTAAGTTGCTCGAACTCCTCTATTTTTACAAATCAACCTTTGAAATCAACAATCTTTTTAGTAAAGTACCCATCTGCATCCACTGGGACTATAAGATCCACACCCTTTTTAATAATACTTGCTTCTAAATAGACACAATAATCATCTTCTCTAAATAAAGGAGCACAATGCACTACCCCAGTAGCACTATCATCTATCATATAATTGTCTGCAAAAACTCTGAAGGTAGCGTCTGAGAGCTCCAAGAAGAAGTCAAATATTGGATGGTACTTTTTACCAACTAGAACAGAGCCCTAAAATGTCTCCAGTAATTCATATGAATTAGTATCCAATGCAAGTTTTGTTTTTTCATCCTGAGAAACTTTTGGTTTGCCTCCTGCTTTTGTTCCTATATCTTTTGATTTTGAAAGAGGACCATTAGAAACATCCACCTTTACCTTCTTTGATGGCAACTAAGATAAAAGAGATACTACATAAGAATGTATATGGCCCCTGTTGTCTTGCTTATGACCTTTACATATTCAAAATTTGAATTGACATAAAGAGCAAGATTAGTAGGAAGAGTCCAAGGTGTAGTGGTCCATGCCAAAAAGAAAATCTTTGCAACATTTTGATGAGATATTCATGCCTCAGATATTTGTGCTTGGTGTATCTTCTCAGTGCTGAAATTGATTTTCATCATAGGGACCTAAATTTTTTTGTGAAAAATGGTAGGAAATTTTAGGAAATTTTTGTTTTTCAATTGAACCCCTTCAAAGGTTATTTATCAACTTTAGAGATCACTTGAATGCTTTTAGACAAATTAGTACCCAATGTAAGTCTTTTTTTTCTTCCTGAGAAACTTTTGGCTTGCCTCTTGCTTTTGTTCCTGTATCTTTTGATTTTGAAAGAGGACCATTAGAAACATTTGCCTTTACCTTCTTTGATGGCACCTAAGATAAGCGAGATACTACATAAGAATGTATATGGCCCCTATTGTCTTGCCTCTGACCTTTACATATTCAAAATTTGAATTGACACATAGAGCAAGATTACTAGGAAGAGTCCAAAGTGTAGTGGTCCAAGCCAAAAAGAAAATCTTTACAACATTTCGATGAGATATTCATGCCTCAGACATTTGTCCTTGGTGTATCTTCTTAGTGCAAAAATTGATTTTCATCATAGGGACCTAAAATTTTTGCAAAAAATGGTAGGAAATTTTAGGAAATTTTTGTTGTTCAATTGAACCCCTTCAAAGGTTACTTATCAACTTTAGAGATCACTTGAATACTTTTAGACAAATTATAATAATCTTGGGCTTGGGAGTCATTATTGTTTTACTATGATGTCATTCCCATGTAGTTCAAGGTGTTTCAATTGTTTGTTGAGGAGATTGTCCAGTGTTAGTGCCATTTGAAGTTGTGTAGCCTTGTTAATTGCTCATATCAAGTTAAAGAGAGTTTAGTATGATTGAAAAATGATTGAAATATGTACCTATTTGTTAAGTTTGAGAGGTCCTTACATGATAAGGATAAAAAAAAGAGCTTCCCTTAGCTTCGAGAAATATTTATTCTGTACTGACAAGGCCAACCACGTGAAGGTGGAAGCTCAGTGGCCTCACCTAAGACCTAAGACACCTAAAACCTAAGACCTAAGATCTAGAACACAACTATAACCTAGAAGACACCTTTAAGTCAATTAAGACATACATTAAGACACCTAAGACCTTTAAAACACTTTTAAGACATACACTAAGACACCTAAGACCTTTAAGACACTTAGAAGACATACCTACTTGACACATTTAAGACACCTAGACACCTTTAAGTCTTAAAACACCTAAGAAACCTAAGACCTATAAGACACCATAGTACACCTCTAAAACATCTAAGAATTAAGACATATCTAAGACACCTAAGGAACTTAAGACATACAGTACTTGAGACTTAATACCTTTAAGACACTTACTTGACATATCTACTCAAGACACATTTAAGACACCTAGACACCTAAAACACCTAAGAAAAGTCTAAGATGCCTATTCTACCTTTAAGACACTTAAGACATATATCTAAGACATGTAAGACCTAAGATAGGTCTATAATCTACATATTTAAGACACATTTAAGACACCTAGACACCTAAGACCTAAAACACCTAAGAAACTGTAAGACCTTTAAGACACCTCTAGACACCTAAGATATCTAAGACTATCTATATATAGTTTAGAAATCATATCTATGCAGCATGAAGTTCAATTTTATTTAACTTGAAATCCTTATAGGCATAGACCTACATAATTGCACAAATAAAAATCTGTGTAAATAAATTTATAGCTTGTTTGTAGCTTGATCATGTTTGATTATAATAAAATTTGAACTAAGAACTATTTAAATTAAAATTTGAAAAGAAAGAACTACCAAGAATCATGTACATTTTAAAATAAATCAATAATCAATAGATAATTCAAGTGTGCATATACCTTCATACCATGTATCGATTGGTTCAATTCGCTCTTCAATAATGTAGTTAGAGCTCTTAGTACATATAATCTGGATCTTCTCTATCTTTTATTATCTCTAAAATCTTTTCATGATCTTCAATAGACAACCTCCACTTTTGTTGGCCACGTCCTCTTTTTTGTAAAGTTTCCAAACTTAATCTTGTTGCTATAACTAAGTGATTGTATTGTAGAACCTTTTGTCCTGGCATATAATCGATAAATATAATACCATTTTTATCTATCTTTACTTGTTGATAATAGGTGCCTTCCACAACAACTGATCCAATGGGATATGATTGTCCATCATCATTTGTCATTGATTCTAACAATTTTGAATTTTCTTGCGTGCATCTTAGTAGATAGAAATATACACCTTTTGTATTGTCAGGATCTACAACCACAACAAAAATATCTCCTGTACATACCACAAGTAAACATGTTTGTACATTTGAGTTGAACAAAGTAAATCAAATGTTCAAAACTTTATTACAATCTAGAATATAAATCAATTCTGTAACTTATCTATAACAACTAAATTTGATACATGTTCGTAATCAATTGAATATATAGGATGATATACATCTACAATGTCACTATCTTCAAAAGGAGGCATTGATACTGTTTGTTTTATTTCCCATTGTGAAACATATCCATCCCTTACATTTGGACATTGTAGAATATTTGCATTGTTCTCAATGCAATCAACATAGAAACATGATTTTTCTCACATGAATAGTAAGAGGCTTGCTATGTCCTGTAGTCACACTACAAATCCCTATGATTAGCTCCCTTTTTTTCTCCCCTTTTTTCTTCAACCCACTGTTTTAATGTATTTTTCTCCATTTTTTGAAAAAGTTGGCGCTATTTATCGGGATGGCACTATTTTTGACATTTTTTGTGTCGCCCAGAACAAGTCGACGCTAAATTAGGTGCAAATTAGCAAATAATATAGCACCTAACTTAGCACCTAACTTAGCATCTAATTTAGTGCTTACTTTAGCTCCTACTGTAGTGCCTAATTTAGCACCACATTTAACGCCTAATTTAGCACTTGTTTTAGCGCCTGCATTAATGCCTTATTTAGCGCCTTATGTAGCACCTAAATTTAGCACCCATTTTTGTGCCTAATTGAGCACCTAATTTATGGTTACTTGGGTTTAGGAGTATTATTTAGGGTTTAGGGTTTATGGCTTTGGGATTAGGGGTTAAGGTTTAGAGGTTTGGGGTTTAGGGTTTAGAGAGAGATAGAGGACCAATAGGGAGATATAGTGGAGACTGAGGGGAGAGATAGGGAGATAGAGTGAGGGACATGGCCAGAGACATAGGGAGAGAGATTGAGAGGTAGAGGGAAAAAGGCAATAGGGAGAGAGGGGAGAGATAGAGAGATAGAGGTTTAGGGTTTAGGGGTTATGGGTTAGGGTTTATGGGCATTATTTAGGGTTTATTGTTTAGGGGTTTAGGTTTATAGGTCTAGGATTTAGGGTTTATAGAGAGAGAGGAATGATAGGGAGATATAGAGGAGACTCATGTGGAGAGAGATAGGGAGATATAGAGTGAGGCACATGCACATGGCCAGGGACATAGGGAGAGAGATTGAGAGGTAGAGGGATGATAGAGATAGGGAGATAGGGGATAGATAGGGAGATAGAGGTTTAGAGTTACTTGGATTTAGAGTTTACAAGTTTGGAGTTTAGGGTTGCTCAAGTTTGGAGAGAGAGAGAGAGAGAGAGAGCCGGTAGAGGGACAATATTAGAGATAGGGAGATATATAGGAGTTTAGGGTTTCTTAGGTTTAGGGTTTAGGGGTTAAGGTTTAAGAGCATTATTTAGGGTTTATGGTTTAGGGTTTAGTGTTTAGAGAGAGGACCAATAGCTGGGAGATATAGAGAGTGAGGTACATGGATAGAGACATAGCCATAAGAGATTATAGGGGTATATATGGAGAGTGAGGGACATGGCCAAAGACACAGGGAGAGAGATTGAGAGGTAGAGGAACAATAGAGATAGAGAAATAGGGAGATAGAGGTTTAGGGTTTAGGGGTTTGGGGTTTAGGATTTAGGGGTTTAGGGTTTCTCAGGTTTAGGGTTTATGGGTTAGGGGTTAGGGGTTAGCGGCATTATTTAGGGTTTATATATGTTTTAGGGGTTAGGGGTTAGGGTCATTATTTATGGTTTATATATGTTTTAGGGGTTAGGGGTTAGGAGTTAGGGTTTAGGGTTTAGGGGCATTATTCAGGGTTTATGGTTGAATGTCAAAAGAAATCTCTCTCTCTCTCTCTCTCTCTATCTAAATCCCTCAACCCTAAATAATTCCCCTAATCCCTAACCCCTAACCCATAACCCCTAAACCCTAAACCTGAGCAACCCTAAACCTCTATCTCCCTATATCTCTCTTATCTCCCTCTCTCTAGCTATCATCCCTCTACCTCTCAATCTCTCTCCCTATCTCTCTAGACATCTCACTCACTCTCTATCTCCCTATCTCTCACTCTGTCTATCCTCTATCTCTCCCAATCTATCTCCTGTCTCTCTACCTATCTATCTCTTTCCTTTCTCTCCCCTATCATTCCTCTATCTCCCTATCTCTAGTCTAGACATCTTTCTAGTGATCACTCTATATCTCCCTATCTCTCCCCTCTGTCTCCTCTATCTCTCCCTATCTATCTCCTCTCTATCTCTCTCTACCTAGCTATCTCTCCATATCTTTCTATCTCTTGCCTCTCTCCCCCTATCATTCCTATATCTTCCTATCTATCCCTTCTATTAATTCTCCCTCTCCCTTATCAATGAAGGAATTAATGAACAAGAAAACTTATAGGATTATCTCTCTCTCTCTCTATCCATCTCCCTTATCAATAAAGCAAATGAAAACAAGAAAACTAGGACATGAAAGGAGGGATGAGGATATAAATTGGCAGTCGGATGAAATGGAAACAAGATGATAAAACTAAAGTTCATTGGATGGGAAGAATGATGAGAGGAGAGGTAGAAAATAGTAAAATAGGGAAAAATTGGTGGGATCTAAAGGGAAATTAGAAAGGAAAAGGAAAACTAGGAAAGATAGGAAAAGGATTTAACTAGCTAGGAGCTAGTAGATAATATATAGGTGAGAGAGAGAGATAGAGATAGAGATAGAGAGTTGCTTGGGGTTAACGGTCAGGGCTTAGGGGCATTATTTAGCATTTATGAGTTTAGCATTGCTCAAGTTTAGGGTTTAGAGTTTACTAGGGTTTAGAGTTTATGGTTTAGGGGCATTATTTAGGGTTTAGGGTTTAGTGTTTAGAGAGAGAGGACCAATAGGGAGATATAGAGAGTGAGGGACATGGCCAGAGACATAGAGAGAGATATTGAGAGGTAGAGGAATGATAGAGATAGGTCTAGATAGGGAGATAGGGAGATAGGGAGATAGAGGTTTAGGGTTGCTTGGGTTTAGTGTTTAGGGTTTAGGGGTTTGCGGTTTAGGATTTAGGGGTTTAGGGTTTCTCAGGTTTAGGGTTTATGGCGAGTCAGGGCCGAGTTAGGGCTTAGGGGCATTATTTAGGGTTTATGGTTTAGGGGTTAGGGGTTAGGGTTTAGGGTTATTAGAGGCATTATTTGGGGTTTACAGATCTTCAAGGATTTAGATAGTGTGTCTATACACATTGCTACACATGTTGATGGCTAGTTAGACACATGGAACATCAACAACCACATGTTATGCTTCCATACACGTGTGCCACCTAATTAATGACATTTGTACTGCAAAACATGATCATATAATTGGTACTATATGTGTCTGACACATGGTCATGATGTCCATGTATGTCACAATATGCCACAATGATCTACTAGTTGGCACCATACAAGTTTGAGTACATTTTTACTCATCCCATCCATATAAGAAATGCACCATACAATATGTTGGATATTTGTCAACATCTACATGTAGAATAACTGATGGTATTCTTGAACAAATGCCTACTTTGTACATTTTGTAGAGTAAAAGTGAGGTATATATAACAAATTTTCATCTTACCTCTGTGTATATTTCCTTTGTTCATTTTGAATAGAAGTGACATATATGTTAGAACCCTTCTATATTTGAATGTGTTTTGGTTTACATATCTATTTTCCTTTATGTATTCTATGATCTTATTAATTACATTAATAGATAATATAGGATTGTCCCTCACTAGTTCACCTTAGGAATTAGATGAAATAACATCTGAAATTGACTGTAAATTAACAACATGGTGAGCATTTTGTTGATTTTCTTGCTTATTTTCACCCTTTTGAAAACTAAATTTTCCTATTGAAATTTTGAAGGATGAGATCGATATTTAAGTGCATTAGACTTAAGAATTTGATAGTGTATCAAAATCATCATTAGGAATTTGATAGTGTATCTTTGTTGACAAAGTTTGAAATCCAATAACATAATCATGATTGCACTCATTAATTTGATCCTTGTTTGATGTTCTCCTATTCCTAATTCAATCTATCTTAATAGTGAAGGAAAATAAATACATGGGCAACCCATAGAGAAATTTGTCATCAATTTTATTCCTCAAAATTGTCTAATGACATGGTGAAGGAAAAAATTACAAAAGATAAATTGTGATCATTGTTCATCGATCCAAAAACTAATGCACTGTTAGAAATGTAGACACCTAAATCTTACCATGGCCTAACATCACACCAGATCTATCCCACATCTTCTCTTACAATGTTAATTAAATAAATCATATTTGTTTAATTAACCACTTTGATCATTCCTCCTAATATCAGTTTAATAAGTCACGCTATTTAATTAATAAATCTAACTGTTCTTCTGACATTAATTAAATATTAACCCTTCCTCTAAAGTCTCATCCTTCATTAAATAAATCCACATTTATTTAATTAAATCAATCACCCCCAACATTCCCCCACAACTAAATAAATACATACATACATACATATATATATATATATATATCATGGCCATTGTGAAACAATCTTGACTATTTTTTACTATGAGTGTTTTTGTTTATTACCGTTGTCCCGTAGGTTAATTGATTATCTTTTGTGGTTATGTGGGAACAAGAGGAATGAAATATGGCACATACCAGATTCCTGCAGAGCATAAAAGAATAATTTGCGGCTTGGCGGTTGATATGAAGAAGCTACCGCTACCTCATGGACAATTCATCTCATGCTTGCGGCTTGGTGGTTTTCATCTCACGCTTGCGGCTTGGTGGTGTTCATCTCACGCTTGGCAGTGTTAGTCTCTTCCTGTGGTCCTACGAAGGTTTGAAAAGTAATCAGCGGCATTGCGGTAATAACAATTACTGTGTCCCCGCAAGGGTTTCAACCAAGGCCCACAGTAAAGCTATAAGAGGAGAATGTAATGGGTCTTTGCCCCAACATCCCGCGATGGTCATTCATAACATTTGTAGTTGGGTGGTAAATAGAAGGACATCAGGTAATAATTTCTCACTGTCCTGCAGGGGTCAATCTAAGCATTTGTGGTCTAGCGATAAAGGATGAAATAGAAGTGTAGTGGTTGTAATCCACCACTATCCCATGACAGTCATTCATAACATTTGTAGGTGGGCGGTAAACAAAAGGACATCAGGTAATAATCTCCCGCAGTCCCGCAGGGGTCAATCTAAGCATTTGTGGTCTAGAGGTAAAGGATGAAATTGAAGTGTAGTGGTTGTAAGCCCCTGCTATCCCATAGCTGGTCTGGGCGAGCCTTGTGGCGATGCAGTAAAAGAAATAAATGATAAGTACATTCAATGCGGGGTCATGGTTATTGAGAATTGTTGTTCAATCTTGAGAAAGGAATTGAATGCTGAGATTTCATGATCTTGGGGCACAAACCAAAGTAATGGTGATATGATGAACTCCTTAGCTGAATAAGATTTGAAGATTTCTTGGCATTTGCTTATTTCAGAGAATTCATATGTAACTTGGAGAAGGCGCAACTCAGCTCAGTGTGTTTTTTGCAAACTACAATTAACCGGGTAAGTTCATTCCTACACTCTCTGATTAGAAGTTGGTGTATATTTCTCTCTATTTTTCAGTTGCTGGTACTAGGGGTTCTTGTAATTACATCTTTTGTTAATATAAAATTTCTCGTTTAAAAAAAGGCTGGGGCTAAGCTTTTGTGTTATACAATAGGGGGGCTGTAGTCTGTTCTATCTCTACTACTTGCAAAGTTCCCAATTTGACTATGATGCTGACCGAAGATACAAATCCTGTTCTTATCCATTCTTGAATGGTTTTATTTTTAATTTTAAGTACTGTTCTTTTATTCCTATGTCTACCTACATTAATTGTCCATGTCAAGTTCATTTGCTCTTTCACTTTTCTTTTAGTTGCTAGTACAGTAAGTTGAATTTTGAAAAACCCTAGCCTGTTCAAGTCATTAAACATGGCACCTAAGAGGTCTGAGTTTGCCAGTAAAGGTGATGAGCCTATAGTTCCCAAGAAAAGACAAGGGTCCAAAGAAGATGTTCAGAGATGCAGCAGAAGGGTGTCAGGATGCTACAATCCCTATCTCCGGGTGGGATTTGTTTTTGTATTTTTATGCAAAAAGGGATGGTGAGGGACCAGTGGGAAATCCATGGAAATTGGATTTGGCAAAGTTGGTGGTGCCTACTATATTTTTGGATGTGGAATTGATTAGGGCACTAGGACAATTTTACCATCTTGCCACTAAAACATTCAAAATGTGAAATGGATTGGTGACAGTAGACAGGAATGCAATTGTTGACTATTTTATGTTGAACAAGTAAGCTCTCACTCAAGTGGATTTGCAGAGATTTGAATGAGATTACACAAGCCTGAGGAAAACACTTAGGAGAGATGAATTGCCAATATATATGAGAAGGGGGGCCAACAACAGAAAAATTGAGATTCCATCAATTGCTATTGAGCCTTTCCCTGTGGAAGAATTTGTTGTATATTTCAAGAGAACCTATTTTGAACTGTCCCAGGTCTTGGGAATTGATGCACAAGGAAGAATGCCAACTAGCCTAATAATGATGGCCATGAAAATACAACATCCAGAGGTGAACGTTGAATATGACTTTGCATCTCATATTAAGAAAAAATTTCATGAAGGATTCTTCTTTGTGAAGGAGAAAAAGCAACCCTTAGATTTCAAATTCTATTCTTTATTGTGTCACTTGATTCTATATCAGAACAGAGGGAGATGGTCAAGCAAAATGGATCTGAGTATGCTTGATGAGAAAGGACAAAGATTGCTGACTCAGTTTTGGTGTTATAAGTGGGATTCCTATTGCCAGAATATTGACTACATTGTATTTCATGATTTGTTTGTTGTCAATATATTGATTTCTCTTGGTATCTGGTTTCCTAGGTTGACTAAGGAAGTCAGGGTAATGTTGAACCCACTTGCACACAAACCAGAGCAGGGCCACAACCCTATTTTTTCTGATTGGTTTTTTATGTTAGATCATAATATAATTAGAGTGTATGGTTGCCCCTAGCCACCTCACATATTGCTAAAATTTTTATTAGATAGAATTGTATTCATGGAGTTTATGTGGAAAATGATGTGGATGGAAAAGGAGGTAATGAAAAGACAAAAGAAAGGTACATTTCTACATGATGCTACAATTTTTGGTGATTGGTCTATTGGCTCTGACACTCTTGAAAATTTTCGAGCCTTTTTAAAGGTAAAATATTCTTTGAAATTGGGTATTGAGAGGAATTGTGACCCTGAGGGTCATATGAATCTTGTGAGATAATCAATTCTAACTAAAATGATCATATCCCATCAAGTCCTATTTGATGAGGATGTGATAAGAAATCTTGTCACTTTTGATGAGGTATACAGTAGGAAGAGAAAATGGGATATCTTGAAAAATATTGAAGATGAAAAGAAAAAGTAGAATCCCCTATTTTTTGCATTCTTTGTTGAAGAAAAAGACCCTCTAAAGAGAATTGATGCAATCATTGATAATTTTAAAAGTATTTATGGTAAATCTAAGAAGTAGCCTCCTAAGGCTACTAAACTTCTAGTGAAAAGGTTTGCAGGGATTGAGATTCATGAGTCTGCTCCTGATGTTATGTCAATGCAAGATCCATAAGTCCTAGAATCACCACCAGCAAAGAATCATATGATAGAAGAGGTATCTCCACTTGTCCCCTATGAAATGACTGAAGAGGTGGGGGATACTCATAAGGTGGCTAACATCTTGAGGCATATAGGAGATGAGCAAGAGGTTGATCAGCCATTGGTTGGTCAACCCACTGATGCACATAAGCCTGAGGCTAGGAAGGGTGAGAAAACCCAAGATGAACCAGAGTTGGAGGAGGATGAAAGGATTATAGCATCCATGAGGTTCATACAAGACGACGACTTCATCAAAACTCCAGAGTTTTTGGCTGAAAATGAAAATGAAAGAATATAATGAAAAAGTTGCAATAAATAAAATGGGTGCTCATGAAACACAACATGATCAAATCATTACACAAACTTTCAAAGAATTAAAAGTAGATGAAATTGATTTGAGTCCAAAGGAGGCAAGACAAATGGTGTTGAAAAGTAATATGCTCATCATCCTTGGCCTTGAATTGAAAAAGGTATTTTTACTTGACCAAGTTAGAAGTCAGGATGATCCACAACTTGTTTAAGAATTTAATTATGAAGATGGCATAAGTGGATGTGATTTTAATTCAAAGACAGAGACCCTTGTAATCTGGACTACTCAAAAGAATACAAGCAAACCAAGATTGCTTGGTATTATTCAAGAAATGAGGAGTACAACTGTGGTAAAGACTTTACAAGATACATCAACAACAGAAGTAGCTACTCTCAATGTTCATACTGCTATGTTTACTCTTATGCTATTGTGATGAGGTTAGAACAAAGGCTAACAGATTATGAGCAAACTCAAAAAGTAATGAATGATGAAGTAAACAAATTATATTTTGAAAATGTGAAATTAAAGAAATAATTACAAGCTGTGAATTCTTCTGAAGGTCAATCCATTGTACCCTATCATCCCCCTATGCCACAAACAACCAGTGATGTCGCAATGTCTACTGAAGGATTTAATGCAACAAGATTGAAATTTGAAAAGAAAATTGAAAGTTTGAATAAACAAAATGAAATGACAAAGAATGAGGCAAAGATGAAAGTTTTTGAAATTTTTGAGAAAATTTTGGAGCATAGAGTAAAATTGGTTGTGGATAGGCTTGGAAGTGTGCATGATTGCTACTCTTCTTTATCTTAGGCCATTGAGAAATTGAAGATAAACTTTTCTATTTTGGATTTGTTGTTTAAAAAATGGCAACCCTATCATCACAATTTGGTTATAATGTGCTTAGTAGTGCAAAGGAATCTTGATGCCCCTACAACTTTGAAGCCCACTGAGAAAATAGTCAAAATGATCATTGATGAATACTAGTATGTGAATGGGGAAATCTAGAAGATACAAGCAAAGTTGAATCTTTTACTACGTTCATGCATAAATTTATTCCTTTCATATTGACAGATGAAGAGAAAATCAAAAGTCTTGACACATGGAAGATGGAATTTGACCAAACAGTATTCCAAGTTATGGATTTTTTGAAGAAGGATGGAGATGTCAGCATTCACAGTTTCAACATGATATTGGACTGAGTAATTGTGTTGGATTCTTGGTATGCAAAATTTGCGATGGATGTCAGAGCTTTGCTTGATAAAATATGGAAAGATCACCAAGATAACTTGCTTTAGATTCAGGCTTACCAATGGCCTGGTTATTTTACAATATATAAATGGGAGGAGAAATATCTTAGAGATGAATCATTAGCAGCATAGGTTCAGGTATAGAGGAGCAATGAGCCATATGATGGTGTTAAATAACACCACCACATCTTGAATGCTCTCTTTTTGTCTCTTTATGTTTTCTTCATGTTTTCAAAATGTATTCAAATATATTTGAGAATCTAAATTGGACTTATAAAAGACAAATATTGTAATATCAAGGGTTAGGAATACAAAGAGCCATTTTGAATGTGAAAGGTCTGAAGCTTGTTGCTTCCTTTATAAAAGGAAACCAAGACCTTAGGGCTCATAATCTATTTGGGATTTTGATTTTGTGAAAGAGACATTGCACTGTCTATACTTTGAAGCAAATCAATATAAAAGCTACTATTCTCTGGTGGTCAACTTTTGGTTATCATTTGTTTGTTGAATTGATTTGCTAATAATTTATCTGGTTGTCTCTAATTTATTCTTCTTTGTTATTCAAATCAAAAGAGACCCCTGCATTCACATTACAAAAGAGGATAGGTGATATTTATCAAACTAAAATTATAAAGCAATAAGTTATATCTCAAAAAATATTTATATTATTTAAAAATGAAGGATGGATATTCTATTGTAGAACATTTTGACACCTTTAATATGATTTTGAGTCAAATAGGTTCAATAAATGTTAAAATTGATGAGGAAGATAAATGTATCTTCTCACTTTTTTCTTTACCCAAAAATTAGGAGAACATAATGCTTGTTATAAATGGTAGTGTTGCAAAGGTGACTATGGAATCCTTTATTGTTACAATGCTCAATGGAGATATGAGGAGAAAGTTCAATGATGAAGGTTCTAAGGATGCCTTGCATGTTCTGCAAAGGTCCAAGGACAAAAGTGGATCTAAAGGGGAATGGTATAAATATCAATCCAAGTCAAGAGGAAAATATAGAATCCCTAGGAAGATAAGAGTAAAATTTTGGAAATATGGAAAAAGAGGACAAGTGAAGAAGGAATGCAAAAAATTAGTTAATCACTGCCACAATCTCATGATCATTATTCTAGTAGAAAATCCTAGTTTTCATTCTTTTTTCATAATGAATTAGTTAATCACACACTTCACATTTGACATCATGCTAAAAAGATCAAATAAGTTTTGTATTTCTTCTCAACTATTTCATTTCTCTATCTTAATTACTTAATATATCAATATTTTATTTTACTCTCAACTCCTTGTACTTTAAAGTTTAATTCAATCCAGGATTGGACTTAAATCTTCTATTATAGGGTATAATTTATTTCCCTACATTTTTTTGAACTTGTAATTTCCATGCCTATGTTTAGGATAAAAAAAAATTGATTTTTTATTTTGAGATTTTTGTGGTTTGCATTTATTGGAAACAACCCAATGCCTTTAATTTTACATTCCTAAGAAACATCTAGGATCCTTATTTCCCCTTCAACAAAGTACTAGGTCAAACCCTCACCTTGCAAACATGACTACCTCTTTCTCCTACTTCCTATGATGATCACATGTTGCATTCTAATGATGAAGAAGAATATTATGATCATGATGTCTTTATTAAAAGTGTTGAAAATGAATAGAAACATGAGATCGTTGATAAATTGAAATATTTGTGCAATCAATTAGCTAATATAGATGATAATATGTCCACTTCATTTTTCATTAATGGTCATACTCAAGTACTTATCAAAAGATAACATGGCATAGATACAATTAAGGATATATATGAAAAATAATTAAAGATAAACAAATTCCTCATGTGGCATGCACCGATCTTTCTCTTTTGAAAATCATTCCCTTGTATATATTTTCAAAATCCAAATTTGTTTTTCTATTTTAGGAGCAGGGTTTAAAGATCTATAGAAAACATTAATCCAAATCATATGCCAAATTGGGTTAAGTGAAGTGGATGATTTGATTGACAAAATTACGTAAGCTCCTTAATATGTTCTGAAGTCACTAGCAAACTTGAAAGTAAATTGTCATTGGTGAAACAAGGTAACACCCACTATTTAAGGAACTTGATGAGCTTATCCTTTGACCTATATCACTTAATACTTCCATCATGTAAGGATTATCCATTAACAAGTTATGAAGAAAATCAATCAATCCATTTAACTAACATTATTGTCAACAATTCATACTAGAGATTGAATAATTTAAGGATATTGCAATAGGTAATTTGTCAACAATTGAACAATCCATTTGATTAACATTATTGCCAACAATTTAATCGTCCCTTTTTAAACATGGATTGCAAATAATTCTTAAAATTTAGAAGTCTTGGTCATTAACATTATTGTCTGCTACAATGTCATCTAGTGTATCATTGTCAATGTTCATATGTTCTTTCAAGTATTTAATATTATCATCATCCTCATCTTGACCTGCATCATCTTCATCATCACTGAAATCTGACTGTAGACCATCTATATTGTTACCAGATGTATTTGGATCATCATATTGTAAACCATCCATATTGTTGTCTTCCATAACATCATCCAACTCAGGATTGTTGTCTTCTTGTGCTTGAACATAACCATCTTCAACATCATCATGGATGTCAATTTCTTCAATGTTCTCTAATCCCTCTCTCTCATTTTGTTAGCCACGATTATTTTACTCAGTATCCACTAATGCATCATCAAATACATGCCTCAATCTTGGATCATAATGTATGACAAATATCCATTTCGGGTCCAAAATATCTTCATAGAAAAATACCTACACATGAATGACATACATATATTAGACATACGGTATAACAATTTTATTGATTAATAAACACATGTATACATTCATAATAAACTATGAATTAACAGATTAATGATCACTACCACTTCTTGTTTGAGTTAAATAAATACCTACTCACAATGAATTGGTAGAACATGAGGCTCCTTATCCTCTGGTAGGAAACATGAGGAATCTATAGAAAACAATCCACTATGGGTATCATGTCTTCGTGTCCTCTCAAATGCTTCATACCATCTACACTTAAAAATATAACATTTAAAAGAGCGGTAATCCAACTCAATAATTTCTTGTATTTTGCCAACATATTGTAGATTCCCTTCAATTATATTCTTATCTTTTGAGCTTGATCGACTAGATTGCTTGAAGTCAACCATGATGCCACAATTGAAGCATCATCTCTTTACATCTACATGATAATGTTGACCATATGTCCACATTGTTGGATATTTCCTCACCTGTGAAAGACCATTTATTTCAGTGAAAACAAATATAATGACGAATATTAAAATAGTTAATAGTGTCAAAGCTGTAAGGAAACAACATTTTGTAAAATTTCAACTGTACCTTTCTTTCACATCCTCTAGACATGTTGAATTCATCTTCTATTATGTTTGAATCTATACCTGCATCTTCTATTTGATTTTGAATTTGTTCAGTAACCCATTCTAGTGTTCAATCTTCACCCCATTCCCCAAGTAGATCAGTGGGAAGTGGAGTATTCCTTGGGTTCGATCTCTTAAATTGTCTCCTTGCTTCTAACACTTCTTCTCTCTTTTTAATCATATAGATCAATCCATTTGTTCATAAAGTCCATGTGGTACAGAATGAACTTGTCGAGTATAGCACTTTCATCTACACCTATTACATGTCAACATGTTTATTTCAAACTCCAAATGTCATGTTGTTAATTTGAAAAATAAATTACAGAGTAAATTAATGGTTGGAAGAAAAAAAAACTACACTGATCATGAATTTACTTACTAATTTCTACTTGAACACATTAGATTGTGGTTTTTCTCCATCTATAATATCTGATGCTCATTCTTCATCCCAGAAGCATAGCCCATCTTCAAAATCCTTACCAAGGAATTCACATAGGAAGAAAAATGCTTCATTCAATACATACCCTTCAGCCATGCAACCCTCTAGATGTGCATTTTGTCAGACATATCTTTTTAGAGTTTTCATATACCTCTCAAAGAAAAGCATCCACCTCATTGATACGACACCCGCCAATTCAATGTCATTGACTAGGTGTATAAGTAAATGGACTTGTAGGTCCATGAAACTTGTAGGGAGCTCCTTCTCAAATACACATACAATTTCTTCAATTTCCTTCTTCCATTTTGGCACTTCACATTCATGGATCTCCTTGGAGGTCACCCACCTAATATGAGAATAGTAAATTAGTATGATCCTTTAGTCAAAAATTAAAATGTAATATAATATCTCTATGTCTCTCACACATTAACCACATACCTTTTAAATGCTAACAATCGACTTATGGCATTCCTTAAGTCAAGTGTAAGACAGGAATCCCCCCTAATTGCCAATTGCATGATATGCTATGAAACACATTTATGAAAAGGTCATTAGTATTTTTTGCTCACACAACATAAGGATATCAAAATATATTTAGTACTTAATCAATGTTACTAGTAAATGTTAAATGATGATATATAATACTTTCATAAAATTATGAAAATCATGTGTTTTAAATCCTACGATATGTCCATCAACTGTAAAAGCTTTAGCCAATGATGACCCATAGCCAGTAGGTGTCCTTATTGAATGGATAACATTTTTTAGTTGGTCTAGCTCTTTTTTTTCAAAATCCATGGAGCTTCTGCATATGTTTCATTTTCCCTATTTGGCCACAAATGTTTTCTATCAATTTTGGTATGCAAAAGAGCAATATCTCTCCTCGAAGACAAGGTGTCCTCTTTGCCTGATATATGTTGAAATATAGAATCTAGGACATTTTTGAAGATGTGCATAGGATCTAATAGGTGAGATATTAATAGATCCTTCCAGTAAGGGAGCTCATAAAATATGGATTTCCTTTTCATTCCTTCTGGCATATTAACTACAACTTGTTTTGGTTCTTCAATTGAATCACCCTGATCAAAAAATCCTCCCAATCTTTCAATTCAGCATCTTCATACTTCTTAAGTCAATCACCTGGACCCATAATCATGGGAGGGCCTCTATTTTCAACTTTTCCATCAAATTGATTCTTCAGGCGATTTCTAAACTTATGATCTAGTGGTAGAAAAACCTTGTTATTTGCGTAAATAAATTTATGTAGATCTTTAGAATACCACCCTTGAAATTGTTCTGTACATCTTGGACATGCAAATATCCCCTTTGTTTGAAGCCTTGCAATTCAATAAGTAATGTTAATAACATCAAAAAAATAGTATAAAACTAAGTATGAAAGTTGGGATGAAAATAAATTATGAGTGTAAATACATAAATATTTTATTTTACCAGAACAAACACCAAGTCCTAGGAAATCATGAATAGTCCAACATAGCACACTATACAGCATGAAGGACCTATTTGATGGGGGATGTGATATGTCATACATTCTTATGCCTTTCCATAGCAATTACATCTCATCAATAAAAGGCGCAAGATAAACATCCATGTCTTTAACTTGATGTTTTCCTGGAACAATGAGAGTCAACATAAGGTGCTCCTTTCTAACACTCATCCATGGGGGAATATTGTATACTATCAATCTGACTGGCCAAACACTATAATTTGAGCTCAGGAAAGAGAATGGGCACACTCCATAAATTGTAAGACCAAACCTGATACTACGGAGTTCATCTTTGAATTTTCTTGGCCATTTTTCCTCTATGTGTTTCATTTCTTTGGAGTCATCCAGAATTCACATGAATCCATCTTTACTCCTATTCTTTGCATGCCAGTCCATCAATTGAACAAGTGACTTGCAATGAAACATTCGTTGAGTCTAGGTATAATTGGCATGTGACGTAAAACCTTCTTTAGAACTGTAGGACCTTGTACATCTATACGATATCTCTTCTCTTTGTATACAGGGCATTCTACCTATTTTTGATATTCATCTTTGTATAAAATGCAATCATTTTTACATGAATGAATTTTCTTATATTCAATCCCCAACTCAACTAACAATAGACACACCTCTCTGCAAGTTGATGGCAACACATTCTCTTTAGGGAATATTTTAGTTTTTAGTGCCCTGTAAGATTGCTAGAGATTAAATCAGTTGAATGTTTGACTTATGATGAACATGTTTGATATGTCAATCTATACTAGGACTATTTATATACAATATATGGTTTTAAAATCCCCTTAAAGAAATATAAATGAAGTTGATGAATGTTTACAAATTATGTACACCAATTGACAATTGCAAAGTACGAAATAGATTTCAACTCACTTCAGTAGGGTAGTGAATCCTTTTTCTGACTAGCCAAATAGTGACTTGATTTCTAATAATATTAATGTGCATGCCAGTTTTGAGGTTCTACTTGTACCTGATTTGAACATGGGTGTCTTTGCTTCTTGCTTGATGGAGTCTTTCAGGTTGTTATCATCAACATTACGTTGGTGGTAATTACCCCTGATATCATCGTTACTGTCAACCATATGATCATTATTGTCATCATTGTTTTCACCCCCAAAGAAATCTATAAGCATTTCATTCAATCCTTCTTCATACACTACATTTTCACTATCATGATCATCATCATTAAGGCTAGGTGGCATGTTATCAGTGTATGCGGATCTCATCAGCTCTTCAAATTTCTCAGCTGGTAGTATTCTCTTCAATAATGCTCTTTTCATCGTGGTATTGCTTAAAGGATGGTTTCGATCATCTCATCCAAATCTTAATAACCCAGTTGGATCTTGGGTATTAGTATGTGTTTCATCAACATCTTCTACCTATCAACAAATGTAAGCATTATTTAATGTTTGGCAACAATTGGATAAATCATAAATGTATCAATTTCAAAGAAATACAATCAAATATGGCTTAAAAATAAAAATATAAATTGTATGAACATATATACATCAATTGAATAATGGAACATTATTTTATAGACTACCTTTTTTATACAATAATTTAAATAAAACACAATTTTGACAACATAGTTTATAAAACATCAGTCCACACTCATTTATTATTCTTTGGTTTTCTGCCCTTAAGAACATCCTTAGGGAGACCTTGCTCTTCCCTCTTCTTTCACGCAGGAGTGCATTTTAAGAAGGAGTAATCAATCAATAACTCATCCCCAATGGTAAGGTCCATAATAGCCTCAACCATTAACAATCTATCAACCTCTCTTTCCATATCTCCATCTTTATCATTTATAACCTCAACAAATTGACAATTCGGTCTTACAGTAGGGTCCCTTCCCTTACTACTATTTATAAATCCTGCAATATTTTTGTGTGTGTATGCACATCCATCTGTATATATAAGATGAACTCTATTCATTTCTTTTCCACTTTCCAATTGGAGATGATGTGTATAAGTATTCAAATTTAGGCTTATATTTTGCTAGCCTTCTCTATTCACCATTGTAATATGATGGACCATAATATGACATTAATCTCCTAGTGGTTTGTTCTGAATTGTTTCTATGTTTAGATCCCACGTGTACATTTTGGACAATAAAGAGGCCTAGATTCACTCCATGAATATTGGAGGGTCGTATCATGTAGTTGTATCCCGAAAATTGAAACACCTCATACACTCTAGGTAGTTGTTGATCATGAGGCCAAGTGCAATATAGTCGACGATCAAATGTCTCTTTGTAAATTGATCTCAAACTTAGGGGAAAGTCATCATCTCCATCACATTCATTCTCATATGGTATGTAGTCCACCTTCCCCTTTTCTTTAAGCAAATTATGCATCTTTAAATTGGTTCTTGTTCTGTTGCTTGTTTTCATCAATTCCTCATCTTCCGAGCTAGTATATTGGCACATATTTTTGTTAGATGTATCATTTGATAAATGATCATTGCCCTTTAGGCTAGAAGTCAGTGATCTAGGAAACTTTAAACCAAGAACTTTATCCTACAACTATCCATTAAGAAAAGAATTAGTTATTTAAATAATATAAAACAATGTTTAAATGAAGTATACATGTTATTTATAGCAATTTAGAAAATTCCTTACCACAATTCCTATTGGATTTGAATCAATTGTAGGAGGAATACTACCAACTAGAAGCTCATCATATATGTAATGTCTTTGTACAATCGCTCGTTTGAATTGTTTCTTTCCATGACATACAGAACATCCACAAACAATAATTTTCTCAAAGTATTCATCCCATGTATTATAGTCTTGACCAACCTCTTGTTCAGTGCAATCATTTGTTGTGTCTGCAGGATACATTGTCATATCCTCTTGCACCCACTGTCGTCTACGTGATTTAATAGTTTTAGGTCCATGTCCATGTACATACATTTTTCATTTTTTAGTTGAATGCTCAGGCTCTGTATTTGCTCCAATCTCCATCTAAAATAATCAACAACATGCATTAATTTATGTCAAGATTGGATAATACATTATAAATTTCAATAATACTATGAAAAAAGATGGACATATCACAAAATTCCATTATATCATTTTTTCCTAAGGAAATTAGATTTGAGTACCCGATTTCCTGCTTCATCCATTGTGTCCTCATTTGATATGACACGATCTGTTTCCATGGCCTCGCATGGCCCCTATAATACACAATAGAGTAAATAGTGTTTAGTACACCAATTATATCATTTCAACAAATATGCTATCCAACACAAAACCTCACTTTAGTCATATATTTGACATATTGATATCATGTTTTGGCCATCCTAATTTTCAAACTTTTCCCTCGATCATAGAATCACATTTAATCACCATTCCTGTGCATTTTCAACCAATAAGTTTGACCTCAGAGGCCTCGTGGACAAAAAATGACTTTATCTCCTCTATGTTGTAGCATTTGTGAATTCATAAACACCTCCCCCCTTTGGTTGAGGTTTCTTTCTCTTCTTACCTCTATTGTATCTGTAGATTATGTTGTCATATCTATTTCCACCCACTTTCCTCTCTGCGATTTAGTAGTTCTACGCCATCCACATCCTCTCTCCATGGCCTCCTCTAGATCCTGTAATACACAACAATGACAATAGTCACATAATAGTTGTGCACCAAGAGAATATTCTTGAATTTATCTTGTTAATACACTTGCTTTTCATTAAGATGCACTATGAAAAACAAAATAGGACATTGCAACATTTTACTCTTCAAAAAAAGTTTACATGTGAAATCTTGACAACTAGAGCTCAAATCTTATGATTACAAGATGACTAAAATTCACATAAAAAAGACATTTATTTCATATTTGACTATCCTTTTTCTTTTATGGGTCATTTTAAGGAAATCTATATCTCTCCAAGTGGCCATAAAACCCTCAAAATAGTCTCAAAGAATCTTTGGCACCAAAATTTTAAATTCTTGATGGATGGAAGGATAATTTGGATGTTAATTTTGAAATCACATCGTTAGATCTTTGTTAGGTTAATCCTAGCCATTGCATATTCTTTAATTATAGGGACTTTATGCTATATTTCACCATTACCTTTCACTCCAAAATTAATGGTTTCCTTTGAAAAGAAAACCCTCCATTAGCTATCATAACCCCAAATATATGTTGAAGTGAACTTAAAAATTATGTGCAATTGTCATTGCTCATATTAAGAACCTACCTCCCTTCTTAGTGGTCCCACATGTGGTGTATGTGAATGAGTCATATGGTACCTATGCTACATGTTTAAAGTTTGAATTTTGCTCATATTGTTGGAAAAAGGCCCAAAAAGACCTTTGATTTTTGAGTTTTATACTCTATAACATGCATCTCCTTGATCTTTTCATCTAATCTATGACATGTTGTCTTTCCATTTCAATGAGATGAATTCTTGAAAAATGACAATCTAAAGGTTAAAGAGACAAGTTGATACCTTACCTAAGTTGTCATGTTCTTGAAACCTTGTCACTATAAAGAGGAGATATCTAGAGAGTAATGTCACAAGGACATAACCAAGGCATGCACTATCATGAGCCATAGGGACAACTTACTACACCATCTAAAACTCCATTTGAACTAGCTACTATCAATAATTCACATTATTGGGGATTGTCATGAAGAAAACACCATGCATAGGACTGTCATGGTCAAAGTGGAGAGAATTGTCTAGCCATTGTATGATTGTCATAATAGCTAGTGGGTTAGTTACCATGCTTCAACCTAAAATAGGTTAATGAGAACATAGAAATGAAAATCACAATACCATAAGCACACTCCATAAGCTATCAATATAGTCCCAATATCATGTCATCATGATAGTAAGAGAAGAGTTGTTTGGTTTTTCCAAAGCCATATCACTTGCATAAGGATTGTCACCAACCATCTGTGTAAGGTTGTGAAAGAGTGAGTCATTATTGAGCTAATCATAAGAGAAGCATGAAGTCAAAATGCTATCATAGAAACAAGATATAGTTACTTATTATAAGGACAATCCAAATTTTATGAGGTTACATTTTTATCAACTTCCAAGCAAAATACATCATTTTGCATTGATTGGCGCTAAATTAGGCACACTTTGCACCGCCTTTGGCACCCCAAACAGATTACATTTTGGCCTAAAATTCAGCGCTAAAGTTAGAGGTAACTGCTCCGACTATAGCGTCAACTACTAGATCAAAAATAAAATAAAAAATTCCTACCTGCACATACCCCAAAACAAAAAAAAACAAAAAAAAAAACTTTATTGATTTTTGGTGTTCATTTTTTGTTTGGAGATCAAGCGTTTGGGTTGAAGATCTTGCTTGAATTATATGAAAAATCTGATAATTACAGGAGAAAAACATCGCGTGAATTAGAGGAGAAAAAAGCAGAAAAACACCACGTGAAGAGAGGATAAAAAAGGGAAAAACAAGCAAGTAGATGAGAAATTTGATTTAGTTTGTGACACCATAGGTAAGGTTACAATTACAATAAAAAAAATTTGTTCCCAAATATATTTTTGTTTTGATTAAATGGAGAGGATTGTGAAGAAAGGGTTGTGAATATTGTTTTGTTTATAGGTGAATCATTCAAGTCTCATGTGGTTGCAAAGGAGGGTAAAATTGTACACATTGCATTATTTCCTCTACATCCAAGAGTAGTTAACGCATTTTTCAAACTCCAATGCCCAGGTTCACTTATCATTACCATCAATACCTTTCTCTGAAGACAACTTTCTCTCTTCCTTCCTAAAAAAGTAGTCGAGTGCTTTAATTGAAGTTGATTGTGAGGAAACTAAAATTAAGACTTTTGAGACGAGGGTGAGCAAACTAAAATAGAGGTTGGTCGAGACAATATGAGGAGATAGGACTTTTGAGACGAGGGTGAGAAAACTAAAATTAGGCCAGGAACTATAGATTCCCTCCCAAGGCACCAATTGATTCATAGGAAAACAACTTCATGATTTTCTCTACAAAGTAAGGTCAAAAACCTTGAGGAATACAGAAAAATTGGACAAAAAATTTCATATCTCGTAGTGTGTACTTTGCCTCCTCAGACTAAACAAAAATAATTTACCCTAGGTCACCTCAAAATATCAAGCAATAGAGGGAAGAGAGCAAAGGGAGCAGACTCTGGCCACAATGAGGTAATTCATTGTCAATTTATAGATTTGTAAATGTTTCCATTGTTTCTTTGATTTTTAGTTTTTAGTTTTATATTTGTAAATTTAAAAGAAGAAATTATATATATATATATATATATATATATATATATATATATATATATATATATATATATATATATATATATATATATATATATATAGGAACATGAGACTAACAAAGATAAAGAGGCATTGGCTTCCATATTGGGGGTAGAGGCAGTGAACAAATTGGATGGTGTGGACTTGACAATGCTTGCTAGATACATAGAAAAATGATCTGGTAAAGCCCCTGAAACATTACAACCAAATCAACAGTGTTAAAGGGAATCAACTAATTCCCCAACTAGTCATGGATAGAGAAAAAGATCCAGGAGGAAATCAATAACAATAACCTCTAAGAATGTGGAACAGGGAACAAAGGCTTCCAATGTCCCACCCACTCCTGGGACACAAACTTCTTTGACCACCATGCCATGTTTTGCATCTTGCATTGGTACCTATGATACCAAGATAGAATACAATGTGGTTTCAAGGGACGTCTGAATGACAGATGCTGGAAAAACATTTGTGAATAGGTTGAAGGAATCATTCCTTCAACGGTTCAAAGACCATCTACATTTGCCATTCTTAAAGATACCCATGCACCTGCAAAAAGTAGTTATCCAAGACATGGAGACTGAATTTGGCACAGGTTGGTCTATAAAGAAGATAAAGCTATGAATGTCTCAAAACTGCAAGAGATTTCGGTGCAACCAAACAAAGAAGATAAAAAAACTCCCTCCTGAGCAAAGACTCAAAAAAAAGGCCAATTGATGTAAAATTGAAAGTATGGAAAGATCTTGTAAAAGCATATGAGAAGTTTGATGCACGGAGGAAGTCTAGTGAGGAGAGTATGTAGGTGTTTGAATTTTCTCATAATATTATATCAAATTTATTAAATGATTTTTAAATTTTATTTGTGCATAGTTAAATTGAATTAGTATATGTTTCAGGACAAGGCCTCCAAGGTTAGGCTTGACAAACTTCGTGCCATGCATCACAGTGGCCAGAAAGGTTTACAGGCCTTGATTTGTACATTTGTAAGTATATTTAATAAGTTAAATGATACTTTTTTTTATTTCCTAGGAAAAAGTAAATGATTGCATATTAATTAGTTTAACTAGTCCATGTGCCATGTTTTGACAGGAGGAGAAATATGGCCGACATCCAAGACAGTTTGAAAAGGAAATGTTACAAAGCAAAAAGTGGACCGATTTTGTATTCTGGATGGAGAACGAGGTATCAATAGTTGACTTTCAATTACTTAGTTGGATATTGTTGTGTTAATATGTCAATTTGAATTTCTTGTGTTGAGTTGTTTATTGATGCGTAGGATGAGTTCTAAAGTGCTTCTATGTTGGGCCTAACGACCTTAAATGTAAGATTTCTCTTAGATGACAAATGATTACTCTTATATCTTTGGGGACCCTTCTTGGTGCCATTAGGATCATAATAAGTATACTAGTCTTGTGCTTGCTTACAAAAAGTGGTTGCAATTAACCTAATCTTGTGGTCATTATCCACAACATTTTGTGTGTGTCATGCTATCTCATATGCTTAAGTTTAATAGGCTAATAATGAAAAAAAACCCTTGTTTTCTTGCCTCCAACTAATGGACTTGTTGGAACCTAAAATTTCCTACCATTTTTTGCAAAAAATTTAGGTTCCCATGATGAAAAATCTGACTGCACCACTTACAAATGCACCTATACAATATACTCCAGTGGCCTACTTTGAAGAGTTATAATTCAAAGCCTATTCATTTTTATGCCAAACCACTTGGTAGGCATACTTATATGTCATATGTGAGTCTACATACTTGATTTCAGCTTCCCACGATCAGAATGGACAAGGTTTTGCAGTGCCAAGTTAAAGGGTTTTGGTGGTACCCACCTAGGGTTAGGGTTTTAAGTCGAGTCTTCAAGCCTATATTTTTATTCCTTTAAACCCCTTAAGGCCTTAAGTTTTATTGTCCTTTAGCCTCTTGAACTTTATCTTTTAAAACTACATTGACTTCCTGTATTAAAGGACAATTGTCTTGAGGTTTTCTTAGAGGGGTGATATGTGACTAGGGTATGAAGACTAGGACTTTGTACGTTATTTTAAGCCCTCCTTTTGGATTTCTTGGAAGCCTTCTTCACTGATACATAAGGACTGTCAAGACTCCTATGATAGTGTATTAGAGAGGCATTGAAATCACAAAGGAGATAAATGTTATTAGGCCATCACCCAATGGAGAGGGGATTGTCATAAAGAGCATGACAGTGTTACCTTGTCATAGTCACAAAGGGGATAGTCTTTGTGGTGGTAATTAAAATCACTAAGTTTACATTCACCTTCCTAGGGTCTGTAGAAATGCCTAAAGTTGAATATGCCTATTTTAAAGATCTTTCCATGAGTATTTTCCATGTTTTTACAAATGGAGACCTCCCCAATCCTCATCTCAAGTTTCAAATGCACAATGAAACGATGGAGGACAATCATAACTGTCATAAATAGTACATTAACATTTTTTGTCTCAAGGTGGCCCTTGGGACTGCCAAGGGAATGGATATAGAGTTGGGATTATGGTTTTTGTTTAAAAGCCATGTGTCATTGACCTAATATTTATTTGTGGCAAGGATCCCAATAGTCTAAAGATTACAAATTATTGTCAAGAAAGGACTGTCATAGTTAAGTGTGGTATAGTGATACAATTTCATCTTGGTTGAGTATTGTATAAAGCTCAAGCTATTTAGAATGCATGGGGTATTAGGGTGTGGTATCACTATATAGGTAACCATCAAGTAATTTGTTCAACCTAATCTTGGCCTATATAGTACCCAGTGTGAAGAGACAGATAGTGTTGTCCAAGAACCTTGTTACGGTCACAAATGAGGGTAGTCTTAGCTATTGTAACCATAGTTGGAATACCTTGTTGTTACCATAACATACGTGACTAAAACCATGACTCTACGAGTATGAGTTGTTTGAAAGCCAAATTCCACAACCTTTGCCAGCATCCTCCCTACTTGTGTCAAAATGGGAGCTTTAGAATAGGGCATGGACATCCATCAATACATAAAGGATAGAGGAATTTTGTCATATGTTGTAGTTACAACTACCCTGTTAGACATGTATGCAAAATGTGGAAGCATAGACAAGGCACATGAACTGTTTGACAGAATGCCTCAAAGAAATGTGGTCTCATGGATTGCAATGACTGCAAGATATGCACAAAATGGATTTGTTGAAAAGGCTTCAGAAATTTTAAAGCAAATGCAATTAGCTGGTGCAAAGCCACATTACACAACCTTTGCCACCATCCTCCTTACCTATGTCAAAATGGGAGCTTTGGAATAGGGTATGGACATCCATCAATACATAAAGGATAGAGGAATTTTGTTAGATGTAGTTGCAACTGCCCTGTTAGACATGTATACAAAATGTGGAAGCATAGACAAGGCACGTGAATTGTTTGACAGAATGCCTCAAAGAAAAGTGGTCTCATGGACTGCAATGACTGCAGGATATGCACACAATGGATTTGTTGAAAAGGCTTCATAAATTTTAAAGCAAATGCAATTGGATGGTGCAAATCCAAATTACACAACCTTTGCCACCATCCTCCCTGCCTATGTCAAAATGGGAGCTTTGGAATAGGGTATGGACATCCATCAATACATAAAGGATAGAGGAATTTTGTCAGATGTAGTTGCCACTACCCTGTTAGACATGTATACAAAATGTGGAAGCATAAACAAGGCACGTGAACTGTTTGACAGAATGCCTCAAAGAAATGTGGTCTCATGGACTACAATGACTGCAGGATATGCACAAAATGGATTTGTTGAAAAGGCTTCAAAAATTTTAAAGCAAATGCAATTGGCTGGTGTAAAGACAAATTCCACAACCTTTGCCACCATCCTCCCTTCCTGTGTTAAAATGGGAGCTTTGGAATAGGGTCTGGACATCCATCAATACATAAAGGATAGAGGAATTTTGTCAGATGTTGTAGTTACAATTGCCCTGTTAGACATGTATGCAAAATGTGGAAGCATAGACAAGGCACGTGAACTTTTTGATAGAATGACTCAAAGAAATGTGGTCTCATGGACTGGAATGACTACAGGATATGAACAAAATGGATTTGTTGAAAAGGCTTCAGAAATTTTAAAGCAAATGCAATTGACTAGTGTAAAGCCAAATTCCACAACCTTTGCCACCATCCTCCCTGCCTATGTCAAAATGGGAGCTTTCAACTAAGCAATTTGTAGCACTTAAGGTTATGTAATAGAATTTATAGTTGATAGTTAAATTTATAACAATTTTTTTTATGATCTTTACTAACGTTTATTAGAATTGTTGCATGTTTTACATCATTGGAATGACATATTAGCTGTAACATTTTTGAAATTTTATTATGGTATGTGCACTTTGATATGATGTAATATGATTATGATTTCATTTCATATGTTGTAATATTAGATATATAATAAAAAATAAATTATTGCATGAAATAAATAATAACTTATCATTTTAAATGTTTTTTTTTGGAGAACACGGGTCTACAAGAAGATCAAGATGATCCTCATGATAGAGATCTAGATTATGTTGGTTCTGGTATAGATCACATGGCAGAGGATGATGATGATGCAGATATAGAAGACACTGAGGTTGATGACGATGATGATCATGATCATGATCATCATGATGATCATGATGGTGATGGTGATGATGATGATGAGGCAGTTGCTCGTAGTAGCCAGTGGCATTCATGATCATATAGACTGCATCATGGATCATTGTTGATATATTGTTATGATGCCTCTTTTCATGGTCACTAGCTATATGTATTGATGGATGTAGAGGAGACTCCATTATAGGTATGGTTTAAAACTAGTGGGGTTCTACCCAAGGGGGTTTGAACATAAGGGGTTTTGCTCAAACCCTCTTCAATTAAAATCCTTTAAATGGAACCTTTCAAGGCTCAAATCATTATATTTTCTAAAAATATGTGATTTCAACAAAAATTAGGATGTCCTAGAAAGTGTAACCCATTATTGTGGCAGCACCCATGCAAAATGTGGAAGCATAGACAAGGCACGTGAACTGTTTGACAGAATGCCTCAAAGAAATGTGGTCTCATGGACTGCAATGACTGCAAGATATGCAAAAAATGGATTTGTTGAAAAGGCTTCAAAAATTTTAAAGAAAATGCAATTAGCTAGTGTAAAGCCAAATTCCACAACCTTTGCCACCATCCTCCCTGCCTATGTCAAAATGGGAGCTTTGGAATAGGGTATGGACAATTGGAATTAGGTCAGACAACTGAAAGGGGGGGTGAATCAATTGTCCCACAGAATTAAACTTTCTTTCCTTTTAATCTTCTTTCATGATTTGCAAATAGATTAACAATGTAAACATTAAAGCATGAATCAATGACACATGAGCAGAAACATAATTAAGACACTTAACACCAAGATTTTGATGTGGAAACCCGGTTAAGGGAAAAACCACGGTGGGAGTTAACCCACAAGGATTATACTCTGTTAAAAGTATTACAATTGGGAATGCACATGCATTTGGGATCACTGTCCAGAGCTCATTGCTCAAAAGAAGAATCACTACCTATAGAAGGCTCACTGCCTAGAAAAAGAAGATTACAATGAGTTTGAACTAAATAATTAGCATCTACCAATGCAAGGATGTAGTTCTGGTTAAGCACATAATAGTGACTTGATAGAATTCATCCTCACTCTACCTTGTTTACTGTTCTGCTAACATCTGAACCTTAGATCTCTGCCCTTTTTGTACTTATTCCATAGTCGCATCACACACATACCCAAATCACTCAAATCCATTAGCTATATATATCTACATCATGATAATAAATCACTTTTTAGTCAACTTCAAGAACACTTAAAACTTTGTTGAAGACTCTGCTCTATCAGCTAAATCCATGCATAACTTGTAATGCGGACCAAAACTTGCATTTAGAAATCATCAATCATGTCGGCCACTATCACTGATCATCACAAATCATCCAACTAACAACTTCCATTTATCTGAAACCAAGATCAATTACAAGGTTGGCCTGTTCTTCTGTTGTCTGCACTGTCAAACTGTAACCCCATACTCAGATGCAAATAACTTTTGAATCCTTTATTACCAAATGTTAAAATTCTAGATTTAGATTGCCCCAACTATCCTTATGACTCCTTCAAATCTGCAACACACTCTGATTTACCATCGGAGAGATCAGGACCAAGATACCGGACCTTGTCACATGCTCTGTTTCTGGCTACCTAGACTTAGATAAATTTTGATTCTAACTTTTGGTATGAGCTAATTATGTTATGCGGATGTGTAGGATAGTCTTAGTTGCCATAAATGACAACACCTGTCATATGAAGCAGTGTCTCTTGCCAACAATCTCCCCCTTTGGCATTGATGGCAACACTTAGTGAAAAATGACTAAGTGTTACTCATTTGCTCCCCCTTACTCAATACTCTTATGCTTTTCCACTAATTTCAGAGCTCCCCCTTTCCTCAATACCTCATTTTTCACTGTTCTCCACTCCCCATTTGACATCAATGGCAAAGGATGGGATCTGCAAACTAAAATTCACCTAAAAATTATGTATACAGTGTCACATATGTACAACCAATCCTTAAGTTATATTTACATGAACTTGAGAATATCTGCAAAACTAATTTTCAATTGCTCAAGTTTAGAGGCCCAACTTCTTTTCATTCCATCCAAAATTGAGATGTGTCCACTCAGTAGAAATGCATATGCATCTGCCTTTGTAAGATCTGAAGGATCACTTGTCTGAACTGCAGTTTGAGCTTTTGATAATACATTAAACATTGTTTCTAACTTGGGGGCAATCAATCCTCGGAGCTCACACATTCTCCTCCTAATATTGCCTTTTTCTTTAACAAGCTTCTTTTTTTCATCAGTCAAGCTGATTACTTGACATTCCTAACTTACAAGAGAAACTGTTCGAGGATCAAAATTTTGAGATAGATTTGACAATTTTTTTCTTGCTTCTTTATTTTCTTCTCAATATCCTCACTGACTTTGATCCAGGAAAGACAAAATTTGTAAATATCACCTCCATCATTTAGAGCATTTTGAATACTCTTTATACTAATACCAAGTATCATCCTATCATTTTTTATTAGGCTCTTTATTTCACTAAATTTCTTATCCAAAAATTCATTTCTGACTTTGGTCTTTGCAGACTTCTCAAAAGACTCAAAGTGTGTACTTACAGAACTTACAAGATTCCTCAGATTTCTAGAAGGAGAGTCAGAAGGATTCTTTGGGAAGGTTGGCATTAACTTCTCCAATACTTCAGTTGCAAGGCCTAGTAGCTCACTATCCTCAATGTGAGATTTCAACAACTTTTCTCTTGCCTTGGCTTGTGTAAAAGATGCTATCTTCATTATTTTAATCGGGGAGAGAGCATCTAGATTGAACGATACTTGAAACAACTCTGGTTCATCAAACTCAAGCATTTTTTTACTCAGGAAACCTTTTACTGCATCTATAGTGTCTCTTGCTATAATTCTTGAACCACCTTCCTTCTCTTGAGATTTCTCAGCATCAAAATTTATTTATGTGTGTGCATTAACATTTGCACCATCTTCCTCTGCCTTGTCATCTTTACCTTCTTCTATATCATCTGTAGGGGGAATCTTTTCTTTGTCTTCACCACTTTCTACCTGTTCTAGAGGGCTTTGAGTAGTAGCAATATTTTCTTCTTTTCCAGATTGACCAGGTGGAGTTAGAGTATCTCCGGCATCACTGGTTCTATCTGTCATCTCTGTGTCTTCTTTGTTTATTTGCTCCTCTTATGGAATAGAGGAGTCATCAACTTTAGTTTGTTTCTTACTGATGTTTACTTTTTCAACATCTAGAATCAATGAATCAATCCCATCATCTGTCTCCTCATAGGTTTGCTCTAGAGAATCTAGAGTATCACCTTGGTCATCCAGATCTTGCTTCTAAATTTCTCCTTAACTCCCTTGAGGATTTTATCTTCTTCCCTTCTGGTCATTACTGGACATAGGGTGGAGAGGACATATTTTCTAAGTTCTATATCTTTGGCCTTGGCTACTTCCTTCCTCATTTCTAGTATTTTCCTTAAACTTTTAGGAAGTTCTTGTAAAATTTCCAGTAGAGGTCTATTGAATTTATTCAAGTATATGATGGTGGCATCTTCCAAGATTTTCTTATTTACTTGATCAAAACTATCATAATAGACTTTGATAGGCCTTAGATTTCCATCAACAGTAATTGGTTTTACAATTTCATCAACTATCATAGCAATCTTACCAGTTTCTTGCTTTTTACTTGTCTTTTTGCTTCTAGAAGGCTAGTCCTCAGAAGCCTTTGAAGTCTTGGCTTTCTTGGATCTAATCTCTTTAACTTCTTCATCTGTCTTTGTCTCTTCATCATCTTTTGTGCTCACATATGTTCTTGTAGCCTTTGTTTTCTTTCTCTTATTTCTCATCAGATGGTCTATCTTCTGGTTTTACAGTAGCAGTAGAGCTTCTAGTAGTCCTTGAGGTGGAGGATGGTTCCATTGAAGCATCTTCTTGTTTCTTTTCTGCCTTTCCTTTTCAGATTTTTCAATTCTTTCTCTGTTTTGCTTCACTGCTTCCTTGGTTAGTCCAATGCTCTCAGCATACTTTTCAACTTGCTTCTGTACTTTCCTTTTGGTCTCTGGCTATTTGAGCTCCACATGCAATTTTAGACTTAGGTCCTTGTAAGTTCCAAACCTTTCCATAGACGTGTCTTTTGATTTGCTCAGGAGATGTTGAGCATACATTTCCAAAACTTTCTCATCAACCTCATAGCTCATTGGCATAATCCATATGTTTTTGGGTTCCACAGCCTCCATCAGGCACTGATCAATGTCAACCATAAAGTATATTTCATTCTCATATTTCTCCACAACTAACTTAGGGATTCTCTCTCTTGCATGCATCATACTTTAAAAGTTTTTGAAGTAACCCCAAATGACTTTCTTCTGAGCTTCGGAATCACCAAGGCTGAGTAGATGATTTTTTATTTTCCATGCAACTAGCCTATCATTTGTCTAGTGCACACCTTGAACTCCAGGCACTTCATTCATAAAATAGAAGAACAAACATATAATCAAGGAACCATACTTGAAGGTATTTTTCTTATCTTTCTTTATTTTGCTTAGATTTTCAATCAACTAATTTCATAGCAGTTCACATAGGTCATAATCAACATTCTCCTTCAACATTTGATAGGTTGAATAAATTGTAGTTCAAGAGACTGAATTCTCTCTGCTAGAGTGATAGATCTTGTAGCCAATCACCATGGAAGAAAACTTCACATTCAGTTCTAAAATGTCATTTGTGGTCATAGTCCGCTTAACAAACTTTGTATCAGTTGCATCAGTAATAGTTTGGTTTTTCACGGCTTTCAATATGGGTAATTCACCAGTTGAATTTAACCTAGTCACAATTATGATAACATCCTTTGTAATCTTGAATGGTTTCAATAGCCATAAGAACTCATCATGTATTTGGCTCAAGATATATCGAACCCACTCATTCTCATCAAATGTCAGAAATTTAAGGACTTGCAGAAAGTGTTTTCTTTCTAGGGCTTTGTATTCTGGTTTCAATTTATAGCTATCATCCCTTAGGTAGTTGTTAAACAAATCCAAGAGTTTTAGGTTTCCAAATTCATCAATGCTACAATGGATGTATGCCCTAATATCCTCAACATGCAGTATGCCATATGGGACATCAGAAAATGCACCTATTGGCTCAACTTCAACTGACTTGTATGGATGCTTCTTAAATATTGGTCAGGGCCTTTTAGTTATATCAACAAATAGAGGTGTAGCCATCTCAACAAATTTTAGATTCAAATCTTTACAGAGAAGTACCTTTTTCTTCTGCAGGGTTAGGGTTGATCAATTGCTGGTTGAATTCGCTCTTCGTGCTTCAATTTCTAGATTTGTAGCTCATATGCTCTTCTTTTGTTTCCTTCGAATGTAAAGTGATTCAAATGCATGACCAAGTGACCTTTTATCCTCTGCAAAACCTAATTTGGAATTGTAATAAATGTGTTGCCCTAACTTCATCCGGTTACTCTGTTTCTTGAACAGTTCTTCATGAATCACTCCGCAAATTTCCATATCAACATCTTTTCTTCCAGAAGTCCTTCCAAAGTTTCTAAAACAATTCAAAATATCTTCTCTCATTGTACATATCTAGGCACCCACTTACTGGCTGGAGGAATTCAATTTTCAATGTAGCTCCCCTTGAGCCAGAGCTCCTAATTCAATTTCTGAAGGAATTATAAGCACTGGATTCCGGTGCGGACCCATTACTATGGTTCACAATTGTTTTCTTGACCCATGTCTTTCTCATTTCATTTTGGATCTTATTCACATCAATTTTTCCTTTGCCTTTGTCTTGTTTCTATTCATCTGGTTTTTTGTTTACCAGACCCCTTCTTTCATTAATCCTACTTCTATAGAATCTTGTAATATGACTAGATTTATTGCACTTAAAGCACACATTTCTTTGCTTATATACTTGATTTCCTCTTGATCTGCACTGATTAGCCATGTGTCCAAATCCATTGCAAGAAAAATAGTATCCATTGAAAGAATTGCCATTAGAGTTATTCATTATCATACTTCTACATTCATTAGATCTATGACCATACCTCTTGCACTTGAAGCATTGACCGGAGAAGGATGGACCATTTTGATTTACTCTGCTTCTACACTGAGTAACTTTATGGTCAAATTTATTGTAGTTGAAACAATTTCTATTGAAGGATGTATATCTTTGAGCATTTAGTTGTCTTACCGGAGGTCTTCTAGGTCTGTTTCTTCCATTTATTGATTGAGAACTTCTTTGTCCAGATTTGGATCTTTCACCTTTCTCATATCCAAGACCATTCTTGTCATCAACCTTTTTTTATCCTTCGAATCATGATTCAAGTTTAGCTAAGCTTATTTTGAACTTCTCCTTGTATTCATTTGCAACTTCTAGGTCATGTCTGAGAATGACAATTTGCCTTTCAAGTTCTCTCTCATTGTCTCTCCTTTCTTGTAGATCAAACTCTAGATGTCCAGCTATTCTATCCAATTTGCGGCATTCTTTAATTCTTTCTTTTAGTTTTTAATTCAGGACTTCTTTAGTTTTCTTCCTATCTTCAATTTATTTGGTTCGCCTCATCACCCCAGATTCCATCTCAATTTTTAGAACAACAACTTCTTTTGATAGCTTTTCACATTCCTTTGTCTTTTCTTCCAAAGCTTCATTCATGCCATTTTCTTCAGTTAAACTGGATAACTGTAGAAGTAGCTCCTTTCTCTTTTCCATAGATTTCTTTAATTTATCTTTTAACATTTCAATGGTATCATCAACATCTTTAAGCTCATCTCTCAAATTACTAACTTCTACTTTAGACTGATCAAGATCTCTTAGGGCCAACTAAAGTTGATCTTTCAGTGAACTCATTGAAAACTCCTTCCAAGATCTTTTCCTCAAGCTGTTAGGCTTCTTTTAAGGAAACTAGCTCTGATACCAATTATTGGAATTAGGTCAGACAACTCAGAGGGGGGGGTGAATCAGTTGTCCCACATAATTAAACTTTCTTTCCTTTTAATCTTATTTCATGACTTGCAAATAGATTAACAATGTAAACATTAAAACAGGAAACAATAACACATGAGCAGAAACATAATTAAGACACTTGACACCAAGATTTTGACATGGAAACCTGGTTAAGGGAAAAACCATGGTGGGGGTTAACCCAAAAGGATTATACTCTGTTAAAAGTATTACAATTGGGAATGTACATGCATTCAGGCTCACTGCCTAGAGCTCACTACTCAAAAGAAGGCTCGCTACCTATAGAAGGCTCGCTGCCTACAGAAAGAAGATTACAATGAGTTTGAACTAAATAATTAGCATCTACCAATGCAAGGATTTAGTTCTGATTAAGAACATAATACTGACTTGATACACTTCATCCTCACTCTACCTTGTTTACTGTTCTGCTAACATCTAAACCTTAGATCTCTACCCTTTTCACACTTATTCCATAGTCGCATCACACACACACACCCAAATCACTCAAATCCATCGCCTATAGATATCTACATCATGATATTCAATCACTTTTTAGTCGGCTTCAAGAACACTTAAAACTTTTTTGAAGACTCTGCTCTGTCGGCTAAATCCATGCATAACTTGTAATGCAGACCAAAACTTGCATTCACAAATTATCAATCATGTCGGCCACTATCATTGATCATCACAAATCATCCAATTGACAACTTCCATTTATCTGGAACCAAGATCAATTACAAGGTCGGCCTGTTCTTATGTTGTCTGCACTGTCAAACTATAACCCCATACTCAGATGCAAATAACTTTTGAATCCTTTATTACCAGAGGTTAAAATTCTGGATTTAGATTGCCTTGACTATCCTTATGACTCCTTCGGATCTGCAGCACACTTTGATTTACCACTAGAGAGATCCAGACAAAGATACTAGACCCTGTCACATGCTCTATTTCTAGCTACATGGACTTAGATAAATTCTTATTCTAACTTTCGATATGAGCTAATTATGTTATGTGGATGTGTGGGATAGTCTTAGTTGCCATAAATGACAACACCTATCATGTGAAGCAGTGTCTCTTGCCAACATGGACATCCATCAATACATAAAGGATAGAGGAATTTTGTTAGATGTTGTAGTTGCAACTGCCCTAATAGACATGTATGCAAAATGTGGAAACATACACAAGGCACATGAACTATTTGACAAAATGCCTCAAAGAAATGTGGTCTCATGGACTGCAATGACTACATGATATGCACAAAATGGATTTGTTGAAAAGGCTTTAAAAATTTTAAAGCAAATGTAATTAGCTAGTGTAAAGCCAAACTCCACAACCTTTGCCAGCATCCTCCCTACTTGTGTCAAAATGGGAGCTTTGGAATAGGGTATGGACATCCATCAATACATAAAGGATATAGGAATTTTGTCAGATGTTGTAGTTGCAACTGCCTTGTTAGACATGTATGCAAACTGTGGAAGCATAGACAAGGCACATGAACTGTTTGACAAAATACCTCAAAGAAATGTGGTCTCATGGACTACAATGATTGTAGGATATGCACAAAATGGATTTGTTGAAAAGGCTTCAGAAATTTTAAAGCAAATGCAATTGGCTGGTGTAAAGCCCAATTCCACAACCTTTACCACCATCCTCCCTGCCTGTGTCAAAATGGGATCTTTGGAATAGGGTATGGACATCCATCAATACATAAAGGATAGAGGAATTTTGTCAAATGTAGTTGCAACTGCCCTGTTAGACATGTATGCAAAATGTGGAAGAATAGACAAGGCATGTGAACTATTTGATAGAATACCTCAAAGAAATGTGGTCTCATGGACTGCAATGACTATAGGATATGCACAAAATGGATTTGTCAAAAAGGCTTCAGAAATTTTAAAGCAAATGCAATTGGCTAGTGTAAAGCAAAATTCCACAACCTTTGCCACCATCCTCCCTGCCTGTGTCAAAATGGGAGCTTTGGAATAGGGTATGGACATCCATCAATACATAAAGGACAGAAGAATTTTGTTATATGTTGTAGTTGCAACTACCCTATTAGACATGTATACAAAATGTGGAAGCATAGACAAGGCACATGAACTGTTTGACAGAATGCCTCAAAGAAATGTAGTCTCATGGACTGCAATGACTATAGGATATGCACAAAATGGATTTGTTGAAAAGGCTTCAGAAATTTTAAAGAAAATGCAATTAACTGGTGTAAAGCCAAATTCCACAACCTTTGCCAGCATCCTCCCTGCTTGTGTCAAAATGGGAGCTTTGGAATAGGGTATGGACATCCATCAATACATAAAGGATAGAGGAATTTTATCATATGTTGTAGTTGTAACTGCCCTATTAGACATGTATGCAAAATGTGGAAGCATAGACAAGGCACATGAACTGTTTGATAGAATGCCTCAAAGAAATGGACTGCAATGAGTACAGGATATGCACAAAATGGATTTGTTGAAAAGGCTTCAGAAATTTTAAAGTAAATGCAATTAGCTGGTGCAAAGCCAAATTACACAACCTTTGCCACCATCCTCCCTGCCTGTGTCAAAATGGGAGCTTTGGAATAGGGTATGGACATCCATCAATACATAAAGGATAGAGGAATTTTGTAAGATGTAGTTGCAACTTCCTTGTTAGACATGTATGCAAAATGTGGAAGCTGTCTCAAAGAAATGTGGTCTCATGGACTGCAATGACTGCAGGATATGTACAAAATGGATTTGTTGGAAAGGCTTTAGAAATTTTAAAGAAAATGCAATTGGCTGGTGTAAAGCCAAATTCCACAACCTTTGCCACCATCCTCCATGCCTGTGTTAAAATGGGAGCTTTGGAATAGGGTATGGACATCCATCAATACATAAAGGATAGAGAAATTTTGTCAGATGTTGTAGTTACAACTGCCCTGTTAGACATGTATGCAAAATGTGGAAGCATAGACAAGGCACGTGAACTGTTTAACAGAATGACTCAAAGAAATGTGGTCTCATGGACTGGAATGACTACAGGATATGAAAAAAATGGATTTTTTGAAAAGGCTTCAGAAATTTTAAAGCAAATGCAATTGGCTGGTGTAAAGCCAAATTCCACAACCTTTGCCACCATCCTCCCTGCCTGTGTCAAAATGGGATCTTTCAACCAAGCAATTTGTAGCACTTAAGGTTATGTAATAGAATTTACAGTTGATAGTTAAATTTATAACAATTTTTTTATGATCTTTACTAATGTTTATTAGAATTGTTGCATGTTTTACATCATTGGAATGCCATATTAGTTGTAACATTTTTTAAATTTTATTATGGTATGTGCACTTTGATATAATGTAATATGATTATGGTGTCGTTTCATATGTCGTAATATTAGATATATAATAAAAAAAAATATTGAATGAAATAAATAATAACTTTTCATTTTAAATGTTTTTTTTGCAGAACACGGGTCTACCAGAAGATCAAGATGATCCTCATGATAGAGTGGTGCAGGAGCTCCCAATTCTAGTCATTTTATGATTTGTCATGTTTTGTTGTCATGTTCTATTATTCTTTCTAAGGCTTTGAAAGCCATTTTCATAAGTTGTAATAAGGACTTGGTCCATTTGGTCAATTTGTCCAATATAGACCTTGATATGGTCAAATTGAATGTAATTCCACTTAAGAACCATGTGGTTTCTTGTGGAGGAAGTCATAACCAATGGTTAACTACCTTGGAGAGCATTTGTACAGTTGGTAGAGTAGGAAAAACATCTTCCAAGCCTTCTATAGGCAGAATACTGTAATCACATGCCAAGAATAATGAAGTTGGAAAGTTTTGGAGTGCAAAAGCTATCTTTTTCTGTGTTTTCCTGGAAATAGTCATTTAGTATGGCACTGTACGAACTGTAAGGGATCTAAAAGTTGTGAAATGTGTTAGTTAATTGAAATACCTTTCATTTGAGTATAGTTAGGCCTCTTGACACCTCCTGTGCAAAGAGAACCAACTCGTTTTGTGAAAACTAGTTTAAAAACCCTCAAAACTAGGGTTTTGTGATAAAATGTGTAATTTCTCCTCTGTCCTCTGAAAGGCACCAGCTATTTTTTGTAGGATGGAGGGAGAGAGAGTGTATTGTGTGTTTTTGTTGGTTTTAGGGTCTGTACTCCTCACTCCAAGGCATTTGGCATGAATCTAACTAGTCTACATAGTGACTAGTTAGTATGCAAATGGTGGAAATTAGTTTGGTTTCCAGGAACAGTCAAGAGACTGACCAAATGGAGGGTATATTTGGTGTTTGTAGATGAAGACAGACCTATGCAAGTGTTTGTCTTATCCTAAGCAAGTGGATTTGATGCACTTCCTTTGCAAAGACCTCAAATTAGGCCTATTTCCTAAAGAGAAGAGTTTGTTGTTATTGTACGCCTGGAACAGAGTACGACCCTGCAAATTAGTGGATGGTTGTATGTACATAGTGGGTATTTAAATGTGTAAGAAGGTTGGTCTATCTTTTGAGATTTTGTGGAGTTATTCTCTGATTAACCGAGTTCTAGGGCTACAAGGAATAGACCATTATAAGCACTGTCATAGTGCAGCCATGCTCTAGATTACTATTCACTGTCCTTGAGGGTACAAAGTAGAGTCATTGGGTCAGAGACCTTGTGTTGGTCATGTCCTTGACAAGGTTATGTTGATTGTAGTGTGAGATCCTATTGGTAGGGATGTTGGTAGTTTGGTTGTTGGTCAAGAAGTTAAGTGTGTGTGTTGGTTGGGTTGAGTAGAGACTCCCCAAAAGAGAATTGAATAGTCTATGAGGGTGGACACCAGGGTGTGGTCCCAGATTAGGTCAGTCTCTTGGATAGCCTTGTATAGGCTTGTGTTACTTAGCCTTTGAAAACCTTGAGAAGGAAACCTTAAAACCTAGGTCTATTGTGTGGACAAAACCAAACCTACCAATACCTCTGCATCATATTGGTATCAGAACCAATATCTGATTAGAGCAGTGTATGTCAGATGAGGAGATTGAAATTGAGGCTAGTACAATGCCTCCCAAGACAATGAGTCAAGAAGCCATCAAGAAGTTGGTGGAAGAGATGTTTGAGGCAAGATTGCAAGAAGAAAGAAGGTCTAAGGGCAAGACCAAAGAAGATGGAAGTTCTTCTGACACAAATGATGAAGAAGAGGTAGAAGAGAGTCCTCAAGGGCAGGACATGTCTGTAGATCAGAAAGCTTTCTTGAATGCACTTAAGGGTGCTCATGGAGACAGTGGTGACCCCAAGATGGATGTGCCTACATTTCATGGCAAATTGGATGGTGATGCTCTCACTGATTGGATAGAAACCATGAGTAATTACTTTGACTTCAAGGAGTTCAATGACAAAAAAAAGGTTAAATTTGCCAAGACAAGGCTAAGAGGTTCTGCACTTGTGTGGTGGAACTACATGCAAAGTGAGAGGGAGAAGATTGGGAAGAGTCCCATCACTAAATGGAGTAGAATGGTTGCTATGCTCAGAAGCAAGTTCATGCCACCTGACTATGAGATCCAAACCATTAGGAGATTCCATAATTTGAGACAAAAAGACATGGATGTGGCTGCCTACACAGAAGAATTTCACAGACTAAGTATGAGAGCCAACCATAATGAAGAGGAAATGGAGATGGTGGCTAGGTACCTAAATGGTCTGAAATACAATCTGCAAGATGAGATCAGTTTAGTGATACCTAGAACAGTGGATGAATGCTACTTATTGGCCTCTAGAGTAGAAGAAAAGCTGAGAAGGAAGGGTGAACAAAGTGCTAGAGGAAGAGTTGGCAGAAACCAAAGAGGAAGAGGTAGTTTTGGCCATGGACAGTCCAACAAAACTGAAAATAATAGTTAGCAAGAACACAAACTGAAACATAACATAGAGGAGGCTTCAGAGGTTGGAGAAGACCTAATGGTAGGGGCAGAAATGGTGGAGGAGGTAGAGGACCAGGAGTCTTCACTGGAAGGTGTTATGGCTGCAACCAAGTTGGCCATACAATGAACAAATGCCCAGAGAAAGCCAGCAACTCTCATGACAGTGGAAGGAGAAATCAGTTAGTAAAGGATGATGACTGTGAGAGTGTGAATTCACCAATGGGAAGTGCTACACCTATCCTAGAAGGAGAGAGTTTGATGATTAAGACGTCTATGTTGAAGATGCCCTTGAAACAAGAGCCCCCTTAGAGAAAGAATCTTTTTAGAACCCAAGGCCTAGCCTATGGGAAACTTTGCAAGATCATAGTAGATTCAGGATCTACTAAGAATGTGGTATCCACCGAGATGGTTGAGAAGTGCAAGTTGAAGAGGCTACCTCATATCAGTCCTCACAAGATCTCTTGGTTGAACAAGAACCAAAGTTTCATGGTGGAAGAACAAACTTGGGTTGAATTTGCAATTGGTGACTACAAGGAAGTGTTATGTGAAATCATCCCTATGGTGCATGTCATCTACTTCTTGGGCACCCATGGTAATATGATGTCAAAGCACAACATGATGGTGAGAAGAACACCTATGTCATCACCAAGAGTGGAAGACCATACAAGATGGATCCTATGTCAAAGCAGACCAGGGGGAAGAACAATGATAGCAGTGTCATGTTGGTGAATGGCAAAGAGTTCTTGAACCTCTTGAAGGAGAAGGATACCCAAGGGTATGCATTGGTCATGAAGCCCAAGAGTGGATCAGATCAGCAAGATCAAAAACAGAAGGAGATTCCATTGGAAGTGCAACAACTTCTAGACAAGCATCAAGACCTTGTGGTAGAGGAAGTCCCCAACTCCTTACCACCCATGAGGGACATAAGTCATCAAATTGACTTAATACCTGGTGCTACATTGCCTAACAAGGCTGCCTATAAGCTGACTCCACAGCAAAATGAAGAGGTGGCAAGGCAAATTCAAGATCTCTTGGAGAAAGGGCTGATTAGGAAGAGTTTAAGTCCTTGTGTAGTCCCAAGTGTACTTGCTCCTAAGAAGGATGGAAAATGGAGACTATGTATAGACTCAAGGGCCATAAACAAGATCACCATAAGGTATAGGTTCCCAATGCCAAGGATTGAAGATCTTTTGGATTATCTTGGAGAATCATGCTATTACTTAAAGATAGATTTAAAATTAGGTTATCATCAAATCCGGATCAGACAGGGAGATGAATGGAAGATTTCTTTCAAGACTAATGAGGGTCTTTATGAATGACTTGTTATGCCATTTGGTCTTAGCAATGCTCCAAGTACATTTATGCGCTTGATGAATGAGGTATTAGTTGAATTCATTGGTAAATTTGTTATTGTTTATCTTGATGACATACTAATCTTCAGCAGGACAAAAGAAGAGCATGTGAAGCATATTGGTTAGGTGTTGGAGAAGCTACATGAGCACAAGTTGATGATCAACTTAGACAAGTGTGAGTTCATGAAAGCTAAACTTGTATACCTTGGATTTGTCATTTACAATGGTTGTTTGAAGATGGATCCCTCTAAGGTTGATGCTATTCTCAGTTGGCCTACTCCAAAGATAGTGGGAGATGTGAGAAGTTTCCATGGATTGACGACTTTTTATAGGATGTTTATTAGAGGTTTTAGTCACATTAGTGCTCCCATCCTCAACACCATCAAGGGTGGAGTCAAATGTAGATTCCAATGGACAAAGGAAGCTGATGTTAGTTTTGAGTTGTTGAAAACAAAGGTGGCTAAGTTACCTACTTTAGTACTTCCTGATTTTGGTAAGGTGTTTGTTGTTGAGTGTGATGCAAGTAAGCAAGATATTGGTGCTATTCTCAGCCAAGAAGGACATCCTATGGCATTCTTCTCAGAGAAGTTGAATGAAGCCAAGCAAAGGTACTCTACCTATGACCTAGAGCTCTATGCAATGGTGCAAGCTCTTAAGAAATGGAGACATTATTTATTGCCCAAAGAATTTATTGTGTTTACTGATAATCATGCTCTAAGCTTTCTAAATAGTCAAGAAAAATTGAACCATAGACATGTTAAATGGATGGAACAGTTACAAGTTTATACCTTCATAATTAAGCACAAAAAAGGTGTTTCTAACAAGGTGGCTGATGCTTTAAGTAGGAGGTTGCTTCTTGTTCATGAAATTTAGTTAGAAAGCATGGGCATTGACTATTTGAATTATTTGTATAAAGAGGATTCAAATTTCAAATAGGCTTATGGTGTTTGTGTAAACTTGGCTAACACATTCCATGGAGAATATGCAGATTTTGTATTGCAGGAAGGCCTTTTGTTTAAGGGCAATTTGTTGTGTATCCCTAAGTGTTCCATGAGGGACAATATCATTAAGGAGAAGCATAATGGCTCTTTAGGAGGACATTTTGGCTTAGACAAGACACTAGAACAAGTTACAAGGTTCTATTTTTGGCCAAAGGCGCAATCCGATGTGAGAAGGTATGTTGCTAGTTGTACAATTTGTCAAAGGGCCAAGGGTGTATCTTCAAATGCAGGTCTATACTAGCTCCTTCCCATTCCCAACAGACCTTGGGAAAGTATAAGCATGGATTTTGTACTTGGGTTACCTAGGATAGCCAGAGGGGTGGATAGTGTGTTTGTTATTGTTGATAGATTTAGTAAGATGGCTCATTTTGTGCCATGTAAATGCACAAATGATGCATCTCATGTTGCAAGTCTATTTTTCAGAGAGGTAGTAAGAATACATGGTTTGCCATTGTCAATTGTAACAGACAGAGATTCTAAGTTTGTGGGTCGATTCTGGAGAACCTTGTGGAAAAAGTTGGGCACACAGTTGTCCTTTTCATCAGCCTACCATCCACAAACTGATGGTCAGACTGAAGTAGTTAATAGATCACTTGGAAACCTCCTAAGATGCCTTACAAAATAGCATGATTTGGCATGGGACTTGGTTATCAGTCAGGTTGAATATGCCTACAATGATTCAAAGAATAGGAGCACTGGTAAAAGTCCTTTTGAGGTAGTTTATGGCTTTCACCCAAGAGGGCCACTTGAACTGAAGGATCTCCAAGGATGGGATAAAAGGACTGCACTTGGTGAAGATTTTGCTACCTCCATGAAAATAGTCCATGATCAAGTCAAGTTGCAATTGGAAAAAATAGTCACAAAGTACAAGGAAAGGGTAGATTTGAAGAAAAGAGAGGTGCAATTCAAAGTTGGAGATTTAGTTATGACATATCTAAGGAAAGAAAGGTTGCCAAAGGGCCAGCCAACTAAACTCTTGATGAAGAAGATTGGGCCATGCAAAATAGTGCACAAATTCGGTCCAAATGCATATGAGATTGAGTTACCATTCAGTCTTGGTATCTCTCCAATTTTCAATGTTTGTGATCTTTTTCCTTTCAGACCCCCATTACATGGTGAAAGTGGATAAGATGTGGTGGATGAAGATGCTGATTGGATCAAGGTTTGCCTCCAAGCAAACCTTTGTAGTTGGAATGTATTCTAGATTCCAAAGTTGTCAAGAAGACTAAGAGAGGTGTCTACAAAGACTACTTGGTGAAATGGAAGGATCTTCCTAATTCAGAGGCCACTTGGATGACTGAAGCAGATATCTTGAAGTATGGAATGACACTTCAACAACTGGCAACTCAAGGGACTTGAGTTCTTCCTGCAAGGGGAGTATGGTGCAGGAGCTCCCAATTCTAGTCATTTTGTGATTTGTCATGTTTTGTTGTCATGTTCTATTGTTCTCTCTAAGGCTTTGAAATCCATTTTCATAAATTGTAATAAGGACTTGGTCCATTTGGTCGATTTGTCCAATATAGACCTTGATATGGTCAAATTGAATGTAATTCCACTTAAGAACCATGTGGTTTCTTGTGGAGGAAGTCATAACCAACAGTTAACTGCCGTGGAGAGTAGTACGATTGGTAGAGGAGGAAAAAAATCTTCCAAGCATTCTATAGGCAGAATACTATAATCACATGCCAAGAATAATGAAGTTGGAAAGTTTTGGAGTGCAAAAACTATCTTTTTCTACATTTTCCTAGAAACAGTCATTTAGTACGGCACTGTATGGATTGTAAGGGATTTGAAAGTTGTGAAATGTGTTAGTTCATTGAAATACCTTTCATTTGAGTATAGTAGGCCTCTTGACACCTCTTGTGCAGAGAGAACCAACTCGTTTTGTGAAAACTGGTTTAAAAACCCTCAAAACTAGGGTTTTGTGACAAAATGTGTAATTTCTTCTCTGTACTCTGAAAGGCACCAGCTATTTTCTATAGGATGGAGGGAGAGAGAGTGTATTGTGTGTTTTTGTTGGTTGTAGGGTCTGTACTCCTCACTCCAAGGCATTTGGCATGAATCTAACTAGTCTACATAGTGATTAGTTAGTATGCAAATGGTGGAAATCAGTTTGGTTTCCAGGAACAGTCAAGAGACCGACCAAATGGAGGGTATATTTGGTGTTTGTAGATGAAGACAGACCTGTGCAAGTGTTTGTCTTATCCTAAGCAAGTGGATTTGATGCACTTCCTTTGTAAAGACCTCAAATTAGGCCTATTTCCTAAAGAGAAGAGTTTGCTGTAATTGTACACCTGGAAGAGAGTACGACCCTGCAAATTGGTGGATGGTTGTATGTCCATAGTGGGTATTTAAATGTGTAAGAAGGTTGGTCTATCTTTTTAGAGTTTGTGGAGTTATTTTCTGATTAACTGAGTTCTAGGGCTACAAGGAATAGACCATTGTAAGCACTATCATAGTGCAGCCATGCTCTAGATTGTTGTTCACTATCCTTGAGGGTACAGAGTAGAGTCATTGGGTCAGAGACCTTGTGTTGGTCATGTCCTTGACAAGGTTATGTTGATTGTAGTGTGAGATCCTATTGGTAGGGATGTTGGTAGTTTGGTTGTTGGTCAAGAAGGTAAGTGTGTGTGTTGGTTGGATTGAGTAGAGACTCCCCAAAAGAGAATTGAATAGTCTATGAGGGTGGACACCAGGGTGTGGTCCCAGATTAGGTCAATCTCTTGGACAGCCTTGTATAGGCTTGTGTTACTTAGCCTTTGAAAACCTTGAGAAGGAAACCTTAAAGCCTAGGTCTATTGTGTGGACAAAACCAAACCTACCAATACCTCTGCATCATAGAGATCTAGATTATGTTGGTTTTGGTACATATCACATGGCAAAGGATGATGATGACACAGATACAAAAGACACTAAGGCTGATGATGATCATGATCATGATCATGATGATGATGATCACGATGGCGATGATGTTGATGATCACGATGGTGATGATGATGATGAGGCAGTTTCTCGTAGTAGCTAGTGACATTCATGATCATATAGACTACATCATGGATCATTGTTGATATATCATTATGATGCCTCTTTTCATGGTCACTAGCTATCATATGTATCATTTTCACAGCCTACAATACCATATTAATTCAAGTTGTATCATAAATTTATGTATCATTTTGACTTATATCATTTGGACATGTATCATCTTGACTTGCATCATTTTGAGTTACATAATTTATCATTTTTACTTATATCATTTGTACATGTATCATTTTGACATGTTATTGATCTACTGGCATATTTGACATTCACTTGTTTTAGTTATATATGATGATGATATTATCTGTATTGAGTTGTCAATTTATATATATTGAAAGTGGTCGATAATTTTTGGATGGATATTTGTTATGTATGATGATTTTAATTTACTGCTCAGGATGGATGTTGTCAAATTTAATTAAATTATAGATATTTGACACACTTGTTTTAATTTTAGATGATGATCATGTTATAATAATTATCTTGTTATTTAATCATATGAGTTAAATAATTAAATTACTTACTCTATAATCATATGAGTTATTTAAGAGGCATGATATATTTAACTAATTAAATTTAAATAAAACATATTAAATTAATAAATGTAAGCAAAACAAGAAGCATTTTCAGAAGCAAAAAATGAAGCAACAATGGAAGCCAAACTAGAAGCAATCTTGGAAGAAAAACTTGGCATTATCTAGGAAGCAAAAATAGAAGCAATTTAGGTAGTAAACAAAGAAGTAATAATGGAAGCAATTTTAGAAGCAACAAAAGATGCAATAATAGTAGCCATATTAGAAGCAACAAAAGACACAAAAATGGAAGCAAAATTGGAAGCAACAAGTGACGTTATATCAGAAGCAAAATTGGAAGGAACAAGTGACGTTATATCGGAAGCAAAATTGAAAGCAACAGTGGAAGCAAAACTGGAAGAAAAATTGGAAGCAAAACCAGAAGCAAAACTGAATGCAAAATTGGAAACCAAACTGGAAGTAAAACTAGAAGCAAAATTCAAAGCAAAACTGGAAGCAAAATTTGAAGCAAAATCAGAAGCAAAATTGGAAGCAAAACTAGAACCAAAACTGGAAGCAAAACTGGAAGCAACCCTAGAAGCAAAATTGGAAGCAAAAATAGAAGCAAAACTAGCAACAAAATTGGAAGAAAAACTGGAAGCAAAACTGGAAGCAAAATCGGAAGCAAACCTGGAAGGAAAACTGGAAGCAAAACCAAAAGCAAAATTGGAAGCAAAAATGGAAGCAAAACTAGAAGCAAAATTGGAAGCAAAACCGGAAGCAAAATTGGTAGCAAAAATGGAAGAAAAAATAGAAGCAAAATTGGAAGTAAAACCGGAAGCAAAATTGGAAGCAAAACTAGAAGCAAAATCGGAAGCAAAACTGAAAGTAAAACTAGAAGCAAAATTGAAAGAAAACTTGGAAGCAACACAGAAAGCAAAATCAGAAGCAAAACTAGAAGCAACAAAATCTGGTGCTAAATCCGGTGCTAAATCTGGTGCTAAACCTAGCACTAAAATTTGGTGCTAAACTCAGCGTTAAACCCAGTGTTACAACTGGCGTTAAACCCGACGCTAAAGTGAAATGCAATTGGGCGCCAAGTTTGGCACCGACAGAAATGTCCAATTCATGGACTCAAATGCACTAAATTTTGGCACTATTTTAGGCACTAATTGCCTATTTTATTGTAGTGTCATGACTTGATGCAAACTTCTAACACCATTAATTGCTTGACAATTATATGGATTCGATCGATCAATATCTGCACATATGAACAAATTCTTGAGCATCTCAATTAAAACTAAAATTCAATTAAATCACATGTGTACTTAAATTTAAATATTAAAGTTTTCAAATAACATAAATTCAATTAACATACCTTTAACTTCCCAAAAATAGCATTTGTTGTATATTGAGTCACGGGCACCAAAATGGCTTTTGCACCATTCAACAATTTGATTTGCATTTCGTATGGTGTTACCTGTAATTTCATGTTGGTGAAGTGCCCAGGTAAGAGGTAAGAATTTTAAAACGTTCACATGTACATCCAACTATTACAATACATGTAGATCAATTACATAAATCATTGTAGACTTGTATTTAACAATTTTAAATTTTGTAAATTCCGTATCTAGTACATTACCTACAAATTCATATTGGCAAATTGCACGCTTTACACATGCTTCTGCTCCATCATGCTCTCCTTTTCCATGTCCACTCTCAAAAAAATTCCACAAAAACTTTATGCTAGATTTAGCATGTTGTTGCGTTAACTAATTAAATGCTTTTACAGACTTAAATTGTCGTGTATAAATAGTTATATATAAACAACAATTTGAAAACCAAAAATTAGTTAAAAATTCAAGTCTTAAAATTTTATAAATTTTTAAATTAAAAATTAAAAATAATAATAAAATCAACACTTACCAACACATCCATCAGACCAAATCTAGTGTTGTAATACATTAATTCCACGTTGTCTCAAATCTTCAAAAAATATTTGAAAACAATGTGCTACATAGCTTCTATCATGACCCGTATCATCACTAATATAAAAGTGAACCTCCTTGATGATAATTCAATCATCTTGGATACTCTCTACCTCATCTACAAATAACTCAGCATGTCTATAGCAAACTTGTACAAAGATTACGACTTGCTCTGAATGATAATATTGATTTTGAATCTCAATTTGAGGACTAAATGTATAATTTTTAGAAAAATCTACAATAGAGAGAATACAGCCCAGTGGAAAACAATCCTTTGAGTCATGAAATTGCCTAGCCTGCCATCTTGCGCCATGACAATGTTGGATATGTGGGTATACAATGTTACAAAATTTGCTCATAAACTTGTTGCAGGGTAATTCGCTCTCTCAAAACAATTTTTCTGGATTCAGCTCCTGACTTTGTTGAGTATTTCTCATATTCAAATCTCTTCCAAACAACTGACATTGAATGATCAATATTCTCAAATGGTAAAAATTTCATCAAATTTCACAATCTACACATATATTTCTTATACACTGTACATTGAATTCATCTGAATCTTTTGATCTTTCACATAAGATAGACTTCACAAATTGTTTTGTACCTCCAAGGATGGCTACATTTGGATTAATTATTGCCATAAAATTTTTATATGACTGTAGGTGTAGATGAAATTCAACATTATTTCGATAGCAACAAGTTTCACATACTTTATTTATACGTACAAAACTTGGTCGTAAATTCTTAAACATTCTTTGAGAAATCTTCACTTTGTGAAAATTCTTGCTTAAATGCTTTAAAAAATTCACTTTGTGTTGTATCTATAAAATGCTTTGGATGAACAATTTTTTTACCATCTTCATCTTTTATTTGTATAGTGTCCCTTCTATTGGAAGAAACACGGGACTGATCGGTCCAATATCCAATTACTTTTTGTTTTACATCTGAAATTCTATCTCTCCGAGGGACTCAACAAATATTTACCCAATTATTTTCAATGTTTTCATCTAACCTATTTCTCTTCTTGATACATCTTTGAATAGTTCTCCTAGATACATTTACTAATTGGGCAATTGCTTTAACTTGTCTTCTATGTGATAATTTCTTACTAGAAATTACAGTCATCAATGCTCTACGTGCAACACTTAAATCAGAACTTCGAGTCTTGGTTTGAATAGAATCCAATGTTGTTTGCAAGTTTTCAATTACTATCTGATTTACTAAATTTGAAGATTTTTTTTTGTTATCAACTCCGAACAACTCTAAAACAAGGGTCATTCTTTTCACCTAAATAACTTTGCACATAATTGTGCTCTTCCAATTAGAGATTTATCTTCAAAAAATTCTTTCCAAATTCTTTTAGAGTGCAATTTTATTATGCTTTCAGGTAACATATGTTCAGGTAAATTTATTTTGAAAAGATCATCCTCATCCATCTCCATAAGATTTTCAATTCCATGCAAAAAATTTCTATCACTACTACCAATTTCATCTTGTACATGTTCATTAACACACCTTTCAACTTTTTCATCAATAATTCAAATAGGTTGTTCTTAACTAGATGTTCCTAGGGTTTTTTCATCTCTTTTTTGGTCATACAACCTTTCTCTAGTTCTTTTATTCCCCATCACAAATTGCTTGTTTTGATTCACCTACACACATATACATGTCCTAATAAATAACTCATGAAGTTTAATTTCTACATGGTAAAATGAGTAAATAAGTTGGGAATCATGTTACATACTTTAAAAATCTGTAGCCTCTCTTGCCAAAAAAACTCCTTTTGTGTGGTTTCTCCAAATATTTGAATTGAAAAAAATTTAAAAACAATTTTTAACCTCTATTGTGAAAAATTTTGCTTCTATTTTCTCCTTGATGCTTGAATTGAGAAAAAACATAAAAATTGAAGCTATATATATATATATATATATATATATATATATATATAATTAAAAAAAAAAAAAACTACAGACTGGTGGTGGTCTCTAGAATTATTTAATTTCGGGCGAGTCAATTTTGCCCCTAAATTATTTCGCCCGAAATCATTTATGTGGCATCTTACATGGCAGCCACCTCCTTATTTCCTATGGTTTTCTGAAATTCTCAACTTAAACTGAATATTTTTTCAATCAGATTGGATTATTTCAAAAATAAAAAAAATACCCTTTTGTAGAGCTCTGAGTCTAGAATCTAAATATGATTTTTTTTTAATATTTTGATTAGTTTTAATATATTTTTTTTAAATTATTGCAAGTAGGTTGTTAAAATCAGAGATGACACTAATTAGAAATTAAAAAAAAATCAAAACACATCCAATTTTTTTCAAAATTATATGGTGCACTAGAGGAAAGAGTCATCTCCAAAAGGGTATAATTGGTTTTGTGAAAATGATAAAATAATTATACAAAAGTTGATGTGGAATAAAAACTATCAGATTTTGTAAAGTCTGACTTTAAAACGATATTATGAAGAAAATATTCATTGAAAACTGATTTTTTTCTCCATGCATTAGATATTGAACTCCTCTATTTGGGAAAAAAAATTAGGGAAAAATAAGATTGTTTGCTTTTTTTTTGTGACGTGGCCTCAAAGTCACTTATTCCTAAAATTTTCAGCAATTCAAAATTTGCTCTTAAATTTATAAAAAAAATTGTCAAAATAATTTTTTAAATTTTTAAAAAATTTACAAGCATAAAATTCATCAAGAGATCTACATTTTATTAGTTTACATCATTTTGAAATTTAAAACATAAATGTCACTTTTATGAGGTAGAAGTTTATAATTTTTTTTGCTGATGGTCGATTCCTTTATAAAGTGTGACCCAGGTTTGTGCTTTTACCCTGGCCTGTGGGTGACATTACTCCCAAATGTATCATGTTTGAATACTTCTAAGTCTATATGACCCAGTTATGTGTATGTAATATTCATAAGTTCACTTTCGAACTTAGAATCTTTAGGAACCCCTTGGAATTGGTACTTCATGGTCACTGGGAGTTCCTTCTTCCTTTTCTATTTCTGTTGTTTCTTCAATTGTTGTTCAGATCCTCCTTCTCTTGCCTCTTTCTTAGTATGGTAAATAGATTTGTTAGAATCCAACACAGTTTCCTCACTTTGGTATGCAGATGTTTCTCCTTCAAACATTTAATCAACCTGTAAGAACAAGAGGGATGTATAAAAACTCAAAAAATATAAAAAGATTACTAAATTCTAAGCATTTATAGTGTTTTTGTGCTCTGGCGGGTTCACAGGTCCAAGTTAGAAATTTGGACCATGGTCCAAAAATGGACTCAGGGCCCACCATCCTAATCGGCTTCAAAATAGAAGATAAAAATTAGCTTTTGGGTTCAAAATACTCAAAGGGGAAAAATGTCAAATCAAGTCTGAGATTTTGATTAGGTTTCATGCTATGCATTTAAAAGGCATAGCAGGAAGCAGGGTGTCAAAGGAAATTTGACTTTTGGAACTTCTCTACCTTGTGGACTGAAAAAACCCTCACAGGCTCGAAGTCCTGAAATGGTCCTTACTTAGCTTTATTTTCTAATTACCATTGTCGGGCTGGTCACCATTGCCAGGTTGGTCACCATTGCCAGGCATGGGGCAAAAAAGTGATTTTGGCACTTTGGCAGGTTTGGGTTAACTGACCCTTCGGGGCCCAAACTCCCGAAAGGTCGTAAGTCTTGGTGATTTATTACTCGCAGGGAGTGGGGCCAAAATCAGAATTTGGACCCCCCAAGGTGTTAAGCTCAAAAGACCTTTCAGGGCTCGAGGTTCCAAAAGGTAAGACCTTTTTTAGCATGTTAAGGCCTTCCGCGGGGAGCAAAATGAAAGATGGTTTTGGGATCTTGAGGTTTAAAGGTTAAAGGGATAATCGGGATCTGAGATTCCGATTGGACCTTCTGACTTTGTCCAGCATTGTAAGTTTAAATTTTTGGGGCTCAAGATCCTAAAGGGTAATTCTCTAAATTGAACAGTTTTGATAGGGCTTCACAAATGCTTGAATTTAGAAGGCTTGAAGAATTGAATTAACTATCTTTACATGGTCCATTTATTTGTTAAGGAAATTACTACCAAGCTAAACCCTAAGAACAACAAGAAATGTGGAAAACATGCTAAATTAAAGCGGATAAACCTTGATCTAATCTAAATTAAACGCTAAAAAAATAGAAAGCAAATACAAAAACACAAATAGAAACAACAACAAAAACAAAACAAACAAACAAGCGGGGAACCAAAAACCCTACCTCAACAAATGGAACCCGAAGAAAAATGGCGATGAACACAAAGGATGCTCCCAAATGTGCAGCTACACCAATGAATAATCCCTTTGTCGATTTTCAATTGACGACAATATATCACCAAATGCCTCTATGCACTTCAGGGCTTGTCAACAGGTGAGAGGGAGAGCAAACAAGAAGCAAAATGATGAAAAAAACAAGGCAAAATGCCTTAAATATGCCGCATATTACGAAGGCCCAAAATTGCCATTATTATGGTTGGTGGGTGGGGCACGGGGACAAAATTAGATTTTGGTCCCTACGCGAAAGGTGACCAAATGGCACATCAAGGCCCATAATCCCGATAGAACCTATAAGGTCGTGAAATGCAATAGAAAAAATGGAAGTTGGACTTGGGGTCCAATGAACCTTGGAAACCCCAAGGTCAAAAGACCAATCAGGGCCCAAAGTCCCGATTGGACCAACAAACAAGGTCCCAGGAACCAAACTAGGCCCGGGAACTCAAAAGCCTGGAGTAAAAGAACTCCCGGCCTCAAAAAAGGGCCTGAAAAACACAAGTCTTTAAGGCAAGAAAACTTTAACCCCTTAGAAAACTAAGAGACAAAAGATGATCCCAAGATCATAACAAGACAAACACATAAACAAAAATGACTAACAAGACAAAGGGGGGTCCCAACCTAACAAAAAGGTGGGGGTAGTTATGTACAGCATAACAGGTATATCCTACAGTAATAAACATGAGGTTTGTGATCAACCCATAGGAGAAAGATACACAGATATAGATCACATACATGATGAAATAAAGGATATATATGAAGTTGTATCTTGTAGTAGTGTTGCTATTGAAGGATCAAAGGAATACATAGATACTAGGTGTGATGGATCAACTTTTGATGGTAATACTAGGAGTATCCCAATTGTTCATGATAGTTTATATGAAGTAGAGATGGAGGTTTTTGTTTTGGATGAATCATGTGATAATTGTTCACCTGTGAAGCCATCTGATGATGAATTTTGTGTGGATGATGAACATGTTTGTTTTTCTATTGATGTTGATCATTGCCACAATAAGGAAAAGGAAATGTTTAAGGATCTAGAGGGCATTACATGAAGGTTTGATAGCAGGTTTGATCTTCTATTTTGTGATAGCAATCCTATTTCCTTACACAATGATGAGATAGTAGCCACTTCGTATGAGGAGAATGAGTTGGAAGAGTCTCCCAAGATTGGCAATCAAGTTTTGGGTGTTAAGCATGAGAAGTATGTTGAAGATTCAAGCCACAACTTTGATTTTGTACATCATACTATGGAGGATGTTAAGAAGACACAATATATGTCTGATGGATGGTTACAAAGAGCCAGGAAAGCAGAATTGTTGGCTGCCCAAGAAAGACAACACCTACATGAGGTCAAGGAATGTGGCAATCAGCTGGATTTAGCAAGGAAATAGAGGGAGTCACATCTTAGATCTCTATTTTTTCCAAGGGAAGAATACATGGAGGTTGAGCAAGTAAAAGAGAAGCCTTTTGAGGTAAGTAAGCAAGAAGAACATGCAGATTTGGTTGAACAAGAGAATAGGTATGATTCATAAATGTTGTTTGTACACCTAATTTTCATCATAAGGTTCATAAGTTACCTCTATTTGAGAGCCTATGGATGGCTCAAGTCATAGATAAAGATGGAATAGCTATGCATGCATTTAATGGATCAACCACTACTGTTATATCTACATATGAAGAAAGAAGACATGATACAAATGCTAATTACATATCTTTGAATAGTTGTTCACTCTCTAATAGTTTCAATGGTTCACTTTGGGACATGTTTTCACTAATATAGCTATGATTCATGGATTCTAAGCATGAAAAGGGATAGTATCTATGCAAATTTTTCAGTTTTTGTCAACATGGATCAATAAAATCATGGTGAAGGATTGCACACAATTGGGAAATTATCTAGATTGATATGCTTCCATGATAGTTTCAGTGAACATAGTGATTCTAAATTGGACCTGAAATAGTCTACTGAAAACAAAATATTTGACAGAGGTAAATATTGGTTCTTCATCTTTGGTGGCTCGGGGCCACCAAATGAAAATTGAAGGTATGAGTTTTGATGCAGAATGGAGTATTTATAGAGCAACCCAATGGATAAGACACATGATCTACATTCTAGAGAATTTCTATAGTGCTCTCCATGTCTGAGTCAACCATGCATCCCCAACCAGAGCCACTGGTGGAACCTTCAAAAATTTTCCAACCCTCTAATCCTAAAACCTTGCAAATGGCTAAGTCTGTACCTAAAAGCCTTAAATCCTAAACCTTTAGCCTTTCATTCTAAGTTTGCGTTATATTTTGTGTTGCCTTATTATAGGTGGTCATTTGTTTTTAAGTTACAACCTTATGTCTTAGGTCCCGTTCTAGACTGACCCCTTGAGCCTAGTGATTGGCTCCTCCCGCGCGCCCAAATCTTTCCTAAGTCTGAAAGCCAAGTACTTAATGCTAGATCAACAACTATTGCTGCATCGCGGGCTCCAGATCTATTAGATCTGTCAAAGCCATGTTGATGCATTAGCCATCGATCTCAAGCTAGTGGGTCCGAGTCATGTCAGTCGAGTGCTCAGAGATGCACTCACTCCTCATTGGATCATGGGAGCATGTTATAGGAAGATACCAGAGAATATTCTCCATGCTAATGCGATGGTGTGAAAACTGGCAAGTGGGTCCCCATCCTATCCCAGTAAGCTAAGATTAAGGCTTAGCGTAGGAGCGCAAATGTTGTGGTGTGGGTCCCTTCCGGGTCTGTGCAGCTACGTTGAGCTGACAGGTGGATCCAAAGTGGAAGATTTGTACTATGATGGTGAAATACGATTGGTTTGTGCCATTCCAAAGTGTGTAAGCTATTTTTCAAGGGTACTAACTTCAAATCTCAATTGTTCATTCTACATTGGCAAGACTCAATCGACGGTCCATGTTAAAAAATAAGGGATTTCATGATTTTGAACACAAGACGCACTATAAAAGAGTAAAAAAACTGTAATGAACTGTATCAATCTTAGTTCATTTCAATGGACCAGATCAATTGCAAAAAATGTGTTACCAAGAGGATCCAATCAGATCAAAGATACAAATTTCCTTGGTTGCAAAAAGTAAATGTAAAATCAAATTTGTAGCCAGCTGTTAATTCTAGTCATAGTCGAACATTACTATGTTCTCTTTATAAGGGAACTGGTAGTATTGTAATAGGGAGATTCTGGGCTTTGCATACAACCTATCCACACATTTGGGAAATAGCTTTCTATAGGAGGAGGTGACTAGATTTTGGGTTATAGGGACATCTTTTTCTTTGTAAATGAGCAAATTTCTGAATCACATTGTTTCTTTCCAAGTTGAGTTATATGAAAAACACTTGATGTGTGTGTTATTTGTGATTGTCTCCTTGGGTATGAATGTTTTCCTTTTGAGTGAAGTTGCTAAGGGTTTATGAACTCATCAATATACATTTTCTATATTGTATATCTGATTTGTTGCATCTGTTCAAGGAATGGATTAAATTACTTTAGATCAGATATAAGGGGAAGTGTGTTGTATCAAGGGATTATTGAAGTAAAGTCACAGGTAATACCTGTTCTTGGACATGTTACTGTAATGCAATAATACTATTTTTATTAGTCCTCTAGATATGAAGTTTTGGTGACATAAGGAAGCATTTACACTGCTTGGTTTGACTCTGTTGCCCTAAAAAAGCACCAATTTGGAATAAAATTGCCCAAAGGTCCAGGAATCCTAAGAATTTAAAGACAAATCATTTGAATCAATTTATTTTATGTTTTGTATTAGTTTAGGTAGGTTTTAGTGCATGTTCTCAAAGCCAGCAATGTGAAAATCTCCAAGAACTTTACCAAGTTTTGAGATAATCTTACATATCTTGGTGCAAATCTATGAGAACATTTCTGCATGATATAGTGAAAGACAAATCTATTTACATTATAATAAGGGTTACCCCCTAGGTTTGGTAGAACCTGAAGAGTAGAGGACATAGGTGTAAACAATCTCCCATTTGTTGGCCAAGTCTCCCATTGAATTTGATCATAAGAATTGGAAAATCTTTAGAAGTTCATGTGTGCAGATTTGGTAACCAACAGTTACCATGCCATTCCCAAGCCTAAAAGAAAACTTAAAAGGTGGGTTAGCATTTCAATTTTTTTGGAATGAGATCCTGCTTTAAAATGGGCACCCATTTTAAGAACATGATCTTAGACCATTTTTTAAAAAATAAATAGTTTTGAGGAATGGGGCCCCATTTGGATTCAGGATACCATTTAGGTTAGGATCCCAAATCATAATGGGGCCCTATTTCTAAATAGGGTCCGGTTTAGGATCGAGACCTCAAGCCTAAACGAGATCCCTTTTTTTGAAATGAGATCCCATTCCTATCAAGATTTTTTTTGCCCAACGCTTCCCCTATACGCTGACCCAACTTCTAGCACACACCCTTAAATGTGCATTTAAAATGAAGTATCTTCCTTTTCCCATGCCCACATTAAATGGAGGCATATGAAATCATTCTATAGAAATATTTTAGATTTCATATTGTAATTTAAATTTTTATTTTTTAGATTTATGAAAATATGCATTTTGAGGCCAAGTTATAGCAAAAAAATTTAAAATTGGTGTTTTATGAATTTTAGAAAACTTGATTGGAAAAGTATGTTGTAAATTTTTGGAGAAAAAAGGCACTCTTGAATTTTCAAAAATTATTATAATTTATAAAATAAAAATTAATGAGTTTGTGTCTAATTTCATCAATGGTGAATTTGGGGCTTTTATGGTTTCTTTTGAATTTTTAGAAATAGAAAAATTAAATTTTTGCCCTTAAATAAATGATTAATTTTATGGAGAGATTGGTCTCCTCCATGATTTGGAGTTTTACATCTTTGAGCTTGACGTCATTAAAAAATTGTTGCATTGATTTTTGTGCCACCCAAATTGTTAGTTTGGAGTGTTAGAGTGTTAAGATTGTTGTATAGAGTAGGAAAGGAGTGGGCTCTTACCATGTGCCATGATCTAGTGTGTCATACAATCAATATATTTTTAAGACTAACAATCAATACCCTTTCATGCCTTATTACATACTTCTACATTTTGCATTCATGCCAACCAACATAGTGGTAACCAAAACACCAAATAAAATTCATCTGTCCTTTATGCTTTGAAGAATGTTCATACCCTATTCAAAATCTCCCATTTTGGCACATCCTAGGAGTAAATGTAAACTAATTTCTTGCCAATGATAACTACTCGAACTAGACAAGTGGTATGTACTAACATACCAATTTGGAATTTCATTGGATCTCCTTTTTCTCTATTTTTGTGAATGAAAAATAATTTATACACCCACCTAAATTTGAATGGGCTAATCCAAAAATTAGAATATAACTATTTTTTTTTAAATAAACAAAAAAATAACAATAGAACAATATTAACAAGATGGATTATTTTTCCTTGCATTAAAAAAGAAAAGTACAACATGTTGAGGAGGTGAAGACTTTATCATCCTTGCCTATGATAGAGACTAATTATATCTAAACCATAGTTTTACTATGATACTAGATTTCATGGAGGAACGATAACCAGTTGCATTATGAAATAAAATGACTACATATACAAGCCAAACTCTCTTGAATGAATTTGCACCTTACATGTATGGCTATTTGAGCCACTTCTAGAGAAAGGCCTAAAATATTTATTAAAGTAACACAAAATAAAACAAAGAACCTAAAGTAATTATGAATCTTAAATTTTACGCCAACATTTGTTGTTGACCTATTCAATTTTTCCATATGTTTTAATTCATAATCAATATAACTTTAATGAATATTGTGTATTATTTGTTTTATGTGCATACAATCATTTATTTAGTTATAAAATTTTATTTGATTAATTTTACAATGATATTCACAAAAGGTGGAATCAACTAATTAATAAGTCACTAATAAACTAGTTTAATGAGGGCTAGGATTACATTTAATATTCCAGTCTTAATAAAATGGTGACCAATTGGTGACCACGAAGGTATGCCGATAGGTGGAGAAGATTGCTACGGTCTCAAGAAAGTCTGTTTAATGACTTTATGAAAAAACAATCAAAGAAGCAGTTCTATCAAATTCGGGGAAGACAGAATGAATTTTTTGGGAGAAAGAATGGGAAGAATGTTTTGGCAGAAAAAATTTGGAGGCAAAGGGTTGAAGACAAAGAATTCTATCCTAGTCGCTCTTCTCAAAGAAAAATAATACATGGAAGAGAGGGTTTTAGATCCAGTCCTTACGGTTTGGTAGGCCTTATCAAAGTGATAATGGATTTGGGGAAAGAAAAATTGAAAAGAAGATTTGGAGAAGGAAGGAAGTGCAAAAGGAGCCTCTCAAAGAATCAGATAAGGTGATTGAGATCCAGATTCCTGATGATTCTCTTTTCCCATATGTGAAGGATTTATCTCAAAATGCTTTATTAGATAAGGTCTGGAACTTTATGCCAGATTTTGATGATTTAAATAAATGGGCAAAATAGAATTGGGAAGGGATATCGAGTATCCTTTTTTAAGATAAGGGATCTAGTTTTTTTATAGCTATTTTTGGATCAGGAGAGAGTAGAGATTTTATTCTCAAAACTAAATATTGGTTTTATAATGGTAGAGGAATGTTTTTACAACAATGGGTTCTAAACTTTGATCTAGTAGCAGATAAGGGTAATTTTTTTCCTTTCTAGATCAGTCTTCATAACCTTACGCTGGAATATAGAGATTTGAAAATCCTTAGATTACTGGCTCAAAAGATAGGGTTTTTTCTTAATCATGACCTATTAACCTTTGAAAATTCTCTCATGCTGGTCAGAATGTGTGTACTTATGAATACTTCTTTTCTATTGCCGTCTAGGGTTTTGTTAAAATCTTCTAAAAGCTCTTAGAATCAAACTTTGATATTTGATGATCCTTTAACTATTTGTGAATTTGATGCTTTGGGGGTTTCATTGGCTTGTGAGGATTCAGAAAATGTTTAGTCTGAAGAATTAATGGTTAATTCAGAAATTGATGGTAGTTTAGCTGGGACTGATAATATTTGTTCAACAAATGGGATAGAAGATGTTGCGAATGAAACCAGAAATGTTTCAACTTTGACAAGTCATCTTGATCCTAAGGAGGGAGAAATTCTTGATAATAAGGAATTGTCGATGGACACTTTTTTAAATCAGGAATTACACATTAATGAGAAGTCAGTATCATTGGTCTCATCCCAGGTTATTAATGATATTAGGGCTATAGAAATTAGGGATGTTGATTTTTCCTTCCCAATTGTTTCTGATTAGGTTGAGCAAATAGATCTAAGTATCATCTCAAGTTTAGCAAATGAAAACTTAATAGGGATGAATAATGTTTCAGGGGATCAAATTTCTCTGGATGTTTCAATGAATTAAAATGGAGGGAATAAGAGTTTATTAACATTTTTTGACGAAAAGTTAGCTGGCTCTCTAGTAACAGAAGCAAAAAAGATTGTTTCAGAGGTCATGTTGAAAGTAAGTTTAGAATTAATTGAGCAGATTGTAGATGAGGTCATGTTGGAAGATCCTTCTATTGGTGTTAATAAAGGGGATTCTTCGAGGGAAGCAGAGGAGTTGAAAAGGTTAATGTTGGAGAATATTTTGGAGGAGCCAAATAGTACTGTCACTGAATTTGAGGCTTTTGATTTCAATAAAACATTGTCTATATCTCAGACACCTCGACAAGACATTAAAGATTCTAAAAGTTGTATTTCTCTTTCTCCCAAAAGAGAGATACCTCCTAAGTCTACAAGAACCCAAGAAGAAATAAAAGCATGGATACAGGCTACCCTTGAAACATGTTTGAGATCAGGGAGAGTACGTTGCTCTCCCTGGAGCCAATGAAGATCTTTTCTTGGAATGTTAGGGGCATAAATGCCCCTAACAAAAGGCACTTTATTAAGTGTCAAATCGACAACTCTTTGATGGATGTGGTGAGCTTATAGGAAACAAAATTCTCATCTAATCAAGCTGCCCTTATTTTCTCAAAATGGAAGAAGTGGAATTTTATTCATGAACTAGCAATGGGAGCTTCAGGGGGTTTAGCCGTCCTCTGGAATAGTAAAGTTTGTGATGTAGAGCTTATTTGCTCAACTCATAATTTTATATTGGTAAAAATTTCTTCTTTTGATAATAATTTTTGGATGTTTAATATTTATGGTCCTAATTCGACCAATGATAAGAAGAATCTTAGGAATATAATTTCTGCTATTTTGGATAATTTAAAGGAAGAGAAAGTTCTTTTAGGAGGGGATTTCAACGCCATTTCATGTCTTTCTAAGAAAATGGGAGGCATTTTTCCTCCAAGCAAAGTGATGGAAGATTTCAATGATTTTATTTTAGATAATTCTCTTTTGGACAGCCAATTGTAAATGGTAGATTTACTTGGACAAATAGAAAAAAAGACTTTTTAAAAATTGCAGAAAGGCTGGACAGATTTTTGTTTTTCCCTGAATGGTGTTTTGTAAGTGAAATGTCCAGTACAAAGATTCTTCCTTTTTCAAGATTAGATCATTTTCCAATTAGTCTGGATATTACTATTTTTAAGGGTTGGATGAAGAGAAGATATTCATTTAAATTTGAATCTATGTGGTTTAGAGACAACAACTTTTTGCAAAACTTAGAATCTTGGTGGAAGAGTCCTCCTTTTATTTCTGGTTCAAGACTTTTTCAATAAAATGAAAAGCTCAAGTTTATTAGAAATAAGATTTGAATTTGGAATAAGGAAGTGTTTGGTAACATTTTTCTTCAGAAATTAGAGATTTGGGACCAACTGGGTAAAATTAATGATCATATTATCAACTTTGGAATGGACCTTGTTACCTTTGAAAGTACAAAATCCCTTCAATCTGAGCTTGAGGAATTATTAGTAAGGGAGGAGATTTACTGGTGACAAAAATCTAGGGAAATTTGGTTAAAAGAAGGTGACAGAAATACTAAGATTTTTCATTTATTTGCTATGGTTAAAAAACATAAAAGCTTGATCAAGTCTATCAAGGATTCTTCAGGTCAGATTTTAGAAGATGAAGCATTAATTCAGAAGGAGGGAACATATTTTTTCAAAAAAATCCTCTCAAGAAATGTCTCTTCAGATTTAGAAGTTAGCATGGAAGAAGTGTTACATCATATTCCTAGTCTTATTAGTGATGAAGAAAATAAAGATTTAATGAACGAATTTTCGCTTGAAGAAATTAAGGCTGTTGTTTTTTCTCTGGACCTAGATAAGGCTCTAGGTCTGGATGGTTTCACTCCTTTATTCTTTCAGAAGTGTTGGGACTTTATTGGTAAGGAGGTCTGGTTAGCAGTTGAAGAAGCTAGAAGAAATAGTATAGTTTTGAAGGAAATTAATGCTACATTATTGCTCTTATTCCAAAGGTGGCAGCTCCAATTTCTTTTGCTGATTTCAGACCGATCACACTTGTAATGTTCTGTATAAGATTATAACTAAAGCTATTTCTTTGAGGTTATCTATTTTAATTCCAAAAATCATTTATGAGGAGCACGGAGGTTTTGTGCCAGGGAAAGAAATAGCTGAAGGGGCTTTGGTAGCTCATGAAGTCTTGCACTCTATCCATAATCATAAACTTTCAGCCATGTTGATTAAATTAGATATACTAAAAGCATATGACAGGGTTTCTTGGGAGTTTCTTTTAAAAGTATTGTATGAATTTGGCTTTTCTCATGGGTGGTGTAAATGGATTATGTCTTGCATTTTAGGGGCCAGTTTCTCAGTATTAATCAATGGTTACCTGTTAGAATTTTTTAAATCTTCACAAGGTATTCGTCAAGGGGACCCCCTTTCTCCTTCTTTGTTTATCATAGTTGTTGAGGGTTTGAGCAGACTTATTCAGTCCCAGAACAGTTTAGGTAAATGGGAAGGTATTTCCATTCCGAGAGTCCCCTTTTCTATAACTCATGGCCTTTTTGCTGATGATACCCCTCTATTTGGGAAGCCTTCCTTGTCTGAAGCTCAAACAATTAAAAAGGTTATTGATCTTTATTGTTCAGTTTCAGGTCAGAAAGTAAATTAGGACAAATCAAAGATCTTCTTCTTCAATACTAGTTCCCTGGTTCTTGAGAGAATTTTGAATTGTTTGGGTTCTAAAGTGGATGAACTCCCTTCAAAATATTTAGGTATTCCACTTTTTCAAGGAAATGTTAGAAGCTGTTTTTGGAAGAAATTGATTGAGAATATAAAAATGAAAGTTGTTTCTTGGAAAGGTAAGTGGCTAACTTTAGCAGGTAGAACTCTCTTTATTAAATTAGTTTTGTCAGTTGTTCCCACTTACATGTTTTCTATTCTGAGAGTTCCAAAGGGTATCCTACTTGACTTATGCAGCATCTTTAGGAAGTTCCTTTGGAATGGAACCAAAGAGGAGGGCAGAAAAATTCCTTTGATTTATTTGGATAAGATTTGTACTCCAAAGCAATATGGAGGGGCAGATATTCATAATATTGAGGCCCAAAATCATTCTCTTGGGGCAAAATTAGTATGGTAGATGTATGAGAAGCCAGATGCCAAATGGTGCAAGATTATGCAAGATAAATACTTAGATTCAGTTGACCCAGTGAGAATTTTACTATTTAAAACCCAAAATTATGCTCTAAAATTTGGAATTTTTTGGTTAATTGTAGAGAAGTAATTTCCCCTTATCTTTCATGGATTATTCATGATGGATGCTCAGCCTTATTCTGGGATGATTCATGGAACAACTACCCCCCTCTCTTAGAAATGACAGGATTGCATGAAGCCAAAGAAGTGTTAAGTCATCTTTGGGGTGTTAAGGTTAGAGACTATTTGGTTATAGAGTCAAATGCAAGCTCTTTGGGTGCTAAGTGGAAAGATCTTTCTGATGTTCCTTTATCCCCTTCTCTAAAAGATCAATTAAATGCAGTTCTTCGAAACATAAGGGTTTTTATTTTAGGAGCTAGGGATGAAATTACTTGGTCTCCCTAAAAGTCAGGTAAATACACAGTTAAACAAGGCTATCAAAGCATCATAAGAAGGAATACGGCAAATCATTCGATTTGGCCTTTTAAATTTTGTTGGAGTCACTTATGTCTTCCAAAGACTGGAGCCTTTGCCTAGTTGGCTTTGAAGGGTAGAATCCTTACGAGTGACAAACTTGCTAACCTTGAAATTGCTCAACCCTTTTTGTGACCGCTTTGTTCAGAGGAGGAAGATTGTAATCATCTTTTGTTAAAGTGTTCTTTTTCTTCTCAAGTTTGGTATTGGCTTATGGCTAAATTGGGTTGGTTGGGGGCTCTTCCAGACACATTGTTGAATTTGTTCCAATCTTGGCCTGTTCTTTATCAGAATTCAACTTTCTCTGCCCTTTGGATTGTATCCCCTAGTCTTTTGGTTTGTAATCTCTGACTAGAAAGAAATAATAGGATTTTTAGAAAAGAAGAGTGCTCTCTAGTTCAGGTTATTTGTAAAATTGAAAAAACAATTTCTGAGGTGGTCTCCTCACATCTTATTCTGAGGGGGGCTGGATCTTTATCTTTTTCTTCTTGGGATGCCAATATGTTAAAATCTTGGAAACTCTTGAGACTACCTGCTTCAATTTGTTTTAACCAAAGTAAGAAAGTTGATAGAAATCTTATTCAATGGAAACCTCCCCCTAAGAATTTCATCAAGTTGAACTTTGATGGGGCCTGTAGGGGCAATCCGGGTTTGTTTGGTATGGGGTGTGTTATTAGAGATTGGAAGGGTAATATAGTTAAGGCTTTATCTTTCAAACTAGGGTGTTGCTCAAACAATGAGGCTGAACATTAAGTATGAAGTTGGCAACATTTTTATTGAGGGGGATTCTTTGAACATTGTGAATACCATTCAAAAAAGTTTAGTTTTGAATTGGAAGATTGATATATTCTTCAAAATGCCAGGAATTTGCTAGGGTCTTTTTCATCTTTTCAAAATTTTCATTCCTATAGAGAAGGTAATAAAATGGAAGATTTGTTACCTAAATGTGCATGCGATCAGGAAGTTGAAATGGTTGAATGGGATGGAGTTTCTTTGTGCTCTTGAGATGGTTTTGCTACAATCTTTGTTGAAGATAGCAAGAGTGTTGAACAGATTGCCAACATGGATTAGGATCAATTATAATTTGTTGGTTTGGCTTTTGGCGGTGGCTTTTTCATATTCAAATTGGAGCGGGTTTTTATTCTGAAGGACTTGCCGTTGTTTGGGAAGGAGATATAACTAAATTTGGTGAAACAATTTTTAGCTAACTTTGAGTTGTCTTGTATAGGTTCTCTTAAAGTGTTTTAATTATGTTTTTCTTGGCATAATTGTCCTGCAGTTTTGCCGCCACCTCACATGTGCCATCATTGATTAATTTGTATGAAGGATCTAATTTATTCCTAGTGGAAATGCGTTCGCACAAGTCTTTTTATAGCCATCATTTGCATGGTGACATCAACTTTCGACTGGTAGCTTTCATTTAAGCTTCTTCTCTTTGAGCGTAATCTTCATTCACATGCTAGATTTGTGTTAAGGGACAACTGGCAAATTTGGAGTATTGTTTCATTAATTCCATTTAGCTTGATCTAAGTTGATATGATGTTTGCTCGGCCATCATCTGTGGTGCTTCAGATTTTTTGTTAAGGCCTTTTTATATTCTCCTTTTTTGGATGATCTCTTTCATCGTTTATTGTTTGTTGCTTTGTTATCTGCTATTTGGTGGTTTGAAGATTCTTGCAGTGATATTATGGGTTTGTTTCACAAAAACTCTCATCTTCTCTTACCTATTCAAAAATGGGAGCAGCCTTCTTTTGGGGTTTCTTTTGCTTCATCTCTGGGTGACATTTTTAAACTTTATGATGAGGGAATTGAGAGTGTTATTGTTGTTGTTTGTGGACATGATTTGTTTCATCTTCCTATGGCATTATACCCGTCTCATGTGGTATCACACTTTTTGTCTAATTCCATGGACCTCATTCAGGATATTGAATTGGTGAGAAGGCTTGGGCAGATGTTTGTGCAGGACTTTCTATTTTCTTCAGATAGTTTTAACTCAACAGTGATTGAATATGATATTCATTTAGGGGTTTCTCCCATCAGAGGTCTCTTTTCTCTACAAGATATTACTCATAGGCCCGCAGTGCATTGCCTTTTCACTTCCTTTCTCCATGGTTTGCAACGTAACTATAGAATGTCTATTCTTAATGGGCTTCACTGTCATGGCAGAGAGGTTGGCGACAAAGTGGTTGATACAGCTAGGGAGGTGTTTCATGCCTTATTTCGGCTACTTCACTTTCAATTACCCCCTCCTCCCCCTCCACCTACTGCAAACCTTGGTGTTGTAAATGTTGTTTTGTTGGAAGATCAATAGTTTGCTTCAAGCTGAAGAAGTTTTTTTTGGAGCTCGTCGTTTCTGTTTAGGGTTTTTTTTATTATAGTTTTTGATAGAGGTAATTTGTTTATAGCCTTCTCATTGTAATGTTTTGCTTATTTTGGGCTGCTATTTTTGTAGCTTGGTCACCATTGTTGTAATTGTAATTCTGTTAGAATCTTGGTGGCAGTTTTGGCACAAGTTTGATTGCCTCTGGCCCTTTCTACAAATGTAAACTCTTTAAGTAATGAAGTATTGTAGTTAGGTTTTCTTTGGATCTATAACCAGAGGTTTTCTTCCTAGTTCTTTCCTGCTGGTATGCTCCTATTGAACTGGGATTTTGTAATCTTTCTTATATTTTAATAATATAGTTTAGTGGCTTTGCCACTTTTTCTTAAAAAAAAGCCACTAATAAACTTATTCACATTTGCAGAATCTAAAACTAAATCAGCCATGATTTTATTTAAAACACATGGCTAGTTAAGTATGCAACCTCATAGCTATGGTTGAAGGAGAATCATTACATTGCATAAATCATGACTACCACTTGGTGTGTCATCTAAGCCATAAGAGTATTGTAGAAATTGATAAAGATAATTGAATGATTGTGAATTACTATTAATGCTCTAAAGACCATTTAGAATATATCTTGAATTATGTAGATATGCATCACCATGTTTTATTCACTATTAGCTAATTATATTTGGGAGGAGAAAATGTTTGAATTATTAGATCCAATACAAAAAAAATAAATTTAATAAAAAACCAAAAAGGCATGTGCAATTTTCATAGATTTATAAAACATAATAAAAAATATGACCAGCAAATTTTAATAAAAGCTACAGTTAAGACATAGGGGAAGGGAGGGACTCACTGATTCCATGCCAATGTTGTTGACAATAGAACCAAGTGCTATTTAATAAGAGCCTCTTGAGTGAGGTACATTTTTTTGTTAATCTCATTTTGTTATCTATTATAGAATGCATTGATCTTATTTCTCTATAAGAAAGTTTTGGAACATATTGTGTGCCTCTGAGCAACTCTTTTGTGTTGATATGCTAGAGCATGGTAGTTATTTAAGTGCTATCTAGCATCTATATGGCCAAAGAGAATAAATTAAATAATCAAAACACAATAAATTTTAATGTTCATATGATTCAAACTAACAATCTCATCACAACAATTTGAACTAGAAATCTCATAGTACCATAAGATTACCAACTAGTAATAGCACCGAAGTTGCTCTCAAATGGCTAATAGGCACATATATAAATAGTCTTATTGCCCAAGCACTGCACATTTATATATTTTTAAAGTCATTTTGTGCATTGCTTGGCCAATAGGATTATTTATATGTGTGCTTATGAGCCATTTGATAGCACATTTAGGTTCTTTTACTAGTTTAGTTTAGGTGGAGCCAATGCATTCTTTAATTCATTTGTTCAAAAAAATGTATTCTTTAGAGGACATATATGAATAAAAGGGTGAAAAATGTGGTAAAACCAAGGAGTGGGAGTGAATTTTTTGTTCATGTGAGGGAATATTTAGTTTCAAAAAATTCATTTAAGAGCATTTTTTTAGAAAAATAAGTGTTTGGGAGGAAAGAGAATGTTTCAAAGAAATTTGTTTGACAAAGAAATTTCTGACCTAAAAATATATTTAAACTTGTTTATGCCAGTAAGAAATAAAGAACAACACTTGAAACATGGTAAGGAGGAACTTGATATAATTATTTAGATTGGTTTAATAGATGAAAAGAACACAAGATGGGAATAAACAAATGCATAGTAGATTTGTAGTAGCATATTCTTATATGGGCATTTCTTTCTTTCTTCTCAATAAGTATTTTTTCGATCAATAATGACTTTATCACCTTTTAAAAATTAAAAAATAGAATAATATGCTATTCACAGAAAAATGTGGGTGGTAGACAACACACTCTCAAAATCTATGCAGGATTACATTCCAAAAATAAAAGATGAAAAAGTCTAAGAAAACCAACCCCAAAAATCAATGAACAACAAAGATACTAAGTTTTGAAAGAAACACCATCTAGCGGGGGTCATGATCATCTAGTTTACCTCATACATAAGTAAGTCTAGAACCATCATCAATTAATTCCCAACCAATGAGAGCACCTTCTTCCTTGTCATCTATAGGTTGTTGAAAACAAACATGAGAGATAGCCAGATCCAAGTGAGAAAACTTGCCACAATCTAGCCAATCAGTAGCACCATGTCTATGAGTGAAGGTGAAAGGTGGCCAATAGGGCCAAGACTAACCATGGTAACACAATCCCTAGATATTTTAGGTTGAGAGACTTGTGACTAGGATCCCCTATCCCTTTTGGTAGGTTGGCTACATTCACATCTATGCCCACACAACATGGAATGACCTTGGTGAGAGATCGTAGGAGATGGAACTTTGGCAACTAGGAAAGGGGAATTACCCCAATGATCTAGAAGCATCTCTAGATGGGAAAATTTAAGCACAACTTTGTTCACTTGCACCCAAATCTACATAAGCACATTATAGCATATCATAACTTTAATATATAATGAAAAGTGAATATCAATAGAACAACCTATGAAGGGAGTAGAATTTGTATCTTTCCATATGCTAAAAGGAATCTCCACTCTAAATGGATGCCAAATCTAGGTAAATATAAATGGGATACAAGGGCATTCTCCTAACAAAATCATATGCCATGAAAAGGGGCCAGGCCAAAAAGGCTTAAAGAAATCATGAATCCAATCCCAAGCCTCTCGAGCTCCAGTGTAAAACCAAAAAAAGGTGCTTTAGCACCTCAAGTTGTCCACACAAGGACAACAGAGGTTGAGAACTCCCAAATGAGACAAACAGGAGCCAAGCAAAAGACCTTGATAAAGAATGTACCAATCAAAATGAGCTAGCTTGGGTTCAAGAATATTCGCCCAAATAGTTTAAAACCTACAGTGCCAAGTGCCTAGAGATGACTAGAGATGTCAATGGTGATTCAATGAGTCCATCATTGGGAGGTGATGCGTGTTGGCAAGAGACACTGCTCCGATATGGATCTGTATGTTTTCATCGATGGAAACAAGGCTCAGAGATCCTATCACCTTGACAGGAAGAGGTATCTCTAGAAGAACATATTAGATTCCAGGTCCGGTTGACAGAAAATGGCTAAGTATGGAAAGTATGCAGAGTAGAGGACAGTAAGCTAGATAGTATACCTCCACAGATGATGATCCAGTTATATGGTTTAGGTATGATGTCAGTTGGTGTTTTATAGTGTTATGCCTCAGAGATTAAGTCCTGATCCTCTCTAGAAGTCATCTTGAAGAAATGTCTAAGTCCGGGCAAGTAAATGTATAGCAGGAATAATGAATAGGGTCTAGTGCAGTGGTCCACATTCCTCCGCAGAAAAGTATTTCATTATGCAATTTTGAGGTGTTGTAAACACTTATATGAAGTGTCTTATTCCAGAGTTAGGAGATCTAAAGTTCACTGGAAGGATAGCTACAAGCTGCTAAGTATCGGCATAGTGTTTGATAGAGATTGACAGAAATAGAGTTTGAATTCTGATGGTCCGCATTTCTCCGCAAGATGATATGATGCCTTGCAGTTCTAAGGGTAAGATTAGGAATGTTTAAAGAGTCCCTAATATAGTTTTGGAAGTGTTTTGAGATCCTTAGTAAAATTTGCAAGTCAGTAGATGAAGTTGTTAAGCATACTCTTAAGGAAGAGGCCGATAAGTATATTAATCATTATGTGGAGAAGAGTTAATGTTTGGAGGATCTATGAAAGTAATTGAATGATTAGAGCCGACCTATATGAACACATTTGCGAGAAGATTTGGGTCCACGCAACACATAGTGCATTGGATTGAGTGACAAGGTACATCTTTCTATGTACATGTTTCACTTCTTGGATGCCGACCTGATTATGGAGTAAATCATGATGCGGATATATAAAGGTGATGAAATTTGGTTGAGTGGAGAGGAAATATATGTGTGTGATGCCAAGATGCGAATAGTGGAGTAGAGTTAGAGGATCAGCAGCGATGAAGACTTGGGATTTAGAATACAGTTGTTAAATGACTGCGCCCTGGCATAGTAGCAGATGCCTAAGTAGTATTCAGTTATCATGTGTGATCTAAGTGGAAGAATGTTTTTTTCTTCAAGGCAGTAAGTCAGCAGTGAGCCTCTAGTAGGGTTTAACAACCCTCAGGGTTTAACAACCCTTATTGTGATCTTGCTAGGTTTAAGGTTGAGGCAGTGAGCCTGCTAAACTTAGTTGTACACCATGGTTGTGAGACAGCATGTTCTAGGCCCGTGGAATGACCAAGCCTGAACATCATTTTTGTAAATATTACAATATATATTTGAGAGCTAATCCTCTTTGTGGTTTTTCCCTTTTTGGGTTTTCGACATAAAATCTTGGTGTTATGTGTTATGCTTTTGTGGATGATGTTCAGTTATATATTTTGCTTCTATTTGATTATTCTTTTGAAATGGTTAAAAGTAAAAGTTGAAGAAAAGATTTATAGAACACTGATTCACACCCCCCCCCCCTCTCAGTGTTCCTGACAATCAACAATGCGTAAGTCACAAGCATCCCTTGTGTGGTTTGTGGTTGTGAAATGGTGTATCAGGTTACCATTTTCAATCTTTCCACCATGGCTTGAAATACCTAACACCAATTTTGTGAACCATATGGGGAGGAATGGCATCAATAACTAATTGATAGGTCCCATTCAATCCTAATTAGATAACCAAAATTTCAACTTATCCTCAAGACAAGACAAGAAATTCTTAGTAACTTTGTTGAAAAGATCTGGCAAACTCCTCTATTATAAAACTTCAAAGCATGAACCCAAAGGCCTTTGGCTAGAGGATGGTCTTGACTAGAGAGAACCAGAAACCACCAAATAGAATTTTGATTAATGGAGAGGCCATTGTAGAAATCATTCCCAGCCCAAAGAAGCTAAGGCTTTATGGACTCCCAGACCTTCTAGATACTCTTGCTAACAAATGTGCCTTGTATTTGAATAGGCTCTCACATGGTGAGAAGAGTATGAAGCCTAAGTCCCTTCTAAGCTAGATGCCCAAAAGGCACTCCCGATAAAATACAATGCAAAATGAGAATTTTCCAAGCATCCTCCCCTTCTAGGACCCTAAGGATCCACTTTGCACAAAAGTTCTTTTTTTTGACCTGAGTGTATAGTTTTTTTAATTTTTAGTACAATGTATATCTTGATCTGTTTTCAATATCCAAGATTTTTTTAATAAATAGTTATGCCCTGAATTTACCTAAAACATCAATCAAATAATAAATATATGTCAAAGCTACCAACTAAATGAAGATTTATACTGCTAGGAATTTTATTTTGAATTGGACAATCTCTTCTTCAAAATTTGCAATATATAAGAGAGTGGGAGGTGTTATTAGGTAAAATAGTGGAGATGAAGTTCCAATGCACGTTGTTGAACTGCACATTTCTTTCTTTCAACTGTTATGGCGAACGTGTAATACATTGATTCAAGCAAACTTTTTAAAAATGCATAAAAAATTGTTTTGTTGAAGATGAAAAGTGGAAGACAATTTTGATTGGTAAACCATTCGATGTTTAAATTCAATGAACTTGGACTGGACTTTAATATATGCAATGTGTTTACAATTTAAAGTTTTAAAAACGTGCATAATGTGATTTATTATATTTTTCATCTAAAATAATTTAGATTACTAGTAAACTTTATGAAAATTTAGAATTATTTAGAATCTTATTTTATTTATTTTTAGTTTAAATTGTTTTTAAGGAGAATTTAGCAATTTATAACGTATTTTTAAATTAAAATATTTTTTATAAAAGAATATATGAAATTTATCATTTTTTTTTGTTAAAGGTTATTTAGGTTTAGAGACCCTTATGAGGATCTCTTCTCATTGCTTTTTCCCATGGTTTTATCGCTGAGACCATTATTGGGATCATATTTTTTTCTTTTGCTAAGGGTTATTGGGGATCTCTTCTCATGGCTTTTTCCCATGGTTTTATCGCCGAGACCATTATTGGGATCATATTTTTTTCTTTTGCTAAGGGTTATTGGGGATCTCTTCTCATGGCTTTTTCCCATGGTTTTATCGCCGAGACCACTATTGGGATCATGTTTTTTCTTTTGCTAAGGGTTATTCAGGTTTTTAGGCTGGTCTGAGCCCAGAGGGCCCCTTATGGGGGATATCTTCCCATGGCTTTATCGCAAACCAACACATATCCTGCAAGGCATTATCACCTTTTTTGTTCAAACCCATAAGCTCGTTGGCCTAGCGAAGGTACAAGGCATGCGAGCTCCTTGGCCCAACAGGGGGTTTGAACCTTGGTGGCCACCACAACAAACTTGTGACTTGACCACTGCACCAGGCCCTTATTAGCGAAATTTATAATGTTTTTTAAAATTGAATATAAAATTATGTTAAATGATTTTTCTTAAATTTTAATATATCAATTCGATAATTTAGTAAATTAAGGGTTTTCTTGTGTGGCAAGTTTTATATCCAACTATTCTTATTCATTTTTTACAATTCAATTTTATATTTCCTCTTTTTCCTCTCTTTATTAAAGTTAGGGTTAAATATATTGGCATCAATAAGATTATCTTTAAATGGGCCCAAATTAGATTATATAAATTGAGATGGAATAAATAAGACACAAACGGATACAAAGTCACTTAAGAGTTCTTAGTTTTTTATATTTTATATTTTATTATTAATATATTATTATTTGACATATTTCAATTGGGATGGATTATATATGATCTGGGGCAAGTAGAAATTCAATGGACAACTCTTTAGATGAGGATCTAGATGAAGTTATATGCATATGGGGAAGCCTTATGAGATAGAATAGTGCAAAGAAAGAGAGATGCAAAACTAGAACAATAAATATATTTTATTTATTTGTTCATCCTATATATGGCATACTCTTAAGAAAGATGTATGTCTGCTATATTCTAATCTTCTACCTATCCATCTCTTATCTATCTACTTTGTTATAGATATGTATATATAGATTGCATATCATGAAAGTTGAGACTCATTATGGAAGTTGAATCATTTCAATGTGATTCATCATTTATCAATGATTGAATGGTGTGCCTAGTAGTTTTGTGATGTGCTAGCAGATAACTTTGCATAGTGTGGTCATCAAGGGTGCCACCTGAATTACCATGATGACTACACTATATGATGTTTGAAGTGTAATTCTTGGGACAACATGGTGCTAAGTGATGTGAGTTAGCCTTTAAGTTTGGCCTAGAGGTGTGTTGGGCCTTATAGAAGTCATGGAAGAAACTGTAAAAAGTTTAGTAGAAGTATGGTTACCATAGAGACAAATCTTATGTAAAGTGCTCTACACCACTACTAGGGTATGTGCAACATTACTAACTAAATGTTTTTTGTGTTACCATGAGCATTTGAGAGGTTCTCTAGTGTACAATAGATAATGGATGCATTGTAATAGTTACCACAAGCCATAAGAATGCTCTTAGTGGTACAACAATAACGACTATTGATAGATCCTTTTGGATTTGATCACCCCTCCTTATAAAGCAATGGTCTAGATTGTGTTAAGTATGTGAAGTAGTTGTGGAACCTTGACTTCTAGTTGTTACTTTGTGAACTATTTGGCTTGTTATGGGAACTAACCTACTCTGATAACTTGGTTAGTACACAGGCATAAAATAGTTTATGTAAACATGGTTTCTAGAATTTGATCTATCTTTGTTGTTATAGGTCATGTGCCAATTAGAGGTGAAGTGTGGAAATCTAAGTATGCGTAGCTATATGGCATAAGCTTTTATGGAGTTGGTGTGGCAAGTGTTGAGTACGGAATCACTTTAGAGATATAGTATCTCTTACTACCCATTGATACAACTACATTGCAAGGATTTACATTGTACATAATTTATGACCATGCATGTATGGATGCCTAAGAAGTACATTGCAAACCTCCATTGGTGCTACATCACATACTATCTACTCTTGAAAAGAATGAATAACATATGAAAGTTTGCATTGGAGAGTAATGTGTATGCCTTGGGTGTTGCAAGAGCTAAGCCATTTCAATTTGGAAGGTTGCAGATGAGGCATGGTTAGAAAATTTAGTCATTTGATGGTTATTGTAGAAATAAGATTCTCCATGCTATTGTGATTGATTAGAAAGTTTAGTGGTAGTATATGCATGCAATATTTATGAATTGAATAGCCACTCTTCTTCATCTTCTAGTGCTATGGAGATTGCTTATGTACTATTGACTAGGATGTTGGGATCTATATCAAAGATTCCATCTAAGGTCTTGACATCATCATCCTATGTTCCGTCCCATGTACAAGAAAAGTATTTTTAGCATGGCACTTAGTGTTGGAGTGACTCTTGCCTCTGTGACTATCACATCATTTACCTAACTTGGATAGTTTGGACTTGTCCAAAGGCAATGTTTTTCTTTAGTGTACAGGTTATTTCCCACTTGTCTTTATGCTTGAACTCATCTTCAATGGTTGTTGCATAATAATAGGCTTCTCCTATCATCTTGACTTTAACCAGATTTAGTCTAGATTGAATCTAGATGGTCAGAAGACACTATAGTACTTGAGGACTCAATGTTCCTCTTACTCAAAAAAGCCTAGTCTTGCATAGAGAACATGAAAGGAATCAATGTAGGCTTTGACTAACAAGTCAATCCTTGCCTCAGTTGTGATCATTACACAGTGATCATCATAGATTGAACAAGGAAAATAAAAAATTAAAGAGAGATCACACCATAAAAATGGAGGACAAATAGATTAACATGGATAAACTACTTGTTAAAACTCCACCAAAATGTGAGCAAACACTCACTTATGTACTCCAAACTAAATTGATTCTCAATATATAGAATATCACAAGAGCTCTAAAACACTTTGAAACTACCGTAATATAAATTACAATGCTTTAGTATAGCTTTACAATCCTCTATTCTACAACATTCACAAATGTGAGACTAGAATTCTCACAAAAGCTCCCAAAACTTGAGTTTCAAGACTTAATCATCTCTCTGCCCTGTTAGTGTGAAAATGTTCTTTATTTATCTAGTTAGCTCTTAGCTTGTCTCTAGGTGAGTCTTATTCACACTAGTTAAGTCTCAACTTAGGACTTATAGAGGTTTTTCTCACCTCATGTGACTGAGACATGTGTACTCATCCTTGTGAGACACCTATTGCATGCAAAATTGCCACTTGCTCAAACATGTGTCACTTGAGCTAGACAAGCATTGCACCTTTGGAGGGTTACTCATTCATTGTGTTCAACTATCTCACCTCTTCATCCTTGCCTATTTAAGGAAGGCTCTTATGTACATTTTATTCATCTTTTGGTAATATTATTTTGGCTTATTATTTGCATGTAGCTTGTGGTAGTGTTCTTGCTTGTTGATCTTGGCTAATCCCAACATGGTATTAGAGCCATGCTAGAAAAATCCTTCCCTTTATAGTGAATCCCCACACCTATCCTAGTCATTATTTCCTTGTAGATCTAAATGGACATTGTCATTATGTTCAAAAGGCTTGAGATAGTCAAAATAGCCTGTCATTTTGTCAAAATTGACACAAGCAAAATTTTGCAATTTTTTTTACCCTTGCCCCTATACCGTATGGCCTATATAGTACTATACATAATTGTATAGATTTCCTATTGAAAATGTAAATTTTTTTGTAAAATTGATATTTTGTAGATCTGAGGGGTTTTTTTGCACCCCCTGTGAAATTTTAAATGTATTTTGCTCAATTTTGAGTGAATTTGGTCATGGATTTGGGGTTTAATCCTCTATCATTTTTAGTTTGTGAGGTCAAGGATTTCTAGTGGTAGGGCCTATTTTTCCTTCCACCCTCTAGCCACCTTTATTTTTGGGTCATTTAAGCCATGTTGACCACCAACATTCAAATCTGGTTCAAGTGTTTCTTGAGGGGAACTTGTCTTGACATCTACTAGTGCAAAGGGTTTTCGTTGCCACCTATGAGGTCTATCTTTCACTCCTGTCAAGGATCAAACAAGCCACAAGTCACTATTTTATTGGAGTTGCTCATGGATGTGGTTTAAAATTCCAATTCTGGGAGACGAAGCAAAGGTTGAGGTCAATCTCCTCCACCGTTGACTTCAAGACTGTTTTGTGGAAGCAACTTCAATCTTCTGCAGGGTTATTGTTTTATGGTTATTGTTACCACACTGCTTGAAAATAGGATCAAGTCACAACATCATCAAAATTTTTGTGCAGAGAGCTTTTGAACACCTTATATGATCCACTAAACATGTCACTGATCATGAACACCTGACATACACTGAAACTCAAAAAACATCAGAAACTACATTTATGACAAACAAAACAAGATCATCATATTGATAAACATCAACTGATCTCCTCCTGTAACTTCTTGGGGATAAAAGATAGAACAAGAACAACTCCCCCTCACATCATACTATTTTATGCAATAGATGAAATGACTTGTGCAAGATGCACAAGCTTCGTATTTGACTTCTCTTGACTATGTTTCTGCTTCCAAATCTTAACAGGCTCTTTCTTCCTCCAAACCTTTTCTGTCTCTTTCCATTTCCAACCCATCGAATCAGGTGATGCTTTTCTGCAACTAAATGCTTTGTGACTAGGAGAATTGCAATTATAACAAATTATTCTGTAATCATAATCAAATGATTGATAATACCTTCTTAACATATCTTGAGTATTTATATTATGCTTCCAAGCAGGATCATACCTTCTATTCATTTTGCAATTTCTTTGAATGTGACTAGCATTATTGCACTTATAACATACAAGGTTAGTATTCCTTCTGCAATCAACTGCTTTATGTCCAAAATAATTATAGGTATAACAATTACCATTAAATGAATAATTATACCTGTACATGTATGCTTGTCTTACAGAAGCAGTTCTTCTCCTTTGATTTCTTTCAAGAGCAGCATGATGAAGATCAATTTTTCTTCTAGGAGTATCTCTAGCTTTAGAAGACTCTCCTTTTTCATAACCAAGTCCAAAAGTATCCCCATGTTGTTTTTGTTTTCCCAACATCTCATTTAACCTGCTTGTGCTCTCTTCAAATTTCAGATTCTTTTCTAATTGCTTCTTAACATCCTCAAGATTTTTTCTCAAAGAAACTATTTCTCTTTCAAGTTTTTGACATTCAACTGATTTAGCTTCTAACTCTAACTTTGTTACATTAGCTATTCTCTTAGCTTCCTCAACCTCTATTTTCAAATTGGTGATTAATTTATCCGATTCACCTGCTTGATTCCTCAAATCTATAATCAAGTTTCTAGCATCTTCAAGATCTAAAACAAATTTGTCCTTGAATTCTTTCTCTTGTTTAAGCTAGTCTTTTAATCTCCTATTTTCTTTACTAAGTTGCTTGATTGTATCCAGGGCACATAGAAGCTCTCCTTCAAAATCAACTTCACAATCAACTTCATCCACAAAGAGACCTGTTTCTTCATCATTCACATTAATTTCTTCCTTTTTATCAAAATTCTCAATTACTAGATCATTCTTTGTATCAATTATCAGGGGTGACATATTCAACAAATCATTGCTAGGCTTAACTGAGGCTTGTTTTACCATCTTTTGATCAACATCTCTCTTTTCTCTATTTGAGACATTAATTCTATTCTTCTTACCCATTTTACTCCACTACCAGGACCTACCCGAGCCTATTAGACTTCAAAAAGGGAACCTAGGCTTTGATACCAATTGTAGGAGTCCAGGACAACACTGAGAGGGGGGATGAATCAGTGTTGTATTAGTTTTTAAATCTTTTACAACTTTTTGCAAACTTTCTCTTACAGAACAAATAGAGAGGAATACATTAATGATTTGTGCACAAGATTAATAATGAAGGATGTGAACAAAATTTAATAAGCAGAGCACTAATAGACACACATACAAATGAAGACACCATGAAACTTAACACATGCTTTTCACGAGTGGAAAACCCTTCTAGGTAGAAAAACCACTCCAAAACTGCCTCACTGGCTTATCAAAAATCTCACTGATTACAATGTTTAGAAGCACGAACTTCAAGGAGCACCAACCCCTAATACAGAACAAATTAAAACAAGAACTCAGAGGGTTTCTCTGTTTCAATACAAAACACTTCTTCTTTCACATGTTTCTATCAAATGGCCATTCTTCTCATCAACCCAAATCATATACAAAACTCATTTGAATTTTTCCTTCAAGAGGATATTCAAAATAATCAACCTTGTATCCTGATCCACTCAACAACACTGCATATTTTGTATGTTTCATTAATGTCTGTTTATATAGTTACATCAATGCACCTAAAAAAACCATTGTATACAAATTTAATGTCCTTTCACCTTAAAAACGCATTTTCATTATCCTCTTTTCAAAACCTTTCATCTTCTTGAAAGAAAATAATATTTGATTGCATCAAATAGAACTCCATTCTGTATTCTTTATAAAGGCATCTAAAATATCCTTCACCCCTTGTAATTTCTTTTCAAAAAGAAAGAATAACCCTTCATATTCTATGATCTACAAAAACAATTCATCTACAAGAAGAAAATCTTATGAAAATTCATATTTCTCTCTCAAACAAAATTAATATCTTCCATAATATATTTTGAATCTGCCCTTGTAATAAAAACTCTTTCAAACTAAATATTCAGTGTCCTCATTTTCATCTTCCATCAAAAAATTAATTCTCCTTATCTGCAAATATCTCTGCCAAAAAATCTCTGTACTTATGATCTTTCACCTGCAAAGAAAACAAGACATTTCTCCAAAAATCTTCTAATCTTCTCACAATTTCTTTCCACAAAAATATTATCTTTTTGTGCCAAAATATTTGTCTTATAAAATCTCCTCAAAAGAAATCTTGATGTCATCTCTTTAAATTAGAAAAAACAATTTCTAATTTAAGAAACACTTATCACAAAAAAAATATTTGATAGATTTTACCATTTAAAAAAATCATGGATATGGGCCGACCACATAGTGGTTTTAAGCAAGGTTTCTAAAAAATAGACTAAAGCCATAAAAGGCTTAGTGATCGGCATCCTCCTTTTAAGAAATAAATACTATGCTCCCCCTAAAAAGGCAATTCGATGCCTTAAATAAAATGGAGATCATCTTTTTATCAGGATTTAAAAACTTTATTTTGTTTCCTTAAAGGCATGAAATGTGCCAACTCCACATAGTTTAAAAGAATCTTTTGACTTGTTTTCCTGCTCAAACTCCTTATGAGGTAACCGGTGTGGATGGTAGCTAGGAAAGGGGTTCAGTCAACCTCACGATGCAAAGACCCTTTAACAAGTCACTTTTAAGTGACTAACCTGTGTAACAGGTCAACAACAAATTAAATCAAAAAGTGATTTCTATTGTGAAGGGCATAGACAGTTATAAAATAGGTCTTTAGAGGCAAAGAATAAGATATAGAACTAGAGCTCCCATCAGCAAGTGTTATCATTTCTACCCTGTGAACCTTCAAAGATGAACTTTGACACACATCATATCAAGAAGTATCAGACATGAAGAACATCCTGAATACTATGCATAAACTTTGAGCCTTGTGAAAACTTCAAGAGATTTAGATTATTGTTTTGAACTTTTTATCAATCAAAATCTAACACAATCATATGATGTGCTCTGCCATCTTCCATTTGTAATACAAACCTTAACTTTGCCATCTACCATGATCAAACCTTAATACCATGCACAACATCTATCCTCTGATGAAGATCCTTGATGATGATGACAACCTTAAACAAGATCATCAGAACTGCATTCAACTCAATCCAACACCAACTACACACCATGAGAACCACACCAATGAGAGTGAGACTATTGAATGTGAATGAAATAACTCCTATATTGTGAATATTCAACATTTGAAGCACAAGCATCATATATTGTTCAACTGAGATCCTCTCAACCTTTGATATCACCTGTCCATAATATGTTAGCATCAACAAATGATGTAAAAAAGCAGATCAAACAAGACTATCATAACCATGAGTCTTGTATCTGTCAGAACTACATTCAACTCTGCATTAGACCCATGTGGTCAACCTTTTTGACATCAATGACAATCAGTTACCATCAAACTTTTCTATGCGCACAGGCTTAGTTAAAGAATCAACAACATTCATCAAAGTCTCTACCTTAACTAGCTTCACCCTGTCATCTTCGACCATATCTCTAACAAAATGATATTGTACATCAATGTGCTTCATCTTGGCATGAAATGTCAGGTTCTTAGCTAGACAAATCACACTCTGACTGTTGCAATAAATTGTCACTGCACCTTGTTTTATTCCAATATTTGAACACAGTCTCTTAAGCCAAATGGCTTCTTTGCAAGCATGAGTAGCTACCATATACTCAGCTTTAGTAGTGGACAAAGAAACCACAACCTGTCACTTACTCATCCAACTAATTGCACCACCAAATAAAGTAAACACATAAGCATTGGTGGATTGTCTACTATTAATATCACCTACCCAGTCTGAATCCACATAACCATGAATATTAAGGGAAATATCATCTTTAGTCAAATTACTATGATAACACAAAGAATACTCTAAGGTATTGCACAAATATCTAAAGACTCTTTTAATTGCATCCTAATCAACTCTACCAGGATTAGACATATATCTGGAAAGAACTCCCACTGCTTGGGTAATCTCTGGTCTAATACAAACCATAGCATACATCAAACTTCCAACTGCACTCTAGTAAGGCACTCTACTTATCTCTTCCATCTCTGATGGAGATGTTGGATAATCTGAAATATATAACTTTGTTCCAACTGAAAAGGGAACACACAATGGTCTACATTCTTGCATGTTAAACTTCTATAAAATTGAATTGACTTACTTACTCTGACCAAGCCATAGCTTTTTGTTCACTCTATCTCTTCTAATTTCCATCCCAAGAATGTACCAAGGTCTTTCATTTCAAATTTAGCAGCAAGTTGAGATTTCAGTTCTGAAATCATACCTTTACCTTTACCAATAAATAACATATCATCAACATATAACACAATAAACATGAAATGATCACCATCAATTTTATAATAAACACAATGATCTGATTTAGAAAGCTCAAATCCAAAACTCAACACATATGTATCAAATTTTTGGTACCGCATGACTCCATTTTAGGCCAAACAAAGATTTATTCAATTTACAAACCAAATTACCTTTACCTTTCACCATGTAGTGCTCTGGTTGTGTCATATAAGTATCCTCCTCCAAGTCACCATGAAGGAAAGCAGTTTTCACATCCATTTCCTCAAACTCTAAATCATAAGTATCAGTAATAGAAAGAAAAAATCTAATGGATGTCATTTTTGCAATAGGATAAAATATCTCACCATAATCAACACCCTCAACTTAAGAGTAACCTTTTGCAGCCAACCTTGCTTGGTACTTCTCAATACCTCCATTTGAACCAATCTTTTTCTTGAACACCCATTTTCAACCAATAGGTTTTCATCCTTCAGGCAATGGTACAAGATCCCATGTATCATTATTTTTCAAAGATGTCATTTCTTCATCCATATAAATCTTCTAGGATTTTGTATCATTCATACCTAATGCCTCTTCTACAGATCTGGGTTCATCCATGTTAGTATTCAAAGAAAAAATACATCTCCAATCATCAAGTGAATACCTTTTAGGCAGTTTTCTATGCCTTGTCGACCTATGAATAAGTTGAGTTGGAGGTTCTTCCTCCTCTTCCAAAGATTCAGAACTAGATGAGCTCTCCTCAACTTCTTGTCTATCCATGGGCCTCAATTCAACTTTCTCAGGTGTAGAAGGAAATTGAATCACATATTCCTATTTACTTTGTTTTGGCTGCAAAGGCCTAGTTTCTCTAAAAAAAACACTTATACTATATATTACCTTCTATGCAATAGGATTCCAAAGCTTTTATCCTTTCACACCATAATTGTATCCAATGAAGATACATTTCACAGCCTTGTTCTCCAACTTTGTTCACTTCTCCTTTGACACATGTGCATATGCCTCTCAACCAAAAACTCTAAGATGTCTTAATGAAGGCTTGTGACCTGACCATGCCTCTATAGGTGTCTTATCAACAAGAGCTGATGTAGGAGACTTGTTAATCAAGTAACAAGCAGTGGCAACAGCTTCAGCCCAAAAAAATTGTTCTAGACCAGCACCCCTCAACATACTCCTAGCCTTCTCCATCAGTGTCATGTTCATTCTTTCTGTAACTCCATTCTGTTGTGGAGAATATGGAGTTGTCTTTTGTCTATAAATACCACAATATTTACAAAATCTATCAAAATCATTAGAGCATAATTCACCGGCATTATCAGTCTTAAAACATTTTATTTTCTTTCCAGTTTGCAACTCAACCATTGCTTTAAATTCTTCAAATCGACTAAAAACTTCATATTGACTTTTTTGAAAGTATACCCGTGTCCTACTATAGTCATCAATAAATGAAACATAATATGTGGATTTTTCAATTGAAGGAACACCTATAGAACCAAACACATCAGAATGAATAACATCCAATATACACCACAAGATTTATGAGAACTCGAGTAAAACTAAACACAGTTTTGTTTTCCATAAATACAATGCTCACATAAATCAAACTCAAGATTACAATCAAACAACCCTTCAACAAGGTTGTTATTTTTCAAGGTCCTTAGACCCTTTTCTCCAATGTGGCCAAGTCTATGGTGGCATTGTTGGAATTAGTCCAGACAACTAAGAGGGGGGGGTGAATCAGTTGTCCCACATTTTAATCTTTTCTACTTTTTAATCTTCTTTAATAACTTTCAATCAGATAAGCATTAAAGCATGAATCAAAAACACAAGAGCAGAAATAATTTGAACACACATAACACCAAAATTTTTAAATGGAAACCCAGTTAAGGGAAAACCACGGTGGAGGTCAGCCCACAAGATTCGTACCCTATTAAAAGTACTTAGGAAAAGAGAAGGCACATGCCTTTGGGCTCACTGCCTAGAGCTCACTACTCAAGAGAGGCTCACCGCCTATAGAATTTTGATACAGGAAGAATTAACTGATAAATAGCATCTACTTCATTCCTGGTTTAGTTCCTTTAAAAGCTCACACAACTTCTGTTATGCTCCAAATACTTCTTCTCAAGTTCTTCATGTAAACATCTCTTGTTCTTCAGCTTCTCCTCTACTCTGCTTTGCCTTTGATCCTTTCTTTGATTTTATTATTTTTGCACAAGGATGATTTTCCACAACTCATCAAGTATTTATACACTTCATCAACCTTGGAATGAACATCAAGGTTGGCACTACAAAAAACTGACTTAATTTGAATCACTAAGCTATTGGCCAAACATAACTGGGACTCAAATCTTCCTTGATTAACATGCCACGCTTCATAGAATTTCTTTTAGATCATCCGCAATATGCTTGAATCATCTGGTTAGCCAAGACTAGGAAGAACATCAGCATCATGAAGGAAATCTTCTTTGACAAGCTCAAACTTCAATACGGACCTCCACCATAGTAGTCACATGATCCAAAGACCTTCACAAGCATATTGAATTCAACAAAAACATCCGCACTCCTCCAAATCATCAGAATCACTTACATCTTCCTCTAGAACCCCAGGAACACTGTCTATCATGACTATCACATTAGAAAGATTGCTTGCGGACCTCCACACAATGAACCACTTGAATGGATGATACACACTAACTTCCCAAACATGCCTCTAGATCCACAAATCATCATTTGACATATCTGGAACAATCTGGACCTCTTTCCTGTCATTCTATCTCTTTTGAACACTGCAAAACTGGTTCACTCAGATGACCATAGCTTCTTCAAATCTTCATGCGAACCCTTCAAAAATTAACTGGAGCTTCTTCAAAAAATCCACTACTAAACCATATGGTCCACATACATTGATCCTCATTAATTTTCTCAATATCCTCAACAATCTAGTCTTCTAAATAGGCAACAAAATAGGATACAGTTGACACAAATGGCAACAAGGATATGTTGACATCAATGACAACACCGCTTAGGCACATATTTGCAACAATCTAACCCTTTGTCATTGATGGCAACATATGATGTGAAAAAATGATTTGGCCATCAAGACAAGACCTTCTCTCTCTTTCTCTTATCATTTTTGCAATTACTTTCTTCATTGCTCCCCCTTTCATCAGCAACTAGTTTTTCACGTGAACTTCTCTCCCCCTTTGACATCAATGGCAAAGGGCACATATTTGCAATCTTTTCTCCCTTTTATGTTTCAGACTGATCCTAAAAATTTCGTATTGACTACTCCCCTGAGTAGTATCTCCTTAACATCAATCTGGATCACAAGATATGACTGTGAATTCCACCGGACTGATGCACCTTAGTGCATCTTAGTTCTAATCAGGAGGGGTAATAACCCCTAACTTCTCTCTAAGATACTCAAAAGAATCCTTGGGAAGAGGCTTAGTGACAATATCCACAATTTGATCCTTTGAAGACACAAACTCCAACTTGACTTCATTCTCATTTACCTTCTCTGTCAAGAAATGAAACTTGATGGATATATGCTTTGTCTTAGAATGCAACACTAGATTCTTTGAGATATTTATTGCACTTGAATTATCACAGAAGATTGTGACAGGCTCCTCAAACACAATTCTGATGTCCTTCAACATTTTCTTCATCCATAGAACTTGAGTACAATTTTTTGTTGCTTCTATATACTCTGCCTCTGCTGTAGATAGGGAAATTGCCTCCTACTTTTTGCTCAACCAAGAAACCAATCTACTTCCCAAGAAGAATGCATCACCACAAGTGTTTTTTCTATCATCCACATCTCCTGCCCAATCAACATTTGTATATGCATGAAGAGTGAATTCATTATCTTTTGGATCCCATAATCCATAATCAATTGTCCCTCTGATATATCTAAAAATTCTCTTGATTGCTACAACATGGGAATCTTTAGGATCAACTTGGAATCTAGCGACAAGACCAACTACATTCATGATATCAGTTCTGGTCTGAGTCAGATAGAGCAGTCCTCTAATCATTGACCTATACCTTTTCTGATTTGCCTTAGGGGAGTCATCATCTTTACTCAACTTACATCCAGTTACCATAGGTGTACCTACTAGCTTTGAATCTTCCATTCCAAACTTTTTCAACAATTCTTTCACATACTTAGACTGAGATATAAAGATACCTTTATCTGACTGATTGATTTGCAGACCTAAGAACAAGTTCATTTTACCAAACATGGACATCTCAAATTCAATTTACATCTGATTAGCAAATGTTTTGCACATACTCTCATTTCCACCAAAAGTGATATCATCAACAAATACCTCAATAATCAGAATATTCTCGTGATCAATCTTGAAGTAGAGATTACTATCAGCAGTGCCTTTATTGTAACCTAGCTTTAGCAAATACTTATCTAATCTTGCATACGAGGCTCTTGGGGCTTGTTTGAGTCCATACAATGCTTTCCTTAATCTGCAGACCATGTCTCCCTGATCAGACAACTGAAATCCTTTCAGTTTCTCAATGTAAACTTCTTCTTCTAACTCTCCATTTAGAAATGCTAACTTGGCATCCATCTGATAGACTTTGAAATCTTTATAAGTAGCAAAAGCAAGAAACAATCTGACCGCCTCTATTCTTGCCACCAGAGAAAAAGTTTCTTCAAAATTAATTCCTTCCACTGGAGAATATCCTTTGCATACCAACCTTTCTTTAATTTCTTACAACTTCACCATCTTCATTTAGCTTGTTCCGGAAGACCCATTTAGTTCCAATCACATTTTTATCCTCAAGTCTAGAAACAAGATCACAAGTGTTATTCTTTTCAATTTGCATTAATTCTTCTTCCATTTCCTTTACCCAATTTTCATCTTTGCAGGCTTCACTTACTGTTTCTGGTTCAATCTTTGAGATCAGACAAATCTCTTCTTGATCTTCAACAATTCTTCTTCTAGTTCGAACACCTTTATTTCTATCTCCTATGATTTGATCTTCAGGATGATTCATCCTTACATACCTGGGACTTTTGGGAATTGCTTGAGCTTCTATTTCTTGATCTTGTTCCTCAACTTCTGCACTATCCTCTTGAATTATTAGATTTTCTAGATCAATCTGGATCTGAATCTGAGTTTGCACTTGCCTTTCTTGACTTGGATTTTCATCTTGATCATTTGAATCATATCCGTAAGACCTGGAATTTCCTTCTTTGCTCTCATCAACTCTGACATTAGTACTTTCAACAATCTTTTTCAACCTATTGTTAAAGCACCAGTATGCTCTTCTTTGAGTACAGTAACCCAAAAAAATTCCTTCATCACTTCATGCTTCAAACTTGCCTAGATCCTCATCTCTTTTGATATAGCATTTGCTACCAAAAACTCTGAAGTATGTTACAGTAGGAGGATGACCAAACCATAGTTCATAAGGTGTCTTACTAGAATTGCCTTTGATCTGCACCCGGTTAAGAGTGTAGACAACAGTACTTACAACTTCTCTCCAATAAACTCGAGGAACATTTTCTTCCAACATCATGGTCCTGGCAGCTTCTTGAATGGTCCGATTCTTTCTTTCCACAACTCCATTTTGCTGAGGAGTCCTAGGATTTGATAACTATCTTTTTATTCCATTCTTTGCACATTATGAATCAAACTCACTGGAGATAAATTCTCCACCTCTTCCCAATCTCGTTTTCCACCATACGCTTGAATACCTTGAATTTATCAAGAGTTTCTAATTTTTCTTTTAAGAAGGTTACCCACATCATCCAAGAGTAATCAGCAATCAGCAACATTAAATATATATCTCCTTGCACACTCATAATTCTAGCAGGACCACATAGTTCAGTATGCACAAGTTCCAACCGTTCACTAGAAAATTGTTCTTTAATTTTGAATGAAATTTTGTTCTGTTTGCCTAATTGACAATCTCTACACATGTTATCAGGTTTTACAAGTTTTGGAAGATCTCTTATAGCTTGAGTAGAACTTTTCTTGACAATGTTATCAAAATTTACATGACACATCCTCCTATGCCATAACCAACTTTGATCTGATTGAGCAATCAAACAACTTTTGCCAGAACTACTTAAATGAAAGATGTTACCTCTACTTTGAGTACCGGATACAATTTTAGTTCTGGAGCTTTCCAAGATTCTACATTTTCTATCCTTGAATCAGAGATCATAACCCTTGTCAACCAACTGTCCAACACTGAGAAGATTATACTTCAGTCCTTCCACATACAGGGCATCATTGGTGTTATTCTTACCATCAAAAGAGATGGATCCTCTGCCACAGATTCTACTAGCTGAGTTGTCTCGAAATTTTACAAACCCACCTTCATATTTTTCAAAGCTTACAAACTTACTTTTATCACCAGTCATATGATGAGAATATGCACCATCGATCACCCATTCATCCTTTTCAACACCCTGAGCAACCAAGGCACTTTCCATATTTGCACATCTAGCAGATTCAGTAGACATTGGATCTTCTACCTTGATAGCAATGAACACCCAATCACCTTCAGTGAAACCTCCATGATCAGATTCATCATCTGCCACTCCTTCTCTTGCTTCTTGGACATAATAACATTTTTTCTGACCTTTATATCTATTAGGGTTTGGTTTTGAAAACCTCTCTGGACATCTTGAGGCAAAATGACCAATCTTATTACAAGCAAAACATTTGAGTGGCAACTTTCCTTCATACTTACTGGATCCTCTTGGTATTCTTTTGGCAATAAGAGATTCAAGATCTGTAGTCTCAATTTCATCATCTTCAAGCTCCTTCCCTATGTTCACAAATCTATTTGATCTTCCTGAAGAACTTTCACCTGGATCATATCTTTGTTTTCCATACACACTGGCCTTAAATGTAGATTCAGACTTAGGGAGAGAATGACCAAACTCACTCATTTTAAATGCTGAAAGCTTACTAGCTAACTGATCCCTTGTGACAGTTGTTACTGTCCTGATTTCTTCAAGGGATGCAGCTTTATGCTTGTATGCTATAGGTAAGGATCTGAGCACTTTGGCAACAATCTCTAATTCTTCCAATACTCCACCTGCATTTCTGATACTAGTCACAAGTTCATTTACTTTTTGCATGTAGGAAGTAATGTTTTCATCTTCACTCATTACCAATCTTTCATATTTACCCTTCAAGCTTTGTAGCTTGGCACATTTAACATATTTGTCACCTTCATACATATTTTCCAACTTATTCTAGATTTTGTGAGCAGTTTTCAAATCCAAGATATTTGCCAATTCAGTATCAGTCGGGGCACTCAACAATGCTTCTTTGGCTCAAATATTGTGTTCAGCATCTTTGAGTTCGTCTATAGTTAAAGCTCCATTCTTCAGAATCCTATACTCATTCTTGGTTATCAACCAAAATACATCACCCATACATTCTAGATGACATTGCATGTGTACTTTCTAGAGGGAGTAATTGATTCCATCAAATTTCAGACTTTCCTTCTTATAAGATGACATCTTAGATCTCCTCAAGGGGTCAAGCTTCTTTTAGAGGAACTTGGCTCTGACACCAATTGTCAGAATTAGTCTGAACAACTGAGAGGGGGGTGAATCAGTTGTCCCACAATTTAATCTTTTCTATTTTTAAATCTTCTTTAACAACTTTCAATCACATAAGCATTAAAGCATGCATCAAAAACACAAGAGAAGAAATAAATTGAACACACATAACACCAGAATTTTTACATGGAAAACCAGTTAAGGGAAAACCATGGTGGGGGTTAGCCCACAAGATTCGTACCCTGTTAAAAGTACTTAGGAAAGAGAAGGCACATGCACTTGGGCTCACTACCCAGAGCTCACTACTCAAGAGAGGGTCACTGCCTATAGAATTTTGATACAAGAAGAATTAACTAATAAATAGCATCTACTTCATGCCTGGTTCAATTCCTTTGAAAGCTCACACAACTTCTTCTCTACTCCAAATACTTCCTCTCAAGTTCTTCATTGAAACATCTCTGGTTCTTCAGCTTCTCCTCTACTTTGCTCTGCCTTTGCTCCTTTCTTTGATTTTATTATTTTCACACAAAGATGATTTTCCACAACTCATCAACAAGTATTTATACGCTTCATCAACCTTGGAATGAACATCAAGGTTGGTGCTACAAACAACTGACTTAATGTGAATCACTAAGCTATCAACCAAACATAACTGGGACTCAAATCTTCCTTGATCAACATGACACACTTCATAGAATTGCTTTAACATCATCCGCAACATGCTTGAATCATCTGGTCAGCCAAGACTGGGAAGAACAACAACATCAAGAAGGAAATCTTCTTTGACAAGCTCAAACTTCAATGTGGACCTCCACCATAGAAGTCACATGATCTAGAGACCTCCGCAAGCATATTGAATTAAACAAAAACATCTGCACTCCTCCAAATCATTAGAATCACTTGCATCTTCCTCTGGAACCTTAAGAACACTATTTGCCATGACTGTCACATTAGAAAGATTACTTGCGGACCTCCAAACCATGAACCACTTGAATGGATGATACACACTGACTTCCCAAACATGCCTCTAGATCTGTAGATCATCAATTGACATGTCCAGAACAATCCAGACCTCTTTCCTATCATTCTGTCTCTTCTGAACACTGCAAAACTAGTTTTACTTAGATGGCCATAGCTTCTTCAAATCTTCATGCGAACCCTTCAAAACATAACTGGAGCTTCTTCAGACAATCCACTACTTAGCCATATGGTATGCATACATTGATCCCCATTAATTTTCTCAATATCCTCAACAATCCAGTCTTCTAAATAGGCAGCAAAATATGATACAGTTGACATCAATGACAACACCGCTTAGGCACATATTTGCAACAATATCCCCCTTTGTCATTGATGGCAACATATGATGTGAAAAATTGATTTGACCCTCAAGACAACACCTTCTCCCTCTTTCTCTTATCATTTCTGCAATTACTTTCTTCACTGCTCCCCCTTTCATCAGCAACTAGTTTTTCACATGAACTTCTCTCCCCCTTTGACATCAATGGCAAAGGGCACATATTTGCAATCTTTTCTCCCTTTATGTTTCAGACTAATCCCAAATATTCTGTACTGACTACTCCCCCTAAGTAGTATCTCCTTAACATCAATCTGGATCACAAGATATGACTGTGAATTCCACCAGATTGATGCACCTTAGTGCATCTTAGTTCTGATCAGGAGGGGTAATAACCTCTAACTTCTCTCTGAGATACTCAAAAGTATCCTTGGGAAGAGGCTTAGTGACAATATCCGCAATCTGATCCTTTGAAGACACAAACTCCAACTTGACTTCATTCTCATTTACCTTCTCTGTCAAGAAATGAAACTTGATGGATATATGCTTTGTCTTAGAATGCAACACCAGATTATTTGAGATACTTATTGCACTTGAATTATCACAGAAGATTGTAACAGGCTCCTCAAACACAATTTTGATGTCCTTCAACATTTTCTTCATCCAAAGAACTTGAGTACATTTTTTTGTTGCTTCTCTATACTCTGCCTCTGCTGTAGATAGGGAAATTGCCTCCTACTTTTTGCTCAACCAAAAAACCAATCTACTTCCCAAGAAGAATGCATCACTAGTAGTGTTTTTTCTATCATCCACATCTCCTACCCAATCAGCATCTGTATATGCATGGAGAGTGAATTCATTATCTTTTGGATACCATAATCCATAATCAAATGTCCCTTTGAGATATCTGAAAATTCTCTTGATTGCTACAACATGGGATTCTTTAGGATCAGCTTCGAATCTAGTGACAAGACCAACTACATTCATGATATCAAGTCTGGTCTAAGTCAGATAGAGCAGTCCTCTAATCATTGATCTATACCTTTTCTGATTTGCCTTAGGGGACTCATCATCTTTACTCAACTTACATCTGGTTACCATAGGTGTACCTACTAGCTTTGAATCTTCCATTCCAAACTTCTTCAACAATTCTTTCACATACTTAGACTAAGATATAAAGATACCTTTATCTGACTAATTAATTTAAGACCTAAGAACAAGTTCATTTTACCAAACATGGACATCTCAAATTTACTTTGTATCTAATCAGTAAATGTTTTGCACATACTCTCATTTCCACCAAAAATGATATCATCAACAAATACCTTAACAATCAGAATATTCTCATGATCAATCTTGAAGTAGAGATTACTGTCAGTAATGCCTTTGTTGTAACCTAGCTTTAGCAAATACTTATCTAATCTTGCATACCAGGCTCTTGGGGCTTGTTTGAGTCCATACAATACTTTCCTTAATCTGCAGACCATGTCTCCCTGATCAGACAACTGAAATCCTTTCAGTTGCTCAATGTAAACTTCTTCTTCTAACTCTCCATTTAGAAATGCTAACTTGGCATCCATCTGATAGACTTTGAAATCTTTATAAGTAGCAAAAGCAAGAAACAATCTGACCGCCTCTATTCTTGCCACCAGAGAAAAAGTTTCTTCAAAATTAATTCCTTCCACTGGAGAATATCCTTTGCATACCAACCTTTCTTTAATTTCTTACAACTTCACCATCTTCATTTAGCTTGTTCCGGAAGACCCATTTAGTTCCAATCACATTTTTATCCTCAGGTCTAGAAACAAGATCACAAGTGTGATTCTTTTCAATTTGCATTAATTCTTCTTCCATTTCCTTTACCCAATTTTCATCTTTGCAGGCTTCACTTACTGTTTCTGGTTCAATCTTTGAGATCAGACAAATCTCTTCTTGATCTTCAACAATTCTTCTTCTAGTTCGAACACCTTTATTTCTATCTCCTATGATTTGATCTTCAGGATGATTCATCCTTACATACCTGGGACTTTTGGGAATTGCTTGAGCTTCTATTTCTTGATCTTGTTCCTCAACTTCTGCACTATCCTCTTGAATTATTAGATTTTCTAGATCAATCTGGATCTGAATCTGAGTTTGCACTTGCCTTTCTTGACTTGGATTTTCATCTTGATCATCTGAATCATATCCGTAAGACCTGGAATGTCCTTCTTTGCTCTCATCAACTCTGACATTAGTACTTTCAACAATCTTTTTCAACCTATTGTTAAAGCACCAGTATGCTCTTCTTTGAGTACAGTAACCCAAAAAAATTCCTTCATCACTTCTTGCTTCAAACTTGCCGAGATCCTCATCTCTTTTGATATAGCATTTGCTACCAAAACCTCTGAAGTATCTTATAGTAGGAGGATGACCAAACCATAGTTCATAAGGTGTCTTACCAGAATTGCCTTTGATCTGCACCCAGTTAAGAGTGTAGACAACACTACTTATAGCTTGTCTCCAATAGACTTGAGGAACATTTGCTTCCAACATCATGGTCCTAGCAGCTTCTTGAATGGTCTGGTTCTTTCTTTCCACAACTCTATTTTGCTAAGGAGTCCTAGGAGTAGATAACTATCTTTTTATTCCATGCTTTGCATAGAATGAATCAAACTCACCAGAGATAAATTATCCACCTATCCCCAATCTTGTTTTCCACCATACACTTGAATACCTTGAATTTATCAAGAGCTTCTGATTTTTCTTTTAAGAAGGTTACCCACATCATCCAGGAGTAATCATCAATCAGCAACATAAAATATCTGTCTCCTTGCACACTGCTAATTCTAGCAGGACCACATACATCAGTATGCACAAGTTCCAACCATTCACTTGAAAATTGTTCTTTACTTTTGAATGAAATTTTGTTCTATTTTCCCAATTGACAATCTCTACACATGTTATTAGGTTTTACAAGTTTTGGAAGATCTCTTACAGATTGGGTAGAACTTATCTTGACAATGTTATCAAAATTTACATAACACATACTCCTATGCCATAACCAACTTTGATCTAACTGAGCAATCAAACAACTTTTTCTAGAACTACTTAAATGAAAGATGTTACCTCTAGTTTGAGTACCAGATGCAATTTTAGTTCTGGAGCTTTCCAATATTTTACATTTTCTATCCTTGAATCGGAGATCATAACCCTTGTCAACCAACTGTCCAACACTGAGAAGATTATGCTTCAGTCCTTCCACATACAGGACATCATTGGTGTTATTCTTACCATCAAAAGAGATGGATCCTCTGCCATAGATTCTACCAGCTGAGTTATCTCCAAATTTTACAAACCCACCTTCATATCTTTCAAAGCTTACAAACTTACTTTTATCACTAGTCATAGATGAGGACATCCACTATCGATCACCCATTCATCCTTTTCAACAACCTGAGTAGCCGAGGCACTTTCCATATTTGCACATCTAGCAGATTCAGTAGAACCAGATCTTCTTCCTTCATAGCAATGAACACCCAATCACCTTCAGTAAAACCTCCATGATCAGATTCATCATCTGTCACTCCTTCTTTAGCTCCTTGGACATAATAACATTTTTTCTGACCTTTATATATATTAGGGTTTGGTTTTGAAAACCTCTCCGGACATCTTGAGGAAAAATGACCAATCTTATTACAAGCAAAACATTTGAGTGACAACTTTCCTTCATACTTACTGGATCCTCTTGGCATTCTTTTGGCAATAAGAGCTTCAAGATCTACAGTCTCAATTTCATCATCTTCAAGATCCTTACCTGTCTTCACAAATCCATTTGATCTTCCTAAAGAACTTTCACCTAGATCATATCTTTGTTTTCCATACACACTGGCCCTAAATATAGATTCAGACTTAGGGAGAGCATGACCAAACGCACTCATTTCAAATGTTGAAAGCTTACCAGCTAACTGATCCCTTGTGACAGTTGTTACTGTCCTGATTTCTTTAATGTCTACAGCTTTATGCTTGTATACTGTAGGTAAGGATCTGAGCACTTTGGAAACAATCTTTGATTCTTCCAATACTCCTCCTGCATTTCTGATACTAGTCACAAGTTCATTTACTTTTTGCATGTAGGAAGTAATGTTTTCATCTTCACTCATTACCAATCTTTCATATTTACCCTTCAAGCTTTGTAGCTTGGCACATTTAACATATTTGTTACCTTTATACAGATTTTCCAACTTATTCTAGATTTCATGAGAAGTTTTCAAATCCAAGACATTTGTCAATTTAGTATCAGTCGGGGCACTCCACAATGCTTCTTTGGCTCAAATATTGTGTTCAGCATCTCTAAGTTTGTCTATAGTTAAAGCTCCATTCTTCAGAATCTTATACTCATTTTTGGTTATCAACCAAAAGACATCACCCATACATTCCAGATGACACTACATGCGTACTTTCTAGAGGGAGTAATTCATTCCATCAAATCTTAGACTTTCCTTCTTGTAAGATGACATCTTGGATCTCCTCAAGGGGTCAAGCATCTTTTAGAGGAACTTGGCTCTAATACCAATTGTTGGAATTAGTCCAGACAACTGAGAGGGGGGGTGAATTAGTTGTCCCACAATTTAATCTTTTCTATTTTTTAATCTTCTTTAACAACTTTCAATCACATAAGCATTAAAGCATGAATCAAAAACACAAGAGAAGAAATAAATTGAACACACATAACACCAGAATTTTTATGTGGAAACCCGGTTAAGGGAAAACCATGGTGGGGGTTAGCCCACAAGATTTGTACCCTATTAAAATTACTTAGGAAAAGAGAAGGCACATGCCTTTGGGCTCACTGCTCAAGAGATGCTCACTGCCTATAGAATTTTGATACAGGAAGAATTAACTAATAAATAGCATCTACTTCATGCCTGGTTCAGTTCCTTTGAAAGCTCACACAACTTCTGCTCTGCTCCAAATACTTCTTCTCAAGTTCTTCATTGAAACATCTCTTGTTCTTCATCTTCTCCTCTACTTTGCTCTACCTTTGAGCCTTTCTTTGATTTTATTATTTTTACACAAAGATGATTTTCCACAACTCATCAACAAGTATTTATACGCTTCATCAACCTTGGAATGAACATCAAGGTCAGCACTACAAACACCTGACTTAATGTGTATCACTAAGCTATCGGCCAAACATAGCTGGGACTCAAATCTTCCTTGATCAACACACCACGCTTCATAGAATTGCTTTTAGATCATCTACAACATGCTTGAATCATCTGGTCAGCCAAGACTAGGAAGAACAACAACATCAAGAAGGAAATCTTCTTTGACAAGCTCAAACTTCAATGCAGACCTCCACCATAGAAGTCACATGATTCAGAGACCTCCACAAGCATATTGAATTCAACAAAAACATCCGTACTCCTCCAAATCATCAAAATCACTTGCATCTTCCTCTAGAACCTCAAGAACACTGTCTGCCATGACTATCACATTAGAAAGATTGCTTGTGGACCTCCAAACCATGAACCACTTGAATGGATGATACACACTGAATTCCCAAACATGCCTCTAGATCCGTAGATTATCATTTGACATATCTGGAATAATCCGGACCTCTTTCCTATCATTCTGTCTCTTCTGAACACTGTAAAACTGGTTCTACTCAGATGGCCATAGCTTCTTCAAATCTTCATGCGAACCCTTCAAAACTTAACTGGAGCTTCTTCAAACAATCCACTACTCAGTCATATGGTCTGCATACATTGATCCTGATTAATTTTCTCAATATCCTCAACAATCCAGTCTTCTAAATAGGTAGCAAAATAAGATACAGTTGACACAAATGGCAACAAGGATATGTTGACATCAATGAGAACATTGCTTAGGCACATATTTGCAATAGCCATAACATAGTTTTCTCTGTAGGTAACTTTGATTCAAAAGAAAGAGTTGTTGAAATGCACAAGACAATTGTGAGGGGGGGTGAATCAGTTGTCACAAAACTTAAACAATTTCTGCATCTTAAAGCATCATCCACTTATTTTCTGTTATTATGATTAGAACATGAAAACATAGAATTGGTAATTCTAACACAACTGGAAGATTATAAACAATAGACACCAGATTTTTACGTGTTAAACCCTATAAAGGGAAAAACCATGGTGGGGGTTAACCCACAAGATTATTGTGTAAATTACAATACCAAAAATTAGAGTCTCACTGCCATTAGGCCTCACTGCCTAGAGCTCACTGCTCAAAGAGGCTCACTGCCAAGGGTTTGAATTGAGATGATAGCATCTACACCATGCCAAAGTTTAGTTCCATTAAAGCACAAAACAATTTATCTACTCTATTCTGCCTTCTCACTCTTTCACTTCTCTTTGCATTCTTACACAAGGACATGTTTTCCATGACTCAATTACAAATGTATATATCATTCATCAACTTTGGAATGTTCATCAAAGTTGGAATTACAACCACATTACATTTATCAAGCATTGGGCCACTCTCCAAGGATGATATTACAAACATATAAAATAGGTCTTGACCTAATACAAAATTATGCTAAGGAGAAGACACAAAATTATAAGCGGATCACATCGTGCCTTAGCAAGGACCCAAATACAATCTTCTACACTGCTACATGCTTCTACAATCTTCTATGAATCTCTACAATTAGTGGAATCATCCAAGTTGGCTAAGACTGGAGCTCACACTATGTTATCTGGGAACAATCTTCAATTCCAGTATGAAATACTCCTCATAGACCAATGTAAAGGTAGGAACATGATCAGGAGACATCCACAAGCACATTGTAGTCACTAGGAACATCCACACAACATCTAACCAATTGTACAATAAGATTTCTCCATCTGGAGCATAAGAACTCAGCTGTCATCAATTGTCATTAAAGAAAGATCGCTTGCTGACTGCCAAATCATGAACCATTGTAATTGTAGGTGCATATCATCATCCCAAACATCACTCTAGAACTATAGACTGAAATACATAACTACGGAGGAATGCCCAACAAAATACTTTCTCCCAGACACCAGTGAATGAACAGAAAAAGCAGGTTTTACTCTAGTGAACATAACTTCCTCGATTCTTCATACCAAAGGCTCAAGCTTAGAATGTAGCATCTTTAGACATGCCTCTAAATATCTTCCAATCCACAGACCAAGATATTCAATCAACAAGAAATACAGAGCAATCTTCTGCACTATTCTTTTATCATCAACACACTGTCTTCACTACAATTTACTGCAACTCACTATTTTTTCCAGAGGGGCAAATTTTCTCAATATCCTCAACATATAAAGCTTCTAAACAAATAACAAAATAGGATACAGTTGACACCAATGACAACAAAGATATGTTGACATCAATGAAAACACCAATTTGACACATAATTGCAACAATCCCCTCTTTGTCATTGATGGCAACATATGATGTAAAAAATTGTAAGTCATCAAGACAAGATTCTCCCCCTATCTCTTTACACATATGCATTCCTTATTTTCTAAGTTTTTCACATGATTTCTCTCCCCCTTTGACATCAATGACAAAGGGCATATACTTGCACTCTACTACTCTGGTCCAACTCTCCTCTGAACTCTCTGACTACCCCCCTGAGAAGTAGCCCTTAAAGCATCAATCTGGATCTGGAGGTGGGACTGTAAGCACCACTAGACTGATGCACTCTTGTGCATCTTATTTTAGAGTAGGAGGGGTGATAACCCCTAAGTTTTCTCTGAGATACTCAAAAGTATCCTTAGGCAGAGGCTTGGTGAAAATGTCTGCAATCTGATCTTTTGTAGATACATACTCCAGCTTGACTTCATTCTCTATCACTTTTTCTCTTAGAAAGTGATATCTTATGGATATATGCTTTGTCCTTGAATGCATTACTGGATTCTTTGATATGTTTATGGCACTTGTATTGTCACAAAATATTGCAGTTGGATCTTCATACACAACTCTGATGTCCTTCAATGTCTGCTTCATCCATAACACTTGAGTACAACTACATAGTAGACAAAGATATTGAGTCTTGTTTCTTGCTTAGCCAGGATACCAACCTTTTTCCCAAGAAGAATGCACCTTCACTTGTACTTTTCCTTTCATCCACATCTCTGGCCCAATCTGTTGATAACTGAGAGGGGGGGTGAATTAGTTATCCTAATAATTCAACTTTCTGTGCTTTCTTAACAGTTAATGAACATTAGATCAAATAAGAAAGCATAATCATGAAATGGAGATAACACCAATACACATGACACAATGATTTTGACATGGAAACCCTATTAAGGGAAAAACCACGGGGTGATTAACCCAAGATATTATTCTCTATTAGAAGAATAGAAGATACAAAATGGCACTTACTAATTAGGGCTTACTGCCTGAGCACACTGCTCATAAGAGGCTCACTACCTACAAAAAGACTTACTGTCTATAAGAAGAAAACTTGAACTGATGAGAAGCATCCACCCATGCTGAAGTTCAGTTCTGGTTAAGCTCAATAGACTGATCTGCTGCATTTCATTCTTACTCTCCTTAAGTGCTGCAGTCCTATTACATTCTGAACCTATTTTTTTGCTTGTTATTCTTCTGCTTTTATTCGCACTTCAAAAATATAATTCACACACATTTCACATCTAAATCCATCTTATATATATATATATGCATAAGTGATTTCAAAACTTTTCTAGTCAGCATCCGAAATAGTCAATATTATCTCAAACTCTGGTCTATTGGCTGAAACCTTGCATATCAAGTAATGTGGATCAATATTATGCTTGTATAAGTCTACAATTATGTCAGCCAATCATGAATGATACCTCAAGAAACTTAGTCATTAGCAATATCTCTTCCGCATTTGGGTCTGACACTCTGCCGGTATAGTTCTTCCTCTGTCTACTCTGTCAAATAGGAGCCCAAAACTCAAGTGCTCATATCTCTTCACCCTTCCATCACTGAAGACTAGATCCTTGGAATCTATTAGTCAAGGTACTCCTCTTGACTTCCCCAAATCTGCACTGTACTGAAATACTTCCTCTGAGAGATCCAGACCTGACTGTCGGACCTTGCTGACTGCTCTGTTCTTGCTTACTAGATCATAACACTCTTTCAATCTGACTTCTGGTAGAGACTCATCATGTCTTGTGGATGTGTGAGATAACCTTTGTTGCCATCAATGACAACATTTATGAATCCATATAGTGTCTCTTGCCAACACAATCTGCATCAGTGTATGCATTGAGAGTGAAATCATTTTCCTTTGGATACCACAAACCATAATCCATTGTGCCTTTTAAATATCTCAGTATTCTCTTGTTTGCCATCACATGTGACTCTTTAGGTTCTGCTTGAAATCTTGCCACAAGACAAACTGCATGCATTATTTCAAGTTTGGTTTGGGTCAAATAAAGTAATCCTTCAATCATAGATCTATACCTTTTTTGATCTTCCATAGATGAGTCATCATTTTTTCTCAACTTACAACTAGTTGCCATGGGAGTGCTTACCGGTTTAGAGTCTTCCATCCCAAACTTCTTTAACAACTCTTTCACATACTTAGAGTAAGAAATGAAGATACCTTTATCTGATTGATTAATTTGTAGACCTAAAAAGAAATTCATCTCACCAAACATGGACATTTCAAATTCATTTTGCATTTCCTTAGCAAAAACCATGCACATACCTTCATTGCCTTCAAAGATAATGTCATCAACAAAGACTACAACAATTAGGATTTGTTCATCATTGATCTTGAAATAGAGATTGATGTCAGTAGTTCCCTTACTGAACCCTAACTATATCAGATATTTATCCAATCTTGCATACCAGGCCCTGGGAGCTTGTTTTAGTCCATATAGTGCTTTCTTCAATCTACACACTATGTCACCCTAATCTAATGACTGGAATCCTTTCAGTTATTCAATATAGACTTCTTCTTCTAATTCTCCATTCAAGAATGCAGACTTCACATCCATTTGATATACCTTGAAATCTTTGTAGGATGCAAATCTAAAAACATTCTTATTGCTTCAATCCTTTCCACTGGTGTAAATGTTTCATCAAAATCTATTCCTTCAACTTGAGAGTATCCTTTGCATACCAACCTTGCTTTGTTTCTTACCACTTCACCATTCTCATTCATCTTGTTCCTGAAGACCCATTTGGTGCCAATTACATTTTTATTTGCTGGTCGGGGAACAAGATCCCAAGTCTGATTCTTCTCTATCTACATCAATTCTTCTTTCATATCCTTTACCCAATTTTCATCATTGCAGGCTTCATTCACAGTCTTAGGTTCAATCTTGGAGATGAGATAGAGATTCACTTGTTCTTATATAGCTCTTCTTCTGGTCAGAATTCCTTTGCTCTTATCTCCTATGATTCGATCTTCGGAATGATTAAGTTTTACATACCTTGGTGTCTTGGTGACAACTTTTGGAGCTTGTTCCTCTTCATCTGAATTGTCTTCATGTTGCACCACTTCTTTTCCTGTTGAAATATCTAGTTCATCTGATTCATATCCACTTGATCCTAAACACCTTTCCTTGCTTTCATCAACTTTGACATTTGCACTCTTAATGATCTTCTTCAACCTCTTATTATAGCACCGGTAGGCCTTGCTCTTGGTGGAGTAACCAAGGAAGATTCCTTCATCACATCTAGCATCAAACTTGCCTAGATCTTCTTCTTTTTTGATATAACATTTGCTACCAAAAACTTTGAAGTATTTTACTGTAGGAAATTTTCCATACCACAACTCATAGGGGGTTTTGGTGCTTTTACCTTTGATTTGAGCTCTGTTTAGAATGTAGACAACTGTGTGAATAGCCTCTCTCCAATATACTTCTGGTAGGTCAGCCTCCTTCATCATGGTTCTAGTAACCTCTTGAACTGTTTTGTTCTTCCTTTCAACAACTCCATTTTGTTGTTGAGTCCTAGGTGCTGATAACTATCTTTTTATCCCTTGCTCATCACAGAAAAAGTTGAATTCATTTGATGTAAACTCTCCTCCTTTATCAGATCTCAAACATTTGATCTTCAAATCCTTCTCATTCTCAACCATTGCCTTGAATGCCTTGAACTTATCTAGGGCTTCTTCCTTTTCTCTCAAAAAGGTAACCCAAGTCATTCTAGAATAATCATCAATAAGCAACATAAATTACCTATCTCCTTGAAAACTTCTTACTCTAGTAGGTCCACACAAATCCGTATGTACTAGCTCTAGCAATCCTTCAACAGATTGATCTTTTCTCTTGAAACTTATTCTTGTTTGTTTCCCAAATTGGTATTCCTTGCAAATAGGATTAGCAGGCTTTACTAGTTTTGGCAAATCTCTGACAGCCTGTGCAGAACTTATCTTCACAATGTTGTCAAGATTGATGTGACATAACCTTCTATGCCAAAGCCAACTTTCATCAGTCTGAGCCAACAATCCATAGTTATCATTTCCTTTTAGGTGATAGATATTACCTCTAGTCTTTTTACCAGTTGCAATCACTGTTCCAGAGCTTTCCATGATCTTGCATCCATTGTCCTTGAATCTCAAATCACAACCTTTGTCACACATCTGACCAACACTCAAAAGATTGTGTTTTAATCCTTTCACATACAAGACATATTCAGTATTATGCTTGCCATCAAAATAAATGGATCCTTTTCTACAAATCTTACTAGATGTATCATCTCCAAACCTAACCAGTCCTCCATCATATCTTTCCAAACTTACAAACTTACTTTTGTCACCAATCATGTGATGAGAGCGTCCACTATTAATAACCCATTCATCTTTATCTTCAACAACCTGAGCAACCAAGGCACTTTCCATTGGTTTTTCTTCCTTCACACAGCTAGTAGGATTAGTAGACACATGTTCTTCCTTAATAGCAATAAACAAGCATTCATTACCAGAAGTACTAGCATTATCTGGTTCACCATCTGATACTCCATCATCATCAAGATCTTCAACATAATAACATTTCTTTGGGATCCTAGGTCTATCAAGTCTTGGCTTAGAAACTCTTGTGGGGCATCTAGAAGCATAATGACCAACTTACCATAAATGAAACATTTGAAAGGTAGTTTGTCTTTGAACTTACCAGTGCCTCTGGGTAGACTATTAACAAAATTGGCTTCAAGTTCTTCAAGCTCATAATCTGGTTCCACCTTGTACTTGTCAAATCTGGGGGTTCTTTCTAAAGTGCTAGCCTTGAAAGTAGTCTCTATCTTTGGAAGTGAATCACCAAGTTCTCTCATTTCAAAGGCTATTAGTTTCCCGACCATCTAATCTTTTGTAATCTTTGTCACTATCGTCACTTCTTCAATTGTGGCCACCTTATGACTATATGATTTAGGCAGTGATCTAAGAATTTTGTTCACAACTTCAATATCCTCAATTTTTCCTCCCACACTTCTAATGCTACTCACAAGTTCATCAACCTTTTGTATGAAGGATGTTATGTTGTCATCTTCACTCATCTTCAAACATTCATATTTTTCCTTCAAACTCTGCAACTTGGCGCTCTTCACAGATTCATCTCCTTCATATAGATTCTTCAGATTTTCCTAGATTTCATAAGCAGTTTCCAGCTCCATTATCTTTGTTACTTCGGTGTCAGATAAGGCACTTACTAAGGCATCTTTGTCTTATATGTTCAACTCAAATTGCTTGATCGCATCTTCAGTTTGTAGACCATTCTTCAGTATTTCATACTTATTTTTGGTTATTTTCCAAACACTATAACCCAAGAAGAGGACATGGGTTTTCATCTGGATCTTCTAGATGGAGTAGTTCATTCCATCGAACTACAGACTTTCCTTCTTATATGACATCCTGGATCGGCCTCAAGCGGTCAAGCTTTCTTCTGAGGAACTTGGCTCTAATACCAATTGTTGAAATGCACAAGATAACTGAGAGGGGGGTGAATCAGTTGTCACAAAACTTAAACAATTTCTGCATCTTAAAGTATCATCCACTTATTTTTTATTATTATGATTAGAACATGAAAACATAGAATTAGTAATTCTAACACAACTACAAGATTATGCACAATAGACACCAATTTTTTACGTGGAAAACCCTGTAAAAGAAAAAACCATGGTGGGGGTTAACCCACAACATTATTATGTAAAGCACAATACCAAAAATCAGAGGCTCACTACCCAGAGCTCACTGCCAAGGGGTGGCTCATTGCTAAGGGTTTGAACTGAGATGATAACATCTACACCATGACAAAGTTTAGTTCCATTGAAGCACAAAATAAATTCTCTACTCTGCTCTGCCTTCTCACTCTTTCCCTTCTCTTCGCATTCTTACACAAGGACATGTTTTCCATGACTTAATTACAAGTATATATATCATTCATCGACTTTGGAATGTTCATCAAAGTCGGCATTACAACGACATTACATTTATCAAGCATTGGGCCACTCTCCAATGATGATATTACAAACATATAAAATAGGTCTTGACCTAATACAAAATTATAAGTGGATCACATTGCGACTTAGCAAGGACCCAAATACAATCTTCTGCACCACTACATGCTTCTATAATCTTCTATGAATCTCTACAGTTAGTGGAAGCATCTGAGTCAGCTAAGAGTGGAGCTCACACTATGTTATCTGGGAACAATCTTCAATTCTGATCTAAAATACTCATCACGGACCAATGTAAAGGTAGGAACATGATTAGGAGACATCCATAAGCATGTTTTAGTTGCCCAAAACATCCACACAACATCTAACCACTTGAACAATGAGATTTCTCCATCCGGAGCATAAGAACTCATTTGTCATCAACTATCATTAAAGAAAGATCACTTGCAGACTGCCAAATCATGAATCATCGCAATTGTAGGTGCATATCATCATCCCAGACATCACTCTAGAAAAATAGACCAAAATACATAACTGTAAAGGAATGCGGAGCAAAATACTTTCTCCCAAACACTAATGAATGAATAGAAAAAATAGGTTTTACTCTGGTAAACACAACTTCCTTGATTCTTCATACCAGATGCTCAAGCTTGGAATGTAGCATCTTTAGACATGCCTCTAAATATCTTCCAATCCACAGACCAAGACATTCAATCAACAAGAAATGTGGAGCAATCTTCTACACTACTCTTTTATCAGCAACACACTGTCTTTACTACAATTTACTGCAACTCACTGTTTCTTCTGGAGGGGCAAATTTTCTCAATATCCTCAACATATAAAGATTCTAAACAAATAACAAAATATGATACAGTTGACACTAATGACAACAAAGATATGTTGACATCAATGACAACACTGATTAGGCACATACTTGCAACAAGAGCACCCTTAGGTACCCAAAAGCCATGACCATCTGCTAAAGATGAAACCCTCACCTCTTCCACATACTTGCTTTTCACAAAAGTACTATTGCACTCAATAGTGCACACATCAAGCTTATATAATGTGCCATATCTAACACCTCTAGTAATCACCATAACACATCTAACCATCTTGCATCCTGCTTCAGAAAATACTACCTGCACACCTGCATCTATTAGTTTGCTCATAGATAACAAATTTCATGCTAATCCAAGGATATGCAACACACCATTAATCCTTTTTATTCTACCATCAGGAAACCTGATTCTAACTTTACCATGGCCAACAATATTTAAATAAGAATCATCACCCAAGTACACCTTACCTCCATCGAATTCTTCATATTCAAAAAACCAATCTCTATTAAAGGTCATATGGAAAGATGCACCTGAGTCAATTAACCATGCATCATTACCTACACGAGTTGTCAAAGCTGCAATGAATGCATCACCATCTTCCTTCTCAGACTCGGAATCATAATCAAATCTCTTCTTTTTCTTCTTCTTTTCTTCTTTGCATTCCTTACGAATATGTCCAGGCTTACTGCAGTTCCAACAAACAACTTTGGACTTTCCAAGAGATTTGGATCTCCCCTTGGACTTGGATTTACCATGCTTCTCATTCTTCTTGCATTTTTCCTTAGGTCTTCCACAAACATTTAGGGCCTCCTTGGCACTGATGGATACCTTCCTCCTCATCTCTTCAAAAAGCAAAGAACCCACCACATCTTTAGTCTTCAATATAACAGAAGTACTCCCAATAGCCATAACAAGAGAATCCCATGAATCAGGCAAAGAATAAAGCAATGGATAACATTTCTCCTCCTCATCCATTTTGATACCAACTAATGCCTGTAGACATCCAAAATTGACCAAATCCCTAATTATCCCTATTATCCCTAAGTGTCCTTAATTTACCCTTAATCCTAATCCTTATCCCTCACATAAGATTTAATTAATTTTAATTAATTAATTAAATCTTCCCTTTTGCATCCCCTCCCATAAATGATAAATTAAATTTAACAAACTTAATTTATTATTTACCTGAAAACCTAACACCTAAACCTATTCACAAACTTAAAGAAATTTAAATTATTAAAAATATTTATCGTTCAACCACCTTTTACCTACATTTTACCATTCAACCACCTTCAAACCGCTTTACCAAACATTATAAAAAACTTACCTTTATTCCCAACTAACATTACACACATATGCACACAATTACAATATATCGGGGTTCACTTAAAATCCCCGGGCCCTAGAGTTATGCTGGAAAATTGACCAACCACATTTCAAATATTCAATAACATTTACTTAATTCAATAATGTTTATCTTTGATCATTTCATGGTGCATTTGATACAGATTTTAGGGTTTTGATATAGTTTCAAATCTCTTTTAATAAAATTTATATTGGTGCATACATTGGTGAACCTGACATGAAATTCTACCGATAATCCTTTGTTTGGGCAAGATCGTGTGTGGAGGTTTTGCAGGTGTGAGGAGGTTGGAAAAGTTGAAAATTTTTGAATTTTTTTTAGTTTTTGGGCCTTTTAGCCCTTAGATTTTACACAATCCTTATTAAGCTTTGATTTATTTGTTGTGCACATTGGTCAATAATATCCTTTCCAGATAATATTTTCTGAAGATAAAATCTTTACTTGGCGGGTTTCCTTCTTGTCTGCGGGATTTATGCATGTTATTCACTAATTTTCTCATATTTTTTACCATTGGCGAAAAAGTATTTTGTAGGGTGGATACCTTACACAGGGATTACTATCAATTCAAAACTTTCAATCCAACAATGAATGGGTTTGGTGCATACAGATTTAGGGTTTGGTCCACTTTCTTTTGCTTTATGCATTACCTGCACGTATTTTAACAAGCAACAGATCTTAAAAAGGGGCATAGTCATCTTTAAATGATCATATTCATTTTGTACACAAAAGCATCATAATTTGGCAATCTGTTTTATTATTTTCCCTCTAAATACTGAATTTTGTTGGTGCATACATATTTAGGGTTTGGTCCACTTTCTTTTGCTTTATGCATTACCTGTGTATTTTAACAAGCAACAAAGCTTAAAAAGGGGCGTAGTCATCTTTAAATGATCATATTCATTTTGTACACAAAAGCATCATAATTTGGCAATCTGTTTTATTGTTTTTCCCTCTAAATACTAAATTCGTTTTGTTATTATTGCTGCCAATTTTGGAATTTATTTTTGAGCACAAGAACCTGGGGTTTATGTGAAACTCATCGTATTTAAAGTATTGTCCATAATGTTCAGGTTGGAGAAAAACTAAAAGAAAAACACACTCTCTCATTTTCAATCCTACAAACCTCTTATGGTGCAAGTGATAATTACTATGGCAATATTATAATGATGGAAAATTGTCTCATGTTGTTAAAAAAACTTGAGAGTTGCAAAATTTTCTTAAGCTCGTTTGTTTTTCTCATTGGCGTATTCCTTGAATTCCCTGTGTATTCATGCTGCTAAATTTTGTTCTTATGCCTATAAACAACATTCACGCTGGTAAATTTTTAAAACTCGTTGGTTGTTCCCTATTGGTATATTCCTTAGACCTCCTATGGGTGCAGCTACTAGCTATTGATGTTTGTTCTTATTGGCACATTCCTTGAACCTTGAATGCATAAGTTTTTAAAACATTTTCAACAAATCTATTTTGTTCATAATCTGCAATTTTTGCATGAGATCATTCTTTCAAACATTTTAGTTTCTTTTACAACAATTGCCGTGCTTTCTATTCTTACAGCTCAGATGCCAATCATTCACTGCATTTTGAATTTATCAATTTCATGCCACACTAAACTCACTTTTCTATTGATGGAAGCACTTTTTTAATTGTCGTAGTTTAGTATGCATGTCTCTGCTAAAAATCACTTGAGGATTTAAGTTTCTTAGGATAGAAATATATGATCCACACGTCCTGTCACATTTACTTAATTTAACATCATATCAAATTGTAGATCATATTGAAAATTAGAGGACTAAGAAAAATTGGTTATGCACTCTGTTTTATCATCATATCAAAACCGTAATGTAAGAGAGAGACGACTGTACAAATGTTCTGGGACAGGCTTAATGCAAGCATTTAAAGATTACTAACATGCATTCGTGAATTTCAAATAGCACTGTGTACATTTCTTCAAATACTTGATGAGACATTGGATGATCTCTTTTTCAAGTTTTCAAGGCCAAAAAAAGCACCTCCTCATTAACAAAGATAAAGCCTTTCTAGCTTCTCTATTAAGATTTGGGAAAATTGTTTTCAAATCAATTACTATGGATAATCCCTCCTCATCTTATTAAACAATTTCAGTTCACAAATAAGGTCAGGAGGGCTGATATAAAAAGAGCTGGAAGCTAAGGTGGTTCAGAAAATTTGATTTGTTACATGATCTTCACTTTCAAAATATAACTAGACATTTACCTTACCCATTTGGAGTAAATTATTTACATGTGACCAATCATTGCAAGATGTAACCAGTTTGAAATTACCAACTCCCACGGGTCTACTCATTGTTAGAGTGCCCATTTTTGGCCCTAGGAGGCTATTTTGCTCAAACAATCATAACTTGCTTGTTTCTCATCAGATTTTTACAATTTTGCAAGCATTGGAAAGAATTCAGAGAACTACATCAAGGAACAATCGATTTTGTGAAAATTCATCACAAATTTGCAAGTATAATCATTTGAAAATAAGGCTTTCATTTTGAAACATCAAACATTTTTCTTCTTGCTGTGCATTGAACATTTTGTGGGCTTTTGTAGGATCATTTGTCTTGTCTAAATGTTTTTCTTCTAGATTTACAGTTGTCCAAGACAAAAAACATTAGGCAAACTATTAATACATTTGTTTCAAGATCACTTTGTGTGTTTGCATTTTCAACATAGGAACACTTGGTTTGGTGCTTTAAAATGAACTTGTGTGTTTAAAATAGGAACATTTCAATTTGGTGCTCTAAAAAGAACAAGTGTTTGTTGTGTTTGGTGCACTTACACATTTGCTAGGTAGTCACTGGAAGCCTGTTTGTCTATTGTTCCTCTTCCCTTGCATATGAGTCTTTGGTTAGGAAACAACACATTGTGTTTACCTTGAGTATCCTCTACCCTTAATATATGTGGTCTTGGGAGATGAGAAAAACAACACCTTGATGTCTTGAGTACTTCCCTTTACTATGATCTTGGGTCCACGAGAACACTCATGCGATCTTGGGTGAAGAGAAAGAACAATACACATGCTTTCCTTTTTCTTTTTAGTAGGTGTCCTGCCTAGGAGTTCACTCCAGGGTTCGACCACAAGCACATATCTCCAATGGGCTATATAAAGGGGCAAGAATTGAAAGGTGAGCTCAATCCACTTGTGCCATAGGGGGTAGGTCTTGCGGTCCCAAGTGATTCTGGATGCAGGTTAGAGATCTCAATCTCCCATCACTACTATGACATGGTGTTCTTAGGAGTTCCCTCACTACGAACCTTTGTTGTAGAAGCCTAAGACCTTTTGGACATTTACTATAGTGGTGTAAGGAATACGAATGGTACCTTGTAGCTACTTACCACATAGGGTCACGGTTCCTTGTTTGGACTCATCCTTTCAAGGCAAGAGGTGTCAAGATGGACCAAGATTTTGACATACTCTAGTTACCCACTCCAATTACTCCTATTTAAAATCACCGAAAGGTGAGGTAAGCCTACTATTGTAAACAACCCTTACTACTAGTTAGGTCATTCTTGCTTTATTTGTTTGTGAACCAAGGTTGGGTGATTTTTGTGGAAGAAAACTTGCAAAATACCACATTTCCCTGAAATCAAAGAGTCAAATCAGGCAAAGATCTATATGCAAACTGTTTGCCATATTTTCTAATCACCTCTACAACTTGTCTCCTATATCATTAGCTTGGCCTCTGAAATTGGGATCCCATCATCCTTTCGTGTCACATCTCAAGTGGGACCTTGTCATCTTGAATCCTAAGGAGCTCTTCAATCGATCAAATCATCAAATCCAATACATTTCCCACCTAATTAATTTGTTATCTTACTCATATTCTCATCCTTGAACCAAGTCCAATCCTCATTTGTCAAAATGGTTGTGATCATCAACAAATCTAGATCAAATCCAAAACCCAAAATCACAATTCAAGGTGGTCTAAAATTCACTCCTAATGATGATCCATATTTTGCTACTCATGAATCATACTTTGACATTTATAGCCCATCAACCTCCTACCAACCACCATCAACATCATCATCCTATATGTCATCCCTATCAACCTCATACAAACCTTCATCGCATAATGAATCCCTTTACATAGAAGTTAATATCAAAAGCTTTTTATTCAAAAGGGTTCTAATAGATTGTGGCTCAAGGTTAAACTTATGCACTCTAAGGTGTGTTAAACAATTAGGATACTCCACCGTGGATATTGAAAAATACCATTTCATCACTATTAAAACCTATGATGAAACTAAAAGGAGATCTGAAGGTACTATTTGATTGCTTGTCAATTAGGTCCAACCCTATTGGAAATCACTTGTTAAGTCCTAGACCTCAATCTCCCATATAATATCCTCCTTGGATGCCCATGGATTCATTCCATGAGGGTTGTTCCTTCCACCTATAACAGATGCATCAAATTTCCATTTAATGACCAAGAGGTTACCATTTATGCCGACCCAAATCCTTTTGAATATTGCCAAATCAATGATAAACCATTTGCCTCATATATTGATCATACCCTTGAAAATCCTAGATCTACACATGACCATACTGAAACAAATCCTATACTTCAACTCCAACAAGATCCTGAAACCTTACAACTTGTTCATCTCTGCATGGATCAGGATCTTGATTTTTACATGAGACATCTTTATGATTGTGGGGTTGAACTCACTGACAATATCTTTGAGAGACAAAAAAAATGAAGAAAAGAAAAGAAAGCTAGGACCAAGGCTCAAGATAATCCCTCTTCATCCAAGTCACCACCATCATCCATACAACATCAACAACTTCCACCTGATTCTATGATTCACCCCCATCATCATGCCAACCTAGTCCCTTCGCATCAACCAATCTCATGAATATTCCTCAATATCCATCTCAAAATTCTCCACACCATGAGCATGCTAGTACTAGTCACTCCTCGCACCAAGATCAAGAATCCTTAAGCCATCTTAATGCTAGTCTTGAAAAAGGAAATTCCACCTCAAGTTTGGAATCATACACCAATCCATCTACTAGTCCCCCTCATCCATCCATCCCTATGGAGCCTCCATCATATAATCCTTCCAACCTTCCAAATCCTAATCCATTAAGCCAATCCCCAATACACTTAAAGTCTAAACCATCAAATCTTCCACCTAAGTCCAATCCTATTATCCACCCACCTAAGCCCAATCCAAGTCTTGATCCTATCCTATCCAATCCTATCATCCCTCCACCTAATCTAAATTCCAATCCTATTGTATCCAATCCTCTTTTCCATCTACCTGATCCTAATCCCACTCCTATCACACCCAATCACGTTATCACTCCATCGGGTCCCAATCCTACACCTTCCAGCCTCATTATCCATCCATTATATTGTGCATCCACCCATATACTAATGAAGGATGTGATCCATTAGATACTAGCAACAAATTAACCATGTCACCCTTATGCCATCAAATCCCTATCCTTGAAATTATCCAAGAATCTTCAAATGTCATGCCTATTTCTCCAATCCCACCTTGTAGTCCATGGACTATCAAGTCTCTTGCAAATCCACCTACCATAAGCCCAATTCATTCCCCACCATACATTGAACCTATCAAAGAAACCTCCATTCCTATCCAAACTCAAGATTATGTCAAGAGTCAAATCTAAAGCAAGATCAAACATGTATTCAACTAAATCAAGATCAAGTTAATCAAGATACTCAAGCTCAAATTATCTCATTTACCAAAGAACAAATGAGCCAAGCCACTCACATTTATGATTATGATCCTAGCTATGATCCTAGAAGCCAAGTTGATCCCCTCCTTGAACTTTATGGTATTTATGATCATCAAAGCCAAATTAATCCTATCACATATCCAACTAGCCCTATCAAGTATCCAACTACAACATCCAAATCATATGATGAGACACTTAGTCCCCAAGACAACATAGACAATCAAACAAATCACCTAGATCATATCATAGTGGATCCCAATGAGCATAGTTGCAACCAAGATCCTATTCATATCAAGCATGAAGAAACACTAGTCATAATCAATACCATTGAGCATTCAAATGATCAAGGAATTATAATCACAAACAATGATCATAAAACTACAAGTATACATAATGAGCACGATACAACGAGTCTACATGATGAATCAGTAGATGAATCCTATAAAATAGGTTCTACTATCTTTATCAAGACAAATTTACTTACAGAAGAGAATAGAAAATTCTAATTATTCTCAAGAAAATACCAAAGAGCTTGCATCATGTTTTAAAAATGACAAGTATCCTATTGTGAACAAGATATATCAAAGCATGGATTATCACAGAAAAGGATTGGGCATTTTTGAACAAGAAATCCTAGAATCTATCCCAATCCACATCAAACATAGTCAAAGTATTGGTATAGAGTTATCTCAGAAATCTAAAGATGTTAGCAATACTTCCAAGATCACTAGGGAAACCTCATCCAATGAGAGCATCGAGATAGGGACCATTTGTAACCCTCGCACTAAACTTGTTGCCAACAATCTCAACAATTCTTCCACTTCCACTTCCACCATAACTTGTCTTTCACTTCTTCCACATCATCCATCCCTCGATTAGGACCAACAAAATGATAGAACATACAAAGCAAAAGCTTCAAATCCAATGTCAAAAGTATATGAAGTTAAAAATCAAGGCAAGCATATCAACGCAATATGGGTCCCAAAACAAAATGGACCAAGCATGTCAAATAAAGTAAATCTTCCAAATACCATGAGCTATCAAAGTTATCAAAAACATAATAGACTCCTTGCATATAATAGGTGTCCACCACCTTATAATCTATACAAGAGCATTGGTCCAGATTGCCATCCTAGTTCCACATATACACATCATAATGCTAAATCCAAATTTCATAATCCACCATCTCAAGTTTGGTGAGTCAAAAATTTGTCAAACCTATCTACATCACCAACATATTCATCCAAGTCAACTATATCACAATCACCTAATCTCACATCCAATATTTCCCATACACATCCAAAATCACGTCTCAAACCCAAGAAATCCAATTCCCAAGTTTGTTGTGTTGTGGCAACAACACTTCATTATAAGGGCTACGATGGTTCCCTATTGAAATATAATCATTTGGATAAGTCCAACTTAGTTATCAACGAAGATCACACAAACATCAAAAGGTTGTACTCAAGCACTTTAATCCTCACAAAGCAGTTACTTCGAGTAGGACATTATTGGCATGCTATGATAGTTGCATCTACATATCTCAAGCAAACAGGAGCACATGAAGACCTTTTGAGTATCATTTATCAGTGTTATCTAATCATCATAGAAAAAAAAAAAAAATCAAAATAGTAAAGAGAAATCATTCATCCAATGATGAAATTCATTTCCATGGTACCTTGGATAAGTACCATGATGAAAACCTGGCAAACAGGCATCGTGTGTAAATCGATTGTTGATGAAAATTGTACTTGGGGGAAAGTAGTCTCATCTATCCCATACCATCATATCCCTTTCCTATTGTCCTAACCAATCATATTCATATTTCCTTCCTACTCAACTTGAATCTTGATAATAACATTGTGTTAGAAAATGTGCCTCAAATTACTAGATTGCAGTGTTGTGCTTATTCCGACATCATCTTGACTGTTCATTTTCGGTGGGATTTTGTTTGAAGTCCCCTTGATGGTCTGATGAACTCTCCACTTTAGTGTTAACCCTTCATCGAAGAGACATTGAGTAATCGATGGGACTTTAGATACAGTCCCCCCAATGAGTCTGATACCATTGAAGGTATGGTGGTGACTAGGTAGTGAGAATCATGGTCAAAGTTTGACTGTTAATATCGATATCACTGTGACATTCAGATTTCGGCGAGAGATGATGTGTTGTCTCTTTGATGGTCCAATGAGAAGTAATCTATGTGTTATGCCTACTCATTGGGAGATCTAAATAGTGTTAGAAGGACATAGTGAAGTCAGAGGGAGTTGATACCAAGTCTCTTCGATGTCTTCGATACCTACCAGCCTACGGGTGCCTTGGTGGGACCCGATCGTTACTGAGAAAAGAACAGAAATCAGATGGTGATGTGGATGCCAGCTAGACAGTGGGGTCTACAATCAAAGCATATCGGAGTGACTTAGAGATATCAACAAGACTCTATTTTGAGTCTCCTCGATAGCTCTGATTAGTGAACATTGGGGGTTACATTTTGATAGTTAGACCATTTGACTTAGGAAATGAATTGACCAGTTTCTGAAAGGCATGGAATGTAGAATGAACTGTTCTATATGGTAACTGAATGTAATGAAGTTTATATACATTGCAACTGTATGAATGTAAGAAAATAAGGAACATTGGAACACTCTAAAACACAGAGAATGTGAGAGGTTGATCAAAGAAATGTTGTGCTGCCCTGGTTACTGAGAATTGACATCTAAAAGCATAAGACTGTAACTTTGTATGTAAACTCTATTTATTGCTTAATACAATGTGTTTTTCTTGGTGTGTGGTTTTTTTATCCCATAAGGGTTTTCCCCCGTAACTCTGGTGTTGATGTGTGTATGTCTCTTGAATTGTCTATTCTGTATTTCTGATTAATGTGCATCCTTAAATGAATTGTAATTGAAATTGAAAGTACTTTCTGCATTTCTCTTCTACAAATTGGCAATAAGAAGGTGTTTCCACACTCATCTTTCCTTACAAGTGGTATCAGAGCCTGGCCAGTTGTGTTATCCTTGTAGGTGAGTCAGGTTTTTTATGCTAATTTGGTTGAGTGGGAGTTTTGCAGAGAAATCAATTTGAAATTTTATTGTAGATTTAAGATGGCAAGCACATATGGAAGAATAGAGATTGAGAAATTCAACGATGGCAATTTTGAGTTGTGGAAACTCAAAATGGAAGATTTTCTTGTGGATCATGAGTTATGGACTGTAGTGTCCTCAACCAAACCTACAACAACCTCACAAGATGATTGGGATGCAATGGACCAGAAGGCTAAGGGTTTGATCAGACTGTGCTTGGCTGATTCAGTTCCCCTGAATGTCCATGAAGAGAAGACTGTGAAATCCTTGTGGGAGAAGCTTGGTGACATTTATCAAGGGAAATCTCTGGTAAATAAACTATTCCTGAGGAAGAAGCTATACTCTTTGAAGATGGAGGAAGAAGCATCTGTTGTAGATCACATGAATGCATTTAACATGATCTTTGCTTAGTTGACATCTATGGGTGTGAAGATTGAAGATGAGGATCATTTCATGCTCCTATTGTGTTCATTGCCTGACACATGGGATCACTTGGTAATGGTTATTGGAAGTACAACAACCACTTTCAAAATGGAAGATGTGGTTGCTTCGCTCCTATTAGAGGAAATGTAGAGGAAGTCTTTTGAGATGGTCAAGGAGGCCCTTGTTGTTCGAGGCAGACCAAAGGAAAAAGGCAAGAAGAAAGACAAGAAGTCTAAGTCCAAGCCAGAGGGGAGATCAAAGTCTACTGGCAAAAAGTCCAAGGTGAAATGATGGAATTGTGGGTAGACTAGTGGTGCAGGAGCACCTTCATAAATTGATGCTTCTATAGGAGTTTGATTAAATTTTAAATCTTTCAATAGTGTAATGAGGTCAATCAAGTCATTTTTATGTGTTTAGGTCATTAGGATTTTCAAAAATGCAAAATATTGCAAACCATGTAAAGGTTGTCAATGTAAAATTGGAAAAAAGATGCAAAGTTGGAAGGTGAAGAGTCATTTGGCTCTTGGTTTGCTCCAAATCAGTTATGAACTGAAGAGACATGTTTTAATGCCTTTAAAAGGCCTTGTAACCATGAAGAATTCGTGGGTGGTTGAAGATTTGAGCATGGAATGAGAAAAAACAATGTTTTCCTGTATTTTCCTTCATAAATTTGCTGTCTTTTGCTATTGTACAGCCCTATATGGAATTGAATGGATGTCTACTGGATTGAAAATGTTATATCCTTCAACCACCTTCCATTTTCTTCTTGTCCCATGCATTTTTATTTAGTTTTGTGAAAGATATGAGTGTTTTATGGACTGTAATTTTTTGATTTTTCCTGCAATAGTCCCATTGCAGCGTTTGGTACGGTTTTGTACGGACATATACAGGAGCAAGCTATATATGGTTGGAAAGAGTATTGAGTCTACTTTCCATTTCTTTTTGTTGCATCAAATTTTATTAAGATTTGAATAAGTTATGGCATTTTTGGTGAGGGCAGGTCTGAATGCTGCCTAGGGTTTGTAGTTTTGAGAAAAGAGTCATAACCTTCTTCCCTACCATTGGATCTTCATGAAAATTGGATGAAAAGTCTGTATTAATGTTCTCTTCAATCTGACCAAAGCAATTAGATTATTTTTTTTTATTTGTTAATGTTATTGAGGATAGTTTTGGTCCTCCTACCTCTGCATCAACTAGACATATCTAGAAAGATTACAAAGAGGAGAAAAAGAAGAAGAAGAACAATTCTTCTAATAATGAGTCTTCTCAAAGTGAAGCAGATGCCTTCATTGCAGCCTTGGTGACTCAGGTATCAGATGATGTTTGGCTAATTGACTCAGGTGTGTCTTTTCACATGACCTCTCATAGAGATTAGTTTTTGAAGTATGAAGAATACAAAGGTGGAAGGGTGTACCTGGGTGATGATTCTCACCTTAAAATTATTGGTCATGGAAGAGTTAGAATTATGTTTCCTAATGGAAGAATAAAAGGAATCAATGATGTAATGCATATACCAGGTCTGGCTCAAAATTTTATTTCTTTTAGTAAGCTGAATGATGTCTACATGCAAGTTTGTTTCTCGAATGATGGCTATAAAATGATAAGAGTCTCAATGGTGCTGGCCAAGGGTACACGCATAGGCACCCTATACAAGCTGGACACACATGCTGGTCATTGCAGCAGTGTCTCTGAAAATTCAAGCAAAGCTGCTCCTATAGGGAAGGAAAATGTTGTTCCTCTGGATGCAAATTCCTTGGAGGAGAAACTCCCAGTAGAGAAAACCATGCCATGGCATCACAGACTTGGTCACATAGGAGAAAAAGGCTTAAAAGTCTTGAAAAATAAAAACCTAGTTGAAGGGCTTGAAGATTGTAACCTTGAGTTCGAATTTTGTGAACATTGCATTTATGGAAAGCAACACCATGTTTCTTTTTACTCTAGTCCACATAAATCTTCTGGTATACTAGATTATGTTCACTCTGATGTTTTTGATCTAGTAAATGTTCCTTCATCATCGAAGTCTAGATATTATGTTTCATTTATAGATGATTATTCGAAAAGGGCATTTGTGTATTTTCTAAAAAGTAAATCAAAAGTGTTCAGGCAGTTTAAGGAGTTAAAAAACTTGGTAGAAAATCAGACTGGTAGAAAAATTAAATGCTTGAGGATGGTTAATGGCAATGAATTTTGTTCTATAGATTTCTTAAGGTATTGCAAAGACCATGGGATTAAAAGGCATAAAACTACACCTTACACTCTGCAACAAATGGAGTTGTTGAAAGGTTGAATCTACAGTCAAAGATGAAAGAAGAAAAGAAGAAGGATGTTGTTGAAATCCCTCTTACTCCAGAGAAGGAAGAACAACAAATTCTTAGTGTACATGAAAGTGAGGAGAGCTCTAACAACTTTGAGAATTCTAAACAAGAAGAAGAACCTCAACCTTAGCCATTGAGGAGGTCTACATGTGAAAAGTGGCAACCTGAAAGGTTTAGATATTCTATGTTAGATTCTAGTTGTGCCTATGCTTTGATTACTAACATTGATGAGCTTAGGACTATAAAAGAGGAAATTGATATGTCTGATTCAGATTCCTAGTTGAAAACCATGAATGAAAAAATTGCATCATTAAAAAAAATGAAGCCTGGGATTTGGTACCTTTGCCTAAAGGTCAAAAACCTATTGACTGTAAATGGGTATTTAAAAAGAAAATTGGTCTGGATGGTAGTGTTAAAAAGTATAAGGCAAGGTTGGTCACGAAAGGTTATTCTCAGGTAGAGGGAATTGATTATGGAGAAATATTCTTTCCTATACCTAAGCTGACGTCTATTAGATTTCTTTTGTCACTTGCAGCAACGTATGACTTAGAGATTGAGTAGATGGATGTGACGACATCATTTCTTCATGGAGATTTGGAAGAAGAAATTTACATGTACCAACCTGAGCACTTCATTGAAAAAGGTAAGGAAAATATGGTTTACAAGTTAAAGAAATCTTTGTATGGTTTAAAAAAGTCACCTAGAATGTGGTACCAAACGTTTGACATGTTTGTGTTGTCATTGGGATTTGTGAGATCACAATCAGATCATTGTGTGTACTTTAAAATTGAAAATGATCATTTACTTAGTATTGCCCTGCATGTGGATGATATGCTATTCTTTGGGAATGGTAAGGGTATGATTTCTGAATTAAAATCTTAGTTGTTAGCATAGTTTAAAATGAAAGATTTAGGTGGAGCTAGGTATATTCCAGGGATGTAAATTAGAAGGGGTAGGGAAAATAGAAAACTTTGGCTCAGCTAGAGAAAATATATTAATTTTTTCCTAGAGAGATTTAATATGACAGGTTGCAAGCAACTAGTTGTTCCAGTGTTGCAAGGAATGAAGCTATTTGTTGGAGATTGTCCAAAATCTAAATTAAAATCTTAGTTGTCAGCATAGTTTGAAATGAAAGATTTAGGTGGAGCTAGGTATATTCCAGGGATGCAAATTAGAAGGGGTAGGGCAAATAGAAAACTTTGGCTCAGCTAGAGAAAATATATTAATTTTGTCCTAGAGAGATTTAATATGACAGGTTGCAAGCAACTAGTTGTTCTAGTGTTGCAAGGAATGAAGCTATTTGTTGAAGATTGTCCAAAATCTCCTACTGAGATGGAGGACATGACCAGGGTACCTTATGCAAGTGCAGTTGGCAGTATAATGTATGCAATGGTTTATACTAGACTAGACATTGCCCAAGCAGTGGGAGTGCTTAGTCGGTTTACAACTAATCCAGGAAGGCTACATGGGGATGCTGTGAAAAGAGTTCTTAGATATCTAAAGGGTACTACTGAGTACACCTTCTACTATCATGGTAACTCTATTGGATCTAAAAGTTCAGTGAGCATTCTTGGATATGTGGATTCTGATTGGACAGGGGACATTGACAGCAGAAGATCCACCATTTGATATGTATTCACATTGAATGGTGGTGCATTTAGTTGGATGAGCAATCAGCAGGATGTAGTCACTTTGTCCACTACTGAGGCTGAGTACATGGCAGCAACTCATGCCTGTAAGGAAACCATTTGGCTTAGACGATTGTGTTCTGATATTGGGTTTGATACGGGGTAGATTACTATCTGCTGTGACACCCAGAGTGCTATTTGTTTGGCAAAAAATCCCACTTTCCATGCTATGATGAAGCACATTGATGTTTAGTATCATTTCATTCGTGATATGGTGGAAGATGGAAAGGTTAATTTGGAAAAATTGGATACTCTAGAAAACATTGTTGATGCATTGACTAAACTTGTGAGCACAGATAAGTACAGATGGTGTGCTAGTTAGATGGGCCTTGGGGTCTATGACATTTAGTAACTTCAAGCATTAGAAGAAGTCAGTAAGTTCTTTGTCAAGTGGGAGCATGTTGGAAAATTATGTGCCTCAAATTACTAGCTTACAGTGTTGTATTTATTCCCACATCAGCCTGACTGTTCATTTTTGGTGGAACTTTGTTCAAAGTCCCCTCGATGGTCTGATGAACTCTCCACTTTGGTGTTAACCTTTTGTTGAAGAGACAGTGAGTAATTGGTGGGACTTTGGATACAGTCCCCCCGATGAACCTGATATTGTTGAAGGTATGGCAGTGACTAGGCAGTGAGAACCATGATCAAAGTTTGACCATTAATATCAATATCGTTGTGACATTGAGATTTTAGTGAGAGATGCTATGTTGTCTCTTCAATGGTCTAATGAGAAGTAATCTATGTGTTATGCCTACTCATCAGGAGATCTAAATAGTGTCAAAGGGAGATAGCGATGTTGGAGGGAGTTGACACCAAGTCTCTTCAATGTCTCTGATACCTGCCAACCCACGGGTGCCTTGGTGGGACGCTACCATTATTGAGCAAAGAACGAAAATTAGATGGTGATGTGGCTGCCACCTAGATAGTGAGGTCTATAGTCAAAGCATATCAAAGTGACTTAGAGATATCAACGAGACTCTATTTTAAGTCTCCTTAATAGCTTCAACTAGTGAACATTGGCGGTTACATTTTGACAGTTAGACCATTTGCCTTAGGAACTAAATCAACCAGTTTCTGAAAGGTGTGGAATGCAGAACAAACTATTCTATATAGTAACTGAATGCAATGAAGTTTATATACATTGCAACTGTGTGAATGTAAGAAAAAAAGGAACATTAGAACATTTTAAAACACAGAGAGTGTGAGAGGCTGATCAAAGAAATCTTGTGTCACCCCGGTTACTGAGAATTAACATCTGAAAGCAGAAGACTGTAACTTTGTATGTAAACTCTATTTATTGTAATACAAAGTGTTTTGCTTGGTGTGTGGATTTTTTTATCCTACAAGGGTTTTCCCATGTAACTCTAGTGTTGATTTGTGTATGTCTCTTGAATTGTCTATTTTGTATTATTGATTAATGTGCATCCTTAAATGAATTGTAATTGAAATTGAAAGTACTTTCTACATTTCTCTTCTACAATTTGGCATTAGGAAGGCATTTCTATACTTAGCTTTCCTTACACATTGGTCCTGATAACAATTGAGGCATGATTTTGCTACATGCATTGATAAACACTTGACATAACTAATCCTTTTACAATATGTCTTCCAACCACCTTGTTATATCATATACCATTTACCATATCCTTTTGTCCAATATTCTAAATGACATTTGTAGAATAGGGGCATGTTATTCATTGGTGATGTAGTCCTTGGAAGTTACATCCTACATGTTGGCATGAGACACTATATGGATTCATGAATGTTGTCATTGATGGCAACAAAGTTCATCCCACACATCCGCAGGACATGGTATGTCTATACCAGAAGTCAGAGTGAAGAATGGTGTGGTCTGGTAAACAAGAACAGAGCATGTGGTGAGGTTCGATAGTCAGGTCCAGATCTCTCAGAGGAAGTATCTTGGTGAAGTACAGATTTGGGGAAGTCAAGAGGACTACCTTGAGTGATAGATTCCAAGGATTTAGCCTCCGGTGATAGATGAAGATAAAGATATGAATACTTGAGTATCAGGTTCCTGATTGGTAGTGTGACAAAGGAAGAACTGACTGGAAGAACATCAGACATTATTCCAGATGTGTTACTGATGTTGGTAAAGGTTATGTAGGCATAAATTATGTTTGGCCGACATGATTAATGATTTCCACAAGTATATCCTTGATCCGCATTACTTGGTAAGCAAGGATTTAGCCAACAGATCAGAGTTTATGGAAAATATTGACTATTCTGGGTGCGAACTAGAAAGGTGATGAAATCACTTGTGCAGATATATATATATATATAAGATGGATTTAGCTATGAGAGGTGTTGTGGTGTTTTGTAATGTGCAAAGAAAAGCAGTAGAGTAGAATAAAAGTAGAAAGGAAGATCCAGTATGTGAAAGAAGAACAGCTCAAAAGAAGAGGAAAGATGAAGTGCAGCAGATCAATATACAGAGCCTAACCAGAACTGAACTCCAGCATATGTTGATACTCCTTATCAGTTCAAGTATTGTATCACACTCTTTATAAATTGTAGACAGTGTGTCTCTTGTAGGCAGTGTGCCTCTTGTGAGCAGTGTGCTTGGGCAGTGAGCCCTAATTGGCAAGTGCCATTTTGTAATCCTATTCTTCTAACAGAGAATACAATCTTGGGTTAATCACCCCATAGTCTTTTCCCTTAATAGGGTTTCCACGTCAAAAATATTGTGTCATGTGTATTTCCATTTCATGATTAAGTTTGCTTGTTTGAATTGATGCTGCACTAATTATTAAGAAAGTTCAGAAAGATGAAATAATTAAGATAACTGATTCACCCCCCTCTCAGTTATCAACAATTGGTATCAGAGCTAAGTTCCTCTTAACAGAGTCTAACAGCTTGAGGAAGATCTGGGAATTCAAATGGATGCATATGGTTTAAGGGAGCAACTCAAGACTACCCTTGATGATCTTGAACAGTCAAACTCTGAAGTCAATGAGTTAAAGGAAAGACTCAAACAGGCTGATGATTTCATGAGAGAACTAAAAGACAAATTAAGTCTCTCTATGAAAAAGAGAAAGGAGCTACTTCAGCAATTAGCAAGTCAAAGTGAAGCTAATGGTACAAATGAAGATCTGAAGGAGAAAACTAAGTTGTGTGAAAAGTTATCAAAAGAAACCATTATGATAAGACATGAAATGGAATCAGGAGTTATAAAGTTTACCCAAGAGATTGAAGAGAAAAGAAAAACTAAAGATAATCTAAGACAATCTCTCAAGGAGAAGTCAAAAGATTGCCACAAGATGGATAGAATTATCAGACATCTTGAATCTGATCTTGAAGATGCTAAAGATAATGAAGAAAAACTTGAGGATCAAATTGTCTCTCTCAAAAGGGATCTTCAAACAACAAATGAATATAAAGAGAAATTCAAGATAAATTCTACCCAACTTGAAGTTCTTCTTGAAAGCCAAAAGAGGGTAGATGACAAGTGTCATTTGGGATATGAGAAAGGAGAAAGCTCCAGATCCGGTTAGAAGAATTTTAGATCAGAAAATCCAAGGAACAGGCCTAGAAGTCCTCCAGTAAGGCAGCCTAATGCTCAAAGATATCCATCCTTCAATGGATACTGCCACAACTACAATAACTTTGGTCATAAAGCTAATCAATGTAGAAGAAGAATGAAGCAGACTAATACATCCTTCTCCGGACAGTGCTTCAACTGCAAAAGGTATGGTCACAAATCTTATGAATGCAAAAATATGCAAATGAATAATTCATTCAATGGTAGATGCTTTGCATGCAATAGAATGGGTCATATGGCTAATCAATGCAGATCAAGAGGATATCAATCAAATATGTAAAGAAATGTTGTTTGCCAAATTTGCAATAGATTCGATCATATAGCAAAATTTTGTAGAAGCAAGAATCAAGATAAAAGAGGTCCGGTATATTATAATCAGAATCAAGATAAGGGAAAATAAAAAGTAAATGCGGATGAAGTTCAAAGTGAGATGAACAAGATTTGGGTGAAGAAAAGTACAGAGAATGTAGGGGATGGATCCGCACCAGACTCTGGTGCTGATATTCCTTCCGAAAATTAAAAAATGAGCTCTAGCTCAGGGGGAGACACAAATAAAACCTTGTTCCCCCAGCCAGTCAATTGGTACTGGAATTGGCACAAGGAGAGCCGCGGATTAAAAGGGGTCATAAAAGAAACATCTAAAAGGGGTATGGTAAAGATTTGAGAGATCTGCAAGAAGATTTGAAGAATCTAATCCTACCAGAACTGATCCGGTAAAACAGTCTTCCAGTAAAAATAGATTCCTTACAAGTTTGGTCTGGTATGATTCAAACTATGGTGTCTTGATCTGCAAATAGATCAAATGACTAATGAAAGGAAGATAGATTATCACTACTCTCCTAGAATAAATTCGAAATCTGTCTTAGTGATCTGAAAAGGTTTTGTCTCTGAATAAGACAAACAAGGCAAACCAGAATGAATTAGGTTGTGCATTTATTGCTGAATGAAAATTAGGGCTTCTCAGAAATAAAAGAGTTCATTCGCTCATCATTTGTACACTCAAATGCGAAGAAGAGAGAAAAGGAGCTCTGCAACAACTTCTCCCAAAGATCAAGACGATTCCTCATATAGCTCAATCCAGATTTCATCGTGTGCCCTAAATAGCGTAAAAGGTATTCTTCATTCTTGATTTCCCTCAGTAAGATTCTTTGATGATGGCTACTCTGAATATAGTAAAGATTTCTGATAGACCTCGCCCCAAATTTAAAAAACATCCATACAAATCCTTGGAGGTAGATCCCCTAGGAGCCTTCTCTAGTGTTCTGCATGGTGTTTTGCACATAGAAGATATTAGGGTTTACATACAGCAAATATTGAAGAGTTTGGGGAATTCAAACTAAGAGATATCTATCACAAACAACTATTAGATGATTCATTTGAGCTTAAACTCCAATACAAGGGCCTCCGGAATAAGCACTTTGCACAATGCATACATTTCCCCTGTTTTACTAAGGATGAATGGGTTAGGTATATTTTGAACAGAATACATGACAACTTCATGTGGTTAAATGGACCATTCAAAATCACAAAAGATGCCATCAGGGTAGTTACCAGATTACACTCATCCGGTGGGATTCCTGTTCTTAAATCTGTGAAGAATCAAACTGTGATTGAGGCTACCAAATCCAAGTTTGACACAAGAGCAATGATAGTAGATGACATCTCTGATCCAGATGTCAAGTTTGCCTTCATGATCGTTGGATATAAAATATATCATTCTAGAAAGGAAAATTCAGTACCTAGAATGACCATCTACACCGCTTATGAAATGCTAAGAAAGGATGCAGACTACGATCTTTATCAGCTTCTTTTGAACCAACTCTTGGAGAATCTATAGAAAATAAAGAAAGATAAAAAGAATTCATTCAAGTATGGTGGATTAATATTTTGCTTATTCTTCTACTTTATGAATGAGCTTCCTAGATCTAGTGGCTGGGTGTGGGAGAATGATGGACCAGTAGCTATCCAAATTAGAGATTATTTGTATGGACTTGGTGATAACAAAGCACAAAATACAGCTCTGTGGGGTTACTTCAAGCACTTTCAAAATACAATGCAAATTAGAGAAAGAATCCCCAAATCAGTAGTTGTGAAATACAAGGATACAGTGTGCTTCATGATAGACACTAATCAATGCCTAATGGAGGTAGTAGAGCCAAGGACAGTCTGGATCATGCCTATGGGGTATGAAGTTGATGAACAAATTATAGAACTGCATGTTCAACACATGCTCAGTTAGCCAAAGGACCCAAAGGCAGAAAGATTTGGAACCTTAGAAGAACTAAGTGTGAAAATTCATACAGAGCTAAGGCAGCTAGAGATTAAGAGGAAAGTGAGAAAAGAAGTAGAAGATGTTGCCAAAGGCTTTGGAATCTCAAAGGAGGCACTTGATGCCAACAGGAAAAAGATGGAAAGGGCTGAGTGATGCAGAGTGACCAGCACAAGCGTTCAAAATTGGCAGGATTTAACTGTTCTCATTTCATCGGCAAGAACTACCTAATGTTTCCCCGACATATTCTATCGATCTAACAATCGCTATCAGCACCCAAGGAAATTGTCATGTCGAAATCCCCCTCACGCCGATAGGTGTTTCATTTTGTGCCTATCGGCAGGATAAAGTCTATCGGCTTCTCCGAATTGTGATGCTCCAATGACTATTGTCTCCCCGAAGCATACAAGCCTCAACCTGCTGATCCGGTCCTCGTTACCTCCAACACCGGTTGCCAAACTCCTTGTCGCCAAGACATATAACTATCGGCCTACCAAAAGACCTTTTTGCCGATGTCCAATATCTCCCGATGAACTATCCACACTTCTCTTTGTCACTGTGATCTAAACCATCAGCCTAGCTTTTAGTCTTGTCTTTCGATATGATATCTCATACCGATATGCTCTCCTTCCTTCACTGAGACTCCAACCCACTCTTTCCGATAGACCTTCCGACTCCACTCATCGATGTGACTAACACCATCGAGCAAACACAATTCCCTTTCGCTGATGCCTTAATTCACACCGATGACTCTTCCTACTTTCTTGTTGGTGTGACTTTCATTATCGGTGGAACCTTTCCCTCCACTCGCCGATATCCTTCGTCACCCCGATGACCTTTACTCCATCGGCAAGACTCTGTACATCAGCCTAACATTCTTTCTACCTCCCAATCTCATATCTCCTGTCAATATACTCTTTGTCGGCAATACTTTGCAATTGTCACCTCGATCGGTGTAAACGCTCCCCGTCAACTCAATGCAACTTCTTTAACCTGATGGTTCTTCTAATGCCGATGTCTTTGCAAACTGGCATAGAAAACCCTGATCTCGACCTGGTCCGTTCACTTAGCAATTTTGACACAGATTTTCAATCTTCAAACCCTAGCACATGAGGATGCTAGGAACGATCACTGCATGCAACACTTCGATCCCGAAACATGAAATACAAAAACAGAACAAACAAAAAGGAAACCTAATCTAATATACAGATCCATTTCATCGATTCTATGAATCATCTGGTAGAATGGATAGATAAGTCCATCTCGCCTGCAAATAGGAAAAATGATTACATAGATAAATTGAAATTAGACAGATAGCACCAATGGGATCTCCTTTATTTTGATATCAGAAAATGCATACAAATATTCTAGTCACACTATATCATAGTGCTCTATCCAATCTCCAAACACAATGTCTCTCTTTTTTCTATGCAACCATATGAACTCTGAACTATCAACTCTCAATAATATGAAACAAACTAATCTAGGGCAATATATCTACTCCTCATGAGTAGTATAGAAATGATTCCCAATAGCTGGGAGCTTCTAAGCGGCTAGGAGGACAACTAGCATAACAACTATAACAGACTGCACATAACCCTAGATTAACCTACAAACATAAGAATTGGTCCAATGGACCTTATTACATCAAGAAGTCAAACATACTATAATTAGACTTAATCTTCATTTCGAAGGGGTGCTTCTGTACCATACTCCCCAGAAGAAGAAATCTCAAGTCCACTTGAGATGAGAGTATGTAGATCTACACCATGTTTCTGGATCTACTCTTCAGTCAGCCACACTACTTCTGAATCAGGTTTTCCTTGCCAAGCCACCAAATATTCCAAATATTCCTTTTTTCTGGTTTTCTTAATCACTCTTGTATCTAAAATCTTCTGCAACTGTGGGGGATCATGCTTTGGAATGTCATCAGCTACTGTATCCTTTAGGATTTCCTGTTCTTCATCTGGATTATGCTTGTATGGAGTTAAATCACATACATTGAATATAGGTGATAAACCAAGATCTGGAGGGAGTTGTATCTCATAAGCATTATGTCCATGCTTTCTCAAAATCTGACATGGTCCAATCTTCCTTTGCATGAGTTTAGTATATTTGCCCTTAGGAAGTCTTTCCTTCTTCAAATGAACCCACACCAAATCACCAACATCAAACTGTACATCTTTCTTCTTTTTATTAGCATACTCCTTATACTTCAAGGTAGTTTGCTATAGCTTGGTCTTTACTTGATCATGAACCTCTTTTATGGCTTCTACAAAAGCTTCACCATCTGCACTAATAGGGTTTGCTATAGGTAGATCTCTCAATTCCAAAATTCCTCTTGGATGCATACCATACACTATTTGAAAAGGTGATTTCCTTGTACTCCTATTGGCAGTATCATTATAGGAAAATTCTGCCTGAGATAGGATAGTATCCCACTTTTCTTCATATTGTCTTGTCAAACATCTGAGCAAATTCCATAAGGAATGATTTACTACTTCAGTCTGTCCATCCATTTGAAGATGATATGCAAATGAGAAAGACAAATTTGTTCCAAGTTTCTTCCACAGAGTTCTCTAGAAATGACCAATAAACTTCACATCCCTATCTGACACTATGCTCAAAGGCAATCCATGTATTCTAACTATTTCCTTGAAAAACAAATCTACAATATATGAAGCATCAGCAGTAGTTTTGCATGGCAAGAAATGTGCCATTTTGTTGAATCTGTCCATTACAACAAAAACACTGTCAAATCATTTCCTTGTCCTTGGTAAACCCAAGACAAAATCCATACTTATGCTTTCCCATGGTCTGGAAGGAATGGGTAATGGCTGATATAAACCTGCATTAGTTGATCTCCCTTTTGCTTTCTGACATATCACACATGTCTCTACAAACTTTCTGACATCTGATTGTAACTTAGGCCAATAATAATGTCTTCTAACAAGATCAAGAGTCTTATCCAAACCAAAATGACCTGCCATAGCTCCACAATGTTTCTCTTTAATGATGTTCAACCTCATAGAACACCTTGGAATACACAACTGTCCACCTTTGAACAACAATCCATCTTGGATTAGAAATTCAGAGAACTCAGCATGATATTTATCTCCAAAAGAAGTGCATACCTGATATATCTCCCCAAAATCTTCATCAGCATCATACATGGTCTTCAATGAATCAATTCCAACACTTTCCAACTGAATTTGTTTGACTATTAGAGCTCTCCTGCTCAAGGCATCTGCTACCTTATTCTTGACTCCTTTCTTATACTTCAATGTGAAAGTAAAATCTTGCAAAGTTTCTACCCATTTCATGTGTCTGTGGTTCAGCTTTTCCTGGCTGTTGATAAAACTTAAAGCCTGATTATCTGTGAATACTATGAATTCCTTTGGCATCAAGTAATGCCTCCACTTCTTGAGTGACTGAACCAAAGCATACATCTCTAAGTCATATGAGGAATGCTTCTTTTTAGCATCATTGAGCTTCTCACTGAAAAATGCAATTGGCCTTCCTTCTTGACTGAGTACTGCTCCAATAGCCATGTGATTGGCATCACATTCTACCTGAAACATTTTGCTAAAATCTGGAAGTGCAAGGACTGGCTGCTGTGCCACTTTCTTCTTCAATGTTTCAAAAGAATCATCTGCTCCCTTAGTCCAAGCAAATCTGCACTTCTGTCCTCCTTTTATAGTATCAAGCATGGGTGCACAAATATGACTAAACCCTCTTATAAACTTTTTGTAGAAGGTTGCTAACCCATGAAAACTTCTGACATCATTCATAGTCCTTGGAGTTGGCCAAGACAATATGGCACTTACCTTCTCCTTATCCATTTGCAGCTTTCCTTGTGAAATGACAAAACCCAAATATGTGATCTCCTCTTGCATGAACAAACACTTGTCCAAATTAATCATCAGCTGCTCTTCATGTAACCTCTTGAGAACCAAATCTATATGTCTGAGATGTTCTTCCTTTGTGTTGCTGAAAATCAGAATGTCATCAAGATATACTATGACAAACTTTCCCATGAATTCTCTCAAAACCTCATTCATCAATCTCATAAAACTACTAGGTGCATTAGAAAAACCAAAAGGCATAACTTTCCACTCATACAACCCTTCATTGGTTTTGAATGCTATTTTCCATTCATCTCCTGGCCTAATTCTAATCTGATGATAACCACTCTTCAAATCTATTTTTGTAAAATACTTAGCACCTCCCAAACAGTCAAGTAAATCCTCTATCCTAGGTATTGGAAACCTATACCTGATTGTGATCTTATTAATAGCCCTGGAATCTGTGCAAAGCCTCCAAGTGCCTTCTTTCTTTGGTACTAGTACTACTGGTACTGCACATGGGCTTAAACTTTTACCAATCAGACCTGTGTCTAACAATTCCTCAATTTGTCTTGCTACTTCTGCATTATGTTCTAGAGTAAGTTTACATGCTACTTTGTTTGGAAGTGTAGATCTTGGGATTAGATCTATGCAATGGCTGATATCTCTTACAGGTGGTAGGGATCTTTGTATTCCATCAGAGACGATGCCTTTATACTTATCCAATAGTTCTTGGACAGCTGGGTCTATGAACCTCTGCTTCTTCTCTTTCTTGACTTCTTGCTGTTGTTCTTTGTTCACTGTGAGACATGGAATGAAGGCATATGCAACTACACCTTCTGCTGCTACTTCTTTTATGAATTGTTTGCCTTCCATCAGCATTACCTTCACCTCTTTTCCTTTTGATTTCTCCTCTTTCTCTATCAATGGTAGTAACTTTGTCACCTTACCATCCTTAGTGATTGTATAGGTGTTTCTAACACCATCATGGTGTGCCTTCAAGTCATACTACCATGGTCTTCCAAATAAAAGATTGCAAGCATCCATCTTGGTAATGTCAAACAATAACTTGTCCTTATATGCTCCAATCTAAAATTCTACCCAAGCCTATTCTTCTACAACTGTTTGCTGACCTTGGGTAAGCCATGAGACCTTATATGGGGATGGGTGAGGCAATCTTCTAAGCTTAAGCTTTGTTACCATTTCATCAGATACAAAATTTTCAGTAGAACCAAAATTAATTAAAACTTTACATGCCTTACCTCCTGCTTTGCAAATGGTTCTAAAAAGAGACTTTCTTTGTGGGGTTTCTTTGTCAGGTACCTTCATGGTAGTCATTATTCTCCTCATCATCAGAGATTCTCCACTCTCTGGATATCCATAATTATCAGGAGCATTCACACTCTGAAAAGCATTAGAGCCTATTGCACTTTGACTATCAAGTTCTTGGATCAGATTCATTCTCCTTTCTCTTGTGGAACTTGTTGCCTTTTCTAGACATCTGCTAGCTATATGGCCTTCTTTATTACAGTTATAACATCTGATAGATCCTCTACCCTGGGATCTTCCTCTGAAAGGTCTTCTGCCTCTGAAGTTTCCTTGTGAATTGTAACTTTCTCTCTAGTTTTGGCTGTTATCTCCCTTGCTGTTGTCATGACTGGATTCTCCCTGATATCCATGTCCATGTCCTCTGCCTCTAAAAGGACCTCTTCCACCTCTTTGCTATTTTCCTCTTCCTCTATTGTTCTATTCTTGTCTTCTCTTTAACTTCTCTTCCACTTTCAATGCCAACTGAAAACATTTCTGAATTGTATCTGGATTATGCATATTCAAATCTTCCTGAATGTTGAACCTCAATCCGTTAAGGTATCTAGCTACCTTTTCTTCCTCACTTTCTTTGACCTTTGTCTTGACACAAAGCTTCATGAATTCCTCTGTATATGAGCTGATATCTAGCTCCTTATGCTTTAGGTTTTGCTTCCTCTTGTGTAATTGGATACTGTAATCCAATGGAACATAGGCTTCCTTTTCTAAAGCCATCATCTTCTTCCATGTAGGGACTCTACGCTTTCCCTCTTGTACTCTGTCATCTTGGACAAAATTCCACCATGTCAATGCAGCTTCTTTCATCTTTGATTAGGCTATCTTCACTCTCTGTTGTTCTGGTATCTCCTCTGTCTCAAAGAAATTATTTAGGGAGTCTATCCACTCCATCACTGAATCAGGATCCATCTTTCTTGTAAACACTGGCAAATCTAGTTTCACATCCATGGTTCTCCTCTCCATGGCTTTAAGGGTGTTCAACAGTGGTCTCTGGTCTGCAGGAATGACCTCCTCGTTCCACCTAGGGATCTCTTCTTCTTCCCTATCTTCTTCTTTACCAGAACCTACTCTGTCCCTCAACTTTTCCAATTCATCCTTCAATGCCTGATTCTGTGCCTTCACAGCTTTGCTCTCTGCAATTTGTTTCTTCACCAGCACAGCCAACTCAACATTGGTCATCCTTGTCGGGAACTTTGATGTTCCTTCTTCATGTGACATCCTGTATTTCTTTTTTTTTTCCTTCCCAAAAGATTTTTCCTTCGCTCTGATACCACTCTGATGTAAAGTGACCAACACAAGCGTTCAAAATTGGCAGGATTTAACTGTGCTTATTTCATCGGCAAGAACTACCTAATGTTTCCCCGACATATTCTATTGGTCTAACAATCACTATCAGCACCCAAGGAAATTGTCATGTCAAAATCCCCCTCACGCCAATAGGTGTTTCATTTTTGTGCCTATCGACAGGATAAAGTCTATCGGCTTCTCTGAATTGTGATGCTCTGATGAATATTGTCTCCTCGAAGCATACAAGCCTTGACCTACTAATCTGGTCCTCATTACCTCCAACACCGGTCGCCAAACTCCTTGTCACCAAGACATATAACTATTGGCCTACCAAAAGACCTTTTTGCCGATGTCCAATATCTCCCTGATGAACTATCCACACTTTGCTTTGTCGCTGTGACCTAAACCATCGGCCTAGCTTTTAGTCTTGTCTTCCGATATGATATCTCATACCGATATGCTCTCCTTCCTTCGCTAAGACTTCAACCCACTCTTTCCGATAGACCTTCCGACTCCACACATCGGTGTGACTAACACCATTGGGTGAACACAATTCCTTTTCACCGATGCCTTGCTTCACATCGATGACTCTTCCTACTCGCTTATCGGTGTGACTTTTATTATCGGTGGAACCTTTCCCTCCACTCGCCGATATCCTTCAGCACACAGATGACCTTTACTCCATCGGCAAGACTCCTTACATCGGCCTAACATTCTTTCTACCTCCTGATCTCATATCTCCTGTCGATATACTCTTCGTTGGCGGTACTTTGCAATTGTCACCCTGATCGATGTAAATGCTCCCCGTCGGTTCAATGCAACTTCTTTAACCCGATGGTTCTTCTCATGCCAATGTCTTCACAAACTAGCACAGAAAACCTTGATCTCGACTTGGTCCGTTCACTTAGCCATTTTGACATGGATTTTCAATCTTCAAACCCTAGCACATGAGGATGCTAGGAATAATCACTGCATGCAACACTTTGATCCTAAAACATGAAATACAGAAATAGAACAAACAAAAATGAAACCTAATCTAATATACAGATCCATTTCACCGATTCTATGAATCATCCGGTGGAATGGATAAATAAGTCCATCTCGCCTGCAAATAGGAAAAATGATTACACAGATAAATCAAAATTAGACAAATAGAACCAATGGGATCTCCTTTATTTTGATATTAGAAAATGCATACAAATATTCCAGTCACACTGTATCATAGTGCTCTGTCCAATCTCCAAACACAATGTCTCTCTTTCTTCTATGCAACCATATGAACTCTGAACTATCAACTCTCAATAATATGAAACAAACTGATCTAGGGCAATATATCTACTCCTCATGAGTAGTACAGAAATGATTCCCAGTGGCTAGGAGCTTCCAAGCGGCTGGGAGGACAGCTAGCATAACAACTATAACAGACTGCACATAACCCTAGATTAACCTACAAACATAAGAATTGGTCCAATGGACCTTATTACATCAAGAAGTCAAACATACTATAATTAGACTTAATCTTCATTTTGAAGGGGTGCTCCTACACCACTGAGGAAGAGAAGAAGGTAGAAAAGAAAAATGAGGAAAGTGTTCTAGCAAAACCTTCCACCCGGACCAGATCATCAAAGAGTTCTGCACCTACCACCGCCAAAGGCTCAAGGACTTCAGAACTGGAAGCACAATCATCCAGCAAAGGAGAGAAAAGAACAAAGACAAAAGCCAAAAGAGCTTATGTCAGTCAAAGGGATGAAGAGGAGACTGAATCTAATGAAGAAATCAGGAAAATGAAGAAAAAGAAGAAAACATCTGGTAAACCCTCTACTGGACAAAAGGAAGAAGAAAAGACAGAGGACTATATTGAAAAACCCACTCTTCACATTGATGACATAATCAAATCAGTCACAGTGGATAGAAATCTTCAGCCAATGGTTGAATTCTATGATGATTATGGTGAAGTAGATCAGAAAATATTGCAAGATGCCATAATCAGGTACCTAAATATCTACAACAAAGCTTTTATTGAAATTATATCTCTAATCCCTAAAAGCTTAGATAAGGAACTAGAAATAAGAAAGAATAATGCCCAAGCAAAAGACCTAGAAATCCAGGAACAGATAACAATTCAGCTACATCCTTCAATTGATCCCAAAATAATGAATATGGTGTTCAAAGATTGCAAGGATGAATTCAAGAGCAAAGCAAGGATGAATCAACTTATGCTTGGTGAGACTGACAAGGTAGCCAAGGACACAGAAGAGATCCTTCAGAAAGCCTTCAAAAGATTTAATCTTCCTATTATAGAGGACTTGGGTACTGACCCCTCGACCACAAGTGTTGCAGAGGAGTCTACTGAGAAAATGACAGATGCAGAAACAGCTAAGGACTTGGACTCCTCTACTCTGGAAGAGGTGGCCCATGAATAGAATAACATCACTCCTCTGGTTTCCCCTGCTGACTCCAGATCCAAAGGAGAAGAAAGATTAAAGGAGAAAGAAGCAGAGGTGAAGGGAAAAGAAAATATCAGTACAAAGGTTGTGGAAGGGGAGAAAGCTCCAAAAGACAGTTCTATGACTGAAGAAGAAAAGAAAAATCTGTCTCCAGCAAGAGACACTGCAGAATCAGTCAAGGACTTTTTGACAAAAGCAACTATGGAGATTGATGAACCGGAACTATTAAAAGGGCTATTAGATTTTGACTCTCTATCTCCAGTGCAAACAATGAAAATAGCTTTATTTGCAAATATGAAGGTCAAAGAGAAACTACTGAAATCTCACATGGAAGACTGTGAGCTTTTAGAGGTAGCATCTGGAGTGTTGGAAAAAATCATGCCATCTTTTCAGAAGGATCCCACAGCCTCCTCTTCCGGTAATCTCAAAACTCTAGTCAACAGTGTTAGCACAAATTTTGATTCTCTAGAGAAGTCAGCTGAAGAAAAGGTCTGGAAGGAGTTTTTGGATAAGAGATTCTCTGAAGTACAAGGTTTGATAACAAATGACAGGAGAGTTATGGATATTGGGATAAAGAGCTTGGAAAATGCTCTTTAAGATGGTGGAAATATGTACAAATTTTGCTTATCTTGGCCCACAGTGACCAAAGTTATTGAGAGAAAAGTAAAAGAACACGAGGATAAACTACTAAGTCTGTCTCAAAGTTTTGATCCTCTCTCATCCTCCATAGTAAATCAAGAGTGTTAGACTATTACAATCACAAATGCAATAAAGAATTTTGAGAAGGAAAGGAAGAACATAATTAGCCAGATGGGTGAACTTAGAAGGATCATTATCCCTAAGTTAGAGGCCATGCATGAGACCATAAGTGATGCTCAGACTACCGCCCGAACCAATGATCCGACAGATCTTAAGAGGGCAGAAGCTTTTGTGTTCCTGTTGAGCAGTCATATTTCAATTTTGGACAGAATGAAGCAAAGTTGGGCTACAAAATTTATTCAATTGAAGACAACTTTTGCAGACATACTTCAGTATATGTAAGTATGCCACATGTATATACGTATGCGGCTAAGTATAGTTGAATTTTTTAAAGTTTTTGATATGCGGACCCTACCCTTTGCCATTGATGTCAAAGGAGGAGTGAGGAGCAGTGAAAAATGAGGAATCCAACTAAGGGGGAGCTCTGAAAAATGTATATAAAAACAGAGCATCAGCCAAGGGGGAGCATAGTGTAAACACTTAGTCATTTTTCACTAAGTGTTGCCATCAATGCCAAAGGGGGAGATTGTTGGCAAGAGACACTATATGGATTCATGAATGTTGTCATTGATGGCAACAAAGTTCATCCCACACATCCGCAGGACATGGTATGTCTATACCGGAAGTCAGAGTGAAGAATGTTGTGGTTTGGTAAACAAGAACAGAGCATGTGGCGAGGTCCGATAGTCAGGTCCGGATCTCTCAGAGGAAGTATCTTGGTGAAGTGTGGATTTGGGGAAGTCAAGAGGACTACCTTGAGTGATAGATTCCAAGGATTTAACCTTTGGTGATAGATTAAGAAAAAGATATGAATACTTGAGTATCGAGTTCTTGATTGGTAGTGTGGCAGAGGAAGAACTAACTGGCAGAACATCAGACATTATTCTGGATGTGTTACTAATGTTGGTAAAGGTTATGAAGGCATAAATTATGTTTGGCCGACATGATTAATGATTTCCACAAGTATATCCTTGATCCGCATTACTTGGTAAGCAAGGATTCAGCCGACAGATCAGAGTTTATGGAAAATATTGACTATTCCGGGTGCCGACTAGAAAGGTGATGAAATCACTTGTGCGGATATATATAAGATGGATTTAGTTATGAGAGGTGTTGTGGTGTTTTGTAATGTGTGAAGAAAAGTAGTAGAGCCGAATAAAACTAGAAAGGAAGATCTAGTATGTGAAAGAAGAATAGCTGAAAAGAAGAGGAAAGATGAAGTGCAGTAGATCAGTATACAGAGCCTAACCAGAACTGAACTCTAGCATATGTTGATGATCCTTATCAGTTCAAGTATTGTATCACACTCTTTATAAATTGTAGACAGTGTGTCTCTTATAGGCAGTGTGCCTCTTGTGAGCAGTGTGCTTGGGCAGTGAGCCCTAATTGGCAAGTGCCATTTTGTAATCCTATTCTTCTAACAGAGAATACAATCTTGGGTTAATCACCCTGTGGTTTTTTCCCTTAACAAGGTTTCCACATCGAAATATTGTGTCATGTGTATTTCCATTTCATGATTAAGTTTGCTTGTTTGAATTAATGCTGCACTAATTATTAAGAAAGTTCAGAAAGATGAAATAATTAAGATAACTGATTCACCCCCCCTCTTAGTTATCAACACTACATCCTTCCTACACATCTCCTATCCAATTCTTATCACTACTTCAAATTCCCCCCATCCATTTCTATGAATATCTTCCATACATCCATCTACTACTAAGTCCATTCATCCCTTCCAAGCATTATCCCCATCATGCTTCGTAATAAGCATCACCTCACCAAATCTTAAGGCGTAATATCTAGAGTGGGGGCATGTTATTCCTATGTGGCATAGTCCTTGGAGATCACATCCTAGACTCCCTCCATCCATATATCATATACCTCCGATCCATTATCCTTCTTTTGCCAATCCTTGTATCCATTCATACTCCTATATTTATCCTATTGTTCATCCTTATATCCATCTCATCCTACTTTCATCCCATCGCACATTCTCTTATCCATCCATCCACTCCAATACATTCATTAGCCTAAATCACCCAACTTCTCCATCCCTGTTTCTAGATTTGGTGCTCCCTTGTCACTAGTTATCATTTGGAGACCACCATCCTATCCAAATGCAATCCAATCCTAATCCACTATAACCCAATGCAAAATCCACCCAAAACAATCCAATGCATCACCATTCCAAAGCAATCCAGGCAAAGCCTCATCCCAAGCAACCCTAATCCATGCCAATCTTGCCAAGCGATTTATCCTATTATCCAAAAGTACTCCCTCGATCTTGTTTCTAGCCTTGATGCAAATCCTAATCACATTAATATCATCATCATCATCATCAATGGGATATATCATTCCCACATCCTTGTGTTGCTTGATGGATTGGCATCATCGAAACCAGGATCTACGTCTTATATGATGTGCTTCATTTCTTGAAACCAGACACTATCATCACACATCAATCATATCAATTGTCTTATACAGATTGCTGTACTCTTGAAACTAGAACAAGCATCTTATACGAGGTGTCTCATTTATGAAACCAAACTCAATTCTATCATTTGCCTTATATAGGTGGTTGCATCATCGAAACCAAATTCAACATCTTATATGACATGTTTCCTTTCTTGAAACTAGACGCTATCATCCAATCAATCAAACCAATCTGTCATCGTCATCATTAATCCAATCATGGATTTTCAGCTTGACTAGGGGAAATCACCTTGTTTGTTTTTTGAATCGTGTATGCATGTTTTGCTTGTGTGTCTTATATCATTGTTGTCTTGCATCTATTTCTGTCCTGGTAACATACCTACCACTTTGTCATCATGGTCTTTCATATCATGGTGGCTTTGGCATATGTTTTCTAGTGACTTTTTGTCCTTTCTACTTTTGACACATCATCATCCTGGTCTTTATACTTTGGTGCATAATGTCTGATGCTATATCAAACATTAGGTTGCTCAAACTAAATCAATATAACTCTCTCCTTGCCTTCATTTCATTTTTCAAGAGCCTATCCATCTCCTTCATCCCTGCATATCCTCTTGAGGGAGCATCATCATCTATCAATCCTTCATTTTTATAAGCCCTGTCTAATCCAACCCATTCTCATAGAAGTATCATCACTAGACATCCAAAGACATTGATTAAAATAGAATCTGTCAAACACAATTTGATTAGACCCTTTGCTTTATGGTATATAACATTATATTGAGCAGCCAAAGTAGGATTTGCAAGCCTTGAAACCTTCTCATCAACAGCATCCCATAGATCTTGATCTATGAACAGATCCTCCATCTTCATCTTCCACATTTCAAAATTATTTCCAGAAAATTTACCCACCTCCATTTTCCTTCATGAACTTGCCATCTAAAAATTCCTACAACAAGATCACAAAGTGTCTTCTACACAAGCTCTCACTCAAATCTGGATTAGTTTAAAAAATCCAACAACCCACAACTGAAACCAAAGGTGATCAAGCTCTAATACCACTTGTAAGGAAGCTAAGGTAGTAGAACAACTTCCTACACTAATCTTGAGAGGAGGATAATGCAAAACTTTATAGATCTTTAACAGTTATAGAAACTTAAATAGAAATAAACATAAATATCATGCATACCACAACATAGTGAGTTACATGCAAAAAACCCTTTCAGGGGAAAAAACCCACACTCCAAATGTCACCCAATATATTATTCAGAAATCACAAAGATTACAATATACTTGCTGAGAAAGCTTCTCATAGAAGTATCATCACTAGACATCCAAAGACAATATGAATGCTATCAGACTCTCAGAATACATCATAATACCACATCTGTAATACAACACCCACATAAAATAGGGTTAGGTTATAGGGCAAGACAAGCCAACAAAATATCTACCATCAGTTCTAAAACCTAATAATGAATGGTCCAGATTTAGAATATATCATTGTATGTTAGCCATTTGACAATTTTTGTTAACAAAAAAATGTTAACACGCATCCCACTCCACCCCATGCTCCCATTGTATATTACACCTATCAGTGTAACTAGGAAATATATGTAAATCTATATCCTATCAACAATAAACCTTATATAATTGCAAGGTTGAGACACATTTTCCCAACACAAGAGACTAGTTAAAAGAGCTACCCCCAATCTTCCATGAGGAAGGTGTACATATCTTCATAATTTTTCACTTTATCCTTCCCGATACCATGCTTTTTCATCTCCAAGTCTTGAAGCACAACCAAAGTAGTGGTTGAATGGTGCATTACCTTGGTAGTGAAACAAGAAAGAACCTTGAAGTTCTTTTCCAGCTCCATCAGCTTGACTTTCATACCAGCAAGATCCACAGCATCCTAGGAACTAATATCTCCTTTTTTGTTGGCCTTTGTACACTTAAAATAGGTTGTCTGGTGTCTTCAAATTTGAACAAGGAAGGTTCATTTTAGGGAACAAGCTTTGCCCATCATCACCAATAGGACCTTCTTCTTCAGAAACATTAGTCACATCTATTTTATGAGCATTCTCCTAACTATCTTCAGCCTCATCTTTCTGATCAGAATCACTAGAAACAACCATCTCCTTGAAAGAAGAAGTGGGTTTACCATCTGATTTGCTAGACCTTCTAGCAGCAGGTTTCCTAATCAACTTCCCCTAAGGAGTTGCAATATCCTCATTCATAGTATCATCACTACCCACATCATCCTCTGTAGACATAGCCATCTCCTGCCACTTCCCCATTTTATCCCCCTCCTTATTGAGCAATTTGCCAACATCAACAAATCTACATTTTTCCTCTTTATATTCCATAACCCCTTTCTTCTTTTTAACTCTAGGACTACTAGAAGCTTCCAATTTTCTCTTAGGGCCATCTTAGCAGAAACAAGTTTACTAGGGCCATCTTTAAGGTGGGAGTTCCATTATAGTACCCCTAGCCGGGGGTGGGTGGGAGGCCCTTCAAACATCCCTTCCATATTCGAAACCCAATAGCCAACCCTGAGGTTAGATAGGGCCTCCCTCCCACCGTTGATCTGATCGGACGAAGCTCCATTCAAAAGTCCCTTCCCTGGGGTGGGAGGATACAATTTCGGGTGGGAGGGAATAGTTGTGGTGGGTGGGAGGCAATAGTTCAGGTGCTAGTGTTGCTATCGGTGCTGAACCCAATCTCTTCTCCTCCCCGTGGAAACCAATCTATCAATAGCTTCATGGGTAAGTGTGGCTTTCATAGACTTTGGGGATTTTGCAGGACTTTGCTTAATGCTGACCTTTTTCTTTGTTGCAGAAGCCCTAAGATCAACCACATTCTCTAAGGGTGTCTCTGGCGTGACCTCCCTAATCAAAACCCCATGTAAAGGATTAACTCTAGTAGATGGAGGAGAGCTTATAGAAGGGCTATCAACCAAATTAGCAACTATTGGTTTGGGGGGAAGAGAGAAAAGTGGAAATTGTATAGCCAAAAAATAAGCCCTTGATACAACAGGATTAAGAGATTTTTGGGATTCTAAGCATAAATCTTAGTAACATATTTCATGGATGCTTTGAGAAAGGAAAGGAGGTAAAATGAGAAGCTAATCACAAGATTACACATGAAGTAGTTAAGTAACACAAAGTGGTAGTGATAAAACCTCCTAAAATGACCTTCAAGTGTGAAATATTTCATTAACATAAAGCATACCTCATCCCATGGATTTGGCAACTTCTCACGATCAAACCCTCCTTGTAGATTATACAACTCCTCTCCCTTCTTCAAAAAAATGGCAAGATTTTCAGGGTCTAGAATTTTGCTTTGCCTCTTTTGCTTCTTACCCTTAGTCGACATGCTCATTGCAAGAACAATAACCTCATTTGAAATTTCAGATCCCACCCCTCTAATCTAAACTTTCTTGTTGTTCCAAGAAGCCACACATTGAATGGAAAGATTTTCATCATGTCCATTCAGGCACTCTAGAAAAGGAACAACCCCCCTTCACAACATATGTGCCATAAGGTTTCATTCCATTTGAATTCCTCACATGATATTGGCTTAGTACTCATCCTATCTCCTCCCATAGTGGCAAATAATAGAAACTTAATAGAAAATGCTAGATAATGGGAGAATTATCACTATAAACAGGTAGCCACTGATAAAGATGGCAAGTATTTCTCTCAAAAATATAGCTAATTTATGTTCTCGAGATTGAGAACTTTCCCAGCTACCACGATAAATCATAATACCACAATGATTTAAGTTCACCTTACATGATCTTAAATTATTGTACCACCCAATATGGTCTTCATTATTAGTAGATGCCACCAGTGAAATGAAATATCTCTTCCCCATCAACCCCCGAACCACGTGAAGATAGAGTTGAGTCAGCTCAGCCATCCTCTTGACATGTCTCATAACATTGCCACCTTGGCCACAACAAATCATGCACCAAGGGTTTAAATTCAAATTCAAAACCCTGCTAGTCTTATCTATCAGTGTTTATAAATTAAAGGCAACTCCTTTTGGAGAAGGTCTTGTAGGGGCCTAGGGAGATTGTCAACTTGCTGCCAACATCTCCAATTAGTAAAATTTTGGCCTAGGTTGGCTAGGCCATTAGCCACCCTATTTCCCTCATGGTAAATATGGGCAATTTCCTTATCCTTAAAACCCATCAATAGACACTTAATATCCTCAATTATATCACCAAGTTGCCAACCATAGAATCTATAATAATTTTGGAATCACCTTCAACTTGGATTTTATCAGTCTTCAAAGGGAGGGAAATTTTCAATCCCCAAAGCAAAGCCATACCTTCAGCCACATTGTTAGTCTGGCTTCCTAACCCTCCAACATAGGCTGCTACATGGTTACCTTGACAAGATATGATGATCCCGCCTCCACTAGCTAACTGCAAGCTACTTTTAGCAGCCACATCAAAATTCAACTTGTACCAACCTTGAGGGGGTGGTTTCCATCTAATATTCACATGAGGCAGCTTCTTTGAGTTATCAAACTTAGAAATATTTGAAGAGATGCCCCAATCTTTGGCCAACTTAATCTCCATAGGGGTAGGGGGCTTTAAGGGGTCTTCAAGTTACAAATAGAAACATTCTCAGCCAAGTTTTTAGAGAAGATGAAAAAACCTCTTTAGGATTTTTAATGGTATCTCTGAATATTTGATTGTTCCTCTCCTTCCATATGCTCCAACCTAAGTGGGGGAGAACCTTCCTCCAAAGTTCTCTAATCCTAGGGTGGGAAAAGGGGGCTTTCCAACTCTCCACCAACTTAATCAGATTTCCATTCATGAACTAGTCCATACCTAGCTTTATAAGAATCATACCCCTGAGTTCTTTAGAAAATTCACAATGGAAAAGAAAATGAGAAACAATTTCTTCCTCCTTAAGGCATAACACACATCTATTAGACATTAGAAAACCCCTCTTCTTAAGATTATCCAAAGTTAGGATTTTGTTATGTGTAGCTGACCAACAGAAGAAATTAATTTTGGGAGTCAAATGATGATTCCAAATTAATTGCCAAAAAATCTTCCTCATACCTTGATCTAACAATAGATTATAAGCAGTCTTGATAGTGAACAAACCCAGGCTATCCTAAGACGATATCATTTCATCCTATCTAGGGAAGATGGACATTTTTAAATTAGTAATTTTTTTTGTAAGGAGGTAATCAACTGATCTAGGTTGTTGTTATTAGGACAATAATCAACTAAGTCCCTCAACTATCTAAGCCCCTGATTATAAAAGATATAGTTATCCACCCTTTCCCCAAAGTAGTTGCTGGCAAGATGGATAATATCATTGTAGATCACCTAGTTTATGAGAGGTTGTTCCTGCAGCTAGGAGCCCTTCCAAAATATAATCAGATAACCATTAAAAAACCTCCATTTAATGTCTTTTGAGAGAAGATTTTTAGATTTCAACATCTTGTTCCAGATTATGGATCCTTTTGGGAGGCCCTCTTGAACAATAAATCTGTCATGCTCCTCATTGTGCAAATATTTTTCCTTCATAATACAACCCCAATCTTTGTTATCCTTCATAAAACCCCAGCACCTTGGCATGTAGAGATTTATTCATTAGATGAATCTTTCTGTAATGTTGAAAAATGTCCCCTTGGGGGCTTTTCCCTCAAAAGGTTTAGCTCCCGGGTCTCTAGTGTGCATTTAGGACATCTTGCATCATAATTCAACATCCCGATGGAATGGACCCTGGGTATCATGACAAATGGTGCCTAGGGGGACCCCTTGAACCTAACCCTGCCCAAAATAGGGGGGAGGACTTGGGCACCCACTCCCTAGTCTTGCCCTGTTTTGGGTCAGGCCCAAATTTCTAGTGTCAGTTTATGACCGTTATTTGGTCCCTAGGCCAACACGATAAGTTTGAATTTACAAAATCTTGGTGGGAATATTTGTAGTTGCATATAAAAGCATGTTTAGGCATTCATTTGAAAACTAGATGGCTATTGTGAACTTTATGCATTCTAAAGGTGATTCAAGACTTTCATGGTGTTGCAAGAGTAGATTTGTGTTGTCTATGTGTTTATGTTTACAGATTTGAGCATCCATCTCGTGGAATGAAGAGATTCTTTCTCCCATGAGATCTTCACTACAAGGTGACATCTATTATGATTATTGAGCATTTAGCATTTGGTTTTTGCCTCTACCTCCCAAGGGCGCACACTCTCTATCTAGCAACGGTGTTCAAAAAATTGAATGTCTCTCTGGGGCTTGACTAAGGCAAGCCTCTAAACACCACAACCCCCTCCCAAAGTTTTCATGATTGTAGGTTACAGGTTGGAGTTGCAGACAAAGTGAAGTTGCAGGTTGGTACAACAGAATATCAGAATTGCAGATTAGAGAAGAAGATAGCTCCCTAGACTTGGGTGCCTGCTCTTTAGTCCTTGACTTTTGCACCTGCGGGCCCTAAAAATAGGTGCACAGTTATTTGTTATTTTACATCTTTCTGTAGCAGCCTTGTCTGTTATTCATCTGTTTACTGTCATATTTGCATAATTAGGGTTTTAAGGCATAATTGAACATAAGAGAACATAACTAGCAATCAAATCATAAAAATCCAAGTTTCCCTACATCTCAATAGTGACCTAGGGTATGATAGTACATTGCAACTTGATCCTAGGTCCTTGAATGTAAGGGTGAAAGGAGGATATACAAACAAAACTACCAAAAACTCAACTATCCAAATTTTACCCTTTATATTTTGGTGAACCCATGTTATTAGAGTTATTTTCACCTTTATGAGTGTTGTGCTTCAAATTTTCTTTAGTTTCATTCATTCATATCATCAATCATCTTACTGCATTGGAAAACTTACAAAAAAAATTGAAAATTTTTGGAAACCCTAGTTTGCATAGGTTTCTATTTTGCATCAATTAATTTGAATTTTATCAAATTTCTGATTTTTGCATTAGATCTGATTTAAATTACATGAAATTATAAAAAATCATTAATTTGCATTGCATTTTCATCATAAAATTGCTAGGGCTTTGTTGAAAATTGTGAATTTTGATATAACCTAGTAATTCCAAAATCTAGGGTTTGTAGGCAAAATCTTCTTTCAGATTTTTCTACTGATTTTAGAGACTCATTCAAATTTTTATTTGTCTATAATCTTGCATTTTAGAACAAATTTGTATTTAGATTTTAAAAATTTGCATTTTTGCATAGAAAAAGTCAATAAAAACTAGCATTTTCATTGATTTTTCATTAGACTTACACTTGCATTTTGCATGTTAGGGTTTGGAAATCATTTTCAGATCTGAGTGTATTTCATTTTCATCATAAGTCAGATTTGAAAACATTCATATAGCATTTTGTGTCAAGATCTTAAACCTAGGGCTTCAAAAACATTGATTTTCACTAGATTTGGCCTTATCGACTCTCTAAATTTGCACCATAGGCATGTTGTGAAGGATATTGTTGCACTAATTTGTTGTTATTAGTGTAATAATTTTCTACCCCTCCTAAAAATCTTCACAACACCTTTTTAACGGGCTCTTGTATTGAAAATTTGGTGAAAAACCACACATTTTTGCTATTTTTACCATAGGGTTTGGCCTAGTTTGCACTCCAATTGTGTTATAACAAATTTTATGGATTGAGGTGACTGATATAATCAATATTATTTTCTATACTTCCTAAAATTATTTACAACACCCCTTTTGCTAGGCCTTGGAATTGAAAAACTGTGAAAAATTGCCTATTTTTGCTATAATTTTCACTAGGGGTTGACCTTGAGTGGCACTAAAAGCGTGTTGTGATGGATATTTTAGCATTAAGTTGCTTTTATTACTGATATAACTTTTTTTCCATCATCATTTTCCTCACAACACCTTTTTTCATGCTCTTTTGCATTCAGATTTGGTGAAAAATCACATATTTTAGCATATTTTCACTATATTTTAACTTGGCCTCATCTTAGATTTGCATCAAGAGTGTGTTGTGAAGGATCTTATTGCTGTATTGGACTGATATCAGACATATAATTTTCTTCCCCTGATCAAAATCCTTACAGCACCTTTGCTTTCACTTATTTGCATTGAAAAAAATATAAAAAATCAAGCATTTAAGCCATTGTTGCATAAAGTTTTGCACTTGTCTTTTGCATACTTTTCGAAAAGCTCTCAAAATCTGATTTGGCACTCATGGATTTGTCCTCTCAATGCTCTTTAGAATTTTTACATGCATATATCACAAAATTTGAAAATCTCTACAAATTTCTTAGCATGCATCCTCATGTCATTACCTATATATAAGCTATGTACAACAAGGATATATTTGTGTCCTCTTCCTTCGAAATTCTTGACTATGTATCTGATCTTAACAAATTCATATCTCTCATCAATACATACCCTTTGGTGGTAGAAGAATTGATAAAACACACTTTGAAGGAAGAGCATGACACTTCTCTTAATAGTTTGGAATTGATAGCTGAAACATATGGAGATGATATTGACAATGACTACGAGAGCGATGATGAATTCACAAGCCACCCTACTTCTCCTACATCTGAGCATTTAGATAACTCAAATGAGAAGACTAGGGATAGCTCTAGTAATTCAAATAATCCTCCCAACCAAAATGAATCATTAATGGAGGACATCATGACAACACAAGACTATTTTGACTATACTGACCTATTCGGAATGATTGATGTGGATAAGGAATAGTTTCAAAACCCATCTAGTCCACTAAGAGATGATATTCATGTTGAGGTTCACCCTTTGTTATCCCCTCAGGGATTAGGAGGTGATCAAAATACATTAGACAGACAAATAGAACAACCTATACCCCTTTCTAGTATTCAAATTTGGGAAGATGATGACCTCCTTGATGATTCACTTGATGATGAGACTTAGCACGAAGACCCTACCAGGTAAGTATCTCTAACCCTTTATCTCTCTCATGATGTGCTTCCCTCGTGATGTGTTATGTGTTGTTTAGGCCTCCTGGGATGACCCTTGATTCTCTTGTAAGGTCTGGGATACTAGGAGACTGCCTCTGTTGTGACCTTCTTCTATTTGTATCATCATTCTTCTATATTGCCTCTCTCTGATTTCATTGTTGTGTGTTGTGTCTTGCAGACATAGCATTGCAGTTGGTGATTTGGGGGCACCTTCCTATGTGACTGTCCCTAAGACACTTGTTTCTCCTCTCTTATTTATTGTTTCCCTTCCTCTAGTGTTTCTATCTAGTGGGCGGATGATGAAAAACATTTATATTGATGTGGACCTAGCGTCCCTTTCGTCAGAAATCAAAAATTGGACTTAGTTCCTAATATGACGATGGGGTTGTATATCTTATTCGACTCCTAGCTAGTGGAAGCACTCGTGCTTTCCGCATAGTGATTTTGATGATGTTTTTATCTCATTTAAAAATCATAACAATACTGATGCTCTGCACACTTTGTTTGTCTTTGAATATAGCCTTGGTGGTACTCAATTTATAGATCTTCTTGATATAGCCCCACAGTTATCCTCGAACTCTAAATTCATAGTATAACCTTGGCTCTTTATGTGGTTAATCATATGCATTGATGTTTTTATTTATCATGATTATGGACACTAACATGTTTCTTGCAAGGATGTGTTTGTGGGAACATTTGGTGATCGTAAAGTACATGTCACCTCTGAGGGGCATGGGATTTGTAAAAGTTTGTGTTTCCTTGTGTGTTTTCTTCCTACTTTAAAGTGCTTGATATCGATGCATGATATCAACCACCTTAAGGTGGGGGCATATATAAGGTAAGTTGTCTATTTTAAATGCTAGTAAAGTGTGTTTGAACAATCTTGAAATCTATTTCATGTACCTCCTTTTCATCGTAAGGCATCTCTGTGATGCAGGTGGGGTTGTATACTTTTAATCTCATACCTCCTTTTCACCATAACGCGTCTCCGTAATGCAGGTGGGGTTGTATGCCATGCTTCCTTTTCACTGTAAGGCATCTCCGTGATGTGGGTGGGGTTGCATTTTCAAAAGTCCTCTATGGAGGCAGGGAGCGGTTGTGTGACTAACTCAACCCTTAAGCATGTCTTTAGAAATTGTTGTGGTGAAGCCCAATCGTCAGTCTATGCTTGTAATGTGCCTGAGATGGTGCTGAACCTAGAAATAGGGACACTCCATCACTTGTCTATTGTGTTTTCTCCATGTCTTCAAAGTGTGTGTGTTTTGTGTGCTTGCTCTGTTTGGCATGTTTGTTGCCCCATATGCAGTCTAAAGACCTACATGATGAGTGCATCCTACATTTTGGGAGGTTTTGTGTGTCTTGCATGTGTCTTGCCCCATATATGCAGTACATCCTACATTATGGGAGGTTTGTTTACTTTCCTGTACTTGAATCTACATTTCATATATATGAGAAAAAGAAAAGAAAAGAAATCATTCTTGTCTTCCATGCATTAATGTGTCTTCTATGCATTTACTATATTCTCCGTCTTTTGTGTGATTGTAACTATCTTCTCCGTGTTTTGTGTGCATGTCATTGTCTTCAATGTTCTTGGCATGTCTTCTCTGTGCTTGGCGTGTTTGCTGTGCTTGTTGACCATACTTTAATGCATGTATTGGCCTCATATTTATACATACATTAAAGTGGGGGCTAAATGTAATGTCATAAAATGTCCCCTTGGGGGATTTTCCCTCAAAAGGTTTAGCTCCTAGGTCTCTCGTGTGCATTTAGGACATCTTGCATCATAATTCAACATCTCGATGGAATGAACCCTGGGTATCATGACAAATGGGGACTAGGGGGACCCCTTGAACCTAACCCTATCCAATATACGGGGGGAGGACTTGGACACCTATGCCCTAGTCTTGCCCTATTTTAGGTCAAGCCTAAATTTCTAGTGTCAGTTTATGACTGTTATTTGGTCCCTAGGCCGACACGGTAAGTTTGAATTAACAAAATCTTGGCAGGAATGTTTGTAGTTGCATATAAAGGAATGTTTGGGTATTCATTTGAAAATTAGATGGCTATTGTGAACTTTATGCATTCTAAAGGTGATTCATGACTTTCATGGTGTTGCAAGAGCAGATTTGTGTTGTCTATGTGTTTGTGTTTGTAGATTTGAGCATCCATCTCCTCATGGAATGAAGAGCTTCTTCCTCCCATGAGATCTTCACTACAAGGTGACATCTATTGTGATTATTGAGAATTTATCATTTAGTTTTTGCCTCTACCTCCCAAGGGCATACACTCTGTATCTAACAACGGTGTTTGAAAGACTTGAATGTCTCTCTGAGGCTTGACTGAGGCAAGCCTCTAAACACCACAACCCCCTCCCAAAGTTTTCATGATTGCAGGTTATAGGTTGCAATTGTAGACAAAGTGAAGTTACAAGAGGGTACAATAGAGTCTCCGAATTGCAGATCAGAGAAGAAAATAGCTCCCTGGACTTGGGCGCCCGCTCATTAGTCCTCAAAGTTCTGCAATGGGAAAATCTCTGGTACAACAGATACAGGTTGCAAACCTTATTTCCAGATCTTGACAAAAAGTAGGACCTTGGACATGGGCGCCCGCTCTTTAGTCCCTGACTTTTCTGCCTCTGAGCCCCAAAAATAGGTGCATGATTATTTGTTATTTTACATCTTTCTGTAGAAACATTTTCTGTTATTCATCTCTTTACTGTCATATTTGCATAATTAGGGTTTTAAGGCATAATTAAGCATAAGAGAACATAATTGGTAATCAAATAATAAAAATCCAAGTTTCCCTACATCTCAATAGTGACCTAGGGTATGATAGTACATGGCAACTCGACCCTAGGTCCTTGAATGTAAGGGTGAAAGGAGGATATACACACAAAACTACCAAAAACTCAACTATCCAAATTTTACCCTTTACACTTTCTAATGCCAAGACCTCCTTGCATTTTAGGAAGACAAACTTTGTCCCATTTAACTAGAGAAATTCTTTTCTTCTCTTCCACCCTCATTCAAAGAAAAGTTCTTTGAATTTTCTCAAAATTTTCAACAATACACATGGGCATTTTAAACGAAGTAAGAAAATAAGTAGGAATTCCTTGTAGAGAATCTTTAAGGATCTGATATTTAATAGGTTGTTGTAGTCTCCCAAGAAAGGGAATTGGTATTGCATCAAGAATTTCTTTGGGGTTCTCTAGTTTTGATGTTTCTTCTTGAGGTTATCCTTATTTAACATCATCAAGTAAGTTTTTTTCCCAATGCACTTCTATAGAAGGAGGTTTTATTGGAATGTTTTGAGATTTCAACTAAATGTTGTTGATTTCTATTACACTCAAGGTTGAAGTGTTCTGATTTGTGTTATAAATTGACTACTGAGGACAAATTTTCTTGGGATTTGGTACAGGTTGGGTAGGTAGTTGTGGCTGGTTTACTTGTTCACTAGGATTTTGGGGTGATGGTTTGGATGGTCCAAGTAGTAGAGCTTGAGGTTTGTTTCCATGACATCTTGGTCCCTGATTATATTTGGGCACCCATGGTTGTTGATATTGATTCTGATTCTACCATTGAGGAGTAGCCCATGACTGATTCATCCACTCAAGATGAGGCCAAGATGGTCCCCACTAAGGTGAAATTTACAAAGGTGGATCTCCCCATGGTCTAGACCATTGGTTTGGTCCCCAATTTAGAGGGGCTCTAGGCCCAAACTATCCTGAATATTGGTTAAAACCAAAATTCTATTATTTTTGCTTAGTGAAGTTTAGCACTCCCTCAACCTATGGTATCTTTCAGTCAATTTTTAATTTTAGGAAACAAACTACATTCATTTGTGGGATGATTCTTTTCACAAATTCCACATAACTCAGTTCGATTTAATGGGCATTCTTAGAGTGGATGCTTCTCTTTGCACCATGGGTAATTGATGGATAATGGCTTAGTGATTTTCTTACTTTCTTGTATCCCATCTAGAATAGTGTTCAAATAAAGTAGGATATATCAGTTTTGAGGTTAGCCAATCCTTCCATCACTTTAGTGACATTGTCACCACTACTTTTCCATTTTATGAGTATTTTGTTGTTGGCTTGATTATAGGAGTAATTCTTGTTGAATTCTACAATTTATCCAAAACTTAATTTGTCGATTTTTCCTTGCCCCATAAGGTTTAAGGCCTCTCTATCATCTTCATATATCCCTTTTAGGAAAATGTTCTTGGTAAGTTCTTCATCCATAACACTACCACATCTCATGTGGACAAACAAGAAACAATCTGCATAATCTTCCAAGATTTCATCTTCTAGTTGTTTCATTCTAAAGAGTTCCTCTTTTCTGTCCCAAACTCTATATTAGTCTTGATATTTATCAAGAAAGGTAGTTTCCATCTCATCCCATGTATGTATGGAATCAACAGTCAATCTCATAAACCAACACAAGGATAATTCCTTCAAAGCAGACGGAAAAAGCTTCAATTTCTGATTGTCAGTCCCATAGTCATAAGTTTGAGAGAGGACCTTGAATTCAAATAGGAATTAGTCTGATTATTTAGAAACCTTTCCTCTAAATGTTGGTAATATCGAGGGAGAGATGCTTTTCATGGGTGGCTCATTTCTCTCAGTAGTTAAATAAATTAGAAATGACAAAGTCCTATTATTTGGCTCATTTTCACCCATAATGTTTTCTGCCATAATGATTGAAGGTTTGGGATTGTGTAATATTCTTCACTTGATAAATGGTTTGATATTTATTCTGGGTTGGATCTCAATGGTGAATGTGGTTCTTCCGCTATGCTGACTAGGGGTTTCTTTATAAATCAGCCTAAAGATTCTCTAGGCCTACTCACAAACTAGAAGAATCTCAATGATTTTGGTTGGAATACCCTACCAACACCCTAACTTACAAGATTTGTAGTATCCCTGGCAATGACGCCAAAAATGATAGGATCATTGTAGTCATCTAAAATTTTCTTATCATTTAATTTCAATCAATCTAAGTGGTGTGGATCTATCTGCGGCAAGGTTTTTTTCTTTTAGGGGTTTTCAAATTTATTCTTAAATTTTGATGTTAAAAAAGTAAATAAACTCAAATTTAACATTCTACATTATTGTGCTTGCAAATGTAAAGAGTCATGCTTGGAATATTAATATACACTACTGCCAATGAAACACACATATAGAAATGAATACTGAATTAGAATTAAAGCATACTCAATTGGAACTAAAGTTGAAAGTGAATGCTCAATTTTTTCTAAACATACATGCTAAAAATAATGCTAAACAAAATCAATGCTTAACAGGATCAATGTTTGAAAGAGTAAACATTTTTATGATTTTCTTTTAATGATCTACATGGTAATAGCAACAATTGAGTAATATGGAAACTATTTTAATCACATCATAAGGAGACATCTAAGTTTAAACACATAGTAAAGAAATCTAATCATGAGAAAATAAGTACTAGTAGATCGTGCCTCCTTTAGGTGGAGTGGGCCCAACTCCCTTTCTAGAAGGATCCTTTTATGCTAACACCAAATCAAGAGAATTCCCTTCTTATTTACATCCAATGGAAACTCATACATTCATGCTTACACAAAAGAGTATGAAAATTTGTCATTGGAAAAATAATGCTGGAAAAGAAAAAGGAAAATGGAACTTCCTTTATTTTCTAATGGCTCATTATTATACACTTAATCCTTATTTCATAAACTAGACTGAACTGGATTGAAAACTAAATTGAACTAAACTTTCCCCTATTTTTATTCCTAAGACTAATAGTCTTTTATTCAAATAAGAGACACCAACAATTCAATGAAAATATATCCTTTATTTAAGACATAATGCAATGTACGTGAGGCCTATATTAGAGGGAACTTTACTAAAGAAGAAATTCAATTATTTGGATGACTTATCCTTTGAACTAGAAAGAATAGGGTATGGAGGAAAGAACTAAAGTTAGCCAAGGGTGTTATGATGGCCAATAGGACAATTGAAGTCATTTGGGGTCACCTTATTCTTTGTGGGACACTGACCAAGACTAAAATTAAGAATCCATAACCTATTGAGCAAACACTATCCTGGGAGAGGAATGAGCGGTTATGATACATAGTGATACTTTGGAGCTAGCATGAGCTAGCTATCTTCTCTTCATGATCAGCTCTAGAGAGATCTAGAATGTTCAATCCTAAGATTCAATAGCTTCTTTTGTCACAAAATTACAAACATGTATTCATAGAGACAAGAAATCTTAGAATAAATCAAACATATTCAAACATATTAAACCTTTGAAAGAATAAGCACTAAAACACATTATCCATCCATTCTTAAAACAATTATAGGTATTTAATTATGTAATAAAAAACAAAGAATTACTACAATGTCTATACGAAAGTAAAATATAGTTATCAAGACTCATGAATAATTATATTTTTTATTCTTATTTTGAATTATTTATGGATGCTACTTTCTCAACCTTTTTATCCTATGTTTCGTAGGTTTTTAGGTGAAACAGGGAACACGTATTAAAATGAGGTCTTCTTCCATATCTAAATCCTTTTTATGGGTGTCTAAATATTTATTTTCCTATTGGCTATGTATATTTTTACTTCGACATACATTATTATGATAGTTCACATGCAATTTAAAGTGAGGGAAATTTAATGGTGAAGATTGCATACCTTGCACTTTTCCTCTTCATTTTGGACTCACTTTGACTCATGTGTTCCTAACATAATAACTAGTGAGAAAAAAAAAATTCATGTGAAAGTTGGATAATAACCAAAACTTAGGAATTATTTCTATATACACGCATCCTTGGTGTCCAAACTTGATTCTTAATTTATCCAATTCCTATACCAAGTTAGATTTGCAACTACAAGAACGATCTAGATCACACATGCACTCCCAAAAATGACTCCTTTGTTTCAAAATCAATTTCAAAATGAGACCTAGTTATTTTCCCTCTAAGTGGTTGTTATGAGCTAGCTTGACATGTGAAATAGTATAATTGCATGCTAAGATGTTGTTTTGAAAGATAACCACTAATTCATTTAGGACATCTAGCAACCACATGAATTGAATACATTCCTAGCACACATTGAATGGAGCCTAAAAATAATCATATAATGATATAAAATTTGAATCAACATTTTATGGCATAAGTTACATGACTTCTTGTTATCCTTGTTATTTACCCAATTTATTTATTTAGCATCCTTATTATGGTTTTACATAAAGGAGTCAACTATCCTTATCGTGTGCAAACTCTTGAAAACACAAATCAAGTTTTTATGTGAAGATTAAATTAATAACTTTAAGGTGAGTTGAAAGTGAACATCTACAGGCGATATCCCTAATCTTGGTTCAAATCCTCACTTATGGAATATGTTGGGTATTATAACTTCTCCATTATCCTAGAATATATAATCAATACCTACTACAAGGGGAACAAGATTACATAGGTAAAAAGGTAAGATTCATCTTTAGAGAATGGATAGTTAGAGGCAAAGTGATAGGAGAGGGCACCTTGTCTTCTTCTTTAGGCCATGCTATCTACCTATAAGGGTGTTTCCCTTGAGGTCTCAACAAGACAATGAATATTTGAAGCCTAGACCTTGGCTAACCATGCCTTATGGTAGCCATGAATAGAATTAAAAGACCTCATGTTAAGTAGATGAAAAAACTATGCATATACAACTAGAGATATGAACTAATTTGCATTGCAATTGATGAATTCCCTTAACATTACATGCACATGTGCAACTTGGAACCACTCTAATGTTATATCTAGATATTTAAACATCTCTAATCATGCAAGATTTGTAACAAGTAAAAACATAGAATCATGAGAGAGGGTAGGACCAAACTACAAGCTAAAACTAAAAATGAAAATAGTTATTAGATGTGTTTTATTGATTTAAGAGTGGTGGTAGGTGGATAAAAAACAATATACTATCAATTGCCTTGATCATATGGGAAAATAATTCAAACATCAATCCTCATATACAAACATATGTACAAGTCAAAACATGAAAACTAGGTATAAATTTTAAAAATCATAAGTTGGACCCTATTAGGATCAAAAGAATCCCTCTATGCAACCAAAAGGATTCATGATGGAGAATACTTCAAAGAATTATAAATAAACAAGATGAATCCACATGAAATATTAAAAATATTTTTCTCAAATACACTTCAATTAATTTTTATAAATCTTTGTGTGAATCAACTAATTAATATAGCACTAGACTAGCAAATGTAGCCTCAAGAACAAGTATGGAATACCTATCCCTTAAATACACATGAACAAATATGGAGAACCTAGCACCATGAAGATATTCCTATATTTGGCACCTTAGCTTGGCTTACAACATATGTAGGAATAAGAAAATTGACCAATAATGATGTAGGAGCATCATGTGGACCACACAATCAATGGAGATCATGTATGGTGAACAAAAAAGTATCTTTACATAAATACCATTCCTATGACCTCTCTATATCTCTATCTACTCTCCCTCTATCTCTATCTATCTCTCTCTCTCTCTCTATCTCTCTCTCTATCTCTCCCTCTCCTGTTCTCTATCTCTATATATCAATCTATCTCTCCCCCATTATATATATATATTCCCTCTCTCTCTATCTCTCCCTATCTCTATTTATATCTCTCAATTCCCCTCTCTCCACCCTCTCTCTCTCCTTGTCCCTCTCTCCCTCCATCTTTCCCTCACTCTCCTCCATCTATCTCTTCTTGTCCCTCTCCCTCCCTCTAGATCTCTCTATCTATTTATCTCTCCCTGTAAAGGGTGGAATTTGGATGTTGAGTTTTTGGTAGTTTTGGTGTATATCCTCCTTTCACCCTTTCATTCAAGAACCTAGGGTTGAGTTGCAAAGTACTATCCTACCCTAGGTCACTGTGAAATATAGGGAAACTTAGATTTTTATGATTTGATTGACAATTATCTTTTCTTATGCTCAATTATACCTTAAAACCCTAATTATGCAAATACAACAGTAAATGGATGAATTATAGAAAATGCTACTACATAAAGATGTAAAATGACAAATAACTGTGTACCTATTTTCAAGGTTCAGAGGCAAAAAAGTTGAGTAAAGAGCAGGCACCCAAGTCCAAGGTACCAATTTCTTTGTAGAATCTTGACCTCCTTCCAACACTGATTTGCACTGTAACTTCTGTTTCTAGAAATTCAACTACGGAGGACATAGGGACTAGCACCCAAGTCCTGAAAAGGCTCCAGAGTCATGCTTCTCTCTACATCCCAAATCCTTGATGTCTGCTGATCTTTCCTGCAACTCCACTTTTTCTAGATGCGACACCTGTAACCTGTAATCACAAGACTTTGGGAGGGGGTTGTGATGTTTAGAGGTTTGCCTCAGTAAATCCCTAGAGAGACATTCAAGTCTTCTGAACACCGTTGTTAGATAGAGAGTGCATGCCTAGGGAGGCAGATGCAAAAACTAAATGATAAATGCTTACAAACACAAATGAATGTCAACTTGTAGTGAAGATCTCATGGAGGAAGACACTCTTCATGCCATGAGGAGACGATTGCTCAAATATGTAAACACAAACACATAGACAACACAAATCTACTCTTGCAACACAATGAAAGCCTTGAATCACCTTTAGGATGCATAAACTTCACAATAACAATCTAGTTTACAAATGAATGCCTAAACATGCTTTTATATGCAACTACAAACATTCTCGTCAAGATTTCATAAATTCAAAATTACCGTGTTGGCCTAGGGACCAAATAACAGTCATAAACTGACACTAGAAATTTGAGCCTGACCCAAAATAGGGTAGGACTAGGGTGCGGGCACCCAAGTCCTTCCCCCTTATTTTGGGTGGGGCTAGGTTCAAGGGTTTCCCCTAGGCCCCATTTTTCATGATACCCAGGGTTCATTCCATCGGGATGTTGAATTATGATGCAAGATGTCCTAAATGCACACTAGAGACCCGGGAGCTAAACCTTTTGAGGGAAAAACCCCCAAGGGGACATTTTCTGACATTACATTTAGCCCCCACTTTAATGTATGTATAAATGTGAGGCCAATACATGCATTAAAGTATGGTCAACAGGTGCAACAAACATGCCAAGCATAGAGAAGACATGCCAAGCACATTGAAGACAATGACAGGCACACAAAACATAGAGAATATAGTAAATTATGCATAGAAGACACATTAATGCATGGAAGACAAGAATGGTTTCTTTTCTTTTCTTTTTCTCATTTATATAAAATGCAGATGCAAGTACAGGAAAGTAAATAAACCTCCCATAATGCAGGATGTACTATATATATAGGGCAACACACACAAGACATGCAAAACCTCCCAAAATGTAGGATGCACTCATCGCGCAGGTCTTTAGACTACATATGGGGCAACAAACATACCAAACAAAGTAAGCACGCCAAACACACACACACATTGAAGACACGGAGAAAACATGGTAGACAAGCGATGGAGTGTCCCTATTTCTAGGTTTAGCACTATCTCAGGAACATTACAGGCACACATCGATGATTATGCTTTGCCACAACAATCGTCAAAGACACGCTTAAGGATTGAGTTAGTCACAAAACCGTTCCCCACCTCTGCAAAGGACTTTTGAAAATGCAACCCCACCCGTATCACAGAGACGCCTTAAAGTGAAAAGTAAGCATGGCATACAACCCCACCCGCATCATGGAGATGCCTTATGGTGAAAAGGAGGTATGAGCTCAAAAGTATACAATCCCACCTACATCACGGAGATGCCTTACGGTGAAAAGGAGGTACATGAATAGATTTCAAGATTGTTCAAACACACTTTACTAGCATTTAGAATAAACAAGTTAGCTTATATATGCCCCCACCTTAAGGTGGTTGATATCATGCATCAATATCAATCACATTAAGGTAGAAAGAAGACACACAAGGGAACACAGACTTTCACAAAGCCCATGCCCCTCGGAGGTGACATGTACTTTATGATTGCCAAATGTTTCCACAAACACATCCCTGAAAGAAACATGTTAGTGTCCATAATCATGATAAACAACAACATCAATGCATATGATTAACCACACAAAGAGCCAAGGTTATACTATGAATTCAGAGTTCGAGCATAACCGTGGGGCTATATCATGAAGATCTCTGAATCGAGTACCACCAAGGCTAGATTCAAAGACAAACAAAGTGCACAGAGCATTAGTATTGTTAAGGTTTGTAAACGAGATAAAACATCATCAAATTCACTAAGCAGAAAGCACAAGTGCTTCCACTAGCCAAGCGTCAGATAAGATATACAACCCCATCGTCATATTAGGAACTAAGTCCAATTTTTGATTTCTCGCAAAAGGGACGCTAGGTCCACATCAGTATAAATGTTTTTCATCATCCACCTACTAGATAGAAACACTAGAGGAAGGGAAAAAATAAATAAGAGAGGAGAAACAAGTGTCTTAGGGACATTCACCTAGGAGGGTGCCCCCAAATCACCAACTACAATGCTATGTCCGCAAGACACAATGGACAACAATGAAATCAGAGAGAGGCAATATAGAAGAAAGATGATACAAATAGAAGGTTACAATAGAGGTAGTCTCTTGGTATCCTGGATCTTACAAGAGAATCAAGGGTCGTCCCAGGAGGCCTAAACAACACATAACACATCACGGGGGAAGCACATCATGAGAGAGATAAAGGTTTAGAGATACTTACCTGTATGATCGTTGTATTAGATTTTAGAACTTGTGAACCTCTTGGAGAGGTATTCAATCATGTTGAGTTCAAAATTTGAGTGGTTCTTATGAAAGTCTTGTTTATTATCATATGATGCTTGTTTTGTAATTCCTTGTTGAAGTGAGACTTTTTGTTGCTTATGAGGGGGAGAACCACTATTATTTCCAACTGTTGATAGTCATCTTACTCTTTTGTGATTTTTAGCAAGTTTTCATTATTGACTCTTTCTAACACAGTAACAGGAATTATCTTGTACCTTCTCACTCGTCTATATCAGTTGTTCTACTTGTTTTTCTGGTGCATTTTGGTTATCTCCCAATCCATATAAAGATAGCGGAGGAGTAACCTCAGCATAAATTCCCTGTCTTTGTGGATGGGGTGGATTATCCACTTGCTTCTTATCCACTTCGATCATACCCATGATATTATCATAGTCTAAATAATCATCATCATCTATTTCCACTAAACCTTGTTCCATCATATTGGTATCAGTATGTTTAGGGAATGGATTAGTAAAGATTTGTAAATTCTGATTTAGCAGAGTGACTAATTTATTTCCATTATCATTCACACCCTATACCTGGATGATATTCGAATCAATGAGGTCTTGTATTTCATGTTTATAATGCATACATCAATTAGTGTCATGTCCTTGTGTCAGATGAAAAAGACAAAAGGCATTAGCATCGAAGTAAGGTCCTTGTTATTTACTAGGATCAATAGGCTTAATCAGGGGAAGCTTCAGAATGTTATTACTCACAGCTTGATTCATGATAGAATGATAAGACTCAGATATCAGAATAAACTTTCTTGGTTGATATGATGTCTTCTTCGGATTTGTGATAATAGACACATTAGAAAAGTTGTTTGTATTCGGTCCATTAATCTTGATGAAACTCCTATTATTGTTATTCCTCTTAAGGTTGTTTTGTGATAATCTACCCATGGATTGACTAACTTGAGCCAATGAGTTTTGGTTTTCATACTGACTAGATGAAAGTTGGTAATTATGAAGGGCGGTGCATAAATGTTAAAAAGAGTTATACTTCATCAAGAGGATCTTACCACAGATGGTAGGTTGTAGATTAGTGATAAACACCTTCTGAACATCCTCATCTTTCATCTGATACTAAATTTATGTATATAAAGCTTGATACCGACTAATGAATTCAGTTAGCTTCTCTTTTGGACCTTGCTTGAAATGAACTAAATCAATCAAAGAGACTTGAGGTCCAATGTTTGCTTGAAAAAGTTGTAAAAATTGATCAATCAACTATGAAAAGGAGTGTATTGAATTCGAAGGCAAAGAGCAAAACCATTCTAAAGCAGTGTCTTTGAGAGATTGCAGGAAAAGTTTTTCTAACAAATCCTCTTCAAAATAGAAATCACTACACATAGCTGTGAATGTTGCCACAAGAGTATTAGGATCACCTTTTCCACCATATTTTTCAAAGCGAGGAGTCTCAAACCTCTTGGGCATAGGAGTTCTCAAAATTGCATAGGAAAGGGGATTTCGGGCATGATATGTTGGTATATTAGGTTGTGAAGAATTTGCCAAATTTGTTACCTTTTGTTGTAAAGTAGTCATGCCCTGTAAAAGTTGGTTGAGGATGGCATCATTGGGAGATGTAGTTTGCTATGAAGAATTGGAACCAAAGTGAGGAGGTGATTGAGCTTGAGATATGATAGGTAGAGGTTGTGGATAGGTCAATGGTGGTTGGACATAATGGTAGGTGGTAGGTGGTTGAGAGTAACTATATGTGATGGGAGGTTGAGAATAAGTGGGATGAAGAGGTGGTTGAGAGAAATTATTCATAGAAGAGGTCCAGTTAGGAACCAAATTTTGATAATTAAATCCCACAGCTTTGTAATTAGTGCCATTAGATACTCCAATACCATTGGTAGCATTACTACAAGTGTTCACATTAGTTGTTAAGATCATTGATGTAAAGGTAGATATTCCCGTAGTCGGTATAGGTACCGATACCTGAGTATGAGATGGCGATAAAGTTTTATTTATCACTTGTACACATTCAGTCACTAGCATAATGTTGGTTTGTACAATATGTGCTAGACCACGAATTGCATTAACACCATCTTGTCCCTCTTTTATCAATTCTCTTATGTTATGAATTGTAGGATAGATTCTTCAGCTATTCTCTCATTTTCCATAAATAATTGAAATTGTGCTAGCTCTTTATCTAATTTTTCTATTTTCTCATCAGATACATATCTTGTCACCTCAATAGTATCATCAACATCATGAAAAGTTTGTTCTTCCATTGTACTTGTAATGGGTGTAATATCTTGTAATATTTGAGTCTCTCCTTTTGTAAAGCTGTTCAATGTAACAACTTCTTCAAGAGCACTAGATCCCATGTGTCTTATGCTTCTTATTAAAGGAATATTTCTCTTAGGGAAGTGAGTTATTAGACTCATGCAGCAATATGCACAAATTTTAGGCCCAAGCTATGTTGTAAATGCTTGATTTTTTATACTTTTTCAATGCAAATAAGTGAAAGCAAAGGTGTTGTAAGGAATTTTGATCAAGGGAAACAAATTATATGTCTGATATCAATCCAATACAGAAATAAGATACTTCACAACACACTCTTGATGCAAATCTAAGATGATGATAGACCAAAACCTAGTGAAAATACACTAAAATAAGCAATTTTTCACCAAATTTTAATGCAAAAGAGCATGAGAAAGGGTGTTGTGAGGAAAATGATGATGAAAATAAAATTATATCAGTAATAACAGCCACCTAATTCCAAAATATCCATCACAACACACTTATAGTGCCACTCAAGGTCAAACCCTAGTGAAAATATAGCAAAATAGACAATTTTTCATGATTTTTCAATTCCAAGACCTAGCCAAAGGCATGTTATAAAAAAAATAATGAGTTGAAACAAAAAATATCAGTGATATCAGTCACCTACAAGAATAAAATTTGTTACAAGATGCTTAGGGTGCAAACTAGGCCAAACCCTAGGGCAAAAATAGCAAAAATATGCAGTTTTTCACCAAATTTTCAATACAAGAAGCCACTAAAAATGTGTTGTAAAGATTTTTGGGATGGGAAGAAGATAATACCCCTGATATAAGTCAATTAGTTCAAATATATTATTTACAACATGCCTATAGTGCAAGTTTAGAGAGTCGATAAGGCCAAATTTTAGTGAAAATCAAGGTTTTTCAAGCCCTAGGTTTTAGATCTTGATGTAAAATACTATATGAATGTTTTGAAAGCTGGTATATTATGAAAATTACATTCTCTCAGATCTAAAAATGATTTCTATGCTCTAACATGCAAAATGCAAGTGCAAATCTAATGAAAAATCAATGAAAATGCTAGTTTTTGTTGAAATTTTCTATGCAAAAATACAAAGTTTTGAAATCTAAATGCAAATTTGTTCTAAAATGAAAGACTAAAGCCAAATGAAAATTTGAATGAGCCTATAAAATCAGTAGAAAAATCTGAAATGAGATTTTACCTACAAACCCTAGATTTTGGAATTACTAGGTTATATGCAAAATTCACAATTTTCAACAAAACCCTAGCAATTTAATGATGAAAATGCAATGCAAACTAATGAATTTTGTAATTTTATGTAATTTAATTCAGATCTAATGCAAAAATTAGAAATTTAATGAAATTCAAATTAATTGATGCCAAATAGAAACCCTAGCATGCAATTTTTTCCAATTTTTCATTTTTTTTTGTAAGTTTTCCAATGCAATAGGATGAATGACTATATGAATGAATGAAATTACTGTAAATCTGAAGCAAAACACTCAGCAAGGTGCAAATAAGTCCAATAACACAGGTTCACCAAAATGTAAAGGGTGGAATTTGGATGTTGAGTTTTTGGTAGTTTTGGTGTATATCCTCCTTTTACCCTTTCATTCAAGGACCTAGGGTCGAGTTGCAATGTACTATCCTACCCTAGGTCACTATGAGATGTAGGGAAATTTGGATTTTTATGATTTGATTGACATTTTATCTTCTCTTATGCTCAATTGTACCTTAAAACCCTAATTATGCAAATACGATAGTAAACGAATGAATTACAGAAAATGCTACTACAGAAAGATGTAAAACGACAAATAATTATGTACCTATTTTTGGGGTTCAGAGACAGAAAAGTTAGGGACTAAAGAGCGGGTGCCCAAGTCCAAGGTACCAGTTTCTTTGCGGGATCCTAACCTCCTTCAGATACTGATCTGCACTGTAATTTCTGTTTCTAGAAATTCAACTATGGAGGACATAGGGACTAGTACCCAAGTCGCAAAAAGGCTCCAGAGTCCTGCTTCTCTCCAGATCCTGAATCCTTGATGTTTGTTGATCTTTCTTGCAATTCCACTTTTTCCAGATGCGACACCTATAACTTGCAATCACAAGACTTTGGGAGGGGGTTGTGGTGTTTAGAGGCTTGCCTCAGTCAAGCCCTGAAGAGACATTCAAGTCTTTTGAACATCGTTGTCAGATAGAGAGTCTGTGCCTAGGGAGGTAGAGGCAAAAACCAAATGATAAATGCTTACAAAAACAAATGAATGTCAACTTGTAGTGAAGATCTCATGGAGGAAGACGCTCTTCATGCCATGAGGTGATGATTGCTCAAATCTGCAAACACAAACACATAGACAACAAAAATCTGCTCTTGCAACACAATGAAAGCCTTGAATCACCTTTAGGATGCATAAACTTCACAATAACAATCTAGTTTACAAATGAATGCCTAAACATGCTTTTATACACAACTATAAATATTCCTACCAAAATTTTGTAAATTCAAACTTACCATGTTGGCCTAGGGACCAAATAAATGTCATAAACCGACACTAGAAATTTGGGCCTGACCCAAAATAGGGCAGGACTAGGCCGCGGGTGCCCAAGTCCTCCCCCCTATTTTGGGAAAGGCTAGGTTCAAGGGCCCCCCCTAGGTCCTATTTGTCATGATACCCAGGGTTCATTCCATTAGGATGTTGAATTATGATGCAAGATGTCCTAAATACACACTAGAAACCCAAGAGCTAAACCTTTTGAGGGAAAAGCCCCCAAGGGGACATTTTTTGACATTACACTCCCTCTCTATTTTTTTCTTTATTGAATATAAAATGTGATTGCATTATGGCTTGTTATTTACCAAGCCTAAACATGATCATGATATGACTATTTAAATGTAACGTGATCTTGTCATTGTAAAAATTACTAATTTGGCCACCTTTTGTCTCCTAATTTGGTGCACTTGCTCATAAATTAATGCACATTGAATATCTTTAAATATCAAGACAACAATTTTTGTGCAAATATATACCAAGTTAGCTCATAATGGCCAAATAAATAGGTGAGAGTTAGCACAAATTTGAATTTGATTTTTTTAATTTTAGGAGTTAATTCCACGTGGTGCAAGAGCAAACCTACATGCCAAATGATCGACCTTTGACATGGAGGTTTAAATATTAAGATGGGGAATGAATGTATGGAAATGGAGCAATGATAGGCATAATAAATAGTTAATAAAGGCAAGTGTATAGGAGTACATGTAAATAGGGATAAGATAGTATGGAATGTGTGGAAGAATGTGTAAATGGGAATGGGTGAAGGATAAGGAATGAGCTTGAATTTATAAAAAAATGCATGCTCTTCATTGATATATAATTACATTAATACTTTCATTATAATAGGCCCAATGCTAAATGTGAATTAACATGAGAATGCAAATTTTACCATATTACATTTAATACCATTTTAATAATTGTGAATTGTGTCCATTTTATAACTAATTAATACATAATCTATATGTGTATGTTTAATATTGTAAGAAGACCTGTACTAAGTTACTTAAAAAAGAGTATATATCCTCTTAGACCAAACATTATCTAAAGAATAGAATATTAATCATTATTTAAATAATAGGATACTAATAAATTAATACAATCAGTTTTTTATGTTGTTATTTGTTATGTAATATATGCATCTTGTTGTTCTATATAAAAGGTCCTAGACCAATATGTCTCTTAGATGAGTGACTATTTTATATTGATATGCTAATACATGGTGGTTATTTAAGTGCTAACTAAGGTCTATGCATGGGAAAATAATAAATTCTAATGTTCACATGGTACATAAATTTGTCAGCAATTTAAGCTCACAATTTCAAACTAACAATCTTAGTACACCATAATGATAAAACTATGAAAATTAATGGTAGATAAAATATAACGGAAAATGTTATTCAAGAGAAAAATTACTATGTTTATTCAATAAAAAATTATCCTATGGGCGTATTACTTGAACCTCCTATGGGTGCAAGTGCTAGTATATAATTTCAAAGAAGCATAACAAATTAAGAATAGACTATAAATATGGATCTAAACAGAGATTTATTGACACCTAACTGTTTAACTTGAACTACTCTAAAACTCTTATTCTAACAAATTTATAGAACTAAAACCAACACTGCCAGCTCTCTAACATACTGCCAGCAACACATACATTTATTCATTAATTCCAACACATGAGACTGCAAAATTTATAATACCACTGGCTAATTTTACAAAAAAGGCAAACGTCTGATCATTGAACTCAAAATCCTTAATATGACGTTATAAGGCATGCAAAACAAATAAATTGTAAACTGAATATTTTTCAAATAGACGTACTGAAGATACAAATGGGTGAGTTTGACCCAGTGAAAAGGAAATTTGTAAGGAAGATCAAGACAGAGAGAGTGCAGTGAGCATATCCTAAACAAAAAGCTTACATCTTTTACAGTCCAAAAAAAGCTTGAATTGATCATTTCAAGGCAGTTTGAAATCGCTTGTTTCCAGATCGTATCCGTGGGCGACAAAACAGGCCGTCGTCGAATGAAGTATACGGTTGGGGAATCGTATTCAGCCAGAGATGGTAAAATGCCCCCACCAATATTATAAATACAATAGCTCCATAAACAGCATAAGCAAAAACAAGAATTGAAGAAGTGGGAATTGTAGCCACTACTCTGCTTCCCAAATCACACAAACACTGCTCCATAATGTTGTGGTAAACTATTCAATAGAATGAATGTCTCTATTGGCTTTGGAATTGCTTTGGCTGGGCTGAAGCAACACTAGAAATAGTACTCTGTGGTCTTGCAATTAGTGAGATATAAGAGACTGCGTCTTGTTAGAATAGAGGAATGGACTGCACGAGAGGAGACTTCAAACGCACGTTATTGGACTGCACATTTCATTCTTGGTCATGGAAAATAAAAGTAAGGGCTCGTGCGTTGGATACCTTCATTGAAAGTTGTCTTCAAGTGTATAAGATATATTTTGTTCTAAAAAATTATACCATAAATTAGGTAGATATAATTATAATCCTATTAGATTTTGAGAGTCCATCCAAAATCTCTTTTTCATGTGAGTCTTCTTAACTTTTTAATGTGATAGTCTTCTCAACTCTTTAATTGTATTTTATAGTAAAAATGGTTAAATATAGTCATATGGTCATCAAATTTAGGTTTAGATTAGGATGATTTAAAGAAATTTTGTAAATATAAATTAAAAAATTGTTTATCTTGTATTTTTTCATAAATATGATGTAAGGACTCGTATTACATACCTTATTTAGAAGTCTAGTTAACTATCATTAAGATGATTAAAAGAAACTTCTAGTAAATCTAAATAAAAAGTTATTTGTCTTGTATAGACTTTGGAGTGTGATTATCATTCTATCTTTTTCTTTTTTGAAAATATGATGTGTAGGCTTGTACATTGGATACTTTAGAGGTCCTGTAAAGATTAAAAGAAACTTTTTAAATTTAAATAAAGAATTATTTGTCTTGTATAGACTTTGGGGCGCAATTGTCAGGCCCACAAACACTTGTGCCTTTTTCTTCATCTTGTTTTAACGTATCTGAGTTATATGATAATTTTGTGTTATATTTTATACTATGGTTGGTGATCACTTGTGGATATCAATGCACTATTCTAGATAATCTATATGTATATTTGGATCTAAAAGACTTTTAAATATTTATGTGTGTATTTATTTATATTTGTGTTTCAGCTTCACTGTTTTCATTTAAATAATATGTTGGTATGGTAGATCTAGTTTCTTCAATATTATTTTTTTAAATGATTAATTGCACTTTGATTGTATTGCTAGAATTGATAATTTAATTGAAATGTGCATATTAAATGTGTATTATTTAATCCTATAATTTTATCATTCGCTTCAACTATTGTTATGTATTGGACAAATATGCATAACATTTGATTAAGTGTGCATGAAACTTATAGGGTATCAACCAATGGTTGGTATATGGAGAACATTGACATGGACTTCACTTAGCCACCTCACCTTGCTTGTCCCTTTGATGTTGAAACTTGTGAAAAGCATATCCAAGTCAATTATGATTTTAGATCCCCTTTGTTAGACTCATACAGGTGTCTTCTTGGCTATTTTTAATTATTGTTTTTGTGTCTACTTTATATGTGTAGAGATTTAATAATTCATTTGAAATGGTAATTATGTTATTAATTTTAGAAAAGAGAAAAGTATTTTTTTGAATTAAGTCAAATGTTTTAGAAATATTTTATATTAAGGAAGGTAGTGTAATTTAATATCAAGTGTTTTAGGAAATATATCAATACTCCTTAAGTTAGAAAACATCTCTTTTTAGATAATTGTTTTAAGTGAAAAATGTTTTGTGGGAAAGAAAGGTTTAGGTTATTTTAATTATATGCATATAAGAGAAAAGGGCTTTCTTCTCCATTCATTATGTTTTGCGTGAAAGTGACACAAAATAGAAGAGAGGAGATAACTTTAAAATCCACCCTTCAAGAAAAACTAGATTTGCTTGTTTTGTAATTACTTGGAGAGGATTGAATTGTTTGTAGAAGGAAATGGAATCCTTTGGGAGTTACAAGTAGATTTGTTGAGCTAAAGTTTACCTTGTTTTCCTTATGATTTGACTTGTTATTTAAATTTTTATATTGTAGCAAATTATTTTTGAAAAATAAATTTTCCTATCAATACTATGTCAATTTTTTTAAAAATTGAAAGATGTTGATAAATGTGTGTTGTTGGGTAGGATTCTAGGCCAACAGGGTGTTCTTACAAATTTAGATTATACATTTTTTAGTTTTTTTGAAAATTTTGTGAGTTTTCTCTATAAACCCAATCAAATCTTTGTGAAAATAGTATGTCTTTTGAAAAGTGTGAAGTTGGGTGATTTTAGAATAAGAGGGTATTCTTAGAAATTTTAGATTTCATCTATTTTTTAAATTTAGAAAATTAGAGAAATTTTTTGGAAGGATGCTTTAAGATCCATTAATGGTGGAGCTTGGATATTCTTGAAATTACTTATTTTATTTTGTTGGAATTCAAAAATTTTGAAATGCACAATTACGTGGAATCATATATTCTCCCATAGAAATTTATTTGTATGTGCCTCGAGAAGCATGTTTTCTTGGAAAACCACGCCTTGCCTATTCTCAGGCTCCTTGAAGAAAAGTTGACCTTTGAATTGTATAGGATAGAGAACATATGTAGGAAGGTTGGGTTGGCCAATTACCCAAACTCATGGAACAAGATTTAGAGGCAAAGTAATAATGAAGCCTTACTTAAAATGATTAATAAAGAGTGTCAAAACACCCAACTTGTTGGACAAGGTTGGAGGTAAAGTACTAAAGAAGCCTTGTTTGAATTATATAATGTGAAATAAGTTATAAACCTTGAATTTAAGAACTTGAATTAATCAAACTCAATAATGAAGTTGGGGTAGGTGGAGTGCATTGAAGAAGTGTCCCCACTACCTTTTGAGAAGCATACACTAGTGAATGCTTACTTGAGACCTTTGTGGTCTATCTTGGTTATGGAGAACCAAGGAGAAGTTCACTCCAATGTCTTAGGTACCCTCCTCTTGTCCTTGTTGATTTGATTGAGTGCATCTAATCTTGTGTTGAGATAAAATATATTGTAATACATGTGTGTGAAACCAAATTATGTGACTTTTGTCTCAGTGTTGGTGCCTTCTTGAGACTCTTATATTTGTGTGATATTTGGCCTTGTTAGCGGTGTACCCATTATCTTCTTCTCCATAGCTTAGGGGTTCCTTATAGTGGCATATACATCTATTGCGCTCAACAATAATAATATGGTTGAGAGGTGGGTAGTGTTGTCCATTGGTCCATTCATAAAGATCTCTTAGGAGTTGGAAGAGTTCCTTGTTCATTATAATTTATGTTTTGATCATGTTGTGGTTCATAATTATTGGAACACCTTGGAGGTGGCTCCTCATTGTTGTAAAATTATTCTTGTATCATTTTTATATTGGAGTGTGATCCTTCCATGTTTAGGAAGTAACCTCTATCATGTAATTGTGTTATGTATCATTTTGTTGGAATTTGATCCTTGTTTTGGAATGAAATTATCATGTTGTGAAATTATCTTATTTGTTGAAATCATTAAAGCAGGGCATTGGAGAACTCTTTTGTATATTGTATTATTATCTTATGTTACAATTATGGGTTGTCTTGTATTATTCCCACATAATGGGTGAGAGCTCCATCATTGTCTTTGGTCCATCTTTATGTTGGTGTCAAACAAGCATGACATTTTATATTTCTTTTCTCATGTTTAGCTTTGTAAAGTAGCATGATTTGGAAAAATGCATCTCCTCTATTCTTGTATTGTTCTCTTTCTTTCTTATTAGATGCTTAGCATGTTGGTTCTTTATGACTGGTTCCAAATAAACCTTTTGTCCTTGTGAGATTTTGAGGTCAATCTTGCCATTGGCTTGTTAGTCATTCACTAATGTTAGTAGTCCTTATTGTATATAGCTTTTGGGAAAATTGTGTGTAGCTTGTTTAGGATCGATGTTTCGGATCATACTCCATGATCCATGATCAATGTTCTCTCTTTTCTTCCTGATGATGGATCATGGAGTATGATCCAAAATATCGATCCTAAACAAGCTACACATAGTTTTCCCGAAAGCTATATACAATATCATGGACTGTGGAAATATCATGTCTACAGCCCTTATTGTGTAGAGAAAGGAGTGTTCTTGGTTTCTACCTTCTCTCTTGTGCCTTAGTGCTTGTCCTTGGTTTCCCTTGTTGGCCTCCTTCCTTTTTGGAGCATGCTTTTGTTAAGTACATGGTTGGGAGATCTTGTGTGGCCAAATGACCAATTTTTTTCTTTCAATGGTTCATATATGATCTTAGAGTGGAGTCCTTGGTAGGAGAGCCCTTACAGAATCATATGTTAGAGTCTTGTGCAAGAGTTCTAGAAAAATTACACATTTGGACACTTGGCAAGGACTAGAATGAAATTTCTGGACACTAGTACCCAGAATGGACATTAGAGAAAAGTGCTAGAGTCTAATTTTGGAGCTAGAGTCCCATTCTAGCACTATAGTCCTCTCCTATGCTAACATCTGGGTGTTGTAAAATAGTGACACTTCCTAGATTTTTCTAAAGAAACTTCATATGCAAAATATGTTCCCCTTGGTCTACGAAGTACTCCCATATGTTGACCTTTTCTGAAAGTGATGTATTTTAGGAGTTATGTCCTCTTTTGTGTCGAGAAGTGTGCCTTACACAAAGTCAGCTAGTGGTCATTCCTTTTGGTTGGGGTTGTGTTCCTCCTAGTTGGTCATCCTCTTATGTAGGTTTTTTCATGTTTTTGGTGGTTGTGTTGTGTTGTCATGAATGTACTTGAGATAGTTGTCATCCTTAACCTACTCCATGTGGTTGCAAGAGAGTGAGATTGTGTACTAGCATCTGACCTTCATTGTGGAGGAATCTCTATCCTCTCATATGGTCATTATGGTGGCTTTGTCACATGATTAATGAAGTCTTTTGCTTGTGTCTTGTTGGTATGCTTGGGCCCTACATGGTCAGCATGGGCACTTCACATCACATCCTAAAGTGTTGTCATGGGACACTACAATGTTTCTAGTACATGAGAGTATAATTGGGACATGCACATGTCACAACTACATCTTGAAAAAAAATTGGTTAGTTTTTATCCACTAATGGCTTGAGTGTAAGCTTGGGACATTACAACAATAGTCATTCCATCATTTTATTTTAGGATTTAATATTTTTTTAATATGACACTAATTCATTAAAATTAATAAGAACAACATCAAGGTTAAAAGTTAGACATTGTTTAATTAGACAATACAAAGTGATAGGCTTAAAGAACTAGTATGTTGATCAAAATGTTAGTGGGAACTATGTAAATGACTACCACATTTTTTAAACATGTATGTCTTTCATTGGGAGATAGGTCCCATGTAAATGACTAATGCATTGAGCATAATGTGTTGACTCTTCATACTAGGTGGGTAAAAATAAATAAGTAAATTTATATATAATTATTATATCTTAAATGATGAGGGTATCATATTATATTAATGGAAATTTCCACAATTATCAATCTTTTTCTGTCATAATTATAAAGAAACAATACCTAAAGGTGTTACTAAATATTCGATAGGCACAAATATTTATAATCCTATCCACCAACACTACATATTTTATTATTTTTAAGTAGGGCCATTCCATGTAGTACTTGGCTGATAGGGTTATAACTAGAAATCACACTTGATATGCAATGGGAAGCCCTACAGATATTTACATTGAGTGCATTTAAATTAATTGGAAAATCACAAAGAAATGTAGAGATTGTTTGGTGGTAATGGAATCCATTCTACATAGTCTATACCAGTGCCAAGGGATGGAGTACATTATTAATTCAATCATTTAGTAATTTGAGGTTAGTATTTCATTCAGATGGTGCTCCTTCTTCTTCAAAGGGGCGATGTATGCACTATCTTACATACAAGCATATCATTGGTAGAAGAACCTCGAGAAGATTTGTAGATAGATGCCAAATTCTACACACACAAGATCACAGTGAGTGGGAGACCTTGATAATCAATGTCTTTTATGTCAATTGATCCTCTTTCAAGTGTTAGACCTTGAGATCTATGATTTGTTAAAGACCATGTCATTTTCATTGGAAAATATTATGATGACTAACCATTATGATCAGTACAAGGTTACAATATTACCATTGTGGGTCCAAAACAATTATTTCCATTTAAATGTATCTAATATAGTGAGAATAGTCAAAATGGGTCTAGGTATGTGGAAGCTCTTGAGAGTCAATAATTAGTTGCCTAATTTTCAATTCAAAGTCCATCAAAATATGTGCCAATCTTTCTACATTTGTGCATGTTATCTTTGAATGTTTTCTTAAGTTTATAAAATTAGACATCGTGGCTTAAAGTCTTCATTTTAATAGATCATATCTAAAAATGATAGGTCAATCTTCAACATTTAGAGGAAAACTAACAACAATTGATTTTTGAAGCACACAATTTTTTAGGTTAGCAAAGATTTCCTAAAACATTATCCTATGGCACTATTGCAATAAAAACTTAAAACAATTAGTACTTTCTATGATCACATTTATCAAGTTTGTATTTCCTAGTTAAAGTGGCAATAGACACAAATGCAAAAGATACACAAGAGTTACAAATCCTACTCTAGAATTTTTAATATGGTATTAAATATCTAGAGCCATTGATTATATTCAAACTAAGGTATATCAATAATTTTATCATCCTAAGAAGTTGATCTCCTAGAAAGATGTTTCCAACAAATCTACTCATGATCATTATATTGGTAAGAAAAAAGATGAACCAACTAATGTGACTATGGAGAGTTATTGGTTTGTCTACTGCATGCAAGAAGTTTGAATTTAACCTTAGCTATAGCTCTATGCCCACTACTAACTATTATATCTTTCTACATAAAACAGTACCATTCAAAAAATCTCTGGAAAGTATTCTTTCTCTTTTTTTCCTTCCCTTTAAGTTAGGCAAGGTATAGAATCCAAGAACATGTAAAAATCATATTACCATTCAACATTATTTAATATTTAAACTTAAAAATATAAATTTATGGAAAATGAAAGATTGACAATAAATGTAAATCAACAAAAGAGAAATAAGCACTATTGATAATCAAATATAGGCCTAAGGTTTAGATTATTTATTTGAGAGAAATTAACCCTAGGGAGATGCAATAAGAAGGAAATCAGAATAGTGTGGTAGTTAACACATGCATAATATAAAGGAAACTAAGTTCATATACACCATAGAATTAGTCTACTCATATATTTATGTTATATATCCTTTGTACAATATACATTTTCTACTACTAGTTCATAGATTAAACATCACATATGCTTCGGTAGTACTTGTTGGGAATTAAGGTGTCTCAACCTTTGCAATTTCCTAGCAATGATAATTTAATTGTATATTTAATTATTGCCTAATGTTGTATTTGATTGCACATTCAGTTTGGTCACATAGTTGAGATGGCATGGTGACATGTCAGCTTACTTGGAATGTGACTTGGATGGTCATGTCAATCCTACATGGATTTGGGTGTCCCATATTGAGGTGGCATTAATTTTCCATGTGTCAGCATCTTTGGTATGTGGAAGGCAATATTCCATATGAAAGAATCTATGATGCGTAAGGGACAAGTTTGGAGATTCCTATGACAAGTAATGACAAGTGTTGGTTGGCATCTTTGAATGAGAGAAATGCATCTTTGGGTGCCCAAGTTGGGCTATGACATGTTGTAAGTAGAATATGCTATATTTAGCATTGTATGATGGATTCTCTTACAACTTTCAAGATTGCTATTGTGGGCAGATTTTATGACAGTTGTAAGTCATGGAAGAGAATCTGTCATAGTCTATTTTTAGCTTGGAGCTCTCTACTTTGGGAAAGTCAAATTTGCCATATATGGAAGATGTAAGGGATGTAAGGATAACAAGGACAAGTGTCCTTTGATGCTGGAAATGGTCATTTGAGCAAGGTGGATGCCTATCCCAAGATGCTCTCAAGATATTCCTTGTAATCTCTATAAAATGCATAGTTTGGAGTTGTAGTTGCATAGTGTTTTTACAGGTACTATTATGCTGCTGGAATAACTCCAGAATTGGCATTCATGAACCCTTGGAAGACTTGCAACATAATTGTATTGTAAACTGTTATTGTTTTGATAATACATTGTGCAGGTTTTAGAGTGTGGAGTTTTTTACCTAAAAAGGTTTTCCCCATGGTAAATCTTGTGTCACCTTCTTTCTATGTTGTGTTACTGCTGTAATCTTTATGTTATTAGTTTAATGTTACTGCAATTGTAAGGATTAAAATAAATTTACACTCCATTCCCCTTATTAGATTGGTGTAGGAAGTGTGTTTTTCTTACCTTGCTTCCTTTCAGTTGGTATCAGAGCTTGATCACCTGTGATCCTAGTTGTTGGGTAGGGTTTTTTGAGATATTCTTCAATTGAGTGGGAGTCAGTGCAGAGTATTCTGTGATCTTGTTGCAGCAAGAAGATGACAAGCACATCCAGAAGAATAGAGGTGGAGAAATTCAATGGCACTAATTTTGAGCTGTGGAAGCTCAAGATGGAAGACATGCTTGTTGACAAAGATTTATGGGAAACCATTTCTAGCACAAAACTAGCTGTAATGACACAAGTTGATTGGGATCTCAAAGATCAGAAGGCTAAGGGTCTCATAAGACTTAGTCTTGCTAATTTTGTCATGTTAAATGTCCATGACAAGGCTACTGCAAATTTGCTTTGGAAGAAGTTGGGAGATGTGTATCAAGCCAAATCCCTAGTTAACAAACTTTTTCTGAGAAAGAAGTATTCCATTCGAATCGAGGATGGAGGATTTGTTGTAGAACATATGAATGCTTTCAGCATACTGGTTACACAGTTGACATCCGTTGGTGTGAAGATGGAGGAGGAGGATCGCTATATGACCTTGCTTTGTTCTTTGCCAGACTTGTGGGATCATCTTGTCATGGATATTGGAAGCACCACATCCACATTCAAAATGGATGAAGTGGTTTCTTCGCTGTTGTCTGAAGAGATGCAGAGAAAGTCTTCTAAGGCAGCCAAAGAGGCTCTTGTAGATCGTGGAAGACCTAAGGATAAAGGGAAAAAGAAGGACAAGAAATTTGAGAAGGGTAGATCCAAATCCCGTGGGAGAACCAAATCTCCTAGAAAGTCCAAGGCTCTCTATTAGAACTATGGTAAATCTGGGCATTTCCAAAAGGAATGCAAAGAGGAAAAGAAAAAGAAGAACCCAGATTCAAATTCTGACAAGTCACAAGATGATGGTGATGCTTTCATCGCAGCCCTGACAACCCATGCATCTAATAATGTGTGGCTAATTGATTCTAATGCATCATTCCACATGAACTCACATCGAGACTAGTTAACTAAGTATGAGGAGTTTGATGGTGGAAAGGTGTACCTGGGTGACGACTCTCATCTGAAGATTGTTGGTTGTGGAAGAGTCTCTATCTAATTCCCTAATGGACAAGTGAAGGGGATCTCTGGGGTTAATCACATCCCAGGCTTAGCACAAAACCTGCTTTCTATAAGTATGTTGAATGATGTAGGTGTACAGGTTGTCTTTTCAAAAAAAGGATGCAAGATGACTAGAGGAGCTATGGTGCTTACTAGGGGTACTAGGAGATGTACTCTGTTTTAGTTGGAAGCATGCATTTCATAATGTAATAGTTCTTCTAACTCAAGGAGGAGGACAGAAGTCACCTCATCCCCACCATCTAAACCAGCAGTGAAGAAATTTGTTGTATCTAGTCATGATGGTTGTATTCATGCCTTGGAAGTTAAGCTTCCTACTAAAAAGACAATGTTATGGCATGAGAGATTTGACCACATTGGTGAGAAGGGTACCACATTGGTGAGAAGGGTCTACGTACCCTAAAAAATAAAAACCTCATTGAGGGGTAGATGATTGTAATCTTGAGTTCAACTTTTGCGAACATTGCATATATGGAAAATAAAATCATGTTTAGTTTTATTCGAGTTGTCATAAGTGTTTTGGTGTATTGGACCTTGTTCATTCTGATGTATTTGGTCCTATTAATGTTCCTTCATTATCAAAATCTATATATTTTGTATCTTTCATAGATGACTACATTAGAAGGACATGGATTTATTTTCTCAGAAGCAAATCTAAAGTCTATAGCAAGTTTAAGGAGTTTAAAGCCTTTGCTGAAAATCAGACTGGTAAAAATATTAAATGTTTGAGAACTAACAATGGTGGTGAGTTTTGTTCTACAAAATTTGATAAGTATTGCAAGGAGCTTGGGATTGAAAGACATAAGACAGCGCCATACACCCCACAGCAAAATGGAGTTGCAGAGAGGTTGAACAGGACACTGATGGAGAAGGCTAGGAGTATGCTTAGTGGAGCTAGCCTAGAACAAAAGTTTTGGGCTAATGCTGTTGTCACTGCTTGCTATCTAGTAAATAGATCTCCTACATCAGCTCTTGTTGGAAAGACACCCATGGAGGTGTGGTCTGGTAGAAATCCTTCAATAAGGCATCTTCGTGTTTTTGGTTGTGAGGCATATGCACATGTGCCTAGGGAGAAGCGGTCAAAATTAGACAACAAGGTTGTTAAGTGTATCTTCATTGGCTATGGTGTTGGTGTGAAAGGATACAAGCTTTGGGACCCTGTGGCTGAAAAAGTGTTGTATAGCAGAAGTGTCATCTTTAGAGAGCTAACACCTTCTTCTATTGTTTTACAGCTAGAAGAAAAAGAAAAGAAAGAGGATGTTGTTTAGTTTCCTTCTACCCCTGAGAAGACTAAACATAAAGACAATGTTGGACCTAAAAATGAGGAGAGCTCTAGCAACTCTAAAAGTTCAAAAGATGAAGTAGAACCTCCACCTCATCCCTTGAGGAGGTCCACATGAATCAGGAAGCAAACTGAGAGGTTTGGTTATACATTGCTTTTGCTTTGCTTACTAACAATGATGAACCTAGAACTATATCAGAAGCTTTGGATATGAAAGATTTAGATTCCTGGAAGGAGGCCATGGAGGATGAGATGGCTAGTTTGGAAAAGAATCAAACCTGGGACTTGGTGCCTTTGCCTCCTAGATAGAAACCTATTGGATGTAAATGGGTGTTCAAGAAGAAATTTGGTGCAGATGGCAGTGTTGAGAAGTATAAAGCTAGATTGGTTGTGAAGGGGTATCCACAAGTGGAGGGAATTGATTATGGTGAAATTTTCTCTCCCATTGCAAAGCTGACATCCATTCATTTTCTGTTATCTCTTGCAGCTACTTATGACTTAGAGGTAGAACAGATGGATGTGAAGACAACTTTCCTTCAAGGTGATTTGGAGGAAGAGATTTACATGTCACAGCCAGAGCATTACATGGTGAAAGGTAAAGAAAATTTGGTATGCAAGTTAAAGAAGTCTTTGTATAGTTTGAAGCAGTCTCCTAGGATGTGGTACTTGAAATTTGATGTCTTTGTGTTGTCAATTGGATTTGTGAGATTGAAATCAGATCACTGTGTGTATTATAAGTATGATGGTGATCGTATTCTCATTGTTGCATTATATGTTGATGATATTTTGCTCATTGGGAAGGGTAAGAATATGATTTTTGATTTTAAGTCTCAATTGGCAACACAGTTTGAAATGAAATATTTAGGGGTAGCCAGGTACATTCTTGGAATGGAAATCAGAAGAGACAGAACTAACATAAAACTTTGATTAAGCCAGAGTAAGTATGTGAAGACCATGTTGGATAGGTTTAGCATGATAGAATGTAGACCATTGTGTGTTCCTGTTTCTTTGGGGACAAAGTTGTCTATTAGTGATTGTCCAAAATCTCCTAGTGAGGTGGAGGACATGAGCAGAGTACCTTATGCTAGTGCCATTGACAGTTTGATGTATGCTATGGTCTACACAAGACCAGACATTGCCCAAGCAGTGGGAGTCCTTAGTCAAATTATGACTAATCCTGGACGGGTACATTGGGATGTGGTTAAGAGAGTGTTCAGATATTTAAGGGGTACTTCTGAGTATTCGATATGCTATCATGGTAATGTTACAGGACCTCCACATTCTGTTGATATTTGTGGATTTGTGGATTTAGATTGGGTAGGTGACATTGACAGTAGGAGATCCACCAGTACTTATGTGTTTACACTATTTGGTGGTGCTATTAGTTGGATGAGTAAGTGACAACCTGTGCTTGCTTTGTCCATGATAGAAACTGAGTACATCGCAGAAAATCATGCTTGTAAGGAAGCCATTTGGCTTAAGAGATTATGTTCAAATAGTGGTGTTGATGTAGGTCAGATTACAATCAGTTGTGACAGTCAGAGTGCAATTTGCCTTGCGAAGAATCTAACTTTCCATGCCAAAACAAAGCATATTGATGTATAGTTTCACTTCATGCGAGACATGGTAGAGGATGGGAAGGTAAATTTGGAGAAGGTAGATACTTTTAAGAATGTTGTAGATGCATTGACTAAACCTATGGGCATAGAGAAATTCAGATGGTGTTTGGAGTCTATGGGCCTCTCGGCCTATAGCAGTTAAATCTTGTCAGTTCTTTTGGCTCTTGTAAGGTGTTCGAAAAGTGGGAGAATGTTGGGAATTAAGGTGTCTCAACCTTTGCAATTTCCTGGCATTGGTAATTTAATTGTATATTTAATTATTGCCTAATGTTGTATTTGATTTCACATTCAGTTTGGTCACATAGTTAAGATGGCATGGTGACATATCAACTTACTTGGAATGTGACTTGGATGGTCAAGTCAATCCTACATGGATTTGGGCATCCCATATTGAGGTGGCATTAATTGTTCATATGTCAGCATGTTTGGTATGTGGAAGGCAATATTCCATATGACAGAATCTATGATGCATAAGGGCCAAGTTTGGAGATTCCTATGACAAGTAATGACAAGTGTCGGTTGGCATCTTTGGGCACCCAAGTTGGGCTATGACATGTTGTAAGTAGAATATGCTATATTTAGCATTGCATGATAGATTCTCTTACAACTCTCAAGATTGCTATTGTGCGCAGATTTTATGATGGTTGTAAGTCACGTAAGAGAATCTGTCATAGTCTATTTTTAGCCTAGAGCTCTCTACTTTGGGAAAGTCAAATCTGCCATATATGACAGATGTAAGGGATGTAAGGACCACAATGGCAAGTTTCCTCTAATGCTAGAAATGGTCATTTGACCAAGGTGGATGCCTATCCCAAGATGCTCTCAAGATATGCCTTGTAATCTCTATAAAATGCATAGTTTGGAGTTGTAGTTGCATAGTGTTTTTACAGGTACTATTATACTGCCAGAATAACTCCAGAATCGACATTCATGAACTCTTAGAAGACTTGCATTGCAAGTGTATTGTAAACTGTTGTTGTTTTGATAATACATTGTGCAAGTTTTAGAGTGTGGGGTTTTTTACTTGAAAAGGTTTTCCCCATGGTATATCTTGTGTCACCTTCTTCCTGTGTTGTGTTGCTACTGTAATCTTTATGTTATTAGTTTAATGTTGCTGCAATTGTAAGGATTAAAACAAATTTGCACTCCATTCCCCTTATTAGATTGGTGTAGGAAGTGTGTTCCGCTTACCTTGCTTCCTTTTAGTACTTCCTATATTATAGCTATTACATATTCTCTGCTTGCTTATGTACTTTGTTCTACCCTCTCTTTTTTATTCTCTTTTTGTCTCTATGCTCTCCTTTACTTTAAGTGAGGCCAAGTACTCATGTGTATAGGTAAAATCAAGCTTAGGATAAATCAAACAATGACAATAAACTCAATCCTATAACGTCAAAAGATTGATCTAAGAGATAAATAAATCAATGAATAATACAATTAATAATTGAAAGCTATCACCTAGATTGTATTGATCTCTTGGTTAGATGTGAATTGCTCAATACGTCACATACCCATGGTTGTAACAAGTGGATGTAGATAAATGATTGCATGCTCAAAGATATGATGTGTTCAACGATGCATGATAAAAGCTCAAAGTGTTGTATTACAAATGCCCAAAGCTTAAATGATCGGAGAGGATTAATGAAGAGAGTGAAGGGGGTATATATATAGGTTTCAGGACATAATCGATCAATGGTGTAGATAAATCAATAGAATCAAGATCAAGATGAGTTGAGAAGACATGATGAATGTGCACACGACATGTGTCATGAAGAAAAAGTTATTCCATTGAATTAATTGTTTTTTGGCTAAATATAGGATATGTTTCATAAATTAGAATGTTTTTTTCCAATTTATGAGTTGATGATAAAAATAATAATAATTAAGCCAATTAACTCAACTTTAGATTTGCTTTTTTTGAAGTTCTTAAAAAAGGACTGATTGTGCACATAGAGGAAATGATATTTTTAGAGGAATTGGAGAATTAAAACAAATTAAATAAATAAATTTATTTAATTTATTGTGCATGATAGGAAAAATAAATAAGATATAAATAAAATATTAATTTTATTTATTTTTAGAAGATAATAATCAACTTAAATAAATTTGAATGATTTATTTAAATTTGGACGAATATTTAGCTAATTAAATAATTAACAATTATTTAATTATGGATAAGAGGAATTAGGTGATTAAATTAATTAAATACTTAATGTATTTAATTAATGTGGATTTGAAGATTTGAAAGAGGATAATGATTTAATTAAATAATTAAAATTATTTAATTTGGAGGAATTGAATGGATTTTATTGAAATTAATTAAATAAAGAGGATTTATTCAATTAATGTTAGAATAAGGTTATTTAGAGGAAATTGATGAATTAATTAAATAATTAGATTATTTAATTAACGTCGAATGTAGGTGATTTAGGAAGAATTGATGAATGCAAGTGATACGATATGAAGAGTCATTTTTGGGTGTCTATATTTTGCCCCTCTTTGAGACAATATAGTTTTAGCATTGTTTCAAAGAAAAAGTGATAAAAATATGATACAAGCATGCCCCAATGTAGCTGGCATAGGATGCCCCTCGGAAGGAAAGATAGGGAACCGACAGAAGAAGTGGGGTGACTCGCAACTAGGAGAAATAGGCTTAGAATGATGAGGATGGATAGATGGAGGCTGACACAATGAAGAAAATATCAGACACAAGGAAAAATAGATTATAGGGTGGGAAGAAATAGGGTGGGTATGCTATAAAAAGGCCCAACGGGTTCCTCACAAGTCATTTACACACCTAGAGTTCACAAAATTTTAGAGCTTTAGTTTTCTTACTTAGTGTGAGAGCTCCTAGCTTAAAGAGTTTTAGCAGCTTGCAGACATTCTGATTCCTGTGCATAAGCACCGGGGTGAGCAGGTGCAGACCTATAGGAGACTAGCAAGAGCTCTGACAAAGGTAAGTGATCGAAAACCTACGTTTTGTTGTATTTTTTTAGGCCATTTTTCTAGGGTTTCTAGGTTTTAGGCCAAAGGCACTTAGATAGGATTAGGTGCCTTTGGCACATTTTGAAGCACCTTTGGTGCATCGAAGCACTTCTAGTGTGCACTAGCACACCTTTGGCTATGAGGATTGAGGCAAAGCACATATGGATAATGCTGCAATGCCTTTGGTATAACAGTTAAGCGTAGTTGGTTGACAGCTAGGGGCCTTTGGTATGCACTATGGATAGTAGCTTTAAAGAGCGAAGCGTAGGTGTAGAACAGCTAAGTGCCTATGGCCGATAGCTAGGTACCTTTGGTATAACCAAATTGCCTATGTTATTTAGGTTTGAAGCGCCTTTGCATAGTAGCTAAGCACTTGTGTATGACAGCTAAGCACCTTTGTTAAGATTGAAGCACTTTTGGTTTGACATGAAGTTTGACTTAGAAAAAATGGGTTACTTAGGTTTGACCATGTGGACTATGGATTAGACTTAGTATTAGGATGAATTTTGCAATATGCTGAACAAGTGGTCTTCATGGATGCAGGTTGTCATTCCACCTTTACAGTCTAGAGAGAGACATTTTGTCAATGTAGCTAAGGTGATGAAGAAATAGGTTGGGAGGAGGACATAATCCTTAAGGTCATGGGATTATGGCATGTGGCCCATCTTATGTCTATTAGGGCTAACCATGCATTATTAATAGCATTGGTCAAGAGGTGGCATAGTGAGACTACTTTCTTCCAGTTTTTGATGGGCAAGGCAACTGTGACACTCGAGGATGTATGGCGCATCCTTAGGATTCTAATTATATTTGGAGCTAGAGTGGATTATGACACAGAGCGTGGCAAGGATGAGATGAAAGAGGTATTTTCTAATGATGATCTTGGTGTGTAGGATCATGAGATCTGATGGGCTTAAGTGCCTCGACTCTGTGATAGGATTAGGTGGATTGTTGTGGCTCTGATTGGAGGATTCCTATGTCCAAATAGATGCTCCAAGGGGTTATTAGTTGGATGGGGCACTCTTTTATCAGGGATGTTCACACATGACATCTAATACACCTAGGGACCGTGTGTTTTGGGTCAGGGAGAAACTTATCTACAAGGGTGACTTTGTTACAGGTATGGGCTTGGGAGCATATCCCAATGATTAGACTGATCTCCCAGCATCACCGAAAGAGAGGCAAGCCTTACACTTGCCTATATGATGGTGTACCGACTCACAGATTACTTTGCACTGTGAGTTACTGGCGGAGACAGTGGATGAGATGGATATCTTCGTTTGGCACCCCTGGAGAGACTATGAGTCCTAGGATGATGATGCATAGTAGCTTGTTTATTGCAAATAGACGAGATACATATTTGGTCGCTGTATTGACACGATTGAGAGGTATCTACCCAAGAGGGTACTAAGACAGTTTGGACTACCATAGGGGGAGCCCGTAGGCAATACTACACATTCTCAGACTCAGAGGGAGGTCAGGAACTAGGGTCCCAAGATTGTGGCTGCTACAGCTTTGGCAGACTTATAGGGACTTGCCCTAGTGATGTGGGACTAGATCCTTGGGGAGGCAGACCTCGGCACACTTCCTACATATGATGCATACTAGTGGACACATAGGCTAGTGAAATTTACTGTACTAGGGATAGAGGGAGTTGTGAGAGAGGTGACAGTACCGGGCCATGAGGCAATGGCTCACTGAGAGGCCATATGATAGGCCCCAACCCAGAGATAGGCTAGAGATGATGATAGAGGAGAGCAGGATGATGTGCTAATTGTAGAGGTGAGGGAATCAAATCTAATGGTATAGTTGGTAGAGACTAAGCTATAACAGGCTCAAAGATTGTTACATGAGGAGATAGTGAGGAGGACTCACTTAGAGTTGAGAATGGTGAGATTGAGGAGAGACTGAGACACTTCTAGGGCTGAGGCTAGGTAGGTTGAGGCATAGGCAGTGGCAACAATAGCAATAATAGTGCCACCACCACCACCACCAGCAGATGACGGGAAGATTTCCCAATTGATGGAAGAGAGTGACGTCGTAGTGCAGCTGAGATTGGTTGCAGAGGTTGCTGCAAGTATGTGCCTAATCGATGTTGTCATTGATGTCAACATATCTATGTTGTCATTGGTGTCAACTATGCTCTTATTTTGTTTCTTACTTGTAATAAATGAGATGCATTGTATTTACTTATGTAAGTGATCTTGATGTTGAGGATATTGAGAAAATTAGCTCCTCCAGTAGAAATTATGAGTTGCATTGGAAACTATGTATTACATATAGAAGAACAGTCCAGAAGATTGCTCCGCATTTCATGTAGGATGAATATCTTTGTCTATGGATTGGAAGTTATTTAGAAGTCTATTTGAAGATGTTATATTCCAAGTTTGAGCCTTTGGTATGAAGATTTGAGTGAGTTATGTTTACCAGAGTGAAAACTACTTTTCTTGTATGTTTGGTGGTGACAGGGAGAAAATATTATGTTCTGCATTCCTCCGCATTGAAGTATTTTGGTCTGCGGTTCTAGAGTTAAGTCTAGAATGATGATAAGTTCTTTCAACTACAATGGTTCATGATTTGGTAGTCCGCAATCTATCCTTTCCTTAAGACAGTGGTTGATAGTATTGCTCTTGTGCTCCAGTTTGAAGAATCTTCTTGACAGAGTGGTTAGAGATCGTGAGGTTGTTCCTGGTGATTACAATGTGCTTGTGGATGTCTTCTGATCATTTTCCTACCTTTGGATTGGTCTGTAAAGAGAAAATTGGATCGTGGATAAAGAATATTCTCAGCAGACCTAGTGTTCTCACCAGTCTTGGCCAACTTGGTTGATTTCACTAATTGTGGAGATGCCTTAAAGTTTGTGGAAGTTTGTTGTGGCATGAAGAATTGTGTTTGAGTCCCAGCTAAGGCTTGGCGTGATCGACATACATCTTTTCATCTTTTCCTTAGCTAATTTATGTATTAGGTCTAGACCTATTTCTATGTATGTTTTTGTAATGCCGACCTTGGAGATTGTTCCAAGTGTTGATGAATGTATTACCAACCTTGATGTACATTCCAAGTTTGATGACTTGTATAAAGATTTGTAATGTAATTACGAAAATGATGGTGTGTGTGAAAATGAAGAGATAAGTACGAAGGTGTGAAAGAGTAGAGTAGAGAAGTTATATTGTGCTTCAATGGAACTGAACCTAGGCATGGAGTAGATGCTACTTAGTTAGTTCACCATTTTGGCAATGAGCCACCCCTTAGCAGTGAGCCACCCTTTGGTAGTGAGCCATTCTTTGCAGTAAGCAATTTGGGTAGTGAGCCTTGTAGGAAGTGAGCCTCTATTTTTTGGTATTGTTATAACTCATATATTTTCTGTGGGCTAACACCCACCATGGTTTTTCCCTTTTAGAGTTTTCCATGTAAAAAACTAATGTCTACTGTGTTGAATGTGTGATTGTGATTAAGTCTATGATTTCATGCTTTCATGGTTAAATCTGATTATCAATAATTAAGTAGTTGATGGTTTATGAAGTTAAGTTTTTGTGACAATTGATTCAACCCCCCTCTCAGTTGTCCTATGTATTTCAACAATTGGTATCAGAGCAGGTTCCTCATAAGAAAGCATAACATCTTGAGGAAGATCTAGGATGTCTATTAAAAAGGAAGCACTGCAGTTTGATGGGACAAATTATGCTTTATGGAAGGTATGAATGAAAAGCCATCTCCTTTGTCCTGGTTATAGAGTGTGGAAAGCTGCAGAATCAAAATATGCCATGCCTCCAAATGGTTTGACAATTGAAGATGAAATCAATGAATATGACTTGAATATAAAAGCTAGAGATGCCTTGTCAAGTGCTTTGTCTAAAATTGAGATGATAAAAGTCATGGATCTAGAATCTGCAAATGAGGTTTGGGAAAAGTTGAAGAAACTGTATGAAGGAGATGATTATATAAAAGAAGCCAAGATACAGGGCTTGAAAGCAAAATATGAGAGTTTAAAGATGAATGAAGATGAAAACATTACAACCTTCATGCAAAGGGTTGATGAACTTGCCAATGGAATAAAAGGTATGGGAGGAACTATTAGTGATAATAAAGTTGTGATGAAAATCCTTAGATCACTACCAAAGTCCTATAGTCACAAAGTAGCTGCAATTGAAGAAGTAATGATTGTGAAAACTATTGATAGAGATCAATTACTTGGAAAGCTTACAACCTTTGAGATGAGAGAGTTTGGTGATGCTCTGCCTAAAGTTGAAACTACCTTCAAAGCCAGTACTTCATAAAAGATCTCTAGAGCTAAGAAAAATAAGGTGGAACCTGATGATGACTTTAATGAAATTGAAGCCAACTTTGTTAACAAATTGCAAAGAGGTTCTGATAAGTTCAAAGGCAAACTACCTTTCAAATGTTTTTTCTTGTGGTAAAGTAGGTCACTATGCCTCCAAATGTCCTAAAAGAATTGAAAAGAATAGGAAAAGATGTGAGAATAGACCTAGAGCTCCAAAGAAATGCTACTATGTTAGAGACTTTGATGATGAAGGTGCAACTGATGATGCTAGTACTAGTGCAAATGAATGGTTGTTTATTTCTATTAAAGAAGAACTTATGTCTACTAATCCTGCTAGCTGTGTGAAGGAAGAAAAACTAGTGGAAGAAAGTTCTTTGGTTGTTCAGGTTGGATTATTGATAGTGGATGCTCACATCATATGACCGATGAAAAAAGTAAGTTTGTAAGTTTGGAAAAATATGATGGAGGATTGATTAGGTTTGGAGACAAAGTAACTGGTAAGATTTGTTGAAAAGCATCTATTTCATTTGATGGAAAGCATAATACTAACAATGTTGTATATATGAAGGGCTTGAAGCACAATCCTTTGAGTGTTGGTTAGATGTGTGACAAATGTTATGATCTGAGATTCAAAGACAATGGATGCAAGATCATGGAAAGCTCCAGAACTGTAATTGCTACTGGTAAGAAGACAAGAGGTAACATCTATCAATTAAGAGGAACTAATGATTGCTATTTATTAGCCCAAGCATATGAGAGTTGGCTATGACATAGAAGGTTATGTCATATAAATTTTAATACTATGGTAAAGATAAGTTCATGTCAGACTAAGAGATTTACCAAAACTTGTGAAACCTACCAATACTATTTGCAAGGAATGTCAGTTGGGGAAGCAGACAAGAACAAGTTTCAAGAGTAAAGAGAAATATTCTATCAATTTGTTGGATCTAGTTCATATAGATCTATATGGTCCTACAAGGATAAGAAGTCGACAAGGTGACAAGACTCCTCAACAAAATGGAGTTGTGGAAAGGAAGAACATGACAGTTCAAAAGGCTGCCAGAAAAAATGATGAAGGAAGGAGGCATGCTGGAAGTTTTATGGAAAGAAGCTATACATACTGCTATCTACATTCAAAACTAAGTTCAAGTGAAAGGTAATGGTACTAAAACCCCCTATGAATTATGGTATGGAAGAATTCCAAAAATAAGATACTTCAAAGTCTTTGGAAGCAAATGCTATATTAGAAGAGATGAAGACCTAGGGAAATTTGATGCAACATATGATGAAGAAATCTTCCTTGGATGCTCTACCAAGAGTAAGGCCTACCGGTGCTACAACAAAAGGTTGAAAAATATTGTTGAGAGTGCAAATGTGAAGGTGGATGAAGGCAAAGGAAAAACATCAGATCAGAGTGGCTATGAGCCAGATGAACCTGTTGCTATAACTTATGAAGAAAAAGTTGAACAAGAAGACAGTCAGGATGCAGAAGAAAAGGCTCTAGAAATTGCTAAGACCCCTAGAAATGTAAGAATCAAATACTTTGAATATCAAATTATAGGAGACAAAGAAAAAGGAGTACTGGCAAGGAAAAGAGCTGCAAAAGAACAAGTGAATTATTGTTTGCTCTCTACATTTGAACCAAAAAACTGTGAATGAAGCCTGCAATGATGAAAATTGGGTAAAGGCAATAGAGGAAGAACTAATACAGATAGTGAAGAATGAAACTTGGGAATTAGTTCCTAGACTTGCTAACAAATATATTATTGGAACCAAATGGGTTTTTAGGAATAAGCTGAATGAAAATGGAGAAGTTGTAAGGAATAAAGAAAGACTTGTGTGCAAAGGATATTCTCAAATTGAAGGGATAGATTTTGAAGAGACTTTTGCTCTGGTAGCTCGGATTGAAGCAATCAGAATGTTTCTAGCATTTACAACTCACAAAGATTTCAAAGTGTATCAGATGGATCTGAAGTCTACATTTCTGAATGGTGAGTTAGAAGAGGAAGTCTACATTGAGCAACCGGAAGGGTTCCAACTATCAAATCAAGGTAATATGGTATGCAAATTGAATAAAGCATTGTATGGGCTCAAGCAAGCTCCTAGAGCCTGGTATGCAACGTTAGATAAGTACTTATTGTAGTTAGGATTCAGTAAAGGTACTACTGACAGTAATCTTTATTTCAAGATTAATGGTGATCAAATTTTGATTGTTGAAGTCATGGTTGATGATATCATCTTTGGAGGAAATGAAGGTATGTGTATGAAATTTTCTAATAAAATGTAGAAAGAGTTTGAAATGTCTATGTTTGGTGAGATTAATTTCTTTCTAGGTCTGCAAATAAATCAATCAGATAAAGGAATCTTCATATCTCAGTCTAAGTATGTGAAAGAGTTAAAGAAGTTTGGGATGGAAGATTCTAAACTAGTATGTACTCCCATGGTGACTAGCTGCAAATTGAGCAAAACTGATGAATCACCCAAGACTGATAAGAAAAAGTACATATCCATGATTAGAGGATTGCTTTGTCTAACTCAAACCAGACCTAATATTATGCATGCAGTCTATCTTGTTGCAAGATTTCAAGCTAATCCAAGAGAATCACATGTGATGGTAGTAAAAAGAATCTTGAGATATTTAAAAGGCACTCCAGATCATGGCTTATGATATCCAAAGGATAATTATTTCACTCTTAGTGCTTATACAGATGTTGATTGGGTCAGAGATGTTGATGATCAGAATAGTACAAGTGGAGGTGCTTTATTTTTGGGTAACAGTTTGGTTTCATGGCTGAGCAAGAAACAAGATTCAATCTCTTTGTCAACTACAGAAGCAAAGTATATTGCAGTAGCATGTTGTTGTACTCAAGTGTTATGGATGAAGTAGAATTTGAAGGACATAAGAGTTGTGTGTGAAGATCCAATTGCAATCTTCTGTGACAATACAAGTGCTATAAATATTTCAAAGAATCCAGTGATGCACTCAAGAACAACGCATATATTTATAAGGTATCACTTTCTGAGAAAAAAGGTGATAAAGAATGAAGTAAAGTTGCAATATGTGTCCACAAAGGATCAAATTGCAGATATCTTCACCAAACCTCTACCTAAGGATATTTTTGAGTATCTCAGAGAAAAATAAGGGGTCATTACCCCTCTTGCCCTAAACTAAGATGCATGAGAATGCATCAATCCAGTGGTGTTCAAGTCTCATTGTTTGATCTGGATTGATGTTTTGAGAGCTAACTCTCAGGGGGAGTAGCTAGATGTGTTGGTAATAGTTCAGTTGGATTAGAGCAGTAGAATGCAAGTATGTACCCTTTGCCATTGATGTGAAAGGGGGAGAAAAATCATGTGAAAAACATATGGGGAGAAAGAATGTAGATATGTAAAGAGAAAGGGGGAGAATCTTGTCTTGATGATCTTTTTAGTTTTTCACATCATATGTTGCCATCAATGACAAATGGGGAGATTGTTGCAAGTATGTGCCTAATCAGTGTTGTCATTGATGTCAACATATCTGTGTTGTCATTGGTGTCAACCATGCTCTTATTTTGTTGCTTGCTTGTAATAAGTGAGATTCTTTGTATTTACTTATATAATTGATCTTGATGTTGAGGATATTGAGAAAATTAGCTCCTCCGGTAGAAACAGTGAGTTGCAATGGAAACAATGTATTGCATATAGAACAACAGTCCAGAAGATTACTCCGCATTTCATGTAGGATGAATATCTTTCTCTACAAATTGGAAGTTATTTAGAAGTCTATCTAAAGATGTTATATTCCAAGTTTGAGCCTTTGGTATGAAGATTTGAGTGAGTTATGTTCACCAAAGTGAAAACTACTTTTTCTATATGTTTGGTGGTGACAGGGAGAAAATATTATGCTCAACATTCCTATGCATTGAAGTATTTTGGTCTGTGGTTCTAGAGTTAAGTCTGGAATGATGATAAGTGATTTCAACTACAATGGTTTGTGATTTGGTGGTCTGCAAGCTATCCTTTCCTTAAGACAGTGGCTAACAGTATTGTTCTTATGCTCTGGTTTGAATAATCTTCTTGACAGGGTAGTTAAAAATCGTGTGGATGTTCCTAGTGATTACAATGTGCTTGTGGATGTCTCCTTCTTGTGTTCCTACCTTTGGATTGGTCCGCAAAGAAAAAATTGGATCATGGATGAAGAATGTTCTTAGCAGACCTAGTGTTCTCACCAGTCTTGGCCGACTTGGTAGATTTCACTAATTGTGGAGATGCCTTGAAGTTTGTGGAAGCATGTCGTGGCATGAAGAATTGTGTTTGAGTCCCAGCTAATGCTTGGCATGACTTACATACCTCTTACATTCTTCCCTTAGCTAATTTTTGTATTAGGTCCAGACCTATTTCTATGTATGTTTTTGTAATGCCGACCTTGGAGATTGTTCCAATAGTTGATGAATGTATTGCCGACCTTGATGTACATTCTAAGGTTGATGACTTGTATAAAGACTTGTAATGTAATTACAAAAATGATGGTGTGTACAAAAATGAAGAGATAAGTGCGACGGTGTGAAAGAGTAGAGCAGAGAAGTTATATTGTTCAATGGAACTAAACCTAGGCATGGAGTAGATAATACTTAATTAGTTCACCATTTTGGTAGTGAGCCACCCTTTGGTAGTGACCTGTTCTTTATAGTGAGCAATTTGGATAGTGAGCCCTGTAGGCAATGAGCCTCTATTTTTCATTATTGTTATAACTAATATATTTTTTGTGGGCTAACACCCACTGTGATTTTTCCCTTTTAGGGTTTTCCACATAAAAATCTAATGTCTACTGTGTTGAATGTGTGATTGTGATTAAGTCTATGATTTCATGCTTTCATGGTTAAATCTGATTATCAGTAATTAAGTAGTTGATGGTTTATGAAGTTAATTTTTTGTGACAACTGATTCACCTCACAAAAACCACAAACAAAGGAGGGTGGCCTCTAAGTCTATGAAAGTAAGTTTTTGGTGGTTGTCAATAGAGGCCACCCTTCAGAGGGTGAGGTAAGAGAGAGACGTTGTACACCACTCTGTGGGTACAGATCAGATGATGCTTGTAGGAGAGCTTACCCAAGTTTAGGATGAGTTGTTAACAGTTGGGAGAGAGGCAGAATATTACAAAGGTCTCTGCTTTGGAGTAGTACCGGTGAACCTGAGGGAGCTAAGCTTTAGGGAACAAATAAGCTATGGGGCTTCGTCTTCACACAGATCGAGGAGGTTGTCATGTCCACTATGCATGAGGAAAATTGACTATGATAAACTAACAAAATCAAAAACCAATAACATAAAGAGAACGAATCTAAATAAAATCCATTACTAATAAATCAATGAAATATGAAAGCTTTTACCGAGATTTGTATTGTTCCCTTTGGATGAATGTGGATTGCTCAATAGTGCTGTGAAACCATGGTTGCAATAAGCAATTAAAGTGCTCAAAGATCAATGTCAAAAAATTGTAAAGTTGTTCAAAGATCAATGTTAAGAGATCGTAGGAGGAATGTGGACTTGAGGGTGTTCCATTGAGGATGTTGATTTTTTGCTCTGCATGTTGAGCTAGGGCTTTTGTGCCCTAGCCCGATCCTCTAGTTTTTTCTTGGTCGTGCGAAGTGTGGGGAGTGCATGCATTTTGGGGAGGTCTGGGGTTGTGTTTTTTATCAGTGCAAAGTTTTTTCAGCGGCATCGGTGTCTCTTTCTCCCTGAGCGTGCGGGGGTTTTGTGCCTGGTTGGAGGCCGTGGGTGGGGTTTTTGTGCCTGGTTGGTTTGGGTCTGCAGTTCGAAGGTAGTGTTGGGTGGTGGATCGGTTAAACCCTAGTGGTGGTTCTTTTTTCTTGGGGGCCTGCTTGCCCGCCTTGGATCTTGTTTAGTTTCAATGCCAATCGGGGAGTCTTCAGGGGCTAGTCCCAAGATGGATTTTCGCTCAGCAGTGGTTGGTGCAAATTCTCCTTCACACGCTTCGAAGGTTTTTAATAATAACTTGTTCTCACCAGATCCAGGGTTGGTTGGTTCAGGTTTGTCTGGTGGTACTCAGATTACAAAGATCAATGGATGTCTTGAACGTTGTGAGGAGAGGCCAAAATTGGTTATCCCGCTGGAGATGATTGTGGAAGATATTGATTATTATTCGAAGCATGCATTGCTATGCAAGTTTATGGGGATGCGAGTTTCTTTACAATTTCTTGAATCATGGGCCCAACGGACTTGGATGCCATAGGGAGAAATGGAGGTTATGCTTTTAGAAAATAACTTTTTCATGGTTTCATTCAATTGCTTGGCAGATCGCAATAAGGCCTTTCAAGGAGGCCCCTATTTTCATAATCAGATTGGGTTATTCATTAAACCTTGGCATGCGGGATTCAATCCTGCTGAAGAGCTTCTGAACCAAGTTCCAGTGTGGGTTTGGCTTCCAAGGTTTCCTGTGGAATGTTGGCGGGATGATGTTTTACACTTGTTAGCTTCAATGCTAGGAAAACCAGTTGGTGCTTCACAGCAAACTCAAGTTAAAAAGGTGATGACTTTTGCTCATATATGTGTTGAGATTGATTTAAGTAAACCCTTGCCAGATTCGGTGGATATGTGTGTGGGTCCTTACTCTTGGGTGCAGCAGTTGGACTATGAGACTCTTCCTTTTCAGTGCCGTCTCTGTCATGAATATGGACATTTATAGAGGAGATGCCCTAAGGCTAGGCCTGTGGACTCCCAGCCTTCTCAGCCTCCCCGCAATCCCCCTAGAGTTGAAAAGGGGAAGGAACCCATTCCTAGTGATGTGGATGGGGCTGATGGTTTCATTCCTATCAAGGCTCGAAATAGGAATCGAGGTCAAAAGAGGACTTTGAAGGAAAGGCAGGATGAAGATTCTTTCAACAGATTTGAAGTTTTAGATGATCTCAACCAGCACGAAGTGAATCCAGGCTTGGTGAATATGGATCAGGGTGCTTCAGGTATAGGACAGGAGGGCCTTCTTTCTGAAGCTACTCAGGTTTTGCAGGATAATAGGGCTTTGCAAATGGACACAGACATTCAAATGGAAGTCTAGGTGGAATCGGTTCCTTTTATAGTAGGGAAGAAGGGTGGTGAGGATGGATCTCCTCTTGTTTCAAATGTAGGTACTGAGGGGGTGAAGATTAATAAGTCTTCTTCTTCTCATTTGGGTCTTCATCAAAAGGATCCAAAAAAAGGGGTTGGGGAGAAGTCTTCCAAGCTTGGTAGAAAAAAAGATTTGGATAAGATTAAATTAACAGGGGAAACTTTGGTAGAGTCAGGGTCTGTTAAGACTCTGGATTCTCATTTTTTGAGCCCCTTGAAATGATTGTTCTATCCTGGAATGTAAGGGGCTTGAACAGTGGCCCTCGACAAAAAGCTATTCGTGATTTGGTTAGAAGTCAATCTCCTGATGTTCTTTTCCTGCAGGAGACTAAGTTATCAGTGGAGTGTATGTTTGGTTTAGTGCCTAAGTTGTGGGGGAGTGGTGAGTGCTAGTGTATTGGTGCTCAAGGGTCTGCTGGAGGAGTGGCTTGTTTATGGAATCCTCGGAAGATCCGCCCTCTTTGGTGGTTGTCCTTTCAGTCTTCTATCTCTATGATTGCTTCTTGTTTTGAGACAGGGGAGTCTGTTCTCTTCTCCAATATCTATGCGCCTACTGAACTTCAGGGTAAACAACTGTTGTGGTCCCATATCCGGTTTGTCCGAAGCCTGGTTCCTTTCCATCCGTGGATTATGACTGGAGACTTCAATGCTATTTCTGAGTTGGCTGAGAAGAGGGGTGGTATTGCGAGGCTTGAGCCTTCTGCACTGCTACTTCAGGATAACATTTCAGCTTTAAATCTGGTGGATATTAAGCCCATTAATGGCCAGTTTACTTGGAATAATCAGAGGATTGGGAATAACTGCATTGCGGAATGACTTGACCACTTTCTGGTTTCTTGCTACTGGGTTGGTGGGTTGTGGTCTTCTAGCTCTGAAATTTTGGATTGGACGGGATCAGATCATTGGCCTATCAAGCTGGCTATTTCTTCAGCTCGTGTGCCTCGGTCTCCTTCTTTCAAGTTCCAGCTTATGTGGTTGCATGACTCCTCTCTCCATGACTATATTGTTGAGTGGTGGAGGTATGGTAGACCTGCTTATGGTATAGCATTGTATACTTTGCTAAGTTACTTCAATTTGTCAAGTATCAGCTTAAACGTTGGAATCGGCAGTGCTTTGGAAACATTTTCCATGCTAAGACTACTGCCCAGGCTGAGTTGGATGGTATTACAAGGTTGATCAGGGAGGATGGAGTGACTGAGGACCTGCTTCGGGAAGAGACTAGGGCTTTGAAAGCATTGGAAGAGTGTGAGATACGAGAGGAAGTTTTTTGGAAACAAAAGGCTCAGATTGGGTGGCTTCAGGAAGGGGATAAAAATACCACTTTTTTCTTCAACTCGGTGAAAGCCAGGAGACATGGCAATTCTATTTCTACTCTGGTGAATGATAGGGGTGAAACTCTTTCTTCTCTGCAGGAAATCACATGTGAAGCTATGCAATATTTTGCTTCTTTATTTAGGGAGGACTCGCAGGGGGGTTCTGATGAGGAAGCGCAGGTCCTTTCTTGCATCCCTTCTTTGGTTTCTAGGGAGATGAATGAGCATCTTATGAGTGATATTTTGATTGAGGAGCTAGAGGGGATCGTGTTTCAAATGAAGAGAGGGAAAGCTCTTGGCCCTGATGGTTTCCCGATTGAGTTCTTTCAAGAATTCTGGGAGATTATCAAGTTGGACTTGTTGGCAGTTGTTCAGGAGTCTCATAAGAATAAACAGATGTTACGGGCTTTGAATTCTACCTTCCTTGCTCTCATCCCAAAGTGTGATGGGGTGGATAGGTTAAGTCAATTTCGTCCTATCTCTCTTTGCAATGTGATTTATAAAATTATCTCTAAATTGATTGTTGATAGGTTGAAAAAGTGGCTTAAAGTGTTGATTTCTAAGGAACAGAGTGGTTTTGTGGCGGGACGTCAGATTCTGGATGGGGTTGTTATTGCAACTGAAACCATTCACTCTATGGCTAATTCCAAAGATAAGGCAATGTTCATCAAGCTTGATATGGCTAAGGCTTATGACCGTGTTCGATGGTCCTTCCTTCGGAAGGTTCTTGGTGCTTTTGGTTTTGGGGATGCGTGGATTTATTGGGTTATGAGTTGTGTTACTTCAGTCTCCTTCTCTATGTTAATAAATGGTGAGCACTCTGAGCTTTTTAGCGCCTCTCGGGGTTTGCGGCAAGGTGACCCCCTCTCTCCTTACTTGTTTCTTCTTCTTGTTGAGGGTCTGGGACGCTTGATAAGAAGGAATGTGGAGTTAGGTTTCATTCAGGGCTGGGGGTGGGGAGGTGGTTTACCTCCACAATCTCACTTGCATTTTGTTGATGACACTGCTTTGATGGGTATGGCTACAATTAGCGAAGCTTTGAATTTGCGCAAGGTGTTGGATGTTTATCTTTTAGCTTCGGGCCAATTGATCAATGAAGATAAGTCTTCCATCTTTTTCTTCAATACTCCAGGTGCCATTCAGAGGTGAATTGCTCATATCTTGAAATTTCAGACTGGGTTCTCCCTTTGACCTATCTTGGTATTCCCATCTCTATTGGAAGACTTCCCAAGGAGTCTTGGTAGAATATTCTGGATAAATTTCAGGTGAAAGTTAATCATTGGACCCATCGCTGGTTGTCCTTTGCGGGTCATGTTTAGTTGCTCAAGTCTGTGGTGCAAGCCCTCCCCATTTATAGATGTATGATTCAAGTGGCCCCTTTGGGTTTTGTTAGGGAATTGGATTCCTTAGCAAGACAGTTTTTATGGGCTGGTAGCTTATTGTCCTCTAAATGGAGCCTTGTTAGATGGGACATTGTTTGTAGCCCGAAGCAGTTAGGCAGCCTCGGGTTAAGGCAGTCGTCATTGTCAGGGATGGCGTTGGCTGCTAAATTGTATTGGCGATGGTGTGTGGAGCAGGATGGGATCTGGGCCAGGATATTAACTCAGAAATACTTCCCAGGGATCCCTCAAATTGATATTCCTCGGTATCCACTGGTGGGGAAAGGCTTAGTGATTTGGAGTACGCTCAAGAAAGGGGCTACTCTGGTCAAGGATGGTTTATTTTGGATTTGTAAAAGAGGGACAAAAGCTCATTTTTGGTCTGATTCTTGGGATGGTTTTCCTCCCATTGTTTCTCAGTTTCCTAATTTGGTGACTCTGTGCCAAAGGTTCTGTGAAGTTGGTTGGTCAAGGGTGAGTGACTTCAAGTCCTTTTCTTCTCATGGGCAGTTGGTGGTGGCAAGATGGAAGAATCCTGATGAGTGGCCTGTTGTTGGTATGGAGGAGGAGTGTGTTGAGCTTCATAGTATCCTTTCTCGTAGACATTGTAGCTCCCTCCAGGAAAGGGATGTTCTTTCTTGGTCTCCTAATCCTAAGGGTGTCTATACTGTTGCTTCTGGATATCAGGTGTTGTTATCTAACCAGCTGGAGGGGGTGGAGGTTCACTAGTGGAAGAAAGTGTGGAATAAGCTTTCTTGGCCGAAGTGTAACTGCTTTATTTGGACTTTGGCTTGGAATAGGTGCTTGACTTGGGATAATATTCAGAAGCGGGGTTTTCAAGGTCCTTCTATGTGTGTTATGTGTGGATGTGGAGAGGAGGACTCCTCTCACTTGTTTTTCCGTTGTCCCTTGACTTTGGAGCTTTGGCATTTTTGGTGGGAAGTTTGGAAAAGCCCCTGTGTTCATGCTTCATCCCTGGTGGATTTTTGCAGTAGTCTGGGTAGACCTCCTTCTATGGCCTCTTTCTTGCAAGATGTGTGGTATGCTGGACCTTCCTTCATACTATGGCAGATTTGGTTGGAACGGAATCACAGAATATTTTGAGGTGAGAAGTTGTTGATTCAACAAGTTTGGCACAAAATTATGAGTATGATTCAGGAGACGGTGGAATCTAAGTGTGATGTGGTGTTCCCTTTGGAGAAAGGAGATGCTGAGTTGGTGGATAGATTGGGTATTCAGGGGTTGTCTCCAGCTTCTGCTTGTGTCAGGAAAGGAAGGCGAGTGAATAAGAAAGTGCAAAGGGTGGGAAGATGGCTTCCCCCTCCGTTTGGCATTCTAAAGCTCAATACTGATGGTTCTTCAAGGGGCAATCCTGGGCCTGCTGGGATTGGTGGGACTGGCAGGGATTTTTTGGGATCAGTGGTTTTTTTCTACTCTGTTCATGAAGGATGGCAAACTATCAACCTTATCGAAGGTTTGGCGATCCTCTATGCTTTGGAGAGGGCTTATGCTTTGGGATGGCACAAGGTTATCTATGAGTCTGATTCACAGGTTTTGATTAATTTGCTGAATACACAGAAGGTTTCTAATGTTAGTTGGCAGTTGGCTATGATGGTGCAACAAATTCTGCAGATAAGTTCTTTGATGGAGATGGTGTCTTTTGTCCATATTCCAAGGGAGTGGAATAGGGCAGCAGATTGTTTGGCTAAGTGGGCTTCTGAGCATTTAGATGGTTGGAAGATTGGTGAATGGGAGCAGGTTCCTCATGAGCTCCGATATGACTTGGAGAAGATTCTTGCTGAGGATGGGAATGGTATTGGTGAAGGATGATGTTGTTTCATGCTTTGTATGGCTGTTTCTTATGGATTACTTGGGCCTTGGCCCTTTGATGCTTTGTAATGTTCTTTTCTGAATTTCAATAAAGTTTTTACCCCTTTTAATAAAAAAAAATGTTAAGAGATCGTAAAGTTGCTCAATCGATGTGATGTATGCTCAAAGCACTATTAAAGGATGCCTGAGAATAAGTGATCGAAGAGGATTTGTGAAGGAGATGAGGGGGGTTTATATAGGTTTCAATGGAGATCGATCAACAGTCTAGATAATTCAGAAGAATCAATGGAGGAGATAAATCAAATAACCATGATGAATGTGCACATGACATGTGTCAATCCATAAGGATATTTTTAGTAAAATATGATGAAAACAAGATTGATTGAATAGATAACTCAACTTGTGATTTTGTCTTTTTTAGGGTTCTAAAAATAAGACTGATTGTGCACGAGTTAACAAGATATTTTAAGAGGAATTGGAAGGTAACTGAAATTAAATAAATAAATTTATTTAATTGTTTGTGTATGATAGAGGAATAGATAAGATTATAAATAAAATATTTGATTTTATTTATTTTTAGGGGATTGAGATAATTTAAATTCATTTGCATGATTAAATATTTAAATTTAGAAGAACAAGTGATTTAATCTAATAATGTAGAATTATTTAATTGTACATAAGATATAATTGGATGAGTTAATTAAATAATTGGATTTATTTAATTAATGGAGACTTGAATTTTGAAAGAGGATAATGATTCAATTAAATAATTAAAATTATTTAATTTTGGAAGAATAATGGTTGATTTTACTAAAATTAATTAAATAAAGGGGATTTATTTAATTAATGTTGAATTTTGAAGTTTTGGAAGAATTTGATGAAATTAATTAAATAATTAGATTATTTAATTAATGTTGAAATGTAGGTGATGCTATAGATTAGACGAAATGCAAGTGATTCAAAGACATGGTCATTTTAGGGTGTCTACATTTTGCCCCTCTTTGATGCAATATAGTTTATAGCGTTGCCTCAAAGAAAATGATTGTTGAAGACATGATACAATTTATTGATGCCCCAGTGTAGTTAGTTCCCCTAGCGTAGTTGGCGTAGGGTGCCCCCTCAAGAGGAAAGATAGGGAAGTGACAAAAGAACTGTGTTAATGCTCGACTAGAAGATTGTGTTGGAGATAGGTGAGGTTGGATAGGAAAGATAGAAGAAAGGAGATAGGAGAGAACATGAGAGAAAGACTGTTGATTGATCATTGCTTTGAAACTGATATAAGGCCATGGGTAAATGGATGGGTAAATGATGAGCTTGTTGCATTGGTTTCACAATTGTATATAAAGAGCAATCCTTGTTTTTGATATAGCATGTGCATAGTTCACCACTAAGGTATAAAAGACCAAGGTGCTGTAATATCTGAGTGCGTGGACGTTGACTCTGCAAGAAAGCAGTTTGAACTTAGATCCCTTAGACATAAAATGACTTTGTTGGTACATGTGAATGAGCCATAGTCTTGAACATAAAATAAACTTCAATACATGTAAATGCAAGAAGAGTATTAATATGTAAAATGCTAGGTTATAACACACACAAGATAAATATGCTGCTAAGAAAGATATTAAAGATCATTCCTCAAACATGGCATACAAAAGTAATGACTATGCCCCCAATCCATACTGCATCGCAACATACCAAGATTATAGATAAATCAAGGTAGCTTTGAATAGGTATTGGAAAAAGGAGAAAAAGATAAACCAAAAAGCAAATTGACTGACTTACAAAGTAAACATACAGCCAACATATTCTCTTGCCAAAGAGGTTGCTCAGGATAGATTGGATAGGAAAGATAATAGCTTTATCGTAGGAAATCTGTGTCCGTTAAAGAGGGCCATCTACCTAAAAAGACAATGTCTTGCTGTAGGAGATGCCACATGTCGCAGGAGATGCGTGTGTTGGTCTCAACAATGGAACACTCTGCAGAAGACAAGCTTGTTGATTTGGTGCTTTGGTTAAGCTAGATTTAGCTGATGTTGGCAATCAGAATAGTTAGGACAGTAGATGACTCTGGAAGAAAGCTTCTTTGCTTCAGGCTTGCTAAGAACTTTTACTTTGAAAGGATGCGCTAGCTTGTTGTTTTGCTGCTTGAGTTAGTCAAGTCGAGGCGAATGGATTTTGACACACAGAAGACCAGAAAGATGGAAGGCTAATGGATTGAAACTGGTGGAGAATGATGAATCATATGTGCCTGAGTACTGGATACATCCTTCGTATTCCAGATTGCCTACATACCCTGTATCCATGGGATCAAGGCACATTATGAGGAAAGATGAAAAATGATAATATGTAGTTCTAGATAGAGTGATGAATGGATCAAGGTGGAATGAGGAGATCTTATGTATCTGAGTACTGAAAACTTCCTTCATATTCTAGACTGCCTACATACCCATATCCATGGGATCAAGGTACCTTAAGATTGAAATGAGATAATATGTAGTTCTGAGTATCTTCTTAGCGAGATTAGGACCGATAGAATGTGTGCCACAGACACCTTCGTGTATGTCTCGTAAGGTAGCTTCGACTTCTTCCGCGTTAAAACATTTAAGATCCTAAAATGACCATGTCTTTGAAACACTTGCATTTCGTCTAATCTATAGCATCACTTGCATTTCAACATTAATTAAATAATCTAATTATTTAATTAATTTCATCAAATTCTTCCAAAACTACAAAATTTAACATTAATTAAATAAATCCCCTTTATTTAATTAATTTCAGCGAAATCAACCATTATTCTTCCAAAATTAAATAATTTTAATTATTTAATTGAATAATTATCCTCTTTCAAAATTCAAGTCTCCATTAATTAAATAAATCCAATTATTTAATTAACTCATCCAATTATATCTTATCTACAATTAAATAACTCTACATTATTTAATTAAATCACTTGTTTTTCTAAATTTAAATAAATCATGCAAATTTATTTAAATTATCTCAATCCCCTAAAAATAAATAAAATCAAATATTTTATTTATAATCTTCATATTCCTCTAATCTTGCACAAACAATTAAATAAATTTATTTATTTAATTTGCTTTTTCCCCTAAAAATAAATAAAATCAAATATTTTATTTATAATCTTATCTATTCCTCTATCATGCACAAACAATTAAATAAATTTATTTATTTAATTTCAGTTACCTTCCAATTCCTCTTAAAATATTTTGTTAACTCATGTGCACAATCAGTCTTATTTTTAGAACTCTAAAAAAGACAAAATCACAAGTTGAGTTATCTATTCAATCAATCTTGTTTTTATCATATTTTACTAAAAATATCCTTATGGATTGACACATGTCATGTGCACATTCATCATGGTTATTTGATTTATCTCCTCTATTGATTCTTCTGAATTATCTGGACCATTGATCGATCTTTGTTGAAACCTATATAAACCCCCTCATCTCCTTCACAAATCCTCTTCGATCACTTATTCTCAGGCATCCTTTAACAACGCTTTGAGCATACATCGCATCGATTGAGCAAATTTACGATCTTTTAACATTGATCTTTGAACAACTTTACGATCTTTTGACATTGATCTTTGAGCACTTTACTTGCTTGTTGCAACCATGGTTTCGTAGCACTATTCAGCAATCCACATTCATCCAAAGGGAACAATACAAATCTCAGTAAAAACTTTCATATTTCATTGATTTATTAGTAATAGATTTTATTTAGATTCGTTCTCTTTATGTTATTGGTTTTTTATTTTGTTAGTTTATCATAGTCAATTTTCCTCATACACATTCTGGCACGCCCGGTGGGACCCACTAATCCCTCTTTTTCTTTGAGAAATTGATTTTTTTTAAAGTTACAGTACGGAACAACGCAAAAAGACATAGAAAATGACTTTTGGCAGTATACTAAAGTGCTTCTAGAGGCATAGTACATCGCCCTCAGGCGATCTTGCGACGCTCCTGGTAACACAAAGTCGCGCTTTTAGTGAAACAGTCCAGCGCTATTGGTAGTATCATAAAGCGCTTTTAGAAAATTAGGTTTTTTCTGATCTTACTTTGGTGTTTTTTGTAGGGTTTTACTCACTTAACTATCATTTGATTTGACTAACAAGCTGGTTTATTTGTCTTTAACCTATCTTTGATACTTCCTAAGCTGATGTATTTAGGGGTATTTTAGATATTTGAGTTAACTTATCTATTCATGACACCTTGTTAGTTTTCTTGATTTCAAGAGACAGATCTATCAGATATTACTTCTCAGAATATTAAAATCAACCATGAAATCATATATGGACTTAGTTATTTTGATAAAATATAACTTTTTTTTGGATCTGAGTCTCATGCAGTGCTTTTGGTGATACAGTACTATGCTTCCGATAGCATAGTACGGCGCTTCTGGGTCTGTTTTAGCACTTTTGGTGGCACAGTGGATCACCTCTAGTCTGCAACACATCGCTTCTGGTAGCACGGGGCAGCACTTTTGGTTCACAGTAAGTCACTTTTGATAAGACAGTACAACGTGTTTGGTCAATTGGTTTGTTTTTGCTAAACTTATGAATTTTTTTGGAACTAATTGATTTGTTGCATCTTCTTATCACTCACACAGAGCAAAAAAGTTTTTTCTAATATGTTCATGCAGGACGAGCATTGAAGAAATTTTGATTTATTATAGTAAGTCTTAGAAATATAGTGCCTTCTTAAGGGATAATTGAACAAATCATTCTGGCAATCTAAGTCTTAGGAACATACTACTTTTCTTAAGGGACAATGGACATGTATGAGAAAACACCTCAATTTTCTAAGGGACAATGGACATGAATGCCAAACACTTCAATTTCATAAGAGACAAGTGACAACTACAAACGTGTGTGTGCCTAATTTAGTTGCACCTTATTTTTCTTATAACGAGACAATTAAACCTTTAGTTGACGTGTTTGCTCTTACATTTTAGTACTTCCTTTAGTGGGCCTCCTTTTGGATTGTGCTTCATCCAAAAGGGATGACACTAATCAGAGTTTTCCTTTGAACTGCTATATAAGAGAGATAAGGCTAAAGCCAAGTCCTAACCAACGTCAGCCTTACTTTGTGGTGCCAAACTAAAAAGAGGTGTACTAGCTCTTTGTGGAAACAATTTTCACATTGAGTGAAGTGTTTGATACTCTTAGTAGGATTGGTTAAAGCTTTTAGTAGCTTGTCGCATTGCTTGTAAGGCGTTGGTCCCTTAAATTTACTAAGAACCATTCTAGATAGTGACTACCCAATCTACCTCCGAACATTGCGGTAATCATCAATGCAGGGGGAATCGATTTAAACCCTTAAGATACTCACCATTGGCTCCCTTGAGAAGAGATAGTATTCCCTTAGCCATAAAGCTCTTGTGACCTACTTGAGCTTTCCAAGGGGAGGGTGAGATATCCCTACCTATCATCTCTCACAAAGATACAAAATATTCGACACCTTTATGGAATGATATTTTTATCGACGAAGTATTAAGCTGTGAGCTGATCTACTGCAATGAAACCTTGTCTCTAGGGATAAAAAGTGCTTGTTATTGATTGTAATTGTCTTATACCTGTGGAAACATTGGGCTTTTTTGTGAGCCTCAAACATACACTATCTGTTGTGTCAGTCCCTTTTTTACCTTTCTGTTTGCTATGTTTTCTCTTTCCAAAGCAAAATCAATCAGAAATAAACCAAATCTATTAGATTTTTGCATCAGACATTACTTCAGCGCCTCTGGTATTACTGCAGCTTGTCCTGGGTGGTATAGTAGCTCACTTTTGGTCACCGTAGCTCACTTTTGGTATAGTAGTACCTCACCTTTGGTAGCTCAGTCCATCTCTGTTGGTATTACAGTAGCATGCTTTTGGTTGCACAGTTCTACGCCTCTAGTCAAACAATATAGTGCCTTTGGTCTAGTAAATTGTGCATCAGAGTTTATCTTTGTCAAAACACAAGCAAAGTCTCAGCATTACTTTTTGTCCTAGTGTATTCCATGGTAACCACTAGGCTCCAGCAAACTATGAAGTCCAAGCAAGTTGTCCCTAGGAAGCGCAAATCGCCTCCTCACACACCGCAATCGGGCCGTCTCAACATTACTCCCAAGGTTACTCCTAGGACACCCGTGAAAAAATCAACCAGTTCTCCCAACATGCTACACCTTGACCAACCAAGCAATTCTCAAGAAGGTAGGGTCCCTTTTGTAAGTACACCTTACTATACCACCAGCTTGCCTCCAGATTTTGTACCACAAGGTTATCCTGCCAATCTAGTCCCATCTCTAGAAGAAAGAGTTCCTTTGGTAAGTACACCTCATTACACCACCAGCTTGCCTCCAGATTTTGTCCCATAAGGTTATACTACAGTTCAAGCCCCACCTCAAGAAGAGCGACACTTTGAAATAGGTCAATCCTCTTAAGAAGATGGGTAGGGTCTGATGAATTCATATAAGATCCTAGAGCTATAGCCACCTTTGACAAAATCCTTAGCGAGAACCAAGATCATTTCTTATGCTTGCTAGGAAAGCAAGGAGCCAAATTACCCAAAGGCTTTGATCTATCCACACTTAGCGAGCCTAACAACAACCAAGACACCATACAAGCAGTGCAAACCATGTCAACAGTGACCATGCCTTTACCCGAACAAGGCTCACAAGGGAGAACGATTGTACAATATGAGAATCCCCTTTATCAAAACATAATAGGAAAGAGGGCCATATCACTGCTTCTAAATCCTATGGAAATTTACAAAAACCAACAGGAAACTCTCCAACATCAAGCAAAGCTAGCTAAGCAAGCCACCCTAGCTTGATCAAATATACAACAAACTCCTAAACTATCCACACCAATCGCAAATGGAATTTGGTTACCCCATCACGAATAGGTTTCCCACCAAATTACAATCTAGGGAACAACTATGTAGTCATGCAACAAGGGTCTCAACAAACACCACCTCCCATATTATCAAACCTTCATGTCTCTCAACCAACTAGAGTCATGCAATCCCAACCACAACATTCTTCTACACTCATCCCCAATCAACCATCGCAAATCACATCTACCTATGTCCCTCCTCCACTACGTTCATCAGCACTAAATTTCTTTCACACATTGCCTAGCCACCCTCAACTTTCCCAACATCAAGTTTCCCAAAGCTATGTGCCACAATCGCAACCTAACCCACACTTTAGCTTTCCTCCACCAAATTCTTTTCTCCAACCATCGCAAAGCCAACATTCTTACCTAGCGCCACCCCCGCCTCCTCTGAATCAAAGCATCCAATCCCAAACCAATCTAAACCCAACATACAACGCAGATGACCCCAACCAATCATATGACCCTTATCACACCAATGCTCATGGCTTACACTACAATCTTCCGTACGGGCAACAACAATCACTTCTAGGACAACCGGAGATGTTTCCAACCCCTCCCACAATGATGGAGCTCAAAATTGCAGAAGTTCAACAACAACTATCTGATCTTATGTTTGGCCACACCAAGAAGACCTTCTCTTTAGAAGAAGTGTGTCCTTATCCTTTTGATCGGTCATTACCTATGATCCCTTTTCCTCAAAATTTCACTATTCCCAAATTTGATAAATACAAAGGAAAAGGTGACCCAAAAGACCATCTCAGGGAATTCTATCTTGCTTGCTTCGAGGTCTCACATAATGACACATATCTTATGCGTCTCTTTCCTCGCAGTCTTGGAGGTCAATCTATAGAATGGTTCTCACACTTACGTACGGGTATCAGGTCTTTTAACAAAATAGCAGAGAAATTTGCCACCCATTTTTCCTAAAATGTAGAGCATGAGATTTCCATGACTGATCTATGCAACAATAAACAGAAAAAAGGTGAAACTTTCATTTCTTTCCTTCAATGATGGAGACAAATGGCTAGTAAATTCCCTTTCAAGATTCCAGAGAAACAGCTTGTTAGTAAATTTGTGCAGAACCTCAACCAAGAGTTAGGTTTTCACTTGCAAATTCTTAGTGATACAACCTTTGACAAAATCACGTACAAGGGAATTAACATCGAAAAGGCCCTCATTGCTAAGGGTGTGGTCAAAATCTTCAAAGACACTAAAGACAATGTTCCTCAACACCAAATGAAGGATAAACCCAAATATTGGAACAAAAACAAAAACGTGGTCAACGATGGGGTGGTCAACTCTAAACATGTCCAAACATTGCAAACACCGCTTCAGTTTTCCAAACCAAGTCAACCTCAACAATAGCAACAATAGTGGCAACCATATCAAAACCAACAACAATGACAACAAGAGCGGCCTCAACAAGATTACCCTCTGCGGCGTCAATTCACTCCCTTGGGAGAGCCCATAGAATCGGTCCTACAGAAGCTCTTACACAAAGGCCTTGTCACCTTACCTGATGCTCCCCCGTATGGCGAACTTGTTTACAAAACTGCACGGTACAGAGAAAATGAATACTATGAATTCCATAGGAGCAAAGGGCATAGAACTGCATCATGCATGAAACTCAAGCACCTAATCCAAAATCTCATCGAAGGCAACCAAATCTCTCTTGAAGATGATCCACTAGATCAACACACGAACAAAGACCTCAACATGTACAAGGAACCATTCCCTCACCATGGTCTGCCTCCTCCTCAAGATAAAGGTAAAGGTGTCAACCATGCTTCCACTTCCTTTGACTCCATTGTGGGTCATTTTGAAGAGAGTCGATTGTCTACCTTCACAATTAAAGGAAAATCTAGGGATTCCGCTATTACAACTCATCATGGTCGTGTCACCATTCATGGTCCTACACCCAGTCTTCCAGCTCAATTTGATTATAATCTTGTCAAACATCTAGGGAAAATGCCAGCACAGATCTCTATCTTGGACCTTCTATGGTCATCACCCGCACATAAAGTGGTGCTAGAAAAAGCCCTCCAAGAGTCTTCAGTTCCTAACAACATAGCCATCATAGATTTTCGAGCTATAGTAGGTAATATTGCTTCACCCTACAATGTGGTCTTCTCTGAAAAAGACCTCCCATCCCATGATCTATGTCACAATGATGTGCTTCATATTGAGGTTCTAATCCATAAGCATAAAATCAAATGTATACTCATAGATGGTGGTGCTGGTCTCAACATCTATTCTCTAAAGTTACTTAAGCAATTGGGATACTCTAAGGATCATATCAACATTGATCAAAGTATTACAATCAAGGGATATGATGATGCTGAACACCACTCAGAAGGTGTTATCCACTTGCCTATACAACTGGGCCCCGTTATGTTGGAAGCCAGGTGCTAAGTCCTTGACATTGGGCTGCCTTACAACATTATCCTAGGCCGCCCATGGATCCATGCAATGAAAGTTATTCCCTCCACGTACCATCAGTCTCTAAAGTTCCCATACAATGGTACGAAGATAACTATCCCAGGAGACCCCAATCCTTTTGAATTTTTCTGTGTCTTGCAAGGCAGTTATAAGAATTGCAACCAAATGCCTAAAAATGAAAAAGCCCTTGAATCCCCACTGTATGTTGATCCTAAATTTTTGACACAAGCTTCTACAAGTGAACCTAATCCTCTTCCTGAAATCAAATCTCACATCTGTGATATAGGCTTTGGAACATATGATATCTCAAAATCTTGTTGTGTAGGGTAGATGCCTTTATCCCCTAAATCTTATGGCTAACCACCCATTGCCAAAGCAACTAAAAAAGTAGCTATTCCTCCCCTAGCATTTCTAACCCAATTCCAACAGCGAAAATTATTGTAAGAGGAAACTATTGAGGACATTTCTTCTTGGCTCTATAAGGAGAAAGAACCGGTCATAATACCAGTCAAGCAATATGGCAATGGCTTAAGGATAGTCAAAAACATGGGCTATAAAGTTAAAGGTGGCCTTGGGAAACAGAATCAAGGAACAATGGAACCCATTATTGTGACGAAGAAACTAGACAAGAAGGGATTAGGATTTGGTAGAAAGGTACTGTGCGCCTTGGACATCAAGTATATCCTCGACGAGGTAGCTAAAACTTTTCCCGCCAGTTCGACATCTAATGAAGATACCATCGATGACTCTTCCCTCCATATGACTGACCTATTCACCAAATCCTCCATCTTTATGCTATCATCCGTATCCTTAACCTCCACCACAAGCACCCAAAATGTAACACTTGTCTACCCTAAACTTATCGATTAGGACCAACAAGGGTCCCCCATTATAGATGTATTTCAGAATGACGAAGCTATAGCTGAGTTCATGGGACTTCGGGAAGGTATCCCTCTTGGCGATCATAAAGAAGGTTTTGTAATGGAACTAGAGTCAACTACTTATTTTGGTGAGAATGCCAAATCCTCCAGTCGCAAAAGTAAAAATAAAGAAAGATCTCTAGGTGAAAACCACACTGTGGCACCTCTTGATCATAAAATAGTAAAAACAAAGGATGTATCTAAAGGTGAAAACCCAACTGTGGCACCTGAGGATGGAGGATTTGACTTTCCCCTACCATCTAAGTATCAAGAGAAGTCTGCTCTCCTAGTGGAAGATTCTACAGAGATAAACCTTGGTATAGAGCAAAATCCAAAGACTACATTCCTAGCAGCCTCATTATCAGAAACAGAGCATAGGAATCTTAACACATTCTTCTTACAGAGAACCATCAACTTTGAGTGGACCTATGCTGATATGCCAGGGTTAGACCCTAAGCTAGTTGTTCACTATCTCACAATTGATCCAAAAGTTAAACCAGTCAAGCAAAAGTTGAGGAAGATGCACCCACAGATAGCTCTCTTAGTAAAAGTGGAAATATAGAAGTTGTTAGATGCAAAGTTCATCTTACCTATTGATTATTCAGACTGGGTATCAAACATTGTACCTGTATCTAAACCCAATGGGCGCATCCGCATGTGTAATGATTTTAGAGATCTTAACAAAGCATGTCCCAAAGATGACTTTCCATTACCAAACATTGATATTATAGTAGACTTGACAATAGGTCACGAAATGCTTTCTCTCATGGATAGATTCTCAGGCTACAATCAAATAAGGATAGTAGAAGAAGATCAACATAAAACAACCTTTACTTGTCCTTGGGGTAACTATTGTTGGTGTGTCATGCCGTTTGGTCTAAAGAATGCAGGGGCAACTTATCAGAGAGCAATGACAGTGATAGTCCACGATCTCTTTCATCATATCATGGAGGACTATGTTGATGACATACTAGCTAAATCTTCTAGGGAAGATCACATACAAGTTCTAGGATAGATCTTTGACAGGCTCGAGAAATACCAAGTAAGACTCAATCCAAAGAAGTGTGTCTTCAGTGTAACATTAGGGAAGCTGTTAAGATACATTGTATCTCATAGGGGCATTGAAGTAGATCCTGCAAAAGTCAAGGCTATTGTGGAGATGCCTCCACCAAAGAACCTCAAAGCATTAAGGAGCCTTCAGGGAACGTCGTAGTCCATTAGGCATTTTATCTCACAGCTAGCAAATAAATGTCAACCATTTCAACACTCTCTCCGAAAGGATGTCTCATTTCGATGGGACAATAAGTGTCAAGTAGCATTTGATCAACTCAAAGAGTATCTGGCTACACCTCATGTATTGGTTCCACTAGTTGTTGATAAACCTTTGATATTATACATCTCAACTACAACTTTGGCCCTAAGGGCCCTTCTAGCACAAAATGATGAAATAGGAAAAGAGCATGCAATTTATTATATCAATAGAACCTTGGTGGGATGCGAACTTGATTATTCACCAATGGAAAGAGATTGTTTAGTAGTAGTGTTCACTTCCCAAAAGCTGCGGCATTACATGCTAAACCAACACACAAATCTTATAGCCAAAATTGATCCCTTGAAGTATCTACTAGCAAAAGCAGCTCTTACAGGTAGACTAGCTAAATGGGTCATGATCCTTAGTGAGTTCGACATTGAGTACGTGGATCATAAAGCAATCAAAGGAAAGCCCTAGCAGATCAACTAGTAGAAGCACCCATGACAGATACACACCCTATGGTAGCAGACTTTCCAGATGAGAATCTATTCACTTTTTCCAACTCAATAATGTGGAAGTTGTACTTTGATGGTTCCTACACACAGCATGGTTCAGGGGCTGGTATCTTATTTATCACACCTCAAAATGACTATATTCTAAAGTCATATTAGCTTGCATTCCCTTGCACCAACAGCATTGCCGAGTATGAAGCACTCCTCATAGGTCTCAATACAACAGTTCAATGGGACATCACAGAATTATAGGTATATGGAGACTCACAACTATTCATTTGACAAGTCACAGATGAGTACCAAACAAAAGATGAAAAGTTGGTCCCCTACAAGCAACTAGTGGATGCTTATAAACCACACTTTTCTAGCATCATATTTGAGCAAATTCCAAGAGAGCATAACAAGGCTGCAGATTCTATGGCTTCTATAGGGTCACTGATTGACATGCCTACTAATACACAGAAATATGAATTCTTGATCGAGCAATTGTTGATACCAGCCGTCGATGTTCCTGTTACTGAAATCATCTACGAACTTGTTGGTCCCAATGCCCCATGGTACAAAGATATCTATGAATACCTTAAACACAATACCTTTCCCCCGGACCTATCATCCACCCAACGCAAAACCTTTATCCGTCAATCCTCCTATTACATCTTTCTAGGTGATACACTATATTGTTGGAGTCTCAATGGTATCCTCTTACAATGTCTTAATGCAGAAGAAGCCTAAGCTACCTTACGAGACATACATGAAGGTGTCTATGGTGCACATTCTACCAGTCCAAATCTCACTAAGAAGATACTCATAATAGGATATTACTGGCCTACAATAGCATGATGCCTTACAATTTGCTAAGAAGTGTCTACAATGCTAGCAACATGGAGATTTGATTCACGCACCAGCTCATGAATTACAACCTGTGACAACTCCATGGCCCTTTTCTCAATGGGGTCTCGACCTTATAGGACAAATCCCATCCATCTTCATCCAATGGCCATAAATTCATTACTACCACCACTGAGCATTTCATGAAGTGGGTTGAAGCCATTCCCGTGACCTATATCACCGGTAAGCAAAAAGCCAAGTTTATCCTTAACTACCTCATATGCAGGTATGGTATCCCCCAAGCCATTATCACTGATAATGGGAGACCATTCAAGAACCAAGATGTTCCGGCCTTGTACACATAATACAATATCCAACATCACTTTTCAACTCCCTACTATCCATAGAGTAATGGCCAAGCTGAGGCTTCCAACAAAACCATTCTCAAGATCCTCAAGAAAATGGTTAATGAAGCTGGTCGTGATTGGCACTTGCAACTCAATCTTGCCCTATGGGCCTACCGCACTAATATCCGAACACCAACTGGTGCCACACCTTATGCCTTGGTCTACGATTCTGAATCCATCCTACCCATAGAGGTCGAGATCCCATCCCTCAAAGTATCCATGCAAAACCTGATCAGCGGAGAAGAGTATCACACTTCTCGATTAGCTGAGATTGAACTACTAGATGAGAGGTGCCTTGCAGTGCTTAATCATCTCCATGTCTATCAAAACTGCCTCTAGCGTAATTACAACAAAAAGATCAAAGAAAGATGGTCTCAAGTTGGTGATCTTGTACTTAAAGAGAATCAAAGAAATCAGGCAGATCGAGAAAAGAAGGGCAAGTTTGTGCCTAACTAGTTAGGTCCCTTTATTGTCACAATAGCATATGGATCAGGTGCTTATACTTTAGTTACACCTGACAGAATTCCTCTAGATGAGCCACTTAATAGTGTTCATCTTAAGAAGTTCTATGCCTGATCATCAGAGTATTCCCAAAAAAAAAAATCCAAAAAAATCCATCCTCTGGTGAAAACCTGGCAAACAGCTGCCTTGGATAAGTACCATAGTGAAAACCTGGCAAACAAGCGCTATGTGTAGAGTCAACATCCATCGTCTATCAAATCTTATTCATTCCATTTCACAATGCTCTTCATCCATCCATAATAAAACCATTGACCTTGTTTGCATTTCCATCTCCCTATCTAGTGTAGCTTGGAAATTTGTCAGTGTCCATCATCATCATCCCACGTCTTGATCTATGTCAACGGTTATCACTGTCTTGTCCTAGGTCAAGCTTTCTATGTCTTCTTCACCTGTCACCTATGCTTATTCCTCTACTAGAATGAGGGCAACTCTTTCCTTAACCTAGGTCTAGGAGGGGTTCCTTGTTCGTGGTTTGCAAAACACTTCAATCTTTTCTCCTTTCTGCAGATAATACCCTTTAACAGACACATCGCTCCTACGATAAGGTTGTTATCTTCCCAATGCTTTTTCTACATCATCACATCCACCAGAACTACATATTATCATCTTCTCAGTCTTAAAGTACCTTGATCCCATGGATATGGGTATGTAGGCAGTCTAGAATACGAAGGAAGTTTCCAGTACTCAGGTACATAAGATCTCCCCTTTCACCTTGACCCATTCATCACTCTACCCAAAACTACATATTATCACTTTCATCTTCCATCGTAATATGCCTTGATCCCATGGATACAGGTTATGTAGGTAGTCTGGAATACGAAGGATGTATCCAGTACTCAAGCACATACGATTCATCATTCTCCACCAGTTTCAATCCATTAGCCTTCCACCTTTCTGGTCTTCTATGTGTCAAAATCCATTCGCCTCGACTTGACTAACTCAAGCAGCAAAACAACAAGCTAGCACATCATTTTAAAGCAAAAGTTCTTAACCAACCTGAAGCAAAGTAGCTTGCTTCCAGAGTCGTATACTGTCCTGCTATTCTGATTGCCAGCATCAGCTAAATCTAGCTTAACCAAAGCACCAGTCCACAAGATTGTTTTCTGCAGAGTGTTCCATTGTTGAGACCAACACATGCATCTCCTGCGACATGTGGCATTTCCCACAGCAAGACATTGTCTTTTTAGGTAGATAGCCCCCTTTAACGGACACATCACTCATACGATAAGGCTATTATCTTTCCTATCTAATCTATCCTGAGCAAACCTCTTTGGCAAGAGAATATGTTGGTTGTATGTTTACTTTGTAAGTCAGTTAATTTGCTTTTTGGTTTATCTTTTGTTCCTTTATGTTTGTGCATGATTGAGGAACAGAAGATATGAAGATTATAAATAAAATATTTGATTTTATTTATTTTTAGAGGATTGAGATAATTTAAATAAATTTGAATGATTTATTTAAATTTAGAAGAACAATTGATTTAATTAAATAATGTAAATTATTTAATTGTAGATAAAAGGATTTGTGATGAATTAATTAAATAATTTATTTATTTAATTAATGGAGACTTGAAATTCGAAAGAGGATAATGATTTAATTAAATAATACAAATTATTTAATTTTGGAAGAATTAGAAGAATTTAATTAAATTAATTAAATAAATAGAATTTATTCAATTAATGTCAAAATTATGTGATTTGGAAGAAATAGATGAAATTAATTAAATAATTTGATTATTCAATTAATGTTGAAATGCAGGTGATGCAACAGATTAGACGAAATGCAAGTGGTACGATGATATGGTCATTTTAGGGTGTCTACATCCACATTTGACTTGTGGTCATAACACAAAATATGAAAAACTTTTCCACATGTCCCTAGGAACCCCCTCGCACACGTCTGTGTGCTCGGTGGCAATACGCGTGAGGCGTAATCATGTGAAACATATTCAGGGAAGTGCGCCTTCCTTCGCAATCCCCTGCATGATGAAAGTCGACTAAGGGAATAGGCGATGCAAAATGTGCCACTTCTAGGGTTAGGACGTTTCAAATCCGAACCCTAAGTTTTCTAGTTGAGAAAGCGATTTCGTCAGATTCAAAACCAAACCCTATCTCTAATACAAAAATGAAATTGAATAAATAAAATATGAAAATAAATGGCATGATGGATGCATGACAAGATGGAGGGATAAGATGATAGTCGCAAAAAGGTCATAGAAATAAAACCCTAAAACCTAGGAAAAATTTGACAGCATAACGTGTTTTCAAATAATTGAAATAAAAATTTAAAAGAAAAACTCTAAAAAGAAATTAATGCAAAATTTGGAATAAATAAATATAATAATTAAAATAAAATAAAAAAATTGTAAGTAATATTAAATAAATTTGCAAGGTAAAGTAAATTGACCACTTAATCAAATTATAAAATTCAAAATAAAATAACAAACGATCAATAAAAATTCTATAGACAAGTCTACTAATAAATACGACTTCAATAATCATATTTGTTAATTGACTCATGTAAAAATAATTAAAAGGAGGGTAATTAAATTATCCCCTTAGGAATAAATTGATCAAGAATAAAATTAAATTCAATAGAGAGATCTCTAAAAAAAGAAGTCACAACACCCAAAATAATTAAAAAGAATGTCCATAATTAAGCAAATATCAAAGGGATAAAACATACCATTTAAAATAAAAACCATTCCCATCCCTCAATTAACATTCCCACAAGGAAATAAAAACAAATCCAAACCCCAAAATAAATATTAAAACAATTAAATTAACCACAAGGGAGCCAAATAATTCAAATGGCCCCAAGGTCAAAAAAAAGAGAGGGAATTATAAATTTCCATGCACAATGGATGAGGAGGAATTTTTTTTTTAAAAATAAATATCAAACAATTATCCTCACACCCCACTCAGCCTATTTCATTATTTTATTAGTTTTCTAGATGCAAAACCCTAATATTATTTTATTGATTTCCTTATGGAAACGCTATCATATGCTTTTGTTTTTCCCTTTTTGTTTTGTTTTCTCTTCTTCCCTTGTTTTTGTTGTGCTTGCCTCCATTGTTTTCTTTCTCCTATGTTTTCTCTCTTACTTGCAGGTTGGAGGTTTTGTGGAGTGGCATCCATGATTGAAGCCTTCCACAGAGGTATACCCAATGAATATAGATAAGGTAGGTTTTTTTTTATAAATATACAAATGTACAGAGAGAATAAATTTGAAGGTTAGCATACCATTTATTTTACAGCAGAGGATATCTATATATATATATTTATGACATACTGTAGAAGAGAGGAGGTGCTAGGTCAGAAATGACACAAAGGTGAGGGTGACACCCAACATAGGGCTGCCATACCACAAAGCGCTGCTGCGGATAGATGAAGGGGGGTCGGGAGGGTTTCAAAGAGAGTTAAGGAGATTGGGGGGGGGGGCAATCCACCCACATAACAGTTAACAGAGGTCTTGGGGGGGGGGGCGGTCCATGGCCGCCGTCCCACCTCATCCCTTTAAAAAAAAAAATCCTTTGTCTAAAATAAAAATAGAAACCCCTAACACAATGGGTTCAGCTCTATTCCGCCCTCAAACTTCTTTTTGGTATTTTTTTTCTTGCAACAACAGTGACTATAGTTTGGTCTAGATTTTATATAAGGCAGTATAAGTATATATATACACAGTGACCTATACCCAGATTTGTATAGCTACAGTAGTAATATAATATATATATTTTTGAAACAACAATATATTTAAATCTATATAATATATATATATATATATATATATAATCAGAATATGAACAAAGGCAAATGGGGAAATATTGTAACCAAATTGCAATCTAAATAAAAACAAATACCAGTGGCATAAATATATATTTTCTTTCTGTAAATAAATCAAAGAAAACAGATTAACTAATTTTTCCCTTGTCTTGAATAAATAAGGTAGAAATTACATTAGCATACAACAGACTTTTCCTTTGCAACTATTACTACAAATATTTTTTTTTTCAACAAGAATGTTTGTCATATTTCTTTATTTTCCCTAAGGCACACATTTGGATTGGAACAACATTAACCTCAGATTTCTTTTCAGCAGCATTGATATATAAAATAGAATTAACCAATACACAGAACAACAAGACACATTTTCTTTCATACAACTTTCTGACATCACAAAAGCACTAACAACAAAATAAATAAAGTATAAAGAAATCACCAACATGAGATTCACACATCTAAAATTCTTTTTCCACAACAACAATGGGTGATACAAAAAGTTTTACAACACATACAACAAGGATATTTCACCAAAGAAGTACTTACAATAGCAAGCACAAGTAGCATAATAATTTTGCCAAAAGTTATAATAAGGCCTCCAAGGCCATGGCTCAAAATAGCCAACAAAAATAATGCAAATGAGGTGAAAATGAGCTTCTCCAAGTTCCATTTCTCCCACTACAAACCTGCAAGAAGCAACACAACAAAAGAGGAACCAAGCCACTAGGAAATGCACTCCTCCCTACCGTAGACCCGCAAGTGGGTCACCCCCGAGCTAGGGAGGTAGGAATCACACGGTTGCACACACACATCACAACAAGCAACACAAAAACAACTCAACAATTACCCAAGGATTTACACATAACAAAACTCATTAAAATGAGTTTGATGGAGGTAGGGAAATGGACCCCTCAACTCAAGAGGCCACTCCATGATCCCAAAATCACTAAATCTCAAGGCCTCAAGCCATAACCACCAAAAATACATATCTCCAAATATTCAAAAACTATCATGGCACTCTTGCCATCAAATGTTCTCAACATCAAGAAAAATCCCTCAAGGCTATAAGTAGCATAGAATAAGGAGGTGGCCTCGAGGAGGTTTACTCTCCCCTACCCCATACAAGTCGAACCTTACCTCCAAATGGAGGTGCTCTCACCAAACTCCCAACCCACACAAAAATGAAAACAACAAACAACAAAAAAAACCACAAACACAACATAAATAAAATATGCAAGGGTAAATGGCCATAGCCATTGAGCTTACCTTCAAAATCCCTAAAAATTGAAGCACATTTGGTGAAGAGATCCAAGCTTCTCCAAATATTCCAATCTCCAAATTTTCTCTAACCCAAAATGCAAACTCCAATAATAGAAAGAAAATCCAAAATGCAAGAACCCCACACTCCTCTTCAAGAGGAGGTAATATAGGCCTTCTAAATTGGCCTTGAGGAATGAGAAGGTGACACTTGTCACCTTCTCCTTCCTCATCCTATGCCACTTGCAAGAGAGAGGAAGTGTGAGGATAACAAGTGTCACCCTGCAATTCCATCCCAATCCTCACCTTATCCACTTGTGCTCTCACACATGTGTGTGAGACCAAGTGGTGAGGTGGCAATTCCCTTCAAGCTTCCATGAGGATAAGGGATGCCATATGGCATCCTCTTATTATCCAAGAGAGCCATCTCCCTCCAAGATGCTCTCACATGTGTGTGAGAGTCTTGGAGGGAGATCCCACACACTTGGGAGTCTTGGAGACCTCCCAAGTCTTCTTGGTGAAGGGATCCCCAAACTTTGGGAAGGGAGATGAGTCTTTCCCAAAGCATAACTCATCTCCCACCATTAGCCATTTCAAAATTCGTCACTTTGACTAAACCTCAGTTTAGAGTGACCAAAAGTGAGTTACTCCAAGGTTTGGTTAGTCAAAATTGACCCTAGACCTATGGGTAACCACCTAGGGTAAGTTTTGGGACACTAAGTTTCACCTAGAGAGTCATAAATTCACTTTAAATGGCCCAAAAATTTTAAAAAAAACAATACCAAGTGGTGTAAAACAATAAAAATATACAACACATGATATAAATTGATTTTACAAAGGGGTACTAGGCCAAACTAATAAAACCACAAGTACTTAAACAACATTCGAATCAAACGTGTAAATACTACCTCCAATTTCCTGTGGCTTGGGAATATAATCCTACACATCTAGATCAAGTGTCAATCATATCATGAATAATCATAGCCGAAGCAACTAGAATTAAATTCATGCCATTGAATACAACATTAATCATCTACAACATAATTCAAGATTAAACTGCATTTTCTATCTAATGTCACATAATCATCATCACATAAAGAAGTAGAAATCACATCAATAAACATTATCTAATATATATCGCATGTCTAGTCTCAACATAGCATCAAAATATGATCAAATCAAATCACTATATGTCTAATCAATGTCAAATCAAAATCAGGAGATATAATCAAATCTACATAATGGAACAATAGTCTCTAAAAGTATGATAATGTCATCAACTGAAATGTAAAATGATCAAAATGAGGAATTAAAAATAATCAGCCTCACATCCTCCCCCCTAAGACTAAACTTCCTCCTGGAAGTCATCAAAAAGGTTAGGATAAAGTTTCCTCAAACTAGCTGCATCCTCCCAAGTCACTGTGACCTCATCATAACAATCCCACTGGACCCTAACTTGGTCCAGCTCTTGACCTCGAAGGCCTAGCGTCTGACAAGCCAATATGCGAATTTGCTCCAAAGCCAACTGCCTGTCTACCTCTACCTGTAGAGCACTCCAGTCTAATACATGAGATAAATCAGATATATATTGCCTCAATACAGAAATATGAAAGACATCATGGATACATGATAGGATAGGTGACAATGCTAGATGGTAGGCAACATGTCCTATCCACTCCAAGATCTCAAAAGGTCCTACAAACCATCATGCGAGCTTAGAGCCCTTTCCATAATGGATTGGACTCTTGTGTGGCCGCACTCTAAGGAATACTCTGTCCCCAACTAAGAAGCTCTGATAAAGTCTCTTAGCATCAGCATACTTCTTTTGTCTATCCTGTGCCTCATAAAGTCTCTGTCTAATCAGTGTGACCTACTACTCGATATCCTGAACTAACTCTAGACCAATGGCAACCCTGTCCTCTATCCGATCCCAACTCAATGGTGTCATACATGGTCTGCTGTATAAAGCCTGAAACAGAGGCATACCCAATGAGTTGTGATGCCCATTATTGTAGGCAAACTCAACCACATACAGATACTCCTCCCATCTAGACTGATGGTCCATAACATACATATGAAGCATGTCCTCCAACACCTGATTCACCCACTCTGTCTGCCCATCTGTCTCAGGATGATAAGCGGAGCTAAAGTTGAGTTGTGTGTCCAACACCTACTACAAAGCTCTCCAAAAGGCTAAAATGAACACTAAATCCCTATCAGAAATGATGTGTCGAGGTACTCCATGTAATCTCACAATATCATCCAAGAATACTCTTACCACTACTGGTGCATTGTACATCATGTGTACAGGTGAGAAATATGCCACCTTGGTCAACTTGTCGACTGTCACCATGATGGCATCATGGTGACTCAAAGACATAGGAAGACCAACAATGAAATCCATGGAAATGGTGTCTCATTTCCACTCAGGTATCTCGTGAGGGTATAAAAGACATACTGGATGCTGATTCTCGACCTTGACCCTCTAGTACTCAAGGCATCGAGAAACAAACTCTATAATATCCCGTCTCATACCCACCCAATGGTACAGCTATCGTAGGTCAGCATGCATCTTCTTCACCCCTGGATGTGCTGCATATGGTGCTTTGTGAGCCTCTGATAACACTACAATACGTAGGTCACATACGCGGGGTACATAGATGCGCTATCGATGATGAAGTAACCCATCTGCCTCAAGTGAGTACCCTACAAACTTGCCCACAAGGGCCCTCTATGAACGGATCTCCTACTATACCTCAAAAAACCACTCATCCTCAGGCAGATGCTGAATAATGCATCCTCTCAAGTCCACACTTAGAGTCAAGGTGAAGATCTCGTGGTGCCTCTGACTCAATGCGTCAGCAACCACATTCTCCTTCCCTTTGATGTAGTGGACATCAAAGTCATATTCACAAAGAAACTCCATCCAACGCCACTGACGAGCATTCAGATTCAGCTGTGTAAATATATACTGAAGGCTGTGATGATTTGAATGAAGCTCAAAGCGATGACCCAATAAGAAATGTCTCCAATGAGCTAGAGCATGAACCACTACTACAAGCTCCAAATCATGAGTGGGGTAGTTCAGCTCATGGGTCTTGATCTTTTGTGACTTATACGTGATCGCTCTACCACCCTGCATAAGCACAACTCTCAAACCCTCAAGTGATGCATCCGTGCAAACCATAAAATCTGCTGTAGGATTAGGAACCGCTAAAATGGGAGTGCTGGTAAGATGCTCCTTGAGGACCTCGAAGACCCTCTCACACTGCTCAGTCCATAAAAAGATCTTCCCTTTCCACTGAAGGGAAGTGATGGGGTGCGCTATCCGAGAAAAACCCTCAACAAATCTATGGTAATAACCAGCTAACCCCATAAAACTCCTAACCTCTATCACACTGGTGGGTGCTAGCCAGTCTCTGATTGCCCTAATCTTCGATGGATCTATTGAGATTCCATTGCCAGATAGGATATGCCCCAAATACTGTACCTTTGTCCTAAAAAATGCACACTTCGCCAAGTTCCCATAAATATTTTGCTCCCTCAAACAATGTAGAACCTGACGTAGGTGCTCCTCATGCTCCTCCTTAGTTTGCGAATAGAATAAAATATCATCAAGGAAAATAATCATGAACTGATCCAAGTAGGTATGGAACACCCCATTCATGAGACTCATGAACACTGCAGGGGCATTCATCAAATTGAAGGGGACCACAGTGAACTCATAGTGGCCATATCAAGTTTGGAAGGTAGTCCTATGGATGTCTGCCTTTGTGATACACAACTGATGGTAACTGAACTTCAGGTCAATCTTAGAGAACACCCTGGCTCGCTACATCTAATCGAAGAGATTGTCAATCTTGGGTAGAGGATAACAGTTCTTTACCGTCACCTTATTCAACTACCTATAATCCATGCATAATTGAAGAGACCCATCCTTCTTCTTCATGAAGATGACAGGACCGCCCCAAGGTGAAATGCTCAGTCAGATGTGCCCCTTCTCAAGCAAGTCCTCAAGCTATAACTTGAGCACTATGAGCTCATGAGTGGTCATCCTGTAGGGTGCATGAGACAATGGCTCGGCACCCAACGCTAAGTCAATATGAAAGTCTACTTCACAATGGGGTGGCATCCCCGACAACTCTGCTGGAAACACATCGACGAACTCTCTCAAGATGGGATGATCATCCAAAGATGCCTCAAGCTTGTCATCTGATTTGTCACTCACTGTGATAGAAAACATTTGGCATCCCTTCCTCATGCAGCGCTTAAGCTGTTGAGTGGATATCATATGCACTACCGTGGGCTTCTAAATGCCCACTATCTCGACTAAAGTACCATGATCGTCTAAGCAGCTAATCACCTTTCAGCAACAATCTAGCTTGGCTCGATGAGCTGCAAGCCAATCCATACCCAAGCCAATCCATACCCAAAAATACATCCTAGGATCCTAATGTCATAACTCTAAGGTCACAAACTATGGCAAAGGGTCCCAAAGAAATCTCACAGTCATGGGCTAAGGCATCTACTATCATCTTGGCCCCTGAGGCCAACTCAACCACCCACCTATCACCCTGCCTATAGGCCACCAGCTTGCAACTCTCCACTAACGATGGAGATATGAAAGAGTCAGTAGCACCAAAGTCAAAGAGAATAGAAATGGGGACACCCCCTATCATACCTGATGTCTCAATCACTGATGCCTAAAAATCAACCTGGTGATTATCAACCACTGCGAACATACGGTGGGACCTACCCACATCTCCAACCATCTGCTCTGATCCTCCTGAATGAGGTTGTCCCCCTCCTATAAAGCCCTTTGGACACTCTCTAGCTAGATGTCCCACTCCACCACACACATAACATGGGCCCCTACCCTGTACCTGTCCAGTCTGAGTCCTACTCGACTGCTACTGTCTAGATCTACCTGTGGACCCCTGTGAACCCCTGTATGACTACTGCAACCTCGCAGGTCCCACAGGTGGTCCCTGCTACCTCTAATCTCTATGCGGGCCCTACTGCTACCAACCTTGATTATGCCCCCCATGTGCCCTCTGCTATGGTCGGGATCTCTGCTACTGCTACTGCTGTTGTGGGGGCCTAGGAGGTAAGGATGTGGAACTAAATCCTCCTCTCTAAGGTGGCAGTGGTGGTATGCGGTAACTCTGTTGATACTGTTGCTGCCCACAATCTTGAAACTCTCCTTAGCTATGTATGCCTTCTCGGCAGCATCACTCAATTTCTAGGGGTCTACCATGTGTACAAGCCCTGCTATGCTATGGTTCAATCCTCTGATAAACTTATGATCCAGGAGTTTCTATTCATGGAGATACTTCGCATATCAAGATAACTCGGTGAATCTACTCTCATACTGTGCAATAGTAAGTCCTCTCTGCTGAAGGTCATGAAAATCATCTATGCGACACTACCTGTAGTGATCTGATAAATATCGCACATTAAAGCACTCAATGAAAGTCTCCCATGTGAGTGTGTCCAATGATAGATGGAGCTTGCACTCCTTAATGCACCACCAAGTAGCTACTGCATCTCACAATAGGTAGACTACCACACGTGCCTTCGTGTTTCCCTTTTAAGGATGCAACATGAAGCATCTATCTAAGCTAATGAGCCAGGCCTCTGCCTTAGCTCCCTCTGTGGTCCTGACGAATGTAGGAGGATTCAGCCTCAACAAATCCCTAATGGGATCTCCTCGGTCTCTATGCCCTATGATAGGTTCATCTGCATAATAATCATATGTTTTGTGCACAATCTGCTCCACTCGCACTGCCTCCTTCTGCCTATCATGACGTGGAGGGCTCCTGCTACGGGCCTTATCGATCGATCCAACCTCCTCTATCATCATATCTAGTACGTCAACATATGGCTCCACACGTAGTGCCTCTCATGGCTCGATGTGAGGCTCCACACATGGCTCGACATGTGACTCTGCTCATGGCTCCATGCATGGCTCCTCTTGTGGATCATCGCGGGGCTTAGCATGTGGCTCTATGCGCAGCTCAACTATGGCCAGTGGTACTCTATCTAACACTGCATGTAGTGTCTATAATATATGTGGCACAATATCTGGTATAGGTAGGACTGGTGGTGCCTGCGGTACCTGTGGGGACGGTGGTGCATGTCCCTCAGCTGAAGAGTCACTATGAACCTCTACAGACTCTGTGCAACGTGAACGGGCTCACCGAACTCGTCGGGGAGACATCCTACAAAAATGAGGTAACCACAAATTAATCAAAGTTGTGGAATAATAATGTTCCCTAAACAAGCCCAGTGTTTAAACATGGGCTCTAATACCAAATGTCATGCCCACATTTCCCATGTGGTCACAACACATAGCACACGTGTCATGTCCACATTTGACCTATGGTCATGACACAAAATATGAAAAAAATTTCTGCATGTCCCTAGGAACCCCCTCACATGCGTCTGCATGCTCGGTGGCAATACGCATGAGGCGTAATCATGTAAAACATATTAGGGGAAGTGTGCCTTCCTTTGCAATCCCCTGCTTGATGAAAGTCAACTAGGGGAATAGGCAACGTGAAACGTGCCCCTTCTAGGGTTAGGACGTTTCAAATCCAAACCCTAAGTTTCCTAGGTGAGAAAGCAATTTCGTCAGATTCGAAACCAAACCCTATCTCTAATACAAAAATGAAATTGAATAAATAAAATATGAAAATAAATGGCATGATGGATGCATGATAAGATGGAGTGATAAGATGATAGCCGCAAACTGGTCATAGAAATAAAACCCTAAAACCTAGGAAAAATTTGACAACATAACGGATTTTCAAATAATTAAAATAAAAATTTAAAAGAAAAACTCTAAGAAGAAATTAATGCAAAATTTGGAATAAATAAATACAATAATTAAAATAAAATAAAAAAATTGTAAGTAATATTAAATAAATTTGCAAGGTAAAGTAAATTGACCACTTAATCAAATTCTAAAATTTGAAATAAAATAACAAACGATCAATAAAAATTCTATAGACAAGTCTACTAATAAATATGACTTCAATAATCATATTTATTAATTGACTCATGTAAAAATAATTAAAAGGAGGGTAATTAAATTATCTCCTGAGGAATAAAATCGATCAAGAATAAAATTAAATTCAATAGAGAGATCTCTAAAAAAAAAAAGTCACAACACCTAAAATAATTAAAAAGAATGCCCATAATTAAACAACTATCAAAGGGATAAAACATCCCATTTAAAATAAAAGCCATTCCCATTCCTCAATTAACATTCCCACAAGGAAATAAAAACAAATCCAAACCCCAAAATAAATATTAAAACAATTAAATTAACCACAAGGGAGCCAAATAATTCAAATGGACCCAAGGTCAAAAAATAGAGAGGGAATTATAAATTTTTGTGCACAAAGGACGAGGAGAAAAAAAATTAAGATAAATATCAAACAATTATCCTCACACCCCACTCAGCCTATTTCATTATTTTATTAGTTTTCTAGATGCAAAACCCTAATATTATTTTATTGATTTCCTTATGGAAACCCTATTATATGCTTTTGTTTTTCCCTTCTTGTTTTGTTTTCTCTTCTTCCCTTGTTTTTGTTGTGCCTGCCTCCATTGTTTTCTCTCTCCTATGTTTTCTCTCTTACTTGCAGGTTGGAGTTTTTGTGGAGGAGTGGCATCCACGATTGAAGCCTTCCACAGAGGTATACCCAACGAATATAGATAAGGTAGTTTTTTTTTATATATACAAATGTACAGAGAGAATAAATTTGAAGGTTAGCATACCATTTCTTTTACAGCAAAGGATATATATATATATATATATATATATATATATATGACATACTGTAGAAGAGAGGAGGTGCTAGGACAGAAACAACACAGAGGAGAGGACGATGCCCAGCATAGGGCCACGGTACCACCGAGCACCACCACAGACATATGAAGGGGGGTTAGGAGGGTTTCAAAGAGAGTTAAGGAGATTGGGGGGGAGATCCACCCACCCACATAACAGTTAACGGAGGTCTTGGGGGCAGCAGTCCATGGCCGCCATCCCACTCATCCCTTTTTTTTAAAAAAAGTTTCCTTTGTCTAAAATAAAAAACATAAACCCCTAACACAATGGGTTTGGCTCTATTCTTCCCTCAAACTTCTTTCTGGTATTTTTTTTCTTGCAACAACAGTGAATATAGTTTGGTCTAGATTTTATATAAGGCAGTATAATATATATATATATATATATACACACAATGACCTATACCTAGATTTGTACAACTACAGCAGTAATATAATGTGTATATTTCTGAAACAGTAATATATTTAAATCTATATAAATAATATATATATATATATATATATATATAATCAGAATATGAACAAAGGCAAATGGGGAAATATTGTAACCAAATTGCAATCTAAATAAAAACAAATGCTAGTGGCATAAATATATATTTTCTTTCTGTAAATAAATCAAAGAAAACAGATTAACTAATTTTTCCCTTGTCTTGAATAAATAAGGCAGAAATTACATTAGCATACAACAGACTTTTCCTTTGCAACTATTACTACAAATATTTTTTTTTTTTCAACAAGAATGTTCATCATATTTCTTTATTTTCCTTAAGGCACACATTTGGATTGGAACAACATTAACCCCAGATTTCTTTTTAGCAGCATTGATATATAAAATAGAGTTAACCAATACACGGAATAGAAAGACACATTTTCATTCATACAACTTTTTGACATCACAAAAGTACTAACAACAAAATAAATAAAGTATAAAGAAATCACCAACATGAGATTCACACATCTAAAATTCTTTTTCCACAACAACAATGGGTGATACAAATAGTTTTAAAACACATACAACAATGATATTTCACCAAAGAAGTACTTACAATATCAAGCACAAGTAGCATAATAATTTTGCCAAAAGTTACAATAAGGCCTCCAAGGCCATGGCTCAAAATAGCCAATAAAAATAATGCAAATGAGGTGAAAATGAGCTTCTCCAAGCTCCATTTCTCCCACTACAAACCTGCAAGAAGCAACACAACAAAAGAGAAACCAAGCCACTAGGAAATGCGCTCCTCCCTACCATAGACCTACAAGTGGGTCACCCCTGAGCTAGGGAGGTAGGAATCACACGGTTGCACACACACATCACAACAAGCAACACAAAAACAACTCAACAATTACCCAAGGATTTACACATAACAAAACTCATGAAGTTGAGTTTGATGGGGGTAGGGAAATGGACCCCTCAACTCAAGAGGCCACTCCATGATCCCAAAATCACCAAATCTCAAGGCCTCAAGCCATAACCACCAAAAATACATATCTCTAAATACTCAAAAATTATCATGGCACTCTTGCCATCAAATGTTCTCGACATCAAGAAAAATCCCTCAAGGCTATAAGTAGCACAAAAGAAGGAGGTGACCTCGAGGAGATTCACTCTCCCCTACCCCATACAAGTTGAGCCTTACCTCCAAATGGAGGTGCTCTCACCAAACTCCCAACCCACACAAAAATGAAAACAACAAACAACAAAAAAAACCACAAACACAACATAAATAAAATATGCAAGGGTAAATGGCCATAGCCATGGAGATTACCTTCAAAATCCCTAAAAATGGAGGCACATTTGGTGAAGAGCTCCAAGCTTCTCCAAATCATCCAATCTCTAAATTTTCTCTAACTCCCCAAAAGAAACTCCAAGAATAGAAAGAAAATCCAAAATGCAAGAACCCCACACTCCTCTTCAAGAGGAGGTGATATAGGCCTTCTAAATTGGCCTTGAGGAATGAGAAGGTGACACTTGTCACCTTCTCCTTCCTCATCCTATGCCACTTGCAAGGGAGAGGAAGTGTGAGGGTGAAAAGTGTCACCCTCCAATTCCATCCCAATCCTCACCTTATCTACTTGTGCTCTCATACATGTGTGAGAGACCAAGTGGTGAGGTTGCAATTCCCTTCAAGCCTCCATGAGGATAAGGGATGCCATATGGCATCCTCTTATTCTCCAAGAGATCCATCTCCCTCCAAGATTCTCTCACACATGTGTGAGAGTCTTGGAGGGAGATCCCACACACTGGGGACTCTTGGAGACCTCCCAAGTCTTCTTGGTGAAGGGATCCCCAAAATTTAGGAAGGGAGATGAGTCTTTTCCAAAGCATGACTCATCTCCCACCCTTAGCCATTTCAAAATTCGCCACTTTGACTAAACCTCAGTTTAGAGTGACCAAAAGTGAGTTACTCCAAGGTTTAGTTAGTCAAAATTGACCCTAGACCCATGGGTAACCACCTAGGGTAAGTTTTGGGACACTAAGGTTCACCTAGGGAATCATAAATTCACTTTAAAAGGCCCAAAAATTAAAAAAATAATACCAAGTGGTGTAAAACAATAAAAGTATACAAAACATGATATAAATTAATTTTACAAAGGGGTACTAGGCCAAAATAATAAAACCACAAGTACTTAAACAACATTCAAATCAAACGTGATCCTCATCCCTCTTGGGAATGGATGAGTTTCATAGGGAATAAGTGAATACTACCTCCAATTTCCCATGGCCTGGGATTATAATTTTGCACATCTAAATCAAGTGTCAATCATATCATGAATAATCATAGCCGAAGCAATTGGAATTAAATTCATGCCATTGAATACAACATTAATCATCTACAACATAATTCAAGATTAAACTGCATTTTCTATCTAATGTCACATAATCATCATCGCATAAAGAACTAGAAATCACATCAATAAACATCATCTAATATATCTCACATGTCTAGTCTCAACATAGCATCAAAATATGATCAAATCGAATCACCATATGTCTAATCAATGTCAAATCAAAATCAAGAGATATAATCAAATATGTATAATGGAATAATAGTCTCTAAAAGCATGATAATATCATCAACTAAAATGTAAAATGACCAAAATAAGGAAGGAAAAATAATCAGCCTCACAGAGGTTTGGGTCCTTAGTGATGGGACCACTGAGAGGGCCACTAGCAAGAGGACCTACACCGAGTGTAGGAGGTGTACAGGGTTCATAGCAGGAGGGTAGCTCTACACACTAGTGCACACTGGCGCTTGATTGTATATATGTATGCACCATTTTGTATCTTTGATGTATTTGTACTTATTGATTGTATATGTATTGAGGGATCTTGATAGCCATGATGTACTATAGCACCGTTTTTTTATGTACATTGATGTATATATGGACATTTGTATTCTTTTGATGACTCTTGATGATGATATATGATATATGTGATGATCTTTGTGATTCATGATGATGTTTATGGATGTTCATGCTTATTATGATATATTTCTATATGTTATGGACATGATGATGTATATGTGTATAGATGTATGGATTTTGATGACATTATGATATGATTATCGATTTACATGATGATGGACTAACATATGGTTTTGTAGGTATGCAACAGACTTTGATGATAGATAGAAGAAAATGAGATAGAATATGAAATATAGAAAATAATGTTTTATTGATCGATCTTTGTATGAAAACTATATTGAGAATTTTGGATTTATGGATGGATAAATGGATAACTTGTTGCACCGATTACACAAATATTTATAAAGAGCAATATTGGATTTTAATATAGCACATGGATAGTATGCAACCAAGGTATAAAAGACCAAGGTGCTATGATATCCGGTGTGAGGACGTTGACGCTGCAAGCAAGTAGTTTGAACTTAGATCTACTAGACATAATATAACCTTGTTAGATATGTGAATGAGCCATAGTCTTGAACATAAAATAATATTTATACATAAATGTAAAAGAATATTAATATGTAAGATGGTAGGTTGTAACACACACACAAGATAAATATCAGCCCTAGTAAGATGATAAGAACATCCCACAAACACAACATATGAAAGCAATGATTATGCCCCAATCCATACTTCATCATAACATACCAAGATATATATATAAATCAAGGCAGTCTTGAATAGGTAATTGAGAAAGGGACCAAAGATAAACCAACAAAAGAAAAATTGACTGACTTACAAAGTAAACACACAGCCAACATATTCGCTTGCCAAAGAGGTTGCTCTAGGTAGATAGATAGATGGGAGCCTTATTGTAGGAAAGATATATCTATTAAAGGTTGTTGGTCTGATATGGGATAGATTGATTGATGTAGTAGATGTGGCAAGTGGATATAAGGGACAACATATGGATATATGAGTAGTCTTTTTGCTTTAGGTTTGGGTAAGTACTTTATCTTTTAAAAGATGCATAGTTCATTTTCTGCTTGAGTTAGTCAAGTCTAGGTGGATGGATGTATGGATTGTGATAAATGGAAGAAAAGAAAGGTGGAAGTGTTAAATGGATTGGGATGAAGAATGATGGATCATATGTGCCTAAGTACTAGATACTTCCTTCATATTCTAGACTGCATACATACCCTGTATCTACAGGATCAAGGCACATTATGATGAAAGATGAATATGATAATATGTAGTCCTAGGTAGAGTGATGAGGTGGGTGAAATGTGATGGGAATGGGTGAAATGTAACGAGAATGGTTAGGGGAACCAATGACATCTTATGTACCTAAGTAAGAGATACTTCCTTCATATTCTAGACTGCCTACATACCCATCTCCATGGGATCAAGGTACATTAAGATTGAGATGAGATGATGATATGTAGTTCTAGGAGATTAGATGATATAAGATAAGATGACATGATGGTTGATGATGTAGGATAGTGATGAAATTTGAAGTGTTTAGATTGATGTTGTCATACCTTGAATAAGGATCCATTCCTAAACCTAGGTTAAGGAAAAAGTTGCCCCCATTTCGATAGAGGTTTTATTATGGATGACAATGGATGAACTAATGTAGGGATGAAAATTGACATAGGATGAATGGACTTATGGACTTACATCGGATGGACTAACTTAGGGATTATGCTAAGGATAACTGACACTGATGATTTCCAAGCCATGATAGAAGGGAAGATGGAAATGCAAAGGTTAATGAATTTATTATGAATGGATGGATGAAGGCTTTTATTATGAGAAGGAGATGGAATGAAGGACACTCGATAGATGGTGGATGCTGACTCTATGCATAGTGCATGTTTGCCAAGTTTTCACTATAGTACTTATCAAAGGTGCCTATTTACCAGGTTTTTACCATAGGATGGATTGTTTTTGGATTTTTTTTTTAAATTTTTTTTAAATTTTTTTTATTTTTTTAGTTTTTTGCATTTATCTATTTTTTGATTTTTTTTGTATTTTTCTGGATTTTGAAGGGATACTCTGAGGATCAAGCATAAAATCTCTTGAGATGAACACTATTGATGGGTTCATCCAACGGAATTCCTTCAGGTGTTGAAAATGTATAAGCTCCTGATCCATAGGCTGCGATTATAACATATGGGCCTAACCAATTAGGCTCAAACTTGCCCTTTTTGTCTCTATCTACTTGATTGTGTTGGTTCTCTTTAAGGACAAGATCACCAATCTAAAATATTTGCTCTTTGATCTTATTATTGTAGTTACGATGGAGGTGACTTTGATAAACATGAAGATGGTTTAGTGTTGTTTGATACCTCTCATCAAGTAACTCAAGCTCTGCTAATCTGGAAATGAAGTACTCCTCTCCATCAATCAGGTACTACATAGATACTCTGGGAGATAGGATCTCAACCTTGATGGGTAAAATGGAATTCATGCCATAGACTAAGGTGAAAGGTGTAGCATCAGTTGGTGTTTTGATACTAGTGCGATAGGCCCATAATGTGGGATTGAGTTGTAGATGCCAATCACGACCAGCTTCATTGACCGTTTTCTTTAGGATTTTCAAAATAGTCTTATTCAAAGCCTTGGCTTGGCCGTTTGACTGAGGATAATAGGGAGTAGAAAAGTGATGTTGGATATTGTATTGTGTGCATAAGGCACAGACATCTTAATTCTTGAATGGTCTACCATTATTAGTGATAATGGATTGGGGAATCCCATATTGGTAAATGAGATAATTGATAATAAATTTGGCTATTTTCTTACCAGTGATATAGGTCATTGGGATGGCTTCTACCCACTTGGTAAAATACTCAGTGGCAGTAATGATAAAATTATGGCTATTAGATGAGGATGGATGGATTTTACTCACGAGGTTGATTCCCCATTATGATAAAGGCCATGGAGTTGTAACAGGTTGTAGCTCATGTGATGGTGCATGTATCAGGTCCCCATGCTATTGGCATTGTAAGCACTTCTTAGCAAATTGGACTGCATCTTACTCTATGGTTGGCCAATAATAACCTATTTAGAGTATCTTCTTAGCAAGAGTTAGATGGTGGACTGTGATCCATAGACTCCTTCGTGTATATCTCTTAAGGTAGTGTTAGCTTCTTTAGAGTTAAGACACATAAAAGGGATACCATCAAGACTTTGGTGGTAAAGGGTGTCACCCAAAATAGTGAAACAAGAGGCTTGGAGGATGAAGGTTTTATGTTGGGTTTTGGATAGTTCAAAGGTGAAGGTACCTTTTTAGAGGTATTCATATATGTCTTCGTACCAAGGGGAATTGGGACCAACAAGTTCATAGATAAATTCAATTGTAGGAACATCAATGGCAAGTCTCAACAGTTGCTCCATTAAGAACTCACATTTCTAAGTGTTGGTAGGCATGTCCACAAGTGACCCAATGGTAGCCATAGTATCAATAGCCTTATTATGCACCCTTAGAATTTGTTCAAATGTGATGCTAGAGAAATGAGGCTTGTAGGTATCAACCAGTTGCTTAAATTGTATCAACTTGTCATCTTTAGTCTAGTATTCATCAACGACTTGTCTGATAACTAGTTGAAAGTCCCCATAGACTTGAAGTTCCTTGATATTCCACTCTATTGCTATGTAGAGACCTGTGAGAAGTGCTTCATAGTTAGCTATATTGTTGGTGCATGGGAATGCTAGTCGATATGATTTTGGAATATAGTCATTCTGGGGTGTGAAAAACAAGATTCCTGCCATCAAGCCATGCTATGTGTAGGTGCCATCAAAGTATAACTTCCACTCCACTAAGGTCGCTAGAGTGAAGAGACGTTCATCGGGAAAGTTAGAGATCATAGGATTGCTATCTATGATTGGAGCTTCAGCTAGTTGATTGGCTAGAATCTGTCCCTTAATAGCTTTTTGATCAACATACTCTATGGCGAATTCACTCAAGATCATGACCCATTTAGCTAGACGGCCTATGAGAGATACCTTGGATAAAAGATACTTAAATGGATCAATCTTAGATATAAGAGTGGTTGTTTGGTTTAACATGTAATGTCACAACTTTTGGGAAGCAAACACTATTGCTAAGCATAACCTTTCCATAGGAGTGTAGTTGAGTTCATACCCAACTAAGGTGTGGCTGATATAATAGATAGTGTGCTCTTTCCATGACTCATCATGTTGTGCAAGAAGAGCACCTAATGCTACAGATGTGGTTGAGATATACAAAATCAAAGGTCTATAAGGTACTAGGGGTACCAATACTAGAGGATTAGCTAGATATTCCTTAAGTTGATTGAATGCCTATTAACACTTGTGGTCTCACAAAAATGAGACATCCTTGCAAAACAAGTGTTGGAATGGTTGCCACTTATCTACTAGATGTGAAATAAAGTGTCTGATAGATTGTAACCACTCTTGAAGGCTCCTTAATGCTTTGAGATTCTTAGGTGAGGCATCTCTACAATAGCCTTGACCTTTGCTAGATCCACTTCAATTCCTCTATGAGATACTATGTACCCCAACAGTTTCCCTAAAGTGACACCGAAGACACATTTCTTTAGATTTAAACTTAATTGATACTTCTCTAGTCGATCGAAGATCTTCCCTAGAACCTGAATATGATCTACCCTAGTAGATTTTGCCAATATGTCATCGACATAGTCCTCCATTATAGTGTGAAACAAGTCATGGAATATTACCATCATAGCTCTTTGACAAGTATCTCCTACATTCTTAAGATCGAAAGGGATAACTACCCAACAATAAGTACCCCAAGGACATGTGAAGGTTATTTTATGATGATCTTCTTCTATTTTCTTGATTTGATTGTAACCTGAGAATCCATCCATAAGAGAAAGTATCTCATGACCTACTATCAACTCCACTATGATATCTATGTTTGGAAGTGGAAAATCATCCTTGGGACATGCTTTATTTAAGTCTCAGAAGTTTGTGCATACACGGATGCCCCCATTTGATTTAGAAACATGTACAAGATTTGAGACCCACTCTGTGTAATCAACAGGTTGTATGAACTTAGCATCTAACAATTTCTCAAGCTCTACTTTGACCAATAAGACTATCTGAGGGTGCATCTTGTGAAGCTTCTACTTGACAGGCTTGGTATTTGGTGAGACAACTAGGTGATGAACCGCAAGTGAAGGGTCCAACCCAGGCATGTCAGCATATGTCTAAGAAAAGTTAATTTTCCTTTGTGAGAAAAATTTCATGAGGTCCTTCTTTTCTTGTTCTACTAATGACGCTGCTAAAAATGTGACCTTTGGGTTCTGAACTGTTCCTAGATTTATCTCTATTGAATCTTCTACCAATAGAGCCAACTTTTCTTGATACTTAGATGGTAGGGGAAGGTCAAATCCTCCATCCTCAGGCACCTCGAAGAGGTTTTCACCTTGGGATATGTCCTTTATTTTTACTATTTTATGATCAACAGGTGCCACATTGTAGTTTTCACCTAAGGATCTATTTTTATTATCTATTTTGCGACTGGAGGATTTGGCATTCTCACCAAAATAAGAATCTTGATATAATTCCATGATAAAACCAGCTTTGTGATCCCTAAGCGGAATACCATCCCAGAGTCCCATGAATTCTGCGATAGCCTCATTATTCTAAAAAACACCTAGAACAGGAGCTTCTTGTTGGTCCCAATCGATGAGTTTAGGGTAAATGAGGGATAGATTCTGGGTTTTTGTGGTTGAAGTAAGGGAGATGGACGATATCATGAATATCAAGGTTTCTTGGAATAAGTCTGTTATGTATAGGGAAGAGTCCTTGATGGTATCCTCGTTAGAGATCAACTCTATAGGCCAAGATTCACTACCTCATCAAGAATAAACTCGATGTCTAAGGCTCGTGGTACCTCCTTTTTGTATCCTAACCCTTGTTGATTATATTTCTTAGTCACTATGATGGGTTCCATTTGACCTTGGCTATGCTTTCTAGGCCCCCTTTGCCTTTATAGCCCATGTTTTTTACAATTTGAAGGCCATTACCATACTTTTTGACAGGTAGTGTGACCGGTTCTTTTTCTTTATAGATCCAAGAAGATATGTCTTCAATAGTTTCATCTTCTAACAAACACCCATTAGTGAAATTTTTAAGAAGAGCTAGTATCTTGAGATTTTTGGTAACTTTAACAATGGGAGGTTTGCCATAGGATTTTGGTGAGAGAGGCATCCTCCCTACACAACAAGATTTTGAAATATCATACTTGCCAGATCCTATGTCTTTGATATGGGATTTGATTTCAGGAAGGGGATTGGATGTAGCTTCAGAGGCTTTACGTAAGGTATCTGGGTCAATATATAGCAGGGATGATTGGGCTACATCATTGTTGGGCATTTGGCTACTATTCTTGTAACGTCCTTGCATGGTGTGACAAAATTCAAATGGATGGGGATCTCTTGGGATAATAATTTTAGCGCCATTGAATGGGAACTTTAGGGATTGATGGTATGTTGAAGGTACAACTTTCATGGCATGAATCCATGGGTGTCCTAGGATAATATTATATGGTAGCTCAATATCTAGGACTTGGCATCTTATTTCTAGCATGACAGGGCCCACTTGAATAGGCAAATGTATCACATCATCTGTATTGTGTTCTACATCATCATCATATGCTTTAGCAATAATAGATTGATCTGCATCTATATGATCCTCAGAGTATCCTAATTATTTCAACAATTTGAGCGAACAAATATTAAGACCAACACCACCATCTATAAGTATGTGTTTGATTTTACGTTGATGGATGAAGACTTTGATTTGGAGGGCATCATTGTGACATGGATTGTGTAATGGGAGGTCCTTTTCAGAAAAGACCACATTGTAAGGTGTGGCAATATTACCTATAATCGCTTGAAAATATGTGACAACTATATTGTTAGGAATGGATGAGTCTTGTAAGGATTTTTCAAGCACTACTTTATGAGTGGGATATGACTTTAGAAGGTCTAAGATAGATATCTAGGTAGGGGTCTTTCCTAGATGATCACCAAGATTATAATTAGAAGTGACTATAGGATTTGGTGTTGGCCCACAAAGGGTAACACGACCATGATGAGTTGTGCCGGCACAATCTGGAGCTTTACTCTTAATAGTTAGGGTGTGTTGGTTGACAAATTTGTCATTTAACTCTATATTCACTCACCCAAACAATGATAAATGTAACCACAGTTGAATCAGTTACAATGGTATTTTATAACTAACTCTCTGCTTATTTTACAAGGTGGCAACTACCTTCGAATGATATACAGTGAATTAAAATATAGGTTGCTTTTGACCAAAAAGAAAGAAAAGGTAGTTCTTTTAACCAAAAAGATTTGAAAGGAAAACCCACACATTAAAATGAATTAAACTACTACAACAAGCTCAAAGACTTGGAATAGCGATTTTCAAAGTAAGCTAGGCATGCGGAAATTGCTTCCTACACTAATCTAATGAGGGGAGGAGAGTGCAAATTCATTTTAACCTTTACAATTACAGAATGTTTAACACAACAATAGAGTTATTGCAGTAGAAAACAACATAAGAATGTAAGACAGAAGAAGAGAGACACAAGATATACGTGGGGAAAACCCTTATCAGGTGAAAAACCCCACACTCCAAAACCTGCACAATGTATTAACAAAATTGAAATGGTTTACAATACACTTGCAATGCAAGCTCTTAGGAGTCTTCGACACTCATATCTAGAGTCAAACTAGCAGCATAACAACACTTGTTAATCAACTTCCCTTTCTCCTCTCCAAGTACCTTCTTATATTAAAGTTTTCAAGGCAAAACTGAACATATCTTGGAATGGGCGTCCAACTTGGCCTCATGGCCCAAAACCCATGCCTAGGGACACTTGTCCAACACTACAAAATGGTCATGACACTTGTCATATCACCCCATCCCAATGTGGTTCCCTATTTCCAATTTGGGCAATGACAGATGCTCTTACGCACCAACCAACTGTCATAGAATCTATCATAGCTGTCTTAACTTATAGCTATAAGAGAATCTATCATAAACAGGCTATAAATAACATATTCTCTTACAACATGACAAAACCCTCCTTGGGGCACCCAAAGATGCCTTCTTCCAAGATGCCTTGTGACACATGTCTTCACCTATCATAGAACCTTCCATTTCTGACTCTTACATGTCATAGATTCTGTCATAACTATTTCAGTCAAGATTCACTTACACACTAGTCAAGATGTCGACACATGGTAGAAAACCTCTACCACACAAAAGGGATGCCTATCTCCACATGGAGTGAGTTGACCATCCTAGTCACCTTACAAGTGGAGTGACAACTCATCATGCCACTTCACACTAGATGATAAAACATGATGTGCAACAAAATTACAACATAGTCTAAGTAAATAAATTACATTACAATAATAAATGCAAGGAATTTATAGGGTTGAGACACCTTAATTCCCAACAAATTTAAATAAAGAACTCAAATTCCCATCACCATGACATATTTATTCAAAGATAGATATTCACAACAATAAGATCACCAACTGAAACTTCCAATATGAAGAAATATAACTACTGACATAGCATTCAACATAAGAAGAATGCTAATTCGAAACAATATAGCACAAACACTGTATATGCCTAAACCATTCAACAACACGTATTTCTTTATATTGAAAAGACTAAAAATTAGAACATAGATCAAAATGTCCAACTTAATTGAGAAAAAGCAAAGTTTTTGCCCAAAAAAGAAAGATCCATACTACGATACTTCACATTCACAACAGACATCTATCTGCACACCTCCAAAAAAAATAAAAAAATCACTGGGATATCTTGGTAATTTTGTTGGAGCATTTTCATAACCCCCTACTCTCAAATAAGTAAACCTATCGAACTGAATATAGAAACTTCCATATTGCATGATTAGGGAAGCAGCCTCTGGTGAGATCCTCAATTCAGGGTTTCCATATAATTTTCTTACTATATACATTAGAAAAGCATCATTCACATGATGATAGTCTTTCATTCCCACATCCTTTTTCAACTGAAGAAAATAATCAAACAAAGGAGTGTTTGGAGTTAGAGACCCTTGCGGCCTTAACCCAGCCCAAACAACCTCTCGATTGGCTAGAATATAAATCAGGTATGAACACATATGAAAGGTCAAAGTCTCCTGAAATCTCACCAACTGTTCATTTAAATGAAAATTGGTAATCTTGGCCCAATCTATGTACTTATCTTCACTACATATGATCAAGATGAAATGACATATCCATTCCTCAAAAGAATTTGTACTTTCACTTCCTACGACCCTATGCAGTAAAGTAATCATATCTAAAATTTCATCTTTGAAATGGGTTCTTTTGAGTTTTTGAGGTGGTTGAGACTTACCTTTATTTTTAGACTTCAACCAATTCCACGCAATGGAGTTTTTGCACCAGTCTTCATTGGCTTGAAATAATTCCATTCCAATAGCCACGGACATCTCCTCAAACTCGTGGCTTTCAGGAATTTTCAATGCACGGGCAATGCTCTCTGGATTAATTCTCCCTAACATAGTCACATCTTCGGCTCTAATTTCAGAAGTTTCTGGGACGTATCTCCTTACACAAGCCATGGCCAATTCTTCACTTTACACAGAGACTGGGAATCCTCCTACATGCACTAGGTCGCTTTCTAGTATCTTCTTTGCAATTGGTGACCTATCTTCTCATTGCAGTCGAGCCAGAATTCCTCTAAATCAATGTGACCAAGCTCAGTATTGTTGATACCAGACCAAGTATTTTCAATTTTAAAATTATGGGAGAGCTCCTTGATATTTTAATTTCATCACCACAGCCAAGCAGATAATAGCTAAGTACACAAAAATAAGAGCAGCGTACTAGAGAAAAGATGGCTGCATCACTTAGAGAAAACTTTGCAAGAAAATGAAATAAACTGCACGTGGTGGAGGGAAATTACTAAGTCTTTTAAATATTGAGTTGACATGGCACTTAATACATGCCTCGAGGATGTAGCCTTTAGATTTGCCCACTTCCCAAAAATTCTGAAAAGACATTCTTTTCGTGCACCGTGTTTATCATTTATGATCATTATGAACCTCGAGAACCATTTGGTCACCAACTTGTCGCGAAGTCACGAGATATTGGAACCTTAGAACTCTACGTTGGGTTTTTGGAAGTTTTGAGAACCTCCGACCTAGCGACCACAAGACTAAAGTGAAGACTCGGCGATGCAATACATGGTCGGGAAGTCGGTGGGTTAGGAAACTTCAGAACTATGCGACTAGGGTTATGAACTTCAAAGATCTAGTGACAAGTTAAAAGAACTCTAACACATGCAACTTACAAGATCAACCCAAGGTAGCAGTAGTAAGACTTAGCTAAAAATGATAAAAAATACAAGACTCAGGAACAAAATTTTGGGGTGTAACAACTAGCTCTAAATGGGGACAAGGACCATAGGGATGTAGAGAATCCATAATCATGTCTCAAAGCCTTATTCATTGGGAAAACAGAGGGAAAACAACACATGCATGCTTTTGCAAAAAACAAGGGACTTTTAAAAATCTACTTTTTGTACATCTAATAAAAAGCCAACTTGCATCATCTGGGTATTAGAAAAAATTACATATTTGAAAACTAGAAACAAAATCCTACATTTCTTATTTTTACATGATCTTAATATTTTATGTGCAAGTGCTTCAAATTGTCACTCCAAGTACGATAAAATTTGAAAGACAGGAAAAACACTTCCACTTTTTGGCCAAAAAGTGAACTCATCTTCTTGCACTTACCCTGTAGGATATAGAACCTAAAACTTTTTAAAGATCTAACAACAACATAAGCATACTTTTTGAGTGGAGAATACTTGAGTTCATAATTCTTGAGAGGGGTACTCATGAAGGAAACATGGGCTTCTATATTTTGTTCATTCTTTTCCATTAGAATAGTTGATAAAGTATGTTCCAATGCATAGCAATATATAATGAAATCTTTACTGAAATCAGCACATACTAGAGTAGGTGCATTGCCAATAGCAACCTTTATGTCTTCAAATGCTTTCTTTCCTTCATTACTCCACTTGAATATTGGATAATTTTTCATCATATCAACTATGGTCTTGTCAACTTAGCGAACTCAGGTAGAAATCTTCTAGAAAATTTACTTGGCCAAAGAACAATCTAGTACTATCTTTGTTTGCAGGTAATCCCAATTGCATAATAGTTGTCACCCTTTTAGGATCCACTCTGATACCATCTTTTGAGACAATATGTCCCAAAAAATTTTCTTTTGTAACAACAAAGATAGACTTTTTGGGATTTAATGAGATCCCTTGTTCCCTGCAACGTCATAGCACAATTTACAAATAATGAACATGATTGGCCCTCTTTTTTGAGAATATTGTTAAATCATCTAAATATACCAAAATGATTTTATTTTTTAGATCACCAAATGAAAGATCCATATCTCTTTGGAAAGTGGCACCTGCATTAATAAGATCAAATGGCATTCTATTGTAGGCAAACACACCAATGGGAGTAGTGAATGCTATCTTATGCTAATCTTCTGGGGCTACTTCAATTTGGTTATAACTTGAGAATCCATCTAACATTGAAATCATTTTGAAACTAGCAATAGTTTGCAGGACATGATCCATGATAGGCAATGGGTAGTTATCTTTAAGTGAAGCCTGATTCAAGTTCTTGAAATCAGCACAAATCCCTATCTCTCCATTCTTCTTTCTAACTGGGACAATGTTCGCTACCCATGTGGAATGATGAATGGGATAGATAATCTTGGCCTTGAGCATTTTATTTATCTCATTGAAAATGGCCTCTGCTATCTTTGGATTATATGTTTGCTACTTCTGTCTATAAGGTGTAGTGCCTAGCTTTAAAGGATTCTTATGTTACAATTCTCCATTCCTGAACTTCTTTAAATCTGCATAGCACCATGCAAAAACATCTTTATACCTCATGAGCAAAGAAATCAGTTTCTCCATTTCCTAAGGAGAACAACATTTTCCTATATATACCACCTTAGGATCTTCATTTGTGCCTATATTGATGTGGTCATAATCAGCAGATGATTCAATACTCACCTTATTTTTCTTCTTCAAGTATTGATCATGTCTATTGAATAGATCTTCCAAAGACACCAAACCTTTAGTTATCTTGTTACCTTTCAGTTGAGTCATCTCATATTTCTTACCATCAGGGGTATTAGTATGCCCTTCCAAGACATCGTTATTAATATCATCACTTTCTTCAAAGAACATGGTGGCAAAGGTCTCAGCTTTCTCCAGAAATGCAATCATTTACCTATCACTATTGAATACTTGCCAATGGTTTACATTGTCAGGAACACTCCGATGATACACCACTTCAATTCTATAAGGTTTATCTTTGAAATCTAGGTGAGGCAATAGCAAAGATGCAGACACAGCTAGAGAAGCTGCTTTGGCATTAAGGTCTCTAGGTATGGCTTCAATAAAAAAGGCATCAAAATATTCAATACAATCCTAAACTCTATTTCTATAATACCTCAATCTGCCATTTTTCATGGTGTATTGCTTCTAGACCTTCAACTATTTTATGCCTCTTTCTTTGGCTAAATTTAGGCCAAGTAGAAGTGCCTCATATTCTGCAGTGTTGTTTGTATTCTCAAATTCCAACTTATAAGCATAAGGGAAACTATAGACATCTGGGGAAATCAGAACAACTCCTACACCGGAGCCAGTACTAGAGCAACTTCCATCAAACTCTAGTGTCCATAAATCATTCATTGTATTAGGACTAATCAGGCTAGGACATTCTTCTTCTGAAGATGTGCACATGTAAGTACCAGCCCTGTTTCTACAAACAGAATATCTGCTCATGGATCTCCTGACTTTAACATTGTTAACTTAGCTTTAGGTTCTAATTTGAGACATACTTTCTTTCCTTCTAGTGGTATTATGGCATGAGACCAATCCATTTGTACCTCCCCACCCAGGTCTCTATAGAAACTTCTACTCAAAAGCATACCATAACAAGTAGGGATATCAGCAACTAGAATAGTTAGTTTCAACCTTTTTTTTAGGAAAGCAGCTAAAGCAACTTGGGCATCCTTTATTTGTCCTAAAATTGGGACTTGTGAACCATCCATAGAAAAACATTTTCCATGGGAGGAAGTGTAAGATAACCCTAGGGCCCTTGCTACTTGAGCAGGCATTATGTTGTCAAAATCACCAGAATCAACAACACAATTACTTAATCTAAAACTAGCTATATAAAGGGATACATAAAATGGCTCTAGTTTAGAAAAAGGGTTTTGCTAACTTATTTCTGTTTCATGTGAATTTGAGAAAACTTGTTCATTCGTAGGCATACTGGATACTTGAGCATTACTTTGGGATGGAGAAGGTTCTTGTTTGATATATTTCACCAATCTATCTAACTCGGATGGATTGATTCTAAGATACTCAGCTTGGGAGATTTGAATCTTAGTGTTTTTACAAGACTCAATTATATCAAATGAACTAGCAACAAGAGTATCAGGAGAAGGAATAGATGGTACCTCTGTAGATGTAATCTTGGACATAACATTTTCAGGCTTCTTGGAGCTGGATGTAGCTTGCCTAGACATAATATATTGTGGAGTGAAACTGCACAATTTGGATCAATTTTTGTATAAACATCTTCTCCATCTTTAGTGTCTGATTCGTATTCAAAAAAATTTACACTGGCATCATGAGACTGGCTAAGTTCTTCCACATCTGGTACTTCATTATGCTCATTGGTAGAAAGCATTTGTAGAAACCTGACCATTTCAAGACAATTGGACCCATCGTGATCTAAAGTCAAATGAAAATTACACATCATATTACCCTTACTGGTAGAATGACCATTTTCAATAGCTAACCTCTGCATGGGCCCAGTCAATGGTAAAGTTTTATTATAACTACCTAGAGAAATATAATCCTTTCTTGGTATATCTTGATATTGTCCTTTTGGCATTTGCCTCTTTAAGGTGATTATATCATTGACTGACCTTTGTATAATTGGATCAGTAGAATTTACAGCAGAAGGTTTGCCAGTCTGTAACTCCTTTTTCCACTTCCCTGCTATGATTAAATCATCCTCTATTGATATGGATCTCTCTTGTGCCGCGTTCACATGAACTGCTCCTTCCCTTTTAATGGTAAAACTGATATCTAGAGGAAGGGTATTAATAAAGAAACACTTCAATAGTTCATCCCTGAGTCTCATATTTTCAGGTATCTTGTTGTACAGCTTATTGAATTTAGCAACAAATTCTCTCATTGGCTCATGGATTTCTTTCTTTGTCATGGCCAATTGGGTGACAGGAGTTTGTTCATTCTCAGCAGATTTAAACCTACTTTCAAACTTTGTTTTTAGAGTATTCTAGTTATTGATAGAGCCATTAGGGAGGTGGTAAAACCAATCAACGGCAACATCAGTTAGGGATTCTACAAAGAGCTTTATAGTAACATCTTCATGTTGTACAACAAGAATGGAAGATGCGGCAAAAAAGGCTTGCATGTGTTCTTCTGGAGTTACTTTCCCATCTCCTCTAAATTTAGGTGTGATTTTCCCTGAGCCTTTAGCCAAATCATGCAATTGAGTTCCAAGATTGAGTGGACATATGGTCGCTCCCCATGGGATAGGTGGAGGCTGAGCCATAACTTGTAGATTATGAATAGGAAAGTTTACTTGCAAAGGGAGTGTAGACTCGTGCAATAGGAGTTCCTGATAAGATGTGGCTGAAGTATTTGTAGAGATTTGACTAGGAGGAGGAGATGAAGGCCTACTAATGGACTTAGACTTAACCTTTTGGTTAAGTGGGAAAAAGGAGAAGTTACCAACTTCTAATAATGCAAAATCTTCGTCCCAAATCCCTTTCTTTCTATCTCCCCTAGTGTACCTTTTCAAAGCTAGATTTAAACAATAAAACTTAAGATTACAAATTTGCCAACTTCAGTTACTGATTAGCTCGTGGAAAAATTTTTTGTTTGTTCAACTGGTGTCTTTGGTTAGCCACTTGGTTTCTACGCCTGTTGTTAGGAAGTGCTTGGAAAGGAAAAATTCTTTCTCTGCGCAGCATAGGTACTACAGCTTCAATAAAAACAATTTCTTGAGCGTTCTCAAAATGTGCATCATTATCTCTTATGATCTCACCAAGTTCTTCTTCTTCTTCTAACACTTCATTAACTTGATGATAATGCAAGTTGGTTCTTCTTTATTACCAAGAAAGTAATCTCAGACCAGTAACAATATCTTCCTGATCACCTAGAAGCCAATCTATGTTAGGTTGAAAGATTGGAGTGTTACGCCTCTGAAGAACCATTAAAACAACTCATAACATATATCTAACAATAGTCCCTAGTAGAGTCGCTAAAAATCTATTGGTTGACAGATTTGTCATTTAACTCTATATTCTCTTTCCCAAACAATGACAAATGTAACCACAGTTGAGTCAGCTACAATGGTATTTTATAACTAACTCTCTACTTATTTTACAAGGTGGCAGCTACCTTCGAATGATATACAGTGAATTAAAATATAGGTTGCTTTTGACCAGAAAACAAGAAAAGGTAGTGCTTTTAACTAGAAATCTTTGAAAGGAAATCCCACACATTAAAATGAAATAAACTACTGCAACAAGCTCAAAGACTTTGAATAGTGATTTAAATAAAGAACTCAAATTCCCATCACCATGACATATTTATTCAAAGATAGCTATGAAGAAATATAACTACTGACATAGAATTCAAAATAAGAAGAATGATAATTTGACACAATACAATACAAAGACTATATATGCTTGAACCATTCAACAGCACGTATTTCTTTATATTGAAAAGACTAAAAATTAGAACATAGATCAAAATGTCCAACTTAATTGAGAAAAAGCAAAGTTTTTGCCCAAAAAAGAAAGATCCATACTATGATACTTCACATTCACAATAGACATCTGTCTACACACCTCCAAAAAAATAACAAAATCACTAGGATATCTTAGCAATTTTGTTGGAGCATTTTCATAACCCCCTACTCTCAAATAAGTAAACCTATTGAACTGAATATAGAAACTTCCATATTGCATGATTAGGTAAGCAGCCTCTGGTGAGATCCTCAGTTTAGGGTTTCCATCTGATTTTCTTACTATATACATTAGAAAAGCATTATTCACATGATGATAGTCATTCATTCCCACATCCTTTTTCAACAGAAGAAAATAATCAAATATAGGTGTGTTTGGAGTTAGAGACCCTTACGGCCTCAACCCAGCCCAAACAACCTCTCGATTGGGCAGAACATAAATCAGGTATGAACACATATGAAAGGTCAAAGTCTCCTAAAATCTCACCAAATGTTCATTTAAATGAAAACTGATAATCTTGGCCCAATCTATGTACTTATATTCACTAAATATGATCAAGATGAAATGACACATCCATTCCTCAAAAGAATCTGTACTTTCACTTCCTACTACCCTATGCAGTAAAGTAATCATATCTGAAATTTCATCTTTGAAATGGGCTCTTCTGAGTTTTTGAGGCAGTTGAGAGTTACCTTTCTTTTGATACTTCAACCAATTCCGTACAATGGAGTTTTTGCACCAGTCTTCATTGGCTTGAAATAATTCCATTCCAATAGCCATGGACATCTCCTCAAACTTGTGTCTTTCAGGAATTTTCAATGCACGGGAAATGCTCTTTGGATTAATTATCCCTAACACAGTCCTGTCTTCAGCTCTAATTTCAGAAGTTTCTGGGACATATCTCCTTACACAAGCCACGACCAAGTCTTCACTTTGCACAAAGACGGGGAATCCTCCTGTATGTGCTAGGCCTCTTTCTAGTATCTTCTTTAGTGATAACTTTAAGAAATCCTCCCTAAAAAAGATATAAAATCCTGGCAAATCTTTCATTTTTTTGGAAAAAAATTAATTTCTATTGGTGAATCTTTCCTTTTTTAAAAAAATATATTTAATTTTATTGGCGAATTTATTCAAATCACTAGAAATTTATAGAAAATCCTAGTGAATCTTGATGAAAAATAGGCAAATGCATTGATTACCATAGTGAATCCTTCCTTTTGTAAAAAATAAATCGAGATGTAAAAGTAAGTGCCTAAGGGTGGCATTGCTTGACTAGTTTAAGGTGGAGTGCTCATGTCTATAATTCATTAATTCCTTAATCTTTTAAATCAAACATTGAATATTTTAAATTGGTCCTAAATTATTTTTCACCACCATTGATTTTATTTATATTCTAACGATTTGGGTTCCATTCCATGGGCCAAAATGTACCCGTGAAGCTCCAATGCCTGGAGATCAATGGCCTAAATGCAATTTTGGGCCCCATGGGCATTGGAGCTCTATGGGTACAATTTGGCCCACAGATTTTAACCCCATCGATTAGATTATAATTTGAGATCAACGACCAAAATACAATTTTGGGCTCGATGGGCATTGGAGCTCCATGGGTACATTTTAACCCATGGAATACAACCCCAATCTATAGATTATAAATAAAATCAATGGTGGTGATTAAAAATTGGTATTATGGCCCTAAAGTAACCAATAATTATATAATATTACTGGCTAATTAATTTCATTTTCTACTATAACTTATAAAATTTAGGCGAATCTAATCTAATCAAGTATTGAATATTGTGGTGAATCTTTGAGTTTAAAATTTTAGTAAAATAAATGTTCTGGCAATTTAGCTAGGACTAAAATAAAATTTTGTAAAAATGTGGTGATTCACATCATATTACAGCTTGTACTATTAGCCAAATTTTGAATTCCCAATTTCAACTATTAGCCAATTGGTGAATATTAGCCACTAAAAAATCACTAATCTTCTTTGCAATTGGTGAATTGTCTTCTCGTTGCAGTCAAGACCAGAATTCCTCTAAATCAATGTGACCAAGCTCAGTATCATTGATACTAGACCAAGTATTTTCAATTCCAAAATTATGGGGAGCTCCTTGATAACAGCTAAGTACACAAAAAATAATAGCAGAGTACTAGAGAAAAGATGGCTGCATCACTTAGAGAAAACTCTGCAAGAAAATGAAATAGACTGCACATGGTGGAGGGAAATTACTATGCTAAGTTAACGTGGCACTTAATACATGCCTCGAGGATGTAGCCCTTAGATTTGCCCACTTCCCAAAAATTATGAAAAGACATTCCTTTCGTGCGTCGTGCTTATCATTTAATGATCATTATGAGCCTCAAGAACCATTTGGTCACCAACTTGTCGCAAAGTTGCTAGATATTGGAACCTTAGAACTCTACGTCAAGTTTTTGGAATTTTTGAGAACTTTTGACCTAGCGACCACAAGACTAAAGTGAAGACTCAACGATGCAATACATGGTTGGGAAGTCAGTGGGTTAGGAAACTTTAGAACTATGCGACTAGAGTTATGAACTTCAAAGATCCAACGATAAGTTAAAAGAACTCTAACACACATGACTTACAAGATCAATCCAAGGTAGCAGCAGCAAGACTTAGCTTAAAATGATGAAAAATACAAGAATTAGGAACAAAATTTTGGGGTGTAACAGGGTGGAGACTTGACTTTCTTCAAAATGACCTACAATGGAGTCATAGGAAGATGAGGCTTTGTTAACACTCTTACCTTTATCTGTATTTTGACCTTTACCATGTTGATAGAATGGATCCTGGTATATATTGAGGTCTTTATTTGATGTATGTTGAGGAGTTTCGTCATAGGTAACTTCACCTCTGTCAATGAGTTTTTGAATCAAGTGTTGTAGCTTCATGCAAGATGAGGTTTTGTGTTCTTTTGTTCTATGGAAGTCACAATATTCATTATCTTTATACCATGTTGGTTTGAAAGTGGGTTCATCATATTGACATGTGTCTAGTAGCATGATGATTCCATTTTGGATGAGTTTCTTGAGGACTGATTCAATAGGTTCACCTAATGGGGTGAAACAACGTCTTAGGGGATAGTCTTGTTGTTGTTGGTTTCATTGTTGTTGTTGTGGTTGTTGTTGTTGTTGGTTTCATTGTTGTTGTTCTCTAGAAGTATATGGGGTTGCTTTGGATAGATTGAGTGGTACTTGGAGGGTTTGAATGTGTTTAGAATCCACAACACCGTCATTTACAATGTTCTTGTTTTTGTTCCAAAATTTTGGTTTGGCATTAGATTGTTGTTGAGGAGGATTATCTTTGGTCTCTTTAAAGATTTTGACTATACCTTTTGCAATGAGGACTTTTTCAATATTAGTCCCTTTGTCAATGATCTCATTGAAGGAGATAGCACTGTGCATTTGTAAATGAAACCCTAGATCTGGATTTAGATTTTGCAAAAAGATGCTAATGAGTTGCTTTTCAGATATTTTAAATGGGAATTTGCTAGCCATAGTTTGCCATCTTTGTATGAAGGAGGTGAAGGTTTCACCATTTCGCTACTTGTTGTTACACAAGTCTATCGTGGAAATCTCACGATCATTATTGTAAGAGAAATAGGTAGCAAATTTTTCTACTGGTTCATTAAAGGTCTAAATACCCATGGGTAGGTGTGAGAACCATTTTATTTCTTGTCCTCCAAGACTACGAGGAAAGAGTAGCATAAGGTATGTGTCATTATGAGCAACCTCAAGGCAAGAAATGTAGAAATCTCTAAGATGGTCCTTGGGATCACCCTTTCCTTTGTACTTGTCAAATCTAGGTATGTCAAAGCTAGGTGGGAAAGGGGTCATTGTCAAAGAATGATCAAAGGGATATGGACAAACCTCCTCCAACGAGAAAGTTTTCTTACGTGTCCAAATGAGAGAGCATCTAGCTATTTTTGTATGTTGGCAAACTTAAGCTCATAAGCCGATGGTGGTGTTGATGAAGCTAAATTTTATTGAATTAAGCTCATGACCCATAAGAGATATTGGAAGCATTGAGATTGTATGGGTCATATGACATTTGGGGATTGTTTTGGTTAGGATTGATGAAGAAAGGTGGATTTTATGGATTTGGTTGGGGTGTTAGATAAGAGTATTGATTTTGCAAGTGTTGAGGGGGGTTTTGATATTATTGTGGAGGGATGATGTATGTGTTTTTATTTGGTGGTGTTTTATGTTGATTGACATAAGTGATGTTTGGATTTGAAGAATATTGGGGTGGATTGGCGTGAGTAGTGTTGACGTTGGAAGAATGTTGGGGTGGAATGACATAACTAGTATTGATGTTAGAAAAATGTTGGGGTGGAGCGACATAACTAGTGTTGATGTTGGAAGAATGTTGGGGTGGAATGACATAACTAGTATTGATGTTTAAAGAATGTTGGGGTGGAGCGAGATAACTAGTATTAATGTTGGAAGAATGTTGGGGTGGAGCGACATAACTAGTATTAATGTTGGAAGAATATTGGGGTGGAGCGACAACTAGTATTGATGTTTGAAGAATGTTGGGGTGGAGTGACATGGCTAGTATTTATGTTAGAAGAATGTTGGGGTGGAGTGACATAACTAGTATTGATAGTTTGGTTGGGTGATGGATGGAGTGTTTGCACTTGTGACACTTGTGGCAGAGTGACATAAGCATCCATAGGTGTGTAGTTGGGGGGTAAAGATGACTGTGATGGGGTAACAATGGCAAGATTAGATATGGTTGTATAAATTTGGGATGTGCATGGAAGATTTTGGGTATTGATAGGTATGGATGTGGTTAAGAGGGGTTTGGTTTGTTGAGCTTGTTTGACTAGACTAGATTGTCTTGCTAGATCGGCTTGACGGTGCAGACATTCTTGTTGAGCTTGATAGATTTCCATGGGAGTAAGGAGGGGTGACAATGGTCTCTCCACCATTGGATTTTGCTTTTGCAAAAAGAGGATTGTCATATTGAGTGGTGAAAGGATTAGGTACTTCCTCTTGTGAAGATGATTCAGGAATTGGTGTTGATATGGTAGATATGGTTTGGATGGGGTTTACTTGCGGTCTACCCATAGCATTAATGGCATCTTGAAGGATCCTTCTCTCTAATGTTAGATGTATCAAAGTCACAAGGTAATTTGTCTTCTTTTGAGCAAGCAAATGGAAGTAGTGATCTTGATTGGAGCTAATGAGTTTGTTAATAGCTGCCATGGTTTTGGGATCTTGCATGATTTTGTCTAGGTCGTGAGACCCTTCTTCTTGAGAGGATTGACCTTCTTAAAAGTGTCACTCTTCTTGACAGGGGTGTTCACCAAATATGTCCATGTTTAAATGTGATGAATCTATCAAAGAAGTATAGCCTCTTGAGGATTGTTTTGGACAATGTTTTGACCTTCAAGTTGGGGATTGTAAAATAGGATGTTTTGATGATCTTGTTGAGGGGTATGTGAAAGATTTTGTTGTGCGGTGTTTTGCTTAGCCTCCATGGCTTGACAATATTTCTACCTAGTGGTGACCATAAGATGATTTAAATGCACTAAAACATAGATTTGGTGATTGATTTTCAGACTGATTTACTTAAGTTGAGATCACTATGTTGTTGGATTTAATGTGGGTTTCTTGTAGAAGTTTATAGAACTAGATCAATAGCTATTTTGGATGATTGATTACCTATCACAAAAGTAGACAAATGACTTCAAATGAAGGTGGTTTATTAGCTCAGAGGTTTATATGATAAAAATGTTGAGTTTACTATGTTCTAGGATAAATGAATGATAGACAGTTTGACAGAGACCAGAGGTGCTAGACTGTGGTCAGAGGTGCTGAACTGTGATGCCGAAAGTGCTCCACTACTAAATAGAGGTGCTAGACTGTGTTTCAAAAGGTACTTGACTATGTTTCAAAAGTGCTTCAAGATTGTGCAAAGGCGCTGAGATGGTGTTAGTGATGTTGTAGGGCAAATTTTGATAGATTTTTGATTGAATTTGGATTTGATTTGCTTTGACAAGAGAACACATAGTAAACAAAGAGGCCAATAGATAGTGTATGTTTGAGGCTCATGAAAAAGCCCAAGTTTTCACAAGTAGAAGACAATTGCAAAATAAATCAAGAACAAGTTACACCTAAGGGCATGGATTCATTGCGGCACATCAACTCACAACTTAGATCTCCGTCAACTCAAATGTCATCACATAGATAAGCATGTGTGAGCATTATCTTGTCTTTATGAGAGAGGATAGATAGGGACCCTCTTCACTGGAAGGATGATGCAATCACCCTTTCCCTAAAAAGCTACTAGTAGTTTATGTTAAGATGAGGATTTCTATCTCATCTCAAGGGAGGCAATGGTGAGTAATCTTGAGGGCTTGTAATGATCCCTCTTGCACTGCAAATTACCACAACGTTCGAAGGTGAATTAGGTAGTCTCTAGCTAGGGGGTTCTTAGTTTCTTTGAGGGACCAACACCTTGCAAGCATGCATCAAGATAATAAAAGCTTTGACCAACTTTACTAGGAATCTCATATACCCTACACAAGTGTAAAATTTCTTTCACAAGAGTGTTACGTACAATTCCTTTTGAGTTGGCATCATAAGGCAAGGCTAATGCTGGTTAGGACTTGGCTTTTGCCTCAACCAATTTATATAGTGGTTCAAAGGAAAACTCTACTTAGGGTCATCCCTTTTGGATGAAGCACAATCTAAAAGCAGGTCCTTCTAAAGGATAAACTAAAAGTAAATGATAGATGAGTCTAGTTTTATGATCACCCAAGATGTTGCAAGGGGATAGCATATACCTATCACCTTACAAGCACAGAAAATAGTTGTTCATTTATCCTATTTAGTAAGAAAAATAACTAAGTGCAACTAGACTAATCACACAAGTTTGCAAGTGATAGATGTTAATTGTCCCTTAAGAAAGCAATTGTTCCTAAGAATTAAATTGCAAAAAGATGATTCATGTCCATTGTCCCTTGAGATAGCAGTTGTTCCTAAGACTTAAATTGCAAAAAGATGATTCATGTCCATTGTCCCTTAAGATAGCAGTTGTTCCTAAGACTTAGATTGAAAATAGATGATTCATGTCCATTGTCCCTTAAGATAGCAGTTGTTCCTAAGACTTAGTGAGAAATCTTCAACATTCATCCTGCAAAGATATGTTAGGAAACCTATTTCCTTTGTTTGAGTGATAAGACGCTACAAAAAGTTGATTAGTTCCAAAAAAACCAAGTGATTAGCAAAAAATAAATCAATGGACCAAAAGCACTTCATTGTGGTTTAAAGGAACCTCAGAATTTACCAGAAGCACTTGATTGTGATGCAAAGGCATGCTGCTTTTGATCAAAAGCCCTTGACTATCATACAAAAGCGCTTGACTGTTGCATAAAAGTGCTTGTCTACTATGCAAAAGTGCTTGACTATAATAGACCTAGAAAAAACAATAGTTCATAAAAAAAGCTAGATTGAAGGATGATTGAATGGTTGAATGTTGATCTAGGATGTTGATGGATGATGAGATTTGTAGCCTACAATCAAGAACGAATCACAAACACCGTGAAATGATAGGTTAACTCAAAAACACAAAATACTCCTAAATAAATCAGCTTAGGAAGTATGTGAGATGATTGAGAGACAAATAAATTGACTTGTCTAACAATATATGATCAGTATGATGAGAAAAGAACCTTGTGAATCAAAAAATCAAGTCAGAAAACCCCAATAACCAGAGGTGCTTCACTGTTGTGCAAAAGTGCTTTACTATCGGTCGAATGTGCCTTACTGTGCACCAAAGGCACTTCACTATCGCTTGAAGGTGCTTTAGTACAGACCAAAGGCACTTTAGTTCAGTTAAGATGCACTTTTCTGTGTTCGATTGCACTTTTCCATACTGTACTTAAAAAAATCAAAATTTCTAAAGAAAAAGCAAGGTTAGTGGGTCCCATTGGGCGTGCCAAAATGTGTATAGGTAAAATTAAGCTTAGGATAAATCAAACAATGATAATAAACTCAATCATATAACATCAAAAGATTAATCTAAGAGATAAACAAATCAATGAATAATGAAATTAATAATCAAAAGCTATCACCTAGATTGTATTGATCTCTTGGTTAGATGTGGATTGCTCATTACGTCGTGTACCCATGGTTGCAACAAGCAGATGTAGATAAGTGATTGCATGCTCAAAGATACGATGTGCTCAACAATGCATGATAAAAGCTCAAAGCATTGTATTACAAATGCCCAAATCTTAAATGATCGAAGAGGATTAATGAAAAGAGTGAAGGGAGTATATATAGGTTTCAGGACATAATCGATCAATAGTGTAGATAAATCAATAGAATCAATGATCAAGATGAGTTGAGAAGACATGATGAATGTGCACACAAAATGTGTCATGAAGAAAAAGTTATTTTATTGAATTAATTGTTTTTTGGCTAAAGATAGGATTTGATTTCATAAATTAGAATATTTTTTTCCAATTTATGAGTTGATAAAAATAATAATAATTAAGCCAATTAACTCAACTTTAGATTTGCTTGTTTTTTTAATTTATAAAAAAAGGATTGATTGTGCACATAGAGGAAATGATATTTTTTAGAGGAATTGGAGAATTAAAACAAATTAAATAAATAATTTATTTAATTTATTGTGCATGATAGGAAAAATAGATAAGATATAAATAAAATATTGATTTTATTTATTTTTAGAAGATAATAATCAACTTAAATAAATTTGGAGGAATGTTTAGCTAATTAAATAATAAAAAATTATTTAGTTATGGATAAGAGGAATTAGGTGATTAAATTAATTGAATACTTAATTTATTTAATTAATGTGGATTTGAATATTTGAAAGAGGATAATGATTTAATTAAATAATTAAAATTATTTAATTTGGAGGAATTAAATGGATTTTATTGAAATTAATTAAATAAAGAGGATTTATTTAATTAATGTTAGATTAAGGTGATTTAGAGGAAATTGATGAATTAATTAAATAATTAGATTATTTAATTAACGTTGAATGCAGGTGATTTAGGAAGAATTGATGAATGCAAGTGATACAATATGAAGAGTCATTTTTGGGTGTCTACAACTCATATAGCCTCCTACTCATGTGATGTAGGAGCATCACACCAACTTGTTGTTTCTGATCTTTTGTGTGAGATGGATGAAGCTCCTGTCACCATAGTGACAAGAAGTAAGATAACACGTTACAGTTATCTTTGGCAGGAAAGGGCTAAACAGTTGAGTAGAATAGAATGTCAACAGTCAAAATAGGTGTGGTAATTCTTGTCGATGGTTGGATAAGTTGAAGATGGATAGTTGTGAGGAAGTCTTTAGGATGGATAGTTGGTGACATGTTTCATATTGTTTTGATCTTTGCACACCAACTTGACAAAGATGCAGATCATGTGGAAAGCTTAAGGATAGTATAACTAAGAGATTTTGAATCAGAAGAAAATAATGTGAAGGATACTAGGATGGAGTAGAGGTGTAGAAGGTGAACTTAGTAGTGAGGGAGTGAGGTCTAAGAGGCAGAGCATGGTAATTGATAATATGATATGGGATAAACAGTTGAGTAGAATAGAATGTCAACAGTCAAAATAGGTGTGGTAATTCTTGTCGATGGTTGGATAAGTTGAAGATGGATAATTGTGAGGAAGTCTTTAGGATGGCGGTTCCCCACGTTGCCTCTAAGCATGGTCAATAAGTTGTTGGGATAGAATCTCATGTCACTCTGATACCGGTGGAACCTGTCAAATTCGACGAGACTTAGAATGAAGTCTCCTTGATGAGTCGATGGTGTTGATCAATGTAGCCTTTGGTGGGACCCAGTTTGTACCTCGTGATGGAGTGGAGAATGGTATTCACAGTGGTGACGTGGATGCCACGTGTGCCGGTGGTAGGGACCGCTTGGTGATTTCTATGGGACCTATTCATGTTGATGGGAGGTGATATACAATCCCCCTGATATGGCGATATCATTAACCCCATAGTGACTTCGGTGAGACCTATTCATTTTGGTGGGAGTCGATATGTTGTCCCCACGATATGGCAAAACATTTACTCCCCTGGCCCATATCTCTTGTGGTGAGTCCCGGGTAGACCTTGAAGGAGAGCGAGGATTGGTTGACTGTTGATCAATGGTGGAGGATAGGATGACTTGGTAGGTAATATAGTTGTCAAAGGGACTTTGAGAGTTCAGAGTGTGTAGTTGGTGTCTCCTTGATGGTTCGAAAGTCTTTGACAGTTAAACTCTATTGTAACCATTTGTCTATGGAAGTTGAAATGATGGGCTTCCTGAAACATTTGAGAAGTCTGTATTAATGTGATAATTCATTGTAACCTAGATCAGGGAGTAGGTTGGAAAGAGAAGAAGGCCAAGTGAAAAGGCCTATCAGAGAAAGGTTCAAGGGGGAAGAGAAATTATAGTGAATCCAAATAAAGAAGTGAGGATGAATTGAAATGTGGAGAAGGCTGACCAAGTAGAATCAGCTCGAGTCAGGAGAGCTCAAAAAGAAGGTGAATGAACAAGTTTATGAAAACATAGATCATGGTAAAGGGTGACGTGTAAGGAAGTAAGAAGTGGTGATGTAGAAGATTTTGGTGAAGTGCAAAGAAGTTTAAGACCGAGGAAGGCAAAGCGGTTTGAAAAGAATTAAACATTAAATGATTGTTAAGACACTGGGGCATTGACAAAAAAGAAATGTGAGAAAATATGGTGTATAGACTCTGAAGGGAAGTTTGACAAAAATGACAAGAAGCAGATTGGCCAGATAAGTTTTAGGCAAGATGTTTATCAATTGATTGTATTAATTGAGGTCGAAGGGATAATATATGCTTGAGTGTTCACTGTCTGAGTATGCATTAATAGTTGTTTATGTTTATTGATTGATCATGTTGGTATCTATCTATTAATTTTTGAATGATTGAAAGTAGTTCCAGTCACACGTGTATGAATGTGAGTTATTGATTTGATGTTCTAGGCATTGAAATTAAGTTGTTATCTTTATTGATTCATGTCACCTGGTAAATGTGGGATTGTATTATGGATGTGTTTTGATTTGGCTACATGAATGGGCAGTTTGATAAGGCCCCATGGTCATGACTGAACCAAGTGGTATCAGAGCTCAAAAGATTTGGGCAGTGGAAATTAGTTATGTTTATTGATATTTGGGAAAGTAAGTGTGTTGCAGATTGACAAGTTGTTGAAGAGCCCATGTGAAGAGCCCATGTTCCAAAAGACTGGGTAGAGGATAGGGGAAGAAGGCCCTAGGTAAGGTATCATGAAGAAGATTGTGAAAAAGGTAAAGGATATGGAAATATAGCAGCAAATTCAGAAATGAAGCATTAAGAAAAATAAGAAAGAAAGTCCCGAAGAGGACCAAATGAAAGTCAAGAAGGCAAGACAAAATGCAGAATTTGACAGAGAATTGGCAGAGTTAAGAAGAGATTTGGAGGCAGTGAGGCAATGGCTAGAAGAAAGAAACCAAGAAAATGTTTGATGGTGGCCAAAGAGAAAGAAAGTGAAATGGCCAGTGAAGATGATTGTGGAAAAGAGAAAAATGCAAAAGAATACTGCCTTGAGAAGAGAAGATGAAAACATAGGAGGAACCCACCAAAGTTGGGATAGTAGAAAGTTGCCAAGTGAGAAACACAGACTGGAAGAGGTCAAGGAGGTTCTCATTGAAGAGGAATTGAAAGGAAATAAGGAAGAGGTGCAAAAAGAAGCACTCAAAAGGAGAAGTAAAGAAGAGAGGAGAGTGTCCATAAAGGAGGCACTTATAGAGATATTTTGGTCTTTGATTTTATTTGCTAATATTATCTTTGCAGATGTGTATGCAGGTATGAGGAATGTGATAAGGAAGGTCAATGATGAGACCTTGAAGTTTCTGAAAGATGGGGCAAGAATAGCACCCAAAGAAAAAGTTAAAGTTGAGAATAAGAGGAGATTAGTTGCAATAGTGTGTCAAGAAAATTTTGTAGCAGAGATACATTGTAAATTATCTGTAGATAAAGAAGAGAAGGATGTTGAAGAATTTCAGCAAGGCAAAGAAGATGAGGAAGAAACCCTAGAGTTTCATGATGTATTGGAAGAAGTTATAGATGCAAGACAAGATGCCTACGAAGAGGAAACATTGGGAAACAAAGAAGACCATGGTGGAAGACAATCAAGACAATAGGTTATTGCACATACAAATGGAGGTAAAATTGGTTCTTTTGATCATGAATGTAGAGATAAGAATATGTATAGACAAGTTGAGAGGGAGAGGAAGAAATTGGAATGTTTAAATGTTGTTAGGGATCATAAGTACATAGTTCCATGTTGGCAAAGGAAAAAGATTGTTGAGGGGCAACAAATAAAATATAAAGAAGTAGGTACTGTTGATTATGTTTGTGTTAACAAGAAGGTGCAAAGGATGAAAGATATGCAGATGAACATGTGGAAACTAGATTTTAGGACAAGTTGGCAAACAAGTAGGCCTAGAGAAGATGTTTTAAGGAAGAAGATAGATTATGAATTGAGAAGAACAAATGTAGTAATGAAGAAACAACAGCCAACAAATTTGAGAAGAAAAGTGTGGGTTGTGAAGCATGTAGCAGAAAAAAGAAAGTGTCATTACAAGGCATGATGATAAGGAGACAATGTTTGAGAGTTTGAGATATGAAGAAGAGACCAAGGCCAATGAGCAAGAAAGCATGATGAAACAAAGAGAGGATGGAAGGGAAGATAATGGCCAAGAGCATGCAGTAGAATTTGAAAAGAAGAAGCATGGTACGTGCAAGGTAAAAGGTATGCAATCTGACTTTGATGATGATGCTTTTGAAGATTTGAATGAAATTTATGAATATGAGAGGAAGTTATGGAGGATTGTAGATGAGAAGGACATGAGGAGTAAATATGAGAAGAAAAAGAAAGGTAAACATAGGCATATTGAAAAGAATAGAATGAACAAACACAAGTCTAGAATTGTTATGGATAAAGAGTTAGATAGGAGCAACAAACCACAAGAATATATAGTAGACACAAGGGATGATGAGGGATTAAAACATAAAATAAAAAAAGAAGATGCATATGAGGAACTTGAAGTAGACATTGGGGCAGCAGTAGAAGACAAAAATATTCGTGATGAGGAGATCACAAAGTAGGAATTGAATAAGAGAGCAACATAAAATAAAGAAGGAGAAACAACAAAAAATGAGGAAGAAGATTTGTGGTTATGATTTGCAGCAATAGAACAAGAATGGATGAAATAGATTGTAAAGGTAGATATGGTTAAGGCTGAGACAATGAACAATGTGAAGAAGATGGTTGTAGCTGAGGATGAAGAAGTTGATGCAACAAAGATAGAGTATGGAGTAGTACATGAAGATCTTGGTATTGATATTATGCAGATGAACATGAATGGTGAAGGGGAAAATGAATTACTAGAGAAAATGTTGGCCCTCGAGAAAGAAAGGTTGGTAAAGGTGATGGATGAAATTGTCGAAAGTGGAAATGAAATGGTAAGTACATATTTATATGTCACTAACTCAAAATTTGTTGACATTGGATTACATTTGCATGATGTGAATGAGTTTGGGAACATGAAAATCTTTAATTTCCATATAATCATTTATATTGATTTGTATATGACTGAATGGGCAAGAAATTCTTGGAAGAGAATGGCTGTGAATGAAGAAGTAGAAACAACACAGCCATGTGGATGAAGGATGACAGTGGTTCTAGAATGCTTGTGGAAGAAGTAGAAGAAAGGAGTAGTAGTAGATAAGTTTTGATGAATAGCCTCATGTGCAGGAGCACATGATTTTTTTCTCCTAGGGAGTCTGATGCAGGAGAATCACACCAACTTGTTGTTTCTATTCTTTTGTGTGAGATGGATGATGCTCATGTCACCATAGCAACATGAAGTAAGATTAAAAAATGTTACAGTTGTCTTCGGCAAGAAAGGGATAAACAGTTGAGTAGAATGGAATATCAACAGTCAAAATAGGTGTAGTAATTCTTATCGACAGTTGGATAATTTGAAGATGGATAATTGTGAATAAGTTTGCGGGATGGCAGTTCCCTGCGTTACCACTAAGCATGGTCAAGAAGTCACCGGGACAGAATCTCATGTCACTCTAATATCAGTGGAACCTGTCAACTTTGGTGGGACTTGGAATGAAGTCTCCTCAATGAGATACTGGTTTTTATCAATGTAGCCTTTGGTAAGACCCAGTCTGTACCTCATGATGGAGCAGAGAATGGTATTCATAGTGGTGATGTGGATGTCACGTGTGCCGGTGGTAGGGGCCACTTGGTAATTTTGGTGGGACCGATTCATGTCAATGGGAGGTCATATATAGTCCCCCTGATATGGCAATATCATTAACCCAGCGGTGACGTTGGTGAGACCTATTCATTTCGGTGGGAGTCGATATGATGTCCCCCCAATATGGTAAAATGTTTGACTCCGCTGGTCCATATCTCTTGTGGTGGGTCCCGAGTAGATCCTAAAGGAGAGCAGGGATTGGCTGAGTGTTAATCAATGGTGGATGACAAGATGACTTGGAAGGTAATACAGTTATCGAAGGGAGTTTGAGAGTTTGAAGAGAGTGCATTTGGTTTCTCCTTGATGGTTCAAAAGTATTTGATAGTTAAACTATATTGTAACTGTTTGTCTATGGAAGTTGAAATGATGGGCATCCTGAAATGTTTGAGAAGTTTGTATTAATGTGATGATGCATTGTAACCTAGATCATGGAGTAGGTCAAAAAGAGAAGAAGAAGGCCAAGTGAAAAGGCCAGTCAGAGAAAGGGTGAAGGGGGAAGAGAAATTATAGTGAGTCCAAATAAAGAAGTGAGGATGAATTGAAATGTGGAGAAGGCAGACCAAGTAGAATTGGCTTGAGTCGGGAGAGATTGAAAAGAAGGTGAATGAACAAGTTTATGAAAACATGGATCATGGTAAAGGGCGACGTATAAGGAAGTAAGAAGTGGTGGTGTAGAAGAGTTTGGTGAAGTGCAGAGAGGTTTAATCCTGAGGAAGATGAAGTGGTTTGGAAAGAATTAAACATTAAATGATTGTTAAGAGACCAGGGTGTTGACAAGAAAGAAATGTGAGCAAATATGGTGTATAGACTCTAAAGGGAAGTTTGAGAGAAACGACAAGAAGCAGATTGGCCAGATAAGTTTCAAGCAAGATGTTTATCAATTGATTGTATTAATCAAGGTTGAAGGGATAATATATGCTTGAGTGTTCACTATTTGAGTATGCATTAATAGTTGTTTATGTTTATTGATTGATCATGTTGGTATCTATCTATTAATTGTTGAATGATTGAAATTACTTCCAGTCACATGCATATGAATGTAAGATATTGATTTGATGTTCTAGGAATTGAAATTAAGTTGTTATCTTTATTGATTCATGTCACCTAGTAAATGTGGGATGGTGTTGTGGATGTGTTTTGATTTGGATGCATGATTGGGTGGTTTGATAAGACTCCCTAGTCACAAATGCACCATCATGTTGGGACATTTCCTTCTATTTGTCTTTGTACCTCATATTATCCTTCAACTAGTACCAAAACTACCATATGTTTTTTATTTGTCTTTGTACCAAAACTACCATATGTTATTGCAATAGTCTTATAGTGATTGTAGTCTATTTTATTTTTGGTTCCTTCCTATTAACATCCTCCCAAGACCTAATTCATTGTCTTATCCTCAAGAAAAATTCTCACATCTCAAAATCTCCTTAAAAATTTAGAAAATATTTTGAATTCTATGGCAAAGGTAGTAATTATTTTTAGTTGATATTTGTTTGTTCACATGCATTCTCCCAAGTTTGTATCGTATTTCTAATTTGTTACATCAATGTTGATAGGTTAGTATATTCTTGGTTGGTAGTTCTTAAGGTAGTTGGTTTTGTCAAGGTAGATATTTCTTACTTGATCTCTTGGAGAAGTGTAGACAACACTAATGAGTGAATGTTCAATTCTAATTCTAACTCCTTCAACTATGATATGGACTTCATTGTCTGCTCACTTAGTTGATTATGTTGGGATTGAATTCTTCTCATTTGTTGGTGTTGTGATCCATCCAAATTAGCCATAATATCATAACTCCCTAATATGTGCAATATTTTAGACTCCAATTAGTATATCTAAGTCTTCTATTGTGTTGTGAGCTATGGCCAGTTAATGTAGTACTAATATAATGTGGCAACATTTTTACAAGTCTCTTTTAGCTTCTTATTCTACATCTCTAGATTTCCATAGCCATTTTCCATTTTTGTTGTATGAAACTTAATTTTTATTTTCATACTTGGAGATTATTTTTTCCTTTAAGTTTTCTTCTCCTATTCCCAACCAATTATCTAATCTAGAAAAAATTGTATTTCTCCTTCTAATTGAATTGTTGTTTCTATTGATGAATCTACTTGTATTTGTAGTTGACATTTTTGTATCATTTTGACCATCATTTCTATACCTTCTTCTAAGGTAATATTTTTATGCATTAGATCTTGATTTACACTACCATCAAATATTTCTCCTAACTCCATTTTCTATCTCAGTGATATCTAAGTAAAATCAATTTGTAGCCCTTGTTAGTAGGATAGGGCCATGTAACATAAATAATAAGAGTAAATATATTGCAAGACACATGAAACAATTGCAACTAACCTATGATAGCACATAAGAAAGGACACACCCCTGTATGTAATTTGTATATATGCACCACAAGGTGAAAGATAAAGTAAAAGAATAATTTGTATATATGCACCGCAAGGTGAAAGATAATTTGTATATATTCCACTTCTGATAGGAATCTTGAGTTTGGGGATTTTTTGGTATCATGAAGGGATTTGAGGTGTAACTAGAGGGATGAGCCAACATAGAGGAAGAGTTTGTTCAAGACTATATCTAAGGCAAGTAGCAAATTCTATGAGGTGGTGGTGGATAGTGGCAACATAGACAACTTAGTGCCTATGGAGATGGTTGACAAGTTAAGGTTGAGGAGGATGAGACATTTGTGCCCATATTGGATAAGCTATTTGTAGTAGGGAGACTATATTTTGGTGGAGGAAAAATGTTGGGTGAGGTTCAACATAGGGGCATACCATAATGAGGTGTTATGTGACATTGTGCCAATAGATGTGTTCCATATTCTATTGGGAAGAACATGGAAGTTTGACAAAGATTTGGTATATGATGGGAGAGCCAACACATACTTGATCTAGAAGGATGGGTTGAAACATAAATTGATGCCATTAAGGGTAAGAAAAGGATAGTTTTCTAGCAATGTTGGTGTGTGCATTGGGGAGAGATGATATGCATTGATTTCAAAGATGTGTATTATTGCTTGAATGGGTGATAGCATTGTAAATACAAAAGTAGTCCAAAGGATGTGATAGGTGAACAAGAGGATGAGGAGCTATGTGGATGAGAGTGTGACCAAGGGAAGCATAATAGAAGGGTATGTGGCAGCAAAGAAAAAGACTAATAGGTGTGAGGGACTAGTTGTGGACAAGGGCAAGTGGCCTATGACTAAATACCAATCAAGGAAAAATAGTACAGAAGATGATTGGTGGAACCAAGTGACAAATAATGTAGGAGAAAGAAATGCCCAAGGTAGATTACTTAAGGCATACCTAAGGAGGTGGAAATAATGGGTTGAAGAAATGACAAAGTGCAATCTCTAGGCAGGAATGGTGGACTACTCTAGAAAATGAGGGACTCATTTTTTATTTACCCTAGGGGTCTAATGCAGGTTCATCCCTATGCATCCTATGAGTAAGGTATCATATTTAAAGAAGGAGAATTGGTGGTTTAATTTGATAGTTTGTATGTTTGTAAGGTAGTGGTTAGTCGTCTATGGTAATAAAAGTGAGTGCATTTCACCGTATTGAGGAATTAGATTCTAAGGTTGAGATGATGGATTTGTATGTGGTTTTTTCATCTTTAGTTGAAATCTGAGGTTAACCGGATAAGTGAATGTTGGTAAATTGGTTTGTAAGGTGTCTGTGGTTTTATAGTATGAGTTGTTGAAACTATTTCTATTTGTGAAAGGTTATTTTGGATTTGCACCAAGGAAGAATATTTGAGAGGCATTTGAATAGCCATTGTAAAGACTTGAGGTGTGTTACGTCTAGAGAATCTCCACTATTGGACCATTGTATTTTGTAAGTTTGTTATAATATAGTTGGTGACATGTTTCATATTGTTTTGATCTTTGCACACCAACTTGACAAAGATGCAGATCATGTGGAAAGCTTAAGGATAGTATAACTAAGAGATTTTGAATTAGAAGAAAATAATGTGAAGGATACTAGGATGGAGTAGAGGTGTAGAAGGTGAACTTAGTAGTGAGGGAGTGAGGTCTAAGAGGCAGAGCATGGTAATTGATAATATGATATGGGGTTCAATTTGAAAGCATCTATTATTACATGTTGATGGGAGGTGTGAATTCTAATTAATGTTGTAACCTTGTGGCAAGTGTATGGCAAGTCCTAAGGTAGGAAATCATTAGAGAGTCATTGGTAATAAGTTGGAAACGGTATTCCATAGTTGGAAACATCTATGTAATCTTGATAATCTTAATGTAATGAAATGGTTGTAGTTTGGCATGTACGAAAGCTTATTACAATAAACCTTGTGATAATGATTGAATAAAATTGAGAAAACTGTATATTCAGTAATCACATTCTTGTGAATATTATATTGTGTTGCAGTAACTTGTGGTTGAATTTATATTGTGGGCTGCATGGTTGGATATTCTTAGACCCTCCCATCATGAATATCTCTCAATTCTCCCTCTCTCTCTCTCCCCTCTATCTCTCCTTGTCCCTCTCCCCCCTCTCTCTCTCCCCTCTATCTCTCCTTGTCCCTCTCCCCCTCTCATTCTCTCTATCTATTTATCTCTTCCTCTCTCTATTTTTTTTTTCTTTATTCAATATAAAATACAATCACATTATGGCTTGGTATTTACCAAGCCTAAACATGATTATGTTATTGTGAAAATTATTGATTTGGCAGATTTTTTGTCCCCCAGTTTTGTGCACTCACCCATGAATTAATACATATTGAAAGTTTTCTCTAAATATCAAGACACAATAATTAAGTGCACAAATGTGTACCCAGTTAGCTCATATAATGGCTAGTGGAATAGGAGAGAATTAGCACAAATTTGAATTTGAATTTTTTAATTTTAGGAGTTAATTCCATGTGGTGCAAGAGAAAACCTACATGCCACGTGATTGACCCATGACATGGAGGTGTAAATATCAAGATGAGTAATGAATGTATGGAAATGGGGGAAATAATAGGCATATTAAATATTTAATAAAGACAAGTGTATAGGAGTACATGTAAATAGGAATAAGATAGGATGAAATGTGTGGAAAAATGTGTAAATGGGAATGGGTGAAGGATCAAGGAATGAGCTCAAATTTATTAAAAAGTGCACTTTATTTATTGATATACAATTACATCAATACCTTCCATTATAATAAGCCCAAAGATAAATGAGAATTAGCATGAGTATACAAATTTTACCGTTACATTTAATACCATTTTAATTATTGTGAATTGTGCCCATTTTATGACTAATTAATACATAGTTTATATGGTATATGTTTAATATTGTAAGAAGGGCACTAACTTACTTTAAAAAGAGCATATATCCTCTTAGACCCAAACATTATCTAAAGAATATAATATTAATCATTATTTAAATAATAGGATATTAATAAATAAATACAATTAATTTTTTGTGTTATTTGTTATGTAATGTATGAATCTTGTTGTTCTATATAAAAGGTTATACACCAATATGTCTCTTGGATGAGAGACTATTTTATATTGATATGCTAATATGTGGTGGTTATTTAAGTGCTAACTAAGGTCTATGTATGGGAAAATAATAAATTCTAATGTTCACATGGTACATAAGTTTGTTAGCAATTTAAGCAAGCAATTTAAACTAGAAATCTTAGTACACTATAATGATAAAACTATGAAAATTAACAGTAGAAGAAATACAACAAAAAATGTTATTCAAGAGAAAAATTATTGTGTTTATTCAACAAAGGATGACTACATTATATAGCTTCAAAGAATCATAGCAAACTAAGAATAGACTCCTATAAATATGGATCTAAACATGACAACAAACTAAGATTTATCGACCTTGGACTCCTCTAAAACTCTTATCCTAACAAAATTTTAGAACTAAAACTAACATTGCTAGTTCTCTAACAAATTACAAACAACATTTACATATATTTATTCATTAATTCCAACACTCCCAGCTAATGAAGAAATAAATTCTCTATAATATCGAGCACATTTCTACATATTATAAACTTTATCTTTCATCTTAAAATATCTCCAACATCCACTAAACTATCAAATGAGCACACCACTGCCTTTTAAGACCTCAAGCACCTCTCCTCCTCCAACACCTAAATGGAGGCATGTCAAGGAACCTATATTTCCTCTAACAACCTTTTTAAATATACTTTGATGATCCCAACACATCTAAAGGTAATTCAAATAGGTGGATGATTTCATCTTCTTCTTCATACAACCAAGAAACATTTGCTATATTTTTTGCAAGTATGTGATAACTGGTGTTGTCATTGATGTTAACATGTTTGTGTTGACATTGGTGCCAACTGTGTCTTCTGATATTGTTCTTTGTTGAGTGATTGAGTTGTCATGTTAAGGACACTGTCTAAGTTTTTGCTTCACATTTCCTTTGTATTGAAGACCAGAGTATGAGATTTGGATATGATTTAGAGAAGTGTTTGAAGATACTAAATCCATAATTTGGCAGTCTAGATTATTGTACAGTAAAAGTTCTATTCACCAGTTTGAAGATTGTGCCTAACAACATTTGCAATGTGGCAGGGAGAAAGTATGTTGCTCTGCAGTTTGGATTTTGGTCTTGTGGTCTTGGACTTAAGTTTATAAAGTCCTTAGCTATCTTCATTCCAAAGTATTTGTGATTTGGTGCTCTAGAAAGCAAGTTATTGATTAGCAAAGTTTGACAATGCTTATTGTGAGCAGTTTGTAATCTATCTTCAAGTGAAATTTGTTGTCCTCAAGTGAGATCTATTGAGGTTGGACTTGTCAGCTCCCAGATGATTCTATGTTGTTTGTGGATGTCTCCATAATGTATTGAAGGCATGTGCTTGATCCACAAGTGGTGCAAGAGCTTCCAGTTTTAGTCATTTTGACTATGTCATGCTTTGTGATCTTGTTATTTTGGTTTTTCCTAAGGCTTTGAAAGCCATTTTCATGCTATGTAATAAGGACTTAGTCATTTTAATTGACTAGTCCATTCTAGAGTGTTTGTTTAGACCTATTTTCTAGGTTTTCCTCATTTAGAAACTTAGTTTTTGAAGAAAAAGCCACTTCCATCATTTCACTGCCTTTCATGGGCAGTTGTACGGGCAGTAGGGAAGTGGAAAGGTCACAAAACCTTCTATAAACAATACTTTGTAAAAACATGCCGAGGAGGAATGAAGGAGAGGAGTTTTAGAAGACAAAAATAGTGATTTTCTACTTTTTGCTATAGATAGTCAGCTGGTACGGCCTGGTACGGACTGTTCATAAACTAAAAATTAGAAAATGTGTTAGGATTGTTAAATACCTTTCATTTGCATCTAATTAGAGTTCTTGACATCTTTTGTGAAGGAAGTTTCAATTCATTTTGTATAAACTAATCTTAAACCCTCCATAGCTAGGGTTTTGGACAAAATGCATCTTTCTTCCTTTGTCCTCTAAAGGTGATCACCATTTCTTGGTGGGATGGAGGAAGGTAGAGTAGATTTTATGTTTTCCATGGTTCTACAGGTTGTATGCTCCTCTCTAGGGTGTTTGGTATGATACTTTCTAGTCTCCACAATGACTAGTTAGTTAGCAATGGTGAAAACACAGTGAAGTTTAGAAAAAGCACTAAACCCACGACCAAATGGAGGGTGAATTCGATGTTATGGATGAATATAGGCTTGTGAAGATGCATGTTTGTTTCTAAGAGACTACATGGGATGCATTACCTTTGAAAAGCCTTCAAATTAGGCCTTTTCCCAGAAAAAGATAGTCTACTATTTTAGAACGCCAATAGCACAGTATGGGTCTGCATGTAGGTGAATGGTTGCTTGTTCACATTGGGTATTTGGACTGCATTAAGTACTGATGGTCATTTGAGGCTTTTGAGAAGTTATTGTTGATTGAATCAATTCCTAAGGCTATAAGATTTAAGCCTTCTTCAAACACTGTCCTAGAACAGTCTTACTGTAGTTGCTGTCCACTGCCCTGGAGAATATAGAAATTAGTTTTTTGGTCAGAGACCTCATGATAGTCATGATTTCTTGACAAGTATGTGTTAATAGTTATATGTGGACACTGTTAGTAGAGGTGTGGGTAGTAGGTTGTGAGTTCTTAAAAGGTGGATTATGCATATAGGATGGATTGAGCAGTGACTCTCCAAGGTGAGAAATGGGTAGCCTGTGAGGACACTAGATAGTGGTCCTAGGCTAGGTCAATCTCAGTAATAGCCTTGAGTAGGATTTGACTTCACAAACACCTTTGTAAATCTCTTAAAGAAAACATTGAGATCTAAGTTCATTGAGTGAACTTCAACAACCACTACCTTTACCTCTGCATCATATTGGTATCAGAGCCAGTGAAAGATTTGGGTGTTGTATCTGTTCCTGTTACTGAGAAGGTAGGTGAAGAACTGAAGGAAAGATTGTGTTGGTGACCATTGTTTTTGTTTGCTAAGTTGTTTGGTTGCAGGTGCTTATCCATCTAGCTGCAGAAGGATGTTTTTTGAGATTGTGTGTGGGCAGACAAGATGAGGTCTGTCATGACCATTCTCCAATGGAGATTAGGCTAGATAAGGGTGCAGAGAGAAACCACTGAGGAGAGAGTGGTAGGTGCATCACTAGGATTTGCTGTTGGGTGAGATGAATGGTTTGGTGAGTTGGTTTGTTGTGAAGCAGTGAGAGAGATGGATACCTGAAGAAGCACTTGAGGTTGCAGCCTGAAGAGTACTCCACTGATGGGAGTAGAAGGAGCCTGAAGAAGCTCTAAGGTTGATAGTTTGATTTGTTTGTTGGTTGGTCACCTTTCTATGGATGACTGAAGCAGATATCTTGAAGCATGGCATGACACTTCAACAATTGGCAACTTAAGGGACTTGAGTTTTTCCCACAAGGGGAGTATGGTGCAGGAGCTTCCAATTGTAGTCATTTTGACTATGTCATGCTTTGTGATCTTATTATTTTGGTTTTTCCTAAGGCTTTGAAAGCCATTTTCATGCTATGTAATAAGGACTTAAGTCATTTTAATTGACTAGTCCATTCTAGAGTGTTTGTTTAGACCTATTTTCTAGGTTTTCCTCATTTAGAAACTTAGTTTTTGAAGAAAAAGCCACTTCCATCATTTCACTACCTTTCATGGGCAGTTGTATGGGTAGTAGGGAAGTGGAAAGGTTGAAAAACCATCTATAAACAATACTTTGTAAAAACATGCCGAGGAGGAATGAAGGAGAGGAGTTTTAGAAGACAAAAATAGTGACTTTCTACTTTTTGCTGTAGACAGTCAGCTGGTATGGCCTGGTACAAACTGTTCATAAACTAAAAATTAGAAAATGTGTTAGGATTGTTAAATACCTTTCATTTGCATCTAATTAGAGTTCTTGACATCTTTTGTGAAGGAAGTTTCAATTCATTTTTGTATAAACTAATCTTAAACCCTCCATAGATAGGGTTTTGGACAAAATGCATCTTTCTTCCTTTGTCCTCTGAAGGTGATCACCATTTCTTGGTGGGATGGAGGAAGGTAGAGTAGATTTTATGTTTTCCATGGTTCTACAGGTTGGATGCTCCTCTCCAGGGTGTTTGGTATGATACTTTCTAGTCTCCACAATGACTAGTTAGTTAGCAATGGTGAAAACACAGTGAAGTTTAGAAAAAGCACTAAACCCACAACCAAATGGAGGGTGAACTTGATGTTATGGATGAATATAGGCTTGTGAAGATGCATGTTTGTTTCTAAGAGACTACATGGGATGCATTACCTTTGAAAAGCCTTCAAATTAGGCCTTTTCCTAGAAAAAGATAGTCTACTATTTTAGAACGCCAATAGCACAATATGGGTCTGCATGTAGGTGAATGGTTGCTTGTTCACATTGGGTATTTGGACTGCATTAAGTACTGATGGTCATTTGAGGCTTTTGAGAAGTTATTGTTGATTGAATCAATTCCTAAGGCTATAAGATTTAAGCCTTCTTCAAACATTGTCCTAGAGCAGTCTTACTGTAGTTGCTGTCCACTACACTGGAGAATACAGAAATTAGTTTTTTGGTCAGAGACCTCATGATAGTCATGATTTCTTGACAAGTATGTGTTAATAGTTATATGTGGACACTGTCAGTAGAGGTGTGGGTAGTAGGTTGTGAGTTCTTAAAATTTGGATTGTGCATATAGGTTGGATTGAGTAGTGACTCTCCAAGGTGAGAAATGGGTAGCCTATGAGGAGGACACTAGATAGTGGTCCTAGGCTAGGTCAATCTCAGTAATAGCCTTGAGTAGGCTTTGACTTCACAAACACCTTTGTAAATCTCTTAAAGAAAACATTGAGATCTAAGTTCATTGAGTGAACTTCAACAACCACTACCTTTACCTCTGCATCAACAAGCTATAATTAAGTTCTTGGAAGTGTGTATTGAAGTATTCTTGATGTTTACACTAGTTCTGGCTGACTTGGTTATTTACACTTGTTCAGAGGTGATTCATGGATTGTGAAAGCATGTTAAAGCATGTAAGGATGTGTTTGGGTCTAAGATAAGCCACAAAGTACTCTTCCTTCATTCATTTGATCCACAAGTTTGTTTAGGTCTAGACCTAATTTGAATTATATATGTATGCTAACCTTGGAGATAGTTCTAATGATTATAAATTGTATTGCCAACCTTGATGAATGTTCCTTGAGATTGATGATTGGTATGAATATACATAATGAATCCATGAGTGGTGTGAGAGTGTGTGAAGATGCAAAGATAAAGTGTGTGTGTTGTTGTTTAGAGTAAAGTTGGATTGTTGATCTTTTGTGGCTTAGATGTTAAAATCTGAAAGAAAGCTAGGTGTGCAAAAATGCTTCCTACACTAATCTATTGAGGAGAGGGCTATGCAAATTCAACTTTATCCTAACTATTGTAGAAATGTTAAACCATTAACATGAGATATTGCAGTGAAACACAAGAACTAGAAAGTAGATAGAAGAAGAGAGACAAAGATTTATGGTGAGGAAAACCCTTATCAGGTGAAAAACCCCACACTCAAAAACCTGCACAATGTATTAACAAATCTGAAAGAATGTTTACAATACACTTGCAATACAAGCTTCAATGCTCTTTGACACTCGTGTTTGGAGTCAATCTGGTAGCATAACAATACCTGTAAACTTGTGATACAAACTCCATCTCCAAGCACCTGTTTAAATAGAAAATACAAGACAATTTTGGACCTTTCTTGGAATGGGCGTCCAACATGGCATCTTGGACCAAAACCCATTCCTAGGGACACTTGGTCAACATTGTAGAATGTGTCTAAAACTTGTCCATAGCTCCCATCCCAAAGAGGTCACCTATTTCCAAAATGGGCTATGACAGATGCTCTTACGACACTTACAACCGTCATAGAATCTGTCATAGCGGTTACAACTTACAGTTGTAAGAGAATCTGTCATACACATGCTATAAATAGCATATTCTCTTACAACACACAATATTCCACCTTGGGGTGCCCAAATATGCCTCATTCAAAGATGCTTTATGACACATGTCATCTCTTGTCTTATAACCTTCTATTTCTGACTCTTACATGTCATAGATTCATCACAGGAATCCATCTTAACCATTTCAGTCAAACATTCCTTACACAACATAGAAGATGCCAACACATGGCAGAATATTCCTACCACTAAGTGGGACACCTATCTCCTCATGTGAGGACAAAAATACAAGTTTTCATAATCCATGTAGGATTGACACATCACCGTGCCACATCCCACAATATGACAATATGGATTTTCCAAATATTTACAACATAGGCAATTAAATAATAAATACAAATATTACAAATGCAAAGAATTACCAAGGTTGAGACACCTTAATTCCCAACATTCTCCCACTTGTCGAACATCTTGTAAAAGCCAATGGAAAAATAGGATTTAACTGCTATAGGCCGAGAGGCCGATAGACTCCAAGTGCCATTTGAACTTCTCTATGCCCACTAGTTTCGTCAATGCATCTGCAACATTCTTCAAAGTATCTACCTTCTCCAAATTTATCTTTCCATCCTCAACCATGTCTCGCACAAAGTGAAACTAAACATCAATGTGTTTTGTTCTACCATGGAAAGTTGGATTCTTCACAAGGCAAATTGCACTCTGACTGTCACAACTGATCATGATCTAACCTACATCAACACCAATATCTAAACACAATCTCTTAAGCCAAATGGCTTCCTTACAAGCATGAGTTGCTGCCATATACTCAGCTTATGTCATGGACAAAGCAACAACAGGTTGTCGCTTGCTCATCCAACTAATAGCACCACTAAACAGTGTAAAAACATAAGCACTAGTGGATCTCCTGCTGTCATTATCACCTGCCCAATCTGAATCCACAAATCCATGAATATCAACATAAAGTGGAGGTCCTGAAATATTACCATGATAGCAAATGGAATACTCAGAAGTACCCCTCAAATATCTGAACACTCGCTTAACTGTATCCCAATGAACCTGTCCAGGATTAGCCATAAATCGACTAAGGACTCCCACTGCTTGGGCAATGTTTGGTCTTGTGCAGACCATAGCATACATCAAACTGCCAACAACACTAGCATAAGGTACTCTGCTCATGTCCTCCACCTCACTAGGAGATTTTGGACAATCCTCAATAGACAACTTTGTCCCCAAAGAAACAGGAACACACAACAGTCTACAATCTGCCATGTTGAATATGTCCAACACGGTCTTCACATACTTACTCTAGGTTAACCAAAGTTTTCTGTTGGTTCTGTCTCTTCTAATTTCCATTCCTAGAATGTACCTGGCTGCCCCTAAATCTTTCATTTCAAACTGAGCTGACAACTGAAATTTAAAATCATAAATCATATTCTTACCCTTCCCAATGAGCAACATATCAACATATAGTGCAACAATGAGAATATGATCGCCATCAAATTTATAATACACATAGTGATCCGATTTCAATCTCACAAATCCAATTGACAACACAAAGGCATCAAACTTCAAGTACCATCTCCTAGGGGATTGCTTCAAACCATACAGAGACTTTTTAAGTTTGCAAACCAAATTTTCTTTACCTTTCACCATGTAATGCTATGGCTGTGACATGTAGATTTCTTCCTCCATGTCACCATGAAGGAAAATTGTCTTCACATCCATCTGTTCTACCTCCAAGTCATAAGCTACTGTGAGAGACAACATGAATCGAATGGATGTCAACTTTACAATGGGAGAGAAGATCTCACCATAATCTATACCCTCCACTTGTGAATACCCCTTCGCAACCAATCTGGCCTTATACTTCTCAACACTGCCATCTGCACCAATTTTCTTCTTGAACACCCATTTGCATCCAACGAGTTTTCATCCAGGAGGCAAAGGCACCAAGTCCCAAGTTTGATTCTTTCCCAAAGAAGCCATTTCTTCCTCCATGGCGTCCTTCCAGGAACCTACTTCCTTCATATCCAAAGCCTTTGATACAGTTCTAGGTTCATCACTATTAGTAACCAAAGCATAAGCACAACTAGAATCAAGCAATGTAAAACCAAACCTTTCAGGCTGCTTTCTTATCCATGTAGACCTCCTCAAGAGATGAGGTTGAGGTTTAGCTTCTTCATCTAAGCTTTCAAAGCTCCTAGAGCTCTCCTCATCATCAGGTCCAACATTATCTTTCTATTTAGTCTTCTCAGGGGTGAGAGGAAATTGAACAACACCCTCTTTCTTTTTTTTTCTTTTGGCTGCAAAATAGTGGAAGAGGGTATAAGCTCTCTGAAAATGACACTTCTACTATACAAAACTTTTTCAGCCAATGGGTCCCAAAGCTTGTATCCTTTCACACCAACACCATAGCTAATGAAGATACACTTAACAGCTTTGTTCTCCAACTTTGACTGTTTCTCCCTGGGCACATGTGCATATGCCTCACAACCAAAAGTACAAAGATGCCTTACTGAAGGCTTTCTACCAAACCACACCTCCATGGGTGTCTTTCCAACAAGAGCTGATGTAGGAGATCTATTTACTAGATAGCAAGCAGTGGCAACAGCTTCAGTCTAAAACTTTTGATCTAGACCAGCTCCACTAAGCATACTCCTAGCCTTCTCCATCAGTGTCCTGTTCATCCTCTTTGCAACTCCATTTTGCTATGGGGTGTATGGAGTTGTCTTATGCCTTTCAATCCCAAGTTCCTTGCAATACTTATTGAATTCTGTAGAACAGAACCCACCACCATTGTCAGTTCTCAAACATTCAATCTTTTTACTAGTCTAATTTTTAGAAAAGGCTTTAAACTCCTTAAACTTGCTATAGACTTTAGATTTGCTTCTGAGAAAATAAATCCATGTCCTTTTACTGTAATCATCTATAAAAGATGCAAAGTATATAGATCTTGATAATGAAGGAACATTAATAGGACCAAACACATCAGAATGAATGAGGTCCAATACACCAAAAGACTTATGAGAACTCGAGTAAAACTAAAGACGGTTTTGTTTTCCATAAATGCAATGTTCACAAAAGTCAAACTCAAGATTACAATCATCTAACCCCTCAACGATGTTCTTATTTTTTAGGGTACCCAGACCCTTCTCGCCAATGTGGCCAAATCTCTTATGCCATAACATTGTCTTTTCTACAGGAAGTTTAACTTCTAATGCATGATTACAACCATCTGTTAGACTTAGGGCACACAACTAAGAGGGGGGGTGAATCAGTTGTGCAAAAATTTCTCCTTTTTACACACTTAAATCTTCTTGGTGATTAGCAGTATATTAAACATGAAACATAATGCATTCAAATCAAAAAGTAGAAACTCATCAACACATAAGACACCAAGATTTTGATGTGGATAACCTGGCTAAGGGAAAAACCACGAGGTGATTAACCCAAGAATGTATTCTTTGTTAGAAGAATAGAAAGACAAAATGGCACATGCCAATTAGGGCTCACTACCTACAAGAGACACACTGTCTACAAAGAAATAAGTATCACATACATGAACTAGAGAATAGCATCTTCACCATGCTTAAATCAGTTCCATTAGGCTCAATACTTCTGCTCTACCTTTCACTCTCCTCTTCACTACCACACTTTCATCTCCACAAGACACACTCTGGAATGACTTCACAATCCCTTATTGATACAAGGCATCAACTTAGGAACAATCATCTAAGTCAGCAAACACCTACAAGAACATTCACAAGATGTGTAGTACATCCGGTCGGCCAGTCTCAGAAAGAACACCAACATTCGGTGGTTATTCTTCAAATACAAACTTTAACTTCAATGCAGACCACCCACATGAACTAGACACTATCCACAGATCACCACAAGCTTTCTTGAATCACCAAGAACATCCGCACTTTATCTGCTTACTAGAATTCTTATCTCCTTCATCCAGAACCTCAAGAACACAGTCTGTCATCACTGTTACAAAGGAATAGATTATTCTGGACATTCAAACCATGAACCAATCTACTTAACACTTTGTAAGGACATCCTCAACACTTCCTCAAATTTGCAGAATGGGATAATGCATTTCTGGATCTCACCGGACCTATCTGTGTCACTCTGTCACCTCTGAACACCTACCGGAACCGGTTCTACTTGAGTGACCATAACTTCTTCAGATCTTCATGTGGACCTCTGAAAACTTGACTAGAATATCTCAAGACTTATATCTACAAACCCTTTAAACAATATCCTCTGATCCTCAACCTGTCTTGGACTTTTACCTTGTTGTCATCACTGTTCTTCACTGTTCTTGATTGAGACTAATTTTCTCAATATCCTCAGCACACAGCTCATCCAATACTTCTCATTACTACAAAATGAGTATGTTGACATCAATGACAACATATGATGTGAAAAACCATCAAGACAAGAACTTCTCCTTACTGTCACAACTCCCCCTATCAGCAACAACTATTCACATGTCTTCTCTTCCTTTACTGCTCCCCCTTGATCATCAACCACTTTTTTTTCACGTCTTTTCTCCCCCTTTGACATCAATGGCAAAGGGCTCATACTTGCAACTCCATCACTTCAGAACATACCAGCTGCTCCCCCTGAGTAGCAGCTCCCCATCATCAATCTAGATCACAAGATATGACTGTGATATCCACCAGACTGATGCACATCAGTGCATCCTAGTTCATCACCAAAGGGGCAATAACCCCTAACTTCTCCCTGAGATACTCAAAAGAGTCCTTGGGAAGAGGTTTAGTAAAGATATCTGCAATCTGATCCTTAGAGGGCATAAACTCCAGTCTGACTTCATCCTTGTTCACTTGCTCTCTCAGAAAGTGAAACTTGATAGATATATGCTTAGTCTTAGAATGCAACACCAGATTCTTAGAAATATTTATTGCACTTGAATTATCACAGAAGATTGTGATAGGCTCCTCATACTCTACTTTAATATCTCATAGCATTTGCTTCATCCACAGAATGTGAGTGCAACTACCTACTGCTGCAATGTATTCTGCTTCAATTGTAGACAGAGATATTGCCTTTTGTTTCTTTCTTAGACAAGAAACCAATCTTTTTCCCAAAAAAAATGCTCCACCACTGGTACTCTTCTGGTCATCCACATCTTCTGCCCAATCTGCATCTATATATGCATGAAGAGAGAAATCATGATCTCTAGGATACCACAAACCATACTCAGCTGTTCCTTTTAGATACCTAAAAATCCTTTTGATTGCCATGACATGAGATTCTCTGGGATCAACCTGGAATCTTGCAACAAGACCAACAGCCTGCATTATATCTGGTCTAGTTTGAGTGAGGTACAACAATCCTCCAATCATTGATCTGTACTTTGTCTAGTATGCCTTAGGAGAGTCATCATCTTTTCTCAACTTACATCCGGTTGCCATGGGAGTATTCATTAGCTTTGAATCTTCCATTCCAATTTTCCTCAACAATACTTTCACATATTTGGTTTGAGAAATAAAGATTCCTTTATTTGTTTGAGTAATTTGCAGACCTAAGAAAAAATTTATTTCACCAAGCATAGACATCTCAAACTCACTTTTCATTTGATTTACAAATGTTTTACACATACTATCTCTTCCTCCAAAGATGATATCATCAACAAATACTTCAACAATCAAGACATTTTCATGATCAATTTTGAAATATAAGTTACTGTCAGTAGTACCTTTGTTGAAACCAATCTTCAAAAGATGCTTATCCAATCTTTCATACCAAGCTCTTGGGGCTTGCTTTAATCCATAAAGTGCCTTCTTCAATTTGCAAACCATATCACCATGATCAGATAACTGAAATCCATCTGGTTGCTCTATATACACTTCTTCCAAGTTACTGTTTAGAAAAGCAGACTTGACATCCATCTGATATACTTTGAAATCCTTGAAGGCAGCAAAGGCAAGAAATAATCTGACTGCTTCAATTCTTGCCACGGAGGCAAAAGTTTCTTCAAAATCAATTCCTTCTATTTGAGAGTAGCCCTTGCAGACCAGTCTGGCTTTATTTCTGATTACTTCACCAACTTCATTTAGTTTGTTCTGGAAAACCCATTTGGTTCCAATCACATTCTTGTTTTTGGGTCTAGGAACAAGATCCCAAGTGTGATTTTTCTCTATTTGCACCAGCTCTTCCTCCATTGCTTTAGTCCAATTTTCATCATTGCAAGCTTCGTTCACTGTCTTAGGTTCAATCTTTGAAATCAAACAATACTCTTCTGAATCTTGAGCAATTCTCCTTCTTGTTAGTACTCTGCTTTTATCACCTATGATCTGATCTTTAGAGTGGTTCAGTCTTACATACCTGGGAACTTTAGGAATTTCTTGCACTTCTGATTCTTGATCAGGGTCATTGAGACTCACTTCTTCTTCATGGTTTACCAAATTAGATTGAATCTAACTAACATATGAGGCTTGGGCTCCTTGAGTTAGAACACCATTCTGATCATCTTCATCATATTCATAAAACCTTGAGGGTTTCTCAATTCCCTCATCAACCTTTACATTTGTGCTTTCTATCATCTTTCTCGGTCTTTTGTTATAACACCAGTATGCTTTAATTTGAGTAGAGTAACCCGTGAATATTCCTTCATCACTTCTAGCATCAAACTTTCCTAGATCTTCATCTCTTTTAATGTAACATTTGCTACCAAAAACTTTGAAATACCTTACAGTAGGAGTGATGCCAAACCAAAGTTCATAAGGAGTCTTACCAGTATTGCTTCTGATTTGAACTTGATTGAGAGTATAGACTGCAGTGCTAACAACTTCTCTCGAATAGATATGAGGAACATTAGTTTTCATCTTCATGGTCCTAGAAGCTTCCTGTATGGTCCGGCTCTTTCTTTCCACTACTCCATTCTGCTGTGGAGTCTTAGGAGCAGACAATTGTCTCTTTATTCCATGATTCTCATAGAACTCTATGAACTCACCGGATGTGAATTCTCCACCTCTATTAGACCTCAGACATTTCAACTTCAATCCAGTTTCATTCTCTACCATAGCCTTGAATATTTTGAATTTCTCAAAAGCTTCTGATTTCTCTTTCAGAAAAGTTACCCACATCATCCGGGAATAGTCATCAATTAGCAGTATGAAGTATCTATCACCTTGAATACTCTTGATTCTTGTCGGACCACAAAGATCAGTGTGAACTAAGTCCAATAATCTAGTAGAAGATAGTTCCTTGCTTTTGAATGTGACTCTGCTCAGCTTACCCAACTGACATTCCTTGCACAAGCTGTTAGTAGGTTTCACCAATTTTGGAAGATCTCTTATAGCCTGAGTATTGCTTATCTTGATGATATTATCAAAATTCACATGATACATCCTTCTATGCCATAACCAACTCTGATCAACTTGAACAAATAAGCAGCTTTTACCAGTACCAACCAAGTGGAAGATATTACCTTTAGTTTGAGCACCGGATGCAATCTCTATTCTGGAACTTTAAAAGATTTGCATTTTCCATCCTTGAATTGGAGATCATAGCCTTTGTCCACCAACTGTCCAACACTGAGAAGATTGTGCTTCAAACCTTCAACATATAGTACATTACCAGTTTTGTTTCTTCCATCAAAAGAAATGGTTCCTCTTCCTCTGATTCTACTAGTAGAATTATCACCAAACTTCACCACTCCTCCTTCATACCTTTCCAAATCTATGAACTTATTTTTGTCACCTGTCATATGGTGAGAGCAACCACTGTCAATGACCCAATGATCCTTTTCTTCAACTTGGGCAGCCAGAGCTCTTTCTACAACTTTATGATTGATAGATACAAAAGATATTGGTTCTTCTTCCTTGATGGCAATAAACACCCATTCATTTCCTGATTTGTTTCCAGTCTCTGATTCATCATCTGTTACTCCTTCATTATCATCTTCTTCATGAACATAGTAACAATTCTTTTGGAACCTTGATCTGTTAGGACTTGGCTTTGAAAATCTTTCCAGACATCTTGAGGCAAAATGACCAATCTTATTGCAGTTAAAACACTTAAAAGGTAATTTTCCTTCATATTTACCAGATCCTCTTGGCAGTCTCTTTGCAATGAGGGCTTCAAGTTGAGTAGTTTCTACTTCTTCTTCTTCTAGGTCTTTTCTTGCTTTTTCATACCATGACAGTTTCCTTGATGAGTTCTCTCCCAGATCAAATCTTTGTTTACCTTTCACAGAGGCATTGGCTTTGAATGCAGATTCAGTCTTGGGGGGATCATCTCCAAACTTGGTCATTTCAAATGCAGCCAGTTTGCTAGCCAATTGGTCTCTTGTGAAAGTTGTATGGGCTCTAAATTCATCAATGGCAGCAACCTTGATTTTGTAAGAGGTAGGAAGGGATCTGAGAATTTTGCCAACAATCTCATTTTCATCCAAGACTCCACCAGCATTTCTAATTCCACAAACCAGCTCATTTACTCTTGGCATAAAAGTAGTAATATTTACATCATCTCTCATCTTCAATTTTTCAAATTTTCCTTCTAGACTTTGTAACCTTGCACATTTAACATATTGGTCTCCTTCATGCAAAAGTTTCAGTTTATTCCAAATCTCAAAAGCAGTTGGTAGGTCAATAACATTTGAGAGCTCTGAGTCAGATAATGTGCTTAGAAGAGCCTCTTTGGTTCCCAGATTGTTTTCAGCATCTGTGATTTCATTTAGGGTTGTCGGACCACCCTGTGGAGGTATATACACTTTTGTAACCATTGACCAGTATGCCATTCCCATACACTACAAGTGACATTTCATGCGACCTTTCCAAAGAGCAAAGTTGGTTCCATCAAACTTCAGACTATTTTTCTTGTAAGACGACATCTTGGATCTCCTCAAGTGGTTAAGCTCCTTTTAGAGGAACTTGGCTCTAATACCAATTGTTAGACTTAGGGCACACAACTGAGAGGGGGGTGAATCAGTTGTGCAAAACTTTCTCCTTTTTACACACTTAAATCTAATTGGTGATTAGCAGTATATTAAACATGAAACATAATGCATTCAAATCAAAAAGTAGAAACTCATCAACACATAAGACACCAAGATTTTGACGTGGAAAACCCAGTTAAGGGAAAAGCCATGAGGTGATTAACCCAAGAATGTATTCTCTATTAGAAGAATAGAAAGAACAAAATGGCACATGCCAATTAGGGCTCATGGCCTGAGCACACTGCTCACAAGAGGCTCACTGCCTACAAGAGACACACTGTCTACAAAGAAATAAGTATCACATACATGAACTGGAGAATAGCATCTTCACCATGCTTGAATCAGTTCCATTAGGCTCAATACTTCTACTCTGCCTTTCACTCTCCTCTTCACTACCACACTTTCATCTCCACAAGACACACTCTAGAATGACTTCACAATCCCTTATTTATACAAGGCATTGACTTAGGAACAATCATCTAAGTCAGAAAACACCTACAAGAACATTTGCAAGACGTGTAGTACATCTGGTCAGCCAGTCTCAGAAAGAACACCAACATCTGGTGGTTATTCTTCAAATATGAACTTTAACTTCAATGCGGACCACCCACATGAACCGGACACTATCCACAGATCACCACAAGTTTTCCTGAATCACCAATAACATTCGCACTTCATCTGCTTACTAGAATTCTTCTCTCCTTCATCTGGAACCTCAAGAACATAGTATGTCATCATTGTTACAAAGGAATAGGTTCTTTTGGACCTTCAAACCATGAACCAATCTACTTGACACTTTGCAAGGACGTCCTCAACACTTCCTCAAATCCGCAGAATGGGATAATGCATTTTCGGATCTCACCGGACCTATATGTGTCACTCTGTCACCTCTGAACACCTGCCAGAACCGGTTTTACTTGAGCGACCATAACTTCTTTAGATCTTTATGCGGACCTCTAAAAACTTGACTGGAGTATCTCAAGACTTATATCTATAAACCCTTTAAACCGCATCCTCTGATCCTCAACCTATCTTGGACTTTTACCTTGTTGTCATCACTGTTCTTCACTATTCCTGATTGAGACTAATTTTCTCAATATCCTCAGCACATAGCTCATCCAATCCTTCTCATTATTGCAACATGAGTATGTTGACATTAATGACAACACTGGTTAGACCCATACTTGCAACACCATCAAGACTAGAAACAACAGATTTCTTCACTGCTCGTTGAGATGGTGGGGATGAAGTGACTATTGCCCTCTTCCTTGAGTCAGAAGAACTATTGCATTGTGAAATGCATGCCTCCAGCTGAAACAAAGTACCTCTCCTAGTACCCTTAGTAAGCACCATAGCTCCTCTAATCATCTTGTATCCTTCTTTCGAAAAGACAACCTGCACACCTGCATCATTCAACATACTTACAGAAAGCAGGTTCTGTGCTCAGCCTGGGATGTGTAGAACCCCAGAGATCCCCTTCACTCAACCATCAAGGAATTAGATAGAGACTCTTCCATGAACAATATATCTTCAGATGAGAGTCATCACCCAGATACACCTTTCCACCATCAAACACCTCATACTTAGTGAACCAGTCTCGATGCGAGGTCATGTGGAATGATGCACTAGATTCAATTAGCCACACATCATCAGATGCATGGGTTACCAAGGCTGTGATGAAAGTATCACCATCATCTTGTGATTTGTCAGAATCTGAATCAGAAGCTTTCTTCTTTTTCTTCTTCTCCTCTTTGCATTCCTTTCAAAAATGCCTGGTCTTGCCAGATTTCCAACAAAGAGCCTTGGACTTTCCAGGAGATTTGGATCTCCCACAGGATTTGGATCTACCCTTCTCAGCTTTCTTGTCCTTCTTCTTCCCTTTCTCCTTGGGTCTTCCATGAACTGCAAGGGCCTCTTTGGCTACCTTAGAAGACTTTCTCTGCATCTCTTCAGACAATAGTGAAGAAACCACTTCTTCCATTTTGAATGTGGATGTGGTGCTTCCGATTTCCACGACAAGATGATCCCATGAGTTTGGTAGAGAACAAAGCAGGGTCATACATCGATGCTCCTCCTCCATCTTTACACCAATAGATGTCAATTGTGCAACTAGCATGTTGAAAGCATTCATATGCTCAGCAATGGATCCTCTGTCTTCCATTCGAAGAGAATACAACTTCTTTCTCATAAAAAGTTTATTAACTAGGGATTTGGCTTGATATACATCCCCCAACTTCTTCCAAAGGAGTTTTGTAGTAGTCTCCTCATGGACATTTAACAACACAGAATCGGCAAGACTAAGTCTTATGATACCCTTAGCCTTCTGATCCTTGAGATCCCAATTAGGTTGTGACATTGTAGCTGGTTTAGTTCCATTCACACTATCCCAAAGGTCTCGGTCAACTAACATGTCTTCCATTTTGATCTTCCACAGCTCAAAATTACTGCCATTGAACTTCTCTACTTCAAACCTCCCTGATGTGCCTACCATCTCCTTGCTGTAATAAGATACAGAATGCTCTGTACAGACTCCCACTCAACCTAGAATTAGCTCAAAAAACCCCTACCCTACAACTAGGACCAAAGGTCATCAAGCTCTGATACCAATTGAAAGGAAGCTAGGTGTGCGGAAATGCTTCCTACACTAATCTATTAAAGAGAGGGCTATGCAAATTCAACTTTATCCTAACTATTACAGCAATGTTAAACCATTAACATGAGATATTGCAGCAAAACACAAGAACCAAAAAGTAGACAGAAGAAGAGAGACAAAGATTTACGGTAGGGAAAACCCTTATCAGGTGAAAAACCCCACACTCAGAAACCTGCACAATGTATTAACAAATCTGAAATAATGTTTACAATACACTTGTAATGCAAGCTTCAATGGTCTTCAACACTTGTTTCTAGAGTCAATCTGGCAGCATAAAAGTACCTATAAACCTGTGATACAAACTCCATCTCCAAGCACCTGTTTAAATAGAAAATACAAGGCAATTTTGGACCTTTCTTGGAATGGGCATCCAACATGGCATCTTGGACCAAAACCCACACCTAGGGACACTTGGTCAACATTGTAGAATGTGTCTAACACTTGTCCATAGCTCCCATCCTAAAGAGGTCACCTATTTCCAAAATGGACTATGACAGATGCTCTTACGACACTTACGACCGTCATAGAATTTGTCATAGTAGTTACAACTTACAGCTGTAAGAGAATCTATCATACACATGCTATAAATAGTATATTCTCATACAACACATCATATTCCACTTTGGGGCACCCAAATATGCCTCATTCAAAGATGCTTTATGACACATGTCATCTCCTGTCTTACAACCTTCTATTTCTGACTCTTACATGTCATAGATTCGTCATAGGAATCCGTCATAACTGTTTCAGTCAAACATTCCTTACACAACATAGAAGATGCCGACACATGGAAGAATATTCCTACCACTAAGTGGGATACCTATCTCCTCATGTGAGGACAAAAATACAAGTTGTCATAATCCATGTAGGATTGACACATCACCGTGCCACATCCCGCAATATGACAATATGGATTTTCCAAATATTTACAACATAGGCAATTAAATAATAAATACAAATATTACAAATGTAGAGAATTACCAAGGTTGAGACACCTTAATTCCCAACAAAATCCTCCTTTCACCCTAACATTGAAGGATCTAGGGTCGAGTGGCCAGCACTATCATACCCTAGGTCACTTGCAAATGAGGGGAAGCTTGGATTAGGGAATTAATTATCAAATTTTCCTTCTACTATGTTCAATTAACCATTAAAACTCTAATTATACAAATACGATGGCAAATTGATGAATAATAGAAAAAGCTCTTGCAGATGAGAGTAAAATACCAAATTATAGAATACCTATTTTCGAGGTTCCGAAGTGGAATAGTTGGGGACACTGGTGAGGGCACCCAAGTCCAAGGTACCTACTTTTTGGGGGAATCTGGACCTCCTTCCGACACTGATTAGCCCTGTAACTTCTGTTTCCTGAGATCTATCTACGGAGGACACTTTTGTGGGTGCCCTAGTCCTGGAAGTGCTCCTTTGTCCAACTTTTCTTTAGATCATGAATTCTTGATGCCTGTCACTTCTTCCAGATGTGACACCTGTAACGTGCAATTACAAGACTTGGTTTGGGGGTTGTGGTGTTTATAGGTTTGCGTCAGTCAAACCCCGGAGGACACTTAAGTCTCTAAACACCATTGTCAAATAAAGAGGGCGTGCCCTTGTGAGGCAGAGGCCAAAACTAAAGGAATCAATGATAAAAACACAATGATAAGTCACCTTGTAGTGAAGCTCTCATGGAGGAAGATGCTCTTCATGCCACGAGGAGATTGAAGCTCAAATCTACAAATATCAATGCACAAAACATACAAGTATGCTCTTGCAACACAATAAAAAGCCTTGAATCACCTTGAGAACTCTTGAACATCACACTTGCTATCTAATTGAAAACCTAGTTTACAAATGAATGCCTACACATGCTTATATATGCACCTACAAGAATTCTCGCCAAGATATTAAAAATCAAACTTTATCATGTTGGCAAAATAACCTCCTAACAATCATAAACCGACACCCAAAAATTTGGAATACCCCAAAATAGGGCAAGACTAGGGCACGGGCACCCAAGTCCTCCCCCTATTTTAGGTAGGGTACAACTCAAGGGGTCCACCTAGGTCTTATTTGCCATGGGAATTAGGTCTCATTCCATCGGGATGCTAAAATATGAACTAAAATGTCCTAAATGCACTCTAAAGACCCAGGAGCTAAACCTTATGAGGGAAAAGCCCCCAAGGGGACATTTTCTGACGTTACATTTAGCCCCCACTTTAATGTTTGTATGAACACAAGGCCCATACATGCATTAAAGTAAGGTCAAAAAGAAAACAAACACACCAAACATGGAGAAGACATGCCAACCACATAAAAGGCAGTAACAAGCATGCAAAACACGGAGAAGACAGTTACAGTCACACAGAACACAGAGTAGACAATTAATGCATAGAAGACACATTAATGCATGGAAGACAGAAATGATATCTTTTCTTTTATTTTTCTCATATATATGAAATGCAAATGCAAGTACTCGAAAGTAAACAAACCTCCTATAATACATGAAGCACTACTCAGGGGTGCTAGTCTTTGTATATGGGGCAACACACATGCAATACAAGCAAAACCTCCCAAAATGCATGAAGCACTACTCAAAGGTGCTGGTCTTTGCATATGGGGAAACAAACCCGCCATACAAAACAAGCACACCAAAACACACACACTTGAAGACATAGAGAAAACACGGTAGACAAGCGATGGAGTGTACCTATTTCTAGGTCCAACACCATCTCAAGCACATTACAGGCACACACCAATGATTGGGCTTCACCACAACAATCCTTGAAGACACGCTTAAGGGTTGAGTTAGTCACAGAACCACTCCCCACCTCCATAGAGGACTTTTGAAAATGACAGGATGATGGAATCTACTCTGAGAAATACACCATCCCCTCCTCCGCAGAGGGCTTAAGAAAAAGGATATGCTCGATATCCCACCTCCACAAAGGGCTTACATGATTGATTGATTGATTGTAAACAAACTCAGGATGCATGATGCACTACTCTGGGGTGCAAGTTTTTGTATCTGAGGTCAAACACATTGCTAAAATCTATAACAGACAACTTATCTTATATGCCCCCACCTTAAGGAGGTTGATATCAGTTATCGATATCAAGCACATTAAGGTAGGAAGAAAACACACAAGGGAACACCGACTTTCGCAAAGCCCATGCCCCCCAGAGGTGACATGTGCTTTTACAATCGCCAAATGTTCCCACAAACACATCCCTACAAGGAAACATGTTAGTGTCTACAACATCATGATAAACAACAACATCAATGCATATGATTAAACACACAAAGAGCCAAGGTTATACAATGAATTCAGAGTTCAAGGATAACCAAGGGCTATATCATGAAGCTCTCTGAATCAAGTGCCACCAAGGCTAGATTCAAAGGCAAACAAAGGTGCATGGAGCAGCAGTATTGTTAAGGTTTGTAAATGCAATAGGAGCATCATGAATTTCACTACGCAGAAAGCATGAGTGCTTCCACTAGCCAAGCATCGGATAAAATATACAACCCCATTGTCATATTAGGAACTAAGTCCATTTGTTTTTATTTCTCTCGAAAGGGACACTAGGTCCGCATTAGTATAAATGTTTGTCGTCATCCGTCTGGTAGGTGGAAACACTAGAGGAAGGGAAACAATAAATAAGAGAGGAGAAAACAAGTGTCTTAGGGACAGTCATGTAGGAGGGTTCCCCCAAGTCACCAACCATGACGCTATGTCTATAAGACACAACACACAACATTGAAATCAAAGAGAGAGGCAATTTAGAAGAATGATGATACAAGTAGAAAAAGGTCACAACAGAGGTGGTCTCCTAGTATCCTGAACCTTACGAGAGAATCCGAGGTCATTCCAGGAGGCCTAAACAACACATAACACATCACGAGGGAAGCACATTACGAGAGAGATAAAGGGTTAGAGATATGTACCTGTAGGGTCTTCAAATTATATGTTAGAGCTCTCGAACCTCTTGGAGAGGTACTCGATCATGTTTAAAGAAAAATTTGAGTGGTTCTTATGAAATTTTTGTTTTTTATCATATGATGCTTGTTTTTTAAATCCTAGTTTAAATGAGACTTTTTGTTGCTTATGAGGGGGAGAACCACTATTATTTTTGTCTATTGATTGTCATTTTGCTCTTTTCTGATTTTTAGTGAGTTTTCATTGTTGAATCTTTCTAGGATAGTAACAGGAATCATCCTGTACCATCTTGTTCATCTGTATTAGTTTTTATTCTTGCTTTAAAGACATTTTGATTATCTCCCAATCCATATAAGGATAATAGAGGAGGAACCTCAGTATAAATTATGTTTCTTCCAGGATGAGGTGATTTATCCATCTATTCCTTATCCACTTCAATCATACCCATGATGCTATCATAGTCCAAGTAATCAACCTCGTCTACTTCCACTAAATCTTGTTCCACCATATTATTTTTGGTATGTTTAGGAAAAGGATTAGTGAAGATTTGTAAATTCTGATTCGGTGGAGCAACTGACTTATTTCTATTGTCATTCACACCCGATACCTGGATGACATTTGAATCAATAAGGTCTTGTATCTCATGTTTAAGATGCATACATCATTCAGTGTCATGCCCTTGCATCTGATGATAATGACAAAAGGCATTGGCATCAAAGTAAGGTCCTTGTTTACTAGGATCAATAGGCTTGATCGGGGGAAGTTTCAGAATGTTATTACTCACAGCTTGATTCATGATAGAATGATAGGACTCAGATATCAGAGTAAACTTTCTTGGTTGATATAATGCTTTCTTTGGATTATTTATAGTAGACACATTCATATTTGGTCCATTGATCTTGATGAAACTCCTATTATTGTTCCTTCTAAAGTTGTTTTGCGATGACCCACCCAAGGATTGACCAACTTGAGCTGATGAGTTTTGGTTTTCATACTGACTAGACAAAAGTTGATAATCGTGAAGAGCGGGCATAAATATTGAAAGGAGTTGTATTTCATCAAGAGAATCTTATCACGAATATTAGGTTGTAGATTTCTAATGAATATCTTTTGAACATCCTCATCTTTCATCTGATACTGAATTTGTACATAAAGTCCTTGATACTGACCAATGAATTCAGTCAACTTTTCTTTGGGACCTTGTTTACATTGAACCAAGTCAATAAGAGTGACTTGGGGTCTGATATTTGCTTGAAAATGTTGTAAAAATTGATCAATCAACTATGAAAATGAGTGAATTGAATTTGGAGGCAATGAGAAAAACCATTCTAAAGCAGTATCTTTGAGAGATCGCGGGAAAAGTTTTGCTAACAAATCCTCTTCAAAATAGAAATCACTACACATAGCTGTGAATGCTGCCATATGGATATTAGGATCTCCTTCTCCACCATATTTTTCAAAATGAGGAGTCTCAAACCTCTCAGGCATAAGAGTTCTCAAGATTGCATAGGATAATAGATTACGGGCATGATATGTTGGTAGACTATGCTGTAAAGAGTTTGTCAAATTTGTTACCTTTTGTTGAAAAGTAGTCATGCCCTGTAAAAGTTGGTTTAGGATGGCATCATTGGGAGATGCAGTTTGTTGTGAGGAATTAGAACCAAGGTGAGGAGGTGATTGAGTTTGAGATGCAATAGGCAAAGGCTAAGAATATGTTAACAATAGTTGCCATAATGATAGGTGGAAGATGGTTGCGAGTATGTGATAGGTAGTTGGAATTGAGTGGAATAGATAGGTGGTTGAGAACAATTATGCATAGAGGAGGTCCCTTTGGGAACCAAATTTTGATAATCAAATCCCACAGCTTTGTAATTAGTACCATTAGATACTCTAATACAAGTGGTAGCATTACTACAAACATTCCCATTAGTTGTTAAGATCATTGATGTAAAAGTGGATACTCATGTATTTGGTAGATGTATGGAAACTTGAGTATGAGATGGTGATAAAGTGTTATTTATCACTTGCAAACATTCTGTCACTGACATGATATTGGTTTGTATAATATGTGCTAGACCATGAAGTGCATTAACACCATCTTGTCCTTCTTTTATCAATTTTCTTATATTATGAATTGTAGGAACGACTTCTTCAGCTATTCTCTCATTTTCCATGAATGATTGAAATTCAGCTACTCTTTATCCAACTTCTCTATTTGCTCATCAGATACATATCCTATTGCCTCAATAGTATTATCAACATCATGAAAAGTTTGTTCTTCCATTGAGCTTGGAGGATGTATAATATCTTGCCCAATTTTATTGTCTCCCTTTGTAAAGAAGGTATCCAAAGTACCAACTTCTTCAAGAGCACTAGATGCCATTAATCTTTTTCTTCTTCTCAAAGAGATATTTCTTTTAGGAAAGCATGTCATAAATTTTGTACAAAAGCATACAACACACACTGCGCAAACTAAGAGAACAAATCCTAGGAGAAGGATATGATTAACGGCCAAAATGCTTGATTTTTCGTTACTTTTTCAAAGCCAATGAATGACACAAAGGATGCTATGAGGATTTCAGTCAAGGGTAGAAAGTTATATGTCTGATATCAGTCCAAAACAGCAATATAGTCACTCTCAACACATTCTTGATGCAAATCCAAGATAATGCCAAGTCAAAATATAGTGAAATTATGTCAAAATAGGCACTTTTTTCACCAAAATTCAATGCAAAAGAGCATAACAAAGGGCATTGTGAGAAAAATGATGATGGAAAGAAAATAATATCAGAAATCACAGCCACTTGATGCAAAAATACCCAACACAACATGATTGTAGCACCTCTTAAGGTCAAACCTTAATGAAAATATAGCAAAAATAGGCTATTTTTTCACGGTTTTTCAACTCCAAGACCTAGAAAAAGGGGTGTTGTAAGGAATTTTAGGAGGGAAAGTGAAGAATATCTATCAGTCACCTCAATCCATAAAACTGATCACAACATGCTTGGAGTGCAAACTAGGTTAAACCCTAGGGCCAAAAATAGCCAAAATGTGTATTTTTTGCCGAATTTTCACTACAAGAGCCCGTAAAAAGGGTGTTGTGAAGAATTTTATGAGGGGAAGAAAATTAATACCCTGATAAAAGAAAATTAATGTAAAAATATCTTTCACAACACACCTATAGTGCAAATTTAGAGAGTTGATAAGGTCGATTTTAGTGAAAATTGCCATTTTTTTGAAGCCCTAGGTTTGAAGTTTTGGATCAAAAGCTATACGAATGATTTAATGTTTGATTTATGATGGGAATTAAATAATCTCAGATCTGAAAATGACTTTCAAGCTTAATCATGCGAAATTCCCATGTAAATTTAATTAAAATGCACGAAAATTGCTAGTTTTTTGTTGAAATTTTTGATGCAAAAATGCAAATAATTTAAATTTAATTGAAAATTCACACTAAAATGCAAGACTACAGCCAAATAAAATTTTTAATGAGCCTCTAAAATTAGTAGAAAAATCTGATAAAAGATTTTTCCTACAAACCCTAGATTTTGGAATTACTAGGTTATCTAAAAATTGTCAAAAATTCCACAAAACCTTAGCAATTAAATGATGAAAATGCAATGAAAGATCTTGAATTTTTGTATTTTTCTATAGTTTGTATTTGATCTGATGCAAAAATCATGAATTAGGAAAAATCTTGATTTAGTAAGCCCAACAATGCAATTTTTTTGTATTTTTCCAATTTTTCAAAATTTTTGAAATTTTCTCAATGTAAAAAATTAAATGACCAAATGAATGAATGAAATCACACCAAATCTGTAGGAAAACACTCATAAAGTTGCAATTTAAGTTCAAAGACATGGGTTCACCAAAATTTTTAGAGTAAAGTTGGAATTGTTGATCTTTTGTGGCTTAGATGTTAAAATCCTCCTTTCACCCTAACATTGAAGGATCTAGGGACAAATGGCAAGCACTATCATACCCTAGGTCACTTGAAAATGAGGGGAAGCTTAGATTAGGGAATTAATTATCAATTTTTCCTTCTACTATGTTTAATTAACCATTAAAACTCTAATTATGCAAATACGACAACAAATTGACCAATAATAGAAAAATCTCTTGCAGACGGGAGTAAAATACCAAATTACAGAATACCTATTTTCAGGGTTATGAAGCGGAACAGTTGGGGACACTGGTGCGGATGCCCAAGTCCAAGGTACCTACTTTTTAAGGGAATTTTGACCTCCTTCTGACACTGATCAGCCCTGTAACTTTTGTTTCCCAAGATCTGTCTGTAGAGGAAACTTTTATGGGTGCCCTAATCTTGGAAGTGCTCCTTTGTCTGACTTTTCTTCAGATCTTGAATCCTTGATGCTTGCCACTCCTTTCTACAACTCCACTTCTTCTAGATGTGACACCTGTAACCTATAATCACAAGACTTGGTTTGGGGGTTGTGGTGTTTATAGGTTTGCCTCAGTCAAACCTCGGAGGACACTTAAGTCTCCGAACACCATTGTTAGATAAAGAGGGTGTGTCCTTGTGAGACAGAGGCCAAAACTAAAGGAATCAATGATAAAAACACAATGATAAGTCACCTTGTAGTGAATCTCTCATGGAGGAAGATGCTCTTCATTCCATGAGGAGATTGAAGCTCAAATTTGCAAATATCAATGCACAAAACATACAAGTATGCTCTTGTAACATAATAAAAAGCCTTGAATCACCTTGAGAACTCTTGAACATCACACTTGCTATTTAATTGAAAATATAGTTTACAAATGAATGCCTACACATGCTTATATATGCACCTACAAGCATTCCCGCCAAGATATTAAAAATCAGACTTTATCGTGTCAGCAAAATAACCTCCTAACGGTCATAAACTGACACTCAGAAATTGGGGCTACCCCAAAATAGGGTAGGACTAGGGCGTGGGTGCCCAAGTCCTCCCCCCTTATTCTAGGTAGGGTACAGCTCAAGGGGTCCACCTAGGTCCTATTTTCCATGGGACTTAGGTCTCATTCCATCGGGATGCTAAAATATGAACTAAAATGTCCTAAATGCACTCTAAAGACCCGAGAGCTAAACCTTATGAGGGAAAAGCCCATAAGGGGACATTTTCTGACGTTACAGTTGTAAAGGCAGAGTGGAAGAGATATATTGTGCTTCAATGGAATTAAACTCAGGCATGTTGTAGATGCTACTATATCAGTTCATGGAAGTGAGCCACCCATCCTGGCAGTGAGCCTTTTTGCAGTAAGAATTTTGGGTAGTGAGCCTCTTTGTTATTTGTATTTTATTGTGAGCTAACACTCACCGTAGTTTTTCCCTTTTAGGGTTTTCCATGTAAAACTTTGGTGTTCATGTGTGTATGGTGTTGATGTGTTTATGTTTTGATTCTGCTATTCATGCTTAATCTTCATAACATAATAAGGAGTTAAAGTAAGTGAATGTGAATGTGATTTTGTTTAAAGAAGTTAAGGTTTATGATACAACTGATTCACCCCCCTCTCATTTGTCTTGTGCCTTCAACAATTGGTATCAGAGTGAGGTTCCTTAGAAGAAATCCTAACATCTTAAGGTAGATCCAGGATGGCACACAAGAGAGACATTCCTCAGTTTGATGGATCTGACTATGCCTATTGGAAGGTATGAATGCAAAGTTATCTTATTTCTATTAGTTATAATGTCTAGACAATGGTCAAAGATAAATACATAGTACCTAAAGGTGGTTTGAAGACTAATGAAGATATTAAGGATTATTGTTGTGTGGTTACACAAAGTGCCCCATTTTGCCTCAGCAAAATAGGGACCCAACTTCTTTTTGGCTTGTTTTGTTCCCTTGCCTTGGGCAATATGGTAAAAGTTAAGTGTCAGAGGCAGTGACAGGATATCACATTGTGCATGGAAGGACCTCATAAGTAGGGTTAAGTGCCAACATCAAATTTTTTTATCATAAACCTCATCAAATGAAAGAATGTAAAAAATTAAGCAGGTTTATCTTTTAGATCACTTCAAAATTCCTTAAGAATAAGTAGTTAAGTTTGGTCAAACCAGTCGCTCATGAGAGGGTCATCACATTCACTAAGGACCCTGATATTCACCAATATCCTAGACATAGGTTTTAACAAGGAAAATCCCAATATATGCATATTTGCTAATATGCAGACGTCGAATTTGAACTCAAGAAACATATACCCGTCAATACTCGTGTACATTCCCTATAGGTGCATATTTATCAATATCCCTAATATTCACTAATGTGTAGGATTACCTTGAGTATAATGTAAATATCAAACACTGGCATATTTGTCAATATTTGACACATTAACTAAGATCCCTGATCTTCATTAATGTGATGATGATGTCATCTTGTTCTATTCCAAAGAGGGCCTAATATGATGATGACGTCACCATATTCCCTGACATTAAAAGAGTCATCTCATTCTCAATATCCCATATATTTTATAATATCTTGACCCAATGCAATACAAAGGCAAATCTCAATATCTATCACATTAGCTAAGATCCCTGATCTTCACCAATATGATGGTGACGTCACCTCCTCAACCAATTTGGAATACCAGTAAAAGTGATGACATCATCCTCATCTTCAAAAGGAGGGGGATATTTCACATAATTGAACATCCAGATATTTCTTAATATCCCCTTATCCACTCTTCCGACACATGACACGTAGATTTCTGCAAACCAATTAGGTGCTTCCACGTGGCACACCGACTAATCCATGTCAACATATCATAATGTCATGATAGTAAACAAAAGTAAAGTGACCCAATCTTTCTATTGTTAGTCAATGGTTGACCATTATCATGCTAATGCCATGGGAATATTCAAAAGAACATGCATATTTCTTAATATCCCTGACATGTGTGAATGTGATGATCCCGTAATAAATGCTATTCTAATAGTAGGTGAACATTCAAAATTTCAAATAACATCACGCCACCTACTAAAATCTCAAAGCTTAGGGTATATATCCATGGATGTGAATAATTTAACATTAATTGCACTCTAATTTGCCAATGTTTCTGATTAAAAACAAGGATTTGAGTTCATTTTAAACTTACCACGTATTCAAGAAGAAATTACAAAGCTCATGTGCAATTAAGGCGACATTACAACAACCTGTGAACATGACAAAATGGGGTGCACATTTAAATAGCAAACAGAGGAGGGTAGTTGCAAGGTGAACATGCATATCTAGATATTGATCAAATAGTTTAAAAGGTTGCGAATATTAGGTATGTAATGATGAAACCCTCTTTTCTCATTTATGGATAAATGAACAGGTGAATGTTAGTTTTTATCAGAGTAAATTAATATGAGGATGCATGAGTTATGCTTGTCTAAAAGTAGAAACATCAGGATTTGCCTATTCAATTGTTAAATATAAATGTGCATAAGGCATGCTAGGGTAAGACATACATATGTTTTATTGCAGGATACAATGGTGTTCTGTAAAAATAGGTCAGACACAGAATTCTTAAAACCCATGGGTATAGAACCCGATGGGACATCATTCAAATATGGCTAGATAAATGATACACATTCAGGGAATACTAATCTAGATGCATAGACGGCACAATCAGAAAAGGACAGTGGGAAACCCTTGCTTATCAACATATACAATTCAGGTGTGTGGCATGCCAGAGGATTTCCCTATGCAGCAAAGGCCACCGAGCAGGTAGTCAAATGTGCTTGTAATTACAATGTTCACAATAGGAAGGTAGAAAAACATGGCTGGCTGTATGCAGACTTCTCAATCAAGGGCATCACCTCAGATTTCAATTTTCCAAGAGGACCTCAAGTATGCAAAATAGACTTGGAGAAGTTAGAAAAGAAATATAATAGCACCCAGAAGGATTGCAGAAAAATCATGTTATCATGGAGAGCTAGTGATAGCACATACAAAGCTTCTGCAAAGCTGCCTATGCATTTATATAAATTTGGCTTCGCACTTGAATATTAGTACATGGTGGTGATGCTTATCCAAATGAGGGGAAGACCAAATCTAGGATATTTTGAGGATTGGATGTAGGTCTTATGAGAATGGTGGAGACTACTGATGAGAAACCCCAGTGGGCAATGATTATTAGTGACAACTTGGATGAAGGCATGAGGAATCTAGGAGGAAAGACAAACATGTTTCACATGACCTCATATGTGGTCTATGCATGTGCATTCAGAGGGACATTCAATGGTCTACAGATAGTTGGCAAGGTTGGTAGAAACCCTAGAGATGTGAACATATGGGATCATTACCCACAGTTGAAATAGATAAAGTCTCTCCAACATTACCAGAGAGTGAATGATTCATTTATTATGCATTTAGTCATGACCATGGAAGAAGTTAGAGAAAATAGGTTAAGCATGGAAGCTCAAGCCATGATATACAGGCATGGGGCTTAGTTTATCCAATTCCCCACATTCACATATATAATAATAGAAGGTTTCACTAGGCAACCTCTCATGTTGCCAAGATACCCAACAGATAAGGTCATATTGATGGAGATGGGCAGGAAGATAGTGCCTTCATTTGAAACTTTTGTTGAGAAAAACAAGATACCTAATGTCCTATTCCCACTCATCATTGGGTGGTATACGTGTCCTGATAAGGAAAGTGCCAAAGAAGTAACAGGGGGATTATAGTTGATGTCCTTGCAGCCTTTCTTAGTATCCAGGTAATATGACCCATATGATAGGATGTAGGCATTGTATAAGAAACCAGTGCATCAAGTACACCTTGAGGACTATTGGATTGATTATATTAATGAGGTAGAAGTAAGAAAGAGAAGCTATCAAAGGCTTACTCTGAAACAAATTCACACATTGGACTATACACCAGTTCCCGTACAACTGCATGAGGATGATGGAATGGCTACATCACAGGAATATGAAGACAAGAAAGTATACAATGAAACAATCTTGTCCCCTGACTAGAATCAGCTAGAGGAAACCTCATTAGATAGGATAACACAAAAAGGTCATAAAATTGACCAAAGAGTGGGTGGATGGAGAGGTTACAAAATGCAAGAACAAAGGATTGGCCCTCACCATCGACAAAAAGAGAAAGAGACAAGAGTTGATAGATGAGGAATATGATGATTTTGTTAAGGAAAAGAGGGCTTCCAAAGGAGAAAGGAAGCAAGAGGGATCCAAGAAAGGGAACCAAAATGTAGGTGTGAGAATAATTCATCATCCTCCACCTAAAAAGGATTTAGCTTCAACCTCTATTGCTACAACATCTCAAGCACCTGCAAAACAGTAGAAGCCCAACACAAAACCTATTGTCATTTGTGAAGACTTGGAGGAAAGCACTGATGAAGATGATCTCCTCATAAGGAGGAAGAAAAAGAAAACTCAAGAAGTGCCACAAAAGAAGAATCTAGCACCTGCAAAGAGGGGGTCGATGGATGTGAACCCTACTATTATATTGAAAGGAAAAGGAGGTGAGGGAATTAGAAAAAAATTGCAACCCAATGTACCCATCCCACCATAGTACATTTTAAGACCAAATTGGCTGAAGAAAAGAAAGAAGAGATGAAGAAAAGAGGGGGTGATTAGCCTCTCCCACTAGATGAAGCAGTAGAACCTTCTGATGATGAAGTGGCAAGGGAAGTCTCCACCAACCCTATTGAGACACTTATGAAAAATATAGCCATGACTCTTGAAAATACTCCCATTGTGCAAAAGGAGATGGAGGAAGAAGATATAGAAGAGGACAATCCTGAGAATGTAGCACAGAAAATTGGCTTGATAGGACTAGTTGATAAGGTTACCAACCCGGTAGTCATTGACTTAGCATATCAGGGTAGAGAAGATGAAGAGAAAGATGATGACACAACTCTAGAGTGAGATGAATTGGAAGACAATACAACTATGGAGGAAGATAAGGGTGTACCTGATCAACATGATGCTCAAGATAGTGAGCAAGTGTGGGATAAAGAGATAGAGGAAGTTAGGACACTCGAATCCCAAGGTCCTACAGATGTTAGGATACCAATAAATGAGCAACAAGGTCTACAAGTGGGTGATGAGAGTAAGACAGAGGAAAATGTTGATAAGGGTAGCCAAGAAGATCATCAGGATGTGCAAGATCTGGGCCACCAAAACCCTAACGTGAACCAATCACCTCAGGATGAATAGGACAAGAATGCAAAGGTAACACATGAGGAGGTTCACGATGAGGAAGAAAAGGAACAGTTAGCACAGAGGGTGGAATAGAGTATAGGAGCACCAAATGTTCACATTGAACATACAAACCAATAAGGGTCTAGAGTTGACGTGCCATATTGGCTACAACATGACGTAAATCCTCCTCCACCAAGTGTTTCCTCTAATTTTAACATATCCACATTATTTTCAGCTGATATAGCCAAACCAAAGAGGAGGGCTAGGGCCACCTCTACAATAAAGAGAGATCAGGTTACAGGCTAGAGAACAACTCAAGTGGCCATACCTATTGTGGACAAAGCCAAGGGAGAAATAAGTGCCAGTGAGTTTCAAATAACCACTGTGGATTTTGGCTTTTCCACTAAGCAGTAAGAGGGCTACGAGGCCAAAGATATAATAGATTTATTATTGATTAGAATAGAGAAGGAGAAGAATAAAAACAAAGTACATAAAGAGCATATTGATCAAATGGAAACATTCATAAAGGGTTTGTTGGCCCCTACTAATATTCTTATCAACGTATCCACCCCATTGACCATAATATCTCAAGATGAAATGACAGGGTTGGATATCATGAAGCATAAATCACATGTGATGGATAAATGGTTTACCTAGTTCATTACCGAACAAGAAAAGGTATTAAGGACTTCCCTTGCTAATTGGAGTTTTTTCAACACATTGAGGAGCAAAGTAGATAAGTTGTAGAAAGAGGTTGCCCAAAGGTCAATAAAAATTGAGAAACATTTGACAGCCCTCTCTGAAATGAAGCATATAGATGTGAATGTCTTGATGTTCAGTAAAGTCATAACTAACTAGACATCACAATTGTTGGGTTTATGGTATGAAGATACCAAATTTAAAGTAGATATCCTTAAGAAGTGTAATGCTAAGCTCAGGAATATTAGTGCCAAATTACATGAGCTTTTATCTAAGGAGGTAGAAATTCTAGAGGTCCTCAAGGAAAAGGTAGAAGGAAAGATAGAAAATCAGGATGCTGTTTTCGCCATCAAGGCTTTTCAAGATAATTTCAAACCTATAGTAGATGACCCACTTAGCCACTTATCCGAAGATATAATAGATAAAGCCATGAGGATGAGGGCTAAAGTGGAGAAATATAATGAAATGTTGAATAGCAGGAAGACCAAGTGGACTACTCTACAAGCCCAGTTCCAATCACAAGGGCATGCAATTACCAAGGCCAAGCTACAAGATGGAGGTGCAGTCGAAAGAATAGTGCAAGCATATGAACCCATCAGGGGGATTATTAGGGTGCATGTAGAGGATGACTCATCTACTGATGAGGAGGGAAAAGAATAAGTAAAGATGCAGTGTGACAGAGTCATATGCATGATGTGTCGAGGAAGACAGTTGTACACTACCAGATGGTTGCTAACTGGCAACCTATGCCACATGTCTACTTGTTGACTTGGTCAAAGAATGTTATAGACCATTGATCTTAATAGATAAATCCTAATCATAGGATCTTTTTTAATTGCCTTCTCTCCTTGTCCTATAAAAGGAGATGGAGTGCACATTGTAACTCATTTGAAACTTAATTGAGATTAGATTGTTGAAGCATCAGGACTAATTCTCAAGGTTAATTGTAAATGTACATCTCTTTTGCATATGTAATGAAGATGAAGCACCCTAATTATATACAATCATAAAATTTGAGTAATATGTGAATGGATTCTGGATATGTACTTTGAATTGTTGCATCCCTTAGAGTGCATTTCATGTTACGCATGTTGTTTTCTTTCCTTTCCATCGATGTTAGCATCAATCATATCTAGCTGTGGAACATCTTGGTGAACATATAGTTTGATTTCCTTCTCTTCATGATAGTATCAGGAATGTATATGGATCAATGGCTAAAGATTCACTCATTTTAGTAGAATTTAGAAAGCATTCATTCAAATTTCTTTAATTTCATTTGATCATCATCATAATTGCAAATACACATAAAATCCTAAGAAAATATAGAAAATATGTTGATATCTCATAGGTAACTGAACATCATTAGCATATTTGAGTAAGTAGCATGCTAGAAATGATAAATAGCATGCAAATGAACATAAATAATGACAGTAATCATGGAAATATATGCCTATAAGCACATCATTTAACTAAATTTATAGTGCAGAGGTGAAATCTAGTTAATAAGAGTTGATATACATAAGAATTGATCAAACTAATAATATATGCATACTCTGGTTAAATATAATAGGATCTAACCTGCTAATTAAGAAATTTACAAAAAGTAGGTAGGATTGAGACCATCCAGACATGAAGTTCTTGGAATTAGAAATGTAAAGCCCCTAAATGGAAAACAACAAGGCACATCAAACCACTGAGCAACACCAATAGATTATGAACTAATCCACAGAGACTTGGGATCATGGATTCTATAAATTCATCATATCTTTTAAGATGATAAAGGTTTGATTTGCATTTCTTTATCTATGTTTGTTTATGTCTAACATCATGATCAACATAAATTGGCGCTAGAAGTAGGGCTAGCAGAAAGAATTTGTTCCCAATCCTGTCATCTGGATGTCATTCCGGCTTCTACATGAGGTGATATTTATCAGATTCTCAGTATTCGTGTGAATTTTCTACTTGTCACAGGTTATTTGAAGGATTTTATCATAAATTTACTACTCTAGTGCATGAATATCGTGATCTTTACACTCAATTATCCAGAATCTTCAAAATTGAGTCATTTGCAAATATCCTACAAATACCCTGCCAATATCCTCTCCTGGTGGTTAGTTGACCTGATATATACAATTAGAAGTCTTAACTTCTAAAATTCATGTTCATATTTGCATTACTTGCAAATATTAAGCAAATAGATTTAGTTATTCTAGATTCTTGATCATAAATATCTAGCTTAGAAGAGTAGATACCCTAATCTTTGCGAAGATCTAGTCAAAATATCCACATTCTGTCCTAAGTTGTGAAGGTCTAGCTCATAGACCTAATACCAGGTCCAGATCCATTGAACTTCTTGAAGAATTGCCAATTTGTGGACTTAGACCTCATATAACTAATATCCACCATAGTCCTGGTCTTAATTCACCATCTTCTTCATCCATACCTACTCTAACACCTCTGGGATCTCCAATTGTTTCTCAGATGTTGGGAATTAAGGTGTCTCAACCTTGGTAATTCTCTGCATTTATAATGTTTGTATTTATTATTTAATTGCCTATGTTGTAAATAATTTGGAAAATCCATATTATCATATTGTGGGATGTGGCATGGTGATGTGTCAATCCTACATGGATTATAACTTGTATATTTTTCCTCACATGAGGAGATAGGCGTCCCACTTAGTGGTAGGAATATTTTGCCATCTGTCAGCATCTTCTATGTTGTGTAAGGAATGTTTGACCGAAATGGTTATGATGGATTCCTATGACGAATCTATGACATGTAAGAGTCGAGAATAGAAGGTTGTAAGATAGGTGATGACATGTGTCTTGTAGCATATTTGAATGAGGCATATTTGGGTGCCCCAAGGTGGAATATGACATGTTGTAAGAGAATATGCTATTTATAGCATGTGTATGATAGATTCTTTTACAGCTGTAAGTTGTAATTGCTATGACAGATTCTATGATGGTCATAAGTGTCGTAAGAGCATCTGTCATAGCCCATTTTGGAAATAGGTGACCTCTTTGAGATGGGAGCTATGGACAAGTGTTAGACACATTCTACAATGTTGACCAAGTGTCCCTAGGCGTGGGTTTTGGTCCAAGATGCCATGTTGGATGCCCATTCCAAGACAGGTCCAATATTACCTTGTATTTCCTTTATATACAGGTGCTTGGAGATGGAGTTTGTATCACAAGTTTACAGGATTATTATGCTGCCGAATTGACTCTAGACACAAGTGTCAAAGATCATTGAATCTTGCATTGCAAGTGTATTGTAAACATTCTTTCAAATTTGTTAATACATTGTGCAGGTTTCTGAGTGTGGGGATTTTCACCTGATAAGGGTTTTCCCCACCGTAAATCTTTGTCTCTATTCTTCTGTCTACTTTCTAGTTCTTGTGTTTTGCTGCAATATCTCATGTTAATGGTTTAACATTGCTATAATAGTTAGGATAAAGTTGAATTTGTATAGCTCTCTCCTCATTAGATTAGTGTAGGAAGCATTTTTGCACACCTAACTTCCTTTCAGTTGGTATCAAAGCTTGATCACCTTTGGTCCTAGTTGTTGGGTAGGGGTTTTTTGAGCTAATCTTAGGTTGAGTGGGAGTCTATGTAGAGCATTTTGTATCTTATTGCAGTAAGTAGATGGAAGGCACATCAGGAAGGTTTGAAGTAGAGAAGTTCAATGGCAGTAATTTCGAGCTGTCAAAGCTCAAAATGGAAGACATGTTAGTTGACCGAGACCTTTGGGATAGTGCGAATGGAACTAAACTAGCTGCAATGTCACAAGATAACTAGGATCTTAAGGATCGGAAGGCTAAGGGTCTCATAAGACTTAGTCTTGTCAATTCTATGTTGTTAAATGTCCATGAGGAGACTACAACGAAACTCCTTTGGAAGAAGTTGGGGGATGTATATCAAGCCAAATCCCTAGTTAATAAACTTTTTCTGAGAAAGAAGTTGTATTCTCTTCAAATGGAGGATGAAGGATCCATTGCTAAGCATATGAATGCCTTTAACATGCTAGTTGTACAATTAACATCTATTGGTGAAAAGATGGAGGAGGAGGATCGATGTATGACCCTGCTTTGTTCTCTACTAGACTCATGGGATCATCTTGTCATGGAAATCGAAAGCACCAAATCCACATTCAAAATGGAAGAAGTGGTTTCTTTGCTGTTGTCTGAAGAGATGCAGAGAAAGTCTTCTGAGGCAGCCAAAGAAGCCCTTGCAGTTCGTGGAAGACCCAAGGAGAAAGGGAAGAAGGACAAGAAAGCTGAAAAGGGTAGATCCAAATCCTGTGGGAGATCCAAATCTCCTACAAAGTCCAAGGCACTTTGTTGGAACTGTGGGAAGACTGGGTATTTCTGAAAGGAATGCAAAGAGGAGAAGAAGAAAAAGAAGAAAGCTCCTAATTCAAATTCTGACAAGTCACAAGATGACGGTGATGCTTTCAACGCAGCCCTGGCAACCCATGCATCTGATGATGTGTGGCTAATTGACTCTGGTGCATCATTCCACATGACCTCACATCGAGACTAGTTCACTAAGTATGAGGAGTTTGACGGTGGAAAGGTGTATCTGGGTGACGACTCTCATCTGAAGATCATTGGTCATGGAAGAGTCTCTATCTGATTCCCTAATGGTCGAGTGAAGGGGATCTCCAGGGTCCTGCACATCCCAGGCTTAGCACAGAACCTGCTTTCTATAAGTATGTTGAATGATGCAGGTGTGTAGGTTGTCTTTTCGAAAGAAGGATGCAAGATGACTAGAGGAGCTATGGTGCTTGCTAAGGGTACTAGGAGAGGTACTCTGTTTCAGCTGGAAGCATGCATTTCACAATGCAATATTTCTTCTAACTCAAGGAAGAGGGCAGTAATCACTTCATCCCCACCATCTGAATGAGTAGTGAAGAAATCTGTTGTTTCTAATCTTGATGGTTGTAATCATGCATTGGAAGATAAACTTCCTGTAGAAAAGACAATGTTATGGCATAAGAGATTTGACCACATTGGTGAGAAGGGTCTACGTACCCTAAAAAATAAGAACTTCATTGAGGGGTTAGATGATTGTAATCTTGAGTTCAACTTTTGTGAACATTGTATTTATGGAAAACAAAACCATGTTTAGTTTTACTCGAGTTCTCATAAGTCTTCTGGTGTGTTGGACCTCATTCATTCTGATGTGTTTGGTCCTGTTAATATTCCTTTGTTATCATAATCTGTATACTTTGTATCTTTTATAGATGATTACAGTAGAAGGACATGGATTTATTTTCTCATAAGCAAATCTGAAGTTTATAGTAAGTTTAAGGAGTTTAAAGCCTTTGCTGAAAATTAGACTGGTGAAAAGATTAAATGTTTGAGAACTGACAAAGGTGGTGAGTTCTGTTCTATAAAATTTGATAAGTATTACAAGGAACATGGGATTGAAAGGCACAAGACAACTCCATACACCCCGCAGCAAAATGGAGTTGCAGAGTGGATGAACAGGACACTGATGGAGAAGGCTAGGAGTATGCTTAGTGGAGCTGGCCTAGAACAAAAGTTTTGGGATGAAGCTATTACCACTGCTTGCTATCTGGTTAACAGATCTCCTACATCAGCTCTTGTTGGAAAGACACCCATGGAGGTGTGGTCTGGTAGAAATCCTTCAATAAGGCATCTTCATGTTTTTGGTTGTGAGGCATATGCACATGTGCCTAGGGAGAAGCGGTCAAAGTTGGAGAACAAAGCTATTAAGTGTATCTTCATTGGCTATAGTGTTGGTGTGAAAGGATACAAGCTTTGGGACCCCATGGCTAAAAAAGTGTTGTATAGAAGAAGTGTCATTTCAGAGAGCTTACACCTTCTTCCACTGTTTTGTACCCAGAAGAAAGAGAAAAGAAAGAGGATGTTGTTCAGTTTCCTCTCACCCCTGAGAAGACTGAATAGAAAGACAATGTTGGACCTGATGATGATGAGAGCTCTAGCAGCTCTGAAAGCTTAGATGAGGAAGCTGAACCTCAACCTCAGCTCTTGAGGAGGTCTACACGGATACGAAAGCAACCTAAAAGGTTTGGTTTTACATTGCTTGATTCTAGTTGTGCTTATACTTTGCTTACTAATAGTGATGAACCTAGAACTATATCAGAGGCTTTGGATATGAAGGATGCAAGTTCCTGGAAGGAGGCCATGGAGGAAGAAATGGCTTCTTTGGAAAAGAATCAAACTTGGGACTTGGTGCCTTTGCCTCCTAGATGGAAACCCGTTGGATGCAAATGGGTGTTCAAGAAGAAAATTGGTGTAGATGGAAATGTTGAGAAGTATAAGGCCAGATTGGTTGCGAAGGGGTATTCACAAGTGGAGGGTATAGATTATGGTGAGATCTTCTCTCCTATTGCAAAGCTGGCATCCATTTGATTCTTGTTGTCACTCGCAGTAGCTTATGACTTGGAGGTAGAACAGATGGATGTGAAGACAACTTTCCTTCATGGTGACTTGGAGGAAGAAATCTAGATGTCATAGCCAGAGCATTACATGGTGAAAGGTAAAGAAAATTTGGTTTGCAAACTTAAGAAGTCTTTGTATGGTTTGAAGCAATCCCCTAGGAGATGGTACTTGAAGTTTGATGCCTTTGTGTTGTCAATTGTATTTGTGAGATCAAAATTGGATCACTGTGTGTATTATAAATTTGATGGTGATCGTATTCTCATTGTTGCACTGTATGTTGATGATATGTTGCTCATTGGGAAGAGTAAGAATATGATTTCTGATTTTAAATCTTAGTTTTTAGGTCAATTTAAAATGAAAGATTTAAGGGCAGCCAGGTACATTCTAGGAATGGAAATCAGAAGAGACAGAACCAACATAAAACTTTGGTTAAGCCAAAGTAAGTATATGAAGACCGTGTTGGATAGATTCAACATGGAAGATTGTAGACCATTGTGTGTTCCCGTTTCTTTGGGGACAAAGTTGTCTATTGAGGATTGTCCAAAATCTCCTAGTGAGGAGGAGGACATGAGCAGAGTACCTTATGCTAGTGTTGTTGGAAGTTTGATGTATGCTATGGTCTGTACAAGACCAAACATTGCCCAAGCAGTGAGAGTCCTTAGTCAATTTATGGCTAATCTTGGACAGGTTCATTGGGATACAATTAAGCGAGTGTTCAGATATTTGAGGGGTACTTCCAAGTATTCCATTTTCTATCATCGTAATGTTTCAAAACCTCCGTATTCTATTGATATGCATGGATTTGTGGATTTAGATTGGGTTGGTGACATTGACAGCAGGAGATCCACCAATGCTTATGTTTTTACACTATTTGTTGGTGCTATTAGTTGGATGAGTAAGTGACAACCTGTTGTTGCTTTGTCCATGACAAAAGCTGAGTATATGGCAGTAACTCATGCTTGTAAGGAAGCCATTTGGCTTAAGAGATTGTGTTCCGATATTGGTGTTGATGCAGGTCAGATCACGATCAGTTATGACAGTCAGAGTGCAAATTGCCTTGCAAAGAATCCAATTTTCCATGCTAGAACCAAGCACATTGATGTTTAGTTTCACTTCGTGAGGGACATGGTTGAGGATGGAAAGGTAAATTTGGAGAAGGTAGATACTTTGAAGAATGTTGCAGATGCATTGAGGAAACTAGTGGGCACAGAGAAGTTTAGATGGTGTTCGGAGTCTATGGGCCTCTCAGCCTATAGCAGTTAAACCTTGTTTTCTATTGGCTCTTACAAGGTGTTCGACAAGTGGGAGAATTTTGGGAATTAAGATGTCTCAACCTTTGTAATTTTCTACATTTATAATGTTTGTATTTATTATTTAATTGCCTATGTTGTAAATAATTTGGAAAATCCATATTGTCATATTGTGGGATGTGGCACGGTGATGTGTCAATCCTACATGGATTATGACAACTTGTATTTTTGTCCTCACATGAGGAGATAGGTGTCCCACTTAGTGGTAGGAATATTTTGCCATGTGTCGGCATCTTTTATGTTGTGTAAGGAATGTTTGACCAAAACGGTTATGACGGATTCCTATGACGAATCTATGACATGTAAGAGTCGAGAATAGAAGGTTGTAAGATAGGTGATGACATGTGTCATGTAGCATCTTTGAATAAGGCATATTTGGGCACCCCAAGGTGGAATATGTCATGTTGTAAGAGAATATGCTATTTATAGCATGTGTATGATAGATTCTCTTACAGTTGTAAGTTGTAACTGCTATGACAGATTCTATGATGGTCGTAAGTGTTGTAAGAACATTTGTCATAGCCTATTTTGGAAATAGGCGACCTCTTTGGGATGGGAGCTATGGACAATTGTCAGACACATTCTACAATGTTGACCAAGTGTCCCTAGGCGTGAATTTTGGTCCAAGATGCCATGTTAAACGCCCATTCCAAGATAGGTCCAATATTGCCTTGTATTTCCTTTATATACAAGTGCTTAGAGATGGAGTTTGTATCACAGGTTTATAGGTACTATTATGTTGCCGGATTGACTCCAGACACGAGTGTCGAAGATCATTGAAGCTTGCATTGCTAGTGTATTGTAAACATTCTTTCAGATTTGTTAATAGATTGTGCAGGTTTCTGAGTGTGGGGTTTTTCAACCGATAAGGGTTTTCCCCACTGTAAATCTTTCTCTCTTCTTCTGTCTACTTTTTGGTTCTTGTGTTTTGCTGCAATATCTCATGTTAATGGTTTAGCATCACTATAATAGTTAGGATAAAGTTGAATTTGCATAGCTCTCTCCTCATTAGATTAGTGTAGGAAGCGTTTCCACACACTTAGCTTCCTTTCATTAGATACCTCAGATACCTCAAGTACAAGTTGCAATGTCTTTCTTTTCAATTCTCTCACCACTCCTATTTACAGCATATCATGATTTACCTAAGAATCTAGATAAAATCTTTACAAAGTATCACCCTTACCAAGATGCAGAGGATCATATTAGAAACTACAAGGAAGCTTGTTTTAGAGCAAGAATAGAACATGAGGATGTTGTGTGTAGGTTATTTCCTTAATCTTTAGGAGAAGAGGCTTATAGCTAGTACATCAATCTTACTCAGTCAACCATCCCTACCTAGGACGCATTAGAGAAAGCCTTCCTAGGAAGATTTAAAGTACTAATAGATCCAATTATCACCTATCATATGTTTTCTACAATCAAAAGAGCTGAGGGAGAACCTATTTCCAACTTCAACACTAGGTTTCAGAAAATGTACTCCAAGCTAGTTGATCCTTACAACGTAGGGGATGATGCAGCCAGATCCATATACTATTTAGCCTTAGACCCCTTAACATCCATGTTCCTCAAAATAACGCATCCACCTATAACTTCATTAGCAGGTGCTTTTGAAGAAGCCATAAAAGTCAATCAACAGTTAATACCTGACTTTACACCTAATGCTGGATATCCTGCATACCCTATACATCCACAAGGTAGTGGAGTCATGATACCTCCTACCATCATGCCTAGTCCCTTGCAGGTACCTCCACTTAGTATCATGCCTCCTCCAAACAGAAATGGCCAGGTGATACCTCATCCTGGACAATCACCTTAGGATGTAGGGAAAAACAATAGTAATGGTAGTTCTTTCTTCAAACCTCAGCAAGAGAATGTAGTAGCCAAGGCTCAGGAAGAAAACAATGGCATTAAGGAAATATCTACACATTTAAGGAAACTAACTACTGAGATCATGCATATGAGGAGCCAAAATGTTTACTCCCAGTCAAATCAAAATAGAGGATATCTTGATAGAGGATATGGAAATAATAATGATAGATCTGGATATCCTAATAAGGGGTACAATAATGATAGGAATTTCAGTAACAATAGCAATAACAATGCTGCCCCTAGGCCACCTAGAATGTGGAATACTACACCAAACAATGGCTCATTGCCATCACCATTAGACAATCAGCTCCCTAATGAACCCAAATGGACAACTAGGGTGAATTTAGTAGAATCTACACTCACAAATTGGTGCAGAATGCATAATACCAATGTGCATGCTGAATTAGATTGCCCTCAATTCAAGATAACAGCCAATATTTTCCAGGATGAAGTGTCCAACACTATAGGAGATCTTCCCTATCCTGAAGGAAATAAAATTGTCCCCTTAGGTTATGAGTCTACCCTTGTGCTGAAGAATTCCATTAGTCATCAACATCATCAAATGACCTCAACTCATAAGAATTACACATTAGCATGTGAGGAGTCTGCATTAGCATTTGAATTGAATTATGTGTTCCCCTTTGAGGATGAAAATGAACTAGAACCAAAACCAGAGGAGGTACATGCTTATCAACAGCAATATTAGGGTAGGCATAATTATAACTTGAGGAGTAATCCTAACAGGCTAGCTAGTCCATTGACCACATCTGTTCCTCCCAATAATTTCAACACTCCACCAGATCTTAAAGCTAGTAACAATCCTAGTCCTCCTAAGGTGAACACCTAGTATTTCACACCTCAAAATATAGTGTCAAAAGTCATCAGCCAACTACCTAAGTCTGATAAACTAGTCACATACCTGGCAGAAGAAATGAAAAAGATAAAAATCAGCTTATCCTTATCAAAATTTCTCAAAACACTAGTCATCAAGAAAGCCTTCTTAGAATCCTTAGATGAGTCCACATTAAGACATGATAACCCTAGTCATAATCCTAGTCACATCATAGCTAGAGATCTTGCACCTAAAAAAAGTACTATTAAACTTAAAGTGTAGGCTACTGTCCAGGCTGCTGAAACGTCACATATGACTTTATATAGAGATAAGTCTAAGTCACCTCCATTCCTACTTACATTAAGAATATTTGGTAAGAATCTGCACAATTATTTAGTGGATTCAGGTGCATCAATGAATGTGATGCTACTATCCATTTGCAATGTTTTAGGGTTACATCTAGCCAAGTCCCTCAAGAAGGTGACATAACTTGATAAAATAGAAGTGAGTGTGGTAGGAGAGTTAACTCATATCCACATGCAACTTTCATCGGACTCAAGGGTATAGTAGTACATTGAAATCCAAGTAGTAGATATCCCATATACCTATGGGATGCTGCTTAGTAGGGATTGGTCCAAAACACTTAACAATTATGTGGTCACTGACTTCAGTCATATGTGGTTACCCTAGAAAGGAATCCCTAACCAAATAAGGATAGAAGATGAACCTAGGATGAAGCATATGATCACTGAGTACAACAATACCAATGAGATACTTTATGTATATGTTGAACCAAGGGTTTATGCCATAAGATCTCAAGTGGTTAGGATTGAAGAAGTGTGGATGTATAACATGCATACACATAGAAATAATGATCAAGAAGATAGGATGATCATAGAATCAGATCATAGTTCAACTGATAATGAAGAAACAAATCATTTTAAGGAGTTTGAATAGTACTTATCTAGAGAAATGCAGAGATGCCAGTTACTAGGTACATCCATTGAGAATATCCTGATAAATGGCTGGTGTAGGTTACACAATGAAGCACATTCAGAAAGAGGCTGTAAAGCATGTTTGGACATGATCGAGTTAGAAAGAACTTATAGTGAAATAAGGTCATCTTCAACTGAGGTAAGTGAAATGTCTAATAATGATGATACTAAATCTTATTTGTTTTCTTCATATTCAGGGAAATGTGAGAAAGATGTACGTCAGGATAATGTTAGTATACGTCATTCAAAAGAAATTTTGATATGTGATGAGAATCCTCATGAAAAATAAAATGCTATCACTCCAGGTACTGACTACCTTATTGAGTCAAATTATGAATTATCGGATGAAGATAGGTGAGTCACCTGACCAAGTTTGAAAGGCTTTTGTCTAAACAAGTTCAAAGACTTATGCTACATGGACTCTCTCCACAACAAGCATTGATTAAAGGATGGTGTCAGCTGCATGAGGCACCAAATTTAGAGATAACATGTGCTTTATGTTTACATATGTTGAACAAAGTGTTGGAAACAAGGCAGATAACTTAGAGTGGGGGGTGATTCAGTTATCTCTATTATCTTAACTTTCTTTTCTTCTTTTATAATTTGTGCAGCATCAAAACATATAAGCATATATAATCATGAGAACAAAAATAAAATCAACACACATAACACAAGGATTTTTATGTGGAAACCCCTATTAAGGGAAAAACCACGAGGTGACTAACCCAAGATTGTATTCTCTATTAAAAGAATAAGAAGTACAAAATGACACTTGCCAATTAGGGCTCACTGCCTGAGCACACTGCTCACAAGAGGCACACTGCCTACAAGAGACTCACTGTCTGCAAAACTTACAGAAAGTAACTAGGTGTTTGAACTGATGAGAGAAATCTACAAATGCTAAAGTTCAGTTCTGGTTAGGCACAATATATTGATCTAATGTACTTCATTCTTCCTCTACTCTAGTGCTACTGCTCTGCCACATATCAGACTTGTATTGCTGCTTCCTTACTTATCTCTGCCTTTCTTCAAACTTTAAATTATCATATCTATGCTCACACACACCTTCCTATGTGAATCCATCTAGTATATATATATCCACACCTAAGGATTTCAACAACTTTCTAGTCGACAACCAGAATACTTTAGATATTTACAAATTACTGATCTATCAGCTGAATCCATGCTTGGTTTGTGATGCGTACCAAAAACATAGGCATTGAAGTCATCACTCATGTTGGCCAACATTGTATGATCCCTCAAATAGCTTGATCAACATCAATTACTCATTCGGATTGAAGTCTGATACTCTGTCGGTCAGTTCTTCCTTAGTCTACTCTGCCTGTCTGGAGCCCAAAACTCAGATGCTCATATCTTTTCCATGTTTTATCACCAGAGGTTCAATCTTTGGGATATAGTAGTCATGATACTCCTCTTGACTTGTCCAATTCCACAACTTGCTAAGTTGTACCATCTGAGAGATCCGGACCTGATTGTTGGACCTTATTGCATGCTCTGTTCTTGTTCACAGACCAAAACATTCTTCAATCTGACTTCCAATATAGGCATACTATGTGCTGCAGATGTGTGGGATAGACTTTGTTGCCATCAATGACAACACTTATGAAGCCACATAGTGTCTCTTGCCAACAATCTCCCCCTTTGGCATTGATGGCAACACTTAGTGAAAAATGACTAAGTGTCGCAGCAAACTCCCCCTTGGCCGATGTTCTGTCTTATGCACTATTTTACCGGAGCTCCCCTTTAGCTAGATTCCACATTTTTTACTACTCCTCACCACCCCTTTGACATAAATGGAAAAGGGTGGAATCTGCACACCAAAATTTGCAAAAATTAACCTATACTTAGCCGCATAAGTATATATACATGTTATACTTACATATACTTAAGTATATCTGCAAAAGTGGCCTTCAACTGTACAAACTCTGTGGCCCAGCTCTGCTTCATCCTATCCAAAATGGAGATGTGACCACTCAACAAAAATGCATATGCTTCTACCCTTCTTAAATCTACCAGATCACTGGTCTGGACTGTAGTCTGAGCATCTGTCAAGGCCTCATGCATTGCCTCTAACTTAGGGATAATTATCCCTCTGAGTTCACTCATCCTGTTTATTATATTCTTCTTTTCTTTGTCCAACCTCTTTATTTCATTTATAATGACAATGACCTGGCATTCTTGATTCATTAAGGATGTAGTGAGGGGATCAAAATTCTGAGATAAACTTGACAGTTTACCTTCTTGTTATTTCACCTTCTTCTCAATATCCTCTGTCACTTTGGGCCAAGATAGACAAAATTTGTACATGTCCCCACCATCTTTAAGAGCATTTTCAAGGATCTTTATCCCAATATCTAAGGTCCTCCTATCATTAGTAATGAGTCCGTATACTTCAGTGAATCTTTTTCCCAAAAACTCTTTTCGAACCTTTTCTTCTGTCGATTTCTCTAAAGAATCAAAATGAGTGCTAACAGAGTTTACCAGAGATTTCAAATTACCAGATGGCCGAAGGATCCTTTTGAAAAGATGGCATGATCTTCTCCAGCATACCAGATGCAATTTCTAACAGATCATAGTCTTCCATGTGAGACTTTAGAAGTTTTTCTTTTGCCTTGGCTTGAGCAAAAGATGCTATTTTCATTGTCTGGACCGAAGAGAATCAAAATTTAGTGGTCCTTGAAATAGCTCAGGTTCATCTATCTCCATCATCTCTTTGTTCAAGAAATTCTTCACTGCCTCTGCAGTGTCTCTTGCTGGAGACTGAGTCTTCTTTTCTTTTGGAATCTTAGAACTGTCATCAAAGATCTTCTTTGTTTGTTCTTCTTTTCCCTTTACATCCTCTTCTTGACTCACTTTTTCCTCTTTTCTTCCTTCTCCTTCAATTTCAAAATTTAGAATATCTGCAGTGGGATCTGGAGGAGAGATGTTACTTATATTTACTGCTTCATGAACTTCCTCTTCTGGCATAGAGGAATCCAAGTCCTTAGTCTTCTCTTCATCTATCTCTTTTGACCCTTCTACATTTTTATCAGAAGATTCTTCATTGGTTGCATTTAATCCTTCAACAACCATGGTGGAAGGTTCTTCATCTGTTTCCTCTACAATAGGAAGATTGAATCTTTTGAAGGCATTCCAGAGGATGTCTTTTGTCTCTCTTGCTACTTGGTCAGTTTCTCCAAGCATAAGTTTATTCATTCTTGCTTTGCTCTAGAATTCATCTTTGTAGTCCTTAAAGATCATGTCTATTTTCTTTGGAGTAATAGAAGGATAGAGCTAAATTACTATCTATTCTCAGATCTCTAAGTCTTTTTCCTTTGCATTCTCTTTTCTAATTTCAAGTACCTTCTCTAGACTTTTGGGAATTAATGAAATGATTTCAATGAATGCTTTATTATAAATATTTAGGTCCCTGAATGTAGCTTCTTCCAAGATCCTTTTGTCAGTATCACTATATTCATCATAGAATTATGTTACTGGTTGCAGATTCCCATCCACAGTGACTGCCTTGATGATATCATCAATGGAAAGAGTGGGCTTTTGAACAAATTCTTCTGCCTTTTCTTCTTACCGGTAGAGGATTCGCCGGATGTTTTCTTCTTCTTCTTCATTTTCTTAATTTCCTCATCAGACTCTATTTCTTCATCATCCTTGTGACTTGTGTAAGACCTTGTGGCTTTTTTTTCATTCTCTTTTCTCCCTTTCCAGATGTCTTGACTTCCGATTTGGTGGCTCTTGAGCTCTTAGGAGTGGGAGGTGCAGAGCTCTTGGAGGATCTAGTCCGGGAGGAGGCTTGTGCCAGAACACTTCCTTTTTCTGCTTCTTGTTTCTATTTCTCAGCTCTTTCAACTTTCTCTCTATTTTCATCTACTGCCTCTTTTGATATGCCATATCTTTTGGCAATTTCCTCAACTTCCCTTCTAACTTTCCTCTTTATCTCTGGTTGTCTTAGCTCAACATGTATTTTTACACTTAGTTCTTGAAAGGTTCCAAACCTTTCTGCCTCAGGGTCCTTAGGCTGACTTAACAAGTGTTGAATATGTAGCTCCAATATTTTCTCATCGACCTCATATCCCATTGGCATTATCCAAACTATTATGGGCTCAACTACCTCCATTAGGCATTGATCAGTATCTACCATAAAACACACTGTATCCTTGTATTTCTCAACTATGGATTGAGGTATCCTCTCTCTGGCTTGCATCATACTTTGGAAGTTCTTAAAGTAACCCCAAAGTGTTGTGCTTTGAGATTTAGTATCATCAAGTCCATACATATAGTCCCTAATCTGTATTGCAACCGATTTGTCATTTTACCAAACCCAACCACTTGATTCGGGTAGCTCATTCATGTAGTAGAAGAATAGACACAGTATTAGACAACCATACTTGAAGGAGTTCTTCTTATCCTTCTTGATCTTCTACAGGTTTTCTAACAGTTGGTTTAAAAGAAGATCACATAGGTCATAATTTGCATTTTCCCTCAACATTTGATATGCTACATATATTGCAGTCCCAAACACAGAATTCTCCTTGCTAGAATGATAGATCTTATACCCAATTATCATTGAGGCAAATTTGACATCCGGATCTATGATGTCATCTATGGTCATTACTCTCTTATCAAACTTAGATCTGGTAGCTTCAGTTACTATCTGGTTCTTGACAGATTTGAGCGTAGGTAACCCACTGGATGAGTGCAGTCTAGTTACTACTCTAATGGCATCTTTTGTTATCTTGAAGGGCTTCATTAACCACATTAAATTATCATGCATTCTACTAAGGCCGTACCAGACCCAATCATCTTCCGCAAAATAGGGAAAGTGGATGCAATGTCTGAAGTGCTTATCCCAGAGGGTCTTGTATTGAGATTTGAGTTTAAAACTTTCATCTATTAACTATTTATGATAGATATCCATCAACTTAGATTCTCCAAATTCCTCAATGTTGGCATGGATGTAGACCCTAACATCTTCTATATGCAAATGATGAGTGAAAGAACCCTTTTATTCTTATGCAAACCCTAATTTCCTTTTGCAATAAATGCACAACTTAAGTTATCTGGATGCCCTATTCTGAGAGAGATCTTTTTCGAATCACTATGTTGCACTTAGAATCATTTTTAGTGAGGATTGACAATGTATCTTCTTTTCTCCAATCATGCCATGGATCTGCAGATCAAAGTATTTCAATTTTGAATCATACTGGATCTGTCTGTGAGAATCGTGCTTTATAGGATGACTATCAAACTGGATCAATATTGGATGATTAAACTCTTGTAAAACTCCATGCAGATCTTTCATATTTTTACCGAGACTTATTTAGATATTTTTCTGAGAACCTTTTAATTTGCAACATTCTATGTGCCAAATTTAGGTGCCAATTGACTGGCTGGGGGAATTTATTTTTCTTTGTGACTCCCCCTGAGCCAGAGCTCATCTATTTAGTTTTCAGAAGGAATATCAGCACCAGATTCCGGTGCGGATCCATCCCCAAAATTTTTTGTACTCTTCTTCACCCAAATCTTGCTAATCTCCCTTTGAATGTCATCCACATTCACTTTGCCTTTTCCCTTATCTTGTTTCTGATTATGATGCACCGGACCCTTTTTATCCTAATTTTTACTTCTACATAATTTGGCAATATGACTGGAATTATTGCAATTGTAAAAAACAACATTTCTTTGTATATTTGACTGATATCCTCATGATTTGCATTGATTAGCCATATGTCCCATTCTATTGCATGAAAATCATCTACCATTGAATGAATTGTTTATTTGCATATTTCTACATTCATGAGATTTGTGACCATACCTTTTGTAGTTGAAACATTGTCCAGAGAAGGATGGATTAGTCTGATTCATTCTCCTTTTGCACTAAGTTGCTTTATGACTGAAGTTGTTGCAATTGGAGCAATATCCATTAAAGGATGGTATCTTTGAGCATTTGGTTGCCTTACTGCAGGTCTTCTAGGCCTATTTCTTTGATTTCCTAATCCAAAGTTCTTCTAACTGGATCCAGAGCTTTCACCTTTCTCATATCCCAAGCCACGCTTGTCATCTACCCTCTTTTGGCTTTCAAGAAGAACTTCAAGTTGAGTTGAGCTTATCTTGAATTTTTCTTTGTATTCATTAGTTGTTTTAAGATCTTGTTTAAGAGTGTATATCTGATTCTCAAGTCGTTCTTCATTATCTCTAGCTTCTTCAAGATCAGATTCAAGATGGATGATTATTCTATCCATTTTGTGGCAATTCTCTACCTTCTCCTTGAGGGATTGTTTTAGATTATCTTCAATTTTCCTTTTCTCTTCAATTTCTTGGGTGAATCTCATAACCCCTGATTCCATCTCATGCCTTACCATAATGACCTCTTTTGATAGCTTCTCACATAGCTTGTTTTTCTCATCTAGATCTTCATTAGTATCATTGGTTTGACTCTGACTTTCTAATTTTTGAAGTAGTTCCTTTCTCTTTTTCATAGAGATACTCAGTTTTTCTTTTAGCTCATTTATGAAATCATCATCTTGTTTGAATCTTTCTCTCAAGTTATTGATTTCAGAGTGAGATTGTTCAAGATCATCTAGGGCAGACTGAAGTTGTTCCTTCACACCATACATATCCATTGAGATTCCCAGATCTTCCTCAAGCTGTTAGGCTCTATTTAGAGGAACTTAGCTCTGATACCAATTGTTGGAAACAAGGCAGATAACTGAGAGGGGTGGTGAATTAGTTATCTCTATTATCTCAACTTTCTTTTCTTCTTTTATAATTTGTGTAGCATCAAAACATATAAGCATATATAATCATGAGAATAGAAATAAAATCAACACACATAACACAAGGATTTTTACGTGGAAAACCCTATTAAGGGGAAAACCATGGGGTGACTAACCCAAGATTGTATTCTTTGTTAAAAGAATAAGAAGTATAAAATGACACTTGCTAATTAGGGCTCACTGCCCGAGCACACTACTCAAAAGAGGCACACTGCCTATAAGAGACTCACTATCTATAGAACTTACAGAAGGTAACCAAGTGTTTAAACTGATGAGGGGCATCTACAAATGCTAAAGTTTAGTTCCAATTAGGCACAATATACTGATCTAATGCACTTCATTCTTCCTCTACTCTGGTGCTACTACTCTGTCACATACCAGACTTGTATTACTGCTTCCTTACTTATCTCTGCCTTTCTTCAAACTTTATTTTATCATATCTATGCTCACACACACCTTCATATTGGAAACCATCTGGTATCTATATCTACACCTAAGGATTTCAACAACTTTCTTGTCGGCAACCATAATACTCAAGATATTTACAAATTACTGATATGTCAGCTGAATCCATGCTTGGTTTGTGATGCGTACCAAAAACATAGGCATTGAAGTCATCAATCATGTCGGCCAACATTGTATGATCCCTCAAATAGCTTGATCAACATCAATTACTCATCTAGATTGAAGTTTGATACTCTGTCGGTTAGTTCTTCCTCAATCTACTCTACCTGTCTGGAGCCCAACACTCAGATGCTCATATCTTTTCCATGTTTTATCACTGGAGGCTCAATCTCTAGGATATAGTAGTCATGATACTCCTCTTGACTTGTCCAACTCCACAACTTGCTGAGTTGTACCATCTGAGAGATCTGGACCTGATTGTCAGACCTTGTTGCATGCTCTGTTCTTGTTCACCAGACCAAAACACTCTTCAATCTGACTTTCGGTATAGGCATACTATGTGCTGTGGATGTGTGGGATAGACTTTGTTGCCATCAGTGACAACACTTATGAAGCCACACAGTGTCTCTTGCCAACACAAAGTAGAGAAGTTGTGTTCCAAAGATAAATCACATGATATCAAGGATATCCCTAAGGATGAAAGAAAAGAAACTACTACATATTTGAAAAGTGAAGGTGATATTATTAAGGTGATGAAAAAGAAAGATAATCACTCTTACAGACACAACTAGAAGTGATAAAGATTGAACCTCAAAAGTTGAAGTGGATATCTAGTGGTGTAGCTACTAGAGCCAAAAAGAAAAGAGAAGGCTCTGATAAGCTATTGATAGAAGATAAACCATGGATTTCAAGGTTTGAAAGCTCTAATTCTAGATAGGGAGATGGAGTAGGCATTGATCTCATTGATCCATCAGGGAAGTCCTTTTTAGCAGCATACTAGTTGCAGTTTCCATGCACCAATAATGTGGCTGAATATGAAGCCTTAATTCATGGGTTGTTGTTTGCCCTCAAGAAGAAAGTCAAGATTCTGCATGTCTATGGGGACTCAGAATTAGTGGTAAGACAAGTTAGGAGTATCTATGCATGTAACTATAAGAAGTTGTCAAACTACAGGCATAGAGTTTGGGACCTGATAGAAGAATTTGATGCATTCAACATAATACACATTCCTAGATAACAAAATCACAGAGCTGATGCACTCACACAAGCTGCCAACACATTGGAACCTCTGTCCATCTCTAGACTAAAGAGATTTTTAGTTGAATTGATATCAATACCTTCCATACCTGATAATGTGACTAACTTCCAAGTGTTCGATGATGATCAACATATCCTGGATTTCATAGAAAACATGGATATATTTGAAGCACAGATCCTAGATGAGAGGAACCTAGAAGATCATGTATGGGAAGAAGAAGAAATTATGGACTTGCCAAGAAACAAAATTCCCAAAGGCATGATAGAACTTAAAAGAGCATTTGATTTGGACAACATGATAAAGCAAAAGGATCTCCCCAAGATAGATGGGGGAGAATATTCACCAATCAATATAGGATAGGATGAAGACATCAAGAATGTCTTGATTGGAAAAGTCTGCACTAAAGAGGAAAAGGCATGGATATCCCAGGCATTAAAATATTACATCCATGTCATTGCCTAGACCTATGATGAACTAAAGACATATGACACATCAAGCATCACTCATACTATCCCATGGAAGCCTGATGCACAACCATTAGGCAAAAATAGAGGCCAATCGATTATGAATTGCTAGAGCCTATAATCTTTGAAGAAGTTAAGAAGCTGTTGAATGCTAGGATCATATTTCCTATTAGGTACTCAACATGGGTAGCCAATTTGGTACCAGTGAGAAAGAAGAATGGTGATATACGCCTTTGTGTAGACTTCAGAAATCTGAATAGAGCTTTAGAAAAGGATAACTATCCTCTACCCTCATTAGATGAAGTTTTACAAATAGTAAATGGAGCTCAAATGATGTCTTTCCTGGATGGTTTCTCAGGATACAACCAGGTGATGGTAGCCAAAATAGATAGGCTAAAAACAACATTCACCACCAAGTGGGGGATATTTTCTTATAAACACATCTTTTGGCCTGATCAATGTTGGAGCCACATTCCAATGTGCAATGGACATAGCATTTAGAGGCCTAGTTGGCAAATGCATAGTCATATACATGGATGACTTGACCATCTTCTCAAAGAAAAGAAGTGACCACATAGAAGACCTCAGAAAGGTGCTTAAGAAGTGTGAACAATATTGTATCTCACTAAACCCAAATAAATGTATATTTGGGGTGACCATAGGTAAATTACTTGGTCATGTAATATTAGAAAATGGGATCACCATTGAACTTGCTAGGGTAGAATCCATAATGAAGTTGCAATTCCTAGGGAGTAAGAAAGAACTTAAGTCTTACTTTGGTAAGATAAATTTTGTGAGGAAGTTCATCATAAGGTTTGTAGAGATTGTTAGGCCACTCAATGCAATGCTTAAAAAAGATGCCAAAATTGAATGGACACTTGAAGCAAAGGTTACATTTGAGGACATCAAGAAGGCCATAGCAGATGCATCTATCTTGATCAGCCTAGATTACACCAGAGAGTTTTACATTTACTCATTTGCTTCAGAGCATACTTGTGCAGCAGTCTTGACACAAATAAATGAAGAAAAGGAAGAAAAACCTATCACCTTCATGAGTTCTCCATTTAGGGATGTAGAGATTAGGTACATGGATGTTGAAAGACAAGCCCTTTCTTTAGTCAGAGTAGTAAATAAATCTAGACACTATATATTAAGAAGCAAGATAATTGCTATTGTATCTGATACAACAGTTAAAGTGCTCCTAATGCAGAGTGAGCCTAGAGAAAAGGGAGCAAAAAGGATAATGGTGCTTCAAGAATATGACATGGACATAACCCCCATGAAGCTAGTTAGAGGGGAAGCCTTGAGCTAGATGATTTCAGAAATTGACCCCAACCTAGTGAGTCAACAATATATTATGAACAAAAAGGAGAATAAAGATTGGTACTCAGATATTAGCCATATCCTGATCACTAGGAGATGCCCATCAAAGATGCAAGCTTCTCAAAGGAGAGCATTGAAGATCAGATCATAGAAGTATATGATCAAAGGAGGGATCCTCTTTAAGAAGAATTATGAGGGAATATACCTTAGATGTCTAGACAAGCCAGAAGATGATAAGGTTCTCACAGAACTACATGATAAATTTGGGACAACACATGGATCTCACCTAGCTACTACCCATGCTATCCTAGGAGTAGGATATTACTAGCCAACAATTTTCAAGGACACTACTGAACATATTAAATGCTGCCATACCTACCAAATTGCCACTAACAGAGAGAGATATGCTTCTCAACCACTGCAGCCAGTTATGGAGATGTACCCATTTGCTCAATGGGGCATGGATTTTATTGGTCCGATCAATCCCCCATCATCCTTAGGCCACAGGTATGTGTTAACAATCACTAATTATTATAGTAGGTGGACTAAAGCAGTCATTAGTAAGACTTGCACTGCAGAGGATGTGATCAATTTTTAAAAAAATAACATCATAACCAGGTATGGAGTTTCTTATGCCCTTGTATGTGATAATAGACCTTCTTTTGCATCCTTAAGATTATCTAGTTGGGCTTTTGATTATGGGATTATCTTAAAGTTCTCTTCAACCTATTAGCCCTAGGGGAATGGCTTAGCAGAGTCAACCAATAAGAATTTATTGAACATCATAAAGAAATTGATAGAAAAGAACCCCAGGGAGTGGAACACCATACTTAAATATGCCATGTGGGTGGATCGGACTAGAATGAAAACTGCATTAAGGAATTCCCCTTATTAGTTAGTTTATGGGGTGGATCCCATCCTCCCTGTGAATCTCAAAATTCCCACCCTGCAGTTTGTACAAGAATACTTAGGCATAGACAACAAACAAGAAGTCAGGTTGCTTCAACTTATGCACCTAGTAGAGAAAAGAGATAGGGCGATTGACCAATTCACCAAACATTAAGCTACTATCAAGCATTGGTTTGATAAGAGAGATAAAGTGAAAGCCTTTAGGATATCAGACTTAGTCCTATCATGGGACAAAGCACATGAAAGGAAACATGAACATGGGAAGTTTGACAAGTTATGGATAGGTCCTTTCCAGATCTCAGAAATCCTAGGTGACAATACCTACAGGCTTAAGACCCTAATAGGTGAGGATGTCCCATTGCCAGTCAATGGACAGTTCCTCAAACACTATTTTCAAGCCTAGATAGGTCATATCATGGTGATGTACTATATGTATGTAATGTACATTCTGTATAGTTGTTTGTATAGTCTGCTTTGTGTGTTTGTTTACTTTGCATCATTGAGTCATTGTTTAGTTAAGCAAAATGATGCACCTTTTTACTTTAGAAAACCACTAAAATTGTTAGAATTCAAGAGTTGAATACAAATTCCTACATAGGTTGTGACTCATGTTAGGAGAAGTATTCTTGATCAAGTATGTGATATTCAATTCATCAATGATACCTTTTCTTGTTCAAGGAGATCCTCACATGACTCACCTAATAGCCTTAGGTTTGTTGAACATACTAGTGTGGTGTTAAGTGAAAAATCAAAAGGTCACCCTTGCTACCATTGCAATTCTTAGCCTAAATAGCAAGTGATCACACATTGCAAAATGTGCTTACATGATGATATCTTATGAATAAAAAAATAAGGAAAAAAATATATTGAATATCCAAAGAGAAAAATTGGGTCATCTAAGTAAACTCTACCAGGGCTATAGACACTTGACTTGTAGTGGGGCTCTGCTTAGGGGAATTGTAATGATAACCTTGTTGGGGCTATGGATACTTGACTAGAAGCAAGGCTCTATCCAAGTTGGCTATGAGGGATGAACCAAACTATGTAACTTAACAACAGTCACTAGTTTGTTCAACTCATCTTCAAGATGAGGGATATTAATCACATGAACACACCTGATCCCTTCTCAATACATTGTTATACTAATGAAAATGATATCATTCATGAAGACTAAGATGTTTATGCTTAATAAGAGTTGGAACACTATGTTTTTTTATTTGTCCCTACCTCTTGAATTATTTGAATTTTGTTGTTTTCTTTGGTGGGAAGTTGTTGTGTGGTTACACAACATGCCCCATTTTGCCTAAGCAAAACATGGACCCAACTTCTTTTTGGCTTGTTTTGTTCCCTTGCCTTGGGCGATATGGTAAAAGTTAAGTGTTAGAGGAAGTGATAGGATATCACCTTATGCATGTAGGGACCTCATAAGTAGGGTTAAGTGCCAATGTCAAATTTTGTTATCACAAACCTCATTAGATGAAAGAATGGAAAATTTTAAGCAGGTTTGCCTTTTATATCACCCCGAAATTCCTTAAGAATAAGAAGTTAAGTCTGGTCAAACTAGTCGCTCATGAGAGGGTCATCACATTCACTAAGGACCCTGATATTCACCAATATCCTAGACATAGGTTTTAACAAAGAAAATCCCAATATCTGCATATTTGCTAATATGCAAATGTCAAATTTGAACTCAAAAAACATATACCCGTCAATACCCGTGCACATTCCTTGTAGGTGCATATTTATTAATATCCCTGATATTCACTAATGTGCAGGATTACCTTGAGGATAACGTAAATATCAAACATCGGTATATTTCTCAATATCTGGCACATTAACTAAGATCCCTGATCTTCATTAATGTGATGATGACATCATCTTGTTCCATTCCAAAGAGGACCCGATATGATGATGACATCACCATATTCCCCGACATTAAAAGAGTCATCTCGTTCTCAATATCTCAGATATTTGCTAATATCCTGACCCAATGCAATACAAAGGCAAATCTCAATATTCGTCACATTAGCTAAGATCCCTGATCTTCACCAATATGACAGTGATGTCACCTCCTCAACTAATTTGGAACACTAGTAAAAGCACTGACATCATCCTCATCTTTAGAAGGAGGGGGATATTTCACATAATTGAATGTCTAGATATTTCTTAATATCCCTTTATCCACTCTTGTGACACATGACATGTAGATTTCTGCAAACCAATTAGGTGTTGCCATGTGGCACACTGACCGATCCATGTCAACATATCATAATGTCATGAGAGTAAACAAAAGTAAAGTGACCCAATCTTTCGATTGTTGGTCAACAGTTGACCATTATCATGCTTATGTCATGGGCATATTCAAAAGAACATGCATATTTCTTAATATCCCTGACATGTACGAATGTGATGATCCCATAATAAATGCTATTCTAATGGTAGGTGAACATTCAAAATTTCAAATAACATCGTGCCACCTGTTATAATCTCAAAGCTCAGGGTGTATATCCATGGATGTGAATAATTTAACATTAATTGCACCCTAATTCACTAATTTTTCTAATTAAAAACAAGGATTTGAGTTCATTTTAAACTTATCACGTATTCAGGAAGAAATTACAGAGCTCCTATGTGATTAAGGTGATATTATAGCAACTTGTGAATGTGACAGAATAGGGTTCACATTTAAATAACAAACGGAGGAGGGTAGTTGCAAGGTGAACACACATATCTAGATATCGATCAAATAGTTTAAAAGATAGAAAATATTAGGTATGTAACAATGAAACCCTCTTTTGTCGTTTATGGATAAATGAATAGGTGAATGTTAGTTTTTACCAGAGTAAATTAATATGAGGATGCATGAGTTATGCTTGTCTAAAAGTAGAAACATCATGATTTCCCTATGCAATTGTTAAATATGAATGTGCATAAAGCATGCTAGGGTCAGACATACATATATTTTATCATAGGATACAATGGTGTTATGTAAAAATAGGTCAGACATATAATTCTTAAAACCCAAAGGTATACAACATGAGGGGACATCATTCAAATATGGCTAGATAAATGATACACATTCAGGGAATACTGATCTGGATGCATGGACAACACAATCAGAAAAGGGCGGTGGGAAACCCTTTCTTATCAACATATACAATTCAAGCATGTGGCATGTCGAAGGATTTCCCTATGCAGCAGAGGCCACTGAGATAGTAGTCAAATGTGCTCCTAATTACAATGTTCGCAATAGGAAGGTAGAAAAACATGGCCAGGTGTATGCAAACTTCTCAATTGAGGGCATCACCTTAGCTTTTAATTTTCCAATAGGACCTCAAGTATGCAAAATAGACTTGGAGCAATTAGAAAAGAAATATAATAGCTGTGTATGAGGAAAATTGACTATGATAAACTTAAACAAATCAAAAACCTAATAACATAAAGAGAACCGATCTAAATAAAAGCCATTAATAATAATCAATGAAACATGAAAGCTTTTACTAAGATTTGTATTGTTCCCTTTGGATTGAATGTGGATTGCTCAATATTGCTGCGAAACCATAGTTGCAACAAGCAAGTGTAGTGCTCAAAGATCAATGTTAAGAGATCATAAAGTTGCTCAATCGATGCGATGTATGCTCAAAGCGCTGTTAAGTATGCCTGAGAATAAGTGATTGAAGAGGCTTTGTAAAGAAGATGAGGGGGGTTTGTATAGGTTTCAACAGAGATCGATCAACAGTCCAGATAATTCAAAAGAATCAACGGAGGAGAACAGTTGAGGAATGTGCAACGAATAAGAAGAAGACAAGTGTCACACAAGCTATTTTATTTGAGTTAATCACTTTCTTTTCTAAAGATAAGACATGCTTTTCATAAATTAGAAAGTTTTTTTCTAATTTAAAATAAATTGATAAAAACAAGGTTGAGTGAATAGATAACTCAACTTTAGATTTGCTTTTGCATGATTTGAGAGAAATTAAATAATAAATTATTTAATTTTGTGTGCATGGAGAAGAAGACTTATTTTTAGAAGATTTGAAATATATCTGTAGATAAATAAAACAAATTAAATAAATAGATTTATTTAATTGTTGTGCATGATTTGGAAGAATAAATAAAATATTTGATTTATTTTATTTTTGGAGAATGAGAGAATTTAAATAAATTTGATTTGATTTATTTAAATTTGGAAGAATGAATTTGATTTAATTAAATAATTGGGAATTATTTAATTGTTTGGATAAGAGGGAATTTTGTGATGAATTAATTAAATAAATAGATTATTTAATTAATGGAGACTTGAGGAAGAATAATAGAGGAATTTAATTTAATTAATTAAATAAATACAATTTATTCAATTAATGTTGAATTTTGGAAGAAATTGATGAAATTAATTAAATAATTAGATTATTTAATTAATGTTGAAATGCAGGTGATGCTCTAGATTAGACGAAATGCAAGTAGTGTGACGACTTAGTCATTTTAGGGTGTCTACATTTTGCCCCTCTTTGGTGCAATGCAGTTTACAACGTTGCGTCAAAGAAAATGATTGTTGAAGATATGATACAAGTTTTGATGCCCTAGTGTAGCTAGTTGCCCCAGTGTATGTAGTTGCCCCAGTATATGCCCCCTTGAGTGGGAAGGTAGGGAAGCAACAGAGGAATGGTGTAGACGCTCGACTAGACGATTGCGCGACAAGGTGAGAAGGAAAAAGCAGAATGGGTGGGAAGAAAAAAAATGAGGGAGGGATGCTATAAATAGGTCCCATGGGGACCACAATCCTCATTTGTACACTAAGAGCTTCTAAATTTAGAGAGTAGAGTCTCCAAACTTAGGTTGAATGGAAGGAGCAGACATCGCGTAGAGATGCTGATTCTAGCACACAGGCATCGGGCAGAGCTAGTGTGGACATACAAGCGGCTAGCAGGAGCTCCAGCAGCGGTAAGTGTTCGAAAACCTAACTTTCATTTGTCATTTTCAGGCAGATTAGGGCTAGGTCTAGGTAGAGTTTTTAGGTCAGCCAAAAGCACTTTAGGACATCGCAGTGCTAGTGGTAGTCGATTAGAGCGCTTTTGGGGCGCCGGAGTGCAGTTGGTAGGTAAATGCAGCACGGTTGGTAAAAATGTCATGCGGTTGGCTTTGGGAATAAGTGTCGCAACACTTTTGATAGGATGTCACAGCACTTATAGCTAGGCAGTGCATCACATTTGGTAGAATGGAGCAGTGCGGTTGGAAATGCATGAAAAAAATGAGTCGCCTTTATTCATACAGTGAGGCACAGTTGGGGGTATAGTGCGGTGCATTTGTAAAACAAGGCACCTTTGGTGTAGGCTAGCACAATGCTATTGCAGAAGTAGTTAGGTGCTTTTGGTAGAACAGAGCAGCACTTTTGTGTGAAATAAGGCACTTTTGGTTAGTTGAAAAAAAAACAACCTAGGTAAGGTTGACCGAAGGGTTGACTACCCTAGTTTAGAAAGGGGTTGGATAGAATAGAAGTAGATAGGAGTTTGGGGGATATGGTATAGAAGAACTGACAAGTGGTTTGCTTATGGATGCAGAGGATTATGCCACCGATGATGTTGCGAGAGCGACACCACCCGATAGCACATGAGGTAGTACAGTTGACATGGGAGAACACATTCCTGGAGCACGCAGGACTATGGCACGTTGTGCATTTGACACACATTAGGATGAATCTCACCCTAGTGACAGCAGTTGTGGAGAGATTTCATAGTGAGGCAGGCTTGTTTCACTTTCTGACAGGGGAGGCGACGGTGACTTTGGAGGATGTGTATCACATCCTGAGGATTCAGATTGATGGGGAGAGAGTTGACTTTGACCCAACATGGGGAGACGTAGGCATGGTAGAGGTATTCTGCACTGATGACTTGAGGATAGATGATAGGGAGATTCGATGAGTAGACATCCTGAGACTCTGCGACAGGATCAGATGGATAGTGGCGTCACTAATTGGCGGCTTCTTGTGTTTAGATAGGAGATCGAGGGGACTATCAGTTGGATGGGGCATAGTATTATCTGGGATGTTCACACATGGTAGACAGTATGCATGGGGTCCATGTGTGCTGGGATAATTATACCGAGACATGCATCACTGTGTGTGCAGGAGAGGCAAGAGTCTCTCAGCAGGGCTGACACTTCTATAGGTGTGGGCATGGGAGCATATCCCTGTGATCAGACCTATGACATAGCGCCAGCGGGGGAGGGGAGAGCCTTACGCATTTTTGTATGAGGGAGTGATTACACACCGGAGACTAGGATCTGTTAGCCATTGGAGGTGGCAGATCGATGAGATGGACCTTTTTGTGTGGAGGCCATGGTTACTTTGTGAGGGGTGGGAGGATGAGCACAAGCAACTGATGTACTATAGACATGCTCGGTATCTATTCAGGAGACAGACAGACACGATAGAGAGGTACCTGCCAGAGCGAGTACTAAGATAGTTTAGGTTACCACAGGGACTACCAGTGGGGGAGGTGATGCATGCCAAGACATAGAGGGAGGTTAGAGACTGGGATGTAGAGATTCCAGTGGCTACAGCATTGGTAGAGGTACGGGGACTTATCCCCGTGAGATGGGATTGGGATACAGGACTGACTGATCTAGGGACACTGTCTGAGTACGATATATATTAGCAGACACACAGGCCAGTGTGGTTGACGACACCAGGGGTGGCAAGGGCAGTGGGGGAGGTACTAGTCCCCGGTGCAGAGGCCAGGATCAGATGCCAAGCTAGAGTGGCTAGACAGCAGGCAGTGGGAGAGGCTAGCGGCTAGTAGGTAGACATAGAGATGGTAGAGGAGGAGGAGCAGCAGTAGAGATAGATTTGGAGAGAGCTAAGCGGTTACTACAAGAGGAGACAGCTTAGAGGACTCGATTAGAGCTTCGGATGGTGCGGCTGAGGAGAGACAGGGATGTAGCTAGGGAGGAGGCAAGACAGGCTGAGGCCCTAGCATAGGTGCAGACACAGGTGGCAGCAGCAGCGCAGATAGCCCTGGCACACCTACAGGTAGGCATGCAGGTACAAGTGCAGGCACAGGTACAGGAAGTGGTGCAGGCAGCACTACAGACCCAGGCATAGGTAGCACCTGCACCGGTAGGGAATGATGGGCAGCTAGCCCAGACTATGTGGGAGAGGGATGCAGAGGTACAGCTATAACTGACAGCAGAGGCCACACTTCACAGAGTTAGACGGGAGAGAGATGAGGCACGCTGCGCATTGGGTGCCGATCAGAGGACCTTACATAGTGAGCTTGTCTGGGTGCAGGGAGAGCTAGTATCTGTAGGGAGAGAGGCATAGTATTACAGAGGTCTTTATGTGGGTGCGGTGCCAGCAGTACAGCAGGCACCCAGCTATCAAGAGAGGAGCAGGTCTAGAGCATCCGGGTCCCATAGGACAGGACAGTCACTGTCCTCAGTTAGAGGACCAGTCATGATGCCAAGGGGAGGAGGACCACCCGGGGGACCCGCACCGAGTATAGGTGGAGGACAGGGGCCACAATAGGAGGGCAGCTCTACCCGCTAGGGCATGCACATGCATATTTTATCATTTTTGTACCATACTTGTATCACGATGGACACTTGTACATTGTACCATTTGTATCATTTTGGACAGATGCCTGCGTTCATCCTGATGTATATGTTGCATGCTCTTGATAGCCTTGATGTATTATATTGATGTATTTTTGGATGTATACATATGGACTATTGATGTAGACATAGACATTTTGTATTATGATGACATTTATATGAGATATATGATGATCTATTCAGCTCACTGTTGCTCATGCCTTTGTGTATGCATTCCCTGATGTCATGGATGTGATGATATGTAAGTATGATTATGGATTCATGTGATGACATATGTTGCTTATATGATTCTTATAGATGTATGATGATAGAGATGTATGATGATATAGATGTGATGACTAGTGATATCTGACATGTGGGTTTTGCAGATATGTCCTAGAGAGAAGAACAACAGGAGATTGGAGACAAAGACTATTGATCGATCACTGCAATGAAAATGATATAAAGGTTGTGGGAATGGATGAATGAGCTTGTTGCAATGGTTTCACATTTGTATATAAAGAGCAATCCTTATTTTGATATAGCATGTGGATAATTCACCACCAAGGTATAAAAGACCAAGGTGCAGTAATATCCGAGTGCGTGGACGTTGACTCTGCAAGCAAGCGGTTTGAACTTAGATCCCTTAGACATTATATAACCTTGTTGGTACATGTGAATGATCCATAGTCTTGAACATACAATAAACTTCAATACATGCAAATGCAAGAAGAGTATTAAATATGTAAGATGCTAGGTTGTAACACACACAAGATAAATAGAATGCTAAGAAAGATGCTAAAGATCATTCCTCAAACACGGCACACAAAAGCAAATGACTATGCCCCCAATCTGTACTGTCTCGCAACATACCAAGATTATAGATGAATCAAGGTAACTTTGAATAGGTAATGGAAAAAGATACAAAAAGATAAACCAAAAAGTAAATTGACTGACTTACAAAGAAAACATACAACCAACATATTCTCTTGCCAAAGAGGTTGTTCAAGATATATTGGATAGGAAAGATAACAGCCTTATCGTAGGAACGCTGTGTCTATTAAAGGGGGCTATCTACCTAAAAAGACAATGTCTTGCTATAGGAAATGCCACATGTCGTAGGAGACACGTGTGTTGGTCTCGACAATGGAACACTTCGCAGAAGACAAGCTTGTTGATCTAGGGCTTTGGTTAAGTGGGACTTAGCTGATGTTGGCAATCGGTATGCAGGACAGTAGATGACTCTGGAAGTAGGTCTCTTTGCTTTAGGTTTGTTAAGAACTTTTGCTTTGAAAGGATGTGCTAGATTGCTGCTTGAGTTAGTCAAGTCGAGGCGAATGGAACTTGACAAATGGAAGACTAGAAAGGTGACAGTGTTTGATGGATTGGGGTGGGTGGAGAATGATGGATCGTGTGTGCCTGAGTATTGGATACATCCTTCATATTCCAGACTCCCTACATACCCTATATCCATGGGATCAAGGCACACTATGATGAAAGATGAAAATGATAAATATGTAGTTCTAGATAGAGTGATGAATGGGTCAAGGTGAAAGGAGGGGATCTTATGTACCTGAGTACTGGATACTTCCTTCGTATTCCAGACTGCCTACATACCCATATCCATGGGATCAAGGTACCTTAAGATTGAGAAGAGATGATATGTAGTTCTGGTAGGTGTGATGATGTGGGAAAAGTGTTGAGAAGATAACAGCCTTATCGTAGGAGTGATGTGTCCATTAAAGGGTGTTACCTGTGAACAATGAGAAAGAGATTGAAGTGTGCGTTGCGAACCACGAACAAGGAACCAATCCTAGACCTAAGTTAAGGAAAGAGTTGCCCCCGTTTTGGTAGAGGAAACTGTATGGGTGACTACCAAAGAAGACACAGAAATCTTTGACCTAGGACAAGACAGTGTTAACTGTAGACACAGATCAAGACGTGGGGTGACGATGATGGACATTGACAAATTTCCAAGCTATACTAGATAGGGTGATGGAAATGCAAACAAGGTCAATGGTTTTATTATGGAGGGATGGATGAAGTGCGTTGTGAACTGGACATGGAGTGAACAGGACTTGATAGACGATGGGTGCTGACTCTACACATAGCACCTATTTGCCAGGTTTTCACTATGGTACTTATCCAAGGCGCCTGTTTGCCAGGTTTTCACCAGAGGATTGATTTTTTTTTTTTTTTGGAATACTCTGAGGATCAGGCATAGAACTTCTTGAGATGGACACTATTAAGTGGCTCATCTAGAGGAATGCTGTCAAGTGTAGCTAAAGTATAACTCCTGATCCATATGCTGCTATCACAATAAAGGGACCTAACCAATTAGGCTCAAACTTGCCCTTCTTTTCTCGATCTGCTTGATTTCTCTGATTCTCTTTGAGTACAAGATCACCAACTTGAAACCGTCTTTCTTTAATTTTTTTGTTGTAATTACGCCTGACGCGGTTTTGATAGACATGGAGATGATTAAGCATGGCAAGGCGCCTCTCATCTAGTAGTTCAAGCTCAGCTAATCTGGAAGTACGATACTCCTCTCTGCCGATCAGGTCCTGCATGGATACTCTAAGGGATGGGATCTCAACCTCTATAGGTAGGATGGCTTCAAAGCCATAGACCAAGGCATAGGGTGTGGCACCCATTGGTGTTCTGATACTAGTGCGGTAGGCCCATAGGGCGGGATTGAGTTGCAAGTGCCAATCACGACCAGCTTCATTGACTGTTTTCTTGAGGATTTTGAGAATGGTTTTATTGGAAGCCTCAGCTTGGCCGTTACTCTGCGGATAGGAGGGAGTTGAAAAGTGATGTTGGATATTGCATTGTGTGCACAAGGCACGGACATCTTGATTCTTGAATGGTCTCCCATTATCAGTGACAATGGCTTGGGGAATACCATACCAGAAAATGAGGTAGTTTAGGATAAACTTGGTTATTTGCTTACCGGTGATATAGGTCATAGGAATGGCTTCCACCCACTTTGTGAAATACTCAGTGGCAGTAATGAAAAACTTATGGCCATTGGAGGAGGAAGGGTGGATTTGTCCTACGAGGTCGAGACCCCATTGAGAAAAAGGCCATGGAGTTGTCACAGGTTGTAATTCATGAGCTGGTGTGTGAATCAAATCTCCATGCTACTGACATTGTATTCACTTCTTAGCAAACTGTGCAGCACTTGCTCTATTGTAGGCTAGTAATAACCTATTTTGAATATCTTCTTAGCAAGATTAGGACCAGTAGAATGTGCACCACAGACACCTTTGTGTATGTCTCGTAAGGTAGCCTCGACTTCTTCCACATTAAGACATCGTAAGAGGATACCATCGAGACTCCGGCGATATAGTGTATCACCCAGAATGATGTAATGGGAGGATCGACGGATAAAGGTTTTGCATTGGGTGGATGATAGGTCAAGGGGGAAGGTTTTATTCTTGAGGTATTCATAGATATCTTCATACCATGGGGAATTGGGACCAACAAGTTCACAGATGATTTCAATAACAGGGACATCAATGGCTGGTATCAACAATTGCTTGATCAAGAATTCGCATTTTTGTGTATTTGCAAGCATGTCAATCAGTGACCCTATAGAAGCCATAGAATCTGTAGCTTTGTTATGCTCTCTTGGAATTTGCACAAATGTAATGCTAGAAAAATGTGGTTTGTAGGCATCCACTAGTTGTTTGTAGGGGACCAACTTTTCATCTTTTGTTTGGTACTCATCTGTGACTTGGCGAATGACTAGCTGTGAGTCTCTATATACTTGTAATTCTGTGATGTCCCATTGAACTGCTGTATTGAGACCTATAAGGAGTGCTTTATACTCGGCAATGTTGTTGGTGCAAGGGAATACAAGCTGATATGACTTTGGAATATAGTCATTCTGAGGTGTGATGAATAAGATGTCGGCCCCTGATCCATGCTATGTGTAGGAACCATCAAAGTATAACTTCCACATTATTGAGTTGGAAAGAGTGAACAAATTCTCATCCGAAAAGTCTGCTACCATCGGGTGTGTATCTTGCATGGGTGCTTCTGCTAGTTGATCTGCTAGAGCTTGTCCTTTGATTGCTTTACGATCCACATATTCAATGTCAAACTCACTAAGGATCATGACCCATTTAGCTAGTCTGCCTGTAAGAGCTGCTTTTGCTAGTAGATACTTCAAGGGATCAATTTTAGCTATAAGAATTGTGTGTTGGTTCAACATGTAATGCCGTAACTTTTGGGAGGCGAACACTACTGTTAAACAAGCTCTTTCCATTGGTGAATAATTGAGTTCATATCCCACCAAGGTTCTACTGATATAGTAAATTGCACGCTCTTTTCCTGTTTCATCATGTTGTGCTAGCAAGGCCCCTAGGGCCGAAGTTGTAGTTGAGATGTATAATATCAAAGGTTTATCAGCAACTGGTGGAACCAATACAAGAGGTGTAGCTAGATACTCTTTGAGCTGATCAAATGTTGCTTGACACTTATAATTCCATTGAAATGAGATGTTTCAGAGAAAGTGTTGAAATGGTTGACATTTATCTGCTAGCTTTGAGATGAAACGCCTGATGGATTGCAACCTTCCTTGAAGGCTCCTTAATGCTTTAAGGTTCTTTGGTGGAGACATCTCTACTATAGCTTTTACTTCTGCTGGATCTACTTCGATACCTCGATGAGATACAATGTATCCCAATAGCTTCCCTAATGTTACACCGAAGACACACTTCTTTAGATTGAGGCGCACTTGATATTTCTTGAGCCTGTCAAAGTTCTGCCCGAGAACCTGTATGTGATTTGCCCTAGAAGATTTAGCTAGTATGTCATCCACATAGTCCTCCATGATATGATGAAAGAGGTCATGGAATATCACTCTCATTTCTCTCTGATAGGTTGCTCCTACATTCTTTAGACCAAATGGCATGACACACCAACAATAGTTACCCCACAGACAAGTAAAGGTTGTTTTATGCTGATCTTCCTCTGCTATCCTTATCTGATTATAGCCAGAGAATCTGTCCATGAGAGAAAGCATCTCGTGACCTGCTGTCAAGTCTACTATAATGTAAATGTTCGGTAGTGGGAAGTTGTCCTTGGGACATGCCTTATTAAGGTCTCTGAAATTATTACACATGTGGATGCACCCATTGGGTTTAGATACAGGTACAATGTTGGACACCCAATCTGAATAGTCAATAGGTTGTATGAACTTTGCATCTAACAGCTTCTATATTTCCACTTTTACTAAGAGAGCTATTTGTGGGTGCATCTTCCTCAACTTTTGCTTGACTGGTTTAACCTTTGGATCAATTGTGAGATAGCGAACAACTAGCTTAGGGTCTAACCTTGGCATATTAGCATAGGTCCATGCAAAGTTGATGGTTCTCTGTAAGAAGAATGTGTTAAGATTCCTGTGCTCTGTTTCTGATAATGATGTTGCTAGGAATGTGGTCTTTGGATTTTGTTCTGTGCCAAGGTTTATCTCTGTAGAATCTTCTGCTAGGAGAGCTGACTTCTCTTGATACTTAGATGGTAGGGGAAGCTCAAATCCTCCATCCTCAGGTGCCACAGTTGGGTTTTCACCTTTGGATATGTCCTTTGTTTTTACTATTTTGTGATCAAGAGGTGCCACAGTGTGGTTTTCACCTAGAGATCCTTCTTTATTTTTACTTTTACAACTGGAGGATTTGGCATTCTCACCAAAATAAGCCATTGGCTCTAGTTCCATTACAAAACCTGCTTTATGATCGCCAAGAGGGATACCTTCCTGAAGTCCCATGAACTCAGCTAAAGCTTTGTCATTCTGAAATACATCTATAACGGGGGTCCCTTGTTGGTCCCAATCGATAAGTTCAGGGTAGACAAGTGTTACGTTCTGGGTGCTGGTGGTGGAGGTTAAGGATACAGAGGATAGCATAAAAATGGAGGATTCTGTAAATAGGTTGGTCATGTGGAGGGAAGAGTCATCGATGATGTCCTCTGTAGACATCGAATCGGCAGGAAAAGTGTCAGCTACCTTGTCGAGGATATACTCGATGTCCAAGGTGTGTGGTACCTTCTTACCAAATCCTAATCCCTTCTTGTCTAGTTTCTTTGTCACAACAATGGGTTCCATAGTTCCTTGATTCTATTTCCCAAGGCCACCTTTGCCTTTATAGCCCATGTTTTTTACTATTCTTAAGCCATTGCCATATTACTTGACTGGTATTGTGACTGGTTCTTTCTCCTTATAGAGCCAAGAAGAAATATCCTCAATAGTTTCTTCTTCCAATAACCGTCCATGTTGAAATTGGATTAGGAATGTTGGGGGAGGAATAGCTACTTTTTTGGTTACTTTAACAATGGGTGGTTGGCCGTAAGATTTTGGAGATAAAGGCATCCGCCCTACACAACAAGATTTTGAGATATCATAAGAGCCAAAGCCTATATCATGGATGTGAGCCTTGATCTCAGGTAGAGGATTTGGGTTACTTGTAGAGACTTGGGTTAGAGTTTCAGGATCAACATATAGTGGGGATTCAAGGGCTTTTTCATTTTTAGGCACCTAGTTGCAATTCTTATAACTGCCTTGCAAGACACAGTAGAATTCAAAAGGATTGGGGTCTCCTGGGATAGTGATCTCCGTACCATTGTATGGGAACTTTAGAGATTGATGATATGTGGAGGGAACAGCTTTCATTACATGGATCCATGGGCGGCCTAGGATAATGTTGTAAGGTAGTTCAATATCAAGGACTTGACACTTGGTTTCAAGCATGATAGGGCCCAGTTGTATAGGCAAGTGGATAACACCTTCTGAACGGTGTTTTGCATCATCATATCCCTTGATTGTAATACTTTGATCATTGTTGACATGATCCTTAGAGTATCCCAATTGCTTAAGTAACTTTAAAGAATAGATGTTGAGACTAGCACCACCATCTATGAGGATGAGTTTGATTTTGCGCTTATGGATGAGAACTTCAATATGAAGGGCATCATTGTGACAAGGATCATGGGATGGGAGATCTTTCTTTGAGAAGACCACATTGTAGGGCGAAGCAATGTTACCTACTATAGCTTGGAAATCCACGACTGCTATGTTGTTGGGAACCGAAGACTCTTGGAGGGCTTTTTCTAGCACTACTCTATGTGCAGGTGATGACCGTAGAAGGTCCAAAATAGAGATCTGTGTTGTTGTTTTCCCTAAATGTTTGGCCAGATTATAATCAGATTGAGCCGGAAGACTGGGTGTAGGACCACGAATGGTGACACGACCACGGTGAGTTGTAACAGTGCAATCCGTAGATTTGCCTTTGATTGTGAGGGTAGACACTTGACTCTCTTCAAAATGACCTACAATGGAATCAAAGGAAGTGGAAGCATGATTGATACCTTTACCTCTATCCTGAGGAGGAGGTGGACCATGATGAGGGAATGGTTCCTTGTACATAGCAAGATCTTTGTTCATGTGTTGAACTGGTGATTCATTCTCAAAAGTGATTTGGTTACCTTTGATGAGATTTTGGATTAGGTGCTTGAGCTTCATGCATGATGCGGTTCGATGCCCTTTGCTCCTATGGAATTCACAGTATTTGTTTTCTCTATACCACACAGTTTTGTAAATAGGTTCACCATATGGGGGTGCATCTGGTAAGGTGATGAGTCCTTTCTGTAAGATCTGTTGTAGGACTGACTCTATAGGCACTCCCAAGGGAGTGAATTGACGTCGCGGTGGGTAATCTTGTTGAGGTCACTCCTGTTGTTGTTGTTGTTGATTTTGATATGGTTGCCATTGTTGTTGTTGTTGTTGAGGTGGAGCTTGACTTGGTTTGGAGAGCTGCAGCGGTGTTTGCAACGTTTGGACATGTTTAGAATCGACCACCCCATCGTTGACCATGTTTTTGTTCTTGTTCCAAAACTTGGGTTTATCGTTCAATTGTTGATGAGCAGCGTTGTCTTTCATTTCTTTGAAGATTTTGACCACAGCCTTAGCAATGAGGGCCTTCTCAATGTTGATTCCCTTGTATGTGATTTCATTGAAGGTTGTAGCACTAAGAATTTGCAAATGGAAACCTAACTCTTGGTTGAGGTTTTGCACAAATATGCGAACAAGCTGTTTCTCAGGAATCTTGAAAGGAAATTTGCTAGCCATTTGTCACCATCGTTGGAGGAAAGCAATGAAAGTTTCACCATTTTTATATTTATTGTTGCATAGATTGGTCATGGAAATCTCATGCTCTGTGTTGTAAGAAAAATGGGTGGCAAATTTCTCTGTTAGCTCATTGAAAGACTTGATACCCATAGGTAAGTGTGAGAACCATTCTATAGCTTGACCTCCAAGACTGTGAGGAAAGAGATGCATAAGATATGTGTTGTTATGTGAGACCTCGAAGCAAGCAAGATAGAATTCCCTGAGATGGTCTTTTGGGTCACCTTTTCCTTTGTATTTATCGAACTTGGGAATAGTGAAATTTTGAGGAAAAGGGATCATTGGTAATGACTAATCAAAAGGATAAGGACACACTTCTTCTAAAGAGAAAGTCTTCTTGGTGTGGCCAAACGTAAGATCAAATAGTTGTTGTTGCACTTCCGTAATTTTTAGCTCCATCACTATGGGAGGAGTTGGAAGCATCTCCTGTTGTCCAAGAAGTGGTTGTTGATGCCCATATGGAAGATTGTAGTGTAAGCCATGAACATTGGTGTTATAAGGGTCATAAGAATGGTTGGAGTCTTATGCATTGTACATTGGGTTGAGATTGGGTTGGACTTGGATGCTTTGATGAGGAGAAGGTGGGGGTGGCACTAGGTAAGAATGTTGGCTTTGTGATGGTTGGGGTTGATTGAGGATGAGAGTAGAAGAATGTTGTGGTTGGGGTTGCATGACTCTAATTGGTTGAGAGACATGGAGGTTTGGTGATATGGGAGGTGGTATGTGTTGAGACCCTTGTTGCATGGCTACATAGTTGTTCCCTGGATTTTAATTTGGTGGGAAACCTATTCGTGATGGGGTAACCAAGATTCCACTTGCAATTGGTGTGGACACTTTAGGAGGTGGTTGCATATTCGATCAAACTAAGGTAGCTTGCTTAGCTAACTCTACTTGACGTTGGAGAGTTTCTTGTTGGTTTTTGTAGATCTCCATAGGAGTCAGAAGCGGTGCTATGACCCTCTCCCCTGTTGGGTTTTGAAAGAGGGGATTCTTATACTGTGAGCTTGGTTCTAGCAAAGGCATGGTCACTGTTGACATGGTTTGCACCGCTTGTATGGTGTCTTGGTTGTTTTTAGGCTTGCTAAGCATGGATAGATCAAAACATTTGGGTAATTTGGCTCCTTGCTCTACTAGCAAGCGAAAGAAATGATCTTGGTTCTCGCTAAGGATTTTGTCAATGGTGGCTATGGGCCGAAGATCTTGCATGAATTCATCAAGATCTTGCATATCTTCTTGAGAGGGTTGACCTATTTCAAAGTGTCACTCTTCTTGAGATGGGGCTAGATCTACAGTATAGCCTTGTGGCACAAAATCCTGAGGCATGCTGGTAGAATAGTGAGGAATGCTTACCAAAGGGACCCCTTCTTCCTGAGATGGTATTTGATCAATAGTATAACATTGTGGAACAAAATGCTGAGGCATACCGGTGGTATAGTGAGGTGTACTTACCAAAGGGACCCTACCCTCATGAGGAGTGCTAGGGTGGTCAAGGTGCGGCACGTTGGGAGAATTGGTAGATCTTTCTGCGGGTGTTCTAGGAGTAACCTTGGGAGTAATGTTGAGACGGCCTAATTGCGGTGTGCGAGGAGGTGATTTGCGCTTCCTAGGGACAACTTGCTTGGACTTCATAGTTTGCTGGATCCTAGTGGTTACCATGGAATATAGTAGGACAAAAGATAATGTTGGGATTCTGTGAGGTGTTTTGAGAAAAAGACAAACTTTGATGCACAAGTAACTGGACCAAAGGTGCTATACTGTTTGACCAGAGGTGCAGGACTGTGCAACCAAAAGCGTGCTACTATTATACCAAAGGCAATGAACTGAGCTACCAGAGGTAAGTTACTTCTATGCCAAAGGCAAGCTAAGGTTACCAAAAGCGAGCTACTGTACCACCAAGGGTGAGTTGCTATAATACCAAAGGTACTGAAGTAGTGTTTGATGCAAAAAAAAATTGTTTCTAATTGGATTTGGTTGTTTTGGCAAGAGAAAACATAGCAAACAAAGTGGGCAACCAAAAAATAGGACTGACACAATAGATAGTGTATGTTTGAGGCTCACAAAAAGCCCAATGTTTCCACAAGTATGAGACAGTTGAAAATAAAATAATCAAGCACTTTTTATCCCTAGAGACAAGGTTTCATTGCAGTAGATCAGCTCACAGCTTAATACTCTGTCGATAAAAATATCATTCCATAAAGGTGTCAGATATTTAGTATCTTTGCAAGAGATGATAGGTAGGGATATCTCACCCTCCCCTTGGAAAGCTCAAGTAGGTCACAAGAGTTTTATGGCCAAGGGAATACTATCTCTTCTCAAGGGAGCCAATGGTGAGTGTCTTAAGGGCTTAAATCGATTCCCCTTGCACTGATGATTACCGCAATGTTCAGAGGTAGGTCAGGTAGTCACTAACTAAAATGGTTCTTAGTAACTTTGAGGGACCAACGCCTTACAAGCAATGTGACAAGATACTAAAAGCTTTAACCAATCCTACTAAGAGTATCAAACACTTCGCTCAATGTGAAAATCATTTCCACAAAGAGCTAGGACACCTCTTTTCAGTTTGGCACCACAAGGTAAGGCTGATGTCGGTTAGGACTTGGCTTTCGCCTTATCCCTCTTATATAGCGGTTCAAAGGAAAACTCCGCTTAGGGTTGTCCCTTTTGGATGAAGCACAATCCAAAAGCAGGCCCTTCTAAAGGAAGTACTAAAATGTAAGAGCAAGCACGTCAAACAAAGGTTCAATTGTCCCGTTATAAGAAAAATAAGGTGCAACTAAATTAGGCACACACGCGTTTGTAGTTGTCAATTGTCTGTTATGAAATTGAAGTGTTTTGGCATTCATGTCCATTGTCCCTTAGAAAATTGAGGTGTTTTCGCATACATGTCCATTGTCCCTTAAGAAAAGCAGTATGTTCCTAAGACTTAAATTGTTGAAATGATTTGTTCAATTATCCTTTAAGAAGGCAATGTGTTTCTAAGACTTAGTGGGATAAATCAAGATTTCTTCAACTCTCATCCTGCATGAACATGTTAAAAACACCTATTTGCTCTGTGTGAGTAGTAAGAAACTGCAACAAGTCAGTTAGTTCCAAAAAATTCACAAGTTAGCAAAAATAAATCAATTTGACCAAAAGCGAGCTACTGTTATACCGAAAGCGCTGCACTATATTTCTAAAAGCGATGTGATGCAGACCAGAAGTGTCCTACTGTATTACTAGAAGTGATGCACTGTGCTACTAGAAGTGTGGTACTGTGCTACCAAAAGTGAGCTACTTTGACCAAAAGCGAGCTACTTTACTACCAAAAGTGAGCTACTGTACTACCAAATGCACAGTGTAATAACAGGCCTGTAAAAAACAATATTTCATCAAAAAGGCTGGATCAAAGGACGATTGAATGATTGAGTGATGATCCAAGATGTTGATAAGTGATAAGACACTACACCAAGTGATATTAGTTCCAAAGAAAACAACATGATGTTAGAAATCAACTTAAAACCCTAACAATAAGTTACAAACCCTAGAAAACCAAAGTGAAATCCATAAAATAACAAATATGATGAGATACAAGAGATTAAATATCACCAATGGATTCCTTATGATTTTCTATGCAATTTTTAAAAAAAAATCGAATTTCGTTAAGTTTTGAGAAAGTTATGGGGTTTTGAAGTTTGCAAGCCTATTATCTCAACCAAAAGTGCTTTACTGTCATACCAATAGCGCTTTACTATCATACCAATAGCGCTTTACTATTATACCAATAGTGCTTTACTATTTTTCTCAACTGCGCTTCACTGTATTACCAAAAGCGCAATTCTGTGCTACCAAAGGTACTGCGAGATTGCCCGAAAGCGTTGTACTGCTCTACCAATGGTGCTTTTCTATGTCGAGATGCACTATTCCATACTGTACTTAAAAAAAATTAATTTCTAAAAGAAAAAGAGGGATTAGTGGGTCCCATCGGGCGTACCAGAATGTGTATGAGAAAAATTGACTATGATAAACTTAAACAAATCAAAAACCCAATAACATAAAGAGAACCGATCTAAATAAAAGCCATTAATAATAATCAATGAAACATGAAATCTTTTACCGAGATTTGTATTATTCCTTTTGGATTGAATGTGGATTGCTCAATATTGCTGCGAAACCATAGTTGCAACAAGCATGTGTAGTGCTCAAAGATCAACGTTAAGAGATCGTAAAGTTGCTCAATCGATGCGATGTATGCTCAAAGCACTGTTAAGTATGCCTGAGAAAAAGTGATCGAAGAGGCTTTGTAAAGGAGATGAGGGGGGTTTATATAGGTTTCAACAGAGATCGATCAATAGTCTAGATAATTCAAAAGAATCAATGGAGGAGAATAGTTGAGGAATATGCATCGAATAAGAAGAAGACAAGTGTCACACAAAAACTATTTTATTTGAGTTAATCACTCTCTTTTCTAAAGATAAGACATGCTTTTCATAAATTAGAAAGCTTTTTTCTAATTCAAGATAAATTGATAAAAACAAGGTTGAGTGAATAGATAACTCAACTTTAGATTTGTTTTTGCATGATTTGAGAGAAATTAAATAATAAATTATTTAATTTTGTGTGCATGGAGAAGAAGACTTATTTTTAGAAGATTTGAAAGATATTTGTAGATAAAAAAAATAAATTAAATAAATAGATTTATTTAATTGTTGTGCATGATTTGGAAGAATAAATAAAATATTTGATTTATTTTATTTTTGGAGAATGAGAGAATTTAAATAAATTTGATTTGATTTATTTAAATTTGGAAGAATGAATTTGATTTAATTAAATAATTGGGAATTATTTAATTGTTTGGATAAGAGGGAATTTTGTAATGAATTAATTAAATTAATAGATTATTTAATTAATGGAGACTTGAGGAAGAATAATAGAGGAATTTAATTTAATTAATTAAATAAATACAATTTATTCAATTAATGTTGAATTTTAGAATTTTGGAAGAAATTGATGAGATTAATTAAATAATTAGATTATTTAATTAATGTTGAAATGCAGGTGATGCTCCAGATTAGACGAAATGCAAGTAGTGCGATGACTTGGTCATTTTAGGGTGTCTACAATAGCACCCAGAAGGATTGCAGAAAAATCATGTTCTTGTGGAGGGCTAGTGATAGCATGTACAAAGCTTCTGCAAAGTTGCCTCTGCATTTATATAAATTTGACTTTGCACCTGAATATCAATACATGATGGTGATGCTTAGCTGAATGAGGGGAAGACCAAATGTATGGTATTTGAGGATTGGATTTATGGTCTTATGAGAATGGTGGAGATTACTAATGAGGAACCATAGTGGGCAAAGATTATCAATGACAACTTGGATGAAGACATGAGGAATGTGGGAGGAAACTCATCATTGGGTGGTATATGTGTCCTGATAAGGAAAGTGCCAAAGAAGAAATAGGGGGGTTACAGTTGATGTCCTTGCAGCCTTTCTCATTATCCACGTAATATGACCCATATGATAGGATGCAGGCATTGTATAAGAAATCAATGCATCAAGTACACCTTGAGGACTATTGGATTGATTCTGACAATGAGGTAGAAGTAAGAAAGAGAAGTTATCAAAGGCTTACTCTGAAACAAATTTACACATTGGATTGGATACCAGTTCCCATACAACTGCATGAGGATGATGGAATGGTTACATCACAGGAATATGAATACAAGAAAGTATACAATGAAACAATCTCGTCCCTTGATTGGAATCAGCCAGAGGAAACCTCATTAGACAGGATAACACAAAAGGCCATACAATTGACCAAAGAGTGGGTGGATGGAGAGGTTACAAAACTCAAGAACAAAGGAGTGGCCCTCACCATCAACAAAAAGAGAAAGAGACAAGAGTTGATAGATGAGGAATATGATGATTTCCTCAAGGAATAGAGGGAATCCAAAGGAGAAAGGAAGCAAGAGGGATCCAAGAAAGGGAACCAAAATGTAGGTGTGAGAATCATTCATTATCCTCCACCTAAAAAGGATTCAACTTCAACCTTTGTTGCTACAATATCTCAAGCACCTACAAAATAGCAAAAGCCGCCATCACAAAACCTATTGTCATTTGTGAAGACTTGGAGGAAAGCACTGATGAAGATGATCTCCTCATAAGGAGGAAGAAAAAGAAAACTCAAGAAGTGCCACAAAAGAAGAATCTAGCACCTGCAATGAGGGGGTCAGTGGATGTGAACCCTACTATTATATTGAAAGGAAAAGGAGGTGAGGGAATCAGAAAAAATTTACAACACAATGTACCCATCCCCACCATAGTACATTTTAAGACCAAATTGGCTGAAGAAAAGAAAGAAAAGATGAAGAAAAGAGGGGGTGATTAGCCTCTCCTACTAGATGAAATAGTAGAACTTTCTGATGATGAAGTGGTGAGGCAAGTCTCCACCAACCCTATGGAGACACTCATGAAAAACATAGCCATGACTCCCCAAAATACTCCAATTGTGCAGAAGGAGAGGGAGGAAGAAGATATAGAAGAGGACAGTCATGAGAATATTGCACAGAAAATTAGCTTGACAGGACTAGTTGATAAGGTTACCAACCTAGTAGTCATTGACTTAGCATATCAAGGTAGAGAAGATGAAAAGAAAGATGATGACACAACTCTAGAGTAGGATGAATTGGAAGACAATACAACTATGGAGGAAGATAAGGGTGTACCTGATCAACATGATGCTCAAGATAGTGAGCAAGCTTAGGATAAAGAGACAGAGGAAGTCAAGACAGTCAAATCCCAAGGTCCTGCAAATGCTGGGATACCAATAAATGAGCAACAAGGTCCACAAGTAGGTGATGATAGTAGGATAGAGGAAAATGTTGACGAGGGTAGCCAAGAAGATCATTAGGATACGTAGGATCCAGGCCACCAAAACCCTAATGTGAACCAATCACCTTGGGATGAATAGGACATGAATACAAAGGTAACACATGAGGATGTTCACAATGAGGAAGAAAAAGAATAGTCACCACAGAGGGTGGAATAGACTATAGGATCACCAAATGTTCACATTGAACATACATACCAAGAACGGTCTAGAGTTGGCATGCCATATTGGCTACAACATGAGGTAAATCCTCCTCCACCGATTATTTCCTCCAATTTTGACATATCCACATTATTTTTCAGTTGATATAGCCAAACCAAAGAGGAGGGCTAGGGCCACCTTTGCAATAAAGAGAGGTCAGGTTATAGGCCAAAGAATAGTTCAAGTGGCCATACCTATTGTGGACAAAGCCAAGGGAGAAATAGGTGCCAGTGAGTTTCAAATAACCACTATGGATTTGGGCTTCTCCACCGAGTAGCAAGAGGGCCAAGAGGCCAAAGATATAATAGATTCATTATTGATTAGAATAGAGAAGGGGAAGAATAAAAACAAAGTGCATAAAGAGCATATTGCTCAAATGGAAACATTCATAAAGGGTCTTTTGGCCCCTACTAATATTCCTATCAGCACATCCACCCCATTGACCATACTATCTCAAGATGAAATGACAGGGTTGGATATCATGAAGCATAAATCACATGTGATGGATAAATGGTTTAGCCAGTTCATCACCGAAGCAGAAAAGGTAATAAGGACTTCCCTTGCTAATTGGAGTTTTCTCAACACATTAAGGAGCAAAGTAGATAAATTGAAGAAAGAGGTTGCACAAAGGTCAATAAAAAATGATAAACATTTGACTACCCTCTCTGAAATGAAGCATATAGATGTGAATGTCTTGATGTTTAATAAAGTCCTAACCAAATAGACATCACAATTGTTGGGTATATGGTACAAAGATACCAAATTTGAAGTAGATATCCTTAAGAGGTGTAATGCTAAGCTCAAGAATATCGGTGCCAAATTACATGAACTTTTGTCTAAGGAGGCAGAAATTCTAGAGGCCCTCAAGGAAAAGATAGAAGGAAAGATAGAAAATTACGATGCTACTTTCACCATTAAGGCTTTTCAGGATAATTTCAAACCTATAGCAGATGACCCACTTATCCACTTATTTGAAGATATAATAGATAAAGCCATGAGGATGAGGGCTAAAGTGGAGAAATATAATGAAATGTTGAATAGGAGGAAGACCAAGTGGACTGCTCTGCAAGCCTAGTTTCAATCACAAGTGTATGCAGTTACCAAGGCCAAGTTGCAAGATGAAGGTGCAGTTGAAAGAATAGTGTAGGCATATGAACCCATCAGGGGGATTATCAGGGTACATGTAGAGGATGGATCATCTACTAATGAGGAGAGAAAATAAAATAAGGATGCAGTGTGCCAGATTCATATGCATGATGTGTTGAGGAAGACAGTTGTACACTACCAGATGGTTGCCAACTGGCAACTTGTGCCACGTGTCTACTTGTTGACTTGGTCAAAGAATGTTATAGACCATTGCTCTTAATAAACAAATCATGATCACATGATCTTTTGTAACCACCTTCTCTCCTTGTCCTATAAAAGGAGATGGAGTGCACATTGTAACTCATTCAAAACTTAATTAAGATTAGATTGTTGAAGCATCAAGACTAATTCTCAAGTCTAATTGTAAATGTACATCTCTTGCATACTTAATGAAGATGAAGTACCTTGATTACATACAATCGTAAACTTTGAGTAATCTATGAAAGGATTCTTGATATGTACTTTGATTTTCTACGTCCCTTGGAGTGAATTTAATCTTATGCATGTTGTTTTCATTCCTTTCCATCAAAGTTAGCATCAATCATATCTAGCTGCAGAACATCCCAGTGAACATATGGTTTGATTTCCTTCTCTTCATGAAAAAATCAGGAATGCATATGGATCAATGGCTAAAGATCCACTCATTTCAGTAATATTTAGAAAACATTCATTCAAATTTCTTTAATTTCATTTGATCATCATCACAATTGCAAATACACATAAAATCCTAAGCAAATATAGAAAATATGCTGATATCTCGTAGGTAACTGAACATCATTAGCATATTTAAGTAAGTAGCATGTTGGAAACGATAAATATAATGCAAATGAACATAAATAATGATAGTAATCATGGAAATATATGCATGTAGGTACATCATTTAACTAAATTTACAATGTAGAGGTGAAATCAAGTTAATAAGAGTTGATATAAAGAAGAATTGATCAAACTAATAATATTTGCATACTTTGGTTGAATATAATAGGATCTAACCTACTAGTTAAGAAATTTATAGAAAGCAGGTAGGATTGAGACCATCTAGACATGAAGTTCTTGAAATCAGAAACGTAAGGTCCTTGAATGGAAAACAACAAGGCACATCAAACCACTAAGAAACACTAGTAGATCATGAACTAATCCACAGAGTCTTGGGATCATGAAAATTCTCTGAATTCATTGTATCTTTCAAGATGATAAAGGTTTGATTTGCATTTCTTTACCTATGTTTGTTTATGACTAACATCATGATCAACAATTATGAGACCAATCACAAAGCTAAAAATACTCTATTAAATGCTTTGTCTAACATTGAAATGGTGAAAGTTGTGGATTTGGAAACTACTCATGAGATCTTGGACAAATTGAAAAACATCTATGAAGGTGATGAATCTATCAAGAAGGCTAAGTTGTAGAACTTGAAGACCACATATGAAACCATGAGAATGGCTAAGGATGAGAACATAACAAGTTACATATAGAAGATTGATGAAGTTGTCAGCAATATCAAGGGCCTTGGTGGAAAGTTAGAGGATGTGGATGTTGTAGATAAGATACTCAGAACTCTTCCCAAATCTTATAGTCACAAGGTATCTTCCATTGAAGAATTGTTTTATATGGGCAATCTTACAAAAGATCAATTGCTTGGTAAACTGACTGCTTTTGAGATGAGAGAATTTGGTTCTACTGATGGCCCTGTGAAAATTGAGACTGCCTTTAAGGCCAAGCAAGAAAAGACTGCTAGATTAGATAAATAAGTTGTGGAATTAGATGAAGAAGATTTTGTAGAGCTTGAGGCAAAATTTGCAAGCAGAATGAAAAGAGGTAGTAGAGGAAAGCTCAAAGGTAAGTTACCTTTCAAATGTTTCAATTGTGGTAAAATTGGTCACTATGCTTCAAGATGTCATGACAGAACTTTGAGGATCAAAAACAATGAAAATAAAGGAAAAATGGTAAGAAAGAGTTACTATGTTAGAGATGATGATGGTGTAACTGATGATGAACCTAGTTTTGATGATAGTAATAGTAGTGAATGCTTGTTTATTGCACTTAGAGAAGAACTTGTTTCTGCTAACCTTGCAAGATGTGTGAAGGAAGGAAGTCCAAGAGAGTTGTCTGCATTTCATGCTGAAAAGGAAGATGAATGGATCATTGATAGTGGATGTTCAAATCACATGACAGGAGATAAGAGTAATTTTGTTAAGTTTCAATAATATGATGGAGGACTAATTAGGTTTGGTGACAATGCAGCTGGTAAGATTTGTAGAAAAGGATATATTACCTTTGATGGAAAGCATAATACGGATGATGTTCTTTATGTCAAAAGCTTAAAGCATCATCTTCTAAGAGTTGGGCAAATGTATGATAAAGGGTGCAATCTAGTGTTTAAGGACAATGGATGTGAGATAAGGAAAAGCTCCAAAACTTTAATTGATGCTGGTAAGTGTTGCAAATATGTGCCTAATCGGTGTTGTCATTGATGTCAACATATCCTTGTTGTCATTAGTGTCAACTATATCTTATTCTATTACTTGTTTAAAATACTTGTATGTTTGAGGATATTAAGAAAATTAGCCTCTTCTGAAGAAACAAGTGAGTTACATATCTCTCTGTCAGAGACAGTGAAGATAGTGCAGTTTAGTGAAGTAGATTGCTCTGCATTCCCAGTAAGATGAAGATCAGAGTCTGGACTAATGGGTTTATAGAGGATTGCTTGAAGTTGCTTCAGTCAAGATTTGAGAGGTCAGCATGGAGAATTGGCAAAGTTATGGCCATCTGAGTAGAATCAGCTTTTGTAGTTATTCAAAGGTGACATAGTGATATAAATTTGGTTTGGATTGATCTGCATTAGAATATTATGATATGCAGATCTAGAGGCGTGTTTGGGATGTCAGTTTGAATCCTCAACTCAAGTAGTTTGTGGTTTGGAGGTCTGCAAGTAATCTTTCTAGTATGACAGTCATGACAGTTGGTATTCTTGAGTTCATGAATGAAGGTGTGAGTGCTTCTGGTGATTTGAGGTGGTGCAGTTGTTCCTGTTTATTTCATTGTGCTTGTGGTGGTCTCTGAATCAAGTGCCTATTGTGTTGGTGGTCTGCATTGAGGATTGAGCTCATGGATGAAGATTTCTCCTTGGGTGTTGTTGTTCTTTCTAGTCTTAGCTGATCAGATGCATGGTACGTGTTGCGGATGATATAAGATAAGTTTTATGGAGGGTGGCATGATGTTCGAGGAAGATTTGAGTCCTAGTTATATTTGTTCGACAATGTAGTGGTTTGAATGTGGCATTTTAAGTCTTGTGATTGTAATTGCTTGTAATACCTATCTTGGAGAATGTTCCAGATAAATGATTGTTTGGCCAACTTTGATGTTCATTCCAAAGTTGATGACTTGTATAAAGAAGTGTTGTGACGTCATGGAAATGTGTGGAGGTGAGCAAATATGTGGATGTAGTGAGGAAGTGAGTGGGGGCAGAGTAGAGGTGTTGTGCGCTTCAATGGAATTGAACCTTGCATGAAGAAGATGTTGTTTCTTAGTTCAATCTTTCTATGTTAACATTGTAAATGTTCTTGTATGTAGTGAGCCTCTTTTGAACAGTGAGCTCTTGGCAGTGCGCCTAAAGGAAAGTGCCTTCCCATTTTCTATTCTTTTAACAGAGAATAAATCTTGTGGGTTAACCCCCACCATGGTTTTTCCCTTAACCGGGTTTCCATGTAAAAATCCTGGTGTTATGTGTGTTGATTATGTTTCTGCTCATGTGTTGTTGATTCGTACTTTCATGGTTATATCATTAATCTGTTAATAAGTGGTAAAGAAGATTAACTATATCAAAAGATAAAAGTTTTGTGACAATTGATTCACCCCCCTCTCAGTTATCTGCCTTAATTTCAACAATTGGTATCAGAGCTGGTTCCTCTAAAAGAAGTTTGACCACTTGAGGAGATCCAAGATTTGATGGAACAAATTACTCTCTTTGGAAGAGTCGCATGGAGTGCCATTTGCAATGCATGGGTGATTCTTATTGGTTGATAACAAAGGATGAGTATAAGCCCCCGGAGAAATTTCCTTCAACTCCAGATGAACTCAAAGATGCTGAAAACAACATTCAAGCTAAAGAAGCATTGTTAAGTGCCCTGATTGATATAGAAATGACAAATGTCCTAGAATTGAAAAATTCTCATTAAATTTGGAAGAAGTTGGAAACTCTATATGAAGGTGATGCATATGTCAAATGTGCTAAGTTACAGAGCCTAAAGGGTAGATATGAAAGATTGAGAATGAGTGAAGATGAAAACATCACTTCCTACATGCAGAAGGTGAATGAACTTGTGTACAGTATCAGATGTGCTGGTGGAAAACTAGAAGAATCAGTGGTTGTTGGCAAGGTGCTCAGATCCTGACCTACTTCATACAAGCATAGAGTTACTGCTATTGAGGAGATCAGGACCATGACAACTATTACAAGGGATCAGTTGGTTGGCAAGCTTTTAGCATTTGAAATGAGTGAGTTTGGAGATTATCTTCCTAAATAAGAATCTACTTTTAAGGCCAGTATTTTTGGGAAGCAAAGATTTGATCTAGGTGAAAGCTCTTCAAGAAGACTAACCAGATATGAAAAGACAAGGAAGGAACTTGAAGAAGATGAAATGAAGCTCAAAGAAATTGAAGCCCTTATTGCCAAATGATTACCTAGAGGATCTGGTAAGTATGAAGGAAAGCTGCCTTTCAAATGTTTTACTTGCAATAAGATTGGTCATTTTGCTTCAAGATGTCCGAAGAGGGTTTTAAAGCCAAACCCTAACAGACCTAGGTTTCAGAAGAAATGTTACTATGTCCAAGAAGCTTCTGATGAAGGAGTTATAGATGATGAATATGATAAGGGAAGTACATCTATAAATGAATGGGTGTTCATTGCTATCAAAGAAGAAAATCCGGTGCCTACTAAATCTACTAGCTATATGAATGTGAAAAGTGCCTTGGCTACTCAAGTTGAAGAAAAGGATGAATGGGTGATTGACAGCGAATGTTCTCACCATATGACAGGTGATAAAAGTAAGTTTGTAAGAATGGAAAGATATGAAGGTGTAATTGTGAAGTTTGGAGACAATTCAACTGGTAGAATCTGTGGCAGAGGATCCATCTCTTTTGATGGCAAGCACAACACTGATGATGTTTTGTATGTAGAAGGGTTGAAGCATAATCTTCTTAGTGTTGGACAGTTAGTTGACAAAGGGTATGACCTCCAATTGAAGGATGGAAAATGCAGAATCTTAGAAATCTCTAGAACTGAGATTGCATCTGGTACATAGACTAGAGGTAATATCTTTCATTTAAGTTGCACTGATAAAAGATGTTTGATTTCTCAAATTGATCAAAGTTGGTTATGGCATAGGAGAATGTGTCATGTAAATTTTGATAACATTGTCAAGATAAGTACTACTCAGACTGTGAGAGATCTTCCAAAGCTTGTAAAACCTGCTAATAGCATGTGTAAGGAATGTCAGTTGGGCAAATAGAGTAGAATTACATTCAAAAGTAAAGAACAATTTTCAAGTGGATTGTTAGAACTTGTGCACACTAATTTATGTGGTCCTGCTAGAGTTAGGAGTTTGCAAGGAGACAAATATTTTATGTTATTGATTGATGATTACTCCTAGATGATGTAGTCACTTTCTTGAGAGAGAAATCAGAGGCACTTGACAAATTCAAGGTGTTCAAGGCTAGAGTGGAGAATGAGATTGATGTGAAGACAAAGTGTCTAAGATCTGACAGAGGCAGAGAGTTTACCTCTAGTGAGTTTAATGCATTTTGTGTAAAGCATGGAATAAGAAGACAGTTATCTTCTCTTAGGACTCCTCAGTAGAATGGGAAGGAAGAAATAGACTATTCAAGAGGCTGCTAGAACCATGATGATGGAAGAAAACATTCCACATGTCTCTTGGAGAGAGGCTATGAGTACTACTATCTACACTCTTAATTAGATGCAAATCAAAAGTAATACTGGTAAAACCCCTTATGAAATGTGGTTTGGTAATGCTCTTACTGTGAAATACTTCAGAGTTTTTGGTAGTAAATGCTATATCAAAAGAGATGAAGATCTAGGTAACTTTGATGCAAGGTGTGATGAAGGAATATTTTGGGTTATTCTAACCAAAGAAAAGCATACTGGTGCTTTAACAAGAGATTGAAAAAGATTTTTGAAAGTGCTAATGTCAAGGTAGATGAAAGCATGGAGAGACCTTCCAAGTTTTGTGGATATGAATAAGATGATGAAAATGAAAAGAAAGTTCAAGTTCAGACTTAGATTCAGATTGCTCTGGAAAATCCAATGACTCAAGAAGCTAATGAAAATGCTGAGGAACAAGTTCAAGAATCAAAAGTTCAAGAAAATCCAAAAACTCCTAGGTATGTAAGGTTAAATCATTCTGACGATCAAATAATAGGAGATAGAAATAAAGGTGTTTAAACTAGAAGAAAAATTGTTGAAGAACAAGTGGACTATTGTTTAATTTCAAAGATTGAACCAAAATCAGTAAATGAAGCATGTAATGATGAAAATTGGGTAAAAGCAATGGAAGAAGAATTAATGCAAATTGAAAAGAATCATACTTGGGATCTTGTTCCTTGACCTAAAGACAAAAATGTAATTGGAACTAAATGGGTCTTCCGAAATAAATTGAATGAAGATGGTGAAGTTGTGAGAAACAAAGCAAGATTAGTGTGCAAAGGATATTCTCAGGTAGAGGGAACTAATTTTGAAGAAATTTTTGCTCTAGTGGAAAGAATCAAAGCAATCAGATTATTTCTTGCCTTTGCTTCTTACAAAGATTTCAAGGTTTCCCTGATGGATGTTAAGTTAGCATTCCTGAATGGAGAGTTGGAAGAAGAAGTCTACATTGAACAATTGGAAGGATTCCAGTTGTCTGATTTAGGAGATATGGTCTACAGATTGAAGAAAACATTGTATGGACTTAAACAAGCGCCAAGAGCCTAGTATGCAAGGTTAGATAAATATCTGCTGAAGTTAGGCTTTAGCAAAGGCACTGCTAATAGTAATCTTTATTTCAAAATTGATCATGAACACACCTTGATTGTTGAGGTATTTGTCGATGATATCATCTTTGGTAGAAATGAGAGCATGTGTAAAAATTTGTTGATCAGATGCAAAGTGAATTTGCGATGTCCATGCTTGGTGAAATAAATTTCTTCTTAGGTCTACAAATCATTTAGTCAGAAAAAGGCATCTTCATATCTTAGTCTAAGTATGTGAAAGAGTTGTTGAGAAAGTTTGGAATGGAGGATTCAAAACCAGTGAGTACTCCTATGATAACTGAATGCAAGTTGAGTAAAGATGATGATTCCCCTAAGGCAGATCAGAAAAGGTATAGATCAATGATTGCAGGACTGATTTATCTGACTCATACTAGACCTGATATTATGAATGCAGTTGGCCTTGTTGCTAGATTTTAAGCTGATCCTAGAGAATCTCATGTTGTAGCAATCAAAAGAACATTTAGATATTTGAAGGGAACCTGATTATGGCTTATGGTATCCTAAGGGTGATGATTTCACTCTTCATGCATATACAGATGCTGATTGGGCAGGAGATGTGGACGACAGGAAGAGTACCGGTGGTGGTGCATTTTTCTTAGACAAGAAATTGGTCTCTTGGTTGAGCAAAAAGTAGGAGGCAATATCTCTGTCTACTGTTGAGGTAGAATATATAGCAACAACAAGTAATTGTACTCAAGTTTTGTGGATGAAACAAATGTTAAAGGATATCAGAATTATGTTTGAAGAACCTATTACAATCTTCTGTGATAATTCAAGTTTAATAAACATTTCAAAGAATCTGGTGTTGCATTCAAAGACAAAGTATATATCCATCAAGTTTCACTTTTTGAGAGAGAAGGTAAATGAGAATGAAGTCAGATTGGAGCTTGTTTTTTCAAAGGATCAGATTGCAGATATCTTCATTAAGCCTCTACCTAAGGACATTTTTGAGTATCTCAGAATGATGCTAGGGTTTATTACCCCTCCTGTTCAGAACTAATGTGCATCAGTTCGGTGGAATTCATAGTCATATCTAGCGATCCAGATTGGTGTTAAGGGGATACTACTTAGGGGGAGTAGTCAACATGTTCTGAGTTTAGTTTACTCTTGTCTAAGAAATAAAAAGGGTGAGAGATGATTGCAAATATGTGCCCTTTCCATTGATGTCAAAGGGGGAGAGAAGTCATGTGAAAAACTTGGATAGAATTGAGTAGTTGTTGGTGAAAGGGGGAGCAATGAAGAAAGTGGTTACAGGTGTGATAAGAGAAAGGGGGAGAAGTTATTGTCTTGATGGTTGAACCAGTTTTTCACATCATATGTTGCCATCAATGACAAAGGGGGAGATTGTTGCAAATATGTGCCTAATCAGTGTTGTCATTGATGTCAACATATCTTGTTGTCATTAGTGTCAACTGTATCTTATTCTATTACTTATTTAGAAGACTTGTAAGTTGAGGATATTGAGAAAATTAGCCTCTCTGGAAGAAACAAGTGAGTTACATATCTCTCTATCAGAGACAATGAAGACAGTGCAGTTCAGTGAAGTAGATTGCTCTGCATTCCTAGCAAGATGAAGATCAGAGTTTGTAGATTAAAGGGTTTATCTAGAAGATTGCCTGAAGTTGGTCTAGTCAAGATTTGAGAGGTCCGCATGGAGAATTGGCAAAGTTATGGCCATCTAAGTAGAACCAGCTTTTGCAGTTATTTAGAGGTGATAGAGTGATAGAAATTTGGTCTAAATTGATTTGCATTGGAATATTATGATCTATGGATCTAAAGGTGTGTTTGGGATGTCAATGTGTATCCTCAACTCAAGTGGTTTGTGGTTTGGAGGTCCACAAGCAATCTTTCTAGTATGAAAATCATGACAGTTGGTGTTCTTGATTTCCCGGATGAAGGTACGAGTGCTTTTGGTGATCTGAGATGGTGTGGTTGTTCCTGTTGATTTCATTGTGCTTGTGGTAGTCTCTCAATTAGGTGCCTATTGTGTTGGTGGTCTACATTGAGGATTGAGCTCGTGGATGAAGATTTCTCCTTGGGTGTTACTATTCTTTCCAGTCTTGGCTGATCAGATGCATGGTGCATGTTGTAGATGATCTAAGAGAAGTTTTATGGAGTGTGGCATGATGTTTGAGGAAGATTTGAGTCCCATTTATGTTTGGCTGATAGTGTAGTGGTTCACATGTAGCATTTTAAGTCTTGTGATTGTAATTTCTTGTAATACCTATCTTGGAGAATGTTCCAGATAGATGATTGTTTGGCCAACTTTGATGTTCATTCCAAAGTCAATGATGTGTATAAATAAGTGTTGTGAAGTCATGGAAATGTGTGGAGGTGAGCGAAGATGTTGATGTAACAAGGAAGTGAGTGGGGGAAGATCAGAGGTGTTGTCCACTTCAATGGAACTGAACCTTGCATGAAGATGTTTCTCAGTTCAATCTTTCTATGTTAACATTGTAAATGTTCTTATAGGTAGTGAGCCTCTTTTGAGCAGTGAGCTTTGGGTAGTACACTCGAAGGCAAGTGTCTTCCTATTTTCTATTCTTTTAATAATGAATAAATCTTGTGGGTTAACCCCACCATGGTTTTTTCCTTAACCGGGTTTCCACGTAAAAATCCTGGTGTTATGTGTGTTGATTATGTTTCTACTCATGTGTTGTTGATTCATGTTTTCATGGTTATATCATTAATCTGTTAATAAGTGGTAAAGAAGATTAATTGCAGCAAAAGATAAAAGTTTTGTGACAACTGATTCACCTCCCCTCTCAGTTGTCTGCCCTAATTTCAACAATAAGAAGACTCATGGTAATGTTTATCATTTGAAGGGTACTAATAATTGTTGTTTGTTGGATCAAACAAATGAAAGATGGTTATGGCATAGGAGAATGAGTCACATTAACTTTGATAGTTTGGTGAGAATAAGTTCAGTACAAGTAGTAAGAGACCCACCTAAGATTGTGAAGCTTGTAAATGGTATGTGTAAAGAATGTCAGTGTGGGAAGATGACAAAGACTACCTTCAAGAGCAAAGAACAATTCTCTACCGGTTTGCTGGAGTTGGTACATACAGACTTATGTGGCCCTACAAGAACAAGAAGTCTACAAGGTGACAGGTACTTCATGCTTCTTATTGATGATTATTCAAGAATGACTTGGGTTACCTTTCTTAAAGAAAAATTAGAAGCCCTAGACACGTTTAAGGCATTCAAAGCTATGGTTGAAGAATCAAGTGTTTGAGATCTGACAAAGGTGGTGAGTTTACTTCAAATGAGTTTAATACTTTTTGTGAAGAACATGGATTAAAGAGACATTTGTCTAGCCCCCAAACTCCACAACAAAATGGAGTGGTTGAAAGGAAAAATAGAATTGTTCAAGAAGATGCTAGAACAATGATCAAGGAAGAAAATCTATTGGAGGTATATTGGAAAGAAGAAATACATACTGTTGTCTACATTCAAAACAGAGTGCAAGTTAGAGAAAAAAAAACAAAGACACCTTATGAGTTGTGGTATGGTAGAACCTCTACTGTCAAATACTTCAAAGTTTTTGGAAGCAAATGTTACATCAGAAGAGATGAAGGATTAGGAAAGTTTGATGCTAGATGTAATGAAGTCATATTCCTTGGGTGCTCTACTAAGAGCAAGGCTTACTAATGCTATAACAAAAGACTGAGAAAAATCATTGAAAGTGCAAATGTGAATGTAGATGAAGATATTCAACTAGATGGATATGAGTCAGATGGATATGCTAATATATAAAAGGTTGAAAAAGACAAAGAAAAGGAAGTTCAGGTTGAAGTACAAGCTACTCCTGAAGAAGAAGAAGTTCAAACTAAAGATCTAGAAAGAGTTCCTAAAACCCCCAGGTATGTGCAAAAAGATCACTCTAAAGATCAGAATATTGGTGACAAAAGGAAAGGTGTGTTGACAAGAAGTAGAGCTACAAAAGATAAAGTAAATCTCTATTTACTCTAAAAGGTGGAACCTAAAATAGTAAAAGAAGCATGCAATGATGAATATTGGGTCAAAGCAATGGAGGAAGAACTAATGTAGATTGAGAAGAACAAGAATTGGGAACTTGTCCCTAGACCTACAGACAAGAATGTGATAGGAACAAAGTGGGTATTCTAGAACAAACTGAATGAAGTTGGAGAAGTTGTGAGAAATGAGGCAAGACTTGTGTGTAAAGGCTACTCACAAGTGGAAGGAATAGACTATAAAGAGACCTTTGCTCCAGTGGCAAGAATGGAATCTATCAGACTATTTTTGGCATTTGCAGCACATAAAAACTTCAAGGTATGCCAAATAGATGTGAAGTCTACTTTCCTAAATGCTGAGTTCGAAGAAGTATACATAGAGCAACCAGATGGATTCCAGCTATCAGACAAACCAAATATGGTATACAAATTGAAGAAGGCTTTGTATGGATTGAAGCAAGCTCCCAGAGCTTGGTATGCAAGATTGGATAAGTACCTATTACAACATGGATTTAGTAAAGGGTCTACAAATAGTAACCTGTAAGATAAGTGGAGACCAAATTCTAATTGTTGAGATCTATGTTGATGACATCGTATTCAATGGAAATGAAGGTATGTGTAAGAAGTTTGCAGATGAGATGCAAAAGAGTTTGAAATGTCTATGTGTGGTGAAATGAATTTCTTCCTTGGACTGCAAATCATTCAAACTAGTAAAGGTATTTTCATTTCTCAATCCAAGTATGTTAAAGAGTTGTTGTAGAAGTTTGGAATGGAGGACTCTAAACTGGTATGTACCCCTATAGTTACTGGTTGCAAGTTCAACAAGAAATGATGAATCACCTAAGGCTGATTAGAGCAAGTATAGATCAATGATTGGAGGATTGCTTTATCTAACCTCTACTAGACTAGATATCATGCATGCAGTCTGTCTTGTGGCTAGATTTTAATCAGATTCCAAAGAGTCACATGTTATGGCAGTGAAGAGGATATTCAGGTATTTGAACGGAACTCTAGATCATGGCTTGTGGTATCCTAAGAACAATGATTTTTTGGTGCAGAGGCACCTACCTAACAGCTGGCCTCCATGAGGCAGTTAGTTTGTTATAGGTCTTGTTTATGTTTTCAAGAAGGTCTGATAAGACCAAATGCATGTAATAAGGTCACGCTGATCATGATAAGATCATGCTGACCAGGCTTTTACTATTTTTAGTTAAGTTTGTTAGAACAGCTGTCATGCTGTAGGGTCCGGTTGGATCTCCCAGCCGCCTGGAGAGTTCCCAGCCGCTTGGAGTCGGGTCAGTAGTACTCGTAGGAAAATCTATTTAAGCATGGGGATCAGTTGATATGGACACAGATACAGATAGAGATATCATCGATCATAGTATTGTATCGCATTGAGAAGTCAGTTTGCAGAGAGAGATTGAGCATTGTAATTGCATCTTTTGGAAATCAATAAAGATCCTGTTTGTGTTCATTTCCTGTTTGTCCTCCATTGTGATCGATTTGCTGTTTTGGTGGTTTCATGGACATGCTGATCCACTCCACCGGTTGATTCGTCGAATCGGTGGAATGGTTGTGTACAGTAGATTAGGAGGTAGTTTGTTTTCTGTTTGCATGCAGGTGTGCAGGATCGCGGTCGATAGATGTTGAAGACCCTAGCATGGGTATGTGCTAGGTCGAGTTGATAAGGTTGAGTTGGAAGATCACCCTGGAAGTGGATCGGGTCATCCCTGGAGGATCGGCGAAGTGATATTTCGCTAAGGTTGGGAGTTCGTCAAAACGGCATCATCAGGATATTTTGGTGAATATCCTGCAGTCGCTTTGGACATCGTCATCCGGATAAGTGAAGATGAGCATGATGCAGTTGAGTGCATGAAGTGCGAGTTCGTCAGGGTGATCATCATCAGGAGTTGCCAAAGAGGAGTACATCGGCATAAGGTAGAAGATCGGGTTATGAAACTGTTGAAGTTTGCATGTTGCAAGTACATCAGGATGTTGTAAGTCTGACATATACTCAGTGTATATATCGCCGTCAGGATCATCTTCTGTGAGTGCCCATCATCCGCATATCGCTAGCAGATGTGGGAGTGAAAGTTCAGGTTTTTTGGCTAAGTGTTGAAGAGGTCATCAGGATATTTGGAGCAACCAGATATTTGATATCCTGCTGACGAAGGTGGTGTCGCATATCATGATGATGCCGCTAGTGTTTGGCACCCGATGAATAGTGCAACAGGAGGATGTTTGCGCCCGTTGAGTATCATGATGATGATGATAGGCGACAGGCGGAGGAGGTGAACAGTAGTCGGCAGGAGGATAATTGTGATCGACCAAAATATGATGATGCTGTTGGTGTTTATAGGAAATATGATGATGATGTTGAGCCGATAGGGATTTTTATCATGCTGTTTGTATTGTTGGCTCTTCCTTTCTGTTAGTTAGCTCCCGTTGCGTTTTACTCTGCATCATTTTTCCTTAAGTGCCTATATAGATGAAAATTGGGCCAAATGTGTTGATGACAGAAAAAGGATAAGTGGAGGTGCATTCTTCCTTGGAGATAGGGTGGTGTCATGGCATAACAAGAAACAAGAATTAGTTTCCTTATCTACTGCAGAGGCAGAATATATTACTACAGCATCATGTTGTACTTAGGTGCTATGGATGAAACAAACCTTGAAGGATATCAAAGTTGAGTATGATAAGCCAATCCCTATTCTTTGTGATAACACATGTGCCATAAATATTTCAAAACATCCAACGATGCATTTAAAGACAAAGCACACTTCAATTAAGTATCACTTTTTGAGGGAAAAAGTTGTAGAGAATGAAGTGAAGCTTGAGTATGTGCCTACAAAAGATCAAGTTATTGATATATTTACTAAGGCTCTTCCAAAGGATACATTCGAGTGTCTCTGGGAGAAGTTAGGGGTGGTTGCCCCTCCTTCCTTGAAGTAGGTACATAAGAAGATGCATAAGTCCAGTGTGACTCAAAGAACATTTCTCCTTTTTGGACTGATGTTGGAAGCTACCTCTCAGGGGGAGCAAGTAGTGGTTTGAGATGATTGTTTTTTATTATATAAGTAAAAAAAACCAGGGGCTGAAACCTTACAACATAACAAAAAGAGCCACCCAAACCAACTACAACATTAACATCAAATACAACTTATTACCAGCAGATAGTAAGTAATAATAGATAGACAACATAAAATATAAAGAGTAACAAGACTAAGGAGATACATTCTCCCAGCCTTTAGCCAGAAATTCAACAATTTCATCAAGTTTCTTGAATTTCTCCTTCTCCTCACCATTAGGTCGAGTCCCATGTTCCTACAGCAGAGTCAAATTGAGCTTCACCATGTGACAGAGCATGTTACTTATGAAATCTCCCATAGAAGTAACCTTCTACTCCAGTTCCTCCACCTGACCCTTGAGGACAACAATATCATACCTCTAGTCATTCCCCTCCTCCTTAGTCTCCTCTCCAATCTCCTCCATAATCATCCTCTCCCCTTCACCAGCATTGTCCACAGGAACACCATCATCACCTCCTGAGTCATCAGTCTATTTTCCTTCTCCCTCACTAGCTTCCTCTTCAGAGATCTCTTGGAATTCAATATCTTTGGAATTCAACTGATCATCCCCTTAAGTGGAAGCTTCAGAAGCACTCTTAGAGTAATCAACCTTCCAAAGTAAAGTATTTCATCAAAAGAAAGCACATCTCATCCCATGGCTCTGGAAGCTTAGCCCGTTCAAACCCTCCCTGGTAGGGAACTAATTCCTCTCCCTCCCCCAAAAAAATCTTCTAGTTCAGATGGTCAGCTACCTTAGCCTTCCTTTGCAACTTAGTACCCTTAGTGGAAAGGCCAGTCACCATGGCTATGACTTGTTCATAGATTTCAAAACCAATTCTTCCCATGGTAATTCTACAATTTTTCTATGAAAGGGCACAATGCACAGACAAGTTTTCATCAAAACATTGAGGCATTCTAGAAAAAGGACTTCTGCCACCTTCCTTGCAATAATGCTAGACAACAACATTATCTTTAAATTGACAAGATATAGGCTTAGTTTGAATCCTGTCTCCCCCCATTATCTCCTTACCCTCAAAAACACAAAGAACACAGAGTCAAGGATATCTTTCAACAAAGTGTTTTTGCAAGATAATTCTAGTTGTTCAGAAAGGAATGATGAAATAGTAAATGAGGCAATGATCTAACATGCACGAGTCATCAAATTCCTTTACAATCTCTAATCATTGCCAACCTTTCCCATGCTTGAAAATGATATTCATAAATTCTCTATCATTAACACATATCCTACTCGCCTTAACACGAGTGATAAAAAATACCAAAATGGCATTAGTCAGAAAAGTACAATAGTTCATAATAGTCCCATACTTCAATGTCCACATCATCTTTTCCCTAAATAACTGACTGGCTAGGTTGGCATTTTCAATGAGATGAGTCACCCTTGACAAGTCATCTCTTTTTGAATTAGTTCCCTTATGTTAATGGGAATATTGTTATATTGGCGCCAACATCACCAATTCATAAATTGTTGACCGGCAAGAGCATCAGTGACTCCGTCCCCCTCTCTGTAGATATGGGAGAACTCCACTCTAGAGATCCTCTAGATAAGGAATTAGATATCCACAATGATATCCTTAAGCCTCCACCCGTAGACCGAAGCATTAGTAACAACATCAATGATCAGTTTAGAATCCCCCTGTATATGCAACTGAGGAATGTCCAGTGAGATAGCCAATTTAACTCCCCATAAGAGAGAAGAGGCTTCAACATAGTTATTACTATGAATACCTATCCCACCAGCATAGGCAGCAACAAGCACCCCTCTGTCATCCCTGATAATCCCATCACCACTAGACCTTCCATTGGACTTAGAAGCCCCATCAAAGTTGAGTTTGAGCCAATGGGACCTCAGAGGAGTCCATCTAGTATTTAGCCTCAAAATATGTTTAGAATTATCATAAGCCAGAATTTGGTTAAGAATTCTCCAATTGGCAGTGATTTTTTCTTCCTCCTGAGTGAGTGGTTTATCAGCAGTTTTGATGTGAGAGCCAACAACAATTTTAATGAGGAGCTTAGAGAAAGAGTGATAAACATGAGAAGAGTCCTTGATATCTTCCCTAAAGATTCTATTATTCTATTCTTTCCACAAGATCTAGCCAATGAAGGGAAGAGTTTGGTTCCAAAGCTCCATGAGCAAAGGATGGGAAAAAGTATTAAGCCACTTAGCAATGACTTCTCTGATATCTTGATTACAGATCCACTGAGTGCCAAAATTCTACAGGATAGTACTCCAAATTTCCTTGGCAAAGTCACGATGAAGGATTAAATGAGGGACAATTTCCTCTTCCTTAAGGTACAAAATACACCTATTAACCAGAGAGAAGCCCCTCCTCTACAAATTATCTTGGTTTAAAATTTTGTTATGAACCCACCAAAACATATTAACTTTAGGGATAAGTTTATGGTTCCAAACTTTCCTCCAAAGCTCATTTTTATGAACATCAGGGATCAGCAGATGGTAAGCAGAGTTAACCAAGAACTGACCTCTCTTATTAGGAGACCAATACAGCTCATCTTCTCAGGAAAGAGAGGGATTCTGGTGTCCAGCAATAGTTGTTGTATAGATCTCATTCTTAGGATAACCTCAGGGCGATGAGTACAACACTCAATAGGATTTTTCCAAAGTCTGATACCATTCTAAGGATGAATATAATGGCAGACTTTTGACCCAAAAAACTATTTGGAAATATCAGCAACAATCCCATTTTCCCCCTAGGTAGCAAGGGCCTTGTCAGCAACCCAAGTGTCCTCCTAGAAATTTATAGTATTACTTTGAGGTGATTGTTACAGTTAGGGGGAGTAAAGAATGATTTTAGACTGATTAGAGTAGTAGTGTGCAAGTATGTGCAATGGAAGAGATGTGATACCCTTTTCCATTTATGTCAAAGAGGGAGAAAGATCATGTGAAAAACTTAGGGGGATAAAGAGTCCAAATGTGTAAAAAGAAAGGGAGAGTCTTGATGCAAAGTTATGTTTTGATGGAGGAACATGTTACTTTGTTTTTCACATCATATGTTGCCATCAATGAAAAATGGGGAGATTGTTGCAAGTATGTGCTAACTAGTTTTTTCATTGATGTCAACATGTTTGTGGTATCTGTTAGGTCTCAAAAATGTAGATTGCTGATCCTAAGAGGATGCCAGGCTCTATGCTTGGATTTGCAACATTTTTGAACTAACTTGACAAAATCAACCTTCAAGGTTTAGTAATTTCCTACACTTCAGGTCCTGCTATACCTAGGTAGGTGAACCTTGGGAATTAAAGCAGACTAAATGTAAATGTATTGACTAATTAAATCTATCTACAATGGCAACGAGTGTGGGATAGATGAAAAGCTTTCTATCTGATTATTTCTAATGTCTAGTGAATGGTTTGGTAGAAATTGTATAAGCAATATCAAGGTAAAAAGGATTTTAAAAGATGAATTTAAAATAAGACCAGTGCTTTGTTGGGTAACAGAGTCGAATGAAGGACCAAGACTAGTGGCTTACAATGGGTAATAATTCTAATTGTTTGGCACAACTTTGGTTTATAACTTGTATAAACATGCAAGGGAATGACTGACAAACTCTTCTTGATAATCCAACCAATATAATCAGATATCTTATAATTCACCAGAAGGTATTTTAATCCTTACTTGAAGGAACCAATTGAAATGAATGAGCAGGAATAACAGATAATATTGACTTGGAGACAGAATGACAATCCTAATTATATGGCTCTACTTAGTAATCCAAACTTAATACTTCTAGGCTACCATGACTGATCATAAATATTTAATTCCTCAAATGGAAACCAATTTACTCAATCACATAGATACAACAAATGTGTATTGACAAATTAAATATATGCTCGATATATTAATTTGAATAATAGGGAAATATAGAACTGGAGACAACCACAGAATTGAGTAACTATAACAAACAATTGATACCAAGATAGAACCACTGAATCAGAGAACTTCAATGCACTACTTCAAATAAAACATGCAACATAGTTTTTCTGAAACATTGTAGAGTATATATATATGTATATCTATTCTACTGCTGATGATCTTTCAGCACCAATTGTTTGAACTTATATAGGTATTTCTATGAAGAGACATAACTCTTCAATAAGTCCTTTTGGGATTTTAACAAGACTAACAACTATTACATAGTTATGATTAGGCTCTATTTAGCCATAAGTAAATTTTAGCTAGATGGTCCAAGTACTCTTGATCTCGATGGGAATCAGTAAGCTCAATGGAACTTCTTGTAATCATTTCAATTGTGACCATCTTTTCCAAGTGTTTGCAAGCTTCTCCAGATGCGGAATTCCCATCTTTAAGAGCTCCCATAGCCTCGTGTAATATAGTTTGACAATCAACATTCCACTCTTCTTTTCTTTTTAGTTCGCCATCACTTTTAAACAAGGAGGGCACTCCTGCATTAGAGGCTTCAGCACCTTCCTTAGCATCATTTTTGAGTTGATCATAGTATTTCTGATGTTGCTCAATCAATGCTTTAGTATTGGAGATACCTGCATCATCAGAAGCATCTTTGCTTTGTATCTCATTCAACTTCTCCTGCATTCTCTATTTGAGCCTTTCATGTTCTTTAATTGCTTTGTAATTCTGAGAGTAATTATCCCAAAATAAATTGAACCAGTGTATCATGTTTGTATGTCTTCTCTGCAGCACCATGACAAGTGTATCTATCTAAATTTGCAATACCTGATCTGGGGATAATGCTTGAGTGCCTTGTGAGCTTTCTCCCTGAGTTAATCTTTTTGTTGATTGCCCAAATGTACTCTTAACTGCATCCTTTGGATAATCATTTTCTTTTGTTAGTCTTTCACAGCTCAAATTATATGCATCCCTTTCCTTGATCAATACTTGAGCTTGTGCTTTGTTTAATTTCGCAACGTTGATGCCAATGTCTGCGTTAATCAAAGGGTCAGTTTCCCCTACTTTTAAAGTCATGACATGGCCGAAAGTCTTTTCAGTATCTATGATGGCTATCTCCTTATAGGGAGGATATAGCGCCCATATCATCAATGAATTTTCATCATTGTTGTATTTTGTACCAATGTATACTTCATTAACTCCCTCTGGAGTGAGTTTATACTGTTCATCTGTACTATTTAGAAAATTGTCAAAAACCAAAGCAGAATTCAAGTCAAGACCAGGAAAAATCATAACTCCTGCATCTTTAAGCAATTGTCTACCCCTACTAGGAGTCATATCCTATATCTCTTTGTCTATTGTTACCTTCAACATATCTAACAATTGTTTTTCATTATCAGCAGAGACATCATCCACTGATTCTCTAACTTCTTTTCCTTTGCATTTGTACAAAAATGACTTAAATTCTTTTGAGTGAATAAATTTATCATCAGAAATGAAAGAATCATAGGCTATCTAGCATGGATCCTCATCAGCAGACCCCTCCTCATCATGTATCACAATAGGAGGCTGATATTGTAACATTTTCCTTTTGGACATTTCGACTGTTTTGTCCTATGGCTCTTCTTGCTCTACCCGTCCTTCAATTTCAGAAGACACAACCTTAATCTCTGCTAGCTACTTTTTCTTCTCACTTAGATCCCTTTTGTACTTTTCTATCACCAACTCCACCTCATCCTCTTCTAAATTTCTAATCACATCATCATGTGGATAAGGTATGTGAATGTATCCACTGAGATTTTGTTTTCTTCGTGCAGAGTCACTAAAACCTTTAGGGTCAAACCCTTTCCTTGCCTTAGCACTCCTCATATTATAATGCATCAACTTATCCATAATGAGATTATAACCCTCTTTTGACACCACAGTAAAATCTCCAAAACATAAAGTGCTGGGCATAAAGGATTGTTTATCATGTGAGCTCAAATGCATTACATTTGAGTAATGCATCTGCCTAATTATCTCTAAATAAGCAATTATGTCAGGAACAGTTTTGGGCAATATGAATGGAGTGTCTTCAAAACCATATACTCTCATCATAGTAGCATCTTCAAAACAATACCAGTCTCCCCAATTATGAGTGACAGTAGGGGGGCCACCAAAATCTTTTGGCCTGAGAAACCTTTTTATCTCAGTTGAGATTGAGTATTCACAAGGGTGGTTGAAATATCTGTACAGTACTTTTACACAGTGTTCTTCAAATTAGGAATAACTAGAATGGGAATATCTACTATCCCATATTCTACTCCACATTTGTATTGGTGATTGTTCCCCCCTCTTATCTGCGGCAACAAATTTAAGTTCACTTGGCCATAACCCTTTTTCCTGGCTGAAATACAACACCATGTGCATAAGCAGTGAGTAATGTTCAAAAGAGCATGCTGGGGAACTATTTTTTATTGCAGACAAGCTAGAATCTATTATATTAGCAATATAGGCGGCATAATCAAACTGCCTTGCATTATGACATTGAATGTCAGTAGCTATAACCATTAAAGGAATGGTCATGAACTCAGGGACCTCTGAACCATGGACTTGGTCCACAGAATAATAAGTGTGCTGTATATATGGTTCAAATATAGCTACATGAAAAGGAGGACCATCATTTTCAGTTAGGGGCATCACTTCTCCTTCAACTCTAGGCCTATGAATGGGCAACCTCCATCCATTGTAGGTTGTGTCCATTCTCCAGTATTCCTTTTCCAAGTCTTCATAAATAATAGGGACAGTGCACAAATCATCTAGATTAAACACTTCACAAATGGTATTTCTTGACAAATGCACAATTGGATCACCCTGTGGGTTGCATATAGCTTTCAGGCTTAGGCTATATTATCTGGAAAGTAGTTGGAGGAGTTTGACATTCAGGAATACATTAGGCATGACCAATTTTCCCAAATTCAAGTGCCATGGGTTTGACACCGGAGCATTCCTGATCCTTCTATTATAATGGAATCTAAAAAGCTCATATCCTATCATTGGGGTCCAGATATCTCCCAAACGTTTATATTTATCTTCTAATTTTTCAACTTCTGCCCTAAGTTGAGTAGATCTTCTGGCCTTGGGAGTTGACCCAGGCAATTGATCAATTAAGTCTTGATTGAGTTTTCTGTCTTTTATTTTTTCTTCAGGGGTTTGATCAGTTTTTTGTTTTTTAGATTTACTAGTTTCCCCTTGTGATTTTCTACCTTTTCCCTTTCCTGGAGTATCTATATTCAAATTTTGGTAGAAAATTCAAACACAGGCTATACACAATGGTTCGTATGTAAATACCTATTGTTTTGTGGCTGTGATTGAAATCCTCTACTTGCGCTTCAAGAATGCATCTGTATTCTCTTCTTAGACAACTCTGTCAATTGTAATTATAATGATCTTAAAATATTTCATCACCGTATGCATTTAATTGTCTGATCAATTCAATGTCGTTCATCGTTGAGAAATGTCACGTCACCATAACTCCTGTCATCGGCATGATTTTCAAAATGTCAGAGCGACCTTAATATTTCCTCATGGTGTGAACAATCAATTGGCGTGACCCCTCAATTGTATTCCCAATGCTATGTTGAGTCATATCTTAAGTGGGCGCGACCATCGGGATGACTTCTTTCATCACCGTGTGTTTTAGATTTCCCTCTGATATAGTGAGTCCTACCAATATGACTATCGGTGAGAGCCTCACCGATATGTGTAATAACAACTTGTTATCAGGGAGATCAATACCATCAGGATAATATATTCATGTTTCCCCGAGCTTCATCATCTTCCCGATAATCTTCTATACTCAAGATCGGAATGACCATCTTGATATCTCACCGATATAGTTAAAACTTCTTATCAATGGGTGACTTTATTTCCATCGGAGTAAGATATACCATTAGGGTAATGCTTTTCAGTTCACCTAATCACAATTATCTCCCTGATGGTTACTTTACATTCTTTATTAGAGAGAATCTATCAAAGTGTCACCAACACCCTTTTCATCGCTGTAACTTGCGAGTTGGTAAGACATAATTGCTTCGTCCCGATATGCTAAATTGCTCTAATAGATATGTGTATCGATGTGACTCACACCGAAATTTCCTTTTATTGTTTTGCCAAGACATTGGAGTATCAGAGACTTATTTGCTTTTCATCCCGATGGTTCATTTCTTGCCGATGGTTATTGTTTCCTTGCCCTCGCAAGATGTTCGATGAGACTCTTGCCGAAAATACTTTATCGGTATGATATATACCATCAGGGTAGCTTTTAAAGGACCATCCGATGATTATTAGTCATACCGATCGCTGTGACTACTTGCTTCTCTTACTGATGAAAGGCCATCGGTATTACTTCTTCCATCGGCGACTTCTATAAATCTCTTTCCGATCTCTATTCTCATGTCGATACTTATTTTCATTGACTCCTCATGTATCAGTATAAACAACACAAAGTCTTGCCGATAGATTGACATCTAAGTAATTTTGCATTGCTTAGTCATGGACATCTTGTGGGATGTATCAATTTTTTACTATGGTTTTGGGATGCTTTTAGGATTTGCTCAAATATGGTGAAGTGAGAAGATAGTAAATATTTGAAATTTTTACTGTCCCAATAGTGGCTCTGTCTGGGATGCATACTCCCTGTGAGTATAAGGATTCAGATCTCCTGGGGAAGTAGACCATATGTTTTATTTATTTGGGGTGATGATTTTATGAAAATGGAAAAGGAAAGTGACAAATGATGGGGAACGGGAATGCTTCCTAAACTACTGTGCATGGAATAAATTTTTTTTGAGAATTGTTTGAGGGTTGTCCATGCACTGGCAACACTCAATCCTCATTGTACATGTTTATGAAAAGAACTGCTTCATGTATTGCCCATGTATAGGCAATTCCTGCTCTTCTCCAGACATATTCTGTAAGTAGTAAGAGTCATCACCTCCTTTGCTAGTGATAACAAAAGGACCTAACCATAGGGCTTCAAATTTTCCATGCTTCCCTTTGTCTTGACAGCTCGCATTCCACATTAGTACCAGATCATTTATTTCAAACTTTCTATCTTTGGCATTTTTGTCAAAGAGATATTTTACTTGTGATTGTAGCTTAACATTCTACCTTTGAGTTGTTCTTCTTGTTTCATCAAGTTCTGCCAGATGTTCCAACCTCTCCTCCATTGGTTCAAGAATGTTCAAGTCTTCCTGGAGAATGAATTTGTATACCGGCATAAGATTTTCCAATGGTAATCTTGCTTGTGTTCCATATACCAGCTCAAAAGGAGATCTTTCAATTGCTCTCTTTACAGTAATCCTATCAGCCCACACTACCATTCTTAATTTTGAATCCCAGGCCTTTTTGTTTCTATCCAACATTCTTCTTATGATTTTCAAGAGGCTTTTGTTACTTGATTCTGCTTGTCCATTTGTCTGTGGATGATAGGGGGCGGCATAGGAGATAGTGATGCCATGTGTACTGCAAAATCCTTTGAATTCATCTGATCCAAAACACATCCCATTATCTATAATTAATCTCACTGGAGTGCTAAATCTGAACATAATATTTTACATTAGAAAGTTAATCACCACCTTACTAGTTGCCTGTTTGGTTGGAATTGCTTCCACCCATTTTGTGAAATAATTAGTTGCTACTAAAATCCATTTATGTCCACCACTTGATTTCTCCACAATTTCACCTATGAAATCAATACCCCACTGATAGAATGGAGCCTCAACTTGCATGGGTTTCAAAGGCAATGCTCCTTGATACTTCAACTTTCCTAAGAATTTTTGGCATGCTTCACACTTCCTAGTGTAATGGTATGAATCATTAAAAACTTGAGGCCAATAGTATCCGGCCCTCAGGATCTTGTGGGCTGTAGTCCTTGCTGAGAAATGGCCTCCACACATGCCCTCATGTAACTCCTTCATAATATGTTTTGATTGATATTCATCCAAACATAATAGTAAAATCCCATCTCTATTTTTCCAGTAAAGATCCCCCTTGATGATACATATTTTGAAGCTTGCAGTTTGAGTGTCCTCCTTTGGTTATCATCATACACTTCAGGACACTTCATATGTTTTAGATAATATATTACATTAGCATACCATGGAGTATGCTCAATACTGGTACTTGTATTATCAACATCATTAGCACCACATATCTGGGAAGCTTCAAGATTACTCTCAGCCAATAATTTGGCAAGACCCTGTCCTCTCACTAGTTTAGTGATCTAGATTTCAATATTGAATTCTTGAATTCTATTGATCCGCCTGCATCTTCTACCAGTGACTTCGGTCTAGACCAACACATCCTTGAGTGCAGCATTAGGTACATATGCTATGATTTTGTCTCCCACCAAGTATGGTCTAAAGGTTTTTACTGCTTTTACCAATGCATATGCCTATTTTGCAACAATGTCATACTTTAACTCCGCATTCTGAAGGGATTTGCTGAAAAATGAAATGGGTTGTTCATATCCATCATTATTTTTCTGCAAGAGTACTGCTGCAACTGTATGATAGGAGGCAAATGAAAACAATTGGAATGATTTACTGAAGTCAGGGGACACTAAGACTGGGGCTTTCTTGATTGCCCTCTTAATATTGGCAAATGCTTCTTCTGTTTATGTTGTCCACTTCACTTTTGAGTTCTTCTTCAGCATCTTTGATATAGGGCAAACAATTTCTACAAAATTTGGTATAAATCTCTTGACAAAATTTATCTGACCAAAAAATGATTGTATAGCTTTTACATTTTTTGGAATAGGCACTTGATCAATTGCCCTTACTCTTTCAGGGTCTACTATATGGCCAAGCAATTTTCCTTTTGTTACTGCAAAATGGCACTTCTTAGGGTTCAATGATATCCCATATTCTAGGGCTTTGATAAATATTTGCTCTAAGTGTGTGCAATGATCCTCAGCCCTTTTGGAATATGCTGTCAAGTCATCCTGATATACAATCATAATCTTAATGATTAACTTAGCAAAAGCCACATCCATTGCTCTTTGGAATGTTGCTCCAGCATTAGTTAGTCTGAATGGCATTCTCAAATATACATATGTTCCCCATGGGGTGGTGAATACAGTCTTAAATTGCTCTGATTCTTTGACTTTCACTTGATTGCAACCTGAGAAGCCATCCATCATTGACAACAATTCACATCTAATAACCCTTTGTAATACTACTTCCATATTGGGGAGGGGATAGTTATCTTTAAGAGAAGACATGTTTAAATTCCTTAAATCTACACATAATCTGATATCACCATTCTTTTTTCTAACAGGAACTAAATTAGATACCCAGGAGGAATGTCTGATAGGTTTAATGATAGTCCCATCCCTTTAATTTTGTAAGTTCTTATAACATTTTAGGGTCTAAGGTAGGATTGATTAGCCTCTGTTTTTGCCTGAATGGTTTAGCATCTAGTTTTAGTAGTATTTCATGTTGAAATAGATCCTCTCTATATGCTTTTAAATCATCATATGACCAAGCAAATACATGCCTAAACTTCCTAAGTAAATTAATGATTCAGCTTCTAATTTTTGGGTTAAGATTTCTTCCAATATATACATTTTTTGGGGCTAATTGTGTCCCCAAATTGATTTCTTCAAGGTCATTAGGTATCACTGGTGTGTTTTTCATTTTATATCTGTCATGTCCATCAAATATCTTTTCTAATGCTATGAGTCCTTTAGGTATCTCATTCGTTTTCAACTAGACTATCTCTTGACCAAAAAGGGTTTCCTTCCCATCATGTTCCTCTACAAATGCATTGAAATCAATCTCTTGATTTTCATAATAATCAGTACAATGTAAGAAGTTGATTATATCTGCATCGTTATCAAACACTTGCCAGTTATGTATATTATCTGGGATGGTAGGTCTAGTTTTGAATTCAACCTCTATAATTCCTCCCAATGTGATATCATCCCTTTTCAATGCAATATTTGCTAAGAAATCTGCCATAATGTTTTTAGACCTATCAACCTAATTGACTGAAAAGGCATCAAACAATTCAATATTATCCCAAACTGCATTTCTGTACTGTCTCAGTCTTTTGTTTTTTGATAGGTTATTTTATCTTACTTGGGAAATGACCAATTTAGAATCACCATAGACAACTAACTTTTTTATTTTATGCTTAATGGATATGTTCAAACCAATGCACAAAGCTTCATACTCAGCTACATTATTCGTGCATTCAAATATCAATAGAAAAGAGTATTTGAAAGTTTTACCTCCTGGTGAGATGAAAACTATTCCAGCCCCATTTCCTATTTTGCTGCATGCACCATCAAAGTACATCTTCCACAAATCATTTTCTTCTTTCATAGATTCAGTGTGTATTGGATCAGTGTTACACAATTCTGGTGTATTTTCTCCAACTTTAAAGACACTTAAATCTGTATCACAAAAGAAATTTATTTGATGCCGATCCAATCTTTCTATAATATTGTCATACCTTGGCTCTCTACACAACTTGATTTCTTTGCCTCCCACTGGTATGGTGGCATATGATAAGTCCAACTGAACATTTCCTCCTGCCATTGTAGCCCATTGCCTTGATAGAAGCATTCCATAATACAGTGGGATGTCAACCACAATAATGTCAATGTTATAAGTTGCTTCAGGGTGTGAGGCAAGCTTTATCTCCATATCCCTCATAATACCAACTATAGGGATAGATCTATTATCCATTGCATAACATTGGCCAAATGTAGTATCAACCCACATTCCTAATTCCTTCATAACTGCTATAGGCATGATGTTCATGGCAGCACCTGAATCAATCATGCAATTTCTGACTATCCAGTTCTTGATTAATAGTGTAGTGTAGAATGGGTCTACCTGTGAAGGATTTTTTGTCAGTGTATCACCAAGGTATACCTCAGGCATTTGAAATGTCTGTTGATGAACATTGTTTGTTGTGTTTTCATGTCCTTTATATTTTTGACTTGGTGTATCAGAAATCAACTTAACAACTGTGCTCCTATATTTATCTATCTTCATCATCTCTAGGAGTGGAACTGATATTTTTACCTGAGACACTACATGAGCAATGTCAAAAGAATGGGCCATGGTCTGGTCATTCTTTACTGTTTCTGTGCTATCCTTTTCTTGATTTTGTAAATTTGCTTTCACTTTATCCTTACCACCTTTTTCTGGTTCTTTAGATGATGATTTTGTATTATTCTTTTTGTTATTCTGATCTTTTATAAACACACTCTCAGGAGTTCCTTGTTCAACATTAGTTGTTCTATTCCTTAAGTTGTAAGTGTTTCTAGCTTGAGCTACTGTAGCTACTGTAAGAGCTTCTCTTTCATCCTTAGTAGGATTTCTCCATTGACCATATGGCTGATTGTTATAACAAATAGGTTTCTCACAACTATCTTCCTAGTCTGAGAACACTTCTTGTTCTCCCATGTTGATATGATGCCTCTGGTTTGCTACATCATACTCATATCCTTCTTCCTCTGAAGAAGAGTAATCTTCAGTCACCACATATGGTGTATCCTACATCATGTTTATGGTGTGGTTGTCTCTATTATAATTGTATAACATTTCCTCTTGTTGTACTAATTTAGCTACCTCACAGTATTCAGGTAAATGTGGTAAATTACACACCAAACACCAAGGTTTATTTTCTACCATATGTGCTATGTTTCTTTACAAGGGGTCAGGAGTATCCTTACCATACTATTGCTTTTTGCTATGGTCAATGGGTGTCCCATCCTTCCAATTTGTATTGTAGGGCATATCGTGCAACCTAGGCCTTTCATGCCTATGTTGACCCTCTGGTTTAGTTTGTTGAACATTTGGGTTCTGAGGATTTCTATGGTTGTCTCTCTTACTAACCATTCCCACAGCCTTCCTATTGTTTAAAATGGTTAGGGCCACTTTCTGTGCTTCTGCCAGGGTTGTAGGACACTGATTTCTAAGCTCGTACCCTGTTTTGGGGTCAAATGCTTTCATATAAATACTCAGTGCTACAGGATCAAATAGCTTGGCTCCATGTGGTACCTTATTATGCAATTTGGAAAATTTTAGGTTGAAATCATATACTAATTCATTTTGATACTTATGTATACTTATCAATTCATGTAATGCAAACTCAGGGGCATATTGGTTACCATACTGGTCCTTAAACTGGTTATGGAAACTAGTTATTGAACTAATTGAGGCGTCAGGTAGGCTGTTAAACCAATCTCTGGCATCTTTAGTGAGAGACATCATGAATAACCTCATTCTAATATCTTCCCAGTCCATACCAATATCTTGTACGAAAGCATTAAAACTTTTGATATGATCTTCAACTGATATTACATTATTCCCTGTAAACTTGGGAACCATATTTCTTCAAGTACTATCCATAGGATATGGATACAACTGATATCCTGTTAAATTAAATTGGCTACATATATTTGCAAGGTTTTGAGGTGGAAAGTTCAAGGGTGGTGGATTGGGATAGTAATTATATCCACTTGGTGGCTGATGATATGCATATTGCTGTTGTTGGTTCATGTGAGGATTCATGTAGGGATTTTGTGGTCTATAATATTGTTGACCAAGGGGTGGGTAAGTATTTGTCATATGTTGAGATGCATTATGTATGGGAGGTGGTCTAGGGTTTCAGGATATGGTATTTTGATGATTTCTAGATGCATGTGAATTTGAAATTCCACCTGTATTTTGCTATGGAATTCTTGAATTGTTTCCTCTATATGGAGGTACATATTTTGGGGGGACTGTTTCAACTTTATTCCTGTTCTGTTGAATTTCTTACTGCAACAACCCTTTCTCTTCCAATATCTTGTACCTTTTGAGTTCTTCCCGGAGCATGAGCATTTCCTATTGCTCTTCACTCATACCTTTTAGATTCTCTGAATTGTTATTTATTTTCTGATTTTCTGGATTGTCATTCATTCCTTGATTTGAGAATCCATATCCTATCTCTTCTCCCTGGTGTAATGACATCTTGAAATCATGTTCAGCTTGGTTTTGATCAATATCCCTCATGACCTGTGCTTCATACTCACGTTGTTCTTGAGGATCCAGTTTGTATCTTGCCAAAATATCATCAGTTGCTCCACCAAGATTCTCGTTTGAATTATGTAGAGGTTTGAACTTGTTGTGAATTGAAATATTTTGCTCTACATTATTCTCTTGGGTATCCAAATTATTATCTTGGTGAGAATAATTTGCAGTTCCATTTCTTTTGGAAATGTTACTAAGTGGTGGAGATGACTGTAATTTCTTGCCTTCCTTCTTAGATCTCCTACCATCCATTTAATATTAATTTCTTTGTTATAACTGTAACTAGAGTCACCACCTATTAGTAAATAGGAAAAGTTTGTGTTTTATCTTTAGGGGTTCTTGTTTCCAGCAGAGTTACCGAATCAAAGTTTCTAAAATGACTCTATAAAAGGAATGATTAGTTTATGAGGTTCTTTATTTAAGTCCCTAGTAGAGTCCCTAATTTGTTAGGTCTCAAAAATACAGGTTGCTGATCCTAAGAGGATGCCAGGCTCTATGCTTGGATTTGCAACATTTTTGAGCTAACTTGACAAAATCAACCTTCAAGGTTTAGTGATTTCCTACACTTCAGGTCCTACTACACATAGGTGGGTGAACCTTGGGAATTAAAGCAGACTAAATGTAAATGTATTGACTAATTAAATCTATCTACAATGGCAAAGGGTGTGGGATAGATGAAAAGCTTGCTATCTGATTATATCTAATGTCTAGTGAATGGTTTGGTAGAAATTGTATAAGCAATATCAAGGTAAAAAGGATTTTAAATGATGAATTTAAAATAAGACCAGTGCTTTGTTGGGTAACAGAGTCGAATGAAGGACCAAGACTAGTGGCTTATAATGGGTAATAATTCTAATTGTTTGGCACAACTTTGGTTTATAACTTGTATAAACATGCAAGGGAATGACTGACAAACTCTTCTTGATAATCCAACCAATATAATCAGATATCTTATAATTCACCAGAAGGTATTTTAATCCTTACTTGAAGGAACCAATTGAAATGAATGAGCAAGAATAACAGATAATATTGACTTGGAGACAGAATGGCAATCCTAATTATATGGCTCTACTTAGTAATCCAAACTTAATACTTCCAAGCTACCGTGACTAATCAGAAGGATTTAATTCCTCAAATGGAAACCAATTTACTCAATCACACAGATACAACAAATGTGTATTGATAAATTAAATATATGCTTGATATATTAATTTGAATAACAAGGAAATATAGAACTAGAGACAACCACAGAATTGAGTAACTATAACAAACAATTGATACCAAGATAGAACCACTGAATCAGAGAACTTCAATCCACTACTTCAAATAAAACATGCAACATAGTCTTTTTGAAACATTGTAGAGTATATATATATGTATATCTATTCTACTGCTAATGATCTTTCAGCACCAATTGTTTGAACTTATATAGGTATTTCTATGAAGAGACATAACTCTTCAATAAGTCCTTTTGGGATTTTAACAAGACTAACAACTATTACATACTTATGATTAGGCTCTATTTCGCCATAAGTAAATTTTAGCCAGATGGTCCAAGTACTCTTGATCTCGATGGGAATCAGTAAGCTCAATGGAACTTCTTGTAATCATTTCAATTGTGACCATCTTTTCCAAGTGTTTGCAAGCTTCTCCAGCTGCAGAATTCCCATCTTTAAGAGCTCCCATAGCCTCCTGTAATATAGTTTGACAATCAACATTCCACTCTTCTTTGCTTTTTAGTTCTCCATCACTTTTAAACAAGGAGGGCACTCCTACATTAGAGGATTCAGCACCTTCCTTAGCATCATTTTTGAGTTGATCGTACTATTTTTGATGTTGCTCAATCAATGATTTAGTATTGGAGATACCTGCATCATCAGAAGCATCTTTGCTTTGTATCTCATTCAACTTCTTCTACATTCTCTGTTCAAGCCTTTCATGTTCTTTAATTGCTTTGTAATTCTGAGAGTAATTATCCCAAAATAAATTGAAGTAGTGTATCATGTTTGTATGTCTGCTCTGCAGCACCGTGACAAGTGTATCTATCTAAATTTGCAATACCTAATCTAGGGATAACGCTTGAGTGCCTTGTGAGCTTTCTCCCTAAGTCAATCTTTTTGTTGATTGCCCAAATGTACTCTTAACTGTATCCTTCAGATAATCATTTTATTTTGTTAGTCTTTCACAGCTCAATTTATATGCATTCCTTTCCTTGATCAATACTTGAGCTTGTGCTTTGTTTAATTTTGCAACATTGATGCCAATGTCTGCTGTAATCAGAGGGTCAGTTTCCCTTGCTTTTAAACTCATGACATGGCCGAAAGTCTTTTCAGTATCTATGATGGATGTCTTCTTATGGGGAGGATATAGCGCCCATATCATCAATGAATTTTCATCATTATTGTATTTTGTACCCATGTATACTTCATTAACTCCCTCTGGAGTGAGTTTATACTGTTCATCTGCACTATTTAGAAAACTATCAAAAACCAAAGCAGAATTCAAGTCAAGACCAAGAAAAATCATAACTTCTGCATCTTTAAGCAATTGTCTACCCCTGCTAGGAGTCATATCCTGTATCTGTTTCTCTACTGTTACTTTCAGCATATCTAACAATTGTTTTTCATTATCAGCAAAGACATCATCCACTGATTCTCTAACTTCTTTTCCTTTGCATTTGTACAAAAATAACTTAAATTCTTTTGAGTGAGTAAATTTATCATTAGAAATGAAAGAATCATAGGCTATCTGGCATGGATCCTCATCAGCAGACCCCTCCTCATCATGTATCACAACAGGAGGCTGATATTATAACATTTTCCTTTTAGACATTTCGACTGTTTTGTCCTGTGGCTCTTCTTGCTCTACCTGTCCTTCAATTTTAGAAGACACAACCTTAATCTTTGCTAGCTACTTTTTCTTCTCACTTAGATCCCTTTTGTACTTTTCTATCACCAACTCCACCTCATCCTCTTCTAAATTTCTAATCACATCATCATGTGGATAAGGTATGTGCATGTATCCACTGAGATTTTGTTTTCTTCATGTAGAGTCAATAAAACCTTCAGGGTTGAACCCTTTCCTTGCCTCAGCACTCCTCATATTATAATGCATCAACTTATCCATAATGAGATTATAACCCTCTTTTGACACCACAGTAAAATCTCCAAAACATAAAGTGTTGGGTATAAAGGTTTGTTTATCATGTGAGCTCAAATGCATTACATTTGAGCAATGCATCTACCTAATTATCTCTAAATAAGCAATTCTGTTAGGAACAGTTTTGGGCAATATGAATGGAGTGTCTTCAAAACCAAATACTCTCATCATAGTAGCATCTTCAAAACAATACCAGTCTCCCCAATTATGACTAACAGTAGGGGGCCACCAAAATCTTTTGGCCTGAGGAACCTTTTTATCTCAGTTGAGATTGAGTATTCACAAGGGTGGTTGAAATATCTGTACAATACTTTTACACAGTGTTCTTCAAATTGGGCATAACTGGAATGGGCATATCTACTGTTCCATATTCTACTCCACATTTGTATTGGTAATTGTTCCCCCCTCTTATCTGCGGCAACAACTTTAAGTTCACTTGGCCATAACCCTATTTCCTAGCCGAAATACAACACCATGTGCATAAGCAGTGAGTAATGCTCAAAAGAGCATGCTGGGGAACTATTTTTTATTGCAGAAAAGCTAGAATCTATTCTATTAGCAATATAGGCGGCATAGTCAAGCTGCCTTGCATTATGACATTGAATGTCAGTAGCTATAACCATTAAAGGAATGGTCATGAATGCAGGGACCTCTAAACCAAGGACTTGGCCCATAGAATACTAAGTGTGCTGTATATATGGTTCAAATATAGCTACATGAAAAGGAGGACCATCATTTTCAGTTAGGGGCATCACTTCTCCTTCAACTCTGGGCCTATGAATGGGCAACCTCCATCCATTGTAGGTTGTGTCCATTCTCCAGTATTCCTTTTCTAGGTCTTCATAAATAATAGGGACAGTGCACAAATCATCTAGATTAAACACTTCACAAATGGTATTTCTTGACAAATGCACAATTGGCTCGCCCTGTGGGTTGCATATAGCTTTCAGGCTTGGGCTATATTGTCTGGCAAGTAGTTGGAGGAGTTCGACATTCAGGAATACATTAGGCACAACCAATTTTCCCAAATTCAAGTGCCATGGGTTTAACACCGGAGCATTCCTGATCCTTCTATTATAATGGAATCTAAAAAGCTCATATCCTCTCATTGGGGTCCAGATATCTCCCAAACACTTATATTTATCTTCTAATTTTTCAACTTCTGCCCTAAGTTGAGCAGATCTTTTGGCCTTGGGAGTTGACCCAGGCAATTGATCAATTAAGTCCTGATTGAGTTTTCTATCTTTTATTTTTTCTTCAGGGGTTTGATCAGTTTTTTGTTTTTTAGATTTACTAGTTTCCCCTTGTGATTTTCTACCTTTTCCCTTTCCCAAAGGATCCATATTCAAATTTTGGTAGAAAATTCAAAAATAGGCTATACACAATGGTTCATATGTAAATACCTATTGTTCTGTGGCTGTGATTGAAATCCTCTGCTTGCACTTCAAGAATTCATCTGTATTCTCTTCTTAGACAACTCTGTTAATTGTAAGTATAATGATCTTACAAGATTTCATCGCCGTATGCATTTAATTGTCTGATCAATTCAATGTTGTTCATTGCTGAGAAATGTCACATCACCATAACTCCTCTCATCGACATGATTTTCAAAATGTCTGGGTGACCTTAATATTTCCTCATGGCGTGAACAATCAATCAGCGTGACCCCTCAATTGTATTCCCGATGCTATGTTGAGTCATATCTTAAGTGGGCACAACCATCAGCATGACTTCTTTCATTGCCGTGTGTTTTAGATTTCCCTCTGATATAGTGAGTCCTACGGATATGAGTATCGGTGAGAGTCTCACCAATATGTGTAATAACAACTTGTTATCGGGGAGATCAATACCATCGGGATAATATATTCATGTTTCCCTAAGCTTTGTCATCTTCCCAATAATCTTCTATACTCCAGATCGGAATGACCATCTTGATATCTCACCGATATAGTTAAAACTTCTTATCAATGGGTGACTTTATTTCCATCGGAGTAAGATATACCATCAGGGTAATGCTTTTTAGATCACCTAATCACAATTATATCCCCGATGGTTACTTTACATTCTTTATCAGAGAGAATCTGTCAAAGTGTCACCGACACCCTTTTCATCGCTGTAACTTACGAGTCGGCAAGACATAATTGCTTCGTCCCGATATGCTAAATTGCTCTGATAGATATGTGTATCGATGTGACTCACACCGAAATTTCCTTTTATTGTTTCGCCAAGACATTGGAGTATCGGAGACTTATTTTCTTTTCATCCCGATGGTTCATTTCTTGCTGATGGTTATTGTTTCCTTTCCCCTGCAGGATGTTCGGTGAGACTCTTGCCAAAAATACTTCATCGGTATGATATATACCATCAGGGTAGGTTTTAAAGGACCATCCAATGATTATTAGTCATACCGATCGGTGTGACTACTTGCTTCTCTTACCGATGAAAGGCCATCAGTATTACTTCTTCCATCGGTGACTTCTATAAATCTCTTTCCGATCTCTATTCTCATGCTGATACTTATTTTCATTGACTCCTCATGTATCAGTATAAACAACACAAAGTCTTACCGATAGATTGACATCTAAGTAATTTTGCATTGCTTAGTCATGGACATCTTGTGGGATGTATCAATTTTTTACTATGGTTTTGGGATGTTTTTAGGATTTGCTCAAATATGGTGAAGTGAGAAGATAGTAAAAATTTGAAATTTCTACTATCCCAACAGTGTCATTGGTGCCAACTATGTCTTCTGATATTGTTGTTTGTTGAGTGATTGAGTTGTCATGTTAAGGACACTATCTGAGTTTTTGCTCCGCATTTCCTCTATATTGAAGACCAGAGTATGAGTCTATGAGATATGGATATGATTTAGAGAAGTGTTTAAAGATGCTAAATCTAGAATTTGGTGGTCCGGATCCTTGTGCATCAAAAGTTCTATTCACCGGTTTGAAGACTATGCATGACAACATTTGCAGTGTGACAGGGAGAAAGTATTTTGCTCCACATTTCTCTGCAGTCTGGATTTTGGTTTTGTTCTTTTAGACTTAAGTTTATAAAGTCCTTAGCTATCTTCATTCCAAATGATTTGTGATTTGGTGCTTCGAAAAGCAAGTTATTGATTAGTAGAGTTCGATAGTGTTTGTTATGAATAGTCTGTAATCTATCTTCAAGTGACATTTGTTGTCCTCAAGTGAAATTTGTTGCCCATTGGACTTGTCAGCTCCCAGGTGATTCTATGTTGTTTGTGGATGTCTCCAGAATGTATTAAAGGTTTGTGCTTGATCTACAAGCTATAATGAAGTTCTTGGAAGCATGTATTTAAGTATTCTTGATGTTTGCACTAGTTTTGGCCAACTTGATTATTTACACTTGTTGTGAAGGTGATTCATGGATTGTGAAAGCATGTTGAAGCATGTAAGGATGTGTTTGGGTCCGAGCTAAGCTGTGAAGTGCTCTTCATTCATTTACTCCACAAGTTTGTTTAGGTCTAGACCCAATTTGAATTATGTATGCATGCCAACGTTGGAGATAGTTCCAATGATTGTAAATTGTATTGCCGACCTTAATGAATGTTCCAAGGTTGATGATTGGTATAAATATATGTAATGAATCCATGAGTGGTGTGAGAGTGTGCGAAGATGAGAAGATAAAGTGTGTGTGTTGTAAAGGCAGAGAAGAAGAGATATATTGCACTTCAATGGAACTAAACTCAAGCATGTTGTAGATGCTACTATATCAATTCATGGCAGTGAGCCACCCATCCTAGCAGTGAGCCACCCTTTGGCAGTGAGCATTTTGGGCATTGAGCCTCTTTGTTATTCAGTATTGTTACTACATTTTATTGTAAGCTAACACTCACCGTGGTTTTTCCCTTTCAGGGTTTTCAATGTAAAAAACTAGTGTTCATGTATCTATGGTGTTGATGTGTTTATGTTTTAATTCTACTATTCATGTTTAATCTTCATAATAGAATAAAGAGTTAAAGTAAGTGAATGTGAATGTGATTTTGTTTAAAGAAGTTAAGGTTTTTGATACAACTGATTCCCCCCCATCTCAGTTGTCTTGTGCCTTCAACAAGTTTAATGTCTTTGCTAAGGATAACATGGCCTCGTCAACATTAACAACAACTCCCTCTTTGTTGTGTCCCAAATAGAATGCATGCTTGCATAAGCCTTTTTTCTCTCAACAAATTTGAAGGATTCCAATCTTTTGGCACTCAACAAATTCAGTCCTTTTATTTTTATTTGTTCATAGCTACAAAATAAATATTTACCCTCCCTTTTCAAATGAATCAACACTTTCCTTGATTTATATGGCTATTCTCACTATAAAAAGTCAGCTCCTACTTTTTTAATTTTAAAAACAACACTTTACTTCTTCTCCAATCACAACAACAACACTTCAAACATGCACTCTTCCTTGCAAAAACTATGGTGCTTTCTCCTTCTCACTTTGTTGAGCATGCACTCAAGGATCAAGGCAAACACATCTACAATCTGTACTTACACTACTCTCTCTACAATAAACTCTACTCCTATCTTACAATGATCAAGTCTTAAGATGCTCTATCTACTTGGGCACTCCCATGATGAAGTCACACCCAAACTAGCTCTAATACCATGATAAAACTATGAAAATTAACAACAGAAAATATTATTCAAGAGAAAAATTACTATATTTATTGAACAAAGGATTATTACAATATATATCTTCAAAGAAGCATGACAAACTAACAATAAACTCCTATAAATATGGATCTAAATATGATAACAACTGAAACTTATTGACACTTAACTGTTTAACTCAGGCTCCTCTAAAACGCCTATTGTAACAAACTTCTAGAACAGAAACAAACACTGCCAGCTCTCTAACAGACTGCCATCAACATTCACATACATTTATTCATTAATTCTAACACATAAGACTGCAAAATTTATAATACTACTACATAATTTTGCAAATAAGGCAAAATCCTTAGTATGGGGTTGGATAATTTTGCAAATAAGGCAAAATCCTTAATATGATGTTGGATAATTTTGTAAATAAGGCAAAATCCTTAATATGATGTTATAAGGCATGCAAAACAAATAAATTGTAAACATAATATTTTTTAAATAGACGTACTAAAGATACAAATGGGTGAGTTTGACCCAATTCTGGGGCAATGAAGCTCCTTTTGTGGAATGTTAGGGGCTTAAACGCCCCTAACAAGTCACGCCTCATCAAGTCTCAACTTGAGGGGCCTAGAGCAGACATCCTTCTACTCCAGGAAACTAAGCTTTCTTCAGACTTTGGGGTGCACTTCTTTAGTAAATGGAAGAACTGGAATGTAGAATTTCATCCTACTATGGGTGCCTCTGGCGAGATTGCTATCCTATGGAAGAAACATCTACCTATTTTTGAGGTTGCAGGGAACAGGGAAAACTAGTTATTGGGGAAATTCTCGGGTGTCCTTCATGGGAAAGACCTTTGGATCATGAATGTTTATGGTCCTACGGGTACCTCTCAAAAATTACATTTATGGAAACATATTTCTAGCATCCTATCCATGCTAAAACATGAGTTGGTCATTCTAGGAGGCAATTTCAATGTCATATTAGACAAATCGAAGAAACTAGGAGGCAATTTTAACTTCACCCAGGCTATGGCAGACTTCAAGGAGTTTGTCGACTCTAATGGCCTCTCAGATTGTAGACCGATGAATGGCGCTTCACTTGGACTAACAGATGTTATGACCATTCAAAGATCGCTGAAAGGTTGGACCGTTTCCTGTGCTCCTCACAGTGCCTAATGGGTAATCTTTTTGTCTCCTCTCAAATTCTTCCTTTTCTTGGTTATGATCATTTTCCTATTAGCCTTGTGGTGGGTACTAAGCATTTGTTTGTCAAAAGTTCTTTTAAGTTCCAAGAGATGTGGTTTAGAGATAAAGATTTTTTGCAAAATGTCAAATCCTGGTGGGCTTCAACCCCCTTTGTCAAGGGTTCCAGAATGTTCCAACTGGCAAAAAAATTGGATTTTGTCAAATCAAAGATTTCTAGTTGGAACAAGTCTCAATTTAAGAATATATTTTTTGAGAAGGAAAGAATTATCAAAGAGATAGCAAAGTTGGAAAATGAAGTTATGTGTTTGGGCATGGATAATGCCTCCTTCCTCAAGGAAAAGTCTCTCAAATTGCAGATGGAAGAGATTCTTCAACGGGAAGAGATCTTTCGGCAGCAAAGATCTCAAGAAACCTGGGTCAAAGAGGGTGATCACAACACTACCTTTTTCCACCTTTCTACTAAAGCCCGCAGACACAAGATAGCTATCTAATGTATCTAGAGGCAGGATGGTTCCTTCATCCATGATACGAATTCCATTAAAGAGGAGGTGAAGTCTTTCTTCAAAAATCTTCTCACAAGTAACAAATCACCCAATCCACAATCTCTTACCTCCTTCAATCTACTCAAAAGAGTCACAGATGATCACAATAGGGAGTTGCTTAGGGAATTCTCCCTTGAGGAAGTTAGAGCCGTAGTTTTTTCCTTGGATGGAAGTAAAGCCCTAGGCCCGGATGGCTGGACCGGTTATTTTTTCTAAAATTACTGGGAGTTTGTAGGAAGAGATGTGTTATTAGCTATCGAGGAATCTAGGAAATTTTCAAATGTGCTGAAAGAATTCAATAGAACCAGCTTGGTTTTAATCCCTAAGGTAAATGCTCCAATGATTTTTGAACATTTCTAACCTATTTCTCTCTACAACTTTATTTATAAAGTTATCTCCAAAGCTATAGCTTTAAAATTAGCCTCTTTTCTTCCCCTTTTAATATCTGAAGAGCAAGGGGGGTTTGTTCTGGGAAAAGAAACAAGTGAAGGGGCCATTTTAACTCATTAAATTATGCACTCGCTCAAGTATGATAACAGTCCCAGCATGGTTTAAAAGTTGGATATGAGAAAAGTGTATGACAGAGTAGAATGGAATTTTCTACGCCACGTCCTTTGTTCATTGGGCTTCTCCTCAAAGTGGGTCAAATGGATCTTTTCCTACATTTCAGGTGTTACAACTTCAGTCTTAATTAATGCCAGTGTGTCTCCTTCATTTCAGACTTCGAGAGGTCTTTGCCAAGGCGACCCCATTTCCCCTTACCTATTCATCCTGATGGTGGAAGCTCTCATGTGGGTGATCAAGGATGCTTCATGTCAGAGGCTTTGGAAGGGGATCAAATTGAAGGCTTATTCAGAATCTTTAACCCATGCTCTTTTTGCAGATGATACTATCCTTTTCGGCAGAGCCAACAAAAAAGAAGTTGTCGCAATTAAGCAAGTCCTCTCAGTATACTGTGATGCCTCTGGTCAATTGGTCAACACCAACAAATCTAAGTTGTATCTTTTTAATACTTCACAAGCCAAACAAATTGAGCTAGCATCTCTTTTCAATTTTAAACTGGATTCACTCCCAGGTAAATACCTGGGCATCCCTCTTTTTAATGGTAGACAAAAGAATATCCTATGGAATGGTGTCCTAGAAAGCTTATCCCAGAAAATATGTTCTTGGAAGGGAAATTGGTTGTCCCTTGCAGGTAGACTCACTTTGGTTAAAATAGTTTTATCAGCAGTTCCAATCTATATGCTCTCGTCTCTCTGAATCTTGAAAGGCATCTTAGCATAGGCAGGAAAACTCTGCAGGAACTTCCTTTGGCAAGGAACTTCAGACAAGAAGAGGATCCATTTAATTGCTTGGGATAAAGTTTGCACCCCTAAATCCCAAGGCAAGGTAGGAGTCCTTAATATGGATATGCAAAACCTAGCGCTTGGAACAAAACTAGCATGGAAAATGTACAAAAATCCTTAGGCTAAATGGGTCATGATCATGCAGAAAAAATATTTGGACTCTAGAAAGCCAGAAAGGATTTTTACAGTCTTAAATCCTCCCAAAGGTTCTTCCATTTGGAACTTCATAGTGAAATGTAGGCAAGTTATCCTTCCAAAGTTATCTTGGACGATCTTTAATGGAAAAAAAGTAGCTTTCTGGTATGACTCGTGGAACGGTTGGAAGAAAATTTCCTCTTTGGGGAATTTTAAAGAAGCAGAAGCCTTTCTTAAAACTTTTTGGTGATTGAAAGTTTCTGACTATTTTACAGTGGATGCTACATCCCTTCTGGAAAAAATCATCTGGAAGAGTTTTGATACTGTAACTTCCCCCAAGAGCAGAAAAGCACTTTGACTAAGATCCTTAAAGATAGAAGTCTTTTTTTCTCTGCCAAGGAGGACGAATTGGTTTGGCTGGGAGATGGGTCTAGGAAATATAAAGCCAAGTTCGGATATAAGTTTCTTTCCTCCAAGTCGAAGGTGGAGTGGCCTTCTTTTCTTTGTTGGGCGGATCCTATTCTTCCCAAGGCTGGAACATTTACTTGGTTGGCTTTCAATAATAAGATCCTCACAGGAAATAGAATCGAAAGATTGTCGTTGGGTGCAAATTTTAACTATGTTTTTTGTCATGAGGAAAAGGAATCAGTTGATCACATTTTTATACGTTGCAAATTTTCTCAGGCATGCTGGGGACATCTAATGTCTAAGTTAAATTGGCAGGCTCCTCTTCCCTCTTCTCTTTCTCAATGGCTGAAAAGCTGGCCTACTCATTTCAAGGAGGCTGTTTTCCACATCTTATGGATTGTTAGTCCTTCGATCTTGCTGTGGTTAATTTGGAAAGAGAGAAATTTGAGAGTTTTTAGAGACTCTTCAAAGAGTTGGGAGTTGCTATGGTTGGATATTGAATCCCTTATTTCAGAAACGGTTAATGCAAAGTTTCAGAGGACACAGTGTAGAGACTCCAAGTGGACCAATTGGGATGAATCCATCCTCCCCAACTAGAAAAGGATTGTGAGGATTCAACCTTCTAGCAGAGCCTTTTCCTCCATTTCCAAAGTGGATAGGTCTTCCATCAAATGGCTTCCTCCTTGTGACCCTTTAGTCAAAGTAAACTTTGACGGAGCCTGCAGAGGTAATCCAGGTCCTTCAGGCCTGGGCTGCATTATTAGAAATAGTAAAGGTGAACTCCTTGCAGCCAAGTCAATGAAACTTCCCAATGGAACAAATAATATGGCAGAGGCCCTTGCACTCTTGCACTCTCTTCTTTTTGCAAAGGAAAGAGGGTTTAAATCAATTTCTATTGAAGGGGACTCTCTTGTCATTATTTCAGCCTTCTAGTCAAAGAAATCTGATAATTGGTCCGTCTGTTACATCCTTGAGGAAGCGTGGTCTTGTTTGCAGTGCTTTGATTCATATGAGATTGTACACTGTTATAGAGAGGGAAATAAAGCAGCCGATTGGTTGGCCAATTATGCTTTAGATTAAAAAGACCAGGAGGTGTCTTTTGATTCTCAATCTATTCAAAGGCCGATCTTGCTGGACTCTCTGATCTCTTTTGACAGTCCAATCTTTTCTTCGTCGTGACCCAGGAGCTTTCGATCACCTTCACTCATGTTGTGGGCTTCAAGTATGTTGAGGAAGAGAAAGCGATTTAGGAGATTGTGGGCTGTGACATCTTACAAGATTTTCCAAGAATCATCTACTATTTTTAGGGAGCTAAATTTGGAGGTCTTTTCAAGCATTCAAAAACATAGAGGTCCCCTGCTATTAATTGCTTTTTCAATGCAATTAAACATGATGGAAATGATGATCTAGATAGAGTAGATGATGAAGAAGAGGAAGCTAATGAATTCAAAAAGGATTTCATTTTTAATGTTCAACCTTTCTAGCTTCTACTTGGGCCTATTTTGACTTTTGTCTTCCCACTATGTTGGGTTTTGGTTTTCTATTATCAAATCCAACTATGTTAAGATCCTTGATCCTGTAATTCTTTTAAAGCATATGCTACTTCATAGCAGAAGTGGCTCTATTCATGGGCCCTCTATGTATTTTCTTTATATATAAATATAGAGTCCAGGTGCTTTGCACCTTTTGGGGAAAAAAAAAAAGGAAATTTGTAAGGAAGATTAAGACTAGTTCGTATGATGGAGAGGACAGAGAGAGTACAGTGAGCACATCCTAAACAAAAAGCTTACATCTTTTACAGTCCAAAAAAAACTCATTTCATGGCAGATTGAAATTGTTTGTTTCTAGATCTTATCCTTGGCCGGCACAACATACTGTCATCAAATGAAGTATAAGCTTGGGGAATGGTATTCAACCAGAGATGGTAAAATGCCCCCACCAGTATTATAAATACAATAGCTCCATAAATAGCAAAAGCAAAGACAAGAATTGAAGAAGTGGGAATTACAGCCACTACTCTGCTTCCCAAATCACACAAACACTCCTCCATAATGTTGTGGTAAACTGTTCAATAGAATGACTGTCTATATTAGCTTTGGAATTGCTTTGGTTGGGCTGAAGGAACACTAGAAATAGTATTCTGTGGTTTTGCAATTAGTGAGTTATAATAAACTGCATCCTGGTAGGTCTTGTTATAATAGAAGAATGGCCTACACGAGAGGAGACTTCAAACACACGTTCTTGGACTGCACATTTCTTTCTTCAAAGCTACTCGTTCTTGGTCATGGAAAACAAAAGTAAGGGCTCATATGTTAGATACCTTCAAAGTCCTGTAAGCTATCTTTTTGTTAGATACCTTCATTGAAAGTTGTCTTCAAGTGTATAAGATATTTTGTGTTCTAAAAAATTATACCATAAATTTAGGTAGATATAATTATAATCTTACTAGATTTTGAGATAGTCTTCTTAACTCTTTAATTGTATTTTATACTAAAAATGGTTAAATGTAGTCATATGGTCATCAAATTTAGGTTTGGATTAGGATGATTTAAAGAAGTTTTGTAAATATAAATAAAAAATTGTTTATCTTGTATAAACTTTTGGGTGTGATGTCATTCTATCATTTTCTTTTCATAAATATGATGTAAGTGCTCGTGTGTTAGTACCTTATCTAGAAGTCCAGTTAACTATCATTAAGATGATTAAAAGAAACTTCTAGTAAATGTAAATAAAAAGTTATTTGTCTTCTATAGACTTTGGAGTGTGATTATCATTCTATCATTTTCTTTTTCGGAAGTATGATGTGTAGGTTTGTATATTGGATACTTTAGAAGTCCTGTAAAGACTAAAAGAAACTATTAAAATTTAAATAAAGAATTATTTGTCTTGTATAGACTTTGGGGCACAATTGTAAGGCCACAAACACTTGTGTCTTTCTCTTCGTCTTGTTTTGACGTATCAAAGTTATATGATACTTTTGTGTTATATTTTGTATTATGGTTGGTGATCACTTGTGGATACCAATACATTATTCTGGATACTCTATATGTATATTTGGATCTAAAAGATTTTTATATATTTATGTGTGTGTTTATATATATTGGTGTTTCAACTTCACTATTTCCATTTAATGAATATGTTGGGAGGGTAGATCTAGTTCCTTTAGTATTGTTCTTTTAAACATGATTAATTACACTTTGATCGTATTGATAGAATTGATGATTTCAAGTATCAGCACAAGGAGTCATGAGGGATCAAACAATTGCACACTCAACACTATCAAAGACATAAGCAATATGCAAAGCAAAAATCGGATGAATGAATTAGCTCAATAATCAAGTACATATAGGTGTGTAGTCTCTAAGAATAGATGTACCTTAATAGGAAAATCAAGCCTAAGAATAGTAGTGGCCCAAAGATAGGCATACAACTACTTAACTTAGAATAAGCTAACCTAGTCACCTAACTAATCATAGACATGCTAATAAAAGTACAAGAATACCTAATTTTAGCATGTGCCCAATTAAGGAAAGCATAGCTAAATATAGTCATACTTAAGTGAGCTTAATTTACATTAACACCCCCCTTAAGCAAAGCTTAGGTGAGGAAATGAAGATGGGCCCCAGCAACTAGGCCTGATCAAGTACCCATGTACAATGCAATACAATGCAATCTTTCATAAAGCGGAGAAAGGGAGAAAACCTCATGGGAACCCCCCCACAAAAAAGAGAGAAAATAGAAAGTGGATAAGCTAGAAATCCCCCCTAAGGATGATGGTGCTAATGAAGTGGACCATAGAAGAGCTCGCAAATGAATGAGCTTGCTCTCAGTGAAGGGTTTGGTGAAGATGTCAACAACCTACTCTGATGATTGGCAAAAGACTAAGTAAATGATCTTTCCACGAATAAGCTCTCGAATGAAATGCATATGAATCTTGATGTGCTTGGTCTATCGATGTTGGACTAGATTCCTACATATCTGAATGGTGCTCTGGTTGTCACAATAGATGATTGTGGGCTGTCGAAAAGGAATGCCAAACTCGGTGAGAATGCCCTAAAGCCAAAGAGCATTAATAGTCACATTAACAACTCCCCTGTACTCTACCTCTGTGGGTGATAAAGCAATAGCATTTTGCTTTTTACTAGACCAACTAATAGGACTAGAACCAAGTGAGAAACTGTAATCAGAAGTAGACTTGCAATTCTGAGTATCACCAGCCCAATCTGAATCTATGTATCCAACTAAGTTAATCTCAGTGGGTCATATGTGTAATGAATCCCAAAGCTGAGAGTCCCTTGAAGGTAGTGAAGGATCCTCTTAGCTACTTTCTAGTGCAGTTAATGAGGCTTATGCATGAATCTTGAAACCATGCCAACTACATATGAAATATCTGGCTTGGTATGGGTAAAATAGATGAGATTCCAACTAGTTGTCGATACAAGGTAGCATCAATCAATGGTGTAACACAATCAACCTCAAGATTAACTCCATATAGAAAAGGAGTAGCAGATGTCTTACAGTCACTCATGTGAAACTGAGAAAGAAGATTGAGAGTGTACTTAGGTTGTACTAAAGTGATCCTCGAGTTTGTCTATGAAATCTCAATGCCAAGGAAGTAATATAGTAAGCCTATGTCTATCATGTCAAACATGTCCTGAAGAGCTATCTTCACTACGTCAATAGCTAATGTAGAGCTCCTAGTGATCAAAAGATCATCTACATAAAGTACCACTATTAGTAATGAATTATCCTATTGCAGAAGATAAACATTGGGATCTGAGTGGCACCTAGTAAAACCTAAAGATAGGAGGAAGGAATTCATCTTAGTATACCAAGCCCAAGGAGCTTGTTTGAGGCCATAGAGAGATTTCCTAAGTCTACATACTAAGGAGGAATCCTAAAGATACCCTAGTGGTTGTTGCATGTAGATCTCCTCCTCAAGATCTCTATGAAGAAAATCACTCTTCTTATCCATCTGGTGCACTTCCCAACCATGTGCTATGACAATAGCAAGTGTGAGTCATATGGAAGTCATATTGGCCACAAGTGCAAAGGTCTCTATGTAGTCAATACCAATAACTTGTGAAAACCCCTTAGCTACCAGACATGCCTTGTACTTATCAACTGACCCATTTGTTCCATACATGGTATGATAGATCCATCTGCATCGAACCATCTTTCTTCCCTTAGGAAGAGGTGTTAAATCCCAAGTTTGATTTCTCATTAAGGAATCATATTACTCATTCATAGAATCATCCCACTCAGGTATGCCTAAAGCCTCTCTAAAGTTCTGTGGATCAGAGGCTGAGGCAAAGTAAGCATGTGGCCCACATTCATAATCTAACCATGTACATCTCCCATCTGCTAGATTCCCTACCCATGTCCCTACACTCTGAAGTGTCTACCTTGCCCAAAGGGATTGTGATGTGGGTGAATTAGGTGTTGAGAGATCAACCTCCAAAGCAAGCGCATAAGAGGATGAGGATGAAACCCCATCATGGTCCTCACTATCAGAACTAGAAGGAATCTCTATCTTAGGAATTGGCCATGGATTTTCTAACTCATCAAAAGATGTATCATCAAGGTTGAATGAGTCCACGAAGGAAGGAGGAATGTCAAGTGAAGAGTTAGTGATACTTTCATGGAACTTAACTCTCCTCTCAATGAACAGCTCATGTGTGGTCAGATGTAGGAGATGATAACCTTTCACGCCTTTTGGATACCCTACAAAGATGTAAGGTTTGGACTGAGTTTCCATTGCCTTGCAATTCAGAGAAGGTATTCGAGCCATAGCTAGGGATCTGAAGACTCTAAAGTGCTCAACTAAAGTTTTCCTTCCTTTCCAAGCTTCAAAAGGTGTAATACCCTTCAAGGCTTTGTGAGGAACTCTATTATAAATGTAACCTACACAGTTGATTGCTTCTGCCCAATACTGTGGTGTAAGGTTCTTGGAGTGTATCGTGCAATTTGCCATCTCTTTCAAGGTTTTGTTCTTACATTCTGCAACTCCATTCTGTTGAGGAGTATAAGGAATTGTATGCTGCAAGTTTATTCCCTCTGTTGTGTAAAACTGCTCAAACCTATTATTAACATACTCTCCTCCATTATCTATTCGAAGAACTTTGATGAACTTCCCTATTTATTTCTCAACAAGAACCTTGAAATCTCAAAAGTGGTTGAAAACTTCAAACTTTTGCCAAAGGAAGTAGACCTATGTGTACCTAGAGAATTCATCTTTTAAGGTGAGGACATATCTAGCCTTAGTTAAAGATGGATGGGGAAAATCCCCAGATACATCACTGTGAACAAGCTCCAAGATCTACGTCACTCTCCATGATTTGCCTTTGTCAAATCTCTCTTTAGGATGCTTCCCAAGGGAACATCCCTCACAAAAACCCTTAGAGAATCTGACTCTAGGCAATCCTATAACCATATCATGTTATCTAAGCTGCTCAAGATAGCGGTAGTTGATGGCCAAACCACACATGTCGTAGTTTGCTAACCCCATCTGAATGAGTAACCAATGCAGTAGGAGAAACATCAGGGGAAAAATGTGAGAAGGTATACAACCAAGATTGGTGATCTACCCTTCCTAATGCTACTAAGTTGTTGTGTATCTCTCTGATCTCAACTAAATCTGGTGTAAACTATACTCTCATGCCTTTGCCTATGTGAGTGATTTGGTACATAGATAGTAGATTAGCTAAAAGTGAAGGTACACTAAGAACATTAGTGAATGTCCCCCTTAATTTTAACAGACCCTCTCCCAACAAATGTTGTTGGAGTGTCATCACCTAGGGTAATGGTGAACATGCTATGGGGTTCTAAGGAAGTGAACTCAACCTATGAAGAACCCATATGGTGTGAGGCACCAGAGTCAATGATCCATGAAGATGTTGAAGATCCAATTGCAACAAGAGCCTTGCCCTTGAATTTCTCTTTACCTTGTGACTTAGAAGTTTCTTGGGTTGATGAGGACTCTTTAAAAGATTCAAGTACACCTATGTTTTTCTTCTCTAAGAGATGAGTGAGGTGATCAACCTTCTTCTTCATACACTTGTTGATGTAGGAGCATCCCTGGTTCAAGATAAATCTTGCATCAACCAAAAACATTTGCATTTCAATTTGTTTTCTTTCATTTTCTAATTTAGTTCAGTCAGAAGAATTTTCTATATTTTGGTCCACATTCTACCACAATTTCATTTTAGACCTTGTGGAGCTAGACTTAGCATCTAGACACATTCATGCACATCATATCCAAAATTTAGATCATTTGGATTAGGTACCGAAAAGATATCACTATCATAAAATCAATTATTTTCTTAGAGTAGAGCATCCTAACAGTCTCAGATAATCAGCTAAAGGAGAAGACCTGTGGAGCTTTCATTACTTGTAGGGCTAAATGACACATCATTCAAGGAACTTTGGTTCATAACTGACCTTCCCTAAGGTCCACATGCTATTTCATTCACTTGCGAAGGATTCCCATTTGTTTAGGTCCAACCTATTTGTGTACACACATTACATCTCTTCCATTGGAGTTTGTAATCATCCTTGGCCGATGCAGAGGAATCTTATGTTCCCGGGATGATATATATTCATGTAATAGATGTATAGGAAGGTAGTGAATTACTTAGAGATAGTTTGATAGTTTAAATTCTTTGGAAGGCACTTTAAAGCTATATCTTGTGCATATTTTGTAATTAAGGAATCAGGCCTGTGAACCCTAATTGTAAGCCCGCATGTTGTTGGTCAGTTTGTGTTTTAAATCTATGATATACTGAATGACTAATTCTACATTTGCATTCTATCTTTGAGTTACTTCCATTGTGTTTACTCTTGCTTCATGGTCTAGACTGTTCACTTGTGGACCCTCCTACCCATGACTGTACCAAGTGGTATCAAAGTAAAGTTTGAATCTTTTGGGAATGAATTGAGTGAAGTTGGTGAAGGAATTCCATAAGATCTTGTTGTGAATAGATCACCAAATTTGAGGCAGACTACTTGTGTTGTCAACCAATTGCCGATTGTGAGGCAGTTGTCACCTTGTAGCCTGATCATCAAGTTTGAGGTAGTTACACTTGACGCAAGGAAGAAATGCCACCAAGAAGAATACTTGCTATTGGTACTATGGTTGGATGAATGGATGAGATGATGGAAATGATAAAAATGATGTGAGTTAGATTGGATGATGTCAAAGAAGATCAGAGACTTGAGGATTAACACCTTGACCTAATGTTGAAAGTGATGATGATGAAGAATTTCAATCTGCTGATCAAAATGGTGAAACCCTAGAAGATAAAGAAGAAGAATCAGATCAAGTAAAGATGTTGTGAGCTATTTCAAAGATTTGGAAAAGACTGAGAGTTGATGTACTAAACTATACTAGCAATTTGAACCCTAAGGAACTAATTGATTGGATAAATGACCTAGAAGAATACTTTGAGTATGAAGAAATTGAAGATTCGGAGAAGATGAAATTTGCAAAGACAAAGCTGAAGGGACATGCTACTATATGGTGGAAAGAAGTTAATTTGGATAGAAACAGAAGAGAAAAAGAAAGGATTACAAAATGGGACAAAATGGTGACAAAATTGAAGAATCAGTTTATACCTGTTGACTATGAGTTGGAACTGTTGAAGAGATTGCAGAACATGAGACAAAGGGAGAAATCTGTGAAGGAGTATACTAAAGAATTTCATAAGATGATCATGAGGACAAGACATAGTGAAGCAAGGAGAAAGTAGCTAGATACATGAATGGACTAAGATTGAACATTAAAGAAGAACTGAGTTTGGTGAGGATGACAACCTTGGAAGAAGCATATCAGTTTGCCCTGAAGGTTGAAGAAAAGTTGATCAAGAAGCATGAGTAGAGACAGAGAGGTAGAGGAGGTAAATTTCAGAGAGGTAAAACATTTTCTAGAGGAGAGAGATCATTTGCAAAGTAGAGAAGACAAGATAGCACATTCAAGAAGGAAGACAGAGATAATAATGCATACCAGAGAGATGATAGAACTTTCTACTGTAGAGGAAACCCTAGTCCATACCAGAGTGAAGGATACAGAAGAGAAGGAAGAGGACCTGATAGGATAACATTTAGGGGAACCTATTTTAAATGTGGAGGTGAAGGACATAGAGTATTTGAATGTAATCAAGGGAGTACAAGTAAGAGGACAAAGAATAGTGGAAGAGCAGCCTATGTGGAAGAAGAACCTGTTGGATCACTGAGTTCAGTTGGTAAACCTGAGAAGGGAGAATCACTTGTCATGAGGAGAACACTATTTCAAGTAGAGACAAATGAGGAACCACCACAAAGGAAAAGCTTGTTTAGAACTAGATGTAAATCTGGAGGTAAATGTTGTAAGGTTGTAATTGATAGTGGTAGTTTAGATAATTTGGTTTCAGAGGAGATGGTGACTAAGCTGAAGTTGGAAAGATTGAAACACCCTAAGCCATATTAGATAGCATGGATTTAGGATGATCATAAGGTACTAGTGAGTGAACAATGTTTGGTGAAATTTCATATTGGATCTTATCATGATGAAGTATTGTGTGATATTATTCCTATGGATGTATGTCATATTTTGCTGGATAGACCATGGCAGTATGATAGAAAAGCTATACATGATGGAAGGAAGAATACATATACTATAACATCAAATGGAAAGAGAATTAATTTGATCCCTTTAGAAGATGATCCTAAGAGTGAAGTATGTGGAAATGTTAGAATTTGTTTGGTAGATGGAAGAAAATTTCTGGATGGTTTAAGACATGATAATATGTGTTATGCTTTGATTCCTAAGAAACCTGAAACACTGAAGATAGAGACTAAAGAATCACATCCAAAGGAGATAACTGAGTTGGTGATAGAGTATGAAGACATCATATTAGATAATGTACCTGAAGGATTGCCACCAATCAGGAGTATCTGTCGTCACATGGATCTTATACCTGGAGCTAGTTTGCCTAACAAAGTAGCATGCAAAATGACACCAACAGAGAATAAAGAATTGAATAGACAAATACATGAGTTGTTGAGGAAAGGTTTGATCAATGAAAGTTTGAGCCCTTATATAGTACCTACAATGTTAGCACCAAAGAAGGATGGAGAATGGAGAATGTGTATAGACTCTAGAGCAATAAACAAGATAACAATTAAGTATAGATTTCCTTTACTTAGCATGGATGATATTATGGATTGTTTAAGTGGAGAAAAATATTTTACAAAGACAGATTTGAAGAGTGGATACCACCAAATCAGAATCAGAGAAGGAGATGAATGGAAGATTGTTTTTAAGACAAATAAAGGATTGTATGAGTGGTTAGTGATGCATTTTGGATTGATAAATGCACCAAGTACTTTCATGAGATTGACATGAATGAAGTCTTGAAGAAATTCTTAGGTAAGTTTGTTATTATATATTTGGATAATATTTTGATTTTTAGTAAGACATTAAGGAAGAACATTTTTGGCACCTAAGACAAGTATTGCAGAGACTAAGAGAAGAGAAATTGCTAATAAACATCAAGAAGTGTAGTTTCATGAAGGAGGAATTGGTATATCTGGGATTTGTAATTTCTATGGAAGGATTGAAGATGGATCCTAAGAAAGTAAGAGCAATTGTTGAGTGGCCTACACCTGAGAGCATTGCAGAAGTCAAATCATTTCATGGATTAGCTAGTTTCTACTAGAAGTTCATCAGAAATTTCAGTTCAGTATGTAACCCTATGACAAAGATAATGAGAGATGACAAAAAAGACTTTAAGTGGACATCAAGAGTAGATAGAAGTTTTGAATTGTTGAAGCAGAAAGTGATAGAGCAACCTGTGTTAGCATTACCAGATTTCAATAAGGTATTTCAAGTAGATTGTGATACAAGTGGAAATGAAATAGGAGCAGTGTTAAGTCAAGAAGGTAGACATGTAGCATATTTTAGTGAGAAGTTGAATGATGTAAGTAGAAGATATTCAGTTTATGATAAGGAGTTTTATGCCATAATTCAAGCCTTGAAGAAGTGGAGACATTACAAGTGTTTCCTAAGGAGTTTGTGTTGTATACAAATCACCAAGATTTGCAGTATTTGAATAGTCAAGGAAAGTTAAATCAAAGACATATGAGATGGGTAGAGTTCATGCAGAGTTATACTTTTGTGTTGAAGCATAGGAGTGGAAAATCAAACAAAGTTACAGATGCCCTGAGTAGGAGAAGGAACTTGCTGACAAAGATGAGAGTTGAAGTGTTCGGATTGATTTTGTAGAACCTTGGAAAGAATGTAAGGAACTTGTTGTGATAGATAGGAGTAAGTGGTTGGATTATTTCATTCAGGAGGATATGTTGTTCAAGGGAAATCAGTTATGTATAACTAGGAGTTTAATGAGAGATAATCTGATAAAAGAGAAGCACAATGGTGGATTGGCAAGACATTTTGGCATTGATAAGATAGTGGCTTTGGTAAGTGAAAATTACTTTTGGCCTCAGATACATAAGGATGTTAGGAAATTTCTATAGAGTTGTAGAGTTTGTCAAGTTGCAAAAGGAAGTAGTCAGAATATTGGATTGTACAAATTTTTGACATTATCAGAGAGACTTTGTGAAGACATAAGCATGGATTTCACAATGGGATTGCTGAAGACACTGAGAGGATATGATTCAATATTTGTAGTAGTGGACAAATTTTCAAAGATGGCACATTTCATACCTTGTAAGAAGACAATTGATGTAGTTCATGTTGCTGACCTATTTTTCAAGGAGATTGTGAGATTGCATGGATTACCTAAAAGCATAATTTCAAATAGGGATACAAGATTTCTTGGATACTTTTGGAAGACACCTTGGAAGAAGATGAAGACAAATTTGAAGTTTAGTTCAACATTTCATCCACAAACTGATGGACAGACAGAGGTAATAAATAGGAGTTTGGGAAACTTGTTGAGATGTTTGGTTGGAGAGAAGGCAGGAAATTGGGATTTGATTCTATCACAAGTAGAGTTTGCATATAATAATTTAGTGAATAGGAGTATAAAAAAACACCATTTGATATTGTGATAGGAACTAACCCTAGAGGGGTAGCAAAGTTGAGAGACATCAGTATGGAATAGAAGAGGAGTGCAGAAGTAGAAGAATTTGCAAGACACATGGAGATAATGCATAATTAGGTTAAGAAGCATTTGGAGGAGATGAACAGTAAGTATAAAGAGCAAGTAGATGAAAAGAGTAGACACAAAGATTTTGCAGTTGGAGATGAAGTGATGGTGTATTTGAGAAAAGAGAGATTTCTAGTTGGGACATATAACAAGTTGAAGATGAAAAAGTTTGGACCATGTAGGATACTCAGAAAGTTTGATTCAAGAAATGTATATGAAGTAGAGCTACTGGAGACATTGGGCATATCACCTCTTTTCAACATTGCATACCTATATCAGTATCATGAAGTAGAGTTCAGTGACAGCATGGAAGAAGATTTGAAGAAGCAGTTACCACAACAAGTACCAGAGCAGATTGAGGACATCTTGGACAATAGAGTTGGACGCAACACCAAAGGAAGACAATACAAAGAATATCTTGTGAAGTGGAAAGGCAGATCAAAAGAAGACTCAACTTGGATTTCTTAGGCTGAGGTGGACCATCTTGGTTTTCCTCTAGCCCCAACAAAGTGAGGGACTCACTTTTTCAACAACCCCATATGTCTGATGCAGGAGCATCCTTGGTTCAAGAGTAATCTTGCATCAAACAAAAACATTTGCATTTCAGTTTGTTTTCTTTCATTTTCTAATTCAGTTTAGTTAGTTCAATGAGAAGTAGTTTCTGTATTTCAGTCTGCATTCTATTGTAGTTTCATTTCAGACCTTGTAGAGCTAGACTTAGCATCTAGACACATTCATGCACATCATATCAAAAATTTAGATCATTTGGATCAGGTACCAAAAAGATATCACTATCAGAAGATTGATTGTTTGCTCAGAGCAAAGCATCTTAACAATCTCAGATAATCAGCTAAAGGAGAAGACCTGAAGAGCATTTCATGACTTGCAGGGCTAAACAACACATCATTCAAGGAACTTTGGTTTGTGGCCAACCTTTCCTGAGGTCCGCATTCTATTTCATTCACTTGTGGAGGACTCTGATCTGTTTAGGTCTGACATATCCATGTACACACGTTACATCTCTTTCATCAGAGTTTGCAATCATCCTTGGCCGATGCGGAGGAATCTTATGTTCTAGAGATGATATATATTCATGTAATAGATGTATGGGAAGGCAGTGAATTACTTAGATCAAGTTTGATAGTTTGAATTCTTTGGAAGGCGCTTCAAAGCTATATCTTGTGCATATTCTGTAATTAAGGAATCAGGCCTATAAGCTTGCATGTTGCCAACCAGTTTGTGTTTTGAATCTATGATATACTGAATGATTGAATTTGCATTTTCATTCTATCTTTGAGTTATTTCCATTGTGTTTACTCTTCCTGCATGGTCTGGAATGTTCACTTTGTGGACCCTCCTACCGTGACTGCACCACTTGTGCTCATCATGCCCTGTCTTCTTATAGTAGGCACACTTTACTTTGTCCTTTTTAGGTTGCCCTTGTTTGGATGAAGTTTTTGTGTGACTTTTAAATGTCTCAGGTTTCTATTCTTTCTTTGCCTCTTGATCCTTCTAATTGTTTTGTTTCTTTCCTTTGATGTTTGAAGCCTATTGGTGTTTACCATTTCCAGCTACTAGGGCTTGATGTTTTAAGGACTTCATAGTGCCCATGTGGATTAACTTGTCTTTCTCTCTAGTTAGATGAGAAATGAAGTCATCTAGAGATGGCATTTTCCAAGTGGCTCCAAGAGCTCTCTTGGTGGAATAGAATGTAGACACGAATACAGAGTATTTAGGACCTAGTTTGGAGAGAATTGAGAGAACTAGTTGGTCATGTTTTTTTATCAATTCCACATTCTTTTAATTGCAACCTGATAGATTTAAACTTGGTGAAAAAGTATTCTAATGTGTTAAATGTGCTAAAATTCAAATTGATTAACTCATTTTCTAGTTCATGATCTCTCATCTCATCTACCTTCCCAAAGATCTTCTCGAGGGCGAGCCATACCTCGTTGGGAGTTGACAAAGATTCTACATGAAAGAGGAGTTCTAGAGAAATGCTAAGACATAGACAATCGAAGGCCTCATCACATTTGTTAAACCATTTAACTTTAGCATCGCCATCAGATGGTTCTAGTTCAATGCCCATTGTAACCCTTTGTTTTTTAACATGAGCTAAATTTTAGATTTCCAATCATGCTAAGTGAATGGGGTTAGCGGAGAAATAGATAAAGACTCCATGTTCCAAGAAAATGTGGAAAAAGAAGACAACACAACCCAATAAGATACCCTGTGATTATTTTTAACACCCCCAAATTGTGGCACTTTATAAGTAGTGCATGGGCAAAAATTACCTATTACACAATTTTAAATGCTCTTTTAGTTTAATTTGCCAAAGAATATTTGGACAAAAATAAACTTTTACAAGGAGTAGCACTTTTGATTTTTCAAAAAAACTTTTTAAATCAAGTTTAAATATAGCTTTTCTTAAAAAAGCCCTAAATTTTTGAAAAAAACACAAAGTTGGATGAAAAATTTCAAAATCAGGCAAAAAACCAGGTTAAAATACCTCTATTTTGCTATTTACAGGGGTGATTTGGTGTTTTGCAGGGTTGATTTTCTATTTGGAGGACAAGTTTGTAGTGATCTGGGCATTTTTTTAGCAAAGGCCACCAAAAAAAACTTCTCTACAGTCATTTTTGTTGATGTGGAGGGGTGATTTTGGTAGATGCTAGGTGATTTTGGTGTTCAGAGGCTGCCTCAATGTAGACTAGTGCGAGATAAATAGAGACTAAGAGCTTTGAAGGCCCGGTGTGCCTTTTTAACAATCCCTGCATGCCTTTTAAATAGGTATTGGGCTTCTTGAAAACCTTGCATGCCTGTTAAATAGGTTGTGGGTTGCTATCAGGCTCTACATGCCTTTCAAACAGGCCTACTATCGTCTTACAGGGGTTTGGAGTAGAAATCAACCTTCTAGTGGTACAAAAAATCCCTCAGCTACTTCTACGATGCTATAAAAAACCTCTACAATAAAAAAAACACCTCCAACTACTTTAAAAAATAGAGATCCACCATGCAAAAGATTGTTGTGCTCAAGATTTCATCAATGCAAACTTTACTAGACTTGCAACCTAGCCCATTTCTGCTATGATACCATGTGGAAATTAGGAACTATCATGGAAGATTGCGAGTACTAACACAAGGAGTCATGAGAGATCAAACAATTGCACACTCAACATTGTCAAGGATATAAGCAATATGCAATGAAAGACTAGATGAATGAATTAGCTCAATAATCAAGTACATATAGGCATGCAGTCTCTAAGAATAGATGTTCCTAAATAGGAAAAGAAAGCCTAAGAATAGTAGTGGCCCAAAGATAGGCATGCAACTACTTAACTTAGGATAAGCTAACCTAGACACCTAGCTAATCATAGAGGTGCTAATAAAAGCACAAGAACACCTAATTTTAGCATGTACCCAATTAAGGAAAGCACAGCTAAATATAGTCGTACCTAAGCTTAATTTAAACTAACAAATTGAAATGTGCATATTAAATGTGTATTATTTAATCGTATAATTTTATCATTTGCTTCAACTATTGTTATGTATTGGACAAATATGCATAACATTTTATTAATTGTGCAAGAAACTTATAGGGTATCTACCAATGGTTGGTATATGGAGAACATTGACATGGATTTTACTTAGCCACCTCACCTTACTTGTCTCTTTGATGTTGAAACCTATGAAAATCATATCCAAGTCGATTATGATTCTGGATCCCCTTGTGTTAGACTCATAAAGGTGTCTTCTTGGGTATTTTTAATTATTGTGTTTGTGTCTACTTGATATGTGTAGAGATTTAATAATTCCTTTGAAATGGTAATTATGTTATTAATTTTAGAAAAGAGAATTATTTATTGAATTAAGTTAAATGTTTGAGAAATATTTTATATTGAGGAAGGCATTGTAATTTAATATCAAGCGTTTTAGAAAATATATCAATACTCCTTAAGTTAGAAAATATCTCTTTTTAGATAATTGATTTAAGTGAAAAATGTTTTGTGGGAAAGAAAAGGTTCAAGTTATTTTAATTATAGGCATATATGGGGAAAGGGCTAAATTCCTCTCCATTCATTATCTTTTGTGTGAAAGTGAGAGACAAAATAGAAGAGAGGAGATAATTTTAAAACCCACCCTTCAAGAAAAATTAGATTTGCTTGCTTGGTGATTACTTGGAGTGGATTGAATTGTTTGCATAAGGAAATGGAATCATTTGGGAGTTACAAGTAGATTCATTGAGGTAAATTTTTACCTTGTTTTCCTTATGATTTGAATTTTTATTTAAATTTTTATATTGTAGAAAATCATTTTTGAAAAAAAATTGTATCAAAACTATGTCAAAATTTTCTAAAATTGAAAGATGTTGATAAAAGTGTGTTGTTGGGTAGGATTAGACCAAGAGGGTGTTCTTACAAATTCAGTTTATGCATTTTTTACTTTTTGTGAAAATTATGTGAATTTTCTCTCTAAACCCAATCAAATCTTTGTGACAATTTGATGTGTTTTGAAAAGTGTGAAGTTGAATGATTTTATAATTATAAGAGGATATTCTTAGAAATTTTAGATTTCATCTTTTTTTTTCAAATTTAGAAAATTAGAGATTTTTTTTGGAAGGATGCTTCAAGATCCATTAATGGTGGAACTTGGATAAATTCTTGAAATTATTTTTTTTATTTTGTTGGAATTCAAAAATTATGAAATGCATGTATTATGTGGAATCATATTCTCCCATATAAATTTATTTGTATGTACCTTGGGAAGCATGTTTTCTTGGAAAATTGCACTTTGCCTATTCTCAGGCTCCTTGAAGAAAAGTTGATGCTTGAATTGTATAGGATAGGGGACATTCGTATCAAGCTTGGGTTGGCCAATTACCCAAACTCATGGAACAAGATTTGGATGCAAACTACTAAAGAAGACTTACTTAAAATGAGTAATAAAGAGTGTTAAAACACCTAGCTTGTGGGATGAGGTTGGAGGTAAAGTACTAAAGAAGCCTTGTTTGAATTATATAATGTGAAATAAATTATAAACCTTGAATTTAAGAACTTGAATTAATTAAACTTGAAATAATGAAGTTGGGGTAGGTGGAGTGCATTGAAGAAGTGTCCCCAATACCTTTTGAGAAATATACACTAGTGAATGCTTACTTGAGACCTTTGTGGTCTATCTTGGTTATGGATAACCAAGGAGAAGTCCAACCTAGTTCCTTAGATATCCTCATGTTGTCCTTGTTGATTGGATTGAGTGCATTTGATCTTTTGTTGAGATAAACCATGTTGTAATATGTGTGTGTGAAACTGACTTATGTAAATTTTGTGTGAGTGTTGGTTCCTTCTTGATACTCTTATATTTGTGTGAGTTTTGGCCTTGATAGAAGTGTATCCATGATCTTATTCTCCATAGCTTGGGGGTTTCTTAGAGTGGTATAGACATCTATTGTACTCGATGATAATAATATGGTTGGGAGGTGGGTAATATTACCCATTGGTCCAATCATGAAGATCTCTTAGGATTTGGAAGAGTTCTTTGTTCATTATTTATGTTATGATCATGTTGTGGTTCATAATTATTAGAGCACCTTGGAGGTGGCTTATCATTGTTGTAAAATTATTGTTCTTGTATCATTTTTAAATTGGAGTGTGATCCTTCCATATTTGGGAAGTAACCTCTATCATGTAATCATGTTATGCATCATTTTGTTGGAAATTGATCCTTGTTTTGGAATGAAATTATCATATTGTGAAAGTATCTTATTTGTTGAAATCATTAAATCAAGACGTTGGAGCCCTCTTTTGTATATCGTATTATTATCCTATGTTATGATTATGGGTTGGCTTATATTGTTCCCACATAATGGATGAGAGATCCATCATTGTCTTTGGTCCATCTTTATGTTGGTGTCAAACAAGCATCACATTCTATATTTCTTTTCTCATGTTTAGCTTTGTGAAGTTACAACATGATTTGGAAAAATGCATCTCCTCTATTCTTGTATTGTTCTCTTTCTTTCTTATTGGATGGTTAGCATGTTGGTTCTTTGTGATTGGTTCCAATTTAACCTTTTGTTCTTGTGAGATTTTGAGGTCAATCTTACCAGTCGTCTGTTAGTCATTTGCTAATGTTAGTAGTCCTTTTTGTGTAGAGAAGGGAGTGTTTCCTAGTTTCTACCTTCTCTCTTGTGCCTTGGTGCTTGTCCTTGGTTTCCCTTGTTGGCCTCCTTCCTTCTTGGAGCATTCTTTTGTTAAGTACATGGTTGGGAGATCTTGTGTAGCCAAATGACTCTTTTTTGTCTTTCAATGGTTCATAGATGATCTTAGAGTGGAGCCTTTGTTAGGAGAGCCCCTTGTGGAAGCTTATGTTAAAGTCTTGTGCAAGAGTTCTAGAAAAATTACACATTTGGACACTTGGAAAGGACTATAATGAATTTTTTGGACACTAGTGCCTAGAATGGATGTTATAGAAAAGTGCTAGAGTCTAATTTTGGAGCTAGAGTCACATTCAAGCACTACAATCCTCTCCTTTGTTGGCACCCGAGGGTTGTCAGATAGTTGAACTTCCTGGCTTTTTCTAAAGAAACTTCATATATACAAAAGATGTTCTTCTTAGTCTTCTAAGTATTCCCATATTTTGACCTTGTTTGAAAGTGATGTATTTTTGGATTTATGTCCTCTTTTGTGTTGAGAAGTGTACCTTGCACAAAGTCAACTAGTGGTCATTCCTTTTGATTGGGGTTATGTTCCTCCTAGTTGGTCCTCCTCTTATATAGGGTTTTTTCATGTGTTTGCTGGCTGTGTTGTGTTTTCATGAATGGACTTGAGATAGTTGTCATCCTCAACCTACTCCATGTGGTTGCAAGAGAGTGAGGTTGTGGACTAGCATTTGACCTTCACTATGGGGAAATCTCCATCCTCTCATATGGTTATCATGGTGGCTTTGTCACATGATTAGTTAAGTCTTCTACTTGTGTCTTTTTGGTATGCTTGGACCCTACGTGGTCAATGTGGGTTCTTCACATGACATCCTAAAGTGTCGTCATGGGACACTACAATGTTTCTAGTACATGAGAGTATAATTGGGACATGCACATGTCACATCTTGAAAAGTTTGTTTGATTAGTTTTTATCCACTAATGGCTTCAAAGTAAGATTGGGGCATTGCAACAATATTCATTCCATCATTTTATTTTATGATGTAATATTTTTTTAATATGACACTAATTCATTAATAAAAAAAAAGAACATCATCAAGGTTAAAAGTTAGGCATTGTTTAATTAGACAATAAAAAGTAATAGGCTTAAAGAACTAGTATGTTGATCAAAATGTTACTAGGAACTCCATAAATGACTAGCACACATTTTTAACATGTATGTATTTCATTAGGAGATGGGTCCCATGTAAATGACTAATGCATTGAGCACAATGTGTTGACTCTTCATGCTAGGTGGGTAAAAATCAATAAGTAAAATTATATATATAATTAGTATATCCTAAATGATGAGGATTTCATATTATTAATGGAAATTTCACAATTATAAATCTTTTTCTATCATAATTATAAAGAAACAACACCTAAAGGTGATATTGAAGAGTCAATAGGCACAAATATTTATAATTCATATCCACCAATACTATATATTTATTATTTTAAGTAGGGTCATTCCATGTAGTGCTTGGCTAATAGAGTTATAACTAGGAATCACACTTAATATGTAATGGGAAACCCTATAGATATTTACAATGAGTACATTTTTAATTAATTGGAAAATCACAAACAAATGTAGACATTTTTGGTGGTAATGGAAGCCATTCTACTTAGTCTATACTAGTTCCAATGGATGGAATATATTGTTGATTCAATCATTTAGTAATTTGAGGTTAGTATTTCATGCAGATGATGCTCCTCCTTCCTCAGAGGAGAGTTGTTTGCACTATCTTACAAACAAGCATATCATTGGTAGTTGAACCTCCAGAAAATTTGTAGATAATTGCCAAATTCTACACCCACAAGATCATAGTGTGTGGGAGACCTTAATAATCAATGTCTCCAATGTCAATTGTTCCTCTTTGAAGTGTTAGGCCTTGAGATCTATGAGTTGTTAAAGCCCATGTCATTTTTATTGGTATTTGGCAATAATTACCATGACTAACCATAATGATCAGAACAAGGTTACAATATTACCATTGTGGGTCTAATACATCCATTTCCATTTAAATGCATCTAGTATAGTGACAATAGTCAAAATGGTCTGGGTATGTGGAAGCTCTTGAGAGATAATAATTGGTTGCCTAATTTTTAATTCATAGTCCATCAAAACATGTGCCAATCTTTCCACATTTGTGCATTTCATCTTTGAATGCTTGCTTAAGCCTATAAAATCAGCACATTATGGCTTAAAGACTTCTTTTCAATAGATCATATCTGCAAATGATAGGTCAATCTTCAACATTCAAAGGAAAACATGCAACACAAAGTGTTTTAGGTTAGCAAAGATTTCCTAAAGCATTAGCCCATGGCACTATTGCAATAAAAACTTAAAACAATTGCTACTTGTTATGATCACATTTATCTTTTGTATTTCTTAGTTAAAGTTGCAATAGACATGTAAATGCAAAAGATACACAAGAGTTGCAAATCCTATTCTAAAATTTGGAACAAGGTATTAAAGATCTAGAGCCATTGATGAGATTCAAACTAGGGGCTATCAACAAGTTTTCATCCTAAGTAGTTGATCTCTTGGAAAGATGTTTCTGACAAATCTACTCATGGTCATTATATTGGTAAGAAAAAATATGAACCACCTAATGTGACTAGGGAGAGTTATTAGTGAAAGGAAGCAAAGTATGCGGAAAACGCTTCCTACACTGATCTAACGAGGAAATATTTATGTAAATTTTTCTTTTATAGTTACAAATTAAGATGCACATTAATAGAAAGATAATAGCAACTTCCAAATGCAAACACAAAACTCACAAGACAAGATATATGTGGGGAAAACCCTTTTCAGGTAAAAAACCCCACACTCCAAAGTTGCCCAATATATTATTCAGGAATCACGAAGATTACAATATACTTGTAGAGCAAGGTTTTACAGGAGTATATCCAACCAGAGATCCAGGAGGTAATTCGACATCTATGAGATTCTTACATACAACCTCCATCTCAAGTTCCTGATATATAGGAGATACAATACAGTACATCGCCAATGGTAATTACAAAACCATGAGTTAAAACCACCCAAAAGTGGTGCCCAAATTATCTCCAAGATGCCTTGTGATGTGCCAAACCACACACCAACACATGTAACTCTCCCCTTTACAGCTCTTTTATGTGTCCAACACATTTTTACATTTCCCAAACAGAAGGTCCAACTTTCAGAGGCCATAAATTTTGATCTAGGTGTCCAATTGACAAGCCGTTTAATGCGTCAGAAAGATCGTGAAGAGGTCTATCACCCTATAACTAGCTATGCCAGTTATCACAATTTTTAGGACGTTTAGAGAAGTTTCAATTCTAGTAATTGAGTTCAAAGACTTTTTCTGGTAGTTTCAAAAAATAGAAACTTTAATATCTCGCGATCTAGCTATGATCTTGAGATGAAACTCACCCGAGATGTTCACTTAGCTATTCTACACCTTCTAGAAAATTTTTTAGGTCAATCTAAGCTCAATCAAAGAAATTACTAAAAATAGTTAGTCTCGCTATTTTTAGCTCTCTTGGAAACTTTTGGAAACTTTGAAAGTTCTAGACCATTATCCAAGATAAAGGGTATTCAAAAAGATCAAAACTAGGAAAAATAGTAATCTTTCGAAGTTGCAAGGTTGAGACACTTTTCTTAACATTCTTCCACTTGTCGAACACCTTGCAAGAGCAAAGGGAGTATTAACACCATGATTTAATTGCTAGGGGCTGAGAGGCCCATAAACTCTAAACACCATCTGAACTTCTCTATGCTCATAGGTTTTGTCAAGGAATCTGCAACATTCATCAAAATATCAACTTTCTCCATGTTTACCTTCCCATCCTCTACCATGTCATGAACAAAATGGTACTAGACATCAATATGTTTAGTCCTCATGTGGAAAGTAGGATTCTTCGCCAAACATATGTCACTCTGACTGTCACAACAAATAGTAATCTTCCCTGCATCAAACCCAACATCAAAACACAATGTCTTAAGCCAAATGGCTACTTTACAAGCATGAGTTGCTACCATGTACCTAGCTTCGGTAGTGGACAAAGTGACCACAGGTTGCCACTTACTCATCCAACTAATAGCACCACCAAACATAGTGAATAATAAGCACTGGTGGATCTTCTGCTGTCAATGTCACCGATCCAATTTGAATCCACAAATCCACGAATACAAAGTGAATGCCGAGGTCCTGTAGGATAACCATGATAACATAAGGAATACTTGGAAGCACCCCACAAATATCTGAACACTCTCTTCATTGTATCATAATGTACCCATCCAGGATTATCCATAAATTGACTAAGGACTCCCACTACTTTGGGCAATGTCTGGTCTTGTGTAGACCATCGCATACATCAAACTGCCAACTACACTAGTATCAGGAACTCTGCTCATATCCTCTATCTTAGATGGAGACTTTGGACAATCTTCAACAGATAACTTTGTCCCCATTGTAACAAGAACAGTCAAAGGTTTGCAATCCACCATGTTGAATCTCTCCAACACAGTGTTAACATACTTACTCTGGCCTAACCAAAGTTTTATGTTTGCTCTGTCTCTTCTAATCTCCATCCCCAGAATGTACCAAGCTGCCCCTAGATTTTTCATCTCAAACTATGTTGACAACTGAGACTTCAAATCAGAAATCAAACTTTTACCATTCCCAATGAGTAACATATCATCGACATACAATGCAATAATGAGAATGCGATCATTGTCAATCTTGTAATAAACTCAATGATCTAATTTCAATCTCTAAAATCTAATACTCAACACAAAGGCATCAAAATTCTGGTACCACATCCTAGGAGACTATTTCAAACCATACAAAGACTTTTTCAACTTACAAACTAGATTTTATTTACCTTTCACCATGTAGTTCTCTGGCTATGACATATAGATTTCCTCCTCCAAGTCACCATGAAGGAATGTTGTCTTCACATCCATCTGTTCCACTTCTAAATCATACACTGCTCCAAGAGATAACAGGAATAGAATAGATGTCAGCTTTGCAATGGGAGAGAAAATATCACCATAGTCAATTCCCTCCACCTGAGAATACCTCTTAGTAACCAATCTAGCCTTATATTTCTCAACACTGCCATCTACACCAAATTTCTTTTTGAACACCCATTTGCATCCAACAGGTTTTTGTCATTCAGGCAAAGGCACCAAGTCCCAAGTATTATTCTTTTCCAAAGAAGCCATCTCCTCTTTCATGGCCTCCTTCCAGGAACCTACATCTTTCATACCCATAGCCTCTTTCATAGTTCTAGGTTCATCAGTGTTAGAAATCAAAGCATAAATACAACTGGAATCATGCAATGAATAACCCAACCTATCAGGTTGCTACCTTATCTACATGGACCTCCTCAAAGGTTGAGGTTGAGGTTCTTCATCTTCTTCTAAACTTTCAGAGCTACTAGAGCTCTCCTCATTATCAGGTCCAATAGATGTTTTTGGTTCAACTTTCTTAGGGGTGGAAGGAAGCTGAACCACATCATCTTTCTTCTCTTCTTTCTTTGGCTGCAAGAAAACAAAAGAAGGATTGAGCTCCCTGAAGATCACACTTCTGCTATATAGAACTTTCTCAGCCACTAGATCCCAAAGCTTGTACCCTTTCACACCGATGCCATAACTGATGAAGATACACTTTACAACCTTGTTCTCCAACTTAGATCTCTTATCCTTAGGCACATGTACATATGCCTCACAACCAAATACTTGAATGTGTCTTAATGAAGGCTTTTTACCAAACCATACCTCCATAGGTGTCTTATCAACAAGTGCTGATGTAGGAGACCTATTAACCAAGTAACAAGCGGTAGCAACAGCTTCAGCCCAAAACTTTTCTTCTAGACCAGCTCCACTTAGCATACTCCTTTCCCTCTCCATCAACGTTCTATTCATCCTCTCTCCAACTCCATTCTGCTGAGGGGTATATGGAGTTGTCTTGTGAGTCTCAATCCCCTGTTCTTTATAGACCTTGTCAAAATCTGTTGAACAGATGTCACCACCATTATCAGTCCTCAAACACTTAATCTTTCTATCCTTTTGATTCTCTACAAGAGCTTTGAACTCTTTGAATCTATTAAAGACTTCAGATTTACTTCTTAGGAAATACACCCATCTCCTTCTACTGTAATCATCAATGAATGAAACAAAGTAAATAGATTTTGAAATCGAAGGAACATTAACAAGACCAAACACATCAGAATGAATCAAGTCCAACACTTAGAAGATTTGTGAGAACTGGAATAAAAATAAACACAGTTTTGTTTTCCATAAATACAATGTTCATAAAAATCAAACTCAAGGTTATAGTCATTCATACCCTCAACAAGATTTTTATTTTTTAGGGTCCTCAAACCCTTTTCACCATTGTGACCAAGCCTTTGGTGTCATAACATTGTCTTCTCATCTAGAAGTTTCATCTCCATAGAATGAGTACCCTTAGGTACCCAAAAAGCATGACCATCGGAAGTAGATGCAACAATCTTTTTTGCTGCTGGATCCAATGGTGAGGATGAAGACTCTGAAGCTCTCTTGTTTGAAACAAAGGCACTATTGCACTAAACTACACATGCTTCAAGTTGAAACAAAGTGCCAATTTGAACACTCTTAGCCAACACCATAGATCCTCTAGTCATCTTGTATTCTCCATTCGAGAAAACAACCTGCACACCCACATCATTCAATTTACTTACAGAAAGAAGGTTCTGTGTCAAACCAGGGATATGAAAAACACCATTGATTCCCTTTACTCATCCATCAGGGAACTAAAACAAGACTCTTCCATGGCCAACAATATCCAGGTGAGAATCATCACCCAAGTACACCTTTCCACCATCATATTCTTTATACTTCAAAAACCAACCCCAATGCGAGGTCATGTGAAAAGATGCACTAGAGTCAATAAGCCACACATCCTCAGATGCATGTGTTGCCAAGGCAGTGACAAATGCTTCTCCTTCATACTTGTTAGAATTTGAATCATAATTCTTCTTTTTCTTTTTCTCCTCCTTGCACTCCTTGTGGAAGTGACTAGGTTTGCCGTAGTTACAACACAGGGCCTTGGACTTTCTAGGAGAATTAGATCTCCCATGGGATTTGAATCTTCCTTTTTCTTCCTTCTTCTTATCCTTTTTATTTCCCTTCTCTTTAGATCTACCATGAACTGTAAGAGCCTCCTTAGCTGATTCAGAAGACTGTCTCTACATCTCTTCCGAAATAGTGAAGAAACCACTTCATCCATCTTGAAGGTGGTAGTGGTACTCCCAATGGCCATTACAAGGTGGTCCTATGAATCTGGTAAGGAACACAGTAATGTCATACATCAATCCTCCTCCTCCATCTTCACACCAATAGAATTCAACTGGGTAACAAGCATATTGAATGTATTCAGGTGATCAGTGACAGATCCTCCAGCTTCCATCCTCAGAGAATACAATTTCTTTCACAAGAATACCTTTTTCACCAAGGATTTAACCTGATAAACATTTCCAACCTTCTTCCAAAGTTCCTTTGTAGTCTTCTCTTCAAGGATATTTAGGAGCACTGAATCAGCCAAACAGAGTCTTATCAAACCCTTATCTTTTTGATCTTTGAGATCCCAGTCTTCTTGAGACATTACCGTTGGTTTTGTACCAAATACAGTTTCCTATAAATCTCGATCTACAAGCATGTCCTCCATTTTGAGTTTCCACAACTCGAAATTACTGTCGTTAAACTTCTCTATCTCAAACCTCCCAGATGTGCTCACCATCTCTTACTTGCAACAAAGATTTCAAAATCCTCTGCACAAGATCCCACTCAAATGAATATCAGCTCAAAAAACACTCTACCCAAGAACTAGAACCAAAGGTGATCAGGCTCTTATACCAACTGAAAGGAAGCAAGGTATGTGAAAAATACTTTCTACACTGATCTAATGAGGAAATATTTATGCAAATTTTTCTTTTACAATTATAGATTAAGATGCACATTAATAGAAAGATAATAACAACTTCCAAATGTAAACATAAAACTCACAAGACAAGATATACGTGGGGAAAACCCTTTTCAGGTAAAAAACACCACACTCCAAAGCTGCCCAATATATTATTCAGGAATCATGAAGATTACAATATACTTCCAAAGCAAGCTTTTATAGGAGTATATCCAACAAAAGATCCAGGAGGTAATTCGACATCTATAAGATTCTTACATACAACCTCCATCTCAAGTTCCTGATATATAGGAGATACAATACAGTACACCGCCAACGATAATTACAAAACCATGAGCTAAAACCACCCAAAAGTGGCACCCAAATTATCTTCAATCAAAGATGCCTTGTGATGTGCCAAACCACACACCAACACATGTAACTCTCCCCTTTATAGCTCTTTTATGTGTCCAACACGTTTTTACATTTCCCAAACAGAAGGTCCAACTTCCGAAGGCCATAACTTTTGATCCAGGTGTCCGATTAATGAACTGTTTAATGCGTTGGAAAGAATGTGAAGAGATCTATCACCCTATAACCCGCTATGATGGTTATCCCAATTTTTGGGACATTTAGAGAAGTTTTGATTCCGGTAATTGAGTTCAAAGACTTTTTTTGGCAGTTTCAAAAAATAGAAACTTTAATATCTCGCGATCCAGATATGATCTTGAGACGAAACTCACTTGAGATGTTCACTTATCTATTCTGCACCTTCTAGGAAAATTTTTAGGTCAATCCGAGCTCAATCAAAGAACTTACTAACTTCTCACTATTTTTAGCTCTCTTGGAAACTTTTGGAAACTTTGAAAGTTCCAGACCATCATCCAAGATAAAGGGTATTTAAAAAGACCAAAACTAGGAAAAATAGTAATCTTTTGAAGTTGCAAGGTTGAGACACTTTTCTTAACAATTGGTTTAGATATTGCATGCAAGAAATTTGAATTTGACCTTAGCTATAGCTCTATGCCCACTACTAACTATTACATCTTTCTACATATAAAAAAATACCATTTAAAAAACCTCTGGCAAACTTGTATTATTTCTCTTTTTTGCCTCCCTTTAAGTCGAGAAAGGTATAGAATCCAAGCCCATGTAAAAATCATAGTACCATTCAACATTATTTAATATTTAAACTTAAAAATATAAATTTATAGGAAATGAAAGATTGACAATAAATGTAGATTTAAAAAGGGAACTAAGTACTATTGACAATCAAATAGAAGCATGAGGTCTAGATTATTTATGTGAGAGAAATTAACCAGGTAGAGTGATGGAATAAGAAGGAAATTAGAATAGTGTGGTAGTTAACATATGCATAATATAAAGGAAACAAATTTCATATACACCATACAATTAGTCTACTCATATATTTATGTTATATATCCTTTGTACAATATACATTTTCTACTGCCAACATAGATTAAACATCACATATGCTTGGGTAGTACTTTCTATAGTATAGTTATTACATATTATCTTCTTCCTTCTGCACTTTGTTCTACCCTCTCTTTGTTCTTATCTTTTTTTCTCTATGGTATCCTTTAGTTTTAGCAAGGCCAAGTACTCATTTAATCCCATATTCATGTTGCATGAGATCTTATTAATTCTTCATTTACTTCATTGTTTTCTTTGTTCTTCCTTCTCTCTTCATCCTTCATCCCTTTTAGTGAAACTGAGAACTTGAGAACCAATTTTTGGAAGGTTCACAAGTTCATGAACCTATCAAAAACTGCAAACTTTCACTTCTCCTTATCTTTTCCTTCACTTTTTCAGTCTTTCAGCCAAATGGGGAACTCACAAACATTTTTAGTAGGTTTACAGGTTCATGAACTTTATGAACCATTGAAAGCAAGGCTTTTTCGGGTTTTCGACAAGTTTGTGAACTTGTGAACCTATCAAAAGGCTTTGACACTTAGTGAAATAAAGGACCTTTTAAAATTTTGAAAGATTTACTAGGACTTACAGGATTTTTGAGGATTTCTATGTATAGGCAAACACAAGGGAAATAGGAGGGGACCAAAACTCAAGATTTTTTTATGGACTTTGAGAGAAATCGTAAGCTTAGGCATCAAGAAACTTGGGCACCAACATTTCCTTTGGTTGGGAACATGTGCCAAACTTAGCATAGAGAGAAACAATTATCTATGGGATAGACCCAAAAAAATAGGAGTAGGTCAAAACAGACGACCATATTTACACAAGGCAAAACATGAAGGAGAAAATGTACAAGTCAAAAGCTTGTACCTCATTACTTAGTAGAAGTAATGTTTTAGATGTTGGCAATGAATTGACAGCTCCATCATCTCTCCACCCAAGCTCCTAAGGTAGAATGTATCCTATCTACCATGTTTACATTTGTCTTCTGACCTAGAGTTGCACATAAGAACCAAGTCACAAATCTAGAAGCACCTTTTTACTGCTTTATTGTTAAACAAATTTTCAAACTTCTGCTAGTGTAATAAATTTCTTTCATGTGCAACCCTTCTAGCTTCATCTAATTTGGTTAACTCATGAATCCTCATGGAAATAGAATCATCCTCACCCTCATCAAGTTGTTGTAGTAGTTTATACACAAGTAGCTCAAGTGTGATTGTGATGTAGCCAACAACATACACTCAATAAAATTGTGCCATTAATCATGTGTGAGAGCCAAAGATTTGGAACATTAAAAAAAAACTTCTATTCACCAACTCTGCTACTACAATGAGAGAATACTCTCTTATATCCAAGAAAACAAAAAAATAAAAAAATTACCTTTTTTGGCAGATTTCAACAATTGTCAGATTTTGCCATTTTAGGTAATTTTACAATCATATCTTGAGAATCCATTTTTTTCCCAAAAACTTTCTAAAGCTAAGGTAGGATGAAAAGCCAACTAACATCCTAAATTTGAAACATGAGTTTTGAGTTATTAAAAAAAACAACTTTTAAAAAACTAGAAAAAAACACTACATTGCCATTTTGAGGGCTAAGATGAAAGTTTCAAACCCCAAAAAAGTGCCAAGATGAGGTCCAACTGATTAGGGTGGGTTGGGAAACCACTGGCCACCTCATAATGGATCCACCTATAAAATTTTGTAGAAAACCCACATCCGAGTCAAAAGTTATGACCTCTGGAAGTCCCTGCATCATTCTCCTCTGGTTGAAAAGAACGCAGCTCCTACAAGTGAGTGTCTTCAAAATGGTGCCATTTGACTAGATCTAACCTCTACACTTCCCACTCTGTAATCCACATGCTATCTATTGTTGGTAATCCTTCCCACTGTATTAAATACTTGTTGTAATGCCCTTGCCAAGTATAGATAGTTTTCTTATCAAGAACCTATGCAATCTTTTCCTTCTTCTTATGGGGAATGTGGTGGTGCCATGCCACTTTTGGTTGACTATCTTCAGCATCATCCTCACCATGTAATGCATATAAATTAGAAATATTAAACACAGGAGAAATATCAAGATCATCTGGTAAACTGACCTCATATGCATTATCATTGATCTTCTTTGTAATTTTGTAAGGACCAATTTTCCTGTACTTCAACTTGTGGTATGTTCCAGTAGGAAACTGCTCTTTTCTCAAATATACCATCACTAAGTCACCTTCATTGAATGTCTGATGTCGCCTACTAGTATCCATTGTATTCTTGTACCTCTCATTGCTGTCCTGCAACTTTTGTCTCACTTCTTTCTACAACTGTTGAAGGTGTTCTGCAAATGCTTCCCCATCATCACTGACCCTATCTTTGATTGGTAGCTATACCAAATCTAGAACACCCTGAGGATTCCTGCCATACACAATCTGGAAAGGGGACTTTCCCATTGATCTATTAACATAACTATTATAGGAAAATTTAGCCTGGGGTAATGCCACATCCCGTTGTTTTAGCTTTTCTCCAACAATACACCTCAACAAATTTCCCAGACTCTAATTGACTACCTCTATTTGCCCATCCATTTGAGGATGATAAGCACTACTAAACTGTAACTTAGTCCCCATCTTCTTCCATAAAGTCCTCCAGAAATGACTGAGGAATTTGGTATCCCTATCAGAGGTAATAGTATTTGGAACACCATGTAGTCGAACAACTTTTGAAAAAAATAACTCTGCTACCCTTGTTGCTTCATTAGTTTTCTTACAGGCAATAAAATGAACCATCTTGGAGAACCTATCAACAACTACAAAAATGGAGTCTTTAGCTCGTTGAGTATGTGGAAGTCCCAACACAAAGTCCATGCTTAAATCTATCCATGGTGCAGTTGGTACTGGTAATGGTATATAGAACCCTGTATTTTGTGCATGTCCCTTAGCCACTTGGCAGATTCTACACCTTGTTACATACTTAGTTATATCCCTTTTCATCTTTGGCCAGAAATATTTATCTTCTATCAAGGCTATTGTCTTGTCCTTACCAAAATGTCCAGCCAACCCACTACTATGAAATTCTCTGATAATATTTTCCCTCATAGAGCTAGCTGGTATGCATAGTTGTTTTCCTTTAAATAGATACCCATCTTGCATAAAATATTCACCCCTAAAGTGATCCAAATTACCAGATACTGGTGCCTTCAATTGTTCCCCAATCTCCCAAAAATCATCATCAGACTCATACAAATTTTTGATGGCATCAAAACCAATCACCTCAATTTCCATTGTGGTCAAAAGTACAACACACCTACTTAACGCATCTGCAACCTGATTTTGTTTTCCAGACTTATGCTTCAACACAAAATTGTAACCCTGCAAGAAAGAGACCCACTTGGCATGCCTACTATTCAACTTTTTCTGTGTGTTCAAGTATCTTAGTGTAATATGATCTGTAAACAATACAAACTCCTGGGGAACTAGATAATGTCTCCAATGCCTCAATGCTTGAACAATTGCATAAAATTCCAAATTATAAGTAGAATAATTCTTTCTCACTTCATTCAGCTTTTCACTAAAGAAAGCTATAGGTTTTCTAGATTGGCTAAGCACAGCACCTATTCCCACATGGGAGGCATCACATTCTACTCCAAATACCTTATCAAAATTTGGCAATGCAAGTATAGGTGCTACTATTACCTTTTGCTTCAAGTACTTAAAGCCCTCCTCAGCATCCTTGGTCCATACAAACTCCCTTCCTTTGGTTCAATCTATTATAGGAGCTACAATACTACTAAAATTTTGAATAAACTTTTGATAGAAAGTGGCCAAGCCATGAAAACTTTTTACCTCTATGATGCTGCTTGGACTAGGCCATTCTAGAATTGCCCTGACCTTTTCTAGATCCATTCTGACACCATCTTTAGAAATGATAAAGCCTAAAAAAACCAAACTGTCCTGCATGAACCTACACTTCTTCAAATTGGCATGGAGCTTCTCCTTCCTTAACACACCAAAGATGATCCTCAAGTGTTGTAGGTGCTCTTCTTTGCTGTTACTAAATACCAAAATATCATCAAAATAAACTACCACAAACTTACCAATGTAAGGTCATAGTATAGTGTTCATCAATCTCATAAATGTGCTAGGTGCATTTGATAACCCGAATGGCATAACCATCCACTCATATAATCCATCTCCAGTCTTAAAGGTTGTCTTCCACTCATCCCCTTCTCAGATCTGAATTTGGTGGTAGCCACTTCGTAGGTCGATCTTGCTGAAATATTTGGCCCCTGCAAGGACATTCATCATGTCCTCCATACGAGGTATAGGAAACTGATACTTGATGGTAATCTTATTAATTTCTCTGCTATCAGTGCACATCCTCCATGTTCCATCTTTTTTTGGGGTCAACAATGTAGGTACAGCACATGGGCTCATGCTCTCTCTCACCACACCTTTACTTATGAGTTATGTTACTTGCTTATTCATCTCTACATGTTGTGTTGGATTCATCCTATAAGATGCTTGGTTGGGTAGAGTTTCTCTGGAATCAAATCAATATGATGCTGAATATCTCTCTTTAGCGGTAGACCATCAGGCAATTCATCAGGTAAAACATCAACAAATTCTTTCAATCGTTCTACTACTTCTAGGGAAACTAAAATGTCTTCCTCTTCACCTTTTTTCACTACTAATGTGTAGCAACACCCTATCACCTTCATTTCTTTAACAAGATCTCTTTCAGACAACATGGTCTCACCTTTTCCTTCATCCTTGAGAGGCAATAAAATCACCTTAGAGCCATCTTTCCAAAAGGTGTATGTGTTTTTCTCTCCATCATGCATAACTTTTCTATCATACTGCCATGGCCTTCCCAATAACACATGACAGGCATCCATTGGGAGAACATCACACCATATCTCATTCTGATAGATCTTCCCTATGCTAAACTTAATTAGGCATCTTTTATCAACAATGATTTCATTTCCCTTTTTAAACCATGCAATGTGGTATGGATGAGGATGTTTTTCACAATGTAAATTCAATTTTTCTACCATTTCTTTAGAAACCATATTTTCACAACTACCTCCATCAACAATAACTTGACATACCTTGCCACCCGAAGTGCATCTGGTTCTGAAGATATTGGTTTGAAGCCATGAACCATCAGAGCTTTTGGCTTGTGTTTTCTCCTTCTCTAGAATCACCATTGCTCTTCTCATCATGAGACTTTCTCCCACATCTGGTGGAGCCTCTAGTTCCGTCCCTTCCACTTCATGCTACATTTGAATTAGGTTCACCCTAGGTTGTCCTCCTTGATTTCTTTCTTGCATGTTATAATTTGAGCATTCAAATGCCCTATGACCTTCTTCTCCACATCTGAAACAAGTCAAAGGCCTTCTCTAGTTTTCCCATCCTCTACCGCTACCATAACCTCTACCTCTTTGAAATCCCCTTCCTTGTTCTTGATTCGGAAGATCTTGTCAAGTGTCTACTTGTTTTTCCAATCCATGGGATGACTCTCCCCTGCCATAGTTCAAACCTCCTTGAAATGAGGTTGATGTACCCCTTCTTCCTCCTCTATTCCTCTGATGGTACTATCTATTTTGTTTTTCTTCAGCCTTTAGAGCCAATTGGTAAGCCTCTTCCATACTATTGAGTCGATGCATGCTCAATTCATCTTGAATAGAGAATTTTAGGCCATTCACATATCTAGCAGCCATTTGTTCATCGGTTTCTTGATGCTCTATACATATAGACAATGTATAAAACTCATTTGTATAATCTTGCACAGAAGAGAGGTTCTACATTAAATTTTGGAACCTACGAAAAAGGGTTTGCGCATAATCTATGGGCAAAAAATCTTCTCTCAACTTCTTCTCCATTGTATTCCATGCCCTGATCTTATCCTTGTCTTTCCTTGTTCGTTCCTTTTGAAGATGATCCCACCAAATCATTGCATGACCCTTTAATTTGGTGCATGCAAATTTCACCTTCTTTTCCTCTGTCATGGATTTCCATTCAAAAAAATTTCTCAAGTCATTCAACTAGTCTATCAACTCCTCTGGTTTAAGACTACCTGCATAATCTGAAACATCTACTTTGATCCCTTCATTTTTCCCTTCTAAGGCCCTAAGCATCCTCTCTTCAAAACTCATGCCTTCTAATTCTTCTTCTTCATGTTCTATATCTTGATTTGCACCTCCTCGGCCTATCTCTTCAGTAGATTCATCTCCTCCTCTACCCAGTCTTTGGTTTTCCATCTATGTTGTAAGTTCTGCTATTTGCCTTTGTAGATTTTGCATTTCTCTATGCATCTGGGCAACACTGCCTCTTCCTCTTCCTCTCCCAACCATCTTCCTGCTCTAATACCAGATGATGTAGCCAACAACATACACTCAATAAAATTGTACCATTAATCATGTGTGAGAGCCAAAGATTTGGAACATTGACAAAAAAAACTTCTATTCACCAACTCTGCTGCTACAATGAGAGAAAACTCTCTTATATCCAAGAAAACAAAAAAATCAAAAAATTACCTTTTTTGGTAGATTTTGCCATTTTAGGTAATTTTACAATCATATCTTGAGAATCTAGTTTTTTCCCAAAAACTTCCTAAAGCTAAGGTAGGACGAAAAGCCAACTAACATCCTAAATTCGAAACATGAGTTTTGAGTTATTAAAAAAAGTAACTTTTAAAAAATTAGAAAAAAACACTAAATTGCCATTTTGAGGGCCAAGATAAAAGTTTTAAGCCCTAAAAAGAGCCAAGATGAGGTCCACCCGACTAGGGTGGGTTGGGAAACCGCTGGTTGTCTCATAACGCATCCACCTGTAAAAATTTTGTAGAAAACCCACATCCGAGTCAAAAGTTATGAACTCTGAAAGTCCCTGCATCAGATTGGCATCTTAGCCTCAATCCCATACACCAACTCAAATGGAGTCCTGCCAATGGCCTTTCTGAATGTCACTTAGTAAACCCAAACTACATACTTCAATTTTTCATCCCATCTTTTCTTGTTTACATCTAGGTTTCTTTTCTTGTTTACATCTAGGTTTCTTTTCTTAATTTTCATGATGTTCTTCTTGCTAGATTTAGCTTGTCCATTACTGTGAGGATGATAGGAGGATGAGTATATCAAATTAATCCCATATTGTGAACACATATTCAATATATCTCGAGTTCTAAAACACATGGCATTATCAATATAATTCTATGTGGAACACTAAACCTAGTTATGATGTTGTTTGTTAGGGACTCTACCACCACCTTTGACGTAGCATTACAAGTTGGAATAGCCTCAACTAACTTGGTGAAGTAGTCACTTGACACCAGAATTCATTTGTACCCATTACTAGATTTATTTTGAATTTCTCCAATGAAATCAATCCCCCACTGCTAAAATGGAACATCCACTGTGACTATCATGAGAGGAAGGGTGCCTGCATGGCAAGCATTACATTTTCTGTCTGGCCAAGCAACATCCTAAAAGAGACTTGGCCACCAATACCCTGGTCTAATGACATTATGTGTTGTGGTTTTAGCATGAAAATGTCCTCCACATATACCTTGATGGCATTCTTCAATCACTTTCATTGGCTGATTTTGATCCAAACATTTTAGTACTAACCCCTCATGATTTCTCCACATTAAATCACCCTAAATCAACACATACCTTTGGGATTGGAGATTGAGTGTCCTTTGCTAATTTCCAATTATTCCTAGAGGACACCACATGTTCTATAAATAAAAGATAATATCCTTATACCAAGGATTACCAACTAGATGATAGGAGTTAATAGCAGGAGCTTCGCTTGCTTCATTTACCTCCGCTACCTCTAAGTTTGCATTAGCCATCAACTTGGTCAAGCCTTTCTTCTCACCAATTTAGTGACTTTCACCTCTATATCATATTCTTAGATCCTGTTGATCCATCTACATCTTATTCTAGAAGCCTCTTGTTGTGTATAAATGTCATTCACAGTTGTATGTGGTACATATGCAATAGTTTCTGCACCTATGATGTATGACCTAAAAATTTTAATAGCCTTGACAAAGGTATAGGCATATTTTTCCATTGTAGCATATTTTAGCTCAGTAGCCTACAAGAATTTACTAAAGAATCCAATAGGCTACTCATACCCATCCTTGTTTTTCTATAGCAAGACAACAATTATGTTGTAATAGGAAGCAAAAGAAAAGAGTTGGAAGGGCCTAGAGTAATCTAGGCTTGCCAAGACTAGAACATCCTTGAGATCTTCCTTTATGTCAGCAAATTCCTCATTTGATTTCTTATTCCATGTGACTATCTATCCTTTCTTGAGCATCTTGGATATGGCCTTGGTCTTCTCAGCGAAGTTGGGGACAAACCTCCACTCAAATTTGATTTGCCCAAATAAAGATTAAACACCTTTGACTAATTTAGGTTAAGGGATGAGGTCAATTGCTTTCGCCCATTTTGGATCTATCCTTGCCCCATCTTTTGACACAATGTGTCCCAACAACTTTCCTTCCTCAACCCCAAACATGCATTTCTTTGGATTCAAGGAAATCCCATCCTCAAGACACCTTTCAAAAATTGCTTCCAAATGTTTGCAGTGGTCTCTTATTTCATTTGAGAATGCAATTAGGTCATCTTGATAAACTAGCATGATCTCATCTATGAGGCCTATGAAAGCAACATCCATTGCCCTCTGAAATGTTAAACCCACATTCTTCACACCAAATGGTATTCTCACATAAGTAAAGGTGCCCAAAGGAGTAGTAAATGTTGTCTTATATTGCTCAGACTCCTTGACCACCACTTGATTATAGACTAAGAATCCTTATAGACATCAATTCTAATCCAGTTGCCTTTTGTTGTAGATGGTCCATGCTTGGGAGAGGGTAGTTGTCCTTGAGAAAATTAATGCTCAAATTTCTAAAGTCTACACACAATCCAATCTCCCCATTCCTTTTTCACATTAGAACCAAGTTGGATACCTACTCTGAATGTCTAACAGGTTTAATTATACCTCCCTCTTTTAATTTTCCAACTCCTTTTGTTGGGAGCTAGAGTGGGGTTGATCGGTCTTTGTTTCTACCTGAAAAAGCTTTTCATCAGGCTAGATGATCAAATATTCTGTTGAAATAAACCTTCCCTATAAGCTTTGAGTTCATCATATGGCCAAGAAAAACATTTCTTAATTTCTTTGAATAATGCAATCAACATTTAATTCTCATTGGGTCTTAGCTTCTTACCAATGTAAACCATTTTCAAGGCAACTTCAGTTCCTAGGTTCACACCCTCAACACTATCTTCTTCAATTGGCTTGATTTTTCTCTTCCAATAATTTGCATTATAAAACATTCTTTCCAGTGCTACAAGCCCTTTAGTAATAGTGTTTATCTTTAGATATACCACCTCAATACCAAATAAGGTCTCTTTTCCATCCTCAATTTCAACCATGGGCTGCCAATCTATTAGCTAAATATCAAACTCATCCATTCAATTTAGGAACCTATAAATTTGATTGCTATCATTAAATACTTACCATCTATATATGTTTCCAGCAATGGTGGGCATTGTGAGAACTTCAACAACGTACTAAGAATGAGAAGAGGTTTAATGTATATTAAACTTTGAGGCTGCAACAACTAGAGTATTTGCTTCTTCTTTTTTAGACCTTTCAATCCACTTAATGCCAACAACATCAAATAGTTCCAAATTATCCCATCTCAATATACTCTCCCTCTATCTCTCTATCCTCCCTCTCTCTACCTCTATCTCTCCCTCTCTCTATATCTATCTCTCTCTCTCCATCCCTCTCCATCCCTCTCTCTTTATCTTTCCTCCTCCCTCGCTATGTCTATATGTATCTATCTATCTATCTTCCCCTCTTTATCTTCCCATCTCTCTCTCTCTCTCTCTCTCTCTCTCTCTCTCTATATATATATATATATATATATATATATATATATATATATATATATATATATATAGATTCATGGGAGTGCCCACCTAGATGAGAGAATTTTAAGAGTTGAGCATCAGAAGATAGGAGTAGAATTTGTTTTAGAGAGAGTAGTGTAAGTGTGGATTGTAGATGTGTTTGCCTTGATCCTTGAGTGCATGTTCAACATAGTGAGAAGGAGAAAACACCATAGTTTTTACAAGGAAGAGTGAATGTTTGAAGTGTTGTTGTTGTGATTGGAGTGCAAGTAAAGCATTGTTTTTAAAATAAAAAATAGGAGTTGCCTTTTTATAGATAGCCATATAAAACAAGGAGAGTGTTTTGTTTAAAAAGGGAGGGTAACAATTTATTTTGTAGCTACAAACAAATAAAAGAAGAGGACTAAATTTGCTAAGTGCCAAAAGATTGGAGTCCTTCAAATTTGTTGAGAGGAAAAAGGTTTATGCAAGCATGTGTCCTATTTGGGAGACAACAAAGAGGGAGTTGTTGTTGTTAATGTGGACAAGGCCATGATGTCCTTAGCAAAGACTTTAATCTAGAAAATGTTGCTTGGTTATATGAAGAAGAAGATGAAATCATCCAACTACTTGACTTACCATTAGATGTGATAGGATCATTAACATGAGTATATTAAGATAGGATAATTTGGAACTATTTGATGTTGTTGGCATCAAGTGGATTGAAAGGTCTAAAAATGAAGAGGCAAATACTCTAGTTGTTGAAGCCTCAAGGTTTAATATACATTCAACATCTTCTCATTCTCAGTATGTTGTTGAAGTTCTCACAATACTCACCATTCCCATCAACATCTACATATGGCAAGTATTTAATGATAGCAATCAAATTTATAGGTTCCTAAATTGAATGGATGAGCTTGATATTTAGCTAATAGATTGGCAACCGATGGTTGAAGTTGCGGATGGAAAAGAGACCTTATATGGTAATGAGGTGGTATAGTTGAAGACAAACACTATTACTAAAGGGCTTGTAGCACTGGAAAAGAATGTTTGATAATGCAAATCATTAGAAGAGAAAAAGCAATCCAATTGAAGAATATAGTGTTGAGGGAGTGAACCTAGGAATTTAACTTGCCTTGAAAATGGTTTACATTGGTAAGAAGCTAAGACCAAATGAGAAGCAAATGTTCATAGAACTATTCAAAGAAATTAAGAAATGTTTTTCTTGGTTGTATGATGAACTCAAAGCTTATAGGGAAGGTTTATTTCAGCATAATATTTGATCCTCCAGCCTGATTGAAATCTTTTCAGGTAGAAACTGTTGGAATTAGTCCGGACAACTAAGAGGGGGGTGAATCAGTTGTCCCACAATTTAACCTTTTTCTTCCTTTAATCTTCTTTATCAACTATCAATTATATTAGTGATGTAAGCATTAAAGCATGAATTAACAACACATGAGTAGAAGCAAATTGAACACACATAACACCAGAATTTTTACGTGGAAACCCGGTTAAGGGAAAACCACGGTGGGGGTTAACCCACAAGATTTGTATCCTATTAAAAGTACTTAGACAAAAAGAGAAGGCACATGCCTTTGGGTACACTACCCAGAGATCACTGCTCAAAAGAGGCTCACTGTCTATAGGAATTTATATTTAACACAGAGATAATGAATTGAGAAATAACATCTTCTTCATGCCTGTTTCAGTTCCATTGAAGGCTCACTTATTTCTGCTCTACCTTGCAAACTTCTTCACTATAACTTCATCCTGTACTACTCTTGTTATTCATCTTTTCTTCTTCTCTACTCTGCCTCTGCACTTCTCTTAGGATTTTATCATTTTTGCACAAGCACACCTTTCCACAACTCATCAACAAGTATTTATATGCTTCTTCAACCTTGGAATGAACATCAAGGTGGGCTTGACTTAATGCGGATCACTATACTGTCAGCCAAACATAGCTGAGACTTAAATCTTCTTCCAACAACATGCCACACTCCAAAGAATTACTCTTAGATTATCCGCAACATGCTTGAAACATCCGATCAGCCAAGACTGGGAAGAACAACAACACAAAGAAGGAAATATTCACCAACGAGCTCAAACTTCAATGCAAACCTCCAACATAGTAGTCACATGATCCAAAGACCTCCACAAGCACATTAAATTCAACAAAAACATTTACACTCCTCTAAATCATCAGAATCACTTGCATCTTCATCCAGAACCTCAAAAACACTGTCTACCATGACTGTCACACTAGAAATATTAGTTGCGGACCTCTAAACTGTGAACCACTTGAGTTGATGATACACACTCACTTCCTAAACATGCCTCTAGATCCGCAGATCATAATATTTCAATGCAAAGTAATCCGGACCAATTTAATGTCACTCTATCTCTTGTGAACACAACAAAACTTGGTTCTTCTCAGATGGCCATAGCTTCTTCAAATATTGATGCGGACCTCTCAAATCTTAAATGGAGCTACTTTAGACAACCCTTTATACTTCCATATGGTCCGCATCCATTGATCTTCATTAATTTTCTCATTATCCTCAACATTCTAGTCTTCTAGACATGCAAAAAAATAGGATACAATTGACACCAATGGCAACAAGAATATGTTGACATCAATGACAACACCGATTAGGCACATATTTGCAATAATCTCCCCCTTTGTCATTGATGGCAACATATGATGTGAAAAACTGATTCAACCATCAAGACAAGAACTTCTCCCCCTTTCTCTTATCACTTCTGCAAACACTATCTTCACTACTCCCCCTTTCATCAGCAACTAGTTTTTCACATGACTTCTCTCCCCCTTTGACATCAATGGCAAAGGGCACATATATGCAGTCTTTTCTCCTTCTTTCTGTTTCAGACCAAACTCAAAAATTGCATGCAGACTACTCCCCATAAGTAGTGCCTCATTAACATCAATCTAGATCACAAGATATGACTAAGAAGTCCACCGGACTGATGCACTCTAGTGGATAGATTAATTTTGATTAGGAGGGGTAACAACTCCTAGCTTCTCTCTGAGATACTCAAAAGTATCCTTAGGCAGAGGTTTGGTGAATATATCCGTAATTTGATCCTTTGAAGAAACAAACTCCAATCTGACTTCATTTTCATTTACCTTCTCTCTTAAGAAATGAAACTTGATGGATATGTGTTTTGTCTTTGAATGCAACACCAGATTCCTGGAGATGTTTATTACACTTGAATTATCAAAGAAGATTGTAATAGGCTCCTCAAATACCACTCTAATATCCTTCAACATTTGCTTCATCCACAAAACTTGAGTGCAATTACTTGCAACAACTATGTACTTTGCCTCTACAGTAGACATAGATATTGCCTCTTGTTTTTTTCTCAACCAAGAAACTAATCTTCTTCCCAAAAAGAATGCACCACCACTAGTACTTTTCCTGTCATCCACATCTCCTATCCAATCAACATCAGTATATGCATGAAGAGTGAAGTCATTGTCCTTTGGATACCACAAGCCATAGTCAAGTGTCCCTTTAAGATATCTAGAAATTCTCTTGACTGCTACTACATGGGATTCTCTAGGATCGTCTTGAAATCTAGCAACAAGTCCAATTGCATTCATGATATTAGGTCTAGTCTGAGTTAGATAGAGCAGTCCTCCAATCATTGACCTATACCTTTTCTAGTTTGCCTTAGGGGAATCATCACCTTTACTCAACTTACATCCAGTTACCATGAGTGTACCTACTGGCTTTGAATCTTCCATCCCAAACTTTTTCAACAATTCTCTCACATACTTGATTGAGATATGAAGATACCTTTATCTAACTAAGTGATTTGTAGACCTAAGAGGAAATTTATTTCACCAAACATTGACATCTCAAATTCACTTTTCATCTGATCAGCAAATGTCTTGCACATACTCTCATTTCCACCAAAAATGATATCATCAACAAATACCTCAACAATTAGAATGTGCTCATGGTCAATCTTGAAGTAGAGATTACTGTCAATAGTGCCTAAATACTAAAACCTAATTTTAGCAAATACTTATCTAATCTTGCATACCAGGCTCTTGGAGCTTGTTTGAGTTCATGCGGTGTTTTCTTCAATCTGCAAACCATATCTTTTTTATCAGACAACTGAAATCCTTCCAGTTGCTCAATGTAGACTTCTTCCAACTCTCCATTCAGAAATGTTGACTTGACATCCATCTAATATACTTTGAAATCTTTATAAGTAGCAAATGTAAGAAATAATCTAACTGCTTCTATTCTTGCCACTAGAGCAAAAGTTTCTTCAAAATCAATTTCTTCCACTTGAGAATATCCTTTGCATACTAACCTTGCTTTATTTCTTATGACTTCACCATCTTCATTTAGTTTGTTCTGGAAGACCCACTTGGTTCCAATCACATTTTTGTCATCCTGGGTCTAGGAACAAGATCCCAAGTGTGATTCTTTTCAATTTGCATTAATTCTTCTTCCATTGTTTTTACCCAATTTTCATCATTGCAAGCTTCACTTATTGATTTTGGTTCAATCTTGAAATCAAACAAATCTCTTCTTGATCTTTAGCAATTCTTCTCCTAGTTTGAACACCTTTATTTCTATCTCCTATGATCTGATCTTCAAGATGATTCATCTTTACATACCTGGGAGTTTTGGGATTTGTTTGAACTTCTATTTCTTGAGCTTGTTCTTCAACATCTGCACTATCCTCTTGCATTACTGGATTTTCTAGATCAATCTGAATCTGAGTATGGATTTGAACTTGTCTTCCTTGACTTTGACTTTCATCTTGATCATCTGATTCATATCCGCAAGACCTTGAATGTCCTTCTTTGCTTTCATCAACTCTAACATTTGCACTTTCAACAATCTTTTTCAATATTTTGTTAAAGCACTGGTATGCCTTGTTTTGAGTAGAGTAACCCAAAAATATTCCTTCATCACTTCTTGTATCAAACTTGCCTAGATCCTCATCTCTTTTGATATAGCATTTACTACCAAAGACTCTGAAATATCTCACAGTAGGAGGATGACCAAACCATAGTTCATAAGGTGCCTTACCAGAATTGCCTTTGATCTGCACCAGGTTAAGCATGTAGACAGCAGTACTCACAGCTTCTCTCCAATAGACTTGTGGAACATTTGCTTCCATCATCATGGTCCTAGCAGCTTCTTGAATGGTCTGGTTCTTTCTTTCAACTACTCCATTCTGCTGAGGAGTCCTAGGACAGATAACTATCTTTTTATTCCTTGCTTTTCACAGAATGAATCAAACTCATTGGAGGTAAACTCTTCACCTCTGTCGGATCTCAGACACTTTATCTTCACACCAATCTCATTTTCCACCATAACCTTGAACACCTTGAATTTGTCAAGAGCTTCTAATTTTTCTTTTAAGAAGGTTACCCACATCATCCAGGAGTAATCATCAATCAACAACATAAAATATCTATCTCCTTGCACACTCTTAATTCTAACAAGACCACATAGATCAGTATGCACAAGATCCAACCATCCACTTAAAAATTGTTGTTTACTTTTGAATGAAATTTTGTTCTGTTTACCCAATTGACATTCTCTACACATGCTATCAGGTTTCACAAGTTTTGGAAGATCTCTTACAGCCTGAGTAGAACTTATCTTGACAAGGTTATCAAAATTCACATGACATATTCTCCTATGCCATAAACAACTTTGATCTGTATGAGAAATCAAACAACTTTTTCCAAAACTACTTAAAATGAAAGATGTTACCTCTAGTTTGAGTACCAGATGCAATTTCAGTTCTAGAGCTTTCCAAAATTCTGCATTTTCCATCCTTCAATCAGAGATCATAACCCTTGTCAACCAGTTGTCCAACGCTAACAAGATTATGCTTCAATCCTTCCACATACAGAACATCATTGGTGTTATTCTTACCATCAAAAGAGATGGATCCTCTGCCACAGATTCTACCAGCTGAGTTGTCTCCAAATTTCACAATTCCACCTTCATATTTTTCAAAGATTACAAACTTACTTTTAGCACCACTCATATCATGAGAACATCCACTATCAATCACCCATTCATCCTTTTCAACAACCTAAGTAGCCAAGGCACTTTCTACATTTACACAGCTAGCAGATTCAGTAGACACCAGATCTTCTTCTTTGATAGCAATGAACACCCAATCACCTTCAGTGGAACCTCCATGATTAGATTCATCATCTGTGACTCCTTCTCTAGCTTCTTAGACATAGTACCATTTCTACTGACCTTTATATCTGTTAGGGTTTGGCCTTGAAACCCTCTTCAGACATCTTGAGGCAAAATGACCAATCTTATTACAAGAAAAACATTTGAATGGTAATTTTCCTTCATACTTACCTGATCCTCTTGGCATTCTTTTGGCAATAAGAGCTTCAAGATCTGCAATCTCAATTTCATTATCTTCAAGATCCTTCCTTACCTTCACAAATTTGTTTGATCTTCCTGAAGAACTTTCACCTGGATCATATCTTTGTTTTCCATACACACTGGCCTTAAATGTAGATTTAGACTTGGGAAGAGAATCACCAAACTCACTCATTTCAAATGCTGAAAGCTTGCCAACTAACTGATCCCTTGTAATAGTTGTCATAGTCCTGATCTCTTCAATGGCAGCATCTTTATGCTTGTATGCTACAGGTAAGGATCTGAGTACTTGGCAACAATCTTTGATTCTTCCAATACTCCACCAGCATTCCTGATACTGGTCACAAGTTCATTCACTTTTTGTATGTAGGTAGTAATGTTTTCATCTTCACTCATTATCAACCTTTCATATTTACCCTTCAAGCTTTGTAGCTTGGCACATTTGACATATTTTTCACCTTCATACAAAATTTCCAACTTTTTTCCAGATTTCATGAGCAGTTTTTAAATCCAGGATATTTGCCAATTCTGTATCAGTCAAGGCACTCAATAATGCTTCTTTACCTCGAATATTGCACTCAGCTTCCCTAAGTTCATCTAGAGTTGTAGGGCCATTCTTTGGAATATTATACTCATTCTTAGTTATCAACCAAAAGGCATCACCCATACATTCCAAATGACACTGCATGCGTACCTTCCAAAGGGAGTAATTTGTTCCATCAAATCTTGGACTATCCTTCTTGTAAGTTGACATTTCTGGATCTCCTCGAGTGGTTAAGCTTCTTTTAGAGGAACTGGCTCTGATACCAATTGTTGGAATTAGTCTAGACAACTGAGAGGGGGGGTGAATTAGTTGTCCCACAATTTAACATTTTTATTCCTTTAATCTTCTTTATCAACTATCAATTAGATTAGTGATGTAAGCATTAAAGCATGAATTAACAACACATGAGCAAAAGTAAATTGAACACACATAACACCAGAATGTTTACATGGAAACCTGGTTAAGGGAAAACTACGATGGGAATTAACCCACAAGATTCGTACCTTGTTAAAAGTACTTAGAAGAAAAGAGAAGGCACATGCCTTCGGGCGCACTGCCTAGATCTCACTGCTCAAAAGAGGCTCACTACCTACATGAATTTATATTTAACATAGAGATAATGAACTAAGAAATAGCATCTTCTTCATGCCTGGTTCAGTCCCATTAAAGGGTCACTTATTTCTGCTCTACCCTACAAACTTCTTCACTATAACTTCATCCTGTACTGCTCTTGTTCTTCAGCTTTTCTTCTTCTTTGCTCTGCCTCTACACTTCTCTTAGGATTTTATCATTTTCACACAAGTACACCTTTCCACAACTCATCAACAAGTATTTATATGCTTCATCAACCTTGGAATGAACATCAAGGTCGAATTGACTTAACGAGGATCACTATACTATCATCCAAACATAGGTGAGACTTAAATCTTCTTCCAACAACATGCCATGCTCCAAAGAATTGCTCTTAGATCATCCGCAACACGCTTGAAACATCTAGTCGGCCAAGACTGGGATGAACAACAACACCAAGAAGGAAATCTTCACCAACGAGCTCAAACTTCGATGCGGACCTCCAACATAGTAGTCACACGATCCAGAGACCTCCACAAGCACATTGAATTCAACAAAAAACATCCATACTCCTCTAAATCATCAGAATCACTTGCATCTTCATCTGGAACCTCAAAAACACTATCTGCCATGACTGTCACACTAGAAAGATTGCTTGCGGACCTCTAAACCACAAACCACTTGAGTTGATGATACACACTGACTTCCCAAACATGCCTCTAGATCTACAAATCATAATATTTCACTGTGTCTCTTGTGAACACAACAAAACCTAGTTGTTCTCAGATGGCCATAGCTTCTTCAAATCTTCATGCGGACCTCTCAAATCTTAATTGGAGCTACTTCAGACAACCCTCTATACTACCATATGGTCTGCATCCATTGATCTTCATTAATTTTTGCAATATCCTCAACATTCCAGTCTTCTAGATAGGCAACAAAATAGGATATAGTTGTCACCAATGGCAACAAGAATATGTTGACATCAATGAAAACACCGATTAGGCACATATTTGCAACAGAAATATATATATATATATATATATATATATATATATATATATATATATATATATATTGAGAATATATGGAAATGGGGCAATGATAGGCATAATAAATAGTTAATAAAGGCAAGTGTATAGGAGTACATGTAAATAGGGATATGATATGATGGAATGTGTGGAATAATGTGTAATGGGAATGGGTGAAGGATCAAGGAATGAGCTTGACTTTATAAAAAAAAGTGCATGATGTTTATGAATATATAATTACATTAATACTTTCCATTATAATAGGCCCAAAGCTAAACGGGAATTAACATGAGTATGTAAATTTTACCATTACATTTAATACCATTTTAATAATTGTGAATTGTCCCCATTTTATAACTAATTAATACATAATTTATATGGTATATGTTTAATATTGTAACAAGGTACTAACTTACTTCAAAAAGAGCATATATCCTCTTAGACCCAAACATTATCTAAAGAATAGAATATTAATCATTATTTAAAGAATAGGATATTAATAAATAAATACAATTGGTTTTTTATGTTATGTAATGTATGCATCTTCGTATTCTATATAAAAGTTTCTAGACCAATATGTGTCCTGGATGAGTGACTATTTTATATTGATATCCTAATACATGGTGGTTATTTAAGTGCTAACTAAGGTCTATGTGTGGGATAAGAATAAATTCTAATGTTCACATGGTACAAAAATTTGTTAGCAATTTAAGCTCGCAATTTTACTACAACAATTTGAACTAGCAATCTTAGCACACCATAATGATAAAACTATGAAAATTAACAATAGACAAAGTATAATAGAAAATGTTATTCAAGAGAAAAATTACTATGTCTATTCAATAAAGGATGATTATAATAAATAGCTTCAAAGAATCATAACAAATTAAGAATAGACTATAAATATGGATCTAAACATGACAACAAACTCATATTTATCAACACCTAACTATTTAACTTGGACTACTCTAAAACTCTTATTCTAACAAATTTCTAGAATTGAAACTAACACTGATAGCTCTCTAACAAACTACAAACAACATTCACATACATTTATTCATTAATTCCAACACTCCCTTTATTGAAGAAATGAATTCTCTATAATATCTAGCATATATCTACATATTACAAACTTTATCTTTCATCTTAAAACATCTCCAACATCCTCCATACAACTAAACTTCCACTAAGCTATCAAATGAGCACACCACTACCTTTTTAGAACCCAAGCACCTCTCCTCTTCCAACGCCTAAATGGAGGCATGTCAAAGAACCTATATTTCCTCTAACAACCTTTTTAGCTATACTTTAATGATCCCATCACATCCAATGGTCAGTCAAGTAGTTGGATGATTTTGTCTTCTTCTTCATATAACCAAGCAACATTTGCTACATTAAAGTCTTTGCTAAGGACATCATGGCCTTGTCAACATTAACAGCAACAACTCCCTCTTTGTTGTCTCCCAAATAGAATGCATGCTTGCATATACCTTTTTCCTCTCAACAAATTTAAAGGACTCCAATCTTTTGGCACTTAGCAAATTTAGTCCTTTTCTTTTATTTGTTTGTAGCTACAAAATAAATCTTTACCCTCCCTTTTTAAACAAAACACTCTCCTTGTTTTATATGGCTATTCTCACTATAAAAAGGCAGCTCCTATTTTTTATTTTAAAAACAATGCTTTACTTGCACTCCAATCACAACAACAACACTTCAAACATGCACTCTTCCTTGTAAAAACTATGGTGCTTTCTCCTTCTCACTATGTTGAACATGCACTCAAGGATCAAGGCAAACACATCTACAATCCACACTTACACTACTCTCTCTACAACAAATTCTACTCCTATCTTCTGATGATCAACTCTTAAGATGCTCTCATCTAGGTGGGCATTCCCATGACAAAGTCACACCCTATCTAGCTCTCATACCATGATAAAACTACTTGAAAATTAACAATAAAAGAAATACAATAGAAAATATTATTCAAGAGAAAAATTACTATGTTTATTCAACAAAAGATGATTACAATATGTAGCTTCAAAGAAGCATGGCAAACTAACAATAGACTCTTATAAATATAGATCTAAACATGATAACAAACTGAAACTTACTGACACTTAAATGCTTAACTTGGACTCCTTTAAACTCCTATTTTAGCAAACTTTTAGAACAGAAATTAACACTACCAGCTCTCTAACAAACTGCCAGCAACATTCACATACATTTATTCATTAATTCTAATATTCACATACATTTATTCATTAATTCCAACATATAAGACTGCAAAGTTTATAATACCACTGGCTAATTTTGCAAATAAGACAAACGTCTGACCTGAACTCAAAATCCTTAATACTACATTATAAGGCATGCAAAACAAATAAATTGTAAACTGGTAAGTTTGACCCAATGAAAAGGAAATTTGTAAGGAAGCACTCTACTTAAATATATGTACATTAATGGTCAAACATTCAATAGCAATTTTACACCAAGTGGTAAATATTTGTCCTATTTTTATTGGCCAAAATTGACTTTTGACTGTTGAAGTGGATGATATTTAAAAACAACTGTAAGAAAGATCAAGACTAGTTCATATGACGGAGAGGACAGAGAGAGTACAGTGGGCACATCCTAAACAAAAAGCTTACATCTTTTACAGTCCAAAAAAAATGAATTGGTCATTTCATAGCAGATTGAAATCGTTTGTTTCCAGATCTTATCCTTGGCCGGCACAGCATACTGTCATCACATGAAGTATAAGCTTGGGGAATGGTGTTCAACCAGAGATGGGTGAGTTTGACCCAATGAAAAGGAAATCTGTAAGGAAGATCAAGACTGGGTCATATGACGGAGAGGACAGAGAGAGTACAGTGAGCACATCCTAAACAAAAAGCTTACATCTTTTACAGTCCAGAAAAAGCTCATTTCATGGCAGATAGAAATCGCTTGTTTCCAGATCTTATCCTTGGCCGGCTCAGCATACTGTCATCACATGAAGCATAAGATTGGGGAATGGTATTCAACCAGAGATGGTAAAATGCCCCCACCAGTATTATAAATACAATAGCTCCATAAACAGCAAAAGCAAAGACAAGAATTGAAGAAGTGGGAATTGCAGCCACTACTCTGCTTCCCGAATCACACAAACACTCCATAATGTTGTGGTATACTGTTCAAAAGAATGATTATCTCTGTTGGCTTTGGAATTGCTTTGGTTGGGGTGAAGCAACACTAGAAATAATATTCTGTGGTGTTGCAATTAGTGAGATATAAAATAAAGGAATGGCGTGCACGAGAGGAGACTTCAAACGCACGTTCTTGGACTGCACATTTCTTTCTTCAAAGCTGCAGCTTTGGTCGTGGAAAACGAAAGTAAGACCTCGTGCGTTAGATACCTTCAAAGTCCTGTAAACTACAATAAGAACGAGGCCCGCAATTTTTTTGTGATGGCTATCTTCAAATGTTAAGATACATATACATACATATATATATCTTAAATATCTTATTAGATTTTTGTAAAGTCTATCAAAAATCAATCTTTTATGTGATTCAATCTTCTTAAATTTTTAATTGTATTTTATAACAGAATAAAAAGTTATTTGTCTTGTATATACTTTGGGGCGTGACTTTCATTCTTTCATTTTCTTTTTTGAAAATATGATATGTAGGCTTGTGCATTGGGTACTTTAGAAGTCCAGTAAACTAGCATTAAGATGATTAAAAGAAACTTTGTAAATGTAAATAAAAAATTGTTTATCTTGTATAAACTTTTGGGTGCAATTGTAAAGTCCAGAAGCACTTGTACCTTTCTTTTCATCTTGTTTTGACATATCAGAATTATACGATACTTTTGTGTTATATTTTATATTATGGTTGGTGATCGCTTGTAGATACCAATGCACTATTCTAGATACTCGATAAGTATATTTGGATCTAAAAGACTTTCTTATATATATATATATATATATATATATATATATATATATATATATATATATATATATATATATATATATATATATATATTTGTGTGTTTATATATATTAGTATTTCAGCTTCACTGTTTTCATTTATTTAATTTGTTGGGAGGGTAGATCTAGTTCCTTTAATATTATCATTTTAAATGATTACTTGCACTTTGATCATATTGTTAGAATTGATGATTTAATTGAAATGCGCCATTAAATGTATATTATTTAATCGTATGATTTTATCATTCACTTCAGCTATTGTTATGTATTGGACAAATATCCATAACGTTTGATTGAGTGTGGAAAAAACTTATAGGGTATCGACCAATGGTTGGTATATAGTGAAAATTGACATGGATTTCACTTAACCACCTCAACTTACTTGTCCCTCTGATGTTGAAACCTGTGAAAACTGTATCCATGTTGATTACAATTCTGGATCTCCTTGTGTTAGACTCATAAAAGTGTCTTCTTAGGTATTTTTAATTATTGCATTTGTGTCTGCTTGATATGTGTAGAGATTTAATAGTTCCTTGAAATGGTAATTATGTTATTAATTTTAGAAAAGAGAAAAGTATTTATTGAATTAAGTTAAATGTTTTAGGAATATTTTATATTGAGAAAAGGCATTGCAATTTAATATTGAATGTTTTGGGAAATAGATTAATGCTCCTTAAGTTAGAAAATATCTCTTTTTAGATAATTGTTTAAAGTGAAAAATGTTTTGTGGGAAAGAAAAGGTTTAAGTTATTTTAATTATAGGCATATATGGGAAAAGGGATTGATTTTCCATTCATTATGTTTTGTGTGGAAGTGAGACAAAATAGAAGAGAGGAGACAATTTTAAAACTGACCCTTCAAGAAAAAAAATAGATTTGCTTGCTTGGTAATTACTTAGAGTGGAATAAATTGTTTGTGGAAGGAAATGGAATCCTTTGGGAGTTACAAGTAGATTCATTGAGGTAAATTTTACCTTGTTTTCCTTATGATTTAGATTTTAATATTGTAGAAAATTCTTTTTGAAAAATAAATTTTCCTATCAAAGCTATGTCAATTTTTTAAAAAAATTGAAAGATGTTGATAAAAGTGTGTTGTTGTGTAGGATTTTAGGCCAAGAGGGTGTTCTTACAAATTTAGTTTATGCAATTTTTACTTTTGGTGAAAATTTTGTGAGTTTTCTCTCTAAACCCAATCATTTGAATTTTTGTGAAAATTTTATGTGTTTTGAAAAGTGTGAAGTTGGGTGATTTTAGAATAAGAGGTTATTCTTAGAATTTTTTTTCATATATTTTTTAAATTTAGAAAATTATAGAAAAATTGTTAGTCATTTGCTTAATGTTGGTAGTCGTCGTTGTGCAGAGAACGGAGTGTTCTTGGTTTCTACCTTCTCTCTTGTGCCTTGGTGCTTGTGCTTGGTTTTCCTTGTTGGCCTCCTTCCTTTTTGGATCATGCTTTTGTTAAGTACATAGTTGGGAGATCTTGTGTGGCCAAATGACTCTTTTTTGTCTTTCAATGGTTCATAGATGATCTTAGAGTGGAGCCCTTGGTAGGAGAGCCCTCGTGGAATCATATGTTAAAATCTTGTGCAAGAGTTCTAGAAAAATTACACATTTGGACACTTGGCAACGACTAGAATGAAATTTTTGGACACTAGTGCCCAAAATAGACATTAGAGAAAAGTGCTAGAATCTAATTTTGGAGCTAGAGTCCCATTTTGGCACTATAGTCAGGAACATCTTAACCAGCCGGTGCGTTGTAAGCGACCGGCTGGTCGACGTCAGGTACGGACAGTCGAAACAGCACAATCACGCGTACGACAGGTTGTTGACTGGTCCAGGTCAAAAAAACAAGTCGAAACAGTACAAAGGATTGATCGACTGGTGCAGTCGACCGCCCAGCCGTACAGTGGGTGAGTTACAACTCACCAGCTGTTTACGCTGGGCGCTATAGTCATCTCCTGTGCTGGCATCCGAGGGTTATCAGATAGCGACACTTCCTAGCTTTTTCTAAAGAAACTTCATATACAAAATATGTTCCCCTCGGTCAGATAAGTATTCCAACTCACCGGCTGTTTACGCTGGGCGCTATAGTCATCTCCTGTGCTGGCATCCGAGGGTTATCAGATAGCGACACTTCCTAGCTTTTTCTACAGAAACTTCATATACAAAATATGTTCTCCTCGGTCGGATAAGTATTCCCATATGTTGACCTTGTCTGAGAGTGATGTATTTTAGGAGTTATGTCCTCTTCTATGTTGAGAAGTGTGCCGAACAAATCAGAACGTGCCACATGTGAGCACCAAACCGTTGTTACATTGAATTTCGGAATTGAATTCAAAATAAGTCAAGTTTTAATAAGATTCACATCCGGAAGGATTCCCAAGAGGCGATCATTATTAAGCTTGGCCCCGAAATCAAATTCTATTAACTTGTGACATTTTAATTAAGAGTCTAGCTAAATTAGAGTTAGTAATTAGAGTTTATAAAGTATTCACATTCGTAGGGAGTCTCAAAAGTATATACTAAAGTAAAGTTCAAAACTAAAGCAACCGAGTAAATGAGGTTTTATAAAGTCCTCACGTTAGCCGAAGTGTATTATGTCCAAAGAGCAGGGTCTCATCAGAGTCTCCGACGGGGGACATCTAAAAGACATCACATGAATTTTTCGTTGCATAAAAAATTTTATGGCTTCAAATAACTATTTCCGTTAATGTTGTTTGACTTTTATTTCATTTTCCTTCTCATTATTTATTATGAAAATTTAGTCCTTTGGAAATTTTGGATGGCTTTTTAAAAATTTGATTGGACATATAGATAAATCAGGTTTTATGTACACTGTAGCTGAGCATGCTTGAAATTAATAGAGCTTGACTTTCACAAGTTAGAATTTATTTTTTTATTTGATTTTGTCTACGGTATATCAAAATGAATAAGAGGTAAAATCTCACAACCAATCATTGTTTATTATAAAAATATATTTATAAATACATAAAAATATAAAGACAAAGAAGTCTACACTGTTGTCCTCTACCAAATGTTGATTGCATGTATTTCCATGTTTTAGATTGTAATATTTAAACGACTTCTTCCATGCCTATTTGCCTTGAGTTCATAATGATCAGTAACTGCCAAAAAAATATAAGAACACTTACATAGCATATCAGCAATATGCCAAAATGCAAAGTGTTTTTTACTAGAATGAGCAACTGAACCAATATCAACATCTTGACTATCATAATAGTGTATACTTGTAACATGATTTCGTCCTCAAAAAAGCGAGCCATTTCTTTTGCACACTGGATAACTATATAATTTGTAACTACAATTACATAGAACAACTATTTGCAAGCTCTTAGCATTTCGTCGATGACATTTTTGTTTCTGTCAACAATCATAAAATATCCTTTAGAATGTAGGTTGTATCAAAGTCTATGACTATTATACTTGTTTGAAGAATAATTATACTATGATAAATGGTGTATGTAAGTTCACTATGTTATTCATGATGATTTGATCAAGATCTTGACTGTGAATAGGAAATTGATATCTAATTATTTTTCTAGAGTTTCTGCAATTCAAGCTTGATTTTCATGATAGTGTAGAAATTGGAGTACAATATCATTCAAGTAGACTTGGTGATTCATTAATTGTTTTACTTTGAGTGATCTAGACAAAGCTCTAAAAGATTATCTAGTGACAACAATATATGTTCCTTGTGATCAATTCCTCTTATTGGAGCTATTGCTTTCTATCAGCATATAAGTACTAGCTGTGGTCATCAAAATAGAAATGATGGTCATTATCTTTGAAATAGACAATACCTATGGAACTAGTACTCTTCCTGTGGATGTATCTAGTATTGGAAAATTGTACTATTGTTCCAATTGATTAAAACTAATTTCAGCTATAGTAAGTTACTTTTTTTTTCACTTTTAGGATAAAGTACATAGCAAACCTAACACAATAAGAGATAAAAAGTCTAATTGATTCCATTTATTTCTCCTAACATTTGTGTTTTATGGCCAATACCAAAACGACTCTGTATAAGAATAGACATTTAAAAGTGAGAAGAAGTAGTTTTGATCATTTACATAGGTAGAGTTTCATTGGTATTGTAATAGAAAAGTTCTAGATTATGAGCAATAGCTTTGCTAGATTTATATATTTGTTGTATATAAAAAAAGATAACTGAGAATAAATCATATAAGAAACAACTTTTCATGCATTGCATGTTTCTCCAACTGTCTACACAATCTAATTGTTTGCTTGAAAAGCTTTTAAAGAAACAACTTTTCATGCATTCCATGTTTTTCGAATTGTATACACAATCTAATAACTTATCTTAGTAAGATGTTTCACATGATCAATAGCAAGATCAAATGTATTAATCTTAGTAACAGATACATGGCTACTTTGTAGCAGACACATGGCTAGTGGTAGCTATAGATGATATGCTACAATTGTCATTGATATTGAATATCTCTCTTGTATCAATGTCATTACTGACAAGAGCAACGTCTTCCACAAATTGATTAGGACAATGGTTACTAATGCCATATGGAAAAATAGCCATGCCAAAGTTTTTTTGGGGTATTGTATTGATGATCATGTTGTTACTATACAAACAGTTGTCAATAGGACTAAAGCAGGATTGGCAAAATGAAGATGTACATTGAGTAATGTAATTGGTTGAAGTTATATCAATGTTTTCAAGTAAAACTTCTTCTAATTTTGAAGTAGACTCTAAAGAACAGAATTGTACAACAGGTTGATTGATCAGAAAATTGGTACTGCTATCAATTTCAGGAAGACACATGGATTTCATGTAATCATCTGCTACCAATTGAACAAAGTTGTCATCAATTGTAGCATTTGATTTTTGTTGGCTCAAAAGTGGATTTAATATAGGAGCAGACTGCAAAGTAGACAGGGGCAAAATAGGTTGATTAGTGGACAAATTGCATGGCTTTGAATTGACATGCAACAAATTTGTTCTTGCTTTATTGCCATTGATAGATATAGCAGCCTTATCATAGGCAAGAGCGGCTTCCTCTATTGTATCAAAAGATCCTAACCATTGATGTTTCTTGGACTTGCCATTCCAAATTTCTACAACATAGCTACCCCAAGGTTGTCTCCTAACACCTCTATATGAGATATCCTTTGTACATTTGTCCATTTCCTTAGGACTGAACCATGGAGCTTTGTTTCCTTTACCTATTTCTATGAAGTCTTGATAGCTTGATTCTACATGAACGCTCTTCATTATTTGTTTCTCCTTCGTCTGATTCGCTTGCAAACTAGAAAATGGAACAATAGGCTTCTTAGAAAATAAGTTACATGGTTTTGAATTGGCATAGATAAAATTTGTAATTGCAGTATAGCCTCTCATTGATATAGTAGCCTTATCATAAGCATATGCATCTTCTTTTGCTAAATCAAAAGTTCCAAGCCACTTCTATTTTTTCAATTTAGGATCCCTGATTTTTGCACCATAACGACCCAATGAGCATTGTCTAACACCTCGATACCTTGTTGCTTCTATAGAATGTTTTGAATAAATAACACTTAGGCTTAAGTGTGTTCTTCTTTGTTTCTTTTGTACCAATTCTTCAGTATCTGATTGCTTTAGCAATTTCTCCATTTAGTATCTCTTTTCTAGACCAAAATTACAATTGTGTTAGAAATTTTTGTATTGTTAGATTAGTTAAATTCAAGATTTCTTGAACTATCTTTGCAGTTGGAATCCACATTTGAAAGACTCTTCAACATTATCAAATGCAACTGACTACAACAACTATATCTTTTTTTTATTCATAAAAATTATATTACTACAGGATCAAAGGATATTAAAAATGAAATATATTCTTAACTAATATTAGAATATAGGATACATTATAATAATTACAATAAGCACATTCTTCTTTGAACATGCAACTAATAGATGTAATCTTATTGGTATAGATATAGGCACATATGTTCAAATATATTAACAGTTTTGGTTTTATAAGAATTATATAATAACTACTAACTATGTATAAATAGTATTGTTAAAATTAATTTTGACTTTGTATGCTATTATTTTATTTTTTTATTGCAACCTCCAATACATTATAACCTCTTACAGATTTAATACAATTTAAAATGATTCAAGCTAATCGCATACTTTATATATCTATTTTAATTAAAACATTCTATTGCAACATTGTGGATGAAAGTAGATGAAAAAGTAAACAGTAGTTTCAACTTTAAACAAATCACATGGGAAAGTTGAATGCACCTTGGTAAACAACAGATTTTCGACTACTCCTGTAGTGTACAACAGTTTAGGTTGAAATTTACTGAGTTCTGCAATAAACATATTAACATGACAAAATAAGAAATTGAAATCAGAAAATATAGGAAACTAGTATAATACATTCTACATTTAACACAAAAATTTATTGATAAGTTTATTCTATGTAGTTTTGATTCTTAATAAAGCTCAATTAAAATATAAGTTTCAAAAATCCTTCTTGACAAGAGAAATAAAGAAATTAGATAATTGAAATCTCATAATTAGATGATTTAGCCATTACTAAAAGTATGTTGTATATAGCTACAACAATAACAATTAAAATATAGTATATAACTTTATTAAGTATTTAAAATAAATTCTTAATGTAGAGAGGCATTGTAACACAAAACTTTTACCTTTTACATTAAATTTGAGAAGCTATTTACATGTAAAAAATATTTATTTTTCATAATAAGCATAAAATTAATCCAAAATAACATAGGAAAGTTGAATGCACCTTTGTAAAGAGGAGATTTCAGACTGCTCTTGTAGTGTGCCACAGTTCAGCTTCAAAAAAACCTTTTATTGAGTTCTGCACAAATCATATTGATATCACAATAAAGAAAAAGAAATCAATAAATATAGGAAACTAGTATTATACATTTTACATTTAAGACAACAATTTATTGATAAGTTTGTTGTATGTACTTTTGATTCCTAATGAGCACAATTCATTTCCCAGATTGTCAAAGCTTCATTGTTGTATATCTAACAACAAATTCTGAAGTTAAACCTTAGAGTCCAGATTGACTCTGTTTAGAATGTTTCTTATTTTTCATAGAGACTAAGTAAAAGTACTTATCTTAGCAATTTTAGTCCTCTGCCCTTTTTTATCTGTGTCTTATTTTTCAGATTTTGTTTCTTATCCTATTTAAGAATTTTCAGCAACCCGAGCTCTACAATTAGTATCATAAGTGAAGGCTTTTTACTACTGAAAAGATGAATGGTTTTGATGCTGTTGTTTTTTTGTGTTTTGGTGTAGCAAAAAGAGGAGGAATGCACTATTTTTTTTTTGTTCTTTTTATTTAAGAGCAACTCAGCAGCAATTATGTTTTAAGGAAAAAAAAAACATTGTGTATTTTGATTTTTTTGTGTGTAAGGAGCAGTTCTATTTTAAGAAAAAAATATACTTTGTTTTTTCTCATTGTAAACTGCTTGTAGCTCTCATATAACTCTGTTTTTAAAAAAATATGTATTTTGATTTTCTGTGTGTAAAGAGCAGCTCTATTTTAAGAAGAAAATATACTCTATTTTTTCTCATTGTAAATTGCCTGTATCTCTAATTAGCTCTGTTTTAAGCCCAAAATAAGGTGTATTTTGATTTTGTGTGTGTAAGGAGCAGCTCTATTTTAAGAAGAAAATATACACTATTTTTTCTCATTGTAAACTGCCTGCACCTCTTAACATATTAGAGCATCTTTAATATCTTCATAATTTAATATACTAATCAAATAGGGTTCTAGATAGTATTCACAATCTCAATCAATGAGGATAGGGTCACAATATTTGTTTAGCACTTCTAAAGCTTCTAAAAAAACAATAGCGAAACCATAACCTAAAAATACATCCGTTATCAAATACATGATTCTAAAATATGAATAAAAAATATTCTTAACTTTTCGTCTTGTTTGGTTTAACGCAACATTAAAAAGTAATTATAGTAACACAACATTAAAAGGTAATTATAGCCTTCCTTTGAACATTTACATGTATTTTCTTGTAAGAATGGAAAAAGGCAGATAAGACATCTCTTGTATACTATATTTTAATTGTTATTGTTGTAGCTATATACTACATACTTTTAGTAAGGATACATAGTTCTAGCTGACCTGAAACATTACGCATCGTTATGGCAATAGCCACTATGGATTCAAGCTATTACAGACCACCCAATTTATTTTTTGAGCATCGTTCATGTTTCTTGCAGAACCCAGAACCCAAAGAATAGAAGTGCTCTATCCCCTATGTTTTGATGGATTTCCATACCATATTCCAAAGCTCCCATTTTGACACAAGTAGGGAGGATGCCAGGCTGGCAAAGGTTGTGGAATTTGGCTTTACACCAGCCAATTGCATTTGCTTTAAAATTTCTAAAGCCTTTTCAACAAGTCCATTTTGTGCATATCCTGCAATTATTGTAGTCCATGAGACCACATTTCTTTGAGGCATTCTGTCAGACAGTTCACGTGCCTTGTCTATGCTTCCACATTTTGCATACATGTCTAATTTATAACTAATTTATACATCTTATATACTTCTACAGTTATACATCTTTTTATAACTAATTTTTCAAGTACTATATGTATTTAGTGCACCGCTCCGCCACCGCCGCCGTCCCCAAAATTAGACCCCCCGCCCCCTACCCCTGAAACGCGTTCCCTGCTGCCCCCCGTCCCCATCCCTGAAACTCCGTGGAACTATGGGTATGATTGGGAATTGAATCATGGTGCCTTTAGAATTCACATATAACAACTACAACTTTGAAAAGGAGAGGCCAACTCAGCATGGTTTTAACCTTCAATTATCCCATACTCCAAAGGAACCTGAAAATTGATAATATTGTGCTATAATAAATCTTCATATCACCATCTCACCAAATGGTTGAACTTTAGTAACACAAAGTGAAAACATAGGCATATGTCTGGACTACAATTACAGACATTACTTTGACTACAAATAAGCAAACATAAAATATGTCCAGAATGTGCACTCCCTCATGTGTCTATCCTGTAAACTTCACAAAAGGAAACTACAACTTTCAAGAGGAGAGACAAATGTGGAGGTTGGGGGAGGGCTTTCTTTTGCACCTTCTCTAAAGGCACCTCAACCTTCATAATATTACTATATTGCTAAAAGGGTGGAGCCAATCTACCAGACAGGGAACAAAATCCAAGCCATAGCATTGAGACTCAACCTTGACTTGTACTGCAAGTTAGCTACCTCATTTTAAGCTAGGGTTCAACTCTGTCAAAAGAACACCAAACAACAGGAAGAACTTGGCATATTATTTCAATTTTCATCCAAAATTTTCACAAAACTCTAGTAAAGGTACCATCTTTTCTCTTGTGGGTGCACAATAGAAATCTAGATGCTAAAATGAGGGGAGAGGTGTAGTTTTCAAGATTCAAAATTATTATTGTTTTATGTTTAGGTATCTTATTATTGAGTGTAAAATTTCTAAGCCAACTAGAATTTCAAGGGCTCGCTAGGCTCAGGACTCAAAATGTTTTCTCTAAGGCCCATAGAGTCTCAAACTATGACCCAGATCACAAACAATAAAGGATTGCATTCATAGCGACAAGTTATGTCCGATTCCAGTTGCAAGCAAACAATCAGACACCCAGTCAGGTGCTTGAACATTTCTGCAATTGCTTTGACCACAAATAATAAGTCATAGAATACAATGTAAAATAAGTGTATGGTGTGATTGGCGCATCACTTGATGGTGACCTAAACAAACTACCTTCACCTTTAATGTCTCGAGCTACATGTGTCAAAAAGATGTGTAGGTAAAATATTTTGCATGCAAGAGCATCAACTCTTAACTTTTCACCCATATCAGAGCTAAAGAGCCAATAAAAATGTAGCTCTAACATCTACAAATACACATCTAGGTATAATTGATGCGTTGCACACAATTATCAACCTCTTAACTTTACACCAATATCAAAGCCAAAGTGTATGCTCAAATGCAATAGCACAGTAGTACAGTAGCTCAAGCATCTACAAATACAAACACCTGTGTCAATAAAAACTTCCAGAGAAGAAAGGAGATCAAGCTTACAAAGACTCCAAAGATTCCAGCTAAAGAATGACGCATCAAATCAAGGCCACATAGTCAGTTTTATCTCTACCAACAATTTGCCTAGTAGAAGACAATAAGAGACATCATCTTCCATCTTACATGAGATCTAATGAATGTGGACAAAGGGCACATTAGGTCATCAAGCTAAGGTCTACTGACACTTAAGAACGGAAAAATAAGAAGAAGAAGAAGAGGCATATCATCAATCATTTCAGATGGGCCAACACCAGATCCAATGATGTCAACAAAAATGCAAACTAGAACATCACTTGCGCCGAGAGATTATAAAGTTTAGTATGTAATATGCCAAAATTTTAAGATCTAATGTTAAATAGTGAAGTGTGGAAAGAAACAACGTAAAACTTCAACTTCAGTTTCAGGCCCAATGTACTAGGTAGCCGGGGACCTAAAAACCTTTAAAAAGAGCAAAACTAATGAGAAATAGATCCTGCAACTTCTATTAAGTACATACGGGTTTCCTCTTTTAGATTTCATAATGTGTCTTTCACTTGCAGCAAAACCCTAGAGTTGAATATGTCAAATGGGCCATGCTAAAGTGCTAAATCATCAGAAGTTTTCTAGTGGAGAACTCTGGTCAAAATCACTGCAAACATGTTAAATGTTCATTTGTAGGCATATGTCTAGACTGCAATTACAGACATTACTTTGACTACAAATAAGCAAACATAAAATGTGTCCAAAATGTGCACTCCCTCATGTGTCTATCCTGTAAACTTCACAAAAGGAAACTACAACTTTCAAGAGGAGAGACAAATGTGGAGGTTGGGGGAGAGCTTTCTTTTGCACCTTCTCTAAAGGCACCTCAACCTTCATAATATTACTATATTGTAGGAATCAACTGATACATTTGAAAGGGGGAAACACAAGGAACAAGCTAGCTAATAAAGGAAGATTCGAGTTTCTCAGTTGTAGACATGGTAAGTGCGCCAACATTTCATTCATCATCTTCTATATTTCAAAAATTTCAAAAGAGTGGATTTGCCAAAAAAAAATGGATATGGTCATTGGAGTTCGGCTGTTTTATCAAGAAAAATAAGAAAACGTAATTTCTTCCAAAAGTTACATTTCATTTAAAACAAATGGAAACTATGTATAGGATTTGCACAATTTCACACAATAAATTGTAAACCAGAGATGCCCTCCCTATCTTAAAAGTCATTTCAAAAAAAAAAAAAAAATCTTTTAAGCAATTGGAGACCATCAGACACCATTTTCTCTGCAAAGTTGAAGACATTTAAGTCCGCATCATGGTTGGCCATTAAGACCCATCATTTGGTCTCAAGATCTACCCATATTCATCATAAGGAAAAACAAAAAACTACTGAAACATGGCTTCCAAATCTTCCAATAATCATCATTATAGATGAATAAAGACAAAAGTGGATGAAATGTTGAAACTATACAACACCTCTGCAAACGAATCACTTCTACTTGTGCAATCAAAACTAATGATATACTTTTAAAAACTGAAAGGCGGTAGAGAAAATTGAGAGCAGCGTTGCATAACACAATGATGAAAAAGCTCTAAAACAATTCAATTTCAGCTCAAACTAACCATCACAAATTACACAGAAGATGTAATACAAAGCAACAGAAAGTAGAGAAGGTACCTGCTTCGAGTGTTGATGATGATAATGGATTCCAGTCTTTCAGTTGGTACAGATATAGATAGAGCAGATGATAGGGGTATTGAACATGCAATCAAACATTTAATAATAATGGATATTTGTGTGATTGCAGAATGTTCAATCAAACATTTAATAATGGAGATATGCTTTCAACAAAAATATTCATTTACGGTACCATATTATGGCAACGCACTTAACAATAGTGACATATTATGGCACAAGACTCTAGAACAATTGAAAATGAAAGCAAGAGAAAGTAGAGAATGTACCTGCTTTGACTGTTGATGATGATGATGGCCAATTCAAAACCTTAAAATGATGGCCTAGTGAGAAGAAAGTTATGGGAGACCAGATCTCGAAGGATATCAGAGATATCTCAGCAATGAATGGGAGACTATGAAGGGACGGTGTCTCAGTGATAGTGACTCACTAGTCTGATCAAGAAATGACCTTGCACTAACCCAAGCATTATTTCAAAACTATGTATAGTTCTAGCTCAGAAATATTGTAACACCCAACACTACAATTGCTTTGGGGAAAGGCAATTTAAGGAAGAGATGTTGTTGCAGTGCTGAAACACTAACCAATATTACCTTGTGGGTCCAATGGAACCACTTGTATGGGTTCGCTAGAAATGTGTTTGCTAAATTTTATATTTGTTGGTTGATGGGGCCCAATCTTGTAGGACCATTTAGCCTTCTGTTCATTATATACTTCTTTAAGAAGACTAAATATCACAGGTACAAACAACGAAAGGATCTAGTGTGAAAATTTTTAATAGAGGGTTGTAGCTGTTAGAAAAGGACATGTTTTGGGAAAGAAGCTCTTTTGCATAGGTCTAACGATTGTGTTTGGTCAAAATAGATACAACACTGTCCTGGACTTAGCCGGGGGTGACATCCATGCCTCCTTATGAAAGTTCCCATCCTTTTATGTAATATTCATCTATTTTTAACAATATTGCACCTCTGCTTTTCTAGGAGCTATATATTTGAAATTTATTGCTAGCAGTTACATATCTCTATCATGTAAGTAAATAGGGTTTCCATAATGTAATATTATATAGTTTATTTTTGTCAGAATTTTTACTACAAAGAATATTATCATAATCAAACAGCAGGAACTAATAATGGAGATATGTTTCAACAAAAATATCACTATTGAAGTGGATGATATTTATTAAGAATAACCCCTTCGTTAACTGATTAGTATGGTTTTCAACTAGTTTTATTTTTTATTATAATAAAATGACTCATCTTGGACAGTAGTTATAAAATTTTGCCATCTTGTAATGTAGTCCGGGCAATAGTTTTGATTGTAATTTCTAAATCAGACTGTATATTTTTAAAAATGTATATTATGCTAAAGCCACACCTGATAAATGGTGTCATTGATGAAGGAATGGTTACTTTGTCAGTGTCGAATCCTGTAGATGCACATGGTGGATGGTGGAATTAATATACTCATAATTCCTCATATTCTTTTTACTAATCTTCTGTCTGTCATAAAAAAATTTAATAATACTCTTTTCCCCATTATAAATGGAATGAGAAGTGGCCATAGTAGGCAGATAAGTTCTACATACTATGGCAAGAGAATCTAGAATAGTTCAGAATGAAAATTGTAGTGGAAAAGCAGGTAAAAAGAGGGCCCCACAACCCCATGCAGATAGAATGGGTAGAATGGAAACAATTCATTAAATAAATAATTACTTATAGACAAACAAGTCTTCTGTAGCCACATAGTTGCATTAAATATATGCATAGGAAAAAAAATCACACAATATCTATGTGAATTTTTGTGAGTCCAATTGCATATGTCATCACAATAATACTATTAGCAACTATTAGCCAATAGAATATCAACAAAATCATTTTATTATATTAAAATAGTAATTGAAAACAAAAAAACTTTAGAAAAGTTAGTCAAACAAATTTAATTCTGCAGTCCTATTGGACAATTGAATAAAAACTAATAAAATTGCATGAATGCATTAGTATTCCTGCCAACGGCAGGAACTAAAAATATCTGGCAAGTATTCTTTCTTTTTTTCCTTCCTTTAAGTTGAGCAAGGTATAAAATCCAAGAACATGTAAAAATCATATTACCATTCCACATTATTTAATATTTAAACTTAAAATATAAATTTATGGAAAATGATTCAAGATTGATAATAAATGTAAATTGAAGAAGGGAACTAAGCACTATTGAAAATCAAATAGAGGCCTGAGGTCTAGAATATTTATGTGAGAGAAATTAACCCTAGGGTGATACAATAAGAAAGAAATTAAAATAGTGTGGTAGTTAACACATGCATAATATAAAGGAAACAAATTTCATATACACCATAGAATTATTCTACTCATATATTTATGTTACATATCCTTTATACAATATACATTTTCTACTACCAACATAGATATAAACATCACATATGATTGGGTGTTACTTCTTATATTATAGTTATTACATATTCTCTTCTTCCTTTTATACTTTGTTCTACCCTCTCTTTGTTCTTATCTTTTTTTCTATGATGTCCTTTACTTTTAGTGAGGCCAAGTACTCATATAGCCTCCTATTCATGTTGGGACATTTCCTTCATTTGTCTTTGTACCTTATATTATCCTTCAACTAGTACCAAAATGACCATATGTTATTGCAATAGTCTTATAGTGATTGTACTCTTTTTTTTGGCTCCTACCTATCAACATCCTCCCAAGACCTAACTCAATGTCTTATCCTCAAGATAACTTTCCACATCTCAAAGTCTCCTTCAAAATTTAGAAAATATTTTGAATTCTATGACAAAGGTAGTAAGTGTTTGTAGTTGATATTTATTTGTTGATATGCATTCTCCCAAGTTTGTACTACATTTCTAATTTATTGAATCAATGTTGAAAGGTTAGTATATTCTTGGTTGGTAGTTCTTAAGGTAGTTGGTTATCTCAAGGTAGATATTTCATACTTGATCTATTGGAGAAGAGTAGATAATAGTGATAAGTGAATGTTCAATTCTAATTTTAGCTCCTTCAACTGTGATATGGACTTCATTGTCTTCTTAGTTGATTATGTTGGGATTGAATGCTTCTGATTTATTGTTTTTGTGATCCATCCAAATTAGCCATAAGATAATAACTCCCTAGTATGTCCAATATTTGATACTCCAATTGGTATATCTAAGTCTTCTATTGTGTTGTGAGCTATGGCCAGTTAATGTAGTAATGATATAATGTGGCAACATTTTTTCAAGTCTCTTTTAGATTCTTAATCTATCTCTCTATATCTCCATAGCCATTTCTCTTTTTTTGTTGTATGTAACTTAATTTTATTTTCATACTTAGAGATTATTTTTCCCTTCAAGTTTTACTTCCCCTATTCCCAACCACATATCTAATATAGAAAAAAATGTATTGCTCCTTCTAATTGAGTTGTTTCTATTGATGAATATACTTGAATTTGTAGTTGATATTTTTGTATCATTTTGAGCATCATTTCTATATCTTCTTCTAAGGTAATATTTTTATGCATTAGATCTTTCTTTATACTACTATTGAATGTTTCTCCTAACTCCATTTCCTATCTCAATGATATCTAAGTAAAATCAATTTTTAGCCTTTGTTGGTAGGATAGGGCCATGCAACATAAAGAACAAGAGTAAAGACATTGCAAGACACATGCAACACTTACAACTGACCTATGATAGCACATAAGGGTCATATGAAGGAAAAGGACACACCCTTGTATGTAATAATTTGTATATATGCACTGCAAGGTGAAAGATAGAGTAAGATAATAGATGTGAGAGAACATAGACTATAAGATAGAGAAGAGAATTAGGGAAATAAGAATATATATGTATGAGGGATGTTATATAAGATATTGATGTGAATATATTGCAACTATATAGTGAATATATGATGATTTATATTGGTTAGCATATGAATGTAATGAATGATTATGTGTATGTATTTTATTTTATTTGTACTGTATTCTACCACATTTCACTATAATCCATCGCATTTATTCTAATCTTTCTCTTACTGCTTTACATTATGGTATAAACTACACTTTGGAGAGCATAAGCCCAGATCTTCAATCTATGCCACCTCTCCTGCTAACATTTTGGTTCTATTGTCAAGACCCTAGTAAGAGGTAAGGAAAGGCTGGAACTCTAAGGAGAAGGTTTGCAGAAAGAAAATATATATATCAATAAGGGATTGTAGACATAAAGGAAGCATATTTGATGATTTACAATATAATACACTAGGTCCTACCATGTGCGAGGGGTTAGGCACCTAGGGGGAAGTGAATGGGAATAGACCTGGGAGCTTGAAGAGGTGTCACCACTAAAGGTAGGTCTAAATTAAGCCATTAGGATGGACCAAAGCATTGGTGGAACTCCAAATTGAAAACACCTATGGCAAAAGGAGATATCAAAAAGTTGAGATCAATTTTGGAAGAGATTAATATGGCTATGGAGATGAACAAGGAAGAAAATAGGTTGAAATTTTTTTACAAAAGACAAGAGAGATACCATTGAATAATGGAAAATTTAAGGGAAACCAATACGGAGTGTGCTAGGAGAGTTGTTGTTGAGAGTATTGAGGAGGATGAGCATTGTGCGAATCCATAACCATAGAGATAGTTGATTATTGTTGGAAGTACTAGGAGGGATGTTGAGAATTACGATAATTTTATGAGTATGGAAAATGATGAAATTTTATAAATAGAGGCACAAATAATCATGCATCACTTAATAATAAAGATACATTTGAGAAATTAAATGACCATCTTGAAAAAGCATATGAAATTAAAACTAGATTGGAAAAATAGACTAAGGAGTATGTTGTGTTTAGGGATTCATTGGAAAGATGGCTTGGGATTTATAGTTCTCAACTAGAGAATGGAAGTAGGAGTGCTCCATCATTTGAATTTTTTACTCATAAACCACATTCTAAACCTAACTTGTCAAACTTCAAAGTTAGAATTAATGATAGATTCGAGGGTTTTCTAAACCCTTTTACAAAACTAAAATCTTTGGAACTAAGTGCAAAATATTAGGATGATGTGGCAAGCAAGAATGTGGGATTACAAAAAGAAAGGATGGTGGATTATTGGGAATTGCAAGAAAAAGAAAAGAATGCAAAGAAATATGAGTTGAAAGACATGTTTAAAAACCTAGCCATTGATATAATTGAAATACTTGTTCAAAGAAATATGGGAAAATCTTGTATTAATTAATAAAATGTCCTTGACTAATGAAAAATTATCTCCTAAACAAAAAAGACACCATGAAGAGGTGAAACCCCCTGACCAAGAGTTACCCCCCATGCCATTTAAGACAAAACTAGTTTCTAGTGAGGAATTTGAGGATATATAAATAGTGAGTTATTTCAAACTAAAGAAGAAGAAAAGAGAAAAGAAATTTTTAGTGAGTGTGAGAGATATTGGGAAGATATTTATTTGAGATAGAATTGACAAGAGATAAAGGAAGAACAAGGAAATTTGTTAAAGTAGAAAGAAATTTGTAAGTGTAATAAGAAAGATAGGAATCCTAAGGACAAGGAATATAAGAATACAAGAACAAATTAAAAAGGTAGGAAGTTAGGTGAAGGAAAACCCTTGGTAAAAAGTGATAAATCCATTAGCAAAATAATAGATCAGAATCACATCAAATTGCCTATCTTTGGAAAGGATACCAAAGAAGCCTCTGAGCATATTTTTGTATTGGAATCAATATGGAAAAGGAATGGAGTAAGAGAGAATCAAACCAAACTTTATGAATTTGTGGAAACCTTGAGTAATGAAGCCCTTAAATGGTACACAAGAGTCTATCCTAAACAGGACAAAGAGTGAAGTGTGTAGACACCAAAAATTGACTCATTATCATTAACATTCAAATATCGCATTATCACACATCTACATTTGTCTAACACACTTGAGCAATATCCCTAACACATATATTTCTTCTATTAATTAAATAAATTCTACATTTATTTAATTAATTCATTAGCTATTTCTTCTATTTTCTTCTAAACTATAATTAAACAATCTTCAATTATTTAATTATCTTCATTCTTCTATTTTTAATTAAATAAATCTTATTTATTTAATTAAAGATTCCTTTCATAAGCCAACTTTTCAATTAATTAAATAAATTGTATTTATTTAATTAATTTATCTTATGAGCCGACATGTGTGCCTCTTTTATTTAAAAAGATAAGTGATACTACATCCTTTTATTTAATATCTTTCACATTTAGTAACTTTTTATATAGACAACCACACATGAGACCTATCTTCCCTCCACTTGTCATTTTCACATTCACCTATGTCTATCTTTCAATCTTAGCCATTCACATAGCCTTCAAATCTCCATCGTTCATTGATTTTGGTTGAGTTCTATATAAACACCCCCTCATTCCATACTACATCTATCAAGCATTCATTAGAGCGTCTACATTATCGTCTTGAGCATTTGAGCATCCATAGCATCCATTGAGCTTTCATCATTATCATCCATCATGGCAGCTTTTATCTTCATAATTGTTCATTATTGAAGATCAATTCACATCATAAACAAGGAATCACACAATCTAGGTGATGTTGTGCTTGAATTGCATTACTTTTGATTTTATTTATATTAGATTCTTTGATGATGGTAGGGTTAGGTTTTCATGGCTTTGCTTGATCTTATCAACCTAATTTTTTACCTATCACATTTAGCACGCCTGGTGGGACTCACGTCCTTGATTAACTTTGTTGTTTGAAGTTGTTTTTATGAAGATTAGATTTTTTTCGAGCACTTACGGCACGTTTCTCTCATTTTTGAGCAAAAACCCATCATTGCCTGCACATTTGTGTCACTTCTACACTAACATCTATCGCCTTCAGCCATTTTCGGATCGCTTATAAGTGGACAGCGATCGCCTTTTGTTTATTCTGCATCATTTTTAGACTAACCGTGGTTGCCTTTGAATTCAATCTAATCACTTTTGATCTTACAGTGGCCATTTTTAGATAATTGAATCACTTTCTATAGAATTAGGGTTTTTGTTGTGTATTGTCTCTGTTGCAGATCCAGGTCGCACATGAGCCTATATCAACTGCTTTATACTGTTTCACGTCGCTTCTGAGCCTAAACAATTCGCATCTGGAGTTTTCAAGATCACTTTTTATCTGCAGTAATTCGCCTGTGACCGAAATAGAGATTGCTATTAATGAACAGTAAATCGCCTCTGGTAAACTATGTGCTTTCAGTCTGTATAATTGGCAGTGTATTTTCTTGGCTACTAATTGGGTATTTGTGCAGCATCTTATAGATTTGTCCAAGAAAAGGAGGTTATCAAACTACTAACATATTTGTTGCAGATCCGATCGGTCCAAGACTTGTGGCTTTTCACTAAATTAGGAACATTTGGGCTTGGTGCTTAAAATGAATCATTGCTTGCTCCGTGATTGATTTATCCTTTTTTTGATTGCTTGCATGTGATTGATTGTAACCCAAATTTAATAACAAAAGTATCCTCTCCCCTTGCCTATCAAATGGATCTTGGGTGCATGAGAACTTGTTATTATCTTTAGAGGGCCTGCCTTACCGGTGTGAGAAGGGATACGACCCAAGCGATAACGGGCTAAAGCCAAGTCCTTCCAAACTGCTATATAAGAAAAGTGTTTGTATCGAAAGCCATAAACAATGGGTGTTGTTGCATTATACCAACAACCAACCTCCCCCAAAACCCTCCAAGGCATAACCCTTGAAGGCTAGGAGACTCCACAATGGAGAGTAGTGCTGTCGCATGTATAGCCACCTGAACAGATGCCCTTATTAACAACTTTGTGTAGTAGCCAAAAACCTTCTATTTGTTGATGCAAAAGGTGGGACCTTTGAAGTGGCCCTTATTCAAGTGGTTCTTAGAAGAGATAGCAAGGACAATCCTAAGGTTTGGTGGGGGGACAAGCCTTACAAGAAACCCAGATCTTGGTATGCATGAGAAGTGAGTGTCGTGGAGGGGAGCCAGTGCTACCAAGATCCTAAAGCTATCCACTTTGAATAAGCACGGCCAGGGGATTCAACAAATATAGTCCTTTCTATCCTAGGTTGTACAAGTTTGAGATTGTTGTGAGTGTGAGTGACTGAAATTACTATTTTCTTGTCAAAAATCACAAATCAGACATCTTTCCTAATAGACACAGTCGCTTTTAAGACTAAACTACCCGCATACAGACAACAGAATCACTTTTAAGCCATAGTTATTCACTTTTTGCCTGAACAAAATAGCCTCTGAACAACAGTTAATCACCTTTTGCATAAACAGTCATATTTGAATAGCAGTCAGTCACCTCTTAACTGAATCAGCCCACATTTAAACAGCAGTCAATCACCTTTGCTCTGAACTAGGTCACTTTTAAACAACAGTATTTCACCTTTGGCTTAACCTGAGTTGCTTCCAATCATCCGTAAATCACTTTTGAGCCAACAGTTACCGCCTCTAAACATTTGGATCACCTTTGGTTAGCACTGTAATCTACGTCAAAACCTAAACCAGTTCGCATTTGAGCTATTACCAGTCACCTTAGCATTCTCTAAGTCGCATATGAGCTATATCTTGTCACCTATGGTCTAATACCAGAAAATCCTAGTGACTCAGTCAAATTAGCTACATTTTTAGCTTGCTCAGCTTTAGCATTAGCTTTCAGACCTATCTTTGATCATTAGTAGATACCTGAATTTTGTCTCCTTGCTTTGAGCTTATCAATCAATCACATTTTATCAGCTTTTCATCCTTTTGAGATCCCAAACCAACAAACCAAACATCAAATCAAATCATTTTGATCCATCAGTAAAACATCAGCTTTAGCTTCAGCCAACATCAGCAACATAGCAATCTTTAGCAAACAACTTTTCCCTTGAGTGTGTGAGCTATTCTTTAGGGAAACCAACCAACAACAAATCAGCAACCAAGCAAAACAACAAACCAGTAAAACAACAAACCAACCAACCAACCAACCAACCAACCAACTAGAAAACTATCATCTTTTGGGTCTCAAAACTTCGACAAGCTAAGCTTCAGATTTCAACATCAACATCATGCCTCAAACTAGGAGTCAATATAGAGCTAAAATGGAAGCTAAATATAGAGTTGAAATGGAAACCAAATTGCAAGATAAGATGCAACAACTTAGATCGACACCTCTTAAGGACGCAACTCAATTCATGACTAGTATGCCTCCTCATATGTTTACACCTCATGGGTATACCCTTGGAGAATCCTCCTCACACCAAATGCCACCTCCAACAGCTTTTGAGACTTTTGAAGAGCAATCTCAAGATGACCCATTAGAATTTCAGGATACCCATGTGTGGGATCAAGTTGAGAGAATTATTACATCTAAGCCTAATCACTACTTTCTCGCATGGGTGCTAAACTACCAAGAGATTTTGACATATCCGCTATCAAAGAACAAGATCCAAACACTCCCGCTGTTGTTGCAAAGGGCCCATCCACTATAGTCACATCATCTCCTATCATATCGCAAGCGTCATCTTCCAACATATCTTCTTCATTACCTATTGTTGCTTCATATGATCTACCACGCTCGAAGCACACTCTAGAACCTTTGATAGTGCCAACTAATGTGCTCCCTCTCATGTCATAGAATCTGAACATTCCACCTTTCCATGTTCCTTAACATATTCCTTCACCTACCATGACTGTTTCCATGCCTCAAACAACACAAGCTGTCCATGTGGCTCAAGTGCAACCTTTCCAAACATCACAAGCTATCCCTATGTCTCATAGTGTGCAAGCCTCCCAAACTATACTAACGCAACCAATACTCCAAGCTTCGCAACCATCGCAATCTACCATATCCCATATACCAACTGCTAATACACTTTCTACCATCTCTCCTAATCCTTCCACTACACCATATAATCCCAATGTTAGTCTTATTGATATGAGTGACCCTCCTATCATTTCTCAAGCTAATCCTAGCTCTATGGTCACTTATGTTGAGCAACTTACATCCATTCCATCATACTCTTCCAATCCTTCACACACCATCAATCCATCTTACGCTACCCAAGGCTTGCCCATTGTTACCCAACACATGACGCATACCAATCCCCATGTTGTCCAAAATACCAACCCAAGTGTCCATCCTTCCTTCACATCTACCAATCCTTCCATCACTTACCATGTCACAAATCCAACTCCAACTTCCCAACCATTAACTAATGTCAATCCATCTTCTACTTTGCATGTGATAAAAAATCTTGGTGCCCATTCATCCCAATATACTCAAACACCACTTGTGCCTCAAGGATAGCAATCCTCAACTACATATGTGTCACATCCCAATCCTTTGACATATATTGTGAGTACACAACCCCAACAAATGGTCATGGCTCCATATATCCCACAACAACAACCTCAATATACATCATACCATGTTTCACCCCCTTTGCAACAATGGCAATTATCTTCAGTGGATGTTCAACAAATGATTAACCAAGTGGTAGGACAAGGCAAGAAGACATTCTCTCTAGACAACATATGTGCTTATCCATTTGACAAGTCTCTTCATATGATACCTTTTCCACCACACTTTGAAATTCCATAATTTGACAAGTACAAGGGCAAAGGAAATCCACAAGACCATCTCAGAGCATTCTTTGTGGCGTGTCTCGATGTTGCTTATGACGATACATATCTTTTGAGAATTTTTCCTCAAAGCTTAGCAGGACAAGCTCTTGAATGGTTCTCTCATTTACCTTTAGGAATTAAGTCTTTTTCGGAGTTAGCCAATAAGTTTCGCTCACACTTTGCTTTCAACATTGACCATGAGATAAACTTGAATGACCTTGTCAACAATAAACAATGCAATGGTGAAGCTTTTTCTTCATTTACTCAATGATGGCGTAATATGGCTAGCAAACTATCATGGGAAATCCTTGAGAAACAACAGCTCGATATCTTTGTTCAAAATCTTCATCCCGAGCTATCATTCCAACTACAATTGCAAAGTGCTAGCACCTTTGATGAACTTGTTTCCAAAGGAACCATCATTGAACGAGCCTTAATTGCTAAAGGAACTATCAAGATCTTTCGTGATAACAAAGACTATCCTCAAAACTCCAACGATAAGTCTCACTTTTGGAACAAGAAAAAGAATATTGTCAATGACAGTGTTGTAGATGCAAAGCACATCCAAAATATGAAAGCTCCTATCAACATCCAAGTTGCTTCCACAACAATGCAACCTTTTCAACAAATGTGACAATGCCAAACTTCCAATCCACGTCGACAATTTACACCATTAGCGGAAACCATGGAAGTTATCTTTCGAAAGCTTCTCCAAGCGGGTGATATTATCTTACCGGATGCACCACCAAATGGTGAACCACTCTTCAAAGCTCCTTGGTACAAAGAAAATGAGTATTGCGATTTCCATAGAGTTAAAGGACACAAAACAAATGGTTGTATGTGCTTAAAACATGTCATCCAAGATTGCCTCGATCAAGGTTTAATCAAGGTTACACCTTGAACAACTCAACCTACACAACAATCAACATCAAACTATGATTTAGAGACTTTCAAGAATCCACTTCCATCTCATGACAACACAAGTAACCCTCATGCTGGAAATGCCATTCAGTATACCTATGAATCATCTACCATTGGCCGCATTGACCATGCTCGCATTTCTACCATTACTATCCAAGGTAAAGCACCTGATTGCGCTATAACGACTCGAAGAGGTCACGTTGCTATTCAAGGAGCACCTTTTCATCCTCCTCGACCATTCTCTAATTATAATATCTTGGATCATCTTGGCAAAACACCCGCGCACATATCCATTCTTGAGTTGCTTCGCATATCTCCTACTCATAAAGCTATCCTTAACAAAGCTCTACAAGAATCTTTGGTGCCCAACGATATTGATATCCCACAATTCTAATCTATGGTCGCTAGCATTGCAATCCCTTGTCATTTAACCTTTTCTAACAAAGATCTTCAGCCCTCCATCCATCCTTTACATAATGAAGCCCTCCACATTGAAGTGTTTGTCAAACAACACCGTATCAAATGAATCTTGGTAGATGGTGGAGCTGGTCTCAATATATGTTCTTTGAAATTGATAAAACAACTAGGATATTCTGAGAAAGATGTTGACACCTCCAAGGTTATTACTATCAGAGCATATGATGATGCTGAGAGAGATACATAAGGAATTATTTTCTTGCCTATCCAAGTTGGGCTGATCACTACCAACACCCACTGTCAGATCCTTGACATCGACCTTCCTTATAACATCATCCTTGGTCATCCATGGATACATGCCCTCAAGGCAGTTCCTTCCACATACCATCAATGCCTTAAATTCCCACACAATGGTGTTGAAGTTACTATCCAAGCTGATCCCAATCCATTTAAATTTTTTCGTGCTTTCCAAGCTAAATATCAGAGCCCAAACTGCATTCCTATCAACACCGAGGCATATCCATCTTCATCCTATGTAGATCCATCAGACTTACTCAAGCCATCATCTAGCAAAGCCACTTCGAACCTCTGTATCAAGTACACTAAACATGGTCCTGGTGAATACACATTGCAAGAATCTTCACCCATATCCATTTCTGATATAGAAGCCAGATCTTCTTTGGCAAGAGAAACTTCTAACTCTGATACCATTGATGACTCCCTTCATATCACTGATCCTTTTCTAGGATCCTCCATCTTCATGCTTTCTACAACTCCTTCATCTCCATTTAATGAGGAACTTAAATCTAGTTCTCCAAACACTCCTAGTCCTAGTGTCAAGCACCGGCCTCCCCAAGCTAAAGATGTCAGTAATTCCTCCCTCCATCCTAAGTCCACCATTTCCCATCAAAAACTCCATCCTAAACCCCACAAGCATGTGATTATGCATCTTCCACCATCCAATCTACCCCCACTTCTTCCAACTCCTAAATGCCCACCTTCAACTTTACATCCATATCCTATAACTTGCAAAAGCATGTGACCGTCCATCTTCTGCTATCCAATTTACCTCCACTACTTCCAACCCCAAATATTTCTTGATTTTCCTCACCTCCATTACTACCAACACCTAATTATCCCTTTATCTATCAGCACCATTACATTCCTAATCATGACCAACAAATGCACATACCGTCTAAGCATAAAGCTTCCACTCATTCCGCCAACCCTACTTCCATCAAATCCATGGGATTCAAAAATAAAAATTTGGATGCCTCTACTTCTAAAACTAAAAATCCTACCAAGAATCCTAAAGATTCTCATACCTTAGAGCACCAAAGAAAAGAATCATAGCCTCATACATCTAAAAAGCTAGCTGAGCCCATAACTCCACAAGAAGAGCCTATGACCAAAAGGGTCTGGGTCCCTAAGCAAACAAGCACATAAGCTGATTGAGGCATCCTCATCCACATCTCAACAAATCCCAATCATTTTCTTTCATTTCCATCCCATTCCATTTAAAAATCCCACAAGCAAAGAAAAAATCATAGCAATACTAAATCTATGTGGGTTCCTAAATCACTTCATCAACCATCCCCTCAACAAACATCTCTCTTGCTTCCCCATCACCTTCCCATCTAAAGCCTTAGTGCTTAGCGGTGTGTGCAACCATTGGTCATGGTTTCATTCCATCCCACATTTTCACATATCCACATACCTCCATCCTTCACCCATTATCCTACATATCTCCCCTATCACCTTCCTATGGTCCATGATTTTGCATAAGCCTTCCATAATCCACTATCCCATTCATCTATCCTTGCATGAGCCTTCCATCTATCCTTGCATGAACCTTTAATCATCCTTATCCTAATCCACTATCTACCTACTCCATCTCCCATCCATGCAATTCCTTACCAACATCTATGAGCACACTTGACCTAGTCCGTGCAATGACATCCATCTCTAGTGGAACTATCACCTATCATAGCACTAGACACTTGAGTTCCTCCTATCTATTACCATGGTGAAAATCTGGCAAACAAGCGCCATGTGTAATCAGCTATTATAAAAAAAAATCCTTCCAATAGTGAAAACTACTTTGTGGTGCTTTGGATAACAAAAACATAATAGTCTAAGATAAATATCCAACCTCTGGTGAAAACCTGGTAAACAGGCACCTTGGATAAGTACCATAGTGAAAACCTGGCAAACAGGCGCTATGTGTAATAACCAGCTTCCATCGTCTGCTTGGTTCATTTGATCATCACTCATCCTACCATACTTCGCCATCTCATCCAACATAGTCCATATCATAAGCCATATTTCATTTGCAATAAATATCCCTTTTCCACCTTCGTCTCTGTCAATGCTAGCTATCATACTTGAGACATTGTTGCGATAACTATATCCAAGGCACCTTAGCATCTTGACTACACGCTTGCTCCATTTGTCGCTTCTTCATCATAAACCTCATCCTGTACTGGGGGCATCTTGTTGAGTCTCATTTGGAAGTGGATACCATCATCTCTAGCTCATAACACATCAAATATTTTTAGCTCACAACATAGCAAACTTTCAACTTCAACCATAGCGTTCATCCAACAACCAAATGTGGCCAAACATTTTGCAACCAGACTTCATATCTTTTCAATCAATTCACGCTCATCTGACATCCAAAAATCACAAGACATCACCTCACCAGTATAATAAGCAAGAACTACATCCTAGCTCTATCGTTAAAGCCTTGATCCCATGGATACAGGGTATGTAGACAATCTGAGATGCGAAGGAAGCACTCTAAGTCAGGCTAGGATGATAGCCCCTTCTTTCATCATTCATCTTTCATCTTTCTTCTAATCATCCTTCAATCTTTCATCTCACATTCTTCTATCTCTCATCACTCACATCATCAATAAAACCCAGAACTACATATTCATCATGTCTCATCTTCATTGTAAATGTGCTTTGATCCCATTGATACAGGGTATGTAGGCAGTCTAGAATATGAAGGAAGTTTCCAGTACTCAAGCACAGATGATCCACCCCATCTTCTTCATCTTCTCTCATCTCCACCTTCTTCTCTTTGATCAGCTCAAGCAAGAAGCAAACTATGTGTATACTGAAAGCTCAAGCACTTTAACCAATCAAGAATAAGCCAGAAGTTATTTGTCCACATGCCTTAAGCCAACATTTGCTATAGCAATTTATCAACATCTTTAGCCTTCAATAGGATGCAGCTTTCCTCTTAACAAGGCGCCAGCTTAAATCCATCCAAGAGCACCTAAATTTGGCAAGAGAACATGATGACAGTATCTTTTGTTTCATCTTTTGATTTATCTTTTGTCCTTTTTCTATGCCTAATCGAGACTTCCTTGATCTATCTATATCTTGGTATGTTGTGATGAAGTAAGGAATGGGGCATGGTCATATTGCTTTCATATGCTGTGTTTGCGGGATGATCTTATTCTCTTCCTATGCGTATTGGTATCTTGTACATGTTGGGATTAGCATCTTACATATCAATATCCCTTGCATATGAGAAACTAAATAGTCTCTTACGCACTTGAGACTATTCTATGTTAAGACTAGCTCCATACATATAACCAGCAAGCTATCACTATGTTTAGTGGAGATAAGCTCAAACCATTGCTTGTAGTGTCAAAGTCCATCTCACAACACTAGTTGTTACTCATATCTTGTGCATGTTGGCTCAACATCTTGACCTCATGTGTTCAGACAAGATTGTAGCATGCTAGTTCCGCATTGGATATCTTGACACCTTGGTCTTCTATACCTTGGTGCATACCATCCACATGCTATATCAAACATAAAGATTGCATTTCTTCTCATTTTGAGCAATTACTTAAAAAGTTGCCCATTACATCATCTATTCATCGTATTATCTGCCTATGTAGTCCTCAACCAAGATCAATCATTTCCATCATCCTTTGTCCACATCTTTTATCCTGCAAAACAAGTGTGTTAGACATACATAAGTCCATCATATATCCTTTCATTACCATCTATCTATATGCATAATTCCATCCATATCATTACCATTTACATATTCACATTTTCATACATTTCCATACATGTCATTTGCATAAACATCCACACATAATCCATGAAAATACCCATACAACATGCAAAACTATCATAATACCAACCATGCATCCATTATAACATCATATAGATCACCAACACTCCATCATATATATATACATATACATGTGTCAATATACAAGTGTCTACATATATAGTTGAGCCATAAAGAATGTATGTACAATCAGCTCTAGGCCTCATCATGATACAGTATAAACAAGGTAGCCCTAATGACTACTGGCAGCACCCTCACCCTGACCACCACCACTAGGTCCTGCACCTGGTCCCCTATCTCTCGGTGGCCCCATCACTGAGGCTACTGATCAAGATCTACCTGACCTCTGTGAACCTGAAGCCCCTGACCTGCTCCTAAAGCTAGACTGCCTCTGCTTTGCTGGCACAACCCCATAATATAAGCCTCTGTAGTACTCAGCCTCACCCTGTACTCTCCGCAGCTCTGCCTGTACCTGTGTCAACTGTGTAGCCAAGTACATCGTAGCCCCATCTGTCCCTAGTGCAGTCACTGCTCTATCTCACTCACTAATCATAGCCTACAGTTGCTGCACAACCATATCTCTCTCAACTCGCAAACCATCCCTCTCTGCTCTCATAGCCTGCACCTGCTATACAGTCATTTCTCATTCTATCCTCATCATCTGCTCACCCTGTCTGGCTGCATCTCTCTCTCCTGTCACCCTCGCTAGTGTACCATCATCCTATCCATCCCCGGCCTATTCTCTCAACTGTAACTGAGCCTGATATGTCTGCGCCTGAGCTCTCGCATGCCACAAGACAATCACTGCCTGATGTCTATCTATCTCCACTCTCCTCAACCTCATCTGTTCTCGCTGCCTCCATCTCCTCTCCTCCCTAATCCACCTCCATAGCTGCATAATCCTAATGTCATCACCCACCAATATCTACCCCTAAGGCTATTCAAGTATCTGAGGCTATCCTGGTATCTGTATCCTTGGCGCTGCTAGCACAACAGCCTGTGCTGGTGGAGCTCGTCGTCGCCTCCTCCTAACCGGTCTCTCCATCCCTATCTCCCCACTCTCACCAACCCACGTCAACCATGTCAATCTAGTTGTCACCCAGTAAGCATCATAGTCTGGTAGCGTCCCTAGATCTGCAAGACCCTGTCCCTACTGCCATACTACTGGTTGTAATCCAGCTCTCTCTGCCAATGCAGTCTCAACTACAACCTCCGATCCCCAATCAAAAACCTCCTGTCTTGTCCTCCCAAACACAACATCACCAACTGGTACTGCCTGTGCCAACCTGCACTATCTCAAAACCCTCTCTGGCAAATAGCACTCTATAATATATATGCCGCATCCAAAAATGTATCTCGCCTACCTAGCATAGACAAGCTCCATATCCTCCTCCTCCCATCTCTCACATCCATGCCATGAAATCCATACAAAGCTATCCACCTCATCTAACCTTCTCCGCCAGTATACCACTCCTCGTTGCTGTCGGTTTGTCAGAGCTCCTCTATACATCCTAGCATAAGGCTCTCTTGCAGCTCTCGCCACCCATCCCTCTGGCCTCATCACTGGAATATGCTCATACACCCATACATGTAAAACTATAAACCCTACCGACATACTAGCTCTGAACATATACGCACAATCATGCAAGTAATGATAGAGCTATCCCAGCACACACTTCACCCATGCATATCTCGTGCCGTAGGAGAACATCCCCTCCATCACTATCCCCCATCCTACTGGAAAGCCTCTAGCTCGCCTATCTCCCACCAGCCATCTGATGATAGCCACTACCACTCTCTGCAACCTGTCACATAGCTCCTCCATCCTCGACATCGGGATCTCTAAGCCCTCTACTCCAATGTCTGGTGTCCCAAATAATCTCCTGAATGCTACTGGACCCAAGTCTGGATCGTAATCAACTCGGTCTCCATCTATTAGAATCTGCAGTATCTGAAACACATCCTCCAGCGTGATCGTCGCCTCTCCTGTCGGCAACAAGAAAGCACTATACTCGCTCATCTATCGCTCCACCATCGCTGTCATCAGTCCTCAATGTGCCTGCACCGGCTCTAATCTCAACACATGCTCCAACCCGAGGATCTCTAACACTAGCCACTCCTCTACATCCAGCAATCTCACCAATCGTAAATCCCTCGGATGTGGCTCCCGTGATAACAATGGTGGTAGTATGTCCTGCATCATTCCATTCATCATGTCAGTCCTTTGTGTTACTTCAACCCTATTAAAATTTGACCATTTCTTGCTTCCCTAGTCTCTCACTACCATAAGCGGTTCAGTTTTCTACATGCGCCTATCTATTGATTAAATGTGACCCCTTTTACCATATGCGCTTCTCTCTTGTTCATCAGCGATCTATTCTGCATATGCGATCCTTGTTTGGTGCAGGTGCACCTAACATACAGTGGCCTCCAAGAGGCATTTAGTTGTTTTATGGTTAATTTTATGTTTTCCCTAAGGTCCTAATGACCATTTAATGTAATAAGGTCTGATTGACCAAGGCATACTATTTTTAGGTTGTTAGTTAAGAGTTGTTAGTTAGTTAAGTCTCCCAGCCGCTTGGAGAGATTTCCTAGCCGTGTGGAGTAGAGATAGTACTACTCTTTGTGAGTAGATAAATACCCCAGTGCAGATCAATTAGGATTGTGGAAGGAAAACTGATAGTGGTGTGAAGTTGAATTGGAACAGAACATCTGTGTAGTTGCATTTCTGAAAACATCAATATAAGATCCTATTGTGTTATTTTTAGGCTATTGAATTTACTGAACAGATCATTTTGGTTGAGGTCGGATGGATTCATTTATCCATTCCACTAGTTGATTCTCTGAATCGGTGGAATGGCTGTATATATATTAGGTATGGTTTTGTTTTCTATTTTATCTGTGTTAAAGCTTGCAGGGTTGGGCAAGGAAATGTATTGAAGGGGTCTAGCGTGACTGCATGCTAGATAGTTGAAGTGCAGAGGGCTGCATGATTGAAGGCGAAACAGATCGAGTTAATTGCTAAGTGAAAAGTGGATCAAAATAGTGAAAATCTGCGGGAGTTGTAAAAGACATACAATTTGTGAGTATATCACTTTTGTATACAAGATATACAATCTGTGAGTATATCACATTTCCATGTTATGTGTATATCACTTTTGTCCATCGCTGGTGTATGGGAGAAATATACAAGTCTGTCGCATACAAGGGAGAGAGAAAGCTTCGGTGCATACAAAGCAGTCAACGTGGTCAAAGGGTACAAAAGAGTTAGCAAATGCATAATCAAAATGCATGTTGAGTATGTACATTTCGAATGTACATGGAAGATATACATTCTCTAAGTATATCGCAAATGGATGTTGGGTATATTTCCTGTATATTCCGCAGTGAAGGTTGTGAGTATCTGTCGAATGTATATTTGAAAATGCATGTCAAAGGTTAGGAGGATCAAATATACAATCTCTGTGTATACTGTAGATGTATGTCAGATGCAGTATGTGTGTATACCCCTGTTGTATGTGTAGACAGTCCCTGTGTATCCATCAATTGTATCTGGCAGGTTGTATGTGATAAATGTACATCAAAAATGTACATAGGGTTGATACAAAAGGTGACTGGTCGAGATGGTAATTCGCATGTAGGTTCGAAGAGTTTTTGGCCTGTGGGTACAAGGTGCGACTGACAGTAGGAGGTAAGGGTACCGGAAGAGCAGGTTGCAAGTTGTATGTATCGGTTATATAATGGAGTATACATTCTGCAATACAAAGGGCTATGTGCAAGCGGCGACCTATAGAATGGGTGGTGGAAACCGGTGGTTGCGGGTCGACTATTGTATGTTTCAGTGTTCAGTATGAAGCATTGCATATGGATCATAGGTGTAGCAGGTAAGTGAATATACATACATTTGAGAATGTATCTTGCGATAGGTACAAGCGTAAAATATATACATCGGGGTGAGTTCAGCATCGGGGAGATAAGTATGAAGGTGGCCGATGGTGTTATGTGTTGCGATAGGCGAGAGAAGGGAAATTAAATACAATGAAGTTGTATGCATGCTAAGAAATGCATAGACATACATTTGCAATTGTATGTTAGGGTTTGAGTGGTGGATGCTCTGCATCATAGTGGTATCAGAGCTCAGCAAAAGTTCTAGGCTGTTGTGTGTTGATTCTATCACTGAGAAGGCAGAAGTGGAAGGAGTGAGAGGTTGACAAGATGCCTCCGAAAGGTAATGGTACTGCTAGAGAGTTGCAGGAGATGAAGGAAAAACATGCCAGAGAGATGAGGAAGATGAAAGAGCTTGCTGAAGCACTTCAAGCCAGGCTTGCAGCCTTGGAGACAAACAAAAGAAGAGAAGTGGAAGAAAGTGAATCAGAAAAGGAAGAAGATGATGCTGAAGAATTTGAAGAGGTAGATGAAGAACTAAATGCTGAAGATCAAAGATTTACAAAACTGTTAAGGGCAGTCAAGAATGACAAACCTAAGGTAAAGATTGATGTTCCAAAGTACACTGGAAGTTTGAATGAGGAAGAGTTGCTTGATTGGATTGCTGCACTAGATAATCACTTTGAATGTGAGGGAGTTCCTGAGGAGCAGAAGGTAAAGATTGCAAAGACCAAAGTGACAGGTCATGCTTTGGTATGGTGGGATTATGTACAATCAAAGAGAAGAAAGCAAGGTAAGTCAAAGATTTCTTCATGGGACAATATGGTAGCAAGGATCAGAGGTAAATTTTTACCTAAGGATTATGAGGTTCAAATGTTTAAGAAGCTTCAATTTTTAAGACAAAAAGAAATGGATGTGAAGGCATATATTGAGAAATTTTACAAGTTGAGTATGAGGTCTGGTCATCATGAGAATGAGATTGAAAAGGTTGCTAGATATTTGGCTAGTTTAAGATTGAATATATAGGATGAATTAGTTTTAGCTAACCCTAGGAGTGTGGAAGAATGTTATCAAATGGCAATCAGGATTGAGGAGAAGATGAAAAGGAGACAAGATAGGCCCATGAGAGTAAGAGGCACCAATTTCAAAGGAAGAGGATTAGCTCCTACAACAAGGCAGACCAATGAGAATCCAGAAGAGGTTGGTAAAGGACAAGAACAGTCTGATTTTCGAAGTGGATGGAAAGGCACAAAAGGTAGATTTGGCAATGGAAGAGGTTCCAATACATTCTCAGGAAAGTGTTACACTTGTGGTGAATATGGTCACCCATCATTCAAATGTCCAGAAAAAGCTACAAGTTTAGTAGGAGAAAGGAGGACAAATCTAGTCCAAGAATCTAATGATCAAGGTGGGACGAGCTCAAACATTGATCGAAGTGTGAATGCTCCTGATAGTTATGGGTATCCTGAGCAAGGAGAAGCATTGATGTTAAGAAGAACAATCTTGAAGACATCCAAGGACATGTTTCAAAGGAGAGCTCTTTTCAGGACCAATTGTAAAAGCAAAGGTAAAGTATGCAAGGTAGTCATAGATTCTGGTTCAACAAGGATTCCACATCAAAAACCTTACAAAGCATTTTGGATAAGTGATAGTCAATCACTTTTGGTATATGAATAGGCGTATATTGATTTTTAGATTGGAGAATATCAGGATAGAGTTTTGTGTGACATATTGCCCATAGAATGTTGTCACCTACTATTGGATAGGCCATAGCAATTTGATAGGAGAGCATTATATGATGGGTATGCTAATACCTACACCATCATGAAAGATAGGCAAACTTTTCTGTTGGCACCATTGCAGGAGGATACTGAAGCAAAGAAGACAGGAAAGATTATTTTGGTAGGTAAGAAGGAGTTTGTGAAGATGCCTACAACAGAGTCAAAGGCAGTGGAGGATATCTCTAGGAAAGGAGATCAGAGTTTGAAGAAGATTCTAGTTCTAACTGACAGAGATCAGTGGATCAGCAGAAGATCCAAAAGCAGGTTTGTACACAGCCATAGGCTGATTGGAATGACAAGGATGCAATCATAATAGAGACTATTGTTTTCCCTCTAAAAGTTGAAAGACAAGCACATTCTACCACAACAGTAAATGAGGTTTCCACTGTCCATGTTTAGACAGAGGTGATGGTAAGAATGAATGACCAGCAAGATGTGAGAAGAGCCTACAGTGCTAGGCATGAGTATTTACCTCCATGGCAGCAAGTTACAGTCCAGAGATCATGGGATAGATATGCGACAGTAGAAGATACATGTGGTTTCTATCAAAGACTTAACTCATGGGACATGAGTTCTTTTCAAATTGGGGAGTATGGTGCAGGTGCACCTAACATACAGTAGCCTCCATGAGGCATTTAGTTGTTTTATGGTTAATTTTATGTTTTCCCTAAGGTCCTAATGACCATTTAATGTAATAAGGTCTAATTGACCAAGGCATACTATTTTTAGGTTGTTAGTTAAGAGTTGTTAGTCAGTTAAGTCTCCCAGCTGCTTGGAGAGATTTCCCAGCCATTTGGAGTAGAGATAGTACTACTCTTTGTAAGTAGATAAATACCCCAGTGAAGATCGATTAGGATTATGGAAGGGAAACCGATAGTGGTGTGAAGTTGAATCAGAACAGAACATCTATGTAGTTGCATTTCTGAAAACATCAATATAAGATCCTATTGTGTTATTTTCTGGCTATTGAATTTACTGAACAGATCATTTTGGTTGAGGTCGGATGGATTCATTTATCCATTCCACCAGTTGATTCTCTGAATCGGTGGAATGGTTGTATATATATTAGGTAGGGTTTTGTTTTCTATTTTGTCTGTGTCAAAGCTTGCAGGGTCGGGCAAGGAAATGTATTGAAGGGTTCTAGCATGACTGCATGCTAGATCATTGAAGTGTAGAGGGCTGCATGATTGAAGGTGAAATAGATTGAGTTAATCGCTAAGTGAAAAGTGGATCAAAATAGTGAAAATCTGTGGGAGTTGTAAACGACATATAATTTGTGAGTATATCGCTTTTGTATGCAAGATATACAATCTGTGAGTATATCACATTTGCATGTTATGTGTATATTGCTTTTGTCCATCACTTGTGTATGGGAGAAATATACAAGTCTGTCACATACAAGGGAGAGAGAAAGCTTCGGTGCATACAAAGCAGTCAACGCGGTCAAAGGGTACAAAGGAGTTAGCGGATGCATAATCTAAATGCATGTTGAGTATGTACATTTCGAATGTACATGGAAGATATACATTCTTTGAGTATATCGCAAGTGGATGTCAGGTATATTTCTTGTATATTCTACAGTGAAGGTTGTGAGTATATGTTGAATGCATATTTGAAAATGCATGTCAAAGGTTAGGAGGATCAAATATACAATCTCTGTGTATACTGCAGATGTATGTCAGATGCAGTATGTGTGTATACCCCTATTGTATGTGTAGACAGTCCCTATGTATGTAGGTTCGAAGAGTTTTTGGCTTGCGGGTACAAGGTGCGACCGGCAATAGGAGGTAAGGGTACCGGAAGAGTAGGTTGCGAGTTGTATGTATCGGTTGTATATTGGAGTATACATTCTATGATACAAAGGGCTATGTGCAAGTGGCGAACGATAGAACGGGTGGTAGAAACCGGCAGTTGTGGGTCAACTATTGTATGTTTCAGTGTTCAGTATGAAGCAATGCATATGGATCGCGGGTGTAACAGGTAAGTGAATGTACATACATTCGAGAATGTATCTTGCGATAGGTACAAGTGTAAAAGATATACATCGAGGTGAGTTTAGCATTGGGGAGATAAGTATGAAGGTGGCCGAAGGTGTTATGTGTTGCGATAGGCGAGAGAAGGGAAATTAAATACAATGAAGTTGTATGCATGTTAAGAAATGCATAGACATACATTTGCAATTGTATGTTAGGGTTTGAGTGGTGGATGCTCTACATCACTGTTGGACTAGATGCGAGCTGAACTTCCTATGCACTTTACTTTCACCTACAAGCGAGCTATCTACCCTATGAGAGCACTTATCCTTTCTACGTGAGCTAATACCCTATATGCGCCTACTGTCTACCCATATGCGCCCCATTTCTATCTATATGTGCATTTAGCCTTTTCCTATTGCCTAGCCGACTGGATACGACCTCATTTTTCCAGAAGCGACCAAGCCACGCCTATAAGTGATATACACTACCATAAGCGACCTATCTTCCTACACAAGTGCCCTACATTGCCTGACTTAGGAACTTGTCGCTTCTGGTGAAGTGTGTGCATTTATGACGCTTCTAGCCTATCAAAAACATGCTTTTAGCAAAAGTTTCAATACATACTGGTATGCCTAATCCCTCTGGTCACCCATGTGGCCTCACTCACTCGATACGATGATCTTTGCATGGAATCACCATCCTGATAGCTCTCCAACTCTCGTTGCATACCACCTCTAAGGAGCTCTAGATCTCTATAGCTTTCTGAGCACAAATGTGCCTATTTGCCATTGTAGAACCTCTTTATAGCCCTATCCAAACCCTAATTCTTCTATACTAGAGCCTATTTTCCTCTGCTTCATCCCCTTTTCTCCCACCCAACCCCTGTTTTCTTCATGTCACCCTTGCTTCTAGCCTTTCATCTATTGTAAGCCAAGCCAACCCTTCCTGGTTCTCCTGGGTTACCTCTCGAGGGGGTATCACCTGCTAGTTACACTAGGGCTTGACTGTGTTTATCAAGCAAAATATTGTATCTTCTTTGACACAACGCTCTATCAAACATTATATCAAAGAGTGGCAAAATGTAGACACCAAAAATTGACTCATTATCATTAACATTCAAATATCACATTATCACACATCTGCATTTTTCTAACACACTTGAGCAATATCCCTAACACATATATTTCTTCTATTAATTAAATAAATTCTACATTTATTTAATTAATTCATTAGCTTTTTCTTCTATTTTCTTCTAAACTATAATTAAACAATCTTCAATTATTTAATTATCTTCATTCTTCTATTTTTAATTAAATAAATCTTATTTAATTAATTAAATATTCCTTTCATAAGCCGACTTTCCAATTAATTAAATAAATTGTATTTATTTAATTAATTTATCTTATCATTTATCTTATGAGCTGACATGTGTGCCTCTTTCATTTAAAAAGATAAGTGGTACTACATCCTTTTATTTAATATCTTTCACATATAGTACTTTTTTATGTACACAAGCACACATGAGCTCTATCTTCCCTCCACTTGTCATTTTCACATTCACCTATGTCTATCTTTCAATCTTAGCCATTCACATAGCCTCTGAATCTCCACTGTTGATTGATTTTGGTTGAGTTTTATATAAACACCCTCTCATTCCATACTACATCTATCAAGCATTCATAGAGCATCTACATTATTGTCTTGAGCATATTGAGCATTTGAGCATCCATAGCATCCATTGAGCTTTCATCATTATCATCCATCATGGCAACTTTTATCTTCATAATTGTTCATTGTTGAAGAAGCAATCCACATCATAAACAAGGAATCACACAATCTAGGTGATGTTGTGCTTTAATTGCATTACTTTTGATTTCATTTAGATTAGATCCTTTGATGATGGTAGGGTTAGGTTTTCATGGCTTTTCTTGATCTTATCAACCTAATTTTTTACCTATCACAAAGTGAAATAAAGGAAGGCTTTTTAAACAATTTTTAGTCCCCTAAAATCCCTTCTAAGAGCATAAGAAAAGCACTAGTGAACTACGAAGAGTGGAGAACTCTCTAGGTTGAATGTGCCAAAAGGGGCTAAGATGATCACGAAGATACCTAAGGACAAACCTCTATATGCTTGTAGATGTCAAAAAGTAGAGCTAATTGATGAATGCTATAAGGAAGAAATTTATTTGATAGAGGAAGAATAATTGGAAGGATATCACTTAAGAAATAAAGAACTATTAGGAAAGAAAGACATGACATGGGATAGGAAGAAGAATAAGGTAGTAGTAATAACAAAATAGGGTAATTATACTAATAAAGGAGAATTACTAATAAATAAATGAGATGAAGAAAGTGTGGAAGAATTCCCTACTAAGAAAATTCATGACTCAATAGTAGAAAAAGATACAAAGGTTATTAGATAGGAACAAGAGAAAGAAGATTATCAAAGGTCTTATTTTTCTAAAAGGAAGCATTGGTATTGAAGGAATTGGCTACTTTTGTGGAAGAAGAGAATATATTGGAAAAACTGAAAATAATTCATGAAATATTGGAATAAGCATCATGAAACTTCTACAAAACAAATAAGAAGCACAATTAAAACTAAAAGAAGATGGAACAAAAACCCTATACTAATATATATAAAAATAATGTAGAGAGGGATAGGGAGTCTTATCAGACCACCAAACCCGACAGCTATTTACATCAATTTTGATCAATTCAAAGTTCACATTTTAGCAATCAAATGTAGCTTAGGAATTCATATTTATTCACCAATATGAAAATTCAAGAAAAATAGAGGATTTCCATTATTCACTTAATTCACCTAAATTTACAAGCATATAAATTAAAAGAAAATGTTTTATTTGATTTCAACTTTCATGAATACAATCTGGTTCTGCAACTCCCCTATTTTTAATCTCTTCAATCTCTATTTTACTCTACTAGACAATCAATTTCTCCTTCAACTTGGTAAATCTACCTTCTCCAACTTCATGTGCTTCAACAACCTTCCCAATATCTCATATCTTCATCATCTTTTTTGTGTAAATCTATTGTAACTACTACTTATTTCTTGTGTTGGAACTTCATCGAAACCCATTTCACTCATATTCCCCCTATTTTATACAACTAATCACTTATTAATTCATCGAATGGGTTATCTCTGAAGATAGATCAATGCCTCTTTTTTATTCACTTGGCAGATTCAAAAGATAATCATAATCTCTTCCTATGTTTATGTTTTTCCATTTTACATATGAGGCTGATTTTCACCTAGCCAAAAGCCCTTGCACAGTTTTGTGTTTTCTCTTTATACCCGCAAATAAAAACAATGAACACTGAAAAGTCACTCATGACTTGAAGTGACTCATGAGGTAAGGCACATGTTGAAAGTTTATAAAGATTCCAAGTAAAAGACTTACAAAGATTCAAATCCATGATCCATAGATCAGTTGACCCTTCAACAGATATAATATGGCATCAACCATTCCTTTGGAGCCAAATGCCCATGAATGACATCGTTGATTCCTTTGGAGTTGCTTATCATGTATTTCATTGTGATATAATATGGCACCTATGCATATAACATGTTGGCCCAATACTAAAGTAGCATGAATTCATCACGACACCAAACACACAAAACACCATAAGAACAACAAACAAATGAAAAGCCAAAACCAAAATTTGATTCAAACATTTTTTTGGTTGACGTAGGATAGCATGTGAGCCCAGGTGCTCCTGCATCAGACATGCCGGGTAAGTAAAATGCTTCATGAGTGCGGAACTCATGAGCATTTCGGCAAATCCAGGACATAAATCCCAAACTTCACCAAATCTAAAGCATTGACCCATGAAGCCTCATCTACTGATTGGTTCTTCCAACAAACCAAATACTCCCAATATTCTTCTTTACCTCTTGTCCTCTTGGCTACACAAGAGTCAATGATTTTATCTACCTTTTCAAATTCCTTTGTTGGCAACTACTAAACCCATTCACATGCATCTGGAAAATCTAAATGTACACTCCCATGCCCACTTGTTTCTCCCTCATAATACTTGTGCAAATCAGAAACATTAAATATTGGGGAAATGTCAGTACCTATTGGAAGTTCGAGCTCATATGCATTCAATGAGAATTTCTACAAAATCTTACATGGGCCTATCTTCTTCCACTTCAAGTTGTTGTAAGTTCCTTGTGGGAACCTCTCCTTCCTCAAGTGTGCCATCACCAACTCTCTAATCTAAAATTCATGTTCTCTTCGATGCAGAATTAGCATACTCTTTGTAGATGACACTCCTTTCCAAATTTTTCTTCACTTCTTTGTGCAAATCATGAATATACTCCGCAAAGTCTCCCGCTACAACACTTTTTCTACCCAAATCTGCACTATCCCTTAATTCATCCACTGCTCTAGGGTTGTACCCATATATAATCTAAAATGAACTCTTACCCACACTTTGATTAACCGAGTTATTGTAGGAAAATTCAGCTTGTGCCAATGTCAAATCCCAATGAGTTGGTTTGTCACCTACCAAGCATCTCAACAAATTTCCCAAGCTCCTATTCACAACTTCAGTTTGACCATTAGTTTGTGGATGGTAGGCTGAACTAAACCCCATTGTGTTCCCATTTTCTTCCACAAAGTACGCCAAAAATGACCAACAAATTTGGTATCCTGGTCTAAAACAATACTCTTCGGCAAGCCATGCAATCTAACTACTTCCTTGAAAAACAAAGTAGCTATGTGGGAAGCATCATTGCACTTTTGACATGAAATAAAGTGAGCCATCTTAGAGAATCTATCCACCACAACAAAAAATGAATCATTACCTCTTTGTGTTCGTGGTAGCCCCAAAACAAAGTCCATGCTTATGTGTTCCCATGGTCTTTCCTGTATGGGTAATGGATGATCCAAACCTATATTTTTCCTTGCTCCCTTTGCATATTGACACACTCTACAAACTTGCACCATCTTCTTTACATCTTCACTCATACCTGACCAATAATAACTCTCATTCAGTTGTGCTAGAGTTTTGTCCACTCCAAAATGACCACCCAAACCACCATTATGTTTATCCCTTATCAAATTTTCCCTCATTGAACCATGAGGTATGCACAATCTCTTTCCCTTGAACAACAAACCTTCTTGCACAAAATACTCCATCCACAGAGTTCTACCCCTCTCCAAAGGATTATTACATGATGTCCAGGCCTCTTCAAAATTAGCATCATCTTCATACAACTCTGATGAAGGGGGTAAATCATAAACACACAACAATAGAAATAGAACATAGAAAATAGAATATTTCTTTATTGATCTGGGCAACTAATTACATTACAGAAGCTCAATTACAATCTGAGGAATCAATCCTCCACAAGCTGCAACACACTACATCTAACATTACCAGGCTCTACAATCTTCTGCCTTCTGTAACCCCTAAATCAGCTAGGGTTTCTATTTTCCCACCTATTATTGGCTCTACACTTTCCCCCTTAACTCTACTACCACCTAGGGTTCCCAAAATAGTCATAAATAGCACTTTTTGGTGGCCTCTAGCTAAATTTTGAAATTTGCAACTCCCTCCAAAAGTAGGTCAACTTCTAGGAAGCATAACTTTTGATCCAAGTGTCCGATTGACGAACCGTTTTAAGTGCTGAAAAGTTTGTGATGTGAACTATCATGCCAAAAATTTGTAAAAAAAATTCCTTCAACTTTTTGGGACATTATGGGATGTTTAGTGCCTCATATCTCATTTCAGAAATTTTTAGGGGCTTTTCAGAAAACAAAAACTTTAATATCTTTCAGCTCACAAATGATCTTTGCCCGATTCCTTTGCCAAAGGTCTTATATTTTTGTTATGTAACTTTTTGTAATTTCTCTCTTCAATCCATGCCCAAATGCAAACTTTCCTAAAATAGCAGGTACACTTTCCAAAACAGGCAGGTTGCTATTTTTAGCAGTTTTGGAAAAACTGAAAGTCCTACATCATTATTCTGGATATTATGGAACCAGAAACACTAATTATGGAAAGAAATGAAAACAACTACAATGATTTTGAATTAACTTCTTTTTGGGTGATTCAAGATTGCCCTTACACTACTAGATGCTCCTGCATAGAGTCAAAGCCAACAACATTTACTCTCATTTCATTCAACAAGTACATCCGACATAATGCATCATCCACTCTATTTGATTTCCCACTTCTATGTTTCAATACAAATGAATAACGATGAAGGAATTCAACCCACTTTACATGCTTTTGACTAATCTTATCTTGGTTGTCTATAAATTGCAGTGCATGATGATCAATCTACAAAACAAACTCCTTTGGTACCAAGTAATGTCACTTCTTAAGAGCTTTCACAATGGCATAGAAATCTTGATCATACACGAAGTACTTCCTCTTTGTTTCATTCAATTTCTCATTGAAATATGTTATTAGTCTACCCTCTTGACTCAAGACTCCTCCAATTGTTGTCCCACTTCCATCTCAATCAACTTGGAACACTTTACCAAAATTAGGGAGTGCTAACATGGGTTGTTCCGTCACTTTATCCTTCAAAAGTTTGAAACTTCTCTTAGTTACATCTGTCCACACAAATTCCCTCCTATTACCCTTCATAGTTTCCGTAATAGGAGCACAAATCCTACTAAAATTCCTTATGAACTCCCTATAGAATCTCACTAGTCCATGGAAGATTCTTGCTTCAAGTATACTCCTTGGTGAAGGCCACTCTACAATTGCTTTTCCCTTTTCCAAATCCATTTTCAAACCATTTCTGGAAATAACAAAACCCAAATACACTAACTCTTCTTTCATGAAGCTACACTTTTTCACATTCACTAAGAACTTCTCCTCCTTGAGTCTTTGCAAAACTACCCTAACATGTTCCAAGTGCTCTTCTTTTATTTTACTAAATACCAAAATATCATCCAAATACATAATGACAAGCTTACCAAGGAATGGTTTCAGCACTTCGTTCATTAGTCTCATGAAGGTACTTGGCGCATTTGTCAAGCCAAATGACATCACCATCCATTCATACAATCCATCCTTTGTTTTGAAAGTGGTCTTCCACTCATCTCCCTCTCTTATACGAATTTGATGGTACCCACTCTTCAAGTCATCTTGGTGAAGTATTTAGCCCCACTCAAACAATCCATCATATCATCCATTCTTGGTAAGGGAAACTAGTACTTGATAGTTATCTTATTTATGGCCCTTGAGTTCATACACATCCTCCATTCACCATCCTTCTTTGGTGTAAACACTGCTGGAACAACACATGGACTCAAACTCTCTCTAATCAGCCCATTATCTAGCAACTTTTGCACTTGTCTATTTATTTCTACATTCTCCATAGGCATCATTCTATGGTGCTTTGTTGGACAAACTTGCACCAGGAATCAAATCCATACAATGACTTATGCTCCACATTGGTGGAAATCCATCGGGTAGTTATATCATCATTATATCATCATACTCCTCCAAAATTTTCTAAATTTTCTTTGGTATTTCATCATTTTCTTTCACTGTCCCAACCACTGCAATCTTTGGTACTATGGCAAAACATGTTCCTCCTTCCTTCAAATCTTTCAAAAATTGCTTACTAGAAACAAAACAAACCTTGGAAGGCATGCATCCATTGGCATCACATCACACATTATTTCATCCATATATCTCCCAACCTGAAAATTCACAAGGCATTTCTCACATACCATCAAATTATGATCCTTTTGCAACCAAGAAACTTGGTATGGGCTGGGATGCTTCAATCTTTTTAATTTCAAAATTTCCACCATCTCTTCATATACAATGTTATTCGTGCTACCGTTGTCCACTATGACCTTGCAACACTTGCTAGCCGCTTTGCATATTGTTCTAAACAAGTTTCTTCTTTGCATTGGTTCCAACTTTTCCTTTCCAGGATTGATCAAAATCCTTTTGAGCATGAGAGATTCTCCATCTTCGGGCTCTTCTCCATGATTTGGTGCAGCCATACTTACATTTTCATCCTGTGCTACATGAATCCTTGCTTCTTTTCCTTTGCCATTATTTTCTTGTATTTGTGGGTACTCAAATGCTGTATGCCCTTGCTCACCACATTGGAAGCATGTACCTCCAAACCCTCTTCCTCCACCTTTACCAAAGTATCCTCTACCACAAAAATAGTCTCCTCTTCCTTTGTTTTCTTGCACTCCCACATGAGATGAACTTGCCTCATCGTGTTTATTTTGGAAGCCTCTAGCATTTCTATTTTAGCCTCTTCCTCTTGAAAATCTGCCCTACCACGGGAATTATGTTCTTGTTTTCTTGCAAGTTTCTCTTCTGTTTCAAGGCATATTGATATGCCTCTTCTACACTATTCACCCGCAACATGCTTATTTCATCTTGTATATAATTACGGAGACCATTTATGTACCTTGAAACTTTTTCCATGTCATCATCCACATGTCCAACATAGATGTTCAACTGATAAAACTCCTCGGTGTACTCTTGCATGTTCTTCTCTTTCTACTTCAAATTTTGCAACCTCTTGAACAAATTCAGCTGGTATTCTACTGGCAAAAATTTTGCTTTCTGCTTCATCACCATTCTTTCCCGTGTCTTGATCTTCTCTTTACCTTTTCTCCTTCTTTCAAGCTGCACATGCTCCCACCACATGGAAGCATGTCCCTTCAACTTGGAACCAACATATTTCACCTGTTTTGGATCTTCAATTGACTCTATCTGGAAATATTTCTCCATTTTGGATATCCAATCCAATATCTCTTCCGGATTCAAAGTACCATTGAAACTTGGGGGGTCCAATCTAGGCTTGCTATAAAGCCTCACCATTGCTTTCAAAAGCCTACTTTCTACTTCATCTCCATTATCATCTTCTGCATCAAATTTGGATACTACTTCCATAGCCCCATCATCGCTAACATCTACCACTGGAATTCCTCTTTGTTGCATCAATTCTATATCTTCTAGCCTTGCTCCTATTCTGTATACAATCTGGTTCTGCAACTCCCCTATTTTCAATCTCTTTAATCTCTGCTAGACAATCAATTTCTCCTTCAACTTGGTAAATCTACCTTCTCAAATTTTTTGTGCTTCAACGACCTCCTCAATATCTCATATGTTCATCATCTTTTTCTTATAGATCTGTTGTAGCTACTAATTATTTCTTATGTTGGAACTTCATCAAAACCCCTTTCACTCATATTCCCTCTATTTTTATACAACCAATCACTTATTAATTCATCTAATGGGTTATCTATGAAGATAGGTCGATGCTCCTTTTTTACTCACTTGGTAGATTCAAAAGATAATCATAATGTCTTCCTGCATTTTTGTTTTTCCATTTTACATATGAGGTCAATTTTCACCCAGCCAAAAGCCCACGCATAGTTTTGTATTTTCTCTTTATACTCCCAAATAAAGACAATGAACACTAAAAAATCACTCATGACTTGAAGCGACTCATGAGGTAAGGCACATGTTGAAAGTTTATGAAGATTCCATGTAAAAGACTTCACAAAGATTCAAATCCAAGATGTGTAGATCGTTTGACCCTTTAATAGATATAATATGGCATCGACCATTCCTTTGGAGGCAAACACCCATGAATGATATCGCCCATTCCTTTGGAGTTGCTTATCATGTATTTCATTGTGATATTTATTAGCATGTGATCCCGGGTGCTCCTGCATCAAAAAGTATATGGAAGATGGATGAGAAAAGCACTAGTGAACTTGGGAGTTGATGTTAGTATAATTCCCAAACAAGTTTGGGAAGATTATAACCCCACTATTACATGAAACTCCATACAATTTTGTGTTGGCATATGGTTCACCTATAGAAATTTAATAGGAACTTGCAAAAATATGGAGATAAAATTGATGGGAATAAAGAGGGCAGTAGATTTTGAGGTCATAGAAATGAAAGATCCCTTCAATATGTTTAGTGTCTTGTTGAACCTAGAGTGGTTTGTAAATTGTGATGGAGTGTTTGACTCTAGAAAAGAACTGATTTTACATGGGGAGGATAGGTAAGTTCACATACCCCTATATACCGACATGAGTGGAACATACATAGAAGTGGTGTGAGAGGAGATGTGGTAGATGATGATGATTATATGAGCCTATATTGCTTGGGAAGAATCCCAAATATTGAAATAGATGAAAATCTAAACAGAGAGGGGGAAATTAAAATAGATAGTAGCAACTATAGTGCTAACAATGAAGACATGATATAGTCATGGCTTCTCAATGAGCTGAAAGTTAGGGCTAGAAGAGTCTTGGGGGTTAGACAATTGAATAGCCTTAGGAAAATTTATGAAATATCCAATAACAATACCACAAAAGAAAAAAACACATTGCAACCAATAGAAAATAATAGAGAATAAAAGGTAACTTATCACCACAAACCCCTAGAATTGAACATCACATACAAAGGGGAATATCTTAAGTCAAGCTACATCACTATTCTAGGGTAGGCGACTTACTAGGACACCTAGAATCTATGGAGAAAACATTTGAAGGGAGGAACCTTAGGAAACATGACTTTGTGTAAGAGGAAAATTGATTAAATCTAAACTAATAAAACCAAAAACCCAATAACATAAAGAAAATGAATTTAAATAAAAGCCATGACAAATAATCAATGAAATAGAGACTTTTACTGAAATCTATATTGTTTCCTTTGGATTGAATGTGGATTGCTCAATGAAGTTGCGAAGCCATAGCTACAACAAGCAAGTAGTGTGCTCGAGAGATCAATGTCAAAAGATCGTGGGAGTGCTCAATCGACGCGTTTTGTATGCTCAAAGCTCTGTTAAGTATGCCTGAGAATACGATCGAAGAGAGAGGCTCAATGAAGGAGATGAGGGGGGTTTATATAGATTTCAAGGAAGATCGATCAACGGTCCAGCTAATTCAGAAGAATCAACGGAGGAGATAAGTTGAGGAATGTGCAACGAATGAGAAGAAGACATGTGTCTTGCTTTCTTTTGCATGAGAGGAGTTATCAAGAATAGAAGAATGAGTTAACTGAAGAGATAAATCAATTAAAAGAATAAAGCAATCAGTTAAGTGATTTAAAACAAGAAGAAGGGATTTGCATGAGAAAAGAAGATATTTTGCTTTATTAAATATAGAAAACTTGAGTTATATTAGAGATAACTCAAATTTAGAAGAAAAAGCAATTTAAATAAATAATTGATTTATTTAAATTTAGAGGAGATATTATGGAAGAAATAATTAAATAATTAGAATTATTTAATTAGAAGATTTGAAATTAAATTAAATAAATAAATTTATTTAATTGTTGTGCATGATTTTGGAAGAATAAATTTTGATTTAATTAAATAATTAAGAATTATTTAATTGTAGATAAGAGGGAATTTGTTGAATTAATTAAATAATTAATTTAATTAATGTGGATTTGAATTTGGAAAAAGAATAATGATTTAATTAAATAATTTAAAATTATTTAATCGTGGAAGAATAACAGAGGAATTTAATTTAATTAATTAAATAAAGAGAATTTATTTAATTAATGTCGAAAGAACATGATTTAGAAGAATTTGGTGAAATTAATTAAATAATTAGATTATTTAATTAATGTGTGAAATGCAAGTGATTAGGAAGAAATGACGAGATGCGAGCAGTGTGACGACTTGGTCATTTTAGGTTGTCTACATTTTGCCCCTCTTTGATGCAATGCAGTTTATAGCATTGCATCAAAGAAAACGATTGTTGAAGATGTGATACAATTTATTTTTTATGCCCCAGTCTAAGTAGTTGCCCCAGCATATGCCCCCTCGAGCGGGAAGACAGGGAAGCGACAGAGGAATGGTGTTGACGCTCGACTAGAAGAGTGCGCGACTAGGAAGAAGAAAAAGCAGAAGAAGGGGTGGGAAAGAAAAACGAAGGGGGGGAACACTATAAATAGGTCCCATGGGGACCACAATCCTCATTTGCAGCCAGCGAGGAGAGATGCCAATTCCAGCGTACAGTCATTGGGCGGAGTTGGTGCGGACCTACAGGAGGCCAGCAGGAGCTCCGGCAGCGGTAAGTGATCGAAAACCCCCTTTGCATTTGTCGTTTAGGGTGGTTTTAGGGCTAGGTTTAGGGGGGTCAGTTAGGTCAGCCAAAAGCGCTGTAGGATTGCGCAGCGCATATGGTAGTCATTTTAGGCACTTTCGGCGCACTACAGCACGTTTGGTAGGCAGCCGTAGCTCGGTTGGCAAAATCGCGTTGCTTTTGGTTAAGTTGGTAGCGCCGCAGCGCATTTGGCAAATCCCGCAGCGCATCTGGCTAGGCAGGGCAGCGCTCTTAGTAGAGTAGGTTAGCGCGACTGGTAAGTAGGTGTAAAAATTACGTCGCGTATGGTAGTGCAGAACGGCGCTGTCGGCAGGAAGGTGTCGCGCTTGTGGAAAACAAGGTGCACTTGGAAGAAAAAGCACAGCGCGGATGGATAGACAATGGAGCGCAGTTGGCGGGAAGACATAGCGCGGTTGCATATAATAAAGCGCTTGTGGTGAGATAGAAGAAAAGTTAGGGTGCAGTAGAATGGGGGTGCTTAGAAGAAGAATGCCTAGCCTAGCTAACAAGAGGGAAAAGGGATGGTTGGGAGCTACAGAGCATAGCATAGGGGTAGATAGGATTTTGAGGGATTTGGTTACAGAAGAACTGACACGTGATTTTCTATGGATGCAGAGGATTTTGCCACCACTGATGTTGCAAGAGTGACATCACGTGATCGCACACGAGGTTGTACAGCTGACTTGGGAGGAGGATGCCTTCCTGGAGCATGCGGGACTATGGCATGTGGCCCACCTGACACACATCAGGGCGAATCTCACCCTAGTGACTGCAGTTGTAGAGAGATACCACAGTGAGACTTCGTTATTCCACTTTCCGACGGGGAGGCTACAGTGACACTGGAGGATGTATACCGCATCCTGAGGATTCAGATAGATGGGGAGATCATGGACTTTGACCCAGCACGGGGTGAGGTAGGCTTGGAGGAGGTCTTCTGCACAGATGACCTGTGGATAGATGACGGGGAGATCCGATGGGCAGATGTCCTGAGACTCTGTGACTGGATCAGATGGATCGTGGCATCACTGATTGGCGGCTTCCTGTGTCCAGATAGGAGATCCAGAGGTCTATCAGTTGGCTGGGGGACAGTGCTATCAGGGATGTTCACCCATGGCAGACAGTATGCGTGGGGACCCTGCGTGCTAGGACAGCTATATCACGATATGCACCATTGTGTTTATAGGAGAGGCAAGAGCCTCTCAGCAGGGGTGACTTTACTACAGGTATGGGCGTGGGAGCACATTCCAGTTATTCGATCCATGGCACAGCACCACCGAGACAGAGGCGAGCCCTATGCATTTTTATACGATGGGGTGATGACACATCAGAAGATGGGGTCTGTTAGCTATTGGAGGCAGCAGATTGATGAGATGGACCTATTCATATGGAGGCCCTGGTTACTATGTGAGGAGTGGACTGACGAGCATGAGAAGCTCATGTACTGCAGACAGGCTCGCTATCTGTTTGGTAGACGGACAGATATGATAGAGAGATATCTTCCAGAGCGAGTTCTTAGGCAGTTTGGATTGCCACAGGGACTACCCATGGGGGAGGCCACACATGCCAGGACACGGAGGGAGGTTGGAGACTGGGATGCTGAGATCCCAGTGGTGACAGCATTGGCAAAGGTACGGGGACTTGTCCCTGTGAGATGGGATTGGGACTCTGGGTTGGTAGACCCAGGGACACTGCCAGAGTATGATCAGTACTGGTAGACACAGAGGCCGACGAGACTGACTACACTAGGTGTAGCAGGGGCAGTGGGAGAGGTATTGGTCCTTGGAGGGGAGGCCAGGATGAGACGACAGGCCAGGGCAGCCAGGCAGTAGGCCGTGGGCTAGCAGGCAGGTGGAGAGGGTAGCGGCCAATAGGCCGATGTGGAGATGGCAGAGGCAGTGGGCCCAGTCATAGAGACTGATTTACAGAGAGCAAAGTGACTGCTGCAGGAGGAGATAGCCCGGAGGACTCATTTAGAGCTCTGGATGGCATGCTTGAGGAGAGACAGGGATGCAGCGTGGGCGGATACGAGGCAGGCAGAGGCCACAGCCCAGGCACAGACACAGGTAGCCTCAGCAGCACAGACAGCCCTGGCACAGGTACAGGTGCAGCTATAGGCACAGGTGCAGGCCTACAGACAGCTACAGGCCCAGATACATACACAGGTACAGGTGCAGCCGCCAACAACACCAGCAGCAGATGCCGAGGAGCTGGCACAGGCCAGGAGAGAGAGAGACACAGAGGTGCAGCTGCGGTTGACTGCAGAGGCCACACTCTTTAGAGTGAGGCGGGAGAGAGAGGAGGCACCCTGTGCATTGGGTGCAGACCAGAGGACTTTATATAGTGAGCTCATCCGAGTGCAGGGTGAGCTAGTATTAGCCGGCAGGGAGGCAAAGTACTATAGGGGTCTGTATGTGGGTGCGGTGCCGGCAGCGCAGCAGGCACCGAGCTACAGAGATAGGAGCAGGTCGGGGGCATCCGGATCCCGGAGGACAGGGCAGTCAGTGTCCTCCATTAGAGGGCCACTTTTACTGCCAGGGGGAGGAGGAGGACCATCAGGGGGACCTCCACCGAACACAGGGGGCAGACAAGGACCACAGCAGGAGGGCAGCTCTACCCACTAGGGCACATACACTTTGTATATTTGTATCATATTGTATCATTTTGGACAGATGCCTGCGTGCATTCTGATGTATATTTTGCGGGCTCTTGATAGCCTTGATGTACTATATTGATGTATATTTGGATGTATACACACTTTGTATTATTGATGTAGACATAGACATTTTGTATTGTGATGACCATTACACAATATATATGATGATCTATTCGGCTCACTGTTGTTCATGCTTTTGTGTATGCATTCCTTGATGCCATGGATATGATGATATGTATGTATGATTATGGATTCACATGATGACATATATTGCTTATATGATGCTTATAGATGTATAATGATAGAGATGTATGATGAGATAGAGGTGATGACTAGTGATATCTGACATGTGGGTTTTGCAGATACGCACCAGAGAGAAGAATAGGAGGAGATGGAGACAGAGACTGTTGATCGATTACTGCAATGAACTCGATATAAAGGTTGGTGGGAATGGATGAAAGGTGAGCTTGTTGCAATGGTTTTGCATTTGTATATAATGAGCAATCCTTATTTTGATATAGCACATAGATAGTCCGCCACCAAGGTATAGAAGACCAAGGTGCAGTAATATCCTAGTGCGTGGACGTTGACTCTGCAAGCAAACGGTTTGAACTTAGATCCTTTAGACATAATATAACCTTGTTGGAGCATGTGAATAAGCCATAGTCTTAAACATAAAATAAACTTCAATATATGTAAATGCAAGAAGAATTATTAATATGTAAGATGCTAGGTCCTAACACACACAAGATAAATAGAATGCCAAGAAAGATACTAAAGATCATTCATCAAACACGGCACACAGAAAGCAATGACTATGCCCCCAATCTGTACTGCATCGCAACATACCAAGATTATAGATAAATCAAGGTAGCTTTGAATAGGTAATAGAAAAGGAACAAAAGATAAACTATAAACACAAATTGACTGACTTACAAAGTAAACATACAGCCAACATATTCTCTTGCCAAAGAGGTTGCTCAGGATAGATTGGATAGGAAAGATAACAGCCTTATCGTAGGAACTCTGTGTCCGTTAAAGGGTGCTATCTACCTAAAAAGACAATGTCTTGCTGCGGGAAATGCCACATGTTGTAGGAGACGTGTGTGTTGGTCTCAACAATGGAACACTTCACAGAAGACAAGCTTGTGGATCTAGGGCTTGGTTACGCGGTACTTAGCTGATGCTGGCAATCGGTATGCAGGACAGTAGATGACTCTGGAAGTAGGCCTCTTTGCTTCAAGTTTGTTAAGGACTTTTGCTTCTGAAAGGATGCACTAGTTTGCTGCTTGAGTTAGTCAAGTCGAGGCAAAAGGACTTTCACAAATGGAAGACTAGAAGGATGAAGTGCAACTGGATTGAGACGGGTGGAGAATGATGGATCGTGTGTGCCTAAGTACTGGATACATCCTTCGTATTCCAGACTGCCTACATACCCTATATCTACGGGATCAAGGCACACTTATGATGGAAGATGAACGTGATAAATATGTAGTTCTGGATAGAGTGATGAGATGGATCAAGGTGGAAGGGGGAGATCTTATGTACCTGAGTACTGGAAACTTCCTTCGTATTCCAGACTGCCTACATACCCATATCCATGGGATCAAGGTACTTTAAGACTGAGAAGATGATAATATGTAGTTCTGGTTGATGTGATGATGGGGGAAAAATGTTGAGAATATAATATCCTTATCGCAGGAGTGATGTGTCCGTTAAAGGGTGTTACCTGTGGAAAGGAGAAAGTGATTGAAGTATGCGTTTGCGAACCACGAACAAGGAACCCATCCTAGACCTAAGTTAAGGAAAGAGTTGCCCCCATTCTAGTAGAGGAAAATGTGTGGACGACTGCCGAAAAAGACACTGAAAGCTTTGACCTAGGACAAGACAGTGTTAACAAGACGTGGGATGACGACGAGGGATATTGACAAATTTCCAAGCTATACTAGATAGGGAGATGGAAATGCAAACAAGGTCAATGGGTTTATTATGGGTGAATGGAAAGTGTGCTGTGAACTAGACAAGGAGTGGACAGGACTTGATAGATGATGGATGCTGACTCTACACATAGCGCCTGTTTGCTAGGTTTTCACTATGGTACTTATCCAAGGTGCCTGTTTGCCAAGTTTTCACCAGAGGATGGATTTTTATTTTTTTTTTTGGATTTTTTTGTTTTTTTGTTTTGCTGCTTTTGCTTTTTTTTTTTTGGAACACTCTGAGGATCAGGCATAGAACTTCTTGAGATGGACACTGTTAAGTGGCTCATCTAGAGGAATGCCGTCATGTGTAGCTAAAGTATAAGCTCTTGATCCATATGCCGCTGTCACAATGAAGGGACCTAACCAGTTAGGCTCAAACTTGCCCTTCTTTTCTCGATCTGCTTGATTTCTCTGATTCTCCTTAAGTGCAAGATCACCAACTTGAAACCGTCTTTCTTTGATCTTTTTGTTGTAATTATGCCGGAGGCGGTTTTGATAGACATGGAGATGATTAAGTGCGGCAAGGTGCCTCTCATCTAGTAGTTCAAGCTCAGCTAATCTGGAAGTGCGATACTCATCTCCACCGATCAGGTCCTGCATGGATACTCTGAGGGATGGGATCTCGACCTCTATAGGTAGGATGGCTTCAGAGCCAAAGACCAAGGCATATTGTGTGGCACCAGTTGGTATTCTGATACTAGTGCGGTAGGCCCATAGGGCGGGATTGAGTTGCAAGTGCCAATCACGACCAGCTTCATTGACTGTTTTCTTGAGGATCTTGAGAATGGTTTTATTGGAAGCCTCAGCTTGGCTATTACTCTGCGGATAGTAGGGAGTTGAAAAGCGATGTTGGATATTGTATTGTGTACACAAGGCACGGACATCTTGGTTCTTGAATGGTCTCCCATTATCAGTGACAATGGCTTGGGGAATACCATACCGGCATATGAGGTAGTTTAGGATAAACTTGGCTATTTGCTTACCGATGATATAGGTCATAGGAATGGCTTCCACCCATTTCGTGAAATACTCAGTGGCGGTAATGATAAACTTGTGGCCATTTGAAGAGGATGGGTGGATTTGTCCTACGAGGTCGAGACCCCATTGAGAAGAAGGCCATGGAGTTGTCACAGGTTGTAATTCATGAGCTGGTGTGTGAATCAGATCTCTATGCTACTAGCATTGTAGACACTTCTTAGCAAACTGTGCAGCATCTTGCTCTATTGTAGGCCAGAAATAACTTGTTCTGAGTATCTTCTTAGCAAGATTAGGACCGGTAGAATGTGCGCCACAGACACCTTCGTGTATGTTTCATAAGGTAGCTTCGGCTTCTTCCGCATTAAGACATCGTAAGAGGATACCATCTAGACTCTGGCGATATAGTGTGTCACCCAGAATGATATAATGGGAGGATCGACAGATAAAGGTTTTGCATTGGGTGGATGATAGGTCAGGAGGAAAGGTTTTGTTCTTGAGGTATTCATAGATATCTTCATACCATGGGGAATTGGGACCAACAAGTTCGCAGATGATTTCAGTAATGGGAACATCGACGGCGGGTATCAGCAATTGCTTGATCAAGAATTCACATTTCTGTGTGTTAGCAGGCATGTCAATCAGTGACCCTACAGAAGCCATAGAATCTGTAGCTTTGTTATGCTCTCTTGGAATTTGCTCAAATGTGATGCTAGAAAAGTGTGGTTTGTAGGCATCCACTAGTTGCTTGTAGGGGACCAACTTTTCATCCTTTGTTTGGTATTCATCTGTGACTTGGCAAATGACTAGCTGTGAGTCTCCATATACTTGTAATTCTGTGATGTCCCATTGAACTGTTGTATTGAGACCTATAAGGAGTGCTTCATACTCGGCTATGTTGTTAGTGCAAGGGAATGCAAGCCAATATGATTTTGGAATATAGTCATTCTGAGGTGTAACAAATAAGATGCCAGCTCCTGATCCATGCTGTGTGTAAGAACCATCAAAGTACAACTTCCACATTATGGAGTTGGAAAGAGTGAAGAGATTCTCATCAGGAAAGTCTGCTACCATAGGATGTGTATCTTTCATAGGTGCATCTGCTAGTTGATCCGCGAGGGCTTGTCCTTTGATTACTTTACGATCCATGTACTCAATGTCAAACTCACTAAGGATCATGACCCACTTAGCTAGTCTTCCTGTGAGAGCTGCTTTTGCTAGTAGATACTTCAAGGGATCAATCTTGGCTATCAGATTTGTGTGTTGGTTCAACATGTAATGCCGCAACTTTTGGGAGGCAAACACTACTACTAAACAAGCCCTTTCCATTGGTGAATAATTGAGCTCATATCCCACCAAGGTTCTACTAATGTAATAAATTGCATGCTCCTTTCCTGTGTCATCATTCTGTGCTAGCAGGGCCCCCAAGGCCGAATTGGTAGTGGAAATGTATAATATCAAAGGTTTGTCTGCAACTGTTGGAACCAATACAGGAGGTGTAGCTAGATACTCTTTAAGTTGATCAAACGCTGCCTGACACTTGTTGTCCCATCGAAATGAGACATCCTTTCGGAGCAAGTGTTGAAAGGGTTGACATTTATCTACTAGCTGTGATATGAAACGCCGAATGGACTGCAACCTTCCTTGAAGGCTCCTTAGTGCTTTAAGGTTCTTTGGTGGAGGCATCTCCACTATAGCCTTTACTTTTGCTGGATCTACTTCGATGCCTCGACGAGATACAATGTATCCCAATAGCTTTCATGATGTTACACTGAATACACACTTCTTTGGATTGAGTCTTACTTGGTATTTTTCAAGCCTGTCGAAGATCTGTCCTAGAACCTGTATGTGATCCACTCTAGAAGATTTAGCCAATTTATCATCAACATAGTCTTCCATGATGTGATGAAAGAGGTCATGAAATATTACTGTCATTGCTCTCTGATAGGTTTCTCCTGCATTCTTCAGACCAAACGGCATGACACACCAACAATAATTGCCCCATGGACAAGTAAAGGTTGTCTTATGTTGGTCTTCTTCTGCTATCATTATCTGATTGTAGCCCGAGAATCCGTCCATGAGAGAAAGCATCTCGTGACCTGCTGTCAAGTCCACTATAATGTCAATGTTTGGAAGTGGAAAGTCATCTTTAGGACATGCCTTATTGAGATCTCTGAAATCATTACACATGCGGATGCGCCCATTGGGTTTAGACACAGGGACAATGTTTGAGACCCAATCTGAATAGTCAATTGGTCGTATAAACTTGGCATCTAACAGCTTTTGCACTTCCACCTTCACCAAGAGAGCTATCTGTGGGTGCATCTTTCTCAACTTCTGTTTGACTAGTTTCACTTTGGGATCAACTGTGAGATAATGAACAACTAGCTTAGGGTCTAACCCTGGCATATCAGCATAGGTCCATGCAAAGTTGATGGTTCGTTGCAAGAAGAAGTTGTTAAGATTTCTGTGCTCTGTTTCAGATAATGATGCTGCTAGGAATGTGGTCTTTGGATTTTGTTCTGTGCCCAGATTTATTTCTGTAGAATCTTCCACTAAGAGAGATGATTTCTCTTGATACTTAGATGGTAGGGGAAGGTCAAATCCTCCATCCTTAGGTGCCACAGTTGGGTTTTCACCTTTGGATACGTCCTTTATTTTTACTATTTTGTGATCAGGAGGTGCCACCGTGTGGTTTTCACCTAGAGATCTTTCTTTGTTTGTACTTTTGCGACTGGAGGATTTGGCATTCTCACCAAAATAAGCCGTGGGCTCTAGTTCCATTACAAAACCTGCTTTATGATTGCCCAGAGGGATACCTTCCTGAAGTCCCCTGAACTCAACTAGAGCTTCGTCATTCTAAAATACATCTATAACGGGGGTCCCTTGTTGGTCCCAATCGACAAGTTCAGGGTAGACAAGTGTGACATTCTAGGTGCTAGTGGTGGAAGTTAAGGATACAGAGGATAGTGTAAAAATGGATGATTCTACGAATAGATTAGTCATGTGGAGGGAAGAGTCATCGGTGATATCCTCTGTAGACGTCGAATCAGCAGGAAAAGTGTCAGCTACCTCGTCGAGGATATACTCGATGTCCGAGGTGCGTGGTACCTTCTTACCAAATCCTAACCCTTTCTTGTCTAGCTTCTTTGTTACCACAATGGGTTCCATAGTTCCTTGATTCTGTTTCCCAAGGCCACCTTTGCCTTTATAGCCCATGTTTTTTACTATCTTTAAGCCATTGCCATATTGCTTTACTGGTATGGTGATTGGTTCTTTCTCCTTATAGAGCCAAGAAGAAATGTCCTCAATAGTTTCCTCTTCCAATAACCGTCCATGTTGGAATTGGGTTAGGAATGTTGGGGGAGGAATAGCTGCTTTTTTGGTTGCTTTGGCAATGGGTGGTTAGCCGTAAGATTTTGGAGAGAGCGGCATCTGCCCTACACAACAAGATTCTGAGATATCATAAGTGCCAAAGCCTATATCTCGGATGCGAGCTGTGATTTTGGGGAGGGGTGTAGATTCACTTGTAGAGGCTTGCATGAGAGTTTCAGGATCAACATAAAGAGGGGATTCAAGGGCTTTGTCATTTTTAGGCACTTGGTTGCAATTCTTATAGCTTCCTTGCAAGACACAGCAAAATTCAAAAGGATTAGGATCTCCTGGGATAGTGATCTTCGTACCATTGTATGGGAATTTTAGAGACTGATGGTATGTGGAAGGAACAGCTTTCATTGCATGGATCCATGGGTAGCCTAGGATAATGTTGTAAGGCAGCTCAATATCAAGGACTTGACACCTGGTTTCAAGCATAACAGGGCCCAGTTGTATAGGCAAGTGAATAACACCTTTTGAACGGCATTCTGCATCATCATACCCCTTGATTGTAATACTATGATCAGTGTTGACGTGATCCTCAGAGTATCCCAATTGCTTTAGTAACTTTAAAGAACAGATGTTGAGACCAGCACCACCATCTATGAGTATACGTTTGATTTTGCGCTTATGGATGAGAACTTTAATATGAAGGGCATCGTTGTGACAAGAATCATGGGAGGGGAGGTCTTTCTCAGAGAAGACCACATTGTAGGGTGACGCAATGTTACCTACGATAGCCTGGAAATCCGCAACCGCTATGTTGTTAGGAACGGAAGACTCTTGAAGGGCTTTTTCTAGCACCACTCTATGTGCAGGTGATGACCGTAGAAGGTCCAAAATAGAGATCTATGCTGGTGTTCTCCCTAGATGTTCGACAAGATTATAATAAGACTGAACTAGAAGCCTAGGTGTAGGTGCACGGATGGTGACATGACCTCGACAAGTAGTAACAGCACAATCCATAGATTTACCTTTGATTGTGAGGGTAGACACTCGACTCTCTTCAAAACAACCTACAATGGAATCGAAGGACGTGGAAGCATGATTAATACCTTTACCTCTATCCTGAGGAGGAGGTGGACCATCATGAGGGAATGGCTCCTTGTACATATCTAGATCCTTGTTCGTGTGTTGTGCTGGTGATTCATCCTCAAAAGTGATTTGATTACCGTCGATGAGGTTTTGGATGAGGTGCTTAAGTTTCATGCAAGATGCCATTCTATGCCCTTTGCTCCTATGGAACTCACAATACTCATTGTCTCTGTAACATGCCATTTTGTAGACAGGTTCTCCATATGGGGGAGCATCAGGTAAGGTGATGAGCCCTTTCTGCAAAGCTTGCTGTAAGACCGATTCGATGGGCACTCCCAAGGGAGTGAATTGACATCGCAGAGGGTAATCTTGTTGGGGCCGCTCTTGTTGTCATTGCTGTTGGTTTTGATAAGGCTTCCTTTGTTGCTGCTGTTGTTGAGGTGGAGCTTGACTTGGTTTGGAGAGTTGCAGCGGTGTTTGCAACGTTTGGACATGCTTAGTATCGACCACCCCATCGTTGACCACGTTCTTGTTTTTGTTCCAATACTTGGGTTTATCATTCGATTGTTGATGAGAAGTGCTATCTTTCGTTTCCTTAAAGATTTTGACCACACCCTTAGCAATGAGGGCCTTCTCAATATTGATCCCCTTGTATGTGATTTCATCGAAGGTTGTAGCACTAAGAATTTGCAAATGAAAACCTAACTCTTGGTTGAGGTTCTGCACAAATATGCTAATAAGCTGTTTCTCTGGAATCTTGAAAGGGAATTTGCTAGCCATTTGTCTCCATCGTTGAAGGAAAGAAATGAAGGTTTCCCCATTTTTCTGTTTATTGTTGCATAGATCCATCATGGAAATCTCATGTTCTGCGTTGTAAGAAAAATGGGTGGCAAACTTCTCTGCTAGCTCGTTGAAAGACTTGATACACGTGGGTAAGTGTGAGAACCATTCTATTGCTTGACCTCCAAGACTGCGAGGAAAGAGACGCATAAGATATGTGTCATTGTGTGAGACCTAGAAGCAAGCAAGATAGAATTCCCTAAGATGGTCTTTTGGGTCACCTTTTCCTTTGTACTTATCGAACTTGGGAATAGTGAAATTTTGAGGAAAAGGGATCATTGGTAATGACCGATCAAAAGGATAAGGACACACTTCCTCTAAAGAGAAGGTCTCTTTGGTGTGGCCAAACATAAGATCAGATAGATGTTGTTGTACTTCCGCAATCTTTAGCTCCATAGTCGTGGGAGGGGTTGGTAAAATCTCCTGTTGTCCAAAAAGTGGTTGGTGTTGCCCATACGGAAGATTATAATGTGAGCCATGCACACTAGTGTTATAAGGGTTGTAAGATTGATTGGAAACATACGGGTTGTACATTTGGTTCAGATTGGATTGGAATTGGAGGTTTTGATTTGGCAGAGGTGGAGGTGGCACTAGGTAAGACTGTTGGCTTTGTGATGGTTGAAGAAAAGAATGGGGTGGAGGAAAGCTAAAGTGCGTTTGATTAGGTTGTGATGGCGGCACATAGCTTTGGGAAACTTGATGTTGGAAATGTTGAGAGTGGCTAGGCAACGTGTGAAAGAAGTTGAACGAGGATGAACATTGTGGAGGAGGGACATAGGTAGATGTGATTTGCGACGGTTGGGGTTGATTGAGGATGCGAGTAGAAGAATGTTGTGGTTGGGGTTGCTTAAGGACGAGAGTAGAAGAATGTTGTGGTTGAGGTTGCATGGCTCTAATTGGTTGAGAGACATGAAGGTGTGATGATATAGGAGGTGGCATTTGTTGAGACCCTTGGTGCATGGCTACATAATTATTCCCCGGATTGTAATTTGGTGGGAAACCTTCGCGTGATGGGGTAACCAAGATTCCACTTGCGACCGGTGTGGACACTTTAGGAGGTGGTTGTACATTTGCTCAAGCTAAGGTGGCTTGCTTAGCTAACTCTGTTTGACATTGGAGAGTTTCTTGTTGGTTTTTATAGATCTCCATTGGAGTCAAAAGCGGTGATATGGGTCTCTCCTCGGTTGGATTTTGAAAAAGGGGATTCCGATACTGCGAGCCTTGTGTAGGTAAGGGCATAGTCACTGTGGACATGGTTTGCACCACTTGTATGGTATCTTGGGCATTGTTGTTCTCCTTGAGAGTGGATAAATCAAAATCTTGAGGTAACTTGGCACCTTGCTTTGCAAGCAAGCGAAAGAAATGGTCTTGGTTCTCACTAAGGATTTTGTCAAAAGCTGCCACAACTCTAGGCTCTTGTATGATTTCATCTAGATCTTGCCCATCTACTTGAGAGGATTGACCTATTTCAAAGTGTCGCTCTTCTTGATATGGGGCTAAATCTACAGTATAACCTTGAGGGACAAAATCCGGAGGCAAACCCGTGGTGTATTGAGGTGCATTCATCAAAGGGATCCTATCCTCTTGAGGTGGGTTTTGCTTAATAGTATATCGTTGTGGCACAAAATCTGGAGGCAAGCTGGTGGTATATTGAGGTGTTCTTACCAAAGGGACCCTACCCTCTTGAGGATTGCTTGGTTCATCAATGTGCGGCATGTTCGGAGAGCTGATTGTTCTTGCCGCGGGGGTACTAGGAGTAACCTTGGGAGTAATGTTGAGACAAACTGATTGTGGTGTGCGAGGGGGTGACTTGCGCTTCTTAGGGGCAACTTGCTTGGACTTCATAGTTTGCTGCAGCCTAGTGGTTACCATGGGATACACTAGGACAAAAGGTAATGCTGGGTTTTTGTGAGATGCTTTTAAGAAAACGGACAAACTCTGATGCACAAAGTACTGGACCAAAGGCGCTATACTGTTTGACCAAAGGCGCAGGATTGTGCTACCAAAAGCATGCTACTGTGGACCAGAGGCAATGGACTGAGCTACCAATAGCGAGTTACTGCTATGCCAAAGGCGAGCTACAGTGACCAAAAGTGAGCTACTGTTAGACCAAGGGCGCTGAAGTAGAGTTTTTCCAGAGGCGGGTTACTGCTGTACCAAAGGTGATCTACTGTACTACCAAAGGCGAGCTGCTGTAATACCAGGGGCGCTGAAGTAGTGTCTGATGTTTTTCAAAGGCAAAATTTTGGTAGATTGTTTCTGTTTCTGATTGGATTGGTTTGGCAAGAGAAAAACACAGCAAACAAGTGGTCAAAAACAAGGGACTGACACAACAGATAGTGTATGTTCAAGGCTCCAAACAAGCCCGATGTTTCTACAGGTCTAAGACAATTGCAATCAATAACAAGCACTTTTTATCCCTAGAGACAAGGTTTCATTGTAGTAGATCAACTCACAGCTTAATACTCTGTCGATAAAAATATCATTCCATAAAGGTGTCAGATATTTAGTATCTTTGCGAGAGATGATAGGTAGGGATATCTCACCCTCCCCTTAGAAAGCTCAAGTAGGTCACAAGAGCTTTATGTCCAAGGGAATACTATCTCTTCTCAAGGGAGCCAATGGTGAGTATCTTAAGGGTTTAAATCAATTTCCCTTGCACTGATGATTACCGCAATGTTCGGAGGTAGGTCAGGTAGTCTCTATCTAAAATGGTTCTTAGTGACTTTGAGGGACCAATGCCTTATGAGCAATGCAACAAGCTACTAAAAGCTTTAACCAATCCTACTAAGAGTTTCAAACACTTCACTCAATGTGAAAATCGTTTCCACAAAGAGCTAGTACACCTCTTTTCAATTTGGCACCACAAGGTAAGGCTGACGTCGGTTAGGACTTGGCTTTCGCCTTATCCCTTTTATATAGCGGTTCAAAGGAAAACTTCGCTTAGGGTTGTCCCTTTTGGATGAAGCGCAATCCAAAAGCAGGCCCTTCTAAAGGAAGTACAAAAAAGTAAGAGCAAACACGTCAAACAAAGGTTCAATTGTCCCGTTATAAGAAAAATAAGGTGCAACTAAACTAGGCACACACACGTTTGTAGTTGTAAATTGTCCCTTATGAAATGAAGTGTTTGGCATTCACGTCCATTGTCCTTTAGAAAAATTGAGGTCTTTGTTCATACATGTCCATTGTCCCTTAAGCAAAAGTAGTATGTTCCTAAGACTTAGATTGCAAGAAAAGATTTGTTCAATTATCCTTTTAAGCATGCCATGTGTTTCTAAGACTTAGTAAGATAACTCAAGAGGTCCTTAATGCTCGTCCTGCATGAATTTGTTAAAAACACCTATTGACTCTGTGTGAGTAATAAGAAGCTGCAACAAGTGAGTTAGTTCCACCAAAAACTCACAAGTTAGCAAAAAACAAATCAACTTGGACCAAAAGCGCTGCACAATCTTACCCGAAGCGACTTACTGTATTTCAAAAGCACTATAAGACAGACCAAAGGCGATGCAGAATATTACCAAAAGCATTGAAAAATAACCAAAAGCACTGTACTGTGCATCCAAGAGCGCAACACTGTTCTGCCAAAAGCGATGTCGTATATAGCGGAAGCGTTGTAGGATACCACCAAAAGCGCTGAAAAATAACCAGACGCACTGTATTGTTATGCCAAATGCACCGCACGGTCTCAGATCATAGAAAGATTAGCTTTTGTCAAAAAGGACCAGATCAAAATGGGATTTCATGTTTAATCTACTACTCTGAACAATAATATCTGATAGATCTGAATAGTGAAATCCAGAAAGCTCAGAAAGTGTAGCAATACAATAGATTAACGCAACTACCGAAGATACCCCTAAATAAATCAGCTTAGGATGTATCAAAAGCAGGTTTGGAAAGACAAATACAACAGCTTGTCAAACAAATCCACTGATATGAAATGAGAAAAACCCTACAAAAACCCCAAATGTGGTCAAAACCTAATTAAGCCAGAAGCGCTTCACAAGACTGCCAGTCGCACTTTTCTGTGCTACCGAAAGTGCTGCTCTGTGGTACCACAAGCGCGGCAGTGCCCCCAAGGGCACTGAACTGTGCCTCCAAGAGTGCCGAAAGATATTGCTAGAAGCGTTGTGCAATATCGTTTGCGCTGTGCCATACTGTGACTTCAAAAAAAAAATTCTCAAAGAAACAAAGGGATTAGTGGGTCCCACCGGGCGTGCCAGAATGTGTAAGAGGAAAAATTGATTAAATCTAAACTAATAAAATCAAAAACCTAATAACATAAAGAAAACGAATTTAAATAAAAGCCATGACAAATAATCAATGAAATAGAGACTTTTACCAAAATCTGTATTGTTTCCTTTGGATTGAATGTGGATTGCTCAATGAAGTTGCGAAGCCATAACTGCAACAAGCAAGTAGTGTGCTCAAGAGATCAATGTGAAAAGATCGTGGGAGTGCTCAATCGACGCGTTTTGTATGCTCAAAGCTCTGTTAAGTATGCCTGAGAATATGATCAAAGAGAGAGGCTCAATGAAGGAGATGAGGGGCGTTTATATAGATTTCAAGGAAGATCGATCAACGGTCCAGCTAATTCAGAAGAATCAACGGAGGAGATAAGTTGAGGAATGTGCAACGAATGAGAAGAAGACATGTGTCTTGCTTTCTTTTGCATGAGAGGAGTTATCAAGAATAGAAGAATGAGTTAACTGAGGAGATAAATCAATTAAAAGAATAAAGCAATCAGTTAAGTGATTTAAAACAAGAAGAAGGGATTTGCATGAGAAAAGAAGATATTTTGCTTTATTAAATATAGAAAACTTGAGTTATATTAGAGATAACTCAAATTTAGAAGAAAAAGCAATTTAAATAAATAATTGATTTATTTAAATTTAGAGGAGATATTATGGAAGAAATAATTAAATAATTAGAATTATTTAATTAGAAGATTTGAAATTAAATTAAATAAATAAATTTATTTAATTGTTGTGCATGATTTTGGAAGAATAAATTTTGATTTAATTAAATAATTAAGAATTATTTAATTGTAGATAAGAGGGAATTTGTTGAATTAATTAAATAATTAATTTAATTAATGTGGATTTGAATTTGGAAAAAGAATAATGATTTAATTAAATAATTTAAAATTATTTAATCATGGAAGAATAATAGAGGAATTTAATTTAATTAATTAAATAAAGAGAATTTATTTAATTAATGTCGAAAGAACATGATTTAGAAGAATTTGGTGAAATTAATTAAATAATTAGATTATTTAATTAATGTGTGAAATGCAGGTGATTAGGAAGAAATGACGAGATGCGAGCAGTGTGACGACTTGGTCATTTTAGGGTGTCTATAGACTTAGATGATACACTCATGTGTAGTGGTGGTACACATAAACCTAACATCCCACCTAGAAATCACTAACAACATTAATAAAAATCAATTTTTTGGAGGAAGAAGGGGAATGGGATGGTATTAGAGAAAATGATGGAAAAACTAACCCTAATGGTAACATTTAATAGTGTGCTGAAATTTGGAATGAAAAGAGAGAATTTGATGAAAGGCTTAGAGTACAACTATTTTACTAAACACTCTCTGTTAGAACATGGTACATCAACTAGGAGAAGAGATAAAAAACAAGGAGTTGGATTGTGATTAGAGAAGATTTATCTAAGAAATTTTAATTCATAGATCCTATCAACCACTTAAAAAATATCCTAAAATGAATGAAACAAGTAATTACCCTTCTAGAAGAAGAATTGAAGAAGAATTTTGGAGAAAAGAGGAAAAGTAAAACTCTATTGGAAGAACATAGGATATGAAACTTGGTATAATGGATGAACAAGATGGAGATAGTATCTACCAAGAACTATTGCAAAATAAAGAAAACTCTAATTTTATAAAATGGAGAGGATCCCAATAGTTTGGAGGTACATGTGGAGGAAGGAGAAAGAGAATGATCACCACAAAAACATAGATAAGTCTTGATAAATGATAAGAGAAGAAAACATCACAAGTGAAGGGAAAACTAAGTAAGGAAATATTGGTAACTTTTGGGGAGAGAAAGAAGTCATGCGGGTGGAAGAAGTGTTTATATTATGAAGATATCGTACCTATGAATTTTACAAATCTAAAACGCATAAAATAAGAGGCAAGGGTAATGAAAATATAATTGAAAGAATGTTCAAAAGCCATTAGGAAAAGACCATCCTACTATAATCCTAATATGAAAGTCAAGGTAAAATAGGAATTAGAAAAAATGCCAAGTGGAGGAATGTTGAAATAGACCAGACAACTAAGAGGGGGGGTGAAATAGTTGTCACAAAAACTTAGCTTCATATGAATATCAAACCATCAACAACTTAATTATTCATAATCAGATTTAACCATGAAAGCATAAAACCCTAAACTTAATTACAATCACACATCCAATACAGTAGACACTAGATTTTTATGTGGAAAACCCTAAAAGGGAAAAACTACGATGAGTCTTATCCCAAAGAAATATATGAGTTATAACAATACTGAAAACCAGAGGCTCACTACCCAAAATGCTCATTACAAAGAATGGCTCACTGCCCAAGGGGTGGCTCATTGCCAAAGTGGTGAACTGGTTAGATAGCATCTACTCCATGTCAGGGTTAAGTTCCATTGAATCATAATATAACTTCTCTGCTCTGCTCTTTCACACCTTCACACTTATATCTTCATATTCGCATCACACACACCCTTTTTCGCAACTAAATTGCAAGCTTTTATACAATTCATCAACCTTGGAATGTACATCAAGGTCGGCATTATAATCATACATAAAATAGGTCTGGACCTAATACAAATTTAGCTAAGGAAAAGATGTAAATATGTATGCGGATCACACCACACCTTAGCTGGGACTCAATCACAATCCTCCATGCCACAACATGCTTCTACAATCTTTGATGCATCTTCACAAATAGTGAAATTAACCAAGTCAGCCAAGACTAATGAGAGCACTAGGTCTACACTAAGAACATTTTTCATTGACAATCAAATTTTCTCTTTGTGGACCAGTCCAAAGGTAGGAACATGATCAGGAGACATCTAAAAGTACATTGTAATCACCAGGAACAACTACACAATCTCTAACCACTCTATCAAGAAGATTCTTCAAACCAAAGCACAAGAACAACACTGTCAGCCACTGTCATAAAGAAAGGATAGCTTATGGATCACCAAATCACAAACCATTGTAGTTAAAGGCACTTAATATAATTACAAACTTGATTCCAGAACCACAGACTGAAATACTTCAATGCAGAGGAATGTAGAGCATAACACTCTCTCCATGTCATCACCAAACAAATAGGAAAAGTAGTTTTCACATTGGTGAACACAACTTACTCAAATCTTCATGCTGGAGGCTCAATCTTGGAATATAACATCTTCAGATAGACTTCTAAATAACTTCCAATCCACAGGCAAAGATATTTATTCTACAGGAAATGTGGAGCTAATTTCTAATCTATTCTTCTAAGTACAATACATTGTTTCCACTGCAACACACTATTACCACCAGAGGGGCTAATTTTCTCAATATCCTCAACATCAAGATCACTTACATAAGTAAATAAAAAGCATCTCACTCCATACAAGAAAGCAACAAAGTAAGATCACAGTTGACACCAATGACAACACAGATATGTTGACATCAATCACAACACCATTTAGGCACATACTTGTAACAATCTCCCCCTTTGTCATTGATGGCAACATATGATGTGAAAAACTTAATGACCATTAAGACAAGATACTCCCCCTTTCTTTTTACACATCTGAACTCTTTCTCCCCCTAAGTTTTTCACATGATTTCTCTCCCCATTTGACATCAATGGAAAAGGGCACATACTTGCATGTTGTTGCTCTGATCCACTGAACTTTCTTTGTTATCAACATTTACTTTATCAGAAACATCTAGCTACTCCCCTTGAGGGGTAGCCATCAAAACATCAATCCAAATCAAATAATGACACTTTGAGCACCAATGGATTGATGCATTCCTATGCATCTTAATTTAGAGTAGGAGGGGTGATGACCCCTAACTTTTCTCTGAGATACTCAAAGGTATCTTTAGGCAGAGGTTTAGTGAAAATGTCTGCAATCTAATCTTTTGTGGACACATATTCCAACTTTACTTCATTCTCTGTCACCTTCTTTCTCAAAAAGTGATACCTTATTGATATGTGCTTTCTTCTTGAGTGCATCACTGGATTCTTTGAAATGTTTATGGAACATGTATTGTTACAAAAGATTGCAACTAGATTTTCATATACAACACTTATATCCTTCAAAGTATGCTTCATCCATAACACTTGAGTGCAACATGTTGCTACAATATACTCTACTTCTATAGTAGACAAAGAGATTGTGTCTTGATTTTTGCTTAGCCATGAAACCAATCTATTTCCCAAGAAGAAAGTACCTCCACTTGTACTCTTTGTCATCAACATCCCTGGCCTAATCTGCATCTGTATAAGCACTAAGAGTGAAATCATTGTCCTTTAGATACCATAAGCCATTATATGGAGTGCCTTTTAAATACCTCAGGATTCTCTTGAATGCCATCACATGTGATTCTCTTGGATCAACTTGGAATCTTGAAACAAGACAAACTGCATGCATAATATCAAGTCTAGTTTGAGTTAGATAAAGCAATCTTCCAATCATGGATCTACATTTTTTTTATCAGTCTTAGGTGATTCATCAATTTTTCTCAACTTGAAGCCAGTCATCATAGGAGTACATATCAGTTTAGAGTCTTCCATCCCAAACTTCTTCAACAACTCTTTCACATACTTAGACTGACATATGAAGATTCCCTTATCCGATTGATTGATTTGTAGAACTAGAAAGAAATTCATCTCACCAAACATGGACATTTCAAACTCTTTTTTGCATTTCACCAATAAATTTCATACACATACCTTCATTTCCTCCAAATATCATATCATCAACAAAGACTTCAACAATCAAAATTTGATCACCATTAATCTTGAAATAAATATTACTGTCAGCAGTACCTTTATTGAACCATAACTGCAATAAGTACTTATCCAACCTTGCATACCAGGCTCTAGGATCTTGCTTGAGTCCATACAAATCTTTCTTCAATCTACACATAATATCACCTTGGTCTGATAATTTAAATCCTTCTGATTGCTCAATGTAAACTTCCTCTTCAAACTCACCATTCAGAAATGTAAACTTCACATCCATCTGATACACTTTTAAATCTTTGTGGGTTGTAAATGCTAGAAATATTCTGATTGCTTCAATCTGAGCTATTGGAGCAAAAGTCTCTTCAAAATCTATTCCTTCAATCTAAGAATATCCTTTGCACACAAGCCTTGCCTTATTCCTTACAACCTCTCCATTCTCATTTAGCTTATTCCTAAAAACCCATTTGGTTCCAATAACATTTTTGTCAGCAGGTCTAGGAACTAATTCCTAAGAATCATTATTTTCTATCTGCATTAGTTCTTCCTCCATGGCTTTTACCCAATTTTCATCATTGTAGGCTTCATTCATAGTTTTTAGTTCAACCTTTGATAGCAAACAGTAATTCACTTGTTCTTTTGCAGCTCTTTTCCTTATCAACACACCTTTGTTTTTGTCACCTATAATCTGATCTTCAGAATGATTAATCCTTACATACCTAGGAGTCTTGACAACACTTTCCAAAGCCTCTTCTTCATCTTGACAGTCTTCTTGCTCATCTTTTTCTTCATTCACTATAGTCACAGGTTCATCTGGTTCACAACAACTCAAGTCTGATATACTTTCCTTGCCTTCATCCACCTTCACATTTGCACTCTCAACAATCTTTTTGAGCCTTTTGTTGTAGCACCGGTAGGCCTTATTCATGGTAGAGTATCCAAGGAAGATTCCTTCATCACACCTTGCATCAAACTTTCCTAGATCTACATCTCTCTTGCTATAGCATTTGCTTCCAAAGACTTTGAAATATTTTACTATAGGAATTCTTCCATACCACAATTCATATGGAGTTTTAGTACCATTGCCTTTCACTTGAACTCTGTTTTGAATGTAGACAACAGTATGTATAGATTATTTCCAAAACATTTCTGGTTGATTTGCTTCCTTCATCATTGTCCTAGTAGCTTCTTCAAGTGTCTTATTTTTTCTTTCCATGACTCCATTCTGCTGAGGAGTCCTAGCTATAGATGACTGTCTCTTTATCCCATGCTCTTCATAGAAAGTGTTGAATTCATTTGATGTGAACTCACCTCCTCTATTAGACCTCAAGCATTTAATTTTCAACTCTATTTCATTCTCAACCATTGCCTTAAAAGATTTGAACTTCTCTAGGGTTTCTAATTTGTCTCTTAGAAAAGTAACCCAAGTCAGTCTAGAATAATCATCAATAAGCAACATGAAGTACCTGTCATCTTGTAGACTTCTTACCCTTGTAGGACCACAGAGATCTATATGCACTAGATCCAACAAATTGGCAGAAATTTGCTCTTTGCTCTTGAAACTTGTTCTTGTTTTCTTCCCTAACTGACATTCCTTACAAATTGTATTAGAGGGTTTCACAAGTTTTGGTAAATCTCTCATAGTCTAACTTAAGCTTATCTTTACCAGATTATCAAAGTTTATATGAAACATCCTTCTATGCCACAGCCAAATTTCATCTGCTTGGGCCAATAAACAGTAATCATTAGTTCCTCTTAATTGATAGATGTTACCTTTTATCTTCTTACCAGTAGCAATCATAGTTCCGGAGCTTTCCATGATCTTGCACCCATTGTCTTTGAATCTCAAATCATATCCTTTTTCACACATCTGACCAACACTCAAAAGATTATGCTTCAAACCATTCACATATAGGACATTATTAGTATTATGCATTCCGTTAAATGAAATAGATCATTTTCCACAAATCTTACCAGGTGCATTATCTGCAAACCTAACCAGTCCTCCATCATACTTTTCCAAACTTACAAACTTACTTTTGTCACCGGTCATGTGATGTGAGCATCCACTATCAATAATCTATTCATCCTTATCTTTCTCAACTTGAATAGCCAAAGCACTTTCTTCCACTAGTTTTTCTTCCTTCACATAGCTAGTAGAATTAGTAGACACATGATCTTCTTTGATAGTAATAAACAAGAATTCATTTGCACTAGTAATAGCATCATCAGATTCATCATCAGTCACACCTTCATCATCAAAATCTCTAACATACTAGCATTTCTTTGGAGATCTAGGACTACTCTCAAATCTTTTCCTATTTCTTTCAATTCTTTCAGGACATCTGGAAGCGTAATGACCTACTTTACCACAAGAGAAACATTTGAAAGGTAACTTACCTTTGAACTTACCAGAACCTCTTTGCAACATGTCAACAAAGTTAGCTTCAATTTCATCAAAGTCATCATCCACCTTATATTTCTCAGGTCTAGAGATCTTTTCTAAAGTATTGGCTTTAAAAGTTGTCTCAACTTTTGGTAGGGCATCACCAAATTCTCTCATCTCAAAGACTGTAAGCTTTCCAAGTAATTGATCTCTATCAATAGTTTTCACAGTCATGAATTCTTCAATTGCAACTACCTTGTGACTATCAGACTTTGGTAGTGATCTAAGAATTTTCATCACAACTTCCTTATCACCAATGGTTCCTCCCATTCCTTTTATTTTGTTGACAAGTTTATCAACCCTTTACATGAAGGCTATAATGCTTTCATCTTCATTGATCTTCAAGCTCTCATATTTATCTTTCAGGCCCTAGCTTCTTTTACTGAATCATCTCCTTCATACAGATTCTTCAACTTTTCCCAAACCTCATTTGCAGTTTCTAGGTCCATGACTTTTATCAACTCAGTGTCAATTAAGGCACTTAATAGGGCATCTCTTGCTTTTATATTCAATTTGAATATTATTTGATTTCATCTTCAATTGTCAAACCATTTTGAGGCATGGTATATTTTGATTCTACAGCCTTCCATACTTTATAACCAAGACAAAGGAGATGGCTTTTCATTTGTACTTCCCAAAGAGCATAATTTTTCCCATCAAACTACATATCTTCCCTTTTATAAGACATCCTAGATCTTCCTCAAGCTGTTAGGCTTTCTTCTGAGATACCAATTGTTGAAATACACTGGAGAACTAAGAAGGGGGGGGTGAATCAGTTGTCACAAAAACTTAGCTTCATATGAATATCAAACCATCAACAACTTAATTATTCATAATCAGATTTAACCATGAAACCATCAACTTAATTACAAGCACATATCCAATATAGTAGACACCAGATTTTTACGTGGAAAACCCTAAAAGGGAAAAACCACAATGGGTGTTAGCCCACATAAATATATGAGTTATAACATTATCGAAAACTAGAGGCTCACTTCCTATAGGGCTCACTGCCCAAAATGCTCACTGCAAAGAATGGCTCACTACCTAAGGGGTGGATCACTGCCAAAGTGGTGAACTGATTAGATAGCATCTACTCCATGCCAGGGTTCAGTTCCATTGAAGCACAATATAACTTCTCTACTCTGCTCTTTCACACCTTCGAACTTATCTCTTCATATTCGCATCACACACACCCTTTTTTGCAACTACATTACAAGATTTTATACAATTAATCAACCTTGGAATGTACATCAAGGTTGGCATTATAATCATACATAAAATAGGTCTAGACCTGATACAAATTTATCTAAGGAAAATATGTAAAGATGTATACGGATCACGCCATGCCTTAGCTGGGACTCAATCACAATCCTTCATGCCACAACACACTTCTACAATCTTCGATGCATCTCTGCAAATAGTGAAATTAACCAAGTCAGCCAAGACTGATGAGAGACTAGGTCTGCTAAGAACATTCTTCATTTACGGTCTAGTTTTCTCTTTGCGGACCAATCCAAAGGTAGGAACTTGATCAGGAGATATCCACAAGCACATTTTAATCACCAGGAACAATCGCACAATCTCTAACCACTCTGTCAAGAAGATTTTTCAAACTAGAGCACAAGAACAAGACTGTCAACCACTGTCATAAGGAAAGCATAGCTTGTGGATGACCAAATCATAAACCATTGTAGTTGAAGGTGCTTAATATCATTACAAACTTGAATCCAAAACCATAGACCGAAATACTTCAATGCGGAGGAATACAGAGCATAACACTCTCTCCCTGTCATCACCAAACAAATAGGAAAAGTAGTTTTCACACTGGTGAACACAACTTACTCAAATATTCATGCTAGAGGCTCAATCTTGGAATATAACATCTTTGTACAGACTTCTAAATAACTTCTAATCCACAAACAAAGATATTCATTCTACAGGAAATGTGTACTAGCAAGAGACACTGCTACGAATGACAGGTGTTGTCATTGATGGCATCTAAGTCCATTCCACACATCCACAGTACAATTTTAGTTCATACCAGAAGTTAGTTCCAAGATTTGTCCAGTCTGGACAGACAGGAATAGGGTATATGGCAGAGTTCAGTATTTTGGTCAGCGGATCTCTCCAGTTAATTATTGCATGTTACAAATCTGAGGGAGTGTAGAGGAATGTCAGAACAATCCAAATCCAAGATTTTAGCCTCTAGTGACAAAGGGATTAAAAGTTATGAGCATCTAAGTACCGGGTCCTAATATGACAAGAACAATTCAGTGAAGAACATGCCAACTTGTGTTAGATCCTTGTGCGGATCTAGTAGAAATGTTTTTGTGAGTTACATATGAGATATAATGTTAGGGGCCGACATGTATGGTGATCTACAAGTGTTATTTTTGGTACGCATCAATATTGATGTATGGATTCAACCGACAAAATAGAGTACTTGTATTGTTTTTTAAGTTCTTCATAAGGTCGACAGAAAGGTGATTGAATTTCTTGAGGTAGATATATATAGCCGATGGCTTCGAGTGTATTGGTATGTGTGTGGTGTGTGATGATGGAGTAAGTGTGAAAAAGGTAGATAGAAGTGCGAAAGAGAAGAGATTTGAGGTCTGGATTATGACAGAGTAGTAAACAGGGGAGAATAAAAATGAAGTGTGTAAAATCAGTATTCTATGCTTAACCGGAACTGAATTCTTGCATTGGAAGATGCTACTTATCAGTTCAAACAATCTGTAATCCTTTTGTAATCATTCTTGTAGGCAGTGAGCGTCTCTTGAGCAATGAGCTCTGGGCAGTGAGCCTGAAGGCATGTGCCTTCCCCTTTGTAATACTTTTAACAGAGTATAATCTTTGTGGGTTAACCCCCACTGTGGTTTTTTCCTTAACCGGGTTTCCACATCAAAATCTTGGTGTCAAGTGTGTTGTTTATGTTTTTGCTCATGTATTATTAATTCTTGCTTTTCATGATTATGTCATTAATCTGTTAAGAAGTGATAAAGAAGAATTAACTGCAGCAAATACTAAAATTTTTAAGACAATTGATTCACCCCCCTCTCAGTTGTCAGTCCTAATTCCAACAATTGGTATCAGAGAAAGGTTCCTTGAAAGAATCCTAACATCTTGAGGAGGATTTGGGAAGGAGTTTCAATGGGTTCACTGAGAGAACAACTTCAATTGGCTTTAAAAGATCTTGATCGGTGCAAAGTAGAAATAGATGATCTGAAAGTGAATCTTAAGGATGCTGATGATTGCATTGACTTGCTAAAAGATAAACTAAATAAATCAATGGAAAAAAGTAAGGAACTACTTCATCAGCTAGCTAATCTTACTGAAGAAAATGGCATGAATGAGGCTTTAGAAGAAAAGACAAAGGAATGTGAGAAGATGAAAAAAGAAGTTTCTGTTCTAAAACATGAGATGGAATCTGGGGTAATGAGGCTAACCAAATAAATTGAGAAAAGGAAGAAGACTAAAGAAGACCTAAATCAAACTCTAAAAGAAAGAACTGAAGAATGTTGTAGATTGGATAGAATAGTTAGCCATCTAGAGTCTAATCTACAAGAAAGTAGAGACAATGAGAGAGAACTTGAGAGGCAAATTGTCATTCTCAGACATGGCCTAGAAGTTGCAAATGAATACAAGGAGAAGTTCAAGATAAGCTCAGCTAAACTTGAAGCACTGCTTGAAAGTCAGAAAAAGGTTGATGACAAGCATGGTCTTGGATATGAGAAATGGTGCAGGGCACCTAGGAGCACCTTGGTTCCTAAAGTCACTTTGTTTGCATTTTTTTTGAAAGTTGTGGTTTTGATTGTAATAAGGCTTTAGCCATGAGTATATGGTCCTTTTTGTGTGGTCAAGATGATTGAGGTGACCATATAAACCTCAATCATGCTTAGTCCACTTGGATCCTTGTTGTGCCAATCAGGCCTAGAAGGTCTAAAGGATTGGTTTTTGAGTTTTTTTTTATTGTTTGTGTGTTTTATCATGTTTTGGGAGTATGGAGGATGTTTTGATTCCATTGGACAAGAAAAACAAATAGCCATCCTTTGGAAAATGTAAAAACTCCATAGTGTCAAGTGTTGTCAATGGTGTCAATGACACATTGACCGGTTGCAACTTCATTTTGGTTATTAAAACTATTTGTAGAAGTTGTAAACCAACTTGGATAGGTTGATATGGAGGAAATCTTGCTCCAGTACGGAGAGAAAGTTTTTGTACAGAATTTGGGCACAAAAATCAAGAAAACTAACTATTTTTCACTATTTTTCTTACTGTGTACGGCCTGTATGGATTTTTTAGGGGTACAAATATACTTTTTCTGAAAGAGCTTGGAGTCAGGGTTCTAATGCAACTAGTTTGAGGTCCTGAAGTGGTCAGGATCAAAAGTTATATATTTTTCTTTCAAAATAGGTCCAGAAACCATGTTTTTTAGGGCAGCCATAGAAATCCAGCCCTAGAATGCATTCCCACCATTAAAAATTCACAAAAACTGGTGAAATACAGGATAGGGGTATGTACTATGAGATTCCAAAAGATTTTTGTTTAAAAATGCAGTCTTCTATTTTTAATTTGATGCCCTAGGTCAAGTATTCCTATGTATTTGGCCAGAATTATGCAATTTATTGATGTAGATGACAAAGTCTGATAGGTGGGTGAATGAAAGTTGGTTTGTGAGTTGTTTGTAGGTCATAGAAGAGATCCAAGTTCCTGCCCTAGGTTTATGATCCCAATTTTGAGCACTTGCTTTGTAACCTAGCCTAAATTGATCAATTAGGCCTAGAAGACCAAATGAGTGTTCTGGATTGCTGGAGTAGAGTTGGAATAGGAGACTTGGGAGTTTGATAGGGTTCCATAGAGTGTATCTAAAACCATCATTTGCTTGCCTAGTCATATGGGATTTTGTCAAGTTTTGTTGAGAAAACCTAGTTTGGAGGGCTAGTAGCCTTACTAGTCAAGGTATAGGTTGAAGAGTTTTGGGAAGTTGGAGATCAAACCAACTGCATAGAAAGTGTTTATTGATCTGTCTTAAGGTGTTGGAGAAGCTTTAGGGGTTGGACAATAGTCTGGACATCAAATCCTTCATATGCCTTGTATGTGCCTTTGGTTGGTTGGTTGGTTGAAGGCTAGTTGAAGTGGGTGAGTGGGCAAAGGACAATAGAGTAAACCTTTGTGTGTTGCTTCCCTTGTGCCACTCTGCATCAGGTGGTATCAGAGCCATCAAAGAGATGGGAGATAGAGGAGAAGAGGAGGAAATTCCTTCAAAGGTGACTAATGCCGAATTGGCAAAGATAGTGAGAGAGCAAGCAGCCAAGAACAAAAGGATGGAGGCTGAAATAGAAAAGTTGAAGAAAGACAAAGACAAGAAGAAGAAGTCAGAAGTCATCTTAGATTCAGATGAAGAGGATCAAGATGAGGAAGAAGAAGTGCCTATGGAAGAGCCACAAGGAGGCATGTCAGAGAGACAATTCCTAGATGCACTTGGAAAGTTGAGTAGGAAGGACACTAAGGCGGACTTACCTATGTTTCCTGGTAAGATGAATCTAGAGGAGTGCCTTGATTGGATTGAGGCAATGGAGAACTATTTTGAATGTGAAGAAGTAGCAGAAAATTAGAAAGTAAGGATTGCCAAATCAAGAATGAAAGGGCCAGCCTTGAGTTGGTGGAATTTTATTCAAAATGAAAGGATAGAAGATGATAGGAATCCTATCTCTACATGGAGGAAGATGGTACTTGAAATCAAGAAGCAATTTGTCCCTGAGGATTATGAGGTCAACTTGAACAAGAAGTTGCACAACTTGAGACAAAAGGACATGGACGTGAGCACCTACACAGAGGAGTTTCACAAGATGACATTGAAAGCCAAGATGCCTGAGAATGAAAAACAGAAGCTTGCAAGGTATCTTAATGGCCTCAAGTTCTCCATTCAAGATGAATTAACTCTCTTTAACCCGGAGATAGTCCATAAGTGTTTTCAAATGGCATTGAGAATTGAGGATAAACAAAGAAGAAAAGGTGATTCATACAGCAGCAGTAGAGGCAGAGGAAATCAGAACTTTAGGGGCAGGGGCAGATTTCAAAATAGAAATAATTTCTCCAGATTCCAAGGTGGCAGATCACAAGAAGGCAGCCAAGGGCAGGCTGATAAAAATAGTACTGATAAGGGTCAGTTTAGGGGCAGAGGTAATGGCAGAGGAAGAAGTGGGGGCAAAGGTCCCAATGTGTTTACTGGAAGGTGTTTCTCTTGCAATCAGATTGGACATCAGTCCTTTAGATGCTCGGAGAAGATGGGAAACATTGCTGCAAACCAGAAAGAAAGAAGAGTGCAACTCCTTCAAGAAGAGGACTGTCAAAGCACCACAAGTTACCAAACAGCCTCTTCCAAGTCTGCAGCACCTAAGAGTGGAGAATGCATCATGTTTAATAGATCCCTCATCATGCCAACCACCAAGGAGTAGCCCCAAAGAAACAACTTGTTCAGAACCACTTGCAAGGTGAAAGGAAAAGTTTGCAAGGTAATAGTAGATTCAAGTTCTTCTAAAAATTTGGCTTCTAATGAAATGGTGACTAAGTTAGGATTGGAAAGAATGCCTCATCCTAACCCCTATAGAGTCTTTTGGCTAACCAAGGAACAACAAATTGTGGTGAAAGAGCAATGTTGGGTTGAATTCAAGATAGGTGAGTATCATGATAAGGTTCTTTGTGAGATAGTGGATATGGATGCATGCCACCTTCTTCTTGGAAGGCCTTGGCAACATGACACAAGTGCCCAACATGATGGTAAGAACAATGTGATTCATTTGTCCAAGAATGGTGAAAAGTTTATAATGACTCCTTTGATTGATGATTGCAAAGAGAAAGTCATTTCTATTTCAGTTATGTTGGTAGGTGAAAAAGAGTTTTTAGCTAACCTCAAGGAAGAGAAAGTGCCATGTTTTGTAGTAGTCATCAAGCCCAAGGATGTGAATCCCAAGAAGGTCAAAGTGCAGCAACCTCTTAGGAGGATTGGACCAAAGGAAGTGGAAGAACTATTGGAGAGGTTTCAGGATGTGATAGCCGATGAAGGCAAGGATGCCCTTCCACCAAAGAGGGAGATTAGTCATTGCATTGATCTCATCCCTGGATCCACCCTACCAAACCAAGTAGCCTACAAGTTGACTCCAGAGAAAAATGCTAAAGTGGCAAGACAAATCCAAGACTTGTTGGATAGAGGACTTATCAGGAGGAGTATTAGCCCATGTGCAGTACCTGCAATGCTTGCACCCAAGAAGGAAGGAACATGGAGACTATGCACTGATTCTAGGGCCATCAACAAGATTACTATCAGGTATAGATTTCCAATGCCTAGAATAGAAGATTTAATGGATTACTTGGGTAGGGCTAAGTATATTACCAAGATAGATCTAAAAAGTGGTTATCACCAAATCAGGATAAGGGAGGGGGATGAGTGGAAAACCGCCTTCAAAACCAATGAAGGACTATTTGAATGGGTTGTCATGCCTTTTGGCTTGTCAAATGCACCAAGCACCTTCATGAGATTGATGAATGAAGTGCTAAAACCTTTTCTTAACAGGTTTATTGTTGTATATTTGGATGATATACTAATTTTTAGTGACAGCAAGGAAGACCACATAAGGCATATCCATCAAGTGCTCAGGAGGCTTCAAGAGGAGAAGTTGAGAATCAATCTTGACAAATGTGTCTTCCTACAAGAAGAGTTGATATTTTTGGGGTTTGTCATCTCCAAGGGCAGCCTAAAAATGGATCCAAGTAAGGTTGCATCCATTCTTAATTGGCCCACACCTACAATAGCCTCAGAGGTAAGGAGTTTCCATGGTTTGTGTAGCTTTTATAGAAAGTTTATTAGAGGGTTTAGTGGCATTTGTGCTCCACTTGTTGACACCATAAAAGGGGGCAAGAAATGTGTGTTTGTATGGACAAATGAGGCCAACCAAGCCTTTGAACTGTTAAAGAAAAAAATATCAGAAAAACCAACCCTTGTTCTTCCTGATTTTGACAAGGTCTTTGTGGTAGAATGTGATGCAAGTAAGAGGGCTATTGGGGGAGTCCTAGGTCAAGATGGGAGGCCTGTAGCATTCTTTAGTGAGAAGTTAAATGAGGCAAAACAAAACTACTCCACCTATGATCTAGAGTTATATGCCATGGTTCAATCATTGAGGAAATGGAGACACTACTTATTGCCAAAAGAATTTATAGTTTTTACTGATAACCATGCATTAAGCTTCTTGAACAGGCAGCAAAAGTTGAATCACAGACATGTCAAGTGGATGGAGTACATCCAAGCATACACCTTCTCCATAAAACACAAGAAAGGAGTGGCCAATAAGGTAGCCGATGCCTTAAGCAGGAGAAATCTTGTTGTGCAAACTCTTCAGTTGGAAAGTACAGGTATTCATGCCATTAAAGATTAGTATGCAGTAGACGAAGACTTCAAAGAGCCATACCTATCTTGCAAGACCATGACATGAAGGTATAATACTGATTTTTCTAATTTTTTTGTTGCAAGATGGATATCTTTTCAAGGGTAGCATGTTGTGTATCCCAAGAGGATCTGTTAGAGAGAATATAATAAAGGAAAAGCATTGTGGCAGCATGTCAGGTCAGTTTGGTATTGATAAGACCCTAGAATTGGTTAGGAGATACTATTTTTGGCCCAAATTGCCAACCGATGTAAGGAAGTTTGTTGAAACTTGTCAAATTTGCCAAAGAGCAAAGGGGCATACATCCAATGCAGGGTTATACACTCCTCTACCTATTCCTTCAAAGCCTTGGGATTCCATAAGCATGGACTTTGTACTTGGTTTGCCTAGGACAAAGAATGGGTATGACAACATTTTTGTGGTTGTAGATAGGTTCTCCAAAATGGCTCACTTCATCCCATGTAAAACCACACATGATGCCTCACACATAGTAGGTCTTTTCTTCAAAGAAATAGTCAGGTTACATGGTTTATCTTTGTCCATAATCTCAGACAAAGACCCCAAGTTCATAGGACACTTCTGGAGGACACTGTGGAAGAGACTAGGTACAAACTTGTCATTATCATCTGCCTATCACCCTCAGTCTGATGGACAAACAAAGGTGATTAATAGATCACTTGGCAACCTCCTAAGATGCCTAACCAAGGAGCAAGATGCTAGTTGGGATTCAATTTTGGCTCAGGCAGAGTTCTCATACAATGACACTGTCAATAGAAGCACCGGCCTGTCTCCTTTCCAAATTGTTTATGGCACTCACCCAAGGGGTATTTTGGAACTTAGGGAGGTTAAAGGACTGGAAAATAGTAGTGCCTTGGCTGAAGACTTTGTTCAAGTCATTAAAGATGTCCATGAACAAGTACAACAGAAATTGCTGTCCACTTCTTAGAAATATAAACAATTTGCTGACAGAAAAAGAAGGGATTTGCAGTTCAAGGAAGGTGATTTAGTAATGGTTCATCTGAAGAAGGAGAGGCTCCCTATAGGTAAACATACCAAGCTACTCATGAAGAAGATTGGGCCTTGTGAAGTGCTCAAGAAATGTGGAGAAAATGCCTACAAAATCAGACTTCCGGATGGCATTGCTTTGTCTCCTATTTTTAATGTTTCAGACCTTTATCCCTATAAAGGATCTGATCCTCAGACTTTTGTTGAAGAAGATCAAACTGATCAGACACTCCAGGAACTCATTCCTTCATCTCCAAATCAGATTGAGTGCATTTTGGACAAGAGGATTGCAAAACAAACTAGAAGGCACACCTATCATGACTATTTGGTGAAGTGGCTAAACAAACCTCAGGAGGATGCCACTTGGATGGGCAGGGTAGACATTGAGAATGCAGGTTTCACCTTTGACAGCATTCCAACTCAAGAGACTTGAGTTCTCTTTGATAGTGGGTGTATGGTGCAGGGCACCTAGGAGCACCTTGGTTCCTAAAGTCACTTTGTTTGCATTTTTTTTGAAAGTTGTGGTTTTGATTGTAATAAGGCTTTAGCCATGAGTATATGGTCCTTTTTGTGCGGTCAAGATGATTGAGGTGACCATATAAACCTCAATCATGCTTAGTCCACTTGGATCCTTGTTGTGCCAATCAGGCCTAGAAGGTCTAAAGGATTGGTTTTTGAGTTTTTATTTTATTTTTTGTGTGTTTTATCATGTTTTGGGAGTATGGAGGATGTTTTGATTCCATTGGACAAGAAAAACAAATCACCATCCTTTGGAAAATGCAGAAACTCCATAGTGTCAAGTGTTGTCAATGGTGTCAATGACACATTGACCGATTGCAACTTCATTTTGGTTATTAAAACTATTTGTAGAAGTTGTAAACTAACTTGGATAGGTTGATATGGAGGAAATCTTGCTCCAGTACGGAAAGAAAGTTTTTGTACAGAATTTGGGCACAAAAATCAAGAAAACTGACTATTTTTCACTATTTTTCTTGCTGTGTATGACCTGTACGGATTTTTTAGGGGTGTAAATGTACTTTTTCTGAAAGATCTTGGAGTCAGGGTTCTAATGCAACTAGTTTGAGGTCCTGAAGTGGTCGAGATCAAAAGTTATAGATTTTTCTTTCAAAATAGGTCCAGAAACCCTATTTTCTAGGACAGCCATAGAAATCCGGCCCTAGAATGCATTCCCACCGTTGAAAATTTGTAAAAACTGGTGAAATGTAGGCTAGGGGTATGTACTATAAGATTCCAAAACATTTTTGTTTGAAAATGCAGTCTTCTATTTTTAAGTTGATGCCCTAGGTCAAGTATTCCTATGTATTTGGCCAGAATTGTGCAATTTATTGATGTAGATGACAAAGTCTGATAGGTGGGTGAATGAAAGTTGGTTTGTGAGTTGTTTGTAGGTCATAGAAGAGATCTAAGTTCCTACCCCAGGTTTATGATCCCAATTTTGAGCACTTGCTTTGTAACCTAGCCTAAATTGATCAATTAGGCCTAGAAGACCAAATGAGTGTTCTGGATTGCTGGAGTAGAGTTGGAATAGGAGACTTGGAAGTTTGATAGGGTTCCATAGAGTGTATCTAAAACCATCATTTTCTTGCCTGGTCATATGGGATTTTGTCAATTTTTGTTGAGAAAACCTAGTTTGGAGGGCTAGTAGCCTTACTAGTCAAGGTATAGGTTGAAGAGTTTTGGGAAGTTGGAGATCAAACCAACTGCATAGAAAGTGTTTATTGATCTGTCTTAAGGTGTTGGAGAAGCCTTAGGGGTTGGACAATAGTTTGGACATCAAATCCTTCATATGCCTTGTATGTGCCTTTGGTTGGTTGGTTGGTTGAAGGCTAGTTGAAGTGGGTGAGTGGGCAAAGGACAATAGAGTAAACCTTTGTGTGTTGCTTCCCTTGTGCCACTCTACATCAAGAAAGGTGAAAGCTCTGGATCTAGACAAAGAAATTTTCAACCAAGGAATGGGAGAAACAGACCTAGAAGACCTCCGGTAAGACAACCTAATGCTCAAAGATATCCATCATTCAATGGAAATAGTGATAATTGCAATAAATTTGGTCACAGAGCTACTTAGTGCAGAAGTAGAGTAAATCAAAATGGTCCATCCTTCTCTAGTCAATGCTTCAAGTGTAAGAGGTATGGTCATAGATCAAATGAATGTAGAAGTATGATAATGAATAACTCTAACAATAGAGGAAATGGCAACTCTTTCAATGGTTACTGCTTTTCTTGCAATGGATTTGGACACATGACTAATCAGTGCAGATCAAGAGGAAATCAAGTATATAAGCAAGTAAATGTTGTGTGCTTTAATTGCAATAGATCTGGTCATATTGCAAGATTCTATAGAAGTAGGAATAATGAAAGAAGAGGTCCATTAAACATAAAATTGGATGAGCAGAGACAAGACAAAGGCAAGGGAAAAATTGATGTGAATGAGATCTAGAATGAAATGAGCAAGACATGGGTCAAGAAAAGTGTTGTGAATAATAGTAATGGGTCCGCACCAGAATTTGGTGTTGATAATTCCTCCAGAAATTGAATTAAGAGCTCTAGCTCAGGGGGCGCTGCAATAAAATCTAGAATCCCCCAGCCAGTAAGTGCGTGCCTAAATTTGGCACAATGGGAGAAAATAATTCAGATTATTATACATCATTTTAAAGGATTTATGGATGATAAAAAGTGGATATGATGATTTGTGGAGCAATTGAAGATCAATTGTATGCAGAAATAGTGTAACCGGATGTGTTATGGCAGAGCATTTATTACAAAGGAAAATTAGGTTTTGTGGAGCATAAAAATGTCATTCATTCTTCATTTCAATCACTTTGCATTCAAAGATAGCAAGAAGAAGAGTGTTTGAGCTAAGATTTCAAGGATTTAAAGTGCGACTGACAAATTTGTCTGCTAACCCTAACTCCGTGGAAGAAAAAGGTATTTATCTATGAAGCCTTAAATTTGTAATCTTTTGCAATGGCCACTCCTCTTGTTGTTGATATTACTGAAAGGCCTTGTCCAAAATTTAAGAAGCATCCTTACAAGTCAGTCAAAGTTGAACCATTAGGTGAATTTTCTGGTGTCCCATATGGAGTACTACATGTAGAAGACATTAGGGCTTACATCCATTGCAATGTGGATGAATTTGGAAATTAGAGATTGCTGGAATTGTTTGTGAACCATCTAAAGGATGATAACCATGCTTTGAAACTAGAATTCAAAACCCTAGAGAGCAAACATTTTCTACAAGTCATTGAATTTTTGACATTTGATGAGAGTGAGTGGGTTCACTACATCTTGAGCCAAATGCATGATGAGTTCATATGGCTATTGAAAACTTTCAAGATTACAAAGGATGTTATCAGAAATGTGACTGGGTTAAATTCAATCGGTGGATTGCCCATGTTGAAATCTGTAAAAAACCAGACTGTTACTGATGCAACCAGCGCCAAGTTCAACAAAAGGGCAATAACCATCAATGACATTATTAAACTAGATGTTAAGTTTGCCTCTATGGTGATTGGTTACAAGATTTATCACTCCAGCAGGGAGAACTCTGTCTCTAGAATTGCCATATATGTAGTATATCAAATGTTGAAAGAAAATGCAAATTATGATCTATGTGAGCTGTTATAGAATCAACTATTTGAGAACTTGAGCAAAATTAAGAAGGACAAGAAAAACACCTTCAAATATGGTTCTGTGGTCATATGTTTATTCTTCTACTTCATGAATGAAGTGCCTGGAGTAAAAGGTGTACAATGGGCTAGTAATAGACCAGTTGCAATACAAATAAGAGATCATCTACACATCATTAGAGATTCTAAGGCACAGAAAACTACAATCTAGGGGTACTTTAAAATTTTTTAGAATATGATGCACTTAAGGGAAAGAATCCCCAAATCAATACTTGAGAAGTACGAGGATGAAATCTACCTTATGGTAGACACTGATCAGTGCCCAATGGAGGCTGTGGAACCCAGAACTACATGGATTATGCCTATGGGCTATGAGGTTGATGAAAAGATCTTGGACATGTATGCTTAACATCTCCTGAGCAAATCAAAAGACACCTCTATTGAAAGGTTTGGAATGTATAAGGAGCTAAGTTTAAAATTGCATGTTGAGCTCAGGAAACCAAGGACCAAGAGAAAAGCTTAGAGGCAAGTTGAAATGTATGTTGAAAGCATTGGCATCACAAAATAAGTTGTAAGAAAGAATAGAGAAAGAATTGAAAAGATGAAGAGAAGAACTGAGCAAGCTTCAGAGAGAGGGCAAAAAATGAACCAACAACCGCTCTGAAAGTCACACCTAGCTCATCAAGAAAAACAAGAAGTTCTAGAATTGTCTCTAAGCAATCTAAATCCATTTCCATTGAGACACTGGAAGCCACACCATGTGGTGAAGGAGGAAAGAGAAAGAAAACAAAGGCCACAAGAACCTATGAGAGCACAAAAGTTGATGAAGAAGAAACTGATTCAGATGCTTAGGTAAAGGAGTTGAAAGCCTCTGGAACAAAAGCTACCAAGATGACTAAGGAGAAGCCCTCCAGAAGTAGAAAGGAAAGCAAAGGGCAAAAGACATATACATATGTTGAGAAGCCCACACTTTTTGTGGAAGATGTAATAAAATCAGTCACTGTGGATGGAAATTTGAAACCCATGACTGAATTTTATGATGAATACAGTGATATAGATAAGAGGGTATTAGAGGAAGCAACTGTTAGATATCTGAATATCTATAATAAGGCCCTGATTGAAATAACTTCTGAGATCCCTCAAAGTCTTGCATACATTTTGGAGTTGAGGAAAGAAAATGCAAAAAGCAAGGATTTAGAACTTAGAGGACATGTATTGATAAAACTATGCCCTCAGATCACTCAAGTTCAAATGAATATGATATTCAAAGAAGTGAAGGATGAATTCAGGAGCAAGAAGAGAATGAACAAACTGATGCTTGGAGAATTAGACAAAATAGTTAAAGAAACACAGGAAATACTTCTAAGTGCATTGAAGAGACACTATCTACCATTTGTTGAGGAGGAGACTAATGATGGGATTGATTCATCGATCCCGGATATTGAAGAAATGAAAACTAATGAGTAACATATCAAGGTTGATGACTCCCCTATTCTGGAAGAGGAGAAAATAAACAAGGAAGATACAGAGATGGTGGATAAAACTGATGATGCAGGAGATACTCTAACCCATCCTAATCAATCTAGAAAGAAAATAATGTTGAGAATACTACTGCTACACAAGATCCTCTGGAACAGATTGCAAATGGTGTGGAGAAAGGAAAGAATCCCCCTGTAGATGACACAGAGAAAGGTGAAGCAAAGAAAGAAGAAGAAGTTAAAGGTAAGGAAGATAAAGTAGAAGAAGATGGTGCAAATGTTAATGTACCCAAACAAAATAGTCCAGATACCGAGAAAATTCAAGGAAAGGAAGGTGGTCTAGAAATTGTGGCAAGAGACACTATAGATGCTGTGAAGAGTTTTTTGAGTAAAAGGATACTAGAGTTTGATGAACCAGAATTGATTAAGGACCACTCAACTTGGATACTCTCTCTTCGGTCCAAATGATGAAGATAGCATCTTTCACACAAGCCAAGGCAAGAGAAAAGATATTGAAATCTCACAAAGAGGATAGTGAGCTGTTAGACCTTACATCTGGGATATTGGAGAAGTTAATGCCAATGTTCCAGAAGAATCCATCTGATTCTCCCTCTGAAAATCTAGAGAGCCTTGTAAATTTTGTAAGTACTCACTTTGAGTCCTTCGAAAAATCTGCAGAAGTTAAAGTTTAGAATGAATTTAATAGCAAAAGATTTGATGCACTTAAAGGCATGATTGGGATAGACAGATTAGTGCTAGATAACAGTATAAAGAGTATTCAAAATGCTTTTTAAGAAGGAGGCAGTATATATAAGTTTTGTTTATCTACTCCTAAAGTCATAGAGGACATAGAAGATAAAATGAAGGACTCCAAACAGAAATTGTCAAATATGTCCCAAGTTTTTGATCTATTGACAATATCAGTGGCAAGTAAGGAATGTCAAGCAATCAGCCTGATGGAAGAAATAAAGAAGTTGACAAGAGAAAAGGAGAACATTGAAGCAAGAATGGGTGAGCTTCGAGAACTGGTTTCCCCTAAGATAGAAGCCCAAACTGCTACACAAACAGGTGATCCTATTGACCTCTGGAAGGCTGAAGCATAAGCATTTTTGTTCAATGGCCATATTTTAACTTTGAATAGTATGAAGAAGAGTTGGGATACAGAGTTGGCCCTATTGAAGAATATTTTAGAGATGTACTTAAGTATATGTAAATTTTTGTTGTACAAATGTGGCATTGTATACAGAATTTTTGGGTAAATTTTGGTTTATGGATTCCATCCTTTGCCATTGATGTCAAAGGGGGAGTGAAGAGCAGTGAAAAATGAGGAATCCAGCAAAGGGGGAGCTTTGGAAATAGTGGAGAGCACAAGTGTACAGAGTAAGGCGGAGTAGCTTCGACACTTAGTCATTTTTCACTAAGTGTTGCCATCAATGCCAAAGGGGGAGATTGTTGGCAAGAGATACTGCTACGCATGACAGGTGTTGTCATTGATGGCAACTAAGTCCATTCCACACATCCACAGTATAGTTTCATTTCATACCAGAAGTTAGTTCCAAGATTTGTCTAGTCCAGATAGATAGGAACAGGGTATATGGCAGAGTTCAGTATTTTGGTCAACGGATCTCTCCAATTAATTATTGCATGTTGCGAATCTAAGGGAGTGTAGAGGAATGTTAGAACAATCTGAATCCAATATTTTAGCCTCTGGTGACAAAGGGATAAAAGTTATGAGCATCTAAGTACTGAGTCCTAATATGACAAGAATAGTTCAGTGAAGAACATGCCGACTTGTGTTAGATCCTTGTGCAGATCTAGTAGAAGTGTTTTTGTAAGTTGCGTATGAGATATAATGTTAGGGGCTGACATGTATGGTGATCTACAAGTGTTATTTTTGGTACACATCAATATTCAACCAACAGAAAAGAGTACTTGTATTGTTTGTTAAGTTCTTCATAAGGCCAACAGAAAGGTGATTAAATTTCTTGAGGTGAATATATAGTTGATGGATTTGAGTGTATTGGTATGTCTGTGGTGTATGATGATGGAGTAAGTGTGAAAAAGGCAGATAGAAGTGCGAAAGAGAAGAGATCTGAGGTCTGGATTATGGCAGAGTAGTAAACAGGGCAAAATAAAAATGAAGTGTGTAAAATCAGTATTCTGTGCTTAATCGGAACTGAATTCTTGCATTGGTAGATGCTACTTATCAATTCTAACAATCTGTAATCCTTTTGTAATCATTCTTGTAGGTAGTGAGCCTCTCTTGAGCAGTGAACTCTAGGTAGTGAGCCTGAAGGCATGTGCCTTCCCCTTTGTAATACTTTTAATAGAGTATAATCTTTGTGGGTTAACCCCCACCATGGTTTTTCCCTTAACCAGGTTTCCACGTCAAAATCTTGGTGTCAAGTGTGTTGTTTATGTTTCTACTCATGTATTATTAATTCTTGCTTTTCATGATTATGTCATTAATCTGTTAAGAAGTGATAAAGAAGAATTAACTGCAGCAAGCACTAAAAGTTTTAAGACAACTGATTCACCCCCCCTCTCAGTTGTCATCCCTAATTCCAATAATGTGGAGCTAACTTCTAAATTATTCTTCTAAGTACAATACATTGTTTCCACCGCAACACACTGTTACCACCAGAGGGGCTAATTTTCTCAATATCCTCAACATTGGGATCACTTACATAAGTAAATACAAAGCATCTCACTCCATACAAGCAAGCAACAAAGGAAGAGCACAATTGATACCAATGACAACACAAATATGTTGACATCAATGACAAGACCAGTTAGGCACATACTTGCAACAAGGAATCATTAAACATGTATAGGATTCAGAATGGGTAAGTCTGATGGTTATTCAAAATAAAAAGAATGGAGAGAATCCAAATTTGTATTGATTTTAGGGAGCTAAACAAAGACTATATTCATGATCCCTTTCCCACACCATTTATAGAAGAATTCTTAGAATGAGTGGTTGGTAGAGAAGTATATTCTTTTACCAATAGATTTTTATCTTACCATCAAGTAAAGATTTATGAGAAAGATCAACCCAAGATAACCTTTTCCATGGAATGGGGATCATTTATGTATATTGTGATGCCATTTGGTTTGAAGAATATCAAAATACTATTTAGTAGAATCATGGTTAATGCATTTAAGGATTTCATACATGACTTTTTGGAAGTCTACATGGACAAGTGGACTATTTATGGGTTATTGAAAGACCATGTACAAGTGTTGAGATTAATGTTGGAGAGGTGTAGGAGCCTCCAAAGAGCCTTGAAATTAAAGAAGTGTACATTTGTGGTACCTTTTGGTACCCTATTAGGGAACATTATATGCAAAGAATGGATGATGGTGGATCCCTTGAAAGTAAAAATAATAAACTTTCCACCACCAAAGATAGTATTTCAAGTAAAAACATTCCAAGGATATATGGGATGATGAGGCCATGTTTTTTCTTGTTTCTCTTGCTTTAAGTACATGTTTCCTAAGACATTCCCAGACTTTTATATAAATTAACTGTCTATAATCATCCTTAAGACATTGAAAGCATGAAGATGGGTATTTAATATGTTGTTAATTAATTATGTGTGAATTTTTGATTGCTCATGAAATATGATGGTACTTTATGTTAATTTTAGTAATGGTGATGTATAGATATCATGTGATGGACTAACCCATCATGCAGCAAGAACATGACTACATTTCATGAAGACCATTGGGTAGCCCACAACAAAGGAGGTGTTGATATCCATAGTAGACAATAAAAGCACCTATAGCTAAAGGAAGAAGACACCGAATTGATTGGAATGAGTCATCCATAACTCTCCTCTCTTTGACGGTTATCCTTCGATAGTTGATGTAGCCATGAATAATGAAGGAATCATAGATCGTGCTCCATGTTTTGTTTATAGTCTTGACTATTCTTCATAAAGACTAGAGAGAGTTATAGTAGGACCACGCCATTTATATTACCTTCATGACAATTTAGTTTCCTATTCCTAGTTTTCATTGTAATAAAGTCCTCCTACGTTGTTGGATAATGGATAGTTATGGTATTTATTGTTCAATAGTTTTGTTCAAATAGACAAGTTTGATCTTGTCTATAGATAGATTAGATTTCTATATACGAAAGACATTAGACAGAGATTGCATTATCAGATTTGTTATTATACTTTTGTCTACAACATTCAATAAAGGAACACATGTTTTGTGTAGTGCCCCTTAGTTGTTCTTTGTTAGATTGACAGTTGTTTTGTTTGGATTGAGACATTGTGGCATTTTGTTTGATGTTGGACTCACTGCTACGATGATATTTGATGATACTTTTATTACTGGTGTTTTATGCTTATGTTATGATTAGTTATGGACTTAATTGACTATGTGGATCAATCTTATTATGTGCATCATGCGATTGTCTGATGTTGTTTCTTATCTAGTTGTTCAGTTATGGATTGTTATGTGTGATGAGGATACTTGTTTGATGTGTTGTTGATGTGAAAGGGACAGTGTCGCATTACTCATGTGTGAGTACCCTACTTCACTGCAATTCCCTTTCACGGTGTGATTGACTGTATGATTATATATATATATATATATATATATATATATATATATATATTCAACCATTTTTGTTTGCTGCAGGTTGTAGGTATCAAGCATTGAATCCACCTGAATTGATAGGTTTGAGCATGCCTTAAACCCAATGGAAATTGTTGAACGGAGATAACATATGGTCCCCTAGTTTAGCCATCATCCTTGAAAAGGATGAGTATCTACTTTTGTATGGACATCAGTGTGGTCAGTATGGGCATGATAGCCAGTCACTATTGTTGTGGTCATGCTTTTCCATCGTGCATAGTAGTCAGGTATTGTTCGGTAGTGGATTATTTAGGTTGTAATTGTTTGATTAATGTTTTGGTTAATTGCTACATTAAAATAAAATTATTAAGTCAAGAGGGCACTTTTGATAAAAATATAAATGCTTATATGTAAATTTAAGTTTATGGAAAATATATTATAATGGAGGTTAAGGTCAATAAATAATAATAATAATGAAATAAATAAAGTGTTATAAAAACATAATTATATAGATGATTATTAAAAGAAAAATAAACAAGAATATGTTTGATAAATTATTATAAAAATAAATTTATAAATAATTGTAAGTTGTCATAAAACAAATATATAATAAATATTGAAATAAATAAAATAAAAATTATTTTGTAAGGTTGTAAATTAAATTAATAGCAAAATTTGAGAAAGAAAAAGATGAGTTTTTCTGTCATTAATGGATTTGGGGCATGAGAATTTGTAAATATATGGTGAGCTTTTGGAGGAACTCTCTGGAAGAAATTGGGGAATTTCTCTCTCTAAAGGAGGAGGATGGTAGGAATCTGGAAGGGGGGAGGATTGTTTGGAGACTAGAGAGATTGTTATACAGCTGTAGAAATTGATCTCGGCATCAAATCTTCAGCCTGTCAAGTGTTTAGATCCAGGTTCCATTGATTTCTATATTTTATCTCAGTTTCTCTTTTGAAGCCTTTTCAATAAATTCATTATTGCATGCTCTCTCGCCTGTGTCCTCTTTAGCCAAATATTATGGCATTGTGTTTTCTGTTGCCTATATTTATGATTTATTTCCTCTTGATAACCTTGATCTGTATTACTGTATATCATTAGAGATTTTATATTTCTCAACCAATATGCACATATACTCTATTTTATGGTATTTGAATGGCACCACGACCCACAACACTTTGAAGGGCTTTACATGTGTTTTCTTGATACTGTAGATCACATATGAATATAGGATTAGAGTATGTATGAAATGGACTAATTTCTATAGCATAATCCTTCAATTGTAGGGTACCTGGCTTAGTGCTTCCAGGTACCATTTTTCACAAGAAAAAATTCTTCTTTTTGGCACGTTTGCATGTTCAGATCTCGTAGAATTGGATCTGTGAAAATAGCACACATAGAGATTTGAACCCTTGATGTTTGTGGCCCTAGAAAAATCATGTGTGTTTTGTTTTAAAAGGTCTAGGCCATGTCCCTAGATTTGTAGATGTGTTAGGGTTAATTTGCATTAGTTTGTTTGTTGAAAGGAATGGTTTACAGAATTGATGTGTCAGGGAATTTGTTTGTTTATTGGGTTTGAAGGTTGCAGATCTGGCTCTACACCTACCAATTATGTTTTCTTTAAACAATAAATCTATATTGTGTGAATCTTGCAATCATTGAGATCCATGGGATAATGTCTTTTGAGGCATCTGTCAAACAGTTCACAAACCTTGTCTATGCGTCTAGATTTTTACATCGAATAAACAATTTGTGTGATTTGCTTATGCGTCCAAATTTTGTAAACATAATAGCTAGAGATTTAAACCTGTTAATTTCATTTTCTTGAAAGTTTCTAAAGTATTTTTAAAAAATACAATTAGCCTTTATTCATATGTGATCCACCGGCACAGAGGAAACACATCCATACAACCATTGCAGGTTTTAGCTGGCATCTGATGTCAAAGTTTAGGGTGTCTTTAAGATCAACAAGTGCACATAATGATCAACTATAGGCGTAATGCAACAAGGGTTACAATGTGATGAAGTGCATACAACTCTCATACATTAAACCTGCATGGCTGCATGCGCCTAGAAACAAGCGAAGCTTACAATGTTAGGATGTGTTCTAGTGTGCTTCATTAATTCACAAATTTTGAGAGCATCTTTGCAAATCCATTTTGTACATATCCTACAATCCTCTCATTCCATGAGACCATGTGCCTTGTGCATGCTTCCCCATTTTGTATACAGATCTAGCAGGTTAGTTGCAACTACAACATCTAACATACATTTCCCTTCCATTATGCCTTCCTCATATTTTTTTTGCCTGAAAGTTTCTAAAATATTTTTAACTAAACCATTTTGTGCAAATATGGTATATATTGCATTCCATGAGATGACTTTTTGTTGAGACATATTGTCAAACCGTTCATGTGCTTTGCGCATACTTTTATATTTTATGTACCCATCTAGTGGAGCGCATAAATTCCCCTCGCATTATGCTTTGATGAATGCCATTTCATTATTACTGGAAGCATTCCCTTCTATTCAATTTTAAACTGATCTTTTTTGTTCCTTAACATTCTAATCTTAACTTTTAAAACCTTCTAAATCTTAAAGGCTAGTTAAGAATCTTTCTTTTTAAGAAACTAAATTATTTTTTACCATTGTGACTTCTCCTCTTATGTTCTTAGTAAATAAGAATTTAGCAGGTTTTAAAGAAAATATGGATTTATTAGTTTATTAGAATATGAAATTAATTTTATATAAAAATGGGAATTTATCTTGTTAGTTTTGAATTATTATTATTATTATTATTATTATTATTATTATGCTATAAATTTGTTGGTAAATATTGTAAATCTTTTAGATAAATAGTTGGTATTGAGAGTGTCTATATTTGAATGTGTAAATTAATATTTATGGGAATTCTTTTAAGATAATTAGGATAATATTTTAGAGGCATACATTGATATATATAGTATTTGATAATGTGTGTGTGTGTATATATATATATATTGTTTATCAATGAAAATCAAATATAAATCGATATTGCATTAGATAGATATATTAGATTTGATATAGATTTAATGAATATTCTTTTTTTTTTGGTGAAAAAGTGGCATAGCCACTAAAATTAATTAATTTAAAAGGAAGAATACAAAATGCATGATTCAAGGAGGCATACTAGTAGGAAAGAATCAAGCGAAGAAAACCTCTAGCTGTAGCCTTTTAAACTTAACTAAAAACAAAAAATGACTCAAGAGGATGAGTCAGCCAAGGAAAATTCTATGGCTGCGATACAAAACTGACTTCTATGTCCCAAGGGAACTATTACAAAATTTTCATCTGATACATTACAAAAATTATAGTAATCCACAAAAAAAACTCCCAAAACCATTAGTTAACATCTTGCCAGCCATCAGCAATTAAACCCTACTGTCGACAATCCTCTTCTTCAGCCAGTTGAGGGGGCAGTGGTGGAGGAGGAGGATTATAATGCAGAAGGAAAATTAGAGCATTAAAAACCCTTGTAGCATCATCTATCACCTGCCTACACAGCTCTCTCCTATGACAGTGAACAGAATTGTGAAAGGACATTACACAATTATTTTGAAGACCATGCAGCATAGCATTGTAAAGGCAATGAAGCGCAGGTCAACGGAAGAGATCCCTGTCAACAAACAAGCCACCCACAAGAGCAGTACCCTCATACAAATCATATTCCTCTATACTTTCATTAAAAACATCCATAGAAAAATGATCATCATGAACAAACATAGAGCCCAAATTCCTTACTAGGTCAGGATTTTGCAATAAGTCCATAGCATTGGAAAGGAAAAGCGATACAGCTTGGAAAGGATATAGAGAACTAGGAAAATGTAAAACATCCCGACCACAAAACTGTATAATTGCTCTCTCTACATCTTCTTCATAAATCTTGAAAACTTCATGCATAAAATTTGGATTGAGAAGGCCTAAAGAAGGTTGTTCCCAATTCTGGATGGGCAGACAAATTCTTCTGTTTCACTGGGTAGAGGCCATACTAAAAACTTCTCTCATACAAACACCAGATTAAAAGAGAGAAACAGAGGAAATAGAGCTAATGAAGGAGATGACAAAAGAGAAGCGAAGAACAAGAATATAATAACTAATTCCCCCAAGATACATTGAATGAAATTATTACTAAAAAGATATACCGTTATGCAAGAGCTGTCACCCTGCGTGCAACATTAAAATAGAAGGACTGCTCACCATATGTAAACTACCCACAGGACTAAAGAACAATGTTAGCAGTCAGAACGGAGCCGCCACAACTAGAGGACTCTCAATTTAGTGGCTAAACACTAAACACTTTGCCTTTTTAAGATACCTTCTACTAAGTTCTTCATAATTAGCCTCCAAATTAATTTGTACTTTCTTTATCTAAAATATAGTTAATCCCCAGGATCAACAAGATGGAGGTGGAATCCCACTCATAGAAAGAGTCATTTATACAAAAAGCATAATTCGTTAAAAAATCCGCTAAAGAATTACCTTCCCTGTAAGTATGAACTATATTAAAAGATTGAAAAAGATCAAGCAAATTCCTTCTGGATTGCAAAATATAATCAATTTTCTAATTTGGTGAAGACTTAGAGGAAAATGTCCTAACAATATTCAAAGAATCCCCTTCCACAATAATGTTTGGAATCTCACATTTTATTGCAAGATTAAGGCCTGCTAATAAAGCTAAGGCCTCTGCCTCATTATTTAAACACAAACCAAGTTTAATTGATAGAGCTCTTAGAACTGAGCCATTATGATCTCTCAAAACACAACTAGCACTAGATTCACTAGGATTCCCCTTACTTGCACCATCAAAATTTAGTTTAAAAAAAGAAACAAGCGGAGGGATCCACTTAATGGAAGATCTGTCCAATTTATTTCCGAAATGAAGCAATTTGAATTAGGCAAAATTAAAAATTTCTAGCTCTTTAGCATAAGATCATCCCAAGAAGTAAAAGCTAGGGAACCTGACTTTCTGAAGCAAAGAGAGGCTGAGACTAGCTCCGAAATCAACTTCTCAAGTTTAACAATAATTAGATCAAAAGGATTGTGAATGTTTCTAAAAATTCTACTATTTCTTTCAAGCCACATAATCCAAATAACAATACTCAAAGAGACCACCCAAAAATCGGAGAAGGTGGAATTTGAGAACAAGATAGGCCAGCTTTGAAACACTTGAAGGAGAGAGGAAGGAAGGGGACCCTACCAACACAACTTCAAGAATAACCAATACCAAACTTTTGAAGACAATTGACAATTTAGCAGCAAATGATCCATAGTTTCCTCCACTTCAGAGCAAAAAGGACAAAAGAAGGAATTAGTAATCCCAAGCCTGACTAACCTATCACTAGTAAGGATTCTATAATTCAAGGCTAACCAAGCAAAAGACCCTACTTTAGGCAGGCAAGGACCACTCCAACACAGTTTATAAGGCCAATCAATTGGAGAAATAGAATCCTTACTAATGATACTTAGATAAACTTGCTTGACTGAATATCGACCAGACTTTGAAGGTACCCAAATGAGTTTATCTCTACCTCCTGATAAAAAAATTCTTCTCTCCTTCAAGATATTCCTAAGCAAAACCTTTTGCTCTAAAGGAATCAAAAAATCATCAAAAATTTTCCACTTAACTTGACTAGTTACCATATCAGAATCTACTTCAATGTAATCTTTAACTTTAATTCCCCAAACTTGACATACAAACAACTTAATTTCTTGAAGACCTTCTATATTTTTCAGTGGCTGATAACTGTTCCAAGAATCATCCCAAAAAAGAGCTAAGTTTCCATCCTGAATAACCCAAGAAAGAAAAGGAGAGATCACCTCTCTACATTTTAAAAGAAAACTCCAGATCTGAGAGCCCATCTTTGGATTTAGAATAGTAAAAATTCTTTCAGGTGAAGATGAATCTAGATATTTATCTTGCATTATTTTTCCCCATTTAAAATCTGATTTTTCATATAAATTCCAAACCAACTTGGCACCAAGTGCCTTGTTATGAGCTTCAATGTTATGAATCCCAGTTCCTCCTTGTTGCTTTGGAGTACAAATTTTATCCCAAGAAATTAAAGGGATCTTTTTTCCATTTAGGTTGGATCCATTCCACAAGAATTTCCTCAAGATATTAACAAGACAGGAAAGAATGGCCTTGGGCATCATAAGCATTGAAAGCATATACACAAGCACTGCCAACAAGACTGATTTTATCATTAGGATTTTACCTACCAAAGTTAACCATTTACCTTTCCAAGAAGAAATTTTAGACTTAATACTCTGAATAAGTTTCTCCCAAAACATGTTTTTAACTGATCCCAAGAAGAGAGGGATCCCCAAATATCTTGAAGGAAGGACATCCACTTTAAAACCCAAATATTTGGCAATTCTTTCTTGAACAAAAGAAGAAGTAGAAAGGAAAAAAAATTTAGATTTCTCCTAATTAACTTTCTGGCCTGATACTAAACAATACTTTGAAATTACTTCTTTAATACATTTAGCTTATGAAAACACAGGTTGGCCAAACAACAAAGTGTTATCTACAAATAAAGCATGAGTGATGGAAAAAGGAACTCGAGGAATTTTAATCCCTTTCCAATTTCCCAAGGAATTTTGCGGCAAAATCAATCTACTCAAACCTTCAGCCATTATGATAAAAAGAAAAGGGGAGAAGGGATCACCTTGTCTTATCCCTTGTGAGGATTTGAAGAATTTAGATTGGGAGCCATTAATCAATACTGAAAAGCTTGAACCAGAAATGCAAGATGAAATCCACTTACACCATTTCGAAGAGAAACCAAACTTAAGGAGAACTTGAAACAAAAATTCCCAAGACACTCTATCGTAGGCTTTTAACATATCTAGTTTAATCAACATAGTAGAAAGTTTATGATGATAAATTGAATGCAGAACCTCATGAGCCACCAGTGCACCTTTAGCTATTTCCTTACCTGGAACAAAACCACCTTGTTCCTCTGAAACAATTTTTGGGATAAAACTAGCAAGTCTTAAAGTAATAGCTTTTGAAATGATTTTATATAGAGTATTATAAAGGGAAATGGGTCTGAAGTCAGCAAAGGAAGAAGGAGTTGCAATTTTAGGAATCAAAGCAATGAAGGTGGAATTAATTTCCCTCAAAATAGTCTGATTTCTACAAGCTTCTTCTACTACCAACCATACATCTTTACCTATGAAATCCCAGCATTTTGGCAAGAAAAGTGGAGTAAAACCATCTGGCCTAGGAGATTTGTCTGGATCTAGTGAAAAAACTACTGCCTTAATTTCTTCTAAAGAAAACTACTTCATCAGTTCTAAATTATCTTCTTGCGAAATCAGAGAAGGAATGTGATCTTTAAATTCAAGCACAGTCGAGTGAGAAACATTAATACTTTCCTTTGAAAGAAGCTTTTGAAAAAAAATAACTCCTTCATTCTGAATAAGAATATCATCTTGCAAAATATTCCCCATAGAATCTTTTATTGCATGAATAGAATTCTTATGTCTTCTTACCAAAGCCGAAACGTGAAAAAATTTTGTATTTTAGTCTCCTTCTCTAAGCCAAATCTCCCTCGATTTCTCTCTCCAAAAAATCTCTTCTTGAGCTAGAACTTCCTCCAATTGATATTGAAGAGATTTTACACATTCAAAAGAAGCAAAGTCCATGCCATTTTTAATAATGACTTCATTTATCTATTCTAAATGGGATTGCAAAACAACTTTTTGAGAAAAGATATTACCAAAAGAAAGTTTATTCCACTCCTTGATTTTATTTCTTATCAATTTCAGCTTCTCATTAAGCCAAAACATGCGAGAACCTTTCACAGAAGGGGCATTCTTCCACCAAGACTCAAATAGAGGTAAAAATTACAATCTCTAAACCACATAGCTTGAAACTTGAAAGAAGACCTATATTTCTTTTTAGTCGTGTTCAAATCCAAATGCGTAGAAATAGGAAAGTGGTCTGAAGCAGTAAATGGAAGAACAGAGGTACCATAAATTTTAGAGTCAAGACACCAGGCAGAAGAGAACAAACATATATCCAATGTTCCTGCTATATTTAAGAAATCCTTTCTTTGATTTGACCAGGTGAAATTCCCATTTAATAAAGGTCTATCCAGCAAAGTATTATCTGAAATAAAATCATTAAAATCCTCAATTACCCTCTGGGGAGGACAGATACCTCCTGATTTTTCAGACAAACAAGTAATAGCATTAAAATCTCCTCCTAGAATAACTTTTTCTCTAGATAAATTTTCCAAAAGTGCAGACAAAATATCCCAACACCTCTTTTTATCATTAGTTGAAGTTGGTCCATAGACATTAAATAACCAGAAATTGAAAGTTGGGGAATTAATTTTAACTAGTAAAAAATTTGGAGTAGAACAAATCAAATCTGCATCACAAGATTTATTATCCCAAAGAATAACCAAACCCCCTGACGCCCCCTAGACTGGAGAATGAAGAAAGTTCCATTTAAACCAATTTGAAAAAATATTATCAGCTTGAGTTTGAGATAGTTTAGACTCCTGAAGCAGAATAATATCCATACCTGCTAAAACAATCTGACGCTTTACCAAGTGTCTTTTGTTAGGGGCATTAATGCCCCTAACATTCTAGGATAGGATCTTCATTGTTCCCGGGGAGAGTTTCTCACTCTCCCTGATCTCAAATAGGTTTCAAGGGTAGCCTGCAACCCAACCTTAATTTTTTCATGAGTTTTAAAAGACTTTGGTTTCTGACCTCTCTTGGAAGGGGAAATAGACCTAGAATTTGATGGAGAATCCTAACTGGAAGTTTGAGAGATGGATAATTTTGTGGCAAAATAAAAAACCTCAGTAGCATTAGAAGGAATCGGAGACTCTAATTAAGGAAAAGAAAAGTTTTGAACTGGATTTAAAATCTCATTACCAATTCCATCTCCCACCATATCCTTCCAGTTCTTATTCTCTGCCTCTAACTGGTCATTTCTTACCAAATTTAATGAATATTCTTATTTACTTATTTAAATGTAATTTTTTGATTTATCCTTAATATAAACATAAACAAATTACAAGTTATGTTTTGAATTTGACAATATTAATTACTTGTAATGACATTACTAATTGTAATTCGATATCGTCAATTAATCTTTAAAATAAACAAAAATTAATTATAAGTTGGGTTGATGCTAATGATTGCAATTTGCTTGTAACAAGGTTATGAAATTTAATTTGCAGGTAATGAGTTAGTTATGCTTTCTTGGTCACTATGATTTTACATTGACTTGAGTTGTTTAGTTTCTAAAGGCCTAGGATGTTTATGTTTCGATTTCATGTATTGTGTTGATAGGTGTCTTGAAATAATAAAGTTAAAGGATCATGATGTCTCTTGTTTATGTATAAGGATTCTAGTATATGATAATGTGAGACGATGTTTCTATGTTGTAAGTACATCATGATGAGAAATGTGATAGATCATGTTTGAATGGAGTTATGGGCTTTGAGAGTCTAGATGTAGTGAAGGGGGAGTGTGGTGCAGGAGCACCTACCTGACAGCTGGCCTTCATGAGGCAGTTAGTTAGTTTGAGTCTTGTTTATGTTTTCAAGAAGGTCTGATAAGACCAAATGCATGTAATAAGGTCATGCTGACCATACTAAGATCATGCTGACCATGCTTTTCTATTTTTAGTTAGTTTGTTAGACAGTTGTCATGCTGTAGGACCGGTTGGATCTCCCAGCCCCCTGGAGAGATTTCCCAGCCGCCTGGAGTCGGGTCAGTAGTACTCGCAGGAAAACCTATTTATGCCTGAGGATCGGTTGGTATTGCATATCATCGATCAGGCTTTGCTGAGAGAGAGGAGAGACTGAATATTGTAATAGCATCTTTTGAAATCGAATAAGAGATCCTATTGTGTTCATTTTCTGTTTGGTCTCCACTGTGTGATCGATTTGCTGTTTTGGGTGGTTTCATGGATTCGCTGATCCATTCCACCGGTTGATTCGTCGGATCAGTGGAATGGCGATGTACAGTAGGTTAGGTTTTAGTTTGCTTTCTGTTTGCATGCAGGTGTGCAGGATCGCCGTCGAGAGATGTTGAGAACCCTAGCATGGGTATGTGCTAGGTCGTGTTAGCTGTTAAAGTTTGGAAGATCACCCTGAAAGTGGATCGGGTCATCCCAGGAGGATCGGCGAGTTGAAAATTCGCTAAGGCTGGAAAGTCGTCAAAATGGCATCATCAGGATATTTTGGTGTATATCCTGCAGTCGCTTCGGGCATCTTCATCCGAGTAAGAGGAGATAGGCATGATGCGGTTGGTTGCATAAAGTGAAAGTACATCGGGGTGATCATCATCAGGAGTTGCCGAGGAGGAGCGTATCGGCATAAGGAAGAAGATCGGGTTGATCGCGGGCCGAAAAAGTTAAGTTTGGCCAACAGCAGGATATGACGTCATCATCATCAGGATATACGTCATCAGGATATTTCAGAGCAGCAGGATATTGAGGAGCTGCATGTGACATCATCGTCATCAGGATAATCGTCATCAGGATATCGGGGTGATGTAAGCATCAAAGGAAAGGTGCGTGAAGTAAAGTAACATCATCAGGATATATGGGAGGAACCGGATGTTCCATATCCTGCTGATTAACATGATGTTGAACATCATGATGCTGAAGATAGTGAAGGTAGAAGTTGTCGGTAAGGTGAACAGTGGACGTCAGGAGGATGTTCGCGCTTGCCGAATATGATGATGCTGCTGACATGCGAAAGGGCGAAGGATTGTCTGCAGGAGGATATCGGTCGGCGACAGTAAATATGATGATGCTGACAGTGTAAAGGGAAATATGATGATGATGATGAAGGGTTGCGGACATCCATGCTGTGTGTTAAGGTTTTAGTGTGGATGCCTCTGCATCATAGTGGTATCAGAGCTCAGCAAAAGGTCTGGGCTGTTGTGTGTTGATTCTGTCACCGAAAGGGCAGAGGTAGAGTTGATTGTGTGTTGTGTGTTGATTGAGAGGTTGACAAAATGCCTCCGAAAGGTAGTGGTACTGCAAGGGAATTGCAGGAGATGAAGGAGAAACATGCCAGAGAGATGAGGAAGATGAAGGAGCTTGCTGAAGCACTTCAAGCCAGGCTAGTAGCCCTGGAAAAGAACAAAAAGAGGGACGTGGAAGACAGTGAGTCTGAAGAAGATGAAGATGCTGTAGAAGAGTATGAAGAGGTAGCTGAAGATCTGGATGCAGAAGACCAGAGATTGGCAAAACTGTTAAAGGCAGTGCAGAGTGATAAACCTAAGGTAAAGGTTGATGTTTCCAAGTATAATGGAAGTTTGAATGAAGATGAGTTGCTAGATTGGATTGCTGCACTTGATAATCACTTTGAATGTGAAGATGTTGCTGAGGATCAGAAGGTAAAGATTGCAAAGACCAAGTTAGGAGGTCATGCTTTGGTATGGTGGGATTATGTACAATCTGAGAGAAGGAAACAAGGGAAGTCAAAGATCACTTCATGGGATAAGATGGTAGCAAGGATCAAAGGTAAATTCTTGCCAAGGGATTATGAAATCCAGATGTTTAAGAAGCTGCAATTTTTAAGGCAGAAGGAAAGGGATGTAAAGGCATATACTGAGGAGTTTTATAAGTTGAGTATGAGATCTGATCATCATGAGAATGAGGTAGAAAAGGTGGCTAGGTACTTGGCTGGTTTGAGATTGAACATACAGGATGAGTTAGTTTTAGCTAACCCTAAGAATGTGGAGGATTGTTATCAAATGGCAATCAGGATTGAAGAAAAGATGAATAGGGGACAAGATAAGTCCATGAGAGGAAGAGGAAACAATATGAGGGGAAGAGGAGCAGCCCCTACACAAAAGCAAACCAATGAGGGTCAAGAAGACACTGGTAAAGGACAGGGACAGTCTGATTTCAGAGGTGGATGGAAAGGTAATAGAGGAAGATTTGGAGGTGGTAGAGGTTCTACTACATTTTCAGGAAAATGTTACACCTGTGGTGAGTTTGGTCATCCATCTTTCAAATGTCTAGAAAACAAAGGTTCATCATCCAGAAATGATAGAACAAATGACAAGAGAGTACAACTTGTACAAGAAGAGAAAGTAGAGCAAAGTGTACAGAGTTCAAACACTTATCAAAGAGATAAGGAGCCTGAATATTATGCATATCCTGAGGAGGGAGAAGCATTGATGCTAAGGAGAATTAGTTTGCAGGCATCAAAGGATATGATGCAAAGAAGAGCTCTTTTCAAGACCACATGCAAGAGCAAAGGTAAGGTATGTAAGGTTGTCATTGATACTGGTTCAACAGACAACATGGTATCTCAGGAGATGGTGGATAAACTGAATTTGGAAAGGATTCCACACCAACACCCTTACAAGGCATCTTGGGTGAGTGATAGTCAATCACTTTTTGTCTATGAACAGGCATATGTGGATTTCCAGATTGGGGCATATCATGATAGGGTTTTGTGTGATATTTTGCCCATGGAATGTTGTCACCTACTGTTGGGTAGACCATGGCAATTTGATAGAAGGGTACTGTATGATGGGTATGCTAATACCTACACCATCAAGAAAGATGGGAAGACTATGAGGTTGATGCCATTGCAGGCACATGCTGCAGCACAGGAGGCAGCCAAAATCATTTTAATGGGAAAGAAGGAATTTGTGCAGATGCCTATAGGAGCAGGCATAAAGGCAGTTAAAGACACTGCAGAGAAAGGAGTTGTTAAGGACAACAGGTTGAAGAAAGTTTTAGTTTTGACTGACAGAGGTCAGCAGCAGGTGCAGAAACAGGTTTGCACACATCAACCAGTTGAGAGGAATGACAAGGATGTTGTCATAGTTGGGACTATTGTTTGTCCTATAAAGGTTGAAAGAAAGATAGGATTGAACATTGCAGAAGTTCAAGAGGCAGTTCAGACAGAGGTTCTGGTTAAACACAGGGTATGTGAGAGAAAGGCCTACATTGACAGGCATGAGGATTTATTTGTAGGAAAGAAGCAAGTTACAGTTTAGAAGTCTTGGAGCAGCCAAGAGCCAGCAGAGGATAAAGCTGGAACAGGTCAGAACACTGACATGACAAGGTGTACAGGTGGAGGACTTCCACATACTAAACTCATGGGACATGAGTTCTTTTCTGTTGGGGAGTATGGTGCAGGAGCACCTACTTGACAGCTGGCCTTCATGAGGCAGTTAGTTAGTTTGAGTCTTGTTTATGTTTTCAAGAAGGTCTGATAAGACCAAATGCATGTAATAAGGTCATGCTGACCATACTAAGATCATGCTGACCATGCTTTTCTATTTTTAGTTAGTTTGTTAGACAGTTGTCATGCTGTAGGACCGGTTGGATCTCCCAGCCGCCTGGAGAGATTTCCCAACCGCTTGGAGTCGGGTCAGTAGTACTCGCAGGAAAACCTATTTATGCCTGAGGATCGGTTGGTATTGCATATCATCGATCAGGCTTTGCTGAGAGAGAGGAGAGACTGAATATTGTAATAGCATCTTTTGAAATCGAATAAGAGATCCTGTTGTGTTCATTTTCTGTTTGGTCTCCACTGTGTGATCGATTTGCTATTTTGGATGGTTTCATGGATTCGCTGATCCATTCCACCGGTTGATTCGTCGGATCGGTGGAATGGCGATGTACAATAGGTTAGGTTTTAGTTTGCTTTCTGTTTGCATGTAGGTGTGCAGGATCGCCGTCGAGAGATGTTGAGAATCCTAGCATGGGTATGTGCTAGGTCGTGTTAGCTGTTAAAGTTTGGAAGATCACCCTGAAAGTGGATTGGGTCATCCCAGGAGGATCAGCGAGTTAAAAATTTGCTAAGGCTGGAAAGTCATCAAAACGGCATCATCAGGATATTTTGGTGTATATCCTGCAGTCGCTTCGGGCATCGTCATCCGAGTAAGAGGAGATAGGCATGATGCGGTTGGTTGCATAAAGTGAAAGTGTGTCGGGGTGATCATCATCAGGAGTTGCTGAGGAGGAGCGTATCGGCATAAGGAAGAAGATCGGGTTGATCATGGGCCGAAAAAGTTAAGTTTGGCCAACAGCAGGATATGACGTCATCATCATCAGGATATACGTCATCAGGATATTTTGGAGCAGCAGGATATTGAGGAGCTGCATGTGACGTCATCGTCATCAGGATAATCGTCATCAGGATATCGGGGTGACATAAGCATCAAAGGAAAGGTGCGTGAAGTAAAGTAACATCATCAGGATATATGGGAGGAACCGGATGTTCCATATCCTGCTGATTAACATGATGTTGAACATCATGATGCTGAAGATAGTGAAGGTAGAAGTTGTCGGTAAGGTGAACAGTGGACGTCAGGAGGATGTTCGCGCTTGCCGAATATGATGATGCTGCTGACATGCAAAAGGGCGAAGGCTTGTCTGCAGGAGGATATCGGTCGGCGACAGTAAATATGATGATGCTGACAGTGTAAAGGGAAATATGATGATGATGAAGGGTTGCGGACATCCATGCTGTGTGTTAAGGTTTTAGTGTGGATGCCTCTGCATCAGAGTGGCTTTCAATGTGGGGCCAAGGCCCAAAGTGGCTTGCTAGGGTAACCCATTGAAAGTTGGTAACCAAGTGATAACCTAAAATGAATTAGGGGAAAAGGGGGTAGATTCCACATTAAACAAGATAATTGGATTCCTCACCCATGCTTGTAGTGCTAGTTTAGACTAAGGATGGGATTAGAAGGCCTGGTTGGCAAAACCAACTTCCTTGTCCTCATGAAAGGAATGTTGGTTTTGCATGTGTCACCCTATGGGGTCGGCATCTAGTGAGAGACTGTCAGGGTAACTATAGATGGGGGCCAATGTCTAGTGAGAGAATGTCAGGGTAACCCATGTTAGGACCATGCGATGACACTCTTCCCTACTACAGCCTAGCATTTCCTAATTGTGTTCTCACCATTCGTTGTGTGACTGCCTCTAGAAGTGGTGACTCTACTGTGAAATGTTATGTGTACTTTGTATGTTGGAGTCATGTTAGCCCTTTTGTGTTGTGTTACTATCTTCTTGACTGTTTCATGTTGTGGGACCTTATTGTTATCTCCTAGCACAGGGGGTGGACCTTAGGGTTCCACATGGTTGGATGGTTGTGCTTTTTCTCCATTGGTTTCCCTTGCTATTTTTCCTATGTGACAAGGATGTATCTCTTTGAGCAGATTTCAGAGATTGTACCAGTTTGAGGAGATAGTTACTTATGTTCATGCTCTAGTCTTGTATATCAGTGGAATTCTGTACTATTATCTTGATGTATACGTCCCAATGTATTCGGGAAAGTGATATTGTAAACAATGTAATGATGTACTCTCATGTAAGGGAAATTGTTTATGTACTTGTAGTTCTATATACAAGATCTTGATGATTACTTATCTGATGATATAATATGAAAATGTATGTGTTTATTCATTTAATGCAATAGATTTAGAATGAACTATGGTTGTTAGTTAATTCATAATGTTTGTTTGGATCTTGTTAATAGTTTGTTAGTAATGCAGCCATGGAACCCTAGAGGATAAAGCTTAACATAAATGATATATGTGTAAATATGATTTATGTTACTTTGTTATCTCTTTCTTTTAAAAAAAATTTGTCCTTTTGTATAGCATAGTTATGTTTGTTCTCCGGGGTTCCTTGGCGGGGCATTACATTTTGAGTCCAGTCAATGGTTTCAAAGATACAGTAGAGATCTAGTTAGATTTCATGGGATCACAGTCACTCAAGAAAGGGCCACTTGAGGTATTATGTCTCTCCAACCTTTTTATATGTTTAGTTTATGTTGCATGTTTATGTATATATGATTAATACATGTTGTAATGAGTTGCGTTATATGAATTAGCTAGATTTTGATAATCTATGTTATTGAGTCAAGGTGATCACCGAACTAACTATTAGTTGCTCTTTTATTTGGAATTATATAAGACCATTTGATTATAGCCAACTGAATAGCATTGGTTATTTATTACCAGTATTGCTTACTTAGAGTATTGTCAATCCTTGCAATTAGATTTGTTTATCTTTCAATTAGTTTATTCCTATGCACAACCTCTAGATTAAAACTTGGGAATCCTTAACTACACACATAGTATGGACATCATCCAAGAAGAATACGATACCTTGGTTTGACAATTTAAATGTAACACATTATATAGCCAGTAGGTTGCTTGATATAATATTCGTTGGTCTGTTGAGTTGTGTGCATGCACTTTCTCCATCAATGTATTGGTTAATAATGGAGTTTGACATTTTTGGCATTCTTACCGGGGATGGTGCTAAGGTTTAGAGTTTCTAAGTTTTTTTTAATTTTTGCTTGTACTTTATTTCATAGGATATAATATTTTTCAGCATTTAGAATTACTTAGACATTCAATCTATCTCCAAACTACCCGCTAACACAGTGTAGGGACATAGCTATTATCTTATACATCATTGTATGTGGTGACCAAGATACCATAGAGGGAGGTTTCTTCTAACCAGTTCAATAGAAGAAGAAGAACACATTGAATTATCCCTTGGACCAGAGAACACTAAATATTTTGAGGATATTGCAAGTTGGAATCAAGACGCAATGGCAGAAGAAGTAGTAGAAAACCTAGTTGAACTAGTTACCTTTGCCTTTCCTATTACAAACTAAGAGAGAGCTAACACCTTGAAAAACATTACTCCTTCAGCCCTACCAAACTTTCATGGGCTAATCACTGAAGACCCAAATACATTTCTCTTTGAGTTTGATGTACTCTGTAGGAGCTGTAGTTAGGGTAAAATTGCAAATCAAGGCAAATGAATAAACAACAATGATAAAAACCCTAGCAATGCACAATGAAGCACAAGACAACATGAAAATCAAAATAACAAATGTAAATACAAACCGATCTCCACGCTATGCTCGATTTATCTCCATTGCTCTTCTCCACCTCGCATGAGCATGCAAGATTTTGAAGGATTATTGTTGGAGGAATTTTGGGTGCTCACTTCTGTAGCATAACATTAAGATGAAGATGACATGAGGATGATATATGAAGGATGCAAAGGCTCTAATGGTATTTCAATAGCATGTGGATACTTGAGGATCAATGCATTTTAGAAAATTTGGCAGAATAAGGGTACTTGAGGCTCAATGCATGCTAATGGCTTATGAGGGGGTTGATTTATAGAATTGGCTTGGTTCAAATAGATGGCTAGGATCAATTAGGGCTTTAGATGAAATGGATGGATAGGATTAAGTTAGGTTTCCTTGCACATCAAGAAATTGTAGTCATGTGACATGTGGCAAGGGAAGATAAGGCTTAGGTGTGCTTGTGTAGATAAATACTAAAATTAGGTCCCATTAGTTGTGCATGTGAAAGATAAAAGTTGTAACACATGATTGACTAGACAAGTGTTGGAATGTGGTAAAAGGTGAGGGCTTAATTCAAATAAAATATTTGAATTAGTTGGAATATGAGTTGGATATTAATTAAATAAATAAGATTTATTTAATTAATAGGGCAGATGAATAGGATGGGATAAGACATGATGTGGAAATTAATTACATAAATAAAATTTATTTAATTAATTGGGATGAGGATAAGATAAATGGGATTATGCATGTGAAATTAATTAATTAAATAAATTTATTTAATTAATTGGCTAAGTAGGATAAGGATGGGATTGAATGGAATTTTAATTAAATAAATCAAATTTATTTAATTAATTGGCTAATGGATAAATGGGATTAAGAGTGGGATTTAGGACAAAATAGCTTATGATGTCTAGATAATGTTTTAACAAGGTGTTGCAGGACATGGACAAAGTTGGGACAAATTTGGGTGTCTACATTTTGCCCCTCTTTGAGATGATGTTAGAGATGATAAGATTTGTGTCAAGTAACATCATTTTAAAGAAGCCAAGGTATGGATAGAGGAAAATGATAGTGATGATGGAAAGATATGATGAGGATGAAAAGATATGATGATGATGGAGAGATAGGATGATGATGCCCCCTTGAGAGGTTAAGCGAGTTGGACAAACACGGGTAGGCTCTCGAAAAGAAATGGCTTGGTCAAGAATGATAAGATAAATGATAAGGTATGGATAAAAGAAATGATGATGTGTTATGCTGCAATGAAAATGAGCAACCATGATGTTTGATATAGCACTAGATGTTATGCACCAAGGTATAAGGAACCAGGGTGATGATGTGTCTTGTGCCCCAGCGTAATACAACCTTGTCTAATGTATGAGGAAGTAAATTTAGAGCATTGAAGTCCTAATGCACAAAAGGTATGATATGACCTTAGATGCAAAGGATAGTGCAAAAAGCTATTCTAACATACACAAGATATGAATATTAGCTGGAAAGTTACAGATGTGATATAAATGCAAGATAAAATGATAACACACACAAGCAAGCAAGCAAGCATGCATAAATGATTCAAAAACAAACAAGGTATTGCACCTGTCAAGCTGTAAACCAATGATTAATTGCTAATTGTTTTGTTGATGATAGTTGAGAGTGTTGTCATTGCGGGGAAAGCTATATCCCTAGATCAACACAAGGTTGTTTGCTGAGTTGGTTGGCTGATTGACTGATTGCTTTGGCTTACAACAAGGCTAGGATCAAGACCATGGATTGCGTTTGGATAACTTGGCTTGATTGATTAACTTGATTGGTATGGATGAAGGATGGGCTTGCATTTGGATCATTTCTTAGAATGATTTTGAAGATGATGAAATGATGAATGAAGATTGATTTGGTTTGATGAATTGATTTGACCGTGGGATTGATGTGCTAAGGTTTTGATGTTTGTTGTTGATGCTGATGATTGATAGGATTTGTTTTGATGGTTGGTTTGATGTTCTTTGGTGTTGGTTTGCTTTGGTGTTGATGCTGATGATTGATAGGATTTGTTTTGATGATTGTCTTGATGTGCTTTGGTTTTGATGTTTGTTGTTGTTGGGTTGATTGTTTTAATGATTGGATTGTTTTGAAAGATGACAGTGATGGTGTTATGATCAGAGTGTCTATTCAATCTAAGCATAAGCAAGTATTCTCAGTATGCTCAAAGGATGTAAAACAAACAAGGTATTGCCCTTATCAAGTCATAAACCAATGATTGATTATTTCATTGATAATGATAGTGTTGTCATTGTGGGGAAAGCTATATCCCTAGATCAACACAAGGATGTGGGAACGCTATATCCCATTGATAATGATTGATGATGATTGATTTAGTTTATGACAAGATTAGGATCAAAAACTTGTTGATTTGATTGGATAATGTTCCTTGATTGATTGGCTTGTTTGATATGGATTAGTGTGACTTGGATTTAAGATCATTGCTTAGATTGATTTGATTGATATGATTGGAAGAAGTGATTGATTGAAATGGATGAATGAATGTTATTGATAGGAAGAATTGATTGATGATGATGATGATTTGATTTTGATTGAATGTTGATAAAGTGGATTGTTTTGGATTGATGATGATTGGTTTTATTGCTTGGATTTTTCGTTGGATATTGATTTTTTTGTGTTTTTGGAATATTTTGATTTTTTTTTTCTTTTGTGTTTTTTGAAATGTTTTGGAAAATGCCAATGGATTTAAAATTTGGGTAGCCTTTTTGCTTGATACCAATGACAAGGGAAAACCAAGTCTAGGTGGAAGGATGGACGTAAGATGGATGGATAAAAGGTTGGGCAACAAGGGATGGAAGGCTCATGATAAATGGCTGGATAAAAAGAATAGGCCATATACGGGATGGATGCATGCCTCATGATAAATGGATAGGTAGGCTATAGTGGAAAGCTCATGATAAGGATACACCATAGTGGATGGATCATAAGGGAGCTAGGATGTGATCTCCAAAGGCTATGTTGCATAGGAAGAATAACTAGCCCCAATCTAGGTGGTAATGCTTAGGATTTTTACATGACAAAGTTCATGACCAAGAGATGACATGATGGATTGGTTTAAATGGGATGGATAAATGGTCAATGGATAGGACTTGGTTTGGAAAGAAGGTATGTCAAGAAATATCCCAACATGTTTCAACATTTTGCCCCTATGTCGTCATCAAGATCAAAAGGAGGAGGATGGGTAAATGGGTTCAGTAGGATAGGCATGTTTATGTAATGGCTAAGGATGGTAGGCTAGGATAGTTGGGAAATGGATAGGTTGGATAAGAGAATGTGCCCCCAAGTGTATAGAAGATCAACCTACACATGACGCCTGTTTGCTAGGTTTTCATCATGGTACTTATCCAAGGTGCCTGTTTACCAGGTTTTCACCATTGGATGAAAGGATTTCTCTTTACTTTTTTTATTTTTTATTTTTTATTTTTTTTCTTTTTTTCTTTTAGATGGGTTTACAATTACACATGGCGCATGTTTGCCAGGTTTTCACCATGGTAATGGATAGGAGGGACTCAAGTGTTTAGTGCTATGAAGGTCGATAGTGTCCCTTTAGAGATTGATGATGTCTTCACATGGACCATGTCAAGTGTGCTCATAGATGTTGATAAGGGATTGCATGGATGGGAGATGGATTAGGTGGATAGTAGATTATGATGTGGATTATGGAAGGGTCATGCAAGGATGGATGGATAAAAGGCTTATGCAAAAGCATGGACCATAGGAATAGCATGGGGGAGATATGTTGGATAATGGATGAAGGTTGGGGAGATGGAGGTATGTGGGAATGTTTTGGAATGGAAGGGAACCATGACCAATGGTTGCACACACCATGATAAACATTGAATCTTTTGATGGGATGGCAGTGTAGGAAGCAATGGAGATGTTTGCTTAGGAGATGGTTGATGAAGTGATTTAGGAACCCACATAGACTTAGTATTTTTAGTGCGTTTGCTTTGCTTGTGGTATTTTTGAAGGGAATGGAAGTTTTGTATGGAAGTAGGCTTTTGGATGGATATAGGTGATTGGGATTCTTGAGAGGTGAATAAGGATGCCTCATTTACTTTGCTAGTTGTTTGCTTAGGAACCCAAACCATTTTGCTTTTGGGTTTTGCATTTGGAGGTAAGGGTTTAGATGGCTGCTTAGATGAACTTTGCTTTGATTTTGATTCTTTATGTCCTAAGGTATGAAGACCTTTAGGATTTTTGGTAGGATTTTTAGCTTTATAGGTAGAGGCATCAAAAAAATTTCTTTTGAATCCCATGGGGTGGGTGGAGTGGATGGAATTATTGGAAGCTTTATGCTTAATGATGTGTGCTTTTGTTGGCCATGATTAGGGATGTAAGGATACTTATGAATGATAGGTATGTTAGGTGTTGGAAGCAATGGTGGCAAGGTGGATGGAGGGATATTTGGAGTTGGTAAAAGTGGAGGCAAAGTGGATGGTGGAAGGTGTACGGTCACATGCTTTTGGCATTTATAAGTTGGTGGAGGTGGAATGACAAAATATGTTTTGGGTAGATGATGGGGTTTGTGATGGAAAGTGGACTTAGGATGGATGGAGGAATTACCAACATCTTTAGCTTGTTTAGCTTGGGGTGTGTATCCAAGGCCATATGAGCATGGAAGAACTTTGACATGGTTTGGCTCCAAAATACCTTATTCATAAAAGCCTAGACCTTTGCCTTTGTAGTTCATGTTTTGGAGTATGCGATGGACAATGGGACTAGCTGAGGTTTGAACACTAGACTTGAGTTTGTTATTGGATGGAGAAGCTGAAGTGGATAAAGGTCATTGTTGTCCTAAGGAAGAACACTCATGTATAAGGGTGGATAGACCAATAGGACATGATGGATTTGAAATGGGATCAATGATGGATGTGGAAGGGGGATCATTAGGATCTTGATTAGCATTATGTTTACTAAGATCCAAGTTATTTGTTTGATCTTTTATGCTTACTTGGGGGACAAGTGTCTCATCATGACAAGTGGATGTTTGCTAATTATGGATAGGGCTAGATGGTGGATGATTAAGAGCAATTTGGATATCTTGCTCATGGATAGATCTAGGATTATGGATAGGATCAAGGTGATCATAGATAGCTTCTTCATAGGTATCATCTTGATCATAAAGAAGGTAAATGTTATGGATGGGTTGGATTTGGATGGCTTGCTCATGAATGGTTGTTGGGAGATGGATAGGATCAAGTGGCTCATGGATAGATTCATCATTATGGCTATCATCTTGATCATGGAGAAGATACATGTTATGGATGGGTTGGATGGAAGGCATTTGATATTGAGTTGGACTAGGGATTAATGTTTCCACATGCTTAGGATTAAACCTTTGACATACCTCTTGGGTTGCTTGAATGGAAGTGGAAGGCTCTTGAATAGGCTCTTGGTCAACAACATGAGAACATGATGACTCTTGAATAGGCTTGATGGCTTGTAGGTCACATGATGGGCTTGAAGGGCTAAGAATGTTAATTGAGGGCTCTTGGATAGGCTCACGGATAAGTGGAACACATGATGGGATTATAGGATTGGACATGACCTTTGGAAGTTCTTTGGTAGGCTCATGAATGGGTGTTTGACATGGAGATAGTTTATTCGTAGCTAGTAGCCAATGGATCACATCCTGTGCAAGCGTATGAGTGGATGGGAAATATAATGGATGGATGATAATAGTAGATGGTGTTGTAGGCTTATGATTAGGACTTTGATTGGTTGGAAGGATAATTGAGTTTGATAGGCTAAGATTTGGATTAGATGGGGGTGACACATAGGATTTGAATGATGTGGCATGATTTCTTATTGTATGTCGATACACCTTGTAAACAACTGGGAAAAACATGGGGCATGTATTTGTATCATGGCCTTTGGTCCTATGGTATGCACAATAATCATGTTTATCATATGGACTTTCTTCACATGGTTTGACTTCAGGAAGTTCAATGAGTTTTGCTTCAAGCATCCTTTGTAAAACTCTCTCAGCCATATCCTTTGGTGAAGGATTATAATGACATAGTGATGAAGGTAATGAAGGGCTTGGTGATTTGGAAGGTTGATGGACCAATGGACTAGGAGTAGGATCACATGGTGGTGTTGGGATAGGATTAGTTGGCTCATGTGTTGGTGGGTGATTAGATGATGAAGGCCACTCTAGATCAGTATCTCCCTTGTCAAAGGTAATTAAGTCTTGCATAGGATAACTTGGACTCATTTGATTTATGTACAAGGGGCCATTGGGATTTGGATGTCCTTCTTGTTGTAAAGGTGGACTTGGGCTCACTTGTGCTTGTTGTGGAGGCCATTGATAGTCTTGGTGGTTGAGTGAAATGGTGGGATATGTAGACAAAAGATCTTGGGGTCGATATGAAGTTGAGGGCATTTGATCTTGTTGCCAAGGTAGATTTGGGCTTACTTGATTTATATACAAAAGGCCATTTGAACTTGAATGTTGTTCTTGTGATATCACTTGATTGCCTTGTGGATGGGCTTGGTAGTGCATTGGCACGGTGGCATGAGGAATTGGATAAGCTTGAGGTGAATGTTCATAGGTTGATGTGGCATTGACTTGCTGGATAGGTGGATTAAGTTAATAGGAAGTGGATGGTGATGACATGTAAGGTTGATGTGGAATTTGTTGAGGTTGGGATGGTGTTTGGACTTGTTCTTGTGATATGATTTGTTGTTGATGTTGGTAAATGTGTTGATGTGATGATGATGGAGAGGTTGCATAGGATAATGATTGTTGTGATATGGATTGATATGGATAAGGGTTGTGATAGGTTGATAAAGGGTTGATATGACATGTGGATGAATTTGATTGATATGAAGTGGGATAAGTTGATGCAGAATTGATTTGATGTGTGGATGGATTAGATTGGTATGAAGTGGGATAAGTTGATGTGGAATTGATTTGATGTGTGGATGGATTGGGTTTTGGACTTGTCTCATCCTCATCAATAAAGATATATCCTCCTCAAAGTATAAACTTGGTCTTAGGAGGAGAGGCTCCTTTAATTGTGATCTTGGGCTTTGGTTTGTCTTCATGACTTGGATTAGGAGGATAGCCACCTTTAATTGTGACCTTGGGCTTTGGTTTATCTTCATGATTTGGATTAGGAAGAGGGGCTCCTCTAATTGTGATTGGTTTCTTCTCATGATTTGGATTAGGAAGATAGCCACCTTTAATTGTGATTGGTTTCTTCTCATGATTTGGATTAGGAAGGTAACCACCTTTAATTGTGATTGGTTTCTTCTCATGATTTGGATTAGGAAGATAACCACCTTTAATTGTGATTGGTTTCTTCTCATGATTTGGATTAGGAAGATAACCACCTTTAATTGTGATTGGTTTCTTCTCATGATTTGGATTAGGAATAGGGGCTCCTCTAATTGTGACCTTAGGCTTTGGTTTTATTTCATTATTTGAATTAGAGGGGTAGCCTCCTTGAATTGTGATTATAGGCTTAGGTCTTGTCTCATGATTATAAGGATAACGCCCTTGAATTGTCATCTTAGGCTTAGGATTTGTCTCATGACTAGAGGGATAGCCCCCTTGAATGATTACGACCATCTTGACAAGTGTTGACTAAGACTAGGTTGATGATGATGTGGAGATGATTTGAAATGGGTATGGATATGACTAGGATATGTTTAGAATAAAAATGATTTGGGTATGATTAGGATATGATGTGGAATGACAAAATTGGGTGATGTGGATGAAAGGTAGGATGAATTGTTTATGTGTTTGGTGTTTATAGCTTGATTTGGCAATGTTCAAACAAATGATTATGCATATACACACATGAATCACTCACGCAAGACACATAAGCAATTGTTGACTTTGAAAATGAAATGTGATGATTATGCAAGCACACATGGAAGACACATCAACAAGCCTAATGTGTAGTCAAGTGGGTATAGCCAATTAGGTCTTAGGCTATCTATTGCACAAGGTTGACTATGGAATTGAAAGTGAAATCCTGCCACACAGCCAGGAGAAAGGGGTAACCCACCCTTCACCTTCACTTCCCAAAGGTATAAAGTTCTTTGGGGCTTAGCCAAGAGTGACAAGATTCCAACTCCCAATGAAGGTGTCTTTCGATTCAGCCTTGATTGAGGTCGTCCCTTGGAGTGGTGTGTCTCCAAGCAGGCCTCCTAAGAAGGGTATGACAAAAGCAAACCAAGTGAGCTATCACTTGATTCACACTCGCAGTTGTTAATTTCCCCTTAGAAAATTGAAATGTGTAACAAACAGTTCAAGCACTTGTTCTTTTTAGACCCAAATCCAAATGTGATGGAAGACAATGGTTTGTTTTAGCCCAATTTTTTGATGTGAATTTGCAAATAATTGTTCATTTTATGCCCAAATTGAAATGTGTGATTCAAGCAATGATTAAGATGAAAGATTAGAATGAGTGCACCTGATTATTTTTGCTTTCCAAGTTGTTGTAGATGATTGATATTGCTACTGCTAAAGCTCCTTATGATCACCTACAACATAAAAAAAAATGATATTATAATGCAGGCATAAAAAATACGCTCATTAGGCAAGGAAAATTGTAATTTTAGATGCATAGCCAAATTAGATTTGATAATTTCAATACATTTTTGGTTCGAAAATTAAAAAATCAAAGAAGAGACCCCCATTAATTTTTAGAGAGCTTTCCGAAAATGTAAAGAAATCAGAGGAATTCCCTATTTTGCGCCCAAAAATGTGAATTTATGAAAATAGTACAGTTGGCAAAGATCTAATTTTTTCGCATTATAAACGACCTCTAAATTAAATCTGCAAAACAGAGACCCCCATTAGAATTTCAAGAGATTTCCAGAAATGTAAATTTCATCATATCTTCCAAACAGCTACAAAAAGTTAATTAAACCTGCAAAACTCAACAATGGGGGTTATATGAAAGCAAATTTTTACTACAAAAACTTGTAAAAAAGATCAAGCGAAGTGAGTCCCACTGGGCGTGCCAAATGTAGTTAGGGTAAAATTGCAAATCAGTGCAAATAAATAAACAACAATGATAAAAACCCTAGCAATGCACAATGAAGCACAAGACAACATGAAAATCAAAATAACAAATGTAAATACAAACCGATCTCCATGCTATGCTCGATTTATCTCCATTGCTCTTCTCCACCTCGCATGAGCATGCAAGATTTTGAAGGATTATTGTTGGAGGAATGTTGGGTGCTCACTTCTGCAGCATAACATTAAGATGAAGATGACATGAGGATGATATTTGAAGGATGAAAAGGCTCTAATGATATTTCAATAGCATGTGGATACTTGAGGATCAATGCATTTTAGAAAATTTGGCAGAATAAGGGTACTTGAGGCTCAATGCATGCTAATGGCTTATGAGGGGGTTGATTTATAGAATTGACTTGGTTCAAATGGATGGCTAGGATCAATTAGGGCTTTAGATGAAATGGATGGATATGATTAAGTTAGGTTTCCTTGCACATCAAGAAATTGTAGTCATGTGACATGTGGCAAGGGAAGATAAGGCTTAGGTGTGCTTGTGTAGATAAATACTAAAATTAGGTCCCATTAGTTGTGCATGTGAAAGATAAAAGTTGTAACACATGATTGACTGGACAAGTGTTGGAATGTGGTAAAAGGTGAGGGCGTAATTCAAATAAAATATTTGAATTAGTTGGAACATGAGTTGGATATTAATTAAATAAATAAGATTTATTTAATTAATAGGGCAGATGAATAGGATGGGATAAGACATCATGTGGAAATTAATTAAATAAATAAAATTTATTTAATTAATTGGCTAAGTAGGATAAGGGTGGGATTGAATGGAATTTTAATTAAATAAATAAAATTTAATTAATTAATTGGCTAATGGATAAATGGGATTAAGAGTGGGATTTAGGACAAAATGGCTTATGATGTCTAGATAATGTTTTAACAAGGTGTTGCAGGAAATGGACAAAGTTGGGACAAATTTGGGTGTCTACAGGAGCTATGACTACACTACAGATGCATACAGACTCAAGCTCATTCTAGCCACCCTCAAGGATGCTGCATTGCAGTGGTTTATGGAATTGGGTGAGAATTTAGTAACAACTTGGGCTACCATGAAGGGGAAGTTTCTGTAAATATATTAGGATTATTGTCTTGGGAGAGATATGACTGGGGATGACATCTTTAGGATGTCACAAAAGGAAGATGAACCCTTGGAAGATTATGTTGAGAGATTTTAGCTTTTCCTCAAGAAGTCAAGATAGAACAGGCTCTCCCCAAAGTCACTCAAGTTGGTCTTCCTAAGAGGTGTGAGTGAAGAATGCATGGATGCACTAAATTTAATTGGAGCAGGGGATATCTCTCAACTCGGGTTTGATGAAATTTGTCAAATCTACAGAAACTATTCATGCTCTACCTTGACGAAAAATAGAGGTTTGAAATCATCTATAGAGTCTCCAAAGTAGAGCCCAACAATCTAATGTCAAATATGACAGGAGATATCATAAGCCATCTGGAAACACAACTAGACACTCTGCACATAAAGAAGAAACAAGAGGTAGTAGAGGCAGCTTTGAGTGAATATTGTCCACACTGTCGATAGAAGAAGGCCAATTGTTGATGTAAGGATATTGCTAGTATTTCTAAGGGAAATAATGAGAAAGCAAATTTTTGAGCTATAGAAGATGAAGAAGGTCAAGTGTTTTACATTGCATAACAAAGGCCATGGTAGTAAAGATAAGGTATGCTTCAGGACCCCTTGACCAATACCATGCCATTTGCATCATTTGCTTCAAATATCCATAATTGGAACAATGACGTGCCATAGCAACAATGGGCAACCATGCCACCTGGCTGGAACTAGAAGTAGGGGGTATGGCCACAATCACCATTCCAACCCTCAAATTATAATCCATAGTGGCAGGCCAATCAAAACCCCTAGCTACAACAATGGCATGAGAACCAACCTTGGAAAAATCCAAATATGAACTACCTATAGCCACAACAAGCCCTACCTCAACAACCTACCCTTATGTCAAATACAACCTCACCTACTCATGTCCCGCCTAGAGCCACTCAATTGCCAACCTGACCTGCACCTAACTCTAACAACAAGCCTATTCAACAAGCTTATACTAATGAGACAATCCAATACCCAGCCTATACGATTGAATTTAGTGATGTGCACCTGTGCTCAAGAAAAATTATTGATGGACCTTCATCTCCACTCATCACAGAACTTCTTGGTGAGGAGCAACCCTCTGTCATTAACAACCATCTGAATAACCAACAAAGGGCTTCTAAACAAATCTCTCTGCAGGAAGAAACCATCACCAAGAGCCCTGCATTTCCTAAAAGATTAAAAATGCACCTTCCACCAACTCCATCTAAACCTGATTTTGATTTTATGGGGCAGTTAAAAAATGTCTGTGTTAAAATTACCCTCATCCAATCTATCAAGGATGTACCTATATATACCAAGGCTATAAGGGAATTATGCCTCAAGAAACCAGGAAGGAAAAGAAAATATCCTCAGACAGTACATGTTATAGGATAACTTGCTTATATCATGTTAGGTAATTTGGTTGTCCCAAAATATGTAGATCCTATAAGCCCTATGGTTGATGTAAACATCAATGGTACCCTTATCAAAAACACCTTGATTGACCTAGGTGAAACCATCAATGTAATGACAAAGGAAACAATGATTAAGCTTCAACTGGATAACCTAAGACCTACTTCAACACTATCACAGTTTGTAGATAGGTCCATTATCAAACCAGAGGGGGTTATTGAAGATCTTGTAATTACATTAGATTCATGGAAATACCCTACAGACTTTATGATCTTATAGCCTAAGGCTAGCCTAGGAGGATATCCACTCATCCCAGGGAAACCCTAGTTGGCAAAAATAGATGCCTTCATAGGATGTAGGTCAGGGAATAAGATAATTTCCAATGGGAATATAAGAAAGAAATTGGTCCTTTATCCACCTGCACAACCTTTTGTTGATATGGAGCAAACTATTTGGTTGGACCTAGAGGATACTGATCAATATTCTCTTCAGACATTAATGACAATTAAATGGGGCCCATTATTGGATATCCAAGATGAAGATGAAGTGATTTCCAATGTCATACAAAACAATTATGCAATGGACCTGTAGCAAGATCCATGTCTAGTATGTCTAAGTTGCCCACTACATAATATTCTGCCTACAATAAACAATCCATCCTATGCTTCCACCAATAGTATGTTTCATCACTTGTTGCCCGATAGTTGTAGCCACAATTTATCAGAATTGGATACTGCCTCTATTATGGCCTTTGCAACACCAGTTGACATTACACCAGGAAGGACACTTAACATCAACACTGAATTGACATTTATCCAGAAGATTGAATTGATAAAAGTGCTCAAACTCACAAGACAACATTTGCATGCAACTATCATGATGTGAAGGGAATTGAACCTAATCTCTGCATGCATAGGATATACATTAATGAGGGGTGCAAGCCAGTTAGACAGCCTCAAAGAAGGATGAACCATGCAATATGAGACATAGTGAAGAATGAATTGCAAAAATTACTGGATGCAGGATTCATCTATACAATATCAAATAGCCAATGGGTATCTCCACTAGTCATAGTACCAAACAAAGGAGGTAAGTGGAGAGTTTGTGTATACTATAGAGAGTTAAATACTGCCACTAAGAAAGATCATTTCACTCTTCCTTTCATTGACTAGGTCCTAGACTCCTTGTCTAGGGAAAAATATTTTTCTTTCCTTGATGGATTCAATGGGTATAACTAGATCAAAATAGCCCCTAAGGACCAGGATAAGACCACACTCCCATGCTCATGGGGAACATATGCCTATTCAATCCTTCCATTTGGACTCTGCAATGCACCTGCCACATTTTAGAGGGTTGTTTTAAGTATCTTTGTTGACTTTGCTCATGACTCTATGGAAGTATATATGGATGATTTCACCACTTATGGAGATTCTTATGATGAGGTCCTGAAAAACCTTGAAAAAGTACTCAAGAGATGTCAAGATAATAACATGTCCCTTATTCATGAAAAATGTTTTATGATGATGTAAGGAGTAGTGCTCAGTCACTTTGTGTCCAAGGGGAACAATCAAGTGGATCCACACAAAATTGAAATCATTTCAACATTGCCTATTCCTCAAAAATAGAAAGATATCAGAAGCTTTCTAGGCCATGTAGGGTACTACAAAAGATTTATAAAGGACTTCAATAAGATAGCTACCCCTTTATTTGTCTTATTGTCTAAAGATGCATAATTTAATTGGACTGCTGACTATTAGACATCCTTTGACGGTCTCAAAGAGTCATTAAGAAAGACACTTGTACTCAGAGAACATAGTTGGGTAGTACCTTTCCATTTACATACAGATGCTTCTAACTTTGTTGTAGGGGTTGTGTTAGGATAGAAGGAAGGAAAATTGGAGTATGTAATTTACTACATCAATAAGAATCTACAAGGTGTTGAACTTAACTATACTATCACTGAGAAAGAAATGTTAGCTGGTATTTATGCAATCAATAAGTTTAGGCATTATATCACTGGGTATCCTATTTCTATTCATACTAACCATGCAACAATAAAATACCTAATGAACAAACTAGTGGTCAGTGACAGATTGGTTAGATGGTTATTGCTACTTCAAGAATCTGATATCACCATTGTGGATAAGCTTGGGAAGGCCAATGTTTTTGTTAACTTCCTCCCAGGCTACTACTTACAATGAGGACCCAATTATTGATGATTCTTTTCTAGATGAGCACTTATTTTCATTGACTGTACAAACTCCTTGATATGCAAATATATCAAATTATCTAGTCATAGAAAAAACACCTCCACACCTCTCACTAAGGGAGAGGCACCACCTAGTGGATCATATCTTTCCCTATAATTGGGTAGCTAGTTACCTCTTCTATATAGGTCATAATCATATCATAAAAAGATATTCTAGAGGGGATGAAGTATATGACATTCTCAAGGCATGTCATGATACACCCTGTGGTGGACACTTTGAAGCTAAGAGGACAACAGTCAAGATCGTGAATACTAGATACTATTGGCCAACCATGCACAAAGATACTACTCTCTAGACAAGAAGATGTGACTGATGTCAAAGGATAGGAAGACTACAAGAAGTGATGAAATGCCTCTACAACCATAGCTGGTAGTCACACCCTTTGATAAATGGGGCATTGATTTTACTAGACCCATTGATCCATCATCTAATAACAAAGAATATATACTTGTTTGCACTGATTATCTCATAAAATGGGTAGAGGTGAAATCTTTGACAGTAGCCAGAGATAGTAAGGTTGCTACATTCCTATATGAGGAAATATTTACAAGGTATGGTGTCCCAAGGGAAATAGTAACAAATCAGTGACCACAGTTTACATCAACATTAATTGCTAGCCTTATTTAGGAATATGAAATTAGACATAAAAAGTCCACTCCCTATCATCCATAGTCAAATGGCTAGGTTGAGGTCACAAACAGGGAGCTGGAGGCAATATTGACAAAGACAATTGCATTACACAAGAAATATTGGGTAGCAAGACTCTCTGAAGTAGTTTGGGCATATAGAACTACATGGAAGACAACAACATGGTACACACCTTATGAGCTAGTTTATGGAAAGAAAGTTGTCCTTCCTATTGAGTTTGAATACAAAACATTGAGAACCACTGTACAACTTGGGATGGACCTATCAACAACTCAGAAGGAAAGGTTGGACCAGATTAATGCCTTGGAAGAATTAAGGTTGGAAGTAGTTCATCACACTAAATTAGTACAAAATCAGAGAATTAGATGGCAAGATCAGTATATCAAAACCAAGGACTTTCAAGAAGATGATTGGGAACTCCTATATGACTCCAGGTATAAAGATAATAAGGGCAAATTGCAAACCAAATGGTTAGGCCCTTATGAAATCAAGGAAGTTTTTCCAAATGGTGCAGTCTAATTAACCACAATTGACCCAATTAGATTCTCACTTATGGTTAATGGACACAGATTGAAATTGTATAAGAAGCCTATGAATAAAGCTACATTCCTATAGTAATTAAGGGAATATATGAATAAAGAAGTTCCACATTAGCCTACCTCAAATGAAGCCTGCAACCACATTGTAGATGATTACAACAATCTAGCAAAATATCAAATTACTAGCTTGACTGAGGTACCACAACAAGTTTGAGTTCTACACACTTTGTACATAAATAAAACATAAAACATAAAATTTAAAATTAAAAACAAAACAAAAAAAATAAAAAATAAAACAGAAATAAAAATAAAACAAGGAGATCCCCTACACCAAATAATTCAATCAGAGTTCAGGGTCCATCAATTCAGCTCCTGTTATCAAGTTGAGCTTTCCTTTGGTCGCCAGCCACTTCACTAAAGGGACATGTCTCTACTATTTCATGGGACCTATACATTTCCCCATGTAGCAACTGCACCAGTCATCATTCACATGGGACCTATAGTCATTGCACCCACAACCACAACACATGGGACTTCTTCATTTCACATTCTGATTGTGTGCATGCAGCCACTACTTCTTGTAACACCTTTTCTCATAGCATCCACATGTCACCATCTTCCACTATAGCTTGTACCTTCCTACTACATTCCGCATAGCCACTACACACTCCATCCACACACTTATTCAACATCACATCATTGTGATTCGCTACGGCTCATTTGTCGAGCACATCAACTCTAGCCACCATGTTATCATTTTTCCATGCAACATTTCCAATTTAGACATCACCTCAAAGGTATTTATCTAGCTATTATTTTAATTAACATTTATTGCTTCTTATTTTATGACTTTCAAAATTTGTAGCACCCCTTGTTTTTATTATTTTATAAAGGCGTCAGGAGTTATTTTTCTATTGGCTGACATAAAAAACCCTATTATTCCAGCATTTCCAACATGTCATCATTTTTCCATGCAACATTTCCAATTTAGACATCACCTCAAAGGTATTTATCTATCTATTGTTTTAATTAACATTTATTGCTTCTTATGTTATGACTTTCAAAATTCGCAGCGCCCCATTCAAATTGCTTTCACCCCATCCTTCCATACACTTAGCCTATCTTCTCATTTGAGGAAAAATGAACCCATAGTTGTGTTCTTATATGGAGCCTAATCAGACTTAGAGGGTAAATTTTCCCCACTTTTATCGGCATAGTTTCCCCCCAAATTATTTAAGGGGGGGTTGGAGGCAGCACCCCTTGTTTTTATTATTTTATAAAGGCGCTAGGAGTTATTTTTCTATTGGCCAACATAAAAAACCCTATTATTCCAACATTTCTAATTTAGACATCATTTTTCCATGCAACATTTCCAATTTAGACATCACCTCAAAAGTATTTATCTGGTTATTGTTTTAATTAACATATATTGCTTCTTATTTTATGACTTTCAAAATTTGCAACGCCCCTTGTTTTTATTATTTTATAAAGGCATCGAGAGTTATTTTCTATTGGTCGACATAAAAAACCCTATTATTTCAACATTTCCAACATGTCATCATTTTTCCATGCAACATTTCCAATTTAGACATCACCTCAAAGGTATTTATCTAGCTATTATTTTAATTAACATTTATTGCTTCATATTTTATGACTTTCAAAATTTGCACATCATTATTTTCATATATTATATCCATTTGACTTGCTTTCACCCCGTTCTTCCATACACTTAGCCTGTCTTCTCATTTTAGGAAAAATGAAGCCATAGTTGTGTTGTTATATGGAACCTAATTAGACTCGGAGGTTAAATTTTCCCCACTTTTATCAGTGCAGTTTCCCCCCAAATTATTTAACGGGGGTTTGGGGGTAGCGCCCCCAAGACGGGGTCAAGGGGTAGCGCCCTTTGTTTTTATTATTTTATAAAGGCGTTGGGAGTTATTTTTCTATTGGCCGACGTAAAAAACCCTATTTTGTAACTGACATAAGTCTTGATAAAAACAACTAATGGTTAGGGTTTCCATTGATATTGTATTATAGCATTTGCAGCAGTATTGAGTTATAAGGGATTGCTGGTTGTAATCAGTTTGATTTGCTAGATAATAATATTGGACTCTCTGTTGGTGGATGTAGCCCAAGTTTGGGTGAACCACGTTAAAAATTATCTCTCTTTGTTATTATTTCTATGTATTTTTCATTCCTCTATTTAATCTTTATTTGCATTTAATTGATATCTTCTACATGTAATTCCTAACAAGTGGTATCAGAGCGGGTTGTGTTCGATTATTGTCTACAGGAAGGTCTCACAGTTGAGTGGGAGTCTCAAGATTAAGTGGGAGCAATGGCGGATGAGGGTAAATTGAAGGTTGATAAATTCAATGGGTAGAACTATCAGTTATGGAAGATGTAGATGGAGGCTTATCTCTATTAGAAGGATTTATGGAGGCTGTTGGAAGTAATAGCAAAGAAACTGGCAACAATGATTGATGAGGATTGCAATCTTCTGGACAGAAAGGCATTGGGAACCATTTGGTTGTGCCTGGCACCATCTATGGTATTCAATATAAAAGAAGTGAAGACAACAAATGAATTGATGAAAGCTTTGGCTAAATTGTGCATGAAAAACCCTCAGCCTCAAATAAGGTATTTCTCATCAAGTGTTTGTTTAATCTAAAAATAATTGAAGGTGGATCTGCGATAAATCATTTAAATGAGTTTAATATGATTACTAGTCAGTTAACTTTTGTAAAGGTGAAATTTGATGAAGAGGTGAGGGCTCTCTTGGTTTTATGTTCTTTGCCAGAAAGCTAGAATAGCTTGGTAATGGTTGTAAGTAACTTTGTCTCTGGTTCAAATACTTTGAAATTTGATGATGTTGTTGGTGTTATCCTTAGCAAGGAAATGCGACGGAAAAGCTCAAGAGGGTCCACATCAGGTAGTGTTTTGAATACATAAAGCAGGGGTAGATCAAAGGAGAGAGGAAAAGGTTTTGGAGGTCATGGGAAGTCACGAGGAAAATCAAAGGACAAGAGGTCCCAATCCGGAGGATAGAAGGATTGCTAGTACTTTGGGAAACTAGGTCATCTGAAGAAAGATTGTTGGTCTCAGAAGAATAAAGAAGGAGACAAACAAGAAGGCAATAAGGAGGCAAATGTGGCAAGTAATAAATCTAAAGATGATGCTTTGATTCTTTCCCTAGATAATGCTAATGATTCATGGGTTTTAGATTCAGGGGCCTCATTTTATGCTATGCCCCATATAAGTTATTTTCTTGATTATGTCCAAGGGGATTTTGGGCTGGTTTATTTGGGAGATAACGAACCTTGTCAGATTGTTGGAAAGGGAAGAATCAAGATTAAGTTGCAGAATGGGAATCATTGGCTACTACAAGTGGTAAGGCATGTTCCAAGGCTGAGTAAAAATTTAATTTTAGTAGGGCAGCAGCTAGCTGATGAAGGTTGCATAGTTACTTTCAGTGATAAAAATTGGAAGGTTTCAAGAGGTACCTTAATAGTAGCAAAAGGTGTGAAAGTAGGCACCTTATATCTTTGTATAGGTCATACTGTTCCTTCTACTTTAGCTATTGCAGAGAAAAACCAAATATGTTCAGGAATAGTTGTTGTGGGTTCCCAAGAAGGGACTGAAATAGTTGTTACAAGTTCTGAGACAACACTATAGCATAATAGACTTGGGCATATGAGTGAAAAAGGTATGAAGGTACTTCATTCTAAGAAAGTTTTACCAAGTCTAAAATGTATCAATATAGATTTATGTGAAAGTTATGTGCATGGAAAACAAAAGAGAGTTAGTTTTCTCAAGGATGGGAAGCAAAAGAAGATAAAAAAGTTGGATCTTGTGCATATAGATGTGTTTAGGGTAAAATTTGGATTGTTTTATGTTTAGTGTTTAGATGTTTGAATCCTCCTTGCACCCTTTACATTCAAGGACCTTATGATCGAGTGGCAGTGCACTATCATACCCTAGGTCACTATCAGGTGTAGGGAAACTTGGATTAGGGTGTTCAATTATCAATTTTCCTTCTCTTATGCTTAATTGACCATTAAACCCTAATTTTGCAAATGCGACAGTAAATAGATGAATTACAAAAAAAGCTATTGTAGAGGGATGTAAAATGTCAAATCACAGAGTACCTATTTTCGGGGCTCTGACACAGAAAAGTCAGGGACAAAAGAGTGGGCGCCCAAGTCCAAGGCCCTACTTTTTGTTGAGATCTGCGGACAAGATCTATAACCTATTCTTGCTGCACCAAAGGTTTTTCTGTCATGAAACTTTGAGGACTAATGACCAGGTGCCCAAGTCTAGGGGGTAGATTTTCCTTCTATTCTACAATTTTGACACTCCAAGATGTCTTTGTGCAACTTCACTTTGTCCAGCTCCTCAATCTGTAACCTGTAACCATGAAAACTTTGGGAGGTGGTTGTGGTGTTTAGAGGCTTTCCTTAGTCAAGCCCCAGAGGACACTTAAGTCTCCGAACACTTTGTTAGATAGAGAGTACATGCTTAGGGAGGTAGAGGAAAAAACCAAATGAAGTAATGATCACAAACACAATATAATGTCACCTTGTAGTGAAGATCTCATGGGAGGAAGATGTTCTTCATTCCATGATAAAATGGATGCTCAAATCTGCAAACACAAACACATAGACAACACAATTATGCTCTTGCAACACAATGAAAGCCTTGAATCACCTTGAGGACACATGAACATCACAATTGCCATCTAGTTTCTAAATGAATGCCTAAACAAGCTTTTATATGCAACTACAAACACTCCCGCCAAGAATTTCGTAATTCAAACTTACCGTGTTGGCATAGGACCCAAATAACGATCACAAGCTGACACCCAAAAATTGGGACTGCCCCAAAATAGGGTAGGACTAGGGCGCGGGTGCCCAAGTCCTCCCCCCCTATTTTGGGTAGGGTCTATCTCAAGTAGTCCCCCTAGGTCCAATTTGTCAAGACACTTAGGGGTTTTCTCATCAGGATGTTAAAATATGATGTAAAATGTCCTAAATGTATGCAAAAGACCCAAGAGCTAAACCTAAAGAGGGAAAAGCCCCCAAGGGGACATTTTCTGACATTACAAGATGTATGGGGACCAGATCAGGTATCTTCTCTCAGTGGCTCTCAGTATTATATTACATTCATAGATGATGTAACTAGGAAGATTTTGATTTATTTCTTTAGGCAGAAATCTGATGTATTTGAAACATTTAAGAAATGGAGAAGCTTGGTTGAGAATGAGACAGGTAAAAGATTAAAATGTCTCAGATCTGATAATGGTGGTGAGTATTGCAGTAAAGAATTTGAGGATTGTTGTTCCTTTAATGGACTTCATAGGAAGAAAATGGTTCTAGGGACTCCACAAGAAAATGGAGTGGATGAGCGCATTAATAGGACAATAATGGAGCATGCAAGGAGCATGAGATTGCATGTTGGGTTGCCTTTAAACATGTGGGCAGAGGCTATCAATACCGCTATATATTTAATTAATAGAGGTCTTTCAGTTCCTTTGGGCTATGGTATTCCAAAGGAAGCATGGACAGGTAAGAAGGTGAGTTATTCTTTTCTCAAAACCTTTGGATGTGAAGCATTTGCACATGTAGATTCTGAAAATAGAACCAAGCTAGATGCAAAATCAAAAAAGTGTATCTTCGTTGGATATGGCATTGATGAATTTGGTTATAGGCTTTGGGATGTTAAAAATATGAAAATTGTGAGAAGCAAGGATGTTGTATTCAATGAGAAAGTGATGTACAAAGATCAGTTGCAGCAGCATGAGAAGAAAGAAAAGGATTATGTGGTGTTGGATGATACTCCAGATAGTGATGTTCTAGTAGTTTCTCATGCTCTGCAACAACAACAAGAAATACCACAAACTCCAGTGAATGTTAGATGGGCAACAAGGCTAAGTAGACCTCCTAAAAGGTTTTCTCCCTCTTTGTATTCTATTTTGTTAACAGATGCTGGTGAACCGGAAGGGTATGATGAAGCTATGCAGGTGGATACAAAGGTTCAGTGGGAGCTTGCAATGAAAGAAGAAATGGACTCCTTGCTAAAAAATTAGACTTGGGAATTATGTAAGTTGCCTACAAGTAAAAAGGCTTTACCAAACAAATGGGTTTATAGGATGAAAGAGGAAGATGGAGGTAAGAAAATATTTAAACCTAGGTTAGTCGTAAAAGGATTTGCACAGAAAAGGGCATTGATTTTGATAAGATTTTTTCTCTGATTGTTAAGATGACTTCTATTCATACTATTTTTAAGTATTGTGGCTGCTGAAGATTTGTATTTGGAACAGCTAGATGTGGAAACTGCCTTTCTCCATGGTGATTTGGAGGAGGAGATATATATGGAACAGCCCCAAGGTTTTGAGGTCAAAGGTAAGGAGAAACTACTGTGCAAATTGAAGAAGAGTTTATATGGCTTGAAACAAGCACCTCGGAAATAGTATTTAAAATTTGATACTTTTATGGCTGAACAAGGCTACAACCAGTGTAATTCTGACCATTGTGTTTATTTTAAGATGTTGGATAATGATAGCTACATTATTTTATGTTTATATGTTGATGACATGCTTGTAGCAGGGTCTAACATGGATCACATAAAAGAGTTAAAACAACAGTTAGCACAATCATTTTCTATGAAGGATTTGGGGGCAGAAAAACAAATCCTTGGTATGAAAGTTTGCAGAGATAGGAAGAACAAAAAATTGACTCTATCTCAGGTTGATTATGTTGAAAAGGTGTTGCAAAGATTCCATATGGAGAATGCAAAAGCTGTCAGCACACCTTTGCCTAGTCATTTGAAATTGAGTAAGGAGATGTGTCCAAAGATATATGAGGAGGAAGACAAAATGCCCAAGGTGCCATATGATTCAGTTGTAGGAATTTTGATGTATTCTATGGTATACACAAGACCAGATATTGCACATGATGTAGGAGTCGTCAACAGGTATATGAGTAATCCCAGATTGGAGCATTGGAATGCGGTAAAATGGATTCTCAGATATTTGAGAGGTCCATCCAATAAACACTTATGTTTTGGGGGTTCTAATACTGATTTAGTAGGTTATGTAGACTCAGATTTGGTAGGGGATATTGATACCAAGTGGAGTACTAATGGTTATGTCTTTACTGTAGGTGGGACAAGAGTGAGTTGGATCTCATAGTTGCAAAAGGTGTTTGCTTTATCCACTACGGAGGCCGAGTATGTAGTTGCAACAGAGGCAAGCAAGGAGATGATATGGCTGCAATCTTTCATCGAAGAATTGGGCAAACAATAGGTTAACAATTATTTGTTTATGGACAACTAGAGTGCCATACATCTTGCAAAGAATTTTGCCTTGCATTCAAAGACCAAACACATACAATTGAGGTATCACTTCATCCGATTGGTGTTGGATTATGGATAGTTAAGGCTAGAAAAGATACATATAGATGAAAATCTAGTGGATATGTTTACAAAGGCAATGACAAGGGAGAAACTAAGCTCTTTTTTAGCTTCAGTTGGTCTTCAAGACTAAAAACAAAAAATTAGAACAACAGGGTCTAGGGTGCTTATTTCCAGTGGGAGCTATAGGGTTAGCGGTGTTATGATTAGTGTCCAAGTGGGAGATGATATGGTGTGGAGTTTCATCAGTCTCCAAGTGGGAGATTGTTGTTATATGGAGCCTAATCAGACTCAAAGGTTAAATTTTCCCCACTTTTATCAGTGCAGTTTCTCCCTAAATTATTTAACGGGGGTTTGGGGGTAGCACCCCCAAGACAAGGTCAAGGGGCAGTGCCCTCGAAACCTCAATTGACTTTTATTATTTAATAAAGGTGTCAGGAGTTGTTTTTTCTATTGGCTGACTTAATAAAACCCTATTTTGTAAATGACATAAGTCTTGATAAAAATGGCAAGGGTTAGGGTTTCTGTTGATATTGTATTGTAGCATTTGCAGTGGTATTGAGTTGCAAGGTATTGCTTGTTGTAATCAGTTTGATTTGCTAGATAATAATATTGGACTCTCTATTGGTGGATGTAGCCTGAGTTTGGGTGAACCACGTTAAAATTGTCTCTCTGTTATTATTTCTATGTATTTTTCATTCCTCTGTTTAATCTTTATTTGCATTTAATTAATATCTTCTGCATGTAATTCCTAACAAGTTGGGGGATACTGCATACATAGGAATTATTTTATGTACAATCAAATTTCTTAAATCGCTTCCTTCATAATTATGACTATTTGCATCATAACATACAAGCTAGCAGACTAGCAACTGGTAAAAGCAACTAGTAAGAAGTGTCTGGTGAGAAGAATTTGATGAAGAACAAGAGATTAAGCTATGGAAATTGAGTTAGTAGAGTGGAATTGGAGAGTTTCATGAGATATCATGATGTGTGGTGATCTGATTAGGAGAGGGCCTACTATCCACTCGACATTATTGTCTGATGGGGATTGCATGCCTATTTTTAGCAAGTAGGGTAGTTGGAATATTTTCTTAAGATAACAGAGTATAATGAAGGAATTACTTAGTAGTTTGCAGGAACAATCCAGAATGAGGAAGCTATAGTGAAAGGCTTGCGGGTTGATATGACTGTAGCTACCATAGCTAAGGGGCTATGGGTCATTGGAGAAGAATCCCCTATAAAAGTTGACACCATTTCAACAAGGGTCGAGTTCATACAACCATGTGAAAGAATGGAATCTACATCTCAAGGTACCAAACTCTTTGCTCTAGTTATGGGCCTCTATTGCTACCTATATTATTAAATATCTTACCTACGATGGGAGGGAATCTTTGTTTTATACTATGCATTTCAAACTTTTAAGCCATCTTCATCACGAAAGGGTAGTGAATGTTCCAAATTTCTTGTTCAATTTGTTAAAAAGGATATTTACTAAATATAGAAGGAAAAATTGCCAGTCTTTGTTGTCTCATCATGGTTTGGTTGTGCTATTAGTAAAAAGGAGTTTATCTATTCAGTACCTTGATATTTCTTGGGAACATTTTCTTGAAATTAGTCATGTTGATGAGGGACCTTTGAGGGTTGAATCGGAGAGAGAAGGAAAGGTAGGGGAATGAAATTTACAAATAGGGGAAGAAGAGGAAGCACCTGCAACCTCTTCTCACCTAGAAGCTTCACCTACCCTCTACCATGCAACTATTGAGGAACATCCCAAACCCTGATAATCCTATAGGTGAACCTACTAGCTATCCCACACCTACAGCTTCACCAGTTTTAACCCCTTGCTAGAGAATGCACCCTCATAGACTTCTATCCGCACAAAGAAAAAGTTAAAATGAAAACTACATCCTGGAGCTACCAGATCACTGCCTACAGCACTTGAAACTGACTATGAAACTCCATCTATCTCAAAACCCACCAAGAAAATAAAATCATCCTCTTCTTCATCCAAATCCAAGAAGAAACAAAATATCCCTACTCAATCACATAGGTGCTCAGACCGCCTAAAGGAGAAAGAACTTTCAAGGGAAAAACCTACCCTGAAAAGAAGAATGTGGTCAATATACACACTGATACAGACTCTGAAAGGGAGCATCTATTTGTTGATAGGGAATAGAAAAATGTGGGCCACATACTCATTCTGAAGATTGATATAGAGTCAAAGGAGGAAGATTTATATACAGCTAGGAAAAAGTATCAACCTCCCCCTAAAACTAAAAATCTAGATTTCTTAGCTTCTCTAGATGAAACTCAAGAAGAAGAATTGTTGTTGGATTCTAAAGATACAATAGAGGGAGAGAAGGATGAATTACAGATAGCCCTGTAGAAAATTGTAGAATTGGAGAAGCAATTGAGGGATTACCATAAAAAAGAGACATGATTGAATGAATGGGTTAAGAAGTTGGAGGATCAGCTATATGTTTTCTAGAAACAAGGGTCAGGGCTAGAAAATTTGGCTTAATTGGCCATTATAGAAATCAATTGAAGGAATCTAGAGCCTATGCAATCAAAAGAACAACCAGAGGAACCTACTCCATCAACCTTATTTACAGTTACCTTGCAACTATGGAATAAGATAGATGAATTGGTAAAAGAACAAGGTGAACTGAAGGAGAAGCATAGTAAGGAGATAGAGGTGAAGAAAATAGAAATAAAAAGGCTAAAATTCAATATAGATAGAAAGGAAGACATGATTGTCCAATTGATGAGGTGTCAGCCACCTACAAGGCTTTATGCCCTCTATCTACACGAGCAGCATCTGAGCTTTTAGTTTATCCAACTTTACAGTGATGCCCCTATTTCACTTTTAACACCTACCTTATTTCTAACACCCTACCAAAGAGCTAATCCTCAAATACAAAATCAACCGTGTGAATTCTACCTGTGTGAACTTGCCATTCCATATGACACTCACTGGAATCCCCTAGTTTTTATTGGGGATGTGCAATTCAAGGCCCTAACGGCCTCATTCATTCAAAATGAGCATAGGAGAGGAGTGTTACATCAAAAATATAATGAGAGAGAGAAGTCACTCCCTCTTAAACTCATGGCAGTATCCTCAAATCCTAAGAATATAGTGGAGGAATGTATTGAACTAATTAAACATCCAGAGGTGGAAACCAAACTCCTAGAATGTAGAGCCATGGATTACAAGAAATTTAGGGAATTGGCCAAAGGGATTGGTAAGGAAGCTTTGGGTTTCTCATAGGGTAGGTGGAAAGATTTTACACCAACATTGCAAAGGAAAGAGCCTCATTCAGTATTCAACCTCTCAACAGTAATCAATACGGTACAAAGATACATAAGATCAGCCAACAAACATGGAATAACCTGGCTACCATTAGTATTCCATCCTCCCTTGCTTCTTTATCCCATTTCACATTGGATGGGGCAGAGGATGAATCAGGTAGCAGAATGAGCTAGGTGGAACAGGTTGGCATAGCAGAAGGGCTTCTATCTCAAATAGGATAGAGGAGTAGAAGAACCTACAAATTACAAGGATACAACTCTTGAATACAATCAAAGACCTTGGTTGTTGGAGGACCATCAATATGTTTAGTTGGGGGGTGTGATGAGGCCATGTTTTTTCTTATTTCTCTTGCTTTAAGTACATGTTTCCTAAGACATTCCCAGACTTCTATATATATATATAGTAACTATGTCTATAATCATCCTTAATACATTGAAAGCATGAAGATGGGTATATAATATGTTGTTAATTAATTATGTGCGAATTACTAATTGCTCATGAAATTTGATGGTACTTTATGTTAATTTTAGTAATCGTGATGTATAGATATATGTGATGGACTAACCCCTCACGCAGCAAGATTGTGGTTACATTTCATGAAGACCACTAGGTAGCCCGTAACAAAGGAGGTGTTGATATCCACACTAGACAATATAGGCATTGTTGAAATTAGGGCTGACAACTGAGAGGGGGGGCTAAATCAGTTGTCTTAAAACTTTTAAAGCTTGTTGTAGTTAATTCTTCTTTACCACTTCTTAACAGATTAATGACATAATCATGAAAAGAAAGAATTAATAATTCATGAGCAGAAACATAAACAACACACTTGACACCAAGATTTGACGTGGAAACCTAGTTAAGGGAAAAACCACGGTGGGGGTTAACTGATAGGGAGGGACTCTAGAATGCCAATTCTACCTATCTTGAATCAATTCAAGACTCTGGACAACTCTAGCCTCTCTACTAATTCAAGTGCTCATGACATCTTTCTACACAAAAATGTCTGCTAAATTCCTCAACTCTTTGTAGAGATGGAAAATTCTATCACTCTACTTGGTGTGGGACACATTCCTTGTCCTCACTGCTTCCAAGATACTGCCTCAAGGGCATATAGATTTTCTGAGCCCGTTGTCCACCCTTCTCTCTCTGTTCAAGGGTCTTGACTGCTTGGTGCTCACTTTCTCCCTCTCTGTTTTCCACCCCTGCAAGTCTATTCTTCTACTTGTCTATCTAGCCAGACTCCTTACTGAGCTCGCCTAGAACAAGCATGCATTGCCTCTAGTCGACAATCCAACCATCCCACAAAAGAAAAACAAACAAAAGGCATGGCTCTGCTTGATGGCCTCCATACTATACAGAGGAACTTGAGGGACATCAAGACAGAGTCGTGGTTTGTAAAAGAGAACAAAATTGCAGAAAAGGAAACGACTAATCTACCTCAGAATAACAAACTGAAACTGTACAAAAATACAATATTGGTCAAACTACTTAATTAGATTTTTATTCAAAATTGTTCTTACATCAAAATGCTTCTCAAATCAAAATCTTCCCCTGAACCCCTTACAGAGAGAATTCTACATCTTATAGTTATCTCATGTCCATTATAGGACATTTTAGTTCTCAAACCGGTTCGTATTCTAACTGCCGTGGTTCAACTCTATGCTATCGTTCCATCATGGGAACTCTATCTTCAGTTTGGGTGATAGCCCGATATTAGCTTTCCTTCTCCGTGACCAGAAATGGTCACTGTTGCGGTCTCTTTTTCCACCTTTGTTCTCCCCGGGTTGAAAACCCTTGAAATAGAAAATATTGCCTTATTGGCAATGCATTTTCCCTTCTTCTCTGATAACGCATATCACCCCGAAATAACAATTTGCGGCTTTGGTTTTTGCCTATCAGCAAGATAACATCTATCGGTCTATCCTGAATCTCTCCCACTAATGTGTCATCTCTCCCCGATGACCTTTGATTCACTTTTGTCAGCGAGACCCTCTCGATTGCTAAGACTTCGGCCTCATCTGCCAATGACTCCCTTTACGCCAATGAACACTGACCCATTGGCCAGATCTCTCACCGTTGGCCTAACTTTCATATCTTCTCCAATGTCCATTGTTACTTCGATGAGCCTTGGCCTATGCCTTCGTCCAGACTCTTTCCCATTGGATCCCGTTCATCGGCATGACTAACAGCGTCGGTGAAACCTTTCACCTCTCCACCGATGGCACTTGTTATACTGATTACCTAACACTAAGTTCACTTTCTCCAAGACTTATACCATCGGTGTAACTCTTTCCTTCTGCTACAATATCAATACTCTTGCCGACCACTCTATCCCATCGGTGAGACTATATGCTATCGGCCCAACACAATTCTGGTTACCCGATAGTCTTTCTCACACTGACATGCATTGGTTAACTCCTTACCGCCAGTTCCTCTCATTGCCACTGTCAGTCACCATGCTATTAGAACCGAATGCATGTTCCTGCTCTGTCCTATTTGAAAATTCACAACATCACACCAAAATGCAACTATTGGAAAATTTACAACATCACACCAAAATGTAAAAAAAATATATACATGGGCTCCAAGCCCGTGGTGCTCCTGCACCATACTCCCCCTGCGTGGAAAAAGTCAAGTCACCTCCAGTGACAACAAGGCAAAATCAATGCCTCATTTCTTGAATTCAGACTCTGTAATCCAGGTAGCCTCTGCTTCAGGCAATTGTTGCCACTTGACCAGATGCTCCATGTACACGCCATGTCTGGTTTGTCTCTACACTCAAGAATCCAGAATTCTCTCAGCCTGTGGTTTCATTTTTGGAGGCAAGGTCACATCATTCACTATCTGTGCAGCTTCTGAACTAGATTCCCCTGCTACTAGATGAGGACCTTTATAAGGTACCAGGTCCTAAACATTGAACACAAGTGAAATTGCCAAGTCTGCTGGCAAATCAATTCGATAAGCATTATTGCCATACTTGTTCAGAATTCTGCAAGGACTAATCCGTCTCATCTGCAGTTTGGTTGGTATCCCTTTTTGTAATCTGGCTTTGTTCAAATGAACCATGACTAAATCACCAACTTCAAACTAAACATCCTTCCTATGTGCATCTACCCTATCCTTGATTTTCTGGGTATTTTCCATCAATTGCTACTTCAGTTGGTTATGAATCTCCTTCATAGACTGTGCAAAATCCTCTTCTGACCACTTCTAAACTCCATGCCTCCAAGATGTCAGAGTTCACATACACCTCTAGGATGCATTCCATACACTATCTCAAATGGACTTTTGCCAATAGTCCTATTCACACTGTCATTATAGGCAAATTTTGCCTAATAAATGACTTGATCCCAACTCTGTCCATATTCTTTTGTCAAACACCTTAACAGGTTGCCCACTGTCCTGTTCACCACTTTTGTTTGGCCATCTGTCTATGGATGATATGCTGATCCAAAAGACAGATTTGTTCCTAACCTCTGCCATAAAGTTTTCCAGAAATGCCCCATGAACTTAGCATCTCTGTCAGACACAATGCTTACTAGAAGTCCATGAATCCTTATCACTTCTCTGAAAAACAAGTGTGCTATATGATTGGCATCATGAGTCACTTTACAGGGAATGAAATGGCTCATCTTGCTAAACCTGTGCATAACTACATATATGCTATCATAACCAGTCTTAGTCTTAGGCAAACCAACCACAAAGTCCATACTTACACATTCCCATGGCCTGGAAGGAATGGGCAAAGGTTGGTACAGTCCTGCATTTGAAGTGGTTCCCTTGGCCTTTTGACATACGATACACTACTCTACATACCTTCTGATGTCTCTGTGCATCCTCGGCCAATAATAGAACCTTTGGACTAACTCCAGTGTTTTGTTAAGACCAAAATGGCCACTCAGACTGCCATTGTGCTTCTCCTATATGAGATTTTCTCTCATAGATCCCCTTGGCACACATAATTGTCCACCTTTGGATAGCAATCCTTGCTATAAGGTGAAATCTGCAAACTCACTGTGAAAGTGATTCTCAAAATCTTGACATACCTTGTATGCCTCAGCAAAGTCTTCATCATCTCTATAGAGATCCTTGAAATCTTCAACTCCAATGCTCTTCAACTGCACTTCCTGCACTGTGAGCAACCTCCTGCTCAAAGCATTTGCAACTTTGTTGAGCTACCCCTTCTTATGCTTAATTATAAAAGTGTAGGATTGCAGGTACTCCATCCACTTGATATGTCTGCTGCTCAACTTATCCTGTGAGTTTAGAAAACTCAAGGCTTGGTTATCTGTGTAGACAACAAATTCCTTAGGTAGGAGATAATGTCTCCACTTCCTAAGTGCTTGGACTAGAGAATACAACTCTAATTCATATGAAGAGTACTTACTCTTTGCTTCATTCAACCTCTCACTGAAAAAGGCTATAGGTCTGTTCTCTTGATTTAACACTACTCCTACAGCTATGTTACTTGCAACACATTCAATAGTAAATAGCTTATCAAAACTAGGCAGCAATAGTACAGGTTGTGTTGCTATCTCTTTCTTCAACCATTCAAAACTTCTATCTGCAGCTGGTGTCCATCTAAATTTTTCTTTCATTCCACCCTTACTTGTATTCAACATGGGTGCACATATCCCACTAAAATTTCTGATAAACTTTTTGTAAAATTGGGCTAAGCCATGGAAACTTCTCACCTCTGTGGCTGCTCTGGGAGTAGGCCAGCTCAAGATTGCCTCTACCTTTAACTTGTCCATCTTCAATTCTCCCTAGGACACCACAAAACCAAGGTATACCAATTCCTGCTTCATGAATTTACACTTCTCCAGATTGATGGTTAGTTGTTCATCATGTAATTTTTGCAAAATAGTATTTACATGTTCTAGATGTTCTTCCTTAGTCTGACTAAAAATTAGAATATCATCTAGAAAAACAACTACGAATTTACCAATATAATCCTTTAGGACTTCATTCATGAGTCTCATAAAGGTGTTGGGCACATTTGATAGACCAAATGGCATAACAAGCCATTCATACAGTCCTTCTGTGGTCTTGAAGGCTGTCTTCCACTCATCACCTTCCTTGATTCTTATTTGGTGGTAACCACTCTTTAGGTCTATCTTAGTAAAGTACTTTGCTTTTCCAATACAGTCCATGAGAACTTCAATTTTGGGAATTGGAAATCTATACCTTATAGTTATCTTGTTTATGGCTCTAGCATCTGTGCATAATCTCCATGATCCTCCTTTCTTCGGTGCCAACACTGTGGGCACTGCACAAGGACTAATACTCTTCCTAATTAATCCCTGATCGAGCAACTCTTGCACTTGTCTAGCAATTTCTTTGTGCTGGTCTAGAGTCATCTTGTAAGGAGCCTTGTTTGGCAAAGATGCTCCTAGAATCAGGTCTATCTGATGACTTATTGCTCTCTGTGGAGGCAATGTGGCTAGTGTACCATCACTGATTATGCCCTTATACTTCTCCAGTATAGGCTGCATCTCCTTGGGAATCACTGTCTTCTTATCCTACTGCTCTTCTTTTGGTTTTACTATGATGGCATAACCAATACCATCCTCCTTAAGAGTATTCAAAAACTCTTTTCCACTCACAACCAAGATATTGGGACTCTTTGTCTGAACTGCATCCTCATCCTCCAATGACTGAATCTTATAGGTGACACCATCCTTCTAAAAAGAATAGGCATTCTTCTCACCATTATGTATTGCCTTTCGGTCATACTGCCATGGTCTGCCCAATAAGAGATGGCATGCATCCATAGGTAGTATATCACATAATACCTTATCCTTATAGCCACCTATACTAAACTCTACCCAACTTTGTTCATTTACTACCACATGTTGACCCTTATTCAACCATGTGACTCTATATGGGTTTGCATGAGTTATTCTTTTCAAATTCAGTTTCTTAACTACCTCATCAGAAATAATAATATCAGTAGATCCTAAGTCTATGATAATTTTACATACCTTATTCAAAATCTTGCATTTGATTCTAAATAGTGCTCTCCTCTGGCTTGGTTCAGACTTTACTAGTTCCTTCATCAAGGTTCTCCTTATCATCAGGTTCTCTCCCTCTTCTGAGTTCAAACTGACCTCAGGTGACTGGCTGCTGGATGCATTATCTTGGACATAGTGATTTCTCTTATCACCTCCTTAAGAATAGGATGTGGCCTTTTCTAGACACCTATATGCTAGATGACCTAGATTACCACAGTTGTAACACTTCATGGTGGTGAAATAGGATCCTCTGCCTAATCCTCCTGACCTTCCTCTATTAGATCCTCTTCCTCTGTGGTTTCCTCTACCACTCGACTCCCCACTCTACTTTGTGAGTTTGGATTCTGCTTGGGATCTATTGTCAACATTCCTTCCACCAAAACTTCCTCTGTGTCCTCTGTTATCTCTGCCTCTTCCTCTTCCTCTGCTATTTGAGTCTTGTTTCCTCTTGCTCTTTTCCTCTACTTTCAGTGCTAGCTGATAGCATTTGTGCACTGTTGTAGGACACAACAAACTGATCTCTTCTTGTATATTCCACTTCAGACCATTAAGGTACCTTGCTACCTTTATGCTTTCATCCTCCATCACTTTGGACCTTAAGCATAGCTTTTGGAATTCTTTAGTGTATGCACTGACATCTAATTCCTTCTGTCTCTTCCTGTGCAGCTATATTTCATAATCTTCTGGCATATATGCTTCTTTGATTTTAGCTACCATCCCCTTCCAAGTAGCTATGGGCTTCTTATCTTCTTTTGCTCTTTCGGTCTGCACAAATTTCCACTAGGTTAAGGCAGCTCCCCTGAATCTGGATTTGGCCACCTTTACTTTCTGTGCCTCACTTACACCATCACATTCAAAGTGATTTTCAAGTCCTTCTATCCATTCCATGACCAAATCTGGGTCCATTTTCCCACTGAAAAGTGGTACTCCTTCCAATGTTTTATCACTCATTGCTTTCAAAGCTTTCAAGAATGGTTCTTCCTGCATTATAGGATCTAGTGTGGGTTGTTCATCTTCAATAGACACACCTTTCTCCTTATCCTCAAAGTCTTTAACTCTCTAGCTGACTTCTTCAATCTTTTGCAACATTGCACCTAGATTACTCTCCATTTCTGCAAGTCTTTCTTTCAGAAGTCTATTTTCTTCTTCCTGTTCATCAACCTTCTTGGCCAATTCTACATTGGTCACCATCTTTTTTTGCTGAATTCACAGATTCACTGGTTGATGACATATAACTCCTCTATTCCAATCTAGGAATAACCCAAATCTTACTACTCTGATACCAATTTGATAGGGAGGGACTCTAGAATGTCAATTCTACCTATCTTGAATCAATTCAAGACTCTGGACAACTCTAGCCTCTCTACCAATTCAAGCGCTCATGACATCTTTCTACACAAAAATGTCTGCTAAATTCCTCAACTCTTTGCAGAGATGGAAAATTCTATCACTCTACTTGGTGTGGGACACATTCCTTGTCCTCACTGCTTCCAAGATACTGCCTCAAGGGCACATAACTTTTCTAAACCCATTGTCCACCATTCTCTCTCTGTTCAAGGGTCTTGACTACTTGGTGCTCACTTTCTCCCTCTCTGTTTTCCACCCTTGCAAGTCTATTCTCCTACTTGTCTATCTAGCCAGACTCCTTACTGAGCTTGCCTAGAACAAGCATGCATTGCCTCTAGTCGACAATCCAACCATCCCACAAAAGAAAAACAAACAAAAGGCATGGCTCTGCTTGATGGCCTCCATACTGTACAAAAGAACTTGAGGGACATCAAGACAGAGTCATGGTTTGCAAAAGAGAACAAAATTGCAGAAAAGTAAACAACTAATCTACCTTAGAATAACAAACTGAAAACTGTACAAAAATACAATATTGGTCGAACTACTAAATTGGATTTTTATTCAAAATTGTTCTTACATCAAAATGCTTCTCAAATCAAAATCTTCCCCTGAACCCCTTACAGAGAGAATTCTACATCTTATAGTTATCTCATGTCCGTTACAGGATGTTTTAGTTCTCAGACCGGTTCATATTCTAACTACCCCGGTTCAACTCTATGCTATTGTTCAATCGTGGGAACTCTATCTTTAGTTTGGGTGATAGCCTGATATTAGCTTTCCTTCTCTGTGACCAGAAATGGTCACCGTTGCGGTCTCTTTTTCCACCTTTGTTCTCCCCGGGTTGAAAACCCTCGAAATGAAAAATATTGCCTTATTGGCAATGCATTTTCCCTTCTTCTCCGATAACGCATATCACCCCGAAATAACAATTTGTGGCTTTGGTTTTCGCCTATTAGTGAGATAACATCTATCGGTCTGTCCCGAATCTCTCCCATCGATGTGTCATCTCTCCCCGATGACCTTTGATTTGCTTCCATCGGTGAGACCCTCTCCATCGCTAAGACTTCAGCCTCATCTACCGATGACTCCCTTTACGCCGATGAACACTGACCCATCGGCCAGACCTCTCACCGTCGGCCTAACTTTCATATCTTCTCCCGATGTCTATTGTTACTCTGATGAGCCTTGGCCTATGCCTTCGGCCAAACTCTTTCCCATCGGATCCCGTTCATCGACGTGACTAACAGTGTTGATGAAACCTTTCACCTCTCCACCGATGGCACTTGTTATACCAATTACCTAACACTAAGTTCACTTTTGCCAAGACTTATACTGTCAGCGTAACTCTTTCCTTCTGCTCCAATATCAATACTCTTGCTAACCACTCTATCCCATTGATGAGACTATATGCTATCGACCCAACACAATTTTGGTTACCCGATAGTCTTTCTCACACCGACATGCATTGGTTAACTCCTTACCATCAGTTCCTCTCACCACCACTATCGGTCACCACACTATTAGAACCAAATGCATGTTCCCGCTCTGTCCTATTTGAAAATTCACAACATCACACCAAAATGCAACTATTGGAAAATTCACAACATCACACCAAAATGCAAAAAAAATATATACGTGGGCTCCAAGCCCGTGGTGCTCCTGCACCATTAACCCATAAAGATTATACTCTGTTAAAAGTATTACAAAGGGGAAGGCACATGCCTTTGGGCTCACTACCCAGAGCTCACTACTCAAGAGAGGCTCACTTCCTACAAGAATGATTACAAAAAGGATTACAGATTGTTTGAACTGATAAGTAGCATCTACCAATGCAAGAATTTAGTTCCGGTTAAGCACAAAATACTGACTTTACACACTTTATCTTTATTCTACTCTGTTTACTGCTCTGGCATAATCTGGACCTCAGATCTCTTCTCTTTTGCACTTCTATCTACCTTTTTCACACTTATTCCATATTTGTATCACTATCACATACCACAACACTTGAATCCATTGGTTATATATATCTGCATCAACAAACTTAATCACCTATCTGTTGGCCTTATTAAGAATTTAACAAACAATATAAGTACTATGTTCTGTTAGCTGAATCTATACATCAATATTGATGTGTACCAAAAATAACTCTTGTAGATCACCATACATGTCGGCCCCTAACATTATATCTCATACGCAACTCACAAAAGCACTTCTACTAGATCTGCACAAGGATCTAACACAAGTCAGCCTATTCTTGACTGAACTATTCTTGTCATATTAGGACCTGGTACTCAGATGCTCATAACTTTTAATCCCTTTGTCACCGGAGGTTGAAATATTAGATTTGGATTGTTCTGACATTCCTCTACACTCCCTGAGATTCTCAACATGCAATAATTAACTAGAGAGATCCGCTGTCCAAAATACTGAACTCTGCCATATACCCTATTGTTGTCTATCTGAACTTGACAAAACTTTGAACTAACTTTTGATATGATCTGATACTACACTGCGAATGTGTGGAATGGACTTAGTTGCCATCAATGACAACACATGACATGCCTTGTAGTGTCTCTTGCCAACAATCTCCCCCTTTGGCATTGATGGCAACACTTAGTGAAAAATGACTAAGTGTCGGAGCTACTCCCCCTTACTTTGTACACTTGTGCTCTCCACTGTTTCCAAAGCTCTCCCTTTTCTAGATTCCTCATTTTTCACTACTCTTCACTCCCCCTTTGGCATTAATGGCAAAGGATGGAATTTGTAAAGAAAAATTCACCCAAAAATTTGTATACAATGCCGCATATGTACAATCAATCCTTAAGTTGTATTTACATATACTTAAGTATATCTCCAAAAATATTCTTCAGTAGGGCCAACTCTGTATCCCAACTCTTCTTCATACTATTCAAAGTTGTAATGTGGCCATTGAACAAAAATGCTTGTGCTTCATCTTTCCGGAGGTCAATGGAATCACTTGTTTGAGTAGTAGTTTGGGCTTCTATTATAGCATTAAACATTGCTTCTATCTTAGGGGAAATCAACCCCCAGAGCTCACCTATTCTTGCTTCAATGTTCTCCTTTTCTCTTGTCAATTTCTTTATTTCTTCTATCAGACTGATTGCTTGACACTCCTTACTTGCCACTGATATTGTCAATGGATCAAAAGCTTGGGACATACTTGACAATTTTTATTTGGAGTCCTTTATTTTATCTTCTATATTCTCTATGACTTCAGGAGTAGATAAACAAAACTTATATATATTGCCTCCTTCTCAAAGAGCATTTTGAATATTCTTTATACTATTATCTAGCACTAATCTATCTATCCCAATCATGCCTTTAAGTGCATCAAATCTTTTGCTATTAAATTCATTCTAAACTTTAACTTCTGTAGATTTTTCAAAGGACTCAAAGTGAGTACTTACAGAATTTACAAGGCTCTTCAGATTTCTGGAGGGAGAATCAGATGGATTCTTCTGGAATGTTGGCATTAACTCCTCCAATATACCAGATGCAAGGCCTAGAAGCTCATTGTCCTCTATGTGAGATTTCAATACCTTTTCTCTCACCTTAGCTTGTGTGAAAGATGCTATCTTCATCAATTGGACCGGAGAGAAAGTATCCAGGTTGAGTGGTCCTTGAATCAATTCTATTTCATCAAACTCTAGTATCTCTTTAGTTAGAAAACTCTTCACTGCATCTGCAGTGTCTCTTGCCACAATTTCTAGACCACCTTCCTTTCCTTGAGTTTTCTCAGTATTAGGATTATTTTGTTTGGGTGCATTAACATTTGCACCATCTTCTGCTTTATCTTCCTTACCTTTAACTTATTCTTCTTTCTTTGCTTCACCTTTCTCTATGTCATCTGCAGGAAGATTCTTCCCTTTGTCCTCACCATTTGATATTTGTTCTGGAGGATCTTGTGTAGCAATAGTATTCTCATCATTGTCTTCTTTTCTAGATTGATCAGGAGGAGTTAGAGTATCTCTTACATCATCAGTTTTATCCACCATCTTTGTATCTTCCTTGTTTATTTGTTCAATTTCTAGAATAGAGGAGTCATCTATTCCATATTGTTGTTCATCCTTCTGTTGCTCGTCTTCATCCGAGACTAGTGTGTCATCAATAGGCTCATTTGAAACAACAAAGAACCTATTCTTGTCTAATGCTTTTCTCAAAATTTTTTTAGTTTCTTGAACTATTTCATCTATCTCTCCAATCATCAATTTATTCATTCTCTTCTAGCTCCTAAATTCACTTTTGACCTCTTTGAAGATTTTGTCTGCTTCTCAATTGGAGATTACTGGACATAGAGTGGTTAGTACATGTTCTCTCAACTCCATATCTTTTGCCTTGGCAACTTCTTTCCTAATTTCTAATATATCCTTCAGACCTTTTGGAACTTCAAACAAAATTTCTACCAGTGCTTGATTGAACACATTCAAGTACTTGATAGTAGCTTCTTCCAAGAGTCTTTTGTCAGCATTACTACAGAGATAATAGAATTTAGTTAATGGTTTTAAGTTCCCATCAATAGTGATTTTCTTGACCATGTTTTTCACAGAGGGAATTTCTTCTCAGTATCAGCTTCTGATTTTTGTCTCTTTATTGTCTTCTTGCTTCCGGAAGGCTTTTCTTCAGATACTTTAATAGCTTTAGTACCTGTGGCCTTTAACCCCTTAAGTTTATCCTCTGTATCTATCTTCTCTTCATCCATTTCTTCCAAACTTCCATATGGCCTTTTTGCCATTACTTTAGTTCTTTTCATTTCCTTGTCGAATGATTTGTCTTCTAGTTTTGCAAGTTTAAGGGAAGCAGAGCTTCTAGTAGTCCTTGAAGTGGAGAATGGTTCCACTGGAGCATCTTCTTGTTTCTTATCATGTTTCTCATTTTCAGCCTTTTCAATTCTTTCTCTATTTTGCTTCACTACTTCTTTGGTTAGGCCAATGCTTTCAGCATACCTTTCAACTTGCCTCTAAACTTTTCTCTTGATCTCTGGTTGCCTGAGCTCAACATGCAGTTTTAGACTTAGCTCCTTATACATTCCAAACCTTTCAACAGAGGTGTCTTTTGATTTTCTTAGGAGATGTTGAGCATACATGTCCAAGATCTTATCATCAACCTCATAGCCCATAGGCATAATCCATATAGTTTTGGGTTCCATAGCCTCCATTAGGCACTGATCTGTTTCTACCATAAAGAAAATTTCATCCTTGTATTTCTCAACTATTGAGTTGGGGATTCTTTCCCTAGAATGCATCATATTCTAATTTTTTTTAAAGTAACCCCAGATTGCAGTCTTCTGTGCACTTGAGTCTCCAATGCTGAGTAGATGATCTCTTATTTGCCATGCAACTAGCCTATCATTTGTCCAGTGCACACCTTGTACTCTAGGCACTTCATTCATAAAATATAAGAACAAACATATAACTAGGGACCCATATTTGAAGGTGCTTTTCTTATCATTTTTTATTTTGCTCAAATTTTTAATCAGTTGGTTTTGCAACAGCTCACATATGTCATAATTTGATATGCTGCATATATGGCAGTTCTGGAGACATAATTCTCCTTACTGGAGTGGTAAATCTTGTAGCCAATCACAATAGAGGCAAAATTAACATCTGGTTCCACAATATCATTGATGGTCATTGCCCTTTTATCAAAATTGGCACTAGTAGCATCGATCATTGTTTGGTTTTTCATGACTTTCAGCATGGGTAATCCACTAGTTGAATTTAACCTAGTTACAATCTTGATAACATCCTTTGTAATCTTGAATGGTTTCAATAGCCATATGAACTTATCATGCATTCAGCTCAAGATATATCAAACCCACTCATTCTCATCAAATCTCAGAAATTTAATGGATTGCAAAAAATGTTTGCTCTCTAGGGCTTTGTATTCTAGTTTCAATTTATAGTTATCATCCCTTAAGTAGTTGTTAAACAAATCCAAGAGTTTCAGGTTTCAAAATTCTTCTATGCTACAATGGATGTATGCCCTAATATCCTCAACATGCAGAACTTTGTATGGGACACCAGAAAATGCTTCTAAAGGTTTGATTTTGACTAATTTGTATGGATGCTTCTTAAATTTTATTCAAGGCCTTTCAGTAATATCAACAACAAGAGGAGTTCCTATTGCAAAATATTACAAATTCAAGGCTTTGTAGATAAATACCTTTTTCTTCCACAGAGTTAGGGTTAGTGAACAAATTTGCCGGTCGCACTTCAAATCCTTTGAAATCTTAGCTCTTACGCTCTTCTTCTTGCTATCTTTAGATGCAAAGTGATTCAAATGAAGAATGAATGACCTTTTTATGCTCCAAAAAAACCTAATTTGCCTTTGTAATAAATGCTCTACCCTAACACATCCGGTTACACTATTTCTACATACAGTTGATCTCAATTGCTCTGCAAATCGTCATATCCACTTTTTGTCTTCCAGAAATCCTTTCAAATGATTTATAATAATCCAAATTATTTTCTCTCATTGTGCCAAATTCAGGCACCCACTTGCTAGCTGGGGAATTTTAGATTTTATTTTAGCTCCCCCTAAGCCAGAGCTCCTAATTCAATTCCCAGAGGACTTATCAGCACCGGATTCCAGTGTGGACCCATTACTATTATTCTCAACACTTTTCTTGACCCATGTCTTGCTCATTTCATTCTAGATCTCATTCACCTCAATTTTGCCCTTGCCTTTTTCTTGTCTCTGCTCATCCAGTTTTCTATTTACCGAACCTCTTCTTTTATTATTCCTACTTCTACAGAATCTTGTAATATGACCAAATCTATTGCAATTAGAGCACACAACATTTCTTTGCTTATATACTTGATTTCCTCTTGATTTGCACTGATTAGCCATGTGTCCAAATCCATTGCAAGTAAAGCAGTAACCATTGAAAGAGTTGCCATTTCCTCTATTGTTAGAGTTATTCATTATCATACTTCTGCATTCATTTGACCTATGACCATACCTCTTACACTTGAAGCATTGACCGGAAGAAGGATGGACCATTTTGATTTACTCTGCTTCTACACTGAGTAGCTCTATGACCAAATTTATTGCAATTAAAACAAATTCCATTGAATGATGGATATCTTTGAGCATTAGGTTGTCTTACCGAAGGTCTTCTAGGTCTATTTCTCCCATTCCTTGGTTGAAAATTTCTTTGTCCGGATCTGGAGCTTTCATCTTTCTTATATCTAAGACCATGCTTGTCATCAACCTTTTTCTGACTTTCAAGCAGTGCTTCAAGTTTAGCTGAGCTTATCTTGAACTTCTCCTTGTATTCATTTGCAACTTCTAGGTCATGTCTAAGAATGACAATTTGCTTCTCAAGTTCTCTCTCATTGTCTTTGCTTTCTTGTAGATCAGACTCTAGATGGCCAGCTACTCTATCCAATCTACAGCACTCTTCAATTCTTTCTTTTAGAGTTTGATTTAGGTCTTCTTCAGTCTTCTTCCTTTGCTCAATTTCTTTGGTTTGCCTCATTACCCTACATTCCATCTCATGTTTTAGAATAGAAACTTCTTTTGTCAGCTTCTCACATTCCTTTGTCTTTTCATCCAAAGCCTCATTCATGTCATTTTCTTTAGTAAGATTAGCTAGCTGATGAAGTAGTTCCTTTCTTTTTTCCATTGATTTCTTTAGTTTATCTTTTAGCAAGTCAATGCAATCATTAGCATCCTTAAGGTTTGCTTTTAGATCATCTATTTCTTCTTTGGACCGATCAAGATCTTCTAGAGCCAATTGAAGTCATTCTCTGAGTGAACCCATTGAAACTCCTTCCCAGATCCTCCTCAAGCTGTTAGGCTTCTTTCAAGGAACCTTTCTCTGATACCAATTATTGGAATTAGGGATGACAACTAAGAGGGGGGGTGAATCAGTTGTCTTAAAACTTTTAAAGCTTGCTGCAGTTAATTCTTCTTTATCACTTCTTAACAGATTAATGACATAATCATGAAAAGAAAGAATTAATAATACATGATTAGAAACATAAACAACACACTTGACACCAAGATTTGACATGGAAACCTGGTTATGGGAAAAACCATGGTGGGGGTTAACCCACAAAGATTATACTCAGTTAAAAGTATTACAAAGGGGAAGGCACATGCCTTTGGGCTCACTGCCTAGAGCTCACTACTCAAGAGAGGCTCACTGCCTACAAGAATGATTACAGATTGTTTGAACTGATAAGTAGCATCTGCCAATGCAAGAATTCAGTTCTGGTTAAGCACATAATACTGAATTTACACACTTCATCTTTATTTTGCCCTATTTACTACTCTGCCATAATCCAGACCTCAAATCTCTTCTCTTTTGCACTTCTATCTACCTTTTTCACACTTATTCCATATTCACATCATTATCACATACCACAACACTCGAATCCATTAGTTATATATATCAACATGAACAAACTCAATCACCTATCTTGCAGCCTTATTAAGAATTTAACAAACAATACAAGTACTCTATTATGTTGACTAAATCCATACATCAATATTGATGCATACCAAAAATAACTCTTGCAGATCACCATAAATGTCATCCCCTAACATTATATCTCAAACGCAACTCACAAAAACACTTCTACTAGATCCGTACAAGGATCTAACACAAGTCAGCCTGTTCTTCACTGAACTGTTCTTGTCATATTAGGACCCGGTACTCAGATGCTCATTACTTTTAATCCCTTTGTCACCAGAGGATAAAATCTTAGATTTGGATTGTTCTAACATTCCTCTACACTCCCTCATATTTGCAACATGCAATAATTAATTGGAGAGATCTGTTGTCCAAAATACTCAACTCTGCCATATACCTTGTTGCTGTCTATTTGGACTTGACAAAACTTTGAACTGACTTCCGGTATGATTTGATACTGCATGGTGGATGTGTGGAATGGACTTAGTTGCCATCAATGACAACACATGACATGCCTTGCAGTGTCTCTTTCCAATAGGCACCTGCAGCCAAAGGAAGAAGACCCCGAATTGATTGGAATGAGTCATCCATAACTCTCCTCTCTTTGATGGTTATCCTTCGATAGTTGATGCAGTCATGAATAATGAAGGAATCCTAGATCATGCTCCATATTTTGTTTCTAGTCTTGACTGTTCTTCATAAAGACTAGAGAGAGTTATAGTAGGAATGTACTATATATATTACCTTCATGACAGTTTAGTTTCCTATTCCTAGTTTTCTTTGTAATAATGTCCTCTTCCTACGTTGTTGGATAATGGACAATTATCGCATTTATTGTTTAGTAGTTTTGTTCAAATAGACAAGTATGATCTTGTCTATAGATAGATTAGATTTATGTATATGAAAGAGGTTAGATAGACATTGTGTTATCAGATTTGTTATTGTACTTTTCTCTTTAGCATTCAATAAAGGAACACATGTTTTGAGTTCAATCAATGGTTCAAAGATATAGTAGAGATCTAGTTATATTCCATGGGATCACAGTCACTCAAGCAAGGGCCACTTGAGGTACTGTGTCTCTCTAACTTGTTTATATGTTTAGTTTATGTGCAAGTATCTTTATGTATATATGATTAATGCATGTTGTAATGAGTTGCGTTATATGAATTAGTTAGATTTTGATAATCTATTTTGTTGAGTCAAGGTGATCACCGAACTAACTATTAGTTGCTCTTTTATTTGGAATTATATAACACCATTTGATTACATCCAACTAAATAGAATTGGTTATTTATTACCAGTATTTCTTACTTAGATAGAGTATTGCCAATCCTTGCAATTAGAGTTTTTTACCTTTCAATTAGTTTATTCCTATGCACAACCTCTATATTAAAACTCAAGAATCCTTAACTATACACATAGTACAGGCATCATCCAAGAAGAATACGATTCCCTAGTTTGACAATTTAAATGTAACACATTATATAGCTAGTAGGTTGCTTGATATAGGATCCGTTGGTCCATTTAGTTGTGTGCATGCCCTTTTTGCATCAATTTATTGGTTAATAATGGAGTTCGACATGGGATTCCATCGAAAATTTATCAATAATTGCATGGTAATTTTTAGCCCAATATAACTACTTAAAAATAAAAACAAGAGAAACATTGAGTGGGCAAAGAAATGCCAAAAGGTATTTGACACATTAAAATAAAAATAATAGAGACACCAATTTTAATATTCCTTGACTAGAATTCACCCTTCCATGTCCATGTAAATTCCTCCAATATTGCAATAGGTGTAGTACTAGCACAACCAAGAGGAAACAAAGACCATCCAATAACATTTACTAGTAGAAGTTAGTAAAGGCTAAACATAACAACATAAAAATAGACAGGGAATCCTTAGAAATGGTATACACATTACATAAATTCACACATTATCTATTCCGGCTAATCCATTTGTATTCTTTATAGGCCATGAACCATTGAAATGCCTACTGAATAGACCTATAATGCAAGAATATGCCACTGGTTATTATTTCAAGAATATACCTAGTTGTTACTATTATACTTGTATAGGATGGCTGTAATTCTTGTCCCTTAGATTCATGAACGTATACCCTCTTCTTGCTTTATAGTGCTAGGATACATATGGTATCTTATTTTTTTGAGAGATGAGGCTTGTTTGGTTCCATGAGTACTTAGGTGTTGATTCTTCAGTTGCAAACTTTTATAGTTACTAGATTATGAATTCATGAGCCTATGGTTACTTGGATGCATTTAGGCACTATTCATCCTCATAATCCTCTTATGTAAGTCTTGTGTACAAAGAGTGTGAAGTCATTATTTTTTCTATATGTAATAGAGACATGTATGTTTAGTAAGCTAAGTTCTAGTGAAATTAGGTGCTTGATATGGTAAGAAATCATGTTTTGTTGAGTTGATTAATTGTATGGTCTTTACTTTGGGCCTTAAATTCTATTCGTCATTGTAAATTGAAAGCAAGGAAAGGACAAATAACTAGTCAATTTGGTAAATAATAGCATAGTAATTGTTATGGTTTTAGCATGCATTGTTATGACCTTACTATATGTGTGACAATCTATGAGCTATGTAGGTTTATGGCACCCTTGTCTTATGGATGTAATCTATATAGTGATCTATTTCTTATTCATCTTATATTAACGTATGGTTGCACTCTATAGAAAAGGACACACCAAGGTATTGATTATTTGTTGATAATCTTAATTTAATAGTTCTTCGAGATACAATATGAGTCATATTACCTTGACCAAATGGTGGGTTACTATACCTCTCCTTTTGAGGGATTCTATGAGAAAGCCTAATTTTAGTGGGGGAGAGTGTGATGCTCACTTCTCCTCTTGACCACATCATATTTTGATAGACTTATTTTACTTATGACACTCATAGATATGCTAATATACTTTGTTATGGTCATAAACTATGTGGACACCCATACTATGTTTAGAATAGTAGTTGATTATTCATTTGGATGATGAATTGGTTGACTAATGGTTATGGACTTGTTTAAATTATCTATAATTGAGTATAGGATTCATATTTATTCTTTTGTACAACTTGGGTGAAGGAAATTATTTGGCCTCATCACCTTGATGTGATAGCACAATGGTGAGATACCTTACCCTCACCTCTTGGAAGACTTCCAAGAGGAAGTCTAATCTTACGGGGGAGGATGTGAGGCTTACCTTTGTCTTTGATTTTATTCGTAGTTGATAGACTTAGATTAGATATTTGTACTCATAGAGTTACACATATATGTTTGGATTTTAATTATGATCATAGATTGTATGGATATCAATAGTATGTTTAGAGTAGTTTAGTTTTCATGATATCATTGTGATGATGATTGTAGTTTATTTCTTTTATTTATGTCAATAGTTTTAGAGTATTGCATTTCCTCTCTAATAGCATGATTTGATCTCAATTATATTATGATGAATATCAATACTAATCTAATTTTGATTTAGTATTGGTAATCTAAATAGAGATGTTTGACATGGTGAAAATTAGAAGGAAAAATATGAATTATTATTATGTGGTAAATATAAATTGTATATATGTAATGTGTTAGTTGAATTTAAATTATGATTATTGTTGAATATTGATAAATTATCTATAACACATGATGTTTTAAAAATATTGTTATTATTACTTTGGTTATTTTATGAGATATATTAATACCTGGTTGCAAGTGTCCAGGTGGTTTCCATGGCCAATGAAAACTTTGGAGGTCCTCAAGAAATGTTTGTTGTGATTCCCTAGAGATACCTTAACCTCAACCTAGGAGGTAACTAAGGTTTTTATTCATAAAAATGTTTTGTAAATGTGGAAGTTGTTATTTTGCATTTAGTTTTTTGTTATTTTATTTTAAAGTTACATGTGTGGGGATCTTGGGTTATGAGTCGTCCTGTGACAAATTTTAGATTTGATTTTAGATGGAATTTAGAAGGTCTTAAAATGTATTTTCTTCATTAATTAAGTGAAAATAGGTCCCTATGGTGAATACTTATAGGATGGGTACTTGTTGGGACATAAATTTTAGGATTTGGACAAAATTTGATCCTCCTATAATCCCTTGGGAAAAGTGTGATGAGATTTGGCTTTATAAAGAAGGAAGATTGACTTGGTGTCATCCTATATTTCCATACTAAGTTTTGTATAGGGAATTTTACTAAATGTGGTTTCTTATTTATATTCCTCTTGTTGAGTTTGTGGGAGTTTTTTTGGTGTTATTATTTTGTTATTATAAGAGAGTGTGGAGACTTGGGAGATTGAAGCTTGGAAGAGAGAAATCTTGGATGGAAGTCTCTTTGAAGGATCTTCAATAAGGAGCATCTCTACCATTTTTGGAAGCTATTAGAGGTAGGTTTCATATTTTTTTTTGTAAAATATACAAGTTGAATATGTTGTTATTGTCATTGTGTGTTTCATATATGGACTTGATCATGGTTGTTATTTTCTTTGTTGAGTAGTGGGTTATTGTATTTTTATTTGTGATTAGGGAAGAAATTTTTATGTTGGGAGTGGATATTCTCCATTTGGGATTAAGAGCCTCCCATGTGTGGGGTTGAAATAGGTTTTGACCCTTCCTTGGGAAAAAAAATGCATTCCTTGTGAAGGAATTTCTTTGGCATTGGTTTCCTTATATGTTTTTATGAAATAGAAAAATATGCATTCCTTGTGAATGAATTTTTGCATTGAGTGCCCTATATATTCTTATGTGATATTATGTTGGAGGTGTTGTGTGGGGGTTTTGTTGTGATTGTAGATATGAGAGGATACTAGGTGGTGTTGTAAGAATGTTGTGATGAAGAAGTTTTTTTTATGAGGTTGATATTTGATGAAGTTGATTTATTGATATTGAATGGAATTGATATGTGATATTTCATGGAGCTGACATAGCTATATTTTTTCCCAAGGGTTAGAGTGTGCCCTTGACTCTCCCTTTTCTATGAATCTTGTGAAAATTCATATATGATGTTTAAGCCTTTGGGTGTTGTATTTTGTGTGTGTATTTCCATGTTATGTTATAAAATCTAGTTTCTATGAGGACCTCCTAGCTCAAGGGTAGGTTTGTGAGCAAGTCTTATAGTTGGGAGGTGAGCAAACCTCCATTGGATTGGATGTGAAGCCTTGGTTTTGTATATTTGTGAAAAGTTAAAAGAAGGCAAACTTGTATTTGTTGAAAGTATTATTTGCATTTTGAAACCCTCTTTTAAAGCTATTAAACTATTGTAAAACCCTATTTTAAGAGGATGTAATTGTTTTCACAATTATGCATATAGCACTCTAGATTTGTTTAGAAAAAAGATTTATTTATTCCCTATGCATATGAGAGTTGTGAAATGAGAGATATACTTATATGTCTATTATATGGAAAATAGATTTCCTTGTATTAGTAATTATAAAAAATATATATTACATTTAAAAGATTTTTTTTTAATATTCAATCACAATTGTAAATGGATTGAAAAATAGAAGTGTATTCGTATAATAAACAAAGAGGTTTATTTGTTATAGATAATTTATTGTTGAGAGAAAAAAATATGTAATTCATTTGAAATATTATTTTAGGTATTAAAAAGTAATATGCATGCATCTATGGTTTTAAGTATTTTAAAAAAAGAGAGATTTTAAAAATGTATGTATAATGGATTGTTGTAGAAAAAAATCTCATAATTATTTTTATTGTAAATCTGAAAATAAAATAATATAGAAAAATAACTTTAGATATTTTTATCTATTTGCAAAAAATAGAATGCAATTTCCTCTCCTAGATTGTAAGATGTGATTTTAAAAACAAAAATCACATGTCAAAAAATTCTAAAAAACAATATTTCTAAAGCAACTTCAAATCATCATATCACCCTCAATACCAATCCAAATCTTTAATGTGACCACGTTGCGGAAAGCTTTTGAAGTGCTCTTTCAAATGAATCCAAAACCTCTTTGTTCAAATATCTGTGTACGACATACAACCCTCTGCAAGAAATTTGTCCATTCTTTGTTGTTGTAGATGTGTTTAGGATGAATTGATATGGTTGCTCATGGAGTTATTCAAGATTCTAACAAGTACCTGTAATTCTTCTCTTTTGAAATAGTTGAATATGAGGGTTGATTTATAGATGTGTAGATGATAGGATAGAGAGTTGAGATTTAATTAAAATGAATGGCTAGAATTGAATAAGAAGAATTATGGCACATTTATGGATATCATTATAAGAATGGATAATATTAAAAGATATGATAGGAAAATGGATGTTGGAGATTGAATTAGCTCTTTGACTTTTATTTATTTTTAAATAATCATGTGACTTTTTGAATTATTTATTTATTTATGGATGTGACATGATTTACAAGGTAATTGTGTAGTTAGTTATTATAGTTATTATTTTATATCATATTATAATTAATCTATCTATTAGTGATGCTTTATTTTCTAATATTTATTTATTATTTAGAATTTAATTAAGATAGCTAAGTGACTTAGTTTTTATTATATATAACCTAGATTTTAATTATATGAATTGCAAGTTTAAATTGAATTAAGGTTGGGAGTTTTGATATAACTTAATTTAAATAATATGTTTAAGAAAAATTAACTAAGTGTTAAGTTTTATAAATTATTCTTTTAAGAAGGATACTTAAATTGTAGCACACAGGGTTGGTAGAATCTAATGTTAGTCTGAACAGTGTACATTTCCTAACTAGTCTAGTTCCTAACTAGTTCTCACTTAGGCCCTCTTCACTCTTGCTTGAGTTTAATTAGATCTATTTTGGGCATTCTCTATTTTTAGCTCATATAATAAGATTATAACACTTGTCCTAATCTTATGCCTCTCTTTTACCTATATAAACAAGGGCTCTCTTTGTATATCATTCATTATTTTGCATTCCTTTGAATAGAATACAGTTTATTCTAATCATTTAGATTTTATATTTATTTTCTTCCATATATTTTCTTTTGGGTTATTTATTTGTATTTCAAATTTCTAATATTTAATAAGTGTTGTTGATAATTTATTTAATAAAATTAAAACAAATTAGTCTTGTAATATAGCTTTGTTGAAAAATGGTTAAATAAAAAATGTAAATAAATGAGATTAAGTATGAATACAAATTTAAATGAGCCCAATTATTTTCTTGCAAACTTAATTTACTTTTGTGAAACTTTCTAATAAATCAAAAAAATCATTTGAAAATTAAATCAAATAAAAATATTAGAGGTGGAGAAGAAATTGAAACTCATTACAATTTAATTAGTAAAATAATTAAATGACATCATCTTACATTTGTTTAGTCATAAATTTATTTTTAGGTAATCAACTTCCTTGTATGTTAGCCAGGTTGAAAGATTGATACTTGAAAGGTGACAAATTCTCTTCAGAGAACTTGATAACACTGCTTTATTAATTATTTTTTGAATGGAATGAACTGGTTATCTATTATTTCATAGGTTTGACTAAAGAATATTTAAGTAAATTTGTATAGTGGCTTTAACAAGAATAAGAAAATAAATTCATTTATTTTTAAACAAAGTGGATTCCTCATCACCATAAACTTTGTGGGTCCTCCCCTCATGTGATGTAGCATACACATCATTATGTGTATATGCTAACATTGAGAGTGCATGTTATACTACTATGTGTAGTATGGTGAAGTCATAATAGAGTTGATATTCTAAACAAATGGTGTTAATGTTCTTTCTCACAAGTGTGGGCATGATACTCTCATCCTCTTGCTAACTCGTTTACTCTCAGATTTCATTCCCTTGCTCTCTTACTTAATTCTTTCTTTAGCATCCTCATTCCCAATTCTCTATATTCTCTCCTTTGATGTCTTCAATCAATCACAAGCCTTCTTTATATAGCAATCTCAAACCTCAAAGATGATTTACATCAGCTACAAAGTGGTTCAAAGCTCCAGGCCACACAAAAGTCAGCCAGTGTTAACAAATTCCAAATCCATCCAATGATAACAGAATGTGTAGTGCTCAATGTACATCCTCTTGGGTCCAAAGAATCTTTAAATATACTCAATCATTTCTGTAAACTCCAAATAATATAGCACAAGTGGGAAAAGTTCCAATTGTGTAAACCTATTAGTTTGGTAGATGTTCACAAACCAAATTACACCCATCTGGTGATCTAATTCTCTTAAAACATGAATATGAAATCCATTCATCACTATAAAACATACTCCCAAAACCATGAAAATAGATCTCAAAGTGCAGTGAAATATTGTGGTGGCTCCTTATAGAACTATCTAATAAATAAAAACCAACCAACAAACAAGTGAATAAAAAATAAACTAAAAGAAATTTTTTTTTGGGATGATGCAAGATTGTCTCAACACCCAAGGATGCTCATGCATCAGACATCTAGGGTTAATAAAAAATGAGTACCTCATTTTCTAGGATAGTTTGCCTCTACTTGAGAACTCCAACCTATAACTTCCTTGACCTATTATGTCCACCTCTTCAAGTATGCCTCAATTGATCTATCTTGTGTGCTTCCTTCCTTTGCATTATTCACCATCTCATCAAGTTTCCTCTTTTAGGGCTGTAATACTCTATTCCACCAATCATCTTCTTCACCACATCCTCTTGGCCTGCTTTCACTCACAATACTCTTCCTTTTTATACCTTCATCAACTTGTTTCCTTCATCTATCACTTACTTTCTCTGCAAATTCCCTACTATTGCATACTCTTTGGTATTGCTTCCTACTCTACCTTCTACTATCACATATTCCTCTTTACAACTCCTCATACTATCCCTCATATGTCATGTCCTCTGGACAGATCTTCCCTTTGGTCTCCTCTATTCTCACATTCCATCTTTTATGGTACCTCTAAACTATAATTGTGGTACTACTTGATAGGATTGTGGTGCCACAAACCATTGGAATAAATGCACAACACTCATCTCCAACATAAAATCAAATACTATTACAAAACTACTACTCAATCTCAATCAACGACATCGACCTATGTTTCTTTCTATCCTTCTAAATTGTGTATGTGTTATCTCTTCCATCACATACAATACTTCTATCAAATTTTTAGGGCCTTCCTAATAACATATGACACATATCCATTGGTGCAATGTCACACAACACCTCATCATAGTATGCTTCTATCTTGAATTTCATCAAAAAATGTTCTTCCACATGTATTCTGTCCCACTGCTCCAAACAATCAATCCTATATGGGTGTGGATTATTCAACCTCTGTAATCCCAACTTTTCAACCACCTCTTTAGATACCAAGTTGTTTGTACTACCACTATCCACAACATTGCAACATTTGCCTTCTACTTTGCACATTCCTCTATACAAGTTCTCTTTCATTGTCACACCTCAATGCTCTCCTCAAGAGAAGTGATTCTCCATGTTATGGGTCGAGCTCTCTGAGCTAAGTTACCTCTCATCCACAAATGTAGTCATTGTGCTACCTTTTACCCTCTTTCTTTGACACTCAAATGCTCTATGTCCTTCCTCCCCACACTTAAAATAGGTTCCTCTGAAAGATCTTCTCTCATTCTTTCCATATCCTCCTCTACCCTACTAATATCCATATTTGTAGTGTGCATTGTTTCCTTCCTCATCCTTGCAGTAGCTTTTACCAACAACTCTACCTCTATGGTAGGTATTGATGTCATCTCTTTGCTCACTGTGGTGAGATTCACTATCTTCTCTATCTCTATAGTGGCTATTTCAGCTTCCTTCTTCATTGCAGTATGAGATAGCTCTCCCTTAACCTCTTGGACATGCTCCTTTATCACTAAATCTCATTTTCCTACTCTGGCATATTTCTTCTTTCTCCTTTTGTAACTTTTTCCTCTCTTCTAGCCTCCAATTTAGTTTCCATTATCCAGTGAGGGCTAGCTAGTAAGCTTATTCTACTATTTGGATATTCCACATGCCTAACTTCTCTTGAATAGATTAACTCAAACCATTGATGTACTTTGCTACCTTCTTAGCACATTCCTCATGGATTTTAAATCAGATTGTCAACCTACAATACTCCTCAATATATTCTTTCATAGTTATGTTTCTCTATCTCAAATTATGCAATTTGTTCAATAGATTTAACTGATAATTTGTAAGAATGAACTTAGACTTCAACTTTTGCACCATCCTATCCAACTTTCCAATGATAAGTTTACCTTTCCTATTCCTCTCTATCTAAACCTCCTTCCACCAGATGGTAGCATGGCCTTTCAATTTACTCTTAGCAAATTTCACTATATCTAGATCGAAAATATCCTCATACTCAAAGTGCTCATCTAATTTAGTTATCCAATCTATCAACTTTTTAGGATTCAAATTACTAGAATAATTAGGAATGTCTATTCTAGTCCTCTTACCAATACCTAATATGGCTCTCATCATCCTTTCTTCCTTGTATCCTTTTATGCTTTCATTTTGAATAGAGTTCACTTCTTGTTCTTCATCACTCTCATCAACCCTAGGGTTAGGGTTCTTTTTGCAATCTTATTCAGATGCATCCTTTCAATTCTCCATAGCATTCAACATCTCATACATCTCTTCCATTCTTCCAACAACATTGACAATACCTTACCCTCTCTTTGTCAACATCTTGAATTTGATGTACACTACCTTGGATTGATGGTCTATCCATAGTCACCCTATAAACTACCTCATGATTAGGACTCTATTTACAATCTTCCTATGGGCTACCTCAGGTTTTGGTGGTCTCTTTATAAACACTTGCAACTACCTCACACTTAGTGATATATCTAGAAGAATTTTGCAAGCTACCTCAATTTGACAAACACAAATTCCCTCCTTCACTCTCTTCAACCCTCAAGATCCTAAACCTTCACTTTGATACCACTTAATACAATCATGGATATAAGATCAAATGAAGGATTGTCCAACCATACAACCAAAACAAACAACACAACTAGTGTAGTAGAATTTGTAAGAAACAACAACATAAAATTTATGGATTTCACAAACTTGAATGATTACAACTTGCCATGATGGGATTATAAAATACTAGGCCACAATCATTTGTTTACTAACATGGAATTAAGGGTGAAAGCGCAAAGATGAGTATAGATTTTGCAGAAGGCTCATGAAAAATGCCACTTGGAATGGGTACCCATTTTGAAAATAATGGGTGTCCATTTAGGAATGGGAGCCCGAACTAAAATGGGTGCTTGTTATAAAACGGGTTCCCATTTACGATCAGGCACCCATTATGGAATAGGCGCTCACAAATGAAAAGGGTACCCATTTTAAAATGGGTACCCATTTTAAAATGGGTACCCATTTTTGAAAAGTATATATTTTTTATAAATAGACCTACAGCTTCATTTTAATAGCTACAGGCCAAGGAAAAGCAGAGGACAATGCCAAGAACAAGTACCTGCATTGGCTAACCCCATATCTCACCTCCAAAACATCCCTACCTCCTCTAGATTGATTAACGACTGCCCCAGGTTGGTTGCCCATCAATTTCCACTATTTTTCATTATTTTTTGCTTTATTTTTTGTTGTTTTTGTTGTGTTTTATTATTTTTACAATGTTAAACTATATATGTTCAACCTTAAATTGAAAACAAGTGGTAAACCCTACTTCATAAATTGTAAACCTTTAATTTAGAAATGGTAAACCCTAATTCATAAACGTAAAACCCTAATTCATAAACTAGGGTTTCATAAACGGTAAAATGTAAAACCCTAATTCATAAACTAAACTAACCTATTCTAAAACCAAAATGACTTATTAAACCTAAACCTAAAACCTAGAAACTTCACTTTATTATGTTTAAATCTTTAATTTAAACATATGGACATCTATATATAATATTTATACAAACAGTTATGGCCACATGACAAGCCCTCCATGAACTACTTGGTTTGATAGAACTTCTAGGGTTTCTTTCATATAGGCTTAACAATAAACCTTTAGGAATGATATTTCAAAATCATTTGAAATTATCTAGGGGACAAGACCCAATAGTTGAGCACCCTAACTTCATGCCTCTCAAAATCATACGTGGCAATTTTGAATCACTCCAAAAATTTTATAGTAGCTTACTTGGCAAGGCTCCTACCTATAAATAAGGTTTTAGGGCCACATCATCAAATATGATGCCACACCAACATGCTTTTTGTTGAGGTGTCAAATAGTTCCCCCCAAAAAAGGGTGGACCAATAGGTATGCATTAAGTCATGTTTTGTTGGTGGGATGATGTGGCATCACATAATTGGTTAAATTCATTAAATTATTAGTACTTATAGTACAACACTAGCAAGCTTAAAGTCACAAGTACTAGTACTAAACTTTTAAAGATATTGGGCCATAAATGCACATATACTATCTCACCTATTAGGTCTTTTCCCCTATATCTAGATCTTGAACTACTTATACACTATAGGCTTATTCTTCTATTCTTCATGGCTTTTAATGTTCCTAATGAGTCTCATAGTCCTAATTTAACCATTTGTAAAACTCTTTTCATGAAGCTAAAAACCTACAAATTAGATAGGATAGGACCCTAATATCTTTTTGTAGACCTAATCTAAATGACTTATTAAACCTAAACCTAAAACCTAGAAGTCACTTTATTATGTTTAAATCTTTAATTTAAACATATCCATATATCTATGATAGCTTGAGGCTTAACATAGGGGTAAAGGGGACAACAACAATGGAAAAAACTTAAAATAATGTTGAGTGTACAAAGGATGGGTTCAAATATTAAATAAAATGAAACACTTAGGAAGGATAAACATGGATTAGAAACAAAATAGGATTTATGTTTACATGGCTAGATGGAATGCCATTTAAGCTATACAATAAAATTTATCACATGGGATTATTTTCTACAAATAGAACATTAACGATGTATATACCATTACTACTTTCACCTCAACAAATGACATATGCCTTATGCAAGATTTTATGGAAACATACATTTTATATCCATTTTACAAGTGAATAGAAGAAAAGAAATCATTACCATATTAAATATGCATATATAAAGACCATTGTATTTATAAAAACCTATATCTACTATCCCCACCTTCTATGCATGAATAATTTTCTAAGTCATATATCCTCTTGTAAAGGAGGGATCCTTTCTCATTAATCACATTATTCCTTTCAAGGGACCTAAAAAATAATTTGAAAATCCTAGGTCACTTCATCCTTTTATAGTCATAACCAAGGTCTATAGTATACCAACTAGTTTTTTGCTTCAAAATTTGTTTGGTAAAGCCAAGCAAATTAAGACCAATCCCTCAAGCCATGCTTCCATTATGTTCTTCACCTCTAAGTCATCCAACCATCGGTTCAATGGAAGTGTGCCATCAAATTCAGCACACATAGGAAATAGGGAGTCAAATCCAAGAGTGAATCAACCAAATTCTAGTTAACTTAAGAACTTACATACATACATACATATGAACTTAGTTCCATGGTTGATTCAAGCATGTATTTCTTGTCTTGGATATTTAAACATAGTTGCCTAATGGATATAGAGTTGTCTAGGAGTGGTGAGAGGCCACAAAGTTTAATAAAAAATTGAATACTTATTTCTTGGATATCCCTTATAGTGTAATAATAGATTAGGTTTGAAAAGCTCTCTTGATTCAATTATATAACTTTCCAAATATTTCTAGATTTCAAGTTGAAATTTTTGTATTGTTTAGAAAATCCTATTAGTATGCTCAAATCTTGTACATAATGTATAAATGGAATCACATACATAAGAATGTAAAATTGTGTTCATCTTTTGGTGCATATGTAAATATTTATTATCTTCTCAATTCAGGTCTTGTAGGTGTAGTTGTAGCCAATACCGACATGAACTTAGTGACATGTTTAAGAGTTCATAATACATAATTGTGGTTGTAAACAACCTAGTTGTTATTGAATATTTCTCTTTAATTGTCTTCTTTTGAAAACCTCAAGGAAACATTTCTATGTTTGGGAGAGCCCAAAGGAGAAGAAGAGGTTCCTATTCTAATGAATTGGTGTACTATTGTCCACTCATTAATTGTAACCTCTAGTATTAGGATTTCTATTGATATTCAGGGTTTGTGGACATGCAATAGCTTAAGTAACAATAGGGCTAGTTCATTATTTTTAGGATTTTGATTTCTTCAAACATTGCATTTATAGGAAACAAAATCAACTTAAATTTTACCAAAATAGGAAATGGTAACATGGCTAGATGGAATGACATTTAGGCTATACATAAAAAATTGAGGAATGATATATTTCATAAGATCATTTGAAATTTTCTACATACATACATGTACAGTAAAATATTTTAGGACTTGACAAAATAATGTTGAGTAGATAGGACATGAATTTTGATTCATGTCATAATTGTTAAACATAAATTTTGATTTACATTTTCTAACAAGTTTAAATTTGATTGCATGTATATGTTAAATTAAATGTTTTAATGTATTATTTAAACAATGCAAATTAATATATTTCCAAGTTTTCAATTTATATATATATATATATATATATATATGTATATGTATATTTAAACATATGTTGTACATGCAATTTAATATATATTTTCAATTCCTAATTTGATTTTAATTATTTTTTGTAATTTCATCTCTACTTGTAGACCTTATTTGTACACATGGTCAATCTAGCCCAGGACCCACCTAGGACTCCCCACCCCAACCCCCCCCCCCCCCCACCACCACCATCTGATGAGGCTCATTTGCAAGCAACAATTGATGAAAATATTCAAACATTTCAAGAAAAAATAAATTTCTTGCATAGCCAAATCCAAACCTCTCCACACATTTCACGGTTTGCATCTGCAATGCAAACTATTATTGATTCAATGAGAGCTATCCACACAGATCTAGACACATTCCACTCATGGCGGGAAGAGAGGAGGCAATTTTATGCGGATGCTCTCTCGTATAAAGAGATCAATGATTTACATATTACCAAAAATAAAATTGCCCCATATTTCATTGATCCCTCCACAGGCAAACAAATACCACGAAATAAAAAGAAAATTTCAATCAAATGGTGCACACATCAGCAGATAGCTGATAATTTTTAGGAGCGATGGTGGATGGTCTTTGACCATCCACCTCATGCTAATTTTGAGGTTCCCTTTTACTTTTTGAAAAAATTATGGGTGGAGTTTGAGATGGGAAAAAATTCTAATTATTTTGATATGAGATCATTTCAGGGCATGGGTGGTGGAATGCCACAACATAGATCAGGGGCACGTGTCGATCCAAATCAACGTTTGCCTCCTACACCTATTGCCCCTTCTACACCCTTTGTTCATGTGCCCTTTCACCGGTGGACAATCATCTAGGCACTCGGAGTATTATCATCACTCTCAGGAAACTTAACTGACCAAGCTACTCGCTTGGCAGATGAAGTCAATCTTAGAGAGCCTGCAGATCTTAGAGGAGCATTTGGTGCTGGTCCTAGTGCATCACCTAGATCGACACCATTGCAGTCCACACCGCATTATTGTAAAAATTGTAATCATCCATGTTTTGGTCCTACATTTGCTTTAGAGGAGGAGTCCTTTTTTGCTACATTATTCGCTCCTATGGACTTGGTATGTATAACATTTAATAAAATTAAATTTAATACAAATTAATATAGATCCAATTATCAATTATAAATCTTTTTAATAAATTTTAAATATACTAATAAACATGTTGATTGGTATAGATGACTCCATCAGCTGGTGCCACTTCATCACGGTTGGACCATTTAGTGTTAATGATAGTAGAAATGGGTAGACCTTATATGGTCAAGGTATAAAAATTAGGACCTCTAGAGATTATTTAATTAGATATATCTATTTTAAAAATATAAAATTTAATATGCATATGTGATTAACCTTTTTTTAATTTAAAATAGATGGGAGGTCCTGGCACTTTTGTGTCAAACCAACCAAGTCATCCAGGACTAGTGGTAGCATCATCTATGCAAGAGCCTACTTCATATTCCATGGTTTGTATCTTAAAATTGTGTATTTTTAGTTTAAATTTGAATTTCTAGTGTAATTTCATGATTTTAAATTCATGTCTTTAAAGTTGAATTTATATATATACATGTACACATATATATGCAGGATGAGATTAGTATAGGTGCATGCTCAATTAATCCTATCATTGATGAGCCTACACAAATGCATGAGTCATATCTCATATTTCAAGTCCTATAGTTAAATCCTATGTCATTTCAAAGTCTTTTGTATCATTCAACCTTGCATTTTGTATCTATACTCTAGCCTAATTCATGTGTTTTATTGAAATATAGGAATTGGTGACACAAACATTTACTCTATCAGAATCGGTACCTTCTATTGCACATGAGCATGACAGGAGAGATGATGTGCCTGTTGTGGTATGCTTAGACATTTTCAAGTTTAGATTTAAAAATTTAATTTGATGGTTTGGTTTTAAATATTTGATTTAAACAATTAGGATGCAGTTTTGACATTAAAGTTGATTTGAAGCTTCTTTGTCTTGTACACAACATGAGCCACCCTTTGAGTCATGTGGGACCAAAAGGTGGCTTGAAATGGATGATAATCAAACTTAGGGCACATATATGTATTAGATTGTTTATTTCATGAGGAGTTTATGACTATTTTAGTATTGACTGGACATATATGTTTTGTGACTATTTCACTATTTTTACATGGACTGTTATTATGTCAGTATTTATATCTCATAGACTATTTCATCTAGACTAGATTTTACTATTTATTGAATGTCCACTATATGCATCTATATTCAAACTTTAATTTCATATCTCATATTTAACACTTCAAATTATCATGTGTTTAATTGTAAAATTGTAAACTACTAATTCTAATTAGATAAGAGAAAAATTTCAATTGATTTAATTTATTAGAAATTTATTAGATACATACTAGGTTGGATATTTATATAGACTAAATGTACCTACCCTTTAAATTTACAAAGTAAAATGAAAATTAACTTTGTTGAGCTAGAATGAATATAAATAATTACAAAGTCTATGAAGGCAATTGATCACAGGCACTAAATCTTAAAAATATTTATTTGTTTAAAGATAGACCTTATTCTAGTAATGTATATGGTTCTGTTTGGATTTACATCAGTCAAATGTTGGGAATTGTTAATTTATAATTGAGTTAAATATTTAGGTAAATTTTATTGATTAGATTTGTCAAGAGTAACCATGTTTAATCAATTTATTTTTAAAGCTATTAAACATTTCATAGATCAATACCTTACCTATACATTTAAAAAAAGAAAAAGAAAATTAGATAAATACATGTACCCTTTAAATTTACAATTTAAGAAATTTAGAAAATTAGAGAAATTTAGGTCTACCCTAAATTATATAAAAATAAAAATAGAGAAATACCTAACCTAAATATCAAAAGAAAAATAAACAAATACCTACTAAATTGTTATATATATAAATTTGATAAAGAATGTTTGGTTCTATCTACTAAAACTTTAGAGATTTGCTTCTAATTTTGAAAAAAACTAAAAATTATAATTTCTAAAAAATATAATAAAGTTAGCATATTGTATGTAATTTCATCAAGAGAACCAAATAATAACCTAATCAATGCATTAATTGGTTTTTCATAACTTCTCTGTACAAGAAAAGGAGCTTCCCTTAGCTTCAAGAAATATAAATATTCTATACTGACAAGGCCAACCACATGAAGGTGGAAGCTCATGTGGCCTCACCTAAGACCTAAGACACATTTATTCTAGTAGACGTAGGACACCTAAGACACCTATTGTATAGTATGTATCTAGATTTTATAGACATAGTAGACTTAAGACACCTGGTCTTTATACCTTATCGTAGTCTAGACCTAAGTCACCAAGACACCTCTAGACACCTATTATGGTAGTGTTGAGTGTTAGGAACACTAAGAGGTGGGGGTGAATCAATGTTCTAAAAATATTTTGATACACTTTAACTTTCATCCATTTTCCAAAATTAATTAAACAAAGGCACAACATGCATATGAATAACAACCATAAAAGCATGACAAATGGACACCAAGATTTTTATGTGGAAAACCCAAAATGGGAAAAACCATGGAGAGGATTAGCTCTCAAATATATATTTCAATCTTTGCAAATAATGATGTTCAATCTTGGTCACTTCACAGGCCTAGAACATGCTGGATCATTGCCATGAAGTACAACTGGGTCTAGTAGGCTCACTGCCTCAACCCTAAACCTAGCAAGATTACAATAAGGGTTGTTAAACCCTGAGAGCTGTTAAACCCTAATGGAGGCTCACTGCCAAGCTCACTACCTTGAAGAAGAAGGCTCACCACCAAGTACAAATCAAATTTCTCATGAAAACTGAATACTGCATAAGCATCTGTCACTATGCCAGAGTGCAATCATTTAGTAACTGAATTCTAAATCCCAATTCTTCATCACTGTTGATCTTCTAACTCTTCTCTGCTATTTGCATGCTCACATCAATCACCTCACATTCACACTTCATGACTAAAATTCATCACCTTTATATATATGCATCGTGAATTGATCCACAATCAGGTCAGCATCTAGGAAATGAAACGTGTACATAGAAAGATATAGCTTGTCAGCTTAATCCAATGTACTATATGTTGTGTGGACCCAAATATTTAGTCAAACATGTTCATATAGGTTGGCTCTAATTATTCAATCACTTACATACATCCTTCAAACATTATTTCTTCTCCACACAATGATTTATCACACTAGTCGGCCTGTTCCTTAAGAACATGCTTAACAGGTTCATCTATTGAATTACAAATTTTACTATGGATCTCAAAACACCTCCAAAATCATATCAAGGACTCTTCATACATTCCCAAACTTACCCTTAGAACCACAAGGCATGATATCATCTTGCGGAGAAATGTGGACCATCAGAGCTCAAACTCTGTCTCTGTCAAACACTATCAAACACTATGCAGATACTTAGCAACTTGCAACAATCTTTCTAGTGGAGTTTAGATCTCCCAACTCTGGAATTAGACACTTCATATAAGTGTTTACAACACCTCAAAAAAGCATAACAAAATGCTCACCTGCAGAGGAATGCAGACCATTACAATGTGCCCTGTTCATTGTCTCTTCTATACCTTTGTTCACCTGGACTTAGATAATTCTTCCAAATGACTTCCGGAGGAAGTCATGACTTAATCTCTAGAGCATAGCATCATCAACCAATTACTAACTTCATTCTTGAACCACATTACCATATCATCATCTGTAGAGACATACTAACCCACTTACTATCCTCTACTTTGTATGTGCCCATACTTAGCCTTTTTTTGTCAACCGGACCTGAAATCCAATGAGTCCTTCTGGAGAAACGTCTTCTTTTCATGCTGATGAAAATTCTAAGCCTTGTTTCCATCAATGACAACATACAAGTCTATACCTTAGCAGTGTCTCTTGCCAACAATCTCTCCCTTTGGCATTGATGGCAACACTTAGTGAAAAATGCTTGACTGCTCCCCCTTACTATATACACTTTATTTTTCTACTCCCCTTGAGATGTTTATCCATTTTTCACTGATCTTCTTCTCCCCCTTTGACATCAATGGTAAAGGGTGTGATCCAGAACTAAAAATTTGTCAAAATTTTAAAAATTTATGTATTCTGCCGCATATTTACAAGTGCAATCTTCATCTTAATTTTTTACTGAAGGAAAAATGTCACTATAGATAGTCCTTATTAGAGCTATCTCTCCATTCCATCTCTTCCTTACGCTTTCTAGGATATGGACGTGGCCATTCATCAGAAAAACTAGCTTCTCTGCCCTTTACACATCTGATGGTGTATCAACTAGTGTGAGTGATTTCATGGCTTTATCTACCAAATTGGTCATGGAGTCAATTTTGAACTTATCAGTCCCCTTAGCTGGCACAACCTGTCTCTGATTTCTCCCCTTTTCTTCATCAGAGGACTTAAATCACTGTGAATGCTTGCAACTTGAGCTTCTTTGGCATTTATTGACTCAATTGCTAGATTATATGTCTCAGAGATATTAAGCAGTTTGAGTTACAACACTTTAGTTTTATCTTCTAATTCCTTTGTAATTTTTGGCCAAGATAGGCAAAATTTAAAAACTTTACAGGCTTCTTCAATGGCACTTTGTATATTTTTTATCACATTTTCTAATGTAGTTTTATCTTTTGTTAACATAGCCTTTAACTCAATCAATCTCTTTTCATCAAACTCTTTCCTAGCTTTTGCGTCTGTAGATTTTTCAAAAGACTCAAAATGTATACTTACAGAGTATAATAGCCCTTTGAGATGATCAATGGAAGATAGTGATGTGTCCTTTTAAACATAAGGCATCATCTTTTCTAGAACATTGGATGCATCATTGATCAATTTACTATATTGTTCATGAGATTTCAGCATTTCTTCCTGTGCCTTGGCCTGAACAATATATACTAGCTTGAATTTTTGTATAGGTGATAATGAGGCCAAGTTGATTGGTCCTTGAAGGAGTCCAGACTCATCTGCAGTTTGTTGTTTGCTAGACCCAACTGAGACATATGCAGTGTCTCTTGCTTTCTCAGATGTTTCTTCTTGACTTCATTCTGGAGGATTCATGTCCATATTTTCTTGTTGATCTAAGTTTTGCTCTGATGTAGGGCTTTTCTCAGCTTGATCAAGTTCTTGATTATCAACTTTGATCTACTCATCAATTTTCTCCTTGCTTTCTAGACTTGTTTTAGCTTTATCCCTTTCAACTATGTCTTGATCATTGACAACAGGGGTTTGATCAGATTCTTCCTCTTGCTCTTCTAATACTATGTATTTTACCAGAGGATTTGTATCAGTTTGTTCCAAGCCTTGATCCATGCTAACTTCAAAAATAGATGTGTTAATTCCAACATTTCTATCATGGTCATAAATGGTAGGAATATTGTTTTTCTTCAATACAGCCAAAGTGATCTCCTTTGTTTCTTTGACCACCTTATCAATTTCTCCCAACATCAATGAGTTCATTATTCTCTTGGTTATGAAAACATTTTTTATTTCTTTTGAGATTTTGGCCTTCTCCTTAGGAGTGATTCCCAGACATAATCGTATCAATGAGTGTTCTCTCAACCCAACATCTTTTGCCATAGCCATTTCTTTTCTTGTGCTCATTATGTTACCTAGGCTATGTGGAAGATCAATAATCATTTCAATCAGAGCCTTATTGTAGATGTTTAGGTATTTGTTGTGTGATTACACAACATGCCCCATTTTGCCTTGACAAAATAGCGACCCAACTTTTTCTTGCCACTTTGGCTTGTTATTTTTCTATTTTGGGTGGTCTAGTAAAATTAAGTCATGATTGTAACCCTGAAAGGGGGTGGATTTGTCCCCATGATGAGTTCAGTTGTCAAAGTTAGTATTTCACATTGCCAATCTCATGGTTGGAAAATACAAAATTCCAAGTAGGTTTACCTTTTGGATCACCCCAAAATTCTCTAAGGGGAGAAAGTTATGTTGAGTCAAAGTTTCGGTCAAACCTGATATTCCGAGGGGGAGGGTCATATTTCAAACATCAGTCATCTTAGATCAGGTCACCCTGATATTGCATTATCACCTGATAATCACTTGATCCGTGAAGTGCGGACGTTAATTTTAAGTAAAGACCGATATCTACCTGTCAGACGACTTCAGTTTTATTTGTGGGGGGGGGTCATATTTTTAATATCCATCATCTTAAGAATATCACCCTATGCCAATATGATGATGATGTCATCCAAGTCCAATGAACAAAGGAAATCACCCTGATGATGACATCATTATTCCATTCTACCTCACGGAGGTATGTATCCGATGACCCACCATATTTAATAACATGACGATGATGTCATTAAAACATAACGATTAAGCAAAGTCATCGACATGATGACGTCACCCTGATCTTTTCCCAAGGGGGTCATTTTATTTGTGGGGTCATAATTTGAACATCCCCTAATCTTAAATTCATGAACCGATATACATGTGGTCAACATTGACCACATCACTACACTCCTTTGCATTTAGTTTTGCCACTAAGAGGCGGGGGGTCATTTTGTCTTGCGGGGGTCATATTTTTTAATATCACTCAATCTTTCGAAGATCACCCCCCTCCCTATTTCTTGACATTTACTGCACTGAAATGCGGTAGGTAGATTCCCGCTGATTACGAATACAAATCAAACACTTGGCATCATCCATGAATTCCCTACAGAAGATCGACAGATTTAACCATCCCAACGTAGTCTTACCCTAATTTGTCCTACGGATGTGTTTAAAGGTAACTTTCCAAGGTTATTTTCATTTACCTTGTGAAAAAATAAGAAATTACAGAGAAGAGAAGTCAAACCCTCATACAGCTACCTGTTAACGGATTAGATCCTTTAGCGTAATGGAACGGGCGATCTTCAGCATTTGCAGCCCTTTTCCATAATCAGTCATCTAACCCAGGAGGAAACCAATGTCAAGTAAGTAACTAAAAACCCTCTTGTTGTCATTTGCTACATGTCCAGGTCTTTCTTGTGGTTTGGCTCTGTGAATATGCATATTATGATGAAGTAAAGAGTAATAGATAGAGTATGCATGATGCTGTAGAAGTACATAATGTTGAATGAATGCATCTAGACATTGTAAGGTAAGACCAATCATGTTTGTTACAGGAATCCATGGAAGATCTTAGAAGGAATAGGTCTGACTCAGAGTTTCTCAAGCCTATATCTGTTCAGCCCAAGGGGGTACAGTTTAAGTATGGCGTCATTGGTGATACTCACCAGGGAGATACGGATCTGGTAGCATGGTCAACAAGAATAGATCATGATAAAGATAATACCCTTATGGATGTAATATATGTTTTAGGAATGTGGTATACAGCCGACTGTCTGTATGCCATGGACACCCCAGAGCCGGTAGTGGAATGTACCAGGAATTATAACCCTGAGACCAGGCAAGTGAAGAAACATGGAAGAATATATGCCAACTTTTCAATTAAGGGCATCACCTCTACCTTTAATCTGCCAGTTGGAAAGAAGGTTGTGAGTGTAGATCTATGCAAGCTAGAAATAGAGTACAACAATAATAAGAAGAATGCAAGGAAGAGGATGTATCAGTGGAGGTCAAAGAGAAGCACCTACACTGCCTTAGCCAAATTGCCCGTACATTTGTATAAGTTTGATTTTGATGAAGAGTACTAGTATATGATTCCCCTGCTGAGTAGGATGACAGGTAAGCCTCATGCTGGAAATTTTGAGAATTGGATGTTTGGGATTATCTAGATGGTCCTATATGCAGATAATAGGCCATTATGGGCCAAGATCATTAGTGATACAATAGATGAAGGGATGAGGAACTTGGGAGGTCTGACATGCTCATTTTATATGACCTCATATGTGGTGTACTCATGTGCTTACAAGGGAACTTTTGATGCCTTGAAGACACTGGGTAAGGCTGGAGGTGATGTAGATGATGCCCACCTATGGGATCACTATCCTCAGCTACAGAGAAAAAATTACCTCTTGGATTACAAATTGGTGAATGATGCATTTTCTATGCATCTAGTCAGAACCATGGAGGAGGACAGGACCAAAAGACTAAGCATGGAGGCTCAGTAAGTTATTTACAGACATGGGGCCTAGTTCATCCAGTTTGCCACCTTTTCATATATAAGGATAGAGGGATTTGAAGGACATCCCCTTATGCTACCAAGATACCCTACTAATGAGGTCGTCCTGATGGAGTTTGTTAGGCAGGTATCTACCATAGTTGAAGCATACAAAGCACAAAAGAAGATACCTCCGGTGTTATTTCTAGTGTCTATGGGCTGGTATATGTGCTCAGACTCAGAGAGCATAAAACATGTCATGGCAGGACTGAAACTGATGTATCTACAGCCATTCCCCTTGGCCAGATCTTATGACCCCTATGGTAGGATGCATAAAATAGTAGGAAAACCTATACATCAAAAGCATCTAGAAGATTTTTGGACTGACTGTGAGGATGAAGCTGAGGTGAGGAGAAGGAAGTACCAGAGGCTCACCTTGAACCAAATAAAGACTTTTGACTACATCCCGGTGCCAGCACAACTGAGAAAGGATGATGGAAAGATTACGTCTAATGAATATGAAGACAAGAAGGTGTACAATGACACCATATCAACCCTTGATCTTACACAGCCAGAGGATATATCCTTGGATCAGTTTACAGGTGGGGTGACACAATTAACCCAAGCTTGGGTGGATGAAGAAATAAATAGATTAAAGAGAAGGGGTGTGGCCCTTATAGCTGATGCCAAAAAGAAAAGGCAGGAAATACTGGATGAGGACTATGATGATTTCCTTAGTGAGAAGAGAAAATCTAATGGGGAGAGATTGCCCACACAAAAACAAAGGGTCCCCCTAGAGGTAAGAAACCTGAAGATGAACCTAAAGGGGTGATAATTGAAAGAATTGCCACTCCATCTGTAGGTGCATCAACATCAGCTCAAGCATCCGCATCATCTGCACCACCACTGATTGACAAACCGAAGACTAAGAGGGTCCTAAGGCCAGCTGTTGAAACTACTAAAGTGCAGGAGGAGGGCCAAGCCTTGCAGCAGGAAGTGGGAGAGGAAATCTCATTTGAGGAAGAGTAGGTAAACAAAGAACCTACAGGTGATGACCTGATGATGGTTAGTAAGAAGAGGAGGACAATGCCGCTGACGACACCACCGAAGAAGTAAAGAACATCCATGTGGGGTGATATCAGGGCTGACCCTATTGTATTAAGAAGAGCCAGTGGTGAAGCATATAGGAAGGAATTGCAACATGATGTTCCACTTCCCATCATAATAAAGTTTAAATCTAAGAAGGTAGAGGAGAAAACAAGAGAGATATTCAAAGTAGGTTAGGGTGGTCCTTTCTCTTTCGAGGACAATGTGGACTTGTTTCATGATGAAGTTGTTCAGAATGTGGCCTCTGAAAGAATGGAGACTCTCGCTTCCAACACCCGCATGACCCCTCATGGGACCCCATTAGCACAAATGGCGGTGTTGGAAGAAATAAAGAAAACAGAAGAAGAAGTAAAACAAAGTAGCCCTGAGAGGGCAGCCCAACAGATAGGGCTTGATAAATTGGTTGATCAGGTGACTAGTCCTGCCTTCATAGATTTAACATATAGGGGTGATGTAAGCCCCAAGGATAAAGCAGGTGTACCTGATGAGATAGAAAAGATTGAGGTGGCCAAGCAGGTAGAAAAGGAGAGAAATGTTCCTAATATGGGTCAGCAACAGCATGAGATACCCGTAGAGCAAAAAATAGTAGAGGTTCAAGAGAAGAGCAGAGGTGATAAAGATATATCAGGTGTTGTTGCTGCCCAGACTTAGGAAGATCCGGGAGATGCCTCAGGAGAAAAATATAAATCAGGTCATGAGGACCCCAAGCCACAGGATGTCGGTGCATCAGGTGCAGAACAAGAAATGACCCAAGATCAAGGTGATGTACAAGGCCAACACACACAGACATCCATAGATGTCAATATACCTCAGGATGAGGAAAGCAATAAAGAAGATGAAAGACAGAAGGAGGGAGTACAAGATCAGGTGTAGGATCATAATGTGGACATTCCACAAGATCCTCCTTTGTAGAAGGAAGCCCCTCAGCAAGAAGAAATGCAACAAGATCCCCCTCATGAAGAAGTGCATGAGGAAGAAATTAAGAAAGTGCCTTCTCCACCAAGAATAGAAGCAGATATTGGAGAATAGAACACACATGATGTTGACAAAGAGCATCAAGGATCTGGAGATGATGTGCCTCAATGGATAGAGAGAGAGATAGGCATAGAACAAGGGTCTAAGATTCAAGAATTTGATGTTTCCACCTTGTTTGCAGAAACAATGATGAAGCCAAAGAGGAAGGTTAGATTGACATCGGCCATAAAGAGAGATCCTGCTACAGGCAGAAGGACTGCATAGGTAGCACTTCACATGGTTGAGAAAGAGAAGGGCAAGATCACCCTAGAGGAATTCCAAATCACAACTATTGATTTAGGTTTTGCTAATGAGGACCAAGAAGGTCAGGAAGGGAAGGACATTATTGATTCTTTGACCCAAAGGGTAAACAAGGAGAAAGAGAAAAATAAAAAGCATAAGGAGCACATTGCTCAGCTGCATTCATACATAAAGGGGTTAATTAACCCTGATAATACCCTAGTTGATCCAGCAGTCTCATTGACTGTCATATCCTAGGAGGAGTCACCAAGTTGGACCTCATGAAGCATGAAGCAATGGTCATGGAGAAATGGATGTTGTTAGCCCTCACTGGAGCTGAGGATGTTTTGAAAAACTCCCTACAGAGATGGAATTCTTTAAGTAGTTTGAAAAGAAAGGTGGATAAGATGCAAAATGAAATAGGAAAATGGTCATTCCAATTGGAAAAGGACCTAACTGCTTTAAGTGAAATAAAGAGGATTGATCCTCAAGTCTTGATAAATAATCAAGTGTTGAATAGTAATACTACCCTATTGGTAGACATATGGTATGAAGATATCAGGTTTGAATGTGATTTCTTGAATAAATGCAGTGGCAAGCTCAGGGATATAAGTATAAAGCTACACACCATGATGGCATACGAAGCAGAGATCCTTAAGGCTTTAGAAGGAAAAGTAGAGGGAAAGATTGAAAATTAGGATGCATACTTTGCTATCAAAGCTTTGCATGATAATTTCCAGCCAGTAGCAGATGACCCCCTCACCCACCTAATAGAAGAAGTAATGAATAAAATCATGAGGATAAAAGTCAAAGTAGAAACTTATGATGAGACTTTGAACATCAAAAAAGGTAAGCTGGAAGCACTCAAAGCTAAATTCCAGTCTCATAAGCATGTTGTAACAAAAGCCAGAATCCAAGATTGGGGAGAGGTAGATAAAATAGTACAGGCATACAAGCACATCAGGATAGTGAGGAAGGTCTATATATAGGAGGATGTACATCAGGGTGATAGTGATACAGAAAGTAATGAAGATGATGACAATGATAAAGAAGCAGAAAATGAAGAAGAGGAAATTGAAGAATGAATGAAGATGCATCACCAAGGGAACATATGCATAAGGTACTCATCAATAATGAGTCATCCAGATGGTTGTCAGCTGGCAACCTATTCCATGAGGAAGAGTTGACTGAGTCAAAGGGTAATTATCAACTGTTGATCTTAATTGACAAATCTTGACCATTGGTCATTTGTAATTGCCTCCTCACCTTACTCTATAAAAGGTGCAGGGATGCACTATTTTGAACATTCAGAAACTTAATTGAAATTTGATTTCTGAAATTTTAGAACTCATTTCAAATTTGTTGTAAATGTACATGTTATGCATATTGAATGAAAGAGAAGACATTTTGATTACAAATCATCATAAATCTTGAGTAATCTATGTTTGAAATCTAGATACATGCATTGATTAGTTGTGTCCCTTGGAGTGCTTGTCAATCTGCATGTATTGTTTTCATTCCTAATCCCTTTGAAGTTAGCATGAACCATATCTAGCTGTGGAACATCCTGGTGATCTATGGTTTGATTTCTTCTCCTCATGAATGTATCTTTTATTTATATGGTTCAATGACTAAAGATTCACTAAAATTGGAAGCATTCTTTTAAATTTCTTTGAATTTCATAATAGATGATCACCATAATTACAAATAATAGAGAATTAAAAGCAAATAACATGAAATATGTTGATATCCCGTAGATAATTAAAAATATAAAGCATATTTAAAGAAAGAAAAAACATGCTAAATTGACAAATATCATGCAAATTCTTACAAATATCCATGAAATTCATGTAGATATCTATTTATAGACACATCATTTGAATAAATATACAGTGTAGAAGAAAGAACAAGTTCATAGTGATTAATGATCAGAAGAATTGATCAAACTTACAAATATATCAACTATCTTTGGAAATAGAGTAGAGTTAACCTCTCTATGGAGTAAATTTACAGGAAACAGTGCAATACTGGTCATCTAGACAAATGTAAGACCCCTTGAAATGGAAAACAACATGTCACATCAACGTCTGAGTAATGTCAAACGATCATGACCTGATCAATAGAGACTAGGAGTCATCGACTTATCCTAAGTTGATCGTACTTTACAAGATAATAAAGGTTTGTTGTGCAAATTTTTATGCATGTTGTTATGACTAACAATCATCATCAACATAAATTGGCACTAGAAGGAAGGCCTTTCATCAGTAGATTTTGTCTAATTTGATGACGTAGACAGAAAGGTAATACTCACGGAGCTTTGTATTTCAAGTCATATGCAAAGATTTGTTGTTTTGAGTCTGTGCATGCTTGTCTGTTGCAAAGTTTTTAGAATTGAGCATAAATATTTCAAGCTTTGTGGTTGATCACCTTGATATTTCAAAGATAAGCTTTATTTCAAGTCTTTTTGCTAAAGCTTTAAGGTAGTTTGCTTAAGAGACTTGATATCCAGTCGCTTGTGTCCCAAAGTCTCACATCACCTCATATTTGCATTATTTCTGCAAATATTGAATAAATATCCATTCAATTTTAGATTCTGATCATAAATATAGCCTTTTCTAGAGTGTTTTAGCCAATCTTTACAGTAAATAAGCTAAATTTCTTTAAAATTCAAGAAATCCTAGCTCTCAAGCCAAATACCAAGTCCAGATCCAGTGGACTCTTTAAAGAATTGCCTATCCGAGGATTTAGACCTAGAACAGTAGATATTCATCATTCTCCTAGTTATAGTGCATCAAGAGCTTCACCAGAACACACTCCTATAACTTCTATTGGGTTGCAAACACCTACAAGACCACCTGTCACACCTCAGGTCCAACCTCCACCAGTCACAATGTCATTCTTTACTGCAGAGTCACCTCTGACTTTTACTGCATATCATCCTTAACCTAAAAATCCTGATAAGATTTGTCCTAAATATCATCCATATCAGGATGCTGATGATCACATTAGAACATTCAAGGAAGCTTGTTGTAGGGCTAGAATTGAACATCAGGATGTGGTATGTAGGTTATTTCCATTTTCCTTAGGGGAAGAGGTATATAACTAGTATATCAGTCTTAGACAAGGTTTAGTCGATTCATGGGCTACCTTGGAGAAAGCCTTTAAGGATAGATTCAAAATACCTATAGATCCTTCAATGAATTATCATCTATTTGCCACAATCAAGAGATTTGAAGGAGAACCTATTGTCAATTTCAATGCAAGATTCCAAAAGATGATCTCAAAGCTAGTTGCTCCCTATATTGTAACAGATGAAGCTGCTAGGAGCATATACTACTCAGCCTTAGATCCCTTGACTTCTATGTTTATCAGGAGAGCACATCTTGGTGTCACAACCTTGACAGAAGCTTTTGAAGAGGCTGTCAAAGTCAGTCAGCAGTTGATTCCTACTCCAACACCTAATATTGCATTTCCTACACTCCCTTCTTATCCTACATATCTTGCTCATCAATAGACTAATGGAGCCATGATACCTCTAGCTATAATGCCAAGTCCTTTATAGATACCTCCACTCAGTATCATGCCACCTCCAAATGGAAATGGTCAAATGTTACAACATCTAGGACATACACAGGTACCTCAGATTGTGGAATAGTCTAATAACAATAACAATGGATCTTCCTTCTTCAAACCTCAAACAGAGAATGTAGTAGCCAAAGTTTAGGAAGAAAAAGAAGAAGTTAAAGAGATATCAGCACAGTTGAGGAAACTCACCACTGAGATCGCTCATTTGAGGAGTCAAAATTTATATTCTCAACCAAATCATAATAGAGGATATGCCAATGATAGATCTAATTATCTTGATAGGGGATATAATAACAATTACAATAACAACAATGGTAACAATAATCCCCCTAGGTAGCCTAGAGTGTGGAACACTAGGCCAAACATTGGTTCTCTACCATCACCCTTAGATAATCAACCTCCTAGTGAACCTAAGTAGACCACTAGAGTGAACCTGGCAGAGGCAGCTCTTACAAATTGGTGCAGGATACATAACACCAATGCTCATGAAGAGCTGGATTGTCGTCAGTTTAGGATAGCTGCTAGTATATTCCAAACTAAAGTATCTAATATTGTAGGTAATCCACCTTATGTTGAAGGAAATGAAATTGTTCCCTGTGGATATGATTCTGCTCTAGTACTAAAAAGTTTCATCAATCATCCTCATCAGCAAACAATATCACCTCATCAAAATTACACCTTAGCATGTGAAGAGTTAGCCATGGCTTTTGAGACCAATTATTGTTTTCCATTTGAAGATGAAAATGAGCCATCAATTGAACAGGAAGAAGTACATGCTTATCAACAACAGTATCAGGGTAGGCATAATTACAACTTAAGGAATAACTCCAATCGACCTGCTAGTCCTTTGACCACATCCTTGCCTCCAAATAATTTTAACACTCCTCCTGATCCTAAGGCAAGCAATAACCATGGATTTCCTAAAGTTAATGCTCAGTACTTAGCACCATAAAATACAGTACCAAAAACTAGTAATCTGCCTCCTAAATCTAATAAATTGGTTACATACTTAGCAGATGAAATGAAAAAGATCAAGATCAGTCTGTCACTATCAGAACTACTCAAAACCCCAGCTATCAAAAAAGCCTTCATGAAATCCTTAGATGATCCTGCTCCAAAGGAGGATAATCATACCTCAGGGCAGATTGGGAATAAGGATCATGCCATTGGGGATATTAATGAAAAACACAAAGCTCCAGCCACTGTTCAAGCTGCATAGACTTCACACATGACTCTTTATAGAGATAAAACTGAGTCACCTCCTTTTCTCCTTACCATAAGGATGTTTAGTAAGAATTTGCATAATTGCTTAGTAGATTTAGGAGCATCTACCAATGTAATGCCCCTATCCATATGCAATGCCTTAGGGCTGCATCCTGCTAAGTCACTGAAGAAAGTAACACAGTTAGATAAAACAGAGGTGAGTGTAGTAGGAGAACTAACTCACATCCATATGCAGTTAGCATCAGATCCCAGAATCCAATACTACATTGATATTCAGGTAGTAGATATACCTGATACCTATGGGATGCTGCTCAGCAGGGATTGGTCAAAAACACTTAATGGATACATATCCACTAATTTTAGTCACATGTGGTTACCTTGGAAAGGAATACCTAACCAAATAAGGATAGATGTTGAACCTCGCATGAAACATATGATCACTGAATACAATAAAACCAGTGAGATCATGTATGTAGATGTTGAACCCAGAGTGTACTCCATCAGACCCCAGACCGTCAAGATAGAGGAGATCATCATGTATGATGTTCATGTTCATAATGATAATCTTTAGGATGATAGGATAATTTTAGAGTCCGATTGTAACTCTAAAAAGGAGATGGAAGTAGATCACTTTAAAAATTTTGAGATGCACTTGTCCAAAGAAGTGCAATGTTGCCAATTGTTAAAATTACCTGTTCATGAGTCCTAATTGAAGGATGGTGTAGGTTACATGATGAGGCACATTCTGAAAAGACCTATGATGCTTGCTTAGACATGATGGAACTGGAACAAGCATGCAATGAGGCATCATCATCATCCTGGGTAAGTTCTGCAGATAGTGATACTGATACTGATTTTGTCTGTCATCTGTAGGAACAAAAGAAAGCACATATCATGATGAAAGTCCTATTTAGATGATAGAAGAGATTTTGGTGTGTAGCAAGAGTAATGCTAAAAGTAACAAGAGAATCACTCCAAGAACTGACTGCTTGGTTGAGTTAGATTATGAAATATCTGATGAAGATAGAGGCAGTAATTTGTCCAAGTTTGAAGAATTTTTATCAAAGCAAATTCAAAAGATGATACAGCAGCAAAGACCTGTTCATGATGTCTTGATTGAGGGATGGTGCAGGTTACATGAAGCACCACATTCAGAAACTACTTGTTCATTATGTTTGCATATTCTGAAAAGGCAGATGTTGCCTTGTCCAAAAGATTTCCTTCTAATGGTAAAGAAGAAGAAATATTAGCTTCACATCAGCTAGATAAGGTGAAGTTTGAGAAGATTGAAACACCAAAATTGAAATGGCTATCAAATGGTGCAGCTACTAGAGCTAAAAAGAAGAGCGAAGGCCCAGACAAGCCTTTAACTAAAGATAAGCCCTGGATTCTCAGGTTTGATGGATGTAAATCAAAACAAGGGGTTGGAGAAAGAATAGATCTTATTGATCCAACTGGCAAATCCTACTTAGTAGCATATAGATTACAATTCCCATGTACAAATAATGTGACAGAGTATGAAGCCTTGATTCATGGGATATTGTTTGCACTCAGAAAGAAAGTAAAGATTCTGCATGTCTATGGAGACTCAAAATTGGTAGTAAGACAAGTAAGAGGTATATATTCTTGCAATTACAAGAAGTTATCTAATTATAGACATACGGTATGGGATCTGATAAAAGATTTTGATGCATTCAACATCACCCATGTGCCTAGAGAACAAAATCATAGGGCAAATGCCTTAGCCCAAGCTGCAAGTACTTTGGAACCATTGTCCATAGCTAGTTTGAAGTGATTTTTAGTTGAATTAGTGTCAGTACCCTCAGTGCCAGACAATGTAGTTAACCTTCAAGTATTTGATGATCAGCATATTTTGGACTTCATATCCAATAGAGATGTCTTTGATGCACAGATCATAGATGAAAGAAATGTGGAAGATCATATCTGGGAAGAAGAAGAAATCCTAGAGTTGCCCAGTAACAAGATTCCTAAGGGAATGATAGAATTGGAAAGAGCATTTGATTTAGACAACATGCTGAAATAGAAAGATCTCCCTAAAGTAGATGGAAGAGAGTATTCACAAGTTAACATAGGACATGATGATGAAAAAAGGAATGTCCAGATTGGAAAAGTGTGTATAGAAGAAGAAATGGAAGGAATAACCCAAGCACTTAAAGATTATATCCATGTTATTTCCTAGACATTTGATGAGTTGAAAACTTATGATACATCAATCATCACTCATCCTATACCTTTAAAGCTGAATGTCAAGCCCTTTAGATAGAAACAGAGACTTGTTAATGCTTTTCTAGAGCCCATCATTTTTGAAGAAGTGAAGAAATTGCTTAATGCCAGGATCATATTTCCTGTGAGACATTCTACATGGGTGGCTAACTTGGTCCCAGTAAGGAAGAAGAATGGTGACATTAGGTTGTGTGTAGACTTTAGAAATTTAAATAGAGCTTCTAAAAAGGATAACTATCCTTTGCCTTCTCTGGATGAAGTCTTACAGATTGTAAATGGTGCAAAGATGATGTCATTCTTGGATGGTTTTTTAGGTTACAACCAAGTGATGGTAGACAAGTTAAATAGATTGAAGACTGCATTCACCACTAAGTGGGGAATATTTGGTTACAGGCGCATGCCTTTTGGGTTGATAAATGCTAGAGCCACATTTCAGTAAGCAATGGATATAGCCTTCAGAGAACTGATTGGTAAATGTATAGTCGTATACATAGATGACTTGACAGTTTTCTCTAAAGAGAGAGAGAATTATGTAGAAGACCTCAGGAAGGTACTAAAGAAATGTGAACATTATGGAATATCCCTAAACCCTAAGAAATGCATTTTTGGGGTAACCATAGGGAAGTTAATAGGTCACCTAATAACAGAGAATGGGATCGTCATCGACCCTAAGAGAGTAGAATCAATCATGAAGATACAGCTTCTTGGAAGTAAGAAAGAGCTCAAATCTTATTTTGGTAAGATCAATTTTGTTAGAAAGTTTATTACTAGTTTCACAGAAATTGTTAGACCATTGAATGCCATGCTCAAGAAGGATGCCAAGATTGAGTGGACACCTGAAGCTAGAGAATCTTTTGAAGATATCAAGAAAGCCATATCTAATGCTCCTGTTCTAATCAGTCTAGATTATACCAAAGATTTTTACCTTTACTCATTTGCTTCAGAGCATACATCTGCAGCAGTATTAACACAAAGAAATGAGGCTAAAGAAGAAAAGCCTATAGCCTTCATGAGTTGTCATTTCAGGGATGCAGAACTCAGATACATGGATGTTGATAGACAAGCACTTGCTCTGGTTTGAGCAGTCAAGCAGTTTAGACATTACATCTTGAGAAGTAAAGTGATTGTTGTAGTACCAGATGTAGTAGTAAAGATGCTTTTAATGCAAAGTGAACCAGGTGAAAAGAGAGCCAAATGGATCACCATTCTCCAAGAATATGATATGGACATAACACCCATGAAATTAGTGAGAGGACAAGCCTTGAGTCAGATAATATCTGAAATTGATCCTAACATCATGAGCCAGCAATATTTCATAAATACAAACGAAAATGGAGATTGGTATCCAGACATCAGGCACATCTTGATTACTGGAAGATGCCCTTCAAGATTGTAGGCCTCACAGAGGAGAGCCTTAAAAATAAGATCACAAAAATACATGATAAAAGGAGGAGTCCTTTTCAAGAAGAATTATGAGGGAATATAGCTTAGATGCCTAGAAAGGCAAGAAGTAGATAAAGTGTTAACAAAATTACATGACAAGTTTGGAACTGCACATGGATCATACTTAGCTACCACTCATGCTATCCTCAGAGAAGGGTATTACTGGCCCACTATTTTTGAAGATACTGCTGAACACATCAAATGTTGTCATATGTGTCAGGTTGCTGCAAATAGAGAAAGGTATGTTGTTCAGCCCTTGTAACCAATGATGGAGATGCGCCCATTTCCTCAATGGGGGATGGACTTCATAGGACCGATCAACCCTCCATCATCTTTAGGCCACAGGTATGTGTTGACTGTTACTGATTATTGTACCAGGTGGGATGAAGCTGTTAGTAGTAAGACATGCAATGCTGAGAATGTAATCAAGTTCTTGGAAAGCAACATAGTAACCAGGTATGGAGTTCCTTATGCTTTAGTATGTGACAATGGATCTACCTTTGCATCAATAAGATTATCAAGTTGGGCTTTTGACCATGGAATTATCTTGAAGTTCTCTTCAAATTACTACCCTCAAGGGAATGGATTAGCAGAATCCACAAACAAGAAATTTATTGAACATCATAAAGAAATTGATAGAAAAGAACCCCGAGGGAGTGGAACACCCTATTAAAGTATGCCTTGTGGGTAGATAGAACTAGATTGAAGGCTATATTATGAAATTCTCCTTTTCACCTAGTATATGGGGTGGATCCAATCCTCCCTATTAACTTAAAGATCCCCACATTGCAGTTTGCACAAGAATATTTGGGTATAGATAACAAATAAGAAGTTAGGTTGCTTCAGTTGATGCACCTAGAAGAAAAAAGGAATAGAGCAACTGATCAATTTGCTAAACATCAAGCTATTGTCAAGTGTTGGTTTGACAAAAGAGCCAGAGTTAAGGCTTTTAGAATTTCAGATTTAGTCCTTATGTGGGACAAATCACATGAAAGGAAAGGAGATCATGGTAAATTTGATAAACTTTAGATAGGTCCCTTTCAAGTTTCAGAAATTTTAGGAGATAGCACCTACAGGCTTAAGACTTTAACCGGTGAGGATGTCCCATTACTAGTTAATCAATAGTTTCTCAAGCATTATTTTCAAGCCTGAAATAGTGTCATGTAAGTCATGTGTATCATATTGTGCATATTGTATAGTTGTTTGTACAGTTTTGTTTTGTTTGTTTGTTTGCTTGTTGAGTTTTGTTTTGGTTAGTCAAGATGATGCAACTCATCACCCTAAGAAAATAACCAAATTGTTAAGATTCAAGTGATGAGAACAAATTCCTATATAGGTTATGACTCATTTTGAGAAGTATTGGTGATCAGGTCTGTGGTATCTTTTTCATCAGGGTGACTTTTCTTGACCAAAGTGATTTTTCACAATGACTCACCTAACAGCCGTGGGTTTGTGGAACACATAAGTATAGGTGTTAAGTGAAAAATCTAAAGGGACTCCCTTGCTACCAATGCAATCTCCAATCTAAATCAACAAGTGACCATGCCTTGCACATTAAGCGTACATGATGACATCATATAAACAGAAAGAATAAATATGAAAATCCAAAAGGATTAAAATTAGGCCATCTAAGTAACTCTACCAGGGATATAGACGCCTACTAGCAGTGGGGCTCTACTTAGGGGGATTGTATAGATAACCTTGCCGGGGCTATGGACACCTGCTGGCAGCAAGGCTCTATCTGGGATGGCTATGAGGGATGCTCCCAAACTATGTAGCTTAACATCAGTTACTCATGTTTTCAACTTACCTTCAAGATGAGGATAATTTATCATTTGCACACACCTGATCCTTTGTTAACACTGTTGCCATGATGAAAACCTTATCATTCGGAAAGATTATAATACTTATACTTAGAAAGAGTTAAAATACTATGTTAGAATGTGATCCTATCACTTGAATCATTGGAATTAGTTATGTTCTTTGGTGGCAAGTTGTTGTGTGATTACACAACACGCCCCATTTTGCCTTGAAAAAATAGGGACCCAACTTTTTCTTGCCGCTTTGGATTGTTGTTTTTCTGTTTTGGGTGGTCTGGTAAAATTAAGTCATGATTGTAACCCTAAAAGGGGGTGGATTTGTCCCCATGATGAGGTCAGTTGTCAAAGTCAGTATTTCACATTACCAACCTCATGGTTGGAAAATGCAAAATTCCAAGCAGGTTTGCCTTTTGGATCACCCCAAAATTCTCTAAGGGGAGAAAGTTATGTTGAGTCAAAGTTTCAATCAAACCTGATATTCCAAGGGGGAGGGTCATATTTCAAACATCAGTCATCTTAGATTAGATCACCCCGATATTGCATTATCACCCGATAATCACTTGATCCATGAAGTATGGACGTTAATTTTATGTAAAGACCGATATCTACCCATCAGATGACTTTAGTTTTATTTGCGGGGGGGTCATATTTTTAATATCCATCATCTTACGAATATCACCCTCTTCACAAATATCACCCTATGCCAATATGATGATGACATCATCCAAGTCCAACGAATGAAGGAAATCACCCTGATAATGATGTCATTATTCCATTCTACCTCGCGGAGGTATGTATCCGACGACCCACCATATTTAATAACATGACGGTGATGTCATTAAAACATAACAATTAAATAAATTCATCGACATGCTGATGTCACCCTGATCTTTTCCCAAGGGGGGTCATTTTATTTGCGGGGTCATATTTTGAACATCCCCTGATCTTAAATTCATGACCCGATATACACATGGTCAATGTTGACCACATCACTCGATTCCTTTGCATTTAGTTTTGCCGCTAAGATGTGGGGAGTCATTTTGTCTTGTGGGGGTCATATTTTTTAATATCACCTAATCTTTCGAAGATCACCCCCCTCCCTATTTCTTGACATTTACTGCACTTAAAAGTGGTAGGTAGATTCCGGCTGATTACGAATACAAATCAAACACTTGGCATCATCCATGAATTCCCTGAAGATCGATAGATTTAACCATCCCAACATAGTCTTACCCTAATTTGTCCTACGGATGTGTTTAAAGGTAACTTTCCAAGGTTATTTTCATTTACTTTGTGAAAAAATGAGCAATTACAGAGCAGAGAAGTCAAACCCTCATACAGCTACCTGTTAACAGATTAGATCCTTTAGCGTAACAGAATGGGTGATCTTCAGCATTTGCAGCCCTTTTCCGTAATCAGTCATCTAACCCAGGAGGAAACCAATGTCAAGTAAGTAACTAAAAACCCTCCTGTTGTCGTTTGTTGCATGTCCAGGTAGGGTATATGTTCTTTATTGTGGTTTGGCTTTGTGAATATGCATATCATGATGAAGTAAAGAGTAATAGATAGAGTATGCATGATGCTGTAGAAGTACATAATGTTGAATGAATACATGTAGACATAGTAAGGTAAGACCAATCATGTTTGTTGCAGGAATCCATGGCGGATCTTAGAAGGAATAGGTCTAACTCAGAATTTCTCAAGCCTATGTTTGTTCAGCCTGAGGGGGTACAGTTTAAGTATGGTGTCATTAGTGATACTCACTAGGGAGATATGGATCTAGCAGCATGGTCAACAAGAATTGATCATGATAAAGATAATACCCTTCTGGATGTGATATATGTTTCATGACTTTGGCATGCAACCAACTATCCATATACCATGGACACCCCAGAGCTGGTAGTAGAATGTGCTAGGAATTATAACCCTGACACCATGTGGGTGGAGAAACATGGAAGAGTATATGCAAACTTTTCAATTAAGGGCATCATCTCTAGCTTTAATCTGCCAATTGGAAAGAAGGTGGTGAATGTAGATCTACGCAAGCTAGAAATAGAGTACAACAATAATAAGAAGAATGCAAGGAAGAGGATGTATCAGTGGAGGTCAAAGAGCAGCACCTACACTGCCTTAGCCAAATTTCCCGTACATTTGTATAAGTTTGATTTTGATGAAGTGTACCAGTATATGATTGCCCTGCTAAGCAGGATGACAGGTAAGCCTCATGCTAGAAATTTTGATATTTGGATGTTTGGGATTATCCAAATGGTCCTATATGCAAATAATAGGCCATTATGGGCCAAGATCATTAGTGATGCACTAGATGAGTGGATGAGGAACCTGGGAGGTCTGACATGCTCATTTTATATGACCTCATATGTGGTGTACTCATGTTCTTACAAGGGAACTTTTGATGCCTTGAAGACAGTGGGTAAGGTTGGAGGTGATGCAGATGATGCCCACATATGGGATCACTATCCTTAGCTACAGAGAAAAAATTACCTCCTGGATTACAAATTGGTGAATGATGCAGTCTCTATGCATCTAGTCAAAACCATGGAGGAGGGCAGGACCAAAGGACTGAGCATGGAGGCTCAGGAAGTTGTTTACAGACATGGGGCCTGGTTCATCTAGTTTGCCATCTTTTCATATATAAGGATAGAGGGATTTGAAGGACATCCCCTTACACTGCCAAGATACCCTACTGATGGGGTCATCCTGATGGAGTTTGTCAGGCAGGTATCTACCATAGTTTAAGCATACAAAGCACAAAAGAAGATACCTCCGGTGTTATTTCCAATGTCTATGGGCTGGTATATGTTCTCAGACTTAGAGAGCATAAAACATGTCATGGGAGGACTGAAACTGATGTATCTATAGCCATTCCCCTTGGCTAGATCTTATGACCCCTATGGCAGGTTGCATAAAATAGTAGGAAAACCTATACATCAGAAGCATCTAGAAGATTTCTTGACCAACTGTGAGGATGAAGTTGAGGTGAGGAGAAGGAAGTATCGGAGGCTCACCTTGAACCAAATAAAGACTTTTGACTGCATCCCGGTGCCAGCGTAGCTAAGAAAAGATGATGGAAAGATTATGTCTAATGAATATGAAGACAAGGTGTACAATGACACCATATCAGCCCCTAATCTTACACAGCTGGAGTATATATCCCTGGATCAGTTTACAGTTGGGGTGATACAATTAACCCAAGCCTGGGTGGATGAAGAAATAAATAGAATAAAGAGAAAGGGTGTGGCCCTTACAGTTGATGCCAAAAAGAAAAGGTAGGAAATACCAGATGAGGAATATGATGATTTCCTAAGTGAGAAGAGAAAATCTAATGGGGAGAGATTGCCCACACAAAAACAAAGGAAGGGTCCCCCTAGAGGTAAGAAAATTGAAGATGAACCTAAAGGGGTCATAATTGAAAGAATCGCCACACCAGCTGTAGGTACATCAACATTAGCTCAAGCATCCGCATCATCTGCACCGCCACTAATTGATAAACCAAAGACTAAGAGGGTCCTGAGGCCAGCTATTGAAACTACTAAGGTGCAGGAGGAGGGCCAAGCCTTGCAGCAGGAAGTGGGAGAGGACATCTCATTTGAGGAAGAGTAGGTAAACAAAGAACCTGCATGTGATGACCTAATGATGGTCAGTAAGAAGAGGAGGGTGTTGCTACTGATGTCACCACCCAAGAAGCAAAGAACATCCATGCGGGGTGATATCAGGGCTGACCCTACTATATTAAGAGGAGCTGATGGTGAAGCATTTAGGAAGGAACTACAACATGATGTTCCGCTTCCCACCATAATTAAGTTTAAAATTGAGAAGGCAGAGGAACAAACAAGAGAGATATTCAAAGCAGGTCAAGGTGCTGCTTTCTCTTTGGAGGACACCGTGGACTTGTCTGATGATGAAGTTGTTCAGAATGTGGCCTCTCAAAGGATGGAGACTCTCGCTTCCAACACTCGCAGACCCCTCATGGGACCCCATTAGCATAGATGGTGGTTTTGGAAGAAATAAAGCAAACAGATGAAGAAGTAAAACAAAGTAGCCCAGAGAGGGCAGCCCAACAGATAGGGCTTGATAAACTGGTTGATCAAGTGACTAGTCCTGCCTTCGTAGATTTAACATATAGGGGTGATGTAAGCCCCAATGGTAAAGTAGGTGTACTTGATGAGATAGAAAAGATTAAGGTGGCCAAGCAGGTAGAAAAGGAGAGAAATGCTCCTGATATGGGTCAGCAACACCATGAGATACCTGCAGAGCCAAAAATAGTAGAGGTCCAACAGAAGAGCAGAGGTGATAAAGATATATCAGGTGTTGCTTCTGCCCAGACTCAGGAAGATCTGGGGGATGCCTCAGGAGCAAAAGATAAATTAGGTCATGAGGACCCCAAGCCACAGGATGTCGGTGCATCAGGTGCAGAACAAGAAATGACCCAAGATCAAGGTGATGCACAAGGCCAACACACACAGACATCCACAGATGTCAATATACCTTAGGATGAGGAAAGCAATAAAGAAGATGAAAGATAGAAGGAGGAAGTACAAGATCAGGTGCAAGATCATAACATGGACATTCCATAGGATCCTCCTTTGCAGAAGGAAGCCCCTCAGCAAGAAGAAATGCAACAAGATCCCCCTCATGAAGAAGTGCATGAGGAAGAAATTAAGAAAGTGCCTTCTCCACCAAAAATAGAAGCAGATAGTGGAGAATAGGACAGACATGATGTTGAGAAAGAGCATCAAGGATCTGGAGATGATGTGCCTCAATGGCTAGAGTGAGAGATAGGCATGGAACAAGGGTTTGAGATTCAAGAATTTAATGTTTCCACCTTGTTTGTAGAAACAATGATGAAGCCAAAGAGGAAGGCCAGATTGACATCGGCCATAAAGAGAGATCCTGCTACAGGCAAAAGGACTGCATAGGTAGCACTTCCCACGGTTGAGAAAGAGAAGGGCAAGATCGCCCTAGAGGAATTACAAATCACAAATGTTGATTTGGGTTTGCTAATGAGGACCAGGAAGGTCAGGAAGGGAAGGACATTATTGATTCTTTGACCCAAAGGGTAAAGAAGGAGAAAGAGAAAAATAAAAAGCATAAGGAGCACATTGCTCAGCTGCATTAATACATAAAGGGGTTAATTAACCCTAATAATACCCTAGTTGATCCAGTAATCCCATTGACTGTCATATCCCAGGAGGAGGTCACCAAGTTGGACCTCATGAAGCATGAAGCAATGGTCATGGAGAAATGGATGTTGTTAGCCCTCACTGGAGCTAAGCATGTTTTGAGAACCTCCCTAGAGAGATGGAATTCTTTAAGTAGTTTGAAAAGAAAGGTGGATAAGATGTAAAATGAAACAGGAAAATGGTTATTCCAATTGGAAAAGGACATAATTGCTTTAAGTGAAATAAAAAGGATTGATCCTCAAGTCTTGATAAATAATCAAGTGTTGAATGATAATACTACCCTATTGGTATGTTGTTATATGGAGCCTAATCAGACTCAGAGGTTACATTTCCCCACTTTTATCAGCATGATTTCCCTCCAAATTCCTACGGGGTCAAGGGGCAGCGGGAGTTATTTTTCATTGACCGACATAAGAAAACCCTATTTTTGTAACCAACAAAAATCTTGATAAAAGTGGCTAAGGGTTAGGGTTTTGATATATTGTATTGTAGCATTTACAATGGTATTGAGTTGTAGGGATTGCTGATTGTAATTGGTTTGATTTACTAGATAATAATATTGGACTCTCTGTTTGGTGGATGTAGCCCAAGTTTGGGTGAACCACGTTAAAACTTATCTCTCACTGTTATTAATTCTGTGTATTTCCATTTCTCTGTTTAATCTTTATTTGCATTTAATTGATATCTTCTGTTGGCTAACCCTAACATGGTAGACATATGGTATGAAGATATCAGGTTTGAATGTGATATCTTGAAGAAATGCAGTGGCAAGCTCAGGGATATAAGTATAAAGCTGCACACCATGATGGCATACGAAGCAGAGATCCTTGAGTCTTTAGAAGGAAAAGTAGAGGGAAAGATTGAAAATCAGGATGCATACTTTGCTATCAAAGCTCTGCATGATAATTTCCAACCGGTAGAAAATGACCCCCTCACCCACCTGACGGAAGAAGTAATGAATAAAATCATGTGGATAAAAGTCAGGGTAGAAACTTATAATGAGACTTTGAACAATAGAAAAGGTAAGCTGGAAGTGCTCAAAGCTAAATTCTAGTCTCATAAGCATGCCATAACAAAAGCCAGAATCCAAGATGGGGGAGAGGTAGATAAAATAGTATAGGCATATGAGCACATCAGGACAGCGATGAAGGTCCATATATAGGAGGATGTACATCAGGGTGACAGTGATACTGAAAGTAATGAAGATGATGACAATGATGAAGAAGAAGAAAATGAAGAAGAGGAACCTAAAGAATGAATGAAGATGCATCACCAAGGGAACATATGCATAAGGTGCTCATCAATAATGACTCATCCAGATGGTTGCCAGCTGAAACCAATGCCACAAGGAAGAGTTGACTGAGTCAAAGGGTAATTATCAACTGTTGATATTAATTGACAAATCTTGACCATTGGTCATTTGTAACTGCCACCTCACCTTATTCTATAAAAGGTGCAGGGATGCAATATTTTGAACATTTGAAAACTTAATTGAAATTTGATTGCTGAAATTTTAGGACTCATTTCAAAGTTGTTGTAAATGTACATGTTATGCATACTGAATGAAAGAGAAGCCATTTTGATTACAAATCATCATAAATCTTGAGTAATCTATGTTTGAAATCTAGATACATGAATTGATTAGCTGCGTCCCTTGGAGTGCTTGTCAGTCTACATGTGTTGTTTTCATTCCTAGTCCCTTTGAAGTTAGCATCAACCATATCTAGTTGTGGAACATCCTGGTGATCTATGGTTTGATTTCTTCTCCTCATGAATGTATCTTGTATGTATATGGTTCAATGACTAAAGATTCACTAAAATTAGAAGCATTCTTTTAAATTTCTTTCAATTTCATAACAGATCATCACCATAATTGCAAATAACAGAGAATCAAAAGAAAATAACATGAAATATGCTAATATCCTGTAGATAATTGAAAATATAAAGCATATTTAATTAAAGAAAAAACATGTTAAATTGACAAATATCATGCAAATTCATACAAATATCCATTAAATTCATACAGATATCTACTTATAGAAACATCATTTGAATAAATATATAGTGTAGAAGAAAGAACAAGGTCATAGTGATTAATGATCAGAAGAATTGATCAAACTTGCAAATATATCAACTATCTTTGGAAATAGAGTAGAGTTAACCTCTCTGTGGAGTAAATTTACAGAAAATAGTGCAATACTGGTCATCTAGACAAATGTAAGACCCCTTGAAATAGAAAATAGCATGTCACATCAACATCTAAGTAATGTTAGATGATCATGACCTGATCAACAAAGACTTGGAGTCATCAACTTATCCTAAGCTGATCGTACTTTACAAGATAATAAAGGTTTGTTGTGCAAATTTTTATGCATGTTGTTATGACTAACAATCATCATCAACAGTATTCTACAACAATAATCTCAATGATCCTCTTCTCTGGATCATTGTATTCATCATACAACTAAGCAATGGGTTTTAGATTGCCATCCACTGTTATGGCTTTGAGAACATCTTCAAGGCTTATAGTTGCTTCCTCTGTCTGAGGCTCATCTTGCTTTAAACTTTTCCCAGATCTACTCTTACTAGAGGGTTTCTTTTTGCTAGTTCCTGTGGCCTCAGTCTTCATTTTCTTTACTTCCTCATCTGACTCTATAGCTTCTTCATCAACAACTATACTTACATGCATTTTCTTGGCCTTAGTCTTCTTTCTTTTAGAGCTGGTGACAGGTGTTTCCACATTTGTAGATGGTGTGGAACCAAAGGGAGTGGATGAGGCTTCCGCAAAGGTGGGGACTCTAGTTTTTTTTTGACTTTTCTAGCCTTTTTGGCTCACTCTTGGGTTCTTTTAGAGCTCCAGATGATTCACCTTTTCTCTTTTCTTCTATTTCCTTAAAAGCTTGTGCCTTTTCCCTTGACTTTGCCACTTCTTCTTTTGTGAATCCATGTTTTATGGCAATTTCTTCTATAACTTTCCTCACTTTCCTAGAGATTTCAGGTTTTCTTACCTCCACATGAATTTTAGCATGCAATTCCTTATAAGTCCCAAATCTTGCTTCCTTGGGGTCCCTAGGTTTACTTAGCATATTATTGGCATAGTTTTCTAGTACAACTCCATCTACTTCATATCCCATAGGCATAACCCAGATGGTTCTGGGCTCAACGGCCTCCATCAAACACTAATCTTTTGTCACAATGAAGCAGATTGTATCCTTGTATTTTGCAACAACTATTTTGGGAATTCTTTCTCTGGCTTGTATTGATCTTTGGAAGTTCTTGAAATAACCCCATAGGGCTATATTTTGTGCATCAATGGTGCCTATGCTACTCAACAAATTTCTAATTTGGACTGCAACAGGTATATCATTGGTCTAGAATAGGTTCTTCATACCAGGAAACTCTTGCATAAAATAGAAAAATAGACACATGATCAGTGTGCCAAATTTGAAGGGATATTTACCTTCTTTTGTCTTCTTCAGGTTATCCATTACTTGCTATTAGAGCAATTCACAGATGTCATAGTCAACATTTTCCTTAATCATTTGATAGGCTATGTATATGGTCATGCCTAAAACAGATTTTTCCTGGTTGGTAAAATAAACTTTGTATCATAACACCATTGAGGCAAATATCACAACATGATCCTCAATATCATTTATTGCCAAGGCTCTCTTATCAAAATTTTCTCTGGTATCCGCCATTACTATATCATTCTTCATGACTTTCAATAGTGGTACTGATTCAGAAGAACATAATCTAGTGACTACCCTAATAGCATCTTTTGTAATCTTGAAAGGTCTCTCAAGCCATATGAATTCATCATGAATCCTTCTTAACACATACTAGACCCATTCATCCTCCATAAATGTTGTGAAATCCAAGTACTGAATAAACTTCTTTTCTTCCAATGCTTGGTATTCATTCTTCAGATCAAGATTCTCATTACTCAAGTGTTTCATGTAGAGATCAATAAACCTGCTATCACCAAATTCTTCTAGGGCAACATGAATATATGCCCTAACATCCTCTGCATGCATGACTCCATGAGCAATATTTGAAAATGCACCCAACTGATCGACTTCGGTGGATTTGAATGGGTGTTTCTTGAACTTTAGTTGAGGTCACTTAGTAATATCAACAAATTGTGGTGACATCATCTCAGAATTTTAAAAAATTCACAAGTAGGATTTGAACAAAAGTACCTTGTTTCACTAGATTAGGGTTTCCTTTTTCCAAAAATCTCCAGGCTCTTCAAATTTTCATTGTCGTTAATCAAAGTCTACTCCAATCTCTCTGAATACTTGATAGCTTCGAGTGCAAAGTGATGTTGAAACCAAACAAGTTTCCTTTTATCCTTTGCACAGCTTGACCTAATTGTCATTAAATGCTTACTCCCAAAATGCTGTCAAAACCCTTCACTGTAGAACACAGTCGATTAGGATTACTCTGCAATATGCCGCATTGACCCTTATTCTTTCAATTTTTCTTTTAAGATCTTTGTCACATTAGATTCTATCATACACCTTCATGCCTGATTTTGGCACCCACTTTCTGACTGGTGGATTTGGATTTTCAACACTGCTTTCCCTGAGCCAGAGCTCTCAATCTACTCCCGAAGGAAGTGTCTGCATCAAATTCTGGTGCAAATCTGTCCTCTTCTTTAATTACTTCTTTCTTGACCCAAATCTTATCCATTTCCTTCTTGGTTTCAACCAGATCAACCTTTTCTTTTCCCTTATCATTCCTCTGCTCTATTTTTATTTCTTTAGCATAGTAATTTCTCTTCGCATTCTTACTTCTACAGAATTTTGCAATATGACCAAATATGTTGCAATTGGAGCATGTGCAATGTTTCCTTATCCTTGATTCCTTCCTTTGAATGAATTCATCCTTGATCTACATTGATTAGCCATGTGTCCAAATCTATTGCATGCGAAACACTTTCTATTAAATGATTGATTATTCCTTGCATTGTAAGACCCGTTTCTTACCAGATTTCTACATTCATTTGATTTGTGACCAATTTTCTTGTAATTGAAGCATTGACCAGAGAATGATGAAATATTCTTATTTACTCTACTCCTGCATTGAGTAGCTTTATGACCAAACTTATTGCAATTAAAATAGTGGCCATTGAAGGATGGATACCTCTGAGCATTTGGCTCTCTGACTAGAGGTCTTCTAGGTCTTCTTCCTTGATTTCTATGCTGGTTTCCCCTATTTTTCTTTAACTCAATGTTTGCTTGACTAGATTTTGAACTTTCCCCTTTCTCAAATCCAAATCCTTGCTTATCATTAGCACTCTTCTGGCTAGCAATTATTTCATCAAGCTTTGTAGTACTTATCTTGAATTTTTCTTCAAAGTTTTTGGCCTTTTCTAGATCTACTTTTAGACTAACAATTTCTTTTTCAATTTTTGCACAATCTTCTGATCTGTTCTTCACAATTAGATTCAAATCATCTTCTTCTCTTGTTCTTTCTATAACTTCTACTTCCAATTCATTCAGGGCTTCATTTGCTGATATCAGTTGATCATTAACTTCTTTGTATTTGTCTTTGAATTTCTTGACTTGCTCTTTTAGCTTTGAGATGCATTCATCAACTTGTTGATAATTTTCTTTTAGATCCCTAACTTTTGCTTTAAAATTTTCAAGATCCATAAAAGTTGCTTCTAGTTGCTTGATTCTTTCATAATTTCTAAGTCTTCTTGCTACCAAGAATGCACTATCCCAGATCTTCCTTGAGTTGTTAGGCTTTCTCCATGGAACCTTGCTCTGATACCAATTATTGAGTATCAGGAACACTAAGAGGGGGGTGAATCAGTGTTCTAAAAATCTTTTGATACACTTTAACTTTCAACCATTTGCCAAAATTAATTAAAGGCACAACATGCATATAAACATCAACCATAAAAGCATGACACATGGACACCAAGATTTTTACGTGGAAAACCCAAAATGGGAAAAACAACAGAGAGGATTAGCTCTCAAATATATATTGCAATCTTTACAAATAATGATGTTCAAGCTTGGTCACTCCATGGACCTAGAACATGTTGGCTCACTTCCATGAAGTTCAACTAGGTCTAGTAGGCTCACTGCCTCAAACCTAAACCTAGCAAGATTACAATAAGGGATGTTAAACCCCGAGGATTGTTAAACTCTAATGGAGGCTCACTACCAAGCTCACTACCTTGAAGAAGAAGGTTCACTACCAAATACAAATCAAATTGCTCATGAAAACTGAATACTGCATAAGCATCTGTCACTATGCCAGAGTGCATTCATTTAGTAACTGAATTATGAATCCCAAGTCTTCATCACTGCTGATCTTCTAACTCTGTTATGCTATTTGCATGCTCACGTCAATTACCTCACACTCACACTTCACGACTGAAATTCATCGTCTCTATATATATGCATCATGAATTGATCCACAATCAAGTCGGCATCTGAGAAATGAAACATGTACATAGAAAGATGTAACTTGTCAGCTTAATCCAATCCACTATATGTTGTGCGGACCCAAATCTTTGGTCAAACATGTTCATATAGGTTGGCTCTAATAATTCAATCACTTGCATAGATCCTTCTGTAGACACCCAAATTTATCCTATATTTCCATCATCATCATCATCCTCATCATATCCTAACATCATCAACACTATCCTTTTCCTCTATCCATACCTTAGCTTCTTTGAAATGATGTTACTCGACATAAAGCTTATCATCTCGAATATCATCTCAAAGAGGGGCAAAATGTAGACACCCAAATTTGTCCCAACTTTGTCCATGTCCTGCAGCACCTAGTCAAATACATTATCCTAGACATCATGTAGCATTTTGTCCTAATTTCCCTAATCCATTAAGCCAATTAATTAAATAAATTTTATTTATTTAATTAAAATCTCATTTTACTCCCATCCTAATCCCACTTAGCCAATTAATTAAATAAATTTTATTTATTTAATTAATTTCCCATTCATAATCCCATTCAATCCCATCCTCATCCTACTTAGCTAATTAATTAAATAAATTTTATTTATTTAATTAATTTCACATGCATAATCCCATTTATCCTATCCTCATCCCAATTAATTAAATAAATTTTATTTATTTAATTAATTTCCACACCATATCTTATCCCATCCTATTCATATTTCAAATTAATTAAATAAATCTTATTTATTTAATTAATTTCCAACTCATATCCCAACTAATTCAAATATTTTATTTGAATTAAGTCCTCCATATCTTATCCCATCCTATTCATTTATCCAATTAATTAAATAAATCTTATTTATTTAATTAATATCCAACTCATATCCCAACTAATTCAAATATTTTATTTGAATTAAACACTCATCTTTTATCACATTCCAACACTTGTCCATTCAATCATGTGTTGTAGTACAACTTTCATCCAAATCTTTCACATGCACAACTAATGGGACTTAATTTTAGTATTTATCTACACAAGCACACATAAGCCTTATCTTCCCTTGCCACATGTCACATGACTACAATTTCTTAATGTGCAAGATAACCAAATCAATCCTAGCCATCCATATCAACATGTAGCCTTTCAATCACATCCATCCATTGGAACCAAGCCTTTCCTATAAAACAAGCCTCTCTTGAGACATTAGAGAAGAGATTAGGAGGGAGATAAGAGAGGATTCAAGATTTTTCTTCATGCAACCTCACTTTGCTCAATTTTCATCTCAAGCCATTATCCATCATCTATCTCTCTATCAATGTTATGTTGCGGAATTGAGCAATCAACACAACAAAGCGATCAATCAATTAAGCATAGCATCTTGCATCTTTGAGGTATTGAATTATTTGGGTTTAGGTTATTGCATTTCATTGTTTGAATCATTTCCATTTATAAATCCAAATTTTTCGATATACATTCTGGCACACCTGATGGGACTCACATCCTTGATTAGCCTCTCTTTTTTGAGTTGTTTTTATGAAGTTTAGATCCCTTGGAGTGCCAATCTTTCATTTTTGCAAGCTTTTATAGCAAAAATTTGCATTTTTCTAACCCTAGTTTGCAAAAATTTGGCTAAAAATGTATGTATATGATCACTTAGCCCAAATCTAACCTCACCATTGTGTCCGGGGGGTCATTTCCATAAATTGCGAGTACAAATTTGCCTAAATTTGATGAAAAATGGAGCATTTGGTGAAGAAAACAACAACCGGTCTGCAAAAATGCACCTCTGGTAATTCAGGTCGCCTTTGATCAAACAGTAGTCACCTGGGCTAAATCAGCTCACCTTTGATCAAACAATAGTCACTTATGGTCAAATTTGGCTCACTTTTAAACAAACAGTGATAAGCTTTTGGTAAAATTCAGCTCGCTTTTGAACAAAAACTGATCGCATCTGGTAAACTTGGTCGCATATGGTTAATATCTGCAATCTCTCACCTAAAACTTTCCAGATCACTTTTGGGCTATTGTTAGTCACTTTTTGGCTTTTCTTATTCACATATGAGCTATTACCTACCGCCTTCATCCATTTTTGCATCGCTTTTGAGCAAAAATCCACCACTTTTTGTATCTCTGCGTCGCTTTTACACTAGGATCGGCCACTTAGATAGTGATCGCCTTAGTGATCACTTTTAAACTGATTCGCATCACTTTTGAATGGACAGTAGCCACTTTTGCAATAACAATGTCACTTTAGGTTTGACAGTGCTCGGCTTTAGCAGGATAGGGTTTTTTTCAACTGTCGTTTTGCAAGAACAGATCGCTTATAAGCCGAAACAGTTCGCATCCGGGATTTTTTGCATCGCTTATGAGCTGAAACAATCTGCATATGGTATTATCAAATTTGCATCTATGATATAATGGATCACCTACAGACAAATTCAGATCGCTTCTAATCAATAGTTGGTCGCATCTGGCAACTGTAACTTGCTTCTGGTAGCTGTCATTGTGTATCTTGGTGTTTTTATCATAACTTTCACATACAGAGGCCAAATCACACAAACAAGGACTCGTTGGAAAGCTGGGAGGACAAACTTCACAACTGTACCACTTTTATCAAGTGACTATATAATTTTTTAGGCTTTTTTTTATCAGTCAAAGTTTAGGTTCATTGCAAACTTCAATTGAGCATAACTTGAGCAATTTTGATCATTTTTCAGCAAAACTTTTTTTCAAATTGCTTAGAATCTCCTGAAATTTCTATTTATACAATTAATTATTTTGTATTAGATCATTTTCATCAGAAATTTTCATCATAAATTTTCAGATTTCATCTTTTTCACATAGCTTTCTTCTATGCAAGTTTACTTGTTTCTTTTTGGAATTGGTGACTTGTAAGGGCATCTAAGGAGCTGGAGCAGCATTGGCATCAACATCTACAGCAAATTGGAAAGTGATTGTATTAGGTACACTCATTCTAATCTTTCATCTCTTAATCTTGTTTGATCACACATTTGAATTTTGAGCTCCTAAAACGAACATTATTTGTTATCACATATCGAAAGTGGGCATAAAATGAACCATTGTCTTCCAACACATTTGGATTTGGGTTTAAAAAGAACAAGTGCTTGAATTGTCTTCCACACATCTCATTTCTAAAGGGGAATTAACCACTGTGAGTGTGAATCAAGTGATAGCTCACTTGGTTTGCTTTTGTAAACCCTATCTAGGAGGCCTGCTTGGAGACACACCACTCCAAGGGATGACCTCAATCGAGGCTGAATCAAAAGACACCCTCATTGGGAGTTGTAAATCTTGTCACTCTTGGCTAAGCCCTAAAGAACTTTATACCTTTGGGAAGTGAAGGTGAAGGGTGGGTTACCCCTTTCTCCCGGCTGTGTGGTAGGATTTCTCTTTCAATTCGTTAGTCAACCTTGTGCGATCTAGCCTAAGACTTAATTGGCCATATCCACTTGACTAGACATTAGGCTTGTTGATGTGTCTTCCATGTGTGCTTGCTTAATCATCACATTTCATTTTCAAAGTCAACAATTGCTTATGTGTCTTGCGTGAGTGATTCATGTGTGTATATGCATAATCATTTGTTTGAACATTACCAAATCAAGCTCTAAACACCAAACACATAAACAAATCAATCTAAACAATTCATCCTACATTTCATCCACATCACCCAATTTTGTCATTTCACATCATATCCTAATCATACCCAAATCAATTTTATTCTAAACATATCCTAGTCACATCCATACTCATTCCAAATCATCTCTACATCATCATCAACTTAGTCCTAGTCAACACTTGTCAAGATGGTCGTAATCATTCAAGGGGGCTATCCCTCTAATCATGAGACAAATCCCAAGCCTAAGGTGACAATTCAAGGGGGCTATCCCTCTAATCATGAGACAAATCCCAAGCCTAAGGTGACTATTCAAGGGGGTTATCCTTATAATCATGAGACAAGACCTAAGCCTATAATCACAATTCAAGGAGGCTACCCCTCTAATTCAAACAATGAAATAAAACCAAAGCCCAAGATCACAATTAAAGGTGGCTATCCTCCTAATCCAAATCATGAAGATAAACCAAGACCTAAGGTCACAATTAGAGGAGCCCCTCTTCCTAATCCAAATCATGAGGATAAACCAAGACCCAAGGTCACAATTAAAGGTGGCTATCTTCCTAATCCAAATCATGAGAAGAAACCAATCACAATTAAAGGTGGCTATCTTCCTAATCCAAATCATGAGAAGAAACCAATCACAATTAAAGGTGGCTATCTTCCTAACCCAAATCATGAGAAGAAACCAATCACAATTAAAGGTGGCTATCCTCCTAATCCAAATCATGAAAGTGAACCAAAGCCCAAGATCACAATTAAAGGAGCCTCTCCTCCTAAGACCAAGTTTATACTTCGAGGAGGATATATATTTATTGATGAGGATGAGACAAGTCCAAAACCTAATCCATCCACACATCAAATCAATTCCACATCAACTTATCCCACTTCATACCAATCTAATCCATCCACACATCAAATCAATTCTGCATCAACTTATCCCACTTCATCTCAACCAAATTCATCCACATGTCATATTAGCCCTTTATCAACCTAGCACAACCATTATCCATATCAATCCATATCACAACAATCATTATCCTATGCAACCCCTCCATCATCATCACATCAACACATTTACCAACATCAACAACAAATCATATCACAACAAGAAGTCCAAACACCATCCCAACCTCAACAAATTCCACCTCAAACCTATGAACATCCACCTCAAGTTTATCCAATCCCTCATGCCACTGTTCAAATGCACTACCAAGCCTATCCACAAAGTGATCAAGTGATATCACAAGAACAACATCCAAGTCCCAATGGCCTTTTGTATATAAATCAAGTGAGCACAAATCAACCTTGCCAACAAGATCAAATGCCCGCATCTTTGAGTCCACCTCAAGATCTTTTGTCTACATATCCTACCATTACACCTAGCTACCAAGACTATCAATGGCCTCCCCAACAAGCACAAGTGAGCCCAAATCCACCTTTGCAACAAGAAGCACATGCAGCTCCAAGTGGCCCTTTGTACATAAATCAAACAAGCCCAAGTTATCCTATGCAAGATCTAATAACCTTTGACAAGGGAGATACCAATCTAGAGTGGCCTCCACCATCCAATCACATGCCAACACATGAGCCAACAAGTCCTATCCCAACACCACCATGTGATCCCATTCCTAGTCTATTAATCCCTCAACCTTCCAAACCACCAAGCCCTCCATTACCTTCATCACCAAGTCATTCTAATCCTTCACCAAAGGATGCAGTTAAGATAGTTTTACAAAGGATGCTTGAAGCAAAACTCATTGAACTTCTTGAAGTCAAACCATGTGAAGAAAGTCCATATGATGAACATGATTATTGTGCATACCATAGGACCAAAGGCCATAATACAAATCAATGCCCAATATTTGTCTCAATTGTTTACAAGGTGTACCTACCTATAATGGTAAATCATGTCACATCATTCAAATCCCATGTGTCACCCCCATCTAGTCCAAATCCTAATCCACCCAATCTAATTAGCCCCCAACCTAATCCTAGTCCTAAGCCTGCAACATCATCCGCTATTATTGCTCATCCATTATATTTCCCATCCACTCATACCCTTGCAAAGGATGTGATCCATTGGCTATTAGCTAGGAATAGAACACCTCCATGTCAAACACCCATTCATGAACCTACCAAAGAACTTCCAAAGGTCATGCCTAGTCCTTCAAGCCCGTCATGTGACCTACAAGCCATCAAGTCTATTCAAGAGTCTCCAACCACAAGCCTAAGTCAAGAGCCATCATGCCCTCATGTCGATAACCCTCAAGAGTATATCAAGTCCACTCAAGAACCTTCCACTTTTATCCAAAGTCATGAGGTATGTCAAGAATTTAATCCTAAGCATGTGGAAACATTAAGCCCTAGTCCAACTCAAGATCAAAACACTTTTATGCAACCTATCCATAACATGTATCTTTTCCATGATCAAGATGCTAGCCATAATGATGAACTTATCCATGATCCACTTGATCCTATCCATCTCCCAACAATCATTCATGAACAAGCTATCCAAGTTCAACCTATCCATAACATTTACCTTCTTTTTGATCAAGATGATACCTATAAAGAAGCTATCCATGAGCATCTTGATCCCATCCATAATCCTAGATCTATCCATGAGTGAGATATCCAAATTACTCTTAGTCATCTGCCATATAGCCCTATCCATAATGAGCAAACATCCACTTGTCATGATGAGACACTTGTCCCCCAAGTAAGCATAAAAGATCAAACAAATAGCTTGGATCTTAGTGAACACAATGCTAATCAAGATCCTAATAATCCTCCTTCCACATCCACCATTGATTCCACTTCAAATCCAATATCATGTCCTAGTGGTCTTACCACCTTTGTCCATGAATGTTCTTCCTTAGGACAACAAAGACCTTTATCTACCTCACCTTCTCCATTCAATAACAAACTCAAGTCTAGTGTTCAAACCACACCTAGTCCCATTGTCCATCACATACTCCAAAACATGAACTACAAAGGTAAAGGCCTAGGTCTTTATGAACAAGGTATTTTGGAGCCAAACCATGTCAAGATTCCTCCATGCTCATGTGACCTTGGATACACACCCCAAGGTAAACAAGGCCAAGATGTTGGTAATCCCTTCATCCATCCTAAGTCCACTTTCCATCACAAACCCCATCATCTACCCAAAACATATGTAGCCATTCCATCTCCATCATCCTATAAATGTCAAAAGCATGTGACCATACACCTTCCACCATCCACTTTGCCTCCACTTTTACCAACTCCAAATATCCCTCCATCCACCTTGCCACCATTGCTTCCAACACCTAACATACCTATCATTCATAAGTATCCTTACATCCCTAATCATGGCCAACAAAAGCACACATCGCCTAAGCATAAAGCTTCCAATCATTCCATCCACTCCACCCACCCCATGGGATTCAAAAGCAAAAATTTTGATGCCTCTCCTTATAAAGTTAAAAATCCTACAAAAAATCCTAAAGGTCTTCATACCTTAGGACATAAAGAATCAAAATCAAAGCAAAGTTCATCTAAACAATAATCTAAACCCTTACCTCCAAATTCCAAGCTCAAAAGCAAAATGGTTTGAGTTCCTAAGCAAATAGCTAGCAAGTCAAATGAGGCATCCTCATCCACCTCTCAAGAATCCCAACTACCTATACCCATGCAAAAGCCTACTTCCATCCAAAACTTCCATTGCCTTCAAAAATCCCACAAGCAAAGAAAAAGCACTAAAAATACTAAATCTATGTGGGTTCCTAAATCACTTCGTCAACCATCCCATAAGCAAACATCTCCATTGCTTCCTACACCACCATCCAATCAAAAGCTTCAATGTTTATCACGATGTGTGCAACCATTGGTCATGATTCCCATCCATTCCAAAACATTCCCACATAACTACATCTCCCCATCTTCCATCCATTATCCTACAAATCTTCCCCATCACCTTCCTATGGTCCATGCTTTTGCGTAAGCCTTTTATCCATCTATCCTTGCATGAATCTTTCATAATCCACTATCTACCTAATCCATCTCCCATCCATGCAATCCATTATCAACATCTATGAGCATAATGACATGGTCCATGCGATGACAACCATCTCTAACGGGACTACCAACATCCATCGAACTAGACACTTGAGTCCCTCCTATCCATTACCATGGTGAAAACCTGGCAAATAGGTGCCATGTGTAATTGTCAACCCAAAAAAAAAATCAAAAAATCAAAAAAGTAAAGAGAAAGCCTTTCGTCCAATGGTGAAAACCTGGTAAACAGGTGCCTTGGATAAGTACCATGATGAAAACCTGGAAAACAGGCATCATGTGTAGGTTGATCTTCCATGTCACTTACACTTGGGGGCACATTGTCTCATCCAACCTATCCATTTCCAAACTATCCATCCCATTATATCATACCAACCTATCTTATCCTATCTTTCCATCCTACCATCCTTAGCCATTACATAAATATGCCTATCCTATTGAATCCATTTATCCATCCTCCCGCCTTTTGATTTTGATGAAGACATAGGGGCAAAATGTTGAACCATGTTTGGATATTCCTTGACATACCTTCTTTCCAAACCAAGTCCTATCCATTGACCATTCATCCATCACATCCAAATTTCAAACCAATCTATCATGTCATCCATTGGTCATGAACTTTGTCATGTAAAAATCCTAAGCATTACCACCTAGAATGGGGCAAGTTATTCTTCCTATGCAACATAGCCTTTGGAGATCACATCCTAGCTCCCTTATGATCCATCCACTATGGCATATCCTTATCACGAGCTTTCCATCTTATAGCTTATCCCCATCTATTTATCATGAGCTTTAGCCTACCTATCCATTTATCATGAGGCAAGCATCCATCCCTTATATGGCCTATCCTCTCTTATCTATCCATCCAACTCTCATGAACCTTCCATCCCATCCATATATCATGATCTTGCCATCACATTTACTATGAGCCCATCTTTTTATCCATCCTCACACCTAGACTTGGTTTTTCCCTTGTCATTGGTATCTAGCACAAAGGCTACCCAATTGTAAATCCATTGGCATCTTCCAAAACATTCAAAATATTTTTAAAAATCCAAAAAAATCAAAATATGTCAAAAAATCCAAAAAAACAAATATCCAATGAAAAATCCAAGCAATAAAGTCAATCATATCATCCAAAACAATCCACTCCATCAAAATCAAATCATCATCATCATCAATTCTTCCTATCAATAACATTCATTCATCCATTTCAATCAATCGATTTCCAATCATATCAATGAAATCAATCTAAGCAATGATCTTAAATCCAAGTTACACTAATCCATATCAAGCAAGCTAATCAATCAAGGAACATTATCCAATCAAATCAACATGTTTTAATCCTAATCTTGTCATGAGCCCAATCACTCATCATCAATCATCATTAATGGGATATAGTGTTCCCACATCCTTGTGTTGATCTAGGGATATAGCTTTCCCCGCAATGACAACACTATCTATCATCATCAATCAAACAATCAATTATTGGTTTATGACTTGACAAGGGCAATACCTTGTTTGTTTTACATCCTTTAAGCACACTGAGAAAACTTGCTTATGCTTAGATTGAGTGGATACTCTAATCATTACACCATCACTATCATCATTCAAAACAATCTAATCATCAAAACAATCAACCCAACAACAATAGCAAACATCAACACTAAAGCAAATCAACTCAATCACATCCAATCCAATCGAAACAAATCCAATCACTTCAACAAATCAAAAGCAACTCAATCCACCACATATCATCACATCATCAACATTTCATCTAATCAATCTTCATCCATCATTTCATCATCCTCAAAATCATTCTAAACAATGATCCAAATGTAAGCCCATCCTTAAATCCATACCAATCAAGTTAATCAATCAAGCCAAGTTATCCAAATGCAATCCATGGTCTTGATCCTAGCCTTGTTGTAAGCCAAATCAATCAGCCAATTAGCCAACCAACTTAGCAAACAACCTTGTTTTGATCTAGGGATATAGCTTTCCCCGCAATGACAACACTCTCAACTATCATCAACAAAACAATCAGCAATTAATCATTGGTTTACAACTTGACAGGGGCAATACCTTGTTTGTTTTTGAATCATTTGTGCATGCTTGCTTGCTTCTTGTGTGTGTTATCACTTTAACTTGCATTTGAATCACATCCGTATCATTTCCAGCTAATATTCATATCTTGTGTATGTTGGAATAGCTTTTTGCACTATCCTTTGCATCTAAGGTCATATCATACCTTTTGTGCATTAGGACTTTAATGCTCTAAGTTTACTTCCTCATACATTACACAAGGTTGTATTACGCTAGGGCACAAGACACATCGTCACCCTAGTCCTTATACCTTGGTGCATAACGTCTAGTGCTATATCAAACATCATGGTTGCTCACATTCATTGCAGCATAACACATCTCCATTTCTTCTATCTATCCCCTTATCATTCTTTTGCAACCAAGCCATTTCTTTTTGAGAGCCTACCCGTGTTTGTCCAACCTGCCTATCCTCTCAAGGGGGCATCATCATCCTATATTTCCATCATCATCATCATCCTCATCATATCCTTACATCATCATCACTATCATTTTCCTCTATCCATACCTTAGCTTCTTCGAAATGATGTTACTCAACATAAAGCTTATTATCTCGAATATCATCTCAAAGAGGGGAAAAAACATCATCATCCTATATTTCCATCATCATCATCATCCTCATCATATCCTTACATCATCATCACTATCCTTTTCCTCTATCCATACCTTAGCTTCTTTGAAATGATGTTACTCGACATAAAGCTTATCATCTCGAATATCATCTCAAAGAGGGGCAAAATGTAGACACCCAAATTTGTCCCAACTTTGTCCATGTCTTGCAGCACCTAGTCAAATACATTATCCTAGACATCATGTAGCATTTTGTCTTAATTTCCCTAATCCATTAAGCCAATTAATTAAAAAAAAATTATTTATTTAATTAAAATTTCATCTTACTCCCATCCTAATCCCACTTAGCCAATTAATTAAATAAATTTTACTTATTTAATTAATTTCCCATTCATAATCCCATTCAATCCCATCCTCATCCTACTTAGCTAATTAATTAATTAATTTTATTTATTTAATTAATTTCACATGCATAATCCCATTTATCCTATCCTCATCCCAATTAATTAAATAAATTTTATTTATTTAATTAATTTCCACATCATATCTTATCCCATTCTATTCATATTTCAAATTAATTAAATAAATCTTATTTATTTAATTAATTTCCAACTCATATGCCAACTAATTCAAATATTTTATTTGAATTAAGTCCTCCATATCTTATCCCATCCTATTCATTTATCTAATTAATTAAATAAATCTTATTTATTTAATTAATATCCAACTCATATCCCAACTAATTCAAATATTTTATTTGAATTAAACACTCATCTTTTATCACATTCCAACACTTGTCCATTCAATCATGTGTTGTAGTACAACTTTCATCCAAATCTTTCACATGCACAACTAATGGGACCTAATTTTAGTGTTTATCTACACAAGCACACCTAAGCCTTATCTTCCCTTGCCACATGTGACATGACTACAATTTCTTAATGTGCAAGATAACCGAATCAATCCTAGCCATCCATATCAACATGTAGCCTTTCAATCACAGCCATCCATTGGAACCAAGCCTTTCCTATAAAACAAGACTCTCTTGAGACATTAGAGAAGAGATTAGGAGGGAGATTAGAGAGGATTCAGGATTCTTCTTCATGCAACCTCACTTTACTGAATTTTCATCTCAAGCCATTATCCATCATCTATCTCTCTATCAATGTTATGCTGTGGAATCGAGCAATCAACACAACAAAGTGATCAATCAATCAAGCATAGCATCTTGCATCTTCGAGGTATTGAATTATTTGGGTTTAGGTTATTGCATTTCATTGTTTGAATCATTTCCATTTGTAAATCCAAATTTTTTGATATACACCTTCAAACACTATTTCTTCTCTGCACAATGATTTATCACACTAGTCGGCCTGTTCCTTAAGAACATGCTTAACAGGTTCATCTGTTGACTTACAACTTTTACCGTGGATCTCAAAACACCTCCAAAATCACATCAAGGACTCTTCATACATTCGCAAACTTACCCTCAAAACCACAAGGCATGATATCATCTTGCAGAGAAATGTGGACCATCAGAACTCAAACTCTGTCTTTGTCAAACACTATGCAGATACTTAGCAGTTTGCAACAATCTTTCTAGTGGACTTCAAATCTCCCAACTCTGGAATTAGACACTTCATATAAGTGTTTAAAACACATCAAACCGGCATAACAAAATGCTCACTTGCAGAGAAATGCGGACCAATAAAATGTGGCTTGTTCATTGTCTCTACTATACCTTTGTTCACCCAGACTTAGATAATTCTTCCAAATGACTTCCAGAGGAAGTCAGGACTTAATCTTTGGAGCATAGAATCATCAACCAATTACTAACATCATTCCTAAACTGCATTACCAGATCATCATTTGTGGAGACATACTAACCCACTTACTATCCTCTACTCTGTATGTGCCCATACTTAGCCTTTTTTCTGTCAACTGGACCTGAAATCCAATGAGTCCTTCCAGAGAAATGTCTTTTTTCATGCTAATGAAACTTCTAAGCCTTGTTGCCATCAATGACAACATACAAATCTATACTTGAGTAGTCTCTTGCCAACAAGTAGACCTAGTTGACATATAGTATCTACCTAAGACACCTGGATTAAATTATACCTTATTCTAGTCACTAGATAGGTAGTTGATATATAGTATCTACCTAAGACACCTAGATTCTAGATTATACCTTATTCTAGTCTCTAGATAGGTAGTTGATATATATAGTATCTACTTGTATGCTCAAAATCATGACCTCGGTTGCCTGGGGCTATCGGTTTAGATTTCGGCACGCACACGGACCCTTCCCTCCTTGCCACTGGGTGAACCGCCACATCACTTTCACTCTCGTGGAAGTAGCCAATTGAGAGGAGGTGAGACACAGTGGTGGTCTAGCTCACTAGAGAGCTGGACTTCACAGAGAGGGATTAGCACATCCTGGGGCCTTTGATGTTGTGTGCTAATGTGGATGTTTCATTCTATGTTTGTTGTTATAGAGATAATCGTATAACCCGAAGGGTCACTAGTTACTCTTCTTCGATTAGGGTTTCTATTGTTCCACCTTTGTGTGGGTAAGCTATTACTTTCGTTGATGGCTTCTTGTCTTTTAATTTATTGGATGATGGCTTATTGTATTTGAAGTTGTCTGAATGCTTCTATTTGTTGTAAGACAAATGGATCTTGTTATGGTCTTGGATGGATTTCCTCAATCTTTCTGAGGACTGCCCTCACCCACTCACCTCTTAATCCTGGGCACATTCGTGAGCCAAGACAAGAGATAAGTGTACGTGGACCAACCTTGACTAGACTTAGGGTTTTGAGTTGACCTAAGGTTTAGTTGTGCATTGACTTTTGTTGACCTTGTGATGGTATCAAGGGTTTGCAATGTATCTAAATGTCTAATTTTTTTGTTCTTTTCTATATTTTATGAATGCAACTATATGACATGCAAAACTTGTTTTTGTGCTTTTTTGGTATTTTTGGAAATAAAGATGCTTTTGAATCTAGGAAAGGAAATATGAATGCAACTAGAATGGAATTTTCCTAATGCAATTATTCTATGTTTTTAGGGTTTTTGAATGTTTTGAAACAATTTAATCTAGAAAAGGAAATTGCAAATTGAATTAAACTATGAATGCAAATTACTTCTAAAATGCTAGATCTGACTATTCTATCAAGGCAAAAGCAAAAAATTACCAATCCAAAGAGTAATTTCAATTTTCTAATTACTACTAATTGACAAAGCATAGAGGAACATGAAACTATGAAGACTTGTGAGCCTCCACTATCCTCAGAGATCCTTGATGGCAACCCCGTATCCTCTTGAAGCAATGGGAAGATCTCTTGGTGACAAGACAACACAAAGAAGCAAAAGAAGCTTTAGAAGCTTTATGAAATGAGCTCCATGAGAGTTGTTGATGAGCACGATGGCTTGATTGAAGCAGTGTACCAAAGCTTGAAGAGCTTAATGTGAAAGATTTGATGAAAAATGAGAAAATAAAAGGCACCTTCATCTTGTGTGAGCATGAGAATGCTAATTGGAGAGAAAAAACTTAGCAAGAGTTGTGTGCATAATGAATTTGCCTCCTTGGAAGAGCTTTGAAGCTTTGAAAACTAAAGAAAGAAATGAAGAAAGAGGCTCAAAGACCTGTGAAGAAGCTTGAAAAAGCTTATGAAGATGAGAAGAGTATTCTCCAACTTGTTCAACCTAGAAAATAATGAAGAAGGGAATTGATTGAGAAGTTAACTCAATTGATTGAACAGTTAACAAGGATTGATTGGGGAGTGAACCGGATTGATTACCTAGTGAACTTAGTTAATTAGGGAGTGATAATGCAATAATAGCCTATCATTCTAGAGAAGAAATAGAGTTAGAAGAATGCATGGAAGAGAATGAGTTGTTAATTTTAGATCAAATGGAGTTACTTATGCATGTGTGGGTGCATGAAATAGTCAACTCCATATTAGGCATCAAAAATCATGCAAACTGGAAGAAAAACAGGTGAAAATGAAGCTATTTCGAGTTAGAAACTTGAGTTTTTCTGTGGCTGGAAAGGTGACAAGTTCACCCATGGGTCGTCCATTTCACTAGTAGGGTAACTCAAGGGGGTGACCTTGGGTCGCCCAGGGGGAGATCATGCATTTTGAGGGTTGCCCAATAGGAGATCTGAAAAGGAAGGGGTCTAGAAGGAAATGCATGATGGGAGATGGTAGAGGAGATGAAAAGGAGTGGATCTACCTCTAGAAATAGGTTAATCATGTGCAAGAATCCAAATCTTTACTTGCAAAGTAGGATCTCCTAGTGGGAGATCTAGAAATAATAGGGGGAGATTTGGATTGGTTAAGTGAAACTAAAAATTAAAAGTGGGAGATAGCTAGGGGAGCTCTAGAAGGCTTATAGGGGGTGGAGAAGATGAAAAACATAGGAGAAAGGTGAAAACTCACCTGCAAGATGCATATAATGCTCAGGATAGGGTCAAAAGCTCAGAAAATGCAAATCAACTAGTGTCGAAAAGTGTCGACGATAAAGAGAGGGAAAATGATAAAGAGGAAACAACACAAGACGAAAGAAATGACATGTCACCAAGAGGTTTGCTACTTAGAAGACATTGTTTCATGCTTACATGTATGTGACAAGGATCATATATCATTATAGGGGTCCTCGTGGAGGTTGTGCATGATTTTTGTGCTTACATATTTACCCCCTCAAGGATGTGTTGGTTATGATGTTAGTCATAAACAAGCATAGAATAAAAGTACACATTAACCTTTATTCATCTTGAAAGATACGATGAATTCAAAGAATTCATGATCCCAAGTCTCCGGTGATTAGGTATTAATCGTCTGAAGTTACTCAGAGGTTAATGTGAGTTGCTGTTTCCATTTTGGGGCCTTACATGAAAGTTTATCATCATCATGACACTCCTGCAGAAATTCTTTATAGAAAAGTCATATTATACAGTTATTTGGTGAAAAGATGCAGAAATACTTCGATCTTTGCATGATATTTTCAATTGTGCATGCTTTGTATTCAAATATGCTAAATATTTGCAATTATATACGAGATGTCTACATATCTGTGTTATTTGCTTAATATCATCAATTATTTGCAATTATGAAGATGAAACGCTCTGAAATTTAAAAGAAATGAAGAAATGCTTCTAATTAAAGTTGAACCTTTAGCTTTTGAACCACATGAATATTAGATACTATCATGAAGAGAAGAAAACCAAACCATATTTTCACCAGAACATTCCATAGCTAGATATAGTTGATGCTAACTTCAAAGGAATTTGTATGAAGACAACACATGTAAGTAGACATGCACTCCAAGGGATGCAACAAATCACCACATATATCCAAAATTCATACACTGATTACTCAAGATTTACTATGAATTGTAATTGACACAGTCTTCTCATTCATTAAGCATGCAAAAATACAAATGTATACAAAAACTTTGAAATGAGCTCTGAATGTTTCAGCAGACAGATTTCAATTAAGTTTCGAATATTTACAATAAGGCATTCCATCACCTTTTATAGAACAAGGTGAGGAATCCGTTACAAAAAGATCTACGATGTTGATTTATCAATGCAAATCTACAGTCACCATTCTCCTTGACTTTGTCAACCTCTACAAAAATGGCACAAGTTGCCAGCTGGCAACTATCTGGACTACTTACGCTTATATCCCCTTTATGATGTGTCTTCATCATGCTCCTCATCTGATTCATGTGGATCATCATCATGTGCATCACTTCCTGAACTTTCACTATCTTGATGATGATGACGCCGCATATGGGGCTGCACGCTGCTCTGGATCTGCTCATATAACTGCACAACTGGGTCTATTGCTCCGCCATCCTAAGTTTTTGCTTTGATGATGGCGTGCTTGTGTGCCTCATATTTGTTTCTACTGCTATCTAATTTGTCCTTCCTCTCCTGCAGTGTCTCATTGTATTTCTCCATCTTGACTTTGATTCTCATTATTTTATTTACAACTTCTTCTGTCAAGTGGACAAGTGGACCATCTGCCTCTAATTGGAAGTTGCTGTGTAAAGCTTTGATGGTAGATTCTTCATCTTGATTTTCTATTTTCCCTTCCACTTTTCCTTCCAATGTTTCTAATATTTCTGCCTCTTCACCCATTAAATCATGTAACTTCATGCTGATATCTCTCAGCTTATTATTGCATCTTCTGAGCACTCCACATTCAAACTGAATGTCCTTATACCAGATGTCCACCAATAATGTAGTATGGTTGTTCAGTACCTGCTTACTAATAAACAGTTGAGGATTTATCCTCTTTATTTCTCCTAGGAGATTTAATACCCTTTCTAGTTTGTAGGACCTTTTCCCCGTCTGTATTTGCAATTTATCTACTTTGGTTCTGGAGTCACTAAGAATGCTCCATCTCCTCAAGGAGGCCTTTACCATTTCTTCTGTATCATCCAATGTGGATGACATCCATCTCCTTATCACAGATGCCTCATGTTTCATGAGGTCCAGTTTATTTACTTCCTCTTGAGAAATAGCAGTCAATGGGACTGCATGTTCAGTTGTAGTATCATAAGGATTAATTAGCCTCCTTATGTAGGCATGCAACTGAGCAATGTGCTCTTTGTGTTGCTTATTTTTCTCCTTCTCTCTTTTTACCTTTTGAATTAAAGAATCAATAATGTCTTTGCCTTCCTGACCTTCTTGGTCTTCATTGGCAAAACTGAGATCCACTGTGCTAATTTGAAATTCATCCAAGGTGATTTTACCTTTTTCTTTCTCCATAGTAGGTATTGCAATTTGAGCGGTCCTCCTCCTGGTTGTCGGATCTCTTTTGATGGCCAAAGTCATTCTGGCCTTCCTTTTAGGCTTCATTATATCCCCAGATCACAAGGTGGAGACATCAAATTCTTGGATTTCAAAATACTCTTCTATATTTACCTCTTTCCCCAACCATGGAGGCACCTGATCGTGTTTTTCTGCATCATCATGATGTTCACCTGTGTCTCCTGTTTCTATCAGCAAATGTGGTGGAGATGGTGATTTTCTCATTTCCTCTTCCTGATGCTCACTTCGTTGTTGATCCTGTGGCACATTTTCCTGTTCTGGAACTTCCTTCTCTGGAGGAGCATCTTCTTGGGGTGGGGAATCTTGTGGTGCATCTATATGTTGATCATGATCCTTCTCTATCATTATTTCATCTAGTTTCAACTCTTCCCCTTGTTGTATATCCACTGCACTGGATACTATGGATTCTACCTGAGGTGCTGGTGTTTGTTTTGCAACCATTATTTGTTCCAAGCCTGCACCATCAACCTCTTGTGTTCTGGCAGTAGGATCCTCTATTGTTTTCTCCTTTTCATTAGCCTTCGTTTCCTAAACCTCTACTATAGCAAGTTCCACTGATGTATCCTGTGGACCTTGTTGGCCTAATTCTGGAGTATGGCCTTCTGATTCTGCCATCTCTATTTCTTCTGCTGGGTGCCCTTTGTCAGGTGATCCTGCTGGATGTTCAGGACTTGCATCCTGTTTCTCTGTCAGGTCTACCACTACAGGACTTGTCACCTCTACAATTAATGTTTCCAGCCCTATTTCTTGAGCTACCTGCTCTGGGCTCTTTTCCTATTCTGCCTCCTCTTGCTTCATTTCTTCCAGTATTGTTTGAACTGGTAGAGGCTTGTGAGGGGTCATGCTTGTACCAATAGTAAGCGTTTCCATCTTTTGTGCAGCCACTTCCTGTACAACCTCATCATCAGACAAGTTAATTGTCTCGTCTAGTGAGATGTGACCTTCTGCTTGAGTCTGAGAAGTTTCTTTCTTCTGTTCCTCTGCAAGTTTAGTTTTGAACTTGACGATGGTAGGAAGTGGAACATTATGCTGAAGTTCCTTAGGTACTTCACTACTTGCCCCTTGTAGAAATGTTGGTGGTTGTCTTATTTCACCTCTCATAGAGGTTCTTTGTTTCTTAGGTGGGGTGGACACTAGCACCTGTGGAGCTTTCCTTTTCCTCTTTATTATTAATGGAGCCTCTTCTTCTTCAGGCTCTTCCTCCATGAGGATATCCTCTTCTCCTGGTTTTCTTGAAGATTGACTCTCTTCTAGGGTCTCAGTGATTCCAGCCTCTGCTGTCTTACTCTTCTTGGACTTTTTTTTCTTTGTCCTTCGAGGGGATGCTGATTCTGATCTAGATGCTGATGCTGCTGCCTCCTCAGCGTTGAATACTGCTCTTTCAATAATAACCCCTTTGGGTTCCTTCTCTATTTTCTTGCCCCTTTGGGGTCTTTTGCTCTGTTGTTGTGGTGGAGGTAGCTTATCTCCCTTAGTCTTCCTCTTTTCAATCAGGAAGTCATCATACTCATCCCCAGGAATATCCTTCCCCTTCTTCTTGTTGTCCACCGTAATGGCAACACCTTTCTTCTTCAATGCCTCTACCTGCTCATCAACCCAAGCTTGAGTTAGTTGTATGGTCCTAGCAATGAAGGGGTCCAAGGATATATCTTCCTGTATAGTGAGGTCAGGTGCAGAGATGGTATCATTATTTATCTTCTTTTGCTCATATTCATCTGCAATTATCTTGCCATCATCCTTCTTCAATTGTTGGCGAATGGGGATGCAATCAAAGGTTCTGATTTGATTCAATATTAACCTTTGATATCTACTTCTCCTTGCTTCTGCCTCATCTTTGCAGTCAGCCCAGAAGTCCTCTAGGTGCCTCTGATGAATAGGCTTTCCTATTATCTTCTACATCCTGCCGTAAGGATCATATGGTCTTATTAGTGGGAAAGGCTGCAGATTCATTTTATTTAGGGTGACCATCACCTTCTTTATATTGTCTGAGTTGGGGCACATATAACAGCCAATGCTGACTGGAAACAAAATTGGTGGCAGCTTCTTGGCATCCTTGTATATTTTTATCATTATGGAGCCCTGCCTGATGAACTCCATCAGTATCAGTGCATCAGTGGGATACATCGGCAGCATTAGAGGGTGTCCCTCAAAACCTTCAATTCTTATGTATGAAAAAGTGGCAAATTGTATATACCAGGCCCCATGCCTGTAAACTATCTCTTGAGCCTCCATGCTCAATCTCTTTGTTCTGTCCTCCTCTATGGTCCTCACCAGATGCATGGAGAATGCATCATTGACCAGTTTGTAATCTTTGAGGTAATTGGTTCTTTGTAGCTGGGGATGATGATCCTAGATATGCACAACATTTGTGCCTGTAAGCTTTCCATCTGTAACTAATGCATCAAAGGTGCCCTTGTAAGCACAGGAATAAACAATGTATGATGACATATAGAATGCATAATTTGAACCTCCAAGGTTCATCAGCTACTCATGCAGAGCATCACTTATTAGATGGCCCCACAGTGGCTTGATATCTAAATACAAGCACATCATGATTACACCATACATCCAATCCCTGAAACTACCAGCATCAGGCTGGCCTGTTAATCTGTTCAGCAGTGTAATCATATACTGATATTTATCAGCAAAATCATACTTAAACAGGTGCACAAGAAGTTTGGTAGCCGCAGGATATGTGCTGTTCTCAGCCCGCCATTGATACATGTTCTTCCTAGCCTACTTTTTATTGTTTTCATATTCTTTTTCTAACTTCTTCAGGTCTACACTTTTGACCTTGCTCCCCAGCGGCAATCCAAATGTCCGAGAGAGACCCTTGATGGATAGGTCTGCATATATCCTCCCATGTTTCATCACTTGCCTGGTCTCTGGGTTATAATTCCCGGCACATTCGATGACTAGCTCTGAAGATTCCATAGAGTATGGAAAACCAGTAGCGTTCCACATTCTGGATACGAATACTGCATCTAGCACAGGACTCTTGTCGCTCCCATCATTCAGCCTAGCTGACCAGGCTTCCAAATTGGTGCTCCCCTGATGGGTATTTGTAATTGCTCCGTATTTAAACAGGACGCCCCTCTGAGAAGAGAACATGGGCCTACTGAATTCTTCCTGACACTTAATTAACCTCTTGTCAGCCATGATTGCCTGCAATTAACAAAATCCCATCTCACAATGGGTATACACATGCATGCATATTGCAATTAGCTTCATAAATCACCATGCCTACTGTATCTTTTCAACATTACTTAATCATATGGATGCATAAATTAGAACTTACATCATCATACCTAAATAAAAACAACATGATGAGGGCTTCATTTACTTACCTGGTTATGCAGATTTCTCTTTTATATCAGTAGATTGTTAACAACACTCTAAATTCAGTTGATGATCTCGCACTTCCTTCTGTCTGTGAGCTCAAACCGTGCAACTATCGCCTGTATGAGGATATGGAAGCTGGTGCTCTGTAAAAACAATTTTATCACAAGGTAAATGTAAAAATGACGGTTGAATTACCTTTTAACCTTGCCATTAGGGTAAATTTAGGGCAACTCTGACAAATTAGATTGTATTCATTGATCATCCGCGCGAAAACGCAGGATCTCGCCAGGTGTTTCATCGGGTTCTGGGGTCGGCAGGAACCACCTACCATGTCTGTGCGCATTAAATGATAATGGCGACAACGGGAGCGGGGGGATATCCATATGACAGGATATCATGAAGGCAGGATGATATTCACAAATATCAGGTCGAGTTTCAATGTCATCCTCCTCCATCAAATTGGAATAGTTACTGTGACAAGATTCAGTGACAAAAGCACCTTTTGGTTATGTTTAGTACATCAGGAGGATATTTCGATGTATCAGGTGATGTTTCAAAGATGATGATGATGGGACAAACTTACATGTCTCTATTTCAGAATATCAGGATGATGTCATCTAGATATTCGTTCTTTGTATTGGAAGGGCATCATGACATCATCATCATGTTTAGAAAATATCCTGTCGAAATATAAATGTGATGATGATGTCATCATCATGTCTGTTTCTTCGTTTATCAGATTTGGATGACGTCATTAGGATATCATCTTAGGGTGATATTTCACGTCAGGAGGATATCTCGAAATATCGGGTTACATTTGGAAATATGACACTCGCGATATATAAGACTGTTTGATGGGGAATATTTATCACCACTTAAAGTTGACGTCCGGATATTTGGACTGCATGACTTATTGGATGATGTACCAAGATCAGGATGATCTTCGACAACATGACTGAGGTTATAAAATATGATCCTCCTCTTGCGAATATTAGGTTTGACCAAAACTTTGACTGTTCATAACTCTCACATCCTGATGAATATCAGGGTGATGTAAAAGGTAAACATGCATGGAATTTAACGCTCTTTCCAAATATAAGATCACAGAAATGAAATACGAGTTTTGACAAACTGACCTCATGATGATGACTTACCTCATCCTGACTCTACATGATGATGCACATGACTCACTTTTACTAAACCGCCAGAAAGCAGACAACACAAGCCAAGCCAAAAGGTTGGGTCCCTATTTTGCCAAGTCAAAATGGGGCGTGTTGTGTAACCACACAACAACTTGCCACCAAAGAAAACAAACAAATTCCAATGATTCAAGTGATGTGATCACATTCATCTATAGTATTTTAACTCTATCGAAGCATAGGCATCATGATCTTTTGAATGATAAAATTTCATCATGGCAACAATGCTAACAAAGGATCAGGTGTGAGCTTATGATTAATTATCCTCATCTTGAAAGCAAGTTGAAAACATAAGTAACTGGTGTTAAACTACATAGTTGGAGATCATCCCTCATAGCCGACCTGGATAGAGCCTTGCTGCCATCAGGCATTCATAGCCCTGGCAAGGTTATCTATACAATCTCCCTAAGTAGAGCCCCACTGCCAGCAGGCATCTATAGCCCCGGTAGAGTTACTTAGATGGCCTAATATAATTGTTTGTATTTTTTTTTTTTTTTTTAATAGCTGATATCATCATGTCAGCTCATTTGTATAAGGTATAGTCACTTATAGCTTTAGGTTCGAGATTGTATTGGTAGCAAGGGAGTCCCTTTAGATTTTTCACTTAACACCTATACTTGTGTGTTCAACAAACCCAAGGCTGTTAGGTGTTTCATTGTGATTGATTCACTTTGACCAAAGAAAAGGCACCCTGATGAAAGGATATCACAAACCTGATCATGATTACTTCTTAGGAGGAATCATAACCTATATCTAAATGTGATCTCATCACTTGAATCCTAACAATTTAGTTATTTTCTGGGGTGATGAAGTGCATCATTTTGACTAACCAGGACAAGGTCTCAACCAACAAAACAAAACAAGCAAAACAAACAAACTATACAAACAACATACAAATATACAATATGATACATATGACTGTCATGAAGTCATTTAGTCCTGGAAATAATGTTTGAGGAATTGTCCATTGACTGGCAATGGGACATCCTCACCTATTAGGTTCTTAAGCCTATAAGTGTTGTCTCCTAGTATTTCAAAAATTTGAAAGGGACCTATCCATAATCTATCAAACTTACCATGGTCACCTTTCCTTTCATGGGATTTATCCCACATCAGGACTAAATCAGATATTCTGAAAGCTTTAACTCTGGCTCTCTTGTCAAACCAGCGTTTGACAACAACCTGATATTTTGCAAATTGGTCAATTGCTTGACTCCTTTTTTCTTCCAGGTGCATCAATTGAAGCAACCTGACTTCTTGCTTATTATCTATGCCTAGGTATTTTTGGGCAAACCGTAGAGTAGGAATTTTTAAGTTTATAGGGAGGATGGGATCCACCCCATATACTAGTTGGAAAGGTGAGTTTCCTAATGCAGTTTTTATTCTAGTTCTATCAACCCATAAGGCATACTTTAGAAATGAGTTCCATTCCCTAGTGTTCTTCTCTATTAATTTTCTTATGATACTCAGCAAATTTTTATTGGTGGGTTCTGCTAATCCATTGCCTTGGGGATAATAGTTGGATGAGAACTTGAGTATGATCTCGTGATCAAAAGCCCAACTTGATAACTTGGTGGAAGTGAAAGCAGAACTATTATCACTTACCAAAGCATAAGGAGTTCCATACCTGGTGACAATGTTGCTCTCCAAAAATTTAATGACATCATCTGTAGTATAAGTTTTGCTGCTAACAGCCTCAGTCCATCTAGTACAATAGTCAATAACTGTTAAGACATACCTATGGCCTGAAGAGGATGGAGGATTGATTGGTCGTATGAAGTCCATGCCCCACTGTGCAAATGGGCGCTCTTCCATCATTGGTTGCAAGGGTTGTGCAGCATACTTCTCTCTGTTGGCGGCAACCTGACAAACATGACAACATTTAACATGATCAGCTGTGTCTTTAAAAATTGTAGGCCAGTAATATCCTACTTTGAGGATTGCATGTATTGTGGCCAAGGCTGATCCATGTGTCGTTCCAAACTTGTCATGTAGTTCTGACAGGATTTTATTTGCTTTTGGCTTTCCTAAGCATCTCAGGTATATTCCTTCATAATTCTTCTTGAATAGGGTTCCTCCCTTCATCATATACTTTTGGGACCTTATCTTTAAGGCTCTTCTCTGTGAAGCTTGCATCCTTGATGGACATCTTCCAGTAATCAGGATGTGCTTGATATCTGCATACCATTCTCTATTATCCTCTTCATTAATAACGTACTGCTGACTGGTGATGTTTGGGTCGATTTCAGATATCATTTGACTTAGAGCTTATCCTCTTACCAGCTTCATTGGTGTAATTTCCATGTCATACTCTTGTAATACAGTAATCCATTTGGCTCTTTTCTCACCAGGTTCACTTTGCATCAGTAGCATCTTCACTGCTGCATCTGGTACTATGGCAATTACTTTGCTTCTTAGTATGTAGTGTCTGAATTTCTTTACTACTCTGATCAATGCCAGTGCCTATCTCTCAACATCTACATATCTCAATTCAGCATCCCTGAAAGGATAGCTCATGAAAGCAATTGGTTTCTCTTCTTTCTCTTTATTTCTCTGAGTAAGCATTGCTACAGAGGTATGCTTTAAAGCAAATGAATAGATGTAGAAATCCTTTGTGTAATCTGGACTAATGAGGACCGGAGCATCAGAAATGGCTTTCTTTATATCTTCAAACGTAGCTTTGGCCTCTAATGTCCACTCAATTTGTGCATCTTTTTTCAACATGGCATTTAATGGTCTGACAATCTCAGCAAAGCCGGTGATGAACTTCCTCACAAAGTTTATCTTACCAAAGTAAGACTTAAGTTCTTTTTTGCTTCCTGGAAGTTGTAACTTCATAATAGACTCCACCCTGTCAGGATCAATGATAATTCCATCTTCTGTGATCAAGTGGCCTAGTAACTTTCCTGTTGTCACCCCAAATATGCACTTCTTGGGATTCAAAGATATTCCGTATTCTTCGCACTTCTTCAGTACACTTCTGAGATCAACGACATGATTCCCCCTTTCCTTGGAGAATACTGTCAAGTCATCCATGTAGATTACTATACATTTTCCTATAAAGCCTCTGAAGGCTATATCCATTGCTCGCTGGAATGTAGCTCCAGCATTTATAAGTCCAAATGGCATACGTCTATATGGAAATATCCCCCACTTTGTGGTGAAGGCAGTTTTCAATCTGTCAATTTTATCAACCATTACCTGGTTGTATCCTGAAAAGCCATCTAGAAAGGACATCATTTTAGCTCCATTCACAATTTGTAGAACTTCATCCAATGAGGGCAGAGGATAGTTGTCCTTTTCGGATGCTTTGTTCAGATTCCTGAAATCTACGCATAACCTGATGTCTCCATTCTTCTTTCTCACTGGCATGAGATTTGCCACCCAAGTGGAGTGCCTCACAGGAAATATTATCCTGGCGTTTAACAATTTCTTGACTTCTTCAAGAATTATTGGTTCAAGCAAAGCATTGACTGGCCTCTACTTCTGTCTGAAAGGTTTAGCATCTAGCTTAAGAGGTATAGTATGAGTTATGACAGATGTGTCATATGTCTTCAGTTCATCATAAGTCCATGCAATTACATGTATGTAATCTTTGAGGGCTTGAGTTATTCCTTCTAACTCTTCTGGTGTGCAAACTTTACCAACTAGTACATTTCTCTTGTCCTCATTTTGTCCAATATTCACTTGTGAATATTGACCTCCACCTGCCTTGGGCAGATCCTTCTGTTTAAGCATATTATCCAAATCAAAGGCTCTTTCCAATTCAATCATACCTTTAGGAATCCTATTGCTAGGCAATTCTAATATTTCATCTTCCTCCTAGACATGATCTTCTATACCATTCTCATCTATAAGTTGGGCATCAAATACATCTCTATTTGAGATGAAATCTAAAATGTGCTGATCATCATCAAACACCTGGAGGTTGGTCACATTATCACGTACTGACACCAGTTCTACTGAAAATCTCTTTAAACCTGATATAGATAGTGGCTCCAATGTACTGGCAGCTTGGGCAAGTGCATCTGCCCTATGGTTTTGTTCTCTTGGCACGTGGGTGATATTAAAGGTGTCAAAGTCCTCAATCAGGTCCCACACACGATGTCTGTAGTTGGATAGCTTCCTATAATTACATGAGTAGATTCCTCTTACTTGCCTCACAACTAGCTCTGAATCTCCGAAGACATGTAGAATCTTTACTTTTTTCTTATGAGCAAATAGTATGCCATGAATCAGAGCCTCATACTCTGTTACATTGTTAGTACAGGGGAACTGTAATCTATAGGCTGCTAGATAGGATTTTCCTGATGGATCAATGAGATCAATTCCTACCCCAGCACCTTGCTTGGATTTGGATCCATCAAACCTTAAGATCTAGGGTTTATCTTTAGTAGGACGTTTAGCTTAACTTTCTTTTCCTTTTACAGCTCTGGCTACTGCTCCGCCTGATATCCACTTTAACTTAGGGATGTCATCATTCTCAAGTTTCTTCTTTCCTTTATTTTGTGAGCCTGATGGCTTTTCTATTTTCTCTTTCACATCAACAGGAGGATGACCCTCTGGATCTGCAGCTGTATGCTTTTTCAAAATGTGTAAACATAATGAACAGGTTGTTTCTAAGTGGGATGCCTCATGCAACCTACACCAACCTTTAATTAAGACCTCCTGGGGAGATCTATGCTGTCGTGTCATCTTCTCTATTTCTTTTACTAGAAATTCTTCGAACTTAGTGAGGTCACTACCTTTGTCTTCATCAGACAATTCATAATCTGGTTCCATAAAACAATCACTCCCAGGGGTGGTCTTTTCTTTCATTTCATCATTCATCTGGTCAGAAACCAGAACTTCTTCTGTTTTCAGGATATGATCCTCATTATGATCTGTCACTTCTTCTGTTCCTACAAAAGACAGATAAGAATTAGTATCATCATCATCATTAGATGTAGCATTTACCTCAGAATATGATGATGATGCCTCACTGCATGTTTGCTCCAACATCATCATGTCTAAGCATGTTTCACAAGTCTTTTCTGAATGTGCTTCATCGTGTAATCTGCACCATCCGTCAATCAAAATATCATTAGCAGATATATTTAACAATTGACAACATTTTACCTGATTAGTCAGATGCATCTCAAAGTCTCTGAAGCGATCCATTTCATTCTCATTATCAAGATTATTGTCAGGTTCTACAACTGGCATGTCCTCCTGATGATCATCATCATGATGATGATGAAGATCAAGCATCAGGATCTCTTCTATTTTGACAATTCGTGGCCTGATGTAGTAAACTCTAGGTTCTATGTCTACGTACATGATCTCATTTGTTCTATTGTACTTAGTGATCATATGCTTCATTCTCAGCTCAGCATCAATCCTGATCTGGTTAGGTATACCCTTCCATGGTAACCACATGTGACTGAAATCTGCAGACATATATTTGTTAAGCGTTTTGGACCAGTCTCGGCTAAGCAACATCCCATAAGTATCAGGTATGTCGACTACCTGAATGTCAATGTAATACTGGATCCTAGGATCAGATGCTAATTGCATGTGGATATGAGTTAACTCTCCTACTACACTTACTGTTTTGTCTAGCTGTGTCACCTTTTTTGGGGATTTAGTAGGATGTAGTCCTAAGGCATTACATATTAACAAGGGCATAACATTCGTGGAGGCTCCTGAATCAACCAGACAATTGTGCAGGTTCCTGCTGAACATTCTTATGGTGAGGAGGAATGGAGGTGACTCAGTTTTGTCTCTATACAAGGTCATGTGAGAGGTTTCTATAGCTTGGACTGTAGCTAACACTTTAGGCTTGATAGTATTATCCTTAGCAGCATGATCTTTGCCATTGGATTGATTTGAAAGATGGCCATCCTCTTTAGGAGCAGGATCATCTAGTGACTTCATGAATGCCTTTTTGGTGGCAGGAGTTTTCAGTAACTCAAACAAGGACAGGCTAATCTTAATTTTCTTTATTTCATCAGCAAGATAATTGACCAACTTGTCAGATTCATGAGGTGCATTTACAATCTTTGATCCTATGTTCTAAGGTGACAAGTATTGAGCATTTACCTTGGGGAACCCAGGGTTATTGCTAGCTTTAGGATCAGGAGGTGTATTGAAGTTATTTGGAGGTAAAGATGATGTCAATGGACTAGTAGGTCTGTTGACATTACTCCTCAAGTTATAATTATGCTTACCAGGATATTGCTGCTGGTATGCATGTACTTCCTCATGCCCTTTTGCAGGCTCATTTTCATCCTCAAAGGGGAATACATAGTTTGTTTCAAAAGTTAAGGTAGATTCTTCACATGCTTGGTTATAACTCTGATGAGGTCGATTAGTATAAGCTTCCAGCACAAAGGCTGAGTCATATCCACATGGAACAATCTCATTTCCTTCTGCCTGAGGTGGATTTCCAGAAGTGTTAGACACTTCAGTCTGAAAGATGCTAGCAGCAATCCTAAATTGTGGACAGTCCAATTCTGCATGTGCATTTGTATTGTGGATCCTACACCAATTAGTAAGGGCTGCTTTAGCAAGATTGACTCTAGTAGTCTGTTTGGCTTCACCTAGAGGCTGATTGTCCAGGGGTGATGGTAATAAGCCATTATTTGGCCTAGAGTTCCACACTCTGGGTTGTCTCTGAGGATTATTGTTATTTCCACCACCATTATTGAAATTATTGGTGTTATATCCTCTGTCAGGATAATTTGGTCTATCATTGGAATAATTTCTATTCTGGTTTGACTGGGAATAAAAACATTGATTTCTCAAATGTGTCACTTCTATGGTGAGTTTTCTCAATTGAGTAGAAATTTCCTTGATTTCTTCTTTTTCTTCTTGAGCTTTGGCCACAACATTTTCAGTTTGAGGCTTGAAGAAGAAGGATCCATGGTTATTGTTGGACAGATCAGCACCCTGAGGTGCCTGAGCTTGTGTAGGATATTGTGGTAATTGGCCGTTTCCATTAGGATGAGGCATAATGCTCAATGGAGGTACTTGCAAAGGTGCAGGCATGACTGCTGGGGGTATCACTGCTCCATTAGGATATTGTGTAGGATACTATGCAGAATATGATGCAGGATATTATGAATGCATGCCAGGCAAGGTAGGGAATACCATATTTGGAGTAGGAGCAGGTATCAACTACTGATTTACCTATATGGCTTCTTGAAAGGCCAAATCTAAAGTTGTAATTTGGGGGTGTGTTCTCCTTATGAACATGGAAGTCAAAGGATCTAAGGCTGAATAATAAATGCTCCTTGCAGCTTCATCAGACACAGTATAAGGAGTGACCACCCTGGACAACATTTTCTGAAACCTAGCATTGAAATTTGCAATAGGCTCATTCTCAAATCTCTTAATAGTGGCAAATAAATGATAGTTTATTGAGGGATTGACTGGAACTTTAAATCTATCAAGAAAAGCTTTCTCTAGTAAGGCCCAGGAATCAACAGAACCCTGACTGAGACTAATGAACCAATTATAGGCTTCTTCCCCTAAGGAAAAGGGAAATAGTCTACACACTACATCTTGATGTTCTATTCTAGCTCTGTAGCAAGCTTCCTTAAAGGTCCTGATATGATCTTCAGCATCTTGGTAAAGATGATATTTTGGACAAAGTTTGTCTAGATTCTTTGGTAACTCATGATATGTAGTAAAGGTCAAAGGTGACTCTACTGCAAAGAAAGACATTGCAACCCAAGGAGGTTGAGCTGGTGGTATAGCTGGCTGAGGTTGAACTAAAGGCACACCCTAAGGCTGAACAGGAGGTGTCACAGATATCCCAGAAGGTATTGTAAACCAACAGGAGTTACAGGAGAAGGTTCTGGTGAAGTCGCTGATGCACTAGACCCTGGAGTATGATGGATGTCTACAGTTCTAGGTTTAAAACCTCTAACAGGCAATTCTTCAAAATTTCCACTAGATCTAGATCTGGTATTTATCCTGTGAGCCAGGATTTCTCAATTTTGAGGCATATTGGCTAAAACTTTGTAAATATTGGTTGGATTTCACCGGATGAGGTGATATTTGCGACCAGATGACTGATCAGACTAGGTATTTATGAAATCTTTGCAACGATGTTGCAAATACGAAAGGATATTTGAGGTATAATGACCCCTAGCACGAGATCTCAAGTTTCTAAGGCCGAAATTCTTCAAAGCTTGAACAAATTTATGTATCTTTGGCTGATATTTGTGAATTCAGGATGATCTATTGTAAAGCTTGTAATATTTATGTTAAATCTGAAAATCTTTACACAGAATGAGCATCTACGAGCTTGCTACAATAAATATTTGCATGATATTTGAAATTCACAGATGATTTGAGGTTACCTTACTCTATGCATCATCAAACCTGAAAATAATGATGATGAGCATGGTCTTTCAGATCAGGCCCTCCTTCTAGCGCCAATTTATGTTGGTTATGATGTTAGTCATAAACAAGCATAGAATAAAAGTACACATTAACCTTTATTCATCTTGAAAGATACGATGAATTCAAAGAATTCATGATCCCAAGTCTCCGGTGATTAGGTATTAATTGTCTGAAGTTACTCAAAGGTTAATGTGAGTTGCTATTTCCATTTTGGGGCCTTACGTGAAAGTTTATCATCATCATGACACTCCTGTAGAAATTCTTTACAGAGAAGTCATATTATACAATTATTTGGTGAAAAGATGCAGAAATACTTCAATCTTTGCATGATATTTTCAATTGTGCATGCTTTGTATTCAAATATACTAAATATTTGCAATTATATACGAGATGTCTGCATATCTGTGTTATTTGCTTAAGATCATCAATTATTTGCAATTATGAAGATGAAACGCTCTAAAATTTAAAAGAAATGAAGAAATGCTTCTAATTAAAGTTGAACCTTTAGCTTTTGAACAACATGTATATTAGATACTGTCATGAAGAAAAGAAAACCAAACCATATTTTCACCAGGACATTCCACAGCTAGATATAGTTGATACTAACTTCAAAGGAATTTGTATGAAGACAACACATGTAAGTAGACATGCACTCTAAGGGACACAGTAAATCACCACATATATCCAGAATTCATACACTGATTACTCAAGATTTACTATGAATTGTAATCGACACAGTCTTCTCATTCATTAAGCATGCAAAAATATAAATGTATACAAAAACTTTGAAATGAGCTCTGAATGTTTTAGTAGACAGATTTCAATTAAGTTTCAAATATTTACAATAAGGCATTCCATCACCTTTTATAGAACAAGGTGAGGAATCTGTTACAAAAAGATCTACGATCTTGATTTATCAATGCAAATCTACGGTCACCATTCTCCTTGACTTTGTCAACCTCTACAAAAATGGCACAAGTTGCCAGCTGGAAACTATCTGGACTACTTACGCTTATATCCCCTTTATGATGTGTCTTCATCATGCTCCTCATCTGATTCATGTGGATCATCATCATGTGCATCACTTCCTGAACTTTCACTATCATGATGATGATGATGCCGCATATGGGGCTGCACGCTGCTCCGGATCTGCTCATATTACTGCACAACTGGGTCTATTGCTCTGCCATCCTGAGTTTTTTCTTTGATGATGGCGTGCTTGTGTGCCTCATATTTGTTTCTACTGCTATCTAATTTGTCCTTCCTCTCCTGCAGTGTCTCATTGTATTTCTCCATCTTGACTTTGATTCTCATTATTTTATTTACAACTTCTTTTGTCAAGTGGACAAGTGGACCATCTGCCTCTAATTGGAAGTTGCTGTGTAAAGCTTTGATGGCAGATTCTTCATCTTGATTTTCTATTTTCCCTTCCACTTTTCCTTCCAATGTTTCTAATATTTCTGCCTCTTCACCCATTAAATCATGTAACTTCATGCTGATATCTCTTAGCTTATTATTACATCTTCTGAGCACTCCACATTCAAACTAAATGTCCTTATACTAGATGTCCACCAACAATGCAGTATGGTTGTTCAGTACCTGCTTACTAATAAGTAGTTGAGGATTTATCCTCTTTATTTCTCCTAGGAGATTTAATACCCTTTCCAATTTGTAGGACATTTTCCCAGTCTGTATTTGCAATTTATCTACTTTGGTTCTGGAGTCACTAAGAATGCTCCATCTCCTCAAGGAGGCCTTTACCATTTCTTCTGCATCATCCAATGTGGATGACATCCATCTCCTTATCACAGATGCCTCATGTTTCATGAGGTCCAGTTTATTTACTTCCTCTTGAGAAATAGCAGTCAATGGGACTGCATGTTCAGTTGTAGTATCATCAGGATTAATCAGCCTCCTTATGTAGGCATGCAACTGAGCAATGTGCTCTTTGTGTTGCTTATTTTTCTCCTTCTCTCTTTTTACCTTTTGAATTAAAGAATCAATAATGTCTTTGCCTTCCTGACCTTCTTGGTCTTCATTGGCAAAACTGCGATCCACTATGCTGATTTGAAATTCAACCAAGGTGATTTTACCTTTTTCTTTCTCCATAGTAGGTATTGCAATTTGTGCGGTCCTCCTCCCGGTTGTCGGATCTCTTTTGATGGCCAAAGTCATTCTGGCCTTCCTTTTAGGCTTCATTATATCCCCGGAGAACAAGGTGGAGACATCAAATTCTTGGATTTCAAAATCCTCTTCTATATTTACCTCTTTCCCCAACCACGGAGGCACCTGATCGTGTTTTTCCGCATCATCATGATGTTCACCTGTGTCTCCTGTTTCTATCAGCAAATGTGGTGGAGATGGTGATTTTATCATTTCCTCTTCCTGATGCTCACTTCGCTGTTGATCCTGTGGCACATTTTCCTGTTCTGGAACTTCCTTCTCCGGAGGAGCATCTTCTTGGCGTGGGGAATCTTGTGGTGCATCTATATCTTGATCATGATCTTTCTCTATCATTATTTCATCTAGTTTCAACTCTTCCCCTTGTTGTATATCCACTGCATTGGATACTGTGGATTCTACCTGAGGTGCTGGCATTTGTTCTGCAGCCATTATTTGTTCCGAGCCTGCACCATCAACCTCTTGTGTTCTGGCAGCAGGATCCTCTATTGTTTTCTCCTTTTCATTAGCCTTCGTTTCCTGAACCTCTACTATAGCAAGTTCTGCTGATGTATCCTGTGGACCTTGTTGGCCTAATTCTGGAGTATGGCCTTCTGATTCTGCCATCTCTATTTCTTCTGCTGGGTGCCCTTTGTCAGGTGATCCTGCTGGATGTTCAGGACTTGCATCCTGTTTCTCTATCAGGTCTACCACTACAGGACTTGTCACCTCTACAATTAATGTTTCCAGCCCTATTTCTTGAGCTACCTGCTCTGGGCTCTTTTCCTGTTCTGCCTCCTCTTGCTTCATTTCTTCCAGTATTGTTTGAACTGGTGGAGGCTTGTGAGGGGTCATGCTTGTACCAGCAGCAAGCGTTTCCATCTTTTGTGCAGCCACTTCTTGTACAACCTCATCATCAGACAAGTTAATTGTCTCGTCTAGTGAGATGTGACCTTCTGCTTGAGTCTGAGAAGTTTCTTTCTTCTGTTCCTCTGCAAGTTCAGTTTTGAACTTGACGATGGTAGGAAGTGGAACATTATGCTGAAGTTCCTTAGGTACTTCACTACCTGCCCCTTGTAACAATGTTGGGGGTTGTCTTATTTCACTTCTCATAGAGGTTCTTTGTTTCTTAGGTGGGGTGGACACCAGCACATGTGGAGCTTTCCTTTTCCTCTTTATTATTAATGGAGCCTCTTCTTCTTCAGGCTCTTCCTCCATGAGGATATCCTCTTCTCCTAGTTTTCTTGAAGATTGACCCTCTTCTAGGGTCTCAGTGATTCCAGCCTCTGCTGTCTTACTCTTCTTGGACTTTTCTTTCTTTGTCCTTGGAGGGGATGCTGATTCTGATCCAGATCCTGATGTTGCTACCTCCTCAACGTTGAATACTACTCTTTGAATAATAACCCCTTTGCGTTCCTTCTCTATTTTCTTGCCCCTTTGGGGTCTTTTGCTCTGTTATTGTGGTGGAGGTAGCTTATCTCCCTTAGTCTTCCTCTTTTCAATTAGGAAGTCATCATACTCATCCCCAGGAATATCCTACCTCTTCTTCTTGTTGTCCACCATAATGGCAACACCTTTCTTCTTCAATGCCTCTACCTGCTCATCAACCCAAGCTTGAGTTAGTTGTATGGTCTTGGCAATGAAGGGGTCTGTTGGTGCCCGAATTCACTGTCGGTTATTTTAGCAATTTTCATGCAGGCACCTTCCCAAAAAAATCCAAAAAAGTTCTAAGTCTTTGGGCCTCCTCAGCATGTTTTAACATCAGCATCATATTTTCTTTGGAGGAGGTCATCATCATCATGTTTCCAGACATCACCCTGATGTTGCTTACGAGGGTCATCATATTTTCTGTCAGCATGATCTTTCGCTGGGGTGATATTCTAACATCGGGTGATCTTACTTAAGATCATCCTGATGATGATTGCTGCAAAGTCCTAAGTATGACCCGATCTTCATCGGGGTCATCATATTTGAACATCAAGTGATCTTAGTCAAAATCATCCTGATGTTGTTTTATCACTTCATGTTCGTTGTTTTATCACCCTGATGATGCTGACGTCATTCTTATGTCAGGGTGATATCCGTTTTTCTACCTGTCTGCATCATGATATTTCCGAAGGGAGATATTCGCCTGTCAGCTTCATGCATTGTCCAATGGGGGTGATCATTTGAAATATCAGTCACATATTCATATATCACCCCGATCTTATAGTGGAGCTACAGTGTAGCATGATATGTGTGCATCAGGATGATATTTCCAAATATCCGGTTATCTTCCGAATATCATCCTGATGCCGATGTATGGTGACGTCATCAAGGTCCGGGGGGGTCATATTTCTAACACTGATCATCTTGTGGAGATCCCCTGATATTTGCAAACATGACGATGACGTCATCCGAATATGAGGAGGTGCGCGATAGGCAGATATGCTGATGATGTTAGCAGAATATGACGGTGACGTCATCAGGATGTTCATCACCAGACATTTAGTATCGGCTGAGCAAGAGGATCTTCCTCTGATGCATCAGGTTGTGCCAATGAAGGCGATTATCATGTAGGTGATATTGCGATGATGATGCTGACGTCAGGTGATATTTCAAGCAACAGGATATCATGCTGCTGGAGGATGAGGATGATGAAGGTCTTATACTAGTGTCGTCGGGAGCAAAAGCACTGACATCATATATGCTCGCGACCTAGTATATAAAGTGTTGAAATGGTTGCTACGGGGTGCATGTGGGATAATTCGATCCTGCATATTTTCAAATATCATGATGATGTATCTTGGCGGGAAACGGTTGTGACGCACAGTTTTCTGCATTTCCCAAGGCCGCGGGTTGGTGCGCCATTAATGGCGAAGGTTGCAGAGGTATGGACGGATCTGGTACCCGATTGAAGGTGTACATCAACGGACAGTGGCGCAGGGCTCGAGGTTTCTTCCTGTCTCCTCCCCACCTACTACATTCATGTTTAGGCGCCAATCTGGTAATGCGTTGAGCACCATTTTTCTGATACTGTGTATCTGGCGGGATTTTTGGTCAACCATGTAATTAATTGCTGTGGTACACTTTCTGGCTGTTATAAGCAGACTGTGTTACCATTTTTCAGGTGGTTGAAAACTGGACATTTTGGCTCTGTAATAAGATACAACTAGTTTTGGTTGCTCTGTGCAGCAAAACTTGTGAGTTTATGTATCTCCTGTTGTACGTTTTGGCATGAATCCACTGATTTCATGGTTAATCTTATATGAATAATGCTATGTTTGCATGTGTTATGTTGATTCTGTCTCCAGTTTTGCATGTATCTTTCTTCCTGCAATAGGGATGCCATAAGTATCGACAGCTTAACACTCTGTATTGGGAGATATCTGTAAGGCAGGTATCATGTGTATCCCCCTGAAATCTAGTTTTAGCTATTCATGCTAATCATTCACAGGTGTATGTCTACCGACTCCAAGCCCTGGATAGGCACCAATCTAGCTCTGTGTTGAGGTTATACACCATGTCCAGCTTTGCATCCAAACACCATTTCAAACCATCTCTCCCTTCCATCTGTTAGTTGTAGGATTAGGAGTAGGAAACCCTTGCATGCTCTCATCCCTAACCAGACATATATGTCCAAGAACGTTGCCCACCTTGTGATCTATCATACAGATCTTGGTCCATACATGAGAGTATTCTGCCTGTTGTTGTCAAGTTAGATCTTTCTATCTTTGAGCTAGTCAAGGTTACATCTTGAGTTATAGGGATACCCCCCTTGGTGCGGCAGAACCAGAAGTGAAGGGGAGGAGCTCACGCAACCTCCTGTATTAGTTGGTTGAATCTGCCTGTGCATTAGAAGTGGCAAACCCTAATGCTGATTCAGAAGAAAAACCAACAGGGTCCAAGGATATATCTTCCTGTATAGTGAGGTCAGGTGCAGAGATGGTATCATTATATATCTTCTTTTGCTCATATTCATCTGCAATTATCCTGCCATCATCCTTCTTCAATTGTTGGGGAATGGGGATGCAATCAAAGGTTCTGATTTGATTCAATGTTAACCTTTGATACCTTCTTCTCCTTGCTTTTGCCTCATCTTCCCAGTCGGCCCAGAAGTCCTCTAGGTGCCTCTGATGAATAGGCTTTTCTATTATCTTCCGCATCCTGCCGTAAGGATCATATGGTCTTGTTAGTGGGAAAGGTTGCAAATTCATTTTATTTAGGGTGACCATCACCTTCTTTATATTGTCTGAGTCGGGGCACATATAACAGCCAATGCTAACTGGAAACAAAATTGGTGGCAGCTTCTTGGCATCCTTGTATATTTTTATCATTGTGGAGCTCTACCTGATGAACTCCATCAGTATCACTGCATCAATGGGATACCTCAGCAGCATTAGAGGGTGTCCCTCAAAACCTTCAATTCTTATGTATGAAAAAGTGGCAAACTGTATATACCAGGCCCCATGCCTGTAAACTATCTCTTGAGCCACCATGCTCAATCTCTTTGTTCTGTCCTCCTCTATGGTCCTCACCAGATGCATGGAGAATGCATCATTGACCAGTTTGTAATCTTTGAGGTAATTGGTTCTTTGCAGCTGGGGATGATGATCCCAGATATGCACAGCATTTGTGCCTGTAAGCTTTCCATCTGTAACTAATGCATCAAAGGTGCCCTTGTAAGCACAGGAATAAACAATGTATGATGACATATAGAATGCACAATTTGAACCTCCAAGGTTCATCAGCTGCTCATGCAGAGCATCACTTATTTGCTGGCCCCACAGTGGGTTGATATCTGAATACAAGCACATCATGATTACACCATACATCCAATCCCTGAAACTACCAGCATCAGGCTGGCCTATTAATCTGTTTAGCAGTGCAATCATATACTGATATTCATCAGCAAAATCATACTTAAACAGGTGCACAAGAAGTTTGGCAGCCGCAGGATATGTGTTGTTCTCAGCCCGCCATTGATACATGTTCTTCCTGGCCTTCTTGTTATTGTTTTCATATTCTTTTTCTGACTACTTCAGGTCTACACTTTTGGCCTTGCTCCCCAGCGGCAATCCAATTGTCCAGGAGAGACCCTTGATGGATAGGTCTGCATATATCCTCCCATGTTTCATCACTTGCTTGGTCTCTAGGTTATAATTCCTGGCACATTCGATGACTAGCTCTGGAGATTCCATAGAATATGGAAAACCAGTAGCGTTCCACATTTCGGATACGAATACTGCATCCAGCACAGGACTCTTGTCGCTCCCATCATTTAGCCTAGCTAACCAGGCTTCCAAATTGGTGCTCCCCTGTTGGGTATCTATAATTGCTCTGTATTTAAATAGGACACCCCTCTGAGAAGAGAACATGGGCCTACTGAATTCTTCCTGACACTTAATTAACCTCTTATCAGCCATGACCGCCTGCAATTAACAAAATCCCATCTCACAACGGGTATACACATGCATGCATATTGCAATTAACTTCATAAATCACCATGCCTACTGTATCTTTTCAACATTACTTAATCATATGGATGCATAAACCAGAACTTACATCATCATACCTGAATAAAAACAACATGATGAGGGCTTCATTTACTTACCTGGTTATGCAGATTTCTCTTTTATACCAGTAGACTGTTAACAACGCTCTAAATTTAGTTGATGATCCCGCACTTCCTTCTGTCTGTGAGCTCAAACCGTGCAACTATCGCCTGTATGAGGATATGGAAGCTGGTGCTCTATAAAAACAATTTTATCACAAGGTAAATGTAAAAATGATGGTTGAATTACCTTTTAACCTTGCCATTAGGGTAAATTTAGGGCAACTCTGACAAATTAGATTGTATTCATTGATCATCTGTGTGAAAACGCAGGATCTCACCAGGTGTTTCATCGGGTTCCGGGGTTGGCAGGAACCACCTACCATGTCTATGCACATTAAATGATAATGGCGGCAACGGGAGTGGAGGGATATCCATATGACAGGATATCATGAAGGTAGGATGATATTCACAGATATCAGGTCAAGTTTCAATGTCATCCTCCTCCATCAAATTGGAATAGTTACCGTGACAAGATTCAGGTGATAAAAGCACCTTTTGGTTATGTTTAGTACATCAGGAGGATATTTCAATGTATCAGGTGATGTTTCAAAGATGATGATGACGGGTCAAACTTACATGTCTCTGTTTTGGAATATCAGGATGACGTCATCCAGATATTCGTTCTTTGTATTGGAAGGGCATCATGATGTCATCATCATGTTATGCGAACATGATCATGTTTAGAAAATATCCTGTCGAAATATAAATGTGATGATGATGTCATCATCATGTCTATTTCTTCATTTATCAAATTTGGATGACATCATCAGGATATCAGCTTAGGGTGATATTTTGCATCAAGAGGATATCTCGAAATATCAGGTTACATTTGGAAATATGACGCTTGCGATATATAAGACTGTTTGACGGGGAAGATTTATCACCACTTAAAGTTGACGTCTTGATATTTGGACTGCATGACTTATCGGGTGATGTACCAAGATCAGGATGATCTTCAACAACATGACTAAGGTTATAAAATATGATCCTCCTCTTGCAAATATCAGGTTTGACCAAAACTTTGACTATTCATAACTCTCACATCCTGATGAATATCAGGGTGATGTAAAAGGTAAACCTGCATGGAATTTAACGCTCTTTCCAAATATAAGGTCACAGAAATGAAATACAAGTTTTGACAAACTGACCTCATGATGATGACTTACCTCATCCTGACTCTACATGATGATGCACATGACTCACTTTTACCAAACCGCTAGAAAGTAGACAACACAAGCCAAGCCAAAAGGTTGGGTCCCTGTTTTGCCAAGTCAAAATGGGGCGTGTTGTGTAACCACACAACAGGATGGTAGTCTACATGAAAGGTAGCTACCATTCCTGAACTAGGCCTTACCTATTGTCAATTTTCTCGCAATTGTACCTGCAATAACTAGTGTTAGCCTAATATTGTAGTATATCAAAATGAATAATAAAAATTGAAATGATGAACTTACCATAGATCGTGGGAGTTTGACTAGTTGTTTGCCTTTACCAGTGAGACCTGTAGGAATGAATGCACATAAAACGATGCACAAAAGATGCATAAAACAAATAGAACACATACTAAGCTAGAGAGGAGGAGAATAAATTATCCTTTTATTGCAAATTTTGAAGAACATATTTGATTTTTAAGGATTTTTTATGTTTTATAATAATTTTTTTCTAGGTTTTTTTTTTTATTTTCTAATTTTTTTATCATTTTTGGAGATTTTGCAAAGATTTGATTTCACACTCCTTGAGGTCTTTGGAAGGCCTATATTTATTGAAGGGATCTCTACCCTTTCCCCCTTACATGGGGAGACTTGTGTACTTGACTACACAATTTTGCTCTTTTGACTTTTTGGAGGAGTGACTTGTGCTTAGACATTGTTTTACACTTTATTGTTACAAGACCTGATTTGATGAGATCCATACATAACTTTAGTCGACACCTTGTACTTTGCTTTCCATCTTATGTGCATGGTTGGCTAGAGATTTTATTTTTCTTAGGAGAATGCATACCTAGGATGATCACATATGGAAGATACAATTTGTTTTTCTCTTTTTGAGAATATATATATATATATATATATATATATATATATATATATATATATATATATATATATATATATATATATATATATATATATATATATATATATATATATATATATATATATATATGAATGCAGGTGTTGATATGTAGATGCAAGAACACAAGTAATGCTTAAATGAAACTTTTACTTCTATGGAATGCCTTGAGTTATGACTTGACTTTATTGCTTTGGAACTCTTTTTCTAATTTTGGTATGAATGCATCGTGGAACAAATAATATGACCACTCTTTTAATACGATTTTCAATCCAGGGGATTGCCAGTTGTCCTAATATAAGAGACCTATTCAAGACTATGAGATAGGATTTTAGAACTCAAGTGGGGAGAGGGAGTGAACTAGAGTGCTTCTAACTTTGGGCTTTGCTAAAGGCTAAACACTAATCCTTATATAGATAAGACAAACTGAAAAGATTTCAACTTAGACAAGTAACAAATTTTATTGATGTTCACTAGAATTAGATCATATGTGGAAAGCAAGATAGAACCGAGGTAAAGGATAAATGGGAAAGAACTAGGGTCCCTAGATAGAAGATAATTTTAAAGACTACTAGACTCTTGGCTTAGCTCAGCTAGTGCGCATGTGTGCTTTGTACCTTTCTCTTTTATTTCCTCTATTAGAATGTCACCCTTGAGGCTTTGAGCTTAGACTGATCTCCACACAAGAGTACAGACATTCAGCAATCTTCTCTCTTTCACTCTTTTTTTGTATCTCTTTTTTTTCTTTTCTCTTTTTTTTTGTATTTCCTCACTTGATTTTCTCATTTTTTTGGATTTTGACATTTTTTGAAAATGAATGCTTTTTGGAACTTTTGATATGCGAGCTTGATCTCTCAATTCTCACTTTTCAATACTCTTTTATTTTAATCCCTCACTTTTTATTCACTAGGATTTTAGATTTCTTCCTTTAGAGTTTTGATCCTCCTAACATTTTTGGCCAGGGAAGAGAAGGGGCTAAGCACTACCCAAAGTTTTTGTAATCTAGTCAAACTTTTCTTCTACTAGGGAAGAATTGGGAAGGTCTACTTGCAAGCTTCCTTTGAACACTGTAGGTTTGAATACTGACTTCATTTAGACCTAACATCTTGGCTCATTAAGACTGGGATCATTATAAAGCTAAGAGCTAGGCTTTGATTAGAATCACTGGGAATGAAAGGGGATAATGGTGGTTGTGAAAATAAGGAATCTTTAGGTCCTGAAAGGATCACGTATACCTAGGCAACCATAGACTACTTACTAAAATGAAAATAATATAAGATCACATCATTCACTATAATGTAAGATGAACAGAATGATATTGAAATACAAGAAACAAATTCTTTTTTACTTTTTTTTATTTTTATGATTTTTTGTATTTTTGAAATATTTGATTTTTTTTAGTTTTTAGAGGTGTTTACAATATTTTGAGATGTTGAAGTCTTCCCCTTCCATAATGCACAAGAGGTAGCATCATTTTTGATCTCTTCCTGAACTATGTGTGGACCTATCCAATTTGGTCTAAACTTCACTTGAAAGTCTTTTCAAGGACACTCCAAGATTTAAAATGTTTTTGCATTCAGTGAGGAGTTTTGTGTACTCACATGTTTTATTGTTTGATGATTTTCCCCCTAGCTTTATCATTTTTTGTTCTTGTTGAGTTCCCATGTTTTTTTTTAAATTTTGAAGGGCAATTGGAGTTGGTGTTGACTTTCCTAGTTTCTGTGTGGATTTTGGTTCTTCTTTAGTCACGATTTCAACCATAGGGATGTCTATGTCTGGTTCAATTAGAATGGCCACTAAGTTGAATGGAGCCTAAGACTTTGTTGAGTTGGGATCAAAGGGGAATTCTCCTGTTGCCCCCTTCCATATTTGCAATTTGTTTTGATGTCTCTCCTTTTTCAAAAGTGTTGATTTTTAGGACACTAGTGGTTTCCATGGACTTTCCCTTCTTTTTGACTTGTTCAACTCTATAAAGAATGAAAGGATCAAGATCTCCTTTAATAACGTGGGTTTGTCTCATATGCGCGAAGTGTATTTCTTGAAATAATGTGGAGGTAATGGTCCTCATCCTATGGATCCAAGGCCTTCCTAGGATCATGTTGTAAGTGGTTTCTTCATTGATGACATAAGATTTAGTTGGGAGGGTTTTGAGACCAAATGTGATTTGAAGATTGACCTTACCCATGGCTTGAGTGTTTGGGTTATCATGAATTCTAAGGATGCAAGTTTGTTTTGTGATTTGTGTTTCATCGTAACCCATTCTTTGAAGAAGCGAAAAGGAGACTATGTTGATTGCAGACCTATCATCGATCATTGCACATTTAATGGAATGGTCTTACACTTGGACTATCAAATGGAGGGGGAGATCACCCTGTTTAGCTATGTCATTGTCTGAGGGTAAATTTTCAAAATCAAATGTTGAAGAAGAACATTTTTAACTTGGAGTGTTTTGAACCAGATGGCCTAGATCTAAGGCTTTGAGGAGAGCATTCTTGTATGTAGGAGAACCCTTGATAAGCTCTAGAATGTGAGAAAAAATTGATTTGTTGGAGGTGTCATTTTATTATTCTAGTCCCTGGGTGACACAAATTTCTTGATCTTTATCTAATTCCACAATGCCTAAGGTGTTTTGATCAAAGGTGTTGGGACGATGTTCTTCATCTTGTGAGAATGTGTCCTTGAATGCTTTTTGTTGATGCTTTGGGAGGTTTCATATGAAGCAATGGTACCCCTGACATGACTTGATCTCATGCCCCCTTCTCTTGTGAAATGAGCAATATTTATCATGATTGTTATCTTGAGGTTTATGACAATAGTTGTACAACTTTTTGTCGATTCTTAGGGGATAGTTGTTGGCATTTTAATTTCTAAAATTTGTATGACTATTGTAGTCACAATTATTGTTGTTTGAAGATGTTGAAGTGTTTGTCGACCCATCTATTTCTTGATCGTTTGTCGAGGATTTGTTATTTGTATCATAGTTTATCAACCTTCCATTGGATACATACTCCCTTCTTCCACTATCAATAGCGGCTTGGTCAATTCTAAGGGCACTCTTGAGTGCTTCTTCATATAATTTGTAAGGGAGTTTTTGGACTTGTTCTCGTATGTCATTATTGAGAGCATGTAAGAAGAGATCACAAAGTTCTCTATGATCCATGTTTGGTGCACTAGTTAAAGAATACAAAACTTTCCTCCATCATGTGATAAAATGTGCAACTGAATCATTGGCTTCTTGTTTGATTGTTAAAAATTCTTGTATTCCTATCTTGACCAATTTGTTTATGTCGAAGACAGCCACAAATTGATCGATGAGTTTCCTAAAAGAGTGGATTGATGCTTCTGGATGTCTATAGTACCAATCCAAAGCGATACACTCCAAATTATTTGGAAAAATATTTTCTACCACCCCATCCCAAGGAAGGAGTTCTCGCACTACCATGATGTAAGCCTTGATATGAGAGTTCGGATCACCTTCTCCTTTAAATTTTGGAAGCTTGGGGAGAGATCGTGGTATTATTACTTGACGAATGTTGTAGTCAAGAGGCTCATGTATGTACTCAAGGTATGTTCCTAAGCGGGGGTTATGTGTACAGGGTCTTGTTCCCCCAAACATTAACCATTCAAGTGGAGCTTGTTGCACTTGTTGAAAGGGTATGCTAGATTGTTGATATCCTGAAAAAGTTAGATGACTAGATGGTGTCATTCTTATGTTTTGAAGATTGTATGGGATTGTTTGTGGTTGATTTTGCATTATAGGAGTCCCACCTATTTGATTGAGACTTGTCATGTTGGATGATGTGGGCAAGGGAGGCCTGAATGTTTCATGGAAGTTTAGATGAGGGGGAATTTTTGTTTCCCCCTAGTTTGATTCAATCTTATCAATCAAAGGATTTCCCTGTGCCCTAGGTTTTCCTTGAATTTCACTTTGACAACAATTTCTAGCTTCAAGGGTCCTGATTTGTTGGACCAAGGTTTCTATAAGGTTTGTGGGTGAGGTTTCCTCCATTCTTTGAGTTTTACAACCTTGAGATGGATTGATTTGTGTTGGGGTTTGACTAACCCCACTTGTTTTTTTTGATGATATTTGACATGTCATGAGTCTTTTTGCTTGATGTGCCACATGGACGGCTTTCAATGCCCCCCAAGATTCTTGTAAGATTTTATTTTGATGGCTCACCTCATTGTCCATTTGGGTGGCCATTTTCATATCACTTGTTATGGGTTGGTCTTGCTGATGGATCTCAGACTAAACACTCACTTGGCATGTCTTGATTTGGTCAATGTTATGGGGATCTTGTTGGATCCCCTTTGAGTCTTTCAAGTTTGATTGATTCGAGATTGTAGCTATTGTATCTGAACATATGCTAATTTCATTGGAGGGGTGATTCCCTTGAGCTTTGTGTGATTTTGTCCTAGTTTTGGGGTATAATAAACACCATGAAATGAATGAGATGAAGATGGACATGAAAGATGACCATGAAATGAAAGAAGCACATGGAAATGCAAAAGATCGCATCAAAAGTTTTTGTTTTTCATGTCAGGTTCACCAAAATATGTACGCTCAAAATTGTGACCTTAGTTGCCTAGGGTTGTTAAGTTAGATTTTGGCATGCACATGGACCCTTCCCTCCTTGCCATGGGGCAAACCACCACATCACTCTTGCTTTCGTGGAAGTAGCTAGTCGAGAGGAGGCGACACACGACAGTGGTCTGGCGTGCTAGAGAGATGGAATTTGCAGAGAGGAGCCAACACATCCTGGGGATTTTGTTGTTGTGTTATAATGTAGATGTTTCATTTGATGTTTGTAGTTGTAGAGATAACCATATGACCCGAAGGGTCACTAGTTACTCTTCTTTGGTGAGGGTTTCTATTGTTCCACCTTTGTGTGGGTAAGCTATTACTTTCATTGATGGCTTCTTGTCTTTCAATTCATTGTATGATGGCTTGTTGTATTTGTAGTTGTTTGAATGCTTCTAGTTGTTATAAGACAAACGGATCTTGTTGTGGTCTTGGATGGATTTCCTCAATCTCACTGAGGACTGCCCTCACCCACTCACCTCTTAATCTTGGGCACATTCGTGAGCCAAGACAAGAGATAGGTGTATGTGGACCAACCTTGACTAGACTTAGGATTTGACTTGGGGTTTTGAGTTGACCTAAGGTTTATTTGTGTTTTGACTTTTGTTGACCTTGTGATGGTATCAAGGGTTTGACCAAATAGTTGACTTTTGTTGACCTTGTGATGGTGATGGTATCAAGGGTTTGCAATGTATCTAAATGTCTAATGTTTTTATTCTTTTCTATATTTTTAAGAATGCAACTTTATGACATGCAAAACTTGTTTTGTGCTTTTTTGGTATTTTTAGAAATAAAGATGCTTTTTAATCTAGGAAAGGAAATATGAATACAACTAGAATGAATTTTTCCTAATGCAATTATTCTATTTTTTAGGGGTTTTTAAATGTTTTGAAATGATTTAATCTAGAAAAGGAAATTGCAAGTAATTGAATTAAACTATGAATGCAAATTACTTCTAAAATGCTAGATTTGACTATTCTATCAAGGAAAAAGAAAAAAATTATCAATCCCAAGAGCAATTTCAATTTTCTAATTACTACTAATTAACAAAAGTATAGACGAACCTAAAACTATGAAGACTTGTGAGCCTCCACCACCCTCAAAGATCCTTGATGGCAACCTCATATCCTCTTGAAGCAACGAGAAGACCTCTTGGCGACAAGACAACACAAAGAAGTGAAAGAAGCTTTGGAAGCTTTATGAAATGAGCTCCATGAGAGATGTTGATGACCATGATGGCTTGATTGAAGCAGTGTAACGATGCTTAAAGCTATTTATGTGAAAGCTTTGATGAACAATGAACAAATAAAAGGCACCTTCGTCCTGTGTGAGCATGAGAATGCTAATTGGAGAGAAAAAACTTAGCAAGAGTTGTGTGCACAATGAATTTGCCTCCTTGGAAGAGCTTTGAAGCTATGCAACAATGAAAGCTTTGAAGCTTTGAAACCTAAAGAGAGAAATAAAGAAAGAGGCTCAAAGGCCTATGAAGAAGCTTGAAAAAGCTTATGAAGATGAGAAGAGTATTCTCCAACTTGCTCAACTTGGAAAGTAATGAAGAGAGCAGGGGTATTTATAGGTTATCTAAGAAGGGAATTGATTGATAAGTTAACTCAATTGATTGGAGAGTTAACAAGGATTGATTAGGGAGTGAACTAGATTGATTACCCAGTGAACTTAGTTAATTAGGGAGTGATAATGCAATAATAGACTATCACTAGAGAAGAAATGGAGTTAAAAGAATGCATGGAAGAGAATGAGTTGTTTATTTTAGATCAAATGGAATTAATTATGCATGTGTGGGCGCATGAAATAGTCAACTCCATATTAGGCATCAAAATCAATGCAAACTGGAAGAAAATTGGGCAAAAATAGAGCTATTTCAAGTTAGAAACTTGAGTTTTTCTATAGCTAGAAACACGATTGGGTCACCCATGGGTCACCCCTTTCACCAATAGGGTCGCCCATGGGTCACCTGGGGGGAGATCCTGCATTTTGAGGGTCGACCGATGGGAGATTTGGAAAGAAAGGGGTCTAGAAGGAAATGCATGATGGGAGATGGTAGAGGAGATGAAAAGGAGGGGATCTACCTCTATAAATAGGTCAATCATGTGTAAGAATTCAAATCTCCACTTGCAAAGTAGGATCTCCCAGCGGGAGATCTAGAAATAATAGGGGGATATTTGGATTGCTTGAGTGAAACTTAAAACCAAAAGTGGGAGATGGCTAGGGGTGACCTCTAGAAGGCTTCTAGGGGGTGGAGAAGATGAAAAACATAGGGGAAAAGTAAAAACTCACCTATAAGACGCATACAAGGCTTAGGAATAGGGTCAAAAGCTCAGAAAATGCAAATCCACAAGTGTCGCAAAAGTGTCGAAAAGCGTTGACAACAAAGAGAGGGAAAACAACAAAGAGGAAACAACACAAGATGAAAGAAATGACATATCACCAAGAGGTTTACTGCTTAGGGGACATTATTTCATGCTTACATGTACTTTACAAGAATCATATATCATCATAGGGGTCCTCATGGACGTTGTGCGTGATTTTTGTGTTTACACTACCTAAGACACCTAGATTAGATTAAATACCTTTTCTCTAGTCTCTATCTACCTAGTTGACATATAGTATACCTAAGACATAGGTAGAGGCACCTATTATAGCGGTACTACCACAATAATGGGTTACACTTTCTGGGACATCCTGATTTTTGTTGAAATCACATATTTTTAGAAAATATAATGATTTAAGCCTTGAAAGGTTCCATTTAAAAGATTTTAATTGAAGAGGGTTTAATCAAACCCCCTTATATTCAAACCCCTTGGATAGAACCCAGCTAGTTTTAAACCATACCTATAATGGAGTCTCCTCTACACCTATCAAAATGGTGATAAAAAACCACTTTTGATTTACCTTTTGAGGGATCAAATGAATTCATTTAAAACTTATGTTTTGTAAGTATGTAGTCCTTATTATAAGCTTCCCAAAAAGTATAATTTTAAATATATTTAATTTGATTATTATATTTATTTTTTATTTCTTGTGAATGTAGGTTTTTCACTGAACATCAAGTTCTCTATTCTACACACATGGAAAATTAGTAAATTAGCGAAAAAAATTCTAAAAAATATCTATGCCCTAGGTGTTGATGTCCTTGTTTCAACAAAAAAAAATTGAATTTCGATACATACAAAAAAAGTTATGTTTTATAGAATACGCCTATGTCTAAATTATAATTAGTTTGACTTCAAAACTTAATTAAAAAAAATATTCAACAAAACATTATAAAACCAAATGCATGACCTATATATTGGTGTTACCAATCTAAATTCAAAAGAATCAGAATTTTATCCTTTGTAGAAAAAATGTTATGTGCCATAGAATACACATCACTTTAAAAAATGATGTTTACTATTAAAAACTAGTTATCAAAGGAGACAAAAATAATTTACAATTTAAGTCCAATTTTTTTAAAAAAATATATATTTAGAATCTACAAACAAAATCTCACAAATCACTAGTTCGCAGCATCTTCAAATTCCTAACGGTTTAGCGGCTATGGGTGTCAGAAAGTGAAGATTTAGTTCAAAATGTTGATTTCAATGTCAAGTTTGGCCAAAAAGTATAACCCATTATTGTGGGATGACCCATAGTTAGAACCCAAGACACTTAGAGACACCTAGATTTTATACATTATTCTCTAAGTCTAGATCTAAGATTTTATACTTGACACCTAGAAGTTGAAGACTCTAGATATCAAGCATGTGTAGAGATCATACTTGTTCAACAAGAAACAATAGCTTGAAATCCTTTCAACACTACATGTGATTTCAAAAACAAATCTAGAGGTCAAGCCACTATGAAACATAAATAAAAAAATTAGAACCTAGAGATCATTTTATTTAAAGATAGAATTTGTTAAGAAGTTCCATTGAAATTATAATGAAAGGAAATAACTATAATTAATAGTATAGGTCTAGTGAATACCTAAAATAAAGTGTAAGTGAAATTTAAATAATAATTAACACCTTCTATGTTTCTAGCCTCTATTATGACTGCAAAAACATCTCCTACACCATGTAATGAAATGTAAAATAGTTAGAATGTGTCATGATATTTAAGAGAATTAGAAATATTAATATGAAAGCTTAAGGGGAGTTAAGAGGGTGGCTTAAGGGGAGATGCAATCAATTAGGGGAGATGCATGCTAGTAAATAAATATCCTTAATCTAAAACTCACATTCTAAGAAATACCTAATTAAACTAAATCGTACTTACCTAACTTATGGAACATAGCTAGGAGATGGCTTAAGGGGAGTTAAGAGGATGGCTTAAAAGGGGAGTTAAGAGGATGGATTAAGGGGAGATGGAATCAACTATAGTATTTTTGGTAAGAGTACATGCACTAACTTATATCATTTAGCTAGGGGATGGCTTAAGGGGAGTTAAGAGGATGTCTTAAGGGGAGATGGAATCAACTGTAGTATTTTTGGTAAGGGTATATGCACTATCTTATATCATTTAGCTAGGGGATGGCTTAAGGGGAGTTAAGAGGATGTCCTAAGGGGAGATGGAATCAACTGTAGTATTTTTGGTAAGGGTACATGCACTAACTTATATCATTTAGCTAGGGGATGGCTTAAGGGGAGTTAAGAGGACGTCTTAAGGAGATGGAATCAACTGTAGTATTTTTGGTAAGGGTATATGTACTAACTTATATCATTTAGCTAGGGGATGACTTAAGGGGAGTTAAGAAGATGTCTTAAGGGGAGATGTAATCAACTATAGTATTTTTGGTAAGGGTACATGCACTAAATTATATCATTTATCTAGGGGATAGCTTAAGTGGAGTTAAGAGGTTGTCTTAAGGGGAGATGGAATCAACTCTAGTATTTTGGTAAGGGTGTGCTAAGTTATATCAATGAACTATATTGACGTTATTAAACTAAATCCTAAGTTTACCTAACTTATCGAACATAGCTAGGGGATGTCTTAAGGGGACTTAATAGGATGCTTAAGGGGAGATGAAATCAATTAACAATCAATCATATTAATCCTAAACTCACATCCTAGACAAAGATTAACAATTTAAAAATTTCTACATAATTGTTAACCATTTAAAAAATTTACTCCATTGTACCATCTGCATCCTCTCTTTTTTGTAATGCATCTATGATTGCCTCATGCTCTTCCATAGAAAGTGTCCATAATTCGTTTGTGATAGGTCTTCCTTTATATCTCACTAATTGTATATTTGTTGCCACAACCAGATGTGAGTAGTGCAAAAATTTCTTATGTCTTTCATAATCTTCAAATGTAGGTATACCATTCTTTTTTATCAGATATTTACATAGCCAAGTGCCAACAACAACCACAGAACCTATTGGATACTCGAAGTTGTCATCATCTACTCTAAGCTATAACAACTTCTATTTTACCTCAACACACCGATCCAAACAATACTCTTTTTCCTCTTCATTACCCTTAGGTGCAACAACAGCATATACATGTCCTGTAAAAAACTTTCAAATTCAATAAGTCACAAAATTATGCATGCATACATATGTATAATTAAATATAGATTGCAAAAAAAATGTAGCGAAAAGTAATATTGAATGAATGTACCTTCTTGTACAAGGTTTGAAATACAATCATAGTCATCCGATGCTTGCAACTGATTATCCTCCCCAAATGTTATCTTATTTTAATCATGTGTTTATAGAGGTATTAAGGATCTTTGTTGTCATTCTTCAACCCAATCTATATTTTCACATGCTTCCCACTCACTTGCGATATAAATCTGACAAAAACATGTGAGCTCCCTAGTCCATATAGTCCATGTGCTTGCATTTGAACTCTTAAATGAATGCCATTTTGTTGATCCACTAACTGTATCACAATCATATCAAAGAGGAATGTTTTCTTCTTCAACCAACCAAAAAACTGTTGAACTTTAGAGTTTTCAGTTGATCCTGTAGTCAATTTTGCATTACACCAATTCACAATCGCACGTGCATATTGAAACTTTGTTGCATCATGAAATTTTAGTTGCTCCCTAGCAAGAGTCCTTCTCACATATGCTCCAACTCCATCATGTTCTCCTTTACCATGTCTCGCTTCAAAGAAACTCCACATATGTTAGATATTGTTTTCTCTATGGGCCCTACTTAACTAATAAAATATTTGAGAATTTTTTAATTGTCCTATACAATTGTCTGACCATATGAGATGTTGTGTCATCTGGATTTGTCTTTCTTTTAGGTTGTTGTTAAATACTTTGAAATAATACTTCACAAACTCTGATGAATGTAACTGATTATCACTCACATAGAAATGGTACTCTCTCAAAATTTTCCTATCATCTTCTGTACTATCAACTGTATGTCTGTATACAATATGAACAAATATGGCCACCTATATTGAGTTATAATATTGTGACTAAATCTCCTCTTGTGGAGCAAGGGTATAGTTTTCTGCAAATTCAACCACTAAAAGTATAGTTCCAATTGGAAATGTGTTCTTACATCAGCGGAATTGTTCATCAAGCCACCAATCATATTAAGAGTGTGACATATTTATACACAATCTTATTCTTGAACTATGTGATGAATGCATGTACACTACTTTGTTCTATGACTAACTCATAACGCTTTCCAGTTTTTCCATCCTTCAATGGATATTTAACATTGGTGAACCTCTTCACAATCACTAACTATTGTCCAAAATCATGTGAACTACTTTCATGCATGCATTCTCCTAACAATGAAAGGTTACCACATCTATTTCATTGTCCAAAAACACATGGTTTTGAAAAAAAGAATTACCTATTAGTTATTTCATAAAGTAAACTTGTTATAAAATCCTTAATTGTTGTAGGTGGCATATTAATACCACATTCCTGCATAATTTGGTTAGTATGCAAAGTACAATGTCTATATTGAAAAACATCATAAAAATAATGAAATTGCACATGAATTTTACAACAAGAGATTCATTGCTTATTAATCTTGACATACCAAGGTTTATATTTCCCAAATGATCTTTGACTTATACTAAAATTTTTTATAATTGAATCATCTAGAAATTTTATATATAATTTTGTTTGAGTCATGTCTAAAAGATGTTTTGGATGAGGATCACAACTTTTTGACCCTACCCTTAATTTCAAAACATCTCTATCATTTGATGAAACCCTTGTATTATCATGCCAATATTTTTCAATCAAAAACCTAATTTCATTATTTAATTTCATGTCAGACCTTGGGAGTCTACCACTAAAAGTCCAACATTGGTTCATTGGATCCTCTTCAATACTTACTCTTCTGTTTGCTTCTCTTCTTAAAGTTATAGCATGAACATTTAAATATCCACTTGTCTTACTTATCATTCTTTTTCTCACAACTGATTTATTAACTAAAGTAGTTGTTATTACTCAACGTGCTACATTCTTATCTTTAGATTGACTATTTTTTCCAATAGAACCAATAGCATTAGCAACACTAGACATAACTTGTTCCATTGATTCATCCACCTTTTTGGGTTTCACAAAAATGCCTAATTTTTTCGTTACTTTTCTCATTTTTGACATTCTCATCAATTGTAATACAAGCTAGCATTGAAATCTAAGAGTTTTTCTATAAAAAAATTGTTTGTACAGTCTATTTGCATGGGTTTGAATTTGTCTCCAAGATATCTTACCATGAAGATCCTTCAAAACATTACTTTCAATTTTAAAAAAAATATTTTTGTTTTTATTTTTTATTGTTTTGTTTGTAGTAGACACATTTATCTCAACAATGTTATATCCATCTTGCTTTAAATCATTAATCTCATTATCATTCAAGGGATTTGAAGACATGCCTAGATTTATTCTTATATTTGCATTTTCCATGTTTTTGACCTCTTCCACATTTGAATACTCTACATTCACTTCATCCATATTGGTCTCCTTAATATTCTCCTCTTCAATGTTCTCCTCCTCAATGTTCTCCTCTTCAATAGTCATTGAACTAGATGCTACATGATTCTTCATTTTTTTAATCCTCCCTCTCCTATCTCTTTGTCATTTTGCCTCTATCTCTTGATGTGCTTCAATTTCTTCAACTGTCATAAGCTTCCTCTTTTTTTTTTATGTTTATTTGATCCCATAATTACCAAAATGTGTTAGATCTCTTCTTAAAAAAATGTATGAAATACAAGTAGATGTAGATCCTTTATTCAATATGATAATTTCTTGATTTTTTTTGACCTCTCCAATAAATTGCATCCTTCTAAAAAATAGATTTTCTACTTCATTCCATCTGAAAATTTTTCTTATGATTGAATCCCTGTAAAAATTGCATAAAATATGTCCTGTTGAGAGCTCAAATTGACACTTTGCATATAAAAAAAGTCACAGAATTTGTCGTTGTCGGCATATTGGTAAAAATGAATGTCTCTCCAATAAATTGAATCCATGTAAAAAATAGATTTTCTACTTCATTCCATCTAAAAATGCTCCTTATGATTGAATCCCTATAAAAATTGCATAAGATATGTCCTGTTGAGAGCTTGAAGTGACACTTTACACATAAAAAAGTCGTAGAATCTGTCACTATCAGTTGTACTGGTAAAAAAGAATGTTGTAGAGTATCAGTTGTACTACCAATTTATGAAAAAAAATAATGGCTAAATTAGAAACGGGTGCCCGTTTTAAAATGGGTACCCGTTTGTAATAGGCACCCATTACAAGCGGGCACCTGTTTAGAAACGGGTACTTGTTTCTTATTTTTTCAAACTTGACACCCACCAATTTGCATTGGTTTTAGGCTTGGTAAAGGCTTGGAAACCCAAGCCTAAGCCTTGGACCTGCAACCAACCTACAACTAGGAGACCATGAAAACAATGAGAGAAAAAACTAGTTTCACCACTGTGGCTGACGACTTTTTTTCAGAATATTTTAACGAAATTAAAACCCATTATAAATTTGAAAGTCTAGTTTTTAAATATGTAATTTTTTATACTATTGAACATAATTTTCTATTTATTAATTATTTTCTAAACAAACTAACTCATAAACATGAAATAACATACGTTACTATTTTTTTAATAACTTTTGATTTTGAAAGTTTCTTGAAAAAAAATTATGCCTGAGCAAACTAGAGATCATTCTCTACATGATGAAAAAAATTAGTGAATTGATTAGTTTAGCTCAAATTATGCTGGCTATACACAAGGGGTTTTAATAAACACTAATTAGGGAAATTAATAATTTTAAAAAATATATTTATCAAAAAACTACCAAAAAATATCCTGACCAAAATTCAACATCCTAAGCATCTTTCCACAAAAGGAATTAGAAAAATACCTTAATTTAGGTCAAATTATGTTGGTCGTACACATGCATGCTTTGGCAAAAAATAGGGGACTTTTAAAAGCCACTTTTTGTACATCTAATAAAAAACTAACTTGCATCATCTGGGTATTAGAAAAAAATACATATTTGAAAACTAGAAGCAAAATCTTACATTTCTTATTTTTACATCATCTTAATATTTTATGTGCAAGTGCTTCAAATTGTCACTCCAAGTATGACAAAATTTGAAAAATAGGAAAAATACTTCCACTTTTTGGCCAAAAAGTGTACTCATCTTCTTACACTTGCCCTTAAACTACTCAAAACTTACTACAATGGGATTCCTACCTACCAATTTGTAGCCATTTGGTTATTAACATGAAGATAAACTACTCAAAATGAACCTATTACATTCCTACATGTTGCACTATTAACATCTTTATTCTCATTCTCAAACTCCATTTTGGTCTCTCATCCTCATCCCTATGCTCATTCTCTTACTCTCATATTCCACTTCCTCACTCTCTCACTTGATTATTTATTTATCATCATCATACCAAATTCTCCATTTTCTCTCCTCTGATGCCTCCATTCAAACACAAGCCTTGTTTATATAGCAATCCCAAACCTCAAAGATGACTGGCTACAATTTGGCGAAAATCTCTAGGCCACATGAAGGTAGGCCAATATTAATAAATTTCAAATCCATGCAGTGGTAATGGAATGGATAATCCCTATGTGGTGCTAAATATGCATCCTCTTGGGTCTAAAGAATCTTCAAATGTATTTATTTATTGGTTCAAACTTCAAATAATCCTACACAAGTGGGAAAAGTTATAACTATGCAAACCTATCAGCTCAATAAATTTTCACAAACCAAATTACACCCTTTTGATGATCTCTTTCTCCTAAAACATGGATATGAAATTCATTCATCATTGTAAAACATACTCCCAAAACTACAAAACCAAATTTCAAAGTGTGGTGAAGAGCAATGGCTCCTTCTACAACTATCTATGTCATGCCCACATTTCCCATGCGGTCATGACACACATCACACATGTCATGTCCACATGGGAAATGTGGGCATGACATTTGGTATCAGAGCCCAAGTTTAAACACTGGGCTTATTTGGGTACGTTACTTATTCTGTAACTTTGATTAATTAGTGCTACCTTGTTTTATAGGATGCCTCCCCGACGAATTTGGTGAGCACGATCACATAACACTGCGTCTGCTGAGGTGCATAGTGATTCCTTTGCAGAGGGTCAGGTACCCGCAGCCTTATAAAATTAGCCAGTACTACAGGCACCACCAGGACTTGATATAGGACCTCAGATTTTACAGACATTACAGGCCATGTTAGAGAGGCTACCGCTAGTTATACCAGTGCCACATGATGAGCCATGTGTTAATCCATGAGAGGAACCACGTGAGGAGCTGTGTGCTAACTCACAAGATGAGCCATGTGTAGAGCCCCACGTTGATCCGCGAGAGGTACCACGCGTGGAGCCTTTTGTAGAGATACCAGATACTACAGTGGAGGAGGTAGGGTCAGCTTACAGAGCACGAAGTAGGCATCCTCTGTGACATGTGAGATGAGATGAGACTATGAGGGTTGAGCAGGTACATCATGGATCTTATGAGTATGGTATGGATGAGCCAGTCATAGGACATAGAGATAGAGGAGATCCCATCAGAGACCTACTTACGTTTAATCCACCTAACTTTGTAGGAGCTACAGAGGGAGCTGAGGCTGAGGCTTGGCTCATCAGTCTAGATAGGTGCTTTGCGTTGTGACCTTATGGGAACAACACAAAAGCACACGTGGTAGTACACCTCCTGAGAGATGTAGTAGCTATGTGGTGGCGCACTAAGGAGTGCAAGCGTTGGTTATCATTAGACACACTCACATGAGACACATTCATAGAGTGCTTTAATGTGCATTACTTTTCAGACCATTATAGGCAGTGCCAGATAGATGAGTTCCACGACTTACAGTAGAGAGGACTCACGGTTGCACAGTATGAGAGCTAATTTATTAAGCTTTCATGCTACGTAGAGTATCTCCACGATGAGAAACTTCTGGTGCACAAATTTATCAGAGGTTTGAATCAGGGGATAGTAAGACTAGTGCGTATGGTAGACCCCCAGACTATGAGTGAGGCTATCGAGAAGGCTTATATTGCAGAGGAGATTCAGGGATGAGGGACGAGGGCAGAATTCATGCCCGCAATTTTAGGACCGTAGTCATCAGCAGCAGTAAAACTTTCATAGACCACCACCACCACCATAAAGAGGAGGATTTAGTTCTCCATCATTACCTCCTAGGCCTCCACAGTAGCAGCAGCATTAGTAGAGGTCTAGACCCCAGCAGAGGGCACAGGGAAGACAAAATCGTGGTTGGCAGCAGCAGGGCCTGCATAGGGATCAAAGATAATAGGGACCATCTGTGAGACCTGCGAGGTCACAACAGTCGTATAGGGTTCACAGGGGTTCATAGGATGGACTGGGTAGCAGCAAGGTGCTAGGACTCAGTCAAGGTAGATACAGGCTAGGGTCCCATGTTATGTTTGTGGTGGAGTAGGACATTTGGCCAGAGAGAGTCCACAGGGCTTTATGGTAGGGGGATAGCCCCATTCAGGAGGGTCAAAGCAGACTGTAGGGGATGTGGGCAAGTCCCACCACATGTTCGTAGCAGTTGATAACCGCCAGGCTAACTATCAGGCATCCGTGATTGAGACATCAAGTATGATCGGGGGAGCCCCCATCTCTATTCTTTTTTACTCTAGAGCTACTAATTTTTTTCTGTCTACATCGTTAGTAGAACGTTGTAGGCTGGTGGCTTCTAGGCAGGACATTAGGTGGGAGGTTGAGTTGGCCTCTGGGGCCAGGATGTCAGTAGATACCTTGGTTTAGGATTGTGAGATTTCTTTAGGTTACTTCACTACATCTTGTGACCTTAGAGTTATGCCATTAGGATCCTACGGTGTAGTTTTGGGCATGGACTGGCTTATGGCTCATAGAGCCAAGCTGGATTATCACTGAAGGGTGATTAGCTGCTTAGATGATCATGGTGCACCGGTTGAGATAGTGGGCATTCTGAAGCCCACGACAGTTCATATGATTTCCGCTCAGCAGCTTAAGTGTTGCATGCATAAAGGATGTTAGATGTTCGCTATCACAGTTAGTGATAGATCAGAGGATGAGCCTAAGGCTTCATTGGATGATCACCCTATCCTAAGAGAGTTTGCCAATGTGTTTCCATTAGAATTACCAGGTATGCCTCCACGTAGAGAGGTAGATTTCCACATTGATCTAGTGCCAGGTGCAGAGCCAATGTCTCATGCACCCTACAGGATGACTACACATGAGCTCACGGAGCTCATATTGCAGTTAGAGGAGTTACTTGAGAAGGGGCACATCCAACCTAGCGTTTCACCATGGGGCGCACCAGTTATCTTCGTGAAGAAGAAGAATGGGTCTCTTCACTTATGCATGGACTATAGGCAGTTGAATAAGGTGACGGTGAAGAACCATTACCCTCTGCCTAGGATTGATGACCTTTTTGACCAAATGCAGGGAGCCAGAGTGTTCTCAAAAATTGATGTAAAATCTGGGTATCACCAATTACGTATCACAAAGGTAGATATTCATAAGACTGCTTTCCGAACTAGATATGGCCACTATGAGTTCACAGTGGTACCCTTCAGTTTGACAAACGCCCCTGCAGTGTTCATGAGTCTCATGAACAGGGTGTTCCACACTTACTTGGATCAGTTTGTGATCATTTTTCTTGATGATATTTTGATCTATTCACAGACTGAGGAGGAGTATGAGGATCATTTGCATCAGGTTTTGCAGTGCTTGCGAGAGCAGCAGCTTTATGGCAACCTAGTGAAGTGTGCGTTCTTCAGGACAGAGGTACAGTACTTGGGGCACATCCTACCAGGTGATGGCATCTCTGTAGATCCATCAAAGATCAGAGCTATCCAAGATTGGCTAGCACCCACTAGTGTGACAGAGGTTAGGAGTTTCATGGGATTAGTCATTTATTACCGTAGATTCGTAGAGGGCTTTTCTAGGAGAGTACACCCCATCACTTCCCTTCAGCGGAAAGGGAAGAGTTTCACTTAGACCGAGCAATGTGAGAGGGCCTTTGGGGTCCTTAAGGAGCATCTTATCAGCGCTCCCATCTTAGAGGTTCTAGATCCTACAAAGGATTTTGTAGTTTGCACTGATGCATCACTTGAGGGTTTGGGAGCTGTGCTTATGCAGGGTGGTAGAGCGATTGCATATGAGTCGCGTAAGCTCCAGACACATGAGCTGAACTACCCTACTCATGATTTAGAGCTCGTAGGAGTGGTACATGCTCTTGTTTGTTGGAGACACTTTCTTTTGGGTCACTGCTTTGAACTCCATTCAAATCACCATAGCTTGCAATACATATTCACACAGCTAAATTTGAATGCCCGCCAGCGGCGTTGGATGGAGTTTCTATACGAGTACGACTTTGATGTCCACTACATCAAAGGGAAGGAGAACATGGTCACTGATGCCTTGAGTCGAAGGTGCCATGAGATCCTAACCTTGACATTGAGTGTGGACTTGAGAGAGCGCATCATGCAACATTTGCCTGAGGAAGAGTGGTTTCTCGAGGTGCAGCAGGAGATCTAGTTTTAGAGGGCCCTTAAGGGCAGATTTGTAGGATATTCCCTTGAGTCAGATGGGTTTCTTAGACATCAACATCGCATCTATGTACCCCATGTGGGTGGTCTTCGTGTAGTGGTTCTTTTAGAGGCTCATAGAGCACCTTATGCAGCACACCTAGGGGTGAAGAAGATGCATGCTGACTTGTGACAGTTATACCATTGGGCAAGTATGAGACGAGATATTGCAAAATTTGTTGCTTGTTGCCTTGAGTGCTAGAGGGTCAAGGCTGAGCATTAGAATCCAACAGGACTTTTATACCCTCATGAGATACCTGAGTGAAAATGGGACACCATTTCCATGGACTTCATTGTTAGTCTTCCTATGTCATCATGCCGCTATGACGCCATCATGGTGACGGTTGACAAGTTGACCAAGGTGGTGCATTTCTCACCTGTACGTATGACATACAATGCACCATCTATGGCGAGAGTATTCTTGGATCAAATTGTTAGATTATATGGGGTACCTCACCATATCATTTCTGACAAGGATTTAGTATTCACTTCAGCCTTTTGGAGAGCCTTACAACAGGCGTTGGGCACACAGCTCAACTTCAGTTCCACTTATCATCCTGAGAGCAATGGACAAATAGAGAGAGTTAATTAGGTTCTTGAGGATATGCTCTGTATGTATGTCATGGATCATCAGAGTAGATGGGAGGAGTATCTATATCTAGTTGAGTTTGCCTACAACAATGGGCATCACAGCTCGTTGGGTATGCCTCCTTTTCAGGCCTTATATGACAGACCTTGCAGGACACCTTTGAGTTGGGACCGTATTGAGGACAGGGTTGCAATAGGGCCAGAGTTGGTTCATGATATGGAGCATTAGGTGACATTGATTAGGCAGAGACTTCAGGAAGCACAGGATCGATAGAAGAAGTATGCCGATGCTAAGAGGGTAGATCGAAGCTTCTCAGTTGGGGACAGAGTATTCTTGAGAGTGCGATCGCATAAGAGTCCAATCCATTATGGAAAGGGCTCTAAGCTCGCACCTCATTTTTTTAGACCTTTTGAGATCTTGGAGTGGATAGGACCCATAGCCTATTATCTAGCCTTGCCACCTAGCCTATCGCGTATCCATGATGTTTTTCATGTTTCAGTTTTACGGCGTTACATATCTGATTTATCTCATGTATGGGATTGGAGTGCTCTTCAGGTAGAGGCAAATGGTCAACTGGCTTTGGAGCCAATTCGCATATTGGCTTGTCAGACGCTAGGCCTTCGAGGTTGAGAGCTGGACCAGGTTAGGGTCTAGTGGGACATGTATGATGAAGTCACGACGACATGGGAGGTGTAGACACCCTAAAATGACCAACTTGTCATGCTACTTGCATTCCGTTATCTGTCTAATCACCTACATTTCCCACATTAATTAAATAATCTAATTATTTAATTAATTATCATCAAATTTTTCTAAATCTCCTAAAGTCAACATTAATTAAATAAATCCTCTTTATTTAATTAATTAAATTAAATTCCTCTATATTCTTCCACAATTAAATAATTTTAATTATTTAATTAGATCATTATCCTCTCTCCAAAAATTAAGTCCACATTAATTAAATAAATTCAATTATTTAATTAATTCAACAAATTCCCTCTTATCTAAAATTAAATAATTCTTAAATTATTTAATTAAATCAAAAATCTGTTCTTCCAAAATCATGCACAACAATTAAATAAATTTATTTATTTAATTTGCTTTTAAATCTTCTAAATTAAATAATTCTAATTATTTAATTATTTCTTCCAAAATATCTTCTCTAAATTTAAATAAATCAATTATTTATTTAAATTGTTTTTTCTTCTAATTTGAGTTATCTCTAATATAACTCAAGCTTTTTTGCTCATCAATTAAATATTTCTATATTTAATAAAGCAAAATATCTTCTTATTCTCATGCAAATCCCTTCTTCTTGTTTTAAATCACTTAACTGATCATTACATTCTGTTAATTGCTTTAACTCATTCTTCTATTCTTGATAACTCCTCTCATGCAAAAGAAAGCAAGACACATGTCTTCTTCTCATTCGTTGCACGTTCCTCAACTGTTCTCCTCCATTGATTCTTCTGAATTATCTGGACCGTTGATTGATCTTTCTTGAAATCTATATAAACCCCCCTCATCTCCTTCATTGTCTCTCTCTTCGATCGTATTCTCAGGCATACTTAACAGAGCTTTGAGCACACACAACGCGTCGATTGAGCACTATAACGATCTTTTGGCATTGATCTCTTGAGCACATACTTGCTTGTTGCAGCCATGGCTTTGCAACTACATTGAGCAATCCACATATCTCCAAAAGGGAACAATACAGGTTTTGGTAAGAGCTTTCATTTGTCTTTGATTTGTGATTTATGGCTTTTACTTAGATTCGTTTCCTTTATGTTATTGGGTTCTTTGGTTTTATTTAGTTTAGATTTAATCCATTTTTTCATATACACATTCTGGCACGCCCGGTGGGACCCACTAATCCCTTTGTTTCTTTGAGAAATTTTTTTTTTTTAAGTCACAGTACGGCACAGCGCAGACGATATTGCACAACGCGTCTGGTAGTATCTCTAAGCGCTCTTGCAGGAATAGTTCAGTGCTACTGGCAGCACGGCCGCGCTTCTGGCCGCATAGAGAAGTGCTTTCGGTGACACAGAGAAGCGCTATTGGTGGCCTTGTTAAGCGCTTCTGGTTAAAATTAGGTTTTGACTTTATTCACGGTGCTTTTGCAGGGTTTTTCTCATTTTAGATCTGTGATTTTGTTTGCACAAGCTGTTGTATTTGTCTTCCAAACTTGATTTTTGATATCTCCTAAGCTTATTTATTTAGGAGTAACCTTAAGTTCTGCTAATCTATTGTGTTGCCCCATTTTCTGAGTTTTTCAGATTTCACGACCCAGATCTATCAGATATCATTGTCCAGACAGTAGATCCACCATGAAAAGTCATTTTTGCCAGGTTATTTTGACAAAAACTAATATTTTCTGTATCTGAGATAGCATAGCGCTTTTGGCTACACAGTATCGCACTTTCAGTTACACAGTGACGTGCTCCTGGATATTTTACAGCGCTTTTGTTATTATCATTGCACGCTTTTGGGTATTTATCGCAGCGCCTTTGGAATCACAGTACAGCGCTTCTGGTTATTGTTCAACGCTGCTAGTAATATTCTGTTGCGCTTCTTGTCTGTCTTACAGCGCTCTGGGAATACAATACGTCGCTTCTGGTAAAATTGTGCAGCGCTTTTGGTTAAAGTTGATTTGTTTGTTACTAACTTGTGAAATTTTTGGTGGAACTAACTCACTTGTTGCAGCTTCTTATTACTCACACAGAGCCAATAGGTGTTTTCTTAATATGTTCATGCAGGACGAGCGTTGAAGACCCTTTTGTTTTATCTCACTAAGTCTTAGAAACACATTGCATGCTTAAAAGGAGTAATTGAACAAATCTTTTTTGCAAATCTAAGTCTTAGGAACATACTGATTTTCTTAAGGGACAATGGACATGTATGGACAAACACCTCAATTTTCTAAGGGACAATGGACATGAATGCCAAACACTTCATTTCATAAGGGACAATTTACAACTACAATCATGTGTGTGCATAGCTTAGTTGCACCTTATTTTTCTTATAACGGGACAATTGAACCTTTGTGTGACGTGCTTGCTCTTACTTTTCTGTACTTCCTTTAGAAGGGCCTACTTTTGGATTGTGATTCATCCAAAAGGGATGACCCTAAGCGGAGTTTTCCTTTGAACCGCTATATAAGAGGGATAAGGCGAAAGCCAAGTCCTAACCGACGTCAGCCTTACCTTGTGGTGCCAAACTGAAAAGAGGTGTACTAGCTCTTTGTGGAAACGATTTTCACATTGAGCGAAGTGTTTGAAACTCTTAGTAGGATTGGTTAAAGCTTTTAGTAGCTTGTCGCATTGCTCGTAAGGTGTTGGTCCCTCAAAGTCACTAAGAACCAATTTTAGATAGAGACTACCCGACCTACCTCCGAACATTGCGGTAATCATCAGTGCAAAGGAAATCGATTTAAACCCTTAAGATACTCACCATTGGCTCCCTTGAGAAGAGATAGTATTCCCTTGGACATAAAGCTCTTGTGACCTACTTGAGCTTTCCAAGGGGAGGGTGAGATATCCCTACCTATCGTCTCTCGCAAAGATACTAAATATCTGACACCTTTATGGAATGATATTTTTATCGACAGAGTATTAAGCTATGAGCTGATCTACTGCAATGAAACCTTGTCTCTAGGGATAAAAAGTGCTTGTTATTGATTGCAACTGTATTAGACCTGTGGAAACATTGGGCTTGTTTGGAGCCTTGAACATACACTATCTGTGGTGTCAGTCCTTGTGCCTTTTTTTGACCACTTGTTTGCTGTGTTTTCTCTTGCCAAACCAATCCAATCAGAAACAGAAAAATCTTGCCTTTGAAAAACATCAGACACTACTTCAGCGCCCCTGGTATTACAGCAGCTCGCCTTTGGTAATACAGTAGATCGCCTTTGGTCAGCAGTAACCTGCCTCTGGCAAAACTCTACTTCAGCGCCCTTGGTATAACAGTAGCTCGCTTTTGGTCACTGTAGCTTGCCTTTGGCATAGCAGTAACTCGCTATTGGTAGCTCAGTCCGTCGCCTCTAGCCCACAGTAGCACGCTTTTGGTAGCACAGTCCTACGCCTCTGGTCAAACAGTATAGCGCCTTTGGTCCAGTACTTTGTGCATCAGAGTTTGTCCGTTTCTTCAAAGCATCTCACAGATTCCCAGCATTACATTGTGTCCTAAGTGTATCCCATGGTCACCACTAGGCTACAGCAAACCATGAAGTCTAGGCAAGTTGTCCCTAAGAAGCACAAGTCACCCCCTCGCACACCACAATCAGGTCGTCTCAACATTACTCCCAAGGTGACTCCTAGTACACCCACGGCAAAACCAATCAGCTCTCCAAACATGCCGCACATAGATGAACCAAGCAATCCTCATGAGGATAGAACCCCTTTGCTAAATGCACCGCAGTATACCACAGGTTTGCCTCCGGATTTTGTTCCACAAGGTTACATCGTAGATCAAGCCCCATCTCAAGAAGAGCGACACTTTGAAATAGGTCAATCCTCTCAAGAAGATGGGCAAGATCTTGATGAATTTATACAAGATCCTAGAGCTATAGCTGCCTTTGATAAAATCCTTAGTGAGAACCAGGATCATTTCTTTCGCTTGCTTGCAAAGCAAGGTGCCAAGTTACCTCAAGATTTTGATGTGTCCACTCTCAAGGAGAGCACCAACACCCAAGAAACCATACAAGCAGTGTAAACCATGTCCACGGTGACTACGCCCTTACCTACTCAAGGCTCGCAGTATAGGAATCCCCTTTTCCAAAATCCAACAGAGGAGAGGCCCATATCACCGCTTTTGACTCCTATGGAGATCTATCAAAACCAACAAGAAACTCTCCAACGTCAAGCAGAGTTAGCTAAGCAAGCCACCTTAGCTCGATCAAATGTGCAACCACCTCCTAAAGTGTCCACCCCAAGCGCAAGCGGAATCTTGGTTACCCCATCACGCGTAGGTTTCCCACCTAATTACAATATGGGGAACACTTATGTAGCCATGCAACAAGGGTCTCAACAAATGCCACCTCCTATATCATCACACCTGCATGTCTCTCAACCAATTGGAGTCACACAGCCCCAACCACAACATTCTTCTACTCTCATCCTCAAGCAACCCCAACCGTCGCAAATCACTTCTACCTATGTTCCTCCACCACAACATTCTTCTACTCTCATCTTCAATCAACCCCCACCATCGCAAATCACTTCTACCTATGTTCCTCCTCCACAACATTCATCCACGCTCAACTTCTTTCATACATTGCCTAGCCACTCTCAACATTCCCAACATCAGGTTTCCCAAAGCTATGTGCCACCATCACAACCTAATCAAACGCACTTTAGCTTTCCTCCCCCCAATACGTTTCTTCAACCATCGCAAAGCCAACATTCTTACCTAGCGCCACCTCCACCTCTGCCTAATCAAGGCCTCCAATTCCAACCCAATCTGAACCAATCATACAATCCATACAATCCCAATCAATCTTACGACCCTTACAATACCAGTGCGCATGGCTTACATTATAATCTTCCATATGGCCAACACCAACCGCTTGTTGGACAACAGGAGATGTTACCAACCCCTCCCACGACTATGGAACTAAAGATTACGGAGGTGCAACAACAGCTATCTGATCTTACGTTTGGCCACACCAAAAAGACCTTCTCTTTAGAGGAAGTGTGCCCTTATCCTTTTGATTGGTAATTACCAATGATCCCTTTTCCTCAAAATTTCACTATTCCCAAGTTCGATAAGTACAAAGGAAAAGGTGACCCAAAAGACCATCTTAGGGAATTCTATCTTGCTTGCTTCGAGGTCTCTCATAACGACACATATCTTATGCGTCTCTTTCCTCCCAGTCTTGGAGGTCAAGCAATAGAATGGTTCTCACACTTACCTACGGGTATTAAGTCCTTCAACGAGCTAGTAGAGAAGTTTGCCACCCATTTTTCTTACAACGCAGAGCATGAGATTTCCATGACGGACCTATGCAACAATAAACAGAAAAATGGTGAAACTTTCATTTCTTTCCTCCAACGATGGAGACAAATGGCTAGTAAATTCCCTTTCAAGATTCCAGAGAAACAGCTTGTTAGCATCTTTGTGCAGAACCTCAACCAAGAGTTAGGTTTCCATTTACAAATTCTTAGTGCTACAACCTTCGATGAAATCACATACAAGGGTATCAACATTAAGAAGGCCCTCATTGCTAAGGGTGTGGTCAAAATCTTTAAGGAGACGAAAGATAGTACTTCTCATCAGCAATTGAACGATAAACCCAAATATTGGAACAAGAACAAAAATGTGGTCAATGATGGGGTGGTCGATACTAAGCATGTCCAAACGTTGCAAACACCGCTGCAACTCTCCAAACCAAGTCAAGCTCCACCTCAACAACAGCAGCAACAAAGGCAGCCTTATCCCAACCAACAGCAATGACAACAAGAGCGGCCCCAACAAGATTACCCTCCGCGACGTCAATTTACTCCTTTGGGAGTGCCCATCGAATCGGTCTTACAGCAAGCTTTGCAAAAGGGGCTCATAACCTTACCTGATGCTCCTCCTTATGGAGAACCTATCTACAAAATTGCACGTTACAGAGACAATGAGTATTGTGAGTTCCATAGGAGCAAAGGGCATCGAACTGCATCTTGCATGAAGCTTAAGCACCTCATCCAAAACCTCATCAACGGTAATCAAATCACTTTTGAGAATGAACCACCGGCGCAACACATGAACAAGGATCTTGATATGTACAAGGAACCATTCCCTCATCATGGTCCACCCCCTCCTCAGGATAGGGGTAAAGGTATCAATCATGCTTCCACGTCTTTCGATTCCATTGTAGGTCGTTTTGAAGAGAGTCGAGTGTCTACCCTCACCATTAAAGGCAAATCTACGGATTGTGCTGTTACTACTCGTCGAGGTCATGTCACCATCCGTGCGCCCACACCTAGACTTCCGGTTTAGCCTGATTATAATCTTGTCGAACATCTAGGGAAAACACCATCACAGATCTCTATTTTGGACCTTCTACGGTCATCACCTGCACATAGAGTGGTGCTAGAAAAAGCCCTCCAAGAGTCTTCTGTTCCTAACAACATAGCAGTCGCAGATTTCCAAGCTATAGTGGGTAATATTGCTTCGCCTTACAACATGGTCTTCTCTAAGAAAGACCTCCCCTCCCACAATCCATGTCACAATGATGCCCTGCATATTGAAGTTCTCATCCATAAGCGCAAAATCAAATGCATCCTCATAGATGGTGGTGCTGGTCTCAACATATGTTCTTTAAAGTTACTAAAGCAATTGGGATACTCTGAGGATCACATCAACACTGATCATAGTATTACAATCAAGGGGTATGATGATACAGAACGCCGTTCAGAAGGTGTTATTCACTTGCCTATACAGCTGGGCCCCATTATGCTTGAAACCAGGTGTCAAGTTCTTGATATTGAGCTGCCTTACAACATTATCCTAGGCCGCCCATGGATCCATGCAATGAAAGCTGTTCCCTCCACGTACCATCAGTCCCTCAAGTTCCCATACAATGGTACGGAGATCACCATCCTAGGAGATCCTAATCCTTTTGAATTTTGCCGTGTCTTGCAAGGAAGCTATAAGAATTGCAACCAAGTGCCTAAAAATGACAAAGCCTTTGAATCCCCTCTCTATGTTGACCCTGAAACTCTCACGCAAGCCTCTACAAGTGAGCCTACACCCCTCCCCAAAATCACAGCTCGTGTCCGAGATATAGGCTTTGGTACTTATGATATCTCAGAATCTTGTTGTGTAGGGCGGATGCCTTTATCTCCAAAATCTTACGGCAAACCACCCATTGCCAAAGTTACCAAAAAAGTAGCTATTCCTCCCCCAACATTCCTAACCCAATTCCAACATGGACAGTTATTGGAAGAGGAAACTATTGAGGACATCTCTTCTTGGCTCTACAAGGAGAAAGAACCAGTCACGATACCAGTCAAGCAATATGGCAATGGCTTAAGGATAGTGAAAAACATGGGCTATAAAGGCAAAGGTGGCCTTGGGAAACAGAATCAAGGCACTATGGAGCCCATTGTGGTAACAAAGAAGCTAGACAAGAAAGGATTAGGATTTGGTAAGAAGGTACCACGCGCCTCAGACATCGAGTATATCCTCGACGAGGTAGCTGACACTTTTCCCGCCGATACGACGTCTACAGAGGATATCACCGATGACTCTTCCCTCCACATGACCAATCTATTCGCAGAATCCTCCATTTTTACACTATCCTCCGTATCCTTAACTTCCACCACCAGCACCCAGAATGTCACGCTTGTCTACCCTGAACTTATCGATTGGGACCAACAAGGGGCCCCCGTTATAGATGTATTTCAGAATGACGAAGCTCTCGCTGAGTTCATGGGACTCCGGGAAGGTATCCCTCTTGGCGATCACAAGGCAGGTTTTGTAATGGAACTAGAGCCCATGGCTTATTTTGGTGAGAATGCCAAATCCTCCAGTCGCAAAAGTGCAAATAAAGAAAGATCTCTAGGTGAAAACCACACTGTGGCACCTCCTGATCATAAAATAGTAAAAATAAAGGACGTATCCAAAGGTGAAAACCCAACTGTGGCACCGGAGGATGGAGGATTTGACCTTCCCTTACCATCTAAGTATCAGGAGAAATCAGCTCTACTAGTGGAAGATTCTACAGAGATCAACCTAGGTACAGAACAGAATCCAAAGAAAACATTCCTAGCGGCATCATTATCTGACACAGAGCACAGAAATCTTAACAACTTCTTCTTACAACGAACCATCAACTTTGCATGGACCTATGCAGATATGCTAGGGCTAGACCCTAAGCTGGTAGTTCATTATCTCACAATTGATCCCAAGGTGAAACCAGTCAAACAGAAGTTGAGAAAGATGCACCCACAGATAGCTCTCTTGGTGAAGGTGGAAGTACAAAAACTATTAGATGCAAAGTTCATACGACCTATTAACTATTCAGATTGGGTCTCAAACATTGTACCTGTGTCTAAACCTAATGGGCGCATCCGCATGTGTAATGATTTCAGAGATCTCAATAAGGCATGTCCTAAAGACGACTTTCCACTACCAAACATTGACATTATAGTGGACTTGACAGCAGGTCATGAGATGCTTTCTCTCATGGACGGATTCTCGGGTTACAATCAGATAAGGATAGCTGAAGAAGACCAACATAAAACAACCTTTACTTGTCCTTGGGGCAATTATTGTTGGTGTGTCATGCTGTTTGGTCTGAAGAATGCAGGAGCAACCTATCAGAGAGCAATGACAGTGATCTTCCACGATCTCTTTCATCACATCATGGAAGACTATGTTGATGATATATTAGCTAAATCTTCTAGAGTGGATCACATACAGGTCTTAGGATAGATCTTCGACAGGCTTGAAAAATACCAAGTAAGACTCAATCCAAAGAAGTGTGTCTTCGGTGTCACATCAGGGAAGCTATTGGGATACATTGTATCTCGTAGAGGCATCGAAGTAGATCTAGCGAAAGTAAAGGCTATAGTGGAGATGCCTCCACCAAAGAACCTAAAAGCATTAAGGAGGCTCCAAGGAAGGATGCAGTCCATCAGGCGTTTCATCTCACAGCTAGCAGATAAATGTCAACCCTTTCAGCACTTACTCCAAAAGGATGTCTCATTTCGATGGGACAACAAGTGTCAAGCAGCGTTTGATCAACTTAAAGAGTATCTAGCTACACCTCCTGTATTGGTTCCACCAGTTGCGGGCAAACCATTGATCTTATACATCTCCACTACAAAGTCAGCCTTAGGGGCCCTGCTAGCACAAAATGATGACACAGGAAAGGAGCATGCAATTTATTACATCAGTAGAACCTTGGTGGGATACGAGCTCAATTATTCACCAATGGAAAGGGCTTGTTTAGCAGTAGTGTTCACCTCCCAAAAGTTGCGACATTACATGCTGAACCAACACACAAATCTGATAGCTAAAATTGATCCCCTGAAGTATCTACTAGCAAAAGCAGCTCTCACAGGTAGACTAGCTAAATGGGTTATGATCCTTAGTTAGTTTGATATTGAGTACACAGATCGTAAGGCAATCAAAGGACAAGCCCTTGCGGATCAACTAGTAGAAGCACCTATGAAAGCTACACATCCTATGGTAGCAGACTTTCCTGATGAGAATCTCTTCACTCTTGCTACCTCCATAAGGTGGAAGTTATACTTTGATGGTTCCTATACACAGCATGGATCAGGAGCCGGCATCTTATTTGTTACACCTCAGAATGACTACATTCCGAAGTCATATCGGCTTGCATTCCCTTGCACCAACAACATAGCCGAGTATGAAGCACTCCTTATAGGTCTCAACACAGCAGTTCAATGGGACATTACAGAATTACAAGTATATGGAGACTCACAGGTAGTCATCCGCCAAGTCACAGATGAATACCAAACAAAGGATGAAAAGTTGGTCCCCTACAAGCAACTAGTGCATGCCTACAAACCACATTTTTCTACCATCACATTTGAGCAAATTCCAAGAGAGCATAACAAAGCTACGGATTCTATGGCTTCTGTAGGGTCACTGATTGACATGCCTACAAATACATAGAAGTGTGAATTCTTGATCGAGCAATTGTTGATACCAGCCGTCGATGTTTCTGTTACTGAAATCATCTGCGAACTTGTTGGTCCCAATTCCCCATGGTACGAAGATATCTATGAATACCTTAAACACTGAACCTTTCCCCCTGACCTATCATCCACCCAACGCAAAACCTTTATCTGTCGATCCTCTCGTTACATCATTCTGGGTGATACACTATATCGCCGGAGTCTCGATGGTATCCTCTTACGATGTCTTAACGCGGAAGAAGCCGAAGCTACCTTATGAGACATACACGAAGGTGTCTGTGGCGCGCATTCTACCGGTCCTAATCTTGCTAAGAAGATACTCAGAATAGGTTATTACTGGCCTACAATAGAGCAAGATGCTACACAGTTTGCAAAGAAGTGTCTACAATGTCAGCAACATGGAGATTTGATTCACGCACCAGCTCATGAGTTACAACCTGTGACAACTCCATGGCCTTTTTCTCAATGGGGTCTCGACCTCGTAGGACAAATCCACCCTTCCTCCTCCAATGGCCACAAGTTTATCATTACCGCCACTGAGTATTTCACGAAGTGGGTGGAAGCCATTCCTATGACCTATATCACCGGTAAGCAAATAGCCAAGTTTATTCTAAACTACCTCATATGCCGGTATGGTATTCCCCAAGCCATTGTCACTGATAATGGGAGACCATTCAAGAACCAAGATGTTCGTGCCTTATGCATACAATACAATATCCAACATCGCTTCTCAACTCCCTACTATCCACAGAGTAACGGCCAAGCTGAGGCTTCCAATAAAACCATTCTCAAGATCCTAAAGAAAACAGTCAATGACGCTGGTCGTGATTGGCACTTGCAACTCAATCCCGCCCTATGGGCCTACCGCACTAGTATCAGAACACCAACTGGTGCCACACCATATGCCTTGGTCTTTGGCTCTGAAGCCATCCTACCTATAGAGGTCGAGATCCCATCACTCAGAGTATCCATGCAGGACCTGATCGGTGGAGAGGAGTATCGCACTTCCAGATTAGCTGAGCTTGAACTACTCGATGAGAGGCACCTTGCCGCACTTAATCATCTCCATGTCTATCAAAACCGCCTCCGGCGTAATTACAACAAAAAGATCAAAGAAAGACAGTTTCAAGTTGGTGATCTTGTACTTAAGGAGAATAAGAGAAATCAAGCAGATCGAGAGAAGAAGGGCAAGTTTGAGCCTAACTGGTTAGGTCCCTTCATTGTGACAGCAGCATATGGATCAAGAGCTTATACTTTAGCTACCCCTGACGGCATTCCTCTAGATGAGCCACTTAACAGTGTCCATCTCAAGAAGTTCTATGCCTGATCCTCAGAGTATTCCAAAAAAAAAAGAAAGAAAAAAAAAAATCCAAAAAAATCCATCCTCTGGTGAAAACCTAGCAAACAGGCACCTTGGATAAGTACCATAGTGAAAACCTGGCAAACAGGCGCTATGCGTAGAGTCAACATCCATCATCTATTGAGTCCTGTCCGCTCCTTGCCTAGTTCGTAACGCGCTTCATCCATCCATCCATAATAAAACCATTGACTTTGTTTGCATTTCCATCTCCCTACCTAGTATAGCTTGGAAATTTGTCAGTGTCCCTCATCGTCATCCCACGTCTTGATCTGTGTCTACAGTTAACACTGTCTTGTCCTAGGTCATGTCTTTCTGTGTCTTCTTCAGCAGTCACCCCTACAGTTTCCTCTACCAGAATGGGGGCAACTCTTTCCTTAGCTTCGGTCTAGGATTGGTTCCTTGTTCGTGGTTCGCATGCATGTTTCGATCTTTTCTCATTTCCGCAGGTAACACCCTTTAACGGACATAGAGTTCCTATGATAAGGTTGTTATCTTCTCAACGCTTTCCTACATCATCACACTAACTAGAACTACATATCATCTTTTCAATCTTAAAGTACCTTGATCCCATGGATATGGGTATGTAGGCAGTCTGGAATATGAAGGACATTTCCAGTACTCAGGTACATAAGATCACCTCTTCTCCACTCTTTTCCCACATCATCACACTAACCAGAACTACATATCATCTCTTCTCAATCTTAAGGTACCTTGATCCCATGGATATGGGTATGTAGGTAGTCTGGAATACGAAGGACGTTTCCAGTACTCAGGTACATAAGATCCCCTCCTTTCACCTTGACCCATTCATCACTCTATCCAGAACTACATATTTATCACGTTCATCTTCCATCGTAAGTGTGCCTTGATCCCGTGGATACAGGGTATGTAGGCAGTCTGGAATACGAAGGATGTATCCAGTACTCAGGCACACACGATCCATCATTCTCCACCCGTCCCAATCCATTAGCATTCCATCCTTCTAGTCTTCCGTTTGTCAAAATCCATTCACCTCGACTTGACCAACTCAAGCAACCAGCTAGCGCATCCTTTCAAAGAAAAAGTCCTTAACAAACTTGAAGCAAAGAGGCCTACTTCCAGAGTCATCTACTGACCTGCATACCGATTGCCAACATCAGCTAAGTACCGCTTAACCAAGCCCTAGATCAACAAGCTTGTCTTCTTCGAAGTGTTCCATTGTCGAGACCAACACACGCGTCTCCTGCAACATGTGGCATTTCCTGCAAGTGAGACATTGTCTTCTTAGGTAGATAGCCCCCTTTAATGGACACAGAGCTCCTACAATAAGGCTGTTATCTTTCCTATCCAATCTATCCTGAGCAACCTCTTTGGCAAGAGAATATGTTGGCTGTATGTTTACTTTGTAAGTTAGTCAATTTGTGTTATGGTTTATCTTTTGTTCCCTATTCCCATACCTATTCAAAGCTACCTTGATTTATCTATAATCTTGGTATGTTGCGATGCAGTACGGATTGGGGGCATAGTCATTTCTTTCTGTGTGCCGTGTTTGAGGAATGATCTTTAGTATCTTTCTTAGCATTCTATTTATCTTGTGTATGCTACGCCCTAGCATCTTACATATTGATAATTCTTCTTGCATTTACATGTATTGAAGTTTATTTTATGTTCAAGACTATGGCTTATTTACATGTTCCAACAAGGTCATAGTATGTCTAAGGGATCTAAGTTCAAACCGTTTGCTTGCAGAGTCAATGTCCATGCACTCGGATATTACTGCACCTTGGTCTTTTATACCCTGGTGGCGAACTATCCATGTGCTATATCAAACTAAGGATTGCTCTTTATATACCAATGTGAAGCCATTGCAACAAGCTCATTCATCCATTTCCACATCCTTTATATCGCTTTCATTACAGTAGTCGATCAATAGTCTCCATCTCCCCCTGTTCTCCTCTCTGGTGCATATCTGCAAAACCCACATGTCAGATATCACTAGTCATCACATCTATATCATCATCTATCTCTGTCATCATACATCTATAAGCATCATATAAACCGCATATGTCATCACATGAATCCATAATCATACATACATATTATCATATCCATAACATCAAGGAATGCATACACAAAAGCATGAACAGCAGTGAGTCGAACAGATCATCATATATATATATATATATCATGTAACGGCCGTCATAATGCAAAATCTCGGTGTCTACATCAATAATACAAAAATGTGTATACATCCAAATATACACCAATATAGTACATCAAGGCTATCAAGAGCCCTCAAAATATACATCAAAATGCACATAGGCATATGTCCAAAATGATACAATATGATACAATATACATGAATATGCCCTAGTGGGTAGAGCTGCCCTCCTACTGTGGCCCCTGGCCTCCCCCTGTGCTCGGTGGAGGTCCCCCTGATGGTCCTCCTCCTCCCCCTGGCGGCAAAAGTGGCCCTCTAACTGAGGACGCTGACTGCCCTGTCCTCCGGGATCCTGATGCCCCCGACCTGCTCCTGTCTCTATAGCTCGGTGCCTGCTGAGCTGCTGGCACCACACCCACATATAGGCCCCTGTAATACTCTGCCTCTCTGCTAGCTGATACTAGCTCACCCTGCACTCGGATGAGCTCGCTATACAAAGTCCTCTGATCAGCACCCAGCGCACGGCGTGCCTCCTCTCTCTCTCGCCTCACTCTGAATAGTGTGGCCTCGACTGTCAAACGCAGCTGCACCTCTGCGTTTCTCTCTCTCCTAGCCTACGCTAGCTCATCTGCATCTGCTGCTGGTGCGGCTGGCGGCTGTGCCTGTGCCGATGCCTGTGCCTGTATCTGGGCCTGCAGCTGCCTGTATGCCTGCACCTGTGCCTGTAACTGTGCTTGCACCTGTGCTAGGGCTGTTTGTGCTGCTGTGGCCTCCTATGTCTGCTCCTGGGCTGTGGCCTCTGCCTGCCTCGCCTCGGCCCGCGCTGCATCCCTGTCTCTCCTCAGCCGAGCCATCCGGAGCTCTAAGCGAGTCCTCCGGGCTATCTCCTCCTGCCGCAGTCTCTCTGCTCTCTGTAAGTCGGTCTCTATGACCGGGCCCACTGCCTCTGCCATCTCCACATCGGCCTGCTGGCCGCTGCCCTCTCCGCCTGCCTGCTAGCCCGCTACCTGCTGCCTAGCTGCCCTGGCCTGCCGCCTCATCCTGGCCTCTCTGCCAAGGACTAATACCTCTCCCACTGCCCCTACTACACCTGGTGTAGTCAATCTCATCGGCCTGTGTGTCTGCCAGTACTGATCATAGTCTAGCAGTGTCCCTGGGTCTGCTAGCCCAGAGTCCCAATCCCATCTCACGGGGATAAGTCCCCGCACCTCTGCTAATGCTGTTGCCGCTAGGATCACTGCGTCCCAGTCTCCAGTCTCTCTCTACGTCCTGGCATGTGTGGCCTCCCCCACTGGTAGCCCCTGTGGTAGGCCAAACTGTATAAGTACCCGCTTGGGAAGATATCTCTCTATCATATCTGTTCGTCTACCGAACAGATAGCGAGCTTGTCTACAGTACATGAGCTGCTCGTGCTCATCCGGCCACTCCTCCCATAGTAACCACGGCCTCCATATAAATATGTCCATCTTGTCAATCTGCCGCCTCCAGTAGCTGACAGATCCCATCCTCCAGTGTGTCATCACCCCATCATATAGAAATGCATACGGCTCCCCTCTGTCTTGGTGGCGCTGCGCCATGGGTCGGATAACTGGAATGTGCTCCCACGCCCACACCTGTAATAGAGTCACCCCTGCTAAGAGGCTCCTGCCTCTCCTGTATACGCAGTAATGCATATCATGATATAGCTGTCCCAGCACGCAGGGTCCCCACGCGTATTGTCTGCCATGAGTGAACATCCCCGATAGTACAGTCCCCCAGCCTATTGATAATCCTCTAGATCTCTGGTTCGGGCACAGGAAGCCGCCAATCAGTGATGCAACTATCCAACGGATCCTGTCACAGAGTCTCGGGACGTCTGCCCATCGGATCTCCCCGTCGTCTATCCACAGGTCGTCTGTATAGAAGACCTCCTCCAAGCTTGCCTCGCCCCGTGCCGGGTTGAAGTCCACTATCTCTCCATCTATCTGAATCCTCAGGATGCGGTATACATCCTCCAGTGTCACTGTAGCCTCCCCCGTCAGAAAGTGGAACGATGAAGTCTCACTGTGGTATCTCTCCACGACTGCTGTCACTAGGGCGAGATTCGCCCTAATGTGTGTCAGGTGTGCCACATGCCATAGCCCTGCATGCTCCAAGAATGCATCCTCCTCCCATGTCAACTGAACGGTGTCGCTCCCGCGACATCAGTGGCGGCAAAATCCTCTGCATCCATAACAAATCACGTGTCAGTTCTTCCATAACCAAATCCTCATAATCCTATCTACCCCTGGACTCTGCTATGTAACCCCCAACCATCCCTTTTCCCTCTTGTCGGCTAGGCTAGGTGTCTCTCTTCTAAGTCACCCTTCATTCTACTTAAACCCTAATTTTCTTCCATTCAAAACAAAAGCGCTATGTTTATCCAACAGCGCTGCCCCTCCCTGCCAACCGCGCTTCACGGTCTAACCATCCGCAATGCGGTTTTTCTGCCAATCGCGCCTTGTTTTCCACAAGCACTGTACCCACATGCCAACAGCGCCACTCTGTTTTACCAGAGGTGCTTCGTTTTTTCCTCTACCCACCATTTACGCTGTCCTACCCTAGCAACTGCGCTACACTGCCTGGCCATATGCGCTGCGGGATTTTGCATATGCACTGCGACGTGGACCCCAACTACCAAAGGTGACTTGGTTTTACCAGTAGCGCTGCAGCCGCTTACCAAACGCGCTGCGGTGCACCAAAAGCGCGCCAACTGACTACCACCCGCGCTGCAGAGACTTAAAGCACTTTTGGCTCAAATGGCTAACCTCTACCTACACCTAGCCCTAATCTACCCCTAATCGACAAATTCAAAGGGGGTTTTTGATCACTTACCACTACCGGAGCTCCTGCTGGCCTCCTGTAGGTCCGCACCAGCTCCGCCCGATGTCTATGCACTGGAATCGGCATCTCTCCGCGCTGTCTGCTCACCTCTCTCTCAACTAAGTTTCAAAGCTCTTCTCTCTAAATTTAGAATCTCAATGGGTGCAAATGAGGATTGTGGTCCCCATGGGACCTATTTATAGTGTCCCCACCCTTAGTTTTCTTTCCCACCCTGTTTTCTGCTTTTCTTCCCACCTAGTCGCGCACTCTTCTAGTCGAGCATCAACACCTTTCCTCTGTCGCTTCCCTGTCTTCCCGCTCGAGAGGGCATACGCTGGGGCAACTAGCTACACTGGGGCATCAAAAAATTGTATTACATCTTCAACAATCATTTTCTTTGACGCAACGCTACATGCTGCATTGCATCAAAGAGGGACAAAATGTAGACACCCTAAAATTACCAACTTGTCATGCTACTTGCATTCTGTTATCTGTCTAATCACCTACATTTCCCACATTAATTAAATAATCTAATTATTTAATTAATTATCATCAAATTCTTCTAAATCTCCTAAAGTCAACATTAATTAAATAAATCCTCTTTATTTAATTAATTAAATTAAATTCCTCTATATTCTTCCACAATTAAATAATTTTAATTATTTAATTAGATCATTATCCTCTCTCCAAAAATTAAGTCCACATTAATTAAATAAATCCAATTATTTAATTAATTCAACAAATTCCCTCTTATCTAAAATTAAATAATTCTTAAATTATTTAATTAAATCAAAAATCTGTTCTTCCAAAATCATGCACAACAATTAAATAAATTTATTTATTTAATTTGCTTTTAAATCTTCTAAATTAAATAATTCTAATTATTTAATTATTTCTTCCAAAATATCTTCTCTAAATTTAAATAAATCAATTATTTATTTAAATTGCTTTTTCTTCTAATTTGAGTTATCTCTAATATAACTCAAGCTTTTTTGCTCATCAATTAAATATTTCTATATTTAATAAAGCAAAATATCTTCTTATTCTCATGCAAATCCCTTCTTCTTGTTTTAAATCACTTAACTGATCATTACATTCTGTCAATTGCTTTAACTCATTCTTCTATTCTTGATAACTCCTCTCATGCAAAAGAAAGCAAGACACATGTCTTCTTCTCATTCGTTGCACGTTCCTCAACTGTTCTCCTCCATTGATTCTTCTGAATTATCTGGACTGTTGATTGATCTTTCTTGAAATCTATATAAACCCCCCTCATCTCCTTCGTTGTCTCTCTCTTCGATCGTATTCTCAGGCATACTTAACAGAGCTTTGAGCATACACAACGCGTCGATTGAGCACTATAACGATCTTTTGACATTGATCTCTTGAGCACATACTTGCTTGTTGCAGCCATGGCTTTGCAACTACATTGAGCAATCCACATATCTCCAAAAGGGAACAATACAGGTTTTGGTAAGAGCTTTCATTTGTCTTTGATTTGTGATTTATGGTTTTTACTTAGATTCGTTTCCTTTATGTTATTGGGTTCTTTGGTTTTATTTAGTTTAGATTTAATCCATTTTTCCATATACACAGGAGGATGTAGCGAGATTGAGGGCCCTTTACCCTCGCCTCTTTGATGACTTCTAAGAGGAAGTACAATCTTAGGGGGGGAGGATGTGAGGCCAACTTTTTCATTCCCTTATATTGGACTATTTATTTTATTGTTGGTGATACATTTAGACTTGTGGGACTGTTGATTCCAAATTTATGGACTATTAGACTTTATGTTGTATGTGGATTTGTTATACTTAGCATGCTTACGATGTGTTTAGACTTGGATATTGATTCACTGATGATGTTAGACATATGGTTTATATTATGATGTTATTGGGAAACTATTCATGTGGTGTTAGTTAGAAAATTGTTATGTGATTCAATTTTGGGAATGGATGTTTGAAATGCAGAATTTAGAATCTAATTGTAATGTGACTTCCTTGATGCTTATATGGATATGTGATGTTGTATGCAAGTGTATGTTTCAATTTGCTTCGGCTATTATATACATGTGGAATTAACATTTCATTTGATTGTGTAGGTATTTCTAATGAAGCCACAGAAATTCAGAGATCATCCCACACACGGTGTTGTTTTCCCTTGTGAAGCCAATCTAGTTCCACGAGGAACCAAGATCAACTATGTGTATGATGAATTTCTTCAATGTTGTTGCATGTTGTTGGTCGGGCTAAGTCTACCCCTCTTTTATTTTGAATTCTAATTGGTGTTGTAAAAATAGTGTCTTTTGAATTTCATTTTTTAGTTATGAATTTTTGAGACCCCTTTTCATGTCCTTTAACTCAACCCTTGGTGCTCAAAATGGGCTAAACTTGACCCTAGGTTGTACCCCTTCAATCTAGGGACCTTTTTATCTTGTGTAAACCTAGGTAAACTTCTATTTGGTCACTTTAACTTCGCCTTGAAGTAAAGTGACAAAAATGGAAGCATGGGAGGGAGAGGATGGGTGGGTCAAACACTCAACCTCTTCATTTCCTCTTCCCTAGGTTGGGGAAGTCTCCAAGACCCCTTAATTGTGAAGGAATTTACTCCAAGTCTCTTCCACAATTGGTGAGGGTACCTTGGGGTTGTGTGGTCCCTCTTGGGAGGAAAGGATTGGGGGCACATGTGGCACCCATTCCCTCTTAAGCTCCACTTTTCTCTCCCACATGTTCTAGAGAGGACAAGTGGAAGGGAGAGAGACTTGGTGGATGGGTGAATGATGTGTCACCACCCATTCCAAGGGTCTTGCTTGTAGTTGGGAGGAGGAGTGAGGAGGTGACATGTGTCACCTTCCCATTCCTCAAGGCTCATGAGAAGAGCCTATTATAATCCCACTTGGAGAGGGGTATGGGGTGGCTGAATTTTTGGCAATTTTATTGATTTTAATTATTTTGGGGAAAAAGTTGGAGGAAATTTGGTGTCTCAATTTGGAGGAGTTGGAGGAGCTCTACTCAATCATCTACCAATTGGGCTTTTTAAGGTAGGTTTCAAGGCTAAGGCCTTCCCTTATGCATTTTTGTTTACTTGTGTGATGCTATGTGTGAGCTCTATTTTTGAGTTTTTACTTGTTGTGGTGAAAAATTGTATGGGTGTTGTGAGAGCCTCTCCCACTTGGGAGAAGATGCTCAACATGTGTGGGGTGGAGGAGGAGTGAACCTCCTCGGGGTCATTTCCTTGATTTTGTGGAGTTGTAGCCTTGAGGGCAATATGTGAATATGTGCAATATGTGAAATGGCTTGAGAGCCAAATGGAAGCTTTGTGAAACTATGTTTAAAAGTGTGGGCTTGAGGCCTTGAGAGGGATTTGTATTGGGATGTTTTAGGAGTGGCACTCTTGAGTTGAGTGTGTCCACTCCCCTAGCCCATTGAACTCATCCTAAGTGAGTTCTTGTGTTGTGTTAGCCATGGGAGTAATTTTGTGTTTGGTTGTTGAATGCATTGTTGTGTTGTGGATTGAGTTTCCTAGTGTTAGGATGACCTCCCTAGCTCGGGGGTGACCCACTAGTGGGTCTATGGTAGGGAGGAGACCAAGTTGTTGTGGCTTCTTTCCCCTTTTTGTGTTATTACAAGATATATTGGGAGCTTTGTGAAGTTGGAGAAAACACCATTGTTCTTGGAGATGTTATCCGATTTCCTTTTAGCTCTTGAGAGAGAGCATGGCCAATTTAGGATTTTGTATCATTTGTTAGTTTTCAAAGAGGAGAACATTGTTCTCTCTCTTGTTGTAAAAGTATATTTTTATTTGTGTGTATATGCTATTTACATTTGAAATATAAATTTTAAATTTGCTTATTTTAATGCTTATCATTCAAAACAAAAAAATAGAGTAATGAAGGAGAAATTTGGTTTTAATGTTATTTCATTTGTATGTTTATTTTAAAAAAATATATCAAATAGGAAAGTTGTGGTTTTATTATTGAGACAAACATGAAATTTGTATATTGTTCTTATGAAAAAGAAAATTTTGTTAGTATTATGTATTAGAAGGATTTACTTAATTGCATGTGTTTATTTTCTTTAAAAAGAAAAATAATAATAATACAATGAATATATTTTTTAAAAGAAATGTTCATTTGCTTATATAAGTTTGATATAACAAAGAGAAAAAAATATATCTTTGCTTATTTGTTCTTAAAAAGAAATTTGTAAGTGTTGAAGGAAAATTATATTTGAATATATATATATATATTTGAATGTATGCATTTATATGTATTTAAATATAAATTGGTTTTATTATTCTATCAAAAAAAATTAAGAGACTACATTACATATACAACAGTGTATATATATATATATATATATATTGTTATATTTTAATATTTAATAAACTGTATTTTGAATTGAATTGTGCAAGTTTGAGAGTATATATATAAATATACTTATATATATATATATATATATATATATATAAATACATATATTGAAATAAAATTTATTTAAAAATAATCGCTATGTAGAAAGAATGAAATAGATTGTGATTCGAATTACACAGATGGCAGTTTTATGTCTTAAAAAATATATATGTGGTGGGGGGTTCGAACCCCCCCACCGTCTCTTTTTACATAAGGGTGTGGGGAGGGGGCGGAGCCCCCACCCACACCCCACACAGTGGGGTGTGGGTGGCGGCTCCGCCCCCTCCCCACACCCCCATCTCCCACAGACCCCCGTGGATCTCCCCGTAATCCGCCACCGCAGTGGGGTGTGGGTGGGGGCTCCGCCCCCTCCCCACACCCCCATCTCCCACAGACCCCCGCGGATCTCCCCGTAATCTGCCACCACAGCCAACTCCTATCCGCTGGTTCTAGAACTTCCACCGGCCCTTTCCCCTCCGCGATCTCCATCCACCTCTCACCTTCGCCCTCCAAACCCTGCGGCCATCCCTCCAACTCCGCCGCCAATGCCACAACTCCACACAATGCCGCCCTCATGCTTGGGGTTTTTAGCAGAGACAAAAAATATATATATACAATATTTTTATTAATAAACCCATAGCATAAACAGTATACTCATTAAATATATATATATATATATATATATATATATATATATATATATATATATATATATATATATATATATATATATGCCATCATAGGCATTTCATGTATGGCCTCCATTAAACCTGCAAACACAACCAAAGACAAAATGAGAGAAGGAAAAAGAAAGAAAAGGAGAAAAACAAAGAGGAGAAAAGAAAATGAGTTTTAAAAAAAATAGGGTTAGGGCTTTTTTCCCTTAAGGATATTATATTTTATTGTTGGAGGATTTAGGGCTTTGTAATTTAAAAATTGGCCTTATTTTCTTTTCCCACCCTTTTATTATTTCTTTTTCATTTGTTTTAAACTGTATTTTTAGAATGGAATTATTTTGGTAATTATATAATGGGTAATCTTATATTCATTTGGGAATGTTCTACTTATTTGTTAGTGGCATGGTAATTTATAGAATAGTTTATTATTAGAGGGATTTTATATTTTATTGATTTTTTTAAAATTTGATTATTACAAGGGATTTTAATTGTTGTAATTAATTTTTACAACTATCTAATTATTTAAGATGTAATCATTTTAACAATTAGGTTAATCCTTTAATTATAAAACCTAATTCGATGAGGTTAATTTTAAGCTGGATTGTTATTAATTTAATAATTCCTTTTTAATTATATCTAGAACTATTTTATTAATTTAATAAAGACGTCGTTCAAACCAACTCAGAAACCTAGTAAACTATTTAAACGAAGATAGTAAAACATGTTTCCGAGATCTGATCTACCAAGAAATTAGGAATAATGTAAATGATACAGAGATAACTCTGATTGATAGAAAATGTGAAGAAGAACAAATTGATCGAGCTTTGTTGAAAAATGTTTTAAATTATAGAAAATGTGAAGAAGAACAAATTGATCAAGCTTTGTTGAAAAATGTTCAATTAACTTATTCAACTAATCTACCAATTCAACTAGTGAGACGTAGGTAATATAAAACCAAACCAGTAAACTTTCGATCAAAACTTGTTTTATTATAATAAACCCTAATCACACCCGTGAGGCGTTATGCTGCCAGATTTTTTTAGAATTTAGGGTTTTAGCTAGGTTAGTGAAATTTAACCTTGTTTAGGATTATATTATTATTTTTTGCCGAGTATCGACATTAGACTTTGGTATTAAATTATATTCTCTCATGCACTTGATTTTGGCTATTGATTTTGACTTACATCAAAATCCCTTCATTCACATAGATTAACTTAGGGTTCTGATCGTTGATCCTAACCCTACTAGCGACATTAACCACGTCGCATCAACCCCCTAGTTGGCCTTCATTGCGAATGGTATGCACAAGTGAATGCATCACCCCGCATTCAACTATCATGTTTATGCCTTAAGCGTAGTGCCACCGAGCACGCTTACGTGTGTGAGGGGGTTTCTAGGGAAGCGTGGAAATTTTTTTGATATTTCTTGTCATGACCACATGACAAATGTAGACATGACACGTGTGATGCGTGTCGTGACCGCATGGGAAATGTGGGCATGACAATCTAACAACTAGAAACCACTAAACAAACTGTAATGATCAAAAACTGAATGCACTAATCAACTAAAGCAATAAGTAAAACAATATAAATTACCTTCAAAACATACAAACAAAACATACGGGTGGAGTGTACCAAGGTAGCACCCAAAACCTCAAGTGGATTGCTCTTTCATCAGCATAAGGTCATGATCTCCCAAAATGGATGATAATAGTGATAGCATAAGTTTACTTGGATGAGAGATGTTGAGAAATGGATGATGAGGTTCAATTTATAGACTTGTTGAAATGTAGATCAACAATGGAGGAAGATTAGAAAGATCAATGGTTGAGAATGGTTGAGAGAATGTGCACGAATGAGAGAGGGACAAGTGTCCTTGCCCTCTCATGAATCATAGAGGCTAACAAAATTGATTGAGGAGTTGACTAGATTGATTGATTAGATGACTGATTTGATTAATTAAATGACTAAATTGATTGATCAGATGACTGGATTGATTGATGAGTCAACTCAATTGATTGATCCGTTAATAGATTTGACTAGAGGAAATTATGATGGGTGAGGATAAATGGGAAATTAAATAACTAATTTATTTAATTTCATGAGCACATGTGATAAATGAATATAATATTAAATTTATTCATTTGGAGGGAAATAGAATATTTAAACAAATAATTTGAATTTATTTATTTAAAGTGGAGGGAAATTGATTAATTAAATAATTAATTTTGATTTTATTTATTTAAAAGGGAGGGAAGATGATTTAATTAAATGATTTTCATTATTTTATTTTTTTTTGCTGAATAAGTGCTACCATAGGGGGTAGCTCCCATTATATTAATCTGGGAAATAAAAAATGGCTTAACCAATAGCCGGAGAGGCTTACAAACTGGCACTAAACCAGCCAAGCATGTGCTATGGCACTTGGAGGAAACCAGACAAACAAAAACTAATTGTGCCACAGCACTCTGAGCCCATCTGCCAACTCTGCAGGCCTCTCAATTTGACCAAGAGAGAGGAGGTCACCATAGCTACGTAGGAAGAATTTGAAGGTTTCCATGTTGCGATTGATACCTTGCCAGTAGAGTGCTAAGGCTTCAATAGAGACCGTTGGAGATTCAGACTCCATATTGATAGCGGCTTCTTTGAAAACTCCCCCAATGAGGCCATAAGTCAGGCATTTGTCAAAAGCTGCAATTGCAGCCATGGTCATGTCTCGCAAGTCTTCTTTAATGTAGGCATTAGCCAGCGTTTTCCCGTGGGCCTTCCTTCCAGAAACAAGCATGCAATTGGCCAAGAACTCTTCATAGAGGTAGCTATCATGGACATGTTCCTCCAGAAAGCTGGCTTCTCCTATCACCTTGAGAATGGCTTCCGTAATATGGTCCAGGTTGGCCGTAAATAGATGCTTGATTCACTCAAGCTTTGTTTCCTGCAGCGGCTCATCCTGATCATCAAGATTCTCCAGTGCCTCCCTTACTTCTTCACCATTCGAAGCAGACCCTGACGTAGACTCTTCCCTATCGCACTGACAGATGCACACACAGTTCATTTCCATTGTGGCAAGAAGAACGGAGGTGGTGATTAAGGTTTTCTAAGAGGCCGCAGCAAGGGCAGAAGTAGTACTGCCAAGTTGTTCCGTGGAGACCTGCTGAATCCTCCATACCCAAGAAAGATAGAGAATCATCTGATTTGCACCAATGACCCATCATACCCTACAAAATTCACAAGGGAAGGCCAAGCCAGGGATCACATGTTTCATCTATGATAGCATCCTCTATCTGTTCGCAAGCCACTTTTGCCAAAAAGTCTGTCGTCAAGTTGCCTTCCTGGTAAATGTGATTAAGGGTGCAGTTCCCCAATGTTGGTAGGATTGTCCAAATAGCGTCTGCAATATATTTGAGCCTCCAGTTGTGAATTTGCTTAGATTTGATAGCATTAATGCAGATGAGGGAGTCTCCTTCGATGTCGATGTCCAAGAGATTGAAGTCCTTGCATAGACAGAGCCTGAGAAGCAATGCTTCAAATTCTGCCTCGTTATTAGTCCCTTCCGAAAGCCTTTTGGACATTGCTATGACCAAATTACCAGCCTCATTCCTTATGACAACTCCCGCACCCAATGGCCCCAGATTACCTTTAGCTACGCCATCAAAGTTTAATTTTAGCCTCCCCTTTGGTGGGGCAGTCCATTTCATAAGAGCCCTTGCTTGTTTTCTTTCCTCGGTCGCTTTGGGATGGAAGCTCTAGGGAGGAAGGACAAGAGACGGCCAACTTTTCATTACCTCCCCGTCCCAGCTTGCAAATGGTATTGAGGGGAATGATTTACATTATTTAATTAATATAGAGGAATATGACAATTTTTGGTGAAATAAGTGAATTAGTGTGGAATAACCAGAATTGGGTGATTAAATGAGAAACAATGCAAATGTGGTGTGATAAGATAAATAATGCATTGGTGAATTTTACATGTCTACATTTTGTCCCTCTTTGATACGGCATCCCATTAAGTGGTGTCATGTCAAAGAAACTGAAAAAGATGCCCCGGTCAGTTTTAGGAATGGAAAAAAAATGATGGAAGAGGAGAAGGGATACTGGGTGCCCCTCAAGAAATTTTTTGGAAAAATAAAAGAATTTTAGAAAAAATTCTCAACAGGTAAGACATAGGCTAAGATAGTATAAAATATGAACAAATAGAAGAAAAAGGATGAAAATGGTGAAAACAGAGGAATATGGGAGGGTGGGGTAAGGGTTGTAGGGAAAAACATGAGGATTGGGGGCCTATAAATAGGGGCAGGAGACCCATTCTAACTTATTTGTACACCTAAGCTTTGAAACTAATGACTTAGAGAGAAAAAGAGATAGAGATGGACAACCACATAGCGATTCCATGTCACAGGCACTGAGATGAGCGAGTGAGGTAGTTCCAATGACTAGACGGTGTAGGATTACTAGCAAGTGACCTAACCTGGGATTTCAAGGTAGCTAGGAGGGCATTAATGGTCATTATTGTTAGGTGAAAGTTGAAAAAAATATGGGTGCACTTTTGTAAAAGCATGCCTACATGAAGAATCTGTGTGCCCATGCATAAAAATGGCATGCCTATGACAAAGGCGTGCTCGTGTTAGGAAAGTGTGCCTACATAAGAAAACGATGCACCTGCAAAAGCAAAATGCACGGTTGCGTCATAGTTAGGTTTTTTGCAAAAGACACGCATGTACGTGATAAAGGCATGCTTGCATTGGAAAGGGGCACGCTTTTATATAAAAGTGTGCCTGCATCAGGAAACGGTGTCCTGCACTAGAAAACGGTGTGCCCACACCTGAAAGAGCACTTAGGACCAGAAATAATGTGCTTTTGTCATAAGACAAAAAATGACCAATTAGACTTGGGGAATACTGGATGAATTAGGGAAAACTAGATGACTTAGGAAAAACAAGATGAATTAGAGAAAACTAGACGACTTAGGGAAACTAGATAAATTAGGGAAAACTAGATGACTTAGGGAAAACTGGATGAATTGTCAAGATTCTGGCTAACTTAAGAAATGTGATGATGGACAGGAAAGACCTTTTTCGATTCAATCGCACGTGCAATGACTAAGGACTATGAGACTATACATAGACTTTACAGACATAGATAGGGAGTTTCTAGATGCGGTGGAGATCCTGCACATAGCTCAATTTCTTGAGATTTAAGTGCACACAACTATGATGACTGTGCTCATAGAGCGGTTGCATAGCGAGAGGAGTGCTTTTCTCCTCCTAACTGGGGATATGATAGTGACACTAGAGGATGTGTGGCGGATACTACAGATTCCCATTCGCATGTCATTGGTTATATACGACTTGTAGACAGGGGCCCAAGCACTTGAGTGAGTATTATTCGATGGTGACTTACCTATTGAGGGGACACAGTTGGATTTGACTGAGGTGATAGATGATGCCCCACTACCACTAGTCATTGTAGGCTTGATTGGGTATGTTCTTTTACTAGGGAGGAGATCGAGGCAATTCCCAATTGGTTGGGGTGATGTTTTAGAGAGGATGATGGATGAAGAGGTATTTGCGTGGGGTCCATGTGTATTGGCCCACTTATACAGAGATCTGCAGAGCTACATGTACAACATGAGTTAGTACATGGGGTGTGAAGTGGTGTTATTGCATATTTGGGCTTGGGAGCACATTCTGGTGTTGCAGCCGATGTGTAATAGGGTGAGGATGGCAGGCCACCCATATTATTGGATGTATGTGGGGATCCTTCTCTACAGGCAGACCAAAGGCATGACCTACTATAGGAGTGTGATAGATGACCTAGATACAGTGATTTGGAGACCCTAGAGGGCTTGCGAGGCTTGGGATGAGGATGTTAGGGAGCTGCCATATGTTAGGCAGCCACAATATATCATGGATAGGACTGATTTGATCATATAGAGATACATGGCGTACAAGGTGTGGTGACAGTTCGAGGAGCAGAAGACAGCTCCAGTGCATGAGGCGATCTTTCCTGGGTTGTTAGGGACATGGGTGCATGGAGGTGCCACTGGGCAGACATACAGTGCTAGCAGAGTTTAGGACACTACATCTAATGCCATGGGTACCATCAGCAATAGTAGTTGATGATGCATGGTGGGTCACTCATGGGCCCATTAGAATGAAAATACTTGGGACACAAGTGGAGCAGGTGGAGGAGCCTCCTGTTGGACAGAGGGTAGAGAGAGGACACATGGCCATTCCCCCAAATATAGGCAGAGATGACGAAGATGGAGGAGGAGATGATGGAGGAGTTAGAGGAGGAGATGATGGAGGATCTAGAGGAGGAGATGATAGAGGACAGCCGTAGGTGGAAGGCACTATCCTAGGAGAGGCAAAGGACTATGACACAGTACGAACCTCCCAAGATAGTCTACAGTTAGAGGTGGAGATACTACAGGGTGTAGTGGCTGGTTTGACTGGGGAAAGGGATAGTGCTCTCCTACAGATACAGACATTGCAGTAGCAGGCAAGAGATGGAGATGGTTAGCTTCAATAAGGCATAGCAAAGAGGGATGCAGTCAGGGCTACTACTGCGGAGTTACAACAGGAGTTAGACATAGTGCAGGAGGTGATAGCCAGTGGCAGTATGGCACAAGTGTGGAGGGACATGATGTGTATTTAGGATAGATTGGATTAGGTAGGGCAAAGAGTGGAGTACTATCATTTCCTATATGAGAGTACTATTCTTGTAGATCAGAGGGTGCCTAGCTTTAGTAGGCAGAGCAGGACAGGGGTCTCCAGATCAGTGCAGTCAAGGCTTTCTGTGATGGGGCCTCCTAGAGTAGATACAAGATAGATGCCACCAGACCAAGGACAACCATTAGGGTCACATGGACCTCACCAGCCTCCTCCTCCAGTGTCAGGCTCATAGTCGGCTCCGTTAGAGGGGGCGCATTCCACTTGACATAGACACCTAAGTTATTGATGTCATGGATGTATTTTGATGTATTTATGCATACAGACACTGTATCATGGACACTTTTTTGTATGATATTTATATATGATGGCGATAGTTGATATATCTTTATGTGTATGATGTCTTTATTTGATGATGTTATGGATGCATGCATGTTTATATGAAAATGGATTTAGAATAGATGTGTATTTATGGTTTCTCTTGATGTATGATGTTTTTATTATGATGTGAAAGAAAATAGATAACAAATGAATGATGAAAATAATTAAGTTAGATGGATTACAAAATGATGATAGAAATAAATAAGGAAAAGTTAACACATGAGTGACCAATTGTTAAGAAATGATAGCACAAATTGTAACAAGTGATGAGAATGATTACACATGATGACACAAACAAATGATAATGATGGTACACATGTTTAACAAAGAAGTGATAATGAAAGGATATGATGTTACAAATGATTAACAAAGAAATGATAACCAAATGAGAATGAATGAACATGATGATACAAATGATAATGAAAGGATATGATGATACAAATGATTAACAAAGAAATGATAATTAAATGAGAATGAATGAACATGGTGATACAAATGATTAACAAAGAAATTATAATCAAATGAGAATGAATGAACATGGTAATACAAATGATTAACAAAGAAATGATAATCAAATGAGAATGAATGAACATGATGATACAAATGATTAACAAAGAAACGATAATCAAATGAGAACAAATGAACATGATGATACAAATGATTAACAAAGAAATGATAATCAAATGAGAATGAATGAACATGATGATACAAATGATTAACAAAGAAATGATAATCAAATGAGAACGAATGAACATGATGATACAAATGATTAACAAAGAAATGGTAATAAAATGAGAATGAATGAACATGATGATGCAAATAATTAACAAATAAATGATAATCAAATGAGAATGAATGAACATGATGATAAAAATGATTAACAAATAAATGATAATCAAATGAGAACAAATGAACATGAAGACTAATGATAAAGATGACACATGATTAACTGATAATGGATATATGGTAACAAATGATAACAATTGATCATAAATGATAACTAAGAAATGTTCACAAATGATAACAAGAAATGACAAGGAAAGATATCAAATGACAATCAAATAATAACAAATGACAATGGTTAAATGAATGATTGATAAATGATAACAAAGTATAGATGATAAGAAGAAAGTTAATCATAGATAGATGAATGATGAAGATTAAGATGAAATGAGTGGAAAAGGATTTTATGATAGATGAAGGAACGATGGATTTATTGGGAGTATTTACACTGACATATATATAGAGAAATCCTTTATTTTGATATAGCACATGGATGTTATGCACCAAGGTATAAGAACCAGGGTGACAATGTATCCAATGTATAAGACTTTTGACTCTGCAAGCAAATGGTTTGATTTATTTCTACTAGGCATAATAGAACCTTGTCGAATATGTGAATGGAAAATAGTCTTAGCATACAATAGTCTTAATACATATAAGGTCTTTGCAAAACCTTAGATGCAAAAGATATTGATATGCAAGATGCTAATCCCAACACTATTAATTCTAATGGGATAATAAAATCATTCCACAAACATAGCATATGAAAGCAATGACTATGCCCCAATCCATACCGCATTGTGACATACCAAGATATAGAAAGATCAAGGTAGTTTTGAATAAGTATTAGAAAGGGACAAAAGATAAATAAAAAAGAAAACAACCAAGTTGATAAAATAAATAAACAACCATCATGTTCTCTTGACAAAGAGGGTGCTCTAGATAGATTGGGGGCCTTATCGTAGGAAAGATGTATCCATTAAAGGCTTTGGATCTAAGATGTATGGATGAACCAAATGTAGAAAGCGGTTTTATGAGGTAACGTATTGTTTTAGGAGTAGCTTTTTTGTTTTTGATTTGATAAGTATTTGAGATTACAAAAGATGCATAGTTTACGTTTTGCTTGAGTTAGTCAAGTCTAGGTGGTAAGTGAATATGATGGATTGTGGTAGATGGATGGAGTAAGAATCTTGGATTTATTATGGATTGTGATGGATGATGGGTGAATAGTATGTGCCTAAGTACTGGATACTTCCTTTGTATTCTAGACTATCTACATACCTTGTATCCATGGAATCAAGGCACATTATGATGATGATGATGATGATGATATGTAGTTTTGGTTGGTGAGTGATGAAAGTGTTGATGGATGAGTGATGAAAGTGCTAAGGTATAAGTGATGAGGGTGTTGGTGGATGGGTGATGTTTGTGTTGGTGGATGAGTGAAAGTGTGATAATTTCCCTTGAGCCAAAACAAGGATCCATTCCTAGCCTTAGGTTAGGGAAATGTGCCCCCATTTAGGTAAAGGATTTATTATGGAGAAAGTGACTGACCATGGAGGAATGAAACTAGACTAATTGAAAATGGATGGGACTAACAATGGATGAGACTAAGAGATAACTCTTGACACTGACAATTTCCAAGCCATGATAGATGGACATGTGGGAATGCGAAGGTCAACAAGTTTTATTATGGATGGATGGGATTTTATTATGAAAATGAGATGGATGGAGGGAAAGACCTAATAGATGGTGGATTCTAACTCTTACACATAGCACCTATTTGTGAGTTTTCACTATGGTACTTATCTAAGGTGCCTGTTTACCAGGTTTTCACCAGAGGATGGAATGTTTTTGGTACTTTTCTATATATATATATATATATATATATTTTTGATACATTTTTTTATTATTTTTTTTGTTTTGTAAGCTGTAAGTTTAGGGCCTACTCCCATAAAACATAAATGCTCAAAAAATAAGAATGCTTCAGACCCAAAATTGGGGAGCAAAAAAGACAGAGGAAGAAGCTTTACAAAGACTCCTACAAAACCAGCCTAGCTACGCTCAAATCCTCCATAAATTAGTCTTTCTTTTGTTTTCTTTTGCTCCTAGTAAGGAGCACTTCCATCATCCACTGAGTTCCATCCTCAATAGCATCCAAGGCATCCATTCTAAGTTTCTTAGCTTCCAATTTTCTTCCCCTTCATTTGCCACTCTTGCTTAAATTTACATTCTTACTTGCAGACTATGAGCTAGTCTAAAAATTTGAGAAAAATAGGGCATCCGTCTAATCCAAAAGAAGATCATGGTCCTCTAAATGAGCCAAGCCCAGTTCCTCATCCTCTAAAGTCCCAAAATTCCTCTGTTGGTCTGTAAACACTTGCTGATCTTGAGCTTCCTTAGCCACTGCAATTGGAATAGTTGTGTTCTTATAGTCATGCATAACAGCCTTATCATCAAAGGGAACCGAGGAGAGATGAATAAACATACCATGATTTCTCCAAACAAAATCAACATCCAAATAGCCCCCCTTGTGTACCCATCTTTTGAGATTAAGGGCCTGTCGTCCATTGATAGTCTTAGATTAGCAAACAACAATCTTATGTCTAAGTTGATTACACCTAAAACATCGCTCTGGCAGTCCTTCAAAATTAATATATTGAATCCAAAAGCCTAATGATGAGTTGATGCAGACCATGTGAGGCAATGGCCTAGAAATATCAATCAGAGCATAAACTCTAAAGTATCTTTTGAGGGCAACCCCATCCTCCATTTTTATGAAAGTGCCAAGTTGATTGACAAGGAATTCGATGAGAGTTGAATCTTGCATGACCAGAGGTAGATTATAAAGGAGCAACCAAATCAGAATGGAAGAAATTTGGATCTTTGTGGGATCAAATAAAGGGGTGAACAGGGTCTTAAATAATCTAGATCTGCCAAAAAACCATGGACCATTGTTCAAAACAAACCCACAATCCTCAGGGTTAAGAAAGGTGACAAGAAAGAATCCAAAATCCAACAATTCCATAGAGGGGGTAGTCATGTTGCCCCAAGAGCTCTTGCACCAAGCTATGAATTCATCTACAGGAGGTCACTGTCCCACAAATCTAAAGAGCAGAGCTTGTGATCTAATGTCTGATGTTACCTTCTTGATATAGTCATCTAATAAATAAATTCAATAGGCTCGGAGGCCAAGTCCACCTTGGAATCACCCAAAAGCTAGGAGGAGCACGAGTCTGGAGAAGATTCCACCGGCAGGGATAGGGGATCTGAGTCAAGAGAAATGTTTTCCCTAGGTGAAGTAGTAGGATCTGCAAAAGGGGAGATGAACCCTAAGTTGGCCGAAGGATCAGTAACTAGAATCCGTTCCTTACAATAGTTGCTACAAACATGAAAAGGGTTTGCAGAGTTCTTGCATAGTTTATATTTCTCTAGAGCCAGTGACCCCGAGGAGAGCAGATTAGAGAGATGACAGGAGGGGGATCCCTCGTGCCCAATAGAGCCCTAGTTCATCCTTTGCTTGGCCTCCACCAACCGCTACCGCAGAGCTTCTAATTTTTGCCTGAGAGCTTCGCTACCCTGCCCATCTGGCTTGTCCAAAGCACCACTTGTCAATCTTCGCATCACATCCAGAGCCTTCCTCGCCACCCTATTTCCCACTTGTTGGCCATCATTGGCAGCTTCTCCCTTTTGCTCGCTCACAGACATTCACTCTCCCCATTTTGTTTCAACCCTAATCTTAAATATTCTATATTTTTTTATATTATTATTTTTTATTTTTTTGTGATATTTTTGCTAGGATAGACTGGGGATCAGGCATATAATTTCTTAAGATGAACACTATTGATGGGTTCATTGAGAGGAATTCCTTCAATTGTCGCTGGGGTATATGCCCGTAATCCATAGACTGTTATGATGACAAACGATCTCAACCAGTTAGGTTCAAATTTGCCTTTTTAATCTCTATCTTACTGGTTTCTCTAGTTTTCTCTCAGGATGAGATCACCCACTTGGAACCACCCTTCCTTGATTTTCTTGTTGTAGCTATGATAAAGGTGGTTTTGATAGACCTAAAGATGATTCAATGCTACAAGGCTTCTTTCATCTAATAGCTCCAATTCATGCAACCTGGAAACTCTATACTCCTCTCCCTCAATAAGATGTTACATGGAGACAGAGAGATGGGGTCTTGACCTTTATAGGAAAACTAGCTTCAATTCCATATACTAAAGCATATGGTGTGGCATAATTTGGGGTTCTAATGCTTGTGCGATATGCTCAAAGGGTGGGGTTAAGCTGCAAATGCCAATCACAACCAGCTTCATTAACTATCTTTTTGAGGATTTTTCAGAATAGTCTTATTGGAAGCCTTAGCCTAGCTATTGCTTTGTGGGTAATACGGAGTGGAAAAATGGTGTTGGATGTGGTATTGAGTGTACAAGGCATAGACATCTTGATTTTTGAAAGGTTTACCATTATCAGTTACTGTACCCATAGGGATACCATACCGACAAATGATATAGTGTAGGATAAATTTAGCAATTTGTTTGCTAGTAATGTAAGTCATGGGAATAGCTTCCACCCACTTTATAAAATACTCCATAGTGGTATTAATAAACTTGTGGCCATTAGAATATGAGGGATGAATTTTTCCTACGAGGTCAAGTCCCCATTGTGAAAACAACTAAGGAGTAGGCACTAGTTGTAGCTGATGCGTAGGTGCATGAATGAGATCTCCATGCTGCTAACACTGAAGACATCTTTTTGTGAACTGATGAGCAACCTGTTCCATTGTGGGCCAATAATATCTAGTTTGTAGCAACTTCTTTGCTAGATTAGGACTGATGGAATGTGCTCCACAGATACCTTCATGAATGTCCCTTAAATCAATGTCAGCTTCTTCTGAGTTTAAACATCTGAGGAGGATACAATCAAGACTCTATTAGTATAATGAATCTCCAAGGATGGTGAAATGGGAGACATGACAAATGAAAATTTTCTTTTGTGTGGATGTAAGGTTGGGTGGGAGGGTGTTATTATGAAGGTAGTTGTATATGTCTTGGTACCAGGGCGAGTCGGGACCAACAAGTTCACAGATAATTTCAGTGGATGGAACATCAATAGTTTCTTGACCAAGAACTCATAGTGTTGTATGTTTATTGGCATGTCTAAGAAAGATCCAATAGTTTCCATTGCATTAGTAGCCTTGTTATTTACTCTGGGGATTTGATCAAATGATAGACTACAAAAGTGTAGTTTGTAGTTGTCAACAATTTTTTTTGTAGGGCATCAACTTGTCATCCTTGGTCTGATATTCGTCAGTAACCTGATGAATGACTAGTTGAGAGTCTCCATGAACCTGAAGTTGTTTTATGTTCCATTGGATTGCCATTCGAAGACCTATGAGTAATGCTTCATATTCGACTATATTGTTGGTGCAGGGAAAAGCAAGCTGATATGATTTGGGATGCAATCACCTTGTGGAGTAATGATGAGGATTCCCACTCTGGACCCATGTTGAGTGTAAGACCCATCAAAATATAGTTTCCATTCAACCAATGTAGAGAGATTGAAGACCTTCATCTGGAAAATCAGAAAGCATGGGGTGTGTATCTATTATTGGAGCCTCTGTTATTTGATCTACAATAACTTGTCCTTTTACATCCTTTTGATCAACATACTTGATATCAGACTCACTTAAGATCATTACCCATTTTTCTAGATGTCTTATAAGAGTTGCTTTGGAAAGAAGGTACTTCAAAGGATCTATCTTAGATATGAACTTTTTTTGTTGGTTCAACATATAGTGCTGCAACTTTTGGGAAGCAAACTCTACTGCTAAACACACTTGCTCCATGAAGGTGTAATTGAGTTCATATCCCACCAAGGTATGGCTAATATAGTAAATTGCTTGTTCTTTTCTTGAGTCGTCATGCTATGCTAGGAGTGCCCCCAAGGCTACTAATGTAGTGAATACGTATAGCAATAAAGGTTTTCCTGAGACTTGTGGCATTAACATAGGTGGTGTAGCTAGATATTGATTGAGTTGTTCAAAGACTTCATGGCACTTACTGTCCCATCTGAATGTGACATCTTTGCAGAGTAAGTGTGACAAAGGTTGACATTTATCTGCTTGATGTGAGATGAAACATCGAATGGATTGCAACTTACCCTACAGACTTCTCAACTACTTGAGGTTGGTGGGAGGAGGCATGTCAACTATTGCTTTGACTTTTGCTGGATCAACTTTAATGCCTTGACGAGATACAATGTAACCCAGTAGTTTTCTAGATGTTACTCTAAAGACACACTTCTTAGGATTAAGCCTGATTTGGTACTGCTTGAGCCTATCAAAGATCTACTCTAATACCTTTAAGTGTCCTACTCTAGTAGATTTACCTAAGAGGTCATCGGCATAACCTTCCATGATGGTATAAAAGAGATCATGGAAGATAACTATCATCACTTGTTGGTACATTGTTCTAGCATTCTTGAGACCAAAAGGCATGACCTGCCAACAGTATGTTCCCCAAGGACATGTAAAAGTTGTCTTGCATTGGTCCTTGGGTGCTGTCATAATTTGGTTGTATCCAAAAAAACCATCCATGAGGGAAATCATCTCATGAACTGCCATCAAATCTATAATTATGTCAATGTTGGGCAGTGGAAAGTCATCCTTAGGACATGCTTTGTTTAAATCCTGGAAGTTAGAAAAAATGTGGATTCCCCCATTTGGTTTGGCCATAGGTACAAGGTTGGAGACCCACTCTATATAATCGATGGGGTGTATGAACTTGGCATCAAGTAGCTTCTCAAGTTCAACTTTTACTAATAGTGCTATTTGTGGATGCATTTTGTGAAGCTTTTTCTTGACGGGCGTATAACCTAGAGCCATTGATAGGTGATGGATTGCTAGAACAGGATCTAATCCTAGCAAGTCAGCATAAGTCCGGGTGAAGTCAATCGCTCTTTTTTAGAAAAAAAATTTGTGAAGTCTTTTCGTTCTTGGTCTGACAATGATGCTGCTAAGAAAGTAACCTTTGGATTTTGTACTATGCCAAGGTTCATTTCTTATGACTGTTCAACCAATAATGAAGACCTCTCCTAATATTTTGATGGTGGGTGAAGGTCAAATCTTCCATCCTTGGGCACCTCAAAGAGGTTTTCATAGTTGGGTGCATCCTTTCTTTTTACTATTTTATGATCAGCAGGTGCCACAACGTGGTTTTCACTTGCAGATCCAGTTCTTTAATTTGTACTTTTGCAACTGAAAGATTTGACATTCTCCCCAAAATATGAAATAGGAGATAAGTCCATTACAAAACCTACCTTATGGTCTCCAAGTGGGATACCATCCCAGAGTCCCAAAAATTCTGCTAAGGCTTTGTCGTTCTGAAAGGTATCCAGGATTGGAGCCCCTTGTTGGTCCCAATCAACTAGTTCTGGATGTACAAGGGAAATGTTTTGTATTTTTGTTTGTGAGGTGAGGGAGATGGATGAAATCATAAAGATGGATGTTTTTTGAAATAAATCAGTAAGGTGGAGGTAAGATTCATCGATAGTATCCTCAATAGAAGTCTCAACCGCCGGAAAAGCCTTTGTTACTTCATCAAGGATAAACTGAATATCTGAGGAGCGTGGTACCTCCTTACCATATCCTAACCCATGATTGTTATGTTTGTTGGTGATAGAGATGGGTTCTAAAGTTACTTTCTCTTGGATGCCAAGTCCCCCTTGTCCTTTTTATCCCATATTTTTGACAATGCAGAGACCATTGTTGTATTTTTCAACCGGTAAGATTACTATATCTTTCTCATCTTGGTAGATCCAAGAGGAGATATCTTCAATACATTCATCTTCTAATCTTCCCCCATGAGTGAACACTATTGGTTGAATTGGTATGATGAATTTCTTACTTGCTTTTGCCACATGAGGTTTTCCATAGGACTTAGGTGATAAAGGCAAGTTCCCTACACAGCAAGATTTTTGCAAATCATATTCTCCTAACCCGGTGTCCTTATACTAAACTTTGACCTCACGAATGGGTTGATTAGGTAGAGTTTTGGTTAAAGTGGATGGATCGATGTAAGAGGATGAGGGCTAAGCTGCAACATTATTAGGGACTTGGTTTGAATTTAGATATCTACCTTGCATAGTGCGACGGATCTCAAAAGGGTTGAGATCTCTAGGAATGGTGATTTCTGTACCATTAAAGGGGAATTTCAAACACTAGTGGTAGGTGGAAGGTATGACCTACATGGTGTGAATCCATGGGTGACCAAGGATGATATTATATGGGAGGTCCAGGTCTAGTACTTGACATCAGGTTTCTACTAAGGTAGGACCCACTCTGATTGGTAAATTAATGACACCTTCTGATTCTCTTTCAACATCATCATATGCTTTGATTTTCATAGTATGAGTAGAGTCAATAGCATATGCAAAATATCCTAACTCTTTTAGTAGTTTCAAAGAACAGATATTGAGACCAACACCACCATTTGGTCACCCATGGATGTTGACCTAACATATTATTGACACCTTTACCTTTGTTGGAATTGTTTCCCTTACCGTGAGGTGGGAATGGGTCCATATGAATATCAAGGTCTTTATTTGATGTGGGTTTGGGAGCACCATCTATGAAAACATCTCCTTGATCGATGAGGTTTTGTATGAGGTCCTTTAACTTCATACACCCATGTGTTTTATGTCCTTTTACTCTATCGTATTCACAATATTCATTATCTTTATACCATGAGGGTTTAAAAGTGGGCTTATCATATTGCTTAGCTTCAGGTAATGTGATTAAACCACTTTGGACAAGTTTCTTAAGGATAGATTCGATGGGTTCCCCCAAGGGAGTGAATCTACGCTTGGGTGCAAAGTCTTGTTTCGATTGTTCCCTTTGAGTGGAGGGAATATTATTTGTTGGCACTAGAATGTTAAGAGGTGTTTGGACAATTTGGACATGTTTGGCATCCACAACACCATCACTGACAACATTTTTGTTTTTACCCTAAAAGTGGGGCTTGTCATTTGAAGTTGGGGTGTTGTCCTTTGATTATTTAAAGATTTTTACAAGTCCTTTAGCAATAAGGGCTTTTTTAATGTTGGTTCCCTTGGAAATAATTTCTTCAAAGGATTTAGTACATTGTATTTGCAAATGGAATCCAAGTTCAGGATTCAAATTTTGGACAAAGATATGCACTAACTATTTCTCGAGGATAGGCCAAGGGAATTTACTGGCCATATTTCTCCACCTTTCCAGGAAGGAGATGAAGCTTTCACCATTTCTTTGTTTAGTGTTACGCAAGTCAGTAATGGAGACTTTGTGTTTGATGTTGAAAGAGAAATGGGAAATAAACTTCTCAGCTAATTTGCTAAAATATTTGAGGTATGGAGGTAAGTGTGAAAGTAATATTCTCATCATTGTTTGCTTTCCCTCCAAGACCATGGGGGAAGAGGAGTAGAAGATATGCATCATTGTTTGCAACCTCTAAACAAGTCATGTAATATTCTCTTAAGTATTCTTGAGGATCACCTTTGCCTTTATACTTGTCGAATTTGGGTATTTCAAAGTTAGTAGGAAAAGGGATCATTGAAATAGATCATCGAATGGATATGGACAAACTTCCGCAAATGAGAAAGTCTTCTTTGTGTTTCCAAGTGAAAGATTTGAAATCTATTTTTGCATGTTGGATTTTTGAAGTTTGATTCCAGATGGTAGTGGTGCTGGTACGAAATTTTGTTGAATGTTGGGTGAAGGTGGTTGTTGGTGTGCAAAATTTTGTTGGAGAGATGATGAAGGTGGTTGTTGATATTGAGTTGGTGGTTGTTGATGTTAGATTGGTGGTTGTTGATATTGGTTTGGTGGTTGTTGGTATTGAGTTGATGGTTGTTAGTATTGAGTTGGGGGTTGTTGATATTAGTTTGGTGGTTGTTGATAATGGGTTGGTGGTTGTTGGTATTGAGTTGGGGGTTTTTGATATTGAGTTGGTGGTTGTTGATATTGGGTTGGTGGAGCAAGACCTTGATATGATGAACCATATTGGTGGTTTGGTGGTTTTTGGGATATGTTATAGGGGTTTGTGTTAGTTTGATAGGAAGAATCATGTGATGGATTGGTAGGTGCATTAGAAGTGGAAGATTGGACTTGGGATACTTACATAGAGGATTAGCACTAGGGTTTTTTGGAATAGAGGAAGATGGTTGAGATGTTTGTGGAGGGTTAGCACTAGAATTATTTGGATTAGAAGAAGCTGGTTGAGATGTGTGTGGAGGGTTAGCATAAGAGTTATGTGGAATAGAAGAAGATAGTTGAGATGTTTGAGAAGGGTTAGCATATGAATTATTTGGTATAGAAGAAGATGGTTGAGATGTTTGTGAAGGGTTAGCATGAGATTTATTTGAAATATAAGATTGGTGTTGGAATCCTAACATGTATGAAGGTATTAGAAGTAATTCAAGTGGTGTGGGATTTTAATAGAGAGGGTTGTTGAATTTATTAGTGAAGGAAGGAACCTCATGAGTGGGTGGATTTTGAATACTAGGTGGTAAGGTGGATGTGGTTGGAATTGAAGTGGGACGTCCTCCACCCATGGCGGCAATGGAAATATTTATGGGGTCTTGCTCCTGAATTTGAGATGTATCAAAGTTGCTAGGAAACTTAGCTCCTCTTTTGGCAAGGGAATGAAAGAAATGATTTTGGTTGGAATCCAAAATTTTATCTAGAGCATCCAAGAACTTGCAATCTTGCATGTTTTCATCAAGTTCTTTGGATTCTTCTTGAGTTTGTTGACCTAGACTTTGAGATGAAGAAGTTCCTACTATGTACACTTTTGGGACAAAGACATTGGAGTCCATGCCTGTGGTAAACTTGGAGGCATCAATAGGTACTTCAGGATTTGGTACTTCAAGATTGCCTTGAGGCATATTTTGGGTGTTTTCCATAGCTTTTTTGTGTTGAGATCTAGTTAAAGGCATATGATATGGAAATTTAGGTGGATGTTAAGGTTCAATGAAATGGATGAAGGAATATGTTTAGACTTTTTCTAGGAAAAGAATTGAGACTCTAAGACAACTGGATGGATGATTGCTTGGTTAAAAGTTATAAATCTAGATCAAATGATTATGGGATGGTGGGATTTTAGATTATTTACCAAGAAATAGACTAATGATTTCAAGGTAAGACAAGATAAAAGGAAACCCATCAAAAAAAAAAGACAAGATAAAAGGATAGTTAATTTCACTAACTTAAAAGGAGCCACTCTCTTAAGCTACGTTGTTCACTAGTTTGGTGGATACTAACTTGTCTATGAATTTAAGAGAGGCAAACTTCTTAAACTAAAGATCAATTAGTGGATTTTTATCTAGATTTGGGATTAATAACCAAGAAGATGAAAAGATGTTGTGATGTTTGGGATAAACTTTGGAAAAAAAGATTGTGGTATGAGGATGGAATAACCTTATAGTCTCAAAAGGATGAATACTTTAAAAGTCTAAGTCAAAATGGAATGAGGATGGACATGGATGATTTATGAAAACTTGGAAATGTATGGGAGAATGTAACAACAAGACCAAAGAGGAATGGTTTAAGACTATTTTTTTTTGGATTTTTGGACTTTTGGAAAAGAATAATGAAAAGATAATGACTATTTTTTTTTTAGATTTTTTGAAAAGAATAAAGAAAAGGTTAAGACTAATTTTTTGGGGATTTTTGGATTTTTTGGAAAAGAATAAAACAAAGGTTATGACTAATTTTTTTTGGATTTTTGGATTTTTGAATTTTTTGGAAGATAGTAGTTTGGAAAATCTCTAGCAAGAGAACAAACACAAATACACAATGACAATTTTGACACTTGAAACTTTGGAATATGGTGCGCAAGGCTATGAACCTTCGCGGATAACAAATGATGAATAATGGGTCTATAATAAGAGAATACACACTAAACGCTCATTTTTTGCAACAACCTAAATATTATTCAAGTAGGATTGAAACATAATGTGGGCCCACACGATTGAATACCTATCCATGTTCTTACCTAGATAAGAACACTTCACCAAGAGTAGATAGCTAGGGATAAGGACGTTACACCCAATACCCCATTCCTTGGAGGCTTTTACATCATGCCCAAAGAATTTCTATCTCGCCTACAAGGAGTTATGATGGTGAGTAACTTCAGGGTATGATCTACATCCCTTGCACCATACTACAAAATGACTGATGGTCTTAGCTAGGCTTACAAGGTTTCTAGGGAATCCCCAATATACACAAGGTACAGGAGCACAAATCTATGAATTGGGGTGTCCCAATCAGCTGACGCTCAACCATATGAGTCTTGACGGACCAAGTATCTCGAAGGTATTTTGCTTGGAGTGGAAAGGGACCTTCCTTTGAAATTGAGTCTTTCGATACTCACAACATTTATATACTGCACTAGAACATGTAGTTGGGGTCATCCCTAGAGGTGATAAAATCCCCTAGCAGGCCCCCTAGAAAGGATATCGAGCAATTTTGATTCTCAATATCATTTTTCAACGTGAGAGAAGAGCATACATGTTATTCTCGAGTCCATGGGAAGAAAAAAATGAAAGTAATAAAATCAATAACCTAGTATTTCTAATCTCCAAGATCAGGTCTTTCGACACAAGGAGAGAGCATATGTACGTAGGTATTCCAAACACAGTAGACAAGATTGTAAATTCCTTTAATAATAAAAATGAAATGTTTGCTAAGACTTAGTGGAAAAAGAATATTTCTTTGACAATCGTCCTACACCAAGTTTGTTAAGAATTTCAAAAATACTTTTTTTGCTTTGTCACACATCCTACACCAAATTTGATTAGTAGTTTCAAAAATGCTTTCTTTGACCAAGGTAAGATGTTGCGCAAAGAGTTAGTTCCAAAACCCAAAAAAGATTAATTTGAAACTAAATTAACTAACAGAAAATAGAGAAATAGAAAACACAAAACTAAAAAATGGACAGAAAACATAGATAATAACCCAAAATAAATAACAACTTATCGATTTTTACCTTTTGCACAGGTGCACTGACAGCTGACATGGCACACTGACAACTGACAAAGGTGCGCCGACAGGTTTCAAGGGCATACCAACATGATGCAAAAGCGTGCTTTAAAAAAATGAATTACACAGTCACAGGTGCACATACAGAGGACATAGGCATGCTTTTACAGAACACAGACGTGCTTCTACAAAGCAAAGGCATACTTCCAGAACAACAAATAAGTACCTTCCAAAAACATAGATTCAGGCCTGACAAAAAGTAAATTTTGATGATCTGAGGCTGATCTAGGGGTCTGGAAGGACTAATCTGAGGAGTTGATAACTGCTAACTGACTACACAGGCAAAGATGCGCTTTTACACAGAACCTATTTCAGGCTATGGAATCGATGGAAAAATCTATCGAAATGAAGATATCATAGGATAAGCAAATAGGGTTAGAGTTTAGTAAGATATAGAATGACAACAACAAGTGAAATAGCCCTAAATCTGCAAAAGCATAAAAACTTTGTCAAACAACAAAAGTCCAAAGGTGCGTCGTTTCTCAACATAGGCACTTCGACCTACTGCATAGGCACGCCGATACAATGTCTAGGCACGCTTCCATAGTCAAAGGTGCATTTTTGATCCTATATCATAAAAAGTACAAAATTTCTTCCTTTAAACGTTAGATTTCAGGGACATGGGTCCCACCAGGCATGCCAAAATGTAATGGTCAAAATCTGAATGCACTAATCAACTAAAGCAATAAGTAAAATAATACAAATTACTTTCAAAACATGCAAACAAACCATATGAGTGAAGTGTACCAAGGTAGCACCCAAAACCTCAAGTGGATTGCTCTTTCGTCAGTGTAAGGTCGTGATCTCGCAAAATGGATGATAATAGTGATAGCATAAGTTTACTTGGATGAGAGATGCGAAGAAATGGAGGATGAGGTTCAATTTATAGACTTATTGAAATGAAGATCAACAATGGAGGAAGATCAGAAAGATCAATGGCTGAGAATGGTTAAGAGAATGTGCGCAAATGAGAGAGGGACAAGTGTCCTTGCCCTCTCATGAATCATGGAGGCTAACATAATTGATTGAGGAGTTGACTGGATTGATTGATCGGATGACTAATTTGATTGATCAGATGACTGAATTGATTGATCAGATGACTGAATTGATTGATCTGTTAACTAATTTGACCAGATGAAATTATGGTGGGTGAGGATAAATGGGAAATTAAATAAATAATTTATTTAATTTCATGAGCACGTGTGATAAATGAATAAAATACTAAATTTATTCATTTGGAGGGAAATAGAATATTTAAATAAATAATTTGAATTTATTTATTTAAATTGGAGGAAAATTGATTAATCAAATAAATAATTTTGATTTTATTTATTTAAAAGGGAGGGAAGATGATTTAATTAAATAATTTGCATTTTTTAATTAGTATAGAGGAATATGACGATTTTTGGTGAATTAACTAAATTAGTATAGAATAATCGAAATTAGGTGATTAAATGAGAAATGATGCAAATGTGGTTCGATGAGATGAATAATGCATTGGCAAATTTTAGGTGTCTACAAAAACAAATGAACCAAAATGAATGGAAAAAAATTATTTTGTTGGGTGATGTAAGATTTCCTTGACATCCAGGAATGTTCCTACATCATAATCCAAATTTAGAAATGATATTATCCATGAGAAAATCACAAATTTCACTAACCATAGTGGATTTAAGGGGAATGGCTTCTACCCACTTAGTAAAATAATCAATAGCAGTAATGATAAAGGTATGGCCCTCAAAGGATGCTAGAGTAATCTTGCCCACCAAATGCAATCATCATAAAGAGAATGTCTAATAGCAAGTAAAAGGATCAAACTCATGCATAGGGACATGATTTAGATTTCTGAGTTTGGCATGTTGCACATTTTTTAATGAAATCATAGGAATCTTTTTCCATTTTTCTTTAGAAATAACCTTGTCATAATAATCTCTAAACCAATAATTTGGCTTTGACATGGTCACTATAGATACCCCATGGGTGTCTTGAAGAGAATTAGACTTGTCATTATTGTCTAAATAATAGATTAATAGACAATTGTATTTGCATTGATCAAGTATGTTGTTAATAAGTAAATATTTAGCAACTATTTTACAAATGAATGAAATTATTCTTGGAACAACTAGGAGAAAGTGGCCTTGAGTCTAAATAAGTATAAATATCATGGAACCATTCCACACCCATAAAAGTAGCACAAACTTGAGTATTATCAACTTGAATAGTAGGATGGCACATACGATGAGTAAATAAAGTAAAATGGGGGGTTCCATAATTGATAATCATAAGGGAGGTCACACTTGAACCCATGGAATCAATGTGTCAATTATCTTTCCACATAATATCATTTATAGTAAAATGGTTCTTGGTAAATGAATTGGTTCTTGCGAATTCCAAATAGTTATTGGGGAAAAACCCCTCCTCAAGATGGGTGAGGTTATCAATTATTGAAAACCAAAGTTGAAAACAAAACACTTTACAACTTGTAATTTGGGTGTTTTGTACTTGAAATTACAAAAGGCCACAAAAGGGAAATAACTAAAAAGGAAATAATACAGAAACCCTAGACAATACAAGCACAAAGGATCATCTAGGATTCCTTCCATATGAACCAAAAAGATAAGAGAAAAAAAAATAATTTTCATAATTAATAGAATATAAAGTTTAATTTTTCATACACCATTAAAATGTGAATGAATATGTAATTGATTACATCCATATGAAAGTGCCAAGGAAAAATGAAGAAATGATTTCAAGTTGAACTTAAGAACAACATGGAATCAACAAAGACTAGATGAGGCACAAAGTCTAGCAAACATTCTTCTTATTTCTCCAAAGTACAAATTCTTAGTTTTTGTTTCCTATACATTCTATTATGTAAAGAGGAAAAAGTTCCTTTACATTGATAAATTATTCAAATATATAGACCCGCCTCTTCATAAATAACTAACTTCCTCACTTTACACTTTAAAAAATATTAAAAATAAAAACTTAAAGCCCCAATATGAGCATACTTTTGAATTCACAAAAATTACAATTGCAAACTTTACAAAGTGACTTTATAATAAAATATTAAAATAGCTAAATTTTGATGTATAAATGAATGTCATGAATTTTTGGAGGCATTTTGTTGAGCACTTTTCTTGCATAGTCTATAGGTGGATGTTTTTAAAACATTTTACCAATAGTTCATGAATGTTGATTCTATTCTCACATGGGTGAAGCACCTACTACCAATGTGGTCTGATAACCCTTTCCTTGTAAATGAAACAATCCTAAAAATGCATTTAGTTGAGGGCCAAAGGTTTGAGACTCGAGAACTTTCATTCCTCACATAACATAAGTAGGCTTCTTGAAATAACTTCTCCCTTCAATCTTATGGTGCCACAAGTTGTAACCAAAGTAATTTTCTAATAAATTATGATTGAGCTCATTTAAAACATTATAATAGATGTGGATGAGATATCATCAATCCAATCCTTGAAGTAATACAAACCAAATCCTCTCTAATATGAATATTAGTGCTTTCTTAGGATACTCATTAGAGCATTGCACCTACTTCTTCTATGGCCATAGCACTTAACTTTTGTACCTCTGATCTCAAAGAAAGTCCATTGATAATTCCATGGGCTATCTAGGTAGATACTCCAATTACTAGTCCTACCTCCTCTTCAAGTTCTTTTCTACCTTTTCCATAGTTTTATGCAATTTTGTGTACTAACTGTACCATTTAGAATCCAATGAGTTATAAAAATACAAAAACAAGGAATATCCACTCTATATCATCCAATTAGCTTATTGACTTCCCCACAAGACATGTAGCAATAAATTCCATCCAATTGCATATAATATCCATTCTTAGAAGTTATTAGTCTTTCATGTTTCAATTTTAATTCAACATGGTATGAGATGCCACAAAATTTCCTTCATATAGAGGTTTTGAGGTACAACTAATAAAAGACTAAGGTTTATCATCAAATTGGTGACAAATACAATATGAGCATCACTTGCAAAATATTTCTTCTAAATTCAAGCTAGCTTTACATGCTAATTTTTTTCAAACCAAAGAATTATCAAGACTCTTCCCATTAGGGCTTGTAGACAAATGTAGGTGTAGTTAGACACAATGGGTTTTCCCTTTTTCTCCTCTTCTACAATGTCTTAATGTTTGTAATTGATGATTGTATTGGAGTGACTACCTTTGCCTCCACTTTCATTTCTTCCTTCGATGAGAAAAGTATCAAAAGCTGCTCTATAATTATGTATTTTGACCAACCAATATACTTCCTCTCCTTACCCATTTCTGTACATAATATTTGTAGAATTTCTCTTCAACTACATAGGGCTGAAGGATTTTTGAGGTATGCTCAGATCATGTTGTAATCTCATACAATAGGTCGTGCTTCTTTGACATGCTCAGATCTCCAAAATTTGAAGTGACCATACCCAAACCTCTATGGATATGATGCATTGAGAGCAATTCATTTTTATCAACCAATTTTCCTATCTCACTTGTAGATCGGCATCTCCTTGAGACATTCTATAATATAGTTCAAACATTTTATCTAAGATCTCACATTTTGTGTATAATTTTATAATTTGAAGCCAGTTAACTACATTTTATATTTATTCCACAATCATTGCATCCTATGAAATCATGTTTTTTTGAGGTATGGTAAAAAATAGATGATGTACCTTGTTTGGGATTACACATTTTGCATATGTAGACAATTTACATACCTAGATTTTAAATTATTGTAGTTTTTAAATGATATTTCTTTCCTAGTATTATATCAAATGGTCTACATGCATTGCATGAGACTGCATTACTTCTTTAATAGTTCATGAGCCATGTCTACAAGTCCCCTGTTCATCATACATGGCTACTATAGTACTTGTGACTTCAATGTTTTGATAAAACAATCATTCATCCATGTGAGGAACTTCAATATTCTATATGTTAAAGCTCCTATCTTGGTGCAAGCCATGAGGGATGATGCAGGTAATCCAATTATGTTTGCTTGAAACTTCTAAATCTTCATCAACAAATCCATGTGTATATGATGCATTTGCATGTATGCTGAATAATATCTTATTAAATTCCTCAATATTTGATGCTTTGATGGAAGTCTTTGCCCTTCTCCAACATTTTGTAGATGGCACATTTTGTGGAAATTGTGAAGGTTGTGAAGTATATGGTTTACAACCACCTATTGCATTTGCTTGAAGTTTCTAAGGCATTTTCAAGTCCATTTTGTGTTTATCATTCCTTCATAGGATTTCACACAACCACAGTTCTTTGATACTTCTTGAGCTATTTTGTCAAACAGTCATCATGTGTTATCAATGTTTTCACATTTTGTATGCATCCCTGTCATAATCATAATAGTTGCAATTTCATGTTTGATAAAATCCCCAAAAAAAAAAATTTGGGAGATCATCCACAAGATCGAATTTCTTATATTTTGATTAATATATATGCCTTATTTTTTAAACTCGCATTTTTGGTAATGCCATGATGATGTTGGTAATAGTTGTGAAAGTAGCTTTACACTTGCCAATTGCATTAGTCTATAGGTTTCTAATACTTTTCAAGAAATCCATTTACCGTCTAACCTGGAATTTGACAACATTTCTATAAAGAGTGATGTCAAACTGATTGGCTTTATCTATACTCAATGCTTTGCATACATGTCAGTTAGGGGTTTCATGACTACAACATCTAATAAAAAAGTCAATCTCAACTACATTTTGATGGATGTTCATGTGTTGTCTCAAAGTTCCCATATCTAGTGGAGGCGGGGGAGGAATGTTGACAAATCTGCATAGAGTATTTGCTTGTAGGTTTCTAAATCCTTTTTAACAAATCATTTTATTTAACCTCTGCAAGCTTTGGATGGATGACTATATCATATTTCACAGTTTTCACTCTGGCACGAGATGTTAGTATGTTTGACACAAGTAGCATAATGTGGTTTCACACTACTAATTGCAAACGTTGCACTAGTTTAAGAATTTCTAAGATTTGTTTTTGACAAACTCATTACATGTATGCCTACAATCATCACCTTCCATGAGACCATGTCTATTCACTAGCTCTATTTCTTCATGATTCATCATATTTAGCAGATTTCATGGATACATTTGCAGGTTTGTGAGAGGGGGAAACAAATCCAATATTCTGTTGATTTTTCAAAAATGTATGCACATGTAACTCAAATCCACATTGTGTATGAGGAAAAATCGATTAAATCTAAACTAATAAAACCAAAAACCAATCACATAAAGCAAACCAATCTAAGTAAAAGCCATTATCATAAAATCAAAGACAAATGAAAGTTCTTACCTAAATCTATATTGTTCCCCTTTAGAGATGTGTGGATTGCTCAATAAAGTTGCGAAACCATAGCCACAACAAGCAAGTAATGTGTGTCAATAGATCAATGTTAAAAGATCGTAAGGTTGCTCAATCGAATCGTTGTATGCTCAAAGCACTGTTAAGTATGCCTAAGAATAAAATCGAAGAGAGAGAGGCTTAATGAAGGAGATGAGGGGGGTTTAGATAGGTTTCAATGAAGATCGATCAACGGTCCAGATAATTCAGAAGAATCAATGGAGGAGAACAGTTGAGGAACGTGCAACGAATGAGAAGAAGCCAAGTGTCTTGCTTTCTTTTGCATGAGAGGAGTTATCAAGAATTGAAGAATGAGTTAAAGCAATTAACAGAATGTAATGATCAGTTAAGTGATTTAAAACAAGAAGAAAAGATTTGCATGAGAATAAGAAGATATTTTGCTTTATTAAATATAGAAAGCTTGAGTTATATTAGAGATAACTCAAATTTAGAAGAAAAAGCAACTTAAATAAATAATTGATTTATTTAAATTTAGAGAAGATATTATTGAAGAAGTAATTAAATAATTGGAATTATTTAATTTAGAAGATTTGAAAGCAAATTAAATAAATAAATTTATTTAATTGTTGTGCATGATTTTGGAAGAATAATTTTGATTTAATTAAATAATGTAAATTATTTAATTGTAGATAAGATAGAATTTGTGATGAATTAATTAAATAATGGGATTTATTTAATTAAGGTGGATTTGATTTTTGGAAGGTGACAATGATCTAATTAAATAATATAAAATATTTAATTGTGGAAGAATAATAGAGGAATTTGATTTAATTAATTGAATAAAGAGAATTTATTCAATTAATGGCGCAATTTTGTGATTTAGAAGAATTTGGTGAAATTAATTAAATAATTAGATCATTTAATTAATGTGTGAAATGCAAGTGATTTGACAGATTTATAAAAAGCAAGTGGTGCGGTGACTTGGTCATTTTAGGGTGTCTACATTTTGCCCCTCTTTGATGCAATGCGGTTTATAGCGTTGCATCAAAGAAATCGATAGTTGAATACATGATACAATTTTGATGCCCCAGTGTAGCTAGTTGCCCCTACGTAGCTGGCGTAGGGTGCGCCCTCGAGAGGAAAGACAGAGAAGCGACAGAAGAACTGTGTTGATGCTCGACTAGAAGATTTTGTTGGAGACAGACGAGGTTGGGTTGATGATAGATAGAAGAAAGGAGATAGGAGAGAACATGAGAGAAAGTCGATTGATCGATCTTTGCTTGAAAAACTATATAAGGCCATGGAAAAATGGATGGTGTAAATGAATGAGCTTGTTACAACGGTTTCACAAATGTTTATAAAGAGCAATCCTTATTTTTGATATAGCACGTGGATAGTTTGCCACCAAGGTATAAAAGACCAAGGTGCAGTAATATCCGAGTGCATGGACGTTGACTCTGCAAGCAAGCGGTTTGAACTTAGATCCCTTAGACATACTATGACCTTGTTGGAACATGTGAATGAGCCATAGTCTTGAACATAAAATAAAAATCAATACATGTAAATGCAAGAAGAAATATTAATATGTAAGATGCTACGTCGTAACACAGACAAGATAAATATGATGTTAAGAAAGATGCTAAAGATCATTCCTCAAACACGACACACAAAAAGCAATGACTATGCCCCCAATCCATACTGCATCGTAACATACCAAGATTATAGATAAATCAAGGTAGCCTTGAATAGGTAATGGATAAAGGAACAAACAATAAACCATAAAAGCAAATTGACTGACTTACAAAGTAAACATATAGCCAACATATTCCCTTGCCAAAGAGGTTGCTCATAATAGATTGGATAGGAAAGATAACAACCTTATCGTAGGAAATCTGTGTCCGTTAAAGGGTACTATCTACCTAAAAAGACAATGTCTCACTGCAGGAAATGCCACATGTCGCAGGAGACGCATGTGTTGGTCTCGATCATGGAACACTTTGCAGAAGACAAGCTTGTTGATCTTGTTGGATCTAGGGCATACAACTGAGAGGGGGGGTGAATCAGTTGTATAAAAACCTGCTCAACTTTAAATACTTGATTCTTCTTTGTTAGTTAACAGTATATCAATTAATCATCCATGAAAGCATAATGCACAAACACAAGAGTAGATAAACATCAACACATTAAACACGAAGATTTTGACGTGGAAAACTTGGTTAAGGGAAAAACCATGGGGTGATTAACCCAAGGATTATTCTCTGTTAGAAGAATAAGAAAAAGAATGGCACTTGCCAATTAGGGCTCACTGCCTGAGCACACTACTCACAAAGAGGCACACTACCTACAAGGAGATACACTGTCTACAAGGTGATAAGAATCACAATTTTGAACTGGAGAATGACATCTCTACCATGTCTGGATCAGTTCCATTTAAGCCCAAAAGTCTCTGCTCTGCCCTTCGCACTTCTCTTTGCTATACTCTACTCATCCACATAATCCACACTCTTAAATGAACTCACAGACCTTTATTTATACAAGACATCGACTTAGGAACAATCATCTAAGTCGGCAATCAACCATAAGACTATCCACAAGATGAATAACACATCTGGTCGGCCATCATAAGAACATTCACAAGATGAACAACTCATCTGGTCAGCTAGTCGGAACAAGAACTTCATCCAGAAGAATATCTTCAATTTCGGGCTCTACCATCAATGCGGACCAACAACACAACCTCATCATGATCCAAGAACCTTCACAAGCCTGCCTGAGTGACCAGGTACATCCGCACTTTCTCTACTTACTGGAATCTCTTCTCTTCCTCATCCGAAACTTCAAGAACACAGTCTGTTGCCACTGTCACAATGCAAAAGGTACTTCCAGAACTCCAAATCATACACAACTCGAGATGACACATCACAAGGACATCCAAAACACTCCTTCCAATCCGCAGATTAGGATTATACAATTCTGGACCTCACCGGACCTTTCTGTGATCCTCTGTCACCTCTAAACACTTACCGGAACTGGTTCCACACCAACAGCCACAACTCCTTTAGATCTTCATGCAGACCTTTGAAATCTTAACTGAAGCATCTCAAGACTCATATCTACAAACCCTTTAATCCACATCCTCCGGTTCACATCCTATACAATACATTTGCCTTCTTCTCATCACTGTTCTTCACTGTTCCTGACTGAGGCTAATTTTCTCAATATCCTCAGCACACTGCTCATCGAATCCTTCTTGTCAATGCAATATGAGTATGTTGACATCAATGACAACACTGGTTCACCTCATACTTGCAACAATCTCCCCCTTTGTCATTGATGGCAACATATGATGTGAAAAACCATCAAGACAAGAACTTCTCCTTTCTGTCACAACTCCCCCTATCAGCAACATGTCTTCTCCTTATTTACTGCTCCCCCTTTGATCATCAGCCACTTATTTTTCACATGTCTTCTCTCCCCCTTTGACATCGATGGAAAAGGTCTCATACTTGCAATTCTAACACATCAGAATCATACCAGTTGCTCCCCCTTAGTAGCAGCTCCCCATCATCAATCCGGATCACAAGATATGACTGTGATATCCACCGAACTGATGCACATCAGTGCATCTTAGTTCATTACCGGAGGGGCCATGACCCCTAACTTCTCCCAGAGATATTCAAAAGAGTCCTTGGGAAGAGGTTTAGTAAAGATATCTGCAATCTGATCCTTGGAGGGAACATACTCCAACCTGACTTCTTCCTTGTTCACTTGTTCTCTCAAAAAGTGAAACTTGATAGATATGTGCTTAGTCTTAGAGTGCAATACTGGATTCTTAGAAATATTAATTGCACTTGAATTATCACAAAAAATTGTGATAGGCTCCACATATTCAACTTTAATGTCTCTTAGCATCTACTTCAACCATAAGATTTGAGTGCAACTGCCTGCTGCTGCAATGTATTCTGCTTCAATTGTAGATAGAGATATTGCATCTTGTTTCTTGCTTAGCCAAGAAACTAATCTCTTCCCCAGAAAGAATGCTCCACCACTGGTGCTCTTCCGATCATCCACATCTCCTGCCCAATCTGCATCTATGTAAGCATGAAGAGAGAAATCTGGATCTCTAGGGTACCATAGACCATACTCAACTATTCCTTTCAAGTACCTAAAAATTCTTTTGATTGCCATAACATGAGATTCTCTAGGATCAGCCTAGAATCTTGCCACAAGACCAACAGCCTGCATTATATCTGGTCTAGTCTAAGTGAGATACAACAATCCACCAATCATTGATCTATACTTGTCTGATCTGCCTTTGGGGAGTCATCATCTTTGCTCAACTTACATCTGGTTGCCATGGGAGTGTTCATTGGCTTTGAATCTTCCATACCAAATTTCCTCAACAATTCTTTCACATATTTGGTCTGAGAAATAAAGATCCCTTTCTTTGTTTGAGTAATTTGCAGACCCAAGAAGAAATTCATTTCACCAAGCATAGACATTTCAAACTCACTTTTCATCTGATTTGCAAAAGTTTTGCACATACTATCTCTTCCTCCAAAAATGATATCATCCACAAACACTTCAACAATCAAAATGTTTTCATGATCAATTTTGAAATATAAGTTGCTGTCAGCAGTACCTTTGTTGAATCCAATCTGCACAAGATGCTTATCCAACCTTTCATACCATGCTCTTGGGGCTTGCTTTAATCCATACAATGCTTTCTTCAATTTGCAGACCATATCTTCATTATCAGACAATTGAAATCCATCCGGTTGTTCAATGTAAACTTCTTCTTCCAGATCACCATTTAGGAAGGCAAACTTGACATCCATCTGATATACCTTAAAGTCTTTAAAGGAAGAAAATGCAAGGAATAATCTAACTGCTTCAATTCTTTCCACCAGAGCAAAGGTTTCTTCAAAATCAATTCCTTCTATTTGAGAGTAGCCTTTGCAGACCAATCTAGCTTTGTTTTTGATTACTTCACCAGCTTCATTCAGTTTGTTTTGGAAAACCCATTTGGTTCCAATCACATTCCTGTCTCTAGGTCTGGGAACAAGATCCCAAGTATGATTTCTCTCAATTTGCATCAATTCATCTTCCATTGCTTTGGTCCAGTTTTCATCATTGCAAGCTTCATTTATTGTTTTGGGTTCAATCTTTGAAATCAGACAACATTCATCCTGATTTTGAGCAACATTCCTTCTAGTTTGCACACCTTTGTTTCTGTCACCTATGATCTGATCTTCAGAGTGGTTCTGTATTACATACCTTGGAATTTTGGGAGCATTCTGTACTGCTTCTTCTTGATCAGGCTTATTCAGACCTATCTCTTCTTCCTGATTTACCGGATCAGGCTGACTCTGACTTACTGGAGAGGATTGAGCTCCTTGAACTTGAACACCATCTTGGTCATCCTCATCAAACTCATAAAACCTTGAGGGCTTCTCAATTCCTTCATCAACTTTCACATTAGTGCTTTCTATCATCTTCCTCAATCTCTTATTGTAACACCGGTATGCTTTGCATTGAGTGGAGTAACCCAAGAAAATTCCTTCATCACTTCTAGCATCAAACTTTCCTAGATCTTCATCTCTTTTAATATAACACTTGCTACCAAATACTCTGAAATATTTCACAGTAGAAGTGATGCCAAACCAGAGTTCATAAGGGGTCTTACTGGTGTTGTTTCTGATTTGAACTCGATTGAGAGTGTAGACTGCAGTGCTGATAGCTTCTTTCCAAAACATTTGAGGAACATTTGCTTCTAACATCATTGTCCTAGCAGCTTCCTGGATGGTTCGGTTCTTTCTCTCAACTACTCCATTCTGCTGTGGAGTTCTAAGAGCAGACAACTGTCTTCTTATACCCTACTTCTCACAAAAGTCAATGAACTCACCAGATGTAAATTCACCACCTCTATCAGACCTTAGACACTTCAGTTTCAATCCAGTTTGATTCTCTACCATAGCTTTGAAGATTTTGAACTTCTCAAGGGCTTCTGATTTCTCCTTTAGGAAGGTAACCCACATCATCCGGGAATGGTCATCAATTAGCAACATGAAATATCTATCACCTTGTAGACTCTTGATTCTTGTCAGACCACAGAGATCAGTATGTACTAATTCCAACAATCTGGTAGAGGACTGATCTTTGCTTTTGAAAGAGACTCTACTCTTTTTACCTAGCTGACATTCTTTGCACAAACTATTTGTAGGTTTCATCAATTTTGGAAGATCTCTTACAGTTTGAGTATTGCTTATCTTGATGATGTTATCAAAATTTACATGACACATTCTTCTATGCCATAACCAACTCTGATCAATTTGAACAAACAGACAACTTTTATTTGAACCAACCAGATGAAAGATATTACCTTTTGTCTGAGTACCGGATGCAATTTCAGTTCTGGAACTTGTAAAGATTCTATATTTTCCATTCTTGAACCGGAGATCATAGCCTTTGTCTACTAACTGACCAACACTGAGAAGATTGTGCTTCAATCCTTCAACATATAGTACATTACCTGTTTTGCTCTTTCCATCAAAGGAAATAGTTCCCCTACCTCTGATTCTACCAGCAGAATTGTCACCAAATTTTACCATTCCTCCTTCATACCTTTCCAAATCCAAGAACTTATCCTTGTCACTAGTCATATGGTGAGAACATCCACTGTCAATAACCCAATCATCCTTTTCTTCCACTTGAGCAGCCAAAGCTTTTTCCACAACCTTGTGATTGATAGATTCAGAGAGTATTGAATCTTCTTCCTTGATGGCAATAAACACCCATTCATTTCCGGATTTGCTTCCTAGTTCTGATTCATCATCTGTTACTCCTTCATTGTCATCTTCTTCATGAACATAATAGCAGTTCTTTTGAAACCTTTGTCTGTTAGTATTAGTCCTTGCAGATCTTTTCGGACATCTTGAAGCAAAATGACCAATCTTATTGCAATTGAAGCACTTAAAGGGTAGTTTTCCTTCATACTTACCGGATCCTCTTGGCAGTCTCTTTGCAATGAGGGCTTCAAGTTGAGCTATTTCTGCTTCTTCTTCTTCCATGTCTCTTCTTGCTTGATCATACCATGACATCTTCCTTGAAGAGTTTTCACCTGGATCAAATCTCTGTTTGCCTTTCACATAGGCACTGGCTTTGAAAGCAGATTCAGTCTTGGGAGGATCATCTCCAAACTCGGTCATTTCAACTGCAGCTAGTTTGCCAGCCAATTGCTCTCTTGTGACAGTTGTGTGGGCTCTGAATTCATCAATGGCAACAACCTTGATTTTGTAGGTAGCAGGAAGGGATCTAAGGATTTTGCAAACAATCTCATTTTCATCCAGAGTTCCACCAGCATTTCTAATTCCACATACCAACTCATTCACTCTTGGCATAAAGGTAGTGATGTTTTCATCATCTCTCATCTTCAATCTTTCAAATTTCCCTTTTAGACTTTGCAACCTTGCACTTTTGACAAACTCATCTCCTTCATACAGAAGTTCCAATTTAGTCAGGATCTCATATGCAGTTGGTAGGTCAATAATATTTGAGAGATTTGAGTTGTTCAATGCGCTTAGCAGAGCTTCCTTGGTCCGCAGATTGTTTTCAGCATCTGTGATTTCATTTAGAGTTGTCGGACCACCTTGTGGAGGTACATATGGTTTTGAGACCATGGCCAAGTATGCTTTTCCCATACATTCCAAGTGACATTTCATGTGACCTTTCCAGAGGGTGAAGTTGGTTCTGTCGACCTTCGGACTATCCTTCTTGTATGACGACATCCTGGATCTCCTCAAGCTGTTAAGCTCCTTTTAGAGGAACTTGGCTCTGATACCAATTGTTGGATCTAGGGCATACAACTAAGAGGGGGGGGTGAATCAGTTGTATAAAAACCTGCTCAACTTTAAATACTTGATTCTTCTTTGTTAGTTAACAGTATATCAATTAATCATCCATGAAAGCATAATGCACAAACACAAGAGCAGATAAACATCAACACATTGAACACCAAGATTTTGACATGGAAAACCCGGTTAAGGGAAAAACCACGGGGTGATTAACCCAAGGATTATTCTCTGTTAGAAGAATAAGAAAAAGAATGGCACTTGCCAATTAGGGCTCACTGCTTGAGCACACTGCTCACAAAGAGGCACACTGCCTACAAGGAGACACACTGTCTACAAGGTGATAAGAATCACAATTTTGAACTAGAAAATGACATCTCTACCATGTTTGGATCAGTTCCATTTAAGCCCAAAAGTCTCTGCTCTGCCCTTCGCACTTCTCTTTGCTATACTCCACTCATCCACATAATCCACACTCTGAAATGAACTCACAGACCTTTATTTATACAAGACATCAACTTAGGAACAATCATCTAAGTCGGCAATCAACCATAAGACTATCCGCAAGATGAATAACACATCTGGTCGGCCATCATAAGAACATTCACAAGATGAACAACTCATCCGGTCGGCTAGTTGGAACAAGAACTTCATCCGGAAGAATATCTTCAATTCCGGGCTCTACCATCAATGCGGACCAACAACACAACCTCATCATGATCCAAGAACCTTCACAAGCCTACCTGAGTGACCAGGTACATCCACACTTTCTCTACTTACTGGAATCTCTTCTCTTCCTCATCCAGAACTTCAAGAACACAGTCTGTCGCCACTGTCGCAATGCAAAAGGTACTTCCGGAACTCCAAATCATACACAACTCGAGATGACACATCACAAGGACATCCAAAACACTCCTTCCAATCTGCAGATTAGGATTATATAATTCTAGACCTCATCGGACCTTTCTGTGATCCTCTGTCACCTCTAAACACTTGTTGGAACCGGTTCCACACCGACAGCCACAACTCCTTCAGATCTTCATGCGGACCTTTGAAATCTTAACTGAAGCATCTCAAGACTCATATCTACAAACCCTTTAATCTGCATCCTCCGGTTCACATCCTATACAATACATTTGCCTTCTTCTCATCACTGTTCTTCACTGTTCCTAACTGAGGCTAATTTTCTCAATATCCTCAGCACACTACTCATCGAATCCTTCTTGTCAATGCAATATGAGTATGTTGACATCAATGACAACACTGGTTCACCTCATACTTGCAACAGATCTAGTGCTTTGGTTAAGCTAGATTTAGCTGGTGTTGGCAATTGGTATGCAGGACAGTAGATGACTCTGGAAGGACGTTGCTTTGCTTCAGGTTTGTTAAGGACATTTACTTTGAAAGGATGCGCTAGCTTGCTGCTTGATTTAGTCAAGTCGAGGTGAATGGATTTTGAAAAATAGAAGACTGGAAAGGTGACAATGTTTGATGGATTGAAACAGGTGGAGAATGATGAATCGTATGTTCCTGAGTACTGGATACATCCTTCGTATTCCAGACTGCCTACATACCCTGTATCCACGGGATCAAGGCACATTACGAGGAAATACGAAAATGATAAATATGTAGTTCTGGATAGAGTGATGAAATGGATCGAGGTGGAAAGGAGGGGATCTTATGTACCTGAGTACTGGATACTTCCTTCGTATGCCAGACTGCCTACATACCCATATCCATGGGATCAAGGTACCTTAAGATTGAAAAGAGATAATATGTAGTTCTAGTTGGAGGTGATGATGTAGAAAAAGTGTTGAGAAGATAACAGCCTTATCGTAGGAGCGATGTGTCCATTAAAGGGGGTTACCTGTGAACAATGAGAAAGAGATTGAAGTGTGCATTGCGAACCATGAATGAGGAACCAATCCTAGACCTAAGTTAAGGAAAGAGTTGCCCCCATTCTAGTAGAGGAAACTGTATGGGTGACTGCCTAAGAAGACATAGAAAGCTTTGACCTAGGACCAGACAGTGTTAAATGTAGACACAGATCAAGACATGGGGAGACAATGATGGCATTGACAAATTTCCAAGCTATACTAGATAGGGAGATGGAAATGCAAACAAGGTCAATTGTTTTATTATGGATGGATGGAAAGTGCACTGCAAACTAGACATGGAGTGGACAGGACTCGATAGACGATGGATGCTAACTCTACACATAGTGCCTGTTTGCCAGGTTTTCACTATGGTACTTATCCAAGGCACCTATTTGCCAGGTTTTCACTAGAGGACAGATTTTTTTTTTGTATTTTTTTTTTTTTTTGTTTTTTAGATTTTTTTATTTTTTGGATTTTTTTTTTTTTGGAATACTCTGAGGATCATGCATAGAACTTCTTGAGATGGACACTATTAAATGGCTCATCCAGAGGAATGCCGTCAGGTGTAGCTAAAGTATAAGCTCCTGATCCATATGCTGCTGTCACAATAAAGGGACCTAACCAGTTAGGCTCAAACTTGCCCTTCTTCTCTTGATCTGCTTGATTTCTCTAATTTTCTTTTAGTACAAGATCACCAACTTGAAACCGTCTTTCTTTGATCTTTTTGTTGTAATTATGCCAGAGGCGGTTTTGATAGACATGGAGATGATTAAGTGTGGCAAGGTGCCTCTCATCTAGTAGTTCAAGCTCAGCTAATTTGGAAGTGCGATACTCCTCTCCGCTGATCAGGTCCTGCATGGATACTCTAAGGGATGGGATCTCGACCTCTATAGGTAGGATGGCTTCAGAGCCATAGACCAAGGCATAAGGTGTGGCACCAGTTGGTGTTTTGATACTAGTGCGGTAGGCCCATAGGGCAGGATTTAGTTGCAAGTGCCAATCACGACCAGCTTCATTGACTATTTTCTTGAGGATTTTGAGAATGGTTTTATTGGAAGCCTCAGCTTGGCCATTACTCTGCGGATAGTAGGGAGTTGAAAAGTGATGTTGGATATTGTATTGTGTGCACAAGGCACAGACATCTTGGTTCTTGAATGGTCTCCCATTATCAGTGACAATGGCTTGGGGAATACCATATCAACATATGAGGTAGTTTAGGATAAACTTGGCTATTTGCTTACCAGTGATATAGGTCATAGGAATAGCTTCCACCCACTTCATGAAATACTCAGTGGCGGTAATGATAAACTTGTGGCCATGGGAGGAGGAAGGGTGGATTTGTCCTACAAGGTCGAGACCCCATTGAGAAAAAGGCCATGGAGTTGTCACAGGTTGTAATTTATGAGCTGGTGCGTGAATCAAATCTCCATGTTGCTGGCATTGTAGACACTTCTTAGCAAACTATGCAGCATCTTGCTCTATTGTAGGCTAGTAATAACCTATTTTGAGTATCTTCTTAGCAAGATTGGGACCGATAGAATGTGTGCCACAGACACCTTCGTGTATGTCTCGCAAGGTAGCTTCGGCTTCTTCTACATTAAGACATCGTAAGAGGATACCATCGAGACTCCAGCGATATAGTGTATCACCCAGAATGATGTAACAAGAGGATCGACAGATAAAGGTTTTGCGTTGGGTGGATGATAGGTTAGCGGGAAAGGTTTTGTTCTTGAGGTACTCATAGATATCTTCATACCATGGGGAATTGGGACCAACAAGTTCGTAGATGATTTCAGTAACAGGAACATCGACGGCTGGTATCAACAATTGCTCGATCAAGAATTCACACTTCTGTGTATTTGTCGGCATGTCAATCAGTGACCCAACAGAAGCCATAGAATCTGTAGCTTTGTTATGTTCTTTAGGAATTTGCTCAAATGTAATGCTAGAAAAGTGTGGTTTGTAAGCATCCACTAGTTGCTTGTAGGGGACCAACTTTTCATCTTTTGTTTGGTGTTCATCTGTGACTTGGCGAATGACTAACTGTGAGTCTTCATATACTTGTAATTCTATGATGTCCCATTGAACTACTGTATTGAGACCTATGAGGAGTGCTTCATACTCGGCTATGTTGTTGGTGCAAGGGAATGCAAGCTGACATGACTTTGGAATGTAGTCATTTTGAGGTGTGATGAACAAGATGCCGGCCCCTGATCCATGCTATGTGTGGGAACCATCAAAGTACAACTTCCACATTATTGAGTTGGAAAGAGTGAAGAGATTTTCATCTGGAAAGTCTGCTACCATCGGGTGTGTATCTTGCATGGGTGCTTCTGCTAGTTGATCTGCTAGAGCTTGTCCTTTGATTGCTTTACGATCCACATATTCAATGTCGAACTCACTAAGGATCATGACCCATTTAGCTAGTCTGCCTGTAAAAGCTGCTTTTGTAGTAGATACTTCAATGGATCAATTTTAGCTATAAGAATTGTGTGTTGGTTCAACATGTAATGCCGCAACTTTTGGGAGGCGAACACTACTGCTAAACAAGCTCTTTCCATCGGTGAACAATTGAGTTCATATCCCACCAAGGTTCTACTGATATAGTAAATTACATGCTCTTTTCCTGTATCATCATGTTGTGCTAGCAAGGCCCCTAGGGCTGAAGTTGTAGTTGAGATGTATAATATCAAAGGTTTATCAGCAACTGGTGGAACTAATACCGGAGGTGTAGCTAGATACTCTTTGAGTTGATCAAATGTTGCTTGACACTTATAATTCCATTGAAATGAGACATCCTTTTGGAGTAAGTGTTGAAATGGTTGACATTTATCTGCTAGCTGTGAGATGAAACACCTAATGGATTGCAGCCTTCCTTGGAGGCTCCTTAATGCTTTTAGGTTCTTTGGTGGAGGCATCTCTATTATAGCCTTTACTTTTGTTGGATCTACTTCGATACCTCAATGAGAAACAATGTAGCCCAATAGCTTCCCTGATGTTACACCGAAGATGCACTTCTTTGGATTGAGGCGTACTTGGTATTTTTCAAGCCTGTCAAAGATTTGTCCTAGAACCTGTATGTGATCTGCCCTAGAAGATTTAGCTAGTATGTCATCCACATAGTCCTCCATGATGTGATGAAAGAGATCGTGGAATATCACTGTCATTGCTCTCTGATAGGTTGCTCCTACATTCTTTAGACGAAATGGCATGACACACCAACAATAGTTGCCCCACGGACAAGGTTGTTTTATGCTGATCTTCCTCTGCTATCCTTATCTGATTGTAGCCAGAGAATCCATCTATGAGAGAAAGCATCTCGTGACCTGTTGTCAAGTCTACTATAATGTCAATGTTCGGTAGTGGAAAGTCGTCTTTGGGACATGCCTTATTGAGATCTCTAAAATCATTACACATGCAAATGTGCCCATTGGGTTTAGATACAGGTACAATGTTGGAGACCCAATCTGAATAGTCAATAGGTCATATGAACTTTGCATCTAACATCTTTTGTATTTCCACTTTCACTAAGAGAGCTATTTGTGGGTGCATCTTCCTCAACTTTAGCTTGACTGGTTTAACTTTTGGATCAACTGTGAGATAATGAACAACTAGCTTAGGGTCTAACCCTGGCATATCAGCATAGGTCCATGCAAAGTTGATGGTTCTCTGTAAGAAGAATGTGTTAAGATTCCTGTGCTCTATTTCTGATAATGATGCTGCAAGGAATGTGGTCTTTGGATTTTGTTCTGTGCCAAGATTTATCTCTGTAGAATCTTCCACTAGGAGAGCTGACTTCTCTTGATACTTAGATGGTAGGGGAAGGTCAAATCCTCCATCCTCAGGTGCCATAGTTGGGTTTTCACCTTTGGATACATCCTTTGCTTTTACTATTTTGTGATCAGGAGGTGCCACAGTGTGGTTTTCACCTAGAGATCCTTCTTTATTTGTACTTTTACGATTGGAGGATTTGGCATTCTCACCAAAATAAGCTGTTGGCTCTAGTTCCATTACAAAACCTACTTTATGATCGCCAAGAGGGATACCTTCCCGAAGTCCCATGAACTCAGCTAGAGCTTCGTCATTCTAAAATACATCTATAGCAGGGGACCCTTGTTGGTCCCAATCGATAAGTTCAGGGTAGACAAGTGTTACGTTCTGGGTGCTGGTGGTGGAGGTTAAGGATACGGAGGATAACATAAAAATGGAGGATTCTGTGAATAGGTTGGTCATATGGAGGGAAGAGTCATCGATGATATCCTCTGTAGATGTCGAATTGGTGGGAAAAGTATCAGCTACCTCGTCGAGGATATACTCGATGTCCAAGCCATGCGGTACCTTCTTACCAAATCCTAATCCCTTCTTGTCTAGCTTGTTTGTCACAACAATGGGTTCCATGGTTCCTTGATTCTGTTTCCCAAGGCCACCTTTGCCTTTATAGCCCATGTTTTTTACTATTCTTAAGCCATTGCCGTATTGCTTGACTAGTATTGTGACTGGTTCTTTCTCCTTATAACTGATCATTACATTATGTTAATTGCTTTAACTCATTCTTCTATTCTTGTTAACTCCTCTCATGCAAAAGAAAGAAAGACACTTGGCTTCTTCTCATTCGTTGCATGTTCTTAAGCCCATGTTTTTTACTATTCTTAAGCCATTGCCGTATTGCTTGACTGGTATTGTGACTAGTTCTTTCTCCTTATAGAGCCAAGAAGAAATGTCCTCAATAGTTTCCTCTTCCAATAACCGTCCATGTTGGAAGTGGGTTAGGAATCCTGGGGGAGGAATAGCTACTTTTTTAGTTACTTTGGCAATGGGTGGTTGGCCGTAAGATTTTGGAGATAGAGGCATCCGCCCTACACAACAAGATTCTGAGATATCATAAGTGCTAAAGCCTATATCTCGGATGCGAGCTGTGATTTTGGGGAGGGTTTTAGGTTCACTTGTAGAGGCTTGCGTCAGAGTTTTAGGATCAACATATAGTGGGGATTCAAGGGCTTTGTCATTTTTAGGCACTTGGTTGCAATTTTTATAGTTGCCTTGCAAGACATGATAGAATTCAAAAGGATTGGGGTCTCCTGGGATGGTGATCTCCATACCATTGAATGGGAATTTTAGGGACTGATGGTACGTGGAGGGAACAACTTTCATTGCATGGATCTAAGGGCAGCCAAGGATAATGTTGTAAGGTAGCTCAATATCAAGGACTTGACATCTAGTTTCAAGCATGACAGGGCCCAGTTGTATAGGCAAGTGGATAACACCTTCTGAGTAGCGTTCAACATCATCATACCCCTTGATTGTGATACTATGATCAGAGTTGACATGATCCTCAGAGTATCCCAATTGCTTAAGTAACTTTAAAGAACAGATGTTCAGACCAGCACCACCATCTATGAGTATACATTTGATTTTGCATTTATGGATGAGCACTTCAATATGCAGGGCATCATTGTGACATGGATCATGGGAGGGGAGGTCCTTCTCAGAGAAGACCACATTGTAGGGTGAAGCAATGTTACCTACTATAGCTTGGAAATCTGCGACTGCTAGGTTGTTGGGAACCAAAGACTCTTGGAGGGCTTTTTCTAGCACTACTCTATGTGCAGGTGATGACCGTAAAAGGTCCAAAATAGAGATTTGTGCTAGCATTTTCCCTAAATGTTTGACAAGATTATAATTAGATTGAACCGGCAGATTGGGTGTAGGACCACGAATGGTGACACGACCATGGCGAGTTGTAACAGCGCAATCCGTAGATTTGCCTTTGATTGTGAGGGTAGACACTCGACTCTCTTCAAAATGACCTACAATGGAATCAAAGGAAGTGGAAGCATGATTGATACCTTTACCTCTATCCTAAGGAGGTGGACCATGATGAGGGAATGGTTCCTTGTACATGTCAAGATCTTTGTTCATGTGCTGAGCTGGTGATTCATTCTCAAAAGTGATTTGATTGCCGTCGATGAGATTTTGGATTAGGTGCTTCAGTTTCATGCACGATGCGGTTCTGTGCCCTTTGCTCCTATAGAACTCACAATATTCATTGTCTCTATAACATACAGTTTTGTAGACAGGTTCTCCATATGGGGGAGCATCAGGTAAGGTGATGAGCCCTTTCTGCAAGATCTATTGTAGGACTGACTCTATAGGCACTCCCAAGGGAGTGAATTGGCGTCGTGGCGGGTAATCTTGTTGAGGTCGCTCCTGTTGTCGTTGTTGTTGATTTTGATATGGTTGCCGCAGTTGTTGCTGTTGTTGAGGTGGAGCTTGACTTGGTTTGGAGAGCTACAGTGGTGTTTGCAACATTTGGACATGTTTAGAATCGACCACCCCATCGTTGACCATGTTTTTGTTCTTGTTCCAAAACTTGGGTTTATCGTTCGATTGTTGATGAGGAGCGCTATCTTTTGTTTCTTTGAAGATTTTGACCACACCCTTAGCAATGAGGGCCTTTTCAATGTTGATACCCTTGTATGTGATTTCGTTGAAGGTTGTAGCACTAAGAATTTGTAAATGAAAACCTAAGTCTTGGTTGAGGTTTTGCACAAATATGCTAACAAGCCGTTTCTCAGGAATCTTCAAAGGGAATTTGCTAGCCATTTGTCTCCATCATTGAAGGAAAGAAATCAAAGTTTCACCATTTTTCTGTTTATTGTTGCATAGATCAGTCATGGTCTCATGCTCTATGTTGTAAGAAAAATGGGTGGCAAATTTCTCTGCTAGCTCATTGAAAGACTTGATACCCGTGGGCAAGTGTGAGAACCATTCTATAGCTTGACCTCCAAGACTATGAGGAAAGAGACGCATAAGATATGTGTCGTTATGTGAGACCTCGAAGCAAGCAAGATAGAATTCCCTAAGATGGTATTTTGGGTCACCTTTTCCTTTGTATTTATCAAATTTAGGAATAGTAAAATTTTGAGGAAAAGGGATCATTGGTAATGACTGATCAAAAGGATAAGGACACACTTCCTCTAAAGAGAAGGTCTTCTTGGTGTGGCCAAATGTAAGATCAGATAGCTATTGTTGAACTTCTGTGATCTTTAGCTCCATCACCGTGGGAGGGGTGGGAAGCATCTCCTGTTGTCCTAGAAGTGGCTATTGTTGCCCATACGGAAGATTGTATTGTAAACCATGAGCATTGGTGTTATAAGGGTCGTAAGATTGGTCGGGGTCATACGCATTGTACGTTTGGTTTAGATTGGGTTGAAATTGGATGCTTTGATGAGGAGGAGGTGGGGGTGGCACTAGGTAAGAATGTTGGCTTTGTGATGGTTGAAGAAAAGAATTGGGTGGAGGAAAGCTAAAGTGCATTTGATTAGGTTGCGATGGTGGCACATAGCTTTGGGACACTTGATGTTGGGCATGTTGAGGGTGAATACGCAATGTGTTGAAGAAATTTAGCGTGGATGAACATTGTGGAGGAGGGACATAGGTAGACGTGATTTGTGATGGTTGGGGTTGATTGAGGATGAGAGTAGAAGAATGTTGTGGTTGGGGTTGATTGAGGATGAGAGTAGAAGAATGTTGTGGTTGGGGTTGCATGAGTCTAATTGGTTGAGAGACATGGAGGTTTGATGATATGGGAGGGGGTATGTGTTGAGACCCTTGTTGCATGGCTACATAGTTGTTCCCTGGATTGTAATTTGGTGGGAAACCTACGCATGATGGGGTAACCAAGATTCCACTTGCGATTGGTGTGGACACTTTAGGAGGTGGTTGCATATTCGATCGAGCTAAGGTGGCTTGCTTAGCTAACTCTGCTTGATGTTGGAGAGTTTCTTGTTGGTTTTGGTAGATCTCCATAGGAGTCAGAAGTGGTGATACGGCCCTCTCTTCTGTTGGGTTTTGAAAAAGGAGATTCCTATACTGCGAGCCTTGTGCCGGTAAGGGCGTAGTCACTGTGGACATGGTTTGCACTGCTTGTATGGCACTCAATGTGTTGTTTGTCTCCTTGAGAATGGATAAATCAAAATCTTGAGGTAACTTGGCTCCTTGCTCTGCAAGTAAGTGAAAGAAATGATCCTGGTTCTCACTAAGGATTTTGTCAAAGGTGGCCATGACTCTAGGCTCTTATATGAATTCGTCAAGATCTTGCTCATCTGCTTGAGAGGATTGACCTATTTCAAAGTGTCACTCTTCTTGAGATGGGGCAAGATCTACAGTATAACCTTGTGGGACAAAATCGGGAGGCATACCGGTGGTGTATTGGGGTGTACTTACCAAAGGGACCCTACCTTCTTGGGAATTGCTTGGTTGGTCGATGTGTGGCATGCTGGGAGAATTGGTAGATCTTTCCACGGGTGTTCTAGGAGTGACCTTAGGAGTAATGTTGAGATGACCCGATTGCGGTGTGTGAGGAGGCGACTTGCGCTTCCTAGGGGCAACTTGCTTGGACTTCATAGTTTGCTGGAGCCTAGTGGTTACCATGGAATACACTAGGACAAGAAAGGTAATGTTGGGTTTCTATTTGGTGCTTTTGAGAAAAAGACAAACTCCTGATGCATAATGTACTGGACCAAAGGCACTATACTGTTTGACCAGAAGCGCAGGACTATGCAACCAAAAGCGTGCTACTATGATGCCAAAGGCGATGGACTGAGCTACCAGAGGTGAGTTACTGCTATGCCAAAGGTGAGCTAAGGTTACCAAAAGTGAGCTACTGATATACCAAGGGCACTGAAGTAGAGTTTTGCTAGAGGTGAGGTATTGCTATACCAAAGGCGATCTACTGTACTACCAAAGGCGAGCTGCTATAATACCAGGGGCGTTGAAGTAGTGTCTGATGTTTGTAAAGGCAATTTTGACAGATTTGGTTATGGTTCAGATTGGATTTTGTCTTTAGCAAGAGAAAACACAGCAAACAAGTGGTCAAAAACACAAGGACTGACAAAACAGATAGTGTATGTTGGAGGCTCAAAAACAAGCCTAATGTTTCCATAGGTATAAAACGATTGCAAACAATAACAAGCACTTTTTATCCCTAGAGACAAGGTTTCATTGCAGTAGATCAGCTCACAGCTTAATACTCCATCGATAAAAATATCATTCCATAAAGGTGTCAGATATTTTGTATCTTTGCGAGAGACGATAGGTAGGGATATCTCACCCTCCCCTTGGAAAGCTCAAGTAGGTCACAAGAGCTTTTTGGCCAAGGGAATACTATCTCTTCTCAAGGGAGCCAATGGTGAGTATCTTAAGGGCTTAAATCGATTCCCCTTGCACTGATGATTACCGCAATGTTTGGAGGTAGGTCGGGTAGTCACTATCTAAAATGGTTCTTAGTAACTTTGAGGGACCAACGCCTTACGAGCAATGCGACAAGCTACTAAAAGCTTTAACCAATCCTACTAAGAGTATCAAACACTTTGCTCAATGTGAAAATTGTTTCCACAAAGAGCTAGTACACCTCTTTTCAGTTTGGCACCACAAGGTAAGGCTGACGTTAGTTAGGACTTGGCTTTTGCCTTATCCCTCTTATACAGCGGTTCAAAGGAAAACTCCGCTTAGGGTCATCCCTTTTGGATGAAGCGCAATCCAAAAGAATGCCCTTCTAAAGGAAGTACTGAAAAGTAAGAGGAAGCACGTCAAATAAAGGTTCAATTGTCCCGTTATAAGAAAAAATAAGGTGCAACTAAATTAGGCACACACACAGTTGTAGTTGTCAATTGTCCCTTATGAAAATGAAGTGTTTGGCATTCATGTTCATTGTCCCTTAGAAAATTGAGGTGTTTTCACATACATGTCCATTGTCCCTTAAGAAAAGCAGTATGTTCCTAAGACTTAAATTGCAAAGAAAATGATTTGTTCAATTATCCCTTTAACAATGCAATGTGTTTCTAAGACTTAGTGAGATAGATCAAGATTTCTTCAATGCTCGTCCTGCATGAACATGTTAAAAAACACCTATTTGCTCTGTGAGAGTAGTAAGAGGCTGCAATAAGTCAGTTAGTTCCACAAAAACCAATAAGTTAGTCAAAATAAATCAATATGACTAGAAGCGAGCTACTGTCTCACCAAAAGTGCGTCACTCTGCTACCAAAAGTGCCGAACTGTGTTTTCAACAGCGCTGTGATGCAGACCAGAAGTGTAAAACAATAATACCAGAAGCGCCAAACAATAACCAGAAGCATTGTACTGTGATCCGAAAGCATGATACTGTTATGCTAAAAGCGATGTGATACATACCAAAAGCATCGTAGAATACTACGAGAAGCACTAAACAAGACCCAGAAGCGCTGTACTGTCTCAGATCACAAAAAGATTAGCTTTTGTCAAAATAACCAGCTCCAAATGGGATTTCATGATTGATCTACATTCTGAGAAAATAATATCTGATAGATCTGAATCGTGAAATCTAGAAAACTCAAAAATGTAGTATCACCAAAGATTAACTCAAATGTCAAAGATACCCCTAAATAAGTCAGCTTAAGAAGTATCAAAAAAAAGTGGATTGAAAGACAAATACAACAGCTTGTCAGATAAATCAACAGATATGCAATGAATTAACCCTATGAACACCAAATGAAGTCAGAAAAACCTAATCAACCAAAAGCGCTTAACAATACTACCAGCTGCGTCGTTATGCATTATGAGAAGCACTTTTCTGTATTACCAGAAGCGCTGCAGTGCCCCCAAGGGCACTGTACTGTGCCTCCAAGAGCGCTTTAAAATATTGCCAGAAGCGCTTTTCTGAGTCAAATGCGCTGTACCGTACTGTAACTTCAAAAAGAATCAATTTCTCAAAGAAAAAGCAGGATTAGTGGGTCCCACCGGGCATGCCAGAATGTGTATGAGGAAAAATCGATTAAATCTAAACTAATAAAACCAAAAACTAATCACATAAAGCGAACCAATCTAAGTAAAAGCCATTATCATAAAATCAAAGACAAATGAAAGCTCTTACCTAAATCTGTATTGTTCCCTTTTGGAGATGTGTGGATTGCTCAATGAAGTTGTGAAACCATAGCCACAACAAGCAAGTAATGTGTGTCAATAGATCAATGTTAAAAGATCGTAAGGTTGCTTAATCGAATCGTTGTATGCTCAAAGCGCTGTTAAGTATGCCTGAGAATAAAATCAAAGAGAGAGAGGCTTAATGAAGCAGATGAGGGGGTTTTATATAGGTTTCAATGAAGATTGATCAATGGTCTAGATAATTCAGAAGAATTAACAGAGGAGAACAGTTGAGGAACGTGCAACGAATGAGAAGAATCCAAGTGTCTTGCTTTCTTTTGCATGAGAGGAGTTATCAAGAATAGAAGAATGAGTTAAAGCAATTAATAGAATGTAATGATCAGTTAAGTGATTTAAAACAAGAAGAAAAGATTTGCATGAGAATAAGAAGATGTTTTGCTTTATTAAATATAGAAAGCTTGAGTTATATTAGAGATAACTCAAATTTAGAAGAAAAAGCAACTTAAATAAATAATTGATTTATTTAAATTTAGAGAAGATATTATTGAAGAAGTAATTAAATAATTGGAATTATTTAATTTAGAAGATTTGAAAGCAAATTAAATAAATAAATTTATTTAATTGTTGTGCATGATTTTGGAAGAATAATTTTGATTTAATTAAATAATGTAAATTATTTAATTGTAGATAAGATAGAATTTGTGATGAATTAATTAAATAATGGGATTTATTTAATTAAGGTGGATTTGATTTTTGGAAGGTGACAATGATCTAATTAAATAATATAAAATATTTAATTGTGGAAGAATAATAGAGGAATTTGATTTAATTAATTGAATAAAGAGAATTTATTCAATTAATGTCACAATTTTGTGATTTAGAAGAATTTGGTGAAATTAATTAAATAATTAGATCATTTAATTAATGTGTGAAATGCAAGTGATTTGACAGATTTACAAAAAACAAGTGGTGCGGCGACTTGGTCATTTTAGGGTGTCTACACACATGCATCCTCTACATTTTCCTCTACATGCCCACGAGAGGCGGGCACATGGGCCAAAAGCAAAATAAATTTTTGCAAGTTTCTTCCTTGCAAATGATTCCCCGTGCATCACGACATTTTTAATATTGTAATGAGTACTTTGTAGACAATGATGAGGGTAGAGGCATAAAGCGGGAGCACAAGATGACCTTGCAAGCTTTGCTTATGTCTTATAAAAGTCTACCCATGTGATTATCCATACCATTTTTGTGGAGTGCCCGGAGGCGGAGACATAGAAGAAACTTGCAAGTCATATGTACGTGTTTGTAGTTAGTTATTGTTTTTATTTAATATTTTAGCTTTAGCATAAATTGGAGCATTGCAATTTGATGTGACAATTATGTCAAGTGTAGTGTTTTGCAGTGGTGGGATATTAATATTTTATTTTGACATTATTCTTAGCAAAATGGGACGCCCTACTTTTGTGGGATGATGTGTAAGACCCAGATTTAGAGGGAGTTATTGGGGATCTTGACCTATTATGACAATGTTTATTATTTGTCATAAAAGTCTATTTTAGCCTAGAATCTTGACCAACTTGGGCACCCATATTAGGTGGATGTAATTAGTGATTTATGATAGTTGTAAGAGTGTAAGAGAATACGCTATTTTTAGCCTCTCATGGTTTCTATAATGGTTTCTAGATTGCTAGATGTCCATAAATTGAGAGCTTGAGGACTAGTTTGTATTATGAGAGTTTGCAAGTACATAAGTGCTACTAGAATACAACCGAAATTACTTTGTATTTGAATGTTGGTGTATTACTCCTATAAAGACTTGCATTGCAAATGTATTGTAATTCTTTGTTGATTTGATAATACATTGTGTAGGTTTTGGAGTGTGGGGTTTTTCTGTTGGAAGGGTTTTCCCCGCATAGATCATTGTGTTATGGTTTATTGCTTATTGCTGATTTCTATATGTTTTTCTATTTTCTATAATAAGTTTAGATCAAATTGAAGTTATTTGTATAACACTCCTTTGATAGATTAGTGTAGGAAGTTGTTTCTACATACCTTGCTTCCTTACAAGTGGTATAAAAACTTGCTAGTTTTGGTTCTAATTGTTGGGTAGAGGGTTTGTTGAGCTAATTCAGTTTGAATGAGAGCTTCTACAAAAGTAGAACATTGTGATCTTTATTGTAAGAAGTAATGATGGAAAGCACATCATGGAGGATTGAGGAAGAAACGTTTTTGGGTACAAATTTTGAGATACGAAAGTTGAAGATAAAAGATCTATTAATATATCATGATCTGTGGGATGTTGTTGATAGAAAAGATCAGATACCTATGGATGCTACTTTGGCTTCTCAGTATGATGTTAGCCTTATTTATATCAAAATAGCACTGCTTATTCTTATTTTTATTCACCAGATATTTATACAATCATCAAAATTTGTCATACCTTCAAAAAACTTGTTCACTTGGAAGATAGAACATTTTTGTAAATCACCTTCAACTGGACAAAAGTTGAGTCCCAGTTCTTCTTTGCAAAAGACAAAATGTATGATTGACTTCCAAAATGAATAAACAAATCTTCTGCCTCTTCCAAAGTGGCTGGCACTTTAACTTTTTGAGACACAATCTCCACTTCAGTCAGGATGCCAGTCAAGACTTCTAACTTCATACTCACAACTTTTCTTAGCTAACATGTTTCTCCTTTGATTTTCTCTCTTTGCTCCAGGAGTTGCTTTGACTGAGTACGTAGATTTTTAGTTTGGACCCTAATGGTTCCATCTTTATCCTTTAGAGGATCATATACTTTGGCCACTTGAATTAATTACGACTCAATAGAGTCGGCTTGATCCTTTATGTTCTTTGTAGTAGCTGGCCAATTCAAACAAAATTGATACAAAATCTTGGCATTCTCAATACATTTCTATATATTTTTTAAATTTTCTTGTAGACTATTATGTGCCTTTGCACATCTATCAGATACATTAGCCAATCTTTTATTATTTACCTGTTGTGTTATCTTTTTATCAGCCTACTTTTCTAGGTAAGATGAATGAGTCTTGAAAGACTCCAACATGAGTTTCATCTACTGAGTAGGAGGCAAGGTGGGATCTCTCTTTGCCTCAGAAAATTCCTCCTGTAACATCTTAATTGCCTCTTCTAACAAGTTTCAACTCCTTCAACTTGTTGTAGAATTTCTTTTCTAGTTGAGGACTGAAGTATATCTCATAGTTGTAACTTATGAAGAGGAGATATACTAGACAAGTTAACTTTTCCATCTAACATTGGCAACTGTAATAGTTGCGGAGTGACCACCGGTTGGATTTGCATTTGATGGGCTAGGAACTCCTTGATAGATTCAACCGGAGAGGAGGAGGAGGATGTATCTTGTTCCTTTTCTAAGTTTTCCCCTGAATCAATATTTGTCTACATCTCTTGCTATGAAGTATTATCCTATTGTTCTGTATTCACCAGAGGTTGATCATCATGACAATATTATGATTCGAAGAATCATTTTCTTCTTCATGAGCATCTTGTTCAACTTAATCTTTTGTTGCTTGTTCTTCTTTCTCATCTTGAGTAACTTGATGTTCAGTGTTGTATGGAGGAGATGTAGTCATGTGAGGTGGAGAAGCAGTGCTATATGGTGGAGAAACTTGTGGTTGCTCCATATTTTTAGTTCTTTTTACCTCACCCAGGATTTTCTTTGTCACATCCTCTATTTCCTTCTGAATTTTCACTTTATCACCTTCCTTCATGCTCATGAGTGTGTCCACTCTTTGATTTGTCCTTAATTCATGAGCTTGCATTTGAGCCAATTTATCCTTTTCTTCTTGAGACATAGATGACCCAGCCTTTTCAAGAGGTTATTGCCTTAGCTCATTATTCATTTTAATGGCTTCTTCTCTTTACTACCTTAGAGCCTGAGCTAGGTTTTCCAGTACCTTTTCAATCACATCAATCATGGGCAAGTTATATTTGAGCATATACATAACTACAACTTTTTCAATGGTCTTTTGATCCTCAAGAGGAACATCTGGATACAAGTCAGTTGTGTGCTTTAATAGCCCATATTTTTTAATTCCATTGAAGACAGCTTCCAATTGAAGAGGGCATTCTGTAGAAGTCACCAGAGGATTTTTCTTAGATATATTACCTTCCATTTTCAACTTAGAGGTTTCATATTCTCCTTCTTCTTCTTCCTCTTCAATTTCTTTTACCTTAACCTTCTTCCTTTTGGCTTGAGTTTTAGGTCTTGTATGCTTCTTTTCTCCAGTCTTCTTCTATGCTTGTGTTTCAGAAGCTACCCTTTTGCTAGTGGACTCTATTTGTGCTGACCCAGAGGGTAGTGGTACATTTATAGTAGTAGAAGTAGCTCTACTAGTCTTCTTAAACTTTGTGTAGCTAGTAGAACAGTAGAGGCATGATGTGCCTCCTGTGGAGGGGGTTCTAAAGTAGTTTCAGATGAAATGCCCCACTTCTTATGCAGCTCACCCCTATTCTTCTCAAGTTGTTCCTCTAAATTCTTCTTATGCATCTTGTTCATAATCTCATCATATGTTCCAAACCTTTTAGCAGAGGTTCCTTTGGGTTTATTGAGAAGAAAATTAGCATAAACTTTTATTTCCTCTTTGGACACTTCATATGGTAGTTTAGGAATCCATGTAGTTGTAGGTTCAACTGCCTTCATATAGGTATAATCCTTATCAAGCAAAAATGTGATCTTCTCCCTATATTGTTGTACAGAACTGTAAGGGACTCTTTCTCTAGCATGCATGTTGGTTTGAAAGGTTTTGTAGAAACCCCAATACATTGTCTTATATTGATTTGGATCACTAAACCCTCTTATGTGACTCTTGATTTGAGTAGCAAAAGGAATATGTTGTTGCCAAACCTTTCCACTAAAGCCAAGAAGTTAATTCAGAAAGTAGAATGCAAGACAAATAATTAAAGTGCCATTCCTAAAAATGTATCCAATTTCTTTTGTCCTTCTCAGATTCTCTAGGAGTTGTTCTCTCATGACCTCATAGAGGTCAAAATCTTTTCCTTCCTTGACCATCTGGTGTGTGGTGTGAATGGAAGTACCAATGGCAGATCCCTCTTTGTTTGTGAAGTAAACTTTATAAGCAATTCCCATAGCAACATAACGAACACCCAGATCAATTATGTCATTCACAATTAGTGTTCTCTTGTCAAATTTTGCTCCGATTAGCTCAATAACCTTCTCATTATTAATTAACTTAATCACCAGTACAAATCCATTGGAACATAACCCAGTAACTGCCTTGATTGCATCTTTGGTAATTTGGTAGGGCTTATCCAAATACATGAACTCATCATGAATTCTTCTTAATATGTATCTTACCCATCCGTGCTCATCATAAAAATCAAGGTAATCTTTCCAAATGTCTAGATTCTTTGCCCCCACATTTGCATATTCTAATTTATAGGTAACATCATCATCCAAAAGTTAATTTCTAAGCTCCTCAAATTTTATGTGATTAATTTCATCCATCTTTGAGTGAATATAAATTCTAACATCTTCTATGTAAACAACATATGCTGGTATATTTGAAAATACTCCTTTCCTATCAACCTCCATTGCCAAGTGAAGGGGTATTTCTTATATTTTGGTTTAGGTTTCTCAGTAATATCAACTAGTTGTGGAGTTGCCATCACAAATTTCTATGAATTTAGAAACTAGGGTTTTAAGAAGTAGCAGTTCTAATAAATACCTATTTGTTTAGTCGATAGGGTTTTACCTTCAGCATAATTCTCCTCAAATTTGCCAAATGCATTGAAAGACTTCTTTGCTCAGCTCCGAATGTAAATTCTTGATCATGAATGAGTTTCAATCATCCAAAAGAAGCATAAGTATCTTGCATTTTGCCCTAACCTTTCACAATTAATACACCTTTATTGGGTAGGTAAACTATTTTCAGATTGCTCTATGAACTCATAGAGACTGAAGAACTTTCCACAATCCTCCACATCATGTTATTTTTCTTTAGAATTTAGGGAAAAAGAAACTATCTTGTCATATCAACATCTTCTCCAGCAATTTTCATTCCAATTCACCTATATGATAAGCTTCCACTAGTAGGAGCCACAAATTTTCAAGGGGGGAAAGGATAGATATACCTTGATTAGCTCCTCTTGACCCTATGTCTTATCTCAATCAACAATGGAGTCCTCTACACTAGGCAGAGACACGGATTCTTCCTTCTTTTCATCACTTTGTTTATCCATATCTTTGCCATTTCCTTCTTTTTGAGTTACAATTTTCTCTATTTTCTTGTGCCGAATAGGTGGTTCTACAGAACCACTTTTGCAAAATCTTGCTCTATGTCCCACATTGTTGCATTTGTAGTAAACAACATTATATTCTAGAGTCACACCATTTCTCCTCATTTTATTTCTACATTTAATAGCCCTATGACCAAACTTATTGCATGCAAAGCAATAGCCATAAAAGGAATAAGAGATTCTAGCATCATGCTTTAGAGGCACAAATAAATTCTTCCTCATGTTGTCATATCTTCTAGCCTTAGTTCTACTATCAATAGCATTATGTCCAAATTTATTGCAAGAATAATAGTAACCATAGAAGGATTGAGAGAACTTGGGATTAGCAGTTGGTCTAGGTGGAGATTTCTTGAGATCTTTCTTTTGATTGTTGACCTGTATGAAGCTATCGTTATCCAACTCCTACCCCTCATCTTTAGTTTCCTCAGAGTCTTTAGTGCTAGGTTCTTTTTTTTTCATTTCAAACATGTCTTTAGGTATATCTATTTTAGGACTCTGACATTTCACAAATTCAATACCACCTTTATTCTTTGGAGGTCTTTGACTACTGATTATCTCATCAAGAATATTGGTACTTTTCTTCAGTTTTAGACCTTTGTTTATCAGATCCTTTGCTTTTTCCAATTCTTTCTTCAAAGAGACAATTTCTTCTTCAGGTTTAGAGAATTCAACTGATTTGTCATTCATCTTAACCTTTAGACAATCTACCATCTTCTTACCTTCTTCAACTTGAGATTTCAACTTGGCAATTGCTTCTCTTGATTTTATGAGCTTGATCTTATATTCTTCATTTTCACTTCTTGCTGCATCCAGATCTTCTAGGGAAGATATGAGTTCTCCTTCATAATCAACTACATAGTCTTCTGTATTATAGACTATTATGTCTGTCATCCTCCAGAGGATTCTTGCCTTTAAACGGTACATTTCCCATGTGTTCCTCTCCAAGATCTACCTCAACTGTTAGGCTACATTTAAGGAACTCAGCTTTGATACCAATTGTTGAACACACAGAAGTACTAAGAGGGGGGGTGAATCAGTACTTATTTAAATTCTTTTCATCCAACAATATTCAACCTAACATATAAAACATGAATGGCACAAGAACATAGAAGCACACATAACACAAGATTTACATGGAAAACCCTAGAAGGGAAACACCATGGTGGTCAAGCTGCTTGGATCTACTGTCCAAATCCAACCCCATAAATAAAACAAGATTACAATATTATTTATGGGCTACAACCCAAAGGAACCTACAACTCCCTGAATAGTTACAACATTTACAAAACTTATCTAACTCAATGTTCTTCATATAAAACTAAATGCTAATCACTTTAGCCTCTGCACAACTATCTCACTTCTTCACACTTTCAATATCAACCTCTGCCACAATAAAACAACTTTGGAAACTCTTCTTAACATATCACCAACAACTACCTCTGTAACAATATCATATTACATAAACTAGTCCTTTCCACATTTCATCATGATGTCTACTTTCGTGGTATATTTGTTCACACAATATCAAAGTATTTCACACACACACACACAATATATATATATTTCATGCTTGACACTTTTGATTTTACATTTATATCCTTTGCAAGCATCAAGATCTTTCTTCTTGGTCAGCCAAGATAAAACAAGTGTAGTGGCCACAACAGTCAGCTCTAAAACATTTGTGGTAAGTGGAAATCAAGTGTGGTTCAAGAACAAACCATAATCAAGTCCTAATTTACCTTAGCACACTCTTCCAAGCTGGCATACACTCCATACACATGAAAAAATCTTCATTATATACCAAGTGGGCTTCGCTGACACTTATCCTTCCTTATATTTAGCTCTAGACCCAAAGAGGTACTGGAGGAGACAAAATTACATCATGCAGAACACATACTAAATGTTATATGACTAGCAAAACATTCATGTACAATTCTCTTATCATCTCAATATATTTCATGCTGGCACAAACACTTGATCTCTGATGTTGGTGTCCTTCACAACCTCTGCTTACACAGTCTTGAGATAAAACAATGAAAACCATACTCGTAGTGAACACAATCATTTGAAACTTGAACATCATGTACCAACCAACCTTATGAGCTTATCACTCAATTAGCAAGGCCAATTACAATTGTGCGGTGAACTGCGATGGCCTTAGCTATCTTCCTCTACTTGCTTCAATTAGCACCAAGGTATGTCTTCACATCACTGACTCCGGAGAAGTAGATGCAGTATATATTATCACCTAAAACTTGAAGCACACATACCTTTGACTCATATATACCTGTCCTCCAAGCCACAACATCATATCTTTATTTGTAGAGAAGTGTGGAGCATTCTTCTATCTCCCTATGACTCTACTTACTTTGTTTCAACATTGTATTCATACTTCTATCTCCAAAACATCTTGGAGTAAGCTTCATGACCTAAAACCTAAAACATAGGTACCTGAGTGAGATATCCAATCGTTAGTTCAATCTACAGACCCTTACCTTCAACTGCGGTAGAATGCAGTACCTTCTTGTAAGTCTATGACTACTTCCCTGACTTGTACTAAGACAATTTCCTTCAATCTTTTACAACTTTCTTTATCATGTAGTTAGTATCATGAGTTCATATCATTATCATTTAGCAAGTCCCCAACTCTACTCAACACATACTTCAAACATAAATATATCAAGGCTTGTGAACATACACATGAACTTCAAAAGATATGGTATGATCATGTATATATGATACCAATCCATCTCCTTCTATACAAATGATACTAATCCATCTTCTTTTTCCTTTTTTCTTGATATGCTCCTTTGGTTGCAGAGCATATATTCATCTCTTTGTTCTTTGCTTCACCATACTTTTGATCACTTATTAAATAATACCATATTGTTGCAATCTCCCTTTGATACCACTTACACTCTTCCACACTGAAGCACTCCATACCACTATTGACATCAATGACAACCCATATGCAACACAAATATCATTGAATCTAAATAAATGCACATTTGCAGTACCATTTGGGACTTTGTTAGGCTGCATTATTTGTTAAGAAAGGTTGATGGTTGATCCTTTGAAGGTAAATTTGATACTTAGACTACCACCACCAAAAACAAAAATAGAGGTGGAAACTTTCTTAAGATATATTGGATATCACTGCAAATTCATTAGGGGATATGCACCAATAGCAGCATCTCTAGAAGAACTACTAAAAAAGAAAAATGGGAAAAATATTAAATGGAATGATCAATGTCAAACTTTCTTTGACATACTAAAACATAAAATTACAAGGGCTCCTATTCTGATATTTCCAAATTGGAACATTTCATTTCATGTCCATGTAGATGCCCCAGGAAAAGTAGTGGGTTTGGTACTAGCCTAGCCCAAGGGGACAAAAGACCATCCTATAACATTTTCTAGTAGGAAATTATCTAAGGTTGAGAAAAAGTATGCCACAATAGAAAGAGAAGCCCTAAAAATGGTATATGCATTAAAGAAATTTAGACACTAGCTATTATCCACACCTTTCATTTTCTTTACTGATCATGAACCACTAAAGTACTCGTTGAACAAACTAGTCATCCAAGGGAGAATATGTCGATGGTTATTATTATTCCAAGAATTTAAATTCACAATCAAAGTTAAAACCAAGGAAGCATAATCAAGGTCCTGACTACTTGTCTAGGATTGAAATGGGAGATGAACCAAAAAGTCAAGAAGAATAACTTCCTAGTGCAAATCCTTATAAAATAGGTCCCTCAATCTCTGATGGTTGTCTCTATCCCTCCTCCTGCCCCACAGGTAGAGAAGGGAAAACAAATCAAGACTTAGAGGCACACGACCTACATCTTACCTAAGACTTAGAGGCACACAACCTACACAATCTAGACCTTCTGGCCTTCAGTGACTACTCCTATTCCTCCTGCCTATTTGGAGACTCAAGGAAAGTAGCCCATGGTGTGATACCCCTCTCCCTTGGTCCCTCAATCTTTAGTGGTGGCCTCTATTCCTCCAACCCCTTCAATGGCTTAAGGAAAGAAACCCATATTGAGAGACCCTCCCTTGGTAGTACCCCAACATTTGGTGGCTCCTCCTATTCCTTCTACTGCTCCTAGAGTGATGGCAGAAAAGAATCCCATGTTGGGACACTCCCCAGTTCCTCCTACGGACACTTTGAGTCACACTAGGTGTAACAAACTTGCAAGAGATCACAAGCATCGATGTGCTATAGCTTGTGAGAGTGCAATAGGAGATGAACCCCTTCCTATGCACCCTTCTCCCAAGAAGTCAACCCCAAACTTGGCTTCACCTTCTTAGCTTTCTACACCATCTCTTGAGCATTATTCTCTCCTTTCACCCACTCCTGTCTCTCCACCAATTCATCCTAATGTTAGTATCACATCTAGTACCACTGTATCAGAGTCAGTCCCACTCCAGCGTACTTAACACTAGGTATTCCCTAATGTTTTACATCCCTCTACCATTAACATTGACATTCCACCTCCAATACCAAATTGAAAACACAAGCATTATCCTACCCCACCCTACTATAAGCCAAAGCGCATGCCTCCCTCACCACCACTGAGTCCTTCTGTATCATCCATCCCAGTTGTGGAGACCTTTACTCCACTAGTGGTCACCAATGCTCGTGATCCCACTATCAACATTGGGCAACCACCCATTGTCATCTATTCTGATAGTGACCCAAATCAATCTTCTCCCAATGATAATGTATTTGAGTCTTTAGAAGAGATACGATCTTTGTCCTCAATCTTCACAAGATCGATGGACCTTAACTTTCGTGAGTTGCACTAGGATCCTCCCTTGGTTGATGAGCCTCATTGTGATGTAGCAGGCATGGTACCAAGTACTACTCTCAACATGATCCCTCTAGCAGCCTATCCTCCATCCCTATATGATGAATAAGATTGGGAGGAAGATGACCTGCTAGACCTCGATCCTTGAGTGTCGTTCCTTTGTGATTGTTCGTGGTTTTCCTATATGTTTTGTAATCCTTATACTTGCTACATGGCATGTATGTTTGTTTGTTAGCTCTCCCTAGAGGACCTTTGATTCCCTTGTAGGCACCGAGATATAGGGGGAACAAAAATGTCATGACATTTCTCTATATGTTTCTACATTCTTCTATATGGCTTACTTGAAATTTTCCACATTTTGGGGATGATGCAAAGCGTTGGACCCAAAATTTTTATTTTATCTTAATGTGACATTCTTTCTTTGTATTCAGAGTTCTATGTGCCTAGGGGGATGATGACGATTTAAAATTATACTTCCTTGATTACTCCCCTCTTGTATTTTATACTGACTCTAAATTACGTAGACCCCTCTGTGTTTTATTGTGATGTTTCCTGTCTTTATGTGACACCTTGTTGCATTACTCAGTGTCATACCATGCTTACACAAGGCATTATATATCATGCTTGCAACATCACCTTGGTTTTCCTTCTTGGGGGAAACCCTCTCATGACGTAACTCTTTGGAACATATCATGTATGCATATGCTTCCTGAAAGCCCTCATGCCCTTTTCCCTCTTTTTACCTTAAAATTAATTGTTCCTCCATGATGTAAGAAATTATTTTAATGTGGGGGCATATATTTGCTATCTCACACTTAATCACACACCACACTGATGGTATGCTCTTTGCAACTTTGTAGAATTCGTGGTCCTAAGGAAATGCACTTGTTTAGTTCGACCACCTTTATCAGAATTACCTAGCCATGCTAGTCATGGAATCTCTGATACTATTTGACATGTATCTCACCTTGAAAAGCAATGCTAGTCTGTGATGATTCATTTGTTAACAATACTTCTCATAAGCCACCAAGAAAACAACGAACTTTGCTATCCCTAGTGACTTATAGAAGTTTTTTAGTATGGTTCCTAGAAAACATTAGAATTTGGTAACCCTAGAACCATACCTTTTTATTCCACCTTTATGTGTGTTTGTATTAGATTAATGTGTATTATACTATATTATTTGCTAACTGCAATGGTTTTGGAAAATAATATTTGGTCTAATCCTCCTTTTTATCATCTTTTTATATATAAGGTGAATTATAAAGGCTAGCATGCACAAACTAGATCAAACCCTCTTCCACAATAAGATTCAAGGACAAGACTGAGCCAAATAACAACCAAAGGGAGGTGGACTCAGCTACAGATCTTGTGCTCTTGTTTTCTATGCAAAGATTAGATTTAACCAAGCCTTTTATCAAACCCTAGGTCAAGTATGCATAAAACCCTAGTTTTAAGATAACAAACTTATAATAGACAGAAAATGACTGAAAATCAGGATCTAAATATACAAAGATGATCAGAGAGATATTAGAACCTATATCCTAGAAGGTGAAGTGTCAAAGGACAAAATAGGGACTGCCCAAGTCCTAAAAGTGAGAATCTATCAGAGGTCAGAACTAAGAAATTTTGTTCTACCTAATGCTTAGATGCTAGATCTAGAGTCAAAAATTCCCAAAAGACTACGGTACCAACTACCCAAGTCTTTTCAAAGGAATATTCTTGAATGTTTGTAAGATCCAAAAACCTTAATTCCTGCATAGTCTTCTTGTAACTTCACTTTCCCTAAATCCTGTACCTATAACCTACACACAAGACGACAAGAGAGGGTTTGGGGGATTATGGTGTTTAGGAATTTTCCTCAATCAAACATCAGAATGGCATTCAAGCCTTCCAATACCATTGATAGATATAAGAGTGTGCCCTTGCAGAGCAGAGGCTAAACAAAATGATGATAGAATGATTCAAATAATAATGATATCACCTCAGAGGTGAAGCCCTTCGGAGAATGAAGATCCTTCAACTCATAAGGAGATGGATGATGATTCAAAACCTACAACAACACACACAATACAAACACAAATCTACTCTAATAACACAATGAATGATTTGAATGCTCTTTGCTCCAAGATGATAAGTTCACAATATCCATCTAGGTTACAAATGAATTCAAAAACTCACTTATATATACGCTTTCCCATTAACATTCATGAAATTAAATCACAAGAGCCAAAAAAGGAATATTTTTAAAGGTCCTATGCCGACATAGCATTAATTGGCCTTGACAAATTAGGGGAGACTTGGGCAATTGGTGCCCAATTCTAAAAGCCCCTTTTTAGTTTGGGATAAGATTAAGGAAGGGTTCAAGGTCCCAAATCCACATTGGTTCTAGACAATCTCTTTGGGATGATCAATTATAATGCATAATGTAATTATGAGGACCTAGGAGCTAAACAAGGAGGTAAAAAGGCAAGTGTCCACTTTTTACTTCATAACATTTGTGTTGAAATGCACTGGACAACTAAGAGGGTGGGTGAATCAGTTGTCACAAAAACTTAAATACTTCTTCTCTTACACATTAATCACTTATCCACAATTATTATGATATAACAATGAATGCATGAAATCAAAAACTTAAACATAGATACAACATTATACACAAGAGACACCAGATTTTTATGTGTAAAACTCTAAGGTGGGGAAAACCACAAAGAGGATTAGCTCTCAAAATATATTGCAATCTTTGAAAAATGATGTTCGGGCTTGGTCACTCCATGGGCCCAGAACATACTGGCTCACTACCATGAAGTACAACTAGGTCTAGCAGGCTCACTACCTCAACCCTAAACCTAGAAAGATTACAATAAGGGTTGTTAAACCCTGAGGGCTATTAAACCCTACTAGTAGCTCATTGCCAAAATCACCATCTTCTTCATGTCTGAGATTATTACATTGAACTACAATAGTTCCTTTGCTCTGTTTTGCCTTGCTCTGCCTTATCTCCTCGCCCTTTTCCTTATCTTCCCATTTTTGCTCAAGGACACCTTTTCCACGACTTAATCACAAATATTTATACACTTCATCAACCTTGGAATGATCATCAGGGTTGGCATTACAATCATCAACCATTGGAGCAATCTCCAAGGTCGGCATTACAAACATTTACAAAATAGGTCTTGACCTATTACAACATTATGCAAAGGAAATGAAGTAAAGATGTATGTGGATCATGCCAAGGCTTAGTTGGGACTCAAACATGATTTGCCACACCACAACACACTTCCACAATCTTCAAGGAATCTCCACAATTACTAGAATTAACCAAGTCAGCTAAGACTAGTTACATGCTACAATATCTTGGAACAATCTTCAAACATGATCTCAATTCCTTAACGTGGACCAATGTCTAGATAAGAACATGATTATGAGACATCCACAAGCACATTATAATCATCAGGAGCAACCGCACAAACCTTAACCACTTTAGCCATAGGAATCTTCTCACCGGAACACATGAACTTCACTGTCTTCAATTGACATAAAATAAAGATAGCTTGCAGACCACCAAAACATGAACCACTGCAATTTTAGGCACTTATCATCATCCCATACTTCCCTCTAGAACCACAGAGCAAAATACTTTATTGCGGAGGAATGCAGAGCAAAATACTTTCTCCCTGTCACTAGAGAATAATCAAAGAAAGTAGGTTTTACTTTGGTGAATGCAACTCTCTTAATTATTCATCCCAGAGGCTCAAACTTAGGATTTAGCATCTTTAGACATCCCTTTAAATAAATTTCAATCCATAGACCAAGATATTCAACCAGCAAGAAATGCGGAGCAATTTACCGGATTGTTCTTCAGCATACACCTCACTATCTATACTGCACTTCACTGTAACTCACTTGTTCCTTCCAGAGGGGCCAATTTTCTCAATATCCTCAACATACAAAGCTTCTAAACAAGCAATAAAATATGACATAGTTAACACCAATGACAACAAAGATATGTTGATATCAATGACAACACCGATTAGGCACATACTTGCAACAATCTCCCCCTTTGTCATTGATGGAAACATATGATGTGAAAAACTACAACAACCATCAAGACAAGATTCCCCCACATCTACACTCTTTTCTTTCTGCCCAAGATTCTCCCCTATCTTTTTACACATCTACACTCTTTCTTTCTAATTTTTTCACATGACTTCTCTCCCCCTTTGACATCAATGGAAAAGGGCACATACTTGCACTCTTCTGCTCTGATTCAATTTCTCTTCTGAACTCACTAACTACTCCCCCTAAGAAGTAGCCCTAAAAGCATCAATCTGGATATGAAGAGGCACCATCAAATTGATGCACTATTGTGCATCTTAGTTTAGGGTAGGAGGGGTAATAACCCCTAACTTTTCTCTGAGATACTCAAAATTATCCTTAGGCAAAGGTTTGGTGAAAATGTCTGCAATCTGGTCTTTTGTAGATACATATTCCAACTTGACTTCATTCTCTGTCACTTTTTCCCTTAGAAAGTGATATCTTATGGATATGTGCTTTGTCCTTGAATGCATTACTGGATTCTTTGATATTTTTATGGCACTTGTATTGTCACAAAAGATTGTAATTGGATCTTCATACATAACTCTGATGTCCTTCAAAGTCTGCTTCATCCATAATACTTGAGTGCAACTACATGCTACTACAATGTATTATGCTTCTGCAGTAGACAGGGATATTGAATCCTATTTCTTGCTCAACCAAGATACCAACCTTTTTCCCAAAAAGAATGCACCTCCACTTGTACTTTTCCTATCATCCATATCTCCGGCCCAATCTGCATTAGTGTATGCACTGAGAGTGAAATCATTGTCTTTTGGATACCACAAACCATAATCTATTGTGCCTTTCAAATATCTTAGAATTCTCTTGATTGCCATCATATGTGGCTCCTTGGGCTCTACTTGAAATCTTACCACAATACAAATTGTATGCATTATGTCAGGTCTGGTTTGGGTCAGATAAAGTAATCCTCCAATCATAGAACTATACCTTTTTTGATCTACCATAGGTGAATCATAATTTTTGCTCAACTTACAACTAGTTATCATGGGAGTATTTACCAGTTTAGAGTCTTCCATCCCAAGCTTCTTTAGCAACTCTTTAACATACTTAGACTGAGAAATCATGATACCTTTATCTAATTAATTTATTTATTTGTAGACCCAAAAAGAAATTCATCTCACCAAACATGGACATTTCAAATTCACTTTGCATTTCTTTGGCAAAAACTATGCACATACCTTCATTGCCTCCAAAGATAATGTCATCAACAAAGACTGCTACAATTAGGATTTGTTCATCATTGATCTTAAAGTAGATATTGTTGTTTGTAGTACCTTTATTGAACCCTATCTATATCAGGTACCTGTCCAACCATGCATACCAAGCCCTGGAGGCTTGTTTTAATCCATATGCAACCTTCTTCAATCTGCATACCATGTCACCCTGATCTGATGACTGGAATCCTTTCGGTTGTTCAATATAGACTTATTCTTCCAACTCTCCATTCAAGAATGCAGACTTTATATCCATCTGACATACCTTAAAATCTTTGTAGGCTACAAATGCTAGAAACATTCTTATAGCTTCAATCCTTGCCACTGGTGCAAATGTTTCCTCAAAATCTATTCCTTCAACTTGAGAGTATCCTTTGCATACCAACCTTGCTTTGTTTCTTACTACTTCACCATTCTCATTCTTCTTGTTTCTGAAAACCCACTTGGTACCAATTGCATTTTTGTCTGTTGGTCTGGGAACAAGATCCCAGGTTTGATTCTTCTCTATTTGCATCAATTCTTCTTTCATGGCTTTTACCCAATTCTCATCATTGTAAGCTCCATTCACAGTCTTAGGTTCAATCTTGGAAATCAAACATAAATTTACTTGTTCTTCTGCACCTCTTCTTCTCGTCAGGATTCCTTTACTTTTATCTCCTATGATTTGATCTTCAAAATGATTAAGTTTTACATACCTTGGAGTCTTGGCAGCACTTTCCAGAGCTTGATTCTCTTCATATGAGTTGTCTTCATGCTGCACCACTTCTGAAACATCTGGTTTATCTGATCCATATCCACTTGAATCCGGAGAACTTTCCTTGCTTTCATCGACTTTGACACTTGCACTCTCAATGATATTATTTAGCCTCCTATTATAACACCGGTAGGCCTTGCTCTTGGTTGAATAACTAAGGAAGATTCCTTCATCACACCTAGAATAAAACTTGCCTAGATCTTCTTCTCTTTTGATATAACATTTTCTACCAAAAACTTTGAGATATTTCACAGTAGCAAATTTTACCATACTACAATTCATAAGGAGTCTAAGAACTGTTACCTTTGACTTGGACTCTATTTAGGATATATATAGTAGTGTGAATTGCCTCTCTCCAATATACTTTTGGAAGATCATCTTCCTTCATCATGGTTCTAGCAGCTTCTTGAACTGTTTTGTTCTTTCTTTCAATGACTCCATTTTGTTGTGGAGTTCTAGGTGTAGATAATTGTCTCTTTAACCCATGTTCTTCACAAAATAAATTGAATTAATTTATGTGAACTCTCCTCCTCTATCAAACCTTAAACATTTGATCTTCAAATCCATCTCATTTTCAACCATTGCTTTAAATGCCTTGAACTTATCCAGAGCTTCTAATTTTTCTTTCAAAAAGGTAACCCAAGCCATTCTAGAATAATCATCAATAAGCAACATGAAATACCCATCTCCTTGCAAACTTCTTACTCTGGTAGGTCCACATAAGTTTGTATGCACTAGTTCCAATAATCCATCAATTGATTGGTCCTTGCTTTTGAAACTTGTTCTTGTTTTTTTACCAAATTGACACTCCTTGCAAATAGGATTAGCAGGCTTCACAAGCTTGGGCAAATCTCTAACAACCTGTGCAGTACTTATCTTCATAATGTTGTCAAAATTAATGTGACACAACCTTCTATGTCATAGCCAACTTTCATCAATCTGAGCCAACAAACAATAATTATCAGTTCCTTTCAAGTGATAGATATTACCTCTAGTCTTCTTACCAGTTGCAATGATTGTTCTAGAGCATTCCTTGATATTGCATCAATTTTCCTTGAAGCTTAGGTCATAACCTTTGTCACACATCTAACCCACACTCAAAAGATTGTGCTTTAATCCTTTCACATACAAGACATCTTCAGTATTATGCTTGCCATCAAAAGAAATAGATCATTTTCCACAAATCTTACCAGTTGTATCATCTCCAAACCTAACTAGTCCACCGTCATATCTTTCCAAACTCACAAACTTACTTTTGTCACCAGTCATGTGGTGAGAACAACCACTATCAATAACCCATTTATCTTTGTCTTCAACAACCTAAGTAGCCAAAGTGCTTTCCACTAGTTTTTCTTTCTTCACACAACTAGCAGGATTAGTAGACACAAGTTCTTCTTTAATAGCAACAAAAAAGCATTCATTACCAGAAGTACTAGCATTATCTAGTTCACCATTATCTGATACTCCTTCAGCATCATCAAGATCTTCAACATAATAACATTTTTTTGGATCATAGGCCTGTTCTCATATATTTTCCTATTTCTTTCAATTATTTCAGGACATCTGGAAGAAAAGTGGCCTACTTTACTGTAGGAAAAACATTTGAAAGGTAATTTACCTTTAAACTTACTAGATCCTCTCTATAGTCTATCCAAAAAGTTGGCTTCAATTTCATCGAACTCATCATCTGATTCTACCTTGTACTTTTCTAATTTGGAGGTTTTCCCAGAAGTACTAGCTTTGAAGGTAGTCTCTACTTTTGGCAGGGCATCACCAAACTCTCTCATTTCAAAGGCAGTAAGGTTATCAAGAAACTGATCTCTGTCAATATCTTTTACTTGCATAAATTCTTCAATTGTAGCTACCTTGTGACTGTAGGACTTTGGTAGTGATCTGAGAATTTTCATTACAACTTCCTTATCACCGAGAGTTCCTCCCATACCTTTTATTCCAGTGACAAGTTCATCAACTCTTTGCATAAAGGTTGTTATGTTTTCATCTTCATTCATATTCAAACTTTCATATTTCACCTTTAGACTTTATAGCTTGGCCTCTTTCACATAATCATCTCCCTCATACAGATTTTTTAGCTTTTCTAATACCTCATTTTCAGTTTCAAGATCCACCACTTTTGTGAGTACTTTGTCATTCAATGAACTTAACAGAACATCTTTTTCTTTAACATCCACTTCTTATTCCTTGATTTTGTCTTCAGTCGTCAAACCATTTTGAGGCAAGGTGTATTTTATTTCTGCAGCTTTCCATACTTTGTAACCAAGACAAAGAAGATGACTTTTCATTTGTGCCTTCCAAAGAGCATAGTTCATCCCATCAAAATGCGGCACTTCCTTCTTATAAGACAGTTTTAGATCTTCCTCAAGCTGTTAGACTTTCTTTAGAGGAACCTTGCTCTGATACCAATTGTTGAAATATGCTAGACAAATAAGGAGGGGAGGTGAATCAATTGTCACAAAAACTTAAATACTTCTTCTCTTACACATTAATCACTTATCCATAATTATTATGATATAAAAATGAATGCATGAAATCAGAAACTTAAACACAGATGCAACATTATATACAAGAGACCAATTTTTTACGTCGAAAACCCCGAGTTGGAGAAAAACCATGGAGAGGATTAGCTCTCAAAATATATTGCAATCTTTGAAAAATGATGTTTAGGCTTGGTCACTCCGTGGGCCCAGAACATACTGGCTCACTGCCATGAAGTACAGCTAGGTCTAGTAGGCTCACTGCCTCAACCCTAAACCTAGAAAGATTACAATAAGGGCTATTAAATCCTGATGATTGTTAAACCCTACAGGCGGCTCACTGCCAAAATCACCATCTTCTTCATGTCTAAGATTATTACATTGAAGTACAACAGTTCCTCTACTCTGCTCTGCCTTATCTCCTCGCCCTTTTCCTTATCTTCCCATTTTTTCTCAAGGACACCTTTTCCATGACTCAATCACAAGTATTTATACACTTCATCAACCTTGGAATGATCATCAAGGTCAGCATTACAATCATCAACCATTGGAAGCATCTCCAAGGTTGGCATTACAAACATTTACAAAATAGGTCCTGACCTATTACAACATTATGCAAAGGAAATGAAGTAAATATGTATGCGGATCATGCCATGCCTTAGCTGGGACTCAAACACAATCTTCCATGCCACAACATGCTTCCATAATCTTCAAGGAATCTCCACAATTACAGGAATTAAGCAAGTCAGCTAAGACTGGTTACACGCTACATTATCTGGGAACAATCTTCAAACATGATCTCAATTCCTTAACACAGACCAATGTCCAGATAGGAACATGATTAGGAGGCATCCACAAGCACGTTATAATCATTAGGAGTAACCGCACAAACCTTAACCACTTTAGCCATTGGAATCTTCTCACTGGAACACATGAACTTCACTGTCTTCAACTGACATAAAAGAAAGATAGCTTGCGGACCACCAAAACATGAACCACTGCAATTGTAGGCACATATCATCATCCCAGACTTCCCTCTAGAACTGCAGAGAAAAATACTTTATTGCAGAGGAATGTGGAGCAAAATACTTTCTCCCTATCACCAGAGAATAATCAGAGAAAGCAGATTTTACTTTGCTGAATGCAACTCTCTTAATTCTTCATACAAGAGGCTCAAACTCAAGATTTAGCATCTTCAAACATTCCTTTAAATAACTTCTAATTTGCAGATGAAGATATTCAACCAGCAAGAAATACAGACCAAGTTATCAGATTGTTCTTTAGTAGACAACTCACTGTCTATACTGCACTTCACTGTAACTCACTTGTTCCTTCCAGAGGGGCCAATTTTCTCAATATCCTCAACATACAAAGCTTCTAAACAAGTAATAGAATAGGACATAGTTGACACCAATGACAACAAAGATATGTTGACATCAATGAGAACACCGATTAGGCACATACTTGCAACAATTTAGCCCTCACTTTAATATGTGTATGATCTTACGATCAATACATGCATTAAAGTACGATCAAATCATATCAAACACATCACACACAAGAATGAAGACACATCCTAAGATTGAAGGACCATTTCTAGCCCCCAAGATTAGGCAAACATAAGAAAACACTTGACAGTCATGCAAAACTTGGAGAATATAGTAAAGAAGCATGCAATACACAAAGAAGATAGTGAAGCATGGAATACATGGAGAAGACATGATTTAAACAATTATATATAATCCTAACATAGAACACATAGTGTGGAGGGAGCTTATCACTACACACCTTTAGACCATGCAAAAACACTTAGAACACACCACGTGGAGGAATCTCATTGCTATGCACCTTTAGACCACTCAAAAACATGCAAGACACACAAGGAAGACACATAAAACATATGGAAAACACATGGAATACACAATCATTGTAGAGTATGTCGTCGACACACTATACATCTTATACACAACAAACACAGATGAGGAGGAGCTCATAGCTATGCTCCACTATCTAAGACATACCAAACACACCTAATGGTTGAGCTACGCTACCACGACCACCAAACGCTTAAGGGTGAATAACTCAAGATCCAACCTGCCTCCACAGAGGACTTCTTAAAAGGATGTGCAACTACTCAAGGGAAGACACAATCACACCTTCTGCAGAAGGGATTTTAAAATACAACCCCACCCACATCTACACATGATTTATGGTAAAAAGCAGGCATGCTCAAGGTATACAACCCCACATGCATCATGGAGATGCCTTACACTAAAAAGGAAGCATATGCAAACACGCTTTATCATAAATATCTAAAATAATCAACCACAATATATGCCCCCACCTTAAAGTGGTTGATCCCTCTTTTTGATATCAAATACATTTAAGGTAAAGTTGAAAACACGCAAGGGAATGAGAGCTTTTGCAAAGCCCATGCCCCCAAAGGTGACATGTTCCAACAACCACACATGTTAGTATCAAATTCTAATCATCAACAATATTCATGCATAGAAATAAGGTAACATACCACATAAACAAACCAAGGCTACACTTACAGGTTTGGATCCGAGTATAGCCATAAGGTCATACTATGGGTATCATAGAATTGAGTGTAGCTACAAGGTGAGATACAAAAAAAATGAAAGTGCATAGATGTAGATTAAGAGTATTGCAAAGGTTTGTTACAAGAATCTTCACAACACAAATCACAATAAGAGGTGATTCTACTAGTCAAGCGTCAGTAATATATCAACCCCATCTTCATATATCAATTGGGCCCATTTTTGCTTTCTTATTGTAGGGACACATGGTCCTTATCAATATTTATTTGTTTTCATCATCTGCTGACTAGTAGAGCCACTGAAGAACGTAAACACTAAAAATGAGAGAGGGGACAAAAGTGACATAGGGTCACAATGTGGGAACATCTTCTACAACGTTATGCCCCCAAAGCACCACACACAACAATTACAATAAGAGAGAGGAGAGTAGAAGAATAGAGACACAAATAGAAGAAGTATCACAATAGAGGCAGTCTCCAAGTGTATCCTTGACCTTATAGGAGTATCAAGGGTCATCTAAGGAGACGTAAACAATATTTAACACAACACAGGGGAACACAACACAATGCTAACAAAATATATATCTAGGAGGAGGCCACCCTTAAAAGAAACTAGAATAGGTGCTACAACAAGTGTGGCTTAATGAGGGAAAAATACTTACCTGATTCAATGGGATATTTTTTAGTGGACAATCCATGTCTATCATCTTAGGATATATCATATTTTGATACACTTGATTTCCTTGAATAATTTGTTTTGAAAAATTGAGAATGTAACCCAGGGGTTGAGGTGGTGTTGGAGCACCTCAAACCATAATCATTGGTTTGAAGTGGGGAGGCACATTAGGTGCCCCATTCACAATGAGTTTAGGAACATTAGTACACTTATCCACTAATTTCGTAGTGGGTGGGATAAGTCTATTAGTGATGATTGAATTAATATTTTTTTCACTTTGATTAAGATTGACATCCATCTCTAAAGGATTTAATGTGAGAGACCTTTCTTCATCCACCAATGCTTCTTCTTTTAAAGGGAGAGGATTGGAATGAAGGGAAGGTACAATGTTGTTAAGAGAATTGTTGATGATTATATATTTAGTGATGTCCAAGGGGTTTGAACATGCAACCAAAGGAGAGATATCCATGGTCTTTGTATCCTTAGAGATATCCAAGGTACTTGAACATTCGATCGAAGGAGGAAGATCAAGGGTCTTCACTTCCTTAGTGATGTCCAAAGTTCTTGAACAATCAATCAAAGGTGGGAGATCCATAGGATGAGCCATAGAAGCCTCATGTACCATGTGATTATTAGATGAACACCTATTATCTACCCATGGAGGATCCTTTTTAAAGGGAGGCTTTTCATCCACTAATGCTTCATCTTCCATAGGGAGAGCATTGGAATGAAGAGAGGGTAGGGTGATGTTAAGGAATGTATCAATGATTTCATCTTCTTGTGTGAAGATGTCCTCACAAGTGGGAATAACTTTGGGAGAACAGTCATAAGGTGAAATAGACAAAACTAGGTTATGATCACATGTATTAGAGACTAGATTCAAGGCACCATCCTGACCTATAGCAATAGGATTCATAGTGGAATGTACAATAGAGATAAATCCATCTAGGGCTTCATCCAACATATTGAAGTCATCACTACTAAATGGCACATCATATGCATTAAAGTTTTGTAAAAGGAAACCAGACATTGTCACATATTCTATTTTATCCAAGGCTTGAAATTCAACAAGATATAAAGTATTTTGCTAAAATGAAATTAAGATCACTATGTGAAATTAGATTTAATAAATGTGTAATGTAACTAGAAATGATCATGCAAGAGAATTTTTGAAACCCTAATGCAAGATTTTACCAAATGCAAGCTTTATATGCACTTTTTCCAAGAATATGTAAGATTTTGGAAGAAAAGATGGGAAGTATGCTATGAATCAATGAAAGATCTGATTTGAAATGTTTATGACAGTAGTAAAATCTGAAACAAGATTTTAACTACAAATCCTAGATTTTGAAATTGACTAGGTTATAAAAAATGCAACTTTTTCAATAAAACCCTAGCAAATGAGAGCTTCCAATGCAAGATACAACACCATGAATTGATTATATTCTGTAATATGAATTAGATTTTATGCTAAAAAATTAGAAATTTGAATATTTTTATGGTGATCTATAACATTTGCAATGAAACTATGCCTTTTTGAAGCCTAAAATGCTTTTTTTTCACTTTTTTCAATGCAAATATGCAAAAGATGTCTTGAAAAAGTGAGGATGATAAGGTAAAGTAGCCTAAAAACCTTTAATCAGTCCAATAATGCCACAAGATTTACCACAACATGCCAATCTTGAAACCCTAGGTTGAAGATTAGCTAGTTTTACTAAAAATGCAAGGATTTTTGAAACCCTAACAATGAAATTAAGCTATGAAACTATGCAAAATGATGAATGAATAGAATCTAATCAGATCTAAGGTGTAAAATAGCTCTTATCTGATGCAAGAAGGATGCCAAAGTGTAAGATACTATGGGTTCACAAAATTGTTATGCATGAAAAAGGTGAATGATAAAGACTAGCATGCAAACTAGATCAAACCATCTTCCACAATAACATTCAAGATCGAGCCAAATCACAACCAAAGGGAGGTGGAGTCAGCTATTGATCTTGTGCTCTTTTTTTCTATGGAAAGATCAGATTTAACTAATCCTTTTATCAAACCCTAGGTCAACTATGCATAAAACCCTAGTTATAAGATAATCAACTTACAACAAACAAAAAATGACTTAAACTCAGGATCTGAATATACAAAGATGATCAAAGAGATATTAGAACCTATATCCCTAAAGGTGAAGTGTTGAAGGATGAAATAGGGACCACCCAAGTCCTGAAAGTGAGAATCTGCTGGAGGTTAGAACTGAGAAAATGTTGTAACTGATGCTCAGATGCCAGATCTGGAGTCAAAAATGCCTAGAAGACTAGGTCGCCAACCACCCAAGTTTTTTAGAGGAATATTCCTGAATGTCTTCCAGATCCTAAAACCCTAATTCTTGGATAGTCTTCCTATAACTTCACTTTCCCTAAATCCTTTACCTATAACCTGCACACAAGACGACAAGAGAGGGTTTGAGGGGGTTATGTTGTTTAGGGATTTGCCTCAATCAAACCCTGGAATGACATTCAAGCCTTCAAACACTGTTGATAGATAAGAGAGCATGCCCTAGTAGGGCAGAGGCTAAATAAATGATGATAGAATGATTCAAATAACAATGATATCACATCGGAGGTGAAGTCCTTAGGAGAATGAAGATCCTTCAACTCATAAGGAGATGGATGATGATTCAAAACCTGCAACAACACACACAATACAAACACAAATCTTCTCTAATAACACAATGAATGCTTTGAATTCTATTTGCTCCAAGATCATAAGTTCACAATATCCATCTAGGTTACAAATGAATTCAAAAACTCACTTATATATGCTTTCCCATTAACATTCATGAAATTAAATCACAAGAGCTAACAAAGAGGAATATTTTTAAAGGTCCTATGCCAACATTGTTGAACTACACCAAACAACTAAGAGGGGGGGTGAATCAGTTGTCTTATAATTTTTAACCAAATATGATCATCAACTTATTAATTACTTATATTTAGATACAACCATGAAAGCATCAAATGAGTAGCTCAACACAAAACCATAAACAACATAGGAGGCACCATATTTTTACGTGGAAAACCCTAAAAGGGAAAAACCACAGTGGGTGTTAGCCCAAAGAAATATATAAGTTATATCAATATCAAAAAATAGAGGTTCACTATCTACAGGGCTCACTACCCAAATTGCTCACTGCAAAGAAAGGCTCAATGCCTATGGATGGCTCACTACCAAAAGCTTGAACTGAGATAACAACATCTACCCCATGCCAAGGTTTAGTTCCATTAAAGCACAAAAACACCTCTGCTTTGTTCTACCGTCTTACTTCACTTTATCTTTGCATCTTTGCACTTCAATCCTTTTTCACGACTCAATTACAAGTATATATATCATCCATCAACCTTGGAATGTACATCAAGGTTGGCATTACATTCATCAACTGTTGGAACAATCTCCAAGGTTAGCATTACAAACATTTACAAAATAGGTCTTGACCTAATACAAAATTATGCTAAGGAAATGTAGTAAAGATGTATATGGATCATGCCATTCCTTAGCTGGGACTTAAACACGATCTTCAACATCACAACATGCTTCTACAATCTTCAAGAGATCTCCACAATCACTAGAATTAACTAAGTCAACTAAGACTGGTTACATGTTACGTTAACTAGGAATAATCTTTAAACACGATCTCAATTCCTTATCATGGACCAATGTAAAGGTAGGAACATGGTCAGGAGGCATCCACAAGCATGTTGTAATCACCAGGAGCAACCACACAAAATCTAACTACTTTATCCATGAGATTCTTCACACCGGAGCATATGAACTTCACTGTCTTCAACTGTCATAAAAGAAAGATAGCTTGCGGACCACCAAATCATGATCTATTGTAGTTGTAGGTACTTATTGGTGGTGCCTACCTAGGGTTAGGGTTTTGAGCTTGAAAATCTATTGGTCTTTTATTTAAACCCTCAAAATTCCTAAGTCCCAGAGTCATGCGCATTGTATCTTTTAATTTGTCGTTGACCTCCTGTAGTAGGTCATCAATCACTTAAGTTGCATTTTCATGCCTTAGCACTTGTAGGTTGACCGGCCCCTTTGCATTGCATTACCGCTTTCTCCCGTTGCGCTAAAAAGAAAAGAAAGAAAAAATGCTAAGTCTAAAAAACCCTTTATGCGGCGGTGAAGTCTGTTGTATGTATTGTTGTATGTATGTGTCTTTGTATCTGCAGATGCATATGTACAATGCTGGACCCGAAAAGAAATTTCAATCGGGTTTAGAAATGATTCCCAGAATATTCTGCAGTTGTATTAAAAACATTGTATGTATGTGTTGTATATTTGATATACAACGGGTGATATACAACGACAGACGTCGAAAAGATTCAAATCTGGTTGATTGGTGGCCGAGCCCACAAGTGAACAGTGGAGGGATTGTATGTATGTGACTTTTGTATATACAAAGTGACATACAAGCAGAATATACAATTCCGGATTCCAAATTTTATTAAATCAGGCCTAGTGGATGTTGATACAAAGGCAAAGTGAAAAGTCAAAGGCATTTCCTTGTATGTCGAGTTGTTTGTATATGTGATATACAATTGCATATACAATGAAATATACAAGCAGGAAGGTGCAAAAGTGGACGCAGCCAGTGAATTAAATGCATTTGTGAAATGGGTGAAGTCCGCCATTGTATATTGGGGTTGTATGTTCCCAATATATAATCGGACATACAATGAGTAGATACAAAGAAATATACAAGCGGGAGCGGTCAAAGTCAAAGTGTTCAAAAGCATGGTGGGCCCCGCATAGTTGTTTGTCCCGCAATTGTATATATGTGCATATACAATGCAATGTACAAAAGGCACGCATACAATTCCTAGATGTGAAAGAAAAGTTTATTTTGGCAGATTTCAGGCTGGGGTATGCGGGATGTATATTGCACATTGTATGTGCAATATACAAAGTAATATATAAGGGAATGTACAACACTCAGACCCTATAGCGTTTGCAAAGTACTTCATAATGATCTAGGGTCCGCGGATTGTATATTGCACATTGTATGTGTAATATACAAGGCGATATACAAAGGAGTTAGATACAAGGCTCAGACCCGATAGCGATTGCAATTTGTTTCATAGTGATTTAGGGTCCGCGCTTGTATGTGGCGATTGTATGTATATATAATTGCACATACTACCACAGATGCAAAAGAAGATACAATGGATCACTGATGAAGAGGCCAATGCTTAGCGATGGTGATCCAATCAGCAAGTGACACGTGTCCAAGTCAGTTGTATGTATATACAACTGCATATGCAAATATTTAAAGGCAAAAGTGGGCGAAAAGGTAAAATGTATGTTCGTGCTGTGAAAGGTCAAAGGGGATAATGCACCTGCATGGCATAAGTTCATTGGTTGTTGACTTTTCAGCATAAACCGAAGCCGCAGATCTCGGCAGAGGAAAGGAATCGATGGCCTTGTTTCAAACTTTTGAAGGATGGATTTCTACATGTCTGCAGCTGCATTCCAAGTGGAAGAATTTTAAAACACGCAAACTGTTGCATTTCAAAATAGGTAGGTTGGCCATTAATGGCAAATTTACAGAAGCATGATCGATGAATGACGGGCCACCTACCATTTTTAATGAGAAAATCTATAGTCTGCTGCACATTTCCTGAACTAACCTGCTCTTCCTTCTTCTTCTGCCTACTGCATTAAATGTTTTGGGTGCCATTTTTTATGGTACAATGTATTTGGCAACATTTTGAAAATGACCATGTACCTTGATTGTTGAGTACACGTTCTGGGTATATCAAGACTGTGTTACTCATTTTTTTTGTTGTTGAAGACTCGACAAAATTTTGGTGGAGTAATAAGATACAGTTTTGTTGGTGGCTCTGTTTGGTGCCTTGTGAGCTTATGAATCATATGTTGTATGTTTTATGCATAGTTTACTGGTTTTATGTTGTTTTTATATGAGAAATGCTCTGTTGCATGTGTTTGGTTATTTGTCTCCAAGTTGTGGGCATCTTTTCTTTTGAATCTAAATAGCTAAGGGTTATTTGGGATTTAGGAACATGGATTTTCTATGTTGAATGTTTAATCTCTTATCTTTGTTCAAGGAACAAATTAAATATTTTAGGTTAAGCATTGGGAAGGGTATGCTGCAAAAGGGATATCATTAAGTATGAATGACTAAATACTCAGTCTTGGGAAGTATCTATAAGGCAGACACTAAACATTCTCCCCTTGAAACCTAGTTATTGATTCAAGTTTATGGTAATCATTCACATGTGTATGTCTATTGACTCCGAGCCCCGAGATAGGCACCAGTCTGGTCTTGTATTGAGGTTACAACCCCAGGTCCCAGTCTTGCATCCAAATACAAAATACAAATCCAAACTTCAAATATAAACCTTTAGGATATTAGAAGTAGTTTTAGGACTAAAATCCTTTGTCTCACAACTAAGCATAGGCCTAAAGCTATCCCCTTTGCACTTATTTCACAGTTTTGGTCTGCATAAGAGAGGATTTATCTGCTTTGTGTCAACATCACAGTAAGTTCATAGGCATATTTTATGGATATTGAATAGGGAATACCCCCCTTGGTTTTGCAGAGCCTAAAGATGGAGAGGAGATATTTATAGGGTCTATCTCTTGTACTATTGGCCCTTGGCCCGGGAATCCTATTGATCAATGATGGTTACCTTGTAGCGATAACTGGGAAGCATCCAGTTTGGGAAAAACTCCAACACTTATCATCATCCCAAACTTTCCTTTAGAACCACAGAGAAAAATACTTTCTCCCTGTCACTAGTAAATAATCAAAAAAAGCAGCCTCTAAATAACTTCCAAACTGCAGACCAAGATCTTCAATATGCAAGAAATGTAGAGCAATCTTCTAGACTATTCTTCAGTATGCAACTCACTGTCTTCACCGTGATTGACTATTTCCTTTCTGATTCTTCTGGAGGGGCTAATTTTCCCAATGTCCTCAACATATAAGGCTTCTAATCAATCAAAAGATAAGGATATGTTGACATCAATGACAACACTGATTAAGGACATACTTGCAACAATCTCCCCCTTTGTCATTGATGGCAACATATGATGTGAAAAACTGTAACAACCATCAAGACAAGATTCTCCCCCTATCTCCTTACACATCTGCATTCTTTCCTCTCTGAGTTTTTCACATGATTTCTCTCCCCCTTTGACATCAATGGCAAAGGGCACATACTTACATTCTACTGCTCTGAACCAAACTCTCTTCTAAACTCTCTCCATCTGACTACTCCCCTTGAGAAGTAGCTCGTACAAACATCAATCTAGATCTAGAGGTGGAACTCTAAGCACCACCGGACTGATACACTCTTGTGCATCTTAATTTAGAGCAAGAGGGGTGATAACCCCTAACTTTTCTCTAAGATACTCAAAAGTATCCTTAGGCAGAGGCTTGGTGAAAATGTCTACAATTTGATCCTTTGTGGATATATATTCCAACTTTACTTCATTCTCTGTCACCTTCTCTCCCAAAAAGTGATACCTTATTGATATGTGCTTTGTTCTTGAGTGCATCACTGGATTCTTTGAAATGTTTATGGCACTTGTATTGTCACAATAGATTGCAATTGGATCTTCATACACAACTCTTATATCCTTCAAAGTCCGCTTCATCCATAATACTTGAGTGCAACAATATGCTGCTGCAATATACTATGATTCCATAATTGACAAGGATATTAAATCTTGTTTCTTGCTCAGCCATGAAACCAATCTATTTTCCAAGAAGAAGGCACATCCACTTGTACTCTTTCTGTCATCAACATCTCTGGCCAATATGCATCTGTATAAGCATTGAGAGTGAAATCATTGTTCTTTGGATACCATAAGCCATAATCTGGAGTACCTTTCAAATACCTTAGGATTCTCTTAACTTCCATCACATGTGATTCTCTTGGATCAACTTGAAACCTTGCAACAAGACAAATTGCATGCATAATATCAGGTCTGGTTTGGGTTAGATAAAGCAATCCTCCAATCATGGATCTATATTTTTTCTGATCAGCCTTAGGTGATTCATCAGGTTTGCTCAACTTGAAACTAGTCACCATGGGAGTACATACCAGTTTAGAGTCTTCTATCCCAAACTTCTTCAGCAGCTCTTTCACATACTTAGACTGAGATATGAAGATTCCTTTATCTAATTGATTAATTTGTAGACCCAAAAAGAAATTCATTTCACCAAACATGGACATTTCAAATTCACTTTTCATCTCAATGGCAAACCTTATGCACATACCTTCATTTCCTCCAAAGATAATGTCATCAACAAAGACCTCAACAATCAAGATCTGATCATCATTGATTTTGAAGTACAAATTGCTATCTACAGTACCTTTACTGATCCCAATTGCAATAAATACTTGTCTAACCTTGCATACCAGGCTCTATGAGCTTGTTTGAGTCCATACAATGCTTTCTTCAACCTGCATACCACATCACCTTGATTTGACAATAGGAATCCCTCTGGTTGCTCAATGTATACCTCCTCTTCACCATTCAGGAAGGCATATTTCACATCCATCTGATATACCTTAAAATCTTTGTGAGCTGAAAACACCAGAAACATTATGATTGCTTTAATCTGAGCTACTGGGGCAAAGATTTCTTCAAAATATATCGCTTCAATTTGAGAATATCCTTTACATACAAGTCTTGCTTTATTCCTTACAACTTCTCCATTTTCATTCAGCTTGTTCCTGAAGACCCATTTAGTTCCAATAACATTTTTGTTAGCAAGTCTAGGAACTAATTCCCAAGTTTCATTCTTCTCTATTTGTAATAGTTCTTCCTTCATTGCCTTTACCCAATTTTCATCATTGCATGCTTCATTCACAATTTTTGGTTCAATCTTTGAAAGCAAATAGTAATTGACTTGTTCCTCTACAGTGCTTCTTCTTATTAGCACACGTTTGTTATTGTCACCTATAAGCTAATCTTCAGAATGATTGATCCTTACATACTTGGGAGTCTTGACAATATTTTCCAGAGCCTCTTTATCCTAACTGTCTACTTGCTTATCTTTCTCTTCAATTACTATAGTCATAGGTTCATCTAGTTCATAACAACTCAGGTCTGATATTCTTTCTTTACCTTCATCTACCTTCACATTTGCACTCTCAACAATCTCTTTGAGCCTTTTGTTGTAGCACTGGTAAGCCTTACTTTTGGTAGAATATCCAAGAAAGATTCCTTCATCACATCTTGCATCAAACTTTCCTAGATCTTCATCTCTCCTGATATAACATTTTCTTCCAAAGACTTTGAAATATTTTACTATAGGAATTCTTCCATACCACAATTCATAGGGAGTTTTAGTACCATTACCTTTCACTTGAACTCTATTTTGAATGTAGACAATAGTGTGAATAGCTTCTTTCCAAAAGACTTTCGGCAGACCTTCTTCCTTCATCATTGTCTTAGTAGCCTCCTGAACTGTCATGTTCTTCCTTTCCACAACTCCATTCTGCTGAGGAGTCCTAGGTGCAGACAGTTGTCTCTTTATCCCATGCTCTTGACAGAAAATGTTGAATTCATTTGATGTGAACTCACCTCCTCTATCAAATCTTAAGCATTTGATCTTCAAATCTATTTCATTCTCAACCATTGCCTTGAAAGATTTGAACTTCTCGAGGGCTTCTGATTTATCTCTTAAAAAGTAACCCAAGTCATTCTAGAATAATCATCAATAAGCAACATGAAGTACCTGCCACCTTGTAGACTTCTCACCCTTGTAGGACCACAGAGATTTGTATGCACTAGATCCAGCAAACCAATAGAAAATTGTTATTTTCTCTTGAAACTTGTCCTTTTCTGCTTTCCCAACTGACATTCCTTACAAATTGAGTTGGATGGTTTCACAAGTTTTGGTAAATCTCTCACAGCCTGACTTGAGCTTATCTTTACTAGACTATCAAAGTTTATATGACACATCCTTCTATGCCATAGCCAACATTCAACTGCCTAAGCCAATAAACAATAATCATTAGTTCCTCTCAATTGATAGATGTTACCTTTTATCTTCTTACTGGTAGCAATCACATTTCCAGAACTTTCCATGATTTTGCACCCATTATCTTTGAATCTCAGATCATATTTAGCACAGATTCACTTAAGGAACTAAGCAGAGCATCCTTTGCTATGACATCCACCTCATATTCTTTGATTTCATCTTTAGTCGTCAAGCCATTTGGAGGCATGGTATATTTTGCTTCTGTAGCTTTCCATACTTTATAACCAAGACAAAGAAGATGGATTTTCATTCGTGCCTTCCAAAGAGCATAATTTGTCCCATCAAAATGTGAAGTAATCTTCTAGACTATTCTTCAGTATGCAACTCACTGTCTTCACTGTGATTCATTGTTTCCTTTCTAATTCTTCTGGAGGGGCTAATTTTCTCAATGTTCTCAACATATAAGGCTTCTAATCAATCAAAAGATAAGGATACAATTGACACAAATGACAATAAAGATACGTTGACATCAATGACAATGCTAATTAGGCACATACTTGCAACAGACATAGCATTAATTAGCCCCAACCAATCAAGGGAGACTTGGGCTATTGGTGCCCAAGTCTAGAAGCCCCTTTTTAGTCTAGGATAAGATTAAGGAAGGGCCCAAGGTCCCAAATCCACATTGGTGTCAGGAAATATCTTCCAGATGATCAATTATAACGCATAATGTAATTATGAGGACCTAGGAGCTAAACAAGGAGGTAAAAAGGCAAGTCTCCACTTTTTACTCCATAAATATATATATATATTAGAGAAACCTAGATTTTTAGCCTAGTCCCGGCCTAGAGAGACCCTTACGGGGGATCTCTTCCCATTGGCTTTATCACCTGAGACCACAACTGGGGGGTCTTCATCCCCAATGGGCATTATCACCCTTTGGTCAAACTCATGAGCTCATTGGCCTAGCAAAGGTACACAGTTTGTGAGCACGTTAGCCCAACAAAGGTACATAGCTTGTGAGCACGACAACCCAGCAAAGGCACGCATGACCTATGAGCTCATTGGCCCAGCGGGGGTTTGAACCTTGGTGGCTGCCACCACAACCAAGTGACTTGACCATCGAACCACACCCTTATCAGCATATATATATATATATATATATATATATATATATATATATATATATATATATATATATATATATATATATATATATGCCTCTAACATTTGTTTCATGTGTAGATTTTTGGCCTAACATTGTGATTTTGCAAAATCTTGAGATTTTGGTCTACAATCCACATCCAAGTCATCCGACTGCAATCAAATAGGTGATCATCCCACAATACTACATAACTCGTAGATCCAAAACATGAAACATGCAAACTCATCATCACGTTAGTAACCTGCAAATTGAGATATCAAAGAAGATAACCTATAGACCACAAGACTCAAACACCAAACGAACCACATATCTGATTTTCCAAACAAGTAACCATTGTCAAGGAACCAATCAAGCATCTAAGAGATTAGAACAATCTCCTAAAATGAACCACACCACTACCTATAAACATGAATCAAACATCATAGCCCAAACTGTCAACCACATACAAGATCATGTTGTGCCAATGCCCAAATGTACCTTCATTTCCATGACAACATAATCATCACCATTGTTGTACTTGCACTCAACTCCCATTGAACTGATACTCCTCGTCTCACACATGTATAAAATCATATCCTCAAACGTGAAGACAACCTGTGTACCTCTCCATCAAAGTAAAATCCTTGAAAACACATGTAAACTTGTGTCAGGAGGCACCAAATTTGATAACCTCTTGTATCATCATACTGGTCTACTAAAAACATGTACTTCCCCAAGTTTATGCCCAAAGATTTCTTAAAATGCTCTCATAATCATGCCTCAAATCTTAGGCTCCCACAAGTGATCAAACAAGTACAAACCTCTCTCTACACACCAAATTGGAAATATATTTCATTCACTATGTAGTACACTTCAATAGCTCTCCAACACTTGTTTGAAATCCAAAATTTGATTTTGTATGCAAAATTTATGACTGTTTTACCATTTCGAAGGAATGCCAACTTCAGGTACCAAATTCTAAGACAAACAAAAAAATCTGATCACCAAACCTATACCACTATGTAGTTCTTAGAGATACCTTTATGACACCTATAAGAAGTTAAAAATTTGATACCATATGTAGAAGTTATGGCCTCAAAAAAATATCTCCTAACTAGGCTTATAAGAAAAAACTAGGATGTTTTTTGGTGGCCAGTGGGTGGAGCCACCAATAGCAACAGTGGATGGGCAATTTTGGCTAGAGGTGGGGGTGGTTTGGTGGTTGGTGGCTAGGTGGTGGCCCGCTGGCAACATGACCAACCCACCACCCGCCTAGTGGCCACATGGCCAAGGGCTAACCCCTAGGCCACTAGTCCCCAACCCTAAGCATTGGTCGCCCAGGTGACCGGGGCTGCACCCCTAAGCACTGCATTCTCAAACACATTGTCATTTTTAAAAATTTATATCAATTTCTAAATTTTAAACATTAAAGTTTGTTTCAAAAAGTTATTAGTATATTTTTTTTCTGTCATCTACAGATTGACTATACTTGGGCAAATGTTCTTTGTACCCAATCATACCATCATATGAATTCCATACAACAGTATGTAATCTTTTTTCAAAGATTCCCTATAAGATTCCATCTAGGGCAAAATAGGGAAAAAAATTTCTATCACCAAAATATGTCAAATTTTATGTGAAAATATAGATTTTTGGGTCTTCTTGACTCAATGGTGAGGTCCATTTTTTCCTAGGATGCCTCTTGTAAAATCTCACCTCCAAAACCCCCACACAAAGAGCCCTAACCAAAAACCCATCAACCAAAACTCCATCAAACCCTAGATCTGCAACAACCCAAGTCTGTAAACACACTCGTGACCTTGAAAATGCCTTCATTTCAAATTACAAGTCCATGGATTCACTATGCACAACAATCTACTCATTGCAATGGTTATAAAACCAATGATCTCACACCTCGCTCAACCATAAACATGGCTCTGATACCAATTGAAAGGAAAAATACACCAATATAGAACATTTCTACATAACCCCATAAGAGATGGAAATGCAACAAATCATAGCCATGATAAACTAGAATCCATCATGCAAAAGAATAGGCAAAACATACCACAAGGTGACACAAGATATATCTTGGGAAACCCCTCAAGTGGGAAAAACCTAGCCTCCAAAAGCATCCACACTTAATGTATTATTCAACAATGAAACATTATGATACACTTACAAATTCTCTGTGAATACTCTCAAAACATATAGCTCCTCCAATGCATCATCCATGTGTCCCAAGCATGTAAACTCATATCCCATGCCATGCTTCACATATGCACTTACAAGAGAAACCCAATACAATGATAGCCCACAGCCAAACAACCAACCAACCAACCCCAACTACTAACCATGTGCTTGTTTTTATAGAATCAAGCTTACACAAATACAAGATGTAGTCTAGGGAAAACCATGTGTTCCAAAAACCATGAATAAACAAAACCATTGACCCCTCATTTAATATTTGCAGCTAAGTTTTCACTTTATGCCCGCTATTAAATAATTTCCCAAATAAATAAATAATTATTTTATGTTTCCCACACACATAAAATAACTAACCCAATGTTACATAAAACTCATACAAGTGGCATCAAATAAATATCTAATGTGGCTAAACACATCAATTAAGATGCAGCACAAATAAATATTTATTTTACATAAATAAAATATATCAATATTATGCAAGGTTTACAACACACCTTTTCCTAACAAGATAGAGAGGGAGGAAGGATAGAGAGATAGAGGGAGAGTAGATATATATATATATATATATATATATATATATATATATATATAGAGAGAGAGAGAGAGAGCTCTCAGATAAGATAGAGAGATAGAGGGAGGGAGCGAGGGAGAGATAGAGATAGGAAGATATATAGAGAGAGGGAGATATAAAGAGATAAATCCTCTCTATCTCTGTCTCTCCCTCCCTCCCTCCCTCTCCCCCTCTCTCTATCTATCTCTCCCTCCTCTCTATCTATTCATGTCATGATCTCTCCCTCTCCTTATCTATCTCTTTATCTCACCATCCCCACTCTCTATCTACCTCTCTCCCTCTCTCCACTCTTTCCCTATACCTCTCTCTATCTTTCTCCCTCTCTTTATCTCTTTGACCCTCCCTATACATTCAATTAATATTGAAATCTAGGTTCCCTAACTGTAAACCCTAAACATCAACAATAAAGCATTAAAAATAAAATCTCTCTATATCCACCTCTCTCACACTCTATATATCTCTTGCTCTCTTTATCTGTATCTCTCTCTATATATCACACTCTCTCTCCCTCTCTATATCTCTATCCACTTTCCCTCTATCTCTCTATCTCTCTATTTCTCTATCTTCCCTCTATATCTCCCTCTCTCCCTCCCTCTCCCTCTCTCCCCCTCTCTATATCTCTATCCACTTTCCCTCTATCTCTCTATCTCTCGATTTCTCTATCTTCCCTCTATATCTCTATCTCTCCCTCCCTCTCCCTCTCTCCCCCTCGCTATATTTCTTTATTTCTCCCTCTCTCTTCGTCTATCTATATCTTTCCATCTCTCTCTCTCTCTCTCTATATATATATATATATATATATATATATATATATATATATATATATATATATGTCGAGTGGGTGTGGTCTAGTGGTTAAGACCACTTGGTCATTATTGTGGCTCTATGTAGGTGACTCTTGGCACTCTGAGGTCCTTAAGTGGAGTGTGTTTGAATTCTAGTGTACTTTGGTCTCCACATCTCGACAAGTCATAGTAGCAATGGTGTATAATGACGAATCCACCGGTGGCGATCCGTGCCACAAGCGGCATGATGGTAGACTTAGCAGGGCCACACCACTGGCGATCTGCGCTGTAGTGGTGGTGGTAGTTCTATGGGGAGGAGGTCCCCCTTGTGACCTCCACTAGAGTGGGCCAGCCTATATATTCCCTCTCCCTCTCTCTATCTCTCTCTCTCTCTCTCTCTCTCTCTCTCTCTCTCTCTCTCTCTCTCTCTCTCTCTCTCTCTCTCTCTCCCCCCTCTCTATCTCTCTACCCCCTTTCTATCTCTCTCTATCTCTCCCTCTCAAATTATATCTCTTAATCTCCCCCTCTCTCTTCCACCTTCTGTCTTCCTCTCTCTCCCTCTCTCCCTCTCTCCATCTATATCTCTCTATCTCCCCCTCTCTATCTCTATCTCTATCTCTCTATCTCTTCCTACATCCCTCTCTTCCTCTTTCCTTTTCTATCTCTCCATATCCCTCTCCCTCTCTCCACCTCTCTCTCCCTCCCTCTCTCCATCTATATCTCTCTATCTCCCCCCTCTCTCCCCCCCTTTCTATCTCTATCTCTCTATCTCTCCCTCCACCCCTCTCCATCCCTCTCTTCATCTTTCTCTCTCTATCTCTCCATATCCCTCTCCCTCTTTCCATATCTCTCTCTCCCTCCCTCCCTCTATCTATATCTCTCAATCTCTCCCTTCTCTATCTCTCTATCTGCATCTCTCAATTGCCCCCCTCTCTCTCCCTCTTTATCTCTCCCTCACTCTCCCCCCTCTATCTCCCCTTTTCCATCTCCCCCCTCTAGATCTATCTATCTATTTATCTCTCTCTCTATTTGTTTTTTTTATTGAATATAAAATGTGATTGTGTTATGTCTTGGTAGTTACCAAGCCTAAACATGATTGCGTTGTGACTATTTAAATGTAACATAATTACGTTATTGTGCAAATTACTAATTTGGCCACTTTTTTGTCTCCCAATTTGGTGCACTCACTCATGAATTAATGCACATTGAATGCCTTTAAATATCAAGACATAGTAATTAATTGCACAAATATATACGAAGTTAGCTCATAATGGCTAATGAAATAGGTAACAATTAGCACAAATTTGAATTTGTTTTTATTTTTTATTTTAAGGAGTTAACTCTACAGTGTAAGAGCAAACCTACATACCACATGATTGACTTGTTACATGGAGATGTAAATATCAAGATGGGAAATGAATTTATGGAAATGGGGCAATGATAGGAATAATAAATAGTTAATAAAGGAAAGTGTATAAGAGTACATGTAAATAGGGATAAGATATGATGGAATGTGTGGAAGAATGTGTAAATGGGAATGGGTGAATGATCAAGGAATGAGCTTGACTTTATAAAAAAGTACACGCTATTTATCAATATATAATTACATTAATACTTTCCATTATAATAGCCCAAAGATAAATGGGAATTAACATGAGTATGCAAATTTTACCATTACATTTAATACAATTTTAATAATTGGGAATTGTGCCCATTTTATAACTAATTAATACAAAATTTATATGGTGTATGTTTAATATTGTAAGAAGGTACTTACTTTAAAAAGAGCATGTATCCTCTTAGACCCAAACATTATCTAAAGAATAGAATATTAATCTTTATTTAAAAAATAGCATATTAGTAAATAAATACAATTGGCTTTTTATGTTGTTATTTGTTATGTAATGTATGTATCTTGGTGTTCTATATAAAAGGTTCTAGACCAATACATCTCTTGGATGACTGACTATTTTATATGATATGATAATACATGGTGGGTATTTTAGTGCTAACTAAGGTCTATGCATGGGAAATGAATAAATTCTAATGTTCACATGGTACAAAAAATTGTTAGCAATTTAAGCTCGCAATTTCATTGCAACAATTCAAACTAGCAATCTTAGTACACCATACTGATAAAACTATGAAAATTATTAGTAGACAAAATATACTAGAAAATGTTATTCAAGAGAAAAATTACTATTTTTATTCAATAAAGGATGATTATAATATATAGCATCAAAGAAGCATAACAAATTAAATATATACTATAAATATGGATCTAAACATGACAACAAATTGATATTTATTAACATCTAACTATTTAACATGGGCTACTCTAAAACTCCTATTCTAACAAATTTATAGAACTGAAACTAACACTGCCAGCTCTCTAACAAACTACAAACAACATTCACATACATTTATTCATTAATTCCAACACTCCCCTTAATGAAGAAATGAATTCTCTATTATATCTAGTATATATTTACATATTACAAACTTTATCTTTCATCTTAAAATATCTTCAACATCCTCCATACAACTAAACATCCACTAAACTACCAAATGAGCACACCACTGCCTTTTTAGACCTCAAGCACCTCTCCTCTTCCAACACCCAAATGAAGGCATGTCAAGGAACCTATATTTCCTCCAACATCCTTTTTAACTATACTTTAATGATCCCATCAAATCTAATGGTCAGTCAAGTAGTTGGATGATTTCCTCTTCTTCTTCATACAACCAAGCAACATTTGCTAGATTAAAGTCTTTGCTAAGGACAACATGGTCTTGTCAACATTAATAGCAACAACTCCCTCTTTGGTGTCTCCCAAATAGAACACATGCTTGCATAAACCTTTTTCTTCTCAACAAATTTGAAGGACTCCAATCTTTTGGCACTTAGCAAATTCAATCCTTTCTTTTTATTTCTTTGTAGCTACAAAATAAATCTTTACCCTCCCTTTTTAAACAAATAACACTCTCCTTGTTTTATATGGCTATCCTCACTATAAAAAGGCGGCTCCTATTTTTTTATTTTAAAAACAATGCTTTACTTGCACTCCAATCACAACAACACTTCAAACATGCACTCTTCCTTGTAAAAACTATTGTGCTTTATCCTTCTCACTTTGTTGAGCATGCACTCAAGGATCAAGGCAAACACATCTACAATCCACACACTACTCTCTCTACAAGAAACTCTACTCCTATCTTACAATGATTAACTCTTAAGATACCCTCATCTACTTGGGCATTCCCATGACAAAGTCACATCCAATCTAGCTCTCATACCATGATTAAACTATGAAAATTAACAGAAAATATTATTCAAGAGAAAAATTACTATGTTTATTCAACAAAGAATGATTACAATATATAACTTCAATAAAGCATGACAAACTAACAATAGACTCCTATAAATATGAATCTAAACATGATAACAAATTGAGACTTATTGACACCTAACTGTATAACTTGGACTCTTCTAAAACTCCTATTGTAACAAACTTCTCGAACAGAAACAAACACTGCCAGCTCTCTAACAGACTACATTCACATTCATTCATTCATTAATTCCGCCACATAAGACTGCAAAATTTTAAATACCACTGGATAATTTTGCAATACGGCAAACGTCTGATCATTGAACTCAAAATCCTTAATATGATGTTATAAGGCATGCAAAACAAATAAATTGTAACTGAATTTTTTTCAAATAGACGTACTGAAGATACACAAGGGTGAGTTTGACCAAGTGAAAATGAAATTTGTAAGGAAGATCAAGACTAGTTCATATGACGGAGAGGACAGAGAGAATACAGTGGGCACATCCTAAACAAAAAGCTTACAGTCCAAAAAAAGCATGAGTTGATCATTTCATGGCAGTTTGAAATAGCTTGTTTCCAGATCTTATCCTTGGCCGGCACAGCATACTGTCATCACATGAAGTATAAGCTTGGGGAATGGTGTTCAACCAGAGATGGTAAAATGCCCCCACCAATATTATAAATACAATAGCTCCATAAACAGCATAAGCAAAGACAAGAATCGAAGAAGTGGGAATTGCAGCCACTACTCTGCTTCCCACATCACACAAACACTGCTCCATAATGTTGTGGTAAACTGTTCAATAGAATGATTGTCTCTTTGGCTTTGGAATTGCTTTGGTTGGTGCTGAAGCAACACTAGAAATAGTATTCTGTGGTCTTGCAATTAATGAGATATAAGAAACTGCGTCCTGGTAGGTCTTCTTAGAATAGAAGAATGGCTTGCACGAGAGGAGACTTCAAACGCACGTTCTTGGACTGCACATTTCTTTCTTCAAAGCTGCCTTGGTCATGGGAAACAAAAGTAAGGGCTCGTGCGTTAGATACTTTCAAAGTCCTGTAAACTATAACAAGAACAAGGCCCACATTTGATGGTGGGCCTTGCCGCTATTCTTAAACATCATTCACTTCAATAGTCTTTGGTCAATTTTGGCCAATAAAAATAGGACACATATTTACCACTTTTTATTGTGAATGAGGTGTAAAATTATTATTGACTGTTTGACCATTGAAGTGGATGATGTTTAATTAGAGTGTTGCCTACCAAGCAATTTTTTTAGTGGTAGTTATTCGTTGAAAGTCGTACTAGAAATAGTATTCTGTGGTCTTGCAATTAATGAGATATAAGAAACTGCGTCCTGGTCGGTCTTGTTAGAATAGAAGAATGGCTTGCACGAGAGGAGACTTCAAACGCACGTTCTTGGACTGCACATTTCTTTCAAAGTCCTGTAAACTATAACAAGAACAAGGCCCACATTTGATGGTGGGCCTTGCCGCTATTCTTAAACATCATTCACTTCAATAGTCTTTGGTCAATTTTGGCCAATAAAAATAGGACAAATATTTACCACTTTTTATTGTGAATGAGGTATAAAATTATTATTGACTATTTGACCATTGAAGTGGATGATGTTTAAGTAGAGTGTTGCCTACCAAGCAATTTTTTTGGTGGTAGTTATTCGTTGAAAATTGTCTTCAAATGTTAAGATATATCTTATTTTTAAGAAATTATATTATAAATTAGGTATTATAATTAAGATCTCATTAGATTTTGACAGTTTATAAAAAATATCTCCTTTTATGTGATAGTCTTTTTAAATTTTTAATGCTATTTTATGGCAAACATGGTTAAATATAGTCATATGGTCATGAAATTTAGGTTCAATGATTTAAAGAAGTTTTGTAAATATAAATAAAAAATTGTTTATCTTGTATAAACTTTTAGGTGTGATGTCATTCTATGGTTTCAAAGAAATTTTGTAAATATAAATAAAAATTTGTTTATCTTGCATAAACTTTTGGGTGTGGTGTCATTCTATCATTTTTTTTCATAAATATGATGTAAGGGCTCATGTGTTAGATATCTTAGAAGTCTAGTTAATTATCATTAAGATGATTAAAAGAAACTTCTAGTAAATGTAAATAAAAAAGTATTTGTCTTGTATAGACTTTGGGATGTGTAGGCTTTTGCATTGGACACTTTAGAAGTCCAGTAAACTATTATTAAGATGATTAAAAGAAACTTTAGAAATTTAAATAAAAAATTATTTGTCTTGTATAGACTTTGGGGCACAATTGTAAGGCCCACAATCACTTGTGCTTATATTTTATATTATGGTTGGTGATTGCTTGCGAATACCAATGTACTATTCTAGATACTCGATATGTATATTTGGATCTAAAAGACTTTTATATATTTATGTGTGTTTATATATATTGGTGTTTTGATTTCACTGTTTTCGTTTAATTAATATGTTGGGAGGGTAGATCTAGTTCCTTCAATATTATCCTTTTAAATTATTACTTGCACTTTAATCATATTGCTAGAATTAATGATTTAATTGAAATGTGCCTATTAAATGTGTATTATTTAATCATATGATTATATCATTCGCTTCATCTATTGTTACGTATTGGGCAAATATGCATAATGTTTGATTGGGTGTGCAAAAAACTTATAGGGTATCGACCAATGGTTGGTATATCAAGAAAGTTGGCATGGATTTCACTTAGTCACCTCACCTTACTTGTCCCTTTGATGTTGAAACCTATGAAAACCATATCCAAGTCAATTACAATTTTGGATCCCCTTGTGTTAGACTCATAAAAGTGTCTTGGGTATTTTTAATTATTGTATTTGTGTCTGCTTGATATGTGTAGAGATTTAATAGTTCCTTGAAATGGTAATTATGTTATTAATTTTAGAAAAGAGAAAAGTATTTATTGAATTAAGTTAAATATTTTAGGAATAGTTTATATTGAGGAAAGGCATTGCAATTTAATATTGAATGTTTTGGGAAATAGATTAATACTTCTTAAGTTAGAAAATATCTCTTTTTAGATAATTGTTTTAAGTGAAAAATGTTTTGTGGGAAAGAAAAGGTTTAAGTTATTTTAATTATAAGCATGTATATGGGAAAAGGGCTTGCTTTTCCATTCATTATGTTTTGTGTGAAAGTGAGAGATAAAATAGAAGATAGGAGACAATTCTGGGTAACCCACAATATTACATGTCCCACTTTTTGGTACATTGAAATCAACATTTTTAACCAAATCTTCACTTTTTGACACCTATAGTAGCTAAACCATTAAGAATTTGAAGATGATGCAGACTAGTTATTTGTGAGATTTTGTATGTAGATTATAAATATATACATTTTTAAAATTTAGAAATAAATTGTGAATTTTTTACGTAAATTTTAATAACTTGTTTTTTTATAGTAAATAACATTTTTAAAAAGTGACTTTTCGTAATGCCTAACTTTTTTTTTTTATAGAAATGATAAAATTCTAATTTTTAAAATATAGATTTGTAACACCAATATCTAGGGCATGGATTTTTTTCATAATTTTTTGTTGAATATTTTGTAATTAATTTATGAAGTAAGATTAATTATAATTTTGACATAGACTTATGTCGTAACGTATAACTTTTTTTTATGTATCAAAATTCAATTTTTTTTTGTTGAGATAAGGACATCAATACCTAGGGCATAGATATTTTTTAGAAATTTTTTTTCACTATTTTAGTATTTTTCCACGTGTAGAACAAAGAACTTGATGTTCGGTGAAAAACCTATGTTCAATATAAAAATAAAAATAAATATATAATCAACTTAAATATATTAAAAATTATACATGTTGGAAAGCTCATTTCGAGGGCTACAATCCTGCAAATCAGCTTGTCAAGTTCATTCCATTTGAAGGTCTAAGCCAAGGTTTGAAACTAAAATTTTTGAGGAAAATTTGAGGCTGAGAATGGGAGAGGCTATCCAAGAACCTTTCTTTGAATCCGAGCAAAGGTACCTTTGTTCGAAGGTCCTTTTGGTCGGCCGAAATAATATAAAAAAATTTTGCCGACCTTCGAACAAAGGTCCCTTAGCTAAAAAAATATTAAAAAATTTGTAACTATCAACCTTCAAACACAGGTCCCTTGAGCCGATAGTTTTTAAAAAATATTTATGCGAATGACATATAAATATAAGGTCATTTAAAAAAAAGTTGCGGTACAGGGAAATATTGCCGAATATTTGCCGAATCTTCAGAATGCTTCTGGTGTTAGGGTTTCTGGGAGCGCTGATGCCACAAATGGAAACGCTTGCTTCAGTGATACCTTGGCTGGGGTTTCTGTTGTGAAGGCCTCTAATGGCACAAGACCATGGAGATCTGCAAATTCATGGCATTTTACCGGTGATGTGGTGGGGGTTTTAGCCTCCAGTTTGGCCTCTCCTTCACCATTTGATGTCTCTCTCAGTGGAATGGAGAAATTGGATCCAAGCCTACTTCTCCATGACACATTACACCTGCTCAACCATGGGGGGATTGCCAGTGGTGTCGATCATAAGGGATCAAGATTATCACCTTCAGTAGATCATCAGCGCACAAATTTGGAATGTCATGGTTTGTCTCTTGGGTAGGGGTTGACAGGGATTAAAACTTCATTTTTGGAGGCAACAAAGTCAAGTTCCTTTACCCCACTAGGTTCTGCACAAAAAATAAAGATCCACTCAAGGTATAGAAAGATTGTTTAGTGTTCTAGAAAACCCTTATCCCTGGACTTTGACGCCACATTGTCGAAGGAGCTGCGTGAAAATGAAGAATTCTTTTCAGATAATGGTTTAATTGGTAGATTCAACCACCTCTAGCCCAGTCTTCCAAATCTCCATAATTGGATTTCAAAATCTTGGCTTCCTGTCATGGAAGGAAATTTGGAAATTTAGCCCATTGCGAGAGGCTTCTTCACTGTGGTTTTCGACTGCAAGAAAGACAAAAATACCATCCTTAGTTACGTATGGTTTTGGGAAGCAAATTTTCTGCAATTGAAATCTTGGCATCCAAAATTTGATCCGTCTTCTGAATCATTCTCAGTTTTACCGATTTGGGTTCATCTCCCAAATCTTTGCCTCCATTATTGGTTTGATTCTTGTTTTGCAGCCATTGGAAACTCCTTGGGAAATTTTGTGCATGCGGATGACAACTCAAGAAATTTTATTCACACAACATATGCCAGGATCCTGGTGGAACCGGACATCTCTAAGGAGCTCCCGACATAAATTGTATTGAGAGCCAATGGACAATGTTGGAATCAAACTTTGGATTATGAAGGTTTAAATTTTAGTGTAGGAAGTGTTTTCAAACCAGGCACATTGCAGCGGATTGCTCTAGGTCAAACCACAACCAACTCAGGAGGCCTCTTGGTGGAAGGACTCTTCCCCCAAACATTATTCTATTATGAACACTCCCAAATAGATTATTTCTCCTACAAAGTTGGCCAACAAGAAGCAAAAGGAGGATTTGATCTCTAGTTCCTCTCTGGAGCCAAAGGCAATTCAAAATTTACACCAAACGTGTGATTCAATCCACTTGAAGAGCAATGAGTCATCTACAGAATCTAAGAGGGAACAACATATGCCTCTTTCGAGCAACTCTCACTATTTAGATCATGTTATGGGTGACGAAGCAATCTATCCCCATTCTTTGGACACTGCTGTAATTTCAAAAAATCAACCTACAGGCCTATTGTATCTGATGTGGGTCCTCTCACCACGGGGATTGAGTCCTCCCCCTCCCATGATCCTCCTCAAGATCTCAAGGATTTTAATGATGGAAATAGAGAAAAGGATTGGCAAATAATTCATAAAAAGAAAAGGAGGGCTAACAAAGGTATGGATGTTTGCAATAGATTGCAGTTGCAGCCTCACACCAAATCTGGTGTAGAAGAACAAAACAATGGAAGGGGAAATGAGTGGAATGTAAAGAAAAGTAAGGAAATTCCCATCCACAAATTGGAGGCTATTAAGATTAAATTGCAGGCTCTCAGATGGTGAAATTACTAGTAGATTTGAAGGTTCTTTAGATTTTTAGCTTTTGCCAGGATTGGTACATAACCTAGCATGATCAGATCAGGAGTACATATCTCTTTTTTTAGTGCTCATGTGTGGGTTGGTTGGTTTAAGTGAGAGTAGGCACGGTTTCTATTAGTGGCTTAGCGATAGGAACAAGTAGGTTGGGATTTTGGTCTTGCATGACCTTGGCTCAATAAATTAGATGTAATGCTTTTTCTAGGAGGATGAGGTCCCTCAACTGTGATCTCACCTAGTGTGGGCCAGGATAAAATTCCCGCATTAATATAAACTCCTATTACGAAGCAAAAAAAATGAGGTCATTTTTGTGTTTTTCTAAATCAAAAAATAAAGAAAACTTCATTTTTTCTAATTTTTTGCAAGGGAAACATTTGGAAAGGAATTGAAAATTTGTGTTTGCAATTTTGGGAGACTTTGGATGACAAAATATTTGGCAAAGGAATTTTCAACTGATAGTAAATTCAAAGAAGGAGATGGGAAATAAAAAGACAAGGAAAAATAAGACTGCATAGTCATATTTAGCAGAAAAGGAACATAAACTACGTGAAGAAAGGATGCAAAGATATTTCAGATAAAGAGAAGGTATGTATTTTTTAATTTCTCTAAAAACATTTCAAAAATATTAGTTTGTATTTATTCCTACTTCCTAAACTATAGTTTACAATTTTAGATTTGTATGGATATATTAGATTTGCATTTATCCTAAATTTAGTTTATTATTTTAAATTTAATTTGAATAAAAATTAGATTCTTACATTCATCTAAATTTCAAATTCTACATAGATTCCAAATAAATTCTCTAGATTAAGTTCACTAGTTCCTCTCTAGGGTTTGTATCTCTTTCCCCTCATTCGTCAACTCTAGGGTTTCAATATAGTTTCTAGTTTTAGATTTAATTTTAAACTAGAATTAGACTCAAGTACATGTTCTACAATAATCTAAATTGTCTAGGTTATTTAATTCACTAGATGAACCCTAGTTTCTCTCATTTGTAACTCTTTACCCTACTTCCTCAACTGTAGGGAGCTTGAATATAGTTTATAATTTTAGATTTTAAAATTAGATTCATACATGTTCTACATTCATTTAAATTTCTTATCCTTTCAACCACCACAAAGAGATATTTGAATCAAAGAGATATAGTCCTAGTTTCCAATTACTTGCCTTAATAACATGACACCTCACTTGTACAATGTCAAATATAATTAGCATCATCACCTAATTTTTTAATTAAATCATCTTCTATAAATCAAAAATATTTTTCAATTAAATCATATTCTATAAGATTAGGAACAATAAGATCAAATATTGATTCATAGTCATATACGATTTGCACAACAAGTCGATATGAAATGGATGAATACCACACTTGGAAAGCAAAGCTACCTTAGAAGAACAAACTTTGTCTCCCTTCGTAATGAGCTCTACGGATGTTATAATTTCAATAATACCCTTGTTAAATAGTACTTTTGTGGGAACATTTAACGCATGAAAAAAAGAAGTCTGAGATGGATCTAGACCAGTGTTTCTAGGGGGAACAACCACATCAACTAGAGAAACCAAACCCACATGTTCTCAAGCTTCAACCTTATATTTCCTATTTCCTTGCACACCTCCTTCAAGCCACCTTTTGTGAAAATAAGACCAACTTTCCCACAAGAAAGGGAATTAAGTCGTAGGAAGTGGTGTTCCTAGTCTTCTTGGCATAAATACGTATGGATCTCTTCATCATGGTGTTCTTTCCCATAAGTAGGATGGAGTCTGTTCAATAGCACTTCCTACATGTCCTACATTCATCTTTCATATATATGCATGGACAAGTAATATAGGCCCACATAGATGTAAGTAATATTTCTGTCCCACATTATGGGCACCACATCTTGGATTCAATCTTGTATGTTATCTAAATAATTTAAAATGATATTCAAGTCACCTCAAACTATGTTTGTGCACCTATTTATGCTACCATTAAATGAAAGTATATATCTAGACACGAGAAAATAATAAATTAGAAATTTACATGTTTGATTTTATAGTGATTTGAGAGTAAATGGAAAAACAATGCTATCCATTTGAGCTTATAATTAATATTATATTTAATAGAGAATGATAAAATATTAAAATGTTAAAACTTACAATTTTTAAAAATAATAACTTTACATATATATCCATCCCTTAAATATATTCTAAAATCTTCTCTTTTATATGATATGTGTACGGGTGCAACATACAGATATTGGAGTAGAAGTCGAGCCTAATTTAGATACTAGAGTAGAGGAGGTTGAAGCACACATAGTTGATGTCAGGGAGGAGGCTAAATCATAAACAATTGATGTCAGAGAGGAGGCCCATCCACTCTTTGATGTTGGAGAGGGGTCACGATCGCTTCCTTCTACAGATATGCATATGAATCTAATTAAAGAGGTGAAGAGAAAAAATTCTTACAGAAATATAGATCATTTGTACTTGAAATGAATATAGAGAAATTGAAATTTTATGCTAAACAACCTAGTCAAGTTACTAAGAGGCCGTTGAATAGAATTTCAAAGGAAATACTTGAGAAGAATTTCAAACATCATGATACACTTGGTGAATCCCAAATTTTATCAAGTATACTTCTTCGTGATGAGCTAAAAGATCCATTACAATTGTTGGGTGTAGATTTCACAAAAAAGAGGAAAAGATGCCTAGAAAAAGATTTGTTGAAAATGTTAAAAAAGGTTTGGGTTCCATTGGAAAAAAATCTCTATCAATGGATAAGAACATTTCAAGAAGAGTGATGTTGACATCTATTGTAAGTCCACAAATGTGAAGAAAGCATCAGATCTCTTCACTTTCAAGTGAAATTGGCTTAAGTAGATAGACACTAACAATATATATGAAAAGGAGAAAGGTTTTGGATGATAGTACACAAAAGGCAATTGGGCAATGATGTGTAGGGCTTCTCATTCTAACAAGATTGAAGATGGTGTTAGGAAGTTGATCTCGAGTTTTTGGCACAATCATACTCGTCTTTCATCAAGTAGTAGAGATGTTCTCAAACATAGGATCGAGCCAAATAGTTATGAAATGCATACAAAACATTGGTTAGACATAACACAACATGAGATGTATGTGATGTTTTGTGATGCAAATCCTCATATAAATATTGGGAAAACAATGTTTGAAATGTTAATGCCACATTATGTGAAGGCAAACAAAGTTTTTGAAACTTGTTGTCGTTATCATATTAATCTTGATCTTTACTATCAGGTGTTTTGAAAGATCAGAGAAGAAAGTGATGGTGTTCAAAATGCACCTCCTAAATGGGTAAGTCAAATCATAGCATACATCCTATGTGATAAATATGATGATGATGTAGATGGTTCAATGAAATGCATAAAAGGACTTTGTGAAACATGTGAAAATTTGGCTAAAATGCCTTTGAGTAATGAAGATACTAACATGACGAATATGGTAAATTGCAAGAGTTACAAGTATAAAAAGTTTGAAACAAAATTTGGGAAAGAATCCACAAGGTTAGATTACGTAGAAGAGGAAGTACCTATTGGAACATTTATGGAAAATTTCTGTAAATTGATACAACCATACATACATCACGCAATTTTTGCTAAGTGGCAAGAAAAATAGTTTTAGTTGTTAAGAGATACTTTGCCACCTGGAATAGTTTTATCAATAGTCAACTTTGTATAAAATTACTCTTTTACCCATCAAAAGGAGATTCAAACACAATATTACTATTTGAAGCAGGTCACTATTATGGTGCATGTGTGTTCTCGACATGCACAATTGGATTTGGATGGTGTTGATAGTACATATCAACAAGAAGTCATTAAGAAAGAATATCACTTTTATATTAGTGATGATAAAGAGCATGACACACATTTTGTAGAACATTGCTTTAAGAATTTTTTTGATGATTTGGAAAGAAGGGGTGTGAAAATTGAAAAGCATTTTGTATGGTCAAATGGGTGTATGTCACAATTCAAATCAGCAAGGTCATTTTATGCACTTTGTAGATATCATCAACATGATAATATACCACATGTTTGGAGTTTCTTTGAGAGTGGGCATGGAAAGGGTGAATTGTGATGGCACATGAGCTTGCATCAAACATGTTCTAATAAAACATCAAATAAATTATGAGGGAGATTGTATAAATGATGAACATAATGTTGTTGAATGGTGTAAGAAACACTTCACATGTGAGGTCAGCACATCTTTAGGGATGAACGCACATCCAAATAGAGTGTTTTGGGAGATATCAGGTATGTATTGTTTGAAAAAAGTTTGACTTGTTTAATATTTACTTAAATATTTATTTTATTTCATGTTGTGATTATAGTTTTATAATTCTAGACAAAATTATAATTGTAAATCATGTATAATATATAATATATATATATATATATATATATACACACACATATATGTTGTAGGTGTGGATAGAAGAACAATGCATGGATGCAAGAGGGTAGACAATACAAGATCTTTGCATTGTGTCATGAGTATAGATAGCCATAGATGGACATTGTGTACTAGGGATTACTCTTGTTTTTGTTATGACCGCATTTTGGGAAATTATGAAAATTGCAACAACCAACAACGTGGATATGTCAGTGAATGGAATTTGGTGCCACTAGTTGTTATTGACACATACATTGAAGATGAATACGAAAGATTTCAAGACATTCCTTTGATTTCAATTGATTATGACCACATTTCAGGATTGATTAAAAAAGGTATATTTATTGTGCAAAGTTTGTAGTTCAATTTTTAAATTTTAATATGTCGATAAAATTTAATTGCAATTTGGTTATTAAATATTATAATTCATGATAGGTTCTAATTTATTTACATTTCATTATGGTGTAGGATATTTTTTTGCAGTAATAACAAAGGCTACAAACATAGAAGGTGTTAATTATTATTTATTGTGTTGCATAGAAGAGAGGATAAAGTTAACAAAACCAGAAACAAGCGATGGAATGTTGTTTCCCATAGGTTCAATTGTAGTACAAGGGACATATCTCAAACAAGTCAAAATTGTTCAAAATGGGATTCATTTTATTGATTACTAACCTGACAACATGGTGTATCAGTATACCCACCTAGTAATTGCTACTGACCTATCTCTTCGTCAAGTTCCATGTGCACATGGACATCATAAGTGGAGACTAGATAGAGATGACCATAAGAGAATATTACATGTTATTGAAGAGCGAGTTGAACCAATCGATGCAGTATGAAAAATGTGGACAACAACTTACACTTCATTTTAGGTATTCACTAGATCTACTATTCATTATTTTAATTTATGCTTCAATAGTTATTTACTTTAATTTTAATTTCAATGGTTCTTAACAAATTTTATCTAATCAAATGATCTCTAGGTTATAAATTTTTATTTACATTTCATCGTGGTAGTAGATTTGTTTTTGCAATCATGTAGCTGAAAGGATTTCAAGTTATTGTTTCATGTTGCACAGGTATGATCTTTACACTATAGAGTATTTAACTTAGGTGTCTTAAAATGATATATAGAATAGGTGCCTTAGGTATATAATAGTTGTATTAAATATACATGTCTTAGGTCTAGACTTAGAGAATAAGGTATAAAATCTAGGTGTCTTAGGTCTACTATGTCTACTAGAAAATCTACATATGTCTTAGGTCTAGAGACTACAGAATAAGGTATAAAATCTACCTGAATCTAGACTAGAATAAGGTATAAAATTTAGGTGTCTTAGGTAGAACTATAATAGGTGTCTAGGTGTCTTAGGTCTAGACTACAATAAGGAATAAAGTATAGGTGTCTTAGGTCTACTATGTCAACTAGGTCTAGACTAGAATAAGGTATAGTTTAATCTAGGTGTCTTAGGTCTACTATAATAGATGTCTAGGTGTCTTTGATAGAACTATAATAGGTGTCTATGTGTATTAGGTCTAGACTACAATAAGGTATAAAGTCTAGGTGTCTTAGGTCTACTATGTCAACTAGGTCTAGACTAGAATTATAAGGTATAATTTAATCTCGTCTCTTAAGTCTACTATAATAGGTGCTTAGGCATCTTAAGTAGAACTATAATAGGTGTCTAGGTGTCTTAGGTCTAGACTACAATAAGGTATGAATTCTAGGTGTCCTAGGTCTTCTATGTCAACTAGGTCTTGTTGATGTGGTTTTAAGTCACGCTCACATAGATAAATGTTCGCAAAATAAACCCCTATCTATCTTGAAAGGCTTCAATATCCCTAAGGATTTAAAGTCCTGAGTCTCTGATTGTTAGGTCCTAACTTCCTAGTCTTCACTCTGGGTTTGTTGTGTTTTGTTGTTTCCATTTTGGGGACTTACGTGACCAGGAGCAATCTTCCTCTCGATCTAATTACCCTTCACAAAATATCCTACATGTCTGAAACAATCTACACATATCTTTAACAACTTACATCAAATTCACCAATGGATGACTAAAATTTGAACAAATTGTCATGACATGGACATAACTTTTATCAGTTCTTCTAAATTATTTGGACATAACTTTGATCAGTTCTTCTGAATTATGCCTAATTAACTGACCTTTACACATTTCCTTTAAATTCTTTTAAAGATCTTCTTTAAAGCATTACATTCATTGCTATCACTAGTTATTTTCTTTAAATTTATCATTATTTACAATTATTTACGATGATTTATAGAAATAAAGGACAAAAGATAGGGTCAAGAAAGAGAAGTTCTAAAAAGATTAAGTTTTCAGTGATTCCACACGCATATCCAGACACTTTCATGAATTGAAGTTAATCTAATTATACTTCACTAGGTGTTCCACATCTACGTATAACAGATGCAAATCTTCAATGGAAAATTGATGGCAATAAGCAATCATTCAAATGCACTCCAAAAGGACGTAACAATTTGACATTCCATACCAAAAATTGACCAAAAGATTACTCAAAATTTATGATTAAACTATAATTTTCCTCTTCAAATTCATTATATGCACAAAGATATACAAATGTCTTCACTGAGCGAGAAAGAACCATGAGGTAATTCAAGAAGTTACGAAAGAAATACCAACTTAATGCTTAGCAAATTTCACCAATTCAATCTCCCTCATTTACAAATGATCTGGATCCTTTTATAAGACAAGAACCTGGAATCAATTACAATGATCAACAGTCAAGATTCCATCTCAAATATCCATGGTCACAAAATAGAGCAGATGACTACCAATTGGCAATCGAGGGTGAATGACAACTGGCACCCAATATATTCCTTAGCATCTTCAAAGTGTATCTTCTAGAATATTCCCAATGGACCTGCTGCTACCTGTATCACTAATCATTCAAATATCCTTCCTGATATGCATCCTTCGTACTAATATCCTATTGCTACAAAAACCATCACCAGGATATTGACCTACTATGTATCAGACCCTGTATCCTCTTCAATCAGCATGCCTCCAGATTCCAGAGTCTTATATTGATCATATGTTGCAATTGTTTTATCTATATCAGCTTTGTCAAAATTTTGAGCCTTGACCTTTGCATACTCCTACATCTGGAGCTGCTCGCCCAATGGTATCCACTTGTTATTATGCATATCTAGCTTCCCTTTTATATGCCTTTATCTTGGTCGATTAATCCATGACCTCATCAATAGTCTTTTTTGAGAAGTTCCCCACCGTATCTTTCAACATTGGCTCATACTTGGCCTTGAACACTCCAATGAAGGCCTATTCTTCATATGTCTCCTTCTCATCCACCATTTTCCCAAGGACCTCCAAAATTTTCATCTCATCATTCAAAAGGTCATGTGCCTTGGTGTCAATGTCCATAGCTTTGTGTCTACACTCTTTTAATACATCGGCATCAAACTTCAGATCCATTATCTAGATGGGTATTTTTGGCATGGTCTAGACCATCATGATGTTTTAGCTCAATAATAGTTTATCTTGTAACTTACGAACTACCTTCAACTTGCCAAGATCCTGATCATTCTAATATAATCTTGTAGTGCACTCCATCTTCAAGGTATCTACTCTACTCTTAATGAATGCTACGGTGTTTCGTTTGATAATGCGATTTGGATTACTTCCTCCTATCTTTTAGGAACGTGTGGAACCAACCCTCCATTAATTGTGTCTGATGCTTATTTACATCTAGATCACTTATTTGGCCCTGTGTCACCAATGCTAAATTGGTTGGGACTTCTGTTATTGATATCCCTGGTGTGAGTAACCCCTTGATAAAACCTTCGAACTCGACAATGCACCCTTTCAGTTCTTGTTTCCTTAGCTTATCCTTGCAGATTCTAGCTCTTATAGCCTCAACACTACCCATGAGATCATCAATTTACTACTCTACAATTGCATGTCCTAGCTCAAAGGTGGTGATTTGGTATTCATCCATGGTGATTTTAGCCTTGGCCTTTTTCTACCATATGCACAACCAATTGGGTTGTTCTATGTCCTATTGCATCCCTTTTGACAATAGATACAACCCTTTCCTTCCTTATAGGATTTATTCCTTCAATTGAAAAAAATGATTTAAAGTCAAAAGGAATTAAATTGATGGGAGGATCATTTACCTCCAAAGCCAACCACTCCGGGACATTGGATGTAGGTCCTTCTTGACCAGATTGTTCAATGGGAACATCTATAACTACCAACTCTATCCCATTATCCAGTCCTATCTCCTGCTAACAAGTCTCTTGTTGAGAAGTGATGCAAGAGCATCCCTGGTTTAAGAGAAATCTTGCATCAACCAAAAACATTTGCATTTCAATTTGTTTGCATTCCAGTTCTTTCATTTTTCTAGTTTAGTTCAGGCAGTTCAGTCAGTAGCAGTTCTCAGCTTGTAGTCTGGTTTTGGCATTTCACATCTTGTGGATCTGGACTTAGTATCTACATTCATTCATCTACATCATATCAAGAATTTAGAGCATTTGGATCAGCTACCAGAAAGATATTGCTATTAGAAGTTGACTATTTTCTTAGAGCAGAGCATTCTAACAGTTCATGATAACTAGTTGAAGGAGAAGGCTTGCAGATCATTCCTTGACTTGTAGATCTCATTAACACATCATTCAATGTTCTATGGTTCATGGTTGACCTTCCCTAAGAGTCCACACCTTGTTCCATTCATTTGAGGAAGTGTTCTATACATTTAGGTCTGACCTATCTATGAACACGTTACAACTCTTCATTGGAGTTTGTGACCTTCCTTGGCTGACATGGAGGAATCTTTTGGTCCAAAAATGATATATATTGATGTAATAGATCCTTAGGAAAGTAATGGAGTTATGAATCTATTCATATAAGAAAGACCTGGTAGTTTTAGATTTTATGCAAAGGAGCTTCAAAGCTTTATCTTGCGCATGTATGTAATCAGGCCTGTGAGCCCTAATTGTAAGCATGCATGTTGCCGGTGGATCTCTATTTTGAATTCTATGATATACTAAATGATTGAATCTGCATTTGCTTTATTTCTTTGAGTTGTTTCCGTTGTGTTTACTCTTGCTGCACGGTCTGGATAGTTCATTCTGTGAACCCTCCTACCGTGACTACACCAAGTGGTATTAGAGCGAAAGTTCAATTCTTTGGAGCGAATTGGCGAAGGGGATTCCATAAGATCTTGTTGTAAGCAAATCATTGATCTGAGGCAAGTTACTTGTGTGCAACTAATCACTGATTGAGAGGCAGTTGTCGCTTGTAGCCCGATCACTGAACCTGAGGTAGTTTGCACTTAATCCCAAGAAGATATCACCGCAAAGAGTTCCCCCTATTGGTATAATGGCTAATAGAATGGATGAGAACAACGCGAATTCATTTGGATGTTGTTGAAGAAGATAGGTGAAAAGGATTGACACCGAGACCTAATGTTGAAAGTGATGATGAGGAAGAATTTCAATCTATTGAACACAATGGCGAAACCCTAGGAGGTGATGAAAAAGAAGAATCAGATCAGATAAATATGTTACGAGCTATTTCAAAGATTAGAAAGAGACCTAGAGTTGATGTTTTGAACTATACTAGTAATTTGAACCCTGAAGAGTTGATTGACTAGATAAATGACATGGAAGAATACTTTGAATATGAGGAGATTGAAGATCTGGAGAAGGTGAAGTTTGCAAAGACAAAGTTGAAAGGACATGCTGCTATATGGTGGAAAGAAGTTCAATTGGAAAGAAACATAAGAGGAAAAGAAAAGATTACAAAGTGGGACTGGATGGTGACAAAGTTGAAAAATTAGTTCATACCTGCTGACTATGAGTTGGAATTGTTGAAAAGATTGCAAAACCTGAGACAAAAGGAGAAATCTATGAAGGAATACACTGAAGAATTTCATAAGATGATCATAAGAATAGGACATAGTGAAGCAAGCAAGGAGAAAGTGGCTAGATATATCAATGGACTAAGATTGAACATTCAAGAAGAACTAAGTTTGGTAAGGATGACATCTTTGGAAGAAGCATATCATTTTTCCATGAAATTTGAAGAAAAATTGAATAAGAAGCATGTGATTAGAGACAGAGAGGCAGAGGAGGTAAATTTCAAAGAGGAAGATCATTTTTTGGATATGATAGATCATTTGTGGAGCAGAACAAGTTTGACAACCTAGTTAGAAAGGATGACAAAGATAACAATTCTTATCAGAGAGATGATAGAAATTTTTATTGGAGAGGAAACCCTAGTGCATATCAGAATGAAGGATACAGAAGAGAAGGAAGAGGATTTGATAAGAAGACATTCAGAGGTACTTGTTTCAAGTGTGGGGGTGAAGGACATAGAGCATTTGAATGTAATCGGGGTAGTACAAGCAAGAAGATAGAGAATAGTGAGAGAGCAGCCTATGTTGAAGAAGAACCTATTGAATCACCTTGTTCAATTGGCAATCCAGAGAAAGGAGAATCATTGGTGATGAGGAGAGTACAATTTCAAGTAGAGAAAAATGAGGAACCATCACAGAGGAAAAGTCTATTTAGAACTAAATGCAAATAAGGAGGTAAGTGTTGTAAAGTTGTAATTGATAGTGGTAGTTTAGATAACCTAGTTTTAGAGGAGATGGTGACTAAGCTGAATTTGGAAAGATTGAAACAACCTAAGCCTTATCAGATAGCATGGATTCAGGATGATCATAAGGTACTAGTGAGTGAACAATGTCTGGTTAAATTTCATATTGGATCTTATCATGATGAAGTCTTGTGTGATATTATGCCTATGGATGTTTCTCATATCTTGTTGGGTAGACCTTGACAGTATGATAGAAAAGCTATGCATGATGGAAGAAAGAATACATATATTATAATAGCAAATGGGAAAACAATTATTTTGATTCCAAGTTAGAAGATCATCCTAAAAATGTGGTATGTGGGAATGCTAGAATCTGTTTGGTAGATGGAAGGAAATTTTTGGATGGTCTGAAATAGGAAAGTATCTGTTATGCTTTGATTCCTAAGAAGCCTGGAATATTGAAGAGAGAGACTGAATTGGAGGAGATAAGAGAGTTGTTGATAAAGTATGAAGACATCATATCAGATAATGTACCTGAAGGATTACCACCTATAAGAAGTATCAATCATCACATGGATCTTATACCAGGAGCAAGTTTGCCTAACAAAGTAGCACATAGAATGACATCGACAGAGAATGAAGAACATAATAGACAGATACAAGAGTTGTTGAGGAAAGGTTTGATCAGAGAAAGCTTGAGTCCTTGTGCAGTACCTATAGTGTTAGCACCAAAGAAGGATGGAGAATGGAGAATGTGTGCTGACTCTAGAGAAATAAACAAGATCACAGTTAAGTATAGATTTCCTTTACCTACGATGGATGATATCATGGATTGTTTGAGTGGAGCGAGATATTTCACAAAAATAGACTTGAAAAGTGGATACAATCAAATCAGAATCAGAGAAGGAGATGAATGGAAGATTACTTTTAAGACAAATGAAGGATTGTATGAGTGGTTAGTGATGCCTTTTGGATTGACAAATGTACCAAGTACTTTCATGAGGTTGATGAATGAGGTCTTGAAGAAATTCTTGGGTAAGTTTGTAATTGTGTACTTGGATGATATTCTAATTTTTAGTAGGACAAAAGAGGAACATCTGTTGCATATTAGACAAGTTTTGCAAAGGTTGAGAGAGGAGAAATTGTTGATAAACATCAAGAAGTGTAGTGACATGAAGGAAGAATTGGTATATCTAGGATTTGTGATTTCTGTGGAAGGATTGAAGATGGACCCTAAGAAAGTGAAATCAATTATTGAATGGCCTACACCAAAAAGCATTGGAGAGGTTAGATCATTTCATGGTTTGGCTAGTTTCTACCAAAAGTTCATTAGAAATTTCAATTCTATTTGTAACCCTATGACAGAGACAATGAGAGGTGACATAAAAGATTTCAAGTGGACATCAGGAGAAGATAAAAGTTGAGTTGTTGAAGTAGAAAGTAACAGAGCAACCTATTTTGACATTACCGAATTTCAATAAGGTATTTCAAGTTGATTGTGATGCTAGTGGAAATGCAATTGGAGCAGTGTTAAGTCAAGAAGGTAGACCTGTAGCATATTTCAGTGAGAAGTTGAATGATGCAAGGAGAAGATATTCAGTTTATGATCAAGAGTTATATGCCATAATTCAAGCCTTGAAGAAGTGGAGACATTACTTGTTGCCTAAGGAGTTTGTGTTGTATACAGATCATCAAGCTTTGCAGTTTTGAATAATTAGGGAAAGTTGAATCAGAGACATATGAGTTGGGTAGAGTTCATGCAGAGTTATACTTTTGTGTTGAAGCATAGGAGTGGTAAATTAAATAAAGTTGTTGATGCCTTGAGTAGAAGAAGAAACTTGTTGACAGAGATGAGAGTTGAAGTGTTGGGTTTTGATGAATTGAAGAATATGTATGAGGGAGACACTAATTTTACATAACCTTGCAAAGCATGCAAGGAACCTGTTGTGACAGATAGAAGTAAGTGGTTGGACTATTTCATTCAAGAAGATATGTTGTTCAAAGGAAGTTAGTTATACATACTTAGAAGTTCAATGAGAGACAATTTGATCAAGGAGAAGCATAGTGGTGGATTGGCAGGACATTTTGGCATTGATAAGACAATAGCTTTGGTAAGTGAAAATTACTTTTGGCCTCAGATACATAAGGATGTTCAAAGATTTGTACAAAGTTGTAGAGTTTGTCAAGTTGCAAAGGGAGTAGTTAGAACATTGGATTGTATAAACCTTTTGCAGTACTGGAGAGACCTTGGGAAGACATAAGCATGGATTTTGTAATGGGATTACCTAAGACATAGAGAGGACATGATGTGGTTGATAGATTTTCAAAAATGGCTCATTTCATACCTTGTAAGAAAACAACTGATGCAGTGCATGTAGCTGACCTATTTTTCAAGGAGATTGTGAGATTGCATGGATTACCTAAGAGTATAGTTTCAGATAGAGACACAGAGTTTATTGGTTACTTTTGGAAGACTCTTTGGCAGAAGATGAAGACAGATTTGAAGTTCAGTTCTACTGTTCATCCATAAACAGATGGATAGATAGAGGTAGTGAATAGGAATTTGGGAAACTTGTTGAGATGTTTGGTTGGAGACAAAGATGGAAGTTGGGATTTGATTCTTTCACAAGTAGAGTTTGCATACAATAATTTAATGAATAGGAGTACTGGAAGAACACCTTTTGATATTGTGACCGAAGTGCATCCTAGAGGAGTTGCAGAATTGAGAGACATCAGTATAGAAGAAAAGATGAGTGCAAAAGCAGAAGAATTTGCAAATCATATGAAGATAGTGCATAATTAGGTGAAGAAGCATTTGGGGGACATGAATAGTAAGTACAAAGAGAAAGCAGATGAGAAGAGAAGACATAAGGAATTTGAAGTTGGAAATGAAGTAATACTGTACTTAAGAAAAGAAAGATTTCTAGTTGGGACATATAACAAGTTGAAGATGAAGAAGTTTGGACCTTGCAGGATACTCAGGAAATTTGATTCAGGAAATGCATATGAAGTGGAATTACCAGAGACATTGGGTATTTCACCTATTTTCAACATTGCAGATCTTTATTAGTATCATGAAGCAGAGTTCAGTGGTAGCATGGAAGAAGACTTGAAGAAGCAGTTACCACAACAAGCACCGAAATAGATTGAAGACATTTTGGATAGCAGAGTTGGATGTAGTACTAGAGGAAGATAATACAAAGAATACATTGTGAAGTGGAAAGGAAGACCAGAATAAGATTCATCTTGGATTTCTCAGGCTGAGGTGGACCATCTTGGTTCTCCCCTAGCCCCAACAAAGTGAGGGACTCACTTTTTCAATAACCCTAGATGGCTAATGCAGGAGCATCCCTGGTTCAAGAGAAATCTTGCATCAACCAAAAACATTTGCATTTTAGTTTGTTTGCATTTTAGTTCTTTCATTTTTCTAGTTTAGTTCAGGCAGTTTAGGCAGTAGCAGTTCTCAGCTTGTGGTCCAGTTTTGGCATTTCACATCTTGTGGATCTGGACTTAGCATCTACATTCATTCATCTACATCATATCAAGAATTCAGAGCATTTGGATTAGTTACCAGAAAGATATCACTCTTAGAAGTTGACTATTTTCTCAGAGAAGAGTATTCTAATAGTTCCTAATAACTAGCTGAAGGAGAAGGCTTACAGATCATTCCTTGACTTGCAGATCTCATCGACACATCAGTCAATGTTTAGTGGTTCATGGCTGACCTTCCCCAAGGGTATGCATGTTGTTCCATTCTTTTGAGGAAGTGTTCTATACATTTAGGTCTGACCTATTTGTGAACATGTTACAACTCTTCATTGGAGTTTGTGACCTTCCTTGGCTAATGCGGAGGAATCTTTTGGTCTAGAAATGATATATATTGATGTAATAGATCCTTAGGAAAGTAGTGGAGTTATGAAGCTATTCACATAAGAAAAATCTAGTAGTTTTAGATTTTGTGTGAATGAGATTCAAAGCTTTATCTTGCGCATGTATGTAATCAAGCCTGTGAGCCCTAATTGTAAGCCTGTATGTTGCCAGCATATCTCTATTTTGAATTCTATGATATACTAAATGATTGAATCTACATTTTCTTTATTTCTTTGAGTTGTTTCCATTGTGTTTACTCTTGCTGCATAGTCCAGATAGTTCATTCTATGAACCCTCCTACCATGACTACACCAAGAAGTCTCTTGCTGAAGAACTTCTTGTTGTGATGCTTCTTGCAGTGGAGGTTCTTGATGTGGACCTGATGTGTCTACCTATATAGGTTATTCTTCATCCTTTCTTGCCTCGGGATGAGATTCTTCAATTTCTTGGTCCTTCTGATCTTCGTTGGGTGACAACGTCTGTTGCACTTCCTTGTCTTGATCTTTCTCTAATTGCTCTTCAACCTATTTCATATCCCCTTCTTTAAGCACATCTTGAAGAACTTCCCTTTGATCCTTTGGAAGGGTAGTGTCCTCACTTGACTTTTCATATCTATTTGTTGGGATGGACTTACCACTTCTTGTGCCACGGTACCTGTACCTAGAACATCCTGTTGATCTATTGGCACATTTGGAGATCCTAACATCTTAGTGTTATAAATCTCCTCTACTTCCAGACCTTGAGTTTCTGTTACTTCCAGAGCACTTATTTCCTCCACCTCGGCATGCATTGGTTGAGGTTCTTCTGGATGCAATGCTTGATGTGTTAGCAAGGTGGAGACTGGATCAGTTGTCACATCATTTGTGACTTCATCATCAATCAGGTCTATGACCCAACTTTAAGGACAGCTGCAATTCCTCAGCCCTTGATTGCTATTGTGCCTTTTCTTCCTTGGCTGTTTCATGTTTTACCTGAATAATTTGTTGGACTGTTTGGCCATGGGGAAGCTTCACCACTTGTCTCCCAGTTTGAACTTGATAAGCCGCCACATGTTGTGCCAAATGAGCTTGTATTATAGATTGGGGTGATGGTAACTCTGCTTGAGGCTATTCTGATGCAAACATGCATTCCATTGGAGTAGATCCTGACATCTCAGCTTATGTATCGGTGGGTTTAGGGATGGCACCCCTCATGGGTGATTTCAAAATCCTTCTCCATTGCTTGGGAATTTCTACCCCTTCCAATATGTCTACAACATGACGCTCTTCTGAAGCTACAACTGTAATAGGGATAGATCATATTGGTTACTCCCTTGGAGGTGAGGGTCTTGTAGCAATGCTTATACCTTTTACAGTTAGACTCTCATCAGATGTAGATGTTCCTTCTTGTGCTCATTTGGCCTCCATGACTCTCCTCTTTACAACAAGGAGGTCATCATAATCTACATCCATCCTATCTTTCATCTTCCTCTTCTTGTTGTATGTCAAGCTTACCCCCTTTGCCTTTAGCTCATGTATCCTCTAATCTACCCATTGTTGGGTGGAAGCCATGACACTCTTTGATATGACATCAATTGATGTCTCTTCTAGTTTGGTCCAATCAAGAAGAGGTAAAGTCTCCTTATATACTTGCTTGTTATCATAGTTCAGGTCTAAGACTTGACCATCATTGAACTTTACCTATGGAGGCACCTCCGGATATCCCAGGGTCCTTATCTAGTTGATACTGAGCCATTGGTATCCTCTCTTTCTTACATCCTCCTCATCATTGCACTTAACCTAGTAGTCCTCCATATGAGGCACATGTTACAGTTTCTTGCTCACTTATTCCTCCATGTAGTTATAAGGATTGAATGTGCGTTGGAGGCTAAAAGGCTACAAGTTGAGCATTTGCAGCTCAACCTCTGATAGCTTGGAGTCTTTAAACTTTGTGCACCTGTACCAACCAACATCTAATGGGAACTTGATGGTCCCTTTCCCATGCTTCTGGAGATAAGCTTTGTATGATGGGATGACCTTCCTTGTTATTTCCAAGTGCAAAACCCTATCTATTGGGTATCTTGGCAATAAGAAGGGATGACCCTCAAACCCTTCCATTCTGATATATGTCAAAGTTGGGAACTGGATAAACTAGGACCCATGTGTAGTGATTACCCCTTGGGCATCCCTTGATATTCTGTTGGCTCTGTCCCCTTCCATGAGCTAAACCAACCACATTAGGAAACAATCATTGACTCTCTTGTAATGCATAATTGATTGGTTTCTCTCTAGTTGGGGATAATACTGCCACACTAGCTATTCTCCTTGCTTGTTTCCAAGCTTTCCTATAGTGTGTAATCCATCAAATTGTGATCTGTATGCATAGGAATACACCACATATGAGGTCATGAAGAATATTTGCTTCTTCTTCCAGCTAACCATCCCATTATGCAGGGAGTCACTGATCAATTGTGCCCAGGGCACCACATCTCCAACATCCTTTACGAACTAGATGAGGTCGAACATCCCCAACTCCAAGGATCTAGAGTCCTTCCCAACCATTCAATTAAGTAGGGTGATCATGTATTAGACTTCAAGATTGAAGTCAAATCTATATAAGTTTTGTGGCATCTTTGAAACTACCTTTGGCCTAGTTACTGGATCCATCCATGATGTATGCATTATCTTGTGACATCTAGCAACATTAGAGTTGTACTATGTTGATAACGCGTTCAGATATATTTTGAACACATCCTAGCTCCTTGGGAGTTTGAAAGTTTCTGCAATGCCCTTGGGCAAGAAATTTGCATAAATCTAGCCTTAGTGCTCTACCCTCTGACTAAGAGGATTATACTTTTGTGCACATTCTATTACCAACTCCATGGCATCTATTGCATAAGGAAACCCTACAACATTGTACATGCCACTAGATACGATGTCTTTCAGTGTTGCCTCATCTTTGTGAGCTTGGATCCTTGCTCTGAAAGCCTCTAGGTCTACATTTCCATAGTGGGTATCTGATGCTTGCCCAAACTTGCTCCATGCCCTACCAGGTGCGGGACCCATTGGTGTCTTGAATTCATTGTCATGTTATTTTTATCATTTTGTCATTTTGTCCTGCATGATGGCAAACACGCATAATTAGTTTTTGCATAAGGGTTTAGGGTTTGAAATCTTACTTGATTTTGTAACATAATATGAAGTTTACTTATGGTAAAATGAATCCATGAATTTACCCTAAGTAAACGAGATTAACCCTTCGTAAAAGAAGTTACTGTAATCACTAGCAAGGGAGAATTTTGTTGTAGGCATACCTGGCAACTAGGAAATCACCTTTGTTATTTTGTAAAGAGGATGTTTGTTTACCATTGTGTTATGTTCACTTAGCCGCTTTGATCCACCTTATGTTCTCTGTAGATTCACCTTCAATATAATTCTCTACAAATTCACTCTTTTATCTCTTAAGAAAGTTTTGTGATTAAATATCAATCAAAAATTGCCTTTTATATTTTATGAAATTTGCTAAGGATGGAAATACATTGAATGTTCACTGTAGTTGATGAGTAATTACTATTCTAGAGCGGGAGAAAGTGATAGCTAGATATAATTTTTCATTTTAAATTTAAATTCCAATGGCAAAATCAATTTGTGATACAGGAATTAAATGCAGGGGACTAGATGGACATATGGATCTCAAATATCTTGTTTGAAATGTCTAGAGGAAATGTCTAGTAGAAATATCCCTTTGACTTTGACCAAAGTTAGGTGAGTGGATCTTCATATTTGTCCATGAAGGTTAGGACATTTAAGAATGTCTAGTGCAAAATTTCTGGTTCAAAATGTCCTGTTGAAAAGTCAACAGGCTATGGGTAAGCGCAAAGCTTATATTGCTTTGGATGGGATATTGGATGTGGACATGGACATGGACATTATGAAATGTCCATTGTAAAATGTCTGGTCCAGTAGAATTTCTTCAGATCAGGATAAATTTGATAGTTTGCACTGGATATGGATCTTTGGATAGGCCCAGATATATACTTATCTGGTCATGTCAAGTCAAAATATCCTGTCCAATCAGAATGCCCAATACTCATGAGGATGAATTTGATGATTTCAACAAGATTTGGGCATGGATCTTGCGGACGTGCTAAGGTCTAATCAAGTTGGATGATAAGTGAGCTATATTCAATTTTTCTTTCAGGTCTAGGTGTTCTCGTGAAGGATTTGGAACCTAATATGGATACCGGACATGACATGAATGTTTTGCAAATGTCCATGTCTAGTTGACCGAAAATGTTAGGTTCACCAGAATGTCCAATAGGTGTAACTTGCTCATTTTAATGAATTTTCACAAGGTTCAAGAGGCAATCCTGGCTAAAATTTCATCCTCTATGCATTCATGACCTTTGCAGGAGACACTTTGCAACTTGAGATCTAGCTTGAAATTTAGGCTCTAAGTGACATGACATTTTACCATTACTACTCGAGTAGACAACAAAATAACCAACAAAGAAAAAAAGTTAGGTCTTCATTTTTCCAAGGCAAAATGGGGTGTGTTTGTGAGACTACACAATAGGTCTAGACTAGAATAAGGTATAATTTAATCTAGGTGTCTTAGGTCTACTATAATAGGTGTCTAGGTATCTTAGGTAGAACTATAATAGGTGTCTAGGTGTCTTAGGTCTAGACTAAAATAAGGTATAATGTCTAGGTGTCTTAGGTCTACTATGTCAACTAGGTCTAGACTAGAATAAGGTATAATTTAATCTATGTGAATTTGGTCTACTATAATAGGTGTCTAGGTGTCTTAGGTAGAACCATAGTTGGCAAACTTGCCAAAAACTCAGCGAGTTTTTAAAAACTCGCGAGTTTTTTTTCCAAAAGAGTCTTTTTGACTTTAACTCACAGAGTTTTTCTACTGAGTTTTTTTGAGTTTTCACCGAGTTTTTGCTGAGTTTTCGCCGAGTTTTTGACAGGGCCACTTTTTTTCTTTGGGGGTTGTAATTTCTACACTAATAGAAAGTTTGGGGTTTGCAAAACACAATTTAAGTGCCCATAGTCTTTTTTACTCTCTTGGTGTTTGTTGTCCTAATGGCTAAATCTAGGACTATTGAGCTCCTAACTCCACATAATTATCACATAGGGAAATTAAAGATACAACTATTGCTATAGTTAATGGTCTATGGCAAATCTTGGTTGAAAAACCACCAAAGTTTACTAAAGAGTTTGAAAAATTTATATACAAAAACAAACTTGATGAAGCCATGGGTTTGATTGTTTTATATTGTGGAGTGTATGAAACTAAAGTAGGTATAGTTTAAGTTTAATGATCTATTTACAGGGCCAATGAGCAGCCTCCATTGTTTACGATAGACGAGATTCTTGATTTCGAGAGACAAGCAATGGAGGATTTGGGTGCAACAGGAGATGTAGGGTTGGAGGACATTCATGAGCATGAGGAGTCATTCCCAGAGCCAGAGCCAAATAGTTCTAGGATGGTGGTCGAGCCTCAGCCACAGCCTTCCATGCCAACCGAGAAGCCACAGGCACCACGCACTCGCAAGACTAGAGCATCTGCCTCTTCCCTAGCTTTGGATAAATTAGGGAAGAGGAAGATGTAATATGTTGTATTTACTTTTAGTATTTACTTCTAGTTTTACTATTTTCATTTTCAGCTATCTATTGTAATTTGTATTAGACTATCAAGCTTTCAGCCATCAGAATTTTGCATGAGAATGCGATTTTGTAATCAATTTGCATTGAAGTCAATCAAATTTAATAGAAAACACTTTTGTACTCATTTATGGACTCATTGGATTCATCTTGTCATTGAATTTTGCAAAAAAAAAATGCATTTCTAATGAAATTTTAGCAATTTTTTAAGTTCCCGAGTTTTTTGCCAATATTTCTACAAGTTTTTTTTTACTCTCCAAAAATTGGCTTGCTGAGTTTTTTGCCAAGCCAAGTTTTCCAACTATGGGTAGAACTATAATAGGTGTCTAGGTGTCTTAGGTCTAGACTACAATAAGGTATAAAGTCTAGGTGTCTTAGGTCTACTATGTCAACTAGGTCTAGACTAGAATAAGGTATAATTTAATCTAGGTGTCTTAGTTCTACTAGAATGGGTGTCTTTGGTGTCTTACGTCTACTAGAATAGGTGTCTTACGTCTACTAAAATAAGGTATAAAATCTTGGTGTCTTAGGTCTACTATGTCTATAAAATCTAGGTATAAATAAGATATGTGTCTTAGGTGTCTTACGTCTTAGGTGAGGTCACATGAGCTTCCACCTTCACATTGTTGGCCTTGTCAGTACAGAATAAATATTTCTTCAAGCTAAGGGAAGCTCTTTTTCTTGTAGGGAAGTTATAAAAAACCAATTAATACATTGATTAAGTTATTATTTGGTGCTCAATGAAATTGTACAAAATGCTAATTTTATTATATTTTTTAGAAATTATAATTTTTAGTTTTTTTCAAAATTTAAGAAAATCTCAAAATTTTTAGTAGATAGAACCAAGTATTCTTCATCAAATATAGCAATTTAGAGTAGGTATTTCTCTATTTTTCTTTTGATATTTAGGGTAGGTATTTCTCTATTTTTATTTAGATATTAAGGATAGGTATTTCTCTATTTTTCTTTTTCTTTTGTAATTTTAAAGGGTAGGTATTTCCCTATTTTTATATAAAGGCTACAATGTCAAGAAAATTATGAGAAGTACTCCCAAGGACATGTCAATAACACATTAAGAAAACAAATATTAAACCTAGTTTGCATAGAGATAACCAAAAAATTATTAGTAATTACGCAAGTATGATAGTCTTTATAAATATCCAACCTAGTCCATCTAATGTAATATATTAAATAAATTGATTAAACATGGTTAGGCTTCTCATATCTTATCAATAAAATTTCCCTAAAGATTTAACTCAATTATAACCTCCTAATGACTCATGTAAATCCAAAAAGAACCATAGATTATTAGAATAACTTATCATTGAACAAATAAATATTTTTAAGATTTAGTGGGTGATCAATTGCCTTCATAACCAATTATTTATTCATTATCTCAACAAAGTCAAGATTATCAAAATGTCCAAATATAACTTAGTGCATATTCCCCCTAGTGAATTGAAATGTGCCTTTGAATCTAGTCAATCTAGCTACACTTGTTCATCTTATCTACAACATTAATTTAACTGAAAACATTAGTTAAAGATAAAATAATTAGTGATCCACAAATGATCCAAACTCCCTCTTACATGTATGTTTAGAAAAATCATTTTGTATGAACTATTTCTAACAATCTTGACTTATTCCCTCTTCTAAACTGGAGATAATTTCATTCCAATTTATAAGTTGGACTAATTTGCCTACATAATTCTAGATAATCTACATTCATTCTCCACAATCTAGACATGGAATCACTCATGTATATGTAAAATATTTTGGATTCATATTATACATTTTCAATTATTTGGTTAATTCTTCACAATTTAAACATATTCCTAAAAATTGGGTTGGGTTGTACTAAATAGTCCAAATAACTTGGACTTATTACTCATGCAATATGGACTTGGAATAGAACTCCTAGATGTGAATTATTTTTCAAATTAATATTTTAGATAAATAAATTTATTATATTGTGTCAAACATAAATTTCTCAAACATAAATGTCCATACATATGAAATTTATAAACACAAATATATGATGTCAAATATCAACGTAAACATAGGTACACAAATGTCTATCACATCTGGAACATAAATGTCTATCTCTAAAACATAAACATAAACACAAATACCCATGTGATATATCTCAAACACAAACAAGTCTATCTCTAAAACATAAAAATAAACATAAATGTCCATGTGATATCTCAAACATAACTATCTATATCTAAAACATAAACATAAATGGAAATGTCCATGAAATCTATGAAACATAAACATAAACACAAATGTCCATGATATCTCTCAAACATAAAAAAACACAAATGTCCATGATATCTGAAACATAAAAGTCCATCTTTGAGACACATAAACTTGGTGGTTTGGTCATCAATTTAGCTTCTAGTCGAGCGACCCTTCGAGTGTGAATCTTGCTCTAATAAATGCATTAAGACCTATGTAAAAGTGTAATTAAATTAGAATATATATACACATGAACTTCCTACATACGTATACATACATACAAACATAAAAATTTACTCACATGTCCACTAACATGGTCAAGTGAAGCACGGGTGCATACTGTTGATATGTGCCGAACAACTGAGGGGGGGTGAATCAGTTGTCACAAAAATTTAAACACTTTCTGCAATTTAAACATTCATCACTTGTCCACAATTATTATGATTTAACATTAAGTGCATGAAATCAGAAACTTAACATCAAACACAAGAGACACCAGATTTACGTGGAAAACCCCAAAGTGGGGAAAAACCATGGTGACGATTAACTCTCAATATATATTGCAATCTTGAAATAATGATGTTTAGGATTGGTCACTCTACGGGCCTAAACATACTGGCTTACTACCATGAAGAACAACTAGGTCTAGCAGGCTCACTGCCTCAACCCTAAACCTAGAAAGATTATAATAAGGGTTGTTAAACCCTAAGGGCTTTTAAACCCTACTAGTGGATTGATGTCGGATTCACTGTCATGATCAATACCTTTCTATATTTGCAACTGAAGTACACTAATTTCCCTACTCTGCTCTTCTCTTCCTCTGCTCTGCTCTTCCTCTTCTTTCCTCTATCTCTTCTTTGCTCTGCCTTTTGGACCTTTCTAAATATCTTTTAATTTTCACTCAAGGACACCTTTTCCATGACTCAACTACAAGTATTTAAAGACTACATCAACCTTGGAATGATCATCAAGGTCAGTATCACAATCATCAACCATTGGAACAATCTCCAAGGTTAGTATTACAAACATTTACAAAATAGGTCCTGACCTATTGCAACATTATGCAAAGGGAATGAAATACAGATCATGACATGCCTTAGCTAGGACTCAAACATGATCTTCCATGCCACAACATGCTTCCACAATATTCCAGAGATCTCTGCAATCACTGGGATCAACTAAGTTGGCCAAGACTGGTTACATGCTACATTATCTGGGAACAATCTTCACACACCATCCCAATTTCGTAACGTGGGCCAAAGTCCAGATAGGAACATGATTAGGAGACATCCACAAGCACGCTATAATCATCAGGAGCAACCCTATGAATCTTAACCACTTTATCAATAGGAATCTTCTCACCGAAACACATGAACTTCATTGTCTTCAACTATCATAAAAGAAAGATAGCTTGTAGACCACCAAACCATGAACCATTGTAACTGTAGGCACTTATTATCATCCCAGACTTCCCTCTAGAACAACAGAGCCAAATTCTTTATTGCAGAGGAATGTGGAGTAGAATACTTTCTTCTTGTCCCAACTGAACTTACAGAAAAAGCAAGTTTCACTCTAGTGAACACAACTCACTCAGATCTTCATGCAGATGGTTCAAACTTGGAATACAGCATCCTTAGTCATACCTCTAACTTTCTTCCAATCCACAAAACACGATCTTCAAACAAAAGTAAATGCGGAGCAGTTTTCTGAACTGTTCTTCAACATACAACTTACTGTCTATACTACACTTCTCTGTAGCTCACTAGTTTCTTTCGGAGAGGCTAATTTTTTCAATATCCTCAACATACAAGTCTTCTAAAAATATAATAGAATAAGATACAGTTGACACCAATGACAACAAGGATATGTTGACATCAATGACAACACCGATTAGGCACATACTTGCAACAATCTCCCCCTTTGTCATTAATGGAAACATATGATGTGAAAACTGCAACAACCATCAAGACAAGATTCTCCCCCTTTCTCGTTAGACACTTGCACTCTTTTCTTTCTCCAAAATTCTCCCCCTTTCTCTTACACATCTACACTCTAAGTTTTTCACATGACTTCTCTCCCCCTTTGACATCAATGGCAAAGGGCACATACTTGCACTCATCTGCTCTGATCTAATCTCTCTTTTGAACTCTCTGACTATTCCCCCTGAGAAGTAGCCCTAAAAAGCATCAATCTGGATCTCCGAACACCTCCAGACTAATGCACTATTGTGCATCTTAGTCTAGAGCAGGAGGGGTGATGACCCCCAACTTTTCTCTGAGATACTCAAAAGTATCCTTAGGCAAAGGCTTGGTAAAAATGTCTGCAATCTGATCCTTGGTAGAAACATACTCCAACTTAACATCATTCTCTGTCACCTTTTCTCTCAAAAATGATACCTGATGGATATGTGCTTTTTCTTTGAATGCATCACTGGATTCTTTGATATGTTAATGGCACTTGTGTTATCACAAAAGATTGCAATGGGATCTTCATATACAACTTTGATGTCCTTCAAAGTCTGCTTCATCCATAACACTTGAGTGCAACTGCATGCTACTGCAATGTATTCTGTCTCTGTAGTAGATAGGGCTATTGAATCTTATTTCTTGCTCAACTAAGATACTAATCTTTTTCCCAAGAAGAATGCACCTCCACTTGTACTTTTTCTGTCATCCACATCTCCAGCCCAATCTACATCAATATATGCACTGAGAGTAAAGTCACAGTCCTTAGGGTACCACAAACCATAATCTATTGTGCCTTTTAAATATCTTAGAATTCTTTTGATTGCCATCACATGTGATTCCTTGGGTTCTGCCTGAAATCTTGCCATAAGACACACTGCATGCATTATGTCAAGTCTAGTTTGAGTTAGATAAAGTAATCCTCCAATCATAGATCTATACTTTTTCTAGTCTGCCATGGGTGAGTTATCATCTTTTCTCAACTTACAACTAGTTATCATAGGTGTGCATATTGGTTTAGAGTCTTCCATCCTGAATTTATTTAACAACTCTTTCACATACTTAGACTGAGAAATGAAGATACCCTTATCTGATTGAATTATTTGCAGACCTGAAAAGAAGTTCATCTCTCCAAACATAGACATTTCAAATTCACTTTGCATTTCTCCTGCAAAAACTAAGCACATACCTTCATTGCCTCCAAAAATAATATCATCAACAAAAACTACAACAATCAGGATTTGTTCATCATTGATCTTCAAGTAGAGATTACTATCTATAGTACCTTTACTGAACCCTATCTATGTCAGGTACCTATCCAACCGTGCATACCTTGACCTGGGAGCTTGTTTTAATCCATACAATGCTTTCTTCAATCTACATACCATGTTCCCTTATTCTGATGACTGAAATCCTTCTGGTTGTTCAATATAGACTTCCTCTTCCAACTCTTCATTTAAGAAGGGAGACTTCACATCCATTTGATAAACCTTGAAATATTTGTATGCTACAAAAGCCATAAACATCCTTATTACTTCAATCCTTACTACTAGAGAAAAAGTTTCTTCAAAGTCTATTCCTTCAACTTGAGCCTATCCTTTGCATACCAACCTCGCTTTGTTTCTTACCACTTCACCATTCTCATTCATTTTATTTTTGAAGACCCACTTTGTACCAATTACATTCTTGTCTGTTGGTTTGGGAATGACATCCCAAGTTTAGTTCTTCTCTATCTACATCAATTCCTCTTCCATAGCCTTTATCCAATTCTCATCTTTGCAAGCCTCATCCATGTTTTTAGTTTCAATCTTGGAAATCAAAAAAAAAATTACTTGTTCCTCTGCAACTTTTCTTATGGTTAAGATCCCTTTTCTCTTATCTCCTATGATTTGATTTTTAGAATGACTAATTCTTACATATCTTGGAGTTTTGGTAGCACTTACCGGAGCTTGTTCTTCTTCATCTGTGTTTTTTCATGCTGCACCACTTCTGAAACATCTAGATCATCTGACTCATATCCACTTGATTCTAAAGACCTTTCCTTACATTCATCAACTTTAACATTTGCACTTTCAATGATCTTATTCAACCTCTTATTATAGCACCGATAGGCCTTAGTCCTAATGGAGTAACCAAGGAAGATTCCTTCATCACATCTAGCATCAAACTTGCCTAAATCTTCTTCTCTTTTGATGTAACATCTATTACCAAAAACTTTGAAATATTTCACAGTAGGAACTCTACCATGCCACAATTCATAGTGAGTTTTTGAACTGTTACCTTTTACTTGAACTTTGTTTAGGATATATACTATGGTATGAATTGCCTCTCTCCAATATGCTTCTGGAAGATGACTGTAGAGACCCTAAAATGACCAAAATGTGTATGAAGAAAATTGACTATTTAAAACTAAACAAATCAAAAACCCAATAACATAAAGAGAACCGATCTAAGTAAAAGCCATTAATAATAATCAAAGAAACATGAAATTTTTTACCGAGATTTGTATTGTTCCCTTTGGATTGAATGTGGATTGCTCAATATTGCTGTGAAACCATAGTTGCAAAAAGCAAGTAGTGTGCTCAAAGATCAATGTCAAAAGATCGTAAGGTTGCTCAAAAAGATCAATGTCAAAAGATCATAAAGTTGCTCAATCGATGCGATGTATGCTCAAAGCGCTGTTAAGTATGCCTGAGAATAAGATCGAAGAGAGAGCTTAATGAAGGAGATGAGGGGGGTTTATATAGATTTCAACGAGGATTGATCAACGGTCCAGATAATTCAGAAGAATCAACGAAGGAGAACAGTTGAGGAACGTGCAATGAATAAGAAGAAGACAAGTGTCTTGCTTTCTTTTGCATGAGAGGAGTTATCAAGAATAGAAGAATGAGTTAAAGCAATTAACAGAATATAACAATCAGTTAAGTGATTTAAAACAAGAAGGGATTTGCATGAGAAAAGAAGATATTTTGCTTTATTAAATATTAGAAATATTTAATTGCATGAGCAAGAAAGCTTGAGTTATATTAGAGATAACTCAATTTAGAAGAAAAAGCAATTTAAATAAATAATTGATTTATTTAAATTTAAAGTAGATATTTTGGAAGAAATAATTAATAATTAGAATTATTTAATTTAGAAGATTTGAAAGCAAATTAAATAAATAAATTTATTTAATTGTTTGCGCATGATTTTGGAAGAATGATTTTGATTTAATTAAATAATTTAAGAATTATTTAATTGTAGATAAGAGGGATTTTGTGATGAATTAATTAAATAATTGGAATTATCTAATTAATGTGGATTTGATTTTTGGAAAGAGGATAATGATCTAATTAAATAATTGAAATTATTTAATTGTAGAAGAATAATAGAGGAATTTGATTTAATTAATTAAATAACGAGGATTTATTTAATTAATGTCGCGATTTTGTGATTTAGAAGAATTTGTTGAAATTAATTAAATAATTAGATTATTTAATTAATGTGTGAAATGCAAGTGATTTGATAGATTACGAAAAGCAAGTGGTGCGGCGACTTGGTCATTTTAGGGTGTCTACATTTTGCCCCTCTTTGATGCGATGCAGTTTATAGCGTTGCGTCAAAGAAAATAATTGTTGAAGATGTGATACAATTTTAATGCCCCAATGTAGCTAGTTGCCCCAGCATAGTTAGTGTAGGGTGCCCCCTCGAGAGGAAAGACATGGAAGCAATAGAAGAACTGTGTTGACACTCAACTAGAAGATTTTGTTGGAGACAGACGAGGTTGGGTTGATGATAGATAGAAGAAAGGAGATAGAAGAGAACATGAGAGAAAGACTGTTGATCGATCCTTGCTGGAAAACTATATAAGGCCATGGATGAATGGATGGTGTAAATGGATGAGCTTGTTGCAATGGTTTCACATTTGTTTATAAAGAGCAAACCTTATTTTTGATATAGCACATGGATAGTTCGCCACCAAGGTATAAAAGACCAAGGTGCTATAATATCTGAGTGCGTGGACATTGACTCTGCAAGCAAGCGGTTTGAACTTAGATCCCTTAGACATAATATGACCTTGTTGGTACATGTGAATAAGCCATAGTCTTGAACATAAAATAAACTTCAATTCATGTAAATGCAAGAAGAATTATTAATATGTAAGATGCTAGGTCGTAACACACACAAGATAAATAAAATGCTAAGAAAGATGCTAAAGATCATTCCTCAAACACGGCACACAAAGGCAATGACTATGCCCCCAATCCATACTGTATCGCAACATACCAAGATTATAGATAAATCAAGGTAGTCTTGAATAGGTATTGGAAAAGGAACAAAAAAGATAAACCAAAAAGCAAATTGACTGAATTACAAAGTAAACATACAGCCAACATATTCTCTTGCCAAAGAGGTTGCTCAGGATAGATTGGATAGGAAAGATAACAACCTTATCGTAGGAACTCTGTGTCTGTTAAAGGGGGCTATCTACCTAAAAAGACAATGTCTTGCTACAGGAAATGCCACATGTTGCAGGAGATGCGTGTGTTGGTCTCGACAATGGAACACTGCGCAGAAGACAAGCTTGTTGATCTAGGGCTCTGGTTAAGCGAGACTTAGCTGATGTTGGCAATCAGTATGCACGATAGTAGATGACTCTGGAAGTAGGTCTCTTTGCTTCAGGTTTGTTAAGGACTCTTGCTTTGAAAGGATGCGCTAACTTGTTGCTTGAGTTAGTCAAGTTGAGGCGAATGGATTTTGATAAACGGAAGACCAAAAAGGTGACAGTGCTAATGGATTGGAACGGGTGGAGAATGATGGATCATGTGTGCCTGAGTACTGGATACATCCTTCGTATTCCAAACTGCCTACATACCCTGTATCCATGGGATCAAGGCACATTACAAGGAAGATGAAAATGATAAATATGTAGTTCTGGATAGAGTGATGAAGGGGTCAAGGTGGAGAGGAGGAGATCTTATGTACCTAAGTACTGGAAACTTCCTTCGTATTCTAGACTACCTACATACCCATATCCATGGGATCAAGGTACCTTAAGATTGAGAAGAGATAATATGTAGTTCTGGTTGTGTGATGATGTAAGAAAAGTGTTGAGAAGATAACAGCCTTATCATAGGAGCGATGTGTCCGTTAAAGAATGCTATCTGCGGAAAGGAGAAAGATTGAAGAGCGTGCTGTGAACCACGAACAAGGAACCAATCCTAGACCTAAGTTAAGGAAAGAGTTGCCCCCATTTCGGTAGAGGAAACTGTATGGGTGACTACCGAAGAAGACATAGAAAGATTTGACCTAGGACAAGACAGTGTTAACTATAGACACAGATCAAGACATGGGGAGACGACAATGGACATTGACGAATTTCCAAGCTATACTAGATAGGGAGATGGAAATGCAAACAAGGTTAATGGTTTTATTATGGATGGATGGAAAGTGCACTGCAAACTAGACATGGAGTGGACAGGACTCGATAGACGATGGGTGCTGACTCTACACATAGCGCCTGTTTGCCAGGTTTTCACTATGGTACTTATCCAAGGTGCCCGTTTGCCAGGTTTTTGATTTTTTTGGATTTTTTTTTTGGAATACTCTGAGGATCAGGCATAGAACTTCTTGAGATGGACACTATTAAGTGGCTCATCTAGAGGAATGTCTTCAGGTGTAGCTAAAGTATAAGCTCCTGATCCATATGCTGCTGTCACAATAAAGGGGCCTAACCAGTTAGGCTCAAACTTGCCCTTCTTTTCTCGATCTGCTTGATTTCTCTGATTCTCCTTAAGTACAAGATCACCAACTTGAAACCATCTTTCTTTGATCTTTTTGTTGTAATTACGCTGGAGGCAATTTTGATAGACATGGAGATGATTAAGTGCGGTAAAGCGCCTCTCATCTAGTAGTTCAAGCTCAGCTAATCTGGAATTGCGATACTCCTCTCTACTGATCAGGTCCTACATGGATACTCTGAGGGATGGGATCTCGACCTCTATAGGTAGGATGGCTTCAGAGCCATAGACCAAGGCATAGGGTGTGGCACCAGTTGGTGTTCTGATACTAGTGCGGTAGGCCCATAGGGCGGGATTGAGTCGCAAGTGCCAATCACGACCAGCTTCATTGACTATTTTCTTGAGGATTTTGAGAATGGTTTTATTGGAAGCCTCAGCTTGGCCGTTACTCTGCGGATAGTAGGGAGTTGAAAAGTGATGTTGGATATTGTATTGTGTGCACAAGGCATGGACATCTTGATTCTTGAATGGTCTCCCATTATCAGTGACAATGGCTTGGGGAATACCATACCAGCAAATGAGGTAGTTTAGAATAAACTTGGCTATTTGCTTACCAGTGATGTAGGTCATAGGAATGGCTTCCACCCACTTCATGAAATACTCAGTGGCGGTAATGATAAACTTGTGGCCATTGGAGGAGGAAGGGTGGATTTGTCCTATGAGGTCGAGACCCCATTGAGAAAAAGGCCATGGAGTTGTCACAGGTTGTAATTCATGAGCCGGTGCATGAATCAAATCTCCATGCTGCTGGCATCGTAGATACTTCTTAGCAAACTGTGCAACATCTTACTCTATTATAGGCCAGTAATAACCTAATCTAAGTATGTTCTTAGTGAGATTGGGACCAGTAGAATGTGCACCATAGACACCTTCGTGTATGTCTCGTAAGGTAGCCTCAGCTTCTTCCACATTAAGACATTGTAAGAGGATACCATCGAGACTCCGGCGATATAGTGTATCACCCAGAATGGTGTAACAGGAGGATCGACGGATAAAGGTTTTGCGTTGGGTGGATGATAGGTCAAGGGGAAAGGTTTTGTTCTTGAGGTATTCATAGATATCTTTGTACCATGGGGAATTGGGACCAACAAGTTTGCAGATGATTTCAGTAATAGGAACATCGACGGCTGGTATCAACAATTGCTCGATCAAGAATTCACACTTCTGTGTATTTGCAGGCATGTCAATTAGTGACCCTATAGAAGCCATAGAATCCACAGCTTTGTTATGCTCTCTTGGAATTTGCTCAAATGTGATGCTAGAAAAATGTGGTTTGTAGGCATCCACTAGTTGCTTGTAGGGGACCAACTTTTCATCTTTTGTTTGGTACTCATCTGTGACTTGGCGAATGACTAACTGTGAGTCTCCATATACTTGTAATTCTGTGATGTCCCATTGAACTGCTGTATTGAGACCTATGAGGAGTGCTTCATACTCGGCTATGTTGTTGGTGCAAGGGAATGCGAGCTGATATGACTTAGGAATATAGTCATTTTGAGGTGTCATGAATAAGATGCCAGCCCCTGATCCATGCTGTGTGTAGGAACCATCAAAGTACAACTTCCACATTATTGAATTGGAAAGAGTGAAGAGATTTTCATCTGGAAAGTCTGCTACCATCGGGTGTGTATCTTGCATGGGTGCTTCTGCTAGTTGGTCTGCTAGAGCTTGTCCTTTGATTGCTTTACGATCCACATATTCAATGTCGAACTCACTAAGGATCATGACCCATATAGCTAGTCTGCCTGTAAGAGCTGCTTTTGCTAGTAGATACTTCAAGGGATCAATTTTAGCTATAAGAATTATGTGTTGGTTCAACATGTAATGCCGCAACTTTTGGGAGGCAAACACTACTGCTAAACAAGCTCTTTGCATTGGTGTATAATTGAGTTCATATCCCACCAAGGTTCTACTGATATAGTAAATTACATGCTCTTTTCCTATTTCATCATGTTGTGCTAGCAAGGCCCCTAGGGCCGAAGTTGTAGTTGAGATGTATAATATCAAAGGTTTATCAGCAATTGGTGGAACCAATACAGGAGGTGTAGCTAGATACTCTTTGAGCTGATCAAATGCTACTTGACACTTATAATTCCATTGAAATGAGACATCCTTTTGGAGAAAGTGTTGAAATAGTTGACATTTATCTGCTAATTGTGAGATAAAACACCTGATGGATTGCAACATTCCTTGAAGGCTCCTTAATGCTTTGAGGTTCTTTGGTGGAGGCATCTCCACTATAGCCTTTACTTTTGCAGGATCCACTTCGATACCTTGACGAGATACAATGTAACCCAATAGCTTCCCTGATGTTACACCGAAGACACACTTCTTTGGATTGAGGCGCACTTGGTATTTCTCAAGCCTATCAAAGATTTGTCCGAGAACCTGTATGTGATCTGCCCTAGAAGATTTAGCTAGTATGTCATCCACATAGTCCTCCATGATGTGATGAAAGAGGTCATGCAATATCACTGTCATTGCTCTCTGATAGGTTGCTCCTGCGTTCTTTAGACCAAACAGCATGACACACCAATAATAGTTACCCCAAGGGTAGGTAAAAGTTGTTTTATGCTGATCTTCCTCTGCTATCCTTATCTGATTGTAGCTAGAGAATCCGTCCATGAGAGAAAACATCTCGTGACCTGCTGTCAAGTCTACTATAATGTCAATGTTTGGTAATGGGAATTCGTCCTTGGGACATGCCTTGTTGAGATCTCTAAAATCATTACACATGCGGATGTGCCCATTGGGTTTAGACACAGGTACAATGTTTGAGACCCAATCTGAATAGTCAATAGGTCGTATGAACTTTGCATCTAATAGCTTCTATATTTCCACTTTCACCAAGAGAGCTATCTGTGGGTGCATCTTCCTCAACTTTTGCTTGACTAGTTTCACTTTTGGATCAACTGTGAGATAGTGAACTACTAGCTTAGGGTCTAACCCTAGCATATCAGCATAGGTCCATGCAAAGTTGATGGTTCTCTGTAAGAAGAATGTGTTAAGATTCCTATGCTCTGTTTCTGATAATGATGCTGCTAGGAATGTGGTCTTTGGATTTTGTTCTGTGCCAAGATTTATCTCTATAGAATCTTCCACTAGGAGAGCTAACTTCTCTTGATACTTAGATGGTAGGGGAAGGTCAAATCCTCCATCCTCAGGTGCCATAGTTGGGTTTTCACCTTTGGATATGTCCTTTGTTTTTACTATTTTGTGATCAGGAGGTGCCACAGTGTGGTTTTCACCTAGAGATCCTTCTTTATTTTTACTTTTGTGACTGGAGGATTTGGCATTCTCACCAAAATAAGCCATTGGCTCTAGTTCCATTGCAAAACCTGCTTTATGATCACCAAGAGGGATACCTTCCCGAAGTCCCATGAACTCAGCTAAAGCTTCGTCATTCTGAAATACATCTATAACGGGGGACCCTTGTTGGTCCCAATCGATAAGTTTAGGGTAGACAAGTGTTATGTTCTAGGTGCTGGTGGTGAAGGTTAAGGATACGGAGGATAGCGTAAAAATGGAGGATTCTGCGAATAGGTTGGTCATATGGAGGGAAGAGTCATCGATGATATCCTCTGTAGATGTCGAATCAGTGGGAAAAGCGTCAGCTACCTCGTTGAGGATATACTCGATGTCCAAGGCGTGTGGTACCTTCTTTCCAAATCCTAATCCCTTCTTATCTAGTTTCTTTATCACAACAATGGGTTCCATAGTTCCTTGATTCTGTTTCCCAAGGCCACCTTTGCCTTTATAGCCCATGTTTTGTACTATTCTTAAGCCATTGCCGTATTGCTTGACTAGTATTGTGACTGGTTCTTTCTCCTTATAGAGCCAAGAAGAAATATCCTCAATAGTTTCCTCTTCCAATAACCGTCCATGTTGGAATTGGGTTAGGAATCTTGGGGGAGGAATAGCTACTTTTTTGGTTACTTTGGTAATCGGTGGTTTGCCGTAAGATTTTGGAGATAAAGGCATCCACCCTACACAACAAGATTTTGAGATATCATAAGTGCCAAAGCCTATATCCCGGATGCGAGCTATGATTACAGGCAAAGGATTAGGGTTACTTGTAGAGGCCGGAGTCAGTGTTGCAGGGTCAACATATAGTGGGGATTCAAGGGCTTTTTCATTGTTAGGCACCTGGTTGCAATTCTTATAACTACCTTGCAAGACACGACAGAATTCAAAAGGATTGGGGTCACTTGGGATAGTTATCTCTGTACCATTGTATGGGAACTTTAGAGATTGATGGTACATGGAGGGAACAGCCTTCATTGCATGGATCCATGGGTGGCCTAGGATAATGTTGTAAGGTAGTTCAATATCGTGGACTTGACACCTGGTTTCAAGCATGACAGGGCCCAGTTGTATAGGCAAGTGGATAACACCTTATGAACGGCGTTCTGCATCATCATATCCCTTGATTATAATACTTTGATCATTGTTGACATGATCCTCAGAGTATCCCAATTGCTTAAGTAACTTTAAAGAACAGATGTTGAGACCAGCACCACCATCTATGAGTATACGTTTTATTTTGCACTTATGGATGAGCACTTCAATATGAAGGGCATCATTGTGACATGGATCATGGGATGGGAGGTCCTTCTCTAAAAAGACAACATTGTAGGGTGAAGCAATGTTACCTACTATAGCTTGGAAATCCGCGACTGCTATGTTGTTGGGAACTGAAGACTCTTGGAGGGCTTTTTCTAGCACTACTCTATGTGCAGGTGATGAGCGTAGAAGGTCCAAAATTGAGATCTGTGCTGGCATTTTCCCTAGATGTTCAACAAGATTATAATCAGAATGAGCCAAAACACTATGTGTAGGACCATGAATGGTGACACGACCATGATGAGTAGTAACAGCGCAATCCATAGATTTGCCCTTGATTGTGAGGGTAGACACTCGACTCTCTTCAAAATGACCTACAATGGAATCAAAGGAAGAGGAAGCATGATTGATACCTTTACCTCTATCCTGAGGAGGAGGTGGACCATGATGAGGGAATGGTTCCTTGTACATGTTGAGATCCTTGTTTGTGTGTTGAACTGGTGATTCATTCTCAAAAGTGATTTCATTGTCGTCAATGAGATTTTTGATTAGGTGATTGAGTTTCATGCATGACGCGGTTCTGTGTCCTTTGCTCCTATGGAACTCACAATATTCATTGTCTCTATAACATGCAGTTTTGTAGATAGGTTCTCCATATGGGGGGGGCATCTGGTAAGGTGATGAGTCCTTTTTGTAAAACCTGTTGTAGGACCGACTCCATAGGCACTCCCAAGGGAGTAAATTGATGTCGTGGCAGGTAATCTTGTTGAGGTCGCTCCTGTTGTCATTGTTGTTGATTTTGATATGGTTGCCGCTATTGTTGCTATTGTTGAGGTGGAGCTTGACTCTGTTTGGATAGCTGTAGTGGTGTTTGCAAAGTTTGGACATGTTTAGAATCAACCACCCCATCATTAACCACATTTTTGTTTTTGTTCCAATATTTGGGTTTATCATTTGTCTGTTGATGAGGAGCATTGTCTTTTGTTTCTTTGAAGATTTTGACCACACCCTTAGCAATGAGGGCCTTTTCAATGTTGATATCCTTGTATGTGATTTCGTCAAAGGTTGTAGCACTAAGAATTTGCAAATGGAAGCCTAACTCTTGGTTGAGGTTTTGCACAAATATGCTAACAAGTTGTTTCTCAGGAATCTTGAAAGGGAATTTACTAGCCATTTGCCTCTAGCGTTGAAGGAAAGAAATGAAAGTTTCACCATTTTTCTATTTATTGTTGCATAGATCGGTCATAGAAATCTCATGCTCTGTGTTGTAAGAAAAGTGGGTGGCAAACTTCTCTGCTAGCTCATTGAAAGACTTGATACCTGTGGGTAAGTGTGAGAACCATTCTATAGCTTGACCTCCAAGACTGCAAGGAAAGAGATGCATAAGATATGTGTCGTTATGTGAGACCTCGAAGAAAGCAAGATAGATTTCCCTAAGATGGTCTTTTGCGTCACCTTTTCCTTTGTATTTATCAAACTTAGGAATAGTAAAATTTTGAGGAAAAGGGATCATTGGCAATGACCAATCAAAAGGATAAGGACACACTTCCCCTAAAGAGAAGGTTTTCTTGGTGTTGCCAAATGTAAGATCAGATAGCTATTGTTGAACTTCTGCAATCTTTAGCTCCATCATCATGGGAGGGGTGGGAAACATCTCCTGTTGTCCTAGAAGTGGCTATTGTTGCCCATACGAAAGATTGTATTGTAAGCCATGCACATTGGTATGATAAGGGTCGTAAGATTGGTTGGGATCATATGCGTTGTACGTTGGGTTGAGACTGGCTTGGAATTGGATGTTTTGATGAGGAGGAGGTGGGGGTGGCACTAGGTAAGAATGTTGGATTTGTGATGGTTGGAGAAAAGAATGGGGTGGAGGAAAGCTAAAGTGTGTTTGATTAGGTTGCGATGGCGGCACATAGCTTTGGGAAACTTGATGTTGGGAATGTTGAGGGTGGCTAGGCAATGTGTGAAAGAAATTTAGCGAGGATGAACGTAACGGAGGAGGGACATAGGTAGAAGTGATTTGCGATGGTTGAGGTTGATTGAGGATGAGAGTAGAAGAATTTTGTGGGGGGGGGCTACATGACTCTAATTGGTTGAGAGACATGGAAGTTTGATGATATGGGAGGTGGTATGTGTTGAGACCCTTGTTGCATGGCTACATAGTTGTTCCCCGGATTGTAATTTGGTGGGAAACCTATTCGTGATGGGGTAACCAAGATTCCACTTGCGATTGGTGCGGACACTTTAGGAGGTGGTTGCATATTCGATCGAGCTAAGGTGGTTTGCTTAGCTAACTCTGCTTGATGTTGGAGAGTTTCTTGTTGGTTTTTGTAGATCTCCATAGGAGTCAGAAGCGATGATATGACCTTCTCTCCTGTTGGGTTTTGAAAAAGGGGATTCTTATACTGCGAGCTCTACTCAGGTAAGGGTGTGGTCACAGTCGACATGGTTTGCACCACTTGTAAGGTGGCTTGGGTGTTGTTGTTATCCTTGAGAGTGGATAAATTAAAATCTTGAGGTAACTTGGTGCCTTGCTCTGCAAGCAAGTGAAAGAAATGATCTTGGTTCTCACTAAGGATTTTGTCAAAAGCAGCCATGATTCTAGGCTCTTGTATGATTTCATCAAGATCTTGCCCCTCTTCTTAAGAGGATTGACCTATTTCAAAGTGTCGCTCTTCTTAAGATGGGGCTAGATCTACAGTATAACCTTGTGGCACAAAATCTTGAGGCAGGCCTGTAGCATAGTGAGGAATGCCTACCAAAGGGACCCTTTCCTCCTGAGATGGGAGTTGCTCAATAGTATATCCTTGTGGCACAAAATCCAGAGGCAAACCGGTGGTATATTGAGGTGTATTTGCCAAAGGGACCCTACTCTCTTGAGGATTGCTTGGTTGGTCGACATGCGGCATGCTAGGAGACTTGGCAGATCTTTCCACGGGTGTTCTAGGAGTGACCTTGGGAGTAATGTTGAGACGACCCGATTGCGGTGTGTGAGGAGGCAACTTGCACTTCTTAGGGACAACTTGCTTGGACTTCATAGTTTGCTGGAGCCTAGTGGTTACCATGGAATACACTAGGACAAGAAAGGTAATGCCAGGTTTCTGCTTGTGCTTTGAAAAAGACAAACTTTGATGCACAATGTACTGGACCAAAGGCGCTATACTATTTAACCAGAGGCAAGTTACTGCTATGCCAAAGGTGAGCTAAGGTTACCAAATTGAGCTACTGATATACCAAAGGCGCTGAAGTAGAGTTTTGCCAGAGGTGAGGTACTGCTATACCAAAGGCGATCTACTGTACTACCAAAGGTGAGCTGCTGTAATACTAGGGACGCTGAAGTAGTGTCTGATACTTCTAAAAGGAAAAATTTTGGTAGATTGGTTCTGTTTCTGAGTGGATTTGTTTGGCAAGAGAAAACATAGAAAACAAGTAGTCAAAAGCAAGGACTGACACAACAGATAGTGTATGTTCGAGGCTCACAAAAAAGCCTAATGTTTCCATAGGTATAAGACAATTGCAAACAATAAAAAGCACTTTTTATCCCTAGAGACAAGGTTTCATTGCAGTAGATCAGCTCATAGCTTAATACTCCGTCGATAAAAATATCATTCCATAAAGGTGTCAGATATTTTGTATCTTTGCTAGAGACGATAGGTAGGGATATCTCACCCTCCCCTTGGGAAGCTCAAGTAGGTCACAAGAGCTTTATGTCCAAGGGAATACTATCTCTTCTCAAGGGATCCAATGGTGAGTGTCTTAAGGGCTTAAATCGATTCCCGTTGCACTGATGATTACCGCAATGTTAGGAGGTAGGCTGGGTAGTCTCTATCTAGAATGGTTCTTAGTAACTTTGAGGGACCAACACCTTACGAGCAATGCGATAAGCTACTAAAAGCTTTAACCAATCCTACTAAGAGTATCAAACACTTTGCTCAATGTGAAAATCATTTCCACAAAGAGCTAGTACACCTCTTTTCAGTTTGGCACCACAAGGTAAGGCTGACATCGGTTAGGACTTGGCTTTCGCCTTATCCCTCTTATATAGCAGTTCAAAGGAAAACTCCGCTTAGGGTCGTCCCTTTTGGATGAAGCGCAATCCAAAAGCAGGCCCTTCTAAAGGAAGTACTGAAATGTAAGAACAAACACGTCAAACAAAGGTTTAATTGTCCCGTTATAAGAAAAATAAGGTGCAACTAAATTAGGCACACACACGTTTGTAGTTGTCAATTGTCCATTATGAAATTGAAGTGTTTGGCATTCATGTCCATTGTCCCTTAGAAAATTGAGGTGTTTTCACATACATGTCCATTGTCCCTTAAGAAAAGCAGTATGTTCCTAAGACTTAAATTGCTGAAATGATTTGTTCAATTATCCTTTAAGAAGGCAATGTGTTTCTAAGACTTAGTAAGATAAATCAAGATTTCTTCAATGCTCATCCTGCATGAACATGTTAAAAACACCTATTTGCTCTGTGTGAGTAGTAAGAAGCTGCAACAAGTCAGTTAGTTCCACAAAAACCCATAAGTTAGCAAAAATAAATCAATTTGACCAAAAGCGAGCTACTGTCTTACCGAAAGCACTACACTGTGTTACCAAAAGCGATGTGTTGCAGACCGGAAGTGACTTACTATACTACCAGAAGTGATGCACTGTGCTACCAGAAGTGTGTTACTATTCTACCAAAAGTGAGCTACCTTGACCAAAAGCGAGCTACTTTGCTACCAAAAGTGAGCTACTGTACTACCAAATGCACAGTGTAATAACAGGCCTGCAAAAAATAATATTTCATCAAAAAAGATAGATCAAAGGATCATTGAATGATTGGGGGATGATCTAGAATGTTGATAAGTGATAAGACATTGCACCAAGTGATATTAGTTCCAAATGGAAGAACAAGATGTCAGAAATCAAGTCAAAACCCTAACAGTAAGTGAGAAACCCTAGAAAACCAAAGTGAAATCCATAAAATTGGTAACAAAATGATGAGATACAAGAGATTAAATATCACCAATGGATTCCTTATGATTTTCTATGCAATTTTAAAAAAAAAAGCTTCAAATTTTGTTAAATTTTGAGAAAGTTATAGGGTTTTGAAGTTTGCAAGCCTGTTATCCTAACCAACAATAAAATTTAATTGTGGAAGAATATAGAGGAATTTGATTTAACTGATTAAATAAAGAGAATTTATTTAATTAATGTCAAAAGTCTGTGATTTAGAAGAATTGGGTGATTTTAATTAAATAATTAGATTATTTAATTAATGTGTGAAATACAGGTGATTAGACAAATGATGAAATACAAGTGGTGCAACGACTTGGTCATTTTAGGGTGTCTACATTTTGCCCCTCTTTGATGCAATGCAGTTTGTAGTGTTGCATCAAAGAAATTAATTGTTGAAGATGTGATACAATTTTGATACCCTAATGTAGCTAGTTGCCCCAGTGTAGCTGGCGTAGGGTGCCCCCTCGAGAGGAAAGACAGGGAAGTGATAGAAGAACTATGTTGATGCTCGACTAGAAGATTTTGTTGGAGACAGACGAGGTTGGGTTGATGATAGATAGAAGAAAGGAGATAGAAGATAACATGAGAGAAAGACTGTTGATCGATCCTTGCTTGAAAAACTATATAAGGCCATGGATAAATGGATGGGTAGATGAATGAGCTTGTTGCATTGGTTTCACAAATGTTTATAAAGAGCAATCCTTATTTTTGATATAGCATGTGGATAGTTTGCCACCAAGGCATAAAAGACCAAGGTGCTGTGATATCCGAGTGCATGGACGTTGACTCTGCAAGCAAGCGGTTTGAAATTAGATCCCTTAGACATAATATAACCTTGTTGGAATATGTGAATGAGCCATAGTCTTGAACATAAAATAAACTTCAATACATGTAAATGCAAGAAGAATATTAATATGTAAGATGCTAGGTCGTAACACACATAAGATAAATATGCTACCAAGAAAGATGCTAAAGATCATTCCTCAAACATGGCATACAAAAGTAATGACTATGCCCCCAATCCATACTACATCGTAACATACCAAGATTATAGATAAATCAAGGTAGCCTTGAATATGTAATGGATAAAGGAACAAAAGATAAACCAAAAAGTAAATTGACTGACTTACAAAGTAGACATACAACCAACATATTCTCTTGCCAAAGAGGTTGATCAGGATAGATTGGATAGGAAAGATAACAGCCTTATCGTAGGAACTCTGTGTCCGTTAAAGGGGGCTATCTACCTAAAAAGACAATGTCTTGCTGTGGGAGATGCTAAATGTTGTAGGAGACGCGTGTGTTGGTCTCAACAATGGAACATTCTACAGAAGACAAGCTTGTGGATTTGGTGCTTTGGTTAAGCTGGATGTAGCTGATGTTGGCAATTAGAATAGGACAGTAGATGACTCTGGAAGAAAGTTGCTTTGCTTCAGGTTTGCTAAGGACTTTTGCTTGGAAAGGATGTGCTAGCTTGTTGTTTTGTTGCTTGAGTTAGTCAAGTTGAGGTGAATGGATTTTGATAAGTGGAAGACTAGAAAGATGACACGCTAATGGATTGGGGTGGGTGAAGAATGATGAATTGTATGTGCCTGAGTACTGGATACATCCTTCATATTCCAGACTGCCTACATACCCTGTATCCACGGGATCAAGGCACATTACGATGAAAGATGAAAGTGATAATATGTAGTTCTGGATAGAGTGATGAGATGGGTCAAGATGGTGAGGGGGGGATCTTATGTACCTGAGTACTGGAAACTTCCTTCATATTCCAGACTGCCTACATACCCATATCCATGGGATCAAGGTACCTTAAGATTGAAATGAGATAATATGTAGTTCTAGTTGGTGTGATGATGTAGGAAAAGCATTGGGGAGATAACAGCCTTATTGTAGGAGCAATGTGTCCGTTAAAGGGTGTTATCTTTGAAAAGGAGAAAGATCGATGTGATTGCGAACCATGAACAAGGACCCATTCCTAGACCTAGGTTAAGGAAAGAGTTGCCCCCATTCAGGTAGAGGAATTTGCAAAGGTGACTGACGAAGAAGACATAGAAGGTTTGACCTAGGACAAGATAGTGTTATCTGTTGATGCAGATCAAGATGTGGGATGACGATAATGGAAATTGACAAATTTCCAAGCTATACTAGATAGGGAGATGGAAATGCAAACAAAGTCAATGGTTTTATTACGGATGGATGGAAAGGCATGCTTTGTGCACTGGACATGGAGTGGACAAGACTTGATAGACGATGGATGCTGACTCTACACATAGCGCCTGTTTGCCAAGTTTTCACTATGGTACTTATCCAAGGCGCCTGTTTGCCAGGTTTTCACCAGAGGATGGATTTTTTTGGATTTTGTTTTTTTGTTTTTTTTTTTTGGAATACTCTAAGGATCAGGCATAGAACTTCTTGAAATGGACACTATTAAGTGGCTCATCTAGAGGAATGCCGTCAGGTGTAGCTAAAGTATAAGCTCCTGATCCATATACAGTGGTCACAATAAAGGGACCTAACCAGTTAGGCTCAAACTTGCCCTTCTTTTCTCGATCTGCTTGATTTCTCTGATTCTCTTTGAGTACAAGATCACCAACTTGAAACTGTCTTTCTTTGATCTTTTTGTTGTAATTACACCTAAGGTGGTTTTGATAGACATGGAGATGGTTAAGTGCGGCACGACGGCTTTCATCTAGTAGTTCAAGCTTAGCTAATCTGGAAGTGCGATACTCCTCCCCGCCGATCAGGTCCTACATGGATACTCTGAGGGATGGGATCTCGACCTCTATAGGTAGGATGGCTTCAGAGCCATAGACCAAGGCATAGGGTGTAGCACCAGTTGGTGTTCTGATACTAGTGCGGTAGGCCCATAGGGCGGGATTGAGTCGCAAGTGCCAATCACGACTAGCTTCATTGACTATTTTCTTGAGGATTTTGAGAATGGTTTTATTGGAAGCCTTAGCTTGGCTGTTACTCTGTGGATAGTAGGGAGTTGAAAAGTGATGTTGGATATTGTATTGTGTGCACAAGGCACGGACATCTTGATTCTTGAATGGTCTCTCATTATCAGTGACAATGGCTTGGGGAATACCATACCGGCATATGAGGTAGTTTAGAATAAACTTGGCTATTTGCTTACCGGTGATATAGGTCATAGGAATGGCTTCCACCCACTTCGTGAAATACTCAATGGTGGTAATGATAAACTTGTGGCCATTGGAAGAGGAAGGGTGGATTTGTCCTACGAGGTCGAGACCCCATTGAGAAAAAGGCCATGGAGTTGTCACAGGTTGTAATTCATGAGCTGGTGTATGAATCAAATCTCCATGCTGCTAACATTGTATACACTTCTTAGCAAACTATGCAGCATCTTGCTCTATTGTAGGCCAGTAATAACCTATTCTGAGTGTCTTCTTAGCAAGATTAGGACCGGTAGAATGTGCGCCATAGACACCTTCGTGTATGTCTTGCAAGGTAGCCTCGGCTTCTTCCGCGTTAAGACATCGTAAGAGGATACCATCGAGACTCCGACGAGATAGTGTATCACCCAGAATGATGTAACGAGAGGATCAACAGATAAAGGTTTTGCGTTGGGTGGATGATAGGTCAGGGGGAAAGGTTTTGTTCTTGAGGTATTCAAAGATATCTTCGTACCATGGGGAATTGGGACCAACAAGTTCATAGATGATTTCAGTAATAGGGACATCGACGACTGGTATCAACAATTTCTCGATCAAGAATTCACACTTCTTTGTATTTGCAGGCATGTCAATCAGTGACCCTACAAAAGCCATAGAATCGGCAGCTTTGTTATGCTCTCTTGGAATTTGCTCGAATGTGATGCTAGAAAAATGTTGTTTGTAGGCATCCACTAGTTGTTTGTAGGGGACCAACTTTTCATCTTTTGTTTGGTACTCATCTGTGACTTGGTGAATGACTAGCTGTGAGTCTCCATACACTTGTAATTCTGTGATGTCCCATTGAACTGCTGTATTGAGACCTATAAGGAGTGCTTCATACTTGGCTATATTGTTGGTGCAAGGGAATGCAAGCCGATATGACTTTGGAATATAGTCATTCTGAGGTGTGATGAACAAGATGCCTGCCCCTGATCCATGCTGTGTGTAGGAACCATCAAAGTACAACTTCCACATTATTGAGTTGGAAAGAGTGAAGAGATTTTCATCCAGAAAGTCTGCTACCATCGGGTGTGTATCTTGCATGGGTGCTTCTACTAGTTGATCTGCTAGAGCTTGTCCTTTGATTGGTTTACGATCCACATATTCAATGTCGAACTCACTAAGGATCATGACCCATTTAGCTAGTCTACCTGTAAGCGTTGCTTTTGCTAGTAGATACTTTAAGGGATCAATTTTAGCTATAAGAATTGTGTGTTAGTTCAACATGTAATGCCGCAACTTTTGGGAGGTGAACACTACTGCTAAACAAGCTCTTTCCATTGGTGAATAATTGAGTTCATATCCCACCAAGGTTCTACTGATATAGTAAATTACATGCTCTTTTCCTGTTTCATCATGTTGTGCTAGCAAGGCCCCTAGGGCTGAAGTTGTAGTTGAGATGTATAATATCAAAGCTTTATCAGTAACTGGTGGAAACAATACAGGAGGTGTAGCTAGATACTCTTTGAGCTGATCAAATGCTACTTAACACTTATAATTCCATTGAAATGAGACATCCTTTTAGAGCAAGTGTTGAAATGGTTGACATTTATCCGCTAGCTATGAGATGAAACACCTAATAGATTGCAACCTTCCCTGAAGGCTCCTTAATGCTTTAAGGTTCTTTGGTGGAGGCATCTCTACTATAGCTTTTACTTTTGCGAGATCTACTTTGATGCCTCTACGAGATACAATGTATCCCAACAGCTTCCCTGATGTGACACCGAAGACACACTTCTTTGGATTGAGTCTTACTTGATATTTCTTGAGCCTGTCAAAGATCTGTCCTAAAACCTGTATGTGATATGCCCTAGAAGATTTAGCTAGTATGTCATCCACATAGTCCTCCATGATGTGATGAAAGAGGTCATGGAATATCACTGTCATTGCTCTCTGATAGGTTGCTCCCGCATTCTTTAGACCAAACGGCATGACACACCAACAATAGTTACCCCAAGGGCAGGTAAAAGTTGTTTTATGTTGATCTTGTTCTGCTATCCTTATCTGATTGTAGCTAGAGAATCCATCCATGAGAGAAAGCATCTCGTGACCTGCTGTCAAGTCTACTATAATGTCAATGTTCGGTAATGGGAAGTCATCCTTGGGACATGCTTTACTGAGATCTCTAAAATCATTACACATGCGGATGCGCCCATTGGGTTTAGACATAGGTACAATGTTTGAGACCCAATCTGAATAGTCAATAGGTCATATGAATTTTGCATCTAACAGCTTCTGTATTTCCACTTTCACCAAGAGAGCTATCTGTGGGTGTATCTTTCTCAGCTTTTGCTTGACTGGTTTAACTTTTGGATCAACACTGAGATAGTGAACAACTAGCTTAGGGTCTAACCCTAGCATATTAGCATAGGTCCATGCAAAGTTGATGGTTCTCTGTAAGAAGAATGTGTTAATATTCATGTGCTCTATTTCTGATAATGATGCTGCTAGGAATGTGGTCTTTGGATTTTGTTCTATGCCAAGGTTTATCTCTGTAGAATCTTCTACCAGGAGAGCTGACTTCTCTTGATACTTAGATGGTAGGGGAAGGTCAAATCCTCCATCCTTAGGTGCCACAGTTGGGTTTTCACCTTTGGATACGTCTTTTGTTTTTACTATTTTGTGATCAGGAGGTGCCACACTGTGGTTTTCACCTAGAGATCCTTCTTTATTTTTACTTTTGTGACTGGAGGATTTGGCATTCTCACCAAAATAAGTCGTTGGCTCTAGTTCCATTACAAAACCTACTTTATGATCGCCAAGAGGGATACCTTCCTGAAGTCCCATGAACTCAGCTAAAGCTTCGTCATTCTGAAATACATCTATAACGGGGGACCCTTGTTGGTCCCAATCGATAAGTCCAGGGTAGACAAGTGTTATGTTCTAGGTGCTGGTGGTGGAGGTTAAGGATACGGAGGATAGTATAAAAATGGAGGATTCTGTGAATAGGTTGGTCATATGGAGGGAAGAGTCATCGATGATATCCTCTATAGATGTCGAATCGGTGGGAAAAGCGTGAGCTACCTCGTCAAGGATATACTCGATGTCCAAGGCGTGTCGTACCTTCTTTCCAAATCCTAATCCCTTCTTATCTAGTTTCTTTATCACAACAATGGGTTCCATAGTTCCTTGATTTAGTTTCCCAAGGCCTCCTTTGCCTTTATAGCCCATGTTTTTTACTATCCTTAATCCATTGCCATATTGATTGACTTGTATTGTGACTGGTTCTTTCTCCTTATAGAGACAAGAAGAAATGTCCTCAATAGTTTCCTCTTCCAATAAGTTTCCCTATTGGAATTGGGTTAAGAATGCTGGGGGAGGAACAGCCACTTTTTTAGTTACTTTGGCAATGGGTGGTTGGCCGTAAGATTTTGGAGATAAAGGCATCTGCCCTACACAACAAGATTTTGAGATATCATATGTTCCAAAGCCTATATCACGGATGTGAGCCTTGATCGCAGGTAGAGGATTTGGGTTACTTGTAGAGGCTTGTGTCAGAGTTTTAGGATCAACATATAGTGGGGATTCAAGGGCTTAGGCATCTGGTTGCAATTCTTATAACTGCCTTGCAAGACACGACAGAATTCAAAAGGATTAGTTCCTTGTTCGTGGTTCACAACACGCTCTTCAATCTTTTCTCATTTCCTCAAATAGCATCATTTAAAGTACACATAGCTCCTACGATAAGGCTGTTATCTTCTTAATGCTTTTCCTACATCATCACACCAACCAGAACTACATATTATCATCATTTCAATCTTAAGGTACCTTGATCCCATGGATATGGGTATGTAGGCAGTCTAGAATACGAAGGAAGTTTCCAGTACTCAGGTACATAAGATCTCCTCCTCTCCACCTTGACCCATTTCATCACTCTATCTAGAACTACATATTTATCTTCTTTCATCTTTCCTTGTAATGTGTCTTAATCCCGTGGATACGGGGTATGTAGGCAGTCTGGAATACGAAGGATGTATCTAGTACTCAGGCACATACGATTCATCATTCTCCACCCACCCCAATCCATTAGCACTGTCACCTTTCTGGTCTTCTGTGTCTCAAAATCCATTCACCTCGACTTGACTAACTCAAGTAGCAAGCTAGCGCATCCTTTCAAAGCAAAAGTCCTTAACAAACTTGAAGCAAAGTAGCTTCCTTCCAGAGTCATGTACTGTCCTACATACCGATTGCCAACATCAACTAAGTACCACTTAACCAAAGCCCTAGATCAACAAGCTTGTCTTCTGCACAGTGTTCCATTGTCGAGACCAACACACGCGTCTCCTGTGACATGTGGCATTTCCTGCAGTGAGACATTATCTTTTTAGGAAGATAGCACCCTTTAATGGACACAAAGTTCCTACGATAATGCTGTTATCTTTCCTATCCAATTTATCCTAAGCAACCTCTTTGGCAAGAGAATATGTTGGCTATATGTTTACTTTGTAAGTCAATCAATTTGCTTTTTGGTTTATCTTTTGTTCCTTTATCCATTACATATTCAAGGCTACCTTGATTTATCTATAATCTTGGTATGTTGCGATGCAGTACGGATTGGGGGCATAGTCATTGCTTTTGTGTGCCATGTTTGAGGAATGATCTTTAGCATCTTTTCTTAGCATCATATTTATCTTGTGTGTGTTACGACCTAGCATCTTACATATTTAATACTCTTCTTGCATTTGCATGTATTGAAGTTTATCTTATGTTCAAGACTAGCTCATTCACATATTCCAAAAAGGTTATATTATGTCTAAGGGATCTAATTTCAAACCGCTTGCTGCAGAGTCAACGTCCACGCACTCGGATATCACAGTACCTTGGTCTTTTATACCTTGGTGGCAAACTATCCACGTGCTATATCAAAAATAAGGATTGCTCTTTATAAACATTTGTGAAACCAATTCAACAAGCTCATTCATCTACCCATCCATTTACTCATGGCCTTATATAGTTTTTCAATCAAAGATCGATCAACAATCTTTCTCTCATGTTATCTTCTATCTCCTTTCTTCTATCTATCATCAACCCAACCTTGTTTGTCTCCAACAAAATCTTCTAGTCGAGCGTCAACACAGTTCTTCTGTCGCTTCCATGTCTTTCCTCTCGAGGGGGCACCCTACGCCAGCTACGCTGGGGCAACTACCTACACTGGGGCAACTACCTACACTGGGGCACCAAAAAATTGTATCATGTCTTCCATAATCATTTTCTTTGATGCAATGCTATAAACTGCATCGCATCAAAGAGGGGCAAAATGTAGACACCCTAAAATGACCAAGTCGTCGCACTACTTGCTTTTCGCCATCTGTCTAATCACCTGCATTTCACACATTAATTAAATAATCTAATTATTTAATTAATTTCACCAAATTCTTCTAAATCACGTACTTTCGACATTTATTGAATAAATCCTCTTTATTTAATTGATCCATCACAAATTCCCTCTTATCTACAATTAAATAATTCCTAATTATTTAATTAAATCAAATTTCATTCTTCCAAATTTAAATAAATCAAATCAAATTTATTTAAATCCTCTCAATCTCCAAAAATAAAATAAATCAAATATTTTATTTATTCTTCCAAATCATGCACAACAATTAAATAAATTTATTTATTTAATTTGCTTTCTTATCTTCAAATATCTTTCAAATCTTCTAAAATTAAGTCTTCTTCTCCATGCACACACAATTAAATAATTTATTATTTAATTTCCCTCAAATCATGCAAAAGCAAATCTAAAGTTGAGTTATCTATTCACTCAACCTTGTTTTTATCAATTTCTCTTAAATTAGAAAAAAACTTTCTAAATTTATGAAAAGCATGTCTTATCTTTAGAAGAGAAAGTGTTTAACTCAAATAAAATAGCTTTTGTGTGACACTTGCCTTCTTCTTATTCGTTGCACATTCCTCAACTATTCTCCTCCGTTGATTCTTCTGAATTATCTGGACCATTGATCAATCTCTGTTGAAACCTATATAAACCCCCCTCATCTCCTTCACAATCCCTCTTCGATCTTATTCTCAAGTATACGTAACAGCGCTTTGAGCATACATCGCATCGATTGAGCACCTTTACGATCTTTTGACATTGATCTTTTTGAGCAACTTCATGATCTTTTGACATTAATCTTTGAGCACTTTACTTGCTTGTTGCAACCATGGTTTCGCAGCATTATTGAGCAATCCACATTCATCCAAAGGGAACAATACAAATCTCAGTAAAAGCTTTCATGTTTTATTGATTTATTTGCAATGGCTTTTATTTAGATCGGTTCTTTTTATGTTATTGGGTTTTTTATTTGTTTAGTTTAATTTAATCAATTTTTCCTTATACACAATGAGATTCCGTCATCATGGTCCTAGAAGCTTCTTGAACTGTTCTATTTTTCCTTTCAACAACTCCATTTTGTTGTGGAGTTCTGGGTGCAGATTGGTGTCTCTTTATTCCATGTTCTTCACAAAAGAAATTGAATTCATTTGATGTGAACTCTCCTCCTCTATCAGACCTCAAGCATTTGATTTTTAAATCCATCTCATTTTCAACCACTACCTTAAATGCCTTGAATTTATCTAGAGCTTCAACTTTCTCTTTCAAAAAGGTGACCCAAGTCATTCTAGAATAATCATCAATGAGCAGCATGAAATACCTATCTCCTTGCAAACTTCTTACTCTGGTAGGTCCACACAAATCTGTATGTACTAGCTCAAGTAGCCCTCCAACTGATTGGTCCTTTCTTTTGAAACTTGTTCTTGTCTATTTCCCAAATTGACACTCCTTGCAAATAGGATTAGCAGGCTTCACAAGCTTAGGCAAATCTCTAATAATCTGTGAGGTACTTATCTTCATAATATTATCAAAATTTATGTGACACAACCTTCTATGCCATAACCAACTCTCATTAGTCTAAGTTAACAAGCAATAGTTCTTGGTTCCGTTCAAGTGATAGATATTACCTTTGGTCTTCTTACCAGTTGCAATGACTATTCCAGAACTTTCCCTAATCTTGCATCCATTTTCCTTGAAGCTTAAGTCATAGCCCTTGTCACACATTTGACCCACACTCAGAAGATTGTGCTTCAATCCTTTCACATACAAGACATCTTCAGTATTATGCTTGCCATCAAAATAAATATATCCTTTTCCACAAATCCTACCAGCTATATCATCTCCAAACCTAACCAGTCCACCATCATGTCTTTCCAAACTTACAAACTTACTTTTGTCACCAATCATGTGGTGAGAGCAACCACTATCAATAACCCATTCATCCTTGTCCTTAATGACCTAAGTAGCCAAAGCACTTTCCACTGGTTTTTCTTCCTTCACACAGCTAGAAGAATTAGTAGACACAAGATCTTCCTTAATAGCAATGAACAAACATTCATTTATAGAGGTAGCATTATCTGGTTCACCATTATCTGATACTCCATCATCATCAAAGTCTTCAACATGATAACACTTATTTTGGATCCTAGGCCTATTCTCATATCTTCTTCTATTTCTTTCAATTCTTTGAAGACATCTGGAAGTAAAATGACCTACTTTACCGTAGGAAAAACATTTGAAAGGTAATTTTCCTTTATACTTATCAGATCCTCTTTGTAGTATGTCCACAAAGTTGGATTCAAATTCATCTAACTCATCATCAGATTCTACCTTGTACTTTTCTGATCTGGAAGTACTTCCAGGAGTACTAGCTTTAAAGGTCATCTCAACTTTCAGCAGAGTATCATCTAACTCCCTCATTTCAAAAGCAGTAAGCTTACCAAGCAACTAATCCCTGTTAACAGTTTTTACTTGCACAAATTCTTCAATCGTGGCTACCTTGTGATAGTAGGAATTAGGCAGAGATCTAAGAACTTTTATAACAATTTCCTTTTCTTCGAGAGTTCCGCCTATGGATTTTATCCCTGTAACAATTTCATCAACTCTTTGCATAAAAACTGATATGTTTTTATCATTATTCATCTTCAAGCTTTCATATTTCACTTTTTGACTTTCTAACTTGGCTTCCTTCACAAAATCATCTCCTTCATACAGATTTTTCAGCTTTTCCCATACCTTATTTGTAGTTTCAAGATCCACCACTTTCATCAATATTGAGTTGGTTAATGAGCTTCGAAAAGCATCCTTTGCCTTGACATCTATCTCATATTCTTTGATTTCATCTTCAGTCATCAAACCATTTTGAGGTATGGTGTATTTTGTTTCTGCAGCTTTCAAAACTTTGTAACCAAGAGAAAGAAGATGGCTTTTTATCCAAGCCTTCCAGAGAACATAATTTGTTCTATCAAAATGTGGCACTTCCTTCTTGTAAGACATTGTTGATATTCCTCAAGCTGTTAAACTTTCTTCAGAGGAACTTGGCTCTGATACCAATTGTTGATATGCACTGGACAACTAAGAGAGGGGGTGAATCAGTTGTCACAAAAACTTAAACACTTTCTGCAATTTAAACATTCATCACTTATCCACAATTATTATGATTTAACATTGAGTACATGAAATTAGGAAATTAACATCAAACACAAGAGACACCAGATTTATGTGGAAAACCCCAAGGTGGGGGAAAACCACAGAGAGGATTAACTCTTAATATATATTACAATCTTGAAATAATGATGTACAGGCTTGGTCACTCCACGGGCCTAAACATACTGGCTTACTGCCATGAAGAACAACTAGGTCTAGCAGGCTCACTGCCTCAACCCTAAACCTAGCAAGATTACAATAAGGGCTATTAAACCCTACTGGTGACTTACTACCAAATTCACTATCATGATCAACACCTTTCTATATTTGCAACTGAAGTACATTAATTCCCCTGCTCTGCTCTTCTCTTCCTCTGCTCTGCTCTTCCTCTACTCTGCTCTTCCTCTTCTTTCCTCTCTCTCTTTTCTGCTCTACCTTTTGGACCTTTCTTAATATCTTTTCATTTTCACTCAAGGACACCTTTTCCATGACTCAACTACAAGTATTTATACACTACATCAACCTTAGAGTGATCATCAAGATCGGCATCACAATCATCAACCATTGGAACAATCTCTAAGGTTGGTATTACAAATATTTACAAAATAGGTCCTGACCTATTGCAACATTATGCAAAGGGAATGAAATGTGGATCATGCCATGCCTTAGCTAGGACTCAAACATGATCTTCCATGCCACAACACACTTCCACAATCTTCCATAGATCTTTGCAATCACTGGGATCAACCAAGTCAACCAAGACTGGTTACACGCTACATTATCTGGGAACAATCTTCACACACCATCTCAATTTCTTAACGTGGACCAAAGTCTAGATAGGAACATGATTAGGAGACATCAACAAGCATGCTATAATCATTAGGAGCAACCACATGAACCTTAACCACTTTATCCATAGGAATCTTCTCACCAAAACACATGAACTTCACTGTCTTCAACTGTCATAAAGGAAAGATAGCTTACGGACCACCAAACCATGAACCATTGCAACTGTAGGCACTTATCATCATCCTAGAATTCCCTCTAGAACTACAGATCCAAATACTTTAATATGGAGGAATGAGGAGTAGAATACTTTCTTCCTATCCCAGTTGAACTTACAAAAAAAGTAGGTTTCACTCTGGTGAACACAACTCACTCAAATCTTCATGCGGATGGCTCAAACCCAGAATGTAGCATCCTTAGTCATACCTCTAACTTACTTCCAATCCACAGACCACAATCTTTAATAAGAAGTAAATGCGGAGTAGTTTGCCAGAATGTTCTTCAACATACAACTTACTATCTATACTGCACTTCTCTGTAGCTCACTAGTTTCTTCTGGAGAGGCTAATTTTCTCAATATCCTCAACATACAAGTCTTCTAAACAAGTAATAGAATAAGATATAGCTGACACCAATGAAAACAAGGATATGGTGACATCAATGACAACACCGATTAGGCACATACTTGCAACACGTACACGCTCTACCCTTAAACTAGGAGTAACATCTACTACCTCCAGCTACATGTGTGCATGTAAAAAAGAAAATTAATTTCAAATATATTTTATAAATGTTAGTCCCTACAAGCATATGTTTTAAATTTTACAGTATAAATTTAACTTAAAAACTTAAAAATTATACACATACCTATGTCATACCAGGATCCTGAATGTCAGGTGCATCTCCTGCAATGATGGAATCCACCAAATCCTTTGTAGTTCTATCCTCGAATAGCCGTAGAAATGATGTGTGTAGTGGACTGTGCCAGTGAGATGGCATCGACCCTAAAGATAGCATCTCCATAAAACCTAGACCTCCCACAACCTGGTCAAGTGAATCAGTAGATGTTTGAGCATGTGTAGTGGTAGAATGATTAGTAGGTGGTTGTCCCTGTGTAGTGGTAGAATGATTAGTATCATGTGGCTCATGTACCCCACTAGAGGATCTAACTGTATGATCTGCATCAGAATGGTATGAGTGAGCTATAGGACTCTCTAAATCTCCATGGATGCAACCCACATATGAACTAACATCTACCAAAGGGATCCCCAATTGTGATGCAATCAACTGGTATGCTCTCATCAGGTCCTCAGACAAAAAACATGCTACCCTCTGAATCTCTAGGCCATCACCTGTAATGTGATCTATATCATCTAGAGACGGGATCCCTACAACGCAATAGGGATCTGACTAAATAGGTTACCTGCACAGATGCCTCATCAAGTATTTCCCCATGTGATCTACAAATATCCTCTGAGTTTACACAACAATCTGAGCAATATTGTCAATTTCTTCCTATTACAAAAAATGAAAACCTGATCAACAATAGGGCTTAAGGATGGAGAGATAGAAAGAATTCTCTCACCAACCAAGGTCCTATAAGTAAGAGGCTCTCGTTTTTCATGATGGTATGCATCCTTTTCGCATACCCTACCATGCCCTACCCCAAATGAGGAGATAAATTCAAATAATTGACCTTGAGGCCTAAATGAACCTTAGCATATAACTGTTGTGTAAAATATAATGGGATTTGGTATTTATTTGGATAATGACCATGGGTAGCAATAAATCAAGGGTAAATGAATGGTGCCATCCTAGGGTATATGTACCTAGTCACTGATACATCCTCACAGTACTTTTGGGGGCATACTATGGAAAATAGTCTCTTTTGATAGTTTCTTTTAGCACTCATAGCTAGATTGTGCTTAAAGGAACATCACCAGAAACCTATTACCACATTTGGGAAAGAATGGTGGCTAAAGTCTCACCAGAATATGCTTCCATACATCCCCTAATGAACATATAATCTGAACTAAACTCTCTAAAATCATCTCATAATTGGTTATATACACCCTTGTGATCAAAGGGTCATCTATTTAATCAATCTCAATCTATCAATCTCTCTATTTGTATGTACCCAAATCCCATCCATATTTGTGTTGCACAAAAATAAATAAAGTTCTAATTTAAATTTGCATGGGTCATGCACATATATTCATGATGTTAGGATAAGTCCAAACATGTACATAGGTTTGAACAAGGTCTAAGGTCTAGTAAATTATGAAAGTACTCTTCAAAATACTTTATGGACAAATGTAATTAATATTGACATGGGATGGAAATATTTTTATAATTTGGTACTAGAAATACTTTTCTAACATCATTTCCCTCATCTATCATTTATAATCCATAATAAACTTTTGGAAATTAGAAGCAAAGGCTAAAGTCAAGACAAGAGACGAGATTTTGATTCTTAGAACAAGCTCCAATCTAAGACCTCTAGATAGAAATCCAAATTTGGAAATAACTCTCAATTCTATCCATAGAACAAGTAGAAATCATAAATTGATCAAATTAAGTAGTAAAATATTGGCATGTTTTCATGGGAAAGAATAAAAAATTGAGTCCTTGTACACATCACAAATTGTTCTTGTGTAGATAATTTAAGTAGATTGCAGTCTTTCTTAAATAAAGTTTACATAATTATTTACACTTGTGATGATTTTCTTGTGCATCTCTTTAAACAATAGAATAATTTTGATTCACTAAGTCTTTTTATTGTTGGTATAGCTCTTGGGATTTTATGTGCATTTTCTAAAATTCAACCTAAATATTATATGCTAATGGATTTAATGTTTCTTTCTACTTTACACTTTTGGCCTCAATAAGGCTCTACAAATCATCCATTTGAGCAATAAGTGATCCCACCTCTTTTGGAGTCAAATTGAATCTTAGTTGAACTTCTACTCAAGAGTATAAAGGCTTTTTTTAGGGTTATATTGTATATTCCACATATTTATTTATCTAGAGATGAATTTATAGTTAACATGATCTCCTACTTAAAGATCTTAGATTTTAGGATTGAACTCTAATCTCACCAACCATTTTTCCTAGAAATTTATCATGCCTTTTTTATATATGATAGATATGGAATTTCAATTTTTCCATGTCAATAAGTCTAAGGAGAGTTTACTAATCAATAATAATGTTAATGGAAGAAATTGTGAATCTAGGGAATTAGCTTCCAATAATGTGGAGTCAACCCTTTTTGTCTTTCAACTCTAATACTAAGTTGAAGCCTCCTTGATGATCCACCTAGATAAGATCTCCTAGCTTAAATGTGAATGGAAGGTTGACCATTAAAAAGAGTGTCAATTGATCACATTTTTCTACTACATCTCCTTTTAAGATGAAAAACTTAGGCTTGTTTCCCTACTTCCTTGAAATGAGGGTTTCTACTATATTAAATTTACAATGGAAATGACATGTTTCTACTATATTTGGTGCAATAAAATAACTATCAACAACAACATGCGTGGTAAAAATGTGGATAAATAAATTTCTACTCTCAAACCATAGGATGTGCATATATTATACACTATGATTTAGATCTAATCAAACAACAAACATCACAAATAAGATTTCATATCAAAAATTAAAAAGATATTGTCTCATAAAAGTTTAAGATAAGATAGGAGTGCCTAGCTATTCCACATGTAAGGTCGATTTCCTCTTTGATGTACTAGTGTATTGTGATAGATGAAACAAAATGGTTATTAAATGATGATGGCATGATAGTGAGACAAAATTAAAAAATTGATACCAAAAATTTGGCCCTATAAACTATTGTGCCACACCCTCTAGTCCTAATTTTAAATGTGCTATATGTGACCCTATCCTACTTGTGTGACCTTGTTTCCTACCACTAATGATTTGTGGGATCTCTCATGTGTTCCAAAACGTTTTTCTAAAAAACTTGTCATGCTAAGAAGCATGATGGTGTTTACTTGAAGGAAAAATCTTGATGACCTAATCTAGTATTGATAATAACTCAACCCCTTGGAAGAAGTACAAGTTTCATTACACAATATGCATGCAATAATGATGCAATAATAAAACACTATGATGCACATTTTATCCTTAGATGCTCTTGGAATTGAATGATATTGCAATTTAATGCTTATGTTGGATCTTCTTTTGTGTTGCTAACTATTAGGATAAGAGTATTAGTATAGGTTCTTCATTTTTCAACTCAAGGTACTTAGTGTATGGGAAAATAGGGTAATCCAAGTTTTGGAAATGTTAGCTCACAAGTAGGAAAAAGAAAATTTGAAATAGGTGGATTAGGTTATGCCATATAATCTAGTCTAAAGAGTGTTCTATCTACCATGCATTAATCCTAAAACAAAATTTGGTAAGCTTCTATAAATTTATTCGTAGGTTGCCTCATCAACTACAATGTACCATCTTTCTATTTTTAATTTTGCATTAATATGTCTATTTTCTCAAGGAAATAAAATTTGATGAGCTTCTTTTATTGACAAATTTCTTTTTCTTTGCTTCCTTGAGTTCATTTAATCCACAACTTTAAGAAATTTGATTCAAATGAAATAGACTTCACATCTATCATAAGTGTATCTTAAGAACAATCTAATTCACCATATATTTATAAATGATACTTATTTTATTTGACAAAAATATATTCAGATCATTAAGGTTGCATATAAGTTGAGAATACGATGTTGTTCTAACAAGTGATTTTTTTCAGTTTTACTATCATGGATTTCATAATAAAGTTTTGACTGAATCTTTAAAAATTGATTTTAAAAGGACACTTCTCACTAGACATTTTGATGCAGTGAGTTGTGTAATGAATCACACCTCCAAACCTTAGTTCTATATAGATAAGAGTCCATACTAGATTTCTAAAAATAATCTAAATGATAGTGTATCTTAAAAACAATCTAATTCACCATATTTATAAATGATACTTATTTTATTTGACATAAAGATATTCAAATCATTAAGGTTGCATATAAGTTAAGAATATGATGTTGTTCTAACAAGTGATTTTTTTTAGTTTTACTATCATGGACTTCATAATAAAGTTTCGGCTGAATCTTTAAAAATTGATTTTAAAAGGACACTTCTCACTAGACATGTTGATGCAGTGAGTTGTGTAATGAATCACACCTCCAAACCTTAGTTGTATATAGATAAGAGTCCATACTAGATTTCTAAAAAAATGGAGACCTCATAGATGATATTCCATGTAAGTTAGGGTTTTACGTTTTAAAACTTAGGGTTTTAGATTTTAGGGTTTCATGTTTTAATACTTAGGGTTTCATATCCATATTTTAGATTTTTATATATTAGGGTTTCAAATTTATGTTCTAGGATTTCAAATTTATGTTTCATATTTTAGGGTTTCATAAATTAGGGTTTCAAATTTATGTTTTAGGGTTTCAAATTTTAGGGTTTTAAGTTTTAAAACCCTAAAATTTAAAACCCTAGAACATAATTTTTAAACCCTAATTAACACTTAAGGTTTCAGATTTTAGGGTTCTATATTTTAAAACTATGGGTTTCACAGTGTAAAATCCTAAAATTTAAAACCCTAAAACATAAATTTGAAACCCTAATTAAAACTTAGGGTTTTAGAATTTAAAAACTAACGGTTTCACATCCATATTTTAGGGTTTCAAATTTATGTTTTAGGGTCTCAAAATATGTGTATTAGGGTTTTAATTGCACATTTTAGGGTTTGAATTTGACATTTTAGGGTTCTAGTTTGATGTTTTAGGGTTTAATTGATCTAAAATTTAGCATTTAAAACTATAGTTTTAGGGTTCCAATTTGACATTTGAGGGTTTGAATTAATGTTTGAGGGTTCAATTCATCTAAAATTTACCCACAAAACATTGCAAATTGAAAATGCATGTCCATATTTGAATCTTTCACCACTAAAAATTTGAGCTAAACATTTGCATAAAGTTGACAGCAAAAGAAGAATACCTGGATAAAAAAAGGCAACTTGTAGGTGGATGTTGGTCGATTGATGTCAACGGAACCATGGATGCCTTTGTTCAAAGACACGTGTCAATTTTGGGGTGATTTTGTGCATTTTCTCTGTGGAAACCATCCTCAACGTCGTTTAGGTCGCACTATGTAGTTCAGTCATTTTCGCTTTGCAGGTGGGAGACAAATGACAATGAAAATGACCTTTTTTCACTTCATATACCCTTTTTAAAAACAAAATAAGACCTTTGAGCAAAGGACACCTTTTCTCAAAGGTTGACCTTTGCTCGAAGGTGATTTCGGTAAAATCTTCAAGCAAAGGTACCTTTGTTCGAAGAAATTTCTTTGAATGAAGATGTCTGCTAAAATGTTTTCCATCTGATTTCATAAACTTGATGTCCCAAGTTTGGGACCCAATATTGTGGGATGACCCTTCTAAAACCCACCCTTGAAGAAAAATTAGATTTTCTTTCTTGTTGACTACTTGGAGTGGATTGAATTGTTTGTGGAAGGAAAGGGAATCTTTTGGGAGTTGCAAATAGATTTATTGAGGTAAATTTTATTATGTTTTCCTTGTGATTTGATTTTTTATTTAAATTTTTATATTGTAGAAGAATGTTTTTGAAAAATAAATTTTCCTAACAAAATTATGGAAAAATCTTTTAAAATTTAAAGATGTTGAGAAAAGTGTGTTGTTGGGTAGGATTAGGCCGAGAGGGTGTTCTTACAAATTCAGTTTATAGATTTTTTAATTTTTGTGAATTTTCTCTCTAAACCCCATCAAATCTTCATGAAAATTTTGTGTTTTGAAAAATGTGAAGTTGGGTGATTTTAGAATAAGAGGGTATTCTTAGAAATTTTAGATTTCATATTTTTTAAAATTTTAAAAAATTGGGAAAATTTTTGGGAAGGATGCTTCAAAACCTGTTAATGGTGGAACCTAGATATTCTTGAAATTATTTAGTTTATTTTGTTGGAATTAAAAAAAAAATTGAAATGTGTGTATTATGTGGAATAATATATTCTCCCATAGAAATTTATTTGTATGTGCCTTGGGAAGCATGTTTTCTTGGAAAACCACACCTTGCCTATTCTTAGGTTCCTTGAAGAAAAGTTGACCCTTGAATTATATAGGATAGCAGACATATATAGGAAGATTGGGTTGGCCAATTATCCAAACTCATGGGATAAGATTTCAAGGCAAAGTGCTAAAGAAGCCTTACTTAAAATGAGTAATAAAGAGTGTCAAAACACCTAACTTGTGTGACAAGGTTGGAGGAAAAGTGTTGAATAATCCTTGCTTGAATTGTTTAATGTGAAATAAATTATAAACCTTGAATCTAAGAACTTGAATTAATCAAACTCAATAATGAAGTTGGGGTAGGTGGAGTGCAGTGAAGAAGTAGCCCCACTACCTTTTGAGAAGCATGTACACTGGTGAATGCTTACTTGAGACCTTTGTGGTCTATCTTTGGGGATGTCCACTACAATGCCTTAGCTACCCTCCTCTTTTCCTTGTTTATTGGATTAAGTGCATCCAATTTTGTGTGAGATAAACTATGTTGTAATACATGTGTGTGAAACCAACTTATGTGACTTTTGTGTGAGTGTTGGTGCCTTCTTGAGACCCTTATATTTGTGTGAGATTTGTCCTTGATAGCATTGTATCCATGATCTTCTTCTCCATAGCTTGGGGGTTTCTTAGAGTGGCATAGACATCTATTGCACTCAACAATTATAATATGGTTGGGAAGTGGGTAATATTACCCATTGGTCCATTCATGAAGATCTCTTGGGAGTTGGAAGAGTTCCTTGTTCATTATTTATATTGTGATCATGTTGTGGTTCATAATTATTGTACATTATTCTTGGATCATTTTTATATTGGAGTCTAATCCTTTCATGTTTGGGAAGTAAACTCTATCATGTAATCATGCTATGTATCATTTGGTTGCAATTTGGTCCTTTTTTTGGAATGAAATTATCATGTTGTGAAATTATCTTATTTGTTAAAATCATTAAATCAAAGCATTGGAGCCCTCTTTTGTATATTGTATTATTGTCCTATGTTACAATTATGGGTTGGCTTGTATTTTTCTCACATAATGGGTGAGAGCTCCATCATTGTATTTGGTCTATCTTGATGTTGGTTCCGAATGAGCATGGCATTCTATATTTCTTTTCTCATGTTTAGCTTTGTGAAGTAACATGATTTGGAAAAATGCATCTTCTCTATTCTTGTATTATTCTCTTGCTTTCTTATTAGATGGTTAGCATGTTGGTTCTTTGTTATTGGTTACAATTTAACCTTTTGTCCGTGTGATATTTTGAGGTCAATCTTATGATGTAGTCATGGATGGATGGTCCAAGGAAAGGATTGTCCAACTGTGCAACCTTAGAGTAAACACAGTGGAATAAACACAATGAATGAAACAACAAATGGGAATTTTATTTGATTCAACTTCACAAATGATTACAATAGGGCTCATAGGCCTGCCGCATGGACATTACAATCTCTTACAATCAAATATATGCAAGATATGACAATTGGGCACATTCTCCTTGCAGAACCTTCTAACTCTAGAACTATGAACTCAAAACTATCCTATCTATCAAAACTATTTCCAAATGAATCTAGGAGATGTTTATATATTATTTCCAAGCTCTTGGAGTGATCCGTGTCAGCTACAAGAGGTTCCAAATCCCAATTCTTGATGACACATGTAGGTCAGCCTAATTCCAATGGTGGAGCCTCCAATGTTGATGGATCATGTTGTAGTTCTAGCTGAAGGTGTCTTTGGTCCCATAATGCCTTGTGAGATATTCCATTAGGTACCACAAGTCATGGGAAGGTGTCACAAACTTGGTATGCTTAACTGAATGTTGAATGCTCTGAACTGTGAATCTTGATGAAACTTCTGACAATGATAACTTACTGTAGACAATTGCAAATCTCTTGAAATTTGGATATGATGTAGATGAGCCATTATAGAATCCTGATCCTATGTCATGAGCTGTGAAGTGATCATGCAATAAAATATGGTGCAATCTACTAAGACTAAACTGACTAAAATGAAAGAAAAGAAAAGAAATAAAATGCTTTTGGTTGATACAAGATTGCCTTTCAACCTAGGATGTTCCTACATCAAACACTTGAGGTTATTTGTAAAGTGAGTCCCTCACTTTCCTGGGGCTAGAGAAAAACTAAAGTGGTTTATCTTGACTTGAGAAATCCATGATGAATCCTCTTCCGGTCTTCCTTTCCACTTAACCAAGTACTCCTTATACTACCTACTTTTGGTGTTGTGCCCCACTCTTCTATCTAGAATTTATTCTATCTGCTCCTATTGTTGATGCGGTATCTTATCCTCCAAACCATCTCCTATGGTGTTGTCACTTGACTATCCTTCATGATATTGATATAGATCTGTAATATTGAATATAGGTGATATGCCAAATGCTTCTGGTAACTCCACTTCATATGCATTTCTTGAGTCAAACTTCCTAAGAATTTTACATGGTCCAAACTTCCTCATCTTTAGCTTATTATATGTCCCTACTGGAAACCTTTCCTTTCTGAGATATACCATGACTTCATCCCCAACAGAAAATTCCTTGTACCTCCTCTTCTCATCTACTTTTCCCTTATACTTGTTCATCTCTTCCAAATACTTGTGAACCTAAGTGTGTAATGTTTCCATGTATCCTGCAAATTCTTCTTCTTTTGCACTCCTTTTGTTCTCCATATTGATGTCTCTAAGTTTCGCAACTCCTCTAGGTTGTATTCTAGTCACAATTTCAAATTGTGTCTTCCCTGTACTTATGCTCACTGAATTATTGTATGTAAACTCTGCTTGTGGTAGAATTATATCCCAATTTCTTGCCTTGTCTCCTACCAAACATCTCAACAAGTTGCCTAAAATCCTATTTACCACTTCTGTTTGTCCATTTGTATGTGGGTGAAATGTTAAACTAAACTTTAGATCTATCTTCATCTTCTACAATGTCCTCCAAATATATTCTATGAACCTTGTATCCCTATCTGAAACTATACTCTTTGTTAATCCATGTAATCTCACAATCTCCCTAAAAAATAGGTCAGCAACATGTACACCATCATTTGTCTTATTACAAGGAATGAAATGTGCCATCTTTAAAAATATGTCCACTACTACAAATATAGAATCATGTCCCCTTTGTGTTCTTGGTAACCCTAATATGAAATCCATGCTTATATCTTCCCAAGTTATTTCCAGTACTATAAAAGGTTTATGCAATCTAGTATTTTGATTGTTCCCTTTTACAACTTGACAAGTTCTGCAACCCTGAACAAACTTCCTAACATCCTTATATATCTGAGGCCAAAAATAATGTTCATTCACTAAAGATATTATTTTATCAATACCAAAATGTCTTACTAATCCACTACTATGCTTATTTTTATCAAATTCTCTCTCATTGAGCTCTGTGAAATACATAATTGATTCATTTTGAACAACATATCATCTTGAATAAATTAATCCAACCACTTGCTTCTATCTGTCACAACTGGTTCTCTACATGCTTTCCAAACTTCCACAAAATCAAGATCATCCTCATACATGTGCTTGAGTTCTTCAAAACCTAGTACTTCTACCCTCATTTCTATCAACAAGTTTCTCCTTCTACTCAATGCATCTACAACTTTGTTTGACTTTCCACTTCAGTGTTTCAACACAAATGTACAACTCTGCATGAACTCTACCCACCTCATGTGTCTTTGGTTCAACTTACCTTGACTGTTCAAATATTGCAAAGCTTGATGGTCAGTGTACAACACAAATTATTTTGGCAACAAATAATGTCTCCACTTCTTAAAGGATTGAGTTATGGCATAGAACTCCTAATCATATACTGAATATCTCCTCCTTGAATCATTCAACTTCTCACTAAAATATGCTACCAGTCTCCCTTCTTGGATTAACAATACTCCTATTGCATTTCCACTAGCATCACAATCAACCTGAAATACTTTGTCAAAATCTAGTAATGCTAACACTGGCTTCTCTGTCACGTTTTAATTCAACAATTCAAAACTCCTATGTGCTCCAGGTGTCCATTTAGAATCCTTTTGGTCTCCTCTCATTATCTATGTCATTGGTGTGCAAATGGTACTAAAATTTCTAATGAACCTCCTATAGAAACTTGCCAATCCATGAAAAGATCTTACCTCTCCAATATTCACAAGTGTTGGCCATTCAACAATTGCTCTTACCTTTTTTGGATCCATTCTCAACCCTTCCAAAGAAATCACAAATCCCAAATATACCAGTTATGTCTTCATGAAACTACATTTCTTGATCTGTATCAATAATTTCTCTTCTCTCATCCTCTAAAATACATGTCTAATATGTCACAAATGTTCTTCCTTGCTTCTACTAAAAATCATAATATCATCCAAGTAGACAATAACAAACTTACCCAAGAATTTCTTCAGTACCAATTTCATCAATCTCATGAATGTACTTGGTGCATTAGTTAATCCAAAAGACATGAATAACCACTCATACAATCCTTCATTTGTCTTTGATGCAATCTTCCATTCATCTCCTTCCCTGATTCTGATCTAATGATATCCACTCTTTAGGTCTATCTTTGTAAAATATCTTTCTCTACTTAAACAATGTATAATGTCATCCATCCTTGGCAATGGAAATCTATACTTGACTGTGATATTATTGATCTCTCTTGAATCCTTATACATCCTCCATTCTCCATCTTTCTTTGGTGCTAGTACTGTAAGTACCACACATGGACTTACGCTTTCTCTAATCAATCCTTTCCTTAATAGCTCCTATATCTTTTTGTTTAGCTCTGCATTTTCTATTGGTGTCATCCTATGCATTGCTTTGTTTGATAAACTGGCTCCAGGTATGAGATCCATATGATGATTGATACTCTAGACTGGTGGTAATCCTTCTGGCACATTCTCTGATACAATATATTGATATTTCATTAATAATTATGCCACTTCTCTCTACAACGGTTCTTCTTCTTTTGCAATGACATTTTCTACACTTTGGGTACCACACTTCTTTGGAATCAATGCAAAACACATGTTCTCATGTCTCAATCCATCCAAAAATTTTCTTCCATCTACCAAATAGATTCTAGTGTTGCCGCATACTTCACTCTTGTTCTCTTCTTCCAAAGGTATCAAGATATATCTTTTCCTATTTTATGTTACAATATAGGTATTCTTCCTCCCATCATGTATTTCCTTTCTATCATAATATCATGGTCTTCCCAACAATATATAACATACATCCATCAGCATAATATCACACAATACTTCATCATTATAAGATCCTATATGAAATTTTACCAAACATTGTTCACTCAACAGTATCTTGTGTTCATCTTGAATCCATGCAATATTGTAGGGTTTTGGATGTTCCAACCTCTTTATATTTAGCTCCCTTACCATCTCTTCTAAAACCAAATTGTCGATACTACCACTCTTAATGATAACTTTGCAACACTTACCTCCTGATTTACATCTTGTCCTGAACAAACTTTTCTTTTGTGGTGGCTCCTCAGTTATTTCTTCTTGCAACAAAGCTCTCCTCATAACCAATGATTCACCCTTCTCTGGTTTCCCTACTAAACTTGGTGATCCAACTGGTTCTTCCTCCGCATATGATGTCCTTGCACTGTTCTTGGTCCTCTTGTTAGTACTCCCTTGATGGCATTCAAATGCCTGATGTCCTTCGCCTCCACACTTGAAATAGGTTCCTTTGAATGATCTTTTGTCAAATCCTCTTTCATCTCTCTAGTATCCTTCATTGTGGTAAGAATTATGACTTCCTTTGTTATTGTGGTAGAAACTCCTATCATCTCTCCCTCAGTGATATGAATTTTTGTCTCTTTCTTATTTGCGGTATGGATTACTCTCCTTGTTTTGATCCACATACAATCTTCCTTCATCGTATTGTGTTCTACCTCTCTAGAATCTTCCTCCTCTACCTCTTTGCCTATGCTAAAATCTCTTTTTTAACTTTTCTTCAACCTTCATCATAAACTGATATGCTTCTTCCATTGTTGTCATCCTTACCAAGATTAGTTCTTCTTGAATGTTTGTTCTCAGTCCATTAATGTATCACACCACTTTCTCTTTGCTTGCTTCACTATGTCTAGTCCTAATGATCATTCTGTGAAATTCTTTAGTATAATCTTTCACTGTCTTCTCCTTTTTCCTTAGGTTTTTTAAATCTCTTCAGGAGTTCTAATCCATAATCAGTAGGTATGAATTGATTCTTCAATTTTGTCACCATTCTATCCCACTTTGTGATTATTTTTTTTCCTCTCCTATTTCTTTCCACCAAATAGAAACATGTCCTTTCAACTTAGTTTTTGCAAATCTCACTCTTTCAAGATCTTCAATTTCTTCATACTCAAAGTATTCTTCCATATCATTTATCTAGTTAATCAACTCCTCAGGGTTCAAATTACCCTCATAGTTTGAAATATCAATTTTAGATCTCTTACCAATCTTAGAAATAGATTTCAACATTTTTACTTGATTTGACTCATCTTCTTCTAGGGTTTCCTCATTTTGATCTACAACTTGAACTCCTAATTCATCATCATCACTCTCATCCTCATGTCTAGGGTTTATGCCTCTCTTTCTATCCTCTTCTACATAATCCAATTGAACTTTCATTGTTCTCACCATTTCTAGCATTTGTTCCATCCTTCTAGCAACATTGGCCATACCAGGCATCCTCCTTGGTGGCATATTTTCCTCAGATTTGGTACAACTACCTCAATTTGATGATCTGGCTACAAGGTTGCAACTACCTCACAATTGGCGCTCTATTGACAAACACTTCTAGGCTACCTCAAGTTGATGATCTATTCACCCTAGGATCTGTTAGAATGCCTTCTCTCCCAAAGGATTCAAAAACTTAGCTCTGATACCACTTGATGCAGTCATAGATGGAGGGTCCAGGGAAAGGATTGTCCAACTGTGTACCCTTAGAGTAAACATACTGGAATAAACACAATGAATGAAACAACAAGTAGGAATTTTATTTGATTCAACTTCACAAATGATTACAATAGGGCTCATAGGCATGTTGCATGGGCATTACAATCTATTACAATCAGATATGTGCAAGATATGATAATTGGGCACATTCGCCTTGTGGACCCTTCTAACTCTAGAACTATGAACTTAGAACTATTTCCAAATGAATCTAGTAGATGTTTATATATCATTTCCAAGCTCTTGGAGTGATCCGCATCAGCCATAATAGGTTCCAAATCCTAATGCTTGATGAAATATGTAGGTCAGCCTAATTCCAATGGTGAAGCCTCTAATGTTGATGGATCATGTTGTGGTTCTGGTTGAAGGTTCCTATGGTCCTATAATGCATTGTGAGATGTTCCATTAGGTGCCACAAGTCACAAGAAGGTGTCATAAACTTGGGATGCTGAACTAAATGTTGAATGTTCTAAACAGTGAATCCTGATGAAGCTTCTGACAGTGATAACTTATTGTAGAAAATTGAGAATCTCCTAAAATATAGATATTATGTAGATGAGCCATTGTAGAATCTCAATCCTATGCCATGAGTTGTAAAGTGTTTATGCAGTAAAATGTGGTGCAATCTACTGAGACTGGATAGACTGAAATGCAAGAAAAAAAAGAAACAAAATGTTTTTGGTTGATGCAAGATTGCTTTTCAACCTAGGATGCTCCTGCATCATCTTACCATTTGTTTTCTAGTCATTTGCTGATGTTGGTAGTCCTTGTGTAGATAAGGGAGTGTTCTTGGTTTCTACTTTCTCTCTTGTTCCTTGGTGCTTCTCCTTGGTTTCCCTTGTTGAGCCCCTTCCTTGTTGGAGTGTTCTTTTGTTAAGTATGTGGTTGGGAGATCTTTTGTGGCCAAATGACTACTTTTTTGTCTTGCAATGGTTCATATATGATCTTAGAGTAGATCCCTTAGTAGTGAAAGGAAGCTAGGTGTGCAGAAATCACTTCCTACACTAATCTAAAGAGGAGAGATGAGTGCAAATTCTTTTTTTAACCTTTATAGTTATAGTGTTATTAACCCAACAAAGGAGATATGGCAGCAATACACAACACAAGAATGTAAGATAAAAGAAAGAGAGACAAGATATAACGTGGGGAAAACCCTTATGGGTGAAAAACCCCACTCCAAAACTTGAACAATGTATTATCGAAACAACAAGGTTTACAACACACTTGCAATGCAAGTCTTTATAAGATTCTTTGACACTCATATCTAGAGACAAATCGGTAGCATAACAGTACATGTCAATCACATAATACATCTCCTCTCAAAGCACCTACTTAAATAGAAGTTTACAAGGCAAAAATGAATTTTTCTTGAGATGGGCATCCAACTTGGCCTCATGGCCCAAAACCCATGCCTAGGGACACTTGTCCAACACTGCAGTATGGTCATGACACTTTTCATAACACCCCATCCCAATATGGTTACCTATTCCCAAGTTGGGCAATGACAAATGCTCTTACACATCTTACGATCGTCATAGAATCTGTCATACTAACAGTACTTACAGTTGTTAGAGAATCTGTCATACACTGACTAAAAATAGCACATTCTCTTACAACATGTCATAACTCTCCTTGGGGCTCCCAAAGATGCCTTCTTCCAAGATGCCTTGTGACACATGTCTTCATTTGTCATAGAACATTCCATTTATGACTCTTATGCATCATAGATTCTGTCATAGGAATCTGTCATAACTGTTTCGGTCAAGATTCACTTACACACTAGTCAAAGTGTTGACACATGGAAAACTATCTCTACCACTAAGTGGAATGCCTATCTCCTCATGTGAGGACAAAATTACATGTGATCACCTTCCACGTAGAATGAAACATCACCGTGCCAACTCCCACAAGGTGACAAAATAGGATTTGCATCCTAATTACACAATAGGCAATAAATAAATATATTACAATAAATAAACACAAGGAATTACCAAGGTTGAGACACCTTAATTCCCAACATTTTCCCACTTGTTGAACACCTTGTAAGAGCCAATAGAAATAATAGGATTTAACTGCTATAGGCCGAGAGGCCCATAGACTTCGAACACCATCTGAACTTCTATGTGCCCACTGGTTTCGTCAATGCATCCGCAACATTCTTCAAAGTGTCTACCTTCTCCAAATTTACCTTCCCATCCTCTACCATGTCTCGCATGAAATGAAATTGTACATCAATATGCTTTGTCCTGGCATGGAAAGTTGGATTCTTTTCTAGGCAAATCACACTATGACTGTCACAACAGATCGTAATCTGTCCTACATCAACACCAATATCTGAACAAAATCTTTAAAGACAAATGGCTTCCTTGCAAGCATGAGTTGCTGCCATATACTTAGCTTCTATCATGGACAAAGCGACCACATGTTGCTACTTACTCATCCAAATATTACACCATCGAACATAGTAAACATGTAAGTATTGGTGGATCTCCTGCTGTTAATGTCACCTGCCCAATCAAAATCCACGAATACAAACTGAATGCGGAGGTCCTGTAGGATTACCATGATAGCATATGGAATTCTCAGAAATACCCCTCAAATATCTGAACACTCTCTTTACTGCATCCCAATGTACCCGTCCAAGATTAGCCATAAATCGACTAAGGACTCCCACTGCTTGGGCAATGTCTGGTCTTGTGTAGACCATAGCATACATCAAACTACCAACAACACTAGCATAAGGTACTCTGCTGATGTCCTCCACCTCACTAGGAGATTTTGGACAATCATTAATAGACAACTTTGTCCCCAAAGAAATAGGAACACACAATGGTCTACATTTTGTCATGCCGAAACTATCCAACACAGTCTTCACATACTTACTCTAGCTTAACTAAAGTTTTTTGTTAGCTCTATCTCTTCTGATTTCCATTCCCAGAATGTACCTGGCTGCCCCTAGATTTTTCATCTCAAATTGTGCTGACAACTGAGACTTCAAATCAGAAATCATATATTCTTACCATTCCCAATCAACACATATTGTCAACATATAATGTAATAATGAGAATGCGATCATTGTCAAGTTTATAATACACACAATGATCTGATTTTGATCTTAGAAATCCAACCAACAACACAAAGGCATCAAACTTCAAGTACCACATCCTAAGAGACTACTTCAAACCATACAAAGACTTTTTCAACTTGCAAACCAAATTTTCTTTACCTTTCTCTATGTAATGCTCTGGCTGTGACATGTAAATCTCTTCCTCCAAATCACCATGAAGGAATTTTGTTTTCACATCCATCTGCTCCACCTCTAAGTTATAAGCTACTGCAAGAGATAACAAGAACTAAATAGATGTCAGCTTTGCAATGGGAGAGAAATTTTCACCATAAACAATTCCCTCCACTTGTGAGTACCCCTTTGCAACCAGTCTAGCCTTGTACTTTTCAACACTGCCATCTACACCAAATTTCTTCTTGAACACCCATTTGCATCTAATAGGTTTCCATCCTTCAAGCAAAGGCACCAAGTCCCATGTTTTATTATTCTCCAAAGAAGCCATCTCATCTTCCATGGCCTCCTTCCAGGAACCTGCATCTTTCATGCCCATAGCCTTTGTCATAGTTCTAGGCTCATCAATGTTAGTAAGCAAGGAAAAAGTACAACTAGAATCAAGCAATGAATAACCAAACCTATTAGGTTGCTTCCTTATTCATGTAGACCTCCTCAATGGCTAAGGTTGAGGTTCTACTTCTTCTAAACTTTAAGATCGGCTAGAGCTCTCCTCATCATCAGATCTCATAGGGTCTGTCAGTTTAGTCTTCTCAGGGGTAGAAGGAAACTAAACCACATCCTCTTTCTTTTCTATTTCTTCTAGCTGTAGAATAATAGGAGAAGGTGTTAGCTCTCTGAAAATAACACTTCTGCTATACAACACTTTTTCAGCCATAGGATCCCAAAGCTTGTATCCTTTCACACTGACACCGTAGCCAATGAAAATACATTTAACAACCTTGTTCTCTAATTTAGACTATTTCTCCCTAGACACATGTGCATATTCCTCACAACCAAAAACATGAAGATGTCTAACTAAAGGCTTCTTACTAGACCACACCTACATAGGTGTCTTACCAACAAGAGTTGATGTAGGAGACATGTTTACCAGGTAGCAAGCAGTGGCCACAACTTTAGACCAAAACTTTTGTTTGAGGCTTTCTCCACTAAGCATACTCCTAGCCTTCTCTATTAGTGTCTTGTTCATCCTTTCTGCAACTCAATTTTGTTGTAGGTTGTATGGAGTTGTCTTATGTCTTTCAATCCATTTCTCTTTACACAACTTATCAAACTTTGCCGAGAAAAACTCACCACCATTGTCAGTTCTCAAATACTTAATCTTTTTACTAGTCTGATTCTCAACAAAAGCTTTAAACTCTTTGAACTGACTAAAGAATTCAGACTTTCTTCTGAGAAAATAAATCCATGTCCTACTATAATCATCTATGAAAGATACAAAATATGCATATTTGGAAATCAAAAGAACACTAACAGGACCAAACACATTAGAATGAATAAGGTTGAACAAACCAGAAAACTTGTGAGAGCTAGAGTAAAACTAAACACATTTTTGCTTTCCATATATACAATGTTCACAAAAGTCAAACTCAAGATTACAATCATTTAACCCCTCAATGAGGTTTTTATTTTTTAGGGTTCTAAGACCCTTATCACCAATGTGGCCAAATCTCTTATTCCATAACATTGTCTTTTCAGCAAGAAGCTTAACTTCCAAAGCATGAGCACCCTTGGGTACCCAAGATGCACTACCATTAGAATTTGTTACAATAGATTTCTTCACTGCTGGTTCAGATGGTGGGGATGAAATGACTGCAACTCTTGTCTTTGAGTCAGAAGAACTATTGCACTGTGAAGTGCATGCCTCCAGCTGAAACAGAGTACCTCTCTAAGTACCCTTCTCAAGCACCATAGATCCTCTAGTCATCTTGCATCCGTCCTTTAAAAATTCAACATGCACACTTGCATCATTCAACTTACTTACAGAAAGAAGGTTCTATACCAAGCCTGGGATGTGCATGACCCCAGTGTTCCCCTTCACTCATCCATCAGGAATCAGATTGAGACTCTTCCATGACCAACAATCTTCAGATGAGAATCATCACCCAGGTACACTCTTCCACCATCAAACTCTTCATACTTCATGAACCAGCTTCGATGCGAGGTCATGTGGAATGATGCACTAGAATCAATCAACCACACATCATCAGATGCATGGGTGGCTAGGGATGTGATGAAGGCATCAGCATCATCTTCTGACTTGTTAGAATCTAAATCCAGGACATTATTTTTCTTCTTTTTCTTTTCCTCTTTGCATTCCTTTCAGAAATGCCCAATTTTTCCATAGTTCCAATAGAGAGCCTTGGACTTTCCAGGAGATTTGGATCTCCCACAAGATTTGGATCTACCCTTCTCGCCTTTCTTGTCCTTCTTTTTCCCTTTCTCCTTGGGCCTTCCACAAACTGCAAGAGCCTCTTTGGTTGCTTTAGAAGACTTTCTCCGCATTTCTTCAGATAATAGTGAAGATACCACTTCATCCATTTTGAAAGTGGATGTGGTGCTCCCAACAACTTTAACAAGATGATCCCACGAGTTTGGCAAAGAACAAAGAAAGGTCATACAATGATCCTCCTCCTTCATCTTCACACCAATGAATGTCAACTATGCAACTAACATGTTGAAAGCATTCAAGTGATCTACAATAGATCCTCCATCCTCCATCCTCAGAGAATACAACTTCTTTATCAGAAAAATCTTGTTCACCAAGGATTTGGCCTGATAAACATCTCCTAGCTTCTTCCAAAGGTCTTTAGTGGTCTTCTCCTCATGGACATTTAACATGACAAAATCAACTAGACTAAGTCTTATGAGACCCTTAGCCTTTCAATCTTTGAGATCCCAATCAGCTTGTGCCATTGCAGTTGGTTTTATACTAGAAACAGTTTCCCATAGGTCTCGATCAACAAGCATGTCTTCCATCTTAAGTTTCCATAACTCAAAATTTGTGTCATTGAACTTCTCCACCTCTAATCTTCTAGATGTGCCTGCCATCTCCTTCCTACAAAAAGATTATAGAATACTCTGCACAGACTCCCACTCAACCTAAGATTAGCTCAAAAAACCCTACCCAACAGCTAGAACCAAAACTAGCTAGGCTTTGATACCAACTGAAAGGAAGCTAGGTGTGCAGAAATTGCTTCCTACACTAATCTAAAGAGGAGAGATGAGTGCAAATTCTTTTTTTTAACCTTTACAATTACAGTGTTATTAACCCAACAAAGGAGATATTGCAGAAATACACAACACAAGAATGTAAGACAAAAGAAAGAGAGACAAGATATAACGTGGGGAAAACCCTTACGGGTGAAAAACCCCACACTCCAAAACCTGAACAATGTATTATCGAAACAACAAGGTTTACAACATACTTGCAATGAAAGTCTTTACAAGAGTCTTTGACACTTGTATCTGGAGACAAATCGGTAGCATAACAATACCTGTCAATCACATAATGCATCTCCTCTCAAAGCACCTACTTAAATAGAAGTTTACAAGGTAAAAATGAATTTTTCTTGAGATGGGCGTCCATCTTTGCCTCATGGCCCAAAACCCATGCTTAGAGATGCTTGTCCAATACTGTAGCATGGTCATGACACTTGTCATAACACCCCATCCCAATATGGTCACCTATTCCCAAGTTGGGAAATGACAGATGCTCTTACGTATCTTACGACCGTCATAAAATCTGTCATACTGACAATACTTATAGCTATAAGAGAATCTATCATACACTGACTTAAAAATAGCATATTCTCTTACAACATGTCATAACTCTCCTTGGGGTGCCCAAATATGCCTTCTTCCAAGATGCCTTGTGACACATGTCTTCACCTGTCATAGAACATTCCATTTACGACTCTTAGGCGTCATAGATTCTGTCATAGGAATCTGTCATAACCGTTTCGATCAAGATTCACTTACACACTAGTCAAAGTGCTGACACATGGCAAAATATCTCTACCACTAAGTGGGACACCTATCTCCTCATGTGAGGACAAAATTACATGTGGTCACCTTCCACGTAGAATGACACATCATCGTGCTAACTCCCACAAGATGACAAAATAGGATTTGCATCCTAATTACACAATAGGCAATAAATAAATATATTACTATAAATAAATGTAAGTAATTACTAAGGTTGAGACACCTTAATTCCCAACAAGTAGGAGAGCTCATATGGAATTCTATGTTTATTTCTTGTGCAAGAGTTCTATAAAAATTACACATTTGGACACTTGGCAAGGACTATAATGAAATTTTTGGACACTAGTGCCCAAAATGGACATTAGAGCAAGGTGATAGAGTCTAATTTTGGTGCTAGACACCCATTCTGGCACTATAGTCCTCTCCCGTGCTGGCATCCGGGGGTTGTTGGATAGCGACACTTCTTGGATATTTCTAAAGGAAACTTCTTATACAAAATATGTTCCCTTTAGTCTACCAAGTATTCCCATATGTCCAACTTGTTTGAAAGTGATTTATTTTAGGATTTATGTCCTCTTTTTTGTTGAGAAGTGTGCCTTGCACAAAGTTGGCTAGTGGTTTTTCCTTTTGGTTGAGTTTGTGTTCCTCCTAGTTGATCCTCCTCTTATGTAGGTTGTTTCATGTGTTTGGTGGTTGTGTTGTGTCATCATTAATGGACTTGAGATAGTTGTCATCCTCCAACTACTCCATGTGGCTACTAGAGAGTGAGGTTTTGGAATAGCATTCGACATTCACTATGGAGGAAGCTCCATCCTCTCATATGGTTATCATTGTGTCTTTGTCACATGATTAGTGAAGTATTCTACTTGTGTCTTGTTGGTATGCTTGGACCCTACGTGGTCAATGTGGGTGCTTCACATCACATCCTAGAGTGTCGTTGTGGGACACTACCATGTTTCTAGTACATGATAGTATAATTGGGACATGCACGTGTCACAATTACATTGTAAAAAAAAAATTGGTCATTTTTTGTCCACTAATGGATTGAGCATAAGCTTGGGGCATTACAACAATAGTCATTACATCATTTTATTTTAAGATGTAATATTTATTTTATATGAAACTAATTCATTAATAAAAAATGGCATCATCAAGGTTAAAAGTTAGACATTGTTTAATTAGACAGTAAAAATTGATAGGCTTAAAGAACTAGTATGTTGATCAAAATGTTACTATTTTTATTGGGGAACTACATAAATGAAGAGCACATTTTTTAAATGTATGTCTTTCATTAGGAGATGGGTCCTATGTAAATGACTAGTGCATTGAGCACAATATGTTGACTCTTCATGCTGGGCGAGTAAAAATCAATAAGTAAATTTATATATAATTATTATATCTTAAATAATGAGGGTTTCATATTATATTAATAGAAATATCACAATTATGAATACTTTTTCTATCATAACTAAAGAAACAACACCTAAAGGTGCTATTGAATAGTTGATAGAAAAAAATATTTATAATGATATCCACAACCACTACATATTTATTATTTTTAATTAGAGCCATTCTATGTAGTACTTGGATGATAGGGCTGCAACTAGCAATCACACTTAATATGCAATGGGCACCCTTATAGATATTTACAATGAGTGCATTTTTAATTAATTAGAAAATAACTAAGAAATGTAGACATTTTTCAATGGTAATGGAAGCCATTCTACATAGTCTATACTAGTGCCAAGGGATGGAGTACATTGTTGATTCAATCATCTAGTAATTTGAGGTTAGTATTTCATGCAAATGATGCTCATTCTTCCTCAAAGGGTAGATATATGCACTATCTTACATACAAGTATATAATTAGTAGTTGAACCTCAAGAAATGTAGACATTTTTCAGTGGTAATGGGCACCCTTATAGATATTTACAATGAGTGCATTTTTAATTAATTAGAAAATAACTAAGAAATGTAGACATTTTTTTGTGGTAATGGAAGCCATTCTACATAGTCTATACTAGTGCCAAGGGATGGAGTACATTGTTGATTCAATCATCTAGTAATTTGAGGTTAGTATTTCATGCAAATGATGCTCCTTCTTCCTCAAAGGGGAGATGTATGCACTATCTTACATACAAGCATATAATTAGTAATTGAACCTCAAGCAATGTAGACATTTTTCGGTGGTAATGGGCACCCTTATAGATATTTACAATGAGTGCATTTTTAATTAATTAGAAAATAACTAAGAAATGTAGATATTTTTTAGTGGTAATGGAAGCCATTCTACATAGTCTATACTAGTGCCAAGGGATGGAGTACATTGTTGATTCAATCATCTAGTAATTTGAGGTTAGTATTTCATGCAAATGATGCTCCTTCCTCAAAGGGGAGATGTATGCACTATCTTACATACAAGCATATAATTAGTAGTTGAACCTCAATAAATGTAGACATTTTCGGTGGTAATGGGCACCCTTATAGATATTTACAATGAGTGCATTTTTAATTAATTAGAAAATAACTAAGAAATGTAGACATTTTTCGGTGGTAATGGAAGCCATTCTACATAGTCTATACTAGTGCCAAGGGATGGAGTACATTGTTGATTCAATCATCTAGTAATTTGAGGTTAGTATTTCATGTAAATGATGCTCCTTCTTCCTCAAAGGGGAGATGTATGCACTACCTTACATACAAGCATATAATTAGTAGTTGAACCTCAAGAAGATTTGGAGATAGATGCCAAATTCTACACCCACAAGATCATAGTGAGTGGGATACCTTGATGATCAATGTCTCCAATGTCAATTGATCTTCTTTCAAGTGTTAGACCTTGAGATCTATGAACTATTAAAGTACGTCATTTTTATTAGTAGTTGGCAACAATTACCATAACTAACCATAATGATCAGAACAATTTTACAATATTACCATTGTTGGAATTAGACCAGACAACTGAGAGGAGGGGTGAATCAATTATCCCAAAATTAACCTTTTCTTCATTTTAATCTTCTTTCACAATTTGCAAATTGATTAATGATGTAAACATTAAAGCATGAAACAACATCAAATAAGCATAAACATAATCAACACATTTGACACCAAGATTTTTGACGTGGAAACCTGGTTAAGGGAAAAACCACAGTAGGTGTTAGCCCACAAGATTCATAACCTGATAAAAGTACTTAAAAGGAATTGGAAGGCACTTGCCTTCGGGCTCACTACCCAGAGCTCACTACTCAAAAGAGAGGCTCACTACCTACAATAAATTTAAGTTTAACACAGAAAGATTTAACTGAGAAGTAGGATCTAGTTCATGCTTGGTTTAGTTTCATTGAATGCTCATAAAACTTATGTTCTGCTTCCAAACTCTTCTTCACTAACTTTTCACTCTATTCTACTTTTGCTCTTCTGATCCTCCTCTTCTTTGCTCTACTCCTAATCCTTTCTTTGGATTTATTATTTTCGCTCAAGGATAATTTTCCACGACTCAGCTACACTCCTTTATATGTTTCATCAACCTTGGAATAAACATCAAGGTTAGGACACCAAACATCTTACTTAATGCGAATCACTACGTTGTCAGCCAAACATTGCTAAGACTTGAATCTTCTTTGAATAACACACCACACTCCAGAGAATTACTTCTGGACCATCTGCAATATGCTTGAATCATCTAGTTGGCCAGGACTGGGAAGAACAACAACACCAAGAAGGAAATCTTCACCAACAAGCTCAAACTTCAATGCGAACCTCCAACATAGCAGTCACATGATCTAGAGACCTCCACAAGCACAATGAATTCAACAAAAACATCCACACTCCTCCAAATCATTAGGATCACTTGCATCTTCATCCAGAACCTCAAGAATACTATCTGCCATGACTATCATCTTAGAAAGATTGTTTGTGGACCTCCAAACCATGAACCACTTGAATGGATGATGCACACTGACTTCCCAAACATGCCTCTAGATCTACAGATCATTATTTGACATATCCAAAAGGATCTTGACTACTTCTCTGTCGCTCTGTCTCTTCTAAATACTGTAAAATTGGTTCTACTCAGATGGCCATAGTTTCTTCAAATCTTCATGCGGACCTCTGAAATCCTGACTGGAGCTACTTCACACAATCCTCTATACTACTGTATGATCCACATCCATTGATCTTTATTAATTTTCTTAATATCCTCAACATTCCAGTCTTCTAGTCAGGCAACAAGATAGGATACAGTTGACACCAATGGCAACAAGAATATGTTGACATCAATGACAACACCAATTAGGCACATATTTGCAACAACCATTGTGGGTCTAATACAATCATTTCCATTTAAATGCACCTAATATAGTGATAAAAGTCAAAATGGGTCTGGGTATGTGGAATCTCTTATGATTCAATAATTAGTTGCCTAATTCTCAATTCAAAGTCCATCAAAACATGTGCCAATGTTTCCACATTTGTGCCTGTTATCTTTGAATGTTTGCTTAAGTTTATAAAATTAGCACATTATGGCTTAAAGTCTTCTTTTCAATAGATCATATCTACAAATGATTGGTCAAATCTTCAACATTTAGAGGAAAACCTACAACACTCAAGTTTTGAAGAACAAAGTGTTTTAGGTTAGAAAATATTTCCTAAAACATTAGCCCATAGCACTATTGCAATAAAAACTTAAAACAATTGCTACTTGATATGATCACATTTATATTTTCTATTTCTTAGTTAAAGTTGCAATAGACAAAAATGCAAAAGATACACAAGAGTTGCAAATCCTACTCTAAAATTTTGAACAAGGTATTCATGATCTAGATCCATTAATTGGATTCAAATTAGGGTCTATCAACAAGTTTATCATCCTAAGCAATTGATCTCTTTGAAAAATGTTTCCATTAAATCTACTCATGATCATTATATTGGTAAGAAAAAAGATGAACCACCTAATGTGACTAGGGAGAGTTGTTGTTTAGGCTATTGCATGTGATAAATTTGAATTTGACCCTAGATATAGGTCTATGCCCACTACTAATTATTTATGATTAAATTTGCATACAACCAACAACAATGGGAAATCTCAAAATGTGGGACTTGATTTATGAGATAACCTCTAGGTTTTATAAAAGTCGACTCTTCCTTAAATTTGTAATATGTAGGAAAGAGAAAGATATGCCAAACAAAAAACAACCACAAATAGAATATTATCTATGGCGATACGTCAAAAATAACCTTAGATTTTGGAAACAAAAGGGGGCATAATGCATCCAGTTACTAATAATAATAATTGAATCATAGCTTTCAAAGAGCATACATACATTGTTTTATAGTAGATTTTAAAAGTTATCACTTGACAATAGATCACATAGGCCAAAATACCTTCCATATAACAAATAAGAATCTAAAAAAATTACCAGAAAATGTCATTACTCTTCATTATTAATTGGAGAACAAATTATATAAGATTAAAATATTTAGACATACAATATTCAATCCTCTCTGAGAAATGCCCGTCAAGGCTATTTGATTCTTCCTGTTCCATTCAATTTCTATATCTACTTGATAACAACAATCATAGATCTACTTAAAACAATCTCCAACCAGAGATTCCAAAAGAAGAACAATAGTTAACTAAAACTTCAAAAGCATAGAAAACGTTGATATCAGTTCAAACTGTAGCTTAGAGATTTCCTGGCACTACATGGAATACAAGAATCTACATGAAGAAGACTCTTTGACCAATAGTGCAATAGGAAATATCTATCAAAATCCTTTCCCCTTAGAGATGTGTGGTGATACCGCATGTAAACTTCTTTCCTTCCTCTGTTGGGCCCCACCAAATGATACTAAATGTTTGACATGTTGCAAATTTTGACAGGACCCACCAAATGTATGTTGCTTTACCTTTCAAAACTTCATATTTTTGTGTGGTGATGCTGTGTGTAAACATTGAGCCAATAGTGCAATAGGAAATAATGTTAGAACTATCAACTTTACAAAGGCACAAGAAATAAACATGTGGATTCCACTTTCAATGATCCAATGACTAACACAATAGGAAATACTGCCAATACTTGTCAGTCCAGAATGATGCACGACTGCGACATGTGGAAGGTTGTAGCCAACGGTGCAAAAGAAATTCAACAGGGATTATCAAAACTTTAGGAGGTACATTGTTGCAACACATGAAACTTCTTTCCAATGTTGACTCTAATAGAAACTTTGACGAGAAAAGAAACCATCACAAACTCTTTAGCACCTAGGCCCTTCATTTTTTACCCATTGTTTCTATTAATGCCTCATGACACATACCGGCATATACATTACCAAAATTGAATCCTAACTCATCTCCTTGACAAAATAAAGAATCAAAACAACATGTAGAGATTTTTCTCTATAGTTCTTGGAATCTCACCAGGGGATCTACACCTATAAAAAAGAATCCAAAATCTCTAACAACAAAAAGGAGAAAACAACAAAAATGTGGAAACACAACTCGTTTGTGACTCATAGTTTCTAAAGTGCGAGATGTAGGGATTCCCATTCATTGTTAGAAGGCTGAACCTTCTTCTTAAGAGCCTCAAAAACCCTGTCTAAATAAATGATCTTCCTGTAGGAGAAGCTCTGTAAACTTTGGATTGCAGCCTTGATTTGGAACTCCAACTGTGCAAGTGGTTGTAAAATAGTTTCTACCTATGTAATGTTGGGCATTTGGCTCAATGCAAGGAAAGATGTTTGATCAAATAAATCTTCCTATTCATTAATAGGGCTTTAATCTTCTCCTCCGTCAAAACTATGGAATCATCAAGAAATGGGGAGGAGAGTCCTAACTGGACCAAATGTTCAATGTGTCCCTTCATTTCTTTTACCACCTATTTCAAAGCATCAAGATGAGCCTTGCACTTGAGAGTGGCTTTATTCTAACTTATAAATTCATTAACCTTCACTGCAACTATCCTTATGTTGTTGACCCCTATTACTTAGAGAATATCTTCGAAAGTGTTGTGTAACTTCTGCACCAGTAGTTGGGATTCAGCTACCTTTGGGGAAACAAAAGAGAGAGTCTACTCTACTGCCGCACCTACTTCCATGCTAAGACTCTAAGCATCTGAAATGAAATTTAGCGTAGGCTTGAGCTTGGAGGTTTCTTCAGATATGCACCCCCAAAAGGGTACATACAACTCATGAACCATAGGCAATACCCTTGATGCCGAGGGCCTCTGTGCAAGCTCCAACTTTAGCTCAAGAATCTGCTACTCCTTAACCTGAATTTCATCGTGAATTTGTTTATTTGAATCTCTTTGGTCTAAAAGACTCTTATGCAGTTGAGTCAATTCATCCCATCTATCATGGAGATTCTTCTCTGCCAAACTCTTCTCCTATTGCAATGACTCAACTAAAGTCTTAACAGAATCTAACTCTGACTACAATCCTGCACTGTTGGCCTATTCTATCTAGAATGCCCCCTTAGACACCTTACTCTACAAGTCAAGAGTCAGTCTAAAAAATTTTATACCTTTGGCCTTTGTCTCTATGCTAAGTTTTTCTATAGTGCCTTTTACACATGATAGTTCAAGCCCTTATTTCTCAAGCTTCTTTCCCATTTCGATGAAATATGTGGTGATAGATTTCTGTGTTTCCTCCATGAGCTCAAATTTATCTTGCTGGTCTACCTGTGCTAGATTCAAACCCACAACATGTATGGAATAGTCCTCAGGATTCATTTGCTCTTATGGCTTGATCACAGTCGGGGTCATATGGGTGATCATCAATGACAGTTGTGAATGGTCATACAAGGACTGCATGCATGGAACCACAGGAGCTCTCCCTTCCTTCTTCCTCTACTTCTCTAGGTGAGCCTCCCGAGCCTTACGAATACTTTCAACTTATTGATGGAATTCGGCTAGGGACTGAATCACCCCACTAGCGAAAGGAAAACCTTGTGGAAACCCATATGGAAGGGTCACTTGCTATTGTGATGAAGCAGTACCAAGACCAAGTGGAAATAGTGATTTCATCATTAGAACAAAAGGGGAAAATGGTGGCAAATTTAACAAAGAAGGTGCAAACAATTATGAGGTAGTAGGTGAAGAAAAGGAAAGTGATGGAGTCATGGGTGAGGTAGTGAATATTGGAGGGACTATAGTGGCAAGGGGTGTGATTAGAGGATCAAGGAAAGACTGAGAAGAAGAAGAGCGTAGAGGAATACTTACCTGAGTGCCTCCAACTATTGTGGCACTAGATGCCAGCCCCAATAAGGGTGTTGAAATGATGAGTACATCTCCTTCTTCTTCAAATTCCTCTTCTAACTTGAGCTTCTACCTTTTCCTTGATGGTTCTTGATCCTTCTTTGACTCCTCTTGTCCCTTATTTGACTTTGTTTCTTTCTCTTTCTCATCTCCAAAAATATTACTTACAACATTTACCAAGTTTCATCAGTAGGAACATCACCAAAATTCCTCTCCATCTCAAAATTTTCTTGCCTATATTTCCAATAGGCGTTGATTTTCTCGGTATTCCAGTCCTTTTTTATAAGAGCATCCCTAGGACCACAAATCATTAACCTTGAAGGATCATAAGCCCGTATGGGCTGATAGAATGCTTCCCATGGAGGTCAAGATTTGGCCAGAATTTGATTCAATTCAACATAAACATCATCTGTGTCAACCATAGGTGATCTTCTAGCTTCAAAGAATGGGTGAAATTGATGTTGAAAAGGAATTGGGGACTTTGATTGGGATAACCATTTCTTCATAAAACCATCTGGGTCATTTTGCCATTGGTGCTTTACCTGATCAAGACCTAAGTCTACCAGTTTCAACATCAACAAATGTTTAGTCTACCTCTTTATCACTGTGATACCTCCCTTAGAGAAGGGAATATCATATATAGCCTTTTTCTTTCTCCCATCTCCAAACTCATAATCTACCACATCTAAGTGGCAAGCCAGTTAATTTGCAATGATTCTATCAGTAAAAAATTTGGGTAGCTTGAATGGGTCCTTTTTAAAACCATGAACTCTGAGTATCGTGTAGTGAGCCCCAAAGAACCAATCACAGGGTACACAGGTGCTAGATAATATGCCCCTTTGTTTATCACTCACCCTAAAGGTTATGTGATCCGTGCTGAAGTCAATGAAAGTTGGAACCATGAAACACTCAAAAAATTCATAATAATTGGCAGCAACCGATAGGAGACGAGTCCATGCCAAAACTGGAATTATCTTTTGTGCATCAACTGAATCATCAATCATTACCAACTACATGTAGGGCTGGAAAATTATGGATTTTGAAAAATCATCAAATGCAGTAAAAAAGATGAATATTTGAAAAACTATTGATGGCCAAAATTGGCTAACTGATAAGACAACATGTCGTTGATAACTTCTGAGAAATCCAACTTCTAAGATTACTTCCTGGTGATTGTTTTGAGGTAGAAAATGATAGCCAACGTTCTAAAATTCATGTACATTAATGTCATCATTAAGGCCAACATAGAGCATGCATCTTGAACATCACATGTGAAACTAGATATTGCAATGGGTAGTGGCGGCAACACCGTATTGGTTGGTTCCAAATGGAGTTTTATGTTTAGGAAACTAAGTTGATTCTCCCATGTCTCCCAAATTCTACAACTTGACAAGTTATTGAAATCAACTAATGGGTCATATTCAATTCTAAGCATGTCCCTCATAGTTTATGCATCGACTATTTTAAAATTCCTCCCGATGGCAGTTCTGGTGCTTTGATCATAACACCGAATGCAGGCATCAACCAATTTTGGACAAGGGTGAACTAGAGGAACCATCAATTGAGCTAGTCTTGAGCTCCATATCCTTATACCAAGGGTTACTTACTCTCCTTCCTTAACTCTCTCAAGCATGCATGCATGCACCCCCTCTCTCAATTTCTTGGGATTCCTCGATAACACAATGTCATATATATGATTGCCAAGATCAAAAAATAAAGTAGAATCATGATACTTACCTTTCCTGAGCTCCTTGATGTTTGACAATTTGGGTTTTGGCTATGCTGGAGCGAAAGCGTATGATTTTTTGTTCACCAATTCTAGGGGAAGCTCTTGTGATTTCCTCACCACTAAAGTCATTTCTCTCCTAGGAGTTTCACTTTCAGATGCTAGGTCTAATGATTCCATTTTGTGACAGAGTCTCCAATCTTGAATCAACAACACCCTTCAAGGAAACCTTAAACTATTGCAACACATCTCACAAAACACTTTCCTTTCTTCAAAAAAGTCCAATCTCTATTGATCTTGCTAATGATCATTTAGTTCTAAGATTCCATTTATATAGCTGCTCCCCTTGTGCACATTTATGACTCTGACTCTACCATTGGTGCCTTCTCACAATTGACCTAAATTATCATGTTTAAACCTCTTATCATTGGAGATTTTGAAGATTTTCATGATGGTGCTAGGTTTGATAAGATTCTATCATTTAATGCCTCATCACTTCTCGTAGTTGAGTTGTCTCTTCATGCTACAACTCAAAATTCTTGGAAAGAAACAAACATGTGGCATCTTTTGAATGGTTTTATTGAAAATTGAAACTTTGTGCGGCAAACACTTATTTAAAAAGAGGTAGGAAATAACAACCTCAGAAAAAAAAAATGCAACTAAGACTAACTATATATAGATGTCACAATTTTGATCAATTAAAATGTTTCAAGGAGATCTCATTGATAGTGATCTTCAAGACCTTGCCATTTTCCCTTTCTAAATCATATGCATTACTTGGCTTGTAGGAAACAATCTTGAAGGGGCCTCTCCATAAGGAATCAAACTTTGCATGTTGCCCTGGTTTGGCAGCTCTCTCTTCCCACTTCAGAATGGAATCTTCCACTTTGAAACCTGGCTCTGTAGCTCCTTGATCAAACCATCATTTTACTATCGATTGGCGATCAAACATCGCATCATAAGCCTATTCCCTTTTCTCTTGAATATCCATCAATTCCATGAGTCTCACCTGCATTGCTCCATTTTCCTCAATATCAAGTCGCTTGATAAGTTGTAGTGCAAGAATCTCAATTGATATGGGTATTGAGGCCCTTTTTCCATATACCATCTCATATAGAGATGACTTTATGATATGTTTTGGAGTGATTTAGTCTGCCCATAATGCTATTTTCAAATACTTGTGCCATTCCTTCTAGTGATCTGTACCCATCCTTTTAATGAGTTGAATCAAGTTCTTATTTGTCAATTCAGCTAAATTGTTTCCCTATGGATAATAATTTGAAGATGTCTTCAAGAAAATGTCATTCTTTAGAATGAACTCTGAAATCCTTAACCCAAGAAATGTCTAAGCATTATCAGATATGATTGTGTTAGGAGAACCAAACCTAGTAACAATTTCTTCCAAAATATTTAGAATAACATTCTTTATGGCTTCTTTTAACGGCACTTCTTCACTCCATCTTGTGAAATAATCTGTCATTGTAAGGATCCATTTGTGGCCCACATTAGACACTAAGTTAATCATTCATATGAATTCTAGACCCCATTGGATGAATGGCTCTTCAACCATAATCAAACTGAGAAGCATAACAATATTTCTCCTTTTCCTTGAGTAGAAATGGTACTGCTAGCATTTCCTAACCATCTCATGACAATCTCAAAAAGGGTAGGCCAATAATACCCTGCACAAATTATTTTAGTTGTAGTTTTGGCTGAGAAATGCCCTCCAGATGTCTCATAATGTAGATCATACAGAATCTTATCGGCTTCCTCCCTTTCCACACACTTGAAGAAAATGCCATTGAAGTTTCCTCTGAAAAGAAAATCATCAATCAGAGAATAGTTGGATCCTTGCAACCTATAGAATTCTCTTTTATGAAGAGGTAGTTGACTTCGATATTGTCATATCTCCATAAAAAGCACTCTATCCATTATCCATGAACCTGAGTAATCTTCTTGATTCAACAATACCATTGATGAAGCTTCATTGTGCTCCACTGGAGAATCTAGGCTCTGGGGCATGTATTTGTAGAGTCCCCTCCCTTTGACAAGTTTAGTTGGTTTGATTTCAACATCATTTTCCAATATCTTACTAATCTAATTCACTCTTTTCTTAGTAATTTCTCCTTCTATTATGTATTCACGGACACTTAGATCAGCCACAACTATTATGACCTTATTCCCAGTTACCAGGTGTCAGAACTTCTTCAAACCTTTTACCACTACGTATGCTTGTTTTCTACAAAGTTGTACTTAGATTCATACCCTTGCAAGGTTCTTGAAAAGAAAGCAATCAAGTGCTCTTCAGACTGAGTACCATTCTTTTGAGTCAATACTACAGGTATGTTGTGTTCTCCTCCATACATATACATCATGAAATCCCTGGAGAATTATGGATTAACTAGAATCAGGGTCATAGAGAGATCCATCTTAATCATTTCAAAAGCATGTCTGCCCTCAGGGATCCATTTGAAATTCAGTTCCTTCTTCAGCATCAAAGTGATGAGTTTGAACAATCTAGTGAAGTCTGAAATAAAATGACTTAAAAAATTGATCTTCCCTAAGAAAGACTGCATTGCCTTCTTATTCACTGATAAAGGTAAATCTATGATGGTCCTGACTTTATCTGGGTCTATTGAGATTCCCTCCTTAGAAATAATATGCCCAAGCAACTTACCTTGTGGTACACCAAAAACACACTTCTTTGGATTCAGAGATATTCTGAACTCCTGACACCTTTGAAAAATTATTTCAACATGATCAAAATGATCATCTTTTGATTTGGTGAACACAATGAGGTCATCAAGATAAACTAGAATAATTTTATTTACTAGCCCACTAAAAGTAATATTCATAGCATGCTGGAAGGTAGATCTGGCATTTGAAAGGCAAAAAGGCATTTTTGTATAAGCGAAATTTCCCCATTTAGTAGGTAAAGTAGTCTTATGTTGGTCCTCTTCTTTCAACCAAATCTGATTGTACCCCAAGAATCCATCCAATAAGGAGAACCTTTCTGCTCCTGCTACTATTTGGAGAATTTGCTCCATTGAAGGAAGACGATAATGATCCTTAAGAGACGTTCAATTTAAGTCTTGAAAATCAAAACAAAGTATGATTTCACCATTTTTATTTCTAACTGGAACTAGATTTGACACCCACGTTGAATGCTTGATCAAAAAAATAATTTTGGATTCAATCAGTTTCTTGAGTTCCTGGGCCATGAGAGTTTCAATTTTTTGGTTCAAAGGCCTTTATTTTTGTCAGACTTGTTTCGCTCCTTCAACCAATTCTATTGTATGTTGAACTACCTCTTTGTCATAGCCCCATTGAAGTGTTGATATGCACAAGACAACTAAGAGGGGGGTGAATCAGTTGTCACAAAACTTTAACCACTTATCAATACTTCAAATGTTCAATCACTATTATTAAGATTTAACCATGAAAGCATGAAACATGAAGTTTAACACAATAACATATTCAACACATGAGACACCATATTTTTACGTGGAAAACCCTACAAGGGAAAAATCACGGTGGGTGTTAGCTCATATAAATATATATGTTATAACAATACCAAAAAATAGAGGCTCACTGCTCAAAATGCTCACTACAAAGATTGGCTCACTGCCAAGGGGTGGCTCACTATCAGGGATTTGTGAACTGATTTGATAGCATCTATTCCATGCATGAGTTCAGTTCCATTGAAGTGCAATACTTCTCCTCTGCTCTGCTCTTCTTACACTTCTCACTTATCTTCACATTTTTTCACAAGGATATCTTTTTCACAACTACATTACATGTTTTTATACAACTCATCAACCTTGGAATGAACATCAAGGTCGGCATTACATTCATCAACGGTTGGAACAATCTCCAAGGTCGGCATTACAAACATACATAGAAATAGGTCTAGACCTAATACAAAATTTGCTAAGGGAAAGATGTAAAGATGTATGTAGATCACACTATTCCTTAGTTGGGACTCAAATACAATCTTTAATGCATCTTGGTAATTAGTGAAAGAAACCAAGTCGACCAAGACTGGTGTTCACATTAAGACTTCCAAGAAAAGTCTTCATCTACGATCCAAATTTCTCTTCACGGACTAATCCAAAGGTAGGAACATGATTAGGAGACATCTACAAGCACATTGAAATCATTAGGAACAACCACACAACCTCTAACCACTTTGTCAAGAAGATTCTTCAAACTGGAGCACATAAACAACACTACCAGCTACTATCATAAGGAAAAGATCTCTTGTAGACCACCAAATCATGAACCATTGGAGTTGAAGGAACATAACATCATCTCAAACTTAAATTTAGAACCGCAGATCAAAATACTTCAATGCAGAGGAATGTGGAGCATAATATATTCTCTGTGTCACCACCGAATATACAGAAAAAATAGTTTTTATTCTGGTGAACATAACTCACTCAAATATTCATACCGAAGGCTCAAACTTGGAACATAGCATCTTTAGACATGTTTATAAATAACTTCCAATCCATAGACAGAGATGTTTATTTAACAGGAAATGCTAATCAATCTATTGGACTATTCTTCTGTAGACAAAGATACTCTGCAACACACTGTTTCCACCAGAGGAGCAAATTTTCTCAATATCCTCAATATTAGGATCTCCAACACTTACATAGGCAAATACAAAGCATCTAACTTATTACAAGCAAGCATAAAAAATAAGAGAACAGTTGACACTAATGACAACACTGATATGTTGACATCAATGACAACACCAGTTAGGCACATACTTGCAACATGAAGATCCTCATAATTCCAAGATATCATCTTATCATACTTGTCACATAAGGAAATTAACCTGGCTCTTCCATTCTGAATACTAACATTTCCTACCTTGATTTTATTTCCATCACTAACCTCTAACTCAGAATAATCATCTTTATTTGCTACAAACCTTCTCTTGTCCAATTTAGAATCATCAAAATCAAAGAGACTCTCCAATGTTATAGGTCCTTTGGGAAGTTTATTTGACTTCAATTGAATTATCTAATCACCATAAGCTTCTTTAATTTTGGGCTAGAATTGGTCAACAAAGTCACCTAATTATTGTAGGAATAAAGTAATCTGAGCTTCACTATCAAAGACTTGCCAATGATATCCATTATCTGGGATAGCCGGTTGAATAATCATCTTTACTGCATTTTTCATTGACCCAAAGATCATTCGTCGAGTTGAAGTGTGCCCCAATTTGTGCCATCATATCAACTTTAGTGTTCTAATCCATTTGAATCACTTGAACATTAAAAGCATCAAATCCTTTGATTAGATCCCACACTTAGTGGTGATAAGACCTCATCCTTACATTTTTATCCATCGTTATTCCTGTTGCAAGTATGTGCCTAATAGGTGTTGTCATTGATGTTAACATATCTATGTTGTCATTGGTGTCAATTGTGCTCTTGTTTTGATGGTTTTTTGTAATGAGTTAGATGCTTTGCATTGGCTTATATAAGAGTTGGAGATAATGAGTAAGTGATCCTGATATTGAGTTTCTAAGTGCTTTTGAGAAAATTTTATCCTCTGGTGGAAACAGTGTATAGAAGAGTATCTTTGTTTATAGAAGAATGGTCTGGTATGTTGCTCCGCATTTCTTGTAGATTGCATATCTTTGTCTACAGATTGGAAGTTATTTAGAGGCATGTCTAAAGATGACATGTTCCAAGTTTGAGCCTCGGGTATGAAGATTTGAGTGAGTTATGCTCACTAGAGTGAAATCTTCTTTTTCTAAGTATTCATTAGTGACAGGGAGAATGTATTTTGCTCCACATTTCTCCACATTTACATATTTTAGTCTGCGGTTCTAGAATCAAGTTTGTAATGATGATAAGTGCCTTCAACTCCAATGGTTCATGATTTGGTGGTCTGCAAGCGATCTTTTCTTTATGATAGTGGATAACAGTTATGTTCAAGTGCTGCGGATTGAAGAATCTTCTTGACAAAGTGATTAGAGGTTGTGAGGATATTCTTGGTAATTATAATGTGCTTGTGGATGTCTTCTAAGCGTGTTCCTACCATTGGATTGGTCCGCAAAGAGAAAATTGGATCATGGATGAAGACTATTCTTAGAAGACTTAGTGTTAACACCAATCTTGGCTAACTTGGTTGTTTTCACTACTTGCAGAGATACATCGAAGATTGTGAAAGTGTGTCATGGCATGAAAGATTGCATTTGAGTCCTAGCTAAGGCATAACGTGATCTGCATACATCTTTTCCTTAGCTAATTTTGTTTAGGTCTAGATCTATTTCTATGTATGTTTGTAATGCTGACCTTGGAGATTGTTCCAATTGTTGATGAATGTGATGCCAACCTTGATGTACATTCCAAGGTTGATGAATTGTATAAAAACATGTAATGAAGTTGTGAAAAAGATGTCCTTGTGTGAAAATGCGAAGATAAGTAAAAAGGTGTAAGAAGAGCAGAGCAGAGGAGATATATTGTGCTTCAATGGAACTAAACCTAGGCATGGAGTAGATGCTATCAAATCAGTTCACCAACCCTTGGAAATGAGCCACCCCTTGGCAATGAGCCACCCCTTGGCAGTGAGCTGATCTTGGCAGTGTGCCTCAACATTTGCAGTGAGCATTTTGGGCAATGAGCCCTAAGGCAATGAGCCTTTGTTTTTCAGTATTGTTATAACATATATATTTATGTGGGCTAACACCCATAGTGGTTTTTCCCTTATAGGATTTTCCATGTAAAAAATATGGTGTCTCATGTGTTGAATGTGTTATTGTGTTGAGCTTCATGTTTCATGCTTTCATGATTAAATCTTAATAACAGTGATTGAACATTTGATGTGTTGATAAGTGGTTAAATTTTTGAGACAACTGATTCACGCCCCCTCTTAGTTGTCATGTGCATTTCAACAATTGGTATCAGAGCAAGGTTCCTTGGAAGTAAGTCTAACAACTTGAGGTCGATCTAGGATGTCTTACAAGAAGGAAGCTCCGCAGTTTGATGGGATGAATTATGCTTTATGGAAGGTACAAATGAAAATCCATCTCCTTTGTCTTGGTTATAGAGTGTGGAAACCGACAGAGACAAAGTATACCATGCCTCAGAATGGTTTAACAAATGAAGATGAAATCAAAGAATATGAGTTAAATATAAAATCTAGAGATGCTCTGTTAAGTGCCTTGTCTGACACTGAGTTGATAAAGGTCATGGATCTAGATTCTGCTAATGAAGCTTGGGAAAAGTTGAAAAATCTGTATGAAGGAGATGAATCTGTAAAAAGGGCCAAATTGTAGGGCCTAAAAGTGAAATATGAGAGTTTAAAGATGAGTGAAGATGAAAACATAATAGCCTACATGCAAAAGGTTGATGAAATTGTAAATGGAATAAAAGGTATGGGAGGAACTAATGATTAGAAGGAAGTTGTGATGAAAATTCTTAGGTCATTACCTAAGTCCTACAGTCACAAGGTAGCTGCAATTGAAGAAGTAATGACTATGAAAGATGTCACTAAGGATCAGTTGCTTGGAAAGCTTACAACTTTTGAAATGAGAGAGTTTGGTGATGCTCTACCGAAGATTGGGACTACCTTCAAAGCTAGCACTTTAGAGAAGATCTCCAGAGCTAGGAAGTACAAGGTGGAACCTAATGATGAGCTTGATGAAATTGAAGCAAACTTTGTTGATAGACTACAAAGAGGTTCCGTTAAGTTCAAAGGAAAGTTACCTTTCAAATGTTTTACATGTGGTAAGATTGCTCACTATGCTTCTAGTTGTCTTGAGAGAATTGAAAGAAATAGAAAAAGATTTGAGAATAGACCTAGGGTTCCAAAGAAATGCTACTATGTTAGAGATCTTGATGATGAAGGTGTGACAGATGATGAATCTGATGATGCTAGAATTAGTGCAAATGAATGCTTGTTTAAATTGCAATTAAAGAAGAACCTATGTCTACTAATCCTACTAGTTGTGTAAAGGAAGAAAAACCAGTAAAAGAAAGTGCTTTGGCTATTCAGGTTGAGAAAGATAAGAATAAATGGGTTATTGACATTGGATGCTCACATCACATGACTAGTGATAAAAGTAAGTTTGTAAGTTTGTAAAAGTATGATGGAGGACTGCTTAGGTTGAAAAAGATTTGAGAATAGACCTAGGGTTCCAAAGAAATGCTACTATGTTAGAGATCTTGATGATGAAGGTGTGACATATGATGAATCTAATGATGCTAGTATTAGTGCAAATGAATGCTTGTTTAAATTGCAATTAAAGAAGAACCTGTGTCTACTAATCCTACTAGTTGTGTAAAGGAAGAAAAACCAGTGGAAGAAAGTGCTTTGGCTATTTAGGTTTAGAAAGATAAGAATAAATGGGTTATTGACATTGAATGCTCACATCACATGACTAGTGATAAAAGTAAGTTTGTAAGTCTCTAAAAGTATGATGGAGGACTGCTTAGGTTTGGAGATAATACAACTAGCAATATTTGTGGAAGAGGAACTATTTCTTTTGATGGAAAGCATAATATTGATGATGTTCTATATGTGAAGGGTTTAAATCACAATCTTTTGAGTGTTGGTAAGATGTGTGACAAAGGTTATGATTTAAGATTCAAGGATAATGGATGCAAGATCATGGAGAGCTCCAGAATAGTGATTGCTACTGATAAGAAGACTAGAGGTAATATCTATCATTTGAAAGGAACTAATGATTACTATTTGTTGGTTCAAACTGATGAGAGCTAGCTATGGTATAGAAGGATGTGTCGTATCAATTTTGACAATTTGGTGAAGATAAGTTCTACACAGGCTATAAGAGATCTGCCTAAACTTGTGAAGCCTTCCAACACCATTTGGAAGGAGTGTCAATTTGGGAAACAAACAAGAACAAGTTTTAAAAGTAAAGAACAATTCTCTAATGGATTGTTGGAGCTAGTACATATAGATTTGTGTGGTGCCACAAGAACAAGAAGTTCGTAAGGTGACATGTATTTTATGTTGCTTATTGATGATTATTCTAGAATGACTTGGGTCACTTTTCTAAAAGAAAAATCTGAAGCCCTAGACAAGTTTAAATCTTTCAAGGCAATGGTTGAGAATGAGTTAGAGTTGAGGATCAAATGCTTAAGATCTAATAGAGGAGGAGAGTTCACATCAAATGAATTCAATATTTTCTATGAAGAACAAGGGAAAAAGAGATAGTTGTTTGCACCTAGTACTCCTCAACATAATGGAGTTGTTGAAAGAAAGAATAGGACAATTCAAGAGGCTGCTAGGACTATGTTAAGAAAAGATGACCTACCGGAAGTGTACTGGAGAGAAGCCATACATACTGTGGTGTACATCCTAAATAGAGTTCAAGTCAAAGGTAATAGCTCTAAAACTCCTTATGAACTATGGTATGGAAAAGTCCCTATAGTGAAGTATTTCAAGGTTTTTGGAAGCAAATGCTATATTAGAAGAGAAGAAGATCTAGGCAAGTTTGATGCTAGATGTGATGAAGGAATTTTTCTTGGTTACTCTACGAAGAGCAAGGCCTGCCGGTGCTACAATAAGAGACTAAAAAAGATTGTTGAGAGTGGTAATGTGAAGGTTGATGAAGAAAAGGAAAGAATATCATAATTGAATGGATATGAATTAGATGAGCCTGTTGCTATAGTGAATGAAGAGAAAGTTGAATAAGAAGACAGTCAAGATGAAGAAGAGGCTCTGGAAAGTGTTGTTAAGACCCCTAGGTATGTAAGGATTAGTCATTCTGAAGATCAGATTATAGGTGACAAAAACAAAGGGGTACTGACAAGAAAAAGAGCTGTAGAAGAATAAGTGAATTACAGTTTGCTTTCAAAAGTTGAACCTAAAAATGTTAGTGAAGCTTGCAAGGATGAAAATTGGGTAAAGGCTATGAAAGAAGAACTGATGCAGATAGAGAAAAATCAAACTTGGGAACTAGTTCCTAGACTTGCTGACAAGAATGTGATTGGCACCAAATGGGTTTTCAGAAACAAGATGAATGAGAATGGAGAAGTAATAAGGAACAAGGCAAGATTGGTATGCTAAGGATATTCTCAAGTTGAAGGGATAGATTTTGAGAAGACCTTTGCTCCTGTGGCAAGGATTGAACCAATAAGAATATTTTTGGCATTTGCAGCATTTAAAGATTTCAAAGTGTATCAGATGGATGTCAAGTCTGCATTCTTAAATGGTGAATTGGAAGAAGAGGTCTACATTGAACCACTAGAAGGATTTTAGTTATCAAACCAAGATAACATGGTGTATAGATTGAAAAAGGCCTTGTATGGACTAAAGCAAGCCTCCAGAGTCTAGTATGCAATGTTAGACAAGTATTTGTTGCAATTAGGGTTCAGTAAAGGCATTGTTGATAGCAATCTCTATTTCAAAATTAATGATAATCAAATCATGATTGTTGAAGTCTTTGTTGATGACATTATCTTTAGAGGAAATGAAGGTATGTGCATGAAGTTTGCAGGAGAAATACAAAATGAATTTGAGATGTCTATGTTTGGTGAAATGAATTTCTTTCTAGGAGTGCAAATTACTCAATCAGATAAAGGAATCTTCATTTCTCAGTCTAAGTATGTGAAAGAGTTGTTGAAGAAGTTTCGGATGGAGGACTCCAAACCAGTATGTACTCCCATGGTGACTAGCTACAAGTTGAGCAAAACTGATGAATCACATAAGACTAATCAGAAAAGGTATAGATCTATGATTGGAGGATTACTTTATCTAACTCAAAACAAACCTGATATAATGCATGCAGTATGTCTTGTGGCAAGATTTCAAGAAGATCTTAGAGAGTCACATGTGATGGTAGTCAAGAGAATCTTGAAGTATTTGAAAGGCACATCAGATCATGGCTTATGGTATCCAAAGGATAATGATTTCACTCTCAATGCTTATACTGATGCAGATTGAGCTAGAGATGTTGATGATAGAAAAAGTACAAGTGGAGTTGCTTTGTTCTTGGGTAATAGATTGGTTTCATGGCTGAGCAAGAAGCAAGATTCAATCTCCTTGTCTACTACAGAAGTAGAGTACATTGCAGTAGCATGTTGTTGCACTCAAGTGTTATGGATGAAGTAGACTTTGAAGGACATAAGAGTTGTGTATGAAGATCCAATTGCAATCTTTTGTGACAATACAAGTGCTATAAACATTTCAAAGAATCCAGTGATGCACTCAAGAACAAAGCATATATCAATAAGGTATCACTTTTTGAGAGAAAAGGTGATAGAGAATGAAGTGAAGATGGAATATGTGTCCACAAAGGATCAGATTGTAGATATTTTCACTAAGCCTCTACCTAAGGATACCTTTGAGTATCTCAGAGAAAAGTTAGGGGTTATTACCCCTCTTGCTCTGAACTGAGATACATAGGAATGCATCAATCTAGTGGTGTCCAAAGCCTCGTTCTTTGATCTGGATTGATGTTTTGAGAGCTACCTCTCAGGGAGAGTAGCTAGATGTTACTGACATGAGTTCCTAATTAAGAGAAGTAAGTGTTACAGTGTTGATGAAAGAACAATTTTAGTCTAATTAGAACAACAGAGTGCAAGTATGTGCCTTTTTCCATTAATGTCAAAGGGGAAGAGAAATCATGTGAAAAACTTAGGGGTTGAAAGAGTGTAGATGTGTAAAAAGAAAGGGGGAGTATCTTGTCTTGATGGTATTTATATTTTTTCACATCATATGTTTCCATCAATGACAAAGGGGGAGATTGTTGCAAGTATGTGCCTAATCAGTGTTGTCGTTGATGTCAACATATCTGTGTTGTCATTGGTGTCAACTGTTCTCTTATTTTGATGCTTTCGTGTAATGAGGTAGATGCTTTGCATTGGCTTATATAAGAGTTGGAGATAATGAGTAAGTGATCCTAATATTGCATTTCCAAGTGCTTTTGAGAAAATTTGCTCCTCCAGTGGAAATAGTGTATAGAAGAGTATCTTTGTTTACAAAAGAATAGTCCAGTATGTTGCTCCACATTTCTTGTAGATTACATATCTTTGTCTGCAGATTGGAAGTTATTTAGAGGCATGTCTGAAGATGATATGTTCCAACTTTGAGCCTCTGGTATGAAGATTTGAGTGAGTTATATTCACCAGAGTGAAAGCTATTTTTTCTGAGTATTCACTGGTGACAGGGAGAATGTATTCTGCTCTGCATTTCTCCACATTTATGTATTTCAGTCTACGGATCTGGAATCAAGTTTGTAATGAAGATAAGTGCCTTCAACTCCAATGGTTCATGATTTGGTGATCCGTAAGTGATCTTTTCTTTATGACAGTGGATAACAGTTATGTTCAAGTACTCCAGATTGAAGAATATTCTTGACAAAGTGATTAGAGGTTGTGTAGATGTTCTTGGTAATTACAATGTGCTTGTGGATGTCTCCTAATCATGTTCCTACCTTTGGATTTGTCCACAAAGAGAAAATTAGATTGTGGATGAAGATTGTTGTTAGAAGACTTAGCGTTAACACCAGTCTTGGCCGACTTGGTTGTTTTCACTACTTGTGGAGATACATCGAAGATTGTGAAAGTGTGTCATGGCATGGAAGATTGCATTTGAGTCCCAGCTAAGGCATAATGTGATCCACATACATCTTTTACTTGGCTAATTTTGTTTAGGTCTAGAAGTATTTCTAAGTATGTTTGTAATGACAACCTTGGAGATTGTTCTAATGGTTGATGAATGCAATGTTGACCTTGATGTACATTCTAAGGTTGATGAATTATATAAAAATGTATAATGAAGTTGTGTAAAAGATGTCCTTGTGTGAAAATGTGAAGATAATTAAAAAGGTGTAAGAAAAGCATAGCAGAGGAGATTTACTGTGCTTCAATGGAACTGAACCCAGGCATGGAGTAGATGCTATCAAATTAGTTCACCAACCCTTGGAAGTGAGCCACCCCTTGGCAACGAGCTGATCTTGGCAATGAGCCTCAACATTTTCAATGAGCATATTGGGTAGTGAGCCTTTATTTTTTGGTATTGTTATAACATATATATTTATGTGGGCTAACACCCACCGTGGTTTTTCCCTTATAGGGGTTTCCATGTAAAAAATTAGGTGTCTCATGTGTTGAATGTGTTATTGTGTTGAGATTCATGTTTCATGCTTTCATGATTAAATTTTAATAATAGTGATTGAACATTTGATGTGTTGATAAGTGGTTAAAGTTTTGAGACAACTGATTCACCCCCCCTCTCAGTTGTCTTGTGCATTTCAACAATTCCCTGGACCTATTTGATTACCAATTTGGAGTCCCTAATCACTTTTACTATCTGATTCCTAGTTTCTCGACAAGGATTCAGCCATGGACTAAAGCTTCACATTCCATGTCATTATTGGTACAACTAAAATGGAAACACAAAGCTCTAATAATATTCTCTCCTACAGGTGATACAAGACAAACACCAGCCCCTAAACCATTTCTGTATTTGACACCATCAAAATGTAAGTTTTAGAGAGTAGAATATCCCTCTAAGGCTTCCTCTTCTTTCCCTAACACCCTAGTCACTTCTAGAATCAGAGGATCCTCTTCAAAAATCACAAATGTCCCTAACCTAGTGGAGTAATAATTCCCAAAAGGATCATTTTGCATAGACTCCAATAGAAGAACCTCTTCCTTTTCATTTCTACCACTTAGTACATCTTCCTCATCAAACATTTCCATGTTGAACCTCTCATCTATAGTGATCATAGTATATGTCTCTTTGAATTTTTTCATCACTTCTTCAGTAATATGCTCTATATGTAATGGTTCTGATAACACTTTCATCTTGGAACCATATTTGGTTCTTAGAATCAGATGGGACCAATCTAAAGAAAGATAACCCCCAATTTTGGCTGTAAAATCTCTAGATAAGCATAAGCCAAAGTCTAGGGGGATATCTATTACAAAACCCTCTTGTAGCACAATGATATTTGGGCATGCATATAATGTAAGTGGAAGTTCTTTGAGGAATCCTACTATTTGGACCTTTTTCCCATCTAATTGCATCACCCCCTTTTCTATGGGTTCATATTTTATTTGAAGGGCATCCTCTATTTGTTTGGGCATCACAGTGGTGCTTGTGCATGAGTCTATCATTTTTGTAGTAATTTCATCCCTACTATGAGAGTCAAATAAAAGGTTCTAGGTTTAGTCTTACCTATCTCTGCCTTCAAAATCACTAGAGAAGCTGTCGGATTTGGTTGAGAAGTCTTTGGTTGTTCTCTAGTCAATCCTTTGTTTTTGCCAATACTTCCTACGTGAATTGTGGTCAATGAGTTTTTCTACTCATTTAGTTCTTCTTGAAGCAGAGTCTTTTATTCTGGGATAGATAAAACATCCCATAGTGAAACATTAGCAGGTGCCCTCTTCAATTGCTCCACTACATTCAATGGACCCAACGGTTGTGATCTCTAGAGATACCTAAGATATTTTATCCCTTCAGCTGGTTGATTTATAACACAATTACTCAGTGCTATTACAACAATATCTTGCTTCAGCACTTGTGAGTGAGAGGCCTAAATCATTGGACTCTTTCTGAATGTAACTTCAGGACATGGTGTGTTTTCTAGAACCTCAAAGATCTTCCTCTTAGACTAAGTAGTCAAATTGTACTTGCAGAGCCTTTGAAGTGGAAGTCTCATTTGTAAACATCATCTCTTCTTCTTCAACCCTTGAAAAGAGTGTGTGTTCTGGAGTGATTTCTGCCTCTTTCTCTATAGACATTCCTTGCATTTAAGCCACTAGGACCGCATTTTGCATACCGAGTGATTAGTATTGATATTGTACTAGTGGCATTTTTGTTTACATTTATTTTCTCTACTCTACCACCTTTTACTGCAAGTTCCCCTGGGGAAATCTTTAGGCATATGAGTTTTATTGCAAGGAAAAAATGAAGCATCAATTCCTCTACCAAATTTTTCTAACCATGACTAATTCTCGATGAGAGTTAGGTACAATAGTTTGTAATGGTGTCAAAACCAGGACAATTTCATTTGATGGTTGAGATGGACCTAGCCTTTGGGATCACTGATAATGATTGGGTTGGTAAGGAGGTTTGGCTCCTTGGAAACCTTGGTAGGGGGCCTTGGATAAGTGGCTTGTTGCCTTTTTACGTTTATAATTTAATTTGAAAAAATCCATAGGATATTATTCATTTCTTCCATTTTAGACACCTGAGGCACTAATACTAAGGCCACTAAGGCTTGATATGTAAGATATACATACATAGAAGGGCTAGACTATGGTAGGTTAGGAACCTATGATTGAGCAGGTATGGACAGCTTAGGGAATACAAGCATAGGAGGTCTTGGAGGAAGTTTCCTGACATCAATCAAACTATTCTTAGCTCTTATAGCTAAATCATAGGTAGTTGGAAGAGTCTATCCTCCCAATGATTGAATCATAACTATTATATCTAAATTGAAATCCTTTAAGTAAAAGACAATTTCCATACTTGTTGGGAGTCAGGCTGCCATTGGAATCCTTTGCCATGTCTTTTGGAATCTCATGTTGAAATTTGTTATAGCCTCCTGGGGAGCTCTTCTGATAGTAATCAATTGTTGTAGAAGGGATGACCTATCTCCCTTCTCATTGAATATTTTAAAAAATAGGTCTCCCAATTGATCCCATGTGTTGATAGAATTTGGCTGATGAGATTGATACCAATCTAGAGCTCTTCCTTTAAAATATGCAGCGAGCAATCACAAAGCCACATTCTTCTCTATTATATGATGCACAGTGCACACATTTACCACATCTTGCAAATGTTCAGTCAGAGTCTTAAAATATTCTCTCATGAAATTTGGTAGTGCCTTTAGAGCTTTGGTTGGGATAGGATCACATGTATTTGGGGCTATTGGGGGAATAAGTAGACTGCCATTATTCCAATTGACAAAATTTATGGGAGGTGCTAGTACAGTCATATGTGTTGTTGATGTGCCTACTCCAGTTGTCCTTCTTTGAGTAACAGTCACTAATGGCAGAACTAGAAGTTCTGGATTTCTAGTTGAATGAGTCCTCATAATAGGTCCTTGGCTCATGCAATCAGACCTCCAATCAGGAAAATAAAATTGGTCCCACTAGGCTGCCAAAAACTGTTGATGATTAAATTTGCATATAACCAACAACAATGGGAAATCTCAAAATGTGGGACTTGATTTATGAGATAACCTGTAGGTTTTATAGAAGTTGACTCTTCCTTAAATCTATAGTGCGTAAGAAAGAGAAAGAGATGTCAAACAATAAAAAAATGCAAACAGAATCTTATCTATGGCGATACACCAAAAACAACCTTATATTTTGGAAACAAAAGGGGGCACAATGCATCTAGTTACTAATAATAACAATTGAATCATAGCTTTCAAACAGCATACATGCATGATTTTACAGTAGATTCTGAAAGTTATCACTTGACAATAGATCACATAGGCCAAAATACCTTACATATGACAAATAAGAATCTAAACAAATTAGCACAAAATATCATTACTCTTCATTGTTTATCAAAGAACAAAGTATACAAGGATAAAATTTGCACAGACATACAATATTCAATCATCTCTAAGAAATGTCTGTCAAGGCTATTTGATTCTTCCTGTTTTATTCAATTTATGTCTCTCCTTGATAAAAACAATCATAGATCTATTTAAAATAATCTCCAATTGAAGATTCCAAAAGAAGACGAACAATTAACTAAAACTTCAAAAGCATAGAAAATGTCGATGTCAATTCAAACTGTAGCTTAGATATTTCCTCGTACTACATCAAATACAAGAATCTGCATGAAGAAAAAGGCTTCACATGAAGAAGAGGCTTTGAGAAATAGTGCAACAAGAAATATCTGTCAGAATCCTTTCCCCTTAAAGATGCAAGGTGATGCCGAATGTAAACTTCTTTCCTTCCTTTGTCGGGCCCCACCAAATCACACTAAATGTTTGATACATTGCAGATTCTGATAGGACCCACCAAATTTATGCTACTTTACCTTTCAAAACTTCATCTTTATGCATGGTGAGGTATTACCCATCCTTTTAGATGCATTTTGCTTTATGCTTTATCTTCTCATAGATATGGATCTTGAGCTATGGTTATTGGTTCTAGATGGTTCATTTGAGGGATGTTAGCATGGTTATCTCCTTCTTCATATGGTTTGATTTATGATGTTCATTATGAGGAGTTTAGGAGATGTGATTGGGCTTATTCCTAGTTATGGAATGGTTATGAGTTTGATCTACCTTGATTAGAGAGTCTTACATCCATGTTGGTTGACAAGTTGTCGTTGTACCTCATCATTTAATTTGTTTTCAAATGTTAATAATCCAAGGGTTGTGTCCTTGGCTGTCTACAACTAGGGATTCTATAGTTACCAGTTTTCCTAGCTAATCTTAACAGCTTCTACTAAATTTTGAAAAAATTAATCTGTCTACTTACTAAATGAATTTAAGGAATGCTTAAATAGAATTAAACAGGAAGTTACTTAAAGCAATCTTAAAAATAGTAACATGCATCTATCTATTAAAAGTAGTAAATACTTTTCACAGCAAAATCTGAAGTAATAAAGCAATGGTACTAGCCTTCCGCCTTGGTGGTGAGAGTGGGCCCTTGCTCCACACCCTTGGGGCTAAAGGCTATAGTGGAGAATCAACACAAAAGAAGAAGATCTCAACTAAACTCAGTCCAATTCCATTCGCTTTGCATTCATGAAAAATATTGATATTATAGAACTGAGATTACCCCTAATTAGAATAACAAAATCATTGTGTATCTCTTCTGTTGTTTCTATTAGTATATATGAAAATGAGTGATGACATATCACTTATCTTATCTACCAATTCTTCTATGAGATGACATCCATCTCTTTATTACACTAGCTGTCTAACTATGGAAAATAATCATGCAATAAAAGTAGACTGAGTGGAACAGAAGTCCACTTAGAATTCTAAGTTTGAGTCTTAATATATTTGGGCAGTGAGGCCCTAAAAATATGGGTATTGAATCAGTTCTATCCGTAACTCATGCAAAAACTTTATAAAGATAAAAACTCTAGCAGTTTAACTAAAGATGACCCTTTACCACTCAGGTGATGATTTGAGTGAAATGAGGGGTATTGTGATTACTGCTGAGAGTGCCTAGTCGGCAGCTTATGCTAGAAATATGCCCTACTCTCAGGAGGTACTAAAGATATATGTCCCTGTCTGTAGCTCCAGAGATATGTTTGTAGCTCTGAAGATGTCTGTAGCTCCAAAGATGTCTATAGCTCCGGAGATACCATTGTGGCCTTCTTTGTTCAGCTCTGGAGAGGCTTTCTCTTTCCTTCAAAATTTTTGGTGTCATGGTACTCTAGTATTGTCTCCAAAGATCATTGAAGACTATCTCTGGAGATGCACAAAATTGTTGTTCCTGGCATCTACACCTGTTGATTCAAAAAGAGAGAAGTTTTTGTATTTTTCCATCAGTTCCATGCACATTAGTCACTTAATCAGAAATTATGATCTTAAGTAATCTATCTCAATTAATCATTAACTAGAACTATCTTGCTAACTTATTTGGGTGTAGACATTAACAAAGATGGGATTAGGAAGGAGAAAAGGAGAGGTAAAAAGGTGTATTTCATGGGTGCAACTTGGCACTCATCATCCCCCCATACCTAAGGTTTGGCAGGTCCTCCTCCTTCTCACAATCTGGATTTATTCTGGTGAAGTAGTTTGTCAGTCAAGCTATAATCCTGTGCATAGGTGGTCCAAGTTGTGCAGTTGGTATCACCATTGCCTCTGTATTGATCAACCTGCTTCAACCAGTCCTATAATTTCTCATCTTCTATCTGCTCAGCCTAGATAGGAAGTGGCTCAATTATTAGAGGGGGCCTGAACCGTCCACCTATCCATTCTTGCTTATGGTTATCCATCATTTTGGATATCAACTTTGCTTTTCTCATAAATAATCTTAAGTTTGTAGGTGTGACCACCTCTCTCATTTTTTGCTCTGAGGTCAAAATATTCCATCTTTTCTTTGCTATGGCAAGTACTGGATTTGCTGAACTGATCATGAAAAGACCAAAATTGATGGAGCACTCTTGTAAACTTTTTAGGTATAATGGTAAAATTTTGTTCTTACTCTTAGGTTGATAGATAAGGGACCTGAATTAGATCTTAAAAGCATTGGGATTGGGACATTCCTTCCTGATGAAAAGATCTATTTCCATATCTTTCTTGAGATGATCTTCCATTTGTTCATTCCAGATCTGATGATTCCTCATTAGGGACATAAATGCTTTAAGATGGCATTCTCCCACAAAATGATTAAGATTGAAGGTTATATCATTAACATAGAAACCATGTAGGTATAATTCACATAGGAAATTCTTGTCTTCATCATTAATCCTTGTATATGCTATCATGAATCCTTCTACTGTCTCTGTATCCTCAACCAAGTCAGACAAGACTAAAGAGAGTTTCCTCTGCAGTACTCTTTCTTGTAAGAACATAGAATAGCTGGCTCTTGGAGGCCTACAGGATAAAATTTCTAAAGAAAGGGAGGCCATTTCAATGATTTTGCCTTCCAGAGTTGCTATTCTTTTTGTTTTGGCAGTGATTGCCCTTTGTAATTGCAACATAGGCTTGGAAGTCTCATATTCTCTACACTTCTTCTCCTAATGAAACAGGGCTTTAGGAATGTCAATGGGGATTGGACCCACATATGCATCTGTTTGGATTTCCTGTTCATTGGTTGCCCTTGGTCCAGCCAACTCTTGAATATATTCATCCTAGTCATCTAGTTTGTTGTTGGCCCAAGTTAACTGTCTATCCTGGCTATGTATTTTCTCAACCAATGCTGCCATTATTGTGAGGCTATTGTCTCTAGCCTTGGTGAGCTCAGAAACACTCTGTGCTACTTCTTTCTCTTTTTCTTCCAATAGTTTGACTGCCTCAATTTTTTGGGCCTCCAATTCTGCTTCTTTCTTAATTCTCTGGGCCTTTAATTCTGCTTCTTTCTCCTAGATGATCTTGTTTTTGCTTTGGAGTTTTGTTTATAGATTTTCAATGATTTATTTTTGTTCCATTTCTACCTCTATTCTGACCTTCTTGAGGTTAGTAATAATCAGATTCTTCCCTCAGAGTAGTCTCTTTAGGTTTTCAATTTCTTCTATCATTTGTTGTTCTTTTGAAATTTCAACATCCTCTTAATCAGAGGGATGGGAGAAGGTTTCTGCTTCTACTTCTATTATTGTTTGTTGATCATCAAGGTTTTCCATGGCCATCTACCCTACACTGTCAATTGTACCCATTTGCCCTGTTTCATCTTTTTCTGCAAATTGCCTATCCTGAGGGTCCTCTTGGGGTTCCTCTGCTTCTGCTGGCACCAATGAAGGCCCAACCTTATCCTTATATGTTCTAAAACCCAGGAGTACCTCAACTAGGAGAGCAGTATCTTTCTCGGCCTATGAGAGCTATCTTTTCCTTTTACTTCTCCATAGCAGAGGTGGGGCAGGTGCCTCCGGAGTAGGTCTCTCATCCTCAGAGTCTGAGGAAATAGTAAGAGTTTGTATGTGTTCTGTCTCTAGAGCACATGATGGTTCTGAAATTGGACTTGAGCCCAGATGAACAGATGGTGTTAGGGAAACTTCTCTTTGTTTTCTCTTCCTAACTAGAGGGATCTCATCTGAATCATGAGATGGTTCTTCAGCCTAGAATCTCTCTACTCTTTGTCCTAACCTCTCCTCTATTAATTCCTTAGGGAAAGATTCCTTAGTTAGAGTCATCTTTCTCCTAACTGATCGAGTCATATATAGGGTTTGTTTAGGAGCAGGCTCTATAATTTATTTGTCTTTCCTCTTTTTATCAGGAACAAGGGCTGCAGATGAAGTTGCCTCTTGTGAGGACTTCTTTCCTCTTTGAATAACTATGGAGGAGGCTGAAGGCTCAGTTTCTTCTTCTTGGTAAGTAGGAGAACTCTCACCTCCTAGCTATGCCATCTCTAGTCCTATGTCCTAGGAATCTTGTTCAAGAAAGTTTTTCCATAATTCTTCCCCATTGGCTTGAGACAGGAAGTGGTGTTTGACTACTAGAAAAATGAGACCATGATGTTTCATGGGACCCTTATTTTGCTGATATTTTTGTGCAGTTGCTCTGATGCAAAATATAGGAAATTGGGGATGTTTATGCTAAACTCAGGGTGTCTATTCCCATGCCTTAGAAAAATTAGCATTTTCATAATTAACCCTAAAACTAGAGAGAATTGACCATCACAAGTAAAATATTTCATCAGCCAGGTGGCAACAGATTGCCAAGGGTTTGGAAGGGTGGACCTAAGAATTCCTTTTACTTCATTTTTATTTGAATGTAGTTGAATTGCAAGTACACCTTGAATAGAGAAATTCTTAATTAAATTAGTGTATAAGGTTTTCAAGTGATAAAACCTCTCACCTTGTTTAGGCAGTCTAGAAATGTGAATGATAGTGGCTGAGGAGAAATTGATTCAGACTCCTCTGACAGCTGTCTGATTGTCCCTTAAATTTTTGAGGAATTCATCCACGACATCTTCCTGAAATCCTTCATTTTTTTCTAGAAAGTCCAGCCATCCTACAGCTCTTAGAATGTTTGCTATAGCTTCATCCTGCAGAAGACCCACAGCACTCTCTGGTTCAGACTTCTTCTTTACCCCCATTGCCAAATTGGTTCCACCTTCTGTGCTTAATTCCCCACTCTCCTCTCTCTCCAGTTTATCCTTTCCTCTTAACTCTATAGGCTCCAGAGGACTGTTCAATTTTCTTTGTTCTTTAGGGTACTTCAGAGGTTCGAATGAGGATTATTATGTTTCTTAGCTTAGGCTTATGGAAGATTTGCAGATTAGTTAGAGTACCTAGGCAGTCATAAATGTGGCAGAATGACAGGACACTCTAGAGGCAAGGTGGTAGTACAGCACAGATGGTGGCATGTGTGAATTTAGAAAAGAAAATGATGGCAGAGGACGTGTCATAATGGTGGCACCCAAAAATAGAAAGACAAGAGAGTTGCTATTAATGCTTAATTAAAGATAGAATTACCTGGATCATTTTTAATGATGAGGGCGATGTACATGGCAAAGATGCTACATCATTTTATGAGATTGCACATGTCACGGCACATGAGCAGCTTTTGGTGGATTGAGATGACGCCCACTACTCCATTGGTACATGACCTGCAATCATTGCGCTAAGTGGTTCGAGAATCCACTTTCCTTGGGTGACATCAGCGTTGTCCTTGTGAATACCCATGCAAATGATATGTGTGCTAATTTAATTTATTCTTGTGATAAAGTAGAGAATGAGTCATGATGACCTCATCATGTGATGTGTCCACTTTACTACCTGGAGAGGTGGGTCCCCTCCCTTATTATTGAAATTGACTTCTTTATTGACAGAGTGCTGGAGGTACTACTAGTTTGGGAAGCGTCGGAGGTGCTCCTAGTTTGGGAAGCGCCAGAGGTGCTCCTAGATTGGGAGCACTAGAGGTGCATTTGACTAACTCCCGGCACCTGATCACCTTTGTAGCCCAATTGTTTTCAATTGTCCTAAAGAAGTGAACCGCCATTTGCTAGTTTTCAACTCCCTTGGTCGAGAAAGACAACCATTTACTAGTTTTCCATCTTTCTCTTTTTTTTTAGAAGGCTGCAATTTGCTAGTTTTCAATATTCCTTTTTTTTTAGAAGGTCGCCATTTGCTGGTTTTCAACCTTCCTTTTTTTTTTTTCAATCCAACACTATGATAGAGGAGGTATCTCCTGTATCAAAACACAAATCACTAAGAAATTCTTCTTTAGTAGATAGTCTTTTATAGAGACTGATTCGGTGACCATTTACTAGGAATGTGTCTGTGCTTCCATTAATAGGTTCCAATAATGCTATTCTATTTTCAAAAACTTTCTTTATTTGATAAGGACCCATCCAGTGAGATTGCAATTTCCCTTTGAAATCTTTGAATTTAGAATCATAAAGAAGAACCCAATCACCTTGTTGAAATGTCCTCCTTTTGATGTGTTAGTCATGCCACTGCTTCCTCTAATACTGAACTAGTTCTATTTGTTGAATGGCCTCTATTCGAATTTCATCCAACTCATTGAGCTGAAGAATTCTGTTCTATTGAGCTATAGACAATGGTAGACCAATATCCAATGCAGTTTTAAGTTTCTGGAGTTCAAATTCTATAAACAAAGTAGGCTTTTTCCCATAAACTAATTCATATGGTGAGAACTTTGTTGTGGACTTCCAAGTGGTATTGTAAGCCCAAACTACTTCAGGTAATCTGCTAGCCCAATCTTTTATGTTCATTGCTAATGTCCTTGTCAGAATATTTTCAAGTTCCCTATTAGTTACTTCTACCTGTCCATTCGCTTCAGGATGGTAAGGTGAAGATTTTCTGTGTTTGACTTGATATAAATCTATGAATGCTTGGATTACCTGTGAAGTAAATTGAGGTCCTCTATTTGAAACTATTGATCTTGGGGCTCCAAACCTTAAGAAAATCATATTATAAAGAAAATCGGCAACTTTTTCTTCTCTTGCAAATTGTAATGCTTGAACCTCAACCTATTTTGTAACATAGTCTATGCATACTAGAATGTACTCCTTGCTTGATGATAGTGGGGAAATTAGTCCCACAAAGTCTAAACCCCACTACTCAAATGGTTCCATCATGACTTGAGGATGTAGTAGCATCTCCTGGGTAAAGGTTGGTTGTCCCATCCTTTGGTACTGGTCACAGTGTTGCACATACTTCTTTGTATCTTTATGAAGAGAGGGCCAGTAGTAACCAGCTCTGAGGATCTTATGGACTGTCCAGTGAAAGGAGTAATGGCCACCAAATGGTTCATCATGACATACTCTCAACACATCAAAAATCTCATCAGCTTTTAAACACCTACATAGAATGAAATCAGGACCACATTTAAATAGTAAACCATTCAACCATTTGTAAGATAAACTTTCTTTAACTAAACATTTTTTTTGTTTTGAGGTAAAATGGGATGGATACAAGCATGTAGCTAAAAGATTAGCTATGTCAACAAACCAAGGTGCAGTAGAGGAGATAGCAAAAAGATGTTCATCTGGGAACTTGTCCTCCACTAGTTGGTTTTCTCCTCCTGTATGCAATCTTGACAAAAAATCAGAAACCAAATTAAACTTTCCTAGATTATCAACTATGCTAATATCAAATTCATGCAATAGTAATAACCACCTGATGATCCTTGCACCCACTACTAGTTTATTCATTAGGTACTTGATGACTGCATGATTAGTGTGTACAAATATTTTATATCCAGTGATATAATGCCTAAATTTATTTATAGCATAGATGACTGCCAAGAATTCTTTTTCAGTTGTGGTGTAATTTCTTTCTGCAAAGGTAAGGGTTTTCCTGATGTAATAAATGGCATGCATACTTTCTCCTTCCTCATTTTGTCCTAAAACTGCCCCAATGGACTCATTTGAAGCATCAGTCTATATGTGAAATGGTAAAGTCCAATTAGGTCCTCTCAAAATTGGTGTGACAGTAAGCTTCTCTTTCAAGGTTTCAAATGTTGATTGACATTCTTCTGTCCATAGAAATTATGTGTATTAAGCAGGGTAAACAGGGGGGCATCTATTCTGGTGAAATTTTCTATGAATCTCCTATAGTAGCCTGCATGACCCAGAAAACTTCTAACATCTGTCTAATTTTTAGGTGAAGGCAACTGTGTGATCACTTCTATCTTGTTTTGATCCACTTTGATCCCCTTTGCTGAAATGTGGTGTCCTAAAATAATTCCTTCCTCCACCATCATACAGCACTTTTCATGGCTAAGGGATAATTGATTTTTCTCATAGCATTTCAGTACTTTCTCAAGGTTTGTGAGAACTTCTTCAAAATTATCCCCATACATAGTAAATTCATCCATATATACCTCCATGCATTCATTAGCTAGTTCAGCAAAAATAGATAAAAACAAGTCTCTGAAATGTAGTTGGGGCATTGCATAGTCCAAAGGGAAGAACTTTTTAAGAAAAAGTTCCCCAAGAGCATGTGAAGGTGGTTTTATCATGATCTTCAGGTGCTACTTGACTTTGATTATACCCACTGAATCCATCTAGAAAAGAAAAATACTTTCTCCCAGCAAGGTTGTCTAGTACTTGGTCAATGAATGGTAAGGGAAAGTAGTCCTTTTTGTGGCCTTGTTGAGTTCTCTATAATCAATACACACCCTCTATTCTCCATTCTTTTTAGGCACTATGACAAGGGATGAGACCCATTGATTATCTGAGATTGGATATATAAACCCTACTTGAAGTAATTTTTCTATTTTAGTTTTGACAATGTCCTTTAAAGAAGGATTCAATCTTCTCTAGGGCTATCTAACAGGTTTAATATCCTTAGTGTAAATATGATGGGTATAGATCTCAGGAGGTATGTCTTTCATATATTGGTATTCCCAAGCAAAAGATGTTGAATGGGAAATCAGAAGTTGGATAAGTTTTTCTTCCTGATTTGTTGTTAACTGAGCATTGATATTAAGTGTTTTCCCTGGTAAAATCATGACTTGTTTTGTGATTTGATCCATAGATGTGGTTAATCCATACATTGGAGTCATGGTATTGAGAGGACAAGAATGTGGAAGCAACATGTGGAAAGTGGCTAAGTCTCTGTAAAAGGTTTCCCCACAAGGAATGATGTTGGCAAGGGTACAATGAGAAGAAGTAAGAATTTCTCTCCTAGAATCTTGGGCGAGTTCCATCACATCCTTATTGATTAGGATGTGAGTGATGTCTTCTATTGTATCATAGTATATTTCTTCTTCTAACTCTCCCAGATGTTCCTTGATGGTTACCATAGCTACTGAGGCACTGTTGTCATTGTTCTCTAGTTCATCCACCCATACTCTTCCTGTATAATGTATTGATGGTTTAGCTAGAGGATACAAAGATATTTTTTTTAAATCTATCCCATTAGAAATGACCATATCCCTAGTTTGACAATCAATAGATGCTGCTATTGTAGCTAGCCATGGTCTTCCTAAAATCAGTGGATAAGCATGTCTCTGGTTTCTAGGTTCTAATAGCAGGAAGTCCACTAGAAATTCCCATGAATCTATCACAACTGGCACATCAGTGATTACTCTTTTTGGAATAGCAACTGACTCGTCAGAAAATTGAAGAATTGTAGTTGTGGATTGGATACTTGATAGAGCTAATTTGTTCATTGTGTGAACTGTCATCACATTAATTGCTACTCCCAAATCAACCAAAACATTTGAAATTTCTACCCCTGAGATGAAAATAGTTATGACAGGATTTCCAGGGTCTCCATATTTTGGAAGGAGAATTTCTCCCATCAATAGATCTACTACTTTTCCTTCCACCTATATTGTGGATAAAAAGTTTTTCTTCCTACCCTGTGTTTTGATATAATACTGTTTAATGAACTAATTTAGTTCTGGTACATCTCTAATTGCCTGGAGAAGAGGAATTTCAATGTTTAGTTGCTTCATTTCTTGCAAAATTTTTGATTCCAGGTTGGTTTGGACTTGTTTTTGTAAGATCTTTTTCTAGGGAACATATTGTTTAAGCCATTCTGGATATGGTAGTTTTTCCATCTCCGGAGCATCTTCAGAGCTCTTGTCAAAATTGAGTTTAGGAATGTTCTCCGGAGTCAGTCTTTTAGGAGCAACTCTGAAGTTGTCCAAGGATGATTCTTCTAGCACTTTTTCATTAGTAATCTCCTCTGGGGGTTGAGTGGATGAATTTTCAGGTTCCTCATCATTGGTTACTTCAACTATAGTTAGAGGAGATGGTCTTGGGAATGCTTTCCCAGAACGCAGCTAGATATTATTTGAATATATAGCATTAATTCTAGCTAGACTTTCTTGCTCTGTCATGTAAAAAGATGCTCCCTATTTATTCCATGGGTTTGGTATAGGCTAAGCTAGTAAGGGTGGTTGGCTAACTCGTTCATTTTGTGCTTGACCTTGTGTGTTGGAGGGTCCAGTTAGTAAAGCTTATTGTTGAGGTTGGAAACGTCTAGGTTGTCCCTGGTATTGTTGATTATATCCCTGTTGAGAACCCCATTGAGGTTGCATGTTTTGTGATATAAACTGTGGTGGCCACTATTGATTTCCTCAAAGTTGATTTTGCCAATTTTGGTTTTGCCTATGTTGACTTGGCCAATCCTATTGTCCCCAAGGAGGATTATTTTGAGGCCTATGCCAAGTTGGATTCCACTGATTATTTCCCCAATTAGAAGGACCTCTGTAAGAAGGCTAGTTTGGATACTAATTATAAGGGATATTTCTAGCTTGTTTTTGTCCCACATAGTTCAATTCCTCTTCTATTACAGCATTCTTCTTACTAAATCTTTTCAAGGCTGGAAGTTGACTACATTGACTGGTAGGATGTTCCCTATCACATATATGACAAATCTCTGATTTGTCCAAAGGGTATTATCTCAACAGATGCTTGTTTCTACACCTAGGACAATAGATGGAGAGTGGTTCAGTTGTTCTAGTTTTTGCTTGAATCCCATCCAATGTGGTATTTAATTGGACCAAAATGTCTATTTTTAGATTTGCAATCTCTTCCATTAACTGTCCTATTTCATTTTTCCCTTCAAAAGTTTTGGATGACCTCACTCCATTTTGGGTTCTAGAATAGTTCCTGTAGAGTTCTTCTATAGCAGGTATATCCATTTTGTTGATATTTCCTTTTCCCATTAGATCCAATGCCTATTTTGATTCTTTATCCAATCCTTTTACAAATAGGGTTCTGGCCAAGGAGTGATCTACTGGGTTGCCATACCTTCTCAAGGTGAAATGAAACCTATCCACATAGTCCTCTAAGGTCTCTTCCTCCCCCTGCCTAATTTTAAACAATTCTTCATTTTTATTACTGGATCTACAGTAATCTTGGTATTTTTTTAAAAATTATGTTTCCATCTGATCCCAAGAATGGATAGAATTCTGGGGTAAACCCATAAACATCTCATCGTAGAATCTTTCAAAGTTGAAGGGAACAGTTTGAGTTTTTCGTTATCTGATCCATAATCATAAGTTTGGAAGACTACTTTGAATTCAAACAAAAACTAATCTGGATCCTTAGAAGAAAGTCCTCTAAAATTTGGCAAGTGTGCTGGTGAGATATTATTCATAGGAGCATTGTCTCCAGTAACCAAAACAATAGGATATGAGAAGGTTCTTGGAGCCTGATTTTCCTCTTCTTCATGATTGTCATTGTCCATGTTTAGTACTGGTTCTTCTTCCTGAGGTTCTAGGAAATTAGGTTCTATCAAAGGATCTGCCTGAAAATTTTGTTGTAATTCTTGGATATAATTGGCAAGTGGAAGATTTGGAGGATCTAAGGGATTATTGTTTTGAGGTGCAGCTTCCAAAGTAGGTTCTAGGTTTCTCTCCTCAACAAGATCTTGTGCCACCCCACTACTTTCCCCTATGGCTTGTTGTTGGGGTGTCTGCTTTATATATCTTCATTTCGAATCTCTAGCTCTAACCATACAGATCTATCCTAAAAACTGTTTTAACTAAGTTTCTCTAATTAACACAAGATATCCCCGGCAATGGCACCAAAAATGACAAGGTGTCGCTATACCTCATCATTTAATTTATTTTCAGATGTCAATAATCCAAGGGCTGTGTCCTTAGCTGTCTACAACTAGGGATTCTACAGTTACCAGTTTTCCTAGGTAATCTTAACAGCTTCTACTAAATTTTGAAAAGATTAATCTGTCTACTTACTAAATGAATTTAAGGAATGCTGAAATAGAATTAAATAGGAAGTTACTTAAAGCAATCTTAAAAATAGTAACATGCATCTATCTATTAAAAGCAGTAAATACTTTTCACAGCAAAATCTAAAGTAATAAAGCAATGGTACTAGCCTTTCGCCTTGGTGGTGAGAGTGGGCCCTTGCTCCACACCCTTGGGGCTAAAGGCTACAGTGGAGAATCAGCACAAAAGAAGATCTCAACTAAACTCAGTCCAATTCCATTTGCTTTGCATTCATGAAAAATATTGATATTACAGAACTGAGATTACCCCTAATTAGAATAACAAAATCATTGTGTATCTCTTTTGCTATTTCTATCAATATATATGAAAATGAGTGATGACATATCACTTATCTTATCTACCAGTTCTTCTATGAGATGACATCCATCTCTTTATTACACTAGCTGTCTAACTATAGAAAATAATCATGCAATAAAAGTAGACTGAGTGGAACAAAAGTCCACTCAGAATTCTAAGTTTGAGTCTTAATACATTTGGGCAGCGAGGCCCTGAAAATATGGGTATTGAATTAGTTCTATCCATAACTCATGCAAAAACTTTATAAAGATAAAAACTCCAGCAGTTTAACTAAAGATGACCCTTCACCACTCAAGTGATGATTTGAGTGAAATGAGGGGTATTGTGATTACTTCTGAGAGTGCCTGGTCGATAGCTTATGCTGGAAATATGCCCTGCTCTTAGGAGGTGTCGGAGATAGATGTCCCTGTCTACAGCTCCGGAGATATGTTTGTAGCTCTGGAGATGTCTGTAGCTACGGAGATGTCTGTAGCTCCAGAGATACCATTATGGTCTTCTTTGTTCAGCTCCGGAGAGGCTTTCTCTTTCCTTCAAAACTTTTGGTGTCATGGTACTCTAGTATTGTCTCCAGAGATCATTGAAGACTATCTCCAGAGATGCACAAAATTGTTGTTCCTAGCATCTACACCTATTGATTCAAAAAGAGAGAAGTTTCTGCATTTTTCCATCAATTCCATGCACATTAGTCACTTAATCAGAAATTATAATCTTAAGTAATCTATCTCAATTAATCATTAACTAGAATTATCTTGCTAACTTATTTGGGTGCAGATATTAACAAAGATGGGATCAGGAAGGAGAAAAAGAGAGGTAAAAAGGTGTATTTCATGGGTGCAACTTGGCACTCATCATTGGTTACATGTTACATATGTTCATTTGATCTTATGAGATTGAATGGTTGGGTGTTGTTGAGGCTTTTCATTTGGGGTTATATCATACTTGACACAGCTTAGCACTTTGAGGTGTTTGTAGAAGGACATTATGATTTAGAGGTTTTCTCTCTTTGTCTTATGGCTACTTCCTAGAGGATCACATTCATATGGTTGGACTTGGAAGAGTTACGGTGACATGTTGTGAGAGAGTATGCAGCGATTTATCTTGCTTATGTGGATCATTGTGATTGTTCCTGATACTGCATTGGCTTGTTGATTAGCCACACCTTGGTTTGAGTGTTGATCGATAAACTTGGTATTCCATGGATCTATTTTCAGATTTGACATTACCCATGCAGTGGGAGTTCCTAGATGCATTTGCTCTTCATTGACAGGTTTTATACATGGAGCTTGTGATTGCGGTATATGGGTTGGATATGTTGTTGGCATGAGTTTATTGATGTTGTTGATACCTATGAGGTATAGATGGTTGGATGTATTAGCATATGTTGTGGGTGCTATTTCTAGTCATGTGGGTTTTTACCTTTGATAGTAGCTTGGAACCTTTTGTTATCACTTGGATTTGATGCCTGTGTTCTTTGGATTGGTGCATCTTCACCTTAGCATGTTCCTTTTCTTCCATAGGTGGCACGTTGGAGGATGAGATGAGTTCTTCCTTGAGATGGTGGTCACTTTGATTTTATTGTAGGTATCTTGATGGAGCACACGATCATGTTGGAGATTCATGTGATTTCATGTTTGTCTATGATGATGTATTTCATTGATTGACCCTTATGCAATGTATACAAGAAGTGGGAGAATTAATGTTGGGAAATAGGTGTTGTACACCTTGCATAATATTGTATTATTTTATTTATATAAAATAAATATTTATTTGTGGTGCATCTTAATTGATGTGTTTAACCACATTAGATATTTATTTGGATGCCACTTGTAAAAAATTTATGTAACATTGGGATATTATTTGTATTATTTAATTGTTGAAAAAAATGTAGTACCAACATTAAATAAGTGGGTCAATGGTTTTGTGTATCCATGGTAAATTGGAACACATGGTTTTATCCAATGCCACAAGTTGTATTTGTGTGAGCTTGGTCTATAAAATCAAGCACATGGTTAGTGGTTTGGGTGGCTTGGCTATTTCATTGTAGGTAGATTGGAGGTTTGTGAGAGGTTGTCATTGTATTGAGCTCTCTCTCATGTAAGTGCATATTGTGAAGCATGGCAGGTGATGTGTGGATTCATGATTGGACACATGGAGGATGCATTGGAGGTGCTTGATGATTCAAAGGTATTCATGGAGACTCATGGCATGTATTGTAATATTTTTATTGTTGAATAATACATATGAGTGTGGATGCTTTTGGAGGCTAGGTTTTTCCCTCTTAAGGGTTTTCCCAGGGTATATCTTCTATTATCTTGTTGATTGTCATTAAATATTTGCATTATGGTTATTTGTTGCATCTTATTCTCCTATTGGGTTATGTGGAATTGGTTTTATTTGACCTGCAAATTCCTAACATGTGGTATCAGAGCCATGTTTATGGTTGAGGGAGGTGTGAGCTCCCTAGATTTGTATAACCCTTGTTTGTGTACATCAAGTGCAAAATGGAAGGCATGGCAATGTATGTAAGGATTTGGGACATTACAAGATTTTGTGCAGGTTGTATTGCAGATTGGTGGTTTTGGGTATTGGAGATTTGTTGTGTATGTTGCAAATCTGATGATTGAAAAATCATGGCTGAAGAGGGTTTTCTTGGTTTGGCTTCATGAGGTTTTGAGGAGGAATTTATATAGATTACCTCATAGGACAAAACAAACCTCGTCATTGAGTCTAGGAGGCCCAAGAGACGAAGATTCATATAAAATTTGACCTATTTAGGTCACTGGAGCAAAAAGGCAAATTTTTTTACCTCCCCCATGTTCAGTAGTACGAACGTATGGTTGTCGCAAGTATGATTGCAAAAAAAAAAAAATTATTACCTACACTGTATTTTCTATAGTTTGGAAAAGTTTTGATTAAAAAAAAACTATAGGGATGAAAAGAAAAAATCAAGATATGATTTTAGTTAAAAAAAATATATATTAAAATTTTGGGGGGTGGGGTCCACAAACCCCATACCCCCATGGCCCGCGCACAGCCCTATGTATAGTAAGCCTGACAGCATGGCCTGTTAGGGCCGGTCGGCTCCCAGCCATTAGTTTGAGCTGGAGAACCCTCGGCCCCCAGTGTCGGTCGCTAGTCTAGCATGGCCAGTCGGACTCCTGGGCCGGTAACCACCTAGCAGCATCCCTCGTGGGCTTTAGAAAATTAAACAACGGTTAGGAAAATTTAACAGTGGTGGCTAGAAAATTTAAATGGTGGGCAGAAAACTTTTTGACATTGACTTTATAATATTTAAGTCAGACTATTGAAAAATCAAACCTCCTTTATATTTTTGAAGTCCGATGAAATATGAAACAAATTGAAAAACCTTTTGGAGTATGCTGGTCAAAGCTGAATCAGATGCTAGGTTAGCACTACCACCCAGTTAGTGTGCACAGTCAGTGCCTAATCAGTAGTGATGATGTCAGCATTGTATGGTTAGGGTCCCACCAGGGGTCCTCTTTTGGCCCTAGGAGGGCATTTTATTTCGGGGAGCATAAATTTCACATACGATATTGGATTTTCAACTTCTTATAGGCGTTGGAAAGGTATCCCCAAGAACTACGCAGTGGTATAGGTTTCATGATCATATTTTTCTTTTTGTGTTAGAATTTGGTGCCTAAAGATAGGCATTACTCTGGGACAGTTTTATGCTCATAATGTTTGCATATGGAATTGGATTTTTTATTTCGGATAGGCGTTAGAGAGCTATCGTAGTGTACTACAGTTTGGATATGTATATTTTTAGTTTGGTGTGTAGAGAGAGTTTGGTACTTGTTTGATCACTTGTAGGAGCCTAAGATTTAGAGTGGGTTTATGAATGCATTTGAATGGATTTTTGAGCACAAACTTGTGGGAGTGCATGTTGTTATGAGACCATCAACATGGTATAGCAAGTTTTTAGATTTGGTGCTTTCAGATACATGTTTACAAGTGTTTTCAGAGTTTGGAATTTGATGGAGACAAGTACATAGGTTGTCTTCTAGTTTGAGGACATGGTTGATACACGTGTGAGACTTGGAGTCTTGTTTCAGTGGGAGTTGAGTACAAGTACAATGATGATGATGATTATGGTGTCATGGATATGCAGGTACAATTTTGTATTGGCATGACATGATCATGTATGTGATTGATAGGTATGGGCTATGATGTTTGATTCATGATTACAGGTGGTGTTGTGGTGTTGTTTTAGGGGATTGTTCTTATCTCCTGGATGCTTGATTAGTTCCTTGACTATGGTTACTCGTTTGTGGACTTGTTGGTAAATTGAATCTAGTGTTGATTTGGTGTTTGAGTCTTGGAGTCTACAGGTTGTCTTCTTTGATATCTTAGTTTGCATATTACTAGTGTGATGATGAGTTTGCATGTTGCATTTATTTTGGATCTACGAGTTATGTAGTTTTGTGGGCTGATCACCTATTTGGCTATAGTGGGATGAATCAGATGTGGACTGTCTTTATCCATGAGATTTATCAGTGTTTATGCAGACTTTGCTAGTTGGCCTTGTTTGTGGTCATTTGTACATTAGTATGTTGCATTGGGATGAGAGGATGGATGATTAGAGTTCCTGGATAGTTAGTTGTTGGGACTTGCAGCATGTTTATCATGATGTCATGGATAGCTTTGATACATGTTTTTACGTGAGCTTTTGACAGTGATGGTTTTATCTTCTTGTTTGGAGATTATGGTCTACTCTACCTTTTGGGAGTTGTTGATTCCTTGATTGGTTTGGGGCCATGGATAATCTTCATTTAGGAGATGGTTACTTTGATGTCATGGATAGCTTGGTATCATGATTCAGTGGGAGCTTTGGCAGTGATGTGGATTCATCATTTGTGATGGATGATCTTCTACAATGGTTGTGGGTGTCTTGGAGAGGCTCTTGGATTATGATTCTTGTTTCTGTAAGAGTGTTTTGACATCCTGAGTTCCATTATTATTAGATGGTTATCTTCATATAATTTGGAGATGTTGACATCTTGGTTTACCATGGAGGACTTCTTTGAGTCTTTGGTTGAGGTGTCAGTTTATGACTTGTCAGTTTGACATGTTTATCCTTTATTTAGAGATGTTGATATCATGTCATGGTTTACTCTTGATGCTAGCTTAGAGTTTTGGCATTATACAAGTTCTCTTGAGACATGATGTATGCATTTAGTGCATGTGATCTCTTTGGAGGAGATGGTTAGATCATGATGTCATGATGGGCTTCTTGATTATGTAGATGTGCAATAGGAGCATTGACGGTGATCTTATTGGTTCTCTTGGTATTGAGTACTTTGGTCATTTTCTTGATAGCTTCATGATAGTGTGGTATTTCATTTGGAGTGTAGCATGGATTGATCATGGAGGTGCTCATGGATACTTGGAGACTTAAGTGAGATTGGAGTTCTCTTGGGATTAGAGACAATTGTTGAGATGGTTACTCATTGGAGGTTTCATCAGATAGACTGAGAAGCCTTACACCTGGATATGGATGTGAGTTCATTATGGACCTAAAGGAGATTGTTCTTGGAGAGAGTCATTGTGGCTTGGTGTATCTTGGAGGAGTATTCTCATTCCCCACTCTTGGTCTACCCAGTGGTTTATCATTTATGAGGTATTGCCCATCCTTTTAGATGCATTTTGCTTTATGCTTTATCTTCTCATAGATATGGATCTTGAGCTATGGTTATTGGTTCTAGAGGGTTCATTTAAGGTATGCTAGCATGGAACTATCTCCTTGTTCATATGGTTTGATTTATGATGTTCATTATGAGGAGTTTAGGAGATGTGATTGGGCTTATTCTTGGTTATGGGATGGTTATGAGTTTGATCTACCTTGATTAGAGAGGCTTACATCCATGTTGGTTACATGTTACATTTTTTCATTTGATATTATGAGATTGAATGGTTGGGTGTTGTTGAGGCTTTTCATTTGGGGTTGTAGAGGAGATCATACTTGACACAACTTAGCACTTTGAGGTGTTTGTATAAGGACATTATGATTTATAGGTATTCTCGCTTTGTCTTATGGCTACTTCTTGGAGGATCATGTTTATATGGTTGGACTTGGAAGAGTTATGGTGACATGTTGTGAGAGAGTATGCAGTGATTTATCTTGCATATGTGGATCATTGTGATTGTTCTTGATACTATAGTGGCTTGTTGATTAGCCACACCTTGGTTTGAGTATTGATTGATAGACTTGGTATGCCTTGGATCTATTTTTAGATTTGACATTACCCATGAAGTGGGAGTTCTTGGATGTATGTGTTCTTCATTGACAGGTTCTATACATGGAGCTTGTGATTGCGGTATATGGGTTGGATATGTTGTTGACATGAGTTTATTGATGTTGTTGATACCTATGAGGTATGGATGGTTGGATGTATTAGCATATGTTGTGGGTGCTATTTCTAGTCATGTGGGTGTTTACTTTGACAACAGCTTGGAGCCTTTTGTTATCACTTGGATTTGATTCTTGTGTTCTTTGGATTGGTGCATCTTCACCTTGGCATGTTCCTTTTCTTCCATAGGTGGCACATTGGAGGATGAGAGGAGTTCTTTCTTGAGATGGTGGTCACTTTGATTTTATTGTAGGTATCTTGACGGAACATGAGAGCATGTTGGAGATTCATGTGATTTCATGTTTGCCTATGATGATGTATTTCATTTATTGACCCTTATGCAATGTATACAACAAGTGGGAGAATGTTGGGAAATAGGTTTTGTACACCTTGCATAATATTGTATTATTTTATTCATGTAAAATAAATATTTATTTGTGTTGCATCTTAATTGATGTGTTTAACCACATTAGATATTTATTTGGATGCCACTTGTAAAAGTTGTAACATTGGGAGATTATTTGTATTATTTAATTGTTAGAAAAAAAATGTAGTACCAACATTAGATAAATGGGTCAATGGTTTTGTGTATCCATGGTTTTGGAACACATGGTTTTATCCAATACCATAATTTGTATTTGTGTGAGCTTGGTCTATAAAAGAAAGCACATGATTAGTGGTTTGGGTGGCTTGGCTATTTCATTGTAGTTGGATTAGAGGTTTGTGAGAGGTTTTCATTGTATTGAGCTCTCTCCTATAAGTGCATATTGTGAAGCATGGTAGGTGATGTGTGGATTCATGCTTGGACACATGGAGGATGCATTGGAGGTGCTTGATGATTCAGATGTATTCATGGAGACTCATGGCATGTATTGTAATATCTTTATTGTTGAATAATACATATAAGTGTGGATGCTTTTGGAGGCTGGGTTTTTCCCTCTTGAGGCTTTTCCCAGGGTATATCTTGTGTTATCATGTTGATTGTCATTAGATCTTTGCATTATGGTTATTTGCTTCATCTTATTCTCTTATTGGGTTATGTGGAATTGGTTTTATTTTACCTACAAATTCCTAACATTTAGTGCCTAGGCCCTTGTTCAATTTTTATCCATTATTTATATTAATGCCTCATGATGTATACAAGCATATACATTACCAAAATTGAATCTTGACTCATCTCCTTTACAAAATAAAGAATAACAACAACATGTAGAGATTTTTATCTACACTAACTATTATATCTTTCTACATATTAAAATACCATTCAAAAAATCTTTAGTAAGTATTCTTTCTCTTTTTCCCCTCCCTTTAAGTTGGGAAAGGTATAGAATCCAAGAACTTGTAAAAATCATATTACCATTCAACAATATTGAATCATTAAACTTAAAAATAGAAAATGGAAAATGAAAGATTAACAATAAATGTAAATTAAAAAATGGAACTAAGTACTATTGACAATCAAATAGAGTTTTGAGGTCTATATTATTTATGCAAGAGATTAATCCCAAGGTGATGCAATAAGAAGAAAATCAAAATAATGTGGTAGTTAACAGATGCATAATATAAATGAAACAAATTTCATATACACCATATAATTTGTCTACTCATATATTTATGTTATATATTCCTTTGTACAATATGCATTTGCTACCACCAACATAGATATAAACATCACATATGCTTGAGTAGTACTTCCTATATTATAGTTATTACATATTATCTACTTCCTTCTGTACTTTGTTCTACCCTCTCTTTGTTCTTATCTTTTTTCTCTATGCTCTCCTTTACTTGCAATGAGTCCATGTACTCATATAGCCTCCTATTCATGTTGGGATTTCCTTCTATTTGTTTGTGTACCTTATCATCCTTCAACAAGTACCAAAACTACCATATGTTATTGCAATAGTCTTATATTGATTATACTCTATAGACTATTTTGTTTCTGGTTCCTATCTATCAACATCCTCCCAAGACCAATTCATTGTCTTATCCTCAAGATGACTTCCCACATCTCAAAATCTCCTTCAAATTTTAGAAAATCTTTTGAATTCTATGGCTAAGGTAGTAAGTATTTCTAGTTGATTTGTATGTGTTCATATGCATTCTCCCAAGATTGTACCATATGTCTAATTTGTTGAATCCATCTTGAAAGGTTAGTAAATGCTTGGTTGGTAGTTCTTAAGGTAGTTGGTTTTGTCAAGGTAGATATTGCTTACTTTATCTCTTGGAGAAGTGTAGATAATAGTTATAAGTGAATGTTCAATTCTAATTCTAGCTCCTTCAACTGTGATATGGACTTCATCCTCTGCTCACTTAGTTGATTATGTTGGGATTGAATGCTTCTCATTTGTTGGTATTGTGATCCATCCAAATTAGCCATAATATCATAACTCCATAATATTTGCAATATTTGAGACTCCAATTGGTCTATCTAACTTTTCTATTGTGGTGTGAGCTATGGCCAGTTAATGTAGTACTGATATAATGTGGCAACATTTTTGCAAGTATCTTTTAGCTTCATAATCTACCTCTCTAGATCTCTATAGTTATTTCTCCATTTTTGTTGTATGTAGCTTAGTTTTTATTTTCCATACTTGGAGATTATTTTTCCCTTAAGGGTTTGCTTCTTCTATTCCCAACCACTTATCTAATCTAGCAAATTTGTATTGCTCCTTCTAATTGAGTTGTTGTTGCTATTAATGAATCTATGTGTATTTGTAGTTGATGTTGTTGTATCATTTTGAGTATAACTTATATACCTTCTTCTAAGGTAATATTTTTATGCATTAGATCTTGCTTTATGTGTTACTATGTAATGAAACAACTTGCACAATATCTGAATATAATAGTAAATATGTTGTAAATACTTGATAATAATATGCCACTTCGAGGGGGCAACCTCCTAATCCACTTCGAGGTGGATACCTCCGATAGTCTTCAATGAGAACACAATACTCAATATGATATGAAATGAGACTCACTACCTCCTATATATACCTATTTATGCCTAGGATATCACCCAGGCTGACTTAGATAGCCCTATAGAAGCCTTAGGCTGACCTAAACAACTAAATAACAATATACTAATGATAATATGACTTAATTAAGAGTTAGGATAGCCACAATCTGACTATTCATAACCATATACACTATGGAAGTAAGGGCATAACATGCCCCCACCTTTACAAAAGCATTGTTCTCAATGCTGAACAATTGTGGTAGTTTCTTCATATAATCTTCATCATCCCATGTGGTAACTTCAACTAGAAAATATTTCCTTATAATGAGGTAACTTGGAACTATTGATGTCCTCAGCTTCTTCATGTGTGTCTGGAAAATTAACTTTAGCTCCAAGATGTGTATTCCCTTTGCATCTAGCTCTTGATGGTGATGAATGTGTTCTTCCTTTACTTGAACCTTTTGATGTGCCCTAGAGGAAGATGTGAGGAATAGTACATGGTACCCTTGTATTGGTTGAATAGCTTGATTATGAACTTCTTCTTCTTTCACTTCTTCTTCATCATCTTCTTCTAGTTCTTGGTTGCTTGAGACCTCCTTTCTTGGTTCATTCATAAAGGCACTTAACATGCTTCGTATGTCTGATATATATCCTCTTAGGCTACACATCTCCAGCTTGATTGAGGAAATGTCTTCCTTGACCTTACTTCCTCATTGGGATTAATATCTTCTATTGTTTCCCCATCCTTATCAAGGGATTTCCCCAGTGTGACAACATTCTTTTTGCCCCTCGTTGCAAGCCCCGTCATGATGGAAACCAATATTTTTGAAATAAATCACACAAATGAAATTTAAATTCTCTAAAATTTTTACTGTAACTTATTATAGCCAAGATACCACTTACCCATAAAAAACTCCAAAAAAATAGTAGATTTGCAGCCTTTAGAGCAAATTTTCTAGAAACCCTAATATTGCAATAAATCACTTATTTCTTCTCCAATTTCTCCAAATTTTGGACTGTAGTCTCCTCTAGTATGTCCTCAAAAACCTAATAAAAATTAGGCTCCAATTCGGTAGGATGTGAAAGATATGCATATTCCAAATAAATTGTGTAGAAACCCTAATTTTGCAATAATTCGCTCAATTCTGCTCCAATTCCTCTGAAATATGGACTGTAGCTTCTTTAATATAGTCTTCAAAAACCCTTTAAAACTTAGAAAAAAATTCACCAAAATCTAAAAGATATGCGCCTTCCAAAATGACCCCCAAAATAAATAAATAAAAAATTGCCTTGTTTTTGCCTTCAAGTTGCCAAGATCATGCTCTGATACCACTTGTAATGAAACAACTTGCACAATATCTAAATATAATAGTAAATATGCTGCAAATACTTGATAATAATATGCCACTTTGAGGGGGCAACCTGCTAATCCGCTTCGAGAGGGATACCTTTGATAGTCTTCAATGAGAACACAATACTCAATATGATATGAAATGAAATTCACTACCTCCTATATATACCTATTTATGCCTAGGATATCACCCAGGCTGAATTAGATAGCCCTATAGAAGCCTTAGGCTGACCTAAACAACTAAATAACAATATACTAATGATAATATGACTTAATTAAGAGTTAAGTTAGCCACAAGCTAACTATTCATAACCATATATGCTATGGAAGTAAGGGCATAACATATTATTGAATGTTTCTCTTAACTCTATTTTATATCTTAGTGATATCTAAGTAAAATCAATTTGTAGCCCTTGTTGGTAGGATAGGGCCACACAATATAAACAACAAGAGTAAAGGCATTGTGAGACACATGCAACACTTACAATTGACATATGATAGCACCTAAGGATCATAAGAAGGAAAAGGACACACCCCTCTATGTAATAATGTGTGTATATGCACCGCAAAGGTGAAAGATAGAGCGAGAGAATAGATGTGAGAGAACATAGATTATAAGATAAAGAAGAGAAATAGGGAAATAAGAAGATATATTTATGAGAGATGTTATATGTTAAGATACTGATGTGAATATACTACAACTATATAGTGAATATATGATGATTTATATTGGTCAACATATGAATGAAATGAATGGTTATGTGTATGTATTTTAATTTATTTGCATTATATTCTACCACATTTCACTATAATCCATCGCATTGATTCTAATATTTCTCTTACCCATTTAAACTATGGTATAAAATACACTTTGGAGAGCATAAGCCTAGATCTTTGGTCTATGTCCCCTCTCCTACTAACATTTTGGTTATGTTTCTAATACCTTGGTAAGAGGTAAGGAAAGTTTAGAACTCTAAGGAGAAGCATATTTGATGATTTATGGTAAAATACACTAGGTCCTATCCTATGAGAGGGGTTAGCCACCTATGGGGAAGTGAATGGAAATGGAGGGGATCCTGAAGGGATGCCACCACTAAGGAAGGTATAAATTAAGCCATTAGGATGGGCAAAAGGATTAATGAAACTCCAAATTAAAAATACCTATGGAAAAAGGAGATAACAAAAAGTTAAGATCAATTTTAGAAGAGATTAAGATGGATATGGAGATGAACATGGAAGAAAAGAGGTTAAAACAATTTAGGAAAGACGAGAGAGATACCATTGAATAATGGAAAAGGTAAGGGAAACCAATATGGAGCATGCTAGGAGAGTTGTTACTGAGATTATTGAGGACCTGATTAGAGTTGTGAGAATCTGTAACCATAGAGATAGTTGATTATAGTTGAAAGCACTAGGAGGGATATTGAGAATGATGAGAATTCTGAGTATAGAAAATGATGATATTTTGCAAACAGAGACACAAATAATCATTGCATTACTCAATAATAAAGTTACATTTGAGTAATAAATGACCATCTTGAAAAAGTAAATGAAATTATAACTAGATTGGAAAAATAGACTGAAGAGTATCTTGTGTTTAGGGAGTCATTGGAAGGAGGGCTTGGGATTCATTTAGTTCTCAGCTAGGGCATGGAAGCAGGGGTGCTCTATTAATTGAATTTTTGACTCATAAATCACATTTTGAACTTGACTTGTCAAACTTGAGAGTTACAATTAATGATGGATTTGAGCATTTTCTAAACCCTTTTACAAAATTGAAATCTTTGGAAGTAAGTGTAGAATATTTGGATGATGTGGTAAGAAAGAGTGTCGGATTACAAAAAGAAATCATGTTGAAGATTTGGAATTGAAAGAAAAAGAAAATAATGTAGAGAAAGAGGAGTTGAAAGACATGTTTAAAAACCTAGCCATTGATACAATTGAAATAATTGAAGTAGAATAGGAAAATCCTATATCAATTAATAAAATGTCCCTAACTAATGAAAAATTTCTCCTAAACTAAAAAGACACCATGAAGAGATGAAACCCCCTGACCAAGAGTCATCCCCCATTCCATTTAAGACAAGAAGAGTTTCTAGTGAGGATATATTTAGTGAGTTATTTCTTGAACTAAAGAAGAAGCAAAGAGAAAATAATTTGTTAGTGAGTGCAAGGAGATATTGGGAAGAGATTTATTTGAGATAGAGTTGACAAGAGATAAAGGTAGAATAAGGAAATTTGTAAAGTAGAAAGAAATTTGTAAGTGCAATAAGAAAGATAGGAGTCCTAAGGACAAGGAATATAAGAATACAAGAACAAAGGACAAAGGTAGGAAGTTAGGTGAAGTAAAACCCTTGGTAAAAAGTGATAAATCCATTAGAAAAATAATATATCAAAATCAAATTAAATTTCCTATCTTTGAAAAGGATACCAAAGAATCTTTTGAGAATATTTTTGTATTGGAATCAACATGGAAAAGGAATGGAGTAAGAGATAATCAAACCAAACTTTATGACTTTGTGGGCACCTTGAGTGATGAAACCCTTAAATGGTACATAATATTATATCCTAAACATGACAAAGAGTGGAGTGAAATATAGGAAGGGTTTTTAAACAATTTTCAGCCTTTGAAATCCCTTTTGAGAACATAAGCAAGATGAGGGAGATGTTGTAGAAGAAAGGAGAATCAGTAAGAGAATTTGATCAGGGGTTCAAAGGAGTTGTGAGGAAATTGGAAAAAACCTTTACCTAAAATGTAGAAAATAGAATGGTTTGTGTTTGGAGTATTACCAACAATTAAAGCTTCATTAGATGGGAGAGTCTTTGAGACATAAAATAGAAAGGAAAATGAGTAAAATTAGGCACAAGTAGTAGAATTAGCATCAAGAATTGAATCCCACCCATGGAGAAAGGAAAATGAGTAAAATACTAAAATAGAAATGTTGAAATTAAAGAGATTGAGTAGTTGAAAATTAAATAGGAGATCTTAGCAAAATGTGAAAGTAGCTAGGACTTAATCTCAAGCTAAAGAAAGAAAATCTAGTGTTGTTACTGTTCCAATGAGGAATAATGCCTAGTACAAAAGGGGAAAAGGAGAGCTGCAACAATAAAATTAGACCTTGTGGAACCTCTCAAAAGGTTGAAAAGTGTATTTTGTGGTCTTTGTAGTGAATGGGATGACCATGAAACTAATGGTTGTCCATCCCTGCTATTCCAATTAAGAGATGAAGAAGAACATGAGCCTAGGTAAAACCATAGATATGAAGATAATGAGCCCTCTCAAAGGGGTATGGCCAAAGCTAAGGGATTAGTAGAAGGAGCATTTTACAAGAAACCCAGATGGAGAAACCAACACAATATTAACTTAGTCCAAAATGTAGCACCACAAGCCCTAGTCTACTAGATATTGGAATTATTATAGTGACAATATGCCCTATCACAATTAGTTCAAAGGAAAATATGGTAGAGGAAGAGGATTAGAACAAAGGAGAAGTTTAGGTGTTACCTGCTATAAATATGGTGAAGTAGGACATTATGCAAATGACTATAGGGAGGAAAAAAATAAAGCCTGTGGATTTTGTAGTGGTTTCAATCATGATTTGTATGGCTATCCAAGATCTACATAATATTATAATAATAGTCAAGAAACTATGAAGAGTGAAGAACTCTCTAGGTTGAATATGCTAAAAGGGGCTAAGGTGATCATGAAGATACCTAAGGACAAACCTCTAAATGTTGATGTAAGAAAGTAGAGCTAATTGATAAAGGGTATAAGGAAGAAAGTTATTTGATAGAGGAAGAATAATTGGAAAGAGATTACCTGAGAAAGAAATAATTGTTAATAAAGAAAGTCATGATAGAAGATAGAAAGAAGAATAAGGTAGTAGTAATAACAAGAGGGGGTAAAGATACTACAAAAGGAGGATTACTAATAAATGAATTAGATGAAGAAAGTGTGGAAGAACTCCGTACTCAAAAAATTCATAACTCGATAGTAGAAAAAGATACAAAGGTTATTAGATAGGAAAAAGAGAAAGAAGATTAGCAAAAGTCTTGTTTTTCTAAAAAGGAAGTATTGGTATTGAAGGAATTGGCCACTTTTGTGGAAGAAGAGAATATATTGGAAAAACTCAAACAATTAACTAAATATTGGAATAAACAGCATGAAACTAGTACAACAAAAATAAGAAGCGCAATTAAAACTAAAAGAAGATGGCACAAAAATTCTATACTAATAGATATAAAAGTACATGGAAGATGTGAGGCCTATTTATTTCACTCCCTTATTTTGCTTATTTCATATTTACAATTGATGACATTTTGGCATTTGGGGACTATTGATCCTGATATATAGATTGTCTAGACTATATTCCTTTATTTTGGTTAGATATGTTTAGTGTGTGTGATTTGACTATATCTTGATTTTGATTCACTGATGATGATTAGACTTGTGATATGCATTTGATGATATTAGAGATGTTAGTTGTGAGATCATTATATGGATTTACTATACGATTTTGATCTTGAGATAGTATATAGAAATGCAATTATGAATCTTAATTATGATGTGATTTTTATAATGTTTAAATGAATTATGTGATGGCGTTAGTGTTTGCATTTCCTTGCTTTGGCTATGATATATATATGTTGGATTAATCTGCTTGTTCAAGTACGCAAGTGATTTTCCAAGCCACAAAAATTGGAGATCAATCTCACACCTATGTGTTTCCCATGTTAGACCAATCCATTCCCAAGAGGGACAAGGATCATGTGTGAATGTATGATGTTTTCGTAAATATCTACATTTTATTATTTGGCCTAGTTTCACCCTTTTATTTTATTTAATTGATATGTTGTAATATATGTGTTTTAATTTACACCACTTGGTGTCTTTTTAATTTTAGTGGCCATTTTATGTGAATTTTTACCTCCTTAAGTGTTTACTAGGGGCTAAAATTAACCCTAGGTGGTACCCCTAGGGTCTAGGGCCCATTTGAGCATGCCAAACCCTAGGGTTACCCCTGTCTAGTCGCCTTAATCTTAGGTTAAAGAAAAGTGGCGAAAATTCAAATTGGATAAGTGTGAGAGATGAGTCATGCTTTGAAAGAAGACCCATCTCCCTTTCCAAGGCATGGAATTCCACCACCTTTAAGACTTGGGGAGTCTTCAAGACCCCCAAGTGTGTGGAACCTTCCTCCAATGCTCTCACACATGTGTGAGAGCATCTTGGAGTGAAGGGGCTCCCTTTGGAGAATAATGTGATGACATGTGTCATCCCTTATCCTCTTGGAGCTGATGTGGAGAGATGCCACCTCTCCACCTTTGCTCTCACACATGTGAGAGAGCACATGTGGAGAGGGTGAGGTTTGAATGGATGGGAGGGTGACACGTCACCCTCACATTCCTTTTCCCCTACAAGTGGGATGGGAAGAGGAAGGAGAAGGTGACATGTGTCACCTTCTCATTCCTCAAGGCCTTAGAATGAGGCCTATTTTAATTCCTCTTTGAGAGGGGAATAGGGTTCTTGTTTTGGCTTAATTTTTCTATCTTTGGAGGGAATTTGGAGAGTTAGAGGGAGTTTGGAGGATTGGAGGCTTGGAGAAAGATTGTGTGCTCTTCTTCAACTTTCATCCATTGTTGGGCTCTTAAGGTAAGCCTCATGGCATTTTAGCCTTCCTTATGCTTTGTTACTTTTGGTTGTGTGCTTGAAATGCTTTGGTGTGTTTGCTCTTCCTTATTGTGGGGTTTTTGGGTGTTTTGGGATGAGACTACCAAACTTGGTGTGTCCATCCATGTGTGGGGTGGGGGAGGAGTGAACCTCCTCAAGGTTACCCTCCTAGTATTGGTATTTTTGTGGCCTTGAGGGCAAGATATTGGAGTATGGAGTATTTTTGTTAGCATGAGTGCCATGGTGAGATTCATATATTCATGGAGTTATCATTTTGGGCTTAAGGCCTTATTTTTTATTGAGACTTTAAGATTTTTATAGAGTGATCCTCTTGAGTCGAGTGATGTCCACTCCCCTACCCCTTCAAATCCATTTCTATGGATTTTGCGATGTGTAAACCTTATGGGTGTTCTTCATGATTTGTGTGGTTTGCTTATTATTGTGTTGTGGTTTGAAACCCATCTGAAGATCAACCTCCAAGCTCGGGGGTGACCCACTTACGAGTCTATGGTAGGGAGGAGAGCATTTTTGGTGGCTTGGTTGTTCCTCCATTGTTTAGTTTTCTTGCAGGTTTATTTTGGTGATCCTTAGAGCTTGGGAGATGTCACATTTTGTTGGTGTTGTAATGTTTAATGTGGCTACTTGAGAGCCATGGTCAAAGTAATGGCCTATTTATTGTTGGATAAAATGAAAGAGTGAAAATACTCTCTTATATGTATTGTTTAAATGGTTTTAATGTTACACTTCATCTTGTTGTGGTTGTAGAAATGTAATAAATATTTGTTGATTTGTTTTATTATGATGTTGTTAGAAAGTTTACAAAATGGAATATATATCTATGCTGCTATTTTAAGCTGTAAAGGAAAATGTATTATGTTTTTGTCTTTAGATTTTTGTTGCAAAAAAAAAGGGAATATAGTTGCTAGTCTTTAAGTGTTGTTTTAAAAAAATAGGATGGATATGTTGTTGTTTGAAAATGTTGTATTACTCAAAAGAAAAAAAAATAGGCTAACTATTCTTATTGTATTCACAAAAAAAAATATTTCCATATGTTTATGTTGTATGTTAATGAAAGAAGAAATGCATATATATATCAGTGTTTTTTTTTGTTACCATAGTAAAATGGTTATATTTATATATATATAATATACATATACTATTGTTTAATCATGTTATAAAAGAAAGATGAGTTACTATGTTTTATAAATATATATACATATATATGTGTGTGTGTGTGTGTAAACAAAAAAATAAAATAAATGATAGAATCTTATATTATATTGGTAGACTGCGTTCAGCAGTGAGGAGCATTTAAGAGAGTAAACTGTGAAAGAAATTTAGATCAAAACCAAAAAAAAATGTTAAGCATGTTACGGGAGCCGCCACCCCCAAATCTTTTTTTTGCAGCTGTTCTTTTTTTAAATGTAAGAGAGAGGGGGGGATTGAACCCCCTACCCATCTCCCACCATGCAGTGGGGGATGGGTGGGGAGTCCATTCCCCACCCCCCCCCCCTCTTTTTTATTTGCTTCCTTAAAACTGTGGAGAACCCTCCTTCGGTCATTGTGTGGTCCGCTATGCCGCTTCACATTTTGCATTCGACCCTTGGTCATGGCATTTACGGTGGCTTCTCTAGTTATTTTTATTTGGCCTGCAGTTTGTATATATATATATATATGTATGTATGTATATGCAGTGTATATCCTCCCTATTTGCAGAAAAGAAATATGCATTATTCAACTTTCTCAGAGATTTAACTCAGCATATATATATATGCCCAAAAAAAGGGGGGTTATTTAAAACAGAAATATAATTAGTGGGTATACCTCACTGAGGCATGCTTCCATGGCTGCCATGAAAATTGGTTGAAACCCTACCCCTGCAAAACATAATGCACAAAATGAAGGAGACCAAATGAAAGAGAAAAGAAAGAATAGAATTGAGGTAAAGAATGTTTAGGGTTGTTTCTTCCATAAGGAAATCAATATTTTATTGTGCATACTTTTAAGGCTTGGGCAATTTTATATTACTTCTTTTGGGTGGAGGAAGCCTTTACTCAAATTTTAAATTGGTGGACATGGGTGCACGTGAGCCCATGTGCCCCTTTCATTCCTTTATTAATTTTTATTACTTAGCTTGTTTGGAATCTATCCCTTGAGGTATAATATTTTGATGGGGTGGAATTCTTTCATTCATTTAGTTTCCTTGTAAACTTTTATGGGGTGATTAATTAATCTTATCTTGAGCCCTTTAGGTTGTCTTGGGTAATCAATGTTAATTTGGATCTTTAAAGGAGAAATAATTTAATATGATAGGACTGTTAATTCATTTATTTAATAGTAGTAAGGGGTTATCTTTCTAAACCTTGGAATTTAATTTTTTTTATATATGAACCTCTTTGGGAGGATGTTATTGATTAATTTAATTTAACCTAGTTAACCAGTTTAGAAAACCTTAGTGCGGCTAATAGATCATCCTAGTGTAATATATAATTTAATCAATTTTAATTGAATCTTGGTAAACACTTAGTAGGTGATATGATTTAAATATATTCCCATGTACGCCCTAGAGGCATTATGCTACTAGATTTTTCTAGGATTTTAGAGCCATCTTTTAATCAATTTAATTTATGCGTTGATTGGTAATTTAATGTTTCACAAAATATTTATGGTTTGATGAGCTTGTTAATTAATCTGTTTACGCTCTAGAATTAGGGTTTTATATTTTGACTCATTTCAAACTCATGCCACTCATTTAGGAAACTTAGGGTTTAGGTCAAATCGATCCTAACCCTAGTGGCAACACTCATCGTGTTGCATAACCCCCTAGTCATCTATCATCATGCAGGGGATTGCACATGTAATCGCACTACCCTGATATTTGATTGATATGTTTATGCCTTATGCGTATTTCCACCGAGCATGCTGACGCATGCAAGGGGGTTTCTAGGGATACATGGAAAAGTTTTTGATATTTCATGTCATGAAGACATGACGTATTTCCACCGAGCATGTTGACGCGTGCAAGGGGGTTTCTAGGGATACGTGGAAAAGTTTTTGATATTTCATGTCATGAACACATGACAAATGTGGACATGACACATGTGTTGCATGTCATGACCACATGGGAAATGTGGGCATGACAGAAGATGGATGAGAAAAGCACTAGTCAACTTGGGAGTTGATGTTAGTATAATGCCCAAACAAGTTTGGAAAGATATATTAAACCACTATTACATGAAACTCCATACAATATCATGTTGGCATATCGTTCACCTATAGACATAATAGAAACTTACAAAAATGTGGAGGTAAATTTGATGGGAATAAATAAGGCAGTAGATTTTGAGGTATTAGAAATGAAATATCCCTTTAATATGTTTAGCGTCTTGTTGAACCTAGAGTCATTTGTAAACTGTGGAGTGTTTGACTCTAGAAAGGAAGAATTGATTTTACATGGGGAGGATAGGGTAGTTCGCATGCCCCTATATACTGACATGAGTGGCACATAAATATAAGTGGTGCAAGAGGAAGATGTGGAAGATGAGGATGATGATAAGGGCCTATGCTCCTTAGGAAGAATCCCCAAAGATAGAAATAGATGAAAATATGAACTTGAAGGGGGAAATTAAAATAGATAATAGCCACTATAGTACTAACAATGAAGACATGATACATTCATGGCTTCACAATGAGCTAAAAGTTAGGGCTAGAAGAGTCTTCGGGGTTGGACAATTGAATAGCCTTAGGAAAAGTTATAAAATATCCAATAATAGTACCGCAAAATAAAAAACCATGTCACAACCAATAGAAAATAATAGAGAATCAAAGGTAGTAACACCACAAACCCCTAGAATTCATCACATACAAAGGGGAATATCTTAAGTCAAGATACCTCACTATTCTAGGGTAGGAAACTTACTAGGGCACCTAGAAGCTATGAAGAAAACATTTGAAAGGAGGGACCTAAGGAAAGAAGACTTAGATGATACACTAGTGTGTAGTGGTGGTACACATAAACCTAACATCCCACCTAGAAAACATTGACAATAGTAATAAAAATTAGATTTTTGGAGGAAGAAGGGGAATGGGATTGCATTATATAATATGATGGAACAATTAACCCTAATGCTCACATTTAATAGTGTTATGAAATTTGGAATGAAAAGAGAGAATTTGATGAAAGGCTTGGAGTACAAATATTTTACTAAACACTCTCACCGATTGTTAAAACATGGTATATCAACTAGGAGAAGAGAAAAAAACAAGGAGTTGGATTATGATTAGATAAGATTTCTCTAAGAAATTTAAATTCATGATCCTAACAACCACTTATAAAATATCCTACAATGAATGAAACAAGTAATTACCCTTCTAGAATAAGTGAGGAAGAATTCTGGAGAAAAGAAGAAAGCGAAAGCTTTGGAGGAAGAACATAGTATGGAACCTGGTAGAATAGATGAACAAGATGGAGATAGTATCTAACAAGAAATAATTCAAAATAAAGAAAGTACTAATCCCATAAAATGAAAAGGATCCCAAGAGTTTGGAGGTACATGTGGAGGAAGGAGAAAAGAAACTATCAACACAAAAACCTAGACAAGTCACAATATTTTTACCATCCCTTAATGATAAGAGAAAAATACATCACAAGTGAAGGGACTATTGTCACTAAAGTATGTGCCTTGTTGAGTTTGAGAAAAACCCAACTAGCTTGTGAAACATGGGATGATCTTTTTGAGTGTGGGCTCAGAAAAGTTGAGATCAAACTCTAGAGAGGGTTGGTTCCCTTGATGGATCACCTAAACTAATATACTCTACTATTATTTGCTAGGAAAAGAGTGAGGAAAAGACATAACCTGAAACTACATCCTACAGAGGTGATACACCAAATGGTAATGGACCTATACAGCTATTTTGACACACACTTTGATCAGTATTAGGACTTATGACATACACAATCCATTATTTTCATAGCAAGGATCTTGAATATATGACAACACTTTAGAAGGAATGCTCAATGGTTTTCACAACTAAAACAACCCATATTGATTTTCACAAACTATGACCTGCATTTAAACAAGTTTTCTGTATGAAAGGTAATGAAAATAGAACTAATTTTTCAAAGATAAATGACAATATCACAAGAAAAACATCAACTATTTGAAGCTCACACAATGCACAGCTCATGAAGAGGTAAAAATAATGCTTTTATTGCTGATCAAAAGTTACATATACAACTGATATAAGTTTGAAAGTACAATGCTCTTCTCTAAAAATTAGAGTTGCATTGTTGCTCTTGAGCCTCTAGAGCTCCAAAACATGAAAGAACTCCCTCCAAAAACTAAGGCTAAGGGTCTTGTATCTCATCACAAACATTGGAGAGGATATAGGAACTAGAAAAGACCAAGATACAAAGCATAAAAATTAGGTAACCTACTTTGGATGCCCAAGTAACTTCAAGTTTGAATTGGTCTTCAAAAATTAGTTGCTTCACTTCTTCAGCTCCTTGAAATTCTCCACTGTGGCTTGAAGAGTGGAGGTGGTTAGGATGTTCATCCTTAAGAAGTGGAACTTCTCCTTGAAAGGCTTCAACAGTTATCTTGTTTCTCCTAGATGTTTGCAAAATAATTAAACTGCTCATAATGTTGTCACAACTGCCCAAATTGGTCATCACTTCCTCCAAAATGCTTATTGCATAAACATAGGACATGATTCCTATCTCTTTTCAATTGTTTTGTCCTTCTCCCATCTCTATGATAATTTTTAGTTCTTCTTTTTCTATCACAGTGTCTTCTTCATGAGGTCTTTGCTGATTGTTAAGCTGCCTTTATAGTATGTTCATTGTCCTTAGGCTTAGTTCACAATATTCTTGACAGTTGACAGGGATCTACAATGAAATGCAATTGTAACATGACTTGTATATGCCTCTTTGCATTCTCTAACCCCTTTGGATATGCATTCTACTGTTCTCCGTATAGTAAAAATCATGTAGAGTACTACAAGATATGTAGGTCTATCCATAAGTCAGTCCAATCAAACACAATCTCATTCTATCCCCATTTACTCATACCTACACATTATTTTCTAAATATAGTTCAAGTGGTAGCCTTGGAAAACAACAAACACAAAACCTATGAAATACATATACTCAGTGGTGTAGGGTAATCCTTATGACTTATTGACAGAGTTTATAAGCCTAAAGACATCAAAGCCTATTAACAGTCTTCTCCATGTTTTGGCATACCTACTAGATTTTTTCATTGTTAGATAGTTTTGTATAGGGTTTGAGAGAACTCTCATGGTTCTAATAAGGTGTTTATAAGCCTATGGAAGGTCTAATAGACTTGAAACCTCTTTGATAGTGCTTGGACACTTTCACAAACATAACAATATGTTATCAGACCCTACCAACTACAAGAAGCTTCTTGACACCTTTTGACAGTGTTGGACAACTTATACAGGGTTACCACACAATACTTGACACAACTTTGTATGAACCCTAACAATAATATCCATATCTTTTATAGCTCACACAAGACTTTTTGAGCATCATAAGATTTTATAATCATAGCAAACCTCTAGCTGTGTCTTGCTTTTATTGATGTCTCTGTGTCTAAGATCCCTTGAAAATCTAAAAGGATGATTGTCCTCTTATGTTTTTGTGATAGGGCTTTGTAGCATCTTCTTTTCTCTCATATCTGTTGCACCTTCTGCATGCCTTCCATGAAACTTAGACCTCTATCAACTATGCCTTTGTGATTGTCCTTGTTGTCTTCATGGCTTGTAGGACTATTCTCTCTGCCTGAACATAGTCATATAGGATTGTTCCTCTTTATGGATATGATAGTATCACAGTCAATATGACTGTAAAAAACAATCATCTTTGATTGTTAAAACATAGTCATCATTGACTATTAAAACACAGTCATTATTGATCCTTGTATCTTCTTCAAAAACCCTATCATGGAGTTGATTCATTACTTGTCCTTGAGTTTTTGGGTCTAGGGTTTTATGTAAATGCCCTACCCTAGACTCAGCAAGGCTCATAAGATTTTTTTCAATATCTCTGCAAGCTTCTAATATGTATGCTCAAGTCTCCTTATAGTCTAGAAGAAATAAAGACTCTTAGAATGATTGTTCATTCATTTAAGACCATACAAATTGGAAAGCCTTTGGAAAAAGCACAATGTTTGATATTCTAAACATTTATTTCAGATATCTTACATAGAACTCTTCCTTGGGTTGAAAACTTCAAGGATTATGTCAAACTAAATTCATAGTCTACTGGCACCACAATACTCCATCAGTGTCTCTAAATTTGTGATAGGGTTGTAGGCCCTCATGGATTCAGTAAATCTTCTACATCCTTTGACTACCACTATCACCACACATCTACATTCCTTCATTGTTTTTGTCAAGCTTCTTTGTGATAATCACTGACCATAAATTTTTTCCTAGATCAGTCCCTACGCTATGTTCTTTGAGGCCTTTCTTCCTCATTGTTTTTACGCACTCCACTGTTTAGGACAAAAGACCTAACAAGCTCTCTTAGAACTTATTGATTGATCTCTACTAGAAACTTCACAAACTTCTAAACAATATAGGCCTTCAAAAATTGTGAACAGACCTAACAAACTCTGCAACTTCTTCACAGGCATTTTGGGATATGCTAAGTCAAAATTTCCCTCAAACTTGACAAAGCTAACATGCTTCTTCATAATAGTCAAGCCCTTATTTCCATTATGCACCCTATCAATGGTTTGGTTTTTGCAAGATCATTGCCTAGTCTGATCCATGGTGGTTCAAGTCCCTTTTGAAAATTTCTCAGTCCTCCATCTCATTCATTGTCCCTAAAGGGCTACATAGACTCTCCATTTAGATCTTTGCTTTTCAACAATTATGCACTGTTGTCTGCACTACAAATCTCATTGGTCTACCGCTCCTTCAAAAGAAACTTTGTAAGATGTGAACAAACCTGCCACTATAAACTGCTCAGTACCCTCACTATGAACTCAAGAAATGTAATGGTTTCAATGATGATATCTCTGGTCATGATAAGTTATTATGCCACGCTGCCTCCCTGGTTCCTTATTGTGATAAAACTTACAAAAAAACCCTAAAAAGAGGAGTGAGTATGATGAAACAACTCAAAAATAGAAGACCAAAAGCCTAAGATATGACCTAACTTGACTCAAGCTCAACCTAACCCTTGAAGACTTCCAGTTAAACACTCAACCGTGACAATGTTTTTCAAAACTCTTCCCTCCACCATGGACTGTGTGGCTTTTTTGGATATTTTAAGGTAAATAAAGGAGCTTGGAATGTGGAAATATGGATTTATTACCTTTTGACTTGATAAATAGTTGCATACAACATGTAATTTGCCCTCTTGGATGTGGGAAAATGAAGCTTTTAATCTTTTGGCCCTTTACTCCTCAAAACTGCATGCCATGTGAGGAAACTGCTCCTTGGACATGGGAAAGAAATGTCTTAACAAGTATAAGGGTGAAAAGTAGTCATCTTGATAAGCAAAGTATTTCTAAGAATTTTAAGTACTATTTCAACAATGATGATACCATAATGGAAACCTAGAACCATTAAAACCTCTCAAGACTGGATGAAATTGGAACAAAAACATCACAACACACTTTTGAACCTTTGTGAGCTTGAAACACAAGACAAAAGAAAAATGAACTTGAATCATCCTGATAACTCCTTTAGTGACTTTTTGAGCTTTATTGGGTGAAAAATGTCAACATTTTTGGTGACCTCTACTAAATTCTTGCCTGCTAAGCAACATAAACTAGCTACCTTTTACTTCTATTAGGCATAGAGTCACAAGAAACCACCTGAAGCAACTCAAAATAGACTTGATAACAGCTGCTAGAACCTTTTAAATAGCAAGACAAATGCAAAACTACTTATACACAACTACTATACTTGTGCATCTGCACTTGGAGGAAAGTAAACTACAACAACTGACCTACTTAATCCTAAACTAACCAACAAGAAAGACTACTTAAACAAAACCATTAACTAGTTTGACAAAATAACTTCCCTTCCTAAGTAACTTGGAGTGTTCTAAACAACCAAAATGAGATGGAGAAAGAATAAGCATTCAACTAGCTGTTGAAACACCTCTTCAAGAATGAAGACAAAATCATATACCCACTTGTTTTGACTAAAAATGCAGCTACTTTGAGGTGAATAAGTGAGCTGATCCTACACTATGTGATGCTCACTTTTGTATTTTGGATTATGCATGCCATGTGGGTGCTCCTCCTTATTAACCTTAGACACCTAATAGGACATCCTCTTGACAAGCCAATACCCAAAAAATCAATGTTGATTTGACATTCATGCTTTACTACTACTTCATCATCCTGCCGATTTGAAAACTTTGAAAAAGTAATTATTTCCACTTGATTCTCTTGTTGTTCATGAGCGTCCTCTTTCTGAGATGCTGGTTTGACATCTAAGTTTGAGCAAAAGTCATCTAGCTCATTCCAAAAAAGGTCATCTTCAAGCTCTTCCTTACTTTTTTGGACAAGAGAACTCACCTTAGATTCATAGCAGCCTTCTTGAAGTTTTGGTGAAGCATCAAGATCATGTTTTTGAAGCATAAGTTATGATTTGGTTCTTGCCCAACTTGATAAGCATATTCATGTAAAACAATCTCATTAGCCTCCAAAACAAGGTTGTTTTTGTGTTCCTTCATATGGATTGAAACTTCATCTTCATTCTTGTCTTCATGAACCAACAACACATCATGTTCTCTAATGTCTTCTTGCTGGTTCAAATCTTCTACTAGAGTGAGCATTGACATGCTCTCCTCATTGTTATCAATAAAACCAAGTAGCTGATCAAACAAAGAGAGTGAATCTTCCTCTTCATTTGGTTTCTTCTCCAATGAACCTTGTACAAATTGTATTTGCAACTAAAGATTTTCACCTTTTAGCCTTTGCATTCTATTTTCATTCATCTCATGGAAATCATGAGAGAAACAATCAAATGAAACTTGAAAATGATTCAACATCCTCCATACATCCATTATGTTCACATTCAACTAGAAATAGTGGACAAACAACATCAACCTCTTTTCTTTCTTCATGAATTAGAGTTTTATTTTCATACTTACCTCCATGTAAAAGGTCTGATTTCTCACCTTTTATAACATATGGAGGCTTGTAGATAGTAGATGGATCTCCTTTTGTCTCCATTGACTCTTCCTTTTCATCATTCTCTTGCTTTACATATTGTTGTTATAACTGATCATTTTCAACTTCTTGTTGCAAGAGGTCTGATTTCTCGTACTCCTCATCACATATAAGTTCATGAACAACATATTCTTCTTGATTTGTCTCTAACAACTCTTCATCTTGCCCACCACACCAACTAGCTCACCAAACAACCAGTCCACCCTTGAAAAGTGAAATGGTACTTGGGCAAGAAAGCTGACTTGGTATAAGATTTGGAAAGTTTTGTTGAATCTCTCAAGGAAGAATGGGTTTTTGAATAGGCTATTTTTGGAAGATCACAGGCTGAGGTTGCACTTGTGTAAACTCTTGCAAGGGATGTGAGCTTCTAAAACTTGAAATTTTGACACAAAAAGGATTACTTTAAGATTCAATAGATGTTTCTTGCTTGAAACTAGGAATCTTAGACTTGGAAATCTCTTCTTTCATAGGCTGATTCATGATTGTAGGAAAAGTTGAACTAAAACTAGGAATGCAAGGGGTTGATTGGGTTTCATACCTTAGAATTTAAGCCATCAATTGCTTCATTTGTTCCTCTTTGGCCACAATTTGTTTAGCCAGAAACTCTTCCTCATTCCTCATTTGTACCTACCTCTCCTACTAGTGCAAATAAGCTTGATATGCAAGCTCTTTCTCCTGCCAACTATACTCTTGTTCATTTTTAATAGCATCTAACCACATTTGAAGGTTTAGCATGATATCTCTAATATCTTTAATGCTTGTGTTATCATCATCTTGAAGTTGGCTAGGAGAATAGGCATGTTGGTTATGAGAAAAATAGTCTTCTTGGGACTGATTATAGGCATGGCTAGGATACTAAGAAGGCTGAGCATGGGTGTGTGGGAGGTAAACATGCTGTGCATACTGGTATCCTATTGTTAGAGGGTTTTTTGGGATGAAACCAACAACATTTTAAGTCTAATATTAGTTTTGGAAAGACATAGAATTTGCATTTTGGCAAAAAGAAGGTAGGGATATATATTCTCTTTAATGGTTTGACATGCTAGAACATCAAAAAGAGCTAGAATTTCATGGAATATTCATAAAAAATAAGAAAAATTATAACTCATACAAGCAGACCACCAGGTGATTTTGAAGGCTTCCCATGAAGGAAGAGAGCGTGAAAATCACCCAACACTGATCCTTGGTATTCTTTTGAGGACTTGTACTACTTATTCCAATAGATTCTTCACTTGTAGATTCTCCAAGTGTGTGAAATGTTGCCTCCAAAGGCTAAAACTGTTGATATACACACCAAATATCAACAATGAAAGAGAACTTATGGATTGTAATAGTCCAATTAGTCCCACTGAGCATGCTAAAAAATGTTGTCACTAAAGTATGCACTTTGTTGAGTTTGAGTAAAACCCAACTACCTTGTGAAACATGGGATGATCTCACTGAGTGTGGGATCATAAAAGTTGAGATCAACCTCCAGAGATGGTTGGTTCCCTTGATGGATCACCTAAACTAATCTACTCTACTATTGTTTGCTAGGAAAAGAGTGAGGAAAAGACATAACATGAAACTACATCCTACAGAGGTGATACACCAAATGGTAACAAACATATATAGTTGTTTTGACAGACACTTTGATCGGTATTAGGACTTATGACATACACAATCCATGATTTTCGCTTGTTTTCAGACATAAATATTTCATAGCAAGGATCTTGAATATATGATAACTTTTTAGAAGGAATGCTCAAAGGTTTTCACAACTAAAACAACCTATATTGATTTTCACAAACTATGACCTGCATTTAAACAAGTTTTTTGTATGAAAGCTAATGAAAATAGAACTAATTTTTCAAGTATAAATGACAATATCACAAGAAAAACATCAACTATTTGAAGCTTAAAAAATGCATAGCTCATGAAGAGGTAAAAATAATGCTTTTATTGCTGATCAAAAGTTACATGTACAACTGATATAAGTCTGAAAGTACAATGTTCTTCTCTAAAAATTAGAGTTACATTGTTGTTCTTAAGCCTCTAGAGCTCCAAAACATGAAAGAATCCCCTCCAAAAACTAAGCCTAATGGTCCTATATCTCATCACAAACATTGGAGAGAATATAGGAACTAGAAAAGACCAAGATACAAAGCATAAAAATTAGGTAACCTACTTTGGATGCCCAAGTAACTTCAAGTTTGACTTAGTCTTCAAAAATTAGTTGCTTGACTTCTTCAGCTCCTTGAAATGCTCCACTATGGCTTGAAGAGTGGAGGTGGTTAGGATGCGCATCCTTAAGAAGTGGAACTGCTCCTTGAAAGGCTCCAAAAATTGTCTTGTTTCTCCTAGATGCTTGCAAAATAATTAAACTGCTCATAACATTGTCACAACTTGCCAAACTGGTCATTACTTCCTCCAAACTGCTTATTGCATAAATATAGGACATGATTCCTATCTCTTTGCAACTATTTTGACCTTCTCCCATCTCTATGATGACTGTTATTTCTTCTTTTACTATCACAGTGTCTTCTTCATGAGGTCTTTGTTGATTGTTAAGCTTCCTTTATAGTCTGTTCAGTATCCTTAGGCTTAGTTCACAACATTCTTGACAGTTGATAGGGATCTACAATGAAATGCAACTATAAAATGACTTGTATCTACCTCTTTTCATTCTCTGACCTCTTTGGATATGCATTCTACTAATCTCCATATAGTACAAATCCTATAGAGTACTACAAGATATGCAGGTTTGTCCATAACTCAGTCCAGTCAAACACAATCTCATTCTATCCCCATTTACTCATACCTACACATGATTTTCTAAATATAGTTCAATTGGTAGCCTTGGAAAGCAACAAACACAAAACCTATGAAATACATATACTCAGGGGTGTAGGGAAATCCTTATGACTATTTTGATAGAGTTTATAAGCCTACAGACATCAAAACCTATTGACAATCTTCTCCATGTTTTGGCATACCTACTAAGTTTTTTCATTATTTGATAGTATCCTATAGGGTTTGAGAGAACTCTCATGGTTCTAATAAGGTGTTTATAAGCCTGTGGAAGGTCTAATAGACTTGAAACCTTTTTGATAGTTCTTGGACACTTTCACAAACCTTACAATATATTATCAGACCCTACCAACTATAAGAAGCTTCTTGACAACTTTTGACAGTGTTGGACAACTTATACAGGGTTACCACACAATACTTCACACAACTTTGTATGAACCCTAACAATAATCTCCATATATTTTATAGCTCACACAAGACTTTTTGAGCATCATAAGATTTTATAATCATAGAAAACTTCTAGCTATCTCTTTCTTTTATTGATGTAAATGTGTCTAAGATCTCTTGAAAATCCAAAAGGACGATTGTCCTCTTATGTTTTTATGACAGGGATTTCTAGCCTCTTCTCTTCCCACATATCTGATGCACCTTCTACATGTCTTCCATGAAACTTAGACCTATATCAACTATTCCTTTGTGATTGGCCTTGTTGTCTTCATGCCTTGTAGGACTATTCTCTCTGCCTGAACACAGTCATATAGGATTGTTCCTCTTTATCGATATGACAGTATCACAGTCAATATGACTGTCAAAAACAATCATCTTTGATTGTTAAAACACAGTCATTATTGACCTTTGTATCTTCTCCAAAAACCCTATCATGGAATTGATTTGTTGCTTGTCCTTGAGTTTTCGAGTCTAGGGTTTTATGGAAATGCCCTACCCTAGACTGAGCAAGGCTCATAAGATTTTTTTCAATATCTCTACAAGCTTCTAATATGTATGCTCAAGTCTCCTTATAGTCTAGAAGAAATAAAGACTCTTAGAATGATTGTTCATTCATTCAAGACCATACAAATTGGAAAGCCTTTGGAAAAAGCACAACTAAACATTTATTTTAGATATCCTACATAGAACTCTTCCTTGGATTGAAAGCTTCAAGAAGGAGTATGTCAAACTGAATTCACAGTCTACTAGCACCACAATACTCCATCAGTGTCTTTAAACTCATGAAAGGGTTGTAGGCCCTCATGGATTCAGTAAATCTTCTACATCCTTTGACTACCACTATCACCATGCATCTACATTCCATCACTATTTCCTTTAATCTTATTTGTGATGATCATTGGCCATAAATTTTTGCCTGTATCAGTCCCTACACTGTGTTCTTTGAGGCCTTGCTTCCTCATTGTTTTTACTCACTCCACTATTTAAAACAAAAGACCAAACAAGCTCTCTTAGAACTTCTTGATTGATCTCTACTAGAAACTTCACAAACCTCTAAACAATATAGGCCTTCAAAAATTGTGAACAGATCTAACAAGCTCTACAACTTCTTCATAGGCATTTTAGGATATGTTGAGTCAAAATTGCCCTCAAAGTTTACAAAGTTGACATGTTTCTTCATGACAGTCAGGCCCTTGTTTCCATTATGTACCCTATCAATGGTTTGGTTCTTGCAAGATCACTATCTAGCCTGATCCACGGTGGTTCAAGTCTCTTTTAAAAATTTCTCAATCCTCCATCTCATTCATTGTCCCTAAAGGGATACATAGACTCTCCATTTAGATCTCTATTTTTCAACAGTTATGCACTGTTGTCTGCACTGCAAATCTCATTGGTCTGCTGCTCCTTTTAGCCTTTATAATCTTCTATTTCTCCTTCAAAAGAAACTGTGCAAAATGTGAACAAACCTGCCACTGTAAATTGCTTAGTACCCTCGCTATGAACTCAAGAAAATTAATGGCTTCAATGATGATATCTTTGGTCATGATCAGTTATTGTGCGATGCTGTCTCCCTAGTTCCTTACTGTGATAAAACTTACAAAAAACCTCAAAAAGAGGAGTGAGAATGATGAAACAATCCAGAAACACAAGACCAAAACCCTAAGACATGACCTAACTTGACTCAAGCCCAACCTAACCCTTAAAGACTTCTAGTTAAACACTCAACCATGACAAAGTTTTTCATAACTTTTCCCTCCACCATGGACTACGTGGCTTGTTTGGAGATTTTAAGGTAAATAAAGGAGCTTGGAACATGGAAATATGGATTTATTACCTTTTGACTTGATAAATAGTTTCATGCAATATGTAATTTTCCCTCTTGGATGTGGGAAAATGAAGCTTTTAAGCTTTTGGCCTTTTTTTTGACTCATCAAAATTGCATGCCATGTGAGGAAACTTCTCCTTGGATGTGAGAAAGAAATTTCTTAACAAGTATAAGGGTGAAAAGAAACCATCTTGATAAGTAAGGCATTTCTAAGCTTTTTAAGGACTATTTCAACCATGATGATACCATAATGGCAACCTAGGACCATTAAAACCTCTCAAGACTGGATGAAATTAGAACAAAAACATCACAATACACTTTTGAACCTTTGCGAGCTTAAAACACAAGACAAAAGAAAAATGAACTTCAATAATCCTAGAAACTCCTTTAGTGACTTTTTGAGCCTTATTGGGCGAAAAATGTCAACAAGGACAACTAAGTTAGAAAAGATTGATAAATATTGGGGGACAGAGACGTCATGTAGGTGGAAAGAGTGTTAAAATATTATGAAGATATCTTTCCTAAGACTTTTACAAATCTAAAAGCCATAAAATAAGAGGCAAGAGTAATGAAAATATATTTGAAAGAATGTTCAAAACCCATTAGGAAAATACCCTACTACCATAATTCTAATGTGAAATTTAAGGTAAAATAGGAATTAGACAAGATGCTAAGTGGAGGAATCATTAAACCTGTAGAGGATTTGGAATAGATAAGTCTGATGGTTATTCAAAATAAAAAGACTATGGAGATCCAAATTTGTATTGATTTTAGGGAGCTAAATAAATCTTGTATTCATGATCCCTTTCCAACACTATTTAAAGAAGTCTTAGAATGAGTGGTTGGTAGAGAAGTATATTTTGTTACCAATAGATTTTTAGCTTACCACAACCCACGATAACCTTTTCAATGGAATGGGGATCATTTATGTATACTATGATGTCATTTCATTTGAAGAATGTCCCAATAGTATTTAGGAGAATTATGGTTAATGCATTTAAGGATTTCATACATGACTTTTTGGAAGTACACTTGGACGATTGGTCTATTTATGGGCTATTGAAATACCATGTACAAGTGTTGAGATTGGTGTTGGAGAGGTGTAGGATCCTCCAAAGAGCCTTGAACTTAAAGAAGTGTACATTTGTGGTACCTTTTAGTACCCTATTAGGACAAATTATATGCAAATAAGCGATGATGGTGGATCCCTTAAAAGTAGAAATAATACTAAACTTGTCACCACCAACGATAGTATCATAAGTAAAAACATTCCAAGGATATATGGGATACCATCATAAATTTATCAAGAATTACATGGTAATCTCTAGCCCAATAGAACTACTAAAGAAGAAAAATAATAGAGATTTTGAGCAGACAAAGAAATGCCAGAAGGCATTTGACACATTAAAAACCAAAATAACTAAGGCATCAATTTTAATATTCCTTGACCATAATTCACCCTTTCATGTCCATGTAGATGCCTCCAATATTGCAATAGGTGTAGTACTAGCACAACCAAGAGGAAACAAAGGCCATTTGATAACATTTACTAGTAGAAGTTATTAAAGGCTAAACATAACTACACAACAATAGAAAGGGAAGCCTTAGAAATTGTATACATATTACATAAATTCACACATTATCTATTGGCTACTCCATATGTATTCTTTACAAACCATTAATCATTGAAATACCTACTAAATAGACCTAGAATGGAAGGAAGAATATGCCACTAGTTGTTGATATTTCAAGAATTTGAGTTTAAAATCATGGTGAAACCTAGCTATGAAAACCAAGGATCAAATTATTTGTCTATAATTAAAAATAGGAAATATTTGGGGCCTACTAATGATGAAATTCTTGATGCAAACTTGTTTAGAATAAATGGTATCTCAAGAGCTCAATGAAGAAGCAACATTGTCAATAGGGGAATATCTTGAAGGGAGTATAAAAGAAGAGAGGAAGAGATTGTTGCAGAGATCATTCCCTTACACTTTGATTGGAAGAGAGCTTTATATCATTGGAAAAGATGAAGTAATAAGAAGAGTGGTGCTAGAAAATGAGAGGAATAATATCCTAAGAGAAGAACATGAAGGTATCTTAGGAGGTGATAGCACAATAGTGTGTCCCACTTTTTGGCCAAAGTGGGACACTCAAAATCAGCATTTTTAGCATTTGTCAATTTGTGTCAATTATAGGGAACAAATGGTCAAGAATTTAAGGATGATGTAAACTAATGAGTTGTGGAATTTTCTATGTAGATTCAAGCTATTTTTTTAAGAATTATTTATATCATTTTTTTTTTAATCAATTTTTATTTTTTCTATTATTTTTTCTTGAGTCACATTATTCCATAATGCATAAATTTCACTACAAATGTTTTTTTCATGATTTATTCAAATTAGACCATTAACTCCACTATCTAGTGCATGGATATTTTTTGGTATTTTTTTATCAAATAAGTTATTTACAATTAATTTTTGAATTAGTACTAACAAAAATTTTAGACCTATTTTATTCCATAACACATTTCTCTTAGCATATATATCAAAATTAAATTCTTATTTTTTCATTAAAATAAAGACACCTATGTAGTGTAGTGCATTTATTTGAGATTTTTCTAACAATGTTTGTTATTTTTTCGAGTGTCTTGAATATAGTTCATTATTTTTCATAATAGACCTACTTCCATTATAAAAAAAAATTAAAATATAATATTAAAGGAAACATACTACATATTATATTTTTTTTGGAAAAGTAATAGTAAGGGCTACATAATTACAAAAATGAAATTTCCAAATGACTTCATTTGATCTCCCAAAAAGTGAAGCAGATTTGGTTTTTTATTAGCATTTTGATAAACACAGAGGAGACTCCATTAGGGGTTTGATTTAAGCCCAAGGGAGTTCTATCCAAGGGGATTTGATCTAAAGGGGTTTGATCTAACCTCCTTCAATAAAACCCCCTTAGATGGAATACATCTAGGCTTAAATCATTAATTTTTCTAAAAAATATGTGATTTCAAGAAAAAATTAGGATGTCCACAAGTGGGACACACTATTGTGGGATCACCCAACCTGAGGACATAACTCTAGAGAAGGTACAACCAAAAAAGTAATGCTAGAAAGGCTATGGTGGCCTACTCTATTTAAATATGCAAATACTTGTGTGAGAGGATGCGATATATGCTAGAGAGTAGGAAGACCTACCACCAGAGATGAAATGCCCTTGAGACCTATCATGGCATAGTCCCCCTTTGAGAAATGGAGAATTAATTTTATTGGGCCCGTCAAATCACCAAATCACAAAACACATGAAAGATTTATCATAACAAGGATAGAATATTTGACTAAATGGGTAGAGGTAGCTTAGGTACTAGAGATTGTACTACAAGAACTATTGATAAATTTATCTATGAAAATATTATAATAAGATTTGGGTGTCCAATGAGTACTACCATCAACCAAGGGAAGCACTTTGTCAACAATAATATTGAAGAATTATTAGAAAACTTTATGATAACACATAATGGAAGCATCCCATACCACCCACAAGTAGTGGGGCTAGTGAAGCCTTTACCAAAATATTGGGTACATCATTGACAAAGATGTGTAATGGAAATGTGATAGACTAGGATATTAAAATACTAGGTATTCTATAGGCTTAACAAATCAAATACAAAAGACTAAACAAGTATTGTCATTTCCAATTGATTTATGGAATTGATGCAAACCTACTTATCTAGTATTAGGTACCCAACTTGAGACTAGAAAGCACATTAAGGATGAATGATGAAGAATCACTAAAATAAAGGCTATTGGACCTAGATAAATTAGATGAGAAAAAATTATTAACAATGTACAATCAAAGCCAAGAGAAAAGGAGACAAAAAGTGTGTATGATAGAAACATAAAGGATAAAACATTCCAAATCAATCACATTGTCCTACTCTATGACAATATGTTCAAAAATCCTAAAAATTTGAGAATACAATGGTTGGATCCTATAAGATTGTTGAAATAATGCATTTGGGAGCTATGAGATTGAAGACATTACTTGACGACTTGTTGAATGGATATATAAATGGTGCAAGATCAAAACATTATTATGTGGGAGACTAAGGATCTAGAGTTAGAAAAATAATAGTACCAACAGGTACTTGTACATTATGTATTATAGTGCAATGACTTAAAAATATACAATCGAGAAGAACAAATGAGAATAAGGATAATAAAATAAGGAAATGGAGTATAGCTCCACCACAAAGAATTTGTGGTAGGAAGTAAGATAGAATAGGGATGGAACAAGAAGAGATATGGTCATTAAAAAAATTATAGAAACTAATCCAAATTACACATTATATTATACAAAGTTTGTGATGATTAAAAATGACCTCTAGTTACACCATAAAAGATTTGCAGCATAATAGAAGACAATACAAGAGAAAAATAAAGATTTTGTAACAATAAAGAACTGTGCCACATAGTAAAAAGTTTAATAGAAATAAGTGATAGTGGGAATGAAAATGAATCTACTAGAGGTAGGAAGGTGTGTTGATAAAGTGCTAAGGTAGTCCAAAGATGTCCATTTAACCTCTGATGAGTAAAAATTGAAACTTGGACTATAACGAGTGGTAAAATATCACATCACAAAGGGAAAGTAATGAGAAAATTGGAGGGAAAGAGGTGGGTGAGATAATAAATTTAAAAAGGAATGTTGATGGCCTATATAACCTAATAGATAAAATACAAGAGACTCACTAGAATTGTTAAGTTGAAAACCATTCTGACAGTGAAATGAACAAGAGATATGAAATATATTGAATAGTGAGACATGGTGGGTAGAAGGAAATTAAAGAATAGAGTTTGATTGAGATGAATTATGGGAAAAGCAGTGAACTAGTGGTTGTGAGGAAGGTCAAGTATTATTTGTAAAAGAAGAAACCCAAAGATGGAAACTCCCATTCTCATTGATGCAAAGAAAAATCCCTAACCAAAATATATGAAATACCATTAGAACTTAGCAATGGAAGTAGACATAGATGAAACCTTTTCTAATGTTCTAGCATATATTTTATATGTGGATGATATAAGGAAGTCTATTAATGCCACTCTATTTGAAATTGATCATGGAAAATTTGAAGATACCTGACAACTATTGTTGAGGGTGGATGAAACTAAGGGAAGTGTCAAATACTTTCCCCAATACAAAAGGATGGAGGAGCTTAAACTTTATACATGGGAAGATTTTCCATTTTTTTGTGATGAAAAATAATGGGTATGAATCATATTGAGCTAGATACATGCTAATTTCATGTATCTCAACCAACCCTATTAGATTATGAAGAAAGAAATAAAGGTGGTGGCTGGGTTGTGTAATAGAGGAGAACTCCTAACTAAGGAAAAAGTGAAGACTAAGTATGTGATGGAACTTACCGACACAACCCATGATGGAAGGAACACAATAGTAGCTAATATCACAAACCCTACAATGCAATATGCAACAATGGGCATAACACATAAGATATAGTACACCAATATGGATAATTTGACAATAGGGACTACCAAACTCATCATATACAAAATTATTATCAACAAGAAGTAGATTGACTTGGTGGAGGTTCTACATGGACAACTACTAGAAAATCTAGACAATACAAAACTCACACACTACCAATTTAGGTATGGATCTCTAATAATAGACCTTGCTTTATACTATTTGAAAATATTACTAGCATATGGAGGATGTGTTTGGATGGAGGACTCCACTATTTCATTTCAAATAAACTAACATGTCAAACATTTTACACAAGCCACAACCTTCTAGGAAGTATACTAGGGATTTTTCAAAATTTTCTAGTTAGAAATACAAATCAAAGATTGCATATCCTTAAAGATAGTGTGAAAATGTTAAAAAGGCATCACATTGGTTGTATACATAAAGCTTGTCTACATTGAAGCAATGAGACTAAGAAAATCATGGGTACCAAGGTTACCCTATTGTAAGAGTCACCATTGGACTCAAGCTCCAAGTATCACTTGCAAAACCAAAGATTAGACTTCCATAAGAGAGTAGCAAGAGGATAAATTGCTTGATTGTGGTGATAAATGGAATTATGAAATTATCATATGATATAATGATACCACGATACAAAAATTACATGAGGGACCTTGCTTATATAGGCAAGGTGATGAGATAGGACTACATATGATGATGAAAAGTGTCTTAATCATATTGTTAAACACACCAGGATACTGAGAGGGAGGGGGTGAATCAATATCTAAAAAATTCTTTAAATTTAACAACTTCAACTTATCTGGAGAAGATCTAAACTTAAGCATTACAACATTAACATGAACATGAGAGATTAACACAATGCACAACAACACATAACACCAGATATACATGGAAAACCCTGGAAGGGAAAAACCATGATGAGGATTAACTCATAATATATGAAGCTCAAATAGTAACTTTATTTTAGGGGCTTTAACCCAAGGAAGCTACTACTCCCTAAGTAGCTTTGGTTTAGGGTCACTCCCAAGGAAACTTCTACTCCATGATTAACTTTGTTTTAGGGGCTTTAACCTAAGGAAGCAACTACTCCCTAATCTTAGAACAAATTCAGAAAAGATTACAGTATGATAGTCTTTCAGCTATCTAAAAACTATCTTTGAAGCTCACACATGATGATTGCACTTCTGTCTCTTCACACTTTTCCTTAAAGATCTGATCACTTAGGCACACTCTATACTTGATCACTATCTCAAATAAGTCTTCAAGAGGAATCTAGATAGCATCAACAACATCTTCTCTTTCTCCCACTGTCGCACATTAAACTATATTTATTCTGCCTTTTCTACTTGCGAACCTTTTTCAATCAACATGCAATCATACCTTCCACAAGGTAAGTTGAAAGTATTTATATTTCTTTTATATAAGAGTTATTATCTTTTACAAAACCATAGTATTCTTAACCTTGGTTGAGTTATACCAAAGGTCATTTACAAACCTTAGTCTTAAAGTTATGAGATAGGGTTATTTTGACTCAAATTGATCAACTATTTATACATGATATTGCATTCATTACATTTATTGTCAACCAGATACAACATGAAAAATACATTTACAAGTAGGCCAAACAACACACAATACAAAACATGTAGAAGATAGGCCTGTTTAGGACAACACATTACACCAGCAGAATACTTGAGCCTTACGGACCCCAACACTTGCTTAACCAGATCCAAAACATCCTTCTAGCTTCAAAAATCAAGGAATTACCTTCACAAACTCTGCTCATTAGAAAATAGGATAGCTTTAAGGTAAGCTCATGAAAACTTGAAGAGTAACAACCATATTAACTAGGAAACCTTGTGCGGTACTGGAAACAAGAAAGATCTTTGTGAGAACTCTTCAAGATGAGTCTCGTGACTCATATAACATCCCCAAATACTCCTTTTCCACCACACATTAAAGAATTATGTCGCACACCTTAAATTATTAACTTTGAGAATATTTTGTCATCCGAAACACACTGCAACATATTGTCAATTGAAAAACTAAGTTGCGGACCACCAAAAAGCTTGAAACAAGAAAGAAATAAGAAATTCACATTAAATATTATGTTCACTAAACTGCAAGGTCAATCATTTACTTCCAGAGGAATGCAAAGCATGTTAGACTTAGGGCACACAACTGAGAGGGGGGGTGAATCAATTGTGCAAAACTTTCTCCAAATTACACACTTAAATCTTCTTGGTGATTAGCAGTCTATTAAACATGAAACATAATGCATTCAAATCAAAAGCAGAAACTCATCAACACATAAGACACCAAGATTTTGACGTGGAAAACCTGGTTAAGGGAAAAACCATGAGGTGATTAACCCAAGAATGTATTCTCTGTTAGAAGAATAGAAAGAATAAAATGCCACATGCCAATTAGGGCTCACTGCTTGAGCACACTGCTCACAAGAGGCTCACTGCCTACAAGAGACACACTGTCTACAAAGAAATAAGTATCACATACATGAACTGGAGAATAGTATCTTCACCATACTTGAATCAGTTCCATTAAGCTTAATACTCCTACTCTGCTCTTCGCTACCACACTCTCATCGCCACAAGACACCCTTTGAAATGACTTCACAATCCCTTATTTATACACGACATCGACTTAGGAGCAATCATCTAAGTTGGCAAACACCTACAAGAACATCCGCAAGACATGTAATACATTCAGTCGACCAGTCTCAAGAAGAACACCAACATCCGGTGGTTATTCTTCAAATACAAACTTTAACTTTAATGCGGACCACCAACATGAACTGGAAATGATCCACAGATCACCACAAGCTTTCCTAAATCACCAAGAACATCTTTACTTCATTTGCTTACTGGAATCCTTCTCTCCTTCATCTGAAACCTCAAGAACACAGTTTGTCCTCACTGTCACAAAGGAATAGGTTCTTTCAGACCTTTAAACCATGAATCAATTGACTTGACACTTTACAAGGACATTCTCAACACTTCCTCAAATCAACAAAATGGGATAATGCATTTCCAGATCTCACCAGACCTATTTGTGTCACTCTGTCACCTCTAAACACCTGCCAGAACTGGTTCTACTTGAGCGACCATAACTTATTCAGATCTTCATGCAGACCTCTAAAAACTTTACTGGAGCATCTCAAGACTTATATCTACAAACCCTTTAAACCGTATCCTCTGATCCTCAACCTATCTTGCACTTTTACCTTGTTGTCATCACTGTTCTTCACTGTTCTTGATTGAGACTAATTTTCATATCCTTAGCACACAGCTCATCCAATCCTTCTCATTAATGCAACATGAGTATGTTGACATCAATGACAACACCGGTTAGGCCCATACTTGCAACAATCTCCCCCTTTGTCATTGATGGCAACATATGATGTGAAAAACCATTAAGACAAGAACTTCTCCTTACTGTTACAACTCCCCCTATCAATAGCAATCATTCACATGTCTTCTCTTCCTTTACTGCTCCCCATTTGATCAGCAACCACTTTTTTTTCACATGTCTTCTCTTCCCCTTGGAGATCAATGGCAAAGGGCACATACTTACAATTTCACCACTTTAGAATCATACCTATTGCTCCCCCTGAGTAGCAGCTCCCATCAATCTGAATCACAAGATATGACTGTGATAACCACTAGATTGATGCACCTCAGTGCAACCTAGTTCATCATCAGAGGGGCAATAACCCCTAACTTCTCCCTAAGATACTCAAAAGAGTCCTTGGGAAGAGGTTTAGTAAATATATCTATAATCTGATCCTTGGAGGGCACATACTCCAGTCTAACTTCATCCTTGTTCACTTGCTCTCTCAGAAAGTGAAACTTGATAGATATATGCTTAGTCTTAAAATGCAACACCGGATTCTTAGAAATATTTATTGCACTTGAATTATCACAGAAAATTGTGATAGGCTCCTCATATTCTACTTTAATATCTCTTAGCATCTGTTTCATCCACAAAACTTGAGTGCAACTACTTGCTGCTGCAATGTATTCTACTTTAGTTGTAGATAGAGATATTGCCTCTTATTTCTTGCTTAGCCAAGAAACTAATCTTTTTCTCAAAAAGAATGCTCCACCACTGGTACTCTTCCAGTCATCCACATCTCCTACCCAATCTACATTTTTATATGCATGAAGAGAGAAATCATGATCTCTAGGATACCACAAACCATACTCAATTGTTCCTTTTAGATACCTAAAAATCCTTTTGATTGCCATGACATGAGATTCTCTAGGACCAGCCTAGAATCTCACAACAAGACCAACAGCCTGCATTATATCTGGTCTAGTTTGAGTGAGATACAACAATCCTCCAATCATTGATCTATACTTTGTCTAGTCTGCCTTAGGAGAGTCATCATCTTTGCTCAACTTACATCCGGTTGCCATGGGAGTATTCATTGACTTTGAATCTTCCATTCCAAATTTTCTCAACAATTCTTTCACATATTTGGTCTGAGAAATAAAGATTCCTTTCTTTGTTTGAGTAATTTGCAGACCCAAGAAGAAATTCATTTCACCAAGCATTGACATCTCAAACTCACTTTTCATTTGATTTGTAAAAGTTTTACACATACTGTCTCTTCCTCCAAAGATGATATCATCAACTAATACATCAACAATCAAGATGTTTTCATGATCAATTTTGAAATATAAGCTACTATCAGTAGTACCTTTGTTAAAACCAATCTTCAAAAGATGTTTGTCCAATCTTTCATACCAGGCTCTTGGGGCTTGCTTTAGTCCATACAATGCCTTCTTCAACTTGTAGACCATATCACCATGCTCAAATAATTGAAATCCATCCGGTTGTTCAATGTACACTTCTTCTTCTGAGTCACCATTCAAGAAAGCAGACTTGACATCCATCTGATACACCTTGAAATCCTTGAAGGTAGCAAATGCAAGAAATAATCTAACTGCTTCAATTCTTGCCACTGGAGCAAAAGTTTCTTCAAAATTAATTCCTTCTATTTGAGAGTAGCCCTTGCAGACTAATCTGGCTTTATTTTTGATTACTTCACCAACTTCATTTAGTTTGTTCCAGAAGACCCATTTGGTTCCAATCACATACTTGTTTCTAGGTCTGGGAGCAAGATCCCAAGTGTGATTTTTCTCAATTTGCATCAACTCTTCCTCCATTGCTTTGGTCCAGTTTTCATCATTGTAGGCTTCATTTATTGTCTTAGGTTCAATCTTTGAATACAGACAATATTCATCTAAATTTTGAGCAATTTTCCTTCTAGTTTGCACACCTTTGCTTTTGTCACCTATGATCTGATCTTTAGAGTGGTTCAGTCTTACATACCTTAGAACTTTGGGAGTTTCTTGCACTTTTGCTTCTTGATCAGGCTCATTCAAACCTATCTCTTCTTCCTAATTTACCAGATCAGTTTGAATCTGACTTTCAAAAGAGGATTGAACTCCTTGAACCAGAACACCATTCTGATCATCTTCATCATATTCATAAAACCTTAAGGGTTTCTCTATTTCTTCATCAACCTTCACATTTGTAATTTCTATCATCTTTCTCAATCTCTTGTTATAACACCGGTATGCTTTGCTTTGAGTAGAGTAACCTAAGAATATTCCTTCATCACTTCTAGCATCAAACTTGCCTAGATCTTCATCTCTTTTGATATAACATTTGCTACCAAAGACTCTGAAATATCTTATAGTAGGAGTAATGCCAAACTAGAGTTAATAAGGGGTCTTACCGGTATTGCTTCTGATTTGAACTCGATTGAGAGTATAGACTGCAGTGTTGATAGCTTCTCTCCAATAGATCTGGGAACATTTGCTTCCATCATCATGGTCCTAGATACTTCCTAGATGGTCCAGTTCTTTCTCTCCACTACTCCATTTTGTTGTGGAGTCCTAGGAGCAGACAACTGTCTCTTAATTCCATGTTTCTCATAGAACTCTATGAACTCACCAGATGTGAATTCTCCACCTCTATCAAACCTCAGACATTTCAACTTTAATCCTGTTTCATTCTCTACCATAGCCTTGAATATTTTGAGTTTTTCTAGAGCTTCTGATTTCTCCTTTAGAAAGGTTACCCACATCATCCGGGAATAGTCATCAATTAGCAGCATGAAGTATCTATCACTTTGAATACTCCTGGTTCTTACCGGACCAAAAAGATCAATGTGAACTAAGTCCAATAATCTGGTAGAAGACAGTTCCTTGCTTTTGAATGTGACTCTGCTCAGCTTACCCAACTGACATTCCTTGCACAAGTTGTTAGTAGGTTTCACCAATTTTGGAATGTCTCTTACAGCCTGAGTATTGCTTATCTTGATGATATTATCAAAATTCACATGACACATCCTTCTATGCCATAACCAACTCTGATCAACTTGAACAAATAAGCAGCTTTTACCAGTACCAACCAAATGGAAGATATTACCTTTAGTTTGAGTACCGAATGCAATCTCTATTCCAGAACTTTCAAAGATTTTGTATTTTCCATCCTTGAATCAGAGATCATAGCCTTTGTCCACCAACTGTCCAACACTGAGAAGATTGTGCTTCAAACCTTCAACATACAGTACATTACCAGTTTTGTTTCTTCTATCAAAAGAAATAGTTCCTCTTCCTCTAATTCTTCCAGCAGAATTGTCACCAAATTTTACCACTCCTCCTTCATACCTTTCCAAATCTACAAACTTATTTTTGTCACCTGTCATATGGTGAAAGCATCCACTGTCAATGACCCAATCATCCTTCTCTTCAATTTGGGCAGCCAGAGCTCTTTCCACAGTCTTAAGATTGACAGATATAGAGGACATTGGATCTTCTTCCTTGATGGCAATGAACACCCATTCATTTCCAAATTTGTTTCCTATCTCTGATTCATCATCTGTTACTTCTTCATTATCATCATCTTCATGTACATAGTAACAGTTCTTTTGGAACCTTAGCTTGTTAGGATTTTGCCTTGAAAATCTTTCCGAACACCTTGAGGCAAAATGACCAATCTTATTGCAATTAAAACACTTATAAGGTAATTTTCCTTCATACTTACTAGATCCTCTTGGAAGCCTCTTTGCAATAAGGGCTTCAAGTTGAGCAATTTCTACTTCTTCTTCTTCCAGATCTTTTCTTGCTTTTTCATACCATAACAATTTCCTTGAAGATTTCTCTCCTGGATCAAGCCTCTGTTTACCTTTAACAGAGGCACTGGCTTTAAATGCAGATTTAGTCTTGGGGGGGTCATCTCCAAAATCTGTCATTTCAAATGCAGCCAATTTCCCAGCCAATTGATCTCTTGTGACAGTTGTATGGGCTCTGAATTCTTCAATGGCAGCAGCCTTGATTTTGTAAGAAGCCGGGAGGGATCTGAGAATTTTACCAACAATCTCATTTTCATCCAAGACTCCACTAGCATTTCTAATTCCACAAACCAACTCATTCACTCTTGGCATAAAAGTGGTAATATTTTCATCATCTCTCATCTTTAGTTTTTCAAATTTCCCTTTTAGACTCTTTAACCTTGCACATTTAACATACTGGTCTCCTTCATGCAAAAGTTCCAGTTTATTCCAAATCTCAAAGGCAGTTGGTAGGTCAATAACATTTGAGAGCTCTGAGTGAGATAATGTGCTTAGAAGAGCCTCTTTGGTCCGCAGATTATTTTCAGCATCTGTGATTTCATTTAGGGTTGTCAGACCACCTTGTGGAGGTACATACGCTTTTGTAACCATGGACCAATACGTCATTCCCATACACTGCAAGTGACATTTCATGGAACCTTTCCAAAGAGCAAAGTTGGTTCCATCAAAATTTAGACTATCCTTCTTGTAAGACGACATCCTGGATCTCCTCAAGTGGTTAAGTTCCTTTTAGAGGAACTTGGCTCTGATACCAATTGTTAGACTTAGGGCACACAACTGAGAGGGGGGTGAATCAGTTGTACAAAACTTTCTCCAAATTACACACTTAAATCTTCTTGGTGATTAGCATTATATTAAACATGAAACATAATGCATTCAAATCAAAAGCAGAAACTCATCAACACATAAGACACCAAGATTTTGACGTGGATAACCCAGTTAAGGGAAAAACCACGGAGTGATTAACCCAAGAATGTATTCTCTGTTAGAAGAATAGAAAGAACAAAATGGCACATGCTAATTAGGGCTCACTACCTGAGCACACTGCTCACAAGAGGCTCATTGCCTACAAGAGACACACTGTCTACAAAGAAATAAGTATCACATACATGAACTGGAGAATAGCATCTTCACCATGCTTGAATTAGTTCCATTAAGCTCAATACTCCTTCTCTACCTTTCACTCTGCTCTTCGCTAACACACTCTCATCTCCACAAGACACCCTTTGAAATGACTTCACAATCCCTTATTTATACACGACATCGACTTAGGAACAATCATCTAAGTCGGCAAACACCTACAAGAACATCTACAAGACATGTAATACATCCGATCGGCAGTCTCAGGAAGAACACCAACATCCAGTGGTTATTCTTCAAATACAAACTTTAACTTCAATGCGGACCACCAACATGAACTGGAAATGATCCACAGATCACCACAAACTTTTCTAAATCACCAAGAACATCCGCACTTCATCTGCTTACTGGAATCCTTCTCTCCTTCATTTGGAACCTCAAGAACATAGTCTGTCCTCACTATCACAAAGGAATAGGTTCTTCTGGACCTTCAAACCATGAACCAATCAACTTGACACTTTACAAGGATGTTCTCAACACTTCCTCAAATCCACAAAATGGGATAATGCATTTCTGGATCTCACCGGACCTATCTGTGTCACTCTATCACATTTGAACACCTGCCGGAACTGGTTCTACTTGAGTGACCATAACTTCTTTAGATCTTCATGTAGACCTCTGAAAACTTGACTGGAGCATCTCAAGACTTATATCTACAAACCCTTTAAACTGTATCCTCTGATCCTCAACCTATCCTGGACTTTTACCTTGTTGTCATCACTGTTCTTCACTATTCCTGATTAAGACTAATTTTCTCAATATCCTCAGCACACAGCTCATCCAATCCTTCTCATTAATGCAACATGAGTATGTTGACATCAATGACAACACCAGTTAGGCCCATACTTGCAACAAAGCATTCTAATGGGTCTTCACCACTGCATCATCATGTCAAAGCACATATCGGTACATTGTCAATCATAACTTTCATTGCAGAGGGAATGATGGTCTAGAACTTTGGAATCAACACATTTACCATCCTTTGAACATAGATCCCAAACCACATAGCCACATCTGAAAATCTAGAGGAATACGGAGCATCCCACTTTCATGTAGTGACTGCCTTCATAGACCAACAGTATCTTCATTCCATCTTTTGCCAAAATAAACTTCCGGTAAACCAAACTTCATGAAACATGGAATATAAAAGCTTTACCATTACATAAATCTATATTCTAGTCCATGAATTTACAAAGCTAAACTAATTGCAATGCTAAGCAATTTCCCAGGCAGTCTTCAAAAGATGTTCATTCTAAAATAGAGACTGTCACCAACTTCCAGAGGCTTAATCTTCTTTGTATCAGCATATGCATCAATGTATCTTCAACTTCAAATTCTTATCTTAATATATCTTCTTCAGGAGCACTATATTTAACTATGAACACTATTACATATACATAATCAGTGTTGACATCAATGACAACCTAGTGAAAGTGTTGACATCAATGACAATCAATGCAACCATATGAATCATATGTGTAACAATCTTCCCCTTTGGCATTGATAGAAACATACTCTCTCCCCCTTTGAAATCAAGGACAAAGGGATCTAATACCTGCTCATTTTTTCCCTTTCATCAATAATCATATATCTATGAACTTTCTCTTTCAAGCTCCCCCTATCATCAGTCACCACTACCTACTCCCCCTTAGAGGTAGCCATCATTAGTCTGGGATAAAGATATAGCATGAACTCCCCTGGATAGATGCACCATTTTGCATCTTAGCAAGGAGGGGAAATTACCCCTAACCTCTGCCAGAGATTATCAGAAGTGTCATTTGCAAGAGCCTTTGTGAAAATGTCTACAATCTAATCCTTAGTTGGAACATATTCCAACTTCACTTCCTTAGCTACAACCTTCTCTCTCAAAAAGTGATACCTAATTTCTATATGCTTGGTTCTTGAATGCACTACATGATTCTTATAAATATTGATAGCACTTGTATTATCACACAAGATAGGAATAGGCTCATCATACAATACCTTGATATCCTTTAGAGTTTGCTAGAAAGAAAGCATCACCACTTGTACTTCTTCTATCATCAACACAACCAGCCCAGTCAGCATCAGTGTATGCACTCAGATCAAAGTCATTACCTTTTGGATACCATAGACCATAGTCTAGAGTTCCTTTCAAGTACCTAAATATCCTTTTCACTACCTTCTCATGTGTTTACTTAGGATTGGCTTGATATTTGGCAACCACACATACCACATGCATGATGTCATGTCTAGATGCAGTTAAGTACAACAATGCTCCAATCATAGACCTATAGACAGTCTGATCCACCTTTAGAGACTCATCATCTTTGCCTAAGTGGCATCCATTGAACATGGGAGTACTCATTGGTTTTGAATCCTCCATGCCAAATTTCTTCAATAATTCTTTAACAGACTTAGCTTGAGAAATAAAGATACCATCATTTAGCTGGGTAATTTGAAGACCAAGGAAGAATGCCATCTCACCAATCATAAACATCTCAAATTCTTTTTGCATTTCCTCTGTAAACTTCTTACACATGTCATCATCTCCACCAAAGATTATGTCATCAACATAAACAACTATCAGTATCATATATCCTTCCTCCTTGATGTAAAGATTGCTATCAGTAGTACCTTTCTTGAAGCCCTACTGAAATAAGTACTTATCCAATCTAGCATACCATGCTCTAGGAGCTTTCTTGAGCTCATACAAAACTTTCTTGAGTCAGCATACCATGTCTAGATCTTCTAATATCTGGAAACCATCTAGTTGCTCAATGTAAACCTCTTCTTCTAGATCACCATTCAGAAATGTTGACTTGACATCCATCTGATATACCTTGAAATTCTTGTGAGTAGCAAGAGCAAGGAACATTCTAATTGCCTCCATCCTAGCTACTAGAGAAAAATTATCCTCAAAATTAATGCCTTCTACTTGAGTATATCCTTTGCATACTAATCTTTCTTTGTTCCTTACAACATCACCTTCCTCATTTAGTTTGTTCTGGAATACCCATTTTGTTCCTATGATATTCTTATTGGCTGGACTGGGAACCAATTCTCATGTTTGATTCTTCTTAATTTGATTTAGTTCTTCTCCCATTGATTTTATCCATTCATCATCCTTGCTAGCTTCGGCAAAGGTCTCAGGTTCCACCTTTGATAATAAACATAAGTTTGCTTGTTCATGTTCTTGGCAAGCCTTCTACTTGTCTGCACACCTTCATTTTTGTCTCCAATGATCTGTTCTACTAAGTGGTTATTCTAAACATACTTTGCTGGAGTCTTAGGTATCTACTTTGGTTCTTGTTCCTTTACATATTCCTCTTCATCTTCAATAGTCTAGTTTGTTGAATGATTCTTTGTTGTCTAGTCTTGGGTAACTACTCTGGTTCTTGTTCCTTTTCTTCTTCTGCTTCTTCTACTTATTCATCTTCAATGCAAGGAAATATATCAGATCCAGTATCATGTGTGAACTGATACAAGTCTTCATCTACTTTGACATTTGTGCTTTCAATCATCTTTCCCAACCTTTTGTTGTAGCACCTATAGGCCTTGCTTCTGGTTGAGTAACCAAGAAAGATTCCTTCATCACATCTTGAATCAAACTTTCCTAGATATTCTTCATCTCTTCTGATATAACATTTGCTACCAAATATCCTAAAGTATATAATAGAGGGAGGTCTTCTATACCACAATTCATAAGGAGTCTTAGTGCTATTGACCCTTAACTATACTCTATTAGTTAGATAGACAGCAGTGTGAATTACTTCCTTCCAGTATATATAAGGTAGACCTGCATCTTTCAACATTGCCCTAGACATTTCTTGCATAGTCCTATTCTTCCTTTCCACTACCCATTTTGATGAGGGATTCTAGGACTAGACAAGTGCCTCCTAATGCCATGATCTTCACAAAAATTTTCAAATTCATTTGAAGTAAACTCACCTCCTCTATCTGACCTCAAACATTTGATCTTAGCATCCATTTCATTTTCAACCAAGGATTTGAAAACTTTAAACTTATTAAGAGCATCATATTTTTCTCTTAAGAAAGTAACCCAAGTCATTCTAGAATAATCATCAATGAGCAACATAAAATACCTTTCACCTTGTTGATTTTTTACTCTTGTAGGTCCACATAGGTGTGTGTATCAGCGCCAATGGCTTTGAAGAAGAGTACTCCTTGCTTTTGAAACTTATCTTTGTCTGCTTTCCCATCTGACATTCTTTGCATACAGAGTTTGCAGGCTTGATTATCTTAGGCATATATCTCACTGCGTGGTAGAACTAATTCTTACCATATTGTCAAAATCATTATGTCCCATTCTTTTGTGCCATAGCCAACATTCACTGGATTGAGTCAATAGACATGTTCTTCCATTTTCTTCTTTCAAGTGATAGATATCACCACAAGTCTTGATTCCTTCTGCAACTAGGTTTTTAGATTCTTCCTTTTTGATTTCACAACCATTAGCATGAAAATTAAGATTGTAACCTTTTATGTACATCTGACTGACACTGAGAAGATTGTGATGTAATCCTTTGACATAGAGAACATCCTCAGTCATGTTCTTTTCATCAATAGATATGACACATTTCCCACAAATTTGTGTTGACTCATCACCTCCAAAATTAACAGCCTCATCATCCCACTTCTTAAGATTTATAAACTTTTCTTTGTCACCAATCATATGGTGTGAGCAACCACTGTCAATAACCCAAGCTTTGGTTTCTTCTTTTGCATGAAAGGCAGTCCATACAACCATTGATTTCTCATTGTTTTAAATTGTTGACATGGTATTAATTTTTCCACATTTTCTAACATCATCCTTCTTGTCACGAACACTCATGGCCAAGAAAAGTGTTTCATAGTTTGAGTCACCATGGTCCTCATCTTCTAAAGAACAACTATCTTCTATGGAAAATAGACTTCTTTTGAATTTACTATTTTTGTTACTTTTCTTATATTCTTTAAGAGAACATTTGGAAGCAAAGTGACCAACCTTTCCACAATTAAAACATTTGAAGGGTAACTTACATTTGTATTTGCTAGAGCCTTTCTTCAGGGTTCTTACAAAATTTGCTTCAGCATTATCAGGGCTTTCATCTTCATCAACAGTTTCTTATGTTTCCTTTTTACTTACTTTGAAAGCAGCTTCTTTCTTTGGAACATCACTGTCAAACTCTCTCATTTCAAAAGTAGTAAGAGTCCCAAACATTTCCTCCAAAGATTATTTGTCTAAGTCAGTAGTCTCCTCAATAGCAGATACTTTGGAACTATAAGATTTGGGAAGAGATCTCATGACCTTTTTCACAATCTCATCTTCTTTTATCCCCCCACCAAAACCATTAATACCACTCATTACTTGATTCACCTGGACCATGAAACTAGCTATATTTTCATCTTCTGACATCTTTAGGGATTCAAATCTATTCTTGAGTATTTGCATCTTAGATTTCTTTACTTTCTTATCTCCTTCATAAATAGTTTCAAGTTTATTCCAAACTTCTTGGGCTGAGCTGCAACCTATCACCTTTGAAAGTTATGAATCAGTTAACCCACTCATGATAGCAAACTTGGCCTTGGCATTATTATCATACTTCTCAATTTCATCTACATCTAGTGGAATAGAAGTAGGGACAGTATAACCTTTCTTCCTAGAATCCCAAACTCCACAGCCTAGTGAATTGATGTAGCCTTCCATCCTTACTTTCCAAAAAGCATAATTTGTTCCATTGAACCTAGGAATCTTGTTGGATCCTCTTGATGCCATACTGAACCTTCCTCAAGCAGTTAATCTTCCTTCAGAGGAACTTAGCTATGATACCAATTGTTAAACACACCAGGATACTGAGAGGGGGGTGAATCAATATCTAAACAATTCTTCAAATTTATCTGGAGTAGATCAGAACTTAAGCATTACAACATTAACATGAACATGAGAGATTAACACAATGCACAACAACACATAACACCATATATACGTGGAAAACCCTAGAAGGGAAAAACTGATAAGGTGTCGTTGTACCTCATCATTTAATCATATTTCAGATGTCAAAATCCAAGGGTTGTGTCATCGGCTGTCTGTAATTAGGGATTCTACAGTTACCAATTTTCCTAGCTAATCTTAATAACTTCTACCAATTTGAAGAGATTAATCTATCTACTTACTAAATGAATTCAAGGAATGCTGAAAACAGAATTAAATAGGAAGTTACTTAAAGCAATCTTAAAAATAGTAACATGCATCTATCTATCAAAATTAGTAAATACTTTTCACAGCAAAATCTGAAGTAACAAAACAGTGATACTAGCCTTCTGCCTTGGTGGTGAGAGTGGACCCTTTCTCCACACCCTTAGGGATGAAGGCTACAGTAGGGAATTAACACAAAAGAAGAAGATCACAACTAAATCTAGTCCAATTCCATTCACTTTGCATTCATGAAAAATATTGATATCAGAGAAAAATGATATTACCGAGAATCAGAATAATCCACACATTGTATATCTTTTCTATTGTTTCTATCAGTCTATATAAAATGAGTGATGACATATCACTTATCTTATCTACTAGTTCTTCTATGAGATGACATCCATCTCTTTATTACATTAGCTATCTAACTATGGAAAAATAATCATGCAATAAAAGTAGATTGAGTGGAACAGAAGTCCACTCAGAATTCTAAGTTTGAGTCTTAATACATTTGGGCAGCGAGGCCCTGAAAATAAGGATATTGAATCAGTTTTATCCGTAACTCATGCAAAAACTTATAAAAAGATAAAAACTCCAGCAGTTAACTATAGATGACCCTTCACCACTCAGGTGATGATTTGAGTGAAATGAGGGGTATTACGATTACTGCTAAGAGTGCCTAATCGGCAACTTATGTTGGAAATATGCCCTACTCTCAGGAGGCACTGGAGATATATGTCCCTGTCTGCAGCTCCAGAGATACCATTGTCACCTTTTTGTTCAACTCCAGAGATGCTCCAAACTCCCACCCAGCACCGAAGAGGCTTTTCTCTTTACTTCAAAACTTTTGGTATTATGGTATTCTGGTATTGTCTCCGGAGATCATTGAAGACTACCTCCGGAGATGCACAAAATTGTCGTTCCGAGCATCTACACCTGTTGATTCAAAAAGAGAGAAGTTTTCTACATTTTTCTATCAATCCCATGCAATTAGTCCTTTAATCAGAAATTATGATCTTAAGTAATTTATCTCAATTAATCATTAACTAGAATGATCTTGCTAGCCTATTCGGGTGCAAACATTAGGAAAGATGGAATCAGGAAGGAGAAAAAGAGAGGTAAAAAGATCTATTTCATGGGTGCAACTTGGCAGTCATCATCCCCCCATACCTAAGGTTTGGCAAGTCCTCCTGCTTCTCACAATTTGGATTTATTCTGGTGAAGTAGCTTATCGGTCAAGCTATAATCCTGTGCATAGGTAGACCAAGTGGTGTGGTTGGTATTACCATTGCCTCTGTATTGATCAACCTGCTTCAACCAGTCTTGCAATTTCTCATCTTCCATCTGCTCATCCCAGATAGGAAGTGGCTTAATTATGAGAGGGGGCATGAACCATCCACCTATCTATTCCTACTTATGCTTATCCATCATTTTAGATATTAACTTTGCTTTTCTCATAAATAATCTTAAGTTTGCAGGGGTGACCACCTCTCTCATTTTCTACTTCGAGGTTAAAATATTCCATCTTTTCTTTGCTATGGCAAGTACTGGATTTGCTGAACTATTCATGATAAGACCAAAATTGATGGAGCACTCTTGCAACCTTTTTAGGTATAATGGAAAAATTTTGTTCTTACTCTTAGGGTGATAGATATAAGACCTAAATTGGGTCTTAAAAGCATTGGGATTGGGACATTCCTTCCTGATGAAGAGATCTATTTCTATATCTTTCTTGAGATGGTCTTTCATTCATTCATTCCAGATCTGATGATTCCTCATTAGGGACATAAATGCTTTAAGATGGCATTCCCCCACAAAATAATTAAGAATGAAAGTTATATCATTAACATAGAAACCATGCAGATATAATTCACATAGGAAATTCTTGTCTTCATCATTACTCCTTGTATATTCTTTCATGAATCCTTCTACTATCTTTGTATTCTCAACTAGGTCAGACAGGACTAAAGAGAATTTCCTCTGCAGGACTCTTTCTTGTAAGAACATAGAATAGCTAGCACTTGGAGGCCTACAAGATAGAATTTGTGAAGAAAGGGAGGCCATTTCAATGATTTTTCCTTCTAGAGTTTCTATTCTTTTTGTTTTGGCAGTGACTGCCCCTTGTAATTGCAGCATAGGCTTGGTAGCCTCATATTCTCTACATTTCTTTTCCCAATGGAACAGGGCCTTAGGAATGTCAATAGGGATTGGACCCACATATGCATCTATTTAGATTTTTTGCTCATTGGTTGCCCTTGGGCCAGCCAACTCTTGAATATATTCCTCCTAATCATCTAGTTTGTTGTTGACCCAAGTTAACTGTCTATCCTAGATATGTATTTTCTCAGTCAATGTTGCCATTATTATGAGGCTTTTGTCTCTAGCCATGGTGAGCTCAGAAACACTCTGTGCTGCCTCTTTCTCCTTTTCTTCCAATAGTTTGACTATCTCAGTTTTCTAGGCCTCCAATTCTGCTTCTTTCTCCTAGATGATCTTGTTTTTGTTTTGGAGTTTTATTTGTAGATTTTCAATGACTTGTTTTTGCTCTATTTCTACCTCCATTCTGACCTTTTTGAGGTCAGTAATAATCTAATTCTTCCCCCAGAGTAGTCTCTTTAGGTTTTTAATTTCTTCTAACATTTGTTGTTCTTTTGAAATTTCAACATCCTCTTGATCAGAAAGGTGAGGGGAATTTTCTGCTTCTGCTTCTGTTGTTGTTTGTTGATCATCAGGGTTTTCCATGGCCATCTGCCCTGCACTGTCAACTATACCCATTTGCCTTGTTTCATGTTTTTTTGTAGACTACCTGTCCTGAGGGTCCTCTTGGGGTTCCTCTGCTTCTGCTGGCACTGATGAAGGCCCAGCCTTATCCTCATATGTTCTAAAACCTAGGAGTACCTCAGCTAGGAGAGCAGTATCTTCTTCAGCCTGTGAGAGCTATCTTTTCCTTTTGCTTCTCCGTAGAAAAGGTGGGGCAGGCGCCTCCAGAGTAGGCCTCTCATCCTCATAATTTGAGGAAATAGTAAAAGTTTTTCTATGTTATGTCTCCATAGCATGTGATGGTTCTAAAATTGGACTTGACCCCAAATGGATAGATGGCGCTAGGGGAACTTCTCTTTGTTTTCTCTTCCTAACTAGAGGGATCTCATCTGAATCATGAGATGTTTCTTCAGCCCAAGTTTTCTTTGTTTTATGTCCTAACCTCTCCCCTGTTAATTCCTTAGGGAAAGATTCCTTAGTTAGATTCATCTTTCTCCTAACTGATCAAGTCATATATGGGGTTTGTTCAGGAGTAGACTCTCTAATTTCTTTGCCTTTCTTCTTTTTATCAGGAACAGGGGCTACAGATGAAGTTGCCTCCTATGAGGACTTCTTTCCTCTTTGAACAACTATGGGGGAGGTTGAAGGTGTTGGCAAGAGACACTATATGGATTCATGGTTGTTGTCATTGATGGCAACAAAGGTCATCCCACATATCCACAAGACATGATATGTCTCTACCGGAAGTCAGAATAAAGAATGTTGTGGTCCGGTGAAGAAGAACAGAGCATGTGGCAAGGTCCGACAGATTGGTCCGGACCTCTCAGAGGAAGTGTCTTGGTGCAGTGCGGATTTGGGGAAGTCAAAAGGACTACCTTGAGTGGTATATTCCAAGGATTTAGCCTCCGGTGATGGACAAGGAAAAAGATATGAATGGTTGAGTACCGGATTCCTGAGAGACAGTGAAAACAGAGGAAGAACTGACTGGCAGAGTATCAGACTACTTTCCGGATGGGTTACTGTTGATGACAGAGGTTGTGAAGGCATGAATCATGTTTGGCCGACATTATTAATGATATCTACAAGTATATGCTTGATCCGCATTGCTTGGTGAGGAAGGATTCAGCCGACAGAATGAGAGTTTGTAAGAAACTAGACTATTCCGGATGCCGACTAGAAAGGTGATGAAATTACTTGTGCGGATATATATAGAGGATGGATTCAGTTGTGAAATGTGTGTTAGTGTGGAGAAAAATGCGAATAAGTCCAGAGAAAGAGCAGAGGTAGCAAAAAGGATCTGGTATGTGAAAGATAGCAGAATAAAGAACAGAGGAAAGATGAAGTGCAGCAGATCAGTGTACTGAACCTAACCGGAACTGAACTCCAGCATATGCAGATGCTTCCAATCAGTTCAAGACTGTGATTCTCATCACTTTGTAGACAGTGTGTCTTCTTGTAGGCAGTGGGCCTCTTGTGAGCAGTGTGCTCGGGCAGTGAGCCCTAATTGGCAAGTGCCATTTTTGTAATTTCCTATTCTTCTAACAGAGAATAATTCTTGGGTTAATCACCCCGTGGTTTTCTCCCTTAACAGGGTTTCCACGTCAAAAATACTGTGTCATGTGTTTCTTATTTCATGGTTAATGTTTTGTGTTTGATTTTATGCTGCTTCAATTAAAAGGAAAGTTCAATAAGGGAAATAATTAGGATAACTGATTCACCCCCCCCCTCTCAGTTATCAACAATTGGTATCAGAGCTAAGTTCCTCCTAATAGAGCCTAACAGCTTGAGGAAGATCTGGGATTTCAAATGGATGCATATGGTTTAAGGGAGCAACTCAAGACTGCCCTTGAGGATCTTGAACAGTCAAATTCTGAAGTCAGTGAATTAAAGGAAAGACTCAAACAGGCTGATGAATTCATGAGAGAATTAAAAGACAAATTAAGTCTCTCTATGAAAAAGAGAAAGGAGCTGCTTCAACAGTTGGCAAGACAAAGTGAAGAAAGCAATACAAATGAGGAATTGACTGAGCAAACCAAGTTATGTGAAAAGTTATCAAAAGAAGTCATTATGTTAAGACATGAAATGGAATCAGGAACTATAAAGTTTACTCAAGAGATTGAAGAAAAAAGAAAGGCTGAAGACAATCTAAGACAATCTCTTAAAGAAAAATCAGAAGAATGCCACCAGATGGACAGGATTATCAGACACCTTGAATCTGATCTTGAAGATGCCAAAGATAATGAAGGAAAACTTGAGGATCAAATTGCCTCTCTCAAAAGAGACCTTCAAACAGCAAATGAATATAAAGAGAAATTCAAGATAAGTTCTGCTCAACTTGAAGTTCTTCTTGGAAGTCAAAAGAGGACAGATGACAAGTATGGCTTGGGATATGAGAAAGGAGAAAGCTCCGGATCCGGTCAGAAGAATCTTGGATCAGAAAATCCAAGGAGCAGGCCTAGAAGACCTCCGGTAAGACAGCCAAATGCTCAAAGATATCCATCCTTCAATGGATACTGCCACAACTGCAACCACTTTGGTCACAAAGCTAATCAGTGCAGAATGAGAATGAATCAGAATAATTCATCCTTCTCCGGACAGTGCTTCAACTGCAAAAGGTATGGACACAAATCCCATGAATGCAGAATTATGCAAGTAAACAAATCATTCAAAGGTAGATGCTTCACATGCAATAGAATAGGTCATATGGCAAATCAATGCAGATCAAGAGGATATCAGTCAAATATGCAAAGAAATGTTATTTGCCAAATCTGCAATAGGTCCGGTCATAATGCTAAAGTCTGCAGAAACAAGAATCAGGACAAAAGAGGTCCGGTGTATAATCAGAATCAAGACAAGGGTAAACAAAAGATGAATGCGGATGAGGTTAGGAATCAGATGAGCAAGATTTGGGTGAAGAAAAGTTCAGAGAATGTAGAGGTTGGATCCGCACCAGACTCTGGTGCTGATATTTCTTCCGAAAATTAAAAGTGAGCTCAGGCTCAGGGGGAGACTCAAAGAAAATCTTGTTCCCCCAGCCAAACAAGTGGTGCCGGATGTGGCACAAGATGCGGATCAAAGGGTTTGTAGATATGAATCTTGAGATACTTCAGTCAAGTTTTCAGAGGTCCGCATGAAGTTATGAAGAAGCTGTGATCGATCAAATAAGACCTGTTCAGGGAGATGCTCCGGTATGATAAAGGATTACAAAAAGGTCCGGAAAGATCCGGAAATGCACTATCTTGTTCTGCGGATTGGACAGAGTGTTTGAGATGATCTTGTAATATGCTACCTCGATTTATTCATGATTGAAAGATCCGGATGATATCCACAGATCAGGACTAATCCGGGATACTCCAAGCTATCCAGACAAGGCAAACCGGAATGATGTAGGTGAAGCATTTATTGCAGACAGGTATTAGGGTTCACGGAGCAATTTAAGGGATTTCTCAAAGGTCATTTGCTCATTCTGCACTCGAGAAGAAGCGAAAAGTGGAGCTCTGCAACAAGGTTCTTCAAGCACACCAAGGATCTCCTGCCGAAGCTATTGGATAAAGAAATCAATCCAACCACTCCGTGCAAACCGAAGGCGCATAAGGTATTCTCCATTTTTCATTACCTCACTGCAAATCTTTGAAGAATGGCTACTCCAAACATAGTTAAGATCTCCGATAGACCTCGCCCCTCATTCAAGAAACATCCCTACAAATCATTGGAGGTAGACCCACTAGGAGCCTTCTCTAGTGTTCCTCACGGAGTTTTACACACCGAAGACATTAGGGTTTACATACATGCAAACATTGAGGAATTTGGGGAATTCAAATTAAGAGACCTCTATCACAAGCAGCTGATTGACAATGCTTTTGAGCTTAAACCAGAGTATAAGGATATTCAGAAGAAACAATTTGAGCAATTTATTCATTTCCCCTGTTTTGAAGAGGATGAATGGGTCCGGTATGTACTGAGCAGGATGCATGACAACTTTCTATGGCTAGATAGACCCTGCAAGATCACAAAAGAGGCAATTAGAGCAGTAACTGGCCTATACTCCTCCGGAGGAGTACCTATCCTCAAATCTGTCAAGAACAACATTGTAACTGAGGCCACCGGATCAAAATTTGACAAAAGGGCAATGACCATTGAAGACATCTCCGATCCGGATATCAAATATGCATCAATGATAATAGGATACAAGATCTATCACTCCAGCAGGGAGAATTCTGTATCCGGAACTGCAATATACACTGCTTATGAAATGTTAAGAAAGAATGCAGAATATGATCTCTGCGAACTACTACTAAGCCAATTAATGGAAAACATACAGAAAATCAAGAAGGATAAGAAGAATTCCTTTAAGTATGGTACTCTGATTGTATGTCTATTCTTCTACTTCATGAATGAGCTACCTGGAACAAGTGGATGGGTATGGCAAAATGACAAACCTGTTGCAGTCCAGATAAGAGACTATTTGCATGGACTTGGGGATGCAAAAGCGAGAAATACAGCTCTATGGGGATACTTCAAAAACTTTCAGAGCATGATGCAAGCAAGAGAGAGAATTCCCCAGTCTCTCATTGAGAAATACAAGGACTCAGTGTGCTTTATGGTTGACACTGATCAGTGCCTAATGGAGGCAGTGGAGCCAAGGACTGTCTGGATCATGCCCATGGGGTATGAAGTTGATGAACAGATAGTGGAGCTGCATGTTCAACACATGCTAAGTCAGCCCAAAGATCCTAAGGCAGAAAGGTTTGGAACCTTTGAGGAGCTGAGTGTAAAAATACATGTAGAACTCAGGGAACCTGAGATTAAAAGAAAGGTAAGAAAAGAAGTAGAGCACATTGCTCAAGGCCTAGGTATCTCAAAGGAGGCACTTGATGCCAGCTGGGAAAAGAGGAGGAAGGCCGAGGAAGAAGAGAAAAGCAAAGAAAGTGCTCCGGTTGGAGCTCCCACCCGGACCAGATCAACAAAGAGATCTGCACCTCCCTCAACCAAAAGTTCAAAACCGGAAGTCCAGGCATCCGGTAAGAGATCCAAGACAAAAGCCACAAGGGCTTATGGAAGCCAAAAGGATGAAGAGGAAACAGAATCAGATGAGGGAGTAAGAGAAGTAAAGAAACAGAAGAAGAAAGGATCCAGTAAGCCCTCCACAGGCCAAGACAAGGATGAAATGGCAGAGGTAACTGTTGAAAAGCCCACTCTGTCACTAGAGAGCATAATCAAGTCGGTCACGGTGGATGGAAACCTTCAACCAATGACTGAATCCTATGATGACTTCAGTGAGGCAGACCAAAAGACTCTGCAGGAAGCCACAGTTAAATATCTGAACATATACAATAAGGCTTTCATTGAGATCATATCTCTCATTCCTAAAAGCCTAGAGAAGGAAATGGAAGTAAGAAAGAATAATGCTCATGCCAAAGATCTTGAGATCCGGGAGCAGATAGCTATTCAGCTATATCCTCAAATTGATCCCAAGACAATGAACATTATCTTCAAGGACTGCAAAGATGAGTTCAGAAGCAAAGCCAGGATGAATCAACTCATGCTTGGTGAGACTGACAAAGTGGCCCAAGAAACAGAAGAGATCCTCCGGAAGGCCTTCAAAAGGTTCAATCTTCCTGTTGTAGAGGACTTAGGTGCAGAAACAGCTGCTGATTTGGAATCTTCTGTTCCGGAAGAAGTGAGCCCTGAACAGACAAGTGAGGACTTGGGACCCTCTGCTCCAGAAGAAGTGGCCCATGAACAAGTTAGCATCTCTCCTCCGGTTTCCCCTACAGTCTCCGGATCCAAAGAAGAAGAGCAATTACAGGAGAAGGAAGCAGTGGTGAAAGACAAAGAGGTTGACAGTTCTAAGACTGCAGAAGAGAAGAAACATCTGTCTCCGGCAAGAGACACTGCACAAACTGTTCAACAATTTTTGAGCAAAGAAACTCTAGAGATTGATGAACCGGAGCTTCTAAAAGGCCCATTTGATTTTGACTCTCTCTCTCCGGTACAAACAATGAAGATAGCTTCATTTGCAAATGCCAAGGCAAATGAAAAGCTCCTGAAGTCTCATATGGAAGACTGTGAGTTGATAGAGGCTACTTCTGGAGTACTTGTGAAGATCATGCCATCAATCCAAATAGATCCGACAGCCTCCACTTCCGGTAATCTAAAAACCTTAGTCAGCAGTGTTGATACACATTTTGATTCTCTAGAAAAATCAGCTGAAGAAAAGGTCCGGAAGGAATTTTTGGATAAGAGATTTTCAGAGATATTAGAATTAATTTCTAAAGATAGGAAGATTGTAAGCATTGGAATAAAGAGCTTAGAGAATGCTCTTAAGGATGGCGGTGATATCTATAAATTTTGTATATCCTGGTCAAAGGCAACAGCAGCATTTGACAAGAAAATAAAAGAGGAACAGGATAAGCTACAAAGCTTATCTCAAAGTTTTGATCCTCTCTCTTCCTCTATAATAAATCAAGAATGTCAGACTATTGCAGTCTTGAACGAAATAAAGAATCTTGAGAAGGAAAGGAAGAACATCACCAACCGGATGGGAGAACTTAGAAGGATTATAATCCCTAAGTTGGAAACCATGCATGAGGCCATCAGTGATGCTAGGACCACCGCCCAAACAAAAGATCCGACAGATCTCAAGCGGGCAGAAGCGTTTGCATTTTTGTTAAGTGGTCACATCTCAATTTTGGATAGAATGAAGCAAAGTTGGGCTACCGAAATGATTCAATTACAGACATCCTTTGCAGACATTCTTCAATATATGTGAGTATGTAAATATGCGGCTAAGTATAAGAAATTTTTGAAAATTTTGATATGCGGACCCTACCCTTTGCCATTGATGTCAAAGGGGGAGTGAGGAGCAGTGAAAAATGAGAAATCCAACTAAGGGGGAGTTCCGGAAATTGTATATAAAGACAGAGCATCAGCAAAGGGGGAGCACAGTGAAAACACTTAGTCATTTTTCACTAAGTGTTGCCATCAATGCCAAAGGGGGAGATTGTTGGCAAGAGACACTATATGGATTCATGGTTGTTGTCATTGATGGCAACAAAGGTCATCCCACATATCCGCAAGACATGATATGTCTCTACCGGAAGTCAGAATAAAGAATGTTGTGGTCCGGTGAAGAAGAATAGAGCATGTGGCAAGGTCCGACAGATTGGTCCGGACCTCTCAGAGGAAGTGTCTTGGTGCAGTGCGGATTTGGGGAAGTCAAGAGGACTACCTTGAGTGGTATATTCCAAGGATTTAGCCTCCGGTGATGGACAAGGAAAAAGATATGAATGGTTGAGTACCGGATTCCTGAGAGACAGTGAAAACAGAGGAAGAACTGACTGGCAGAGTATCAGACTACTTTCCGGATGGGTTACTGTTGATGACAGAGGTTGTGAAGGCATGAATCATGTTTGGCCGACATGATTAATGATATCTACAAGTATATGCTTGATCCGCATTGCTTGGTGAGGAAGGATTCAGCCGACAGAATGAGAGTTTGTAAGAAACTAGACTGTTCCGGATGCCGACTAGAAAGGTGATGAAATTACTTGTGCGGATATATATAGAGGATGGATTTAGTTGTGAAATGTGTGTTAGTGTGGAGAAAAATGCGAATAAGTCCAGAGAAAGAGCAGAGGTAGCAAAAAGGATCCGGTATGTGAAAGATAGCAGAATAAAGAACAGAGGAAAGATGAAGTGCAGCAGATCAGTGTACTGAACCTAACCGGAACTAAACTCCAGCATATGCAGATGCTTCCAATCAGTTCAAGACTGTGATTCTCATCACTTTGTAGATAGTGTGTCTTCTTGTAGGCAGTGGGCCTCTTGTGAGCAGTGTGCTCGGGCAGTGAGCCCTAATTGGCAAGTGCCATTTTTGTAATTTCCTATTCTTCTAACAGAGAATAATTCTTGGGTTAATCACCCCGTGGTTTTCTCCCTTAACAGGGTTTCCACGTCAAAAATACTGTGTCATGTGTTTCTTATTTCATGGTTAATGTTTTGTGTTTGATTTTATGCTGCTTCAATTAAAAGGAAAGTTCAATAAGGGAAATAATTAGGATAACTGATTCACCCCCCCCCTCTCAGTTATCAACAGAAGGCTTTGTTTCTTCTTCTTGGTGAGTAGGGGAACCCTCACCTCCTGGCTGTGCCCTCTCTAGTTCTTTGTTCAAGGAATTTTGTTCAAGGAAGTTTTGCCATAATTCTTCCCCATTGGCCTGAGATAGGAAGTGGTGTTTAACTACTAGAAAAATGAGGCCATGATGTTTCATGGGACCCTTATTTTGCTAATATTTTTCTACAGTTGCTCTGATGGCAGAATACAAGAAATTGGGAATGTTTATGGTAAACTTAGGGTGTTCATTCCCATGCCTTAGAAAAATCAGCATTTTCATTATTGGTCCTAAAACTAAAGAAAATTGACCATCACAAGTAAAATATTTCATCATCCAGGTGGCTACAGATTGTCAAGGGTTTGGAAGTCTGGACCTAAGAATTCCTTTTACTTCATTTTTATTTGAATGCAGTTGTATTTCCAGTTCACCTTGAACAGAGAAATTCTTAATCAAATCAGTATATAAAGTTTTCAGATGATAAAACCTCTCACCTTGTTCAAGCAACCCAGAAATGTGACTAATAGTGGTTGAGGAGAGATTGATTCAGACTCCTCTGACAGCTGTCTGATTGTCCCTTAGATTTCTTAGGAATTCATCTACGACATCTTCTTGAAACCCTTCAAATTTTTCTAGAAAGTCCAACCATCCTGCAGTTCTCAGAATGTTTGCTACAACTTCATCTTGCAACAGACCCACAACACTCTCTGGTTCAAATTTCTTCTTTACCCCCATTTTCTAAATTCGTTCCACCTTCTGTGCTTAATTCCTCACTTTTCTATCTATAATTTGTCCCTTCTTCTTAACTCTGTAGGCTCCGGAGGACTATTTAATTTACTCTGTTCTTCAGGGTATTTTGGAAGTTCGAATGAGGATTGTTATGTCTCTCAACTTAGGCTTATGGAAAATTTACAAATTAGTTAGAGTACCTAGGCAGTCATAAATGCAACAAAGTGATAGGACACTATGGAGGCAAGGTGACAGTATAGTACAGATGGCGGCATGCATGAATTTGGAAAAGAAAATGATGGCAGGAGGACATGTCATAGTGATGGCACCCAAAAATAGAAAGACAAGATAGTTGCTATTTAATGCTTAATTTAAGATAGAATTACCTGGATCATTTTTAATGATGAGGAGTGATGTACACGGCAAAGATGTTGTGGCATTTATGAGACTGCACGCGACGTGGCATATGAGCAGCTTTTGGTGGCTTGAGATGACGCCCACTACTCCATTGGTACATGAGCTGCAATCATTTCATTGAGTGGTTCAAGAATCCATGTTCCTTGGGTGACATCAACGTTGTCTTTGTGAATACCCTTGCAATTGAAATACGTGCTGATTTTATTTTATTCATGTCATAAATCAAAGGATGAGTCATGATGACCTCATCATTTGATGTTTCCACCTTAGTGCCTGGAGAGGTGGGTCCCCTCCCTCATTATTGAAAATGATTCTTCATTGATGGAGTGCCGGAGGTGCTCCTAGTTTGTGAAGCACTGGAGGTGCTCCTGGTTCGTGAAGCACCGGAGGTGCGTTTGACTAACTCCCGACATCTGAGCACCTCCGTAGCTTGATTGTTTTCAACTGTCCTGAAGAAGGGAACCGCCATTTGCTGGTTTTCAACTCCCTTGGTCGAGAAAGATAGCCATTTACTGGTTTTCCATCTTTCTCTCTTTTTTCTTTTCTTTTTTTTTAGAAGGCCACCATTTGCTAGTTTTCACCCTTCTTCTTTTTTCTCTTTTTTTAGAAGGTCGTCATTTGCTAGTTTTCACCCTTCTTTTTTTTTCTCTTTTTTTTTAGAAGGCTGCGATTTGCTAGTTTTCAACCTTCCTTTTTTTAGTCCAACACTATGACAGAGGAGGTATCCCCTGTACCAAAACACAAATCATTAAGAAACTCTTCTTTAGTAGATGGTCTTTTATAGAGTCTGATTCGGTGACCATTTACTAAGAATGTGTTTGTGCTTTCATCAATAGGTTCCAATAATACTGTTCCATTTTCAAAAACTTCCTTTATTTGATAAGCACCCATCCAATGAGTTTGCAATTTCCCCTTAAACTTTTTGAATTTAGAATCATAAAGAAGAACTCAATCACCTTACTGAAATGTCCTCCTTTTGATGTGTTGGTCATGCCATTGCTTCCTTTGATACTAAACCAATTTTGTTTGCTAGATGGCCTCTATCTAAATTTCATCCAACTCATTGAACTGAAGAACTCTGTTCTGTTGAGTTATAGACAATGGTAGACTAATATCTAATACAGTTTTAAGTGTCTAGAGTTCAAATTCTATAGACAAAATAGGCTTTTTCCCATAAACCAATTCATATGGTGAGAACTTTGTTGTGGACTTCCAAGTGGTATTGTAAGCCCAAACTGCTTTAGGTAATCTGTTAGCCCAATCTTTTCTGTTCATTTGCTACTATCCTTGTCAAAATATTTTCAAGTTCCTTATTAGTGACTTCTACCTGCCCATTCACTTGAGGATGGTAAGGTGAAGATTTTCTGTGCTTGACTTGATATAAATTTGTGAATGCTTTGATTACCTGTGAAGTAAACTGAGGTCCTCTATCTGAAACTATTGATCTTGGGGCTCCAAACCTTAAGAAAATCTTATTATAAAGGAAATCAACAACTTTTTCTTCTCTTGCAAATTGTAATGCTTGAACCTTAGCCCATTTAGTAACATAGTCTGTGCATACTAGAATGTACTCCTTGTCGGATGATGGTGGAGAAATTGGTCCCACAAAGTCTAAACCCCATTGCTCAAATGGTTCCATCATGACATGAGAGTGCAGTAACATCTCCTGGGTAAAGGTTGGTTGTCCCATCCTTTGCCACTGGTCACAGTGATGCACATACTTCTTTGTATCTCTATGAAGAGAGGGCCAGTAGTAACCAGCTCCAAGGATCTTGTGGACTGTCTGGTGGAAGGAGTAATAGCCACCAGATGGTTCATCATGACATGCTCTCAACACATCAAAAATCTTATCATCTTTTAAACACCTGCGTAGAATGAAATCAAGACCACATTTAAATAGTAAACCATTCAACCATTTGTAAGATAAACTTTCTTTAACCAAACATTTTTTTTTGTTTTAAGGTAAAATGGGATGGATACAAGCCTTTAGCTAAAAGATTAGCTATGTCAGCAAACCAAGGTATAGTAGAGGAGATAGCAAAAAGATGTTTATCTAGGAACTTGTCCTCCACTGGTTGGTTTTCTCCTCCTATATGATCTCTTGACAAAAAATTAGCAACCAAATTAAACTTACCTTGATTATCAAGTATGGTAATATCAAATTCCTGTAATAGCAATAACCACCTAATGATCCTTGCACCCACTACTGGTTTATTCATTAGGTGCTTGATGGCTGCATGATCAGTGTGTACAAATATTTTATATCTAGTGATATAATGCCTGAATTTATTTATAGCATAGATGACTACCAAGAATTCTTTTTCAATTGTGGTGTAATTTATTTCTACAGAGGTAAGGTTTTTGTTGATGTAATAAATGGCATGCATACTCTCTCCTTCCTCCTTTTGTCCTAAAACTGCCCCAATCGACACATTTGAAGCATCAGTCTGTATGTGAAATGGTAAAGTCCAATTAGGTCCTCTCAAAATTGGTGTGACAGTAAGCTTCTCTTTCAAGGTTTCAAATGTTGATTGACATTCTTCTGTCCATAGAAATTTTGTGTCTTTGTTAAGCAGGGTAAATAGGGGGCAGCTATTCTGCTAAAATTTTCTATGAATCTCCTATAGTAGCCTGCATGACCCAAAAAACTTCTAACATTTATCTGATTTTTGGGTGAAGGCAACTGTGTGATCACTTCTATCTTGTTTTGATCCACTTTGATCCCCTTTGCTGAGATGTGGTGTCCCAAAACAATTCCTTCCTCCACCATCATAAAGCACTTTTCATGGCTAAGGGATAATTGATTTTTCTCATAGCATTTTAGCACTTTCTCAAGGATTGTGAGAGCTTCAAAATTATCCCCATACAAAGTAAAGTCATCCATATAGACCTCCGTGCATTCATTAGCTAGTTCAGCGAAAATAGCTAAAACAAGTCTCTAAAATGTTGTTGGGGCATTGCATAGTCCAAAGGGAAGAACTTTGTAAGAAAAAGTTCCCCAAGAGCAGGTGAAGGTGGTTTTGTCCTAATCTTCAGGTGTTACTTGAATTTGATTATAGCCACTGAATCCATCTAGAAAAGAAAAATACTTTCTCCCATCAAGGTTGTCTAGTACTTGGTCAATGAATGGTAAAGAAAAGTAGTCCTTTTTGTAGCCTTGTTTAGTTCTCTATAACACCCTCCATTTCCCATTCTTTTTAGGCACTATGACAAGGGCTGAGACCCATTGACTGTTTGAGATTGGATATATAAACCCTGCTTGAAGTAATTGTTCTATTTTAGTTTTGACAATGTCCTTTAAAGAAGGATTCAATCTTCTCTGGGGTTGTCTGACAGGTTTAATATCCTCAGTGTATATATGATGGGTACAGATCTTAGGAGGTATGCTTCTCATATCTTGGTATTCCCAAGCAAAAGATGTTGAATGGGAAATCAGAAGTTGGATAAGTTATTCTTCCTGATTTGTTGTTAACTGAGTATTGATATTAAGTGTTTTCCCTGGTAAAATCATGACCTATTTTGTGATTTGATCCATAGATGTAGTTAATCCATACATTGGATTCATGGTATTGAGGGGACAAGAATGTGGAAGCAACATGTGGAAAGTGGCTAAGTCTTTGTAAATGGTTTCCCCACAAGGAATGATGTTGGTGAGGGTACAATGAGAAGAAGTAAGAAGTTCTCTCCTAGAATCTTGGGCGAGCTCCATCACATCCTTATTGATTAGGATGTGAGTAATGTCTTCTATTGTATCATAGTATATTTCTTCTTCTAACTCTCCCAAATGTTCCTTGATGGTTACCATAGCTACTGACGCACTATTGTCATTGTTCTCTGGTTCATCCACCCATACTCTTCATGTATAATGTATTCATGGTTTAGCTGGAGGATACAAAGATATTTTCTTCAAATCTATCCCATTAGAAATGACCATATCTCTAGTTCGACAATTAATAGATGTTGTTGTTGTAGCCATCCATGGTCTTCCTAAAATTAGTGGATAAGCATTTATCTAGTTTCTAGGTTCTAATATCAGGAAGTCCACTGGAAATTCCCATGAATCTATCACAACTGGTACATCAATAATTACTCCTTTTGGAACAGCTACTAACTGGTCAGCAAGTTGAAGAATTGTAGTTGTGGATTGGATACCTGATAGAGCTAATTTGTTCATTGTGTGAATTGTCATCACATTATTTGCTACTCCCAAATCAACCAGGACATTTGAAATTTCTACCCCTGAGATGAAAACAGTTATGACAGGATTTCTAGGGTCTCCATATTTTAGGAGGAGAATTTCTCCCATCAATAGATCTACTACTTTTCCTTCCACTTGTATTGTGGAATGGAAGTTTTTCCTCCTACCCTATGTTTTGATACAATACTATTTAATGAATTGATTTAGTTCTGGTACATCTTTGATTGATTGGAGAAGAGGAATTTCAATGTTTAGTTGCTTTCTTTCTTGTAAAAGTTTTGATTCTAGGTTGGTTTGGACTTATTTTTGTAAGATCTTTTTCTGGGGAACATACTGTTTAAGCCATTCTAGGTATGGTGCTAGTTTTTTCATCTCTGGAGCTGTTGTCAAAATTGTGTTTAGGAATGTTCTCTGGAGTCGGTCTTTTAGGAGCAACTCCAGAGTTGTCCAAGGATGATTCTTTTAGCAATTTTTCATTTGTAATCTCCTCCGGGAGTTGAGTGGATGAATTTTCAGGTTTCTCATCATTGGTTACTTCAACTATAGTTGGAGGAGATGGTCTTGGGAATACTTTCCCAAAATGCAGCTGGAGATTATTTGAATATATAGTATTAATTCTAGCTAGATTTTCTTGCTCTGTCATGTAAACAAATACTCCCTGTTTATTCCATGGGTTTAGTATAGGCTGAGCTAGTAAAGGTGGTTGGCTAACTGATTCATTTGGTGATTGACCTTGTGTGTTGGAGGGTCCAGTTAGTAAAGCTTGTTATTGAGGTTGGAAACGTCTAGGTTGTCCCTGGTATTATTGATTATATCCCTGTTGAGAACCCCATTGAGGTTGCATGTTTTGTGATCCAAACTATTGTGGCCACTGTTGATTTCTCCAAGGCTGATTTTACCAATTTTGGTTTTGCCAATGTTAACTTGGCCAATCCTGCTGTCCCCAAGGAGGATTATTTTGAGGCCCATGCCAAGTTGGATTCCACTGATTATTTCCCCAATTAGAAGGACCCCTATAAGAAGGCTGGTTTGGATACTGATTATAAGGGAAATTCCCAGCTTGTTTTTGTCCCAAATAGTTCAATTCCTCTTCTATTACAGCATCCTTCTTACTCAACCTTTTCAAGGCTGGAAGTTGACTACATTGACTGGTAGGATGTTCCCTATCACAGATCTAACAAATCTCTGATTTGTCCAAGGGGATTCTCTCAATAGATACTTGTTTCTACACCTAGGACAATAGATGGAGAGTGGTTCAGTTGTTCTATTTTGATTAGTTGTTCTAATTTTTGCTTGAATCCCATCCAATGTGGTATTTAATTGGACCAAAATGTCTATTTTTAGATTTGCAATCTCTTCCATTAACTGTCCTATTTCATTATTCCCTTTAAAAGTTTTGGATGACCTCACTCCATTTTGGGTTCTAGAATAGTTCCTGCAGAGTTCTTCTATAGTAGGTATATCCATTTTGTTGATATTTCCTTTTCCCATTAGATCCAGTCCCTGTTTTGATTCTTTATCCAATCCTTTTACAAATAGGGTTCTGTCCAAGGAGTGATCTACTGGGTTGCCATACCTTCTCAAGGTGAAATTAAACCTATCCACATAGTCCTCTAAGGTCTCTTTCTCCCCCTGCCTAATTTTAAACAATTCTTCATTTTTATTACTGGATCTGTTAGTGCCTACATAAACATTCAGATTTCAAGCATTTAAATTCGCAGGCACTTTCCAAGAAATTCGTAAGTCTATCGGCCTCCACTTTTTCGTGCATATATCTTTGTCTATGCATTGTTGTTTGTATGTGCATTTGAATATGCAAGGGTGAATGTACATTGGCAGGCCCAAAAAGAAGTTTAATCAGCTTTAGAATGGAGAAAAGTGGTTGTATGCATATCGGGTTGCATGTGCATCGAATATTCCCAGAATATTCTGCAGTTGTATCGAAAATGGTTGTATGTATATTTTATTGTTGTATATTCAATATACAATGGGTGAGATACAACGCGGATCTCAAAAAAGATTCAAATCAGACTAAAATGGTGGTCGAGTCTGCGGGTATGTGCAAGTGGGATTGTATGTATATTTGACATACAAGGCAGACATACAATGGAAAACATGCAAAGGGTGCATATAAAGACAAGATACAAAGCTGACATACAAGGGGGATAGACAAAGGTTTCATCAGCAAAACAATATACATCGGTAGCTCAGCTAACAGTCATTCTGATGGCCGATGATACAAAGGAAATTTGCAAAGGCAATATACAAGTGGACAGGTACAAGGTGGACACGGCCAGTGAATTAACTGCATTTGTGAAACAAGTGAAGTTTGCAGATTGTATGTACCCAATGTACAATCGAACATACAAGTGATATATACAAGTAAAACATACAAGGCGGGAGCAGTCAAAGTCAAAGATGTTCACATGCATGGTGGGGCCCGCATGGTTGTATGTCCTGTGGGTTGTATGTTTATGCCATATACAAGTGAATATACAAGGGCACATATACAACTCGGATGCGAAGAAGAATTTGTTGTGGCAGATAAAAAATTTGGGGTCCGCGGGTTGTATATTGCATTTTGTATGTGCAATATACAAAGCAATGATACAAAAGATGAGATACAAGCTGGATTTCAGAGATTTTTCCAATCCGATTGATAAATGAGCTGGAATCCGCATTGTATGTATATTGCATTTGTATATGTGATATACAAGGTATTATACAAGGGGAAGATACAAGGCGAGACCCCATGGAAATTTCAAAATGTTTTATAATGATTTAGGGTCCACGCCTTGCATGTGTTGGTGATTGTATGTATATACAATCTCGTATATACAAAGATTTGAGTGTGCTGCAGGTGGTTGTATGTATATGCATTTGCATATAAAGGGGAAAAATGGCGAAAAAGGCAAAATGAAGGAGGGAAAAGTCAGCGATAGGGAAATGCACCTGTGGCACATTTTAATTGGCCGATGACTTTTCAGCATGATTTGTGGCCATAGATCTTGGCGATAAGGAGGAAATTGACGGCCATCATTCAAATTTTCAACAGTAAACATTTTCCTGTGTATTCATAGCTGCATTCCAGGTAGGAAAGCATTGCAAAGCACGAGGCTGTGGGTAGGTTGGCCATTACTGGCAAAATTGCAGAGGTATGGGTCTGAAGAGATAGGCTAGCTACTTTCTTCATGAGGAAAATCTTCAGACAACAGCACATATCCTGATTTCACCTGCTCTTTCCCTCTTTGTCTCTCTGCTGCATTGAATTTTTGGGCACCATTTTGATGGTGCATTGTATCTGGCAGAATTTTGAGTTGACCATTGTACTTGGCTGCTAAGTACATATTCTGGGTATATTAGAAATGTGTTACTCATTTTTTGGGTGGTTGAAGACTTGGGCATTTTTTGGAGGAAATAACAAAAAACTAGAGCATTTCTTGGTTGTTCTATCTCTTTTGGAGTTTATGTGTTGCATTTGAGTGCATGTTGCACATATATTTAGTTTCATGTCATTTTTATATGAAAAATGCATTGTTGCATGTGTTTAGTTGTTTGTCTCCATTTGTTGTATGCATCCCTTCTTTTGAATCTGGTTGCTAAGAGTTACTAAGGTTCTAGGATACATATTTGTTGTATTGCATGTTTGATCTCTAACTTCCATTCAAGGAGTGGATTAAACTATTTTAGGTTAAGTATGAGGAAGAATGTATGTCAGCTGGGATATCTATAAGAAGAGATAGCTAAATACTCAGCCTTGGGTGGTGTTTGTAAGGCAAGCACCAGTCCTAACCCCATGAAACTTGAATACCAGTGCAAATCATTCTCTTGTATACGTCTAGTTGACTCCTTGCCCTAAGATAGGCACCAATCTACTTCTTGTGTAGTAGTTATAATCCAAAACCCTCTATCTTGCATCCAAAACATAAAAAAACAAATCCTTTCAAATCTGCAACCTATTAGTTTGTAAGAGTAGAAATAGGACCCTTGCATACTCTCATCCTCAACCAGTTAGATATGTCCAAGAGCAGTGCTAAACTTGCAATCTGTCATGAAAATCTTGGTCCATACATGAGAGTATTCTGCCCGTTGTTGTAAAGCTAAATCTTTTTGTCATTGGGCAAGTCACAGATCAAATCTTTAGCTATAGGGATACCCCCCTTGGTGCGGTAGAACCAGAAGTGAAGGGGAGGCAGCTCACGCAACCTCCTGTATTTGTTGGTCGAATCTGCCTGTGCATTGGAACTGGCAAACCCTCTACTGATCTAGACACCAACAGGATCTACAGTAATCTTGATACTTTCCCAAAAATTCTATTTCCATCTGATCCCAAGAATGGATAGAATTCTAGGGTAAACCCATAAACCATCTTATCGCAAAATCTTTTAGGATTGAAGGGAGCAATTTGAGTTTTTGGTTATCTGATCCATAATCATAAGTTTGGCAGACTACTTTGAATTCAAACAAAAACTGATCTGGATCCTCAGAAGAAAGTCCTCTAAAATTTGGCAAGTGTGCTGGTGAGATATTCTTCATAGGAGCATTGTCTCCAGCAGCCAAAACAATAGGATATGAGAAGATTCTTGGAGCCTGATTTTTCTCTTCTTCATGATTATCATTGTCCATGTTTAGTACTGGTTCTTCTCCCTGAGGTTCTAGGAAATTAGGTTCTATCAAAGGATCTGCCTGAAACTTTTGTTGTAATTCCTGGATATAATCGGCAAGTGGAAGATTTAGAGGATCTAAAGGATTATTGATTTGAGGTACAGCTTCCAAAGTAGGTTCTAGGTTTCTCTCTTCAACAAGATCTTGTGCCACCCCACTACTTTCCCCTACGGCTTGTTGATGGGGTGTCTGTTTTATATATCTTCTGAATCTCTAGCTCTAACCATATAGATCTATCCTAAAAATTGTTTTAGCTAAGTTTCCCTAATTAACATAATACATCCTCAGCAACGGTGCCAAAAGTGACAAGGTGTCGTTGTACCTCATCATTTAATCATATTTCAAATGTCAAAATCCAGGGGTTGTGTCCTCGGCTGTCTACAATTAGAGATTCTACAGTTACCAGTTTTCCTAGCTAATCTTAATAACTTCTACCAATTTGAAGAGATTAATCTGTCTACTTACTAAATGAATTCAAGGAATGTTGAAAATAGAATTAAACAGGAAGTTAAAGAAATCTTAAAAACAGTCTCATGCATCTATCTATCAAAATTAGTAAATAATTTTCACAGCAAAATCTGAAGTAAGAAAACCATGGTACTAGCCTTCTACCTTGGTGGTGAGAGTGGGCCCTTTCTCCACACCCTTGGGGTTGAAGGATACATTAGGGAATCAACACAAAAGAAGAAGATCACAACTAAATCTGGTCTAATTCCATTCACTTTGCATTCATGAAAAATATTGATATCAGAGAAAAACTAATATTACTGAGAATTAGAATAATCCACACATTGTATATCTTTTCTGTTGTTTCTATCAATCTATATAAAATGAGTGATGACATATCACTTATCTTATCTACTAGTTCTTCTATGAGATGACATCCACCTCTTTACTACACTACTTGTCTAACTATGGAAAAATAATCATGCAATAAAAGTAAATTGAGTGGAACAGAAGTCCACTCAGAATTCTAAGTTTGAGTCTTAATACATTTGGGTAGCGAGGCCCTAAAAATATGGATATTGAATCAATTTTATCTGTAACTCATGCAAAAACTTTTAAAAGATAAAAACTCTAGCAGTTAACTAAAGACACCACTCAGGTGATGATTTGAGTGAAATGAGGGGTATTACGATCATTGCTAAGAGTGCCCGATTTGCAGCTTATGCTCGAAATATGCCCTACTCTCAGGAGGCACTGAAGATATCTATCCCTGTCTGCAGCTCCAGAGATATGTCTGTAGCTCCGGAGTGATGCAGAGGCATCCACACTAAAACCTTGACATACAGCATGGATGTCCGCAACCCATCATCATCATCATCATATTTCCCTTAACACTATCAACATCATCATATTTGCTCTGCCGACCGATATCCTCCTGTAGACAAGCCTTCGCCCTTTCGCATGTCAGCAGCATCATCATATCCGACTATCGGCAGCATCATCACATTCGGCAAGCGCAAACATCCTCCTGACGTTCACTGTTCATCTCACCGCCAACCTCTATCTTCATCATCATGATGTTCAACATCATGTTCATCAGCAGGATATAACACATCCGGTTCCCCCCCATATATCCTGATGATGATCCTCAACTTCACGCACCTTTCCTTCGATGCTTACGTCACCTCGATATCCTGATGACGATTATCCTGATGACGATGACGTCACATGCAGCTCCTCAATATCCTGCTGCCCCGATATCCTGATGACGATTATCCTGATGACGATGACGTCACATGCAGTTCCTTCAATATCCTGCTGTCAGCCAAAATTAACATTATCGGCCCGCGATCGTTTTGTCAACCCGATCTTCTACCTTATGCCGATACGCTCCTCCTCGGCAACACCTGATGATGATCACCCCAATGCACATTCACTTTATGCAATCAACTGCACCATGCTCATCTCCATCTACTCGGATGACGCCTGAAGCGACTGCAGGATATACACAGAAATATCCTGATGATGCCGTTGTGACGAATTTCCAACCTTAGCGAATTCTCAATCCGCCGAACCTCCTGAGGTGACCCGATCTACTTTCAGGGTGATCTTCCAGACTCTAACAACCAGCACGACCTAGCACATGCCCATGCTAGGGTCCTCAACACCTTTCGACTACGATCCTGCAAACATACATGCAAATGAACAGAAAAGGAAAACTACCTCCTAAACTACTGTACATGGCCATTCCACCGATTCGACGAATCAACCGGTGGAATGGATCAGCGAATCCATGAAACCACCAGAACAGCAAATCGATTTCACAATGGAGATTAAACAGAAAATGAACACAAATAGGATCTTTATTGATTTCAAAAGATGCAATACAGTATTCTGTCTCACTCTGCAATCTAACTTCTCAATGCGATCATCTAAACTCAACCGATCCTCATGCATAAATAGGATCTCTTGCGAGTACTACTAACCCGACTCCAAGCGGCTGGGAGATCCAACCGGACCTACAGCATAACAGCTGTCATAACAAACTAGCTAAAAATAGTAAAGTATGGTCAACATGACCTTATTACATGCATTGGTCTTATACGACCTTCTTGGAAACATTAACAAGACTCAAAACAAACTAACTGCCTCATGGAGGCCAGCTGTCAGGTAGGTGCTCCTGCACCACGGAGATACCATTGTGACCTTTTTGTTCAGCTCCAGAGATGCTCCAGACTCCCACCCAGCTTCGGAGAGGCTTTTCTCTTTACTTTAAAACTTCTGGTGTTATGGTATTTTGGTATTGTATCTAGAGATCATTGAAGACTACCTCCGGAGATGCACAAAATTGTCGTTCTGAGCATCTACACCTGTTGATTCAAAAAGAGAGAAGTTTTCTGCATTTTTCCATCAATCCCATGCACATTAGTCCTTTAATCAGAAATTATGATCTTAAGTAATTTATATCAATTAATCATTAACTAGAATGATCTTGCTAGCCTATTCAGGTGCAGACATTAGGAAAGATGGAATCAAGAAGGAGAAAAAGAGAGTTAAAAAGATGTATTTCATGGGTGCAACTTGGCACTCATCAAAAACTACGGTGAGGATTAACTCACAATATATGAAGCTCAAATAGTAACTTTGTTTTAGGGGCTTTAACCCAAGGAAGCTGCTACTCCCTAAGTAACTTTGGTTTAGGGTCACTCCCAAGGAAGATTCTACTCCCTGGTAACTTTGTTTTAGGGGCTTTAACCCAAGGAAGCAACTACTCCCTAATCTAAGAACAAACTCAAAAAAGATTATAGTACGTCAGTATTTCAACTGTCTAAAAACTGTCTTTGAAGCTCACACATGATGATTGCACTTCTATCTCTTCACACTTTTCCTTAAAGATTTGATCAATTAGGCACACTCTATACTTGATCACTATCTCAAATAAGTCTTCAAGAGGAATCCATACAGCATCAACAACATCTACTCTTTCTCCCACTATCTCACATTAAACTATATTTATTCTATCTTTTTCTGCTTGCGAGCCTTTTTCAACCAACATGCAATCATACCTTCCGCACTCAAATTGATCAAGTATTTATATATGATATTGCATTCATTACATTGCTTGTCAGTAAGATACAACATGAAAAATACATTTACAAGTCGACCAAACAACACACAATATGAAACGTGTAGAAGATAGGTCTGTTTAGGACAACACATTACACCAGCAGAATACTCGAGCCTTGTAGACCCCAACACTTGCTTAACCATATCCAAAACATCCTTCATAGCTTCAAACATCAAGGAATTACCTCCACAAACTCCTCTCATTTGAAAATAGGGCAGCTTTAAGGTAAGGTCTTGAAAACTTGAAGAGTAATAGCCATATTAACTAGGAAACCTTGTACGGTACTAGAAACAAGAAAGATCTTCGTGAAAACTCTTACAAATGAGTCCATATGACTCATACAACATCCCCAAACACTCCTTTACCACCACACATTAAAGAATTTTGTTGTACACCTTTAATTATTAACTCTAAGAATATTCTATCATCTGGAACACACTGCAACATGCTATCAATTGAAAAACTGAGCTGCGGAGCACCAAGAAGCTTGAAAGAAGAAAGAAACATGAAATTCACATTCAATATTATGTTCACCAAACTGCAAGGTCAATCATTTACTTTTGGAGGAATGTAGAGCATTCTAATGGGTCTTCACCACTGCATCATCTTGTCAGAGTACATACTGGTACATTGTCAATCATAACATTTATTGCGGAGGGAATGATGGTCTGAAACTTTAGAATCAATACATTTACCATCCTTTGAACACAGATCCCAAACCACATAGCCATATCTTCAAACATGGAGCAATACTGAGCATCCCACTTTTATGTAGTGGCTGTCTTCACATAACCAACACTGTCTTCATTCCATCTTTTTTCAAAACAAACTTCCGGTAAACCAAACATCATGAAACATGGAACATGAAAGCTTTACCATTACATAAAGCTATATTCCAGTCCACGAATGTCCAGAGCCAAACTAATGGAAATGTTGAACAATTTCCTAAGCAGTCTTCAAAATATGTTCATTCTGAAACAGAGACCGACACCAACTTCCAGAGGTCTAATCTTTTTTATATCAGCATATGCATTAGTGTATCTTCAACTTTGGATTCTCATCTTAATATATCTTCTTTAGGAGAACTATATTTAACTATGAACACTATTACACATGCATAATCAGTGTTGACATCAACGATAATCAATACAACCATATGAATCATATGTGTAACACATACTACATGAGACACAAAGAGATAATTGTCATAAGTGTTCCCTAAGCAAACTAGTTTGAATAGGACCTAATAGGGAAACCAATTAGGTAATATACCCCATTCACACCAACACCCCTCTTAAGTGCAACTTAGGGAGAATGATAAATCATGAAAATAATGCAATGATAGATGATGACAATTGATGGGTTCTAGGTACAAGTCCATGTTAGGTACCCATGTAAGAAATATATCTCACAAACAAAGAAAAGGAGAAAACCCATATAAAATAAATACCCCTCTGAAAGAGAGAAAACACAAGAAAGATGCTCTCCAAATTATGAGAAAGACAAAACCCCATGTGAGAAAAAAGTCCCCCCATAAGAGAGAAGAAGAGAGATCATGTAGCCCCCCCTCAATGTAGAATCTCCTACATTAGTGTTAGATGCTCAACAATGAATGTTGAAGATGATCCAAGAACACCAAACAATGTTCCTCTGCTTATGAAGAAACAAATCCAAGGATGTATGTAGGATGTCTTCCCATTCCTTAAAAAAATATGAAGGAAGAAAAACCAAGATGTATGAAGCCTCTAGAAGTCTCTTAGGTGTCGCCATGTTGATTCCAAAAGGTGCTACAATCAAATCATGAGTCCCATGACTAACTGAAGAAAGTGACAATCCAAAACTTAGTGGAAATGGATGTAGAACATGATCCAAAGACAATGATGAGTCCTACAGATGCTACTCAAGAATCTCCAACCCAATGCCAAACTATGACAAATGAATAGGAGGAGAAAGAAGAGGAGGGTATAAATGTGCCTTATTACATCGAAATAAGATGATGCAACTCCATAAGAGCTAACATCAAAGAGGAGATGAATGTCCTCGATAGTGTCCTCCAATTCTACAAGATAGGACTCACAAAACAAACCTGCAATATCTATCAAGTATTCTTCCCAAGTAGTTATATCTTGAAGATAATGTGTGTCCTATTGCATTGAATCACTAGAAACCATGGATGTATTAACACTAAACTCTATAGATGCAACAAGAGATGATAGAGGATATGTTGTGTCAGTACATGTCTCTAGAACCTCAGTTGATGAAGGAACACCAATATTCAAATGACCATACTGTATTTCCTCAAAAGTGTCCACACTAGATGCCTAAGTGTGTACATCAGTCGAAGGAACAATAGGAGAAAACTGTGAGAAGGTGTAAACTTGAGATTTATGATCTACCTCCCCAATTGCAAGAATATCTCTACTATACAATCCCAAATAATCACAGAATCTAGTGTGAACTGAACACTCTTCCTTGCTCCACCATGTGTGATTTGATAGATAGAAAGGATATTGGTTGAAAATGAAGGTACACAAAGGACATCATTAAATGATCCTTCATTCATGTCAATAGATCATTTCCCAAAAACACACATATATGTGATTTTAGCCATTAGGATGTGTGGTGATGAACAAGTCTCAAATGAAGAGAACATACTCTACGATGAAGTCATATGATGTGAAGCTCTAAAATCAGAAATCCATCTCCCTGACTTAGAATCTACAACTACAACAAGTGCTTGCCCCTTTTGTTTCTTTGACTTTGAACATGAAGAAGAAGAAGAACAAGATGAACCCCCTAACATATTTGAAGGCAAACTGATATGATTCTTCATAAAAAGATGCTTCAACTCATCAATCTATTTTGAATAAAATTGATGTTCATCATGCCATAATTTCTTACAATATGCACATTTGGGATTCTCCTTCTTAGATGATTCCCATTTGGAATAGGAATTTTTATGTTCTTATATGGAAGTGGAACCGGTTTGTTGTGTGTTTTTCTTAGGCTTGTTATTTCTCTTTTCTTTGCCACTAGAAGTCTTCTCGTCCTTTGCAATCAAGGCTTGTGATTTTTAAGACTTCAAGGTGCCCATTTGAATAACCTTGTCTTGCTCCCTAATGAGTGACATAGAAATATCCTCAAAGGAAGGCATCTTAAGCTCACTCCTCAAAGCACTCTTTATAGCATAGAAAGTAGACACAAACACTAAATATTCAAGTCCTAGCTTAGAAAAAAAACTTAATACAAACCATGCATCTAATTTTTCAATACTATAGTCCTTCAATTGTGTTCTTAGTGACTTGAATTTGGTGATGAAGTCCTGTATATTGTCAAAATTGCATGGATTGAGACTTATTAGTTCATTTTCCAACAAATGTCCTTGGATTTCATTTATTGTTAAAACCGTTTCCTGGCAGTTTTAACGGTGGTAACTGGGAACATTTTTGCTTGATGCGATCAATCAATGCATCATGCTTTGTTGTCCATGGTGGTGGCTTCTTTCCCAGAAGCTTATTTAACTCAAGTTTATCTTCATCAAGCTTATAATAGAATCCTGCAATGTAATTAACAAGGCCCAAAAAGCATTGTAGTTCTTTTACATTGGTGACTGCAAGATTAGAGATTTTGTGCAGGATGTGTGGTTGGGCCTCCATCCTCCCCCCGAAAGAAGCTTGATGCCAATGAACACAATGTGGGTCTGAGCAAAGAAAGACTTTGTGGGATTGACAGCAAGACCATTATGTTGACAAATAGAGAGGAATTGACGGAGATGGTCAAGATGGTGAGGCATATCCTAGCTAAAGATAAGAATGTCATCAATATAAGATTGAATAAATTTGGCATAGGGTCAAAATATAACATCCATTTTTTGCTGGAAAATGGAAGGAGCAGTCTTAATACCGAATGGAAGAATAGTCCATTCATACAGACCTTGAGGAATAGAAAAGGCTATTTTATAGAAATTAGCACTTTTCAGACCAATTTGCCAGAACCCTTTTGTCAGATCAAATTTAGAATATACATGACTACCTTGGATAGTCTGCCAGATATGGTCTTTACTTGGCAGAGGATGTCTATTATCAACAAGACAGTCATTTAACGACTTCTAATTTACAACTAGCTATTTTTAGGTAATTCTTTACCATTCTCATCGATCTTTGGTACATACATTGCATGACATGAGAATGGAGATTCAGAAGTTTGAATAATGTGGAGCCGTTCAAGCTCTGCAACTTCTATTCTACAAGTTAATGCTTCAGATGAACTCATTAGAAAATAATTAGCTTTGGCTTTGGGAATGAGTTCATTACCTTGAGGATCCCATTTGAGAGGGAGATCACAAGTCAGGTTCCTTTGCTGCTTCTTTAAATCTTTTGTCATGACTGTGTCAGCAAAAGCAGTTTTAATCTCTGCAAGAGATTCTTGACCTACATCCATTTGTTTGGCTAACCAGACTGCATTAACTGGTTTCTTTTTCTTTTCTTTTTCTAGCTTTGAAGTATAAGCTAGATCTTGATAAAGCCTTGGAAGCTGATATGTATTCTGAATTATAATAAAATCAGAATCAATGGTGAAAGGTTCCCATTGTTGAATAGCTTTGCTTCCAATTACACCATCATAGCCATCAACTTCATATTGGACAAATGTTAGATTATCCATAAAACCATCTAATCCAATTTGAATAGGAGCAATGCAGAAGGAGGAACTAACTTCCTTTTCAGAATTACCAAAAGTAATACCTGTGGTGCCTTCAATCCAGGCATCTTTAGGGAAAGCATTGTACCTGGCAATGTTTAGATCTGCTTCAGTATCAATAAGGAATGCTAGTGGGTATGCCATTATACCTGGAAAGTGGATTGTCAAAATTATTCCAGGACATGAAGTGGTTGGCTTGGCACTCCTTTTGTGAAACAACATAGCCATAGGTGTATCCAGGCCCTCAATGTGAAACAACTCAAGAGAGACATACAAGCACAAATATCAAATATCTTCTTCACAACTATTCAACCACTTATTATTTTTAACTTCATCATCAGTTGGTTCACCATCAAGCCCATGAACTATCCTATACAACCTCTTAACTCTTAGCAATTTATTCATTTTAGATTTCCATTTAGGATAGTTGTAAGGTGTTAGAAATGAAACCATAGATTTCTCCATGATGAAGCAAGAAGGAACTCAAATAAAGAAGAATGAAAGAACAACCACAAGAAAATCCCCCCAAATTCACTCAATCAACTATCCCCCCAACAATATATGATCTTGGCATTTTATACTTAGTGTAATTATAGCTGCCACTTGTAAAATCAACAAAGTGGTCTTGCTCTTAGTACTTTGCAAATGCCAAAATTAGGCCACAAAATTAAAGTAAAATTTTTATATAGAATTGGGTTAATCTAATTACACCATTATGAAGTACATGAAAAATTATGTACTTTAAAAAATTGCACCCAAAAATGTTATTGTATGAGACCAAATAGAGCCCTAGAAGTTCCCAAAATGAGAACTGCTCAACAATAGTTGTAAAAATCTACAATTGCTAGAAAACCCAAACACCAAAATAAAAAATTATCTATACTACTATAAAGCCTATGAAATTGTGCCCCAAATAAAAAATTGCTTGCAAACAGGAGCCTATATGATTAAGAATGAGGCCTCTGAATATCAAGTGTAATAATCAAATTTCTAATGGAAGGGGGTAGGTTAGGGGAGGAAAATGTGTTGACATCACCATGAAGTCATGATGATGCCAACATGCCAAAAAAATAAAGATGCGTCAAAATATTCTAAAGGTTGCCAAGATTCCAAAACCACCCTCAAAATTTTGCAATATTTCTCTATTCTTTGAAAATGACCTATAAATATATGAAAACCGCTCAAAATTGTGGAGGTGGTTTCATGATGGGAGTGGGTTGTTTCATAGTGGAAAATTTTTTTAGCAGCATCTTAGGGGAATATACCCCATATATACTTCTGCTAGCTATTTATATATTTCATCGGTCGGTTTCAATACCGCCAGGCTATTTGGAGTTGATATCAATGGTGGGTTGGTAGGGTGGCCATATGGTGCTCCCACAACACCTACGTGTACCCCATAGTACTTCCATGTGGTCCCTCTATGTGGGGCTCATACCCTACCTATGTAGGGTACTACAGTACCCTGCAACCTATAGATTTGATTTTTTAATTAAATTATGAAATTTTTAATTTTTACCCATATGTAAAGCATCTTCTAACACCTGTTTATGCAAGAAATATTCTGCAAGGGAATATTTTGTATAACATTCCAATCTGTACGACCAACAAGGGGATATTTTTTCTGAAGGCCCAAAGCAAAGTACTCCAAATCTAACAAATTAGCAATCAATCTTTAGGTTCTTGAGCTTTCTGTACATGATGGTAGGGTCAGATTTGACCCAAAATCCTCCAAAATTGTGCCTACCTTCTAGATCTGGCAACCACCTCCCAACATAAAACCCTTATAGATCTAGCTTCCAATGTCTAATTTAGACAAGTCAAAAAGCTAAAATGACTTTCTTGGACAACCTGAACTCAATGGTGAACTCAAATTTGTGCCAAGATGCTCTAAAATGAACCTAAAATACAAATCCACAAAGAAACCCTCCCAAATCTAGTATTTCTATCAACTTTTTTTAATTCTCCAAGTCATCATATGATGCAAGACAAGAGCATACTCAACTTTTCAAGAGAAACCAAGATTTGCATCCTAGATCTCTCAAAAAAGACTAACATAAAGCAATCCTACAAGCTCTGATACCATGTAACAGTCACCAATGGAAATAATCTCCCAAGATCACTTGCAAATCTAGATATTAGCCTTCCACAAGAGAGTAGCAAGAGGATAAATTTCTTGATTGTGGTGCAAAATAGAATTATGATATTATCATATGATATATTGATACCAAGATACAAAAAGTACATGAGGGACCTTTCTTCTATAGGCAAGGTGATGAGATAGGACTACATAGGATGATGACAAGTGTATTAATCATATTACATGAGACACAAAGAGATAACTATCCTAAGTTTTCCCTAAGTAAATTTAAGTTAACTAGTGTGAGTAGGACCTAATAGGGAAACTGGTTAGGTAATATACCCCATTCACACCAACATCTTTGAAATATCTAAAGAGTTGGTAGAGTCCAACATAAAAGAACTATTAGTACTCCTGAAATATACCAAGTTGAAATACTTGGAACATATGATGAATATATAGAAAGAAAGATGAAGACAAAGTCATGGTAGAAGCTTAAAAAGTGAAGGAGAAGCTACATCAGGAATGGGCTTTTCTAAAGGATCCAAAACCCCTAATAGTAAGAAGGGTTCTGACTCTCCACCATAAATAGAAATTAGCACAACACAAGTGTAGAGGTTAGAAAGGATAATATATGAACCTCTATGGTTTGAAACAAGGGACTCTAGAACACATCAAAAATTTGAAAGGAAGCTAGGTGTGCAAAAATCACTTCCTACACTAATCTAATGAGGAGAGATGAATGCAAATTCTTTTTATCCTTTACAGTTATAGTGTTATTAACCCAACAACAGAGATATTGCAGCAATACACATACACACATAATGTAAGATAGAAGAAGAGAGAGAGAGACAAGATATAACATGGGGAAAACCGTTATCAAGTGAAAAACCCCACACTCCAAAACTTGCAAAATGTATTATCAAAATTGTAATGGTTTACAATACACTTGCAATGCAAGCTCTCAGGAGTCTTTGACACTTGTATCTGGAGACAATCTGGCAGTATAACAGTACCTGTCAATCACATAATACATCTCCTCTCAAAGCACCTATTTATAAAGAAGTTACAAGGCAAAAATGAGTCTATCTTGAGATGGGCATCCAACATGGCCTCATTGCCCAAAATCCACGCCTGGGGACACTTGTCCAACACTATAGAATGTTCATGACACTTTTCATATCACCCCATCCTAAAGAGGTCACCTATTCCCAAGTTAGGCAATGACAGATACTCTTACGACTCTTACGACTGTCATAAAATCTGTCATAGCTGTCATATCTTACAGCTATAAGAGAATATGTCATACATAGGCTAAAAATAGCATATTCTCTTACAACATGTCATAATCCTCCTTGGGGTGCCCAAAGATTCCTTCTTCCAAGATGAATTGTGACACATGTCTTCACCTGTCATAGAATCTTCCATTTACAACTCTTACACATCATAGATTTGTCCTAGGATTATGTCATAACTGTTTTGGTCAATATTCCCTTACACACTATCCAAGATGCCAACACATTTAAAAATATTCCTACCACTAAGTGGGACACCTATCTCCTCATGTGAGGACAAATTTACGTGTGGTCACCTTCCATGTAGGATGACACATCACCGTGCCATGTCCCACAAGATGACAATAAGGATTTGCATCCTAATTACAATAATAAGAAATAAATAAATAAATACAATGAAATAATACAAGAAATTATCAAGGTTGAGACACCTTAATTCCCAACATTCTCCCACTTGTTGAACACCTTGTAAGAGCCAATAGAAAAAAATAGGATTTAACTACTATAGGCCGAGAGGCCCATAGACTCTGAACACCATCTGAACTTGTCTGTGCCCACTGGTTTCGTCAATGCATCTGCAACATTCTTCAGAGTGTCTACATTCTCCAAATTTACCTTTCCATCCTCTACCATGTCTCACACGAAGTGAAACTATACATCAATATGCTTTGTTCTGGAACGGAAAGTTGGATTCTTTGCTAGGCAAATCGTACTCTGACTGTCACAACAAATTGTAATCTGTCCTACATCAACACGAATATCTGAACATAATCTCTTAAGCCAAATGGCTTCCTTGTAAGCATGAGTTGCTGCAATATACTCATCTTCTATCATGGACAAAGCAACTACAGGTTGTCGCTTACTCGTCCAACTAATTGCACCACCAAACATAGTGAACACATAAGCACTAGTGGATCTCCTAATGTCAATGTCACCTGCCCAATCAGAATCCATAAATCCATGAATACAAACTGAATGCGGAGGTCCTGTAGGATTACCATGATAGCATATGGAATACTCAGAAGTACCCCTCAAATATCTGAACACTCTCTTAACTGCATCCCAATGTACCCGTCCAGGATTAGCCATAAATCGACTAAGGACTCCTACTGCTTGGGCAATGTCTGGTCTTGTGCAAACCATAGCATACATCAAACTGCCAACAACACTAGCATAAGGTACTCTGCTCATGTTCTCCACCTCACTAGGAGATTTTGGATAATCATTAACAGACAACTTTGTCCCCAAAGAAACGAGAACACACAATGGTCTACAATCTGCCATGTTGAACATATCCAACATGGTCTTCACATACTTACTCTGGCTTAACTAAAGTTTTATGTTAGCTCTATCTCTTCTGATTTCCATTCCCAGAATGTATCTGGCTACCCCTAGATTTTTCATCTCAAACTGTGCTGACAACTGAGACTTCAAATTAGAAATCATATTCTTACCATTCCCAACTAACAGCATATCATCAACATATAATGCAATAATGAGAATGTGATCATTGTCAAGTTTATAATACACACAATGATATAATTTTGATCTCAGAAATCCAACCGACAACACAAAAGCATCAAACTTCAAGTAACACATCCTAGGAGACTACTTCAAACCATAAAAAGACTTTTTCAACTTGCAAACCAAATTTTCTTTACCTTTCTCTATGTAATGCTCTAGCTATGACATGTAAATCTCTTCCTCCAAATCACCATGAAGGAATGTTGTCTTCACATCCATCTGCTCCACCTCTAATTCATAAGCTACTACAAGAGATAGCAGGAATTGAATAGATGTCAGCTTTGCAACGGGAGAGAAATTTCACCATAATCAATTCCCTCCACTTGTGAATAACCCTTCGCAACCAATCTGGCTTTATACTTTTCAATACTGCCATCTGCACCAAATTTCTTCTCGAAAACCCATTTGCATCCAACAAGTTTCTGACCATCAGGGAAAGGCACCAAGTCCCAAGTTTTATTCTTTTCCAAAGAAGCCATCTCATCTTCCATGGCCTCCTTCCAAGAACCTGTCAGGTTGCTTCCTTGTTCGTGTAGACCTCCTCAATGGCTGAGGTTGAGGTTCTGCTTCTTCTTCTAAACTTTCAGAGCTGCTAGAGCTCTCCTCATCATCAGGTCTCATAGGGTCTGTCGGTTTAGTCCTCTCAGGGGTAGAAGGAAACTGAACCACGTCCTCTTTCTTTTCTACTTCTTTTGGTTGTAGAACAACGGAAGAGGTGTTAGCTCTTTGAAAATAACACTTCTGCTATACAAAAAAATTTCATCCATAGGATCTCAAAGCTTGTATCCTTTCACACCGACACCATAGCCAATGAAAATACACTTAACAACCTTATTCTACAATTTAGACAATTTCTCCCTAGGCACATGTGCATATGCCTCACAACCAAAAACATGAAGATGTCTAACTGAAGGCTTCTTACCAGACCACACCTCCATAGGTGTCTTACCAACAAGAGCTGATGTAGGAAACCTGTTTATCATGTAGCAAGCAGTCGCTACAGCTTCAGCCCAAAACTTTTGTTTGAGGCTTGCTCCACTAAGCATACTCCTAGCCCTCTCCATCAGTGTCTTGTTCATCCTCTCTGCAACTCCATTTTGTTGTGGGATGTATGGAGTTGTCTTATGTCTTTCAATCCCTTGCTCTTTATAGAACTTATCAAACTCTACTGAATAAAACTCACCACCATTATCAATTCTCCAACACTTAATCTTTTTATTACTCTAATTCTCAACAAAAGATTTAAACTCTTTGAACTAACTAAAGACTTTAGTCTTTCTTCTGAGAAAATAAATCCATGTCCTTCTACTGTAATCATCTATAAAAGATACAAAATATACCAATTTGGAAATTGAAGGAACACTAATACAACCAAACACATCAGAATGAATAAGGTCCAACACACCAGAAGACTTGTGAGAACTAGAGTAAAACTGAACATGGTTTTGCTTTCCATATATACAATGTTCACAAAATTCAAACTTAAGATTACAATCATTTAACCCCTCAACGAGGTTTTTATTTTTCAGGGTTCTAAGACCCTTCTCATCAATGTGGCCAAATCTCATAAGCCATAACATAGTCTTTTCAACAAGAAGCTTAACTTCCAAAGCATGAGCACCCTTGGGTACACAAGATGCACTACCATCAGAATTTGTGTCATGCCCACATTTTCCTTGTGGTCACAACTCACTTCGCACGTGTCATAGCCACATCTGTCATGTGGTTATGACACGAGATATGAAAAACTTTTCTCACACCGTCCTAAAAACCCCTTTCGCATGCGTACGCATGCTCAACGGTGTTCTCTCATGGCGAAACACTATACTCATCGACGGAATACAAGTATAATGGCGTGCAAACGGAAACATATAGATCAACAAGAGGGTCGATACAATGCTGCTAACGTCATTGCAAGAGTGAGATTACCCAAGTTCTTAAATCGCACCCTCGGCAATGTTCGGTAGCAAAATGCCTTACGGCGTTAGTGGGAATTACGCTGCACTCATTTACGCACGTGGTTCGCTGATAGAGGAACCACTCCCCTCGACGCCTTGTTCCAACTAAACCGGCTAGTGATCTCCCTATTTAGTCATTTTTCAGCCAGGCACGGTTGTCTGTCTCCTCTCTTGTTTCCTGAAACATACCCATCCTATGACTTAGCATTTTCAACAAGGCGGTTTGGTTGCCCTCTCTTCCCTTTCCACAAGTTCTTAAGTTGGATTATATCTTTATCGCCCTTACCTTAACTATCTCTTAGTTCATTTAGTGTGTTTATATTTCGGTCTCTCTCTCTCTTTCATTTTCTATACTTTCTTTATGTGCATCCTGTCCTTTCTTCGTGATTTACGTCAATCAGGGTTATTACTGCAGCTATTGTTGATATTAAACCTAATTTCAGGATGATCTCGGTCACATAGGCTGGTTTACTATTTCGCTGGACTCAGTCTCCTAATCTTCCCCGTTCTAGGTTCCTCCTCTTCGTAAATACTTAGTCAACTTGTACCTAAGCACAATTGACAGAAGGGTCCGTCAACTTAGTTCTCTTATCCCGTGTGAGATATGTCGCGCATTTTCTCCTCTGTGTTTTCCAATGTTGGTTTTTCCTTCTTCGGAACCTCTTACAGGTTTATATATGAGATTGTTTGCTACAGTTGAGATTAATATGGCCACAAGGATCGTCAGTGGTGGCTTCTTAAGTTTATTTCCAGTGTTCTTTTTGAGTAAGGAGTTGTGTAATTTTCCTCTTCATTTTCCGGGTGATTGTTAGTATGTTTTTAGTTGAAACTTCCGAGAATCTCTTTCCAGAGTATCACTGAATATTCCTAAACTCTCTTTACATTATAATTTTATTTTCTCTTGTTTAGAATTACTGTTGTTACTGTTACTCATAATTACGATTCATACACTGTTTGTAACTCGTATGACGTTGTCAATAGGTGTAGGTGGTTCACCACTTTATAAAACTCTGTTCATGGTAATATAGCTTCTTTGGTAGTTGTGTTCGAAACTTAATAACATCTCCTGTGAGAATATAATTGTTATTTAAATATATATATATATATATATTTTTTTTTTTCTCCATATCCATGAAACATAGTTATTAACGATTTTTAAACGAGGGCCCAATAAATATAAATATATATAAATATATATATATATATATATATATACATAAAATATATTTATTTAAATATCTCAATAATGAACAAATTGGTTTCCCACAACTTAAACCTTTATATATATATATATATATATATATATATATATATATATATATATATATATATATATATATATATATATACAGATGTATCTAATCATTCTTATATTATATATATAGCTATATACATAGACATATATAATATATATATATATATGCCTATATATAGAGCTATATAAAAATAAACTGAATTTATTTACCAAATCACCCATTCATATGTTAGGGCCCAAGCCCTACATTTTTTTATGACTTTCAACCCACAGCAGATGGCGGCCATGGGCGGCGGTGGCCGCAAAGCGGCGGACGGGGATCTGAGGTGGCCGCAGAGCGGCGGACGGGGATCTGAGGTGGCCGCAGAGCGGCGGACGGGGTTTAGGGTGGCCGCAGAGCGGCAGCCAAAATCCGCGGGAGGCATAAGGGTATGGAGGAGGGGGAGATGTGGAGTGGGGCGGAGCCCCACCCACATTCCCACGACGTGGGGTGTGGGTGGGGCTCCGCCCCACTCCACACCTCCAAATATGACGAAAACCTGCGGTGGGGTTTTCTTCCCCACCGCCCATAGTAAATAACGACTGTGTAATTTGTTACCTGCGGCTTAATTTTTTTGACAGTCTTTCTCCGTTCGTTGATTATTATCAATAATAAAATATCTTCAAATATATATATATATATATGTATATATATAACAACGATAATATATTTATATATATATATATATTTCATATTTATATATATATATATATATATATATATATATCCCCCCTTTTTTTTTTTATATATATAACAATTATAATTACTTTCAATTTCTCTATTATTTTCTAAAATGATAATTACTCAAAATGAGAAATATATATATATCTCTATATATATATTTATAAAGTATTTAGAGAAAAATATTATTTTTGTATAATTCCAATTTCGACAATTTGTTTTTAATTCACTACTCTATGCATTTTCTCCAAATCAACATAGTATAAAGGAATTGTCATAACAATTAGATATAAATATATATATATATATATATATATCCCAATTTCACCAAATGATAAATAGCTCTTCCCTTAGTATAAGTATAAATTATTCCATTGTTATAAACATATAAGACTTGTAAATTTACAAACAGATTATATTGACATGCTAGAATTCCTCTAATTCTTCTAAATTAACAGAATCCATTATTATGGAGAAAACTCAATATATTTAAAAACTGTCTTTTCCATTTCAACATTAAAAGGGAACTAGCATTTCAACTAAAGAAGCAATTCCAAACTTTCAAATGTAAACAACTCAGATTAAGTTGCAAAAACGAATTTATTTCTTTCAGTAATACTTGAAACACAAAAATTGCTATTGAACAAAGGTTGTAAACATCAACTTAAAAATTTAAGCACATTCACATTACAGTTTCACAATCATGAATACCAACTTCCCAGATATGGACTTTCTCCTCCCAAACCGTATACAACTGAAAACTTATGACAACCAATTAAAGTCCAATAATAACAAGACCAGGGAGGTGATTTCCTTCACTCCCAGAATATCAGTAATTTACAACAATAACAAGAGAGGTGTTCTCTCTTCATTTCTATGAAATAAACCAGGCCTAATTCTCATGACAAGAAGATAATCTGTTTCTTCATAAATAGCCAACCAGAAAGCTCCAAGAGAAAAACCTGCATATCAAAGACAAACAAAAAAGAAAATACCACTTGTCTAGCTCTCCTCCCTACCGTAGACCCGCAAGAGGGTCACCCCCGAGCTAGGGAGACCATACTCACACCTGGGTACTCAAACACTCCACTTCACAACAGAAACAACAACAATCCCAAAGCACACCTACACCCGTGGCTATTTTACACAATACGGAAACTCAACTACAGTGAGTTTCATAAGGGGCAGGAGAGTGGATACACTCGACTCCAGGGTGTCACCCTGACAGATAAATGAACTCATATAAAATTTCTCTTGGTCTCAACCAAGTGTGATCACATTTTACAAGAAATCTGCATATGACTCACAAGTCAAAAATACAGTCACAGATACATGCCCTCAAGGCTTTCAACATCCCAAAAGATGGAACAGGTATGCACCCGAGGAGGATCTCTCCTCCCCTACCCCAAACTTGATGAGCATTTCTCCCAAATGGGAGACGCTCTGTCAAACACCCGACAAGAACCCCACAGAAACAAATTTAAACACATATGTTACACACATTTCATACACATTTCAGTCCTACCATAACAAAGGTAAAATTCAGACCAACCTTGCAAGCCCTCCTGGAATGAAGTTGTTGCAGAGTCCACAGAGTTCACTTCCAAGCTTAGCCACCAACTCCCTCTCTCTTCTCTATCTTCCAAACTAACTTCTCTATTTTTGGTAAGGCCAAAATGAAAGAGTTTCCCCAAAATTCAACTAACTCCCTCTCATCCCAAAATTTGAAAATAAATAACCCAAAATTCTCTTTCTTTCCAATTTTGAGAAATGGGGAAGTGACACTTGTCACCTCCTCACCCTTCCCAAAAATCACTATACTGTCCAGGTGGCTTATGTCACTCTCCATTCCCAAGGGGACTCCTTAATCCTTTCATGTGACTCCACTTTCTCATGGGAGAAATAAAAAAAAGAGTTAAATGGGAACAAGACAGGTGACCCATGCCTCTTTCTCCTTTCTTCACATGGGTGTCCCCATAGTACATGGGGGAATCTTACTAAAGAAGAGGTAACTTTTACTAATGGATGGCATCTCTTATCTAGGGTAAAGTAGAGGGGATGGGTTGAGTGTTGGTACAACCCATCATGTCCCCTCCTACCTCCAATTTTCGCCACTTAACTTCAGGGAAAGGTTAAGTTGACTAGATGGAGGTTACTCAAGGGTTACCCATGCCAAATGGGCCCCTGGACCCATGGGGTAGAACCCAGGGTCAATTTTAACCCAAACAAGACACCCCAGGTCAAGGTAAAGCACAAGAAAAAGGGCTTCATAATTTAAAGAAAAATAGAAATTTCAAATTCAATCTCTTAACAACACTTACTTATAAAAATAATGATACATGAGGGTAACCTAACCCACTCGACCATACGAAAGACCACATTACATCAAGACATCAAACACAAAGAGATCTTGGTTCTTCGTGGAACCAGATCGGCTTAACAGGGAATAACAATTAACAAGGTGTGGACTGATCTCCGAAATCTGTGGTTTGATTAGTAGTCCCTGCACACTCAATTACAAGATCAGTAACCACATAAATTCATCATAGCCGAAGCAACTTAAATAACACATGCATTCTCATGCCTTAGTACAATTTAACATAATTAAAAAAAAATCATATTACAATTTTTCCATCATCCCTAATTCATTTTTCTGAAAAGTAACTTATCCAAACATCACCCAATTAGTTTTCCCGAAAACATAATAAAGTTAAATAGTCTGACAAATTTCGGGAATTGCTATCCCACAAATATGAAAGTAACAATAACAGTACTGTAAATAGTCATAACAATAGTAGTAGAAAGGGCGGTCCTCACATCCTCTCCCCCTAAGACGGTACTTCCTCCTGGAAGTCGTCAAAAAGGTGAGGATACAGGGTCTTCAATCGCTCTGCATCTTCCCATGTTGCAGTGACTTCGTCGTATAAGTCCCATTGGACTCTAACCTGGTCCAGCTCTCGACCTCGAAGGGCCAGCTTCCGTCGAGCCAATATGCGAATTGGCTCCAACGCCAGTTGTCCGTCTGCCTCTACCTGAAGAGCACTCCAATCCAACACATGAGATAAGTCAGAAATATATTGACGTAAAACTGATACATGAAATACATCGTGGATACGTGACAGGCTAGGTGGCAAGGCTAGACGATAGGCTACTGGTCCTATCCGCTCCAAGATTTCGAAAGGTCCTACAAATCGAGGTGCGAGTTTAGAGCCTTTTCCGTAACGGATTGGACTTTTGTGCGGCCGCACTCTCAAAAATACTCTTTCCCCCACAGAGAAGCTTCGGTCTGTCCTTTTTGCATCGGCATACTTTTTCTGCCTGTCCTGTGCTTCCAGAAGCCTCTGTCTTATCTGTTTAACTTGCAGTTCCATATTCTGAACTATCTCTGGGCCGATGACTGTTCTGTCCTCTATACGATCCCAACTCAAAGGTGTTCTGCATGGTCTGCCATATAATGCCTGGAAAGGAGGCATACCCAACGAGCTATGATGCCCATTATTGTAGGCGAATTCAACTAGATACAGGTACTCCTCCCATCTAGACTGGTGATCCATCACATACATGCGAAGCATGTCTTCTAACACCTGGTTAACTCTTTCTGTTTGTCCATCGGTTTCTGGATGATATGCAGAACTGAAGTTGAGCTGTGTGCCCAACGCCTGATGTAAGGCTTTCCAGAACGATGAAGTGAATACGGAGTCTCTGTCAGATATAATGCGGCGAGGTATCCCATGAAGTCTAACAATCTGATCAAGAAACACCTTTGCCACTGATGGTGCATTGTATGTTGTACATATTGGTGAAAAATGCGCCACTTTGGTCAGCTTGTCAACTGTCACCATAATAGCATCATGGCGACGTGATGATATAGGTAGACCAACGATAAAATCCATAGAAATGGTATCCCATTTCCATTCAGGTATCTCGTGAGGGTACAATAGTCCCGCTGGATGCTGATGTTCGGCCTTAACCCTCTGACATTCCAGGCAACGAGCAACAAATTCGGCAATGTCACGCCTCATCCCAGCCCAATGATAAAGCTGTCGTAAATCAGCATGCATCTTCTTCACTCCTGGGTGTGCTGCGTAGGGTGCTCTATGAGCCTCTGATAGGATTACTGTACGAAGATTACCCGCATGGGGTACATAGATGCGTTGCCGATGTCGAAGCATTCCATCAGAATCAAGGGTATATCCTGTAAATTTGCCCTCAAGGGCCTTCTGATTTAGTACTGCCTGCTGCACTTCAAGAAACCATTCGTCCTCCGGCAGATGCTGTAAGATGCGATCCTTCAAGTCCATCTTCAAGGTCAGGGTCTGGATCTCGTGGCGTCTTCGACTCAGAGCATCAGCGACCACGTTCTCCTTCCCTTTTATATAATGGACATCGAAGTCATATTCGCATAGGAATTCCATCCAACGTCGTTGGCGGGCGTTCAAATTAGGCTGTGTAAAAATATACTGCAAACTATGATGGTCTGAATGGAGTTCAAAGCGTCGCCCTAAGAGGAAGTGTCTCCAGCGAACCAAGGCATGAACAACAGCTGCAAGCTCTAAGTCGTGCGTAGGATAGTTTAACTCATGTGTCTTTAGTTTCCGCGATTCGTATGCGATCGCTCGTCCATCCTGCATAAGCACGGCTCCCAAACCTTCTAATGATGCATCCGTGCAAACTACAAACTCTTCCGAAGGATCTGGAACTGCTAAAATAGGAGCGCTCGTAAGACGCTCTTTGAGGACTCCAAAAGCCTTTTCACACTGCTCGGTCCAAGTGAAACCCTTCCCTTTTCGCTGAAGGGAAGTAATGGGATGTGCTATCCTGGAGAAACCTTCGACAAACCGACGATAATACCCAGCTAACCCCATAAAGCTTCTGACCTCTGTCACGTTCGTGGGTGCCGGCCACTCCTGGATTGCTCTAATTTTAGATGGATCTACAGAGATGCCATCGCCTGATAAAATGTGTCCCAAATACTGCACCTCTGTCCTGAAGAAGGCACACTTCGCCAAGTTGCCATAAAGTTGCTGCTCTCGTAATTTCTGCAAAACTTGACGCAAGTGCTCTACATGCTCCTCCTCAGTCCGTGAATAAATCAGAATGTCATCTAGGAATATGATCACGAACCGGTCTAGGTATGTACGGAACACCCCGTTCATGAGACTCATGAATACTGCAGGAGCGTTCGTCAACCCGAAAGGTACCACTGTGAATTCATAATGGCCATATCTGGTTCGAAAAGCAGTTTTATGAATATCTGACTCCGTGATGCGCAATTGATGATACCCAGATTTTAGATCGATTTTCGAGAACACTCTGGCTCCTTGCATCTGATCAAAAAGGTCGTCAATCCTGGGTAGAGGATAACGATTCTTCACCGTCACCTTGTTCAACTGCCTGTAGTCCATGCATAGACGAAGAGACCCATCCTTCTTCTTCACGAAGATCACTGGTGCGCCCCATGGTGAAACGCTAGGTCGGATGTGTCCCTTCTCAAGTAATTCTTCCAACTGCAGCTTAAGTTCTGTGAGTTCATGGGTCGTCATTCTATAGGGTGCGCGGGATATCGGCTCTGCACCTGGCACTAAGTCAATGTGGAAGTCCACTTCTCTACGTGGGGGCATACCAGGTAATTCTGGCGGAAACACATCGGCAAACTCTCTAAGGATAGGGTGATCATCTAAAGTAGCCTCAGGTTCATCCTCTGCTCTATCACTGACTGTGATGGCAAACATCTGACATCCCCTCCGCATACAGCGCTTAAGCTGTTGTGCGGATATCATACGAACCGCCGTGGGCTTTTGAATGCCCACTATCTCAACCGACGAACCATGATCATCTAAACAGCTAATCGTTCTCTGGCGACAATCAAGCTTGGCTCTATGTGCCGCAAGCCAATCCATACCCAGAACTACTCCGTAAGACCCTAATGGCATAATCCTAAGGTCGCATATTGTGGTGAAGGGTCCCAATGTGATCTCACAGTCTTTAACCAAGGTATCTACTGACATCCTGGCCCCTGAGGCCAACTCAACTTCCCACCTAATGTCTTGCCTAGAAGCCACCAGCCTGCAACGCTCCACTAACGATGTAGACAAAAAAGAGTCAGTAGCTCCTGAATCAAAAAGGATCGAGATGGGAAAGTCTCTAATCGTACCTGCTGCCTCGATGACAGAAGCCTGAAAATCGGCCTGGCGGTTATCAACCGCTGCAAACATGTGGTGAGATCTGCCCACGTCACCTACGGTCTGCTCAGACCCTCCTGATCGGGGCTGACCCCCTGCAGTAAATCCCTGCGGACACTCTCTAGCCAGATGCCCTGCCCCACCACATACATAACATGGTCCCCTAACCTGTAACTGCCCTGACTGTGTTCTGCCCGACTGTTGTTGCCCGGTCCGTCCGGTGGATCCCTGTGAGCCTCTGTAAGACTGCTGGGACCTTGTGGGTCCTGCCGATGAACCCTGCTGTCTCTGATCCCTGCGTGGTCCCTGCTGCTGCCATCCACGGTTTTGTCCTCCCTGTCCCCTCTGTTGAAATTTGGATTTTTGCTGATGTTGCTGTTGCTGTGGAGGCCTAGGAGGTAATGATGAAGCATTATATCCTCCTCTCTGTGTTGTGTTTTGAGGCCTTCGGAAATTTTGTTGTTGTTGGGGATTTCGTTCCTGGTACTGTGAGCGTGAATTCTGTCCTCGTCCCTGAATTTCCTCTGATATAAGGGCCTTTTCAACAGCCTCGCTCATGGTTTGGGGATTTGCCATACGAACTGGTCCTGATATCCCGTGATTTAGCCCCCTGATGAATTTGTGTATTAAGATTTTCTCGTCATGGAGGTATTCCGCATAACGAGAAAGTTCTATAAATCGGCTCTCATACTGAGTAACGGTGAGTCCCCTCTGCTGTAGATCATGAAACTCATCAATTCTGCGCTGTCTATAATGTTCGGACAAATACCGCGCATTGAAGCGCTCAATGAAGGTGTCCCATGTGAGTGTATCCACGGAGAGTCGACGCTTGCACTCCTCTGTGCGCCACCAGGTGGCTGCTGCATCCCTAAGAAGATGAACTGCCACTCGTGCTTTCGTGTTGCTCTCATACGGTCGCAATGCGAAACACCTGTCTAAGCTAATTAGCCAAGCCTCGGCCACAGCTCCCTCTGTAGCTCCTGCGAAGGTGGGTGGGTTGAGCCTCAGTAGATCTCTGATAGGGTCCCCTCTGTCTCTAAGTCTCCTAAGTGGCTCTTCCACACCATCCTCATATACTCCCTGCTGAACCTGTTCTTGTCTCAAAAGTCTCGGAGGACTCCTGCTCCGTGCTCGGGAGGCCGACCCTACCTCTTCTACTATTGTGTCAGGAATCTCAACGAAGGGCTCCACACGTCTCACCGCTAGTGGATCAACGCGGGGCTCCATACGTGGCTCAATACGTGACTCGGCACGTGGCTCCTCTCGCGGAGCAACACGAGGCTCTATACGTGGCTCAGGAATCACTGGTGGTAACCTGTCTAGCATAGTCTGTAGTGCCTGTAAGATCTGTGGACCTATATCCGCTACTGGTGTCGCCTGTGGTACTAGTAGTGCTTGTGGCACAGGTGGGGCAGGTGGTGCTGCTGAATCTGCGGGTGCCAGTCCCTCGGCTGAGGAATCGCTGTGCACCTCGACTGACGCTGTGTGGCGTGATCGCGCTCGTCGAACACGTCGGGGAGGCATCCTACAAAACAAGGTAGAAACTAATTAGCCAAAGTTGCGGAATAATAACGTGCCCAAATACGCCCAGTGTTTACAAACTGGGCTCTGATACCAAATGTCATGCCCACATTTTCCTTGTGGTCACAACTCACTTCGCACGTGTCATAGCCACATCTGTCATGTGGTTATGACACGAGATATGAAAAACTTTTCTCACACCGTCCTAAAAACCCCTTTCGCATGCGTACGCATGCTCAACGGTGTTCTCTCATGGTGAAACACTATACTCATCGACGGAATACAAGTATAATGGCGTGCAAACGGAAACATATAGATCAACAAGAGGGTCGATACAATGCTGCTAACGTCATTGCAAGAGTGAGATTACCCAAGTTCTTAAATCGCACCCTCGGCAATGTTCGGTAGCAAAATGCCTTACGGCGTTAGTGGGAATTACGCTGCACTCATTTACGCACGTGGTTCGCTGATAGAGGAACCACTCCCCTCGACGCCTTGTTCCAACTAAACCGGCTAGTGATCTCCCTATTTAGTCATTTTTCAGCCAGGCACGGTTGTCTGTCTCCTCTCTTGTTTCCTGAAACATACCCATCCTATGACTTAGCATTTTCAACAAGGCGGTTTGGTTGCCCTCTCTTCCCTTTCCACAAGTTCTTAAGTTGGATTATATCTTTATCGCCCTTACCTTAACTATCTCTTAGTTCATTTAGTGTGTTTATATTTCGGTCTCTCTCTCTCTTTCATTTTCTATACTTTCTTTATGTGCATCCTGTCCTTTCTTCGTGATTTACGTCAATCAGGGTTATTACTGCAGCTATTGTTGATATTAAACCTAATTTCAGGATGATCTCGGTCACATAGGCTGGTTTACTATTTCGCTGGACTCAGTCTCCTAATCTTCCCCGTTCTAGGTTCCTCCTCTTCGTAAATACTTAGTCAACTTGTACCTAAGCACAATTGACAGAAGGGTCCGTCAACTTAGTTCTCTTATCCCGTGTGAGATATGTCGCGCATTTTCTCCTCTGTGTTTTCCAATGTTGGTTTTTCCTTCTTCGGAACCTCTTACAGGTTTATATATGAGATTGTTTGCTACAGTTGAGATTAATATGGCCACAAGGATCGTCAGTGGTGGCTTCTTAAGTTTATTTCCAGTGTTCTTTTTGAGTAAGGAGTTGTGTAATTTTCCTCTTCATTTTCCGGGTGATTGTTAGTATGTTTTTAGTTGAAACTTCCGAGAATCTCTTTCCAGAGTATCACTGAATATTCCTAAACTCTCTTTACATTATAATTTTATTTTCTCTTGTTTAGAATTACTGTTGTTACTGTTACTCATAATTACGATTCATACACTGTTTGTAACTCGTATGACGTTGTCAATAGGTGTAGGTGGTTCACCACTTTATAAAACTCTGTTCATGGTAATATAGCTTCTTTGGTAGTTGTGTTCGAAACTTAATAACATCTCCTGTGAGAATATAATTGTTATTTAAATATATATATATATATATATATATTTTTTTTTTTCTCCATATCCATGAAACATAGTTATTAACGATTTTTAAACGAGGGCCCAATAAATATAAATATATATAAATATATATATATATATATATATACATAAAATATATTTATTTAAATATCTCAATAATGAACAAATTGGTTTCCCACAACTTAAACCTTTATATATATATATATATATATATATATATATATATATATATATATATATATATATATATATATATACAGATGTATCTAATCATTCTTATATTATATATATAGCTATATACATAGACATATATAATATATATATATATATGCCTATATATAGAGCTATATAAAAATAAACTGAATTTATTTACCAAATCACCCATTCATATGTTAGGGCCCAAGCCCTACATTTTTTTATGACTTTCAACCCACAGCAGATGGCGGCCATGGGCGGCGGTGGCCGCAAAGCGGCGGACGGGGATCTGAGGTGGCCGCAGAGCGGCGGACGGGGATCTGAGGTGGCCGCAGAGCGGCGGACGGGGTTTAGGGTGGCCGCAGAGCGGCAGCCAAAATCCGCGGGAGGCATAAGGGTATGGAGGAGGGGGAGATGTGGAGTGGGGCGGAGCCCCACCCACATTCCCACGACGTGGGGTGTGGGTGGGGCTCCGCCCCACTCCACACCTCCAAATATGACGAAAACCTGCGGTGGGGTTTTCTTCCCCACCGCCCATAGTAAATAACGACTGTGTAATTTGTTACCCGCGGCTTAATTTTTTTGACAGTCTTTCTCCGTTCGTTGATTATTATCAATAATAAAATATCTTCAAATATATATATATATATATATATTTATATATTCATATATAAATATATATATATATATATATATATGTATATATATAACAACGATAATATATTTATATATATATATATTTCATATTTATATATATATATATATATATATCCCCCCTTTTTTTTTTTTATATATAACAATTATAATTACTTTCAATTTCTCTATTATTTTCTAAAATGATAATTACTCAAAATGAGAAATATATATATATCTCTATATATATATTTATAAAGTATTTAGAGAAAAATATTATTTTTGTATAATTCCAATTTCGACAATTTGTTTTTAATTCACTACTCTATGCATTTTCTCCAAATCAACATAGTATAAAGGAATTGTCATAACAATTAGATATAAATATATATATATATATATATATATATCCCAATTTCACCAAATGATAAATAGCTCTTCCCTTAGTATAAGTATAAATTATTCCATTGTTATAAACATATAAGACTTGTAAATTTACAAACAGATTATATTGACATGCTAGAATTCCTCTAATTCTTCTAAATTAACAGAATCCATTATTATGGAGAAAACTCAATATATTTAAAAACTGTCTTTTCCATTTCAACATTAAAAGGGAACTAGCATTTCAACTAAAGAAGCAATTCCAAACTTTCAAATGTAAACAACTCAGATTAAGTTGCAAAAACGAATTTATTTCTTTCAGTAATACTTGAAACACAAAAATTGCTATTGAACAAAGGTTGTAAACATCAACTTAAAAATTTAAGCACATTCACATTACAGTTTCACAATCATGAATACCAACTTCCCAGATATGGACTTTCTCCTCCCAAACCGTATACAACTGAAAACTTATGACAACCAATTAAAGTCCAATAATAACAAGACCAGGGAGGTGATTTCCTTCACTCCCAGAATATCAGTAATTTACAACAATAACAAGAGAGGTGTTCTCTCTTCATTTCTATGAAATAAACCAGGCCTAATTCTCATGACAAGAAGATAATCTGTTTCTTCATAAATAGCCAACCAGAAAGCTCCAAGAGAAAAACCTGCATATCAAAGACAAACAAAAAAGAAAATACCACTTGTCTAGCTCTCCTCCCTACCGTAGACCCGCAAGAGGGTCACCCCCGAGCTAGGGAGACCATACTCACACCTGGGTACTCAAACACTCCACTTCACAACAGAAACAACAACAATCCCAAAGCACACCTACACCCGTGGCTATTTTACACAATACGGAAACTCAACTACAGTGAGTTTCATAAGGGGCAGGAGAGTGGATACACTCGACTCCAGGGTGTCACCCTGACAGATAAATGAACTCATATAAAATTTCTCTTGGTCTCAACCAAGTGTGATCACATTTTACAAGAAATCTGCATATGACTCACAAGTCAAAAATACAGTCACAGATACATGCCCTCAAGGCTTTCAACATCCCAAAAGATGGAACAGGTATGCACCCGAGGAGGATCTCTCCTCCCCTACCCCAAACTTGATGAGCATTTCTCCCAAATGGGAGACGCTCTGTCAAACACCCGACAAGAACCCCACAGAAACAAATTTAAACACATATGTTACACACATTTCATACACATTTCAGTCCTACCATAACAAAGGTAAAATTCAGACCAACCTTGCAAGCCCTCCTGGAATGAAGTTGTTGCAGAGTCCACAGAGTTCACTTCCAAGCTTAGCCACCAACTCCCTCTCTCTTCTCTATCTTCCAAACTAACTTCTCTATTTTTGGTAAGGCCAAAATGAAAGAGTTTCCCCAAAATTCAACTAACTCCCTCTCATCCCAAAATTTGAAAATAAATAACCCAAAATTCTCTTTCTTTCCAATTTTGAGAAATGGGGAAGTGACACTTGTCACCTCCTCACCCTTCCCAAAAATCACTATACTGTCCAGGTGGCTTATGTCACTCTCCATTCCCAAGGGGACTCCTTAATCCTTTCATGTGACTCCACTTTCTCATGGGAGAAATAAAAAAAAGAGTTAAATGGGAACAAGACAGGTGACCCATGCCTCTTTCTCCTTTCTTCACATGGGTGTCCCCATAGTACATGGGGGAATCTTACTAAAGAAGAGGTAACTTTTACTAATGGATGGCATCTCTTATCTAGGGTAAAGTAGAGGGGATGGGTTGAGTGTTGGTACAACCCATCATGTCCCCTCCTACCTCCAATTTTCGCCACTTAACTTCAGGGAAAGGTTAAGTTGACTAGATGGAGGTTACTCAAGGGTTACCCATGCCAAATGGGCCCCTGGACCCATGGGGTAGAACCCAGGGTCAATTTTAACCCAAACAAGACACCCCAGGTCAAGGTAAAGCACAAGAAAAAGGGCTTCATAATTTAAAGAAAAATAGAAATTTCAAATTCAATCTCTTAACAACACTTACTTATAAAAATAATGATACATGAGGGTAACCTAACCCACTCGACCATACGAAAGACCACATTACATCAAGACATCAAACACAAAGAGATCTTGGTTCTTCGTGGAACCAGATCGGCTTAACAGGGAATAACAATTAACAAGGTGTGGACTGATCTCCGAAATCTGTGGTTTGATTAGTAGTCCCTGCACACTCAATTACAAGATCAGTAACCACATAAATTCATCATAGCCGAAGCAACTTAAATAACACATGCATTCTCATGCCTTAGTACAATTTAACATAATTAAAAAAAAATCATATTACAATTTTTCCATCATCCCTAATTCATTTTTCTGAAAAGTAACTTATCCAAACATCACCCAATTAGTTTTCCCGAAAACATAATAAAGTTAAATAGTCTGACAAATTCCGGGAATTGCTATCCCACAAATATGAAAGTAACAATAACAGTACTGTAAATAGTCATAACAATAGTAGTAGAAAGGGCGGTCCTCACAATTTGTTACAACAGATTTCTTCACTGCTTGTTCAGATGGTGGGGATGAAGTTACTGCAGCTCTTTTCTTTGAGTTAGAGGAACTACTGCACTATGAAGTGAATGCCTCTAGTTGAAACAGAGTACCTCTCTAAGTACCCTTCGCAAGCACCATAGATCCTCTAGTCATCTTGCATCCATCCTTCAAAAAGACAACCTGCACACCTACATCATTCAACATACTTACAGAAAGTAGGTTCCATGCCAAGCCTGGGATGTGCATAACCCTAGTGATCCCCTTCATTCATCCATCAGGGAATCAGATTGAAACTCTTCCATGACCAACAATCTTCATATGAGAATCATCACCCAAGTACACTCTTCCACCATCAAACTCTTCATACTTCATGAACCAACTTCGATGCAAGGTCATGTGGAGTGATGCACTAGAATATATCAACCACACATCATCGGATACATGGGTGGCCAGGGTTGCGATGAAGGTATCACCATCATCTTGTGACTTGTCAGAATTTGAATCTGGGGCATTCTTCTTCTTCTTTTTCTTTTCCTCTTTGCATCCCTTTCAGAAATGCCTAGTTTTTCCACAGTTCCAACAGAGAGCCTTAGACTTTCTAGGAGATTTGGATCTCCCACGAGATTTGGATCTACCCTTCTCATCTTTCTTGTCCTTCTTTTTCCCTTTCTCCTTGGGTCTTCCACGAACCACAAGATCCTCTTTGGCTGCTTCAGAAGACTTTCTCCACATTTCTTCAGATAACAACAAAGATACCACTTCATCCATTTTGAAAGTGGATGTGGTACACCCAATAGCCATAACAAGATGATCCCATGAGTCTAGAAAAGAATAAAGCAAGGTCATACAATGATCCTCCTCCTCCGTCTTCACACCAAAGGATGTCAATTGTGTAATTAACATGTTGAAAGCATTCAGGTGATTTTTAATAGATCCTCCATCCTCCATCCTCAGAGAATACAACTTCTTTCTCAGAAAAAGCTTGTTCACTAGGGATTTGGCCTAATAAACATCACCCAGCTTCTTCCAAAGGTCTTTCGTGGTCTTCTCCTCATGGACATTTGACAAGACAGAATCAGCTAGACTGAGTCTTATGAGACCCTTAGCCTTCCGATCTTTGAGACCACAATCAGCTTGTGCCATTATGGTTGGTTTTACACCAAATACAATTTCCCATAGGTCACGATCAACAAGGATGTCTTCCATCTTAAGTTTCCATAACTCAAAATTTGTGCCATTGAATTTCTCCACCTCTAATCTTCTGGATGTACCTACCATCTCCCTCCTGCAACAGGATTTCAGAATACTCTACACAGAGCTCCCACTCAACCTAAGATTAGCTCAAAAAACCACTACCCAACAACTAGGACCAAAGGTGATCAAGCTCTGATACCAACTGAAAGGAAGCTAGGTGTGCATAAATTGCTTCCTACACTAATTTAATGAGGAGAGATGAGTGCAAATTCTTTTTTATCCTTTACAGTTACAATTTTATTAATCCAACAATAGAGATATTGCAAAAATACACATACACACAGAATGTAAGACAGAAGAACAGAGAGAGACAAGATATAACGTGGGGAAAATCCTTATCGGGTGAAAAAACCCACACTCCAAAACTTGCACAATGTATTATCAAAACTGTAATGGTTTACAATACACTTGCAATGCAAGCTCTCATGAGTCTTTGACACTCGTATCTAGAGACAATTCGGTAGCATAACAATACATGTCAATCACATAATACATCTCCTCTCAAAGCACCTATTTATAAAGAAGTTACAAGGCAAAAATGAGTCTATCTTGAAATGGGCATCCAACATGGCCTCATGGCCCAAAATCCATGCCTAGGGACACTTTTCCAACACTGTAGGATGTTCATGACACTTGTCATATCACCCCATCCCAAAGAGGTCACCTATTCCCAAGTTAGGCAATGACAGATACTCTTATGACTCTTACAACTGTCATAGAATCTGTCATAGTTGTCATATCTTATAGCTATAAGAGAATATGTCATACACAGGCTAAAAATGGCATATTCTCTTACAACATGTCATAACCCTCCTTGGGACACCCAAAGATTCCTTCTTCCAAGATGCATTGTGACACATGTCTTCACTTGTCATAGAATCTTCCATTTACGACTCTTACACGTCATAGATTTGTCATAGGAATATGTCATAACCATTTTGGTCAATATTCCCTTACACACTATCCAAGATTCCCACACATGGAAAAATATTCCTACCACTAAGTGGGACACCTATCTCCTCATGTGAGGACAAATTTACATGTGGTCACCTTCCACATAGGATGACACATCACCGTGCCAACTCCCACAAGATGACAATAAGGATTTGCATCCTAATTACAATAATAGGCAATAAATAAATAAAGACAATGAAATAATACAAGGAATTACCAAGGTTGAGATACCTTAATTCCCAACAAAATTTGGAGAGGAAGAGTTGGAAAAAAGATCACCACAGGTACCTACAAGAAGGAAGTTAGCAACCACACCACTACAAAAAGATAAAACTAAGGAATTTGGAGAATAATCACCAATAAGAGAGGCCATAGAGGCTCTCTTTCAAATGAGTGTTGAGAAGAAGAAAAGTGCAGCAGAGTCTTCCAAGCTAAAACCTAAACACAAGTAAAAAGCAAAAAGAGATCATGCCCAAATCTTTACAAAGGAGGTTGCAGAAAGGAAAGAAGAGGAAGGGATAATGAAAGCCCCTATAGTAGATGTATTGCATAGGGTTGTAAGAGAACAAGGGGAAAAAGTAAAATAGTGGAGCAAAGACAAACAAATAACAAAAAAATAGTTCAAGCACTATAAACCTCCAAGGGGCAACAACAAGAAAAAGAAGAGTTGATTGATACTCAACTTCTATACTAGTCTATTTTCACACCAGGAATGATAGCCCCTTGGTTTCAACCACAAATAACTATAGGTAATCATAGAAGCAATGCTAGATTATATTGTAGGGATACCTCATTCCCTAATGGACATAATTGAGGCATTTATGGAGGAACTATTCATATTACTAAAGAAGAAAAGAGAAGAGGTGGCATAGTTAGAGGAGGATATAAGAAAAGAAGCATTAGAACATGTAGCACTAGACCTCTCCCCAACTAGCAAAGATAAATTGGCACAAATACAAAATACATAATTAAGGTCTAAGAAAAGAGTAAATATTCTCTTGATAGAAGCAAATGAGGCACAAGAAAAGATTAAACAAGAGACCTTGGAAATGACCCAAAAGGCCTACACAATTTTAGTACAAGAGAAATAAAAAGAAGAGATAACAGAACAACCAAATTATGGCATGAAATAAATAAGTGCAGAGGATTTGGTTAAGGATTTGCAAGAAGATATCACATAGGAAGAAGAACAGGTAATAAGGGAGGAACAAGATAACTAAAGTGAACAAGAAACACTATAGGAAAAGGGGAAAATGATAATAATACAACAGTCATCAACCTCCTCACTAGTAGATCCTATCGATAAAATAAAAGAATTTTTAGCACAACAAAAAAAAAACTCCAACCACTGGTAACTTTACCTGCAACACTCTTTTCACCATCCACTTCTAGCACATAGGTGGATATCTCCCAAATCTCCCCTCTTTAGAAGTTTTAGATAGGAGATGTTTTACATAGTGCCACAAGGGAAGACATACTAAAGAAGCATGTAAAAATCAAAGAATCCCTTCAAGAATTCCTAAAAACTATACAAATAAAGTTACCTCAAATAATTAGGTATACTACATTACGATTGGATCAACAATTAAGGAAGTTAATAAGTGAAATTATAATAAAATTCCAAAAATGGGATGTACAAAAGTATATCATCAAATAGGAGTTAATGATGAAAATTGAGAAATAGTTGGAGGGGATAAGGAGAAAATGTGTAGCAACACAGAAAAAACAAGAGATGGAAGTCAACAATATGCAAAACATCTTTAGTAATGTTAACACATTGTACCAATTATGTCTAGAATGGATTGTGTCAAGAAAACACTTGAGATACAAATGGAGAACATTGAAAATCAAATAATGTAGGCCTCTATCTCTTATGCTACAACAAAAATACATGTATGGTAGCCAAAGGGCACAAATACAAAACTGGCATAACCAATACTAGTAGGTGCATGATCAAAGAGAAAGTTTAAGAGCATATTTTAGGAGGTTAAGAGAGGTGGTCAACTTGCAGTTGGTACATTTGATAGGCCTCTTAGGGGAATCAAAGAAGATAACTAAATCCATAGAAATTATAGACTCTATTAGTAGTGGAGAAGCAACTCCATTGAAGATCAATGGCCACATCCACCTCTTGCAATGAGACATTATCCAATGGGACAACAACTACACCCAACTAAGAGGTATATATAAGAACATATTGCCTTAAGAACAGGAAATTTTTAAAAATTTGCAAGTTTTGGTAGGAAATTTTGGATAGTTTAAGGAGACAATTAGCATTTTGTAGACTAGTGGATAGAGCCAACATGTCTTGAGGATAAGACATGGGTTCAATTAGGGGATGATGTTGGAAGGACAAAGCCACATATCACAAATAATAAGAGTAAAGGCACCACAAGACACATGCAACACTTACAACTAATCTACAACAACTCCTAAGGTTCATAAGAAGGAAAAATACACATCCCTCTATGTAAAATATGTATATATACACCACAAGGTGAAAGATAGAGTAAGAGAATAGATGTGAGATAACATACTCTATAAGATATAGAAGAGAAATAGGGAAATAAGAAGATATATGTAAGAAATAAGGAGAAATAGATAATATAAATTTATGAGAGATGTTATATGTTAAGATATTGAAGTGAATATATTGCAACTATATATAGTGAATATATGATGATTTATATTGGTCGGCATATGAATGTAATAAATGGTTGTGTATGCATTTTAATTTATTTGCATAGTATTATATCACACTTCACTATAATCCACCACATTGATTTTAATCTTTCTCTTGCCCCTTTACACTAGGGTATGCACTACAGTTTGGAAAGCATAATCCTAGATCTTGAGTTTGTGCCCCCTCTCCTACTAACAACCCTATAGGAGTATGCATACAAATATTTGGACTTAATGTTACTATTGAATATCCTTTATTTTGTCTATCCATGTACTCTTTGATTTTTCTTATGGGGTCACTAACAAGGTGTTTTTATGGTGTCACTATTTGTGTAGATGTTTATCATGTGTCTTTCTTTGATTGCTCTATTTCTATCTATTTTCATTTTGTTGTTTATTCTTCCTTTTTTAATCTCTTCTTCCTATTGTCCACACATTTATTTTGTAGACTATCCTTTATCTCTATTTCTATTGTGCTACATGCCTTGTTGGTTTATTATTTTGTGTTTCTTCTATCTATGTCATCAATCCTTCTATTATAGTTTCTTCTTTTTGTACCAATTATTGAGGTAGATCTTGTTCAATGTTATTTTCTTGTGTATGCAATAGAGATGGTGATAGTGTGGTATCCTTAGGCTCTTATTTATGTAGTTGGTATCCTTGGTTTACTATGTTATATCCATGTTGATCTACCTCAATAACTTCTTCATATAACTTTTGTTGGATTTTATTCTTTTTACAATTAAGGACTAGAGTATTTACATAGTGCTTCCTCCTCAATTCTTGTTCCTAAATACTTTGTACTTGAATTTTTATTTTATGGGATAAACTCGGGTCCTTGGCCACCTCATACATAGCTCTATTTTTTAATGTGGTATCCACTTTAAAGGCTTTTTCTCTTTGTGCAGTTATCTTATTTTATGTACTTGTATTTAATTGTACTAGAAACCCTTTAATGATCAGGTCTATAGAATATGCTCTTATTGTGATGAAGCCCACAATTTCTTTGATTATGATTTCATTTGTTCTATTGGTGGTAGGGTAGGATTTAGAAAATTCTACTAATTTGCCAACTATAGATAGAGATTTGAGAAGTTCTTGCTCATCCAACAAAGGTTCATGTGTTTGTGTACCACTTGTTGCTTTTATTTCTTCTTTTATGCTTCTGGTCATGAAGGTTCTTCTTCCTCTTCTAAAGTATCACCATATTGTACCAACTTTTTATGTGTATTTTGCTTCTACCTATTGGGTTTCTTTTGTTGTTCACTTGTGGCTTTCTCCTTTTCTATGCTCATTTACAATAATGTTTCTTTGATTTCTTCTATTGGATATTTTTCTGGTGGAGGAGATTCTTAAGTGGTAATTGGTCCTTCCTATTTTCTCTTCTTACCCTTCATGTCATTTTTTGGTTGCTCTTGTATTACCATTTTGATTTTTGGTAATGAAGCGCTTCCACTAGTAGACCTTAGATGCTCCGATCTCCTTTTGTTTTACTCCAGTGGTGGTTGTGTTATTGATTGTTTTGAATTTTCCTCAACTATTGAAGGGATAGAAGATTGCCTTGCTTTGGTTTCTATTACAATTTCTTCTTTCTTTTTATTAGTTTTCTCTTTTGAAGCTTTTTTGGCTTTCTTGTCACTATATTCAAACCATGAACCAAATCTTTATGTGGTTGGGTCCTTAGGATGAGAGATGAGGAGTTGAGTTGTGCTTTCTAATAACTCATCAGATGCCTCATATGGAAGTGGTAGTACTATGAAGGTGAATAGTTTAATAGATTCCAAATTGTTATAATCCTTGTCAACCATGAAAACTACCAATTTCTCCAATTTCCTTACATCATGGCTTAGTTATTCTCTCTCCTACATCCTTTTTCTAGAATTTGTCAAAGAGTGACTCATACCCATATTAACAAATAGTTGTGTTGGTAAAACTATCTATATTCTCCCTTATTTGTTCCACAACAAAAGTGTTAGATCTCCATACACATGGTTTAATCCCTAGTAATTCTCTCAAGAAATATAGGGCTAAGCAAAGGATTAATGAGCCATACCTAAATTTATAGTGGATCTTCTTCATTTTCCCTAAATTTTCCTTCAATTGCTCTCTTAAGGTTTCATAGAGATCGCATTATTTGGCATTGGTGACTATTTTGTATTATGCATGGATGTAAGTTGCTAGAATTGAGTCCTCTCTTTTAGTATGAAACATCTCCATACACATGGTTTAATCCCTAGTAATTCTCTTAAGAAATATAGGGCTAAGCATAGGAGCAATGAGCCATAACTAAATTTATAGTGGATCTTCTTCATTTTCCCTAAATTTTTGTTCAATTGCTCTCTTAAGGTTTCACAGAGATCACATTCTTTGGCATTGGTGACTATTTTGTATTCCGCATGGATAATTTCCTAGAATTGAGTCATCTCTTTTAGTATGAAACATCTCCATACACATGGTTTAATCCCTAGTAATTCTCTTAAGAAATATAGGGCTAAGCATAGGATCAATGAGCCATACCTGAATTTATAGTGGATCTTCTTCATTTCCCCTAAATTTTCCTTCAATTTCTCCCTTAAGGTTTCACAGAGATCGCATTCTTTGGCATTGGTGACTATTTTGTATTTCGCATGGATGTAATTTGCTAGAATTAAGTCCTCTATTTTAGTATGAAATATTTGTAAGCAATGCAGTTGGTGGCATACCTTACTCTGGGATCTTTAATGTTTTTGATGGTAAGGAATCACTCATCAAATGTTGCACCTGTAATTTATTGTTGACCTTCTTGGGTTTCTCTCATTTGCTTCATAGTCTCATCACTCAATGGATTGCATCCTTGGTGATGAGGAAGGGCTTGTCCAAATAGATGAATCACTATGTATGTGACTCAATATTAACAGGATCCATTTGTGGTCATTGCAAAAATTTGAAATTTTTTTCTAAATATCAAGTTTTAGCTTCCCAATAGTGATATACTATGTCAAAAATTCTTGACTTACTTTATGTCTTAGGGTTTTAACTCTCTTTTGTGAAGCTACTATGGTTCACCTCTGTGATTTTTACATGAATGTATTTCCAAACATAGATTCTACATATACAACTCCTAGGAATGTTCAAAAACGTTTCTTCCAAGTCATTCTACATAGCCTTCTATGGAAATGGCTTATACTTTTGATATCCTTGTCTTTAATCAATTGAAGTGCAGATATGTTTTCCATGGCTCCAAATGTTTCTTCTCTTTTTTTAGTCTTCCATGATTGGAAGACAAGAGGAGTCCTTGGATTGAAGAGAGATCAAAGGTGGAGGATGGTCTTGGATAAAGTGAATGGAGAGGATCAATGGAGGACAAAAGGACCTTTTATAAAAAGGACTTGCACATCCCTTTGTAAGAGACCCATGTGATCATGTACAAAATCCCATGCCTTTGTACATGTTGGAGAATGTGAGGGGTTTGAATGGATTGATTTAGGTTTAGGAATGTGCAAGTGAGGGATTAAGTTGATTAAGTGATTTTAACCAACTTAATCAAAAGTGCACAAAATAGGGAATTAAATAAATATAAAAATATTCACTTAATTTTGGATGAGAATATGGATATTAGATAAATGAGTATTTGTATAATGTTGGACTATAGAAGATGGATGATAAATGATTAATTTGATCATTTATGCTAGGAAAAGGTACGAATGAATAGTGATTTTAATAATAAAATATTATTTAATTACCATAGGATTTCTGGCGTGGGGTGTATCATTAGAAATAAAGAAGGGAAATTGAATTGGACAATCTCCAAGAAGTTGTCGATTGGAAGTAACAATGATGTTGAGTTCCAAGCCCTTCTTGTAGGTCTCCGACTGTGCAGAGAAAAGAAGTTATCCAATATAAATGTTGAAGGTGATTCACTCATTTGTATTAAAGCCATTACCTATCGCAAAGTTCTAAATCGGAAGTTAAGGAATGTAGCAAAGTTAATTTGGGAATTGTTGAGTGGCATGGAGGACTTCACACTCTCACATTATTATCGAGAGGCCAACAAGGTGACCGATCAACTCGCCAACTTGCTTTGAGAACAACAAGAGATGGAAATAATGGCATGTGAACCGCGTGTGTGGGGAGAGTTGGAAATTTAATGTAGTGGCCAAGGATACTACCGACGATGCTGGAAGATCTTACGATAGATCATTTGGATGACTTCAGTTCTAATTTTGAATGATTGCAATTCAGATCGAAATGACTTCCTTTGGAACTTGTGGATCATCTTCTACAAAGACAGAACAGAGGGAATTCAATGCAAATCTTTCCAATGGCAAGCATTTCCATCTCAAGATGTGATTTCCCATGTGACACAAATGATCTAAATATCCAACTTTGCCATTTTTTTATTCAAAATGAAGACACGGAGAAGGATTTGTGGCAGGTGATCAACGTGCAATCAATGGCAATGGAGCACGTCCTTGACAATATACTGGTGGGACATTTTCTATTTGAGTTTACACTAGTACTGGGGCCTAAGGGATGGACCAAGCTCACGTCCAAGAAGCTTGTGGTCCCTCACTTGTAGCAGGTTGTAGTCTCTACGATCTCTTCCTTTAACAAGTGATTAAGAAATGGCAGCTGGGGAGGGGTGTTCAACAATGCAACAACACTGACGAATGAGGATATGAAATAGAAAATAACAATGTTTAGGGAAGGAGATATGAAAGACAATATGGAGACCTTCTCATTCTTCCTTGGACATCATGAGGATCTTGCATTTCCTGAGAAGGTGGAGAGTTTTCTGAGTTGGTTGAAGGTGTGCGATATATTATGCACAAGCTCGGTTAATGAGGGTCATGTAATGCCTTTTTTGGCCTATGTAATTTTATTTCATTTCACTAATGTTAAGGGGAGCAACCCCCAAGGTAGCACTTTACATATCAAAAAAAAAATTTAATCACTATTAGAAGGGGAATTGAATAACTAATCAAATAAATACGCATTTATTCAATTAATCATAGAAGAAATGGTCTAGTGATGTCCTGATTAGGGTTGAAATAGTGATAAGACAATAAGTGGATGATTTTAGGTGTCTATAGGTAGAGAAGGAGGAAGGTGTAGAAGAAGTTGAAATAGGTGTAATTTAATGGACAATGTGGTCAATGTATTAGAGAATGTCTAGTCCATTAGAATGGGAGATGATAAAAGGCATCAACCAAGGAGGATGGGCTAGTGTCATATTCAAAGGTGCCCATCTCATCTCAAAGGAAATGCAAATGAGAGGGAGTATGTTGATGCATTTGAAATATCATATGCTCACAATGAGCATCATGTTGATGTAATCATCAAGAGGTGGGAAGGTTATAGCTTCTTTAGGAGTGTGGACACAAGGAAGAGACATGTTAGGGTTAAGATGAAAGCTATGGTGAAGGGATTAGGAGGGGCAAGAAGAGGGCATGAACCAAATAAGGGAAATATAAGATGAAGAGAAAATGAAAGAGAAAGAGTAGGATGAGGCTAGAATGGAGATACTAAGAGGCTGGATTGGGAGGCAAAGGATGGAGGAAATGAAGAAAATATGAGAGCACACATACAAAGAAAAACAAATGAGAGATATAAGAAAGAAATTATTGAAGTTTTTTTGTTTTGTTTGTTGTTTTGGAGAAGAGTTGGGTTGGTGTTTGTGTTTGTGCTTATCAAAAGATGGAGAATGTAAGAATGTCAAATTCACCAAAATAAAATGAAAATAAAAGTTTCCCTAAGTGTTTTAAGTTCTATTTTACTTTATTCTCAAATGTGTTTTCCTACTTAGACTAATCTAAATATTTTCCTTTGTAAAATGATAGAGAATGACAAATATTTTAGGTTATTTTCTATGTAAAGATAAACACTACAATTGGGAATGAAACAAAAACCAAAACTAGTCTAAGATATGACAAAGTGAATGGAAGGGGAGATTGTCTCTATATTTTGAAGGTTGAAGATGAATGTTGGAAGGTTTGAAGGTGATTTGGAATTGATTTGGGTTGGTTTGGAGTGGTATAATAGATTATGAATGTCCATTAAATTATTGGACCAACCTAATAATCATGCAAGAAACCCCATAGTTGTTCTAGTGTTTGGAGGTCACACTCCAAATCTCCTAGGTGTGCTAGTGACCTAAACTAAAAAATTTGATTGAAAGACACATGCCACATGTAACTCAGATTAGTGACCCCTTATACATGCTCCTAACTAAAGGTAATGCTCCTAACCTGAAATAGGCACTAGTGTCTTTTTCTTAGATCCTTCTACAACTTTTTGAGGTTTCTTATATGATTTTTCTTGTCTTCACAGTGCTTGCAAAATTTGAGAATGAGTTGTACCAAGATATCACCTACAAATTTTATCTAGGGAAAGAAAAATAGCAAGCTAGGTTTTGGAGACTGCCTCAATTAATCCCATAAGATGTCATGCTTTAGCCTCAACATTAGTAGTAAATTGGGATTGTGTGATGCCCTAAAAGTGTAAGTTTAATGGTGGTTAGTGTATGTGATGTGCAAGAAAAACCCTAGAAATGATTACTAGTGTGAAGTGCTTTGTAATGGAGAAAATAAGGTGAAAGGATGTGGCATGGAAGAAGTACAAGGGGATGCAAGTATAGTTTTGGATATGTAGGAGAGTTGCAAGAATTGGCGATGGAGTAATCAACTTAGTGTAGAGTGGAAGGCAAACATATTATTGACCAAGAGAAAGCTAAGAGGTCATCCAAGAGAGAGATCTAGAAGATTATCTAAAAGAGAGTTCAAATGAGGCCAAAGATATTTTTATAAGGTTTGATTGGTGAGATGATCAATAGAAAACATATTAAGGCCACAAAGCGAGGGTCTTTTATCCTTTTAGGTTTGAATTTAGTGAGGGACAGTAACATGAGTTCTCTAGCATCCTTGGTCACTAGTGCATCCATTCTAGTGTCCTTGAGGGCACAAGTCTGCATGGTGTAGGGAACATGCATTTAATAATGGATCCTTGTTTCACTTGGAGGACACATCGGCGAGGGGTTTAAGGCCTGAACATGGGAAAAATGTGACCTAAACATGACTAAGTGTGATGAAGACTAAAATGAGTGCACAATTAGGATGAAAAGTGTGAAGTATGCAATTTCTGACCTTACACAGACTTATCTCAAATAATGATAAACAAAACATTTACTATAAAGCTCAATATTTTTAGAAAGAACTTTCCATCTAAGTAGATATAATTTCATGTCATATAAACATATATGACCTATAGGACATTAAAATTCATCGTCATAATACATATATACTTAAATATCTTCAAATTCCTCTATATAATCCAATCTAATGATCAAGGCATAGAATTTTTTTATATCCCATACAAAGTTCTTTTCTTGAGTTTTTCAAAATTTCTAAACTAATTTAATTAATATGCATAAGGAAAATTCTTCCTTTTGAAAATCAAAAGCATCACGAGGGAAACCTTTATCCTTTCTTATTTCCTTTTTTTAGTTGCAAGAAAATACACAAGATGCATGATTAGTGACCTTAGTACGTATAAATTTGCAATTGTATTTAGCCTAGATGTGACTTGTAAAGTGCATTTGTTGCATAATGAAAAAACATGAGCTATATATAGGTCTCACATTTTTTCAAAGTTTTCTTTATTAAAAATGACACAAGATTACAAGTTACAACATATCATGTCCTTTATGGAGGTCTCACATTTTTTTACAACATTTATTGCATAATGAAAAAAGCATGAGCTATGTGGAGGTCTCATATTTTTTCAAAGTTTCCTTTATTAAAAATCACACAAGAATACAACATAAATCTTGAATTCAAAATGTCTCCACTCCTACCCTTACACGCTTCTGAAACCCTTCTGCTCACATCCATTGTTGATTTCTCTCCGCTCCCTGCCTCTACGAATGGCATGATTGTGGTTTTTGACATTAGCAATGGAGTTGTGATAGTGAAACTCTCATCATCATCTGCCTTCTATTCACCTATTGCGAGTGTTGGACGCATCGCATCTAAGACTTCTTTAGTGTCAAATGTGCAGGAAACTATTGCAGATGATGCTAAGGCTCCAAATGTTGTGTAGGGTTTGTCTTGTTCCTATACAGCCATGGTTGGTTTGGAGGCTCTTGTGCACCCTCCTTCATGAGACAAAATATAACCCCTTCTCTACTCCCAAACCTCCCCTATCATGGTTTGTAGATAGAAGGTGCTTGATAATGATGACTTCTACAGTCGACGGGGCATTATTGGTAGATTCAACAGTTTGTGGCCCTCTTTACCTAACTTGAATAAATGGTTTATGGATTACTTGTTTGTCTCTTTTGAGGGTAGGATCAAGCTATATCCTTGTGCTCAGGGCTTCTTCATAAAAACCTTTGACTCCATGAATGATAGGGACTTGGTTCTAGATGGAAGGTTGTGGATGTGGGGTGAGCATTCCCTCATGCTCAAACCATGGTCTACCTCTTTCAACCCTCTTTCTAAACCTTTCAATATCAAGCTAGGCAATGCCCCTCTCTAGTTCTGGGAAGAATCTTGTTATGAGGCCATTAGTAACGCTATAAGTCATTAGTTAGAGATGGACACTACTACTTTTTCCATGGCTCTCACCACATATGCACATATTTTGGTGGACATTGCTATCTCCAAAGCTCTACATGGAGATATTGTTCTAATGGTGGGGGATAAGCCTTGGACTCAACTGCTCAATTATGAGGGTCCCCCCTTCTACTACAAATGATGCTTTACCATTGGCCACCTAGCTTTAGATTGTTCCCACTCTCGCCACGAGGTTGGTGCAGCGTTATGGTGGCAGAATGCCCACATCGACCATTTAACTATTAATGGTTCTATTCCTCAAGATGATGATTCTATCCTAGATGTCATGTCTCCTCAAGAAGTTGAGTCTTCTCTTCTGGTCCCCCCAAGGGCGAGTCTCGCTCCTATTGCGGCTTCTCCAATGGTTGGTATGACTTTAGTGAATTCCTCAACTTTTGTTGAGACCTCATATGAGGAGATAGGCATCCCACTTTGTGGTAGAAGACTTTTTCCATGTGTTGGCATCTTTTGGGTGTTGTAAGAGGTCTATGACGTGTAAAAGTTATAATACATTCCTATGATAGAATCTATGACATGTAAGAGCTAGAAATAGAAGATTTTATGATAGGTGTGACAAGTGTTAAGAAGCATTTTTGCATGGAGAAGGTAGGTGCCCAAGTTTGACTATGACCTGGGTTGTAAGAGAATCCGCTATTAATAGTCAGTTATGACAAATTCTCTTACAGTTGTAAGCGTTGTCATATATGATAGATTTTATGACATTGTAAGAGTATCTGTTTGTAAGGGATGAAAGGGAATCTCTTACAAGTGTCATTCACATGTTTTATGGCCTTGGAAACTGGGCCATATGAATTTGGATGAGATTCTTGTGTTGACTTGCTCTAGAAGCTACCTCATTTCATAGTACTTCTCTATTTATACAGGTGCTTGGAGTTGGAGTTGTATGGTTCATTTGCAGGTACCAAAATGCTGCCAAAATTGCTCTAAAATTGACATCTTCAGAACTCCTGAAAGAACTTGCATTGCAAGTGTATTGTAATTTACATTGGATTTGATAATACATTGTGTATGTTTTGGAGTGTGGGGTTTTTCACTTGAAAGGGTTTTCCCCACATATATCCTATGTCTTTGGCATTGTTCTTGCATTTGATGTTAGTTTAATCTCTCTATTAATGTGTATCACATATCTGTAACTGAAAAGGATTTAAAATTTTGCATAACACTCCCCTCATTAGTTCAGTGTAGGAAGTTATTCTGTGTACCTTGCTTCCTTTCAGTTGGTATTAGAGCCTAGCCAATTTTGGTCCTAGTAATTGTTGGGTAGAGGGTCTTTTGTACTGATCTTCGATTGACTGAGAGCTTGTGCAGAGTGTTTTGTGATATTGTTGCAGGAAGAAAATGGAAAGCACATCTAGGAGATTTGAAATAGAGAAATTTAATGGATACAACTTTGAGTTGTGGAAACTCAAGATGGAAGACATGTTGGTAGATGGAGATCTATGGCTCATAGTATCTGACACCAAGACATTGAGCATAAAACAAGAAGATTGGGATCTGATGGATTGGAAGGCTAAGGGTCTGATAAGGCTTTTTTGGTGCTCCTAAATATCCATGAAGAGAAGACTGCAAAAGACCTTTGTGTTGGGAAAATGTGTCTCAACCTTCCAATTACATAAGGTTTATTATTGATAGGATATATATATATTTATATATATTTCCTAGTTACACCGATAGGTGTAATATACAATGGGACCATGTGGTGGAGTGGGATGTGTGTTAACATTTTTTTGTTAACAAAAACTGTTAAATGGCCGACATACATTAAATTAATGATATATTGTAAATATGGACCTTTCATTATTAGGTTTTAGATCTGATGGTAGATATTTTGTTGGCTTATCTTACCCTAGAAGGTAACCCTATTTTATGAGGGCATTGTATTATGGCTACGGTATCGTGATGTATTCTGAGAGTCTAATAGCAATCATGTTGTCTCTAGATCTCTGGTGGTGATACTCGTGTGAGAAGCTTTCTCTACAAGTATATTGTAATCTTTGTGATTTCTAAATAATATATTAGGCAGCTTTCAGAGTGTGGGGTTTTTCTCTCGAAAGCGTTTTCCCCACGTAGATCACTATGTTGTGGTATGCATGATATTTATGTTTATTTTTGTTTAAGTTTTTTTAACTATTAAAGATCTGTAAAGTTTTGCATTATCCTCCTCTCAAGATTAGCGTAGGAAGTTGTTATGCTACCTTAGCTTCCTTACAAGTGGTATCAGAACCTGGTCACCTTTGGTTTCAGTTGTGGGTTGTTAGGTTTTTTGAACTAATCTAGATTTGAGTGGGAGCTTGTGCAGAAGACACTTTGTGATCTTGTTGCAGAAATGTTTAGATGACAAGTTCATCAAGGAGAATAGAGGTGGATAAATTTTTTAGAAATAATTTTGAAATGTGGAAGCTGAAGATGGAGGATTTGTTGATAGATCGAGATCTGTGGGATGCTATTGATGAGAAGGTTTGAAGGCCTAAAAATCCTACTTTAGCTGCTCAATATGATGTTATGGACCATAAATCCAAGGGTCTAATCAAATTGTGTTGTTAGAAAGACGGTTGTTGTTGCACCAAAAGATCAACCTATTAATGCCCAATACAATCACCAGAGTTAATGAATCCATAGAAGGTGATTAAGCCTTGTCACGAACCCAAGCACTGCACTGTACAACACAAAGAGACCAAGGGTGCACACCTTGCAACAATCCCCCCCAGTGCAAGTGAGGGGTTCAAACCTGTGACCCAGGCTCTGATACCAATTGTTACAAAGACAGTTGTCGTTGCACCAAAAGATCAACCTGTTAATGCTTGATACAACTGCCAGAGTTAATGAATCCATGGGAGGTGGTTAAGCCTTGTCACAAACCCAAGTGTTGCGATGCACAGTACAAGGAGACCAAAGGCGCACACCTTGCAACATGTGTTTGGAAAACTCTATTTTAATCAATATCCATGAAGAGACCTCTACACAAAAACTATGGAAGAAGCTTGGTGAGATGTATCAAGCCAAATCTTTAGTGAACAAGATTTTCTTGAGGAAGAAATTATATTCCTTGAGAATGGAAGAGGGTGGATGAATTGCAAACAACCTAGAAGCATTCAATATGCTAGTGGCTCAATTGGCATTAGCTAGTTTCAAAATTGATGAGGAGAAGAAATGTCAGATATTGCTTTGTTCTTTGCTTGATTCGTGGGATTCTCTTGTTATGGCTATTGGGAGTACTTTTGTTATATTGAAGACTGAATATGTGGTGGGTTCTTTGCTTTCTAAAAAGATGAGGAGGAAGGTATCCATCAGTGCCAAGGAGGCCCTAAATTTTCATGGAAGACCTAAGGAAAAAGGTAAGAAGAATGATAAGCATGATAAATCCAAGTCCAAGGGGGATCCAAATCTCCTAGAAAATCCAAAGTTGTTAGTTGGAACTGCGGTAAGCCTGGACATATTCGTAAGGAATGCAAAGAAGAAAAGAAGAAGAAAAAAAGAGATTTGATTATGAGTCTGAGTCTGAGAAGGAAGATGGTGATGCATTCATTGCAGCTTTGGCAACTTGTGTAGGTAATGGTACATGGCTAATTGACTCAAGTGCATCTTTCCATATGACCTTTAATAGAGATTGGTTTTCTGAATATGAAGAATTTGATGGAGGTAAGGTGTACTTGGGTGATGATTCTTATTTAAATATTGTTGGCTGTGGTAAAGTTAGAATCAGGTTTCCTGATGGTAGAATAAAAAGGATTAATGGTGTGTTCATATCCCTGGATTAGCATAAATTTGTTATCTGTGAGCAAACTAATAGATGCAGGTGTACATGTAGTATTTTTTGATGTAGGATGCAAGATGGTTAGAAGTGCTATGGTGATTTCTAGAGGTGTAAGATATGGTACATTATATAAGCTTGATGCATGCACTGTTGAGTACAATAGTACTTATGTGAAAAGAAAGTCTATGGAAGAGATGAGGGTTTCATCTTCAGCAGATGGTCATGGCTTTTGGGTACCCAAGGGTGCTATTTCTTTTGAATCAAAATTACCTACAGAGGAAACTATGTTATGGCACCAGAGACTTAGCCACATTGGAGAAAAGGTTCTAAGGACCTTGAAAAATAAAAACCTTGTTGAAGGGTTGTCTAGTTATAATCTTGAGTTTGATTTCTATGAGCATTGCATTTATGGAAAACAAAACCGCGTTCATTTTTACTCAAGTTCTCTTAAAACTTGTGGAGTATTGGATCTTATTCATTCTTATGTGTTTGGTCCTGTAGATGTTCCTTCAATTGGAAAATCCACATATTATGTTTCATTTATTGATGACTATAGTAGAAGGATGTGGGTATACTTTCTAAAGAGTAAATCTGAAGTTTTCAATCGATTTAAAGAATTTAAAGCAATGGTTGAGTTGCAGACTGGAAAGAAAATAAAATGTTTGAGGACTGATAATGGTGGTAAATTTTTCTCTAATGATTTTGATAGATTTTGTAAAGATTGTGGTATTAATAGACAAAAGACAACTCTGTATTCTCCACAACAAAATGAAGTTGTAGAAAGAATGAATAGGGCACTGATGGAGAAGGCTAAGAGTATGTTGAGTGGTGCTAGTCTAGAACAAAGGTTTTGGGTTGAAGCTGTTGCCACTACCTGTTACCTGATTAACAGGTCTCCTACATTAGCTCTTATTGATAAAACGCCTATAGAGGCATGATCGGGTCACAAGCCTTCATTAATACATCTTAGAGTTTTTGGTTGCGAGGCATATGCACATGTGCCAAAGGAGAAGTAAACAAAGTTGGAGAACAAGGCTGTGAAATGTATCTTCATCAGATATAGTTATGGTGTGAAAGTATACAAGCTTTGGGATCCTGTTGCACAGAAGGTAATATATAGTAGAAGTGTTATTTTAGAGAAACTAAGCCTTCTTCTATTACATTGCAACTAGAAGAAAGTAAACAGGAAGATGTGATTCAATTTCCTTCTACACCTAAGAAAGTTGAATTGAGGCCCATGGATAGACAAGAAGTTGAGGAGAGCTCATCTAGCTCTGAATCTTCAGAAGAGGAGGAAGAACCTCCAACTCAGCTTGTTCGTAGGTCTACAAGGCATAGACAACCACCTAAAAGGCATTCACCTAATGATTGGAGATGTATTTTTTCTTTGAATACTAACATGGATGAACCCAGATCTATAGAAGAGGCATTAGGTATGAATGATGTAGAATCCTAGAAGATTTCTATGGATGAAGAAATTACATCTTTGAAAAAGAATGATACATGGGATCTTGTACCATTACCTGAAGGACGAAAACATGTTGGTTGCAAATGGGTGTTCAAGAAAAAGATTGGTTCAGTTGGAGGTATTGAAAAGTACAAAGCAAGGTTGGTTGCGAAAGGTTACTCTCAAGTTGAGGGTGTTGATTATGGTGATATATTTTCTCCTATTGAAAAAATGATATCCATTAGATTTTTGCTTTCTATTATTGCTGCTTATGATTTAGAGGTTGAGCAAATGGATGTGAAAATTGATTTTCTTCATGGTGACTTGGAGGAGGATATTTATATGATATAGCTAGAGCACTACGTGGTGAAAGATAAAGATAATTTGGTTTGTAAACTGAAGAAATCTTTGTATGGCCTAAAATAGAGTCCTAGGATGTGGTACCAAAAATTTGATACATATGTGTTGAGTTTGGGATTTGAGCGTTCTAAATTAGATTGTTGTGTTTATTATAAAACTGATGGTAATCGTTTCTTGTTTATTGCATTATATGTTGATGATATGTTATTTATTGGTAAAGGGAAAGGTATGATTTCAGAACTGAAATCTCACCTTGCTCCTAAATTTGAAATGAAAGACCTTGGTGCAACTAGACACATTCTTGGGATGGAAATTAGAAGAGATAAGAGTGAACAGATTCAAGCTATGGCTTGCCCAAAGTAAGTATGTCAATTCAATTTTACAGAGGTTTAACATGCAAGACTGTAGACTATTGTGTGTTCCCTTTTCAGTTGGAACAAACTTAGCTATTTCAGATTGTCTAACATCTCCATTAGAGATGGAAGAGATGAGAAGAGTGCCTAACCAAAGTACAGTTTGAAGTTTATGTATGCTATGGTTTGTACTAGACCAAACATTTGGCAAGAAGTGGGAGTTCTTTCCAGATATATGTCTAATCCTAGTAGAGTTCATTAGGATGCAGTTAAAAGAGTCTTCAGATATGTTGGTGTTTCAATTCGCACCTCTGGAATGCAAGTTGGAAACAAACAACTATGCACAGATAAACTGCTCTCCTATTGGAAGGGGGAGTTCCCTTTTTGCTGATGTTCGCTGAAAAGATAATTAAATGGAACTTTACCTATCTTCTTTTTGATTCTCAGTCGTGAGCACAAGGTTATAAAACTCTAAACGTCGCAGAAGAGGTTTTTTCTTTTTTTAAAACTTCTACTACAACTAAGCAAAGACTAAAGACGCTTTTAATCTCCTGAGTAAATTCAGAGCAAAGGAAATTAAAAGTGAACAAGGAATGATTGTTAACACAAAAACTTAAGCAGTTTCCTTCCAGATTTACACCACAAGTCTAAAAGTACTTTAATGATGAAAGCTTAAATGAAAGCTACAAAAGCTACACATCTGACGGCGATAACTTGATGAATTAAGATAGAATATCAGAGAAAAATAGGCATGAGACTTCTATTCAGTATCATAAAGTTGGCACAACTCCAGGACAACAATACTGCAGCAAAAGGCAAGCATACAACAAGCGATCAAACACCAGAGAACAGATTACACAAAGTGAATAGAAACTTGGATTATCAAGATTTGTAGGCTAGAATAGGCACAACAAATTTTCTATCACAATTACCATTACAATAAACATAGAGTGAACAAACACTTGGAATAACAAGACTTGCAGGCTAAAATAGGCACAGCAAATAAGTTATCACCAAAGTCATTACATACAATGGACAAGGATGCCCTTATTTATATTAAAATCAAAGGAGTAGGGAACCCTAAAATCTCCTTGATTAACCCTAACTTGCCAACTCGCAAGCTTTATTTCTATTCTAAGACAAAGATACAATAAACAAATGCTTTAAAGCAAAGAAGATTCCAACAATCACAAAGTGATTTCTTTTCTAAATATAGAATGGATGAGCTTAGGATGAAAGCAAATGCTTTAAAACAAAAAGCATATGTTTTAAAGCTGCTTTCTTTTGAAATGCATCCTCATCAACACTCTTACTTTTCAGTGATGTCATCCACTGGTATCTTCTAAAAAGAAAATTTTGACTAAAAAAGCTGGCACATGGGTTTTGTAGGAAATTCTATTTTGAAGCAACCCAGATCATCAGGTTTTGAAAAAGCGAGGATTTTCCTGAAAAAGCAACAAAAAAGTAGATTCCTAAAAAAAGCAAAACTCCAATCTTCAAGAGGATAATAATTTGGATGGACCCATCTCGACGAAAACTGAAAAAGCTCTGGTCGGATTTTTGAAAAATGATCCCCTTGAAACGAGGACCCTAAAAAAGTGAGCCTCTCTGCTTCCTCAACCCGAAACTATGAAGAATGCTAAAAAAACACTTGGTTTGGGTCTTCGAATCTTCGTTGAAAGAAGAATAAAAATCTTTCCTCTAGATGCAACCTACAAAAGATAATGAAATAAAGAAGCCAAATGCTTGTCTTTATAAATCTTTAGGGTGAAAAAGTAGCTTTATTTGTGTGAAAATAAAACTTCACCCTCATCCATGAAGAAAGCAACTTTTAAAGAATAAATCCAAGTGGATGTCTTCGAATAGGAAGAATCCCTATTTTGTAGCTGCCTATGGCTTTATGTGCAAGATGACGAAAAATATCTTATTTTGATGATGTCATCGAACACGCGAGTTGAAAGAAGTGCTAGCCAATTTTTCTTCATTTTCGACACTTCAACACTCATTTTGACTTAAATATGGTCTATATCCGACTTCAACAAGGCGGAAAAATGTCACTGTTGACTGAAAAAGCTGACTAATCCTGACATTCTGGAGACTTATCAACTAAGGTTCCATCCCCTGCCTCCGACTGACGATCTGACATTGTTTGACCAAGTTTGACCTCCCAAAAACTGCCAACGGGTGAAGATTGGGAACAAAACTGTCAGAAAACACTGTGGACATAGGAAAAATTCTAACACTGAGCAATTTGGGCACCCCAAGTCACCTAGGGCACCTGGTTTCACCAGACTTATCCATTTTTTCAATTTTTTGTAACTTCTTCAATTTCTTGATTTGCGTGCACATTCTGATGGCAAAGAACCTTGTTTGGCTATCGATTTCTATCAACTGGGATAAAACTGAGTCTAATGATCTGGTAGATAGGCAAGCCTAATGAAAATTGAGCTGATTGTACTCTCTGTTTGCCTTGAAAAATGTGCTAAACTGATCAACTTTGAACCAGAGCGGGCTGACGGAAAGAGATTCACATTTTTTGAGAAAAACTTTAAAAATATTCTAACTCTGGTGATTTTTGGTGCCCCAAGTCATCTGGGGTGCCTATCATGCCAAGCCTTAAAATATTTTCTGAAAAACTCACTTTTTGTACCTTTTCTCGATTTCTGTGCCCACAACTCCTGTTCGATCTTCAATTTTGGTCATTTTGATGAGTGTCGAGGTAGGACAGAGGGTGATCTAAGTAGTTTGAACATATCTATGATTAAATCCTAGCTTTGACTAACTTTTGACCAAGTTTGACCAACCGAAACGGGCTGACGGAAGCATTTTTGACGTTTTCTTGAAAAATGTGAAAAAAAACTAACACAGGAAAGGTTGGGCGCCCCAAGTCACCTGGGGCACCTAGTTTCACTAGACTTAGTCAAATTTATGATCTTCCAACCTCTCATTCCACCTTGGATCCATCTTGCATCGTTTTACGTGCATCATCAAGTCGACGACTGTTCGTCAGTTCTTCGTCATTGGAACAACGTTGAAAACTTGTCGACAAGCTCTGGCAGATGAACTTCCTTTGTTGATGACTTCAAAGCACATGCTTCGCCTTATGAAAAAGAAAAAATGACCTAGAAGAGAAAACTTGATCTTTTGAAGATTTCGTCTGAACCGTGCCAATCATGAAGCAAAATCAACCAATGAGAATCGAGCGCGACACCTGAGTTGGAGATTCTATTTTTAGAAAGTTTTGCCAACATCCATATCTCAAGAAACCCAGAAAACCCAATCCGACGTCTATTTTTAGAAATTTTTAAAAATAGAAATTTTTATTTTTAGAAATTTTGCTTTTTTGACTTTTTGATGAAAAATTTTCTAGACTTGTTCAAAATGCCTTAATGAAGCAAAAAATTTGGTTGGGTACAACAAGATATTTGTGCAGTACCTCAGAGTATTCCTTATGTTATCATAGTAATTTGACTGAAGATGATATTTCCCTTGATATTCACGGTTATGTGGATTCAAACTAGGCAGGCAATAATGATAGTAGACGATCCACCAGTGCTTATGTGTTTACTTTATTTGGTAGTGCAATTAGTTGAATAAGTAAGCGACATGCTATGGTTACTTTGTCCACTACGAAAGGTGAGTATATGGCAGCTACTCATGCTTGCAAAGAAGCCATTTGGCTTAAGAGACTGTGTTCAGATATTGGAATAAAATAAGGTGCAGTGACAATTTATTGCGATAGTTAGAGTGCGATCTGTCTAGCTAAGAACCTAACATTTCATGTTAGGACTAGGCACATTGATGTACAGTATCATTTTGTTACAGATATGGTCGAAGATGAATGTTGTTGATTCTTTAACTAACCCTGTGAGCACAAAAAGATTAGATGGTATTCAAAGACTATGGGCCTTTTGGCCCCTAGCAATTAAGAGACGATGTTTACTCCCTCTCGTTGCTCTTGCAAGGTGTTCGACAAGTGGGAGATTTGTTGGGAAAATGTGTCTCAACCTTGCAATTATATAAGGTTTATTGTTGATAGGATATATGTATTTATATATATTTCCTAGTTACACTGATAGGTCTAATATACAATGGGAGCATGGGGTGGCGTGGGATGTGTGTTAACATTTTTTTGTTAACAAAAATTGTTAAATGGATAATATACATTAAATTAATGATATATTGTAAATCTGGACCATTCATTATTAGATTTTAGATTTGATGGTAGATATTTTGTTGACTTGTCTTGCCCTAGAAGGTAACCCTATTTTATGAGGGTGTTGTATTACGGCTGCGGTATCATGATGTATTCTGAGAGTTTGATGGCGATCATGTTGTCTCTAGATCTCTGGTGGTGATACTCCTGTGAGAAGCTTTCTCTACAAGTATATTGTAATCTTTATGATTTATGAATAATATATTGGGCGACTTTTGGAGTGTGGGGTTTTTCTCCCGAAAGGGTTTTCCCCATGTAAATCACTATGTTGTGGTATGCATGATATTTATGTTTATTTTTGTTTAAGTTTCTGTAACTGTTAAAGATCTATAAATTTTTGCATTATCCTCCTCTCAAGATTAGTGTAGGAAGTTGTTCCGCTACCTTAGCTTCCTTACACTTTGGAAGAAACTTGGAGATTTTTATCAGGATAAATCCTTGGTGAACAAGCTATTTTTGTGAAATAAACTGTATTCTCTAAGGATGGAAGATGGAGGATTTGTCGCAGATCACCTAAATGCATTCAATATGCTTGTTGCCCAATTGACCTATGTTGGTGTAAAGATGGAGGAGAAGGATCGTTGCATGACATTACTATGTTCCTTACCAAATTTGTGGGACCACCTTGCCATGGCCATTGGGAGTACCACTACCACTTTCAAGATGGAGGAAGTGGTTTCTTCATTGTTTTCTAAAGAGATGTGGAGAAAGTCTTCCAAGAAGGCTAAGGAGGCTCTTCTAGTTCGTGGTAGACCTAAAGAGAAGGGAAAGAAAAAGGACAAGAAGAAAGAAGACAAAGGAAGATCCAAATCTCATGGGAGATCTAAGGCTCTATGTTGGAATTGCAGCAAACCTGGTCATTTCCGCAAGGAGTGCAAGGAGGAGAAGAAAAAGAAGAACTATGATTCAAATTCTGACAAGTCCTCTCAATAAGATGGAGAAGTGTTTGTTGCTACCCTGGAAACACATGCATCTGAGGATGTGTGGCTAATCGACTCCGGTGCATCTTTTCACATGACCTCACATAGAGATTGGTTTTCGAAGTATGCAGAGTTCAATGGAGGTAAGGTGTACTTGGGTGATGATTCTCACTTGAAGATTGTTGGCTATGGAAGAGGTTTGATTCAATTCCTTGATGGAAGAGTGAAGGGGATCGATGGTGTTCTGCATATCCCTAGTTTGGCATGGAACCTTCTTTCTGTAAGTAAGTTGAATGATGTGGGTGTGCAGGTTGTTTTCTCGAATGGAGGATGCAAGATGACTAGAGGAGCTATGGTGCTAGCTAAGGGTGTTCGGATTGGCACTCTTTTTCAGCTTGATGCATGCATGGTTCAGTGCAACAGTGCCTTTGTTTCGAAAAGAGAGCTTCAGAGTCTTCATCCTCACCATTGGAACCAATAGCCAACAAGACTGTTGTATCTACTTTCGATAGTCATGCTTTCTAGGTACCCAAGGGTGCTCATTCTATGGAGATGAAACTTTGAGTAGAGAAGACAACGTTATGGCACCAAAGGATTGGCCACATTGGTGAAAAGCATTTGAGGACCCTGAAAAATAAAAACCTCATTGAGGGTATGAATGATTGTAATCTTGAGTTCAATTTCTATGAACATTGAATATATGGAAAACAAAATTGTGTTCAGTTTTATTCTAGTTCTCACAAATCTTCTGAGATGTTGAATTTGATTCATTTTGATGTATTTAGTCCTATTAATGTTCCTTCGATTTTGAAATCTATATATTTTGTTTCATTTATTGATGACTATAGTAGGACATGGGTGTATTTATTTAGAAGTAAATTTGAATTCTTTGCAAGATTCAAAGAGTTCAAAGCTCTCGTAGAGAATAAAAAAGATAGAAAGATTAAGTGTTTGAGGATTGATAATGGTGGTGAGTTTTGCTCAGCAGATTTCGACAAGTTCTCTAAAGAACAAGGTATTGAGAGGCACAAGACAACTTCGTATACCCCTCAACAAAATGGAGTTGTAGAGAGGATGAATAGAACATTGATGGAGAAGCCTGGGAGTATGCTAAGTGGATCTGGGCTTGAACAAAAGTTTTGGGCTAATGTTGTTGCTACCGCTTGTTACCTGGTTAACAAGTCTCCTACATCAGCGCTCGTTGATAAGACACCCATGGAGGTGTGGTCTGGTAAGAAGCCTTCATTAAGACACATTTGAGTATTTGGTTGTGAGGCATATGCACATGTGCCTAAGGAGAAAGGGTCTAAGTTGGAGAACAAGGCAATAAATTGTAACTTCATCAGTTATGGCATCGGTGTGAAAAGGGTACAAGGTTTGGGATCCAGTGGCCGAGAGAGTTCTATATAGCATAAGTGTGATTTTTAGAGAGCTCAATCCTTCTTCTATTGTTCTACAGCTAGAGAAAGAAGAGAAGAAAGAGGATTTGGTTCAGCTTCCTTCCACACCTGAGAAAGTTGAACTGAAGACATCTGTTGGACCTGATGATGAGGAGAGCTCTAGTAGCTCTGAAAGTTTAGAAGAAGAAGAACCTCCACCTCAACTTGTGAGAAGGTCTTCACGGATTAGGAAGCAACCTGAGAGGTTTGGTTATTCATTGCTTGATTCCATTTGCATTTTTTCTTTGATTTCTAACACTGATGAGCCTAGAACTGTGAAAGAGGCTATGGGTATGAAAGATGTAGGTTCCTAGAAGGAGGCCATGGAAGAGGAAATAGATTCTTTGAAAAAGAATAATACTTGGGACTTGGTGCCTTTGCCTGAAGGATGAAAATCTGTTGGATGTAAATGGGTGTTCAAAAATAAATTTGGTGTAGATGGTAGTGTTGAGAAATATAAGGCTAGATTGGTTGTGAAGGGGTATTCTCAAGTGGAGGGAATTGACTATGGTGAAATTTTCTCTCCCATTGCAAATCTGACATCTATTCGGTTCATGCTATCTCTTGCAGTAGCGTATGATTTAGAAATGGAGCATATGGATGTGAAGTCAACATTCCTTCATGGTGACTTGGAGGGGGAGATTTATGTCACAGTCAGAGCACTACATTGTTGAAAGTAAAGAAAATCTAGTTTGTAAGTTAAAAAAGTATGTGTATGGTTTGAAATAGTCTCTTAGGATGTGGTACCAGAAGTTTGATGTCTTTGTGTTGAGTATGTGATTTTTGTGATCAAAATCATATCATTGTGTTTATTACAAGTTTGACAGTGATCTCATTCTCATTGTTGCTTTGTATGTCGAGATATGTTGTTAATTGGGAATGGTAAAAATTTGATTTTTTATTTGAAGTCTCAATTGTCAGCATAGTTTGAAATGAAAAATCTAGGGGTAGCCAGGTACATTCTGAGGATGGAAATTAAAAGAGACAGAGCAAATAGAAAACTTTGGTTAGTCTAGAGTAAGTATGTTAACACTATGTGGGAGAGATTCAGCATGGTAGATTGCAGACCTTTGACTGTTCCTGTTACGATGAGGACAAAGTTATATGTTGCAGATTGTCCAAAGTCTTCTTCGGAGATGGAAGATATGAGTAGAGTTCCTTATCCTAGTGTGGTTGGTAGCTTGATGTATGCTATGGTCTGTACAAGACCAGACATTGCCCAAGCAGTGGGAGTCCTTAGTCAATTTATAGCTAATCTTAGACGGGTACATTGGGATGCAGTGAAGAGAGTGTTCAGATATTTGCAGGGTACTTCCGAGTATTCCCTATGTTATCATGGTTATCCTATAGGACCTCAACATTCTATGAGTATTCATGGATATGTGGATTCTGATTGAGCAGGTGACACTGACAACAAAAGATCCACTAGTGCTTATGTGTTCACTATGTTTAGTGGTGCTATTAGTTGGATGAGTAAGCGACACCCTGTGGTTGCTTTTTCCACGATAGAAGTAGAGTACATGGAAGCTACTCATGCTTGTAAGGAAGCCATTTGGCTTAAGAGATTGTGTTCTGATATTGGGTTTGATGCAAGGAAGATTACCATTTGTTGTGATAGCCAAAGTGCCATATGTTTGGTGAAGAATCCTACTTTCCATGCGAGGACTAAGCATATTGATATCAAGTACCATTTTGTTCGTGACATGGTAGAGGATGGTCAGGTGAATTTGGAGAAAGTTGACACTTTGGTGAATGTTGCAGATTCCTTGACGGAACCTATGAGCATAGAGAAGTTCATATGGGGTTCGGAGTCTATGGGCCTCTTGGCCCCTAGCAGTTAAAATCATGTCATTCTATTGGCTCTTGAAAGGTGTTCGACAAGTAGGAGAATGTTGGGAATTAAGGTGTCTCAACCTTTGCAAGTCCCTAGCATTTAACATTTAATTGTATATTAATTTTTGCCTATTATTGTAATTTCTATGCAAATCTTATTTTGTCACTTTGTGGGAGTTGGTACAGTGATGTGTACATGGAAGGTGACTAGATGTATTTTTGTCCTCATATGAGGAGATAGGTGTCCCACTTTGTGGTAGAAGACTTTTGCTATGTATCGGCATCTTTTGGGTGTTGTAAGAGGTCTATGACGCATAAGAGTTATGAAAGATTCCTATGATAGAATCTATGATATCTAAGAGCCAGAAATAGAAGATTCTATGACAGGTGTGACAAGTGCCAGAAGCATCTTTGCATGGAGAAGGTAGGCACCCAAGTTTGACTATGACAGGTTGTAAGAGAATCCACTATTAATAGTCAGTTATGACAGATTCTTTTACAGTTGTAAGTGTTGTCATATATGACAGATTTTATGGCATTGTAAGAGTATCTGTCATACCGTTTTTGGGCAAATTTGGGGCACCCAAGTTTGAGGGTTGTAAGGGATGAAAGGGAATCTCTTACAAGTGTCATTCACATGTTTTATGGCCTTGGAAATTGGACCATATGGATTTGGATGAGATTCTTGTGTTGACTTGCTCTAGAAGCTACCTCATTTCATAGTACTTCTCTATTTATACAGGTGCTTGGAGTTGGAGTTGTATGGTTCATTTGCAGGTACCAAAATGCTATCAGAATTGTTTGAATTGACATATTAGGAACTCCTGAAAGAACTTGCATTGCAAGTGTATTATAATCTATGTTGGATTTGATAATACATTGTGTAGATTTTGGAGTGTGGGGTTTTTCACCTGAAAGGGTTTTTCCCACGTATATCTTGTGTCTTTGGCATTGTTCTTGCATTTGATGTTAGTTTAATCTCTTTGTTAATGTGTATCACATATCTGTAACTGAAAAGGATTTAAAATTTGCATAACACTCCCCTCATTAGTTTGGTTTAGGAAGCTATTCTGTGTACCTTGCTTCCTTTCAATTGTTCTATTTTGGTAGCGGGGTTAAAAATGTGTTTCATCTCTTGGAGGAGGTTGGCTTGCCTTGTAAATGTTTTAGGTCCTTCCAAAACCTGTTTGTTCCAAGTTTATGGTCCCTTACAAAACCAACTTATCTTAATCAAAACATATCATGTCCTTTCAATTTGTTGGAATCTAAGCAAGAATCAAGAATAATAAAGAATGAGTGAACTAGTATTATTTAATAAATTTTATTTATTAAAAATAATCTTATTGAATATAATAGTTAAATTTGATTAGACAATGGTATCAAATTGATGGTTTGATTGAATGACATCATGTTCTACTTTGTAAAGAACTAACTAGGCTTCAAAGTGCCTTCAAACTACCTGAATATATAAGAATGTTTATTATAATTGGGTTGCATTCCCATCTTATCAATGACAAAATAATAATATATCTAAGTTTGGTTTTCTCTCTCTCATCCCTATTTGGATTGTCGATGTTCCTCATCTTCAGTTTCATAACATTCTTCTTCTATTCTTCATGTTGCAACTTGAAAAGCATGTCCCCAAAATGCCCCATTTTTCTCCCAAATTCCATTAGAATCCCACTTGAACCTATAGTTTATAACCAATTAGAGACATCTTTCATAGGTTTTCATATGTCTGCCTTTAGAAAAATACAAGGAAAAAAGGCCCAAAAATGACTAAGTCAAAAATTATAAGTGTTTCCTTGTGTATTTTACATTTGTCAGAGGTCAGAGTTTCGAGCTTCCTCCTTCCATCGTGCTTTCCCTTTTAGCTCCGAAATCCTTCAAGGATAAATTTCTCTAAGTGTTATTCATTACAAAATCTACTAAGTGTGTTGGAGGTCAGAGGTCAGGCCTTTGGCCTTCCATCTTCTTCAAGGAAGACATCAGGGAGAAGGGATGAGGGTCAAAGTCCGCCAAAGTAATAAAAAATATTCTATGATGCAGTACTATGGAGCGTTAGAGGTCGAAGTTTTGGCCTTCCGTCTTCTTCAGTGTTGTAGAGTGGAGGGCCCGAAGGCCAAAGACCAGCAAGGCAGTGTAGCACTAAGTGTATCGGAGGTTAGAGTTCGGGATTCCTTCCTTCTGCCTTCTTCATAAGAAGACAGAAGGAGGAAGGCCCAACGGCCAACCCCTTACAAGTGTTCCTTCTATGCAAGACAGAAGGTAGATGTCAAGGCTTCCTTGTTCTCCCTTTTGGAAGGCATAAGGAGAAACGGTGAAGGCCCGAGACACAACCCCTAACGCCTTCATATCTATACATAGGCGAGGCCAGGACTTCCCTCCTTCATCTTCCAGATGTTGTAGGTTACAAGACGGAAGGCCCGAGCTCCAAAGTCTGATTTGTCAAACCTCAACTTCCTAGCCTTGTTCTTTCAAACACGTCGAAAACTTCTTAGATTGCCATAAATGCTAAGTGGGTGGCTAAGGAACAAGTTTTTAATGTTGTTGGTGGAGTTGGTGAGGTTTTCCCTCCCATTTCGCCCTCAGATCGGATTGACTCATGCTATAAATAGAAGATCGAAGCTATTTTCAAGGTTGTTGGTCGCTGAACCAATTGTCTGGTCTAGAATCGCCTAAGGAGGATTTTAGAGAAACAAATCACGCCAATATGGTCTGCAAGTGAAGGGATGTATCTAGCAGAGTGTAGGAAGGATGTGTAAAGCAGATATGTATGCATTAGTATGTCTCTATGGGACTTTGTAATGATTTTGGCGAATGTATAATCATATTTGTATGTTTTCCCTTGCCACATTTGCTAGCATGATTGTAACTGGGATTTGGAGGTGTGTGACAGCACCCAAGTTAATACAAGGCTTTGTAATTGCCAGTTATTTGTTGCTCATGAATCATTACAGTTCTTTCTTGGATTTTTAAGTATGTCCATTACATGAAGGCTCTATTTATGATATGTATGTGAATACATGTTTGGTTCCATTGATCCTCTACTGCATATTTTCTTTCCTCACATTCTATGACTCTATTGCCCAATGGAATAGGCACCGGTCTATATTGGGGATGGATCAATCATCATTTTAATTAAGCTCTCTATCTTGTTCGTTGTAGGAGCAGGAGTAGGAGTAGGAATAGGTTTAGTTTAGGGTTTCTCATGTTGTTCATGATTCACTGCAATAACCAAGGATAAATCTGAAGTGATGTAAAACTATTTTAATCATTAGTAAATCATGAACATGTATGCCTGCACTATGTATCTTGTGTATTCAAAGTTAAGTGGAGTCATCTTAAGGAATGTAATGAAATTATATTTGGGTGCAAATGCATAGTGCAATAATCAACTTAATATAGAGGCATGTGCAGCCAGTTTGTCTTGACCTAGTGACAACTTTGGGGGTCAAGTGTATGTTGGGTATGGCTGTATATGTTTGTTTGCATTTTATTTCATGCCTCTATGACTATCCCTCCTAGCTCTAGTTGAGCCTGAAGTGCAAAGGAGTATACCCACTCCTGTTAGTTGGCCAAGATCACCCTTGACCTATTGATAAACCTCCTTCAATCACCTCGATGACACCCCTAGCCTTGGTGATTGTGAAATGTTTTAGGGTTTAGGATTGCAGCTATTTTGGGTCCCAATGGAATGGCATTGTTTTTGGGGATCGAGTTACTTTACCCGTTGTTAGGTTTTAGGCAATTGGAGCATTTTTCATGCCCTCGGTAACAATAAGTCCGCAGTTTATAGTTTTGCATGTGTTTGGGTAAGTTGGCAGGCTATCAACTTATGCCAAAAGAATGGCACCGTTGTCAGGGAATGAAACAAAAGGTTGAATTATTCTAAAGCCCCCTGTAGCAGTTTGCAGTTTTTCAGTATGTTTGGGTAAGTTGGCATCCCAGCAACTTGCGCCAACAGAATGGCGTCGTTGCTGGGGATGATACTACTAGGTTGAAATTAATTGAAGACTCTGCTGGTGAGCTGAACCCAGAATCAATTTGTAGCCTTGAAGATCAGTCACACTTCAAGGAATTCCTCTTTGGAAGAGGTGGCGAATCTGTTGTCAAAGAACATAAGTTTGTTACTGATGTACATTGGTTGTTGTTGGTGATTTGAATGCTCCATCTCAGTGTGCAATAGATGGTGAAAGAAAGGTACACATGGTTTCTTGTTTTCCCACTTTTGGAGTTTGTTGTTCCTGTCATGTTGAAAGAACAAAATTTTTATGCCTCAGTGTTTTGCCCAGCATTATAGGATGTTTTAGTCATGGCCAACTGGTATGAACATGGATACTCTAGGGATATTCCTTCACAAACATCTTCATAGATATCAGACCCTAGAAATTACTTTGGAGTGGATTCCCATGACCATCCTAGAAATCCATATTATAGTCATGGCCCTACATGTTATATAAACCAAAACTTATATGCACCCATGCAAAATCAGAATGACTTAGCAATGAAGCAGTGTGAAATTGATAAAACCAAATAGTTGCTTGAGTCCTTATGATAGCAAGAAGTAGAAACAGAAAATTAGATTAGGCTGCTAGAGTATAGGGTACAGTCCAATGCATTCCATGCTGCCCCTAAAAATTAGTTTGATCAATCCTCTGCTCCTCCCTTAGATCATGTGTATGATCAGCTAGACCTCTCATGGGTTGATTACAAAAACAATGAGTATGCCAACCAAGGTTTACAAATAGTTGCCCAAGTTTGATGGATATGATATTTGGGAAGGGGACACACATGTTGATGTATTTTTCAGAATTCATCTAAAAACATCAGTTTGAGGATGAAGAAATGTGGATGAGGTTCTTTGTTAGGTCCTTGCATGGAAAGGCAAAAGAATGGTTTCAAAATTTTCCAAGGTAGTCATTTGCCTCATAGAATGGACTTGTGGCAGCATTTGAAAATGAATTTGCCAAAGGTCATGACCCTACTGATCTTGTCATAGAACTAGAAAAAATTAAAAGACAAGAGGGAGAGTCAAACAAGGATTTTGGTCATAGGTTTGTTGTTGCTCTTTCCCATATTCCTGAAGGTTTCAGACCTAACATTCCCACCTGCATTGATATGTTTTTTGAAGCATATGTAATTGGATAGAGTTATTTGCGAGTAGATTTCAAAATAACAAGTATGCAGCAAGCATATTTGTCCTTGGACTCCTTGGAGAAAATAAGAGATAACTACATGAAAGGTTTGTTATCCACAAGTGCATGTGTTGCTGGTAATAAACATGTTGATCTGAACAACAACGGTGTGGATACAAACAATCAGGTGAATGCAACATCAGATGATGATGATTATGTAGTTAGAAGGGTAAAAGTGGAAGATGGTGCATCATATGACTGATGCAGATGATGAAAGCAACGTATGCTCCTACCTTCGGATGGATAGCTCATCAAGTGAAAGTGAAAATGATAAGACCAATGGTGATTTCCAATCCAATGTTGAGGTGTGTGGTTCAGTGAATGATGAGGATGCTATGTACAGGGATGAACAATTAGATGGATCAACTTTTGTCGCTAAGTATGAAATCTGTGCACAGGTAAATGAAACATGGGATGAACAAGAAACTTGTTTCTTGTTTGATATGATGCCCTCCTTTGTTCCTGTTTGTGATGAAGCAGTTGATATTTGTCTACATGAGGTTGATGTAGAAGTGGTTGTACTTGATGATAATCGATCAAAGACAGTTATTGGTGCATCCATGGGGTTTCAGTGCGAAGAGTTTGCCCTAGATTTTGAAGATGGTGATCATGTGGACGCATATGAGAACTTTTTTCTTTGGTGCAAGGTATGTTCCCTTCCTCATGCAGAGTGTGTTTCGTCTCAGCCACAAGGAAATAGAATAAGAATGAATGTGGAAGAAGAAGTGTGTCATTAGTCAATTTGCAGTAGCATACATGACACAACAGATTGTCGAGATGGAATTGAAACAGAGAGACAATTGGAAGAACATGGTTTTTCATTTGAGGTGTCTCATGATCTTGATTTATGTGTTGATGTTTTGAATTGCAGCCTTAGTCATGCTTATGATTCAGAAATTGAAATTTGTAGCAGCACATGAAAATTTTGTTCAAGAGCTTGATGGAGTTACAAATGAATATGAATGCTTCCACTTTGATGTGGAAAACTTGTTAGCTCTTGAATGTGTTGGTGTTGCAATAGAGGTTGAGTCCTTTGTACGGGACATTGATGTGAATGAGTAGCAAGGCATGTTTATATCTAAATTTCAACATGTCGCAGCCCAACAAGAAGATATACCTGAGCTGGAGTCTTTCTAGTTTGCTCTACAAGATGAAGTGTCTTTTCTTGTAGATCGATAGTGCATTCAGGCACAATTTGCTTTGCCATGTGAATTGGAGGTGTTTTCTTTTTCCCTCAATTTGCATGAAAAGGTCAGCAGGTATGATACCCTGATGCATGATAATGGAGATTTGTCTTCATTTATTTCTTTTGTTGCTGACTTAAATTTTAGTTTTGTACCCCTTTTTGCTAGAAACAAGCATGATATGGATATGTATAGGTCAAGTACCTATCTCTTATGGTTGCCTTGCAGTAATGAGTTCATTGATGAAGTTGGCCTTGGCTCCGCAAGCATATGTTGTAGATTAGCACATGCTGGGGACAATTTCAGTTGTTGCATCTAGGTGAAAAATATAGATTTGGTTTGAGGGAGTTCAACTCTTTCACTCAGCTTATCTTTGATAGAGGCAAGTAGGTCCAGTCACTTGGTGCAGGTTAGACCTGCAAAGTGTTTAAATTTTGAATATAGTCAACTTTCCTTTTGTGCCCCATGCTTATGACTGTATGTCTTGTAAATATGTTTCTGGTGTTTCCCCTGTTCATTTTTTTTTGCTTTTGGTCTACCCAGAGATTTGGATTCTCGCTGTGCCACTGCTTGGCACACATCCACAACCAAAGCCACTATTAGGACTTGAAAACCCTATCCCAAAAATACCCTATTTTGCCCCAAATTCCATCTAAATCCCTCTTGAACCTATAGTTTATAACCGATCAGAGACATCTTTCATAGGTTTTCATGTGTCTACCTTTTGAAAAATACAAGGGAAAAAGGCCCAAAAATGACTAAGTCAAAAATCTAAGTGTTTCCTTGTGTTTTTTATATTTGTCGGAGGTCAGAGTTTCGGGCTTCCTCCTTCCATCATGCTTTCCCTTTTGGCTCTGAAATCCTCCAAAGTCAGAGGTTGAGCCTTCGGCCTTCCATCTTCTTCAAGGTAGACGGCAAGGAGAAGGGCCGAGGGCCAAAGTCCACCAAGGTAATGAAAAATATTCTAAGTATGATGCAATACTGCAGAGCGTCGGAGGTCAGAGTTTCGGCCTTCTGTCTTCTTCAGTGTTGCGGAGTGGAGGGCCCAAAGGCTAAAGTCCGATGGGGCCAATGTAGCACTAAGTGTGTTAGAGGTCAAAGTTCAGGCTTCCTTCCTTCCGCCTTCTTCATAAGGAGACGAAAGGAGGAAGGCTCAACGGCCGACCCTCGACAAGTGTTCCTTCTATGCAAGGTGGAAGGCAGACGTTAGGGCTTCCTTGTTCTCCCTTCCAAAAGGCGTAAGGCAAAATGGTGAAGGCCCGAGGCTCGACCCCTAACACCTTCATATCTATACATAGGTGAGGTCGGGGCTTCCTGCCTTCCTCTTCCAAATGTTGTACGTTACAAGGCGGAAGGCCCAAGCTCCGAAGTTCAATTTGTCAGAGCTCAACTTCCTGGCCTTCCTTATTCTTTCAAACGCACTGACAACTTCTCGAATCACCATAAATGCTAAGTGGGTGGTTGAGGAACAAGTTTTTAATCTGGTTGGTGGAGTTGGTGAGGTTTTCCCTCCCATTTCACCCTCAGATCGGATTGACTCATGTTATAAATAGAAGATTGAAGCTCTTTTCAAGGTTGTTGGTTGCTGAACCAATTGTCTAGTCTAGAATCGCCTAAGGAGGATTTTAGGGCATCAAATCACACCAGTCTGGTCTAGAAGTGAAGAGATGTATCCAGCAAAGTGTAGGAAGGATGTGTAAAGTAGATCTGTATGCATTGGTATGTCTCCATGGGAGTTTGCAATGATTTTGGCGAATGTATAATCACAGTTGTATGTTTTCCCTTGCCACATTTGCTAGCACGATTGTAACTGGGATTTGGAGGTGTGTGACAACACCCAAGTTAATACAAGGCTTTGTATTTGCCATTTCTTTGTTGCTCATGAATCATTGCAGTTCTTGCTTGGATTATTAAGTATGTCCATTGCATGAAGGCTCTATTTATGATATGTATGTGAATACATGTTTGGTTCCATTGATCCTCTGCTACATATTTGCTTTCCTCCTTGCATTCTATGACTCAATTGTCCAATGGAATAGGCACCGGTCCATATTGGGGATGGATCAATCATCATTTTAATTAAGCTCTCTATCTTGTTCGCTGTAGGAGTAGAAGTAGGTTTAGTTTAGGGTTTCTCATGATGTTCATGATTTGTTGCAATAACCAGGGATAAACCTGAAGCGATGCAAAATTGTTTTAATCATTAATGAATCATGAACATGTATGCCTGCACTATGTATCTTGTGTATTTGAAGTTAAGTGGAGTCATCTTAAGGAATGTAATGAAATTATATTTGGGTGCAAATGAATAGTGCAGTAATCAACGTACTACAAAGACATGTGCAGCCAGTTTGTCTTGACCTAGTGATAGCTTTGGGGGTCAAGTGTATGGTGGATATGGCTATATATGTTTGTTTACATTTTATTCCATGCCTCTAGGAATATCCCTCCTAGGTCTAGTTGAGCCTAAAGTGCAAAGGAGTATACCCACTCCTGTTAGTTGGCCAAGATCGCCCTTGACCTGTTGATAAACCTCTTTCAATCACCTCGATGACACCCCTAGCCTTGGTGATTGTGAAATGTTTTAGGGTTTAGGGGTGCAACTATTTTGGGTCCTAACACTTCATCTACACAACTTATTTAATACATTTATTCTTCTTTCCAAGCATCTCAATGCCTTCAAAATTTCTTCACCCTTAACTTATTCCATTGTTATAATGCATCTCTCTCCAACCTCAACAACTCTTCCTATTTTTATCATCTATAAAACATCTTGTTGTCATGGTTTGACACTATGCGTAGCCTTTCTCTATGCATTAGCAAAATTGCTTCATGGCCTTCCCTCACTCCTTGAGCTCATAGAATTCCCACCAAATTACAACATCTTATCATCTAAGTTCATTACCCATGGAGATTATGAGCCTTGAGTCACTCGAATGTGGGGGCATGACCTTGATAATGGAGCTTCTCAAGATGGCTTTATGGAGTATTATACCCTTGTTTGTCATTTTCCATAATTCCCTTATTTCATCCAATTGTGCATCCACTAGCATGGGTTCTCCTTGGATGGTTTTATTATCTATGAATTTTGTGAATATATTCTTCTTGTTTTTTTTTATTAATCTTGACTTGGAAAAGGGAGGTGAGAACTCCTAACAAGATTTCGCATTGTTGAATCATCCTTAGGTGTTCTAATCATAATGATTCGAGGAATCAACAAGCATGCATTATCTTTCCCTCATATGATCACACATATTAGACTAGTGTCTTTTGCTAAGGATATGTCTACCATATGTGTCATTTATTCATCTAGAAATATTGTCTCTCTTCTTATCACTTATTGGTATCATAGTTTAGATTAAGGTTATGGACGACATTGGTGATTCAAGTCACTTTCTTGGTCATTCATTCCACCCATCAATTTAGAACTCTTATTTATAGCCATTTCAACATTTTTTTCACCAACTCTTAGAAGTTGTTACAATGGTTTTAATTATGCCATTGCAAGTATCATATTCCATCTCATGCATCTTATGTCTTGTGAATTTGTGCCCATGCAATCACATATCTACACCAAAATGTGAGTTTTCCTACCATCTTTCAAATTTGTCTTGAATCATATGACAACATTGAGATCCCTCTACCACAACCCATCACTATTTAATATGAACCAACATCTTTGCACCTAATATAGCCCACAGTAGACCTAGACTAGCACCTCTTTGACCTTTTGTTGTAGATTTTGTCCAAGGTCATTTCTTAGAGGCATCCAACTAACATTCCCTAGTTTTACTTATATACTTTCAGTTTTCTTCTCCCCTCCTTGTTGACAATTGTGGCATCATGAGCAATAAGCCTAAATGAGTTTCTACGACATATGCTCAGCACATTTTTCAGCTCCATTTGGAAGCAATGGCAATGGTTTCCTTGCCCTACAATTTCCAAGCTTCAAGATTCATACTCTAATTAATATGAGACGTGAGGGCTCTAACAATAGGGGTCCCAATGATCCCCTTGGTATATCATTTATTTGTTCCACCATATATTGTTTAGATCTAGATGAATCTTAAAAAGTATTAAGTCGGTTATGTCTATTATTCTCTCCCGACTCAGTCACTCATGAAACCTAGTTCAAGAAACAAGCAAGGAAAGAATGCTTGAAGGAAGAAAAGTGAAGTGCTTCACTTAATCTCATTCCTAATCCAATTACTTCATAAAGTGATTGAGATTCAATGTGAACGATGGGAGTAACTAAAGTACTATGCAATTGCTACTTTAATTCCTCCAAAATTATTCATTTTTTTGTTTGTTTGCTAGCTTGCTCCTAGACACTAGAAATGAAATATGGGAGTAAATGGATATTCATTTAGATGATTAAGATGACCCCTCATTTGGCTTTTTTATGCTTCCATTACTAAGACGAGAACAAAATACCTAAGATGCTTAGCTTGGCCCAACACTCGTTTCCTTTCCATTAACCATTTTATAGAAATGGTTACTAACAACTATGGCCAAACCAACCTAAATGATTACATGAAAGATTCAACCCATAGCATTTAATTAAGAATCAAACTAGAGCAATTGATTTAGTAGGAACAAATGAACAACCATCACCTCTATCTCAAACGAACAACTATAGGTGTACAACTTTCTTAGTGAGGGATGTAGGTAGCACCTTTGCTTGATGCAAACTAAATGGACTAAAGAGATAGAGACATGAGATCCCTCTTCCTAGTTAATACATACCCTTTTTCAAAGTTCTAGGAGACTATGCTGATGGATTTGGTAGAGTAATGATTGGAAGGGAATTGCTTCTCTGCACTTTGATCTATTGGTGTAGGTAGTTTATAGCATAAAAAGAGAATTCATAACAATGAGACATGGTAGGGACAAGGGAAATAATTACCATTAGATAATACTAGAGTGAAGTTGCAATTCCTCAATTTGAAGTGGCCAAAATTCTTGGGCCAACAAATTAAACTAATACTATCTATTTATGTTCTCCACTTTAAGTAGACAAAAAGTATAATTTATTTAAATTGACATCCAAGAAAGTGTGAATGACCAAGATTAAGAGATAGCTAAGCTAGAGTACTAGCTAGACAAAAGATCACCATGGTAAGTAATAGTTAATTTCTTGAATAAATGAAGCAAAAGGAGGAACCAAGACCCATTTAGTTAAATGTCTTACCCATACCTAATGGACCCACTACATACTACATCTACAGAGAGGAAGGTCATACTCATAGGAGAGTTAATCCTATTAGGGAGAATGAGATTGCATCCTAACCATGCCTAGTTAGACATGGTACTAGCCAAAAAAGTTGTGATTTCTAGATTCTCAATGAAGTGAGGTGGATGGACCAAGTACATGTTTTCTATCCTTCAACTAAAATGAGTAGTGATAAGACTTGACAACAACCTCTCTAAACATCCACTTAGTAGGATATTTTATTCTTCCCAAGGACAAGGAAAAGCTAGGGAATCACCTTTTACACACAACATACTTCCCACCCATCCCTTCACAATGAAAGGAACTATTTTTTCCCCTAGATCCTAGGAGTTAGGATGAGAGAGAAACCCAATTGTTGTGATATAGGGAGGGCTACTAACCAAACAAAATTAGTTTAGTTGCAAAACCATCTCTCTAAAAATCCCATTAGGTTGTAGTCCATTCAATCTTTTCTAGTTGTCATGGATAGATTCATCCCACCCAAAGTATATCATCTACATTTGAAAAGTCAACCTATTAATCAATTATAGTTTGAGTAATGGAACCTAGAGGAGAATGCATTTGTTGTGTTCTTCATTCTTCTTCAATTCTTACCTATGTTGATCATGTTTAGTTCTTACCTATTTAGGATGTTAACTTGCTTTGAACCTCAGAATGGTTATTTTCTAGATTAGGGGATCCATCATGAAGATAACATGGAGTTTAAGCATGTGGTGTTTGCTAAGATTTGTTTCATAAGACATGCATCGATCTATTTTTGTAATTTAACCTTCTTAATGTTATGACTACACTCAAACATGTTCTATTGTTAAAATTTCATGAAGGGAATTAATTTTGCTTCCTATCATCTTCATTCATGCTCAAGCATATCTCTTCTCAACTAAATTGTTCAAATCTTTCGTGGCCTCAATATTCTTGTGGCATAATTCTTATGCAATTTTGAACTACAACTAAATAGTTCTTTAAGGACATTTTTTCCTCCAACTTAATAAGGGATGTTAAGCCTTCAATTGTCTTAGTAATTAAGCAAAATATTGTGGCCCCATAGTAGCTAACATCTCATCAATATTGTATTATATTGTTAATTGCCATAATTTTTAAACTACTATAAAAATAATAGTGTGAAAAAACCTATATTTCCTTGATGTAATATATTATCATACACATGGCATTAACTTTGTTCTGACTATCCTTCAATAAGAGTGCATTGAGAATCACCTTACAGGTTCAACTCAATTCCCTGTCTTGGATCATTTTGAGTGTCTAATACTAAGAATGAAGAAAGATTCCATTTACATGAACACATATGAATCTCCTATATATTATTACATGAGCACTTTTCCCCAGTATTACTAGTTACTTTCACAAACCTAGTTACGGAAAGAGCTTGATATTCCAAATGCAAATCACAAATTTTTAGAAGGGAGTTGCTTCTTATGACATTTGTCGTGTTAATAATTTGATTTTTTTAAGCTTTAAAGGATTACATTTTCAAACTAATTGAAATATTTCTTGCGAATGTAAGCTTGAGGACATTTAGAATTATGAAAACTCTCGTGTTATCAAGAGCAGAAACAAGCTCCATTGTTGACAGGATAATGGTCTTGAAATGCTTTATTTTGAGCCTTGAATATTTGAACATAATGAATACCATATTAGAACAGAACTACAAGTCTTGATCAGAATTTGTCATCCATCCTTGTATTCTCTTCAGCTGTTCGCAACATAGGTGGAATTGGAGCATATATTTGTATATCCTGCCAAAGAAAAAAGGTATCATTCAAGTAAGCTCTTCACTATAGTTGCTCACAAGAGTTACCCCAATAGACTAAATTAATTTAGACATTGTGAAATCGATGTTTTAGTCATTCATGAGTGTTATGTCAGGCATTATCATTATAGGAGTGTTACCTAGTATTAATGAGACTTATATCATGTGTTGTTTATGGGTTAGTGTTGTTTAAGAAAATGGTGTTTGAAAATTATTTAAAAGTCCACTTACTTGCAACAACAAAAAACAATTACTTGTAGCATAAGTACCATTAAATATACTTATTGAAATATTACTCGCAGCATAAAACATACTAAAGAAACACTTACAACAGAATTACAAACTCATGATCAGACTTGTAGCTGTACGTACAGAAGCAAAATAAAAACACTATAAAATTTTGAATTGTGTGATAATTAAAAGACTGTATAGGATTTACTACTTTTAAATAGTTTACTACCCCAAAAACATCACTAGCATGCATGCTAGATTCTGGAAAAACAACAAATCGCACAACTTAAATATAACATATAACTCTAAAATAGACTACACCAAAATCAGCGATTAGACTTTAAAAGGATTCCTAATCATAGACACTTAAAACAACAATTATTTTATAAATATAAAACTTAAAAATAAATTCTTCTAACTTTAAACTCCTAAAAAGAGCTGAAAAAGTGGCACTCAAAAAATTGGAACAACATCCTCTAAAAGGATTGTGCCCATGTAGTGCCCCTCTATTCTCACCTTGGATGAACAGGGGGTCGGGCTAAGGAGCATGAAGACGAAGGTAAAATACCCGGAATACTTAATGTATGTTAGACACATTGATGATAGATTACTCATTTATGTTTAGTTATGTTTATCATGGATTGTGGATTACTGATGTAGTTGTCAATATTTTGTTATGATCATTATGATGACATTGTTGATGATTATGTAGATTAGAGTTATCATGTTTTATGTGATCATTTGATATTATGATATCTGATTGTTAGTTAGAAATGTATACGTTATTTGTGATGCTTTCGGTGAAGGGACGGTGTAGTATTACTCATTATGAGCACCCTACTACGCTACGATTCCCTATCATATTGTGTTTGATTATATAAATATATGGATATGCTCGTACACAACCCCTTGGTTTGATGCAGGTTGCAGGTACTAGGCACCGACTCCACTTGAATTAGCAGGTCTGAGCGTGCCTTCACACCAATGGATAAATTGGATGGGAGATGACATGGAGTCCCCTCTATTAGCCAATGTCTCCAGTTTGTCGCTATCCATGTATTTCCATTTGTGGGTATAGTCGCCATTCAACCTGTGGTATGTGGTTGTCGTAATTGTTGTTTATGTGGTTTTCAGTTGTTGATTTCAGTCGTATGGTTCATTTTATAGAATAAGTGATCTACATGTATAGATGTGTTGGTATTTGATCATTTTGGTTATATAGTTGATGTGTATTTGTTGGAGATTTATTAATTGTTATAGTAGTAATAATAATAATAAGTTTATATATATATATTAGTCATTTAATTAATATAAAAAATTGAGAATATTAATTAGTTGATTTTTATATTAAATTAAATTAGTAGCTTTGAAAGCTAGCAATAATAATAATATTGTTAATATTTAGTACTTTACTGATTTTATCTGACATGGGAGATATTATTTTATGTTGCCATTAATTTATTGTTGGAATGGGTTGTCAGAAATTTGAAAATTATTCCTATTAGTGGTGTTATGAATGCAATTAATTTTGGGGGTTGTGGATATTGTAACGGAGAGAATGGTGATAGTGGGTACCAACTATTTTGCCTATTTTGGTTTTGGAAGATTATTTGAGGAGGGAGTTTTTTAGAGAAGAGATATAGAAAGATTTTGGGGAGAGTTTTTGGCAGATGAAGAATGGGGGAAAAAGAAAGAAAATAAACAGGAAGAGAAGTCTGAAGCTCAAGGACAAAATTCAGGTATGTTTTGTTGCATAAAATTTCAAAGTTTTGAATGAATATTACCTAGTTCTTCTGTAAGCATTATTTAGGATAGTTCTTGGAAATGTTCATCTCTTGTATCCGAGGGTTAGGTTTTCTTCTGCATTTATATTAATGAAATCAAGCAACCTCTGGGATCATTCCTAATCAACAACCTCCTCCCAAAAATCCACACGCTGTACTTTTGGATTTAAATTTTTTTGTACTAAGTTCTATTATAACTTGCAATCATTGTTTTCCTCCTATACTGGCATTTTGTAAAGTTCATGCCTTGTTATACTTCCATAATTTTTTTACACCTTAGACGGTCAAACATCTTATTACCTTGCAATCCCTGAAATGGCAATCTCTTGAGGCACCTTGTCAAACAATTTCCATTCCTTGTCTGCTTTCACAGCCTACTTGTATGGTAATTTGAGTCTTCTTGCATCGTGATCTGATCATGCTCGCACAGTGATCTAGGCACTTGCAAATACCATATCTAACGATTTGTTTTAGAGGAGATACGGTGCATGTTTAGTAAACCTATTGCAGTTGCCAAATCCTTGTTATGTTGGCAGAGAAAGAATTCTTGCTCCTTATCGTCCTAACCATTATGTAAATGTCTCGAAATCCAGAAATTACACCGTCGCTTCCTCTTCCAAGATAATTTCCTTAACTTTGCATGGATCTCCTGTGTCTTCAAATGTGATCAGTCTCCTACAGTCAAATCATGTAACATTTTTATGGCCTTCAATCCAACTGCATCTTCAGTTCCTCTATCTTTCATCTTTAATAGATCTTAACAGATCTTTAATAGATGTTGCAGATTTAACTGGCTAGAGCGTCCTCTCAATAGCCGCACGGACTAGAGGGTCAACCATGCATACGTAATAATCTTTAAAACAATTCCATTATGGACGTGTACGACAATTCGTTGCATTTCATAATTTCAGATTTCCTTGAGGCATTTTGTCTTAGAGTGCCTTGTCTCTGTATCCACATTGAAATTAGTTGGTTTACCAATCGATTTCCTTAAGGCAATTTGACAATCAAATCACTTTATGCTATCTGCATGCAAATATCAATATAATTAAATCCTTTCAAACATAATGTATGCTCAGTGCGAGGCGTTACCTATGCATTCTTTATAAGTTATACAAGCTGCACGATCATAGCTAGTCATATGATACAATTTACCCATTGTAAGATTTATTTGCAATATTCTTAATCTGCTACAAAGGTGGCTCCCAGTGTAACGACCTGGCAGTTAGACGACTTCTATCTATTCGACCCATGTTGATATTATTAAATTCTTGAGTCGCTGAAGATCTTAGGTAGGCGTTTCTATTGCTGCTCGACCACCACTTTGCATTTATCATTATAGTATCTGAAACTTCTTTACTCTATCTCGCTGGGTGTCGATTTAAAATACAGGGCCAATTTCCTTTTCCGTGTCAACTTTGCTTTGGCCAATTTTGACTCAATATTGCTTTGAGGCGCCCCATTCAACCCATCCGATTTGCCTCATCTGCAATTCTTACAACAAAATACACTTAATTAAGGTCTGAAACTGATTCTTTACTGGTGCGATTCGCCTAGCCTCCATTCATGTACCTTTCATGAAGATTATATAGGTTTCCAACGTTCCATTGTTCATCTTCTGTAATTATTTTGTTACCTTGAGCGGCCTTAACTAAGGTGTTTGTGAGTGATTATGGCAAGTTTGCCTATGTGGCAGTCCGTTCAATAGAAAGTGTCATTAACTTGAGCTCTCAATTAGAAAGGTTCAGTACTATGTTATATTCATTTAATTGATCTCCAAAATGATTGTTAGAAGATACTCTTTCCATTATCTCTATTCTAACCCAAATTAAGAGTGGTGAATAAAGAAAGTTTAGATAGTGTTTCGATTGGATAATAGTTTCTTAATTATATTGTTAGCTTAGACTAGTATTCTTTGGAATTTGGATTTAGACTAGAAGGTGAAGCTTTAACTCTAAAATACAGTTATGAAAATTAGTCTTCTGTCAACATTTTTCTTTCTAATTAAGAGATATTTTAAAAGGTGCATTATTATTGTTAGTACTACTAATGGTGTAATATTATTATTACTAATATTTTAGATTTAATGTTCTACTCCTTAATTTCTATATAATTTTATCTTGTTAACTTAATTTTTTTTTAATGCTTATAAGATAGCATGAAAAGTTTAAGTTAGGAATATGGTTTGAATTGAAATTGGTTTCTATTATATTAGGCCAATTAAACCTTTGTTGTATTTAGGTACTTGGGTTATTTATTAGATGACAAGCTAGTACATAGAGGGAAATATTTCTTAAATATTAGGGACCCAATCTTACAATAGTACGTATGTAATAAACTCCTCTGGTATTATAGATTTAGAATTCATGAATGACCTAGGTTGCAATATGTTCCTTTGGGAAATCTTTTTAAATTCTATTAAAGTAAGGTTCTTGAGATAGAAGACTTTTTAAATCATATAATAGTTAAATTTGCAAACCTGGAGGGTATCACGAGTCAGTTGGGAATGGCCTAGCATTGTCATAGAACTTGTTAGACACAGAAGTAGTATCCACCATTGTCTTCAAATCTCTTATTAAATAGAAGTATAGTGTTATTGTTAGTGAATAATATAGGAATAATTTATTAAATTCAAATTAATTTATTTGATCTACGTTATGGCTTAATGGTCGTTAGGATAATAATTATTGTTTAGTTAATAATTAGTATATTCGAGCAAAGTTGAGGTGATAAATTCACTTAATGTTGGATTAAGATTAGGAACTGAATAAATATATGATAGTCTTGATACATCTGAAATTCCATATAATCTATTTCATCTTAAAATGTCTTCTTGATTATTATGTGATGAATATTTGCTTGTTTTAGACAATATGTTGTGGTCTATGGATTTTGAGTTTATGGATTTGTTAAGATGAAGGCCATCTACAGTTTATGTAGGATTTTTGGTGACTTGGGGAAAAAGTTTAATAGGTGGATTCCAGAGGCTTAGGAGAATGTGATTATGTTGGGGGTTGGCTATGTGTGCATCTTGTGAAATGTCTTCTTGAAATATGGTTTCTTATTCATGTTGGAATGTTACATGTGCAAGATGGTTGTGCCTTGCTCAGTGTACCTATACATCTAATTTTATGGATTATGCAAGAAGGTAAATGCCTTGCATTGTATATGTTACTTGTCATTGTGATGGTAATTGTCTTGCTTGATGGATAGGGTCTTCTAGATGCAGGTGGGGGAGTGGCTTCAATGTGGGGCCGGTGCCCAAAGTGGCTGCCAGGATAACCCATTGGAAGTTTTTAATCCAGTGATAACTTAATAATAAATTTAGAGGGTTGGGTAGTTTCCACACTAAATAAGATAATTGGATGCCTCACCCATGCCTATAGTGCTCGTTCAGGCTAAGGATGGGATGAGAAGGCCGTGGTTGGCAAGATCAACTTCTTTGTCCTCACAAAAGGAATGTTGGTTCCACATGTGTCACCCTATGGGGCCGATATCTAGTGAGAGACTGCCAAGATAACCATAGACGAGGGCCGGCGTCTGGACAACCAGGATAACCCATGGATGGGGGCCGACGTCCGATGAGAGACTGCCAGGATAACCCATGTTAGGACCATGTGATGACACTCTTCCCTACTCTAGCCTAGCATTCCCTAAGTGTGTTTTCCCCTTTTTATTGTGTGATTGCCTCTGGAAGTGATGTTTGAGTTACTTATGTTGTTTATATTGACCCCTGTTGTATTGGAGTCATGTGTAGTCCTTGCACCTATTAGTCTTCTGTCTTTCTGATTGTTTTATGTTGTGGGACCTTATGTTATCTCCTAGCATGAGGGGTGGACCTTAGGGTTCCACATGGTCGGGTGGTTGTGCTTTATTCCATTGGTTTTTTGGCATTGTGGCTCGTGTGTAAAGAAGATGTATCTCTCTTGATTCCAGTTTTGCCCCTGTATCGAAGACGGACATTTGTACTATTAGCATTTAGATCTTTTGTATCAAAAAAATCCCTTATGTCATTGATGTATCTAGAAAGAGAGCTTTTGTATCATTGAAATTATGTAATTATTCTTGTAAGATAAACTATTTTGCACTTGTAATCTTGGTTACAAAAATGTTAATATATTCATATGATGTTGTAACCTAAAATGTTAGTTTGATTCATTTGATCGATCAAATCATGTATGTTGTTGATTATTGTTAAGTTGCAATAATGCAGCTATGTAATCTCTAGAGATGATAGTTTAACTTGATGCTACTAGTCTATGTTATGTTTTGTTATCATTTATTCTTTTAAAAAAAAAAAAAAAATTTCCCTTTTTATTGCTTTAGTTGAACTTATCTCTAGGGTTGCTTGGCGGGGCATTACAACCCACACTTGGATTTGCTAAAAATAACTGAAAGCAAACTCTGAATTATACAAACAACATTCTGCTAATTTGATATCAATTTTTCCCATGTTCTCCCCTTTGATGTCAAATCCTTGTATCTACAACTTTGTCTTCAAATTGGAGTGCATTAATTTTCCTAGTCCTTTAGTCATAATATCTGCCAACTGTTCTTATGACTTGCAAAACTAAATTTGAACTTTTTGCTCTATACCAGCTCTCTTACGTAATGATGCTTCAGTTCTATGTTTGATACTTGCATGAAGTACTAGATTCTTACTTTAACTTCATTGTTCCACCATTGTCACAAAATATCACTATAGGATTTCTTTGTTCTTCTCCTAAATCTTCCAAAACTCTTCTTAACCAAATTGCTTGTGTACATGTTAGTGTTAATGCAACATACTCTACTTATGTACTTGATAATGCAACTGGATTGTACTTTTTTGAACTCCATGTAATCAATCCACTTCCTAATATAAATAAGTGCCCTAATGTACTCTTTCTATCATCTAATGATCTTGCCCAATCTGCATTTGAATAACCAAACAACTTGAATCCTCAATTGAATAATAATGGATTCCATGATCCTTTGTTCCTTTCACATACTTGAGTATTATTTTTGTTATTTGTAGATGTCTTTCTATAGGTTCACTCATATACCTTGAATGGTACTTATTTTCGTTTCTTGCAATAAACAAACATCTGGTTGATATTTCTCCAAGAATCTCCAAAGAAATCTTTTCTTGGAGGGGGAGTTCAGTCCCCTAATATTCCAAGAGTAGATTTTCATTGAGCAACCTTAGATATTTTGGTACCTGCCAAGCTATTCTCTAGAAGAGATTGATTACCTGCCGCTATATTAGCTAATGTTGTAGATTGAAGGACTGCATGCTTGTTCCATCTCCCAACTTTTCCAACCCCAAAGTTCCCTTTCCTTTTCTCCACCTTTCTAGGAAAGAATCCTATCAGACATGCATCTCGTGAGCATTACTATTTAAGCTAGATCTAGACAAATTGGTATTGGTAGTTTGAATCTTTTGAACTAATGGTTATGTTTCCTCTTCTGGTTTCTCCAGTAGGTTTTCCAACTCTCGTTTGAAATTATATGTTTCAACATCTCCTCTTGAACCTCTAGTTTGTTTTCTGGGAATTGGATTTCTTTGATCATCTCCCCATCCTCCAAAGCAGATTTTCTCAACACCATCCTCTTTCCCACATCATTGGTCTAGCTCTTGTTCTTTATTGTGAACAACTTTTTGGGTTTAATAAAAGCCCCTTGATCCTCCCCATCTACACCTTGATTCTTTTGCTTTTGGCTTATTTTTTCCCTTTGATACTTGGACATTCTCTGATGAGATGCCCATATACATGGCACCCTGACATCTAAATGGAAGGCTTTTATAATCCAAATTTTGGACCCATTCTATCTCAATAGCCTTAAGAGTAATGTTTTTTGGAAGGCTAATCATGATCAAGCTCGACACATATCCTGGCATAAACTGAAAGGCCTCTGCCATGAAATGGTCTAGAGATATCAACCACGGAGCCTAGAAATTTTGCTACAGTATTAAAAACATTCCAATAGAATTCTTGGGGAAGTGCATACAATCAAATCCAAACTAGAGCTGTTGTTGGCATTTCTTCAATTGGCTTAAAACCCACATGCTAGAGTTTCATGAACAGTCCCGCATTCCAAAAGAAATGGGAGCCGCCTCCAAAGACCAGATCTCTGTCCATCTCATTAACAAAAATGGCAATGAAGTATCCCCTCGCACATGCACATAACTTGTACTGTCCATTAGTTTTCCAATTTTTCCTGGTTCATCCATATAAATCCTCCAGAGATACTTGCATGCCAAGGAAATGGAAAATCAAGCTTCTACCATGTAGGTTAGAGGAATTCTTCTGGAATTCTTGGATATCAATGTTGTTATTGGTGACTCATCCAGAGCTGGCATGCATTGATTTGGACCATCTCTGTGAGGATCCACCTTTCTTTTTCCTTCTGCCATGAGCAACATATCCACTTCCATATTCCTGTATTCAGATCCAAATGCGGTAAGAACACTCCTGAAAGAAAGCAGGGGAATGGACCCCCCCCTATCTGGACCCATTTGATGATCCAAGGATGGAAGATGAAGATCCAAGATCACTGAAGCAAAGACAAACATAGCAAGACATACACTACTCAAAAAAATCTCCAAGATCACCTCCAATCAATTAAGCAATTATTCCTTTATTTATAGTTTTATATTTTTTTAGATTTTTGAAAATAGAAAATAATTTAAAAATATTATATTCTTTGAACTTAATCATGATTTTTTCCTCCTTTTTCATTGATTGCCGCACTTGTTTCAAATTTTATCCATGCCAAACATGAGCACAAATACAAATCTTGTGAGTTAGGTTACAAGGGCCCCATAAGATCTTTAATAAAAATTTATGTTCTATCCATTTCCATGCCAGTAAATGATGGCTGTTTGCTCTAAGTCCACCTCATATCTAACTTTTGCATTAAGAATGTACAGATGGGCCCAAGTGGTTACCTTACTCTGTTTGTCCTCTAGGTTAATAACAGTGTTAGCCAATAGGTCCATTTTGTTGAATTTCGGACTTCCTCTCCCTACAGGTCAAGTGCCTAAAGGCAGGCCTAACCTAACATGGATAGTGAACCACCCTATACATATACATATCTATATGTATTAGTAAGCCATCCTAATTTGGAATTTCTGCTTGGAGAAACATATGCAAGACTCAAGCAGTTGGAAATTGTTCAAGATTAAGGACAATTTTCCTAAGAACCAAGGTCACGTCATTAACATTATCCTCACATTTCTTTGAGCCTGTTTATAATCAGGGAGTCACCTTGTATGATGAGATGTGATAAATGAAGGTCCAAGAATATTTAAGGACTCGTATTGAAGACAGCGGTGTCAGCGTAGTTGTTTGTTTTGATGTTGATAGGCTGACAATAGGCAGCAACAATATGCCCTTTGTGACCCCAAACATTACAGTTTACCTCCAATTCCAGCAGGTTTTGCAAGGCTCCATCAAAGTTGAGTTTGTAAATGGCCCAGTGTGGTTCTCGGTGCATTGATTTCTGAGATGAGAACCAGATATACTCGTAGCAGAAGTGAATGTTCCAGGATCAGCCTCGGGAATCTCATCCTTCTGGAGACTATAGAATCTTTTATAATCATTTACAATATAGATGAGACAATTTCCTCTGTTTTTATTCTTTATTAGTTGAATCAGTTGCTCAACATCTCTTTAGGTATTCTTGAAGATGTGATTGTTCCATTCTTTGCACAAATGCCAAATGACAAAGCCGGGGGTTAAATATTAAATTGTTTGGATCAATTGCTCATTGGAGTCTAGTTTGACCCATTTGAAGATAAGGTTTCAAATACTGATAGTCTGATATTTCCTCATAACCAGATTTTAACAGCAACTCCACAATGCATGAACAAATCTACAGCAGATTTAGAAGTAGTTTTGCAGTTGGGGCATTAATGTGGTCCAACTATTCCCATGTTTTGAAGATTATTACCTGTTAGAATTTTGTTTTGAAGAAGTAGCCACAGAAAGTTTTTGATTATAGACCAGGTTATGTGATTCCATAGCCGTTTCCATTTCTCCCCAGTGGTACTGTGACTTTTTTCCCAGAGTGTGGTAGGCCGAAGAAACACCGAGCTCTCACGTAAAGTTATTTTTCCATATTAATTTGTGTCCAGCTGCATGGAAAATAAGTTCCTGAGCATCAAGTTCTTGGAGAATCATAACAGTTTTCTTGGGTAGGTGGCATCCCATAGCATAGATCTCCTTTGATTTCCAGACTACTCCCAAATCAGATATTTCAGTCCTAAGATCTGGAAGACTGTACAGGCCTCATGCTTTTAGCAAGCTTGAAGCTCTGGGAGTTGGGACACCCAACAGATAGTGCGGGGAGCCCATTCCGATTGTCATTCTAGAAGCTTATTCTTTCTCCTATCCCTATTTGCCAAGTGAGATATCTTTTGAGATGCTTCACTTATTGAAATTGAATGTTTGCAGTTCCTTAAAGAGGGGTAACTTTATTGTGATTTGTATTGATCAGCAGGGAACCCAAAATTTTGTAGCACTGATGCTCTGGGCAACTGTATTAGGACTATTTGGAATTCTGCAGGAAGGATAAAATATATGATACATTGTCTTTGATGTCAAGTCTGAAGATGCTTTGGACCAAGTGTGCTTACTGCTTTGTCAAATATATAGGAACAATCTTGAACAACTTTGACTGTGATGTCTAGGATCTTCAAGTATCCTTCAACCTACTTTATGAAATTATTTTATCTTGTTAAAGTTATCAAGGTTAAATTATCTGTGCAAAGTAGCCCTTGGCATTAAATCCACTGGACTCCTAGTGTTTCATTTTGGGAAGGAATTTACATGCACAGTACATTCCCTTTTCTATGTTTATTTGAACTGTAAGATATTTAGTCACAAGAACTCAACAAAAGGTCTTAACAATAGAAACAGGTTACTTGGCTCAAGAATGAGCACAAATCATACATAAAGAAAATCAGTTCCATGAAATTCCATTTGCAAAATTCTAGAGCTTTCTATGAATTTAAAGGAAATATTTCTTTAAGCTTGATAAAACAATTTATACCTCATCGCTTGTGGGATGGTGAAACAAGAGCCGGCTAGCATGTAAGTGGTAACCACAATCACCAGGCAGAGCATTCAGAGGCTTTTCATATCCACTGCAGAATATGTTAAGAAAAGTATATAGTTGGACACAGAAAAATATCTTACAGATATATATATATATATATTTCAGGGAGATAATCTCTACACTCAAACTCTAAAGAAAGAATAAAAAATATTAACCATTGTAAAAGCAATTGAAAAGCAAGAAAGTTATAGTGAAATCCAATATCCAAAAAAGTGCATTCCTTTTCAAACAATAAAACCAAAGATAAAATGCCAAATGGCATGATTCCTTAACAACAAAGAGCAAACTTCAATAAAATCCTTTATTTCTAAAGCGCAAATGAACTGTGTGATGTTGAAATTATATTGCATTGCACTTTCACAGGCCAAGAGGGATCAATACTTATCCATTTGGCTACACCTTTGGGAAAATGTTCAAATTAGATAATAATACTAGGAAAAGATCTATGAGATCCGTATCAAGAAAGCAGTATGTTAGAAAGGTCATTTGTATTAAGCAATCTTTATCAAATAATTTTTTGCTAGTCATGCATGCCAGTGATCTTGACCCCTTTTTTGTTTGTTAGTTTAAAATTTTAAGCTTAAATTGATCACATTGAGACTTTATGCCAGCTAGCCACATGATAACTTTGGGACGATTTGCATTTTAGAGGAGATATCGGTACTGGACAGTACCAAATATGCCATTTCCAGCCGTTGTTTCAATCCATCCAGCAAAGATCTCATCTCATTAGGGCGCACAAGTCTGAAAACTCATTGTCTTCACTGAAATTTACCAACTGTTTGGTATGTATTGTGGGTTGAAATTTAATCATTGTCATTACTTGTAATCACTGGAAACTATGGGATAAATTGAAGTGATTGATTTGCAAATAAATCTAAAGATTTCGCAATTTATACTGTTGTTTGACCAATCTATCCACCTGTGAGAGTTGACTATATTTTGAAATGGGTTTACATCAGTTGTTCATGCACAATTAGACATTAAACAACAATCATACTTGACAAATATTATTTCGGTACAGCTATATGTAGTGCATTTAATGATAATTCCAACATTCTAAGGGTTTGTTGTATTTCCAGCCCCTTGTGACCAGCATTTATTTTCAGTTTAATTTGTTGTTACAGTTGTTTAGAGTTTAAAAATCAGAAAAAATATAAATACTCTAGACTCCAAATTGTGTACATTAAAGTGGTATTAGAGCACGAGATCTTGCCAGCCTATTTTGGGAAGATAATTCTTTGATGCAGATATAGATTCATGCAAAGGAGTGACAGAGAAATCAAATATCAACAAAGAGAGAAAAGAAAAGAAAGAACCATGAGTGACCGAGGCGAAGAGGCAAATCTTGGAGGGAAGCACAGAAGACTTGATTGACAAAGGATATTCAGAGTTTGTGGGGTCTTGCGTGGGCAAAGGATCATAGTATTGATTGATAGTGGAGCCACCCATAACTTCATAGATAAGGACTTGGTAACCAAGAGAGGATTAGACACAGAAGACTTCAAAGGATTTAATGTCATAGTTGCAAATAGCTTCACCATTCCTTGCACTAAGAAGATACATCAACTTGACATCACTTTGGGAGAACATAAGATGCATGATGATTTCTATGTTGTTAGATTGGGAGAAGCTAGCATGGTTTTAGGTGTACAATGGCTTTATTCCCCTGGGGAATTCACCTTAAACTATCAAACTATGGAGTTGAAGTTCAAATCAGAAGGAAAAGAACTAAGAAGTAGTGCTTCGCAACATTGAGGATGGAGCTCTAAGAGTCGTCATGGCCACAAGGATGGAACATAAATCGATGATAACCACAACTTCATCCATAGGTGAGGTATCTTTTTGTGGAGATATTCGATTTTTTTTATCAGCATAGTATGGTGTTTGATGTTTGGTCACTGAGTAGAAATTTTCATCAAGAGATAGGGAAAAGATATGTTGGAGACATCTTTCCCATCGAGGAAGTAATTGGCACCATTAATTGGTGTCAAGAGGATGTGCATAAGCTTGGTGGAGGGGTTTCAAACTTAGATGTGTTTGCAAAAATAACAAAAAGGGCACAATGGAGAAGAGGAGTGATGGTATATTGCAAATATGTTGCAAAGAAAACATAACAAGGACCGTTGACATCACAAATCTCAGCTTGGAGGCTGCTGCCCTCATCATTTCCAGCCATTATGCTCAACCATTTATAGCCATACAGGTGTATTCAGTCATAAGATTGGGTGATTTTCAGTTTGATGTTGCTGTTGGAATATTTTCAGTCATTGTATGGTAGTTTCCAGCTTTTGAGTTGCTGATTTTTGCAAAGGTTTTATCCGTATTACAGCCATTGTACCATTTTTATATTTGATTTTCAGGGTTTCTGATTTTGGACTACTGTTATCAGCCATATGCAGCTACTAGTTTGCAGATTTTTGGAAATTTTCATGTATCATGCTATGAAGGGTTTCAGCCATTGGAGCTGTAGAAAACAATTGTTCCAACTACTACACTGCTGTTTTGGAAGAGGTTTGGAAGAAATTTTGGTTGTTTCAACTTCATTCCAGCTTGTATGCAAGCTGATTGGTCCAAACTCATGAGGACTTCAGCCTATAGTACAGTGGTAAGACACATTGGACCTCAAAGGAGTTATCATCATGCTCATTATGAGATCAGGGTGGTGCAACAAAAACGTGTTGGCAAATTCATAGGGCCGCCTTTGATCTTGTGGGAGCTTGAAAATATCCTCAAACAGGGAGAAGAAAACATCATCCGTCATCACATCAAAGAGGAGCATGTTGTGGATGCTTGCTAACGTTGCTTGATCCAAGTCAAAGGTGGGTAAGTATAATCCAGAGGTTTGCATTTATGTTGTTGTGAGTCATGCACACCTCTTTGAGGTCAAAGTGTTCAAAGTGATCAAAGTTTATGAATTGCATAACATGATTCATAGTGTTGGCATGATGGTATTTGAGCATCCGAGTATGTTTGGTGCTTTTTAGCAAATGTTGTTTCATTTGTACAGTATGATTCATCATCTACATCTGCAATTGCTTGTAGGCAAGCAATTCTGGGAAGGGCATATTGTCATGTCCCCTTTTCCGAATTAAAATAATTAATAATATTATTTAAGTTGGGCCCAAAATTTTCTAATTGAAGGGGAACTTAATAATATTATTATAGTTAAAATAAAAGGTTTTTAAACACTAGTACTAAAATAAAAGTATTTTTAAATACTTAATATAAAAATTAAATTAAATTAAAATTAAAAAGTATTTTTTAATACTTTGAGGGAAATTTAGGACCCAAGGGTTGAATTCGAAAACGTATACCAAGGAGGCACCTATCTTCATTTGATCATCATTCAAGTTATCATTTTGCATCCAATTTTCATATTTGAGTAGTTTGTTCAATCTAGGGCATCCAAGGACGAAAACCCTTGGCTTTGCCCACGATTCGAGAGGATGAAAACCCTCTTGCGTCTCTTTCCAAAGGTGAGGATGAAAACCCTCAATTCTTCCAACATTGGCAAATCCACCTAGGGTTTGCATATTGAGCTAATTCAGAAAGTCGTGCGAAATTTCAAGACTTTGGCGATTTAGATTTGCATGCAAATATTCAGACATCATCAAGAGGATTCATCATTGCATTTCTAGATATTTTCCAGATTCATTGTTGTTGACTTTCCATCTATCTTTGGAGCGCTGGCCTAATTCAGAAAATTGGGAGCTTGCATTGTGGGAGCGTTATTCTGATATCCTATTGCTGTTTGGAGAGTCACCTCAAACCCTTATTCAACCGCAGTATTTATTAAGCAATAGAGGGAGGCACAACTATTGGAGGGGTTTCGTACTGATTTTAACCCTGATCTGAAGCCGCCCTACATATATCAATCATCCCTGGGGGTGCATCACACTAGGAGAGCTGAATTATTGTCATTTATCGTTGCCGCCACAATTTCCAGTTCACCATTTTGGGAGCGCCACATTGGAATAGAGTTGCCACCATCATTTAGAGCTATTGTAACATTGTTTCCAACCACCACATTCCATTCACAAGACTGTCACTTTGGAACAATTTGCATTTTAGAAGAGATGTTGTGTAGTACCAGATCTGTCATTTCCAACTGCTATTTCAATCCATCCAACAGAGGTCTCACCTCATTAGAGCGCACAAGTCTGAAAACTTATTGTCTTCACTGATATTTACGAAGTGTACAGCTGTTTGGTATGTATTGTGGGTTGAAATTTGATCATTGTCATTACTTGTAATCACTGAAAACTGTGGGATAAATTAAAGTGGTTGATTTGCTGATAAATCTAAAGATTTCACAACTTATACTGTTGTCTGACCAATCTATCCACCTATGAGAGTTAGCTATATTTTGAAATTGTTTTACATTAGTTGTTCATGCACAATTAGACATTAAACAACAATTATACTTGACAAATATTATTTCAGTACGGCTGTATGTAGTGCATTTAATGATAATTCCAACATTCTAAGGATTTGTTATATTTCCAGCCCCTTGTGATTATCATGTATTTTCAGTTCAATTTGTTGTTACAATTGTTTTGAGTTTAAAAATTAGAAAAAATATAGATACTCTATAGCATAGTTGAAAAACTCGCCAAATTGAAAAACTCACCAAGCCCAAAAAAAATGACTCGGCAAACACTCAGCAAAAACTCGGTAAAAAACTCGGCAACTTAAAAATTGCTTAAATTTCATTAAAAACGCATTTTTTTTGCAAAATTCAATGATAAGATGCATCCAATGAGTCAATAAATGAGTACACAAAAGAAACAAGCTGAGTCTAGTTGTATTTGATTGATTTGAAAGCAAATTGGGTACAAAATGGCATCCTCATGTGGAATGCGCTAATACTGATAGTCTGAAACAAAATGAAAATAGCAAATTGTTTTTGTAAAACTGAAAGTAAATACTACATTAATATATTTTACAAATTTACATCTTCCTCTTCCTCTACCTTTCTTGTGTGCAGCCCAAGATTATATTGCCAAAACTCGTCGAGTTCCTCCCCCTTGACTCGACGGGTAATTCCGGAGAGTTTTTGCACAAAAAACTTGTTAGGCAAAAAACTCGCGAGCCAAATACTCAGAGATTTTTGCAACTATGCTCTATAGACTCTAGATTGGGGACATTACATACGTTTTGGTTGAATGTGAGATACATCACATCTTTTGTACAGCCTATTTTCACTATCATCAAATTTGGGGATTCTAATAATCCTAGTCTTGAGGAGATGTATGAGTGCATTGATAACATGCTTGCCCAAATGAAGGCCGCCATTTGTGCAAAATACCCCACCCTAGAGTTCTACAATGAGCATTCACCCCATCATCCAAAAAAGGTGGAACAAGTTGAACACCCCTCTACACATGGCTGCATATGCTTTGAATCCAAAATGGTATGTGGAAAGAGTTGGTAGAATTCTTCCTATTAATGATCATGAGGTGAGGAATGGCCTCATGATAGCCTTCAAAACAATGTATAGTTCAAAGGAAGCTTCATTGATCAGAGTTGAGTGGATTAATTTCACGGACCTAGATGGATACAAGACTTCGGTAAAGATTGACAGGCACACTTTGGCATAGGAGAATCCAATTAGTTGGTGGACAATCTATGGACCTCCAGGACCATTGTGCACGCTTGCCATTCATCTTCTCTTACAGGTTTCTAGTTCCTTTGCTCCTGAGAGGAACTGGTCCACATATACCTTTATTCACTCTTTAAAGAGGAACAAACTTACCTCTACAAGAGCTGAAAATCTCATTGTAGTGCAGAGTGCCTTGCTTCTAATTGATCACAAGACACCTCAATATAGGCAGAGCCCAACGTAGAGGTGGGATGTAGAGCCCGAGGAGCCATGCCAACTTGATAATGACCATGATGTGCAGATGGCATTGGAGGATCCACTTCCTTCCAATAGTTCCGATGATGAGGAGTTTCCTACGTATGGAGTTGTTGATGATGATGATGATTCTGATTTTTGAGCTTTTTGCTCAAACAAAAACAGCTATAGATATTGTTTTTGGCAATTTAATTTTGTCATTTTGATGCTTGTCACTTGTATAATGAGATTATGAGACTCTACTTGGTACCTTAAACTTTCAACTTATAACTTACTTGAATATTTCAATTTGAAATGGATTCCGATTTTCAGCTACTATGAGTTTGAAGTATGATGATTCATGAATGATCATTGATATTCAATTATTCAATGTTTATTGTTTAGTTTTTAAGTTACATGTATCTCTTCTTATTTTTTTAACCTATATATTTTTATTAAAATATATTATTATGTAGCCGTCCCCTCGCCATCCCCCTGTTGTCTCCAAAATTTTGGAAAATTTTAGCTGTCCCCGAAAACTCGTCCCCCTATCCCAAAAACTCAAAGAAACACTAATTAATCCTAACCCTAAACCCTAAATATTTTAGGATCTAAGATTAAGGTTGGGCTTAATTATTCTTAAAAATTTTTAGCATGCACTAACCCTAACCCTAAAGTCTACTTTCTAAAGTTTTTGGTTATGGTTAGGAATTTTTTTTAATTTCTAGTGTAGACAAACCCTAAACCTAAATGCTATTTTTAGGGTTTACAGGTAGGGTTAGGGATTTTTTAATTTTTAGCTATGTTATTGATTTTGCCTTGGAGTTGTAATGTCCCCTTCGCAAGCATGATAGATCAGCAAAGACCCTTAGCCTATTTTTTATTCTCGTAGGCTAATTGAGACTATAATGTCCCCTTCGCAGGCATAATCGATCGGCAAAGACCCTTAGCCTACTTTTTATTCCCGTAGGCTAATTGGGATTATGGTAAGGGAATAATTAGTTAATTAAATTAAGTTGTCTTGAATTATCTTTTTTTAGGTAACTTATATTTAACTAATTATTTTATTATAAAGTGATTTATTTGGTCCAAAAAGCAAATTAAAATAAAGTCACTTTATGGGGAAATAAAATGTCATTTTTCTAGAAAGTTCTTAAGGTGGTTAAAAAATATAATTTCTAGAAAAATCCAAAGGGGTTACAAAAAGGAGGCTATAAAGAGAGATTTTCATATCTTTGACATTTCATATTCTAATACCCTGATTGTGGAGTTTGAGCATTTTTGTTCAAGTTGCAGCTCTAGGATGAAAACCCTACGGCGGAGATTGGTTTCGGAGAAGGAATTCTTCCTAGCCAATATTTGAGGTGGATTCATACAAGCTTCACAGGTATGCTTATTGTTTGATATTTGTGGAGATTTGGCTGAATGTTGGTAATTTTCAGATTTGTGTTGAAGAGTGAAGATAATTTTCAGATTTGTACTTTGGATTAAACTGAGATTAAAGATTTCAATATGGTGAAATTTCTGTTGAGATTTATTGAGATATTTATTTTGAAGTGAAAGGCAACTTCAATTTTTTATTGTTGAAATAAGAACCCTACCGTACCATTCCATGGTATTAGTGGCAAGGCAGGCCATACCATAAAGTGACCTCAGTTGACCATACTTTTTTGATGATTAAGACAGCCGCATTAAAGGAGTTGAACGCGTTTGAAGAGGAAGTTGAAGCGTTGCCTTTTAAGGAGTTTATGCGACCCAAAATTGCTGGCCGCACCATCCTAAGTTTGTCGCACCATTTTCATAGCTGGAGATTTCTTTGTATGTTGATTGCAGCCTTGTATTAAGGCTAAAATATGGACCATACCAATTAGTATGCACAGCTTATTGAAGTGTAATTGGTGATAGCTAGTGATAGCTAGTATACAGTCATCTTCAGCATCATTAAGGTCAAATATTACCAGTTAATTTCTATGAATAAATGTTTATGAATTTTCTCTATATAATAATAATTGTGCAGACTTATTTGTATGGATTTAAGTGCTCATTGTTGAAGAGAACTTCTGTTTTGCACCATTAATATGTTATAGTAGTAGCTCTACATTTGATTGTTAATAGGGTTATCTTTCCATAGTTAGCATTTGTCAAACAATTGTAAACCAAACTCAGAATTTTCTAGGTAAGAATTTTATAGTGGTATCAGAGCCGGTTTTCCTGCTAGCTTGTGAGAAATTTTATCAATGTCATGCCAAATAAACAATTCATATGCAGCCTAGTGATAGAGCCAAGAGGTATTATCAAAGAAATTTGAGAAGAGGTCAGTTCAATTTTCCAGAAACCCCAAAAGAATCTCTTTTTTTCAGATTTACAAGTGGAAGAAGAAATCATGGCTAATAAAAAGAGGAGAAATGAGGATAATAGTACAGAGTAGGTTCTCAATGATTTGGCTAGAGGATAGTACTGGATGACTCAGTTGTTGACACAAATGTTACAAAATATTAACAGAAATGGGAACAATGGCGAAACCAGTAACTTTGCAGATAATCGAGTCAGCAACAATCACAACACTAGAACAACTATTGGATCAACAACAAGGCCATTGATGCCTACATTTTTAGACCAACAGGTAGTTCCGAAAGGCAATGAAGGACAACAGAACAATGGTGAAAGCTTTGTGGACTATTTGCATAAGTACCAATCACTGAGAGAAGAATTTCATGCTGCAATGTCATTGACTGATTTTTGCTAGCTAAAATTAAGGAATAGACCCAAGAAGGAAAGGGGCCAAAATCAAGATTTGCAATGAAGGTTAGGTAAGCTATCCATACCTACTTTTGATGGCTCTAACAAATGCATTGCACATTCATGGATCCAAAAACTTGATACATATTTTTCATTGAATCCTATGTTTGAGAACGAAGCTATAAAATATGCCACATTGCTCTTGGAGGGAGATGCTCATGAATGGTGGTACCATGGGATGGTGACACAAAGGCATAGTCTCATTGACTCTTATATAGATTTCAATCAAAGACTTATTGACAGGTTTGATAAAAAGGACGCAGAATTGCATTTCAGGGAGTTCGCACAACTGAAACAGTATGGTACAGTTGATACTTATGTGTCTGAGTTTTAGAGGCTTTCCGTGATGCTTCCTAATGTTTCGGAAAGGAGGCATTATTGTTCTTTTTATTGGGGCTTGATAGAACCACTTAAGGGTTGGGTAAAGGCATTTGGCTCACCTTCTTTACAAGATGCGATAAGGGAAAGAAACATGGAGTTCTCCACACCTAAAAATAAGTTTCAACCTAAGTCATTCCCACCAAAGAAAGAGAAGAAACCTTTTCAAAAGGAGTGGCCTAAGAAGGCAAGTTTGGATGATGAGACCAAAAATGAGTTGCAAAGGAAAAAGTTATGTTTTTCATGCAAAGAGTCATGGGAACCAGGACACAGGTGCTTAGGAAGAGGCAAGGCTCACTACATCGAGGTCCTTTCAGACAATGAAGAGGAAAAGGAAGAAGTTAATTCAGGGAGTGAACATGAAGAGGAAAATGTTGAACCAGAAGAACAGGTGATTGGAGGAGTTACAGGAAGGACTTTTTGCTACTTTATCAGGTACACCCAGGTATAACCCATTCAAAGTTAGAGGAGTGTTACAAGGTCAACAAGTGACGGTACTAATTGATAGTGAAGCAACCCACAATATATTTGATAAGGGCCTGGTGGCGAAGAGAGTCCTTGCGATAGAGGATTTCGAAGGGTTTAATGTGATGGTTGCAGATGGATTTGCTATGACTTGCACAAAGAAAATATCACAGTTAAGCATCATGTTGGGCGATCATAGAGTGACTGATGATTTTTATGTAGTGGGGATTGGAGAGACAAATGTGGTATTGGGAATGTAGTGGCTGCACTCACTTGGGAAGTACTCTCAAAATTTGTAGATGATGGAATTGAAATTCAAAGTTGATGGAAAAAAGGTAGTGTCTAATGGAGCACCTAGAGTAGTCACAGTGAAGAAGATCGAGGCTCTTTTTAAACATGGTGATGTTGCATGGGCAGCCCAATGTTTTGTGTCTACCAAAACTTCTACAGAGGATAAAAGGAATTATCATGTTGATAATCACTATTGGACAAGCACAAATTAGTGTTTGGCGACATTCCTCCTAGTAAGCCACCAGATAGGGGCTTAGAGCATGTCATCAAGTTGGAGGAAGGGGCCAAGCCCATCATCACTACTCCTTATTGCCATCCAAAAAGGCATAAGGAAGAGATAGAGAAGGCCATCAGAGAGCTACTTGACATGGGGCATATTAGATCCAGTTCCAGTCCTTTTGCTTCTTCAGTGGTTTTGGTTAAGAATGATGGAACCATGAGGATGTGTATTGATTACAAGGCTCTCAATAAGAAAACCATCAAGAATAGGTACCATATCCCTAGGATTGACAAGTTGTAATATCCCAAATGGGATATTATGAAACAAATCTGATTTTTCTGCTCAAACCCTAAATCTGATTTCTGATTTTTTATATTTTCAGCATACCAATACTTCATAAAATACCATAAACATCACATCAAAGCATAAATGAAGCATCATACATGATTCACCCAAGCATACAGATGATTTACACCATGAAATACACATGAACAACCATGATAATCCACCCCAAAATAAATAATCAGGTCTGCTGTAGTAAATCTGAATAATGCAGTCTTCTATTACAATATTATATGGCTAGAGCGAATGGCCTCAAGCCTCATACGTAGCAAACAATACTAGCAATTAGTTACATACCAAAAATATGCCAAAATATGCATGAATGAAGTCTCCAAAGGAGGGCGCACAAGGTGGAAGTCTGCTGCTATAATTTTCTGCTGTAACCCTAACCCTAGCAGCCCTCAAGATGCCACAAATCTGCCCTTGATGCAAGTCGCCCTTCCACTAAGAGGTGCGCTCCAGCCCTAGAGGCAAAATGCCACCATAATCTGCTCTAAAAGCTGATAGGAAATCTGCCCAATGATGATGAAGTGCAATTGGATCCCCGTCACGGAATCCTCACAAGAAGAAGATTGGGTTTTGTCCAACTCCTTCCAAAGACTTGAGGTTTTTGTCTCAAATCCTTCTCCAAGAGATAACTCGAATGAATGATGATTGAATGATGTCTTTGCAATGCCAAATGATCTCCTTTATATATGCAATTCGCCTATCTCCTCAATAGGGCCGACCCATGCAATAATACATCTATTTTGAATATGTTTTCCCTCCAAGAGGGCCAACCATCAATCATCCATATGGGCGCCCAAATAAATTAAATTAAAGATATAATTTATTATTATATTTTCTCCTCCCTTAAGCGCTAGCATATAGATGTTATATTTTATTAAGCGCCTAGGAAATAATGACAAGGGCGACTTCCCTAATCATGTGTATAAGGAAATCATAAGTGAAACTATGAGCAAGGCATCCAAATGCTTGTTTTGGCATGAATGAGAGCATCTCCATAACACAAGGTGAACCTCCAAGAGTCCTGGAGTGAAGTGATAAACCCAAGACCTCTCTAATGGTGACCATTCCAAGAATGAGGACATTACACGAGTTGATTGATGAGTTGCATGGGGCAGTTTACTTTTCGAAGATTGATCTTCGATTAGGGTATCATCACATCAGAGTCAAAGAGGACATTCACAAAACAACATTTAGAGTCATTATGAGTTCTTGGTCATGCCATTTGGGTTGACCAATACACCTGTTATTTTCCAGTCATGCATGAATCAGGTATTCAATAAGCAGTTGTGTAAGTTTGTACTTGCCTTCTTTGATGACATTCTAATATATAGCAAAACTTGGGAGGACCATCTCAAACACATTGATGAGGTCTTAGAAATCATGGAGGCACAATCACTATATGCCAAAGCTTTTAAGTGTGAATTCGAGATAACAAAGATTCTATACTTGGGGCATGTGATTAGTTCAAATGGGGTCAACGCTGATATGGATAAAATTCGAGATGTAATGGATTGGCCACCACCTAAGACATTGTCTCATTTGAGAGGATTCTTTAGGTTGTGCAGTTATTACAGGAGATTTGTTAAGAGATTTTCACAGCTAGCAGGTCCCTTAACAGACTTGACCAAGAAGGGGTCTTTCACTTGGACAGATGCAACACAACAAACATTCGAGAAACTCAAGGAGGTCATAAGTTCATGTCCAGTTTTAGCATTGCCAAACTTTTCTCAGCCCTTTGTGTTAGAGTGTGATGCTTTAGGTGAGGGCATTGGAGCTATCTTAATGCAGAACAAACATCCTATTGCATTTGAGAGTAGGAAGCTCAAAGAGATAGAGAAAAGTTTTTCTATTTATGACAAAGAAATGTTAGCCATTATGCATGCATTGGCTAAATTTAGACAATACTTGGTAGGAGGTAAATTGGTAGTAAGTACAGATCATAATAGCTTAAAATACTTCCTAAATCAGAAATATTTGAATGAAAGATAACAAAAGTCGGTTAGAAAATTGCAGGCATATGACTTTGACATAGAGTACATTAAGGGGAAAAGAATTATAGTTGCTAATGCTTTATCCAAGAAGCCCACTTTGTGCTCAATGTCAGAGATTTCAGCTAATTGGAAGGCTCATCTTTTGGGTGAGTATTTCAAAAATACTTTTGCTTGTGATGTTGTCATGTCCCCATTTTCGGAATGATCACTTAGTGGAGTTGGCTGGCCTATCCTATCCCCATAGGCTAAGCCGGAGGGCTCAGGGAATGACCTATTTGGCGAGTTTTCACACTTAGCCAATTTTGTAGAGAAAAATGATTGTGGAAGATGACGGCATAATTTTGTGGTATTTTTGATGAAGTCAATACTAATTAAATAATTTGCCCTAAGGTGGAGCGACCCATTTGGAGGATGGAATATAGAGGAAAATATGGAAAAATGCCTTTGGAGAAATAAGAATAATTTATAATGTTTTTCCTTGAGGACGACTTCATTTGAGGTCAAAAATATGTTATATCCAGGGTTGCAAGATACGCCAACCCCCCTCCACAGGGACGTGTACCTAAGTACTCGATACGGATTCGGGTACAATACTGTGCAGATACAGCCCGGATACCGTACCCACGCATGCCCTAATTTTTTTCCCTCCAATCGTGCCAGATACGTATGGATTCGGGTTTTTTTTTAATCGCCCTGTATTTGTAGCAAGTCGGCTAAAAACGTCAAAGAAAAACCCTAACCCGTCTAAACAATCACTTCTTTATCGGTGGGCATGAAAATTTGTATTGTGTCTGTAAAAATCAAAATTTGCCCCCCGTATTGATGCCTTTGTAATCCCGTCTCTGTTTTGAGTCGCTTGTCTGTAAAAATCGTGTTTGTAAAAATCGGGTTGCTATGGCTATCGCTTTTGACTATTACTAGCACTCGCACCCATAAGAGATTCAAGGAATACGCCGATAGGAACCAACTAGTTCAGAAAATTTTCTAGTGTTTTTTTTTACGGCATGAGACAATTCCAAGCACTATAATCCTCACATATAAAAGCCTATCGGCTAAATATAATAATCCTGTCTATTGCTTATCTAAATAATCTTGAATATCTAAATAATCCCGTCTATTGCCTATCTAAATTTTAATCCCATCTATTGCTTGTCTAAATAATCTTGAATATCTAAATAATCCCGTCTATTGCCTATCTAAATTTAAATACTAATTTGAATATTATTAAATTTAAATATTAAACTTATCTAAATTTGAATATTAATATAATAATCCCGTCTATCGCTTTAAGACTCTAGTGACGGCCGCGCTAAATCTAGCTAGCTCTACATGTAGAGAACAAATATTTAAATAAAATTCTAAATAAACTTTTGATTAACATTAACTTTTAGTTTAGTTATAACTTTATTAATATGTCATTTATAATTTTATTAATATTCATTATATTTAATTAGTTTGTAATATATTAGAATAAATATAATATCATTTATAATTGATAATAATTTTATATGTATTTAGTATTTAGATTAATATTCAAATTTAATAAGTTTAATATTTATTATTAAATAAATTATATTGTGATATAGTAGATTATTTAATAATATATTTATATATTTAATTAATATTCAAATTTTATAAGTTTAATATTTATTATTATATAAAAATAAAATACTAAATTATTTTTAATATAATAGATTATTTAATAATATTTTTTATATATAGCCATATCAAGCCGTATCCATATTAGGGGGTTTTGAAAAATAGCCGTATCGGATACCATATCCGTGTCCATGCAACTTTGGTTATATCATGTGCCTAAGTGGTTTGCCATTGGAGGATGGAAAGATGAAATAATAGAATAACAAAATATAATATTTCTTTCGTCTTTTGGCCACCTAGCATGAGGTCAGCCCTAGGAGAGGGAAATAAAATGAAATAAAATAAGAAAATACCAAGGCTAGGTCGGCCTTGAGGAAGGAGAGAAAAAGCATGTATAAATATAAGTTGTTTTGAAGCATTTTGATCATTATTCATTCATTCATATTCCTTTTCATTGGAGATTTATCTCTTGGCTGCAACTTTTGGTTCAGCACCTTCCTAGGACGAAAACCCTAAGGAAGATAGGTGGATTGGACGAAAACCCAATCACACTTTGGAGGTGGACTCATACAAAGTTCATATTTGCGCATCATTTGAGATTTGCAAGGGAAGATGGAGCATCAAAGCCATATTTGTTTCTACAGAAACCCTAAGGCCAAATTGTAAGATTTGCGCCAAATACAATTTGGAGAAGAGAAGATAAATTCAGATTTCAAGATCAGATTTGGAGCACCTTCATTTGGAGGGCTTTGTACATCATTTAAGCTAGGGTTTTCACCCTAGATTGTACACCAAAGGAGGGCAATCTCATCTTGGAGCATTGTTGATCATTCCCAGCCCTAGCTGCCATCATTTTGCGTGTGTTTGATCATTTCCAAGGAGCGCCACCTAGCTGAAGAGATTGTCCCAGCTAGGGTTTGTGTTTGAGCATTCATTATACATCATTTAGTATGTACAAACCTAATTTTAGGTCTGAATTGTAAGGACAGATTTATGGGATGTATTTAGGCATGTTTGAGCATATATGATTGATGTAATTGCACATTCAGAAGTTCTGATTTGTAGTAGCACACTGATTAATTCATAAATCAGATTTGTTCCCTCTATTTGTTTGCATTTGGATGTCATATATTGTGGATGAAGTTCATGATTGAAGATAATATCATAAGGGTTTCATATTGTCACAATATTTGAGTATTTTGAATGCATATATGTTCGCTGTCCATACTTTTTGAAATCAGAAAAATAAATTAGAATTCTAGGGTTTGGAGCAAAATTCTAAAGTGCAGAAATCTAGGGCAGAAATCAGATAATAATAATCAGAATTTTAGGGCAGATCCCATTGGGGATATTACAGTGGTATCAGAGCTTTGATCTTGCCAGCTTGAAGGGTTTTATGTGGTATTTGCATTGATTGTCTAATGTTGATGTATGACTTCCGAAGATAGAGAATTCATCACATACAGGAGAAGGCAGCAAATTGTTGATAAAGGTTTTGAAGAAGAAGTCAACATGGGTGACAAAAGTGATGAAGAACCTAGCATGAGGGATATCCTTCGTGATCTTGCTAAAGGACAACAAAATCTAGTGCAAATGATGGCTCAACTTATGCAGAATAATGCAAGCAATAATGTAATGTCCCCATTCTCGGGTTCTGTTGTAGAACAGTTGGAGCTGACTTTCTGGGTTTGTGACAACCTGATTAGAGGAGTATTTCGATGTCACCAGTGTGCTCAGGTGATCCAGTGGAGCTGTATGACACTTTCCAGAGGGATTTCGGACAACTTATTCGTACTTACTATTTATAGTAAGTGCTTGCATGGTGCCAATCTTTTTGGGTTTTTCTAGGTTTGTTCTCTTTGGTCCTTAGAGAACACTGCTATTTATAGTAAGTGTCAGCCTGGCACTGTTTTTGGTGATTTGACAGTTCAGTCGTTTGGCTATTTCAGGTGTTGCATCGAGCTTAGAATTGTCAGGGGTTTTGCGGGGACGCTTTCAGAAGCGTTTTCAGACTCTTTTGCCGCATTTACTATTTTTAGCAGTGGTCTCAGATTTGATGCGATTCAGTGCAATGGTCTTGGACTTCACTTATTCCACATTGGTTATCAGTTTGGTGCTTCGAAATTCCCTTTCGGAGTACGTTGGGGCATTATTTTTAATAGTAGGACATATTACTAAGTTAAATTAAATATTTAACTTAGTTATAAAGTTATAAAAGTGACTTTATTAAAAAGACTTGAAATATTTTAAAAGAAATAAAGTCATTTATTCCCTAATGTTGGGTGCCCTTTTCAAGTGGAACAACAAAGTGAAAATATTAAAAGTGTTTTATTTTCCCAAGAAAGCATTGGGGGAAATGAGAAGGAAAATAAAAGGAGTTTGAATGCTCATTTGGAGCATGCTTGGAAAATTACATTCTTCTACAGGTTGGAGACTGAGCTTGGTGTCATGGCTTTTTGGGGATGAAGACCCTCAATAGGAACAATATTTGCAGGTGTGAAAGATCACCCAAGAATACTTTGCTGATAACTCCATTCAGGGGTTATGCTGGAGCACATTATTGTGGATTTTTTGAAGATGATAATACGTTTTGAATGCAGATTATTTGTGGAGATGAGCAGACAATTATAGGTGAAATGAGGCAGTTTGTATTGGAATCTACAGTTGAATAGGGTGTTAAAGCTGGCTGTACCACTTCTGGAACTAGTCGTACCATTTCTATGACTCATTGGATTTGGTTTTTGGATGTTTACTCTCTCCATTATGATGTGAAAGTGAGCAGCATGTTTACAAGTTTTTTAAGAGGTGGATAAAGAGCAGATTGAGGAACTGAATGTAGTTTTTGCTGCTGATCAAACCCCACACACAGGCTATACTACTTAGAAAGCAAGGTGAGTCACTTCAAGGGCAGGGCACTTAAGGTTTTGGGCTTTCCCTTCTTTTTGAGGCGTCTAACACCAAGGAAGTGTTGTTCAACTATTTGGAGCTGGAGCAACAAGATTTTGGTCTTCTTTCATGCACCCAACTAGGGTTTTAATTGGCTGTAATCACTATGATCAGACTTGTACTGTCAAACCAGCAAATGGGTATATAATAAACTTGCTTATATTGCCAAAACCTCATCTGGGTATTTGATATTTTTAGTTGTATGGTTGTTTCCCACATAAATAAGCATCTGGGTAGCATTAAAATACTTTGTTTTTGAATATATGTATGCATGCAAAAAACAAATGTTATGATCAAACACATAAAATGCACCAGGTTCAACTAAACATAAAAAAAAATCAGGGTGGGACATTACAAATAATGGAGGCAATGGAGGTGATAGAAGCAATGGACATAATAAGGCTAGCACTTCCATAAATAATGGCAGCACTCCTACTCATGCATCTCATGCATTCATGGTTAGACCTCTCATGCCTACCTTTTTGGATCAGCCAAGAGCTACGGAGAATGAGCAACAAGTTGGAGGTGAGACTTTTGATGATTACAGAAGAGAATGGTTAGCACTAAGTGATGAATGCCGAGAAGCCTTGCCATGGAATGATTTTTGCCATATCAAGTACAGGAATAGAGATAGACCCAAAGGAGATAGAGGCCGCAATAATCATGTGTGATGTCCCCAATTTTGGAGTAACTTAAAATTGTTTTAATTATAAATTAATTTTGTAAAGTATTTTATTTACTTTATAAAATTAATATTTCATTTAAGTTACTAAGTTAGTAGTACTACACTTTATTAAAAAGTGTTGTGAACAAGCATTTAAAAAGTACAAATGCAAGCTTTAATAAAGTTCATGTTGTTGTGAACAAGTATTTAAAAAGTACAAATGCAAGCATTTAATAAAGTTCATGTAAAAGCATTTAAAATGCTTTGGTCTGATGTGTACATGTAAACTCTCATTTAATAAAATTAGGCTGGGCCTAATTAATGTAGTGGCTTTAAAAGCAAGCCTGAGGGTCATTTGAAGTCATGTCTAAATGTTTTTGACTTGGTTTTTGCATATTGAGTGTATCTCTTAGCTGAAGACAAATTTCAGTCCAATCAAGGTGATGATCCCTTGATAACTAGGGTTTGGTGATGGCCCCATTCCCATTTTGAGAGGTGGATGCAATCGGTATTCACCATTAGAGCTTAATTTTGCAGGTTTTATGAGAATTGAAGTGAAGTTTGTGAGCTATTGTAACTCTTGGTCAAATTGAATATCAACCAAGGTAGTGGATTAGTGAATCGTGGAGTTTATGGCATGTTGTAAAGTCTGATTTTTCATTCCAGTCAGCTGACAAATTGTTATACAGGGTTTTTATGGTCACATTTGCATGATTGGATGATAGTACAAGGTACTTGGTATGTCTAGAGACACAGTGCTTGCATTTGGAGGAGGCATTTTAGCATTTTTTATGAAATCTGGGCACAACTCCACCATCTACAGGTCTGCTACAGCAAACTAAAGGTCTGATACAGTCTGATTTAGGAGCATATTTCATATCAGGTTAAAGGCATTTGATGTTACACATCTTTTGGAGGCATTTCCAGCCCTACCGATTTGGTATCTAAGGAGATATTGATGAGAACTCATATGTTATTGCTAACTGAACTATATCAGCACTCTGACAATTTGTAACAGCAGAGAATAAGAAGAGTTTTCAGACTTATTTGAAGTCCTCATTGCATTCTTATTGAGCTGGGAACATCATTCCACCATTGGGCAATCATATGCTAGGATTTGTTATGTTTTTGGTGTACTTTTGTACTTGAAATAAAGTCTGATATAAAACAGTGGAAGTCTGATTTCATTTCCAGCCAATTTGCAATTGATTGTAACTCATTTGAAAGTTTCAATAAGAGACATATTTGATGGTGTGATTGCTTCATTGGATTGTTAATGAATGCAAGAAATCTTATCAAATCTTGAGCAAATTTTCAGTCATATATAATAGGGTCTCTTACAGTGGTATCAGAGCATTCAAAATTTCAGTCCAATATCCATTAGGGATATTAAAGTGGTATCAGAGCCAAAGACCTACCAGCCTATGGGTGATGAGCTTTATTGATCCATTTCCGCATCATTATAGAAGAAGGCCAATGGGTGATAGAAAGCAGCAAGGTAATCCACAAGCTGATATGGATCGAATGGTTAGAGAGATGGTTGAAAATCAGAGGAGAATGGCAGATAGTCAGCAACAAACACAAGCAAGCATTGACAGGTTATGTAGAGCTTTGGAGGGTAATAACAGGAACAACAACAGGGCTGATGATATAGGCAGCATTGCAGGTTCACCAAGGAGAAGAAGGACACACACACCAACTGTTGAGAGACCTATGCAACCTATTTTCCTTCCTAGGGAAGATGTAGAAGAAGAGGTACAGCCACAAGATGAAGGAGAAGAAGTTCCATTTGAGGAGAATATCTTATCTTTAGTCGATGAGTATGATTCACTTCCTAAGCATGTAAGGAATAGAATCAATTTCAATAACTACATGAGTCAAAAAAGAGAAGATCAAAAAGGTAGAGTGAATCAACGAAGGCAAAGAAGAGCTCAACCTAAGGAGTACAAGGATGCTTTGAACAAGATACCTCTTCCAAACTTTGATGGTAGTGGCAAGATAAGTGCTAGAGCATGGGTGAACAAATTGGATACCTTTCTTACACTCAAGCCCATGAGTGAAGAAAAGGCCATACATTTTGCTACTATGCATTTGGAAGGATTGGCATATGAATGGTGGCATCATGGACTTGTCTCTCAACATCACAATAGGATAACTTCATATGATGAGTTTGTACAAAAACTCATTAACAGATTTGATAGAAAAGATGTGGAGATCTACTACCGTGAGCTTGCACAATTGAAGCAAAGAGTGGATGCATATGTGAATGAATTTCAAAAGATTGCTATCATGGTACCTGATATGTCTGATAAACGAATCATAATGTTGTTTGTGGAAGGGTTGAATGATAGGATCAAAGGATTAGTCAAAGTTCATAAGCCAAGCACACTTGATGAGGCCATTGATCTTGCACTAGATTTGGATATCATTCCTTCATACACACCACAAAAGAAGAGCTTCAAGGATGAAGGTACAAATCAGAAAACTTATGAGCAGCCCCCTCCTCCAAAGAAAGGTGAAGGTACCTCTAGGATGAGTCAAGAAGAGAGAGATGAACTCCGAAGGAAAAAGTTATGCTACTCTTGCAAGCAACCTTGGGAGATTGGTCATAGGTGCCTAGGCAAAGGCAAAGTGCATTACATAGAGGTACTTGATGATGATGATGATGATAGACAGCCAACACTAGAACTTACACTTGATGACAACAAGAGTTCTAGAATTGCATATCTTTCAGGTGCTTCAAGGAACAATCCATTCATTTTTGAAGGTACTTTGTTTGGTTGCAAAGTATTAGCACTTCTTGATAGTGGAGCTTCACATAACTATATTGATGAGGGCTTGGTCAACAAAAGAGGAGTACTTTGTGATGATTTTGAAGGCTTTGATGTGAACATAGCAGGAGGACTCTCTATTCCTTGCAAGAAGAAAATAAGCAAACTTAGTATCAAATTTGGTGAGTACACTCTTTGTGATGACTTCTATGTGCTTGACTTGAAGGATAATGAAATTGTGCTTGGGTTGCAATGGTTACATTCTTTGCAAAGGGTTATGCATGATCTACAAGCTATGGAGCTGACTTTCCAACATGATGGCAAACAAATTGTTATGAAAGGCCTCAAGTACACTTTGCCTCATCAAATAACAGCTAAGTATATAATCACTATGAGTCATGAATGGTTTCAGACAAGTATAGATGATGCACATGGAGTTTCTTGTTTTGGGACAGCCTTTGATGGAGTTGATTGGCATGACATAATTCCTAATTTGTTTGAGGACAGCAATCCTATTTCTTTGCAATCAGCTCAAGTTGATGATTTTGGGGCAGCCAATAATGATATGCAGGAATATGAGAATGAGAATGAAGAAGGTTCAGTTTTGTTGGATACATTAGTTCCGTGTGGTGAACTAAATCAGCCTATGTATGATTGTGATGTTGTGTGCTTATTGGAGTATATGGATGATGTGATAGTTTTCTTTCCATGGGTTGATGATTTTTCTTCATTACTGAACATTGACACAAGTAATTTCAGTTTTGGAACAGCAGCGTATGGAAGAGTTTATTATGATGGGAATGCATATTTTCTTGTTGGCAATTGGTTTCATGATGATTCCTTTTCTTCATGCATTGAAGATGATACTTGGCATTTCATTTGGAATGATATTTTCAGTTTGTATACTACTGTTCTGATTCATGGCAGCTTGGGTACATTGGTGTTTGCTACTTTGTGCGACAGTGGAAGCGGTCCCAGGATCTTCGTCAGCAACCATGAGGAGATGCAGTTGAGAATGCTTGAACTTCACCGGATTTGGGATCCAGGGATTGATTGAGTTCAGTTTTCTTCCCATTGCTTGGGGACAAGCAATTTCGGGAAGGGAGGGCTATCATGTCCCCAATTTTGGAGTAACTTAAAATTGTTTTAATTATAAATTAATTTTGTAAAGTATTTTATTTATTTTATAAAATTAATATTTTATTTAAGTTACTAAGTTAGTAGTACTACACTTTATTAAAAAGTGTTGTGAACAAGCATTTAAAAAGTACAAATGCAAGCATTTAATAAAGTTCATGTTGTTGTGAACAAGTATTTAAAAAGTACAAATGCAAGCATTTAATAAAGTTCATGTAAAAGCATTTAAAATGCTTTGGTCTGATGTGTACATGTAAACTCTCATTTAATAAAATTAGGCTGGGCCTAATTAATGTAATGGCTTTAAAAGCAAGCCTGAGAGTCATTTGAAGTCATGTCTAAATGTTTTTGACTTGGTTTTTGCATATTGAGTGTATCTCTTGGCTGAAGACAAATTTCAGTCCAATCAAGGTGATGATCCCTTGATAACTAGGGTTTGGTGATGGCCCCATTCCCATTTTGAGAGGTGGATGCAATCGGTATTCACCATTAGAGCTTAATTTTGCAGGTTTTATGAGAATTGAAGTGAAGTTTGTGAGCTATTGTAACTCTTGGTCAAATTGAATATCAACCAAGGTAGTGGATTAGTGAATCGTGGAGTTTATGGCATGTTGTAAAGTCTGATTTTTCATTCCAGTCAGCTGACAAATTGTTATACAGGGTTTTTACGGTCACATTTGCATGATTGGATGATAGTACAAGGTACTTGGTATGTCTAGAGACACAGTGCTTGCATTTGGAGGAGGCATTTTAGCATTTTTTATGAAATCTGGGCACAACTCCGCCATCTACAGGTCTGCTACAGCGAACTAAAGGTCTGATACAGTCTGATTTAGGAGCATATTTCATATCAGGTTAAAGGCATTTGATGTTACACATCTTTTGGAGGCATTTCCAGCCCTACCGATTTGGTATCTAAGGAGATATTGATGAGAACTCATATGTTATTGCTAACTGAACTATATCAGCACTCTGACAATTTGTAACAGCAGAGAATAAGAAGAGTTTTCAGACTTATTTGAAGTCCTCATTGCATTCTTATTGAGCTGGGAACATCATTCCACCATTGGGCAATCATATGCTAGGATTTGTTATGTTTTTGGTGTACTTTTGTACTTGAAATAAAGTCTGATATAAAACAGTGGAAGTCTGATTTCATTTCCAGCCAATTTGCAATTGATTGTAACTCATTTGAAAGTTTCAATAAGAGACATATTTGATGGTGTGATTGCTTCATTGGATTGTTAATGAATGCAAGAAATCTTATCAAATCTTGAGCAAATTTTCAATCATATATAATAGGGTCTCTTACAGTGGTATCAGAGCATTCAAAATTTCAGTCCAATATCCATTAGGGATATTAAATCATGACTTGCAAAAAGGAAATTGGGTAAGGTCAACATCACACCTTTTGATGGTTCGGGGAAGATCATGGCAAGGGCATGGATCCAAAAGTTGGATAACTACTTCACATTGAGCCCTGTGTTCGAGAGAGATGCTATACAGTTTGCTACACTTCATTTGGAGGGAGATTCTCTAGATTGGTGGTATAATGGTATGGTGACTCAAGGTCATAGCCTTGTCACTACTCATGTGGACTTTTCACAGAGATTGATTGATAGATTTGATGAGTCAAATCCGGAGTAGTTCTTCAAGGAGTTGGCACAACTCAAACAAAAGGATTCCGTGGACACATACATCTTCGAGTTTCAGAAGCTTGCCGTGTTGGTACCTAATGTTTCGGAGACTAGGTTGACATATCTCTTCATTGAGGGTCTTGAGGAGCCACTCTGTGGATGGGTGAAGGCCCTAGATCCACCATCATTGAGGGAAGCCATCAAGAGAGCTCGAGGTGTGAAGTTTTCAGCGCCATCTAAGCCCAAGTTTCAAAGTAAGCCTTTCAGTTCATCTAGAAAGGATCCAAAGAAGAATTTTCAGAAGGATTGGCCAAAGAAGACAACACTTGAACTAGAGGCAAAGAATGAGCTAAGGAGAAAGAAGCTTTGCTTCTCATGCAAGGAGCCTTGGGAGCCCGGTCATAGATGCCTTGGGAAAGGCAAGGCATACTACATTGAAATCACTTCCGATGTTGATGAGGAGATTCCAGACACTAGTTCGGAAGGTGATAAGGAGGAGCAACAATTCGAGGTTGATGACATGGCACAAGGTACAATTGATTTCCTTTCAAGTGTTCCTAGGCATTATCCTTTTAGGGTAAGAGGAATTGTGAAGGGGCAAAAAGTATCTTGTTTGATTGATAATGGTGCGACACATTATTTCATTGATGAGGGTTTTGTGGTCAAGAGAGGACTACAAGTAGAGGAGTTTCTTAGATTCAAGATGAGTTGCACGAGGAAGATCTCACAGTTGAGTATCCAACTGGATGACTACACATTTGTTGATGAGTACTATGCAGTTGGCATTGGAGAGACAGAGATTGTATTGGGGATCCAATGGCTAAAATTGTAATGTCCCCTTTTGTAAATGCCCTAGTTTTTGCCCTAAATTCACAATTCCAAGCAAAGCAAGAAATGAAATAGAGTTAGCGCTATCATTTACCAATTTAAGTTGTTTGAACAAGATAGATTCCTGGTTGAGAACCTGCAATCATGTTAGATAATCATGGAAAGCATAATCCATAAAATAGATCCTTCCTACTAGGGTTAGAAACATTATCTTAATCATATGATATACCTAATTCATTAATGGAGTCCAACCAAAAAGGGTTCAGATAAGGGTGCATGATAGGGTGCCCGAATCGATCCTCTACCCTAGGCCCAAGAGAAAATATAACATCCCTCTTGGCCTCATGTGGCCTTCTGCCATCCATATGAGGGGGGTGTACCTAGTGAAGAATCCTATAGCAATTCTCCCTCTTCTTACCACCCTTATTCTCCTCCCTATGATTTAACCCAATAGCCAAACATGGTAGAGATTTGAGAGGAAACTACAATAGGGTCTCTGAAGTATCCTTCCCTTCTAAGTCCAAGGGCGGGCACACCTTGCACCCCCTTGGCCTCATGGGACTATCAATCATCCACCATGAGGTGGTGTGCTTAGAAGAGGACCTCCAACCCTTGTATTCTTCATTATTCCTCCTCATGGTTGCTTGATGAGAATTACAAACACTAAATACATTATACAACAATAAATATATCATTATACACAACAATCATGATAGAGCATACCACAATATTTATTTAAACATAAGACTGCTATATTCTCATGAGCAAATGTATTGATTGTTGATTCTGCCTTTGTCTACTGAGTGCAGATATATTTCTGAATCTGTTCTAATTCAATAATAGAACAATAGAATGATAGAATAATCGGATAATAGAATGATAGAATAATCAAATGATAGAATGATAGAATAATAAAAGAATAGGATGATCGTATGATAGAAGGATAGAATGACGAATAAGATAGTAATAGAATGATGGAATAATATGAATGATAGATCGATAGAGTAAAATGATATAATGATAGAAGAATAGAATAAGAGAATGATATAATAATCGAATAATAGAATGATAGAAGAGTAGAAGGATATAATAATAGAAGGATGGAATACTAGGATGATAGAAGAATAGCATTGTAGGATGGATGCCATAAATAATTCCCTGTTGTTGCATATATCAGTGTTGATCTATCTGCAGATTTATCTCTGCTAAAATATATATTCTTTTCTTCTCTTTTAATTCTGCTCTTACTCCGAAATAATTCATTGTAATTCCTTCTCGCTCCTCTTCACATCCCAAATTCCATTTATATATCTTCTCATGCCTCTATGAAGTGAGGCAAACTCTTTCCAAGGGAGTCGTCCTTATCCAAAGGAGGCGTCCCATTTATTAAACAGCAACTCTTCTTAATGATCGGCCACCTCATCTTTAATAATTAACTTGCCTTTATTTTTCCATACCTTTTCCATATTACTTGCTGCCTTATAACAAATCGCTGCTCTTTTCCTTAGACAAGGTCGCACCATTTCATTTGGTTGCTGCCCTTCATAAAATCACATCATATAGTTTCTTAAATGCTGCTTCTTATTAACCAAATCGCATCATATAATAGTATGTTTGGAATAAAACGATTTGTCTTATGTATGCAATCGCTGTTCTTTCTAGAGGAAGGTCGGCCACTTGAAATGTTTTCAATCCATGATTCTTGGCGCTGCCATCTTAGGGAGTCAGCCACATTTTATATGTTTAAATTTGAATTTTCATATTGTATCAAAGGTGCCAAGGCATATGGGTCGGCCCATATTAGAATTAAATTTATTTTCATGAATTCCTTGCATAGTATGGGACATTACAAAAATCTCTTGGTAGGTACATTTAGGTTTTCAACAAGATGGAGCTTGAGTTCACATCCAAGGGTAAGCAAGTGATTTTGAAGGCAATAAACAATGGTACACCTATGGACGTAACAGCCAAGAGAATGGAGGTTCGGATCAGCCTTGAGGTATGTGATTTTCAGTTGGAGACATCTCTTGGATCAGCGCTTGATGTAGAGCATGTAGCAATGAAGGAAGAAGTGCTTGAGGTTCTTGAAGACACTTCAAGAAGGTATGAGACAAATTCTGATTTTCTGATTTGGAACAGCAGTCCTTTACCTTCACATAATCATGAGATGGCAGCTATTACACATGAGGATGATAGTGGTAAGGAGTCTTCCATTGTTGACACTCAAGATTTGAGGGTTGAACATGAGGCACTTGTTGTGGATCCAAGCCACAAGAGGTCTGATTTTGTACGCCATGGCATAGAGGATGTGAAGAGGACACAAAGCATGTGTGATGAGTGGCTACGAAGAGCTAGAGAAGCTAAGATGCTGACTGCCTAAGCAAGACAGCACCTATAGGAGGTCAACGAACGTTGCAATCATATAAATCATGCAAGGCAGCAAAGAGAGGCTTATCTTCGATCCCTATTTCTTCCAAAGGAAGAAGCTATGGAGGTTGGCATGTGAAGGATGAGCCACTTATGATGGTTAAGCACGAGGAGCACTCAGATTTGCATGGATTTGACGAGAGCTATGATTCAGAAATTTCAGTTTGTGCAAGTAGTTTTCATCATGAGGATCATGAGTCACACCTTTCGGAGAGCCCATTGAAGGCTCAAGTCATGGCTATGGAGGAGGTAGTTGAGCACACACTTTGTAGACCAGCCAATAATGATATGCATGCATGTGTAGATGAAGTCATTTGTGATTCAGATTTGGTTGGGAGTTGGGCCACCATTGGAGAGCTCGATAAAGTCTACTTGTGTTTTGACACAACACCATCATGATGACGATTCCTTGGTGGAGCATGAGGCTGTCCTAATTTCGGGACTTGAGACATGTGAAGGGAGTGTCATGGAGACATTTGATTTTGATTGGTATGTGCTTGGAGGTGTTGAGTTTCAGCTGGTCTATAGCACAAAGTATGGAGATGAGCATGAGGGTAGAAGTGTTCCAGCGCTAGTCCATTGGTTTCTAGCTCATACATTGTTGATAGATGGTTGTTCTACTTTGCTGGTTATGGAGTTTCCAGGGTGCACATTGATGATAGCAGTTGTTCGGACGGATTGGAGAGATTGGGATTGCTACCATAGTGTTGTGGACTTGCATGGTGTTGAGACCCCATCATCATATGATATTGGAGGCACTTTTGGCATCATCATAGGTATGATTTTCAGTTTGCTTGGTGTTGTTCTGATTTATATCAGCAGCCTAGTATGGGCTGGCATGTTTTTCTATGCATCTGTGATGGACATCTTTCGCATCCACATGAGGTCATTCATACTTAGATGGATAGTTGGCACAATGAGAGGCATCTATATCTTCACTTCTTTTAGTAGATGTGATAGTGTGATGATTTGGGATCCAAGCATTGGTATGTTTGACACACTATTTCATATGGATCGTGATGAGTTGCTTCACAACTCTTGGCTTAGTGATGTTTATATCAGAGTGGAGTAGCGGAAGACTTGGTACAGGTGGTCGTGCTTCAAAGATCATATCATACATCACTTGTTGATAGGCATGACTCTCTTCAGAGTTCCAGATATGTATAGTGCTTTGTCTTTGATAGACTAAGCACACATGGAAAGTAGAGCCTTTGAAGGAAGGGAGTTGTTGGCACTTGTGGTTGATGGTTTTGGATTCTTGTTCCTACAGCTACACAAGCCAAGCACATGGAGGAGCAGAATTTCTGAATTTGGGGAATGGAGCCGAATTGAATTCAAGTGTATATGGCTAGTTGTGTTTCATTGCTGGCCACCGGAGCTCACTTTGCATATCATTCTTCATATTCACTATGGGAGATGCATCCACAGTTGGAGGTGCTGAGTGATCACATGGAGATACTTGCCACTTGAGGATGTTTTACAAGATACAAGTTTGCAATTCCTTGTGGGCAAGCAATTCTGGGAAGTGAGCACTGTCATGTCCCCATTTTCGGAATGATCACTTAGTGGAGTTGGCTAGCTTATTCTATTCCCGTAGGCTAAGCCGAAGGGCTCAAGGAATGACCTATTTGGCCAGTTTTCACACTTAAGCCAATTTTATTGGGCAAAATGATTGTGGAAGATGACATGGCATAATTTTGTGGTATTTTTGATGAAATCAATACTAATTAAATAATTTGCCATAAGGTGGAGCAACCTAGTTGGAGAATAGAAAATAGAGGAAAATATGGAAAAATGCCTTTGGAGAAATAAGAATAATTTATAATGTTTTTCCTTGGGGAGGACGACTTCATTTGAGGTCAAAAATATGTTATATCATGTCCCTAAGTGGTTCGCCCTTGGAGGATGGAAAGATGAAATAAAAGAAAAATATAATACAATATTTCTTTCGTCTTTTGGGCACCTAGCATGAGGTCAGCCCTAGGAGAGGGAAATAAAGTGAAATAAAATAAGAAAATACCAAGGCTAGGTCGGCCTTGCCGAAAAACAAAAAAAGCATGTATAAATATAAGTTGTTTTGAGGCATTTTGATCATCATTCATTCATTCATATTCCTTTTCATTAGAGATTTATCTCTTGACTGCAACTTTTGGTTCAGCACCTTCCTAGGGTGAAAACCCTAAGGAAGATAAGTGGATTGGACGAAAACCAAATCACACTTTGGAGGTGGACTCATACGGAGTTCAAATTTGTGCATCACTTGAGATTTGCAAGGGAAGATGGAGCATCAAAGCCATATTTGTTTCTGCAGAAACCCTAAGGCCAAATTGTGAGATTTGTGCCAAATACAATTTGGAGAAGAGAAGATAAATTCAGATTTCAAGATCAGATTTGGAGCACCTTCATTTGGAGGGCTTTGTGCATCATTTAAGCTAGGGTTTTCACCCTAGATTGTACGCCAAAGGAGGGCGATTTCATCTTGGAGCATTGTTGATCATTCGCAGCCTTAGCCGTGTAATGTCCCCTTTTTAAGCCATTGTTGCAAAGTGACCTTAAGATTTGGAAAGTTGGTTACAATGACTTATTTGTAACTAAAATGACTTAGATATTCCTTGACATTTGGAAAGTTGGAAAATAACTTAAACATGAAGATTTGGAAAGTCAGAAAGTCGCTTTAAAAAGGGAAAAAGAAATTAAAATAAAATGACAATAAAATAATATTTTAATTGTCAAACTGGACGCCCCACTTGGAGAAAGGAAATTAAAATAAAATAATATTTTAATTGTCAAAGTGGACGTCCCACTTGGAGAAGGGAAAAATAAAATGAAAATAAAATATGGCAAAGTTGGGCGCTCCACTTAAGCGTTATAAAAGAAGGCATTTGGAAGGTCATTTCATCATTGTGTGTTTTGTCATTTGATATTGGATATTTTTCCTTTGAGCTGCAACATTGGTTCAGCTATTTTCTGAGGGCAAAAATCTTTGGAAAATTAGTGGATTGGACGAAAATCCAATGCCACTTGAGAGGTAAATCCATACGGGGTTTACTATTGAGCATATTTGCAGGTTTTGGGATCAAATTGGAGCTACAAGGACATATTTTTTCTACAGGTTTACACTAGCTAGGGTTTGAAGGTCAAATTGATAAGATTCATGCCAAATATCAATTTGATATTGAGAGGATTGAAGGTTAATCGATTGCAGGTCATTGGTGGTTGAATTTGCATTGATATGATCAGATTTTATGAAGGAATCGATATATTTCTGAAGGCAGATCTGAATTGAATCCTTGCTTACCGCTAGGGTTTGTATGGCACTTGACATCTTAGAAGGTGAATTGCAGACCTGAGCATTCACATTGGCAGATCGTGGGGTTTTTGAAGGAGAAACATCATCTTTTCTCATCGTCTAGGGTTTGGGCTTGTTGTAGAAGTTAGTGCTACAATCATTGAGAGTTCGTGAGCATTATTCATCATCCTTTTGCAATCTGATTTCATTTCAGATCTCTGCAGACATTTCAGATTGGCAGATCAGGTGTTTTGGTGGCATTTTCATCATCTATTTGGTACCTAAGGTTTTGTCATGTCCCCATAATGATAATAAATATAAATAGTAATATTAATTATTATTATGATTATAATATAACAATACATGTTTATAAATATAAATATTAATAAATATTATTATAATATATATATTATTATATTATATAAGGATAAACATAAATACAATATTATAAGTTAATTATTATAAATATTATGAAATCTATCATGTTCCGATATTAAGACATTGTTTAAATTAAAGATTTAAACAACATGACAAAAAGTCGGTGAAATTGCTTTGGTAAAATATATGGTATTTAGTCAATTTAAACAATAGAAATAATTACCTAAATATATATTATTATTAATACTTATTATCTAATAAATAATATTAAATAATATTACTATATTAATATTCTTTCTATAATTAAAATATAATATATCTATTTTAATTGACAAGAGTCATAAATGACAATGATAAATATAAATATTAATAATTGATATATTATTAAATTATATATATAATATAAATATTAATAACATATAATATTATTATATCGTATATAGGAATAAATATAAATAACATAAATATTGATATAAATATCAATATTGTTAATATAAATATAAATAATATTATTATTATCCTATACAATAATTATATAAACTAATACAAAATGAGAGAAGTAGTTCCCATAAGATAAAGTCAGCGATCGGCAATCAAATATAAATAAAATATGTATGCGGCGATTATAATTACAACCATTATAAGACGAGTTTATTAATATGCAGCAAAATCACTAAAAGCCACGATCTTTGGTAAAAAACCCTTGGAAATATATAAAAGGGCATAAGGGGCATGATGGGAAAAGGGTGTGAAAGTATATATTATAAAATATATAAACAGCAGCAACAATACAATAAAAATTATATTAGTCATTCCATCCAGCCAGGAAAACATTGGAAAATAGAAAGAAGGCAGCAGCAATAGGTAAGGAATCCCAGGTAAAGCTATCGCAGATAAGTAAGTATTTATATTTACTTATTATTTGTAAGAATTTATTTTGTTCAATTTATAATTTGTAAGATATAAATGATAAGGTTATTAGGTAGGATCTAATATATGTGTTATGAAATTCTCATAATGAAATGTTAGTTATTATATGAAATAAGACATATTACTTGTTGAATCATGTGAGCAATTAGAATAATAAGTATATCTCTACAAAGGGATTGATTATGAGATCACCTTTAATAAGTAATCAACATGACCATGGAGTACCGAGCGAAGATTAGTAGCCTTCCTCTTAATCCACCTACACACCTTATAAGTATGAGACTGGTGGTTAGAGGGAATCTAGTGTCTAGCACTCAAGCTGGCAAGTCATTGCCCCTCTGAGCTAAGAGCGAAGTATTGCTGGGTGTAGCATGAAGCTCTTAGACCTAGGGTAAGAACAAAGTATTGCTGGGTGTAGCATGAAGTTCTTGACCCTATGGTTGCGAAGGACCTAGCTAGTGTTAATGACCTAACAGTAGGTGAACCTCAAGTTGGCTTTAAGCCCCTCCGAGCCAAGTGTGAAGTACCTTTGGATATTGAGGCGAAACCTTGGGCCTACGGCCATGGGTCTTGGGAACCTTAACACACCCTCTCATATTAGGTGAGTGGTCTGATTAATGGGTAGGATTACGAACGTCCTCCCCGAGGTATGTCCATGACTCATGTGTGATTAATGATATAAGATAGATCATGAACATGGATATATGACTAGAAAGGATATGAAATAGATAGAGTTTATTATTGTTAAGCACTTTATGTGAACATGATGAAATGATTTGTATACTAATGTGTTCTTTTACAAGTTGAAACTGTTTGCAACGTTGTGAAAATTTTGGCTTGTTAGAAGGGGACATTACAGTGGTATCAGAGCGGTCATCCTGCCATCCTGTGAATAATAGTTATATAAAAAAATAAAAATAAAATAAAATAAAATAAACAAGAATCAATGAAAATCGTAGGTATGAATTTCATGAATTGCTGGAATAATGGTGTTTAATACATTGCTAAAATATAAAAGAAAAATTTATCTAGGATGCAACATTAAAAAAAAATTAAAATTTATTACAAATATGTAATAAATAACGAGTAAATAAGGTAAAAATAAATAAAAATAAAACAACTCTTAATAACAATAAAATTACAATAAGTAAATATACTAAATGAAATAGTAAAATAAAATAATTAAAATATAATTCTATTTAGTTCTTATAAAGTAATATATTTGACAAAGTTATTTTCATCAATGGGTAACAGTGAGAAAAATAAATTAAAATATACGTAAACTATTAACCCAAAGGATTTATTGTGTACATAAACCTTAATAAAACATAGTAATAAAATAAATTAATTATAAAATAATATTTTCCATCTTCACCAAGGTTTGTAAATTTTGCATTAATCAAAATATATATAATATAGTGCTGAAAAATCTTAAAGGGTAAAACCCTAATTTATAAAAATTATTTGCTCCATTTTATAGGGGATATTTTATATTATTGGTGAGTGTAATGTTATTTTATATAAAAGGAAACTTAATAAAATATAATGTTATAAAATATTACTTTAGGACACCTAATTATAGTTGTTTGAGGACAAGCAATCTTGAGTGGGGAGGGTTGTCATGTCCCCATAATGATAATAAATATAAATAGTAATATTAATTATTATTATGATTATAATATAACAATACATGTTTATAAATATAAATATTAATAAATATTATTATAATATATATATTATTATATTATATAAGGATAAACATAAATACAATATTATAAGTTAATTATTATAAATATTATAAAGTCTATCATGTCCCGATATTAAGACATTGTTTAAATTAAAGATTTAAACATGATAAAAAGTCGGTGAAATTGCTTTGGTAAAATATATGGTATTTAGTCAATTTAAACGATAGAGATAATTACCTAAATATATATTATTATTAATACTTATTATCTAATAAATAATATTACTATATTAATATTCTTTCTATAATTAAAATATAATATATCTATTTTAATTGACAAGAGTCATAAATGACAATGATAAATATAAATATTAATAATTGATATATTATTAAATTATATATATAATATAAATATTAATAACATATAATATTATTATATTATATATGGTAATAAATATAAATAACATAAATATTGATATAAATATCAATATTGTTAATATAAATATAAATAATATTATTATTATCCTATACGATAATTATATAAACTAATACAAAGTGAGAGACGTAGTTCCCATAAGATAAAGTCAGTGATCGACAATCAAATATAAATAAAATATGTATGCGGCGATTATAATTACAACCATTATAAGACGAGTTTATTAATATACAGCAAAATCACTAAAAGCCACGATCTTTGGTAAAAAAACCCTTCGAAATATATAAAAGGGCATTAGGGGTATGATGGGAAAAGGGTGTGAAAATATATATTATAAAATATATAAACAGCAGCAACAATACAATAAAAATTATATTAGTCATTCCAACCAGCCAGTAAAACATTGGAAAATAGAAAGAAGGCGGCAGCAATAGGTAAGGAATCCCAGGTAAGTAAGTATTTATATTTACTTATTATTTGTAAGAATTTATTTTGTTCAATTTATAATTTGTAAGATATAAATGATAAGGTTATTAGGTAGGATCTAATATATGTGTTTATGAAATTCTCATAATGAAATGTTAGTTATTATATGAAATAAGACATATTACTTGTTGAATCATGTGAACAATTAGAATAATAAGTATATCTCTACAAAGGGATTGATTATGTGATCACCTTTAATAAGTAATCAACATGACCATGGAGTACCGGGCTAGGATTAGTAGCCTTCCTCTTAATCCACCTACACACCTTATAAGTATGAGACTGGTGGTTAGAGGGAATCTAGTGTCTAGCACTCAAGCTGGCAAGTCATTGACCCTCCGAGCTAAGAGCGAAGTATTGTCGAGTGTAGCATGAAACTCTTAGACCTAGGGTAGGAACAAAGTATTGCCGGGTGTAGCATGAAGTTCTTGACCCTATGGTTGCGAAGGACCTAGATAGTGTTAATGGTCTAACGGTAGGTGAATCTCGAGTTGGCTTTAAGCCCCTCCAAGCCAAGTGTGAAGTACCTCCGGATATTGAGGCGAAACCTTGGGCCTATGGCCGTGGGTCTTGGGAACCTTAACACACCCTCTCATATTAGGTGAGTGGTCTGATTAATGGGTCCCGAGGTATGTCCATGACTCGTGTGATTAATAATATAAGATAGATCATGAACATGGATATATGACTAGAAAGGATATGAAATAGATAGAGTTTATTATTGTTAAGCACTTTATGTGAACATGATGAAATGATTTGTATACTAATGTGCTCTTTTACAAGTTGAAACTGTTTGCAAGGTTGTGAAAATTTTGGCTTGTTAGAAGGGGACATTATAGGTTTGAGCACTCCCATTGTGAATCTAGCGCTATCTTTTGGAGGAGTTCATGGCTACTTTGGAGTTGTTTCATCATTGACAACATAAGCAAATTGATATCAGACTTCATTGTGAACAACAGTCAACTAAACCAGTCATCTATTTGCTTTGTATGGTTACATATTGTGCCTAGAAGAAGTGTAATCCAATCGGGTATGTTGTAAACAAACTCCATATTCAAATATTTAATTTGAATAAATAATATCTTGTTGCTCTGAGTTAAATCAGACCTCTGATTTATTATTTCAGTCCATTAGTTTGTTGTTATTTCATTTGGAAATTGTTCTATACTGGCATTATCATATGGCAATTGCATTCCCAAATTGAAAACTCATAGAAACCACTAAAACAAACAAGAAACCAAATTAGAAAACTCAAATCAGAATCAGAAATTTAAATCAGATTTGGCAAGGGTCCTTACAAGCCGCCACCATTTTGCATGTGTTTGATCATTTCCAAGGAGCGCCACCTACCTGAAGAGATTCGCCCAGCTAGGGTTTGTGTTTGAGCATTCATTCTACATCATTTGGTATGTACAAACCTAATTTTAGGTCTGAATTGTAAGGGCCGATTTATGGGATGTATTTGAGCATGTTTGAGCCTATATGATTGATGTAATTGCACATTCAGAAGTTCTGATTTGTAGCAGCAGACTGATTAATTCAGAAATCAGATTTGTTCCCTCTATTTGTTTGCATTTGGATGTCATATATTGTGGATGAAGTTTATGATTGAAGATAATATCATAAGGGTTTCATATTGTCACATTATTTGAGTATTTTGAATACATATATGTTCGCTGTCCATACTTGTTTGAAATCAGAAAAATAAATCAGAATTCTAGGGTTTGGAGCAGAATTCTAAAGTGCAGAAATCTAGGGCAGAAATCAGAAAATAATAATCAGAATTTTAGGGCAGATCCCATTGGGGATATTACAAATGTCATGGAGGAGAAGGTCTAGGATGACAGGTACAGGGTGATGGATGATCTTATTTTGTATAAGGATAGAATTTACCTTGTTCCAAAATCGAAGATGAAGGAGAAGATATTGAGAGCTATCCATGACACACACTTAGCAAGACACCCTAGTTATTTCAAGACATACAAACAGATCAAAGAGAGAATCACATGGAAGGGACTCAAGGACGATGTCTTGCGGCATGTTAGGGAGTGTTAAACTTGTCAACAAGACAAGTCAGAGCATGCTTTTCTAGCAAAACTATTGCAGCCCCTACCTATTCCAAAGCAAAAGTGGGAGAGTATATCTATGGATTTCATCACTTGTCTTCCATGGGTGTAGGGCAAGGATTGTATCTTTGTTGTGGTGGACATGTTGACTAAGTATGCTCACTTCTATGCCATACATTCTGAGTTTAAGGAACCTCAAGTTGCAGAGTTATTTTTCAGAGAGGTGTTTAGACTCCATGGTGTACCCAAGAATATTGTCAATGATCGGGATAGTCGGTTTCTCAATATGTTTTGGCAGAAGCTTTTTAGGTTGACGGGTACAGAGTTAACTCCGAGCACTAGATATCATCCACAGACAGATGGGCAGACGGAGATTGTTAACAAGTGGGTAGAAGAATATTTGAGACACTATGTAGTGGGGCAGCAGAAGGCTTGGATCAGGTGGTTATATTTGGGTGAGCATTGCTACAATAACACCCATCACATGTCTATCGACATGACTCCTTTCAAAGCTTTGTATGGGTATGATGTTACATCTTTTGTGGATTTAGTCATTACTAAAAGCACAATTCTGAAGGCCAAGGATTGGGTCTAGGAGACTCAAGATATCCTGAAATCACTTAAGGATAATCTCCAACAGGCTCAAAACCAGCAAAAGATCTATGCAAATAGGCACAGATTAGAGAGATCTTTTGAGGTTGGTTACTTGGTTTTCTTGCAGTTGCAGCCCTACAAACAATCTTCTTTGAAGAAGAGTGGTACAGAGAAGCCGAAGCCTTGGTTTTATGGGCCATACAGAGTTGTGAGGAGGATAGTAGAGGTTGCCTATGAGTTAGACTTGCCATAGAACAGAAAATTCACGATGTATTCCATATTTCGTGCCTCAAAAAGGCACTTTGGCAACACATTTCACCTTCTCCTAAGATTCCAACTTTGGATGAAGATGGTAAATTGATATTGGTACCGGAGGCTATTTTGGATGTCAGGGAGAGAAGATTGACGAGCAAAGGCATCAAGAAGTATTTGATTCGATCGAAAGATTTGCCTCCAGAAGATGCCACTTGAGAAGGAGAACAAATGCTTTAGCATCCAAATCTGCAATTGCTTGAGGACAAGCAATTTCGGAGGACTGTAATGTCCCCTTCATAGGCATGATCAATCGGCAAAGACCCTTAGCCTATTTTTAATTCCCGTAGGATAATTGAGACTGTAATGTCCCCTTCATAGGCGTGATCGATCGGCAAAGACCCTTAGCCTATTTTTTATTCTTGTAGGCTAATTGGGATTATGGTAAGGGAATAATTAGTTAATTAAATTGTCTTGAATTATATTTTTTTGGGCAACTTATATTTAATTAATTATTTTATTATAAAGTGACTTATTTGGTCCAAAAAGTAAATTAAAATAAAAAGTCACTTTATGAGCAAATAAAATATGATTTTTCTATAAAGTTCTTAAGGTGATTACAAAATATAATTTCTAGAGAGATCCAAAGTGGTTATAAAAAGGAGGTTGTGAAGAGAGATTTTCGTATCTTTGACATTTCATACTTTAATACCCCAGTTGTGGAGTTTGAGCATTTTTGTTCAAGTTGCAGCCCTAGAACGAAAACCCTACGACGGAGATTGGTTTCAGAGAAAGAATTCTTCCTAGTCAATATTTGAAGTGGATTCATATAGGATTCACAGGTGTGCTTATTGTTTGGTATTTGTGGAGATTTGGCTAAATGCTGATAATTTTCAGATTTGTGTTGAAGAGTGAAGATAATTTCCAGATTTGTACTTTGGGTGAATCTGAAATCGATTTCAGTTTAGTGGAATTTCTGTTGAGATTTATTGAGATATTTATTTTGAAGTGAAAGGCAAATTCAATTTTTAATTGTTGAAATAAGCCAAGCCCTGTCGTACCATTCCATGGTATTAGTGGCAAGGTAGGCCGTACAATAAAGTGACCTCAACTGGTCGTACTTTTCTGAAGATTAAGACAACCGCATTAAAGGAGTCGAAGCCATTTGAAGAGGAAGTTGAAGTGCTGCCTTTTAAGGAGTTTGTGGGACCCAAAATGGCTGGCCTCACCATCCTAAGTCTGCCGCACCATTTTCATAGCTGGAGATTTCCTTGTATGTTGATCGCAGCCTTGTATTAAGGCCAAAATATGGATCGTACCAATTAGTATGCAAAGCCTATTTAAGTCTAATTGGTGACAGCTGGTATACAGTCATCTTCAGCAACATTAAGGTCAAAAATTACCAATTAATTTCTATGAATAAACGTATATGAATTTTCTGTACATATAGATATAATAATAATTGTGCAGACTTATTTGTATGAATTTAAGTGCTCATTGTTGAAGAGAACTTCTGTTTTGCACCATTAATATGTTACAGCAGTACCTCTACCTTTGATTGTTAATAGAGTTATCTTTCCATAGTTGGCATTTGTCAAACAATTGTAAACCAAACTCAGAATTTTCCAGCTAGGAATTTTACAGGCTCTTATACCTAGCTTGAATGGGTATAACTATAAGTATGGGTTCCTTGGGTTCCACCCAAGCAAAGCCTAGATGACTCGGGTACAACACAAATGTACTAGGGCATACCAAGGTCACCCAAGCAATGCCCTAGGCAAAGCCACAACAAATCTACAACAAAAAACATTTTATTTTTTAAATAACACATATTTCAAAAGCAATCAGGTTTGCCCTTTGAATAAAGCACTCAATAGTTTAGTTGCTCCAGGGAGTTATTACCCAAATTATCCAAATGCTTATACCAGATGGAGTGCCCTTAGCAACATTGGCTCTCATGTATCCATAGTTGGGATTCATCATTTGTTCATGGTAGTAACAATAGCTTTAATATGCTTAAGTTTATTTGGCGGTGTTGAATTTTCATTTTATAATATAATATAGTATATTTATTTATTAATATTATATATATTGTTGTATAGCCAAACCCAACTATTCTGAACCCCAGGGAAAAAATCCTCTGAAAAAACAAACCCAAACCCAAACTAAGTTTAAGGTTGGTGTAAGGGAATTTTTTTTAAATATGTATATACTATATTCTAAAACTAACCCTAATGGTTGTTTTTTGACTATTTTTTCACTCATCTCAAGTGATCATGCCATGAGAAAAGGGCTTTGCATGGACATATGTCACAACTATCTATAAATCAAACAATGTCAAATGCAATTTTTGAGGCCTTCAATGCCATGGAGGCATTTATTACTTCAAATAGCATTTATGTTAAACCTTGCAAATAGTGCCCTACAAATGCCACCCATCAAGATTTGATGGCTCGAGTTCTATGCAGAAACTAAAACAAAGAAGGCAAGGACAACAGTTGGATCAACATCTCTTAAGTTTTAAGGCCAAAGTTGATCCTTTAGACAAGGTTGAGCCATCACAATAGTCTATGCTAGATTCATCTACACCTTGTACATCATAGAGACCTAATATAGGTAATGAAAACATTAACGCCTTCTTTGCACTTCATACTACACCTAGAGTGTAACCAGACTTAGAGAGTATGGAGTGAAAGAAGATAGTTCCTAAGCAGGTCAAAAAGGCTATTGATATTTTTTGGTACTATTCTAGCCTACCATTCAATGTTGTTAGATCTCCATACTAACAAACTAATGTGATGTCCCGATATTAGGTATTGTTTAAATTAAAGATTTAAACATCATGATAAAAGACAATGAAGTTGCTTCGGTAAAACGTGGTGATTAGTCAATGTGAATGATAGAAATAATTACGTATATATAATATTGAATTAATTATATTAAATAATATTATTATATAGATATTTTTATAGAATCAAAATATAATATATTTATCTTTAATTAGCCGGATATATTTTATAAATATAAATAACAAATATGAATAATATGAATATAAGTATTCAAATGAATAAATATATATATAGAAAGCATATAAGTCTTAAGACTTATTTTATAAATAGCAGTCCTTATAAAGGCACAATGCATAAGGCAGCGGACAGGTTTAAGGAAGCATTAACAATGAAGAAAAATTAAAGCTAACCAAAAGACTAATACATAGAGGGCAGAAATCATTATTATTTAAGAGCAGCGATTGTAAAGTAGAGGGTTATAAAAGACAATGGTTTATGCATATAAAGGTAGCGCTGGTGTTAATACAAATCAAAAGGCAGCGCTTATATTAAAAGCTGGAAATTAATAAACAAAGGCTGCAATCTATGAAACAATGCAACCAATCCCAAAAGACACTACCATTAAGAGATATATGAGGCAGTACGGTGAGGAAAGGAAAAGCATCGAAAGGGGAATAAGAATATACAAGAGTTTAAGTTCTGACCTGCAGTAATAGAAGAACCAGCGATCACCAGAAATCTGGGCAGTATGTAGTATAATGTGTAGTTTCATAATTAGTTTATTAATAATATGTTCATTAGCAAGTATATATATTAGGAATTTAATATGGGTAATAATGAGATTTATGTATTATGGTTTTATCATCCAATGTGCATGTAAACTAACATAAGATCTTTTCATAATGTTATCTATGCGTGACTAATGTGTTTATATAAAAATTTATATGAATGTTATGGTTTCTATGATGGAGGAAATGTGGTGCAAGAGGGGTACGGTGATGGGGCACTCTTCTAGGTACACCACCCCTCAAGGGGGGATTGATAAATCCCATTGGGGCCAAGGCAGTACAAAGGGTACCGCCCTTGGGCTTAGAAGAGATGGCTTTCGGGGCACCCTTTTGTGGCCTCATTCTCCTATCATAGACATGCAAGTTCAAGGGAACCAATCATAGAGAAAGGGAAAGGAAATGATAAGATGAGGGGATAACGGGATAACGGATGCCTCATTAGGTAAACCACCTCATATGGATGGCATGTGCCACATGAGGCCAAGGGGGATGGTATATCCGCTCTTGGGCCTAAGGTAGAGGATCGAGACACCCCATCGAAGTCACACTCCTCAACTCTCCTATGGTTGAGTCTTTAGATAGTTAGCGTTAGTTGGATTAATAATGTCATTATAAATTTGTCAATCATGTTAACTTGATTGTGAGAAATATTATTGTAAGTATTTTCTAATTTGTTTTACAGGACATCTTCTAACCCACTTGTTTGCTTGGGAATTGATAATTTAGGGTAAAATTAGTATTGTTCCTATAAGGGACATTACAACTAAGGTGGATGCCATTGCAATTGTGTATCCTGGGTTCAAAGTCCCCTCATATGAGACTTTGAGGACTAACATATTGAGGAATGCAATTTAGGATGTGAGCAATGTCTTTGCCAAATATCACAAGGAGTGAGATAAGATAGGTTACACTATCATGTCAAATGGGTAGATGGAATGAAGAAATTGTACTCATCAATTTCCTTGTGGCATTCTAGCTTGGCACAGTGTCCCTAAAACCTGTGGATATGTTAAATAGGGTGAAATCAACACAAACATTTTACACTCTATTTGATGAGGTGGTTGTTGAGCTAGGACCACAATGTGGTCCAATTTATTACAAATAATGTTGTTGTTATGAGACTTTTGATGGAGAAATATCCCACCATGTTTTGGGGCCCATGTGTGGCACATTGTCTTAATTTAATCCTAGAAGACATTATGAACTTCCATAGGTTAAATCTAGGGAGAGGTCCTACACCATCATCAAATTCATTTACAATCACACAAGGGTGTTGAGTATGATGCACACCTTCCCAAATGACAAGGAACTTCTTCGGTTAGTGTTGACAAGGTTTGCTATCCATTTCCTTACATTATAGACTGTGCACAAAAAAATGAAATTGAAACAAATGTTTATTTCAAATGAGTGGATTGAATCTAACTTTGTCAATCATTTGAATGGTAAGACCATCACAAACTATGTTTTTCATTAGAGATTTTGGGCAGATGCATAACAGATTGTACAATTTTCAAAGCCTTTAGTCAAAGTTTTGAGACTAGGTGATGGGGAAAATCCCCCATGGAGCATTTGTATGAGGCCATGGATGGGGCCAAAGAGGCTATCAAGACTAGGATGGGCAATGATAGGGAGAAGTACATACTGTTGATGGTTGTTTTTCAACAAGTCAACAATTAGAGTAAAATACTGAGTATCTGACTCCCTCTTGAGCAAAGCCTCTCGGATGCTGAACTAAGTGATCAAACGAGATAACTCCAAGGTTCCTTATGATGTTTTCGGTAAGAGACAGCTCAGCGATTTAAGTATGATTTTGCTGTTAACAAACAAAGGGACTTACACAATTGTTCAAGTAACTTGTTGTTTCAAGGATTATGAAACTGAATACTAGAGAATCTAAGTACTGCAATTGATGCGTATGATTTAGCAATGGAGGTTCTTGGGTTCTAATCCTAACTGAATGATAAAAAAGGGCAAAAGATGTAGGGTTTAGAAACACTAATCTAATCCTAAATGCAAGGACGTTTACTACTTGAAGTGAAATCGAACCAGATCCTGTTTCGCCAAGATAAAACTACACAAGATAGGTGCAATCTTCAAAGGTGTACAAGATGTTTAAATCAATTATGCTCATGAACGATTCAACAAGCATAAAGATCAAATTGATGTTCAATTGTTCAGACTAACCATGCACTGCAATCCACAAGCCGTAGACTACAAATGGTATGAACTTATAGACTTCACTACAAAGCAATAAAGCAACCTTTCATTAACTAACTTAAACTTAAAGAAAACTTATAACTTAACTTAATGTTTGTTTGAAAATTGAAACCATGCAACACTCAGAAACATAAATAGAATCACCAAAGCAATGAATCCTTTATTATCTCAGAGAGCTCTTACAACAATTTCAGAATTTCCAACCTCTTCAAATGAAAGCAATGAGAGCTCTTTTATAGACCAAAAGGAAAGAAGGGTCAAGATCGATCGGCCAAATCAGCGGACCAGATCAAGCCACATCACAAGTAGTTATAACAAACTATCCTTTATTAAATGAAGGAGGCTCACTTTATTAAATGAAAGAAGCTATGAAGGAGAGAACAAAGGCACGCTTTCCAAGAAGATAAGGAAGCCACATCATGTGCCCTTTATGTAGTAGTACTATGAGATACAATGAATCTAGACACAATTTGAACAATATCTTCCATTGGTACACTTGTCGCTGCCTTAATGGATCCTTCTGCCACTGCTACATCTGACTCATAGACGCCAAGTGTCTTCTCCCAGTAGTTTATCCAAGACTTATTTTCCCCAAGACGATATGCAAGTGTGAATATACTATCCAGTTGACCTTCATCAAGTCCATCATATTGAAAGTAGAATGCTTTAACTTGTTGCTTCATGTTTTCAATAGTAACATTTCCATAAGGATTACAAATTGTTGTTAAAGCAGTGTATATATGATTTTCTGTCCTTAGAAGAACACTTCTTATTCTGGACATATCTACTTCAATTTTATCAACTAGTTGCCCCTTGTTGTGAAAGGAGAAATACCAAGTAATGAAGTCATGTGGAGTATCTCTATCAATCACCTTATCATGAATTAGATCTTCTAATGGAGCTTCCATTAAACTTTTGAGCTGTGGCATGTATTGTTCTTTGATCGGTTTGAACTCAGCACAATTTCTCAATAAAGCTTGGACTCGATCTTTAAGCTTAATGACTCTATCATACACTTGCACAATTTCTTCAAGGTGAGTATATGCCTTTTCTTCTATTTTCTCTATCCATCCTTTCATCATCTGAGATGAAGTTCTCATGTTTTCAACTTGGGATACTGTTTCCTGTGGAAGAATAGACGGAGGAATTGGGGTAGCTTCCTTCTGTTGGATAGGCTGCATGACTTGCTGAATGTAGTGCTTCAATGTATTAAAATCCTGTTCAACCTTCATCCTTGCTTCTCTTTCTTGTTTCAACATGCTTCTCACACTGTTCACTGACTCTTGTAGTTCCTCCTCTACCTGTTCCCTTGTGATTGGACCCATGCCAATAGTAGTCATATTGTAATCCTCAAGTGCCATATTTTCTAACTCCTTATCCATTCTAGGAACAGCTATATGTACCTCTCTATTTCCAGCAGAATCTTGAGTGATTTTGGAAAAGACTGTTGCTTTCTTCTTTTGATTACCCTTCTGTGCACTTACAAGCAATTCCTCAACTGGAGCAGGCTGATAGGTTTCTACAATTGTACTTTCTTCAATCCTTTGCCTTAACCAAGGTGGAAAAGTAGAAAGATCTCGCTGTCCTTGAGCTTGACTGTGTTGAACACGAGCTATTTCCTCATCAGATTCCACTCGACCTACTTCATCTTGATCCAGATCATCATTATCCTCCATTATGATAGTTTGGCTTGACTGAATCTCTTCTGACGGAATCAAGGCAACTTCTTCTATAACTTCTATTTCTTGTATTGGATTCTGAACAACTGAAGCACCTTCTTGTGGATTAGATGAAGTAGATGGATTATTCTTCTTTTGAGGTCTCCGACTTGATTCTCCTTGATCTTGACTAGGTCTTTTCCTCTTTCTAGTTGGATTATTACTTTGATCATTCCCACTATGTTGTGGTTGGCTATGTGTACTATGCTGTCCTGGTTCTCCTTCTTCCATCTTATTGTAAGTAAGAACTTGACTTTCATCACTCATCTCTTGCAATAGTTGATTGATACATACTTGTGTCATGGCTAAGACTGGCTTTATCAATTCTTCTTCGGACACATCCTTCTTTGACCAATCAACTGTATAAGGCAAATCCTTTATCTTATCAAATTCATCTATCAACAAAGTATCATCTTCGATGAACTGGTCTGGAATCCTGAAAACTTTGGAAGCTCTAACTAAATCCTAGGTGAGTCTCGAACGTTGAAGTGTCCGGAGATCATCTTCATCTTGGGCACTGGCCCAGTGGTCTTCCAACTGTTCGACATGCTTGAATTCTCTGTTGTATTTCCAGCAAATTCGAAAAGGATCAAAGTTAAGCCTCTTGGTGCCATGAGTTTGTAAATGATATGCCTGTAGCTCTATCTCAGAATATTCAGCTGCTGATAATGATGGACATTCCAGATTTTGTCCAAGAAGAAGTGGAAACTGAATCCCTCCTTTTTTCTTCAACTTCTGCAACCTGATGAGTTCTAGGAGTTGCCTTGTAACCTCTAGCATTACCATCCTGTTAGTTGGATATCTGGGTAATCTGTAAGGATATGATGTAAACCCTTGGATCCTTAGGTAAGTGTACCTTTCATGCTGAGTATACCAGTGTCCATATGCTGAAATGAACTCTCTCGCTGCATTAGACAACCTTTTATGAAATTCTCCCCTTAGTTTCTTCATTATAAACATAGCAAATGCATCATTGAATCTTGTATAATGATTGATACTCTTGAGGTGCAACTGAGGATAACACTGATGCGATAGGTATTTATTAGGTCCAATGCCGACTTCTCCTCTTTTGGTCAAACCTGAGTAGACTTCATTTCTTGCGAGAAGGTACACTACATAGGAACTCATATGACAAGTCTTGGTCTTAGCAAAATTGATGAACTGCTCATGTATACTCTAACTGATAAGTCCAGCCCAATCAATCATCTTCCCTTTGAGAACTGACTTGATGAAAGAGTACATCCAAGGCTGAAAGGTAGCAGATTGCGGCATTCCTGTCATTCTATTTAGAAACATGATCAAATATCCAATTTCAGGATGAAAATCTGACTTGTGGAACTGTGGAGGATTATTCATATTGAACTTCATAGCTAGATTGGCCATCCATTCTCTCCTTATCTCCTGCAACTTTGTCTTTGAATCGACATCATATTCCTGCTGACCTTGTTGTATTGAGATACTGATCATCCTCTCCTTAGTTGGAATGTTGAAAGTTTCTTCAACTGCCTCCTTTTGCAAATAAGCTAATATCGTTCCATCTTTGGCTATAATTTGCCTTGTATCTACATCATATTTCTTGACACATTCGATGATCATTTCTGGACACGGCAAAGCTGGCGGAAAACAAGCAGCTTCAATGGCTCCACTCCTCATGATGGCTCGAGCAAGACTTCCTCCGTTGGGTTCTTCAAGGACTGACTTGATATCTTCTAAGCTACTGTTGCCCATGTTCGTGTCTCCTACATTTGTCCACCTTGAGACGAGCTTTGATTCGGGAATCTTTCCCTTAGCATCCATCCGGATCTTCGCTTGTCGCTCTTTAGAAGTCATTGCCATGATCCTGTAGACTTGACGCGAATAAGTAATTGCAAACACAATCTAGACTTCACTTCAACTACTTTAGTGGATTAAATTATGAAGTTTTCCTTTATAATTATGAAATATTGCTATCTAGATTTAAGGAATCTATGAAAATCCACTTATCCTTCTTGAATTTTACCAATATTTGAACAATTTTAATGCATCTAATGAAGGAAAAAGAAGAAAATCAGATCAGAAAACATTCAGATCAGACTTACTTGATAGGCTGCTTTGAATTTGATACCTTGCAATTTGATCCACCACTTGCTTGAATTTGATAAAATCAAATTTGTACTTCCTAAAAAAAACTTCTTGTTGCTGCTCCTTGAAGACAAATCTGCTCTTGGAAAACAAATCTGCTCTTTGAAAATGATAAAAATGAAAAGGAGATGAAGTATATATACATAACTTGCTTTTAAAACTTTACCTCTTACCTAGGCCGACCTCCTTTATTATAGTGCAAAACATTTAATTTTGATTGATCTTTATTTAATAAATGCAATTTTCACGTTTTTCAAGGCAAAAATCATTAAATGTTTCTAACTTCCTTTGATTGGCGCATTAGATGGGGTCTTGATGATCTCCTTGTGGATTGCAATTACCTTCTCCCTCAAGCGCATTGGATCAAGGATTGAAATCCTCTTGTCTTTCACATTTGATAACGTCTTCGAGGTCTTCTTCATATATGGCACTTTAGATCAAAGTTTGATTCCTCTTAACATGTCGCATTGGATGAGGGATAAAAATCCTCTCAACACTTCGCACTAGATGATGCTCTAAGACTCCTTTTCAACATTTCGCATTAGATGAAGCTCTAAGACTCCTCTTCAACATTGGTTTAGTTTGCACTTAGTTTTTACTTGCTTAAGGGAGTGGCGCATTGGATGGAGGATTGAAATCCTCAAGAGTTTGGCGCATTAGATGAGCAATTTGGATTCTTCTCATGTATGGAGCAATGGATAGGCAATTTGGATTCTTCAAAATCAAACTTTATTCTCCCCCTTGGTGTGGCGCACTAGATGGGAAGTTAGAGATCTTCAAAAATGAAACTTTGTTCTCTCTTCATGTATGGCGCACTAGATGCCACTTTTGATTTCTTCTTGTTGAACACTTTGATAACGGGTCTTGGAAGTGGCGCATCACTTCACTAGGTTGAAATCTTCAAAACTTTAATGTATTAGATGGCCTTTACCTTGAAGTGGATCATGCATGGTGTTGGCGCCTTAGATGACCTTGGAGAATCCTCTAGAAACAACTCTCACTCTACCTTATGTTGCGCATTAGATGACCTTGTTGGAAGCCTCATGATGTTGGCGCATTGGTTGAGACTTTAAAATCCTTTAAACTTCAAACCTTGAAGGCTTAACCTTGGATCTCACCTTCCTCCTTGTAGGGCGCATTAGATCAAGTTTTCGAATCCTCTAGATTGCGCTTTGGATAAAGGTCCTTCAAACTTCACCTTGAAACTACTTGGGCGCACTAGTTCAACCTTTTGGAATCTCTGGAGTTTCCCCTCATGAGGTCGCATTAGATGAAACATTGAAGATCTTCTAAACTTTGCCTTGGAGACTTGACATTGGATAGGCGCATTAGATCAAGGATTGGAATCCTCTGGCTTCTAGCGCATTAGATAGGCTTTTGAAATCCTCTGGTCTCATGTTTGGTGAAGTGGTTCTAACACTTGTGTTGAATGTTTAAGTTTGTCCATTGGCGCATTAGTTGAAAGGTAAAAATCCTCAAGTTTTGGCACATCACTTCAGCTTTTGAAATCCTCTTTGAACTAGACCCTTCCTCAAGTCAACAAAACCTCAAGACTCCCTCTTCCTTCTTGGTGGCGCATCAGTTGAGGGATCAAAATCCTCTGACACTTATCATTTTAATTTGCTCGAAGATTGGTTCCAAGACTTATCCTTTCATTTTCGCACTAGTTAAAGGCATTGAAATCTTCATTTTCTCCTTCAAAATGATACTTTTGGTTTGGGCGCAATAGATCATTGATCGAAATTCTCAAGCATTTTCGCACTAGACCAAGGTTGTAGATGGGCGCATCAGATCATTGATTGAAATCCTCATGCTCAAGCGCCTTTTTCTTCGTGATTTTGCGCCAAGATTTTGCGCCACTTGGACATCCAGTCGCACTAGATCAGTGTTTTGAATCCTCTGGAATTGTCAGGCATTTTTCAGGATCGCGCGAGTAAAGGTATATTGAAAAATATATTTAAGAGATTGAATTTCTTATACTTTAAATATTTTTCAATATACCTTTCAGGATGTTTGAGATAGGTCCCGAATCCACCGGATTTAAGATGCAAAATATAGAATTTGGAGGATTCACCAGATTTCAGACTTAGCCATTTTTTCAGGATTTTCAGGATTTCAGGCTCCAGACTTAGTCTTTTCAGGGTCTCAAACATTCTTCAGGATTGACCTCAAAACTCATTATCTAGATGGGATTTTATCAAGATTCTTCATTATTGCAAGTTCATCTGCCTCCTAATCATGAAACAAAGATCATAGAAGAGGAAATTATTACCGTATCGGCAGAGGAAGATGAGTCAGGTCATCATTAAAATCTCATTGAAAACTCATTGAACTCATTGAAAACTCATTGAAAGCTCAAAAAGGGGGGGTCCCTATTCCTAATGGGGTGATGTGTGATTTGGTCACAACACATACCAATATGGGAAATCATCAATGATAGATGGGATCAATAGATCCATTGCTCCCTCAATGCCACTAGATACTATGTCAATCCAGCATTGTTTTATAATGACTTATTTCAAGACAATGCAGAGGTGATAGAGGATCTCCTCAAATACATTAATAGATTTTTTCCCTTCAAAGGATCGGTAGGCAGCTATGGCAGAGTTGCCCTCATATGAGCAAGTAACGAGATTTTTCTCCAATGTTTGTGTTGTTTAAGGTAGGACCACCTTGAAATCAAGTATTTGCAAGCAATTTTTGCCCTTTTCTCTATTTGAGAGCTTAAAGTTTAACTTTGAAGTTTGAAAATTATACATATTAACCATATTGTAGATGATAAATTTTGATTTCAATCTTCATAAAATTTGGGTTTTTGTCATTGCAATTGTGGAATTTTTGGCAATGAAGCCAAAAACATATGATGGATGGTGATGCACATTTTGAGCCAACGAAGCAGTTCATCCACTTGTGAGCATTCTTGGAGTGTGTTTGAACACACATACACTCCAAGAGATGCAACCATTTGACAAGCAACAAATGACCAATTTGGTGTTTGTTTACCACAACCTCTACTTCAACTCAAGATAATTCGATATTAGAAAAACTTGTAATTCTAATCCTAAATTTGAATTATTGTTATGTTACAATTTGCAATTCTAATGCTTATTCCATATACATCACAAACTTATGCATACAATTTGATTATATTAGGGGACATCAAGAATGACCAATCGATTGACCTTGACAAGATCAATCCAATTTAAGAATGAATCACAAATGGTATGGGGCCTCTTTTTGGTGATGAGAACCTTGCTATGAAGGAGGCACATGATCAAGATCAATCAAATTGTGAGCATAAACCCTAGTGCATCAAAATCACAATCTGCATTCCCTAGTGGATTGTATCGTCTAGGCTAATAGGCTCCCTCCCTATTTAGTTACTATGTAGATTGACTATGTATTTTGTAATTTGTAATTTATTTCTAGGTTCAAACTTCTAAGTCGAACTATGTAGATGTACCATGCAGTGTAATCAGCAAGACAACAACCTCAATTAATGAACAAAATCCATAATTCATGGTATACACTCTCATTTTGTTTTGTTTTGTTTCTATGCAATTTATTTGGCATGAAATTACTTAAAAACAGCAGTTTTTTCTCTATTTTTTTTTTTCAACATTTTTTAATTTCCCAAGTTTTTTCTGATTAATTTAAAAGCTTTCTTTTGGTTTGCCAAGTTATACTAGAGAAGGCTTTTTGCTACTATGGTTTAAAGATCAAGTACATTACAATGCTTTAGGATTAGACTTCTAGATGGCAGACAAAGTCTGACAAACCATAGCTAATCAAAGAAGTAAGGCGGACAACTCCTAGCTTCTTGCCATTTGTAGGTGTTTCTCTGTAGACAACTCAAACATCTAATTTCAAATCATCAGAGAGAAATATAATGTTTAAGGCTTACCCATCCTCTGCAAAATTCTCGACATCATATCTTTCACAGCAGTTTTCAGATAGACTAAGCGAAGGTCTACCACCAGCAACATAAAGTGGATCTCCTGCTTAGATAACAAATGGAAACCAAGAGCAACTTAGTTTCAAACATCCAAAAGCCATATGAAACAAATACAAATATAATTGCTTCTCTAGAGTAAAACATATGAAATAAATCATGTCTAGAAAGAGAGATGATAAGTTTATAGTTTCATAGGGATATTTTAATGATCTTAGGTTGAATTATGATGCTCAACATCAATCTCAACATAGCATCTAGATTTTCATCCTACTAAGGGATGCCTTTGCAAGCTTGTGATTCCAATGCCTATGTTCAGAAAAACCAAATACTAATTAAATGCAAAATTTGTGTATTTTATCTTTCAACTTTGTGTCAGCTTTATTATTGATTATCATGATGTATGCTTCTTGATACGACCAACAAAGACATAAAGGAAGAAAAAAGGATTAACTGCACAAAGGCTTACCTCCAACAGCATGAAGTTAAGATGTAAGAGATTTTCACACTTTGCCATGGACCACCAGCACTTCTAAATAAATTTCCAAGACATCCTTTCAAAGATGCACCTCTTCCATGTATTCATTAAATCTGCAATAATTTGGGGTTCAGAGGTTTGGAAACCGAGTTTACTGTCAATTTGCTGCACTTGTACTCAGAGGGTCCAGATTCTCATGCTTCAGCACATGATTCATTACAGCTCCTCAGTAGCTTGTCCAAGCTGAGTTTGCTACCCAAATCCTTCAGTTCAATAATATCTTCAAGCTTACTTTTTTCATCCAGACTCAGATTCTTGGATAATTCAATCTCAGGTCATGAGAGATCCATATACGCACTTTGTTCATCAGATACAATTGCTTCCTATGGCTCTTGCTGGGCATCAACATTGTTGGTATTACAAAACCAAATCGCTACTTCAATCTATTGGTATCTCTTTTCATTGACTTCTTCAATTCCAATACTCCTTGGATGCCTCTTGTTTTCTTCTCTTAAAAAAGTTAACCGATAGAGATGTTAAAGAGGATATTATACAGGCAGGAGCATTTCTTATATATTATGGATGGCAGCATCTTTTGGCCTGACTCTCTACATATCAATTGTGGCATGGCTTATGGATCTCCATACCCAGTCGATGGTATGCTCTCATCATTTTCAAACCACCATATTCCACATGGTGACAGATTTTGTGGTCATTGTTTTCCTCCAAGGAGACTTTATTTTCAGGTGTCATATTTATTATTAGATCTGAAAGGTATCATTTAACTGTACAAATATCAGGTGATTCTCTGTCTACATTCTTCTGCTCTACAGATTAGAGATGTATGGCCCTTCTTCTTCATCAGAAGTTTCAGTTTTAGGGGCATGCCCTTACAGTACAACCCTATACCTACAAGGATGACTACTCCCCCATCCTATCATTGACATTGGAGGCATTAAGCAAACTACGGAAACTGGAAATTCACATAGAGATGAGAGCACATCAATGAGATGGCATACCTCTATGTACATTACAACAAAGCCATGCCATTCTCTCACTCTAGAAATGAGCTTCTACACTGCCTCAACATTAAGGGTCTTCTAGTCCCCTTTTCCCACAGCTCAGACCATGGGGAGGGCCATGCATTACTAGTTTATTCTCTCCCTCCAAAGGTTCATTGACTGATGGTGTTAGGAGAGTTTCTAAAAGGAGTACCCTACTTCCTCCCTGCATCATTCCAACTTGGGCCCCTTATCCTTGGACATTCCTCATTGGACATCATCTGATCATGCATTAGCCCTTTAGTGGTGGTGAATAATAATTCTTCTAGGTCAGCCCTTGCTTCCAACGTGTGACAGCACTGGTTCCTAGCCTTGAAGTCCAACTTTGATCTTTATCAGCTTCTTGTTACATTATGGGATCCATCCATCACATGGTATTTGTATTTGCACTTTGATAAAATGGTTTTAGGGTTTAATTGCTTTGGGTTTACCCCAATTACATATGTTCCCATTTTGGTGTTTAGAATTTACTAATTTTAAGAATGTAGAGTTCTTCAGTACTTTTCTATTGTCATCCGATGTACCTTTGAGTCACATTGACCTACCATGATCATTAATGAATACTTCAATATAATTTCATCATTTCCTTCTCTTTTTCTTTGTGAGGCCATCACCCTCCGACGTAGATCCCTACAAGGTAGGGAGTCTAGAGGCTCTATGTAATGTCCCCGTTTTGAGCTTGGCTTGGAAAAGGAAATATTGCTATATCCTTGGAATTTGAAAAGTTGGTTTTATAGCGGCTCGACTATTTTTTATTGATGAATGAAGTTGGCAATTGGCTTTTGGTATTTTTGTGATAATAGTCAAAAATATTAAAATAATTAGCCAAGGAATGGAGTGACCCAATTAGAGAATTGAAAAATGGGAAAATAAAGAAAAAGAGAAATATATAATATTTTATTATTTAAAATATTATATTTTAATCCCATAAATAGTCGCCCAAGAGAAAAAAAGGATAAAACAATAATATTTTTTATTCTCTCTCCTAGCCCCAAAATTTGGAAAATAAAAAGAAAATAAAATAAAAATATTTGAGGTCGGTGGACTCCAAAATTCATTAAAATATGTTGAAATTGGGCGCCCAAGTTGAAAAAAATAAAAGGAGGTGAATTGAGGTCATTTTTCATCGAGTATTTTGGCATTTTTACTTCTTGGAGAGTTTCTCTTGGCTGCAACTTTGTTTCAGCGTTATCTAAGGACAAAAACCCTTGGATTTTAGTGGTTTGGATGAAAACCCATCCCACTTTGAAAGATGGATTCACCTAGGATCCATTATTGAGCTTATTTTTAGGTATTTCATGGATATGGAGCAGTACTATACACTTCCACGGCATGTTAGAGATGAGTTGTCCTTGAGTCAATACATGGATCAGCAGAAGGACAAGAAGAGGGCAAAACAAGAATGAAGACCAAAGAGCGTCATGAGCAGCCTAGTGTTGAAGACATCTTGAATAATCTTGACCAACAAATGATGCAAACTTTTATGCAGTCACAGCAACAGTTGCTTACGTCCATTGGTCAAATGTCACAAAACAGAAAATTGAAGAAAGAGAAAAATCAGAAGTTACAATTGAAGAGAAGAAAGAAGAATTACTTGTTTGTGACTTGCAGCCTACAAGTGATCATGAGGAAGGCAAAAATTAGTCAACATACATTGAAGATTGGACTCCCAGTCCTAAAGAAGATGAAGCCAAAAGTTCACTTCAGCCCTATGAGGATAAGGACAAAGGAAAGTCACCTATTGAGGCTACAAGCGAAGAGTGCATGGGACTTCGTGGAGATTGCCAAACCCACAAAGATGGATCAGCTACAAGAAGGTATGAGTTCGTTTGATATTCCTTTAATTAAGCCTAGCATTGCTTCACCTCCTTTACATCACTATGGCAAGGAATCATTTCATGAGGACATCTATGAGGATTTTTCATTGTATATCAACATGGGACAGCAAGGGCATGATGGAGAATTACACACATTTGACAAATTGGGTGCATACTTGAGGAGGATTGTGGCACTTTTGGTGAGTAAGTTGCATGAGCTTCCTTTTGCCAATTTTGAGCAGCTTGGTATAGTACATATGAAACCACTCAAAAGGCCTAGATTGATTTGGGATCCGAGAATTGAATGGTATGATTGATCCTAATGCAGGCTTGGTATTTGTGATTGCTTGAGGGCAAGCAATCTCGGGGTGGGAGGACTTGTAATGTCCCCGTTTTGAGCTTGGCTTGGAAAAGGGAATATTGCTATACCCTTGGAATTTGGAAAGTTGGTTTTATAGTGGCTCAACTATTTTTTATTGATGAAATGAAGTTTACAATTGGCTTTTGGTATTTTTGTGATAATTATTGAAAAGTCAAAAATATTAAAATAATTAGCCAAGGAATGGAGCGACCCAATTGGAGAATTGAAAAATGGGAAAATAAAGAAAAAGAGAAATATATAATATTTTATTATTTAAATATTATATTTTAATCCCATAAATCGCCGCCCAAGAGAAAAAAAGGATAAAATAATAATATTTTTTATTTTCTCTCTCCTAGCCTTCCAAAATTTAGAAAATAAAATAAAAATATTTGAGGTCAGCGATGGACTCCAAAATTCATTAAAATATGTTGAAATTGGGCACCCAAGTTGAGAAAAATAAAAGGAGTTGAATTGAGGTCATTTTTCATCAATTGAGTATTTTGGCATTTTTACTTCTTGAAGAGTTTCTCTTGGCTGCAACTTTGTTTCAGCATTATCTAAGGGCGAAAACCCTTGGATTTTAGTGGTTTGGACGAAAACCCATCCCACTTTGAGAGATGGATTCACCTAGGATCCATTATTGAGCTTATTTGCAAGTATTTCAGGGAAATAGAGCTTCAAACAACTAGGGTTTCAAAGAAGAATGGATAATCAGCTAGGGTTTGAAGATATTATGCAGGTTGAAGGCAAAACAATTCAGATCTGAGTGATATTTGGGCACATTTTCATCAATAAGTGTTGAATAGGGGTTTGTAGGTGGAGCGCTTGATATTTGGAGGTGTTTTTGTTGATTGGCAACTCATTTTGATATATTCTGACTTTTATATCAGACCTCTGCAATTTCATATCAGTCACAGATTGGAGGGTTTCATGATCAAATATTGAAGTTGCATTGGCATACAATCATCCTAGACCCTAATTGCTTCATTCCTGGGCATAGCCGCTTTGCATTTGAGGAGTTTTGGGGCTTGAATTGGCTAGGGTTTGTGATCAGACTTCATATCAGCAGCTACAGGTTTCAGAATAGTCATATATTGTTGGCTTTGTCTTAATTTCTTCATAGGAGATCATCATACATAAGGCGGCCATCAAAGGAGGACAACATTTCATCATTGTATGAGGGTTTGGATCACATCTGGATCACTTTCTGTGCATTTGTAAGTCTGAAATTGAAATCAAACCTTGACTATTGTAATCAGGCATCATCATTTGAATAAAATTGCCAAGCTTCATCATTCGTGTATGTTCTATTGTGTTATCTAATTCCATATCTTCAATTTGGAATTGTTTGTTTTGCTGGTCCACTCTATTTCAGTCATCTATTTGGTGTCATTTGAATGCTATATTGTTATTTTTCCATCTTCATATCATTGCAAAAACCTATGTGGCATTAAAACATCAAAACACCAAGCAAAACATCAAAAAACTCAATCAGAAAATTCAGGACAGCGAGCTAAAATTCAAAACAGAACTACTAGAGGTTCTTACACTCTGGAGCCCCCATGTTGATCACTTATATTTTCCAACCCACCCAAGCAATAGGCAACACAAAACGGCCTTTGGATATCGGTACTTCACATACCAGAGCTGATAGATCAGTTAGGCAATGTTTCTCTCAGCACACCATTACTCCTCAAATTTCGCAGCCTACTCTCCCTCAACATCATGGCTCAAAACATTTATGTTGACATGACTTAGCCCCATTCTAACATGTAAGAACCCTGTCTTATCTAAACCAATTTTTTTTCTTCATTGCCATGAATTTTCTAATTTGATTCTAGAGAGTTTGGTTTGGAATTTTGATATTTTGTTTGCACAAATATGCTTGCAATAAAGTAGAGATGGAAAGATAACAATATCATAGTAAAACACTCACCAAAGATGCAAACATATCAACTCATACATACTTCAAAGTACAATTCAAACATATTGATACATACCTAGATAGCAAATATGTCTTCTTGACTGCAATGGATAATGATGATTACAAAAAAGCTCACTGCTGTTATATATCAGACTATTCTGATTTTGAAATCAGTCCACTAAATGATTACAAATATACTCAAACAATGCATGAAACCCTAGCCAACTTGTAGTATATGATGCCTTGATAGTGTAGAAAATGAAACCCAACGGTAGATGGCTGTAGCAGCTCCTGTAGGTGGACAAATGAAGTTTGATTTGGACTGATGCAATTACCGTTAATGTTGATAATAACCCAGAACTGATGTAGATCACCAAACAATGCTAAAAATGTATCCAAATGCTGATCACTATGTCTAGAGTTGGAGCGACTTGACCCTAGATGTCAAATATCATCAAATACCATGAAAATATGTCATCGAACCCTCAAACAAAAGTCTGACATGCACCTGTAGATGACTGATTTTTCTGAATACAACCCAAATTTTGCAAATCATGCCCAAATGTACCAAATTATGTCAAAATGTGAAATCAGGTATGCCTAGGAGAGGTGCGATTTCACCCAGCAAGCTTGTAGATGCCAAATAATGCCAAAATATAAAAATGTAACCCTCTAAAATACAATTCCAACCACCTGTCATAAAAATCAGAACTTCAAATGATGACTCCAAGCTTCAAATATGCCTCCAATTGGTGGGCGAATCACCCAAAAACCCTTGCATGATGTCCATACATGAAAATATGATGGAATTGAACCCCGATTTGCTTTACTCTTCATGAAACCTGCACACAAATCCTTCAAACTTGATGATGTTTTTGTGACAACACAACAATAGAATAAAATACTGAGTATCCTATCCTCTCTTGATCAAAGCTTCTTGAATGCTAAATTATATGATCAAACAAGAACGCTCCAAGGTTCCTTTAATGTCAGGTCTTGACTTGTACGTGGATAGACTCAGTGAATGGATGTGATCTTGTTGGTAATCAAAAAAGGACTTACACAATTGTTCAAAGTCAAACACAACTCTTGTTTCACTTTCAAAGGAAGATTTCTTAGAATTTCTAAGTCTTACAACTTATGACGAATGATATTGCAATGACGTTCTTGGTCTTAATTTCTAACAACTGTTGATAAAAAAGTGCAAAAGACGTAAGGTTTGGAGAAACTATTCTAATCCTAAATGCAAGGAATGATTATTGATCAGGTGAAATCAACCAACTTTGCTTCGCCAAATCAAACAACTACGCAAAATTGATGCAATCTTCTAAGGTGATGTAAGATGTTCAAATTACTCGCATTCATGAAAATTCAACAAACACAAATAACTAAAGTTAAGCTCATTTGGGTTCGGTCTAACCATGCACTGCAACTTGCAAGCCACAAATCACAAATAGTATGAACATAAGGATTTCACCACGAAACAATAACAATTACTTCCATCAACTAACATAACACTTGAAAATAAAACTTATTCTAAACTTAATCTATGCTTGAGGGATTGGAAACCATGCAACACTTGAAACAACAACAATATCACCAAATCAATGAGTCTTGTATTATCTCAGAGAGTTCTTGCAACAATTCTCCAAACTCTCTAACTTACAAATGAGAGCAAATGAGGCCTTTATATAGTCCTCAAGAATACATGAAAGGCTGGGATCGATTGGCAAAGCCAATGGCCTAGATTGTGCCACATCGGCAGTTAGTTACAACAAACTTCAATTTTTAGTACATAAGAGAGGCAATGAAGGCACATTTTTCAAGAAACAAGAATCTATGAATAATCTTCATGTGAGGCGCCCCTATTACTGTTGTGAAGTGCAATGTACTTGGACACCACTTGCTTGACATCATCAAGGGGTATACTTGGCGCGTTCTTAATGGTTCCTTCTGCCTCAAGCACATCAACTGCATATGCACCAAGTGTCTTCTCCCAATTGGTCATCCGAGCCTGGTTGGCGCCAAGGTGGATAGCAAGTGAAAATATGTTGTCAAGTTTCTCATCAGAAATATCATCTTCTTGAAAATAGAATGCTTTGACTTGTTCCTTCATGCGCTCAATGGCCATCTCTCCAAAAGGGTTACATATCTTCATCAATGAAGTATGTACACTATCTTGTATCCTTTGGATAACGCTTCTTACCCTTGACATATCTATTTCAACTCTATCAAGTAGCTGCCCTTTGTTGTGAAAACAAAAGTACCATGTGGAGAAGTCATATGTTGTTCCTTCTTTAATTACCTCGGCATGTATCAATTCATCCATTGAGGTTCCCATTAAACTCTTCAAATGTGGCATGTATTGCTCTATGATGGCTCTGAACTCAGCACAAGTTGTCAACAATGCAAGTACTCTCTCCCTAAGTTCATTAACCTTATTATATACTCGCATGATGTCTTCAAGATGCACATATGTTGTTTCTCTTGATCTCTCCATCCAATCTCTTAACCTAAGAGATGATGATCTCAAATCTTCAAGACGTGCAACTGTCTCAGGAGGAAGAATGGGTGGAGGCGTGGAAATTCTTTCCTATTGACAGATGGGATGCATTAGATGTTGTATATACTGCTCTAATGCTTGACACCTTTGCTCAGCCTTTATCCTTTCTTCTGTTTCTTGCCTTATTACAGCTTTAACATTAGTGACTGAATCTTGAAGCTCTTCCTCCACTTGTGCTCCAGTCAAAGGACCCAAATCAATTGTGTCAATCTCATAATCCTCGGGTACAATGTCTTCTACATTCTTCTCAGTTCTTGGGACAACTACATGAACCTTCCTCATACCAATTTCATCCCTTGTTATCTTGGAGAGAGTTGTCGCTTTCTTATTTTGCTTTTCTTTGGATATATCTGCAAGCACTTCAATTTGAATAGGCTGATATCCTTCTACTTCGCAGCTCTCCTTGATCCTTTCTTGGAACCATTCTGGCAATGATGAAAGATCCTTTTGCCTTTGCACTTGCTTTTCTTGCATGGGCAATACTTCCTATTCAGCTTCCTCTTGATGCCTTCCAATTCCTTGATTATTAGTATTGTTATCATCAATCACTTCAGTATCATGTGGACTTGAACGTACCTCTTCAAATGGAATGCCCTGACCTTCATCTTCATCTTCATGCAAGATTATGTCATTGTTCCTTGGAGTACCTCCTTGCCGCCTAGATGAAGCAGTCTCAACACTTATCTTTTTCTTCTTCCGGCTCGACTCCTCTTGTGTATGCTGAAGTCGTTTCCTTTTCTTTGTTTGACTCGAACCTCTTTCATTCCCTTTAGAGCTTTGTCTACTTTGCGAATCTCTATCAGGTGCACTATGTTGTACTTGTTCCTCAACTTCTCCCATCTTCTTGTATGTGAGCTTCTTTCCTTCATCTATTAATACTTGCACTTGATCCTTCGCACGTTCCTTGGTGATAGCAATGATTGGCTCTATCAATTCCTTATCATAAGCACTTTCTCTTTCCGCCCAATCAATTGTATATGGCCAATCTCTCACTTTGTTATATTCATCCTCCGAAAGAGTCTCATCATCCTTGAGCTGATCCGGTATCCTCAACACCCTTGTAGCCCTTACCAAATCCCATTTCAACCTTGAACATTTATGCATTCTTATACCAACATCATCAAGTGCATTGGCCAATGATCTTCGAGTTGCTCCACATGTTGATAGGTAGGATATGCTTGTTTGAGTGCTCCATGTGGATCAAAGTTTTCCCTCCTTGAATCATGAAGGTGCAGATGGTATGCTTGAAGCTCAATCTCGGAGTGCTCGGCTGCTTGCAATGATGGACATGAATAATACCTCCCAAGTGTTAGAGGGAATTGTAATCCGGCCTTCTTACTTGCCTTTTGCAATTTATGGAATTCTAGTAGTTGTCTTGACACCTCCAACATCACCATCCTATTTGTGGGATACCTTGGCAATCTATACAGATAGGATGTGAAGCCTTGAATCCTCATGTAAGTGAACTTTTCATATTGAATGTAGTAACCTCCATACTTTTCAATGAAGGCCATAGCCACATTTGTCAACTTTTTTTGCAACTCTCCTCGCAATCTCCTTACTATGTACATGGCAAACGCATCATTAAACCTCTTGTAATGATTGATGTTCTTGAGATGAAGTTGTGTATAGCATTGATGTGATAAGACTTGATTGGGGTTAGTGCCAACTTCTCCTTCCCAAGTCAATCCCTTGTAGACCACATTCCTTGCCAATATATAGACAAGATATGAGCTCATGTAGAAGGAGTTAGTCTCGGTGAGATTTTCAAATTGTTCATCAAGGCAATGACTTATAACTCCCGCCCAATCAATCATCACATTCTTTGTGACAACATGATCAAAATATATATACATCCATCCTTCAAAAGTTGATGATTGAGGTCTACCTGTTACTCTATTCAAGAACATGATGAAGTAGCTTATCTCTTGCTTAAAATCAGCTTTATGATACTTTGGATCCTCAGGATTATATATCTTCATTGCCAGATCATCCACTTCTTCCTTACCTCTTGCATATATTGCTTGGGCTTGGCTTTGAATGTCTTTTGTGCGGTTGTTGGAGAAATGAACGTTGTCCTTCTATTCGGGATGTTGAAGATCTCTTGAATGGCTTCCCTTTGCAAGTAGACTAGAACAGTTCCATCCTTTGCTACAATTCGCTTTTGCTTGCCATTATAACGCTTAGCACATTCCAATACCAACTCTGTGAATGGCAAGACGAGTGGGAAACAAGCTGCTTGGATAATTCCACTCTTAGCAATAGTTTTGATGTCCTCATTCCTTGTCGGTGCAAGCAAGAAGTTCTTGATCTCCTCCAAGTTGGCATGTCCCATATTTGTATCTCCTATTTTCTTCCAATGTGTCTCGATCTTGGACTTGGGCAAGATCAACTTAGCATCCATCTTGATTAAAACTTGATGCTCCCTCGCAGTCATACCCAATGGCCTACAAAACAAACATACCTCCATTAGTACATTCAAGGAAAATTCATGATAAATCAGCCTTATAGAACTGATCTCTTGTATAATAAAGCCATGAAAACATGAAAATCAGGAAAATAAAGGCAGATTTATGAAATCTAGCAGCTAAAAACATACCTTTTTGACAATTTCAGAATAAAACCTAAGACAATCTGCGGTAGAAAACACAAATTTCTTGCTAGAAATGATAAAAATCAGAATCTAATATGCAAATTTGCTGAAACTTGTTGCTCTTCACCCTAATTCGCTCCAAGAGAGTGTTTTGTGTCTTGTGGTGGTCACGGTACAAATGAGGTGGGCGCCTCATATTTATAGGCAATTGCATTGATTAAAACGTTGGTCGGCCCAATTAGGTCGGCCAACTTCATGTTTTTTTTTTAATATTTTTTGAACTTTGAATCCTAAAGTTAGGCGCCGAAATTGGTCTTTGGAGGTGGAAATATGCGCCTAATCTTCTCAATGCAAACTTGTGTTTTAAATTGTCATGTCCCTATAATGATTTGTAATTGAATCGTTTATTTAAATAATAAGTTATCTTTATATAAATTAAATATATAATATATTTATTTAAAATATATTATTAATATGTATTATTTAATAAATAATATTATTAATTTAATATAATATAAATATTATAAAATATATGAAATATATATATTTAATTAACTAGATATATTATAAATATAAATATTTTTTTAATATAATATTTATGTGAATAATTAATAAGATTTATTATTATATATATAAAAATAAATATTATGAAGAGTCTTATCCATTAAAGCTTGAAAGTAAAATAATTTAGAATAAGGCAAAATAACATATAAAGATAATAGTCTACTAAGACAAAAATATTATCCCACGATATATGCTTGTGAATAAAACAAGATAAAAGAGCTCCCAGTACTTAATAACAAATGTATTTATTTATACTATATATATTATATAAATAATATACTTTAATATATAGTATATTATATAAATAATATAATATATATATTATTCAAATTAATATCACTCCTTAATATGTGAGGAAGGAGGATATTTATAAGTGTAGCAATTAAGTTGGTTGACACCAGCAATCATATTAATAAATAATATATTATAAATATATCTAATAATATAAATACAAATATTATTATTATTATTATCTTATATTGTAATATAAATATAAATAATATAATATAAATCATATATCATTTATTATGATATAAATGATATAATATAAATAATACAAAATAAATAATATATCATTTATTATAATGATATAATATAAATACAAATAATATAAATAAATAATAAGATAAAATAAATATATTTTAACCTATCCTCTTATGATAAGGGAGTTACGTATGGTTAGAACTAGTTTTACCACAAAAGGGAATTAATATAAAGTAATAAAAATTATAAGAGGGTAAGTATGTCTTTTACCACCAAGCATAATAAGAGACATACCTTTTCGAATATATCCCTTGAAAGAGAAATAAATAAAGGTTGTGAGATAGAACGAAAAGATTATCGGAAGAAAATATAAAAAGAGTATCGGATAAATAGATATATTTAGATCTGCATTATATATAGATATATATATTTCTGATTCATAAGTAGGAAAGATGTCATAAATTAATATATAGAGATATGTACATCAGCAGGAAAAGGGAGTGAAATATATATTATAAAATATATAAACGGCAACAACAAAATAATAAAAATTATATTAGGTAGAATTCCAGGTAAAGCTACAGCAGGCAAGTAAGTATTTATATTTAATTTGTTCAATCTATAATTGGTAAAAATAAATAGTAAGATTATTATATATTAAAGAATAAATATATGTATGTATGCGATCCCTATATCAAAATAGTAAGATTATTATATATTAAAGAATAAATATATATATGTATGCTATCCCTATATCAAAATAGAACTATACTATGTGACCAAATAGTTGATTGAAAGTACATTCTTAAATAAAGAAACATGATTGAGACATATATGAACATATATATACATTATGAAAAGAAAAACATAACCATCCCATCACTCCCATTTCCTATAACTATAGGAGAGGCGGTCTTGTTAGGGAAAGGCGGGGTAATTCCATCACGATGGATTGGAAGGGTTTAACGCACCCTAGACAAGGATGCTAGGGAGAGGCGGAGTAATTCCATTCCCAATCGCATTGGAGAGGGTTCAACGCGCCCTAGACATATAGTTTCCCCATCCATGGTTAAGGAATAGAAGGAAGATGATATGGGAAGATGAACTTAGATTATTACTTCTATATTTCTCTATTACTTCATCCTTAAAGGAATGTTAGGTCTTGTGGGGAGAGGCGGAGTAATCCCATCCGTAAGAAGGCCCGTAGGCTGGGACAAAGTCTCCCGTAGGCTGGGTCAAGAGATAAGCCCGTAGGCTGGGACATAGTTCCCGTAGGCTGGGTCAAGAGATGGTTTCAGTGCCCCGATACATATAAAGCCTAGTTCCATGGGGAAAAGTAATAAGGAAAATATGCATGATTGAATTATGGAATGTATTATAGAATAGTTATCAATAATAAGTAACAATTGTGAAATGAATAATCCGTCAACAAGGAATGATATAATTATATTATCATTGATCTTATTTGATCTTATCATCGAAAATTATTAATCTATAATGTTTCTAATGTCTCCCTAGAATCACCTTGAATGCATATTCAGGTTTAAGTGTTTCCACTAGAAAGGGGACATTACATAAACCTTCATTGATGCTTAATAATGTTTATTTTGTCAAAACAAAGACCTTTTAACATCGATCTATGCTCTTGTATTTGAGGCGCACTTTTGGGTTTGGAGAAGTGAGAAGGTGCGCCTGGCCTCCTGAGCTATTTCTTGACATTTCAACGGTCTCCAATACTTGTCCAAACTCTCTAGAGACTCTCCATTACTTAGGCGCACATCTTAATTTTAAACTTTATGCTTTCTAGGCGCACATTTTGACCTCTACAGGAGATGAAATGCGCCTAGCTTTCCTAGGTGATAACATGTTTCAATCAAAGATTTCAATCTAATGCATAAGTGCCTAGAAGACCTCTTGCTTTATGGTGATTAAATTTCAAGGTTCCAAGTCTCTTTCTTTGCAAGGCGCACTTTAGTGATTCTCTGGGTGTGAAATAGTGCCTAGATTTGAGAGGCTTCGTGCTTCAAGTTTCATCAATTCAAACTAATGCATTAGCTCTAAGGGAAGTCTAAACACTGTGAATTCCCCATAACTCATGGAGTTAGGCGTACTTGCTCTAAGGCGCAAAAAGATGATTCAACCAACACAAATTGGCGCCTAGCTTTGGATGAATGAATCCTTTGGATTAAGGCAATTGAAAGTGCTTGGGGCGGTGTAATCCTTCAAGGCACCCACTTATTTACAACTTTAACATCTTCTACACAAGGCGCACATTTGTGACCCAACAAGTGATGAAATGCGCTTTCACTCCTTAAAGTAATTTCGACTAAGTTTAAAGCATCAAAATGTTTCCAAGCACCAACTTGTCATTGTTAATAATGAATCCACACATTCCTACCTTAGGCGCACATCTTGACTTCTAAAGGAGTGAATTTGCGCCTTGATTCTCTTGATGACTTTCAAAATCTTCTAAGTAAAACAATTCACCCTCACCCTTAAGCGCAATATTGGACCTCTAGATGATGTCTTGTCCTCTACTAACCCTATGTGCACTTTAGTGGTTCTTCAGATGGAGATTTGCACCTAGACTACTTAGTCCATTTTCTTGCAAAATTTTCAATGTCTAAGGCATTTTGAAGGTCAAAACATCACTCTCATGCAGGACGCCTTGGTTTGGAGTGATTTGAGGTGGAGGCACATTTTGCTTAGGTTATCATTATTCACCAAGTTGTCAACTCATACTCTCAGTGAGACCTATCATGTGCACTTAGTGGATGGAAAACTGCAAGCTCTTCACGGTGGCTTAAAGAACACTCCCAAACTACATTTGCAAGCCTATTGTTTAGCTCGGAGATAATAAGCGACTAACCCGAAGCAACTAATCTAAAGCAACTAACCTGTGAAGAAAACTGGGGGCCCCCCATTTGCAATGGGGCGATGTGTGATTAGGTCACAACAAACCCCGAGCTGAAGATGAATTCCTCATGAAACCCTAGTTGTTTGAAGCCATATCTCCATCAAAACCCTCCGATCACGCTCAATAATGAACTTCACATGAATCCATCTCTCATGGTGGATTGGGTTTCCGTCCAAACCACTACAATTCAAGGGTTTTCGTCCTTGAACAAACTGAAAATCACTTTCAGCCAAGAGCAAATACTCAACATGCAAAATATCAAATGATCAAGATATGAAAAATGATTCCACTTGACCTCCTTTTATCCTTCTCAACTTGGGCACCCAAACAAACCAATATTTTATTATTTTTCAAGTCCACCACCATAATAAAATATTATTTGTTTATTTTCATTTAATTTATTTCTCCATTTTCCTCCAAGTGTGTCTCACATAAATAATAATAAAATAATATTATTTTATTATTTTTTCTTTTTCTCCAGGGGCATCAATTTTCTAGTGGAATAATATTTTATTATTTTATTTTTTAATTATTTTCTCCTTCCCTTGGGCGCCAATTTCCTTGGGCAAAAATATATTATTTTATTACCACTTAACAACTTTCCCATTTTCTAACCTTTATTTATTTTTTTATTTTTCCTTCTTGGCCGCTCAATCCCTTGGCTTGATAATTTTATTTATTTTTGGCTAGAAAATAATAATAAAAAATACCACTTAGCCAAAAATAATATTATTTTATTTAGTTGAGCAATATTCTGGTTTTCAAACCTTGACAACTTACGTTTTTCCCACCTTGCTCAACCAATAAACATTCCTTGCTCAAAAAGGGGACATTACATAGCAACATCGATATACTACTCACCAGCCGTCCCCCAGAAGTTGGCATGACTCAGCCCAATTCTAGAAACATGGATCTACCACTTACTGGTCGCCCCCCAAACCACAAGGACAAACTCATATTACAAGCTTAGACGACAACTCCATTTTGTATGCAAATAGGAATATTCAATGAGATTTCCTTCTAATCTTCACCAACACATGCTTTTGGGACTCTTGTTCACCCTTCATTGCTATTTGTTAGTGGCGAAATGCTTTATTTTGTCTTACATGCTTTTATTATTTTGATTCTAGGGTTTTCTCTTCCTAGCACTTTCTGTTGTTAACTGTTGTAAACTCTAGTCCCATTGTCCTACTTTTGGTCATCTATGGACATTAATATAATTTCTTTATTTCTTTCTTTCTTCTAATGTCAGACACAAAATTTCATACAACAAAAGCATTTTGTTTAGATTTGCATTCTTGCTTGGTTTTCTCTAATATGCATATGACAAGAATTTCGATTATCTACAAAGCCATGGAAAAGCAAGCAGTTCAAAATGCATCAGATTTAACAACAAATTGATTCAGATATTAAGATGATATAAAAATAACAATCACATAAAACAAGGTTGATGCTCTTTCTTAAGAACAAAATGTTTTGTGGTAAATTATGGAATGTGGATGCACACATTCTGCACTAATACACTAGCACAAATACATGGCACTGTATCAAAGTTACAACAGATGGAGATATTTAGACCCTGCAATAAGACATCAAGGCTGCATAACTGCACCACAGAATAAGGCATGCAAAAATTGGTAGGATAAATAATAAGACAGCCTCCATATGAGAATGCCACAATGCACAAAAAAGCATTTAGACAACTGACAAATGAGAAAGTAAATCTTCTTCTGCTTAGAGAATTAACTTGTATAATATCTAAAAGAAACAAATGAATTCAAAAATCTTCACATCAAATTTTTAGGACATCCTGCATGCATTTTCATACACATTTCTAGAAGCAACCGTATAGAATCTTTGGCAAGGATTCCTGGTACTGTAAAATCGGATTTAAAGAAAATAAAAAGTTGTATACAGAAATCTTTACCAAAAGTTCTGCATGCCTTTACTTTGACATTCTTTGAACAAAATATCAAACATGGTGCTTTGTTGCCAGTCAAAGAAGCTGACATCTATAACAAAAATTAAGACATGAAAAGTTTGGTGAAGAACTGGCTAACTTTAAGGATTGGATCAGGTACTATGGTCATTAGGCGAAACCCTAGATCATTTACCAATAAGTCAAAAATTTGGTATATATATGTTCAATTGTAAAAACCCCTACCAAAATTTTTTGCTCAAAACCACGAGTTTTCTGATTTCTTCCACATTGACATTTCGTCAAACATTTTGCATTTGACTTCTAAACTTAATTTTCTGAGTATGTTTGATGTGGGCAGCTTGTTTGACAAGTTTTAGTATTATTCCACATACAAATGTATCACAGTTTATAAAGGAAATGAAGTGACATTTTGACAAACAGTTTATAACCTTCCAATATATAAGAAAATTGAACGTACAGGTCCACACAGCTTGCTGATATAAAAGTCAGAATCACAGAAATAGAGAGATTTGATTTCTAACCTTCATGGAAGCCATTGATATATATATGAAATGGATGAATAACAACATTGCAGCTGCTGGACAAAGTGCTGAGGCAGATTTATAACTCACAACAACAGCCATTTATACCTCCAAGAATGCCAAGTGCATAGAGAATGGATGATATACCACTTTGCAACTTGTTGTCTACACTTTCCAGAATGTTGCTGCAGTAGACAAGCCACCAAGATGTAGCTGCTAACCTTTCAACACCCAAATAAAATCCAAATATGATCCTTTGATTACTAGTTGGGTGGCCAACTTCCAATAAAGATGGTGTCTCTTTTAAACTCCGTGCACCATCCAATACTAGAGCATGCACTACCTTACATACTCACGTCCTCCTCCTCAAACCTTATACACACTTCTTCTTGGGTGTGGCTGTTGAAAAGGGGTTGATGTGGCTGTTGTGGGGGTCACGCTCCACCCAAATACTTCTTCCAATATTAATATGGTTGCCTCCTTCAATATGTAATGGTACGGCAACTATTTGACAAGTTTTGAACCATTGAAATATTAAATTCTCTTTTTATTTGGAGCGCTCCACCATATTGGGTAAGTACGGCCAGTCTTAAGCCTTCATTGGTATGGCTGGATAAATATAGGGTTTAAAACCCTTGCAAATATTTATCTCTGTTTAATCTGAAATCTACTCATCTCACACACAACACAAAAGTTCAATAAAATCCCACACAAAATTATAAATTTGTATTTGCAAAGCAAATCCCACAAATTTAGAAATAAATCCTTCCGGCCAGCAATACTCAAAATCTGACTTTGAAAATCTTCATCATGAAACCCTGTAACTCGAAATCTGTGAATAACAATGGTGATTCCTAGGCAGAACCACTCCAAAACTAGCTAGGGATTATCATTCAAATCTGAAACTAGAAATCAAATGAGGGATTTCATCCTCACAAGCTCATAGGAGAACACACAGGTGCAATCTGACAACATAACGACATAAGAAATCTTCAGCTTATGCAAAATGAAAGCTCGAACCTCCTTATGTAAAAAATGGCGCAACAATTTGTAGAGCGACAAATTCCATAATGGCGGGAGGCAGAAATGGAGGGAAGCTTTGTGGAGCGAAGAGATGGACAAAGGTTTCCTCGAAGAGATTACAAACAGGCCATATATCAGGAAAATAAGAATGGTAGAGTCACCGGCGTTGGTCAACACTTACCCCATCAGCTGGAAGATCCACGGAGATGGCTCGGGGATCGGCTTCCCCAGGGAAGAAGGCGACAACAAAATGAAGGTCATCGTGGTTCAAGGCAATGGATACAAAGGCAATAGAACTTTTTACAACAAAGGGGAAGGAGAAACCCTAGAGGTGGCGGCCAGCGTAGGGATTACCAGAGACAAAATTTGCAACCCAAAAATCAAAATCATGGAAGGAGGGAAGAAGATAGAGAAGAGGAATTAACAATAACCCTCAACGCAAATCGAATTCAGAATCAAGTCTCAAAACTGGAAAATACAGCATTAATAATCAAATGGCATAGTAAAGATTTAAATTGGCAAAGTCTGGAAACCTGGTGGTATGACAAATGGGGAAAGGATTTGGAATTTAAAAGGCTGGAAAACATTATTTTGTGGTCATTTGCCCTACGGTAGCCATCAGGGCTCAAATTGAAGAAGGGGTTTGGATACTTGACGGTAGCGGCTTTTACATCAGTCGTTGGAAGGCTAGGTTTGATCCAACTTCACACCGTTTGGAAAAAATTCACAACTGGTATATCCTGCCTAACCTTCCCCTTGAATATTGGGACCCCAAGATTCTGGAAGAAATTGGAAACGACATAGGATCTTTTCTGTGCACGGAAGAAAGGACCAATCCAGAAGGGTTAGGCACGATTGTTAGGATAGGCATTGAGAGCAATCCAAATCGAAGAATCCTAAGAGAAATCAAGATTTCGTCGGGATTAGGTATTTGGACGCAAAAATTGATCCACAACCCTTTTTCCACAGACACTCTGGTCAAAATTCTAGGGTGGAAAAGTGATCCTCATCCAAAGGAAAACTCAGAGCAATCGTCAAATAAGCAATCCATACCTTTAGAGGAGGAAGATCAAGTCGAAGAAGCCCTTCCTCCCCCTCCTAAAGCGGCACTACAAGTTGAATCCAAATCAGTTCAGAGATATGATGATGACCAGAACGTTAAATCCATAGACCAAAAACTGTCGCAAGTAATTGAGATGATTGGCAACAAAGTGAGTAAGGAGGATCTAGACTCCCTCATAAACGTGGGCAATGAATTGGTGGACATTGCTAATGCGGCCAAAAAAGGAGAGATCGACATCGACAATTTTGAAGGTGAAGATTGGTTTGCAGAACAAGAACTTGAGATGGTGGGAAATGAAATCCTCTTAGATATAGAGGAAGCTCCAAGCAAAGTTCTGAACAACCCCATAGAACAAGGGGTGCTCGGGCTGAGAACTAAGGAACCAACAAAAACATTACCAGATTGCGGAGAACACAGAGGCAAAGGTAGGATCCCAAATAAGGAAAAACTAAAGAGGGATGGGGAGGCTTCAGGACAATTAAAAATCCAAACATTATTGAAAGTAGGGAAGGGCAATCCCCTTCCTGAACAGCAATGAAAATTATAACTTGGAATGTTAGGGGCTTAAACGCCCCTAACAAAAGATGCCTGCTACGGCAGCATCTGAATACGCAGCAACCGGGCATTTGTTTGATTCAGGAATCTAAGCTAGGAGATCAAGAAAGAGCAAATCTTAGTTTGAAGTTGAGGAATTGGAAGATTTGTGGAGTCAACGCGGAAGGGGCCTCAGGAGGATTGTTAACTCTTTGGAAGCCACAATCAGTCATGGTTGAAGTAGTGGCTTCAAGCAAGTTTTGGCAAGCCTGCAAGGTAAGGAGTCTAGCCTCCAATTTAAGTTTTCTTTTGATAAATGTTTACGAGCCTAGTAATTACATTCATAAAAGAACTGTTTGGAGCGAATTGGACAAAGTCTGCAAATTCCCAGGGTTTGAGGTGTATATTCTAGGAGGGGATTTCAACGCAATATTAAAAGAAAGTGACAAGAAAGGGGGAGTTGGAAGGAAATTTCAGTCTCAGCTTGATTTCGAAAATTTTGTGAATAGGAATGAGCTTTTTGACATCCAGATGGGGGGTGGGCAGTTCACCTGGACAAATAGAAGGCTGGGCTTCTGTAACATAGCTGAGAAGCTGGATAGGTTTCTGTTTAAAGGAAATCTCAGAATTTTTCCCTTAATTCTTGATAGTCAGTTGTTACCACTATTAGGATCAGATCACTACTCAGTACGCTTGGAAATTATGGGACCAGTTAGGAGCCCCTTTAAGTTTGAAAATATGTGGTTTAAGCACAAGGATTTTATGGATCTGATCAAACAATGGTGGAAAGATACGTAGCCAGTCGGCTCCAAAATGTTTAGCATTGCAGTCAAGCTGAAAGTAATCAAACAGAATCTAAAAATATGGAATAAAAACAATTTCAAAAACATCTTTGAGGAGAAAAAGCAATATGAATCAGAATTAAAAGCTCTCTCAGAGAAGATTATCAGAGATGGAATGGACAACCAAAGTTACTTGCAAGAAAAAATGCTGATGGCAAAAATGAATGATATCCTTTCCAAAGAAGTGTTTTGGAGACAAAAATCCCGAGAAGTTTGGTTGTCTGCCGATGACAGAAATACAAAATATTTTCACAATGCAACAAAAGCAAGAAGGGAAGTGAACAGAATTTCCAGGGTAAGAGACAAAAATGGAAGACTTTTGGAAGATGTGGAAGAGGTCAAACAAGCTGTAGTGGATCATTTTCAGAATCTATTAAATGAGCCGGAAGGATCCAACCTTTCAGCCCAAAAAGAGCTCGTGGGCTATATACCCAAGTTGATAACTGATGAACAAAATGACATGCTAAATAGCAAATTTTCAGAAGAGGAAGTGAAGACTGCACTTTTTCAACTTCATCCAGATAAAGCACCAGGACTTGATGGTTTCCCAGTAGGTTTCTTCCAAAAATGCTGGGACATAATCAGCAATGACATTGTGGAGGCTCTAGAGGAATCCAGGACCTCTGGACAGCTTCTAAAAGACATCAATAATACCTTCTTAGCTCTAATTCCAAAGAAAGAGAAGCTTGAACTTTTGGACGATTTCAGGGCCATTTCTCTCTGCAACACCTTCTACAAGATTTTGGCTAAAACAATGGCAAATAGGTTAAAAAAACTTCTTCCAGATTTGATTTCAGAAGAGCAGACGGGGTTCGTCTCAAATAGATCCATTTTGGACGGAGTAATTATTGCCCAGGAGGCCATTCACTCAATCCAAAACACGCGAAAGCAAGCTATGATAATAAAACTTGACATAAAAAAGGCATATGATCGTGTTAACTCGCGTTCTTGTTCAAAGTGTTGGAAGGGTTCGGCTTCAATAAGAATTGGCTTGATTGGATTTTTTCCTGGATTGCAAGCCCAAGAATCTCAGTCCTCGTAAATGGAACCCCGGAAGGTTTCTTCAATGTTTCTCAGGGGCTAAGACAGGGAGATCCAATTTCCCCCTTTCTTTTCATATTAATGGCTGAAGCGCTCGGTAGATCATTTACTAGAGCTAGGAACTTAAGGGAGATTGTGGGAGTTCAAGTCACTAGTAGCGTTCCGTATATTACTCACCAGCAATTTGCTGATGACACCATGCTGTTTGGGAAAACCCAAATCAGGGAGGCCCAAAACTTTAAGACAATCCTCCAAAAGTACACAATTGCCTCTGGACAAGAGGTTAGTCAAGAAAAATCAGAAATTTTTTTCTTCAACACAACAGCGAGATTGGAAGCTCAGATTTTGAGGATCTTTCCCTTGCAAATATTTGGGGATCCCGCTGGACAAGGGTCTTCGACCAGGAAATACTTGGAACAGCTTGTTGGAGAAAGTAAGCAATAAGGCAGCTTCCTGGAAAAACAGCTGGCTATCTTGGGCAGGCAGGTTAACGAAACTCAAGTCAGTTATCTACGCCTTGCCTACCTATCTAATGTCTTGCCTCCCTCTGTCAAGCAAAGCAAGCAAAGAACTGAATAAGAAAAGGAAGAATTTTTTCTAGCAGGGGTCGTCTGAGCAGTTCAAATATCCTCTTGTAAAATGGAAGCAAATTTGTGAGTCTAAACAAAGGAATGGAATGGGAATTAAAAATCTTTTGCTCCAAAACAAAGCTCTGGGAGCCAAATTGGTCTGGACAATTTTCTCCAACCCAGATCTTAAGTGGGTGCGAATTGTGCGAGCAAAATACTTGGATGAAGGGGCCAACAACATTTTCACTTCAAGGGAGTTACCCTCTGGCTCCAGAATCTGGAATTTCATTCGCAGCTGCAGAAACCTCATTTCAGATCATCTTTCCTGGGAAATTAGGAGCAGGAATTCAGCTAATTTTTGGGACGATTCTTGGCAAGGATTACCTAAACTGGCCAATGAGGTGGGATTGGCAAATGTCAAAACTATCACAACCCAGGCATGGGGAGATAAGGTAAGAAATTATTTGACTCCGTCTTCTCACAATGGACTCTTATTAGCTAGATGGAAGAGCCCACAAAATCTCAATTTAAGTCAGGCAGAAGTGGAATTATTTGACAGAATTCTAGCTAATAGACAGATCAACTTTAGGTAGGGCCCGGACATTCTTAGATGGATAGGCGCCCCAAACGGAGTCTACAGTGTCAAAGAAGGTTATAAAAAGCTGTCGGACAACCAAGAGGAAGTCTCTGCAATCCCAAGGGAGCTGTACTAGAACCCCAATTGTTTACCAAAGGCAGGAGTCTTCTTGTGGATAGCTTCACAAGGCCGAGCCCTAATAGCTGATAGGTTAAACTCGGAATTCAGGGTCCATCAAGATGTTGCTTGTGCAAAGAAAATTCAGAGGATGGAGATCATCTCTTCCTTAGCTGCCCTTTCGCGAACTTGTGCTGGAATTGGCTAATGGACAAACTCCTTTGGAAACCTGCCATGCCAACAGGATTGTCAGACTGGCTATCAAGTTGGCCCGGCTTAAATAAAAAAGCGGTGTATCACAAACTGTGGGCAATCAGCCCTTCATCGCTTATCTGGGAGCTTTGGAAAGAGAGAAACAAAAGACTCTTCCGGGACAAAGAACTACCTCTCCCCACATTTCTCAATAAAGTTGAAAGTAGTATAGTTGAGGTCTTCAACTCAACGTTGGGTAATTCAACACGGCAGGTTTTTTCAGTCTGGGATGCCAAGATAAGACAAGGTTGGCAGGGTCTTAAATTGCCGTCCATCAGTTTGGAAGGTGGACAACAATCAGTGCTTAAAAGAAAAATCTCCAAGTGGTCTCCCCCGAACCCCGAGTGGTTCAAATTAAACTTTGATGGAGCTTCAAGAGGGAACCCTGGTAAATCAGGGGCTGGGTGCATCATTAGAAATTGGGAAGGCAAAACAATTGGTAGTCTTGCTGAGCCACTAGTAGATGGAACCAACAACGTAGCGGAGTTGGAAGCCTTAATCTTAGGCTTAAAGCTTTGCCACGAACTAAAGCTCCCAAGAGTTGCCATCGAAGGAGATTCCCTATTGGTAATCAATGGGCTGTGCACGAGGAAACTGCAAAATTGGAAACTGGCCGCAAAACTAGAACTAGCCTTGGGTCTGATGGATAGGTGCGAGCTGACAATAGTTAACCACATCTATAGAGAGGCCAATTTAGAAGCAGACTCTCTTTCTAATCAAGGGGCGGATGGAATAAGCGTCAAATTTCTTTCTCACTGATTAAGTGTGTTGGGGTGGTAGGGAGGGCACCCAATCCAAGAAAAGTTGGATGGGTCGTTGCCATAAGGTCTCATTATGGCCAATCTCTTAGCCATAAATCTTTATTATGGCACTCATGAAAGGGTGATATACCTTTCTCTCTGCTGAGATAGCAGCCCGCCGATTTGATTTGCCGCACGCTCCAATATCGCTAAACTCTCTGTGTAATGAATACAGACATCGGTTAAATGAATGTGATCCCTCGCCGTTTCTGACAAACAGATACTTGTGGATTTCATTCCTTGCTAGCAGTTCAGTCGATCATTTGCAGTTCTTGGCATTGGTAGTAGCAGACAGTATGGAGAGAGGCTCTAGATTCATCGCTAGGATCTCTATGCATGGGATGGTGAATCTGGGAGCATCGACACCTCTCCAGTTGGAGAGCTCAGTCCGGCAGATGGCCTTCAAAGGCGTTGTCACAGACTTGAGGCTGAAGCGTATCCTGCGAAGGCATGAGGGCCTTCTTCTCCCGGCGGTTAAGATCGTATTGGGAGTAGATTTTATGGCCGCGGACGAGTTCTACACGGTAGACTCTCATGTCTCTTCCCTTTTCCTAGCATCAATCCTGCATGCAGGGGTGTCTACAGAGGCAGCGAAGCGCCTCATGGTGAAACTGTTTAAGCCGAAATTCCTCCGGGGCCTCAATGCCATTCTCGAGGCAGTCATCCTCGGGGTGCGTATCCCCCGCCCGAACGACATTGCCTCCCCTAAAGATCCTTTGGAGGTATTGAAGGTTTTTCCTCTCATTCTCGACCTGAAAGGCATGGCGTTGACAGAACATCAGGACCGAGTTCTCCAGGTTTTTGGTTTCCTCCAAAACATGCTGCAAGAGGACGCTGACTTCAGGGAAGGGGTCTAGGTTGGTAGGCTCCAATCCATGGCAGTGGAGCTCGGCCTTCTCTGAAAACAGGGTTGCTTTGACCCAACTCTGTGTAATCACTCTCAGTAGGTATTGTGTATAATCCAATTACTATTCGATAAATAAAGCTCCAGTAGGCTATTTTTGTAAAGTTCCAGTAGGTTTGCTTATGGAAGGATATCAAGAGGTTTTTGCCATAGAAATCAGTTTGGATGGTGCAGGTAAATTGCTTATAGGCACCTGCTTGTAAACATCTTTTTCCGATCAATAGAAAACTATATATTTACGAATCAAAAAAAAAAAAAAAAGAAAGCTCGAACCTCCTTTTATATTTTCTTGGAGGGAAAACCAATTTTAAAATATAAAATAATCTCCTTTTTCCCCAACGCCCTTCTTGAAGAATTAAAATAACATTAATAATATATTCCCTCTCACTCCCTAGGCGCCCACTTAAGGAGGGATCATAAAACAACTTTAGAAATTATAACACTTAAGTGAATAATCAAACATTAAACATTAGAAACTTAAGTGTATAATTTAAAACTCCACCCAAGTTGCAGAAAGCACTGCCAAGGCGTCAAAAACTAAAATTGAACATGTCAAGACGTAACTAAAGCAGTGGGATGCTGATAGGTGCCTACTCGGTAACTTATTAAAAATAGACGTGCTCTCCAAGAAGTGTGGAGCACAAACCAAGAGTCTGGAAACACTTCTGAAAGCATCACTGCGATCCATAACGCCAACTGAGCTCAAAGCCGCAAATAGAAAACAATAAAAACAAAACCAGTGCTCTCCAAGATCTTTGGAGTCCCCTTTCCACACCAATTAGCCTACGGGAACTCGAGGAATTGGCTAACAGTCACCAAATTGACTAGCCCTGAGAAGGGGACATTACATCAATTGTTACAAATAGCTCATTTTTTTATTTTATTTGCACAAAGGGTTTGGGGCATGTAGAGAGGAATTATGTGGTTCATGCCATGAGCACATATTCCTTTCCTACAAGCTCTTGAGCACCTTGTAGTACCATGGGAACAACTTATGGTAATGTATGAATGTAACCCCACCCCTATGTGTCACTATAGAGAGAACTTATGGCAATAAAAATCAACCTTTTGGCAATGCATGGACTTGAGCCCACCTTTATGTGTGGCCATAGGGGTACCAAGATTTAGAAATAAAGTATAATCATATTGAGGATCCAAGCCTGCCCCTATGCGCTCCATCTAGTGTTTATGCTAGCAGTTTTTCCAAAGGGTTCAGCACAAACAGTGAAAAATAGTGAGTTTCACACCACGAGCCTAGGTTCCATTCCCACAAGTTCTTGAGCACCATGGAGATACCTAGAGGTAGGAGTCAAAACTTATGGAGAACTATGGACCTAAGCCCACCCCCTCATGTCATCAAGTGTGACCTAGAGCTATTAGTTGAGTCTGACCATATTTCAAACTCAAATCTGCTCCATGTTCTTTACAAGGTTTACCGTAATGTTTAAAAAATCTTTTCCCTAATAAAGATGTTTCTTCCAAAATCTCTTCAAAAAGACTGATCAAATGTACTCAACTTAAACTTAATTTTGATGGCAATGCCAAGTGTATACCTAGCCAAGCTAGAGGATGAGTCTGTCGAGATCCATCTACATTGTTGGCATAGTTTGAATATTATGGAACTACCACGAATAATCTTGTGGAACATAGAGCGTTAATCAAGCGACTGAGAAATGTGCTATGCAATGGATAAGTCTTTAGAGATGCAGAAGGCTATACATTGTTGGAATAAAAAAATGAGTTTGTTCCTTGGGTGTTTTCAATGCCATCCATTTAGATTAAACCCTCAAAACTCTGCATGACATACAATGGCATAGTAGAGGACATTAAGTTGCAGATGTTGATGGATGACGTCGTTATGGGAGAGCACTAGGCTTAGAGCAGATGCTGCCAATGATGCTTGCAAAGCCCTAGTCAGAGGATTAAGGCCCCAGTCTGCTGAAATGATGCCCAGAATTGTGTTCAAGGAATTAGTTTTTCTAAGGCTTAACACTATAGGATCAGCTGGAAATTATCAAGGCCATGAAGGATCCAAGACAATCTATCCCCCGAATAAATGTCATGAAGGTGGCTCGCATCATTGGTGTTCAACTGGTTTTAGTGGGCTTAAGTAACAACCTGGCAGATCATGAGGATAAGCGATGGACTGAGCGAAGCATATTGACAGTACCAGACAAAGTCTGTCGCTTGATGAAGGGTGTGGCATGCCATATAGTCAAGCAGGAGAAGAAAACAGATGCAATCTGCACTAAAGCAAGAATTGACCTATAAGAGTTTGAGGCAACTGAGGGTTCTGAGAAAATTGGACTAGCAGAATTACTGGTAGAGCTGCAATTGGAAGAAGCTAAGCTGATCCAGGTGCCCAAAGGTGAAGGATCTAAGCCTGCTCCTTTCCAGATTGATAGTTCAGAGCAAGAAGAGGAGTAGCTGGTACTGAGACATGCCCTGTCTCATGTGGCATTTATATATGGTTTATTCTATATTGTATCTGCAGACTGCCAATTGGTTGATGGCAGAATTTGAACTCAGCTTTTGCTCAGTTTAGACTCTCAGAGTGTTTTGCTGCCTATTAATTCCAGATCTTTTAGTGTTATCTAGATACTTTGTTAGTTTTTAGATAGCCAATAGGCTTCATAGTTTGGTATAGCATACACCTTTGTTGATTGATTCAGAGCATGTATGAACTTGAGTGGCAGACAATGCACTCAAAAACTCTTTACTAAATTATCTAATTGAGACGGTTTATTGTAACTTCAGCTTTTCATTTTCACTATCATAATCTTCATAAAATCCTGGTTTATGAAATCATGTTGTTTCATTCCCTTCTATTTTTTATTGTTGCATACAAACCAGAAAGGGTTGATTTAATATTTATAGCTTGGATGCTGGTAAAACTGAAGTAATGAGATTGAGAGAAATTGGTGTGTTTACTCAGAGAGAGAGAGAGAGAGCACAGTCTTATATTATTCAAAATAGTCTTGAAAATATCTTAACAATATGTAGTAGTTACAAACTAAAAACAGATGGCAGTTACAAAAGACTGCAGTTATAACAAATGGTGGTTACACACTTATAGCTAAAGATACCACTGATTTATAATAACAACTAATATTCTAATACCCCCTTAATGACTAAACCGGAATCAACACCAAGCATGGCCAAAAATTTGATAGGATCAATAGGTTTAAACTTTAGTCATTAAATTAGCAGACTACTCTTGAGATGTGCAAACATGGAGAGAAATATCTGCACAAGCAACTTTCATGACACTTGGCACCTAAAAAGATTTGAGAAAAGAGGAAAATGAAAATGTTCAGCTGCCAAATCACCAATTTGTTTGTTTGTCCTCCAAGGTCACATTGTGGAAGTTCATCCTTGTGCACACCTTCTAAAGTGGAATAATACCACTTTAATCTCTGAGGTACCACAGGCATATGCTGCAAAGGTGAAGTCTCAAAACTAGAGTCTAAGACGAACTCTGTATGTGTGGAACCTTAGCCAGAATGGATACACCTTCAATCTTGCATATCTGATAGATAACTGCAGAAGTTCTAAACAAGGACTGGCGCATTAGATGACTTGTTGAACTAGAAGGTTCATCTTTCAAGGGTATCACAACACTAGATTCCAGATCTTCACTAACCTTATATGAATTATAGGAAAAATATGGCTTTGTTTCTTTTACATGAACACGTCCAAACTAACAATGACTTTGTTACCAGATGCATCAATGAATCTATAGGCCTTAGAATGTTTACTATAGCCAATGAAGAAATACCTAATACTTTTGGAATCTAGCTTATGCCTTTTCTACTCAGAAACTAAAGTATATGTGGCCGAAACAAACACACAAAGAGATGTTACCTCAAGTTTGTTACTAGACCAAGCTTTCTCTGGTGTCTGCAAGGACTCTTGTTTGGGAGATTAATAATTGTGTTCACAGCTTCTCCCCAATATCGATAGGGCACGCTCCTACTATGCATCATGGACCATGTCATCTCCATGATAGTCCTGTTACACCTTTCAACCACTCCATTCTGTTGTAGAGTATGGTGCAGTTAGCTAATGCTAATTATCTTTTTTCTTACAAAATTTTGTAATGTCCTCTTTTTGAGCTAAAGTGACTTAAAGCTTGGAGTATGGAAAGTTGGCAAATAACTTAAAATTTGGAGAATGGAAAGTCACTTTTTAATAGCTTCAACTATTTTTCCTTGGCAAAGCGAAGTTGGAATATGACTTTGTATATTTTTGTGATATTTTTAGAAAAGTCAAAAATAATAAAATAAATTGCCAAGGGTAGGAGCGAACCACTTGGACAGTGGGAAAAAGAGAAAAAAAAAATAAAGCAAATGACAATAAAATATAATATTTTATTAATTAAAATATTATTATGATTGCTCATAAAGTGACCGCCCAAGTCTAATGGGAAAAAATAATAAAATATTATTATTTTTAATTCTCCATGCGGACTGCTCAACTTGAGGAAAATAAAAGAAAATTAAAATAAAATATATTTTATGGCGGTGGACTTGAAAATGCATAAAAATGTAGCGGAATTGGACGCCCAAGTTGTGGGTTATAAAATATGGCATCTAGGAGTCATTTTCATTATCTTGTTATATTATCATTTGGTATTTGGAGAGTTTTCTCTTGGCTGTAACAGAGTTTCAGCAAGCTTCTAAGGACGAAAACCCTTAGAATTCTTGGTTTGGACAAAAACCCATCCCACTTGGTGAGATGAATCCATCCAGGGTTCATTATTGGGCATAATTGCAGGTTTACTTCATTGTCGAGCTTCATATCAGCTAGGGTTTGAAAGGAGAACATCATATCAGCTAGGGTTTGAAGCTTTTCTTGCAGATTTTGGGTGATTTGATTCAAATTTGAAGGTTTCCATTGCATATTTTCATCATCACATTCACGGCTAGGGTTTGGAGTTGGAGCGCCATACTTTGGAGGGCTATTTGGTGATAGATTTCATCCATTTGCATTCAGATTTGTATATCAGACACCAGCAAATTCATATCAGTCTGCAAATCAGAGGGTTTGAAGGCAACATTTGGCATGGTATTAATATATTTTGCACCTTGGGTTCCATCGCCCTCATCCTAGGGTTGAGCGCTACCATTTAGAGAAGTCATCGCCACCAATTAGGGTTTGTTTGGCAAGCATTTTGTGATCAGAATTCATATCAGCTTCTGCAAATCAGAAATCAGAGTTTGAACAACAGATATCATTCATTTTTGGTCATTGACTATCTTGGCGGCCACCCTTGGAAGTCATCGCTCCATTGTAGGGAGAGGATCATGGTCATTGAAGACATCACTGTGTAAGCATAATTAGATCTGGGTTGTAATCATTCATATCAGTTGTATATCAGCTCTCTTATGATTGTATGATTGCCAACATATCATCATCTTGTTATCTAGGTATGTTATAACGAAGGACATTTCAAATCTTTAATTTGAATCAATCTATATTGTTGTTCCTATCATTTTCTGTGGTCTGATTTGAAATTTCAGTCATCTATTTTATTGTATGTCATGCTTCTAATGGCTCTTTATTGATGTGACAACATTGCAAAAACACTTGAGTATTGAAAAACACTTGAAAACCCTTGAATCCGTCAAGAAAACTAAATCAGAAATTCAGAACAGCAATCAGAAATTTAGGGCAGATTTGGTAAGGATTCTTACAGTGGTATCAGAGCTAAGCATCTTTCCAACCTGGAGGGTAGAATTTAGTTTGTTTCAGCTACATACAGTACGGTGTAAACAGGTTGCAACAATGAATTGAGGTAGTTCAAGTTCATCAAGGAAGGATAGACGAGATAGTTTGACTCCGAATGATCGACTTATGAAAGAGTTTATGAATGGTATGAATAATTTCGTAAAGTGTCAACAACAAATGATGGACACCTTTATTGAATACCATCAAAACTTAATGACAACCATTGAGTTACTTGCATAAGAAGAAGAAAAGAAGAGCAAAAATCAGTTGGGCAAAGAAGATTCACTTCATGCATCCACAAGTAAGGAATACATGGAATTGAATAAATCAGCATGTATTGGATCAACACTTGATGAGGAGCATGCAAGAAGGGAAGAAGAAAAAGTCTTACTTCATGATGAATACAAGTCTCTTTCACCATGTGTTAAAGAGGACTTGTCCTTCAATGAATTCATAAGGCAGCAAAGGAAAAGGACCACAAGGGTTGAACATAGCATTGTTTCACCATCTTTGCATAATGATTGCAAGGAATCACTTAGTGAGTTGGCTGTTTTGAAAAGAGACATTGTTCATACATATGAATGCCCTACAAAAAGGTATGACAGTAGTTCTGATTTTATGTTTTATAACAGCAGTCATATGTTCTTGCATAACCATGAGATAGCAGCTACTTCACATAAGGATCATGGTGTGGAGTCTCCTAATGGTGGCACTCAAGTTTTGGGTGTTAAACATGAGGAATGCAATGTGGATGCAAGCCACAAAGGTTCTGATTTTGCATATCATAACATGGAAGATGTTAAGAAGACACAAGTCAAGTGTGATAAGTGGTTACAAAAAGCTAGAAAGGCAAGGTTGTTGGTTGCCCAAGCAAGACAGCACCTACAGGAGGTCAAAGAATGTTGCAATCAGCTTGATCATGCAAGACAACAGAGGGAATCAAATCTTAGATCTCTATTTCTTCCAAGGGAAGAATGTGTAGAGGTTGAGCATGCAAGGGATAAGCCTTTTGAGGTGAGCAAGCAAGAGGAACATGCAGATTTGTCTGAACAAAAGAAGAGGTATGATTCAGAAAATCTTGTTTGGGTACCTAATTTGCATCATGTGGTTCATGAGTTTTCTCTTTTAGAGAACCCATTGAAGGCTCACATCATAGATGTGGATGGAATATTTGATCACACATTTGGTGAACCAGCCCCTAGTGTTATGCCTACAAATGAAGGAAAATCAGAAAATGTGTTGTGTGACAGCCCAAGTCACTTTGATGAAATTGATCATGGACTTTTAGCATTGAAAAGTTTGGATGGAAAAATAGTGCAAGGGAAAAGACATGATTATATATCTTTGAACAGCAGTTCATTCTCTAACGATTCCAATGATTTACTTTGGGACAGCATGTTTTCACAAATACATAGCTATGATTCAAGGATTCTAAGCATGCAAAGGGATAGTATCTATGTGGATTTTTCAGTTTTTGTCAACATGGATCAGCGAAACTTGAAAGCATTTTGGGAAACATGGATGAAACATTGCAAGATTTTGGGAAACTAATTGAATACATGCAGAAAATTATTGTTCTTCTAAGAAGGTTCCAAAGAGTTCATTTTACATATGTATTGCAGCATAGCTTCTCAAAGGGAAGGCCATACAAAAGTCATAGATTCATTTGGGATCCGGGTATTGGTTGGTTCTAATGCAGATTGGTCACATGTGATTGCTTGAGGGCAAGCAATCTCGGGGTGGGAGGACTTGTAATGTCCCCTTTTTCAACTAAAGTGACTTAAAGCTTGGAGAATGGAAAGTTGAGAACTTAAAGTTTGGAGAATGGAAAGTCACTTTTTAATAGCTTCAACTATTTTTCCTTGGCAAAACGAAGTTGGAATATGACCTTGTATATTTTTGTGATATTTTTAGAAAAGTCAAAAATAATAAAATAAATTTCCAAGGGTAGGAGCGAACCACTTGGAGAGTGGGAAAAAGAGAAATAAAAAAGAAATAAAGCAAATGACAATAAAATATAATATTTTATTAATTAAAATATTATTATTTTTATTTCTCCATGTGGGCCGCCCAACTTGAGGAAAATAAAAAAAAATTAAAATAAAATATATTTTTATGGCGGTGGACTTGAAAATGCATAAAAATGTAGTGGAATTGGGTGCCCAAGTTGTGGGTTATAAAATATGGCATTTGAGTCATTTTCATTATCTTGTTATATTGTCATTTGGTATTTGGAGAGTTTTCTCTTGGCTGTAACAAAGTTTCAGCAAGCTTCTAAGGACGAAAACCCTTAGAATTCCTGGGTTGGACCAAAACCCATTCCACTTGGTGAGATGAATCCATCCAGGGTTCATTATTTGGCATAATTGCAGGTTTACTTCATTGTCGAGCTTTATATCAGCTAGGGTTTGAATGGAGACATCATATCAACCGGGTTTGAAGCTTTTCTTGCAAGTTTTGGGCGATTTGATTCAAATTTGAAGGTTTCCATTGCATATTTTCATCATCACATTCACGGCTAGGGTTTGGAGTTGGAGCGTCATACTTTGGAGGGCTATTTGGTGATAGATTTCATGCATTTGCATTCAGATTTGTATATCAGACATCAGCAAATTCATATCAGTCTGCAGATCGGAGGGTTTGAAGGTAACATTTGGCATGGTATTGACATATTTTGCACCTAGGGTTCCACCGTCCTCATCCTAGGGTTGAGCGCTACCATTTGGAGGAGTCATCACCACCAATTAGGGTTTGTTTGGCAAGCATTTTGTGATCAGAATTCATATCATCTTTAGCAAATCAGAAATCAGAGTTTGAACAGCAGATATCATTCATTTTTGGTTATTGACTATCTTGGAGGCCACCCTTGGAACTTTGGAAGTCATCGCTCCATTGTAGGGAGAGGATCATGGTCATTGAAGACATTATTGTGCAAGCATAATCAGATTTGGGTTGTAATCATTCATATCAGTTGTATATCAGCTCTCTTATGATTGTATGATTGCCAACATATCATCATCTTGTTATTCGGGTATGTTGTTGTAATGAAGGACACTTCATATCTTTAATTTGAATCAATCTATATTGTTGTTCCTATCATTTTCTGTGGTCTGATTTGAAATTTCAATCATCTATTTTATTGTATGTCATGCTTCAAATGGTTCTTTATTGATGTGACAACATTGCAAAAACACTTAAGTATTGAAAAACACTTGAAAGTTGAAAACCCTTGAATCCGTCAAGAAAACTAAATCAGAAATTCAGAACAGCAATCAGAAATTTAGGGCAGATTTGGTAAGGGTTCTTACAAATTCTTTGAAATGAGTGGAAGTAAATTCCCCCCATTATCGAACTATAGAGTCTTGATCCGATGCCCTAAAAAATTTCCACCTATGCCTTAAACTTCAAGAATGCACCAAAGCAATCAAACTTCTTCAAGAAATAAACCCACATCTTTCTTGTGAAATCATTCACCAACAAACAAAAAGTACCTTGAACAAAGGACAATGGGAGAATTCCAAGATGGCTCACATAGATTTTCCTGAGTGAGATCAAAAAGCCCCTTAGCATGCCATGCACCTTCAATAGAATGGCTTCCTCTTCTACTTACTAGCCAAACACCCAACACACAAATCCTACTTTTCTTGTGAAGGAGGCAACCCTTGAACCATATGAGCTCTACTAAGTTTGCTGAAATATTCAAGGTTAAGATGACCATATATTTCATGCCAAAGAATGTTGGTATTCTCTTCGACAACTAAGGCATGCAAATCAATTGTAGTAAGATTAACAAGTTTGTACAAACCAACTTACCCAATGCCTAGGCCCATAGTTCACAAACTCACCGTGCAGAGTACTCGCGAGTTTTTTTCGCCGCCGAGTACTCGCAAGTTTAACTCGCCGAATCTTTTTGCCAAGTATTTGGAAAAACTCACCAATTTTTTGGCAAGTACTCGCTAAGAATCCCCAAAACTCGACAAGTCCAACAACTTGACTCGCCACGCCAGCAACATGTCAAAATCGCAGAAAAAAACATGGATTAAATACTCCAAAACTCTGTTTTTTGGGCTTTATAAGCATTGTTTTTTGCCTTTTAACAAATTATGAAAATGGTGCGCTACCTCTCAACCCCACTAGGGGCATTACCCCAGACCCCCATGAGGGGCATTGCCCCTGGATCCCATTTAAATTTTCTACTTGTATTTTGCATAAAATTTATGTTTTTTTTCAAAATTTAAGTGTTTTTTAAGCTGTTGAGTTTTGTCAAGTACTCTCCAAGTCTGAGTGTTCAAACTATGCCTAAGGCAACCATTATGTCCTATCTCATATCAAAAACAATGCAATTCTTTCCATTAAACTTGACATGAATGTGGATTTTGAGTAAATTGGCTGATAGACAATAATTTTTTGTTAATTCCAAGAACATTGTAATGTCCCTTTTTTTGAGCTATTATAAAAAGGATTGGAAAAGAGAATGTTACTAGAGGCTTGGAGAATGGAATGTTGATTTTGTGGAGCTCAACTATTTTTTATTGGCGAAACGAAGTTGGTAAATGACTTTTGGTATTTTTGTGGTATTTGTGGAAAAGTCAAAAATGATAAAATAATTAGCCAAGGAGAAAAGCAACCCAATGGGAAAAGAGGAAAATTGGTAAAAATATGGAAAAATGGAAAAATAAGGCAAAAGACAAATATTTAATATTTTATTAATTAAAATATTATATTTTATCCCATAAAGTGGCTGCTCAAGTTGCAAAAGTGAAAATAATAAAATATTATTATTTTATTATTATTTTCTCTCTCCAAGTTGGCCGCCCAAATTGTGGAAATTAAAAAATAAATTAAAATAAAATATTTTTTATGGACTCCAAAATGCATTAAAATATATTTTACGTGGGCGCCCAGGTGAGACAATATAAAAGGAGGTAATTGGAGGTCATTTTCATCATTCTATGTTATTGTCATTTGATATTTGGAGGGTTTCTCTTGGCTACAACTTCGTTTCAGCAAGCTTCTAAGGACAAAAACCCTTAGAATTCGTAATTTGGACGAAAACCCATCCCACATTGAGAGATGGATCCATTCGGGGTTCATTATTCAGCATATTTGCAGGTTTACTACATGATGGAGCTTCATATCAGCTAAGGTTTGAAGCTTAATTTGCAAGTTGAGGTCTAAATGATGCAGACCTGAAGGTTATTTTGGTATATTTTCATCATGGCATGTACAGCTAGGGTTTGGAGTTGAAGCGCCACACCTTGGAGGGATTTTTAGTGAATGTTGATTAACATTTGTAGGCAGATTTGATGTTTCAGACCTGATAAATTTATATCAGATTGCAGATCAGAGGTCTTTGAGGTGAAATTCCATATAACATTTGCATATTTACAACCTAGGGTTTCATCGCTCCACCTAGGGTTTGATTGCTGTCTTTTTGGAGGTGTTTTGTGGTGTGGAAAGGTATTGTTCAGCCATCTAGGGTTTATATCAGACTGTTGCAGATTATTTCAGATTGGTGATTGGCATATTAGCATCAAACCTTGTCATCTACAATCTCCCAGCATTGGCGGCTTGCCTAGGAATCCATCGCTTCACATTCGGAAGTGATATATGGTGTATGACATGATTTTGGTATGTAAGAAATTATATGTTGCTAATATAAATTTCTGAGTATTTCTGAGTACCGTTACAGCCTTGGAAACATTGTAATTTCATTGGACAATTCAAATAAAAAGGCAGGTTTGGGTTACTATCAATTGTATGTTGTAATATTCTATCATTTCTTTCCATTATACATATTATTTTGGCATTAGATTGCATATATATATCTGCTGTTGCAAATAAACACATTCAGAAATTAAAAAATCAGATCTCATGCCCAGTGTTTGACAAAATCTCAAACCAATAAAATCAGACATTTCAAGGCAGATTTGGTAGGGGATCTTACAGTGGTATCAAAGCTTAGCATCCTGCCAACCTGTTTGGGTGTGTGATTCAAAAATTTAGAGTTATGGCAATGAATTTCAGCAGAGTTGAAGATTAGATCAAGAGGAGATATGAACAAGAGGCCATCCAACTCTTTGAAGAATACCAAAGCATGACTAATAGGTTTAAAAAACAGGTTTCTTTTGATTATTTCTTGAGTTTAGTTGTAACATTGAAACTTGGTACAAGTGGCTTGGTGAACTACATTAGAAGAACAAGGAAAGAGAAGAAAGAATGTGAAAAGAAGAGCTTCAAGATTTATAAACCATTCCAGCAATCTTCTAATCAGCCACAAAAGAAGAGAAAAAATCAGTTGAGAAATGAACATCGTTGCTTCACATGAATATCATTGATTTAAGCTCAAGGGTGAGCTCATCAACATCTTTCTCTTTTCCTTTCAATGCATCAAGGGTCTCTTTTACAAACTTGGTGGTATGATCCCTATTTGAAAGTAAGTGCAGGTAATCCGATTTCATTGTTTCCAAAGCATTTTTGACTCTTTACAAATCAGCAAGGGTGGATCCTCCTTCAACGCCTTTCTGCGTCTTCTCAACTTGGGCCTTCCACAAGAGATCTTCAATGAATTTGTGTGTGAAAAATGTGATAAAGCTTGCACAACCTTTTCTTTAGTGACAATCAACTGGTTCTTCAAAATCTATAACTCACTAGGCCCTTGATCAGCTTCACCCTTCACACAATAAATTTTCTGATATGTCTTCAAGGGCATGATTATTAAAATCAGCAACCTCTAACATTCTCTTTGCATATTTTATGATATGAAGGTAGGACAGCAATATGCTCTAACATACAATTATCATTTGCTTTCCCTTCATTGCATTTCAGAGTCAAAACACCTGGATTCCATGGTCTTATGAATTGTTGGCTTTGATCAAGAAATGTAGGCTCATTGTGTTCCTCATGAATGACTGATTCCTTCAACAAATCCGTTTCAAAATGATCTAAATCAAACAAACTGGAACTATCAGGAGTACTCTTCTCCATGGGTTCTGTATGGAAGTGAATTTGGTACACATTTGGCATTGCAATATCCCTCTCAACATCAGAACTGTCATTACTGAAGTAATGAATGAATTCATCACTATATGCTGATTTGAAAACTTCAACATACTCAACTTCATCTTGCTCTTTTTCTAAAAAAACCTCACTAGTTTTAGCTGAGTGCTCAACAACACCTGTTAAACTTAAATTAGTGACTTCAAAATTTTTATCATTTGCATTCATTCCACTAGTGTCATCAAGAGAGCTATTAGTCTCAAAAACATCGTTGGATTGATCTGAATTTGCAACCAAGGTTGTTGTTTTGAAATTTCCATCAAGCACAATTCCATCATCTGTAGCTACATATGCTTCTCTAAAGTCATTCAGGAGCTCTATCATACATGCCTCTTGAGATAAGATGTTTTCTTCTTCAGAAATTTCTGCCATGAACTCTTCTCTCTCATGCCCCACTGTTGCACATTCTTCCTCATCCTCATTTGTCAAATAAGGTCTCAATTTTTCTTCACACTGATAAACAACCATTTCAACTAAAACATGTGCAACTGAGAAAGATTCTCGATCAACCTTCCACAAGTTAGCCAATAAGATAGATAAAAGTGACTGGGGTACATCATCACCCTAATTAATCATCAAAGTCATGATGGACTGCATTGCTGTTATAAAATTTTCTGCATGATATTTTCTGATGCTAGCAAAGAAACAGTGAAACATTTTGAGGATTAGATCATCACATTTAAGGTCAAGCATCACCATACCAAATTTAACCTTTGAAAAAGTTTCTCGAAGTTTTGCCCTCTTAGCAAAGGAAGGATTTCTAATATCATCCAAATCTTGAAAGCTTCCCACCATCAGTTGAAATATCTCCCTAATTATGTCATCTTTGTATGGAGCATCAAGGGCTGCAATCCTTATCACTTCAATAAGGCAAGAGGTGACTACAAGCCTCACATCTTCATGAGGATGTCTCATAAGCTTGGGCTGGACCAAAGCATCATTGATGGTTTCAAGGCCCATTTCAAAATCTCACAATCTAATTGGTTAACCCTTGATAGTTAGAATGTGTGCTTCTGGATTTGACTGTGTGTAGCTTTTTTTATATCGACGTTTCGGATCACACTCCGTGATCCATCATCAGGATGAAGAGAAGAGAATACTTCAACCCTTGATAAACAAATCTCCACTTCTATCAATCTGCTACGTAGAACATCTTTTGACAAATGTAGAAGTTCAAGATCCTTACCTAATGCATAAAGCATATTTCCCACTTCCTTTTCTTTTTGTAAAGATCTAGGCTAGAAACATTTGGATGAGTCATTCAAATGTTTTGAAAGAGGACACCTGTTCTGATTTGATCTAGCTACAATCTTTTTCTGTGTCAAAGCACTTTCCATACTGTCATGCAATAGCTTAAGCAACTGAAATCTTCAACAAGAGTTAAACACCAACAGGCTGGCAAGACCACTAGCTCTGATACCACTATAAAATCCCCTACCAAGATTTTCGTTTAAATCCACAAAATTTCTGAGTCCTAGTGTACTGACATTTCGTCAAACACTTTGCAATTTGCTTATCCAGCAATATTTTCAAAATGCTTTGTTGTAGAACCACTTATCATAAAGTTTGAACCATAATTCATTCAATATTTCATTAGAATATGCAATGATAAAGAGGCATTTTGTAAAGTTCCCAACATCAATCTTGAACCAAACTTGCAAATTTACTGATTTTAATGTGTTGACATTACATCAAATACTTTGTAGAATGCTTAACAATAAAATTTCTGAATGGAAAGGTTTTGAACAGCAATGACAAACGTTCTTTTTCATTAATGAATCTCATATACTCATAGATTATGCAAGATTTACATGGGACATTTTGACAAACATTTGTCCTTCACTACTTCAGCTGAAGTATATTCAAGGAATGTCAAAATACACTGTTGTATAATGAAATCAGGCATACAGAGATGATGAATAAATAATCCTAACCTTCATAGTGCAACCCAAGAATGAATGTCATATTGTATTGAATGTGAACTGCTCTAGAAGATGGCATCCAACACTGTGATGAGAAATATTGTGTCCAAGGGGAAATGAAATTTCTGTTCTGAATTATAATGCTGTTACAACCTGTTGTTATGCTTTGAAAATGTGTCAACCACCCGTGTAAAACCACATAAACTCGCCCAGAATTTTGCAGAACATTCAAACAACAACAAATAAAGTGTCTTGGGGCTGCGGCTAGGTCCAAAGACCCTCCAATCACCTTCAATAAGCAGCACCTTCCTCAAAACTGTCCATGCCTTGCGTCAACTATTATCAGGCCCCTTCTCAATATGAAGGCGTCTATCTACAAAGATTGGCTCTTTTAATGGTGTTGTAATATGACAAATGTCTTAAACGCTGATATAAGGGTTTAGGAACCCTCTACACAAGGCATCTCAAGCAAAGTTAGTTCCTCCATTTGGTAGGCACTGGAAAATAATTCATAAACTCTCATTCATAAACTCCAGTAAATCTATACCAGTCTTTTATAAATTTATTATTGCTTGCCAATCTTCAATAACTTTGTCATTGAATCCCTCCCGGAAGCAAACACCAAAAACCTGGAAATACTCCACAAAGCAATAAGTAATAACCAAACACCACAGAATCAAATTGTACATGCCTTCAGCACAAGTGTGAAATCTGAGTGACTCCACCTGCAAATTAATTAGGGAAGATGTTTCACTTCCGAAATCAACTTTCCACTAGGGTTTTCGTCCTACGGTTTGAAGAACCAAAGGTTCCAACTGTCAAAGGGACTTCCAAAAAAATAAAATGCCAAGAATGAATAAAGTGAGTCTCCATATCTCCTTTTATAACTTTTCTGGAGCAATAAAATATTACTTTTCTCATTTTTGCTCCAAAAGCTCATTTTGTAAAAATAAATAATTAACTTTATGAAGCACTTTCACCTTTTTGAGGAATAATGATATTTTCCGATGAATAAAGTCCCTTTTCCAAGGCATCCACTTGAAATAACTTTTCAATACCTTTAAAATGAGTTATCACACTTAGTTGTCCCTTTTAATATTTCCAACATTAGACAACATAAGTGAATAATTAATTAAATAACTCAATAATATATCCAAGTTGCAGAAAGCATCCAAATGATATAATTTTGTGATTTTGATCATACAAATATGATATCGAAGACTTAGGATGATGATCGGTGGCAATCAGGAGACTTACTAAAAATAGCTTGTTCCTCCAAGAAGTTCGGAGAGCACCCGAAAGGTCAGAAATCGAAATTTGAAAGCATCAAAAGGCTCCATCTAACCAACTGAACTCAAAACCAAGAACAATTGCTCCGCGAGACTAATCAAAGCTTCTCCAAGAATGTTGGAGTTCTCCCCAACTAACCAAATAACCTCCAGAAGACTTGGTAACTAGCTACTAGCGCACAAATCGGCTATGCACCAAAAAGGGACATTACAACAGATCATTTGGCTAAGACTATTATCATAAATTTCTGCTATACCTTACATTAATTGCCCAGTTTTAGATGACCGAACATCAATGTTATTATTAAATGTTTAGTTGTTGCTAATAACATTTAGTAATCAAACAAATTGGATGTTGATAATTGCCCCTCAAGTTGCTTCTTTGAGGTATTTCCAGTACTGGTTTGGATCTAAAAACAATCAAAGAACCATATATTCCATAAAATATTAATCCGGTATATTAAATAAGAGTAGGGAATTTTTTTACCGAATGATATACCTACACCACAATCCACTATCTCTCAAAAGAGGAGAGTCCGATATGAAAAAAAAATTGAGGAAGCTGGCATCACCAGCCATAGCAACCGATTCTTCTCCACACACAGCACTAAACAATGAAACATTAAATAATGAAAAACTACATCCAATGATCCAATGCATTAATCAACTGTATTGCCAATGCCAATGAAACATTCATCCTCGCAAGGACTCATAGTCTCAATATAAATAATATCTGGAATCAACAGTTAAAGCATAGATGTAATGGCCTTTTAACAACTAAATATAAATATATGCCTCTCAATTTGGCTTGCAGCGAATTCATCAACAGATTGGCAACAATCTCAATTCCTTCTAGAAAATATTGCCGCTAGGAATAAATCTATGACTTAACAGTTCAGTTTAAAACACTTTTTTTTTAAAATCTCCGTATGCATTTTTAACTTACACACTTCTCTTAGTAAATCTCTATGCCTTTTTGGATCTTCACATAGGCAAACAAGAGCAACAACTGCAATGGCAATGTCTTTCAATAGCATCTACTATCAAAAACAAAAAATAATGCTTTTCAACAATTGTAATGCCTCTTCAATGTTCAGGCACTTGAAAACTTCACAACCTTCAACTCTCCTTCACGCACAAATGCATTAAGCCTCCTTTCAACAATTTTTCATAACTACATCATTCATCCACCTTTCATTATTCTAGACTATGGGGTTTGATAGTATGTAGAAAAAATGCAAGCAAACAACATTGTAGATACAACTAAACCTTAGTGTGCATAGATGTAAAATATTATTATTGATTATTTGGGCATGACAAAGTATTGTGCAAATGTTTATATGAGCATTGCATTCCTATACAACTTCTCAAACTACCCTATGGGAATAACTCACACTTAATTACTAAATTAAGTCACTAAAGTGACTTTATAAAAATGTAAACCTTAATTTTTCCAATAGAAACTGTCGATCCATGAAATGAGATAAGCTTTCCTTACACTGCCATGCCGCCATGCTGGGTTAGCCAATGATAACATACAATCAACCTATTGTGTTCTTTAACAGCTATGCAAAGAAGCAACAACATATTTACATCAGTATATATCATAAATGACTTTTAAGTTGTCTTAGAATCAATAAATGCACTTTCAAACATTAAAAATTAACATTTTCAATGTTTTGTGCATTTTTTTAGTGCCTCTGGACATGGAGTCTCTTGGGAGTGGCTAGGCATGGCCAAGGTATGGACCTGCTACCCTAGGTACCCTATGGGTATGTCTGGCATACCACAGGGTACCCAGGGTGGCAAGGTTGTACCCTAGCCATCTTGGACAGGGTCTCACTCCCACTCCCACTCCTATTTGATCTTGCCATAGGACCCAAAACACAAGACCCTAGTAACATAGCCCCAATGTTCCACGGGGATGTGTCCCCCCCAAAAAACATGGAGTTTTCAAGACGAGGATGTCCCCAATACATGGGGACGCCAATAATACATCCCCCTGCCGCACCACCACTGCCACTTGAGTACTCGAGACGTCCCCAAGACATCCCCAAAACATTTCCCTCTAAGAGGGGACGTTCTGGGGCGTCCCCCCCAAAAAGGAGACTTTTAGGGGACTCTGGAACAATCTTCAGTAGACAGAAAATAGTTACCCATTCCCGAGGACTCAAACAAAATTTGAGCTTTGGGATTTGCTGTTTGAGTAACAATGTATTTCGCCTCCTTCTCAGGAAGCAGCTTCTGCATGACACCTTTAACAGGTATCCTTGCTTCAGACAAATCCATGTTCAACTCCCCACCCACATCCTTGCAGAAATTATGTCCAAGTAGAATGCCATATGAAGCTGGAACATCAGCTACCAAGACTGTCATCTTGATTCTCTTATCTGGAAAAGCTACAAATGCAAATTGGGCGTCTTTGATTTGACCCAAAAGTGGAACTTGCTTATTCTCCATAGAGAAACACCTCCCAAAAGTTTTGGTTGAGGTGAGGCCAAGGGCATCTGCTACCTTAGCAGGCATAACATTGTCTGAGGCTCCAGAATCTATTACGCAATTGCTCAATTTATGACCATTTACTAATAGGGAAACATAGAAAGGTTCAATTTTTCCAGAGGCTTAGGGGGAGTAGTGACAAGATTGTTTTGGGTAGGTTTACTTTTGGAGGAGTCATGAGTAGCTTTGGGAAACTCTTGTCCTGCAGGGACGGCCTTATTTTTGACATATTTGGCTAATTTATCAAATTGTTCAGTATTAGCCTGTAGATACTCAACTTCAGACATTTGTATCTTAGTTCTCCTAGCATGGTCTATTATATCAAATTGCTGAAAAGAATTAGATACGGAGGAAGAAAAACCATCATTTTGATTTTTGGTAGAGATAGCACTAGTCTGAGGAGTAGAAGTGGAAGGTACAAATTCATTAGAGGCACTTACTTGTTTATTAACCACCGGGTCTTTTGATTGGAAAGGTAGCGGAGTCCCCCGTTTAGCGATTGAAATCACCGGTTGAGATTCTTCTCTCGCCTTCCCTTTATCAGCTTGGAGAGCTGACTGATTTTGAGACCTAGTGAAAACAGCATATGCTCCTTCACACACTTCTCCTTTTTCAGCTTCGTCTTGATAGTTCAGAAAGCTGATGGTAGAATCGCCAGCTAACTCTTCTTCTCCTTCTGTGAAGAGATTAGCACCATTTTCATAATCCAACTCAGGTTGGAAAGAAAGTTCATTTTCGGCTTCATAGTAGCCAAGAGCAGAGTTGACCAGCGCTGCTTCAATGGCAAGCTTCCCCTGTGTAGGCGGAAGACGGTTGTGTTGTCCTTGATTCCTAGCAGCATTGCCTTGATATGAATTATTTGGAAATGTCCTCCTTGGTATATCTCGATAAGGAGGCGCAGACATGCCTTGGGACATTTGTCTCTTCAGAGCTAGCAATTCATTTGCTAGCTTTTGCACCATGGGATCCATGGTGCTTGTGGAATGATTCTCAGTAGAAGAGGAGTTTTTATTTCTATTAGTATCCCTTCTTATCTTACCCGCGAGGATAAGATCATCTTCTACTTCAGTTGCCAGAATCTGAGCTGCAGCAAGATCAGTAGGAGCAGCTCGCCTCAATAGGAAACTCACCTCCGGAAGTTGCATATTGATAAAGAAACATTTAAGGTTCTCCGCTGTTGGCTCAGCGGTAGTGGGAATCCTATTTCTCAATTTGTTGAACTTAGCGATGAAATCTCGCATTGGTTCATGAGGTTCCTTTTTCATCTGTGTCAGCTGTGCCAACAATGCATGAGCATCTTCCGCAGGTTTAAACCTGGCTTCGAACTTGGTTTTGAGAGTAGCCCATTGTTATGGTCTGAGCTCGAAGGTGGTAAAAGCAGTCTGCAGCAGCGCCTTGTAGTGTTTCTACAAAGAGTCGTACAGCAACATCTTCGTGCTCGACACCAATCACACCACAGGCTATACAGAAAGCCGCAATGTGCTCATCAGGATGAACTTTCCCATCACCATAGAATTTGGGGAAATTCTTTCTTGAACTATGAGGTAGTTCATGCAATGGTGGGGTCAAATTCAGAGGACCAAAGGTATTACCCCAAGGGCCTTGGGCTGCCATGACGTGCTGATTGAAAGGTGGTATAACAAACCTTGGTGGTGTATGAACAGCCAAAACTCTGTTAGCACTAAAAACTTCACCTGGTATTGGAGACCTGGTGTTTGTAAGGGGAAAACTCCCGGTGCGCTGAAGACGAGGTCGTGGAGTTATGAATCCAAAATTATTCTGCTGCATCAATTCAAATGCAGGATCAATAATACCCTGAGCCCTCTTACTTCTGGTGTACCGGGAATCTGCCAGAATGGATTATGCTAAACACAATTTTGCAAGAAAATGGAAAAGAACTGAAAATGCTTCAACTCGGAGCGTGAGGCTTCAAGTTGCACGTTCCTTCCCCAGTAGAGTCGCCAAAAAACTATTGGGTGAATATTTTGTCGTTAACTCGCTAACAACAAAATGGGTATATCAGCCACAGCTATGATGAGACAGTCTCTCCTCTCAGCAAGGGGAGGTTCCGTCTAATTAACTTTTGCAAATCAAACAACTTATAAAATTTATGTACACTAAAAACTATGTTTGTGGTGGTTCCATCTCATCTCATTCTCTTTTTTCAGAATAGATGTTTATGTTTCAAACTTTTGATAGAAGACTTATAAATTATCACAAAATCACAGAAACACAAAGTTTTATGTTACCTCACTTACTACTTGTAAACGGAACTATTTGAAGTAGAATGCAGCCCAAAGTCTTCGCTCCTCTTCAAGATGATAAAAGTAAATCGAATATAACAACTTGCAGCACAAAGTCTCCAAACTATTGTATTCTCACAAACATGAACATATAACCCACAACTGATTTGATAACACAAAGTTTATCAGAATCAAATTAAGAGCGCTCTTCAATCACTTGAAACAAACTCCACACTTCAATTATTATCAAATAAGATTATGATAGCAAGACGTAAGAACAAAACTATCACAACACAAATAATCCCAAGACAAAGATTGGAATTGAACTTGCTTTCTTGTATTGATAAATATTTGAATATTGATTTTCACAAAAAGCACAAAGTCTTGATTTGCTTCTCAATTCGCCAGAGTTTTCTTGCAATAGACAAAAGATAGATATTTACAAAAGAGGCCCCCTTTATTTATAGGGAAAGACCTTGAGAAAATTTAGGAAATCTACAACTACTTTGACTTATTCAACAAGAGAGTCCTATTTGACTTATGACTTCTCTTGTTTCATATGTAATTACATTTTGGAAAATTACATGTGTAGATGTCCAAAACAAAATTCAATTTACATAACATCTAAGAAAAACAAGCTAAGGCACTAGCTTCCTCCATCTTTTTTCCTCAGGAAGTTCTGATACATGGTTTGAACAACTGACATTTCACATGCATCTGGTTTCGCTGTGTTTTCAAAGATGGTGCGAGCTCGGAGAATTGAATCTTTTACCACCTTTACCGCCTTTTCATGCTTGTCTAAATTATCCTTCAAGTTCTCCAGAGTCGAATGTTGATCATACAGGTTATCCATTGAGAGCACAGAGGGAGCTTCCTCTTCAAATTTCTTTTGTACCATTTCTTCAAAAGAACTTATCATTTCCTGTGCTGTGAGGAAACTATGATCTTCCCTTGTCAAGGTGCAAGGGAGTTCTTCCAGCCGGTGTAGGAGTGTGACATCACTATCTTCGCTGGCTTCTCGAGCTTGGCACAGATCTTCAAGTAGACTCTTTATTATGAAAATACGATGAGCTAGAGTCTCCTTGGTCTTGAGATATGATTCCCTGTTGGTGACGACCCCAATGGTGATTAGATTCTTAATCTTGATCTTCTTCATATCTATCCACTCTTCTAGGCTCTCTTCTTGATCTTGCAGCTCTTGTGAAAGTAAATCTACCAGATTGTCCAGCTCAGCTTTAGCTTTGTCCATTTTCTCCTTTCTTTCCACAGCGTTTTTTAACAGAACTCGTCCTTGAGCCAACAACCGCTCCACTACATCCCCCACTATCTTGCCTCTAGCTTGGGCTTTTTCAACCTTCTGTATCAGGGGATCTTCCACTGTCACTGCCATAGGTTCTACTATTTCTGATGACTTTACTATTTTCTGAAGGACAGTAGCCAGTTGTTCTGCTTTTGCTTTGTATTGCTCCTTCTCCCTCTTGGCTTCATCATACTTTTCAAGTAGGGTACTGGCAGTGGTCTGGAAATCTGCTTTGACACCCTCATGAGTCACTTTACCAAGCTCAACCCTTGAGATGACATAATTACTCATGTCAAAAGTGTCAACCGTGGCATCTTCAGGAGGTTTGGCAATCTCAGCATATCTGATTCCCTTTTCAGTGACCAGCCTAGAAACAGTTTTAGGCTTCTTCTTCTGGTTCTTTGCTTTCACAGGCAACAGCTTTTCAATGTCAATCTCATCAGGTGAGATGGCTTGCTTCTTTCTCTTTGGAGTATAGGCAGATAGCCATGGAGGAAGTATAGAATCGCCAACAGCTGGAGAGGGATCTCCTACTTGCTTGGCCGGCTCCGTGCTTGTTCCCGTGATGGTGACAATTGGACTCGTGTTGGTAAACACAACACCTATATCAACAACCTTTTGTGAAGCATCCAGAAGATTCTCTAAAACAGTTTGTTCCCCAATGTCAAAGGATGGGGAAGACAAGCTTGGAATAGAACCAGAAGAATCAAAAACAGTTCCAAAGCTAGCTTTCATGGACAGAGGAGTATTGTCTGAAGAAACAACAAAAATTGGAGAAAGAGGAACATTTGAAATTGCTGGCAAACCATCAGAAAACGGAACATGAGGAGGTGTAAGAACTTGTGTCTTGGAAGGAAGATCTTTCACAGGAGTTTGAGGGGAACCATCAAGTCGTTCTACCTCTATATTTTCATCTACCCCTTGTTCAGCTTCATCAGATACATTTGTCTTAGACCTTTGAACATTTTGTTCTTCAGTCTCAACATCTTCAATTTCCATCTGATCATCATTAGTATCTTCAACATCTGACTTAGTGGCATCAGAAGCCTCTGTGGTTTCCTTCTTCTTTCCTCCCTTGGATACAAATTTGATCTTTGGTTTGTGTACCTTGGAGGAAGAAGGGGTGTCACTCTTGTTCTTAGTTTGGTTTTCCACCTTCTTACCTATTTGCTCCTGTATCTCTTCTTCAGACCCTGTAAGGAACTCTTTCAACTGAATCCCTTTGCTTTTCAACCACAAGTTGGTGTTTGCCAGTATTGGTTGAAATCTTTTCCTGATGGATGTCTCCTCTTTGACTGACCATTTCACCTCTAGGAGAGGTGAAGCCTCAACATTCTCTGCCTCATATTTGTGATCTAGGACATCCCCATCATCCTCCATTCCATCTGGAATATCAGCGAGTCCTAGTTCTTCAATTTGGCTTAGATGAAGTCTGCAGAAATCCAATTTTCTGATCTCATTTTGAGTCCTGAGATCTGCCCATATGTCTTCGACCATTGGCTCATGAAAATTTGACTTCCTCTTGATTTTATCTTGAACCCTTCTGAAGTCAAAATGATTTCTTTTCTTATAGGTCTTCATGATGACCAACTGCAACTCAGAGTCAATTATCTTTGCTTTGTTGGCAGATTGAACTGAGTACCTCCCAATTTCAATGGGAAACTTTATCCCCGACCTCTTAAGCTCCATCTGTTTGTTGTGTACCACAATCAGTTGTCTGCAAAGCTCCATAAGAACAATGCGATCACTGGGATACCGTGGCAGCATGTAAGGGTAACCAGGATAGTATCCTACCCGAAGATATGTGAAGGTGGGAAATTGCAAGAACAAGCAACCAAAAGAATTTACAACCTGCCATGCTTCATCAGAAACTCTTCTTTGAACCAGTTCATCATCCCATAGGCACATGAAAACTGAGAAGAACACATCATTGACTCTTCTGAAATGATGAATTGACCCCTTCAGAGTGATTTGGGGGTAGTATTCATACACTGGGACCAATCTCCTGTCCCCTACTTGGGTTAAACCTGGAAAGTTCCTCATGCTTGCAGCAGCATAAACAAGATAAGAGGTCATGTAAAATTTGAAGGTAGTATTGACTCTTACCAGTTGCTCGTGCAAAGCATTGCTGATCTGTTCACCCCAGAATATCTTCTGGTTACCCCGTAGAATCACCTTGATATAAGTATACATCCAGTCCTGGAATTTGGAAGCAGAAGGGAGTCCTCTGATGCGACTCAAGAGAGTAATCAAATCACATACTTCCTCCACAAAATCACTCCTGTGAAGATCTTTTGGCCATCTGGTCAAAGTTGCCCTAGGAATCTTTAACCATTTGTTGTTTATGTGTCTCCTAGCAGATTCCAAGTCATTGTCATAGTCTTGTTGACCCTGAGCAAAATCAATCTGCCCAACGTTTTCAATTGGTGGACACATGAAGATTTTGTCCATGAATTCTGCGTCCAATCTCATGATTACATTTCCCTGTGAGTCCGTCACAGCTCTAGTGTCTCTGTTGTAATGATTGGCCACTTGTAGAACAAATTCAGGATTATGTGCACTAACTAGAAATGATGCAACCAAATGAATACTGTTGTCAATGATTTTCTGCATATACTTGGAGGGATTTGCTTGTTTAGTTCTATCTATGAACTCGGCCATGTCTACGTGCCCAATTTCCATGTCTCTGATTTCATCAACATTTGACTGTACTGCCGTTACCGGAAAGACACCCTGGTACTTGTACTTCATGGCTCTGGACTTTGATGGAGATGATTCTGACATGAGCTCTGGAGAGAACTGTGAATTTGAACACCACCACGAACGCTAATTGAGAACTGCAAAAGGCCATGATCTCGCAGTTAGGGGAAAAATTGGATAAACTGGGTCAACTGCGTTTTGACGATCATGGACAGGAAAGCATGCGTTTAAAGGGCTTGAGTGCGCAAATCAAGGCGAAGGTGAAAGCGGGCTTTTGGTTTTGAAAAGTGAATTTTCCAGTGTTGGGAAAAATCAGGAAAATGTGCTTGAGCGGGTGATTTGGCCACCATTGCAAGTTGGGAGAGACTTCAGGTGTAAAGGCGGTTGAAAACGCCGCTATTGCATGTATTTTGGAAAGTTTTGGTTTAACATGCACGAGCGGTGTTTATGACCGCTATTACATGTGAATGAGTGAAAACTTCAAGTGTTTGGACGGGGAAAAACACCGCTTCAGCAGGTCGTGAATTTCCTCAACACTGGATGCTCGGGCGGGTGAAAACGCCGCTATGGCATTTAATGGGTTTCATCACTAGCAAATGCTTAGACGGGTGTATCGGCTGCTCCGGCAGGGAAGTGATAATGAGTTTTGGTGTAGGAGCGGTTGTATCGGCCGCTATTGCATTTGAATCAAAACTTGAGGTTGAACACTTGAGCGGCGATTCCCACCGACACCGCAGGTGAGACTGACCGGTTTTTGTAGTGTTCGGTCGGCGATAAAAGCCAACACTACATAGGGTTTTTTGCAGTCTTCGGTGTAAGGACGGAAAAATCCGCCGTCATTGCACATAATGGGAGTTGCGGGGTTTGGAAGGTCTAAGCGGCAAATTTGGCCGTTGTTGCATCTCTTCGGAAGTTGTATCAACGGTGAAAGTTTTAAATGATGAAAAACACAGCGTCCTCAAAACAAAAACCCTAACGGCAGCCTATGTTGTATGGGCAAAAACACTCCAGACACAAATCACAAACCTAACCAAAACAAAAGAATAAAAACCTAACAAAAATCTATCTAATCAAAACCTAAACCAACAGTTGCATTTAAACGAAAATCTCTGGAAAGAAGAACGTGTTTAAAAGAAAGGTCTACCTGTGACGTCGGCAGAAAACCCTAAGCGCCAATCTGCAACACGAAATCCACTATAACTCGAAAGCACGCGATTTGGTGGTCGAAGATGGTATTAGCGAATAGGCTAAATGGTTTTTATTTTGAAACGAAAGAAATGACGAGACCACGGGTTTATAACATCTTAAAAGGTTGAAAATAAAACCATTAATACCTGGCACGAACAACCATAAATGTTACTCCAGTTAAAAGATCCGGAGATCTTGTTGAAGCGGGTGTTTCGGCCGTTCCGGCAAGCAGATTTAAAACTCATATGTAACGGCGGGTGATTTGGCCGCTATTACACAACAAACAAAAATGCAACATACGTAATAGCGGCTAAAAACTCTGCCATTACATATTAAAACAAACTTCAAAATATGTAATAGCGGGTGAAAACACCGCTCTTACATGATAAATCAAAAAATTTGGCTAACACCTAAAAAATGACTAAAACTTGACCTTTTAACCAGTTTACGACTTGAACGATCCTCGCGAATATCGAGAAATCAATTCAAGGGAATGTCGCAGACGAGTATAGAATGTCAAATTACTTCGCACGAGACCAAGGAAATCTTTTCTCGATTTGCGATCTTAGAGTGTAGATTCACGAAACAGACAAGTTTCGTGGGGGTTGTCTACAAAAACGAGCGTAGCTGATATTGAGAACAACAAGTAGAAAGATGGAAGTGGATGCAGCAAGCTAAGAGGAAGAAGATCGCAAGAGTGAGAGCATTAGGAGAGGGAAAGTGAGATCAAGAGGATATAGAAGCCAAGAAGAGTGATTCAAGTTCATCATTTGAGACACAAGGTAGGCTTAATGCATTTAAATTTCAGATTTTCATTTCTTCATTTCTTATAATTAGTTGTGATTCATTGTTTAATTTTTAGATTTTCAATGTTCATTTCATTCTTAATTTTCAAATCTTCATTCTTAATAAGTTATTTTAAATGCTGAAATTTCAAATTTGTTTTGGTTTGTAGGTTGTAGCTTTGTTTTCAATTTCAAAATTAAAATTTAGAAGTCAAATTAAGATTTCATCTTGTGTATCCTCTGCTTTTGCACTACATGCGACCTAAAGTAAGAAAAACAAAGTGAAATCCTTGTTTGACCAAGTATTTACAATTGTGACAGCAACATTTAGGTTTTTTAATTTATTTTTTTAATCATTTTTTAAGTTACTTTTGTAAATTATTGAATTAATGCATAAATATTTGATTAAATTTTAAAATCAATCATAAAATTTGAAAGTCAAATTAGGATTTTAACTTTTGTGTATCCTCTACTTCTGCGCCTTGTGCAACCTAAAGTAACAAAAACAAAAGTTAAATCCTTGTTTGATAAAGATTAAGAACAAGGATTCCTATTTGTGTATTCTCTACTTCTGCACTTTGTGCGACCTGAAGTAAGAAAAACCAAGGTAGCAGGGAGACATGTCTCCTGCTACCTAGGATGTGTCTTCGGAACGGGGACGCATCTCCTGTCTCCGAGACACGGGCAAAGACATCTTGCATCCCAGGAGATGGCGAGACAAGTACCCCGCCCGTCTCCAGGTACCCACTGTGGAAGTATGTTGATTGTGTTCCAAGGCCGAAGGGGTCGAGTGGAACAACCACCAACACATGTAAGCTTTGTGATTGTAAGCCGTTGCAAGGTACTTACACGAGGGTGAAGGCTCATTTCCTTCACATCCCTCGAAAAGGTGTTGATCCTTGTAAAACTAAGGTAGAACGACTTGACGTTGTTAGGGAACAAGAAAGGGTTGATGGGAAAGTGTCTCATTTGAGCTCTCATGCTTCAACAACAGGGGCAAGTGCCACAACTCAGAATCATAATAGAGAGCGAGAGGTGGATGTGTCTTCTAGAGATGTTCATGTGACAACAGAAGATGTAGCAATAGGATATTCTCGCAAGAGATCACGCATTGGCAGCTCAAACCCCAATGGAAGATTATTTGATGTGCAAGGTCGAGAAGTGGTTGATGCAGCGATTGCACGCTTCTTTTATGCAAATGGAATATCGTTTAATGTTGCTCGCTCACCTTTCTACTGGGAGATGGTCCAAGCTATCAACAATGGACCACCTGTGGTTATAAAAAGCTTCACACTACTCTAATTGATAAAGAAAAAATTCGATTAGAGCAACAAACCGCACCAATGAAAAGAGTGTGGTCTACAGAAGGATGCAATATTGTGATGCATGGGTGGACAAATGCTAGAAATCGCCCACTACTTAATATCATGGTAACATGCAGCAAAGGGCCTTATTTTTTGAAGGCAATAGGTTGTTCAAGACAAGAAAAAATGTAGAGTTCCTTCATAACCATCTATGTGAGGGCATTGAGGAGGTGGGGCCATCACATGTAGTCCAAGTTGTTATAAATGTTGCCCCTGTTTGTAAGGCAACAGGCATGTTTGTGCAGAAAAAATATAGGCATATATTTTGGACACCATGTTGTGTACATTCGTTGAATAATGCACTCAAAGATATTGGCAAGTTCCAGTGGATCTCAGTTCTCATTGAAAAGGGCAGAAAAATACAAGTGTTCATATGTAACCATCACCACACACAAGCCATTTATCGAAAAATTGCTAAGGTGGAACTTTTCAAACCTGCTGATACACAGTTTGCTTCTTATTTTATTCTTCTTGAGCATCTTTGTGAAGTCAAAGGAGCTTTGTGTTCCATAGTAGTTAGTGATGCATGGGCAGCTTGGAGACAATCTACATCAGATCTTGCAATTGAGGTGAGAGGTATGGTCCTTGATGACCATTTTTGGGCTGAAGTTAAAAAATTTTGTGGACTTTATTAAGCCCATATGTGAGGTGATCAAATTTGCAGATTCAAACAAGGCATGTTTGGGAGAAAATTATGAAGAAATAGATTCCATGTGTGAAAGAATTAAGAAAATAATAGATGCAAAAGATCTTTCTCTATATCCCTTGCTAGAAGAAAAGATAGATGGAAGATGGAACAAACTTAACACACCCCTTCATTGTGTTGCTTATGCCTTAAATCCTAAATGGTATGATCTACAAGTGACCAATAAGAGGGCTCCATATGAGGATAGAGAGGTAATAAAGGGATTTTGGGCTGCAATAAAAAAGATTTATGGCCGAGGTGAGGATGCTTCAATTATGAGGACTCAATGGAATAAGTTTTCACATGGGCATGGTGATTTTTCTTCTGTGGAAGCCTTATAAGATATGCATGCAAAGAAAGACCCTATAGAGTGGTGGTGGAACCATGGAGATGAAACCCTTGAATTGCAATCATTTGCAATAAGATTGCTCTCACAAGTAGCCAGCTCTTCATCTTGTGAGAAGAATTGGAGTACTTATGGTTTTATTCGTTCACTGAAGAGGAACCGATTAGGGTCAAAAAAAAGTGGAGAACCTAGTGTACATTCAAAGCTCACTTCACCTTCTCTCTCATGTAGAACCTGGGTACAAGGAGGATCCTTCAAAAAAATGGGACCAAATTTCGCCTAATGGAGAAGTTGCAGCCTTGGTTGATGAAGCAGTTGAAGCAGATGGCCTCAGTGATTTACCCCCAGTTCTACTACCATCAGACGAACCTAAGCTTGAGAGTGATGAGTATTTTGAGAGCATCATAGCTAAGGGCCTAGAAATGGATGACATAGAAGTGTAGACAATAGATTTCTGATTTCTGATTTTTGTTTTCTATATGTGTATCAGCCTATCAGGTTATCAACATTTTTGAATTTCAATATGTAATATCAATATGTAGTATGAACTCTTTGATAGTTGTGTGTTTAAACTTCAAAGTTCATGTTAAACTTTACCAGTTCTCTTGTTTTGAAAGTTCAATGTCATGATAGTTTTAGTTTTAATGTTAGCATATTAATAAATTAATAAAATTATTAAATTATATTAGAAAAATAAATGGAGTCTCCATGTAACCCTGTCTCCAACTTTTCAAAAACAGATGTACCAGTACCAGTACCCGTCTCCCGTTCTAGTACCAGTACCAATCTCCATGCAACCTTGAGAAAAACAAAAGAAAAATCCTTGTGTTTCAATCCCTTGCATTATGCATGGTTTAAATTTTAATTTTTAAATTATAAACTTATAAATTATATTATCATTTCTTGCAATGTCACTGTGAGTTCTCACAGCATGAGTGTGGATGAGGGTCAGCCTCAAGGGGCTAAAGTTGAAATTGAAAGTGAAACTAAATCTGATTATGCACCTGATGATCCTAGTATAGAAGCAGGGAGGGGTGAAACTCAAACAACTAGTTCTATTGGGAGCGCAAATTATAGTTGCCCTTCCGAAATGCTATAAAAATATGCTAAGGGTCCCTTCGATCCAAAATCTCCTTTAAGACAATTTGCAACTAAGTTACCAACAAAGCCTGGGACATTTGGGGGCACTAGGTTGTGGAAGTGAAACTTATGTAAACCTGAATGGTTTGGCAACATTACTAGAGTGAATGCCCACCTCCTTCATATCCAAGGCAAAGGTGTAGAAGTATGTGTGAAGTTGGCAAAAAAATCTGAAATATAGAGCTGAAATAAACAGATTATGGGGTGCTAGTGAAGAAAATGCACCTACATCCGCTACTTTGCCACAAAGGAGGAAGGGTCGTCAGAGTTCTACTTCTACTACTATGCAGAGGCTACAAACATATAGTCAAACTCCATCTAGTTTGGGGGCAGCAGAGCCTAAGGGGAAACATAACGTGACTAGTGATGCTCCAAACCCGCTGGCAGAATTATTCAATGTGCAAGCGAAGGATGAGGTAGATGATGCCATTGGCAAATTCTTCTTTGGCAATGGCATTCCATTCCATGTGGCTATGACAATAGAATGGGATCGGTGGCTTGAGTCGAAGACAGAGCAGGGGAAGAGGGTGAAGGAGGTGGTGAAGAGTGATGTTTTTTGGGCTGATGACAAATATATTGTCTCCATCATTACTCCAGTCTTCAGAGTGATTAGAGATGAGGATGCTTATGCACCTACCCTTGGAGAGGTGTATGAGTGCATTGATACTATGCTTAACCAAATGAAGGCTATTGTACGACAGAAAGACCCCACATTACAATTCTACACCGAGTATATTCAACCAATCATTCATCACAAATGGGAGAAGCTCAACACTTCCTTGCACATGGTTGTCTATGCACTGGTCCCAAAGTGGTATGTCTAAAGGCCTGACAGAGTTACACTTATATAGGATGTTGAGGTGAAGGCAGGGTTCATGAAGGCCATTCAAAAAATGTATGGTTTTGTAGATGCCAGCATCATTCATACTGAGTGGACGAAATTTGCCACTCTTAGGGGATATTCAAAGTAGGCCAAGATAGACAGAGATACTATAGCACAGGAAGACCCAATTTTGTGGTGGACTATGCATGGGCCTACTTCTATGACTACCGATCTAGCCATTCGTTTGTTGTCCTAGGTTTCTAGTTCTTTTGTTGTTGAAAGGAACTGGTCTACTTATAGCTTCATCCACTCTGTTAAAAGGAACAAGCTTACCTCTAGGAGGGCAGAGAAGCTTGTGGTTGTACATAGTGCCTTGTGTCTCATTGACTGCAACACACTTACGTGCAAGGAGAGTCTAGCAACTAGATGGGATGTAGAGCCAAAGGAGCCAGCACAGGTTGATGATGATGCTACACAAATAGGGTTGGTTGGTATCGATTTGGAGGAGCTTGAGCATGTGGAATCTAGCAATTCTAGTGATGAGGAGCTTGGCAAGAACTTTGGGGATGACTAGAGGCATTAGGCCATTAGCCATTGACTCACAGTTATTTGTATTTTGTTTTAGAGCATTGTAATCATGAATCATCATTATGAAATTTTGAAAATTCGACATGTCACATTTTCATTGTTAATGTTCAATGCAATCATTACAATGTGTTTAAAGTTCAAACTTTATTGTTTAGTAGTTACTACTTAGTGTTGTGACCAAATCACACATCGCCCCATTGCAAATGGGGACCCCCTTTTTTTGAAGCTCTGATGCTTTGTATGAGATCTTAGATGATGCCTTAGGTTCGTTTCCTCTGCCAATCCAACGATAAGTCTCCCTCCTAGAAGATTTTGCTTTATAACTGGAGGTCTTATCTGGAAGGTGAACTTGCAATGTTAAAGAATTACGATCAAATCCCATCTAGATATTGAGTTTTGAAGTCAATCCTGAAGAATGTTTGAGATCCTGAGAAGACTAGGACTGGAGCCTAGTGAAATCCTGAAAATCCTGAAAAAATGGCTAAGTCTGAAATCTGGTGAATCCTCCAAATTCTATATTTTGCATCTTAAATCCGGTGGATTCGGGACCTATCTCAAACATCCTGAAAGGTATATTGAAAAATATTTAAAGTATAAGAAATTCAATCTCTAAACTTATACTTAAATATATTTTTCAATATACCTTTACTCGCGCGATCCTGAAAATACTTGACGAAGTCAGAGGATTCAAAATCCTGATCTAATGCGACTGAACACTTAGATGGCGCAAATCTGGGCGCAAAATCACGAAGGAGAACACACTTGAGCCAGAGGATTTAAAAACTCCATCTAGTGCGCCTATCAAGACCAAATCCAAGGCGAAATGTGAAGAGGAATTAAAAACTTCATCTAATGCGAAAATCTTAGAAGACTCTTTACCCTCCATCTAATGCGCCACCTCATTGAGCAAGTAAAACTAAGTATCATCCAATGCGAATTGCCAAGGAGAATTTCAATTCTTGATCCAATGCGACTTCTAGAGGATTAAAAGTAGTGGTTTAGAATGCAAATTTTAAGAATTTCAATGAAGATCAAGAACTTGTTATCTAATACGCCTGGCTTAGAAATGCATTCTTGTATGTTATAAATCAAATATTATCATGTTGATCAAGGGGATTGATGCTGTTCCTTTACTTGTGTTGCAGCAAAAAGGAGGAATCATCTAAAGATCAAGTGATAAGAACCTTTGACAAGCAAGGAAAGAGAAAGAGCAAGGCATCATGTAGTTGTTTCAAGGGTATCCTTCATCATCCCTGTGTTGGAATTCTTCATCAAGTGGCATCAAGTTGAGATTGTCTAGAAGACATCCACCCGAAGGACATCATCTTCATCAAGGCTTCCTAAGGTATCAATTCTACTTCAAGTTCTTCAACCTTCAAGAAAAGTCATCAAGTAGCTGCTCCACCTCTAAGGAAGGTGTTATCATCAAGCAAGAGCATTCATCCATCAAACTTCAAGACTCTTCAAACATCCAAGTCCAAGAGAGTCTCCTACTCTTCATGAAGAAATCAAGTGTCATCATCTACTCTCTAACCTACATGAAGATACATCGAAGAAGATTCATATCAATCTATCTACAAGAAGAAGAATCATAAAGTTAGTCAAGTGAGGCGATAACTATCATACATCCAGTTAACAAGAAGAATGAACAAGGCAAGATCCACAGGATGTATTCCTAAATATACAAGTTCAAACAATCACATTGAATACATCATTACAAGTTGATACAATTTTCAAAGTATGCTGAGTTGGCACTTATGTGGCGAGTACACATCATTTAATTTTGATTAGCCACATTATTTAATGCATGCAATGTATCATTTAATAAAAGAAGTCAAAGGGATTCCTATGTGGAGGAATATTTTAAATGCTTTCGCCTTACCTTATCACATTGGAAAACGTGCCTTCATTGCCTCTCTCTTTTTTGCTAAAAATAGCAAGTTGTTGTAACTACCTCTGAGGTGGCACGATCTAGACCCTTGGCTATTGAATTAATCTTAGCCCTTCATTGTATACTGGAGCACTATATAAAGGCCTTGTTGCCTCATTTGTAAAGGATCAGAATTAGAGATTAGAGATATAGATTAGAAGGAGATCATTAGTAGTAGTAGAGAGTAGATTTTCAGAGTAGAATAGAAGAGACTCTCAAAATTCTCTGAGAGGGCTGGAAATTGTTGTAAATATTCCCCAAAGTTAATGCAAAGACATTGGAGCTACTTGTTTGGTGTTAAGTATTATCTTGTGGAGTATCATGGTTTCCTGAATCTTGATGGAATCAAGAGATGTTTCAAATAGCTTAGAAATAGATTAGAAGTGCATTGATGTAATGAATATGCGTAAAGATATTTGATGAATTCTTCTGGTTCATACTTTTCGTGTATTGTCGAAGGCAATCCACTTTGCAAAGTTAGACTGAACCTTCATTTTCTTTAGTTCGGTTGTGAATGCTTGTTCAAATTGCGCCAGCTGTGGGTGTTTGGATGGAGATTTACAACATGAAAATCCTTGAGTTTCCTTAGAAGATTGCACCGGCTTCGTGTAGTTGTTAGTTCTCATGGCGAAGTGAAGTCTGGTTTCATGAGGAGTTTGTCTATCTTTACATGTTTCATTATCTCATTGTCCTTAGATTAGCCTTCTAAACCCTTACCCCCTTTTTTCATTTTCTTTATCATAGAAGCTTTGTATATATGTCATCCACATCAAAGGAGGAATAAGTCGAATGAAAGGAGAAGAGTCTGCGTAAGTCCCTTTGTTGATTAACAGCAGAATCATACTTAAACCATTGAGCTGTCTCTTACCGAAATTAAATTTATAAGAAGGAACCTTGGAGTTATCTCGTTTGATCACTTAGTTTAGCATCCGAGAGGCTTTGCTCAAGAGAGAGTTAAATACCTAGTATTTTACTCTATTGTTGACTTGTCGAAAAACAACCATCAACATATTTGGCGCTAGAAGGAGGGCCTGAACCTGGATATTCTTCATTTCAAGTAGAGCACAAGATACTCCGAAGTTGTGGATTGGTATTCCAGAAAATCCAAAAAAAGTAGAAAATTTTCAAAAATTCAAAAAAAGCAAAAAATCAAAAAATACAAAAAATCAGAAGATGGAGTTCTCAACCATGGATTCAGAAGTGGATATGCGGCAAGTTGTTGGATATGATCCTGCCAATTCAACTCCAATTGTTCTTCAACTATGGTGGTCATTGAGTAAGCGTCTTGGTGGCAAGAGTTTGAAAGATTTCGAGTGCAAATATGGATGTCGTATTCATAATACAAGTGATCATAGAGAAGCAGATTGTATAACATTCTTATCAAGGATGGACTTAGCAGTGCAGAGGAAAATTTCATTCTTACAAGTACATGAGCCAGTAGCATTTTCAAAGATAGATCCTGATACTCCTGTTGATGGTGTAGCATTCAAGAAGTTGAAAGAGAAAATCAAGAAAGAATTGAAGAATGATAAGGATTTAACTGTAGACGACATATTGCTTTCTAGAAATTGGTGTAGGGTGCATGATACAGATCATTTGGAATACACTTGTGAGAAATGCTGGGAAGCAATTCATCAAGCCATGCAGGAAGTAGAAGCTGGTGTACCTGTTGTTGAAGAAGTCTTTACTACAGAGAACCTTGATAAGCAATGTACCAGTGAAAAGGAATATGAATACGAGTTTATCAATCCAGAAAAAGTAGAAGCATTTGAACAGAAGTTATCAAAAACATTAGAGGATTGTAAACAAGGTTTAGAAGATGTTAGAGCACTTGAAGCGGCAATTGAAAAAGAAAGAAGTTCAAGCTTGTGGCAGGAACCTGAATTTGACGAAGATAAGTTTCTTGAGGAGTATGCATCTACATTACATCAAAAGATCCTTGAGAAGGAGCTACAGGAAGTACAAAGAACATTGTTAGAAGATCATGAGTTGGAAGCATTGCAAAAGAATTTAGAAGTTATCATTCAAGAATATGCTGATGAAGAGCCTGGGAATAGACAAGAGCAATTCGGGTCGACGCTCGATACTTCTATCATTATACAAGAAGATATATTGCCAAAGAAGAGAATGACAGTTAAAGAGCATGTTGCTGCTATGGATGCTGAGATCAAGAGGCTGTTGGCACCTTTGCTGGAGATCACCAAGGAGCTAGATAGTGAGATCATGCAGTACGAAGACGGCGAGGAGTTCATCTACCATCAATGGCGACCTCCTGACGGATGCTTTGAGTACGATCAAATGCTTGGTAGGCCATGTCTCATTGAAAACAGCGAACATCAGGTTGTTTCTTTCCCTTCTATTGATTGGAGAAATTTTGAATTTGAACATCATGAACTTCTAATTGATAGCATTGATAGCACTGATAATATTGATAATGATCTTGAACACATTGCACATGTTGAATATGAATTTGATTACGGAGAATTGGGTAGAACAACCTGCATTTGGATAGATCATGGTCCCGATGAAAATCCTCAATTGATCATAATACCTCCAGAAATTTTTCCTACATTTGAGGACTGTTGCCTGAAAGATGAGTTTTTCTCTGAATTCAAAGATGAATTTGCCCAATTGAGAACTGTCACTGCTGCATTGCTACTTTTGTACATACTGAATAATCATGCCAGGGCTTGTATATACTCTGTGTCCTGGGTTGCATCTCTGTTGCTTGTACATAGCTAGGTTAGAGTAGGTTTTTATTTTATGTCGCGTTTTAGAATAAATTTGCTCCTTGATGTCATTTGACTCAAGTCTTGGTTTGTCCTTAGCTTAGTTTTGTTTTCGAGTCACTTGTTTGTGGTTTTCTTTCCCTTAGCTTAGTGATTAGTTGTTGTTTGCTTTTCGTAGGTGTTAGTTGTTTCGTCGGGTTTCCCATTTGTAAGAAGGTGATGTATCTTAAACACACACTCTGGTGTCAACTTAGGATAACATGTTAGTTCATTTCTTAGACATCCATTCATGAAAGTCTTAGAATTGGAAGACGTTTTTTTTTTTATTTTATCATCTTTCTAGACTTTGAACTTGACTTGGAAGTTAATCATATATTGTGTCTTGACACTATTGTCTTCTGACTATAATGTTTTAAAATGCAAATTTAAGTTTTATGAATTCTTTTGTGTTCCGTTGAGAAACTTGGGTCATGACTGATGGATTTCCCGTGGATTCCATCGCTAGTATCAGATAGCGTGACTGCTTGCTCCTAGGAGATGAGTCATTTGTTCGGTATTGACTGAAGTATTTTGAGGTTTTTATATCTTATACATCTTAGTGATCCCGAAGTTGCTAGGGGAGTCTTTGTTAGTCTGGATCAAGTGAAAATCTCAAGGTAATTCATGTTTCCGCCTCCGCTCCATAATAAGCATTTTTTAATACTTCCATCCGTTCCATTCCACTCATCACCCATTTCAAAGCCATAAAAACCTCCATCCACATTGCATTCTTCATCCAATAATGAATTCAAGTCTGATGTCTGAATCATTTATATGGTCCTGTTGTTTGTTGTATACTCCAGAAGGATGAAAATCGAAGTCCTTATGAATCATTTGGAGTTGTCTATGTCAATATCTTTTCAAATAACCTCAGCCACTGCATACAAGGTTAAGATGTTGGTATCCCCCATCTATTCCATATTAATCCATCATTTTCCATTATCCACCCATCATATGTTCACCTCGCCTTTGTTACTATGCAAAGTCTCAAAGCATGTAACTATTCATACCTTCCGTCATCCATCTTACCTCCGCCTTCCTATCATATTATTATACCCTTTATCCCTTCCACCCATCTCCTAATCATGATTGATGAATGTGAGTATCGTCTAGGCAAGAAGCTTGCAATTCCTTCTAATCATTCCCCCATCTTTCCATAAAATAAATACTTGGATGCTTATACCCATCAAACAAGAGCTTCCTGAAAAGATTTTAGATCTCTATGCCTCATGGTACAAATACCGAAATTCTAAGCTAGGCATGTTCAAAAGCTATACTTTCAAAGAAATGCTTGAGCAATAAAGTTCTAAGTACTTGTAGCCGAATCCAAAGAGGCTACCGCATCCAATCCACCCAATCATTTCATTACCATTTTCATTCCATCCCCAAATTATTTCATCCCACGAACCAAAACCCAAAGGACATTATAAGTTCGTGAAGGTCATGAAGTTGTCTCATCCATTCCCGTTCCCCATTATATTCCTTTCCACTTGCAAGCTTCAGGGTTTAGATTGATATGAACGGACGTTGATCGTGATTCCATTCCATTTCACTCTGCTGTTATCATCCATTTCCACTACCTTTCCGTTGTTCAGCATATCCCACCACTTATCTGGTTTATGTCCGAACCTACTTTCATTTGCCCACCTTGTTATAATCCACTTCATAATCCGCCATCATCCAATTCCGTTCCTTTCACCCTATCATGTTATTCTTTCCTGCCAACATTTGTAAGTATCACAACTTGACATGATTTTATGTATAGATCATCGCGTTATCTGCAGAGTCAGACTCTTGAATTCTGTCTATTCGTTACCTCGGTGAAAACCTGGCAAACAGGCGCCGTGTGTAATGGTCATCATTCAAAAAACAAAAAAAAAAGAAAAGGAGCAAAAAAAAAAAAAAAAAAAAAAAAAAAAAAAAAAAAAAAAAAAACAAACAAAGAAAAAAAAAATGAAAAAATAGAAAAAAAAAATTTCGTTCACTGGTGAAAACCCGGCAAACGGGCGCCATGGATAAGTATCTTGGCGAAAACCTGGTAAACAGGCGTCATGATAGAGCCACATTGTTTCATTGCATTTTCACTATCATTCTATCACCACTCCATTTGACATCATTTACTTGTCATTGCATATTATCATCTGCCCTCTTCATCCATGTATATATCCATCCATCCGCTTTCATGAATTTACCTAGCTTGAGACAGGTCAACTTAGTCGATCCTAGTTTCTGAAGGGATGGGAATGAACCTAAGTGCTTGCACTTCAAACCTCAGATATGGATAGTCGCGCTGGCAACTGGTTTTGATTCTTTGATCAGGTAGTCGTGTTTATTTGATTTGCTGTGTGGGTGTACATGGAAATGTTGAAACTTGATTTTTGTTTATCTTTGGAACACTTAAGAAACTGTTAAAATCTATCTTTAATCACACATCAGAGATATAGTGTCTTGATCCAATCTATGATTCTTTTCCTTTTCGATTTCGTTGTCTAGCTAGCTGATAGATAGAAGAGAAGTGTCTGAAAGTTTCTGGGTCTGGATTGAGTCTTTGTCTTTGAAATGTTCAGGAACATTTATTCGGGTTGACGCTAGATGTTGTGACCAAATCACACATCGCCCCATTGCAAATGGGGACCCCCTTTTTTTGAAGCTCTGATGCTTTGTATGAGATCTTAGATGATGCCTTAGGTTCGTTTCCTCTGCCAATCCAACGATAAGTCTCCCTCCTAGAAGATTTTGCTTTATAACTGGAGGTCTTATCTGGAAGGTGAACTTGCAATGTTAAAGAATTACGATCAAATCCCATCTAGATATTGAGTTTTGAAGTCAATCCTGAAGAATGTTTGAGATCCTGAGAAGACTAGGACTGGAGCCTGAAATCCTGAAAATCCTGAAAAAATGGCTAAGTCTGAAATCTGGTGAATCCTCCAAATTCTATATTTTGCATCTTAAATCCGGTGGATTCGGGACCTATCTCAAACATCCTGAAAGGTATATTGAAAAATATTTAAAGTATAAGAAATTCAATCTCTAAACTTATACTTAAATATATTTTTCAATATACCTTTACTCGCGCGATCCTGAAAATACTTGACGAAGTCAGAGGATTCAAAATCCTGATCTAATGCGACTGAACACTTAGATGGCGCAAATCTGGGCGCAAAATCACGAAGGAGAACACACTTGAGCCAGAGGATTTAAAAACTCCATCTAGTGCGCCTATCAAGACCAAATCCAAGGCGAAATGTGAAGAGGAATTAAAAACTTCATCTAATGCGAAAATCTTAGAAGACTCTTTACCCTCCATCTAATGCGCCACCTCATTGAGCAAGTAAAACTAAGTATCATCCAATGCGAATTGCCAAGGAGAATTTCAATTCTTGATCCAATGCGACTTCTAGAGGATTAAAAGTAGTGGTTTAGAATGCAAATTTTAAGAATTTCAATGAAGATCAAGAACTTGTTATCTAATACGCCTGGCTTAGAAATGCATTCTTGTATGTTATAAATCAAATATTATCATGTTGATCAAGGGGATTGATGCTGTTCCTTTACTTGTGTTGCAGCAAAAAGGAGGAATCATCTAAAGATCAAGTGATAAGAACCTTTGACAAGCAAGGAAAGAGAAAGAGCAAGGCATCATGTAGTTGTTTCAAGGGTATCCTTCATCATCCCTGTGTTGGAATTCTTCATCAAGTGGCATCAAGTTGAGATTGTCTAGAAGACATCCACCCGAAGGACATCATCTTCATCAAGGCTTCCTAAGGTATCAATTCTACTTCAAGTTCTTCAACCTTCAAGAAAAGTCATCAAGTAGCTGCTCCACCTCTAAGGAAGGTGTTATCATCAAGCAAGAGCATTCATCCATCAAACTTCAAGACTCTTCAAACATCCAAGTCCAAGAGAGTCTCCTACTCTTCATGAAGAAATCAAGTGTCATCATCTACTCTCTAACCTACATGAAGATACATCGAAGAAGATTCATATCAATCTATCTACAAGAAGAAGAATCATAAAGTTAGTCAAGTGAGGCGATAACTATCATACATCCAGTTAACAAGAAGAATGAACAAGGCAAGATCCACAGGATGTATTCCTAAATATACAAGTTCAAACAATCACATTGAATACATCATTACAAGTTGATACAATTTTCAAAGTATGCTGAGTTGGCACTTATGTGGCGAGTACACATCATTTAATTTTGATTAGCCACATTATTTAATGCATGCAATGTATCATTTAATAAAAGAAGTCAAAGGGATTCCTATGTGGAGGAATATTTTAAATGCTTTCGCCTTACCTTATCACATTGGAAAACGTGCCTTCATTGCCTCTCTCTTTTTTGCTAAAAATAGCAAGTTGTTGTAACTACCTCTGAGGTGGCACGATCTAGACCCTTGGCTATTGAATTAATCTTAGCCCTTCATTGTATACTGGAGCACTATATAAAGGCCTTGTTGCCTCATTTGTAAAGGATCAGAATTAGAGATTAGAGATATAGATTAGAAGGAGATCATTAGTAGTAGTAGAGAGTAGATTTTCAGAGTAGAATAGAAGAGACTCTCAAAATTCTCTGAGAGGGCTGGAAATTGTTGTAAATATTCCCCAAAGTTAATGCAAAGACATTGGAGCTACTTGTTTGGTGTTAAGTATTATCTTGTGGAGTATCATGGTTTCCTGAATCTTGATGGAATCAAGAGATGTTTCAAATAGCTTAGAAATAGATTAGAAGTGCATTGATGTAATGAATATGCGTAAAGATATTTGATGAATTCTTCTGGTTCATACTTTTCGTGTATTGTCGAAGGCAATCCACTTTGCAAAGTTAGACTGAACCTTCATTTTCTTTAGTTCGGTTGTGAATGCTTGTTCAAATTGCGCCAGCTGTGGGTGTTTGGATGGAGATTTACAACATGAAAATCCTTGAGTTTCCTTAGAAGATTGCACCGGCTTCGTGTAGTTGTTAGTTCTCATGGCGAAGTGAAGTCTGGTTTCATGAGGAGTTTGTCTATCTTTACATGTTTCATTATCTCATTGTCCTTAGATTAGCCTTCTAAACCCTTACCCCCTTTTTTCATTTTCTTTATCATAGAAGCTTTGTATATATGTCATCCACATCAAAGGAGGAATAAGTCGAATGAAAGGAGAAGAGTCTGCGTAAGTCCCTTTGTTGATTAACAGCAGAATCATACTTAAACCATTGAGCTGTCTCTTACCGAAATTAAATTTATAAGAAGGAACCTTGGAGTTATCTCGTTTGATCACTTAGTTTAGCATCCGAGAGGCTTTGCTCAAGAGAGAGTTAAATACCTAGTATTTTACTCTATTGTTGACTTGTCGAAAAACAACCATCAACACTTAGTATGCGAAAGTTTCATTTGTAATTCTTATACTTATTCCTTATACATCTTTTTATAACTAATTTTTCAAGTACTATATGTATTTGCGCCACCACCACCTCCCCCCCACCCCCGCTATCCCCAAACTTAGACCCTTGGTCCCCTCCTCCCCATCCCCCCATCAGGAAACTCCATGGAACTATGCATAGGTCCTTAATGATCTAATTTTTAGATATTGCAACAATTATGGTTGCAGGTGTAGTTGGTTTCATTCATAAAAACTGCAATATGAAAGCCATATGTTTATGAAAAAAATACTCTATAAGTCCCTTTGTGTTACATACAAAAACTTCATATCAAATTCTTTTGCATCTGTGGAGAACTCATGCACACACCATCAGTAGTGCCATCTCTTATGACAGATATCACATACTATATATTCTCTAATCATAATTACCAGATATAAGTATTCAAAAACATGAATGGTGAAACAACTAACATGCTAGCTACCATTTTGCTACTATGTCACTTAGCTTCACAGCTAGACTAGGCAGGAGATGTCTTGCACACTCCCTTGCATTGCATTTTATCCATGCTGGTCGCTTCTTTCTTCCAGCCCATTCAAGAGATTGGCAGCACTAAACACCCTTTGGATACCACTACCTCACACATAGAGGCATACAGACCTATGGGACAGCATTTATGCCACTACTACTTAGATGCCCCTACACATTCTCCCTTGACAATGTGGTTCTTCTCCTTCTTGATGTTGTGGCACTACTCCTCGACAACATTGATCCACTTCTTCCCTACCATCCCCGGGCCATAGGGACAAACACATTATGAGTTTCTTCACTACTGTGGGAGTTATACTAGCCTTGGATGTTAGGTGAGATTCTAGAAGAAGTGCTTTGTTTCCTCCTTGCACCACCATGCCTGCGCCCCCGTCCTTTGGCAGTCCCTAATGAGCATTACCAGATTGTGTATCAGTCCTTTCATAGTGATCAATTATGGCACCAATGATTCCTCCCTTCCAAGCCCTAATAGAGATATTTGATGACATTTGTATCCTATCCTTCCAATCTTCATCGGCCCTTGCTCTTTGTGGATTTTGTTCCCCCCACATCGCTATTTGTATTGGTTTCTTAACCATTTGTGTTGGTGTTGCACTTCTTCATTTTATTTTTAGTGCTTCTGTTCCTTTGTTTTGTTTTCCTAGTATGTTCTCATCTTAGAATTTTCTATTGTAAATTGATGTATTCTCAAGTCCCAGTGACCTACTTTTGGTTACTAGTGGACATTAATATAATTACTCTTACTCCAACCTCTTAAGTCCCGCTGACAATTTTTAGTATTTTTTTTACAGTAGCAGGCTTTCTTTATTTATAATTTGTAATTTCTCTATATTCAGATGCTACCTTCCTAATAAACAAACACTTAGCATCATACCAATCACTTGTAACTTGTCAAACATGTTCCTATCAAAGACTTAACAAATATCTTCATCTTGTATTCCTGTTATCACATTACATGTGTAAACAATTCAAGATGATAAAATTGCAAGAAAAATGTGATTTGACAACCTCGGACAAACAAGCAACTAGGTAAAATAGGTTTGTTGCCGGAACAAAGAATAACTCATCAAAACTTATTAGAAAATGAACATGAGACTTCTAATGTCCCATTTAGGATGTTGGAGAAAACATGTGAATTTTTCTTTTTTGTATTTTCTGAATTTAGGCCATTTGTGCAAACATCAAATGTTGAACAGCACTAACAATAACTAAATATTAATTTTGGAAATAAAATAATCTGAAACTCTTATTATGTTGTAGCTTCCAGCTACAGTTGAGTGCAATCAATTCTATCAGCTGTAATTATCAATACTAGAGGTAAACATTGAATCTGGCAGCAAAGTTATCAATGGAAGTTGGAATATCATTAAGAGTTGTGTCCAAAATTGTACCCAGTAATATGCAGCAGACACCTCAAATGTGTATAGCAAATTGTAGGAACATAAATCAGCAAAGTCCACTAATAGACCTTCAAGGAACCACAAAACTACCTAGAAATGATTCAGCCTCTGCAAACAAAGGATGTAGCAGCTTAGGATGATCATCAGAGCATGTAAGAAATGAGGTGTTTAATCCTTAAACCTATTTGTAACCCCTTTGTACTGACACAGAGCTCTGCAAACTGTAGAAATATGAATCGCCCAGCAATGAACCACTGTATAGAGATCTCTCAATCTTGTATGCCAGTTAGAGATTCGGTCAGCAGTCAACACTTTCTTTATTTTCTTTAAAATGTTGTGATTCAATAATAATAAAAATAATTCTTACATCCAAATATAAATATGGGTCCCACATTTTCAAACTTCGCCTCCTTTTTGTCCTTTATAGAAAGCTGAAAAGTCATAAAGGTAAGGCAGAAAAAAAATATATTCTGGTGGGCTCCACCACCCTCAGACCTGTCCCCTTCAAGTATGGCAGTGTTTTTGTCTCCCACTCCTATACAACACCTTTTAGTAGCTATTTTGTCTTTATCACAAGCTGCAATCTCTTCCAAATTGCATATTAAATTATATCAATTAAATAATAGCAGATAATCCCTCCAATTCCATACGGCAGCAACTATAAATTCATCCAATCAGGGTTACAACCATTATTTGCATGGTATCAAAGATCAAATAAGATACGACACCTTAAAATATAGTGGAGCAGCTAATATTGATCTCTAAGGATATTATAAATCAGAATATGTCACAATAATATAAAATAGGATATCTAAACAATAATCAAAACAGCTATTCAATCAAATATAAAAAATGCAATGCAGGTGTGATCCAAGCAGCACTTGATTTATATTAAATATGGAATATACAAATTTGATAACAAATGTCCAAACACACTTTGAAAATTGGAATGCATCAAAACCCTAGACCTTCAACGTCTTCAACAATTTGCTTCCAAATCCAAATCTTTTCCTAGCTGAAGCACAATTGCGATCCCTGTGTCGAATTGCCTCCAATGAGCGAGAGAGGGTTTTCATCCTCAAGCCCGTGATGGAAACCAAAGAGGTTTCATCCTCCAATTACCTGCACCAAGAGTTTTCGTCCTTGGATGCCCTCAATTAAACAAACTACTCAAATATGGAAATTGGATGTGAAAATATGACTTCAATGAATGCTCAAATAAAGATAGGCGCCTCCTTGATATACTGACATGTCCCCGTTTCTGACATGATCACCCAGTGAGAAAACTGAGTTAGCCTATCTCATTCCCATAGGCTAACCCATCAAAGCAAGGGAATAATCTAGCGGAGGTGGCAAAATGAATTAATGCACTTGGCATTAATTATCAATTGTAAACAATTAAATAATAATAATTTTTTATTATTATTTAATTTAGCGCCAATGGAGAAAAAAAAAATTAAATAATATTATTTTTAATATTATTTAATGTGAGGAAAAAATAAAATAATTGGAGCGCTCAATTTGATATTCAAAAAATAAATAAAATAGGCCTTGCCTATTGAGCACCCACTTTGGAATTGCAAAATATTGATAATTGCAATAGCACTCACCTTGGAGGAGTAAAATAATGCATTGGATCAAGTGCCACATTGGAGATATCGAAGTGGGGGGAAATTTGCAAATTCAAATCTTTAATTTGAATTGGATATAAAATAACGATTGGAGGCTCATTTTCGCATCACGATTATCACGAAATTCTTGGTATGCTTGGCATTTTGCTTGTCATTCATTTTTACGGTGGTATTGGACGAAAACCCAATATTCATCATTGAGAGCGGATTCATGTAGGATTCGCCATTTGTGCTCTAACGAAATCTTGTTTGAATTCCATAGATTCAGTTTGAAATTTGGTCGGAGACCATTGATAAAGAATTGACGATTTGATATCAAAGATCTATATCATCCTCAAGCGCTGGTTTAAAAGTGAATCACAGATGCAATTGAGCGCCAAATGCAGTGTTGGACGAAGACTTGAAGAACTCAGTTATTATCATTTGTTAAGCGCCGATTTGGTGAAGACTTGATGCTTGCTATAAGGCACCGATTTTGAAGAAGTTGTTTGCTGATCAGAATACGTTTGCTGGAGGAAATTGTGGCTTATAGGAGATATATCCGACTCAGACTCGCATCAGCTGATTGTATACACTTGAAGACTTTTCATCTACCAAATATTGCCAAGTTCAAGATGATGTAAATCGATATCAAGGATAGTGGCAGCGATTCATTCTACATAGACAACGATCAGCAATCTGGGAACTTCATTCATAATCCAGAGACAGCGATCAACACATTACAGGTTGCGATCAGCATTATATAGATCAGCGATTTGCATACCACGGGCAGCAGGAGAGTCGCGGCATTGGAGGAGACACTTTGAAGCAGCGAACTGTCCATGAGAACAGCGATCTGCCTTCCATTATTCCACATCATCATCAGCGATCAGCTGTGTCATCATTTGCCATCAGTATCGGCGTGGTTTTGGTATGTTATGCATTGTAATTCACTCCTTATCTGAACATTAGCATATGCTTGTAGTTGGCTATCATTCACCATAATGGTGCATGTATTGAAGAAGTAAATAAGTCTGATATATGAACGGCAGATCTGAGTTTGCTCCATATCTATTTGCTATCATTCTAACTTGCAAATTCTATATTGTAATCCAATGTTGAAAGGCTGCCATATCTTTTTGTCATAGATTAGTAACTTGCTAGTTATAGAATTTGTGTCAGAGACATTTGAAATTTGTAAAAGATTAGATCAGTTTATCGTATAATTGAAAGAACCAAAAAATATCACATCACACCAAGAATGGCACATGTCATATACCCTTTTCGGATTGGGCCCTTGGGTCCTAAATTTCCCTCCAAGTATTTAAAAATACTTTTTAATCATTTTATTTTATTTTATTTTCATTTTAGTACTAGTGTTTAAAAACAGCTTTTTTTTTAATTAATAATAATATTATTAAGTTGCCCTTAAATTAGGAATTATCGGGCCCAACTTAAATAATATTATTAATTCATTTTAACCTGAAAAAAAGGGGACATGACAAGACTTTCCTTGTATTTGTAGCTAACTCAATTATTTGAGTTATGATTTATTGTTTTTGAAAGGCAAAAAAAAAATATTGTGTCCCAACTGAATACTTCAATAGGCTTAGCTTTTGCTCTTATATCAATTGTAACTGTATATATGCTTAAGATACACAAGATTGAGATATTTATCAGAAGATGTGTTTTCCAAGTGTCGGTACGAAATTTACATATGGATACACATCTTCAGTATAGCAGACAAGCATGGAAAATTGAGGAGGCCGCTACTAACATGTCCAAACATCTTACAAAATCCACTTGATATCTCCAGCCATACCTTATGTCAGCCTAAAGGTATAATAAATTAAAGGAAAAACAATATGAAATATTTTTGAAGCACCAAAGAACATCCCACACTGATAAGAAAACAAATGAAGGATGAGATCAAAAAACTAATTTAAGGATTTCTCCTGTAAACTGACAGAGTCAGATAAAATTGAAGGTTTGATATTCTAACTGAAATTTGTTGGAATATTGTAGCCATAAAGTTCAGTGGTATAATTTTCAATCTTCCATTTCAATTGGGTATTTTAAGGATTACAATATGGTCATTTATTAGCTTGTTGACATACTTAAAAAGCTAAAAATAAAGGTTGTTTTTTAGGTCACAGCCAAGCCAAACACTAGATTGATGTATGAGACTCATCTTGTAGGGGCCCAAAGGGGATTTCTTTCCATTTATCTTATATTATTTTTGTACCCTATGTTCCAACCTGATGACAAACACTCGAGAGCAAATCAAACATTCCCAATGCACCTACATCCAAAGTACAAATTTATGAAGATATTATGTGTGGTGTTTTATTATAGGGTGTATATAATATGTCATGGGTTCTATATAATGTGCATGCATAAATTCATTGTCATGGCCCGTAGGAAATTATGCCCTATGATGCAGATCCATGTTGGTCGTGTAGACACCCAGCTAGCAGAAAATGGTGTGGATGTACTCAATAATAAGCATTGTTCTTTCCTTAAAAAAAATACACAAACACATATGCACCAACTCTATAGCCTGACACACCAATATTTCAAAATGGTGTATCCATTCTATTACTTATACATGTGCAAACATACCTTAGTAATTATGAGAGACACTCACAAATCAACCATCTTTAACTTTTCTTTTATGATCCAAAGACAGTTTTTCTTAAGATGATATGGAAACATAGGTTTTATTAAGATATGAACAAATATTTTTCATTAAAATGAGAACTATACAATAAGATTCATTGATAAACTAAATCAGAGGAAATGAAGATACTATTAATACAAGAAATTACCTACTAGAGGGTGCACTATATAGGACAAGTGAATCCGTATTTGGTGAGGCCTTCCCGAGTATATCTCTACCTATATAAATGACCATGTAATAGCACATCAAATACTAGGGGTTGCAACATCCCTCAAAGTACCAATTGGTCAAGCCACTTTTTATGTTATTGCAGGATCACTCCATGGTGCACATATACGTGAACTACCAAAACGCTTTCTAAATACATGTCAATGAAAAACAAAGAGCCATGTTCTTTACATAAACCATTTTATGTTTTGCAACTCAAAATGTTATTCTGTTGTGTCATTATCTTATTTACTTGCACAATGATGGTATAAACATGCACAAAAATAAACAAAAAATATTCTTAACACAGGAGAAAAGATTTAATAAACATTTTGTACACCACAAATTTAAACTTCAACAAGATAATCCTTGAACTTTATCAATGTATTTGTGTATATCACACATAAATATTATCACAAGGCTTTTCATTATGACAAATCAAACCTCTTTAAAAAAAGAATAATGCAAATATGAAACTATCCCAATTATATTTTACTATTGTATGGAATGTGTTGCAAACTAAAGCACCAGACTTCTTTGAATGCAAGCACTCTTGCAATTTTCTTTGACTTGTCAATCATCAGATTTCCATTGAGTGCATCCATAAATCCATTTCCCTCATTAAAAGTGCATTCTCTATTTGCAAATATATTAATGTTACTTAAGGAACTCAATGAAATATTATAGAGTTTGGGTTTTCCTCAATAATGAATTTAGGAGGACTGAGATAGGATGGTTGTAAATGACCACAAGAACTGCAGAACTGAGAGATCACAAGGAGAAAACCAATATTAATTAGGAGAGAACATATTATTCTTATTGATGAATGATAGTAGATAAGAAGGAATTCAAACTTAATCATGGTAACGAGTGATACAATGCTTGAAGTAAACATCACATTCAATTTCTGAAAAGGGCATGATGAAGAATTATATATGTTTCTATTACTTCGAAAGTTGAAATTCAATGTCATGTAGTTTTAACAGTATATGTTAGTTTTTCTACGTCTTATGACTAATAAAAAGTCATAAATTCATTGTAATAGATACAGATGCATTACAAACATTTGACTGCTTTTACCAACTCAAGGACTGATGCATCAGTTTGCAGTATCAATACCTAAAAATCAGCAATTTAGCAATGCTGAGAACATCATGTTGGTTGAATGCCACAAGAAGGACAAGCCATCAACTTGTTGGAAGCCTCACATCAGGCAAATTGCAGCATTCTAAGCACCTTGAATTAGCATTTGGGATCAATTCAGAACAGATTTGAGAGACAGAATTTGTCTGCTTGGATCTATAGATGAAAGATACTTTTAACCATAGAAGCAAATATCTTCCTTGAGAATTTCTTGGCAAACCAAAAGATAAAGATATTTTCAATTTATGGGATAAAATCAGGTTAGTTTTGGGAAAATATCAGGCTAGGGTTAAGTGAGAATCAGAAAAATCACTACCAAAATTAAAAACCCTAACCCGAGTTGTTTGACCGAAATTCCAATTTAAGTGCGAGAAAAACACAATTACTCACCAAAAAACTGCATTTTTTAAAAATCGTGATTTATCACATTTTACCAATGGTAAATTAGTCCATAAAACAACAGAAATATGCTAACCGGATAAATTCAATTTCTTAAAAGTTTTTGGGCAATTTATCAGCAGAGGCAGCAACAAAAGATTTATCAGGAGAAATTGCAATAGATTGATGATATATGCTTCTATGCTTTTAACACCTAAGAACACAAGTAAACTTTAGCAACAGCACCTATCCACAATTTGACAGATACACAGAATTAGTAAAGTTTGAACCAAATAATGAAAGGCATAATATGATACCATGCAGGAACAAGGCAAACTATATTGGAAACAAAAATTTGTCTTTGGTACAATTTCCATTAGTGTGCATTTGGCTACAGGAATGAATCTTTTCAGGTTTGACTGGGTGTTGACTGCAGCTCAAGTCGGATTGAAGTACAATTGAGAGTGATTTTAATTGACTTCAGTAAAGTTACTTCCAATGAATTCCATTTGAAGCTATAATCAGTGTTTGCCTTTATTTGACTCCACAGTTTATGTCTGTAAAATTTCATGAATCTCATACTTGCTGAAATTGCTTTCCTGAACACAGTTAGGTTCTTATTTCCCCATCATGGAATAATGTTGGGTGTAACCTGTGATTTGAGTAAGACCCATACCTTTAGGTGTAAAATATGGATAGAGTAATCCCTGTACTATTGAGTGTAACCCATGAACCAAGTAAGAAATGTATTATTGGATGTAGCTCATAAATAAAGACAGACCTGTACTGTTGAGTCGAACACAACTGGAAAGACCATACTATTGGATGTAACCCACAGTTCCCGTGATAATATAAATGATTGGAGTAAGATAATAATGGGAAAACTGAAAACCTTGTAAACCCAGGACAAGCCAAAAATGTTTGACAATTGGTTAGCCAATCATCCTATTAGGGATGGAGCCAAATCAAATGTATCATGATAAAATGTAGAGAAAATTGAATAAATGCAATCAATTTTACTTAAAGAATTTATGAAAAAAGATTTATCTCCTATCATGATTTAGCTAGCTAATGGAAACTGGTTTGTAGCCCCAAATGAGTCATGCCTACATGCACTGAATGTAAAGAGTCACCCATTTTGAAATATCCCACAAAGGGTATTTGCTGCAATTTCTGATTTTATTTCAAAATCTGATTAAAACCCTAGATCTGAGTTCTGAGTTTTTATTTCTGCACCTTATTAATAAATTTCAACGAGCATTAAACATATCCAAGGCATAGAAAATTGATAGCAAATGAAGATACACAATGGCAATCACATCAACCATGAATTACACCATGAAATACACAATCAAACACACATAAATCTGAGTTTTCTGATCATATAAGTCTGCTGCTCCAAACTGAATATATGAAAAGGAAATTACATCAAGTTTGTAGGCTCAAACATAGCCATACAACTCCAATCACTCCACTGCTACAAATCAGATCAGAATCTGTAATATCCCAAAACGGGATATTTTGGACAATTTTGGATTTACAGGCTTTCCAAACTTCTACACTTGGCAAACTTTGATTTTTCTTACTTGGAATTCTGCCCTGGTTTTCTGCTCTTTAGTTTTCTGCTGAAACCCTAAATTCTGATCCAAATTTCTGCTCTAAACAATTATTCCCAGCAAGCATGAAACATATCCAAACATGGCTAAAATTGATGACAAATGATAGTACACATTATGAACATGAACTACACCATGAAATATGCAACTTTCCACTTCAAATTACAACCACAAAGGTCTGAAAACAAAATCAGAAGTCTGCTGTTATGAAATTCAGAATATAACAAGTCCTTAATCACATCAAATGCATGGGCAAATGTGCCAATTATGCCCAGCATAAATCTGCCCAAGTTTTATAGGAAAGACATACCAAAAACATAACCAAAATGATCTTCCAATGACCTCCAATGATGACACTCCAATGAGGGATGAAACCTTAATACAATGTTGATGCTCCCGCAAAGGAATTAGGGTGAAATCAGACCTGCGCTGCTGCTGCTCTAGAAATCTGCTCTGCCCTAACCCTAATCAACAATGACAAACTCTTACTTCTCCAAGAATGTAATCTGTAATATCCCAAAATGGGATATTTTGGACAACTTTGTAATATACACCCTGTTTGTAGAGTTTTCTTATGATAATTTTTTTTGGTTTTGTTTATCTGGTTTGTTGTTGTTTGGTTTTGTTTGTTTTCTCATTCATGACATATTGCAATAGTTTTAACTTTTAACAACGAATAACTTGACATGCAACAAGACCCACATAGCAGAAAGACACAAAACGAATAAACTAACAATTACCCAGATGCTTAAATGGCATAAACTTCAATTAAATAACATACCCATTTGCAAATTTACAGTGTTACAGTTCTGATATGTGATGACCAGCAAGCAAAATGCTCAAAAAACACCTTCAATCACCACAATCTGTTGTTTCTCCTTTACAAAATAATGCTCAGCATATACTAGGATCCTAGGCGCCTTGTGTGCAAGAGAAATGAGCCCCAAAGTTGAGGCGTTTTGATGCCATGGTAGCCCACGTCCTCCCTGGAAAGCTATACGGCACTATGGGAAATGTGCAGCAGCAATTAAACTCTCCAAAACACCTTCAATCTGCCTCTATGCTTTGCTTAAATCAACATTCTGTATTGGAAAGGACCTCACACCAAAAAATGGAGAGAAATGACTTTTCAAACACCCAAAATCTGCTCAAGGAATGGTACGGCCTACCATAGAGGTTGTACAGCCAACACTGAGAGCCACAGCAGATCTCAAAAACACCAAAATACTTCTCAATCCACAACTATAATGTTCTTCAATACCTGCTCATAAAATCTGCTCATTGTACCTGTATAAAAACCCTCATTAACTATCAATTGAAGCACCAGCATAATCCCTGTATGAGATCACCAGCAACTCCCCAGATGGTGTCTTTCAACCACATAGGAAGTGGTATCTGTAGAGGTTTTCATCTGTACAAACCCTTGAGGAAAACTAGCTCCTCCAAAGCCAAAGCTCATGAGATGAAAATGCACGACAATAGAATGAATGAATGAGTTCTTTTTTTTTTCATTTTATTTCTCTTCCTTCTCCAACGCCCAAGAGAGTCTTTTCTTTTAATATTTTAATATCATTTTAAAACCCCTTATAACTCCCATGGGTTGAGCACCCCCTTTCTCCTAGCACGTCAACTTTTTAAAACACATTTATATCCAATGGTGGCAACTCAAATGAGGGAACTACATTATGTCCAAGTGCCTTCTTGAGCCTGGATACATGAAAAACATTAAGCACTCGGCTGCTAGCTAGCAACTCAAGCTCATAAGCAACCTCTCCTACCCTCCTGGACAACCTGAATGGACCATAAAATCTGGGTTTCAGTTTCTCTGCTCCACTCCTTTTGAGAGTAGATTGTATGTATGGCTGAAGTCTCAAGTAAACCATGTCCCCAACCTCAAAACTGTGTTCCACTCGATGCTGATCTGCATACAATTTCTGCTGATTTTGTGCTTGTTGCAGATTTTCCTTGAGTGCTTTCATGATGTCCTGACTTTCTTGTAACAAATCCTTTGCTTTAGGCACTCTACTATGTAATGAAATAAATCAGAATGATATATTATTTACAAAAGAGCAATGCTCTTAAATAGACTTACAAACAGATGTTTCTAAATAAGAAATACAGATGTTTCTAAAGAGATTAAATCTAATCTAAATAGAATTAGAAACAATCTAATATGTTACAATATTGACCATTAATATAAGCTAAATATTATTTTAATACCCTCCCGTAATGGTCAATCTATTAACTTCACCAAGGTGCCCCCTAAATTTGACAGAACCCTAGTTGACATGATTTTCCTAGAAATCCGCACAAATGGACTAGAGCTGAGAGTGTTGGACGCTCGATCACCAAAATGACCAGTCACTGAGCATGACTGGATGCTAAACATGAGTCTCCACACGATCGGGGCTGGAAGATCAAGAGACCATGATTCAAGGCACAAGTATCAAGGGCTGGCAAGACTGTCGTTGCTAGGTGCTAGCTGGCACGGCTAGACAGAGTCAACCCTCCCTGAACAGCGAGAAAGAGGTTGGAACAGCGACCAAATCACCACCAGAGGGCAGAAAAAAATGCCGATGGATAAAAGGGCTGATCTCAGAGTGCTGGCGCAGATAGCAAAACCCTAAACGTGAGGGAAAACGCCAGCGCACACACAGGAACAACAAATCGCCAAAGGAAACTAAAAACGCGACCTCAACAAGGAACAAACAAGAAACAAACGCAACCAAAGAGGTTTGAAAAATCCTCAAACACAAAAGGCGCGACCTTAAACTTCTTGCAGAGGACACAAACTCTAGGTAACAAAACGCAAATAGGAATGTTGACGTTCCCATCACACCCACACATACAAAAATGACGACCACACAAAACCTCACTGCTGGAGCCAAAGTCATGAGAGTAAAATCGCAACTAGAAATCTTCACGGAAGGAAATCACAATCACAGGAGATAAAAACCAAAGAGAATCCGCCGACGAAAACACAAAAACAGCAACCAAAATAGAAATCGCAACTTTCAGGAGCAAAAAAAACGCGATCAGCAAGAATCGATGGCGGCCAAAGAAAAACGCCAAGGAAAAATTGCGACTTCAAACCCACTGAAGGATCCGCGACCTAACAGAATTCGAAAAAGAACAGAGAGCCAAGGCCATACGGTCGTCCATACGTCGTACGAATATTAGAAGAATGAAAAAAAAATTCAAAAACAAGATTCCCGCTCGAATGGGTCTGATACCATGTAATGAAATAAATCAGAATAATATATTATTTACAAAAGAGCAATGCTCTTAAATAGACTTACAAACAGATGTTTCTAATAAGAAATATAAATGTTTCTAAAAAGATTAAAGCTAATCTAAACAGAATTACAAACAATCTAAGATGTTACAATATTGACCATTAATATAAGCTAAATATTATTTTAATATACTATTATCAAGCAATAAATCCATGAAGTTAGGGATATCATACCCATATAAAGCCATAAATGGAGACATTCTAATAGACATGATATGTAGCGTTATAACAATACTCCCCAAGATGCAACCATTTGATCCATGCTCTTTGTTGCCCAGAAACATAATTTCTGAGATACCCTTCCACCCATTTGTTCACTATTTATGTTTTCCCATCCATCTGTGGGTGGTAACTGGTACTAGGAGTAAGCTCGGTGCCACACAACCTTACAACTCCTGCCAAAAACGACTTAGGAACTTGTTGTCCCTATCATAGTTGCAAGACTCGGGAAAAACTCGCCGAGTTTTTAAAAACTAGCGGGTTTTTTTTCAAAACGAGTATTTGGTGTATTTATCAGCAGGGTTTTTTGCCGAGTTTTTCCCGAGTTTTTCCTAAAAACTCACCGAGTTTTTCCTAAAAACCCTCGCGACTGAGTTTTCCTCACACGACGGCTTCAAAAAGTGTTTGAACTTCATTTCATCGTTCGTTTGGAAGCTCTCACTCAGCAAAAGCACTCTGTAAAGCATTATGCACCTATTTACATCGATTTACAAAAAAAAAAAAAACCATAACTTGAGCTGGGGAAAGGATATCACAATGTGAGAAGTAGAACTCAGTGACTACTATTAATAACACACCATAACATTTAGTCAACTCACTAAATGAGTGGAGTCAGATTGTCATTCAGCTTGGCTGTCAAAACTCAGTAATACCTTGATTGATGTGAGTATTACACACAAGTCAAATACATATCAAATAGTTTGAGATTCAATGAAATACTCTGGATTGTTTTTTTGGCTGGTATTGAAATATGGGTAACAATTGTGAGGAACTGATAGATTATGTGGCATTACCTGCAACAAAAGCTTAACAAATCTTGAAACAAGCATTGGGGGTGCAAGTCCTTGCATGGACCCTCTCTCTGGTCTTAACATCACTAGCCTGCTCCAGTCTTAGCTAGTGATCTCTCTCTCTCTCATTATTGGCGACAACAATTTTGGCTACTTTGACTAAGACAATAAGCTGTGGATAGACTTTCATCACCCAAACATAGAATGCCAACAGGATTATCAATATGTCCAAAGTGCGGCATGCTAGCAATAGACTACTTTGTTGCCCACTAACAGAACAAGGGCTCTGAAGTGAACTAAAGTTGAGTTTTTGAATGATGTTTAGCACCTTCAGTTTACATACATGGAGAGTAGTGGTTATACTGGCTGATGTAAAATAAGTATTTCATCCCCAGGTAGTAGACATGTATAAAAGACTGGTTGGTGAAGGGAAAAATTTGTAAAAGAACTAATCCATTTTCATTGTCAACTCGTACTACCCAATTTGGACGGAAAAATAATGTTAATCCAAGGCGAGATGAGCAGCCTCCATTGTTTTCTAAGGATGACATCTATGACTTAGAGTGACAGGCAATGGAGGAGGGGGGTGGATTTGCATTCTCATTGGATGACATTGAGGATGACCCTGAGGAGGAGTCATTGCCAATGACTGTGCCACAACCAGCAGTAGGATCTACATCCAGGATGGCGATGGAGGATGAGGAGCCACAGCAGAGTCCTACAACTACACCCTCTCCCGTAGTCTTCTCACGTAGACTTGGGAAGAGGAAGATGTGAATTTGTATTTAGTATTTACTTTCAATTTTACAAAAACAATTTGCTATTTTCATTTTGTTTCAGACTATCAGTATCAGCGTATTGAGCATTACACATGAGGATGCAATTTTGTATCTAATTTTCTTTGAAATCAATCAAATATAACTAGACTCAGCTTGTTTCTTCTATGTACTCATTTTATTGACTCATTGGATGCATCTTATCATTGAATTTTGCAAAAAAAATGTGTTTTTAATGAAGTTTAAGCAATTTTTTAAGTTGCCGAGTTTTTGCCGAGTCTTGCCGAGTAAATATTTTTCGGGCTTGCCGAGTAAATACTTTTGCCGAGTCTTGCAACTATGGTCCCTATCACTCACAATTCCCCTAGGTATCCCATGCAACCTGAAGATCTCCCTGAAGAACAGATCAGCCACCTGCACTGCAGTGTGTCACTGATATAGCGAAGAAATGTGCAAATTTGGTCAATCTGTCGACCACCACAAATATACAGTCCTTCCCCTATACCTTAGGTAGCCCGGTAATAAAGTCCATGGAGATATATTCTCATTTCTTATTAGGAATGGGTAAGGGCTGAAGTAGTCCAGCTGGATAAGTGTGCTCATTCTTATTCTGCTGGCAAGTAGGGCACTCCCTAACATACTTGAGAACTTCATTCTTGAATACCTTCCAAGTGAAATGCTCCTGGATCTGCCTGTAAGTCTTAAAGAACCTGGGGTGACCAGCCATGGGTGTATCATGGAAAGTCCTCAATATCTTGCCCTTAAACTGTGAAGTAGGAACTAGAAAAATCCTCTCCTTATAGATAATCAAGTCATTGACCACAGAGTACCTATCATCATGCACTATGCCCTCTATGATTCCGGTTGCCCATGAATCCTTTGCATACTCTGCTGAAATTGACTCCCTCCAATCAGCAGAAATCTCCCCTAACAAACAGAAGTGGGGTCTCCTGGAAAGTGCATTTGCTACTACATTTTTCTTTCCTTTGACATATTCTATGTCAAAATATATGCATGTAGTCTACTCACCCACTTTTGTTGTCGATCATTAAGGTCCCTCTGATTCATGAAGTACTTAATGTTGTTGTGGTCCGTTTTTATGATGAACTTGCCCCCAACTACTTATGGTCTAATTTGGCCAATTCATGCATTATGGCCAACATCTCCCTGTCATAAATTGAATAGCTCCTTTCCACACCTTTGAGCTTCCTGCTCTCAAACGCTGTGGGATGTTTCTCCTGCATCAACACTGCCCCACTCCCCTCTCCTAAGGCGTCACACTCCAACTCAAAAGGTTTGGAGAAATCTGGAATTGCTAACACAAGGCAAGAAGACATCAACATTTTGAAGTGTTCAAAACACTTTTGTGTTGAATCTGACCATATAAGAGCTCCTTTCTTGGTCAAGTTTGTAAGTGGGGCTACAGTCTGTGAGAAGCCCTTGATGAACCTCCTTTAAAAACCACACAACCCAAAGAATCCCTTGAGATGAGAGAGATTTGTAGGTGTAGACCACTCTATGATAGCCCTTATCTTTTCTAGATCAACTCTTACCGCCTTTGCACTTATAATATGACCAAGGTATAGCAATTCAGTCATGCCAAAGTCACACTTGGACTCCTTAACATACAAGGACTCACTCCCTAGTATGCTCAACACCTCCTCAAGATGCCTCATGTGCTCCTCCCGAGTTCTACTGAAAATCAAGATGTTGTCAAAGAAGATCAACACAAATCTCCTCAATTGCTTCCTAAAGATCTGATTCATGCAACTCTGGAAAGTAGCCGATGCATTAGTCAGTCCAAACGGCATCACCAAAAACTCAAAATGACCATAGTGGCCCCTGAGGGCAGCCTTCTCTATATCCTCCTCCCTCATCCTGATTTGATGGTAACCTGATCTCAAGTCAATTTTGGAAAAATAACAAGCTCCGTGTAGCTCATCGATCAACTCATCAATCCGAGGAATGGGGTATTTATTTTTTATGGTCTTTTTGTTCAGTGCATGGTAGTCAATGCACATGTGTATGGTCCCATCCTTCTTTTTGACTAGAACAACTGTAGAAGTAAATGGGCTCTTGCTGGGTCTAATATGCCCCATCTCTAGCAACTCCTTAATGGTTTTCTCTATCTCATCCTTGAGCCTCTTAGGATGCCAATAGGGTGTGGTAATCACCGGTTTTGCACCATCCTCCAACTCTGTGACGTGCTCTATCCCTCTGTCAGGTGGCACTCCAGGTGGTATACTCCCAAACACCTTGTTGTGCTTCGTTAGCAATTTTTGAATATCCAGATGGTGGTTGTTCTTCTGTTGTTCTAGAACTGCAGGCATGATTAGGCACTCTGCTGCCCATTCCACCTAATCATGTCTAAGCATCCTCTCCATCCTCTAGAGAGATACAACTCGGGCACCTCCATCCAATAATGCTTTGAGCACAATCTTCTTCCCATTGGAATCAAACTTCATTTCCATGTTATGCAAGTTCATGGTAAACTCCCCAAGGGTCATCATCCAATGCATGCCTAAAACCACATCAATGTCACCAATGCCAACTACAGAAAAATCATCCTTAAGCTCGTATTCACCCAGCCGAATACTCAAACCAGAAATCTTCCTGGTGCAAGTGAGTTCGAAGCCATCTGCAACCATCAGCTTAAACCCTTCAAACTCCTCTATTTTGAGCATAGTTACGAGACTCGGACTCGGCAAGTTGAGTTTGGACTCGGACACGACGCCTAGACACGGCAAAAACTCGGCAAAGACTCGACAAATTGAAAAACCCAAGAAATTCAGAGATTTTTAAGGATTTAAAACTTGTTTCATGCACCCTTTAATAAATAAACCTTAAAGACACAATAACATCATCAAATAGAAGTTAATTTGATCACATACACAAGTATACATCGATCACATAAGTATAAACACAAATTGTAGCTAAAGGAAATAACACACTTAGATATATAAATATTGTCAAATGTATACAAAACTCATGGAATATGAAATCCATGGCATCAAAAGTTCCAAACAAATATCAAAACCAAAACTAGAAGTCTATGGCTCAGAGGAGCCTGCAAGTGCACCCTTCCTACGAAGGCGTCTAAGATAGGTCCTAGATGATGATGCAGCCATAATATCTGCCTGTCTTTGTGCCACCCACACCAACATCTAATGTGTCTGTTGACTCTGCTCGTGCTCTAACCTCCTCTGCCATGGCTACAGCCTCAGCCTCTCTATCCGCCTGGTCAACCCAATCGAGGTTCTCATCACTAAAGATAGGATCCTCAACCTCAGTGATCCAATCAGATTGTGGATTGACCTCCTCTAGCGTGATGGGGGTGGAGTCAATGCCCAAAATTTGTCTGTGGCGAAGACGAAGGTTGTAATGAACATAGACTAGATCATTCAACCTTTGCACAGACAGTCTATTGCGCTTCTTGGAGTGTATGTGCTCAAACATACTCCAATTGCGCTCACAACCCGAAGCACAGCATGGTTGGCTCAATATTCGAATTGCAATCTTCTGAAGATTTGGTACCTTAGCACCAAACATATCCCACCATGCATTTGAGATGAGAAAAAGAAAAAATCAATCTCATTATCCAACTTTAAGTTTCAACATTTAATAATAATATAAAAAGAGGAAAAGTTTATTAGATTTTTAAACTTAAATTATGCCCTTAATATAATTTTACCTGGCTGCAATGTTGGCTGAGTGTTTTTGCACATCTCACGAGAAAAGAGATCTCCTTGTGCAAGTCTAAAGGTCTCAAGCTCATGGACTATTTGTGTTGAATTAGCCAACATCCGCTCTAACACTGTGTAGAGCCCACTCAGAACCTCCTAATCCGCCTTGAAATCAGGGCGAAATTGAAATGTCGGATTGAGGTATAAGCGGCTACGTGTAGGGGCTTGTGAAGCTGGTGGTGCCATCTCCTATCAATGATCTCCCAAATGGGACGATACTTACCCTCAATTCCCCTATAGATGGATCTAATGGCCTCCTTGGCCCTATCCATGCCCTCATATATGTAGCCCATTGCGGGCTTCTCCCCATCAGCAACTCGTAGGAGAACTACTAGAGGCTCAGTGACCTACAATTATTGTGAAACATTAACTTAAGTGTGAACAAAAATAAGCAAATAAAAGAAAAATATGAATAAAAATTAAAACATAATGTATAATTAGATTTTCATTTACCTTTACAATCTCCTCAACATGTGTCCAAAATCTTGGCTCATCAAAGATCCAATTTGCTACTTCAACCCCTGCATTGGTCTTAGCATAGGATGAGGAAGTCCACTCATCAACAAACATGTGCCTCAAAGCTTTTCTTAACTGAAGCAAGGATTGTGATGTGATGAAATTTGTTGCAAATTGGGTTATGCCAAGACGAGCCAACTCCTTTTGCTGCGTGAATTGCCTCATTAGGTTGAGAACCCATGTGTGATTGTATATGAATTTACAAATATTTCTTGCCATCTCCACACATGTTTTGATCCATGGAATCTTGCCAAGATCCTCCAATGTGAGGTCAAGGCAATGGGTAGCACATGGAGTCCAAAATAATGATGGGTGCCTCTCCATCAATAGTCTACCCACAGCAACATAATTTGTTGCATTATCCATCACAACTTGCACCACATTCTCCTCACCCACCTCAGCTATGACTTCCTCTATAGCTTCACAAAGGAATGTGGCATTTTTAACATGTCCTGAAGCATCAATAGATTTGATGAATACGGTGGCACCTGAAAAAGAAACAAAATCAATGATTCAATAAAGCATAAATTAAAAATATTAATCACTAAATCAATGCATTGTAGGAAGTAGAATCACCTGAGGAAGAAACAAGAAAATTTAGCAATGTTCTGTTTCTTCTATCAGTCCAACCATCGGTCATGATTGTGCAACCCTTCGTCCTCCATATCAACCGTTGCTCCTCTATTGTGGCTTTTTCATTGGCCACCTTTTGTGTCAAAATTGGGCACTTTATGTCATCTTCACTAGGAGCTTTGAACCCCGCCCTACAAACAGTAATGGCATCAACTATGTTTTGCCAATAAGGAGACCTAACACATGTCACAAATACATTAAATAAAATAAGTATTGTAAAATGGAGAGTTTAAATTTGAATTCAACATACCTCTAAAATTTAAATATAAAAATTCAAGAGACAAAGAATCAAGCTATAAATTTTAAAACAATCAAACAAAAAAGAATTACCTGGCTGCATGGAATGGAATGGTGCAATAGTACCAAAAGTCTCCAATTGCACGTCTAGCTGCATCATGTACGTCCTTATTCCAACCCATGCTCTCAAGCGACGGTTGGGAACCTAAAGTAGTTCATGGCAAAATATATGAATCAATCCTAGATTTACGAAGTCTAGGCCCAATAACACTGCCACTGGCAATGGCACTAGTAGTGGCAGTAGGTGTTCCACTTTCAACACTAGCACCACCAGGCCCAACACCTGAAGAAGGACGAAATGGAGGCATGGAAGAAGACTCTCCACTACCACCAATGCTTGCCATCTCCTCTATTTGCCTCCTTTTCAAGTCTTTTTTTTCCTCAAATGTTTCTAGTTGCACTTTCACCTCCCGTACAACCTCAGGAGGTGCATATTCGCATATGGCAGCATCATGGACTGGTATTTGTGCAAGATGGTATTTCAATCTATTAATGCCTCCTCCATGATAAATTGTTTTGCAATAAAAACATTTGACTTCTCCTTTCTTTTGGCCAGGCATAATTTCAACATGTTTCCAACAAGGGTCCCTTCTAACTAGGTTGTTGGACATTGTGATAAAGATGATTTGAAAATCTCAACACTGCTGCAATAACATATAAAATTTATAAATACAAAAAAATTAACATTTGTGATTTATAATTATTAAAGTAATACAAAAAAATGTAGGGTTTGCTTACAAAAACACCTAGGGTTTAATCAAAAAAAAATCAAAACACCTAGGGTTCTTTCTTTGATCTACTAAAATAAAATAGAAAGAAGAAAGGAAATGTAAAGAAAAATGCAATTTTTGGTTAAAAAAACACAAAAAAACCTTCAAAATACAAACTTACCTCTTAAATCTAGCTTGAAATCAATAGAGAGCTCCTTCCAATCCTTCGTAGACACCTCTAAATGCACCAAAAGTAGCTACGAACTTGCCCAAATGCGATTCAACAATCGATTTTTGCTCTACCTCCTTGCTGGTTTCCCTACAATGCACTCCAAATTTTGCTCACAACTCTCTTTTCTCCTTCCCCTTTGGCTTCAAAATGAAATGATGTTGCTTTTAGGGTGGAGGAAATATAAATTAAAAAAAAACCAAGTAAATGCATGTTTTTTTATGTTTTTTTTTTAAACTTTTCACTTACTGATGTGCGACAGAGTCTAACTAGTAGGACTCACCTAGACTTGGCGAGTCTGGCGAGTCTAGAAAATACTCAGTCGAGTCTGAGGCCGAGCCTCCCAAACTCAGCCAGCCTGCCTCTCCTCTGACTCGCCGAGTCTAGGCAAGTCTAAGCGAGTCTCATAACACTGGTTTTGAGTCCTCTTTTGCCAACAAGCCCCTCATCAATGAAATTATGCGTAGCACCTGTGTCGATGAGTGTAACTATTCGCTACCCACAAAGAACTCCTCTAACTCTGAAGGAACCAATTTTTTGGAAGCTAGATAGTTGTGCCATCACGCCTTCACCAACATTGTCCCCTTTTGATGAGTTTTCCTCTTCGTTGTCGTCTATATCAGATTGCTGATCTGATTTTTCTGAGTTAGTTTCTTCAGCTGAAGAATATTCAATCTGCTTGGCCTTTGCCTTGTTAAGGCATCTATGAGAAGGGTCCCAAGGTTCCCTACAATGGAAGCATAACTTCTTCCTCTGATACTCATTCAACTGCTCATTACTTAGTTGATTTGTTTCCCTCTTTGGCTGATTAACATCACGCTGAAAATGTTTCTTATCCTTATCCTTTTTATGCAAAAAACCTTTAGATTGGAATTTACTCGTGTAAGAACACTAAACCAGATTCTTATTCAAAACCATAAATTTTCTGATTTATAAACGAGCTCTGATACCACTGTAAGAACCCTATCTTGTCTAAACTGAATTTTTTGCCTTGCTGGACTTAAAATATTTTATTTGTTTTTCTTGAATTTGGTTTAGAGTTTTGACATACAGTTGTCAATGATGTGTTTGGAATGCAATGAAGATGGAAAATTTGCAATGATACATTCAAACAACATGAAATAATGATATTATTTAGCCAAACAATTCACACAAAGCATAGATGAACACATAGTTGGCATACTCGCCAAAAACTTGCCGAGTTTTTAAAAACTCGCGAGTTTTTTTTCCAAACAAGTAAACTTGACTTTTACTCGCAGAGTCTTCCTGGCGAGTTTTTCCGAGTCACAGCCGAGTTTTCGCCAAGTTTTTGGCGAGTTTTTTACAAAGACTCGCCGAGTCCGTACAAAAAACTCGCGGGCAGAGGTATATCTAATTTCCGCGGCCAAAAAAGGTTTTTCTTAATCAAATTTTAGATTTTTTGAGCTCTACATAGCAAACCCCCCCCCCCCCCCCCCCCAAGCAAAAATAGTTCATTTGCAACGTTGTGGCATCGAGCAAATCGGATTCAAACACCATTTTTTGCAGATTTTGAAGGCAAATTTGAATCCCAGGTAAGTTTTTGTTTTTCCATTTTTCTTTTTGTTTAATCATTTTTTTTGGTTCTTGTTGCAAAATATTGAATCCAAATTGAAAACAAAATCTTCATAAAGCAAAAAGAAGCTTCATTTTTGCATTTAGATTCCAAAAAAACAAGATTCTTCACTATTTTTTGTGGATTTTTTCTGATTTTTTTCCTGATTTTTGCTGTTTTTTGAAATTTTTAAACCTAGGTTCATTTTTTTATTGTAAATCTATTTTGTTGTTTAGATTAGTTAATTTATTGACTAATTTAATCATTGAAACACATTTGTATGAGACTATGAGTATCAATTTAAATCAATTTTAGAGAGATTTTTTTTATTAAAAACATAATATGTTGTACATTTTTTTTGTATGTGTAGATTAAATTCGCACTATAATGGCTTCAAGTTCAGCCTCAGGCTCCACCGGCACCCCATCCATGGCCATGACATCGTCATGGGTTCCAGGCACTCGTCCTCCAAGAGCTAGAGACCCAACATGGAAGTATGCTATGAGAGGACCAAATCCTGGAACGGTTCTTTGCGATAAATGTACGAAGGTATTACATGGAGGCATAAATCGCCTCAAATACCATCTTGCAAGGATTGCTTGTCATGATTCCAAGGGTTGTCTTAAGACCACAGAAGAGATAAAAAGGGAGATGCTTGCCTTACTTGTAGCGGCCGAAGAAAGAAAATTGCAAAGGGAGAGGACAAAGGCAGCCATAGCAACAAGCATAGCTAGTGCCGGTGGACATGGTCATGAGCAAATGCAAGTGGACTTTGAGTCTGAATCAGATGAGGAGACAAGTGGAGCTGATGTTAACATTGTGGGCTCTCTTCGTGGTCCACGCATTCGTGGCACATTGGCCCCTAGGCCCCCCATTTCCTCTACTTCAAGTAGAATGCCACTGCCGGGGTCTACATATTCACGCTCACCACATAGTTTTTTTGTGCCAAGAAACACACCAGGAGCACAGACATCATTGGAGGCTACAGGGTGGAATAGGGAGGTGCATCAACATGCCGACATGGCATGTGCAGACTTTTGGTATTTCAATAACATTGCATTCAATGTGGCAAGTAGTCCCTATTGGCACAATTTGGTTACCGCATTGACAGTTGCGGGAAAAGGCTACAAGCCACCTTCTCGCAAAGATTTGAGTGGGAGGTTAGTGATTAGTCATTAGTCAATTTAAATTTTATGCTAAGTTTATCATTTAAATTTTATGTGATTAGTTAATTTATGTTAAGTTGTTTTTTGTTTAAAAAATAAAATTTTGTACTTATTTTAATTTTTACTTAAAAAATTTTGTAGGTTGCTCACAAATGCAACGGAAAGGGCAGTGCAAGTAGTTGAAGATCAAAAGAAAGAATGGAAGAAACATGGCTGCACCATTCTTTCCGATGGGTGGACGGATGGGAGAAACCGCACCATCCTTAATTTTTTGATTTCTTCAAAAGGTCAAGTTGTGTTTTTGAAATCAGTGGATGCCTCCAACAAAATAAAAAATGCAGAAACATTGTGTACATTGTTGGAGGAAGTTGTCATGGAGGTGGGGATAGATAATATTGTGCAAGTCATCACGGATAATGCAGCAGCATATGTGGCAGCTGGGAGATTGCTTGAGGATAGACATCCTACACTTTTTTGGACACCTTGTGCGGCACATTGCCTTGACCTTCTTTTGGAGGACATAGGCAAACTTGATTGGGTGGCACCAATTGTAAATGATGCAAGGAGCATAACAAAATTTATCTACAATCACCCTTGGGTTCTTAGTTTGATGAGGGAATATACGAAAGGGAAAGAGTTGGTGAGATCGGGTGCCACAAGGTTTGGAACGGTTTTCTTGACATTGCAAAGCATTACTGGTTCGTTGAATGCTTTGAAACAAATGTTTGTGTGTCCAGCATGGCTAGAATCATCTTATAAAAAAAAGCCTGAAGGAGAGAGAGTTGCAAGCATGGTGTTTGATAAGCTCTTTGAGGAAAGAGCTACAGAGATCGTGAAGGTAACCTCAAAACTTTGATTTTAAATTCAAATTGAGTATTTTATTTCTTAATTTAAGTCTTTCATTATAAATTTGTAATTTTTAATTTTTAATCTTTTTGTATTTGTAATGTAGGTGTCGGAGCCCTTGGTTAGAGTCCTTCGCTTGGTAGATGGGGATCAAAACCCCATGGGATATATTTATGAGGCCATGGATAGGGCCAAAGAGGCTATAAAAAATTATTACATGGGGGACAGCCTCAAATTTGATCCCATATGGGAGATTGTTGATAGGAGGTGGAACAATCAACTCCACCAACCCATCCATGCTGCAGCGTACTTCCTCAACCCTCAATTTCACTTCTCAGAGAACTTCTCCGATCCTAATGGAGAGGTTATGGAGGGGCTCACAACATGCATTCAGAGGATGGAACCCATGGTTGAGGTGAGAGACCTCATTGTCCAAGAGTTGGATCTTTACAGTGAAACGAGGGGTAAACTCTTTTCTTCAGATCTAGCTATTCGAGGAAGAACCACTCAGACACCAGGTATAAAATTCAGAGTCTTTAAGTTTATTTCACTGTCACATCATACATGCATCTTAATATCTTATATTTATAATTTGATAAAATGTGTTTTGAGTCTTGACTTTGTTTTCTAACTCTTCAATATTTTTTTTTGCAGAGGCTTGGTGGAAAAGTTGGGGTGGAAATACCCATCTCCAAAAAATTGCCCTCCGCATACTATGCCAACCTTGTAGTGCATCCAGTTGTGAGCGGAATTGGAGCTTGTTTGAGGCCATTCACACAAAGAAGAGGAACAAACTAGCCCAAAAGCGCCTCAATGACCTTGTCTTTGTGCAATACAACCTTCGGTTGCGCACAAAAAAGGTAGAGGACAAATCACTGGATCCTACTGATTTGGATGAGATAGATCCTTATAGTGATTGGACAGGGCAAGATGAGCAGGCTCCATTGTTTACCGCAGACGAGATTCTTGATTTCGAGAGACAGGCAATGAAGGATCTGGGTGCAACAGGAGATGTAGGGTTGGAGGACATTCATGAGCATGAGGAGTCATTGCCAGAGCCAGAGCCAGAGCCACCGGCACCACGTACTCGCAGGACTAGAGCATTTGCCTCTTCCCTAGCTTTGGCTAAATTAGGGAAGGGGAAGATGTAATATGTTGTGTTTACTTTTAGTATTTACTTCTAGACTAGTTTTACTATTTTCATTTTCAGCTATCTATTGTAATTTGTATCAGACTATCAAGCTTTTAGCCATCAGGATTCCGCATGAGAATGCGATTTTGTAATCAATTTGCATTGAAGTCAATCAAATTTAATAGAAAACACTTTTGTACTCATCTATGGACTCATTGGATTCATCTTGTCATTGAATTTTGCAAAAAAAATGTGTTTCTAATGAAATTTTAGCAATTTTTTAATTTGCCGAGTTTTTTGCCGAGTTTTTGCCGAGATTTCTCCGAGTTTTTTTTGACTCTCCAAAAATTGGCTTGCCGAGTTTTTTGCCCAGCCGAGTTTTCCAACTATGGATGAACATACCCGAAATGAAAGCTTGCAATCTTTATTGAAATAGGTGGTGGTTGATTACAAATGATGATGGTTGTAAGTGACATCAGTCAAGTCTCATTTCAATTTCAAACATCCAAATACATCCAAAAATGTTCAAATGCTGCTCCAAACCCTAGTCGCCTTAGGGAAAATGAAGCCCTATGAAGTAATGATGCAATATCCAGCAAAGTATGAATGAATAACCACCTGTAGCAGCTGATATGAGGACTGATATGACTGTTATTATGCCTGTAGCAGCTGATGCAAGATCTGATTACAAACCCTAGCCAAGAAATGCCCAAAAACTCCTCAAATATAAATCGCTAGAAGCTAGAAATGAAGCAATTTGCCTCTAAAGTGGTTGTAAACCCTTATGTCGTGGATTTGTGATGATCAAAGCCTCCAAACATGCGCTGATGTAAACCTGATGAAGTCTCAAAATGTTGATTACAACCCAGATTTGATGTATGAAGCCAAACAATACCAAAAGGTGCCAAATTATGAGATCGCTTAGGTGTAGAAGAGGTATGATTGTCCTAGCAAACCTTCCAATCTCAAATCATGCTAAAATATGAAGATATCTATCTCTATTGTGCAATTCCAGCCTGTTGTAACAAAAATCAGAATACCAAATAATGCTTCCAAGCCACAAATTTGCCTCCAAATGAAGGGTGATCCACCTAGAAACCCTTGTACAACCTCAATAGATGAATATATGATCAATTTCTCCTCCGATCTGAATTATTCTTCGTTTAACCTGCATAAAAAGTCTTCAAACCCTAGCTAGAAATGAAATCACCATGAAACCCTAGCTTTTTGAAGCCAAATCTCCTCCAAAAACCTGCAAATATGCTCAATGATGAACTCTAAGTGAATTCATCTCTCATGGTGGAATTGGTTTTCGTCCAAACCACTAAAATTCAAGAGTTTTCGTCCTTGAATCAAGCTGAAACACTGTTACAGCCAAGAGAAAGCTCTCAAAATGCAAAATGCCAAATAACCAAGATATGCAAAATGACTCCACTTGACCTCCTTTTATCCTCCTCAACTTGGGCACCCAAATAAACTATTATTTTATTATTTTTAAAGTCCACCGCCAAAAGAAAATAATATTAAGTTGGGATATTCAAAGCACCATAGAAATATTAAGTATAGACTGTATAGAAGGATTCGACATGAACAAACATGGCAAACATCGTTACAATTTTTTGACTAAATGTCTCAATCCTTGGAAAATAAAATAAAAATAATTGGTTAAACCTGCAGCATGGCAAATCACTATCCAAAACAAGTGCTAGACCATCTCTAACCAAAGGTCAATGGGTTTGTGACTCAGAGCCTGCAATATCACTTCAATATGGTTTCACAACATCAAGAATAACAGTAATGTAATGTCTACCTTCAAAAACAAAAGAGAATGTAACCAAGGTTGTTAGGACCCTCATTTTTTTGTATAGTTGCCAACTAGTTTGTAAAAAGTAGTTGGTCCTATCAAACATGCAAACAGTCCAATACAATCATTAATCATTTGATTCCTAATGTTAGGGATATGTTATCACCTATTATATGAAATGAATACAAAATATGAAACTGTTTAAACTTTAGAACATACCTCAACTAATGTGCAGTTCCTATTTTCATCTCGACTTAAAACAGCTATTCTGCTTTCAGATGGCTTTCCTGTGAAAAGAAACATACTATAGTTAAATTAAGTAAAAAATTAAAAATACAACAGCTATACACAGTAACTTTGATATTATGATTTTATCACACTTTTCTACACAAAATTCATATATGAAAGCCTAAAATCAATGGCTCAATAAAAGAAATGACAGAAAAAGGTGTGGAATATATAGGTCTCTTTAAATTATTGAATATGTCTGTCATTTAAGGTTAATTATTAGTAATTGTTCCTAACCAATGCACCCATTATGACTTGTCTTTTATGCTTGGCAATGAGTATTCTGAGAGCTCTCTCCATAGCTACAAAGGCCAGTGTCATATGAAGACAATATACATTGCACCTAAATATGATTATAGCATTCATATTCTATATATTTATCTGCAATATATATAAGTGTTTTCTGCCATGTCATGAATATAAGAAAAATCGTCTAACGTTCCATATAAATCTGTTTATTTTTTATATAATTATAAAGTAGATTTCGCTCTTTGAGTTAACCATTGTACATTTCCAGTAATATTTTTATGTCACATACTCTTCTACTTCATGAAGTTGTAGCTTCACAAACCTAGCCTTGTAGTTATAACCTCTAAGTATCAAAAATGTTAGTCCACTTTAGGGTTCCAAAAGGGGATCAAAATTAAGAATCTTTGAAAGATTCTTTTAATAATAGCGCTGGCTAGCAGAGACATGAGAGTTGACCTATCATCCGGGTTCCCGTAGGTCAGCGGAGTGGTTAGGGGACCTATCCTGAGGCGGTGTAGCTTGGTAGGGAGCTTTACAAGCCTTTTCAGACAGTTTGTGACAGCTTCCTATTTTTTAGGGTTTGACCGAGAGTTGACCAGGAGGCATCAGGGGACCTCCAGGGGCATTTTTGGAGTTTTGGTCAAATTCCCTATTTTTTAGGAGGTATCCCTACATTTTAGGGAGGCACTGTCAGTTAGCATGACACGTGGTGACATCACTAGTGGCGTGGGCTACAGCAGTTCTCAGTTCAGGATGGCCAGGTGATGGAATTAGAATAATTATTGAATATTAAAGTGTGGCTTTAATATTTAATAAAAATGAAATAAAATAAAGTGAATAACATGTCACTTTATATTAATAAGTTATTAAAAGGACCCCCACCTAGTTGACACAATGTTGTGTTAAAAAGGTGGTCTTTTAATAATGAAGTTGGGCCCTCAACTTGGGCGCCCAACTTGTGAGACTTCATTAATAAAAGAATCTTTCAAAGATTCTTAATTTTGATCCCCTTTTGGAACCCTAAAGTGGACGCCCACTTTGGGAAATGAATAACGTGACTTTGAAGTGCTATTTGGGATTATCTCTTGCATATCTTTTGAAGCTTCATGGCAGCTCTGAACTCTATGGAAGGGGGCAGCAGCATTCAGACTCTTGGGAACGAAAACTCTCAAAGATTTTGGTGAATTGGACGACAACCCAGTTCTTGTTTGTGGGAGGCCTACTCTGAGTCTTCATTTGTGCATCATTGGACAGATTCCAGGGCATGCTATTGCAGATCTAAGCTTGCAGCAGTGCCAAATCAGCCTTATTCTTCAGATCCTTCATTCTCAGTTGCATGTATAGCCTCTTCTGGGCCAATACTGTCTTTGTATGCAAGTAGGGTTGCAAACCAGGCTTTCATTGAATATAAAATACAGATCTGATGGGTATGTGCCTCAATTTCTTAGTTAGTATCTTTCTATCAGTTAATATTTATTTTTAGTCCATTTCTATTTGAGATTGCAGCTGTATGTATTTCTATTTGCCATCTTGGCAAATACACATCTCAAGAAAACTGAAACCCCTTCTGCATCTCCTCTCTAGTCTGAAAGAAAACAAAAAAAAAATTAATAAAAATCATAAAACAAATAAAATCACAAAAACAGCACTTCATTTCAGCAAAGGGATCCATCAGGGATCTTTCATTGGGCCTAGAGATCATAATTTAGGGAGTTTGTTTGTGCCACACAATGTTCCTAGTTCCCAACCATCATTGCAAAGCAAGGGTCGGAACAAGGACAAATGCATGGCAGCAAAGAGCACAATCGGAGATTTGTATTTTTGTAACATTCCCTTCAATGCAACAAGGTAACATTTTGATTTTTTAAGTCTCATTTTTTATTACAATTTCTAAATATTTACTTGAAAAGTTTTGTTTTTAGTTTGTATTGTTCAATTTGTTAGTTTTTCAATTCTAGAATATTTTTTGTGTTTTAGATTCCCTTACTGGTAAGCAGTGGATTGTGCAATTGCCATGGTTGGTAGCAGATTCAAAGCCCCTTCTATTGATGATCTACGATTCTACGCGGACCACTTTTGACAGAGAAAGTGGCTAATGTATAGTCAATTGTTGATGAATAGTGGGCTATCTAAAGGAAGAAGGGTTTCACTACCATTTCAAATGCATGGACTAATAAAAAAAACAAGATGCTATAGGGAAGATTAAAAATGCAGATTATTTGTGTGGTGTTTTGGATGAAGTGGGGAAGGAAAATGTAGTAAAAGCAATCACCAACAATGAGGCAAATTATGTTGCTGCAAGTAGATTACTAATGGAGAGACATCTTGTCATTAATTGGACTCTTTGCTCACGACATTGTGTTGATCCAATGCTTAAGGACATTAGCAGATAGAGTGGATCAACCCATTGTGGAGCATGGATGCAACATTTGTAAATACATTTATAACCATACTTGTGTACTCCCTTTAATGAGAGAGTTCACAGATGACAAGGGGCTGGTCTGACCTAGTGTCACTCACTTTGTGACCTCATTCATCAACTTGCATCCTTTGCTACAAACAAAAGCTTCTTTGAAGTGAATGTTTGTTAACAAGCAACGAAGCAAGTCTTCCAACTCAAAGATGAGTGCTACAATTGATGTGGCAGATTGAGTATTTGATGAGACCCATTTTTCGACCCTTGGAAAGAAAAATGTAGATTAAGTCTTTAAAGTTTTTTCCTTTCCTTTTTTCTAGAGTTTTTAAATTTTATTTTTTCTTCATTTATAAATTAAAGTTTAATTGTAGAGTACTAAGAGTTATTTTTTTACTATTTGATTTTTTTATTTTATAGGTCATTGAGGCGTTGGTTTCTCTCCTTTGTATAGTCAATGGAGAAAAGCCAACAATGGACTACATTTACTAGGGAATAGACCAAGCCAACGAGCCTATAGCAATGTGGTGGACAAGCAAGGGCCCTAGTGCTAGATAGAAACAACTTTATATGCCACTTCATGCTTGGCCATACTTCTTCAACCCTATCTTGCAATTTCTTAAGGACTTCAAAGTTGAAAATGCGGTTGTGTGGGGCCTCTACACAATCATAGTGGCTATAGATCCAAGTCCACAATTTAGGGCAAAGAACATGTCCGATATTGAGATCTACAACAAGCACTAGGAGATCATATTTCTTGAGACATATGCAAGTCAACAAGGACAACTTCTAGGCCAAGTAAAACTTGCATTCTTTGAAACATAGATTTAAATACTTTTCTTCTTCATTATTACATGTAGAAATTTTAGTATCTATAAATTTTAAACATTTTAGTTTTATCATTATAGTTTCATGGCGGGAAAATTTTGGCCCTAAGACGACCAACCTTTAGAGGGTTGTCATCCAAGTGTTGAATCCATAGTTCGCAGACTCGGTGAGTACTCAACAAATTGCCAAGTACTCGCCAAAAAAAATAGTGGAGAGTTTTTGCAAAGTAAACTCATAGAGTTTGGAGGGCGAGTTTTTGCCAAGTACTCGATGAGTCCAAGTCCCTGACACGTAGGTGGTAGAAACACATCCTGTACACGGAAAAAACACACAAAAAACACGAAAAATAAGCGGATTTCTAGCTTTAAAAGCCCCTTTTGGGCATGTTGAACACACACAACACCATCTAAGCAGATTTTTTGGCTTTAAAACGCACCAAAAACATTGAAAAATGCTGGAAAAACATGATTTTTTTCCTTATAAAATTATGAAAATGGTGTGCCCCTCGACCCCACTGGGGGTGCTACCCCCACCAAACTCATTTGATACATTTTGTAGCTATATTTTGCACAAAATTTATGTTTTTTCAAAAATTTAAGTATTTTTTAAGTTGCCAAGTTTTGTCAAGTTTTCCTCGGGTCGAAAATTTTTGGTCTACCAAGTCTGAGTCAAGTCCGAGTTTGTGAACGATGGTTGAATCAACCACGCAATGCTTCAAGTTGTTAGCACAATTGGAGTATGTTTGAGCACATACACTCCAGAAAGCACATGTTGTCAATGCAAAGGTTGAATGATCTTGTAATTGTGCATTACAACTTACACCTCTACCACAAGAAGATTATAGAAGCAAATGATGAATTAGCCTCCATTAAGATAGAGAAATATGATCCTCCAAGTGGATCACAAGAGCATACATGGGTCAATTGGTTTGATCATGAGGCACAGCCTGTAACGATGGAGGAGGAGCAAGCCCATATAGATAGAGACAAGTTGTGTAGGAGGATGTTGCTCCCTTTTCTATCTATAGCATGGCTACATCTACTACTTTGACATAAACAAAGCATTGCAAGGTCCAAAGTCTCATATCTTATGTTGGGAGGAGTGGCTCCTCTCAACCTTAGTTTGATTGTACTACAAGCATATAACACTCAACACCAGTCTTATATGGATTAGGGTTAAAACAACCATTTGTTAATGGAAATGGCCATTTCAATTCATCTACCAAGTATTTGTAAACCTATTTCGTGTTTTTTTGAAAAACAAAGAAGAGATGATGTTTTTTAATCTGCTGAAATTATCATTTGTCTACCTTGTTGTCATCCTAGGATACTAAGAATATATCAAAATCCCTACCAAAAGAGTTAAAAATAAAAACAATGACATTAGAAGCTTACAATTTCAACACCTTGCTGAAAATGGGTTAAATAATACAAAAGCTGCTGTCAAAAAGTCAATGCCTAGAGATTGCCAAGAAACCCACACATTCCACTACTGGGTGCTGGAGAAATTTATTGTCAGTTACAAAAAAATTGTATTAATTTTTTCATGACTAGGATTTTCAAAACAGTAATCAAAAGCCACAAAATATGAGTTTGTAAGAAGCCTAGCTAATCTCAACTTAATTTTTTCCTTTGCTGTCCAGAATTTTCTGATTTTGTTTTCTTTTGTTTGGCTTATTGTTTTGATGTGGGTATTTGTTCTAGGTGTTTATTTGTAATGTCCCCTTCTTACAAGTCAAAATTCCTTTTACCTTGTTCACAAATTTCCACTTGCAACAAAGGAACATTAGTCTATTTTCATTTAAAGCCAACATATATAATTCATACGTAGAACATTGCTTTATCATTTCTATGATTAATTGACAGTTCGTCATTGATTTCTATCAATATACATTACTATGCCAATTACTATTATTCATCTCTGATCATTTTCTATGCATATCACTATTATGAATTCATAGCTACTTTCAATGCATATCTATGAATTCATAGCTACTTTCAATGCATATCATCATTGCTAATCTTATGATTGCTTTTAATGCACATTATCTTTCATTCTCATTTCACAAGTTAATCTTATGATCACTATTCATATGCCTTGCATATCATTAATATTTCACATGTTTTCATGATCATCATCAATATGCCTTGCATATTCTTATCATGACATTTCACATGATCTATGATATTCATCAATACAAATTGCAATCTACTTGTCTACATATCATTTGCTAACATCCTATGGGAGATTGGCAGAGAGTTACTGTTATCCACTATGGGGCTCCAATGTCTCTATCCTTAGACTCAATATGGTATCCTTAATACCTTAGAGTCAAGGCCTCTTGAGACTCCTTGATACTCTTATGGTGCCTTACATCAAGTAACTAAGGCCTATACATCATTATCCTTGCACTTTGGGTACTTTATACCTCATGTGACAAGGCCTCTATGTTATAAGCATCCTTTGCAGCATGGGTACCTTATACCTCATGTGACAAAGGCCTTAATATTACCCATGTGGCCTCTTGGTATTTTCCTTCCTATCTCTCATATGAGGATTAGCAAATCACATATCATTATACATGATTGTTTGCAAGATAAATCACTTGAATTATTGCATAATAAATATATTATAAATGATCACTCTATGTGACTGTTTACATTTCATTATTCATGATGATTATATCATGATGGATAATGGAATGTATACATTGCCTTACTAAGAATGGTTGTGCATAAATCAATGTTATCATGACAGAGGCATTTATGAGAACAAGCATATGATTGTTGCTCATAGATCAGAGATATCATAATTGATACATTTATGAGAACAATCATATGACTGTCCATAAATCAGAGTTTATCATGATTGATACAAAATACACTATTATGAGCAAATGAGTATGACTGTCTACACATTATATTATCAGCGATTGATTGTAAATGCTATCATAATCATGAATGAAATAGAAATAACAATTTCTTCATACCTGGGCCAATATGACAGCCGATCAAACAAAGAAATAAGAATAATATGGAGATGCTTACTTGTTGTTATTGACTGGACTGCAATCTTTGAAGATATTCTTGTGTGAATTAATGATGATAACTAGGCCTTGGATCGATGCTGGGAAGAGATAAGAGTTATTGCTGCTGCTTCCGCTGTACCATGATATTCAAATATATATTTTCTTGTTGTGATTGATGATTCCAAGAAGACTGGTATGATTCCTTTCAATGGAGGAGGGAACGCTACCCCTTAAAAAAGCCCACGAAGGGGTCTATTCGTATCAAGGGACATGACTTATACTAAGGCTGCGTCTCCTTAGTATACCCGCTACTTTTTATATTAACAATACTTTTAACTTTAGCTTTAATCAATCTCTATTCAATCGGTCACTTATTATCATATTAATAAGTATATTTGGTTTAATATCTATTTTTATATGATTTATTAATATATATTTATTTTAAATTGTTAATGATTATATTTATAAATATAATCATATATTCTTGTTAATATATTATATTTAATATAATCACATTACTTAACATTATTTAATATCATATTAAATATTAATTATATTAAAATAATATTTATATAACAATAATATTTATATTCATACTTATATTTGTCATTAAATATATATTATATTTTAATTATATTATTGATTAATAGAATATAATATAATATCATTTATTTAATATTATATTTAATTATATTAATATAATAATATTATTTTAATATATAATGTGTAATTATTTCTATTACATGAGTTGATAGTTTACGAAGGCTATTTCAATGTTTCTCACCATTTTCTTATCATGATGTTTAAATCTTTAATTTTAAACAGTGCCTTAATATGGGGACATGACAGCCCTCCCCACTTGAAATTGCTTGTCCTCAAGCAATCACTGTGAGTTCTTTTCATTTCGTTACGTCACCTTCCAATGCATTGTCATGAGTGTGTTTTCATGAAAGAGAATTTATAATTAGAGAATACTTGAAGGGTCTAATGAGCATCGGTTTGATGTAATGACATGATGCAAATATCATAGACGAATACATGGTTTAGGTGATGAAAATATCTTTGATGCTAACGAGGGTTTGAGATTCCAAGATTTCATCAAGTGACAAGACAGCTTGAGAATTTGGGAAGATAAATTTAATGATATTGTAGAGAAGGTAGATCGTAGAAGTGTTTTAAAATCGTGTGTTGATAATTTAAGATAAAAGGGAGAGGATCCATGTCGAAGCATAGGCACACTATTATAAATCATAAATACACGTAGTACATGTGACATACATAGAGCTTACATGCTTAAAAATATATGGAGCATAAACATAGTATGTGATATACAAGTATATGTATGTAATACATGAAATACCTAGCATACACTTGTTACACAAAGTATGAAGCATAATACATAAGGCATGAAGTATATGAATATTCAAGTAAGTCATGAATGTGTATTTCAACATATATATTAGTTATGGGGTACACACAAATCGTGTAGTACACATTTAAACACACCACGTTATGGAGTATACACTCGAATATACGTAGTCATAAAGTAATCACTTGAGAATACACTCAATTACAAGTCAGAGAATATAAAATCACAAGTCCGACAAATACAAGTTACAATGCATATAATCACCAATCATACAAATACAAGTCATAGAGTATTCACTCGAATACGTATGAAGTATACATTTGAATACAGAGTCCAAGCTATTGAATACAAAGTCACAAATACAAGGTTATAAAGTCTACACTTGGATTCATATTCCTGAGTCCAAAGTCATAGAGAATACATATGCACTCAAATACAAATACAATTCATAGAGTATACACTTGAGGACAAATACAAATCACAAGTGCAGAGTAAATACTCAAATACAATTACAAGGTCTTAGAGTATACACTTGGACAATTGGAGTATACAATCGCACACTTGAATATAATTGCAAGGTCATAGAACATGCGTTCATTCAATTGGAATACCGGTCATACAATTTCATACAGTTGCAAAGTCGTGGAGTATACACAATTCTCTCACTAAATTCTCAAAAAGATACAATTCAAATTCAGAGAGCATGCACTTGGACAAATACACTCAGACATAATTACAAGTCATAGAGCCAAGTATTGATCATAGAGTACATGTTTGCATACATGGTCAAAGTCATACTTGACTACAATCACAAAATCATGCAATTTGTAGAGAAAGCACCCGAATACAAATCGTGCACATGCAAGTCATGGAGTTCATAGTCATATTTAACTAAATGCACAAAGTCATACAAATCATAAAGTATGCATTCAAATACCCATAGAGTATACACTCAAATACATATACTCAAAAATACAATTACAATCATAAAGTATACACTCGAATACATCACACGGCATACACATGCAAAGCATAGAATATTCACTCAAGATAAAGTATGCACTCAAATACAAATACATGGCATAGAGTATACACTAAATTGCAAAGTCACAGAGTATTCAGTTGAATACAAATATAAGGTCACAAAGTATATACAAGTCATAGGACATTCATAATCATACAAAGTCACAGAGTATACAATGCGAGTCACAAAATATATACTTGAATACATAATCATATTTGAATACAAAGTCATGCGAATCATATAGTATACACACATATAGAGTACACACTTGCATGCAAATACAAAGTTACTCAACCACATATACAAGTCATAGAGTATGCATTTGAATACATATTCACATAAGTCATACACAATCATATCGGCCATGCATATGAATACAAATCATACAATTACAACTTCACACAATTGCAAATACAAGTTATAGAGCATACATTCACATACAAGTACAATCATACACTCGAATAAAAGTAAATACAAGTACAAGCCATGGCACATACATTCAAATTCAAATACAAGTATACTCGAATATAGATACATGTTCATAGAGCATTTATTCGAATACAAGTACACTCAAATACAAATACATGTTAGAGCATACACTTGAAACAATTAAACTTTATAGAGCATCCACCACACATTAGGTATACATGCGGACAAACTATACAAATACAATTACAAATTCATAGTCATAAACTTAGCGAATACACTTAAACCTTGAAGCGTTCATATACATATAGGAATATACGAATACACACCAAGCATGAGGGCACAAGTATGACTACATATGAAGCATGTGGTAAGAAAGCATAAACATACACATGTAAGGCATGGGGCATCTACTTGAGTACACATGAAGAATTGTGGAATGAGTTATGCATACACTCAATGAGGTCTACACACCCAACACACATAAATATCCAAGTGGCTCACACTGACAATCAAGGCCAGAATATATAGGAGTATGAAAGTAAGAAGCAATGCATGGAATTACACAGATAAGACGTAATACACGTAAAACAAACATTAACACAAACATAAAGCATGACGTAAATACACAAAAATATATATATATATATAGACAAGAAGCATGAAGTAAAACACGTGAACACACACAAGAATATACACACAGACAAAAAGTATGAAGTAATATAGATGTATAGCATGGAGTATACACATGAAGCATAAATACACGGGACATATCTATGCATACAAACATAAGTTATAGAGTATATACACGAATACATAATTTACATTAATACATATAAGTATACTATCGGACAATTGGAAAGGGGATTCGGTAAATCCCATACTACACTGTGGACCCGTCCACTGTTCCAAGGTCACCAAGTATACACATGTGAGTACATGCAATACACAAAGTATTCACCTTAACATATGTTACAAAGTAAATCTTTGAATACACTTGAATTCACATAAATCACAAGTATACACATGAATACATGTAAGGCAAACATCATACACACAGGATGGCAGGATGACTGCTCTGATACCAATTGTAATGTCCCCTTCTTACAAGTCAAGATTCCTTTTACCTTGTTCACAAATTTCCACTTGCAACAAAGGAACATTAGTCTATTTTCATTTAAAGCCAACATATATAATTCATACATAGAACATTGTTTTATCATTTCTATGATTAATTAACAGTTCATCATTGATTTCTATCAATATACATTACTATGCCAATTACTATTATTTATCTCTGATCATTTTCTATGCATATCACTATTATGAATTCATAGCTACTTTCAATGCATATCATCATTGCTAATCTTATGATTGTTTTTAATGCACATTATCTTTCATTCTCATTTCACAAGTTAATCTTATGATCACTATTCATATGCCTTGCATATCATTAACATTTCACATGTTGCTTTCATGATCATCATCAATATGCCTTGCATATTCTTATCATGACATTTCACATGATCTATGATATTCATCAATACAAATTGCAATCTACTTGTCTACATGTCATTTACTAACATCCTATGGGAGATTGGTGGAGAGTTACCGTTATCCACTATGGGCTCCAATGTCTCTATCTTTAGACTCAATATGGTATCCTTAATACCTTAGAGTCAAGGCCTCTTGAGACTCCTTGGTACTCTTATGATGCCTTACATCAAGTAACCAAGGCCTATACATCACTATCCTTGCACTTTGGGTACTTTATACCTCATGTGACAAGGCCTCTATGTTATAAGCATCCTTTGCAGAATGGGTACCTTATACCTCATGTGACAAAGGCCTTAATATTACCCATGTGGCCTCTTAGTATTTTCTTTCCTATCTCTTACATGAGGATTAGCAAATCACATATCATTATACATGATTGTTTACAAGATAAATCACTTGAATTATTGCATAATAAATATATTATAAATGATCACTCTATGTGACTGTTTACATTTCATTATTCATGATGATTATATCATGATGGATAATGGAATGTATACATTGCCTTACTAAGAATGGCTGTGCATAAATCAATGTTATCATGACAGAGGCATTTATGAGAACAAGCATATGATTGCTGCTCATAGATCAGAGATATCATAATTGATACATTTATGAGAACAATCATATGACTGTCCATAAATCAGAGTTTATCATGACTGATACAAAATACACTATTAAGAGCAAATGAGTATGACTGTCTACACATTATATTATCAGCGATTGATTGTAAATGCTATCATAATCATGAATGAAATAGAAATAACAATTTCTTCATACCTGGGCCAATATGACAGCAGATCAGACAAAGAAATAAGAATAATATGGAGATGCTTACTTGCTGTTATTGACTGGACTGCAATCTTTGAAGATATTCTTGTATGAATTAATGATGATAACTAAGCCTTGGATCGATGCTGGGAAGAGATAAGAGTTATTGCTGCTGCTTCCACTGTACCACGATATTCAGATATATTTTCTTGTTGTGATTGATGATACCAGGAAGAGTGGTATGATTCCTTTCAATGGAGGAGGGAACGCTGCCCTTTAAAAAAGCCCACGAAGGGGTCTATTCGTATCAAGGGACATGACTTATACTAAGGTTGCGTCTCCTTATTATACCCGCTACTTTTTATATTAACAATACTTTTAACTTTAGCTTTAATCAATCTCTATTCAATCGGTCACTTATTATCATATTAATAAGTATATTTGGTTTAATATCTATTTTTATATGATTTATTAATATATATTTATTTTAGATTGTTAATGATTATATTTATAAATATAATCATATATTCTTGTTAATATATTATATTTAATATAATCACATTACTTAACATTATTTAATATCATATTAAATATCAATTCTATTAAAATAATATTTATATTCATACTTATATTTGTCATTAAATATATATTATATTTTAATTATAATATTGATTAATATAATATCATTTATTTAATATTATATTTAATTATATTAATATAATAATATTATTTTAATATATAATGTGTAATTATTTCTATTACACGAGTTGATAGTTTACCAAGGCAATTTCACTGTTTCTCACCATTTTCTTATCATGATGTTTAAATCTTTAATTTTAAACAGTGCCTTAATATGGGGACATGACATTATTATGCCATCTAGATGGAAAGGTTCAAATATCACATGAAACAAATACCAAATGATGAAATTATGATCAAATTATATCAATCAAAACATGAGAATGACATACCCGGAAATACTGATGGCTTCTTATTGAATGAACAAGTTAATTACAAATAGAGACTTGGCTGTAGCTTACAATCAGATAGTCTGATTTAAAAATCAGATCACATACAACATGCAAAATGGCCAAAATGAGTACCAAACCCTAGCCAAATGATTGAAGAATAGAACCCTAGGAAGTCTTGATGAAATACTCTTCAATCCTTGACTGAAATAACACTGTAGCAGCACTATTGAAGGTCTGATTTGGTCTGATATACACCTGTACTTGATTGAAAATAACCCAGAAATGCTGAAACCCATCAAATATTGCAAAAACAGCCCAAATCATGAAATCACCTAGCTTAGATTGGTGGCGATTTAGCCCTGCTTGACTCCTATGCTTGAAATATGATGAAATATGTTTGATATCAAGTCTGAAACTGAATTACCAGCAACCTGTGATAACCTGTTATGAAATTCCAGCCAACCCACAATGCAAAACTTCTCAAAAATGAAGTGCCGATATGCCAAAATGAAGCAATTTGTCTCTAGAATCCAATTATCATCAAAATACAATCAAATCTGCCTTATTCTTCCTTGAACCTGCAAAAACAAGTCTTCAAACCCTAGCTTTCAAAGCTCTAACTCCATTGAAACATGCCAATTAAGCTCCATGATGAACTCCATGTGAATTCATCTCATCATAGTGGAATTGGAGCATCACCAAACCACAAATGCCAAGGGAACACCACCTTAAGCAAACTGAGATTCAATTCCAGCCAAGAGAAAACTCTCAAACACAAAATTTGCCAAAGATTCAATAGTTGCAAAATGAAGCCAAAACCCTCTATTTAACCTTTTGTCTCCATAGGCGTCCCAATTAGCGAAATTATGAAAACTTTCATATCCACCAATGAAATGCAATTTTCAATTTGACAATTTTAAATGAATTGCACCTCAAAAACACCTTCATTTAAAAACACAATAAAATAGCAATATTTTATTTTTTTTCCTTTTCTCCTCAAGTCGCCCTCATTTTAAAAAAAAAAAAAAAAAAAATTTCCTCCTTTTCCAAGCGCCGATTTTCTCCAATTAAATAATATTTTCTTATTATTTTTTCTGCTTTTTCCTTGTGCGGTGATATTGGCTTTAATTAATAAAATATAATATTTTATTAATTTTATTTTCCTTTCTCTCCTTGGCGTTGCGAAAAATAATAAAATGCAATTAAAGATTGCATTATATTTTCCTTTTTTCCACTTTTTCAATCTTTCATTTGTCCAACGTTTATTTTTCCCATCCTTAACTTTTTCACCCTTGGCTTGAAAATGATATTATTTTGGCTTTATGAAAAATATCATAAAATAACACTAGCCAAAATCCAATTAGAATCAAGTGTTGAGCCAACATTATAGTTTTCTATCCTTCAATACCAAGCTCAACCCAATCACAAGTCTAGCTCAAAAAGGGGACATTACAAGTCCTCCCACCCCAAGATTGCTTGCCCCAAACAATCACAAGTCCCAAATTAGAATCAATCAATACCAAGATCCCAAATCCATCTAGGCTCCCCATACATACTCACACATACCTCCTCAAAGCTACTGATATAAAAGATCCTGGGACCACTTCCACTATCGTACAATGATGCAAGCTCATCATCACTCAACCTCCAATGATAAATCCATGCCATGAAGTAATCAGTCAACCCAATAATGAAGATATTGATGTAAATCAATGAGCCAACCAAGCTGAAAATCCCTCTAACATGGAAATGTAGCATGAACAATTGATGGATGTCAAACATATGTGCAAATGAAAGTGAATCCATCCCTGTTATCTTGCTGTCATAAATCAGAACAGCGATATACAAACTGAAACTATCATCTAAAATGATACAAAAAGTGCCATCCATAATGCATGAAGATAGAAGACCATCGTTAGACCAATCCTCAACAAGAGTCTAGAAGTCTCCACTATACCAAAATGCCCCAAATGCATCCAATAAGAAAGCATCATCAAAAGAATGTTGTCATCTCAAGAGTAGGCTGATCTAGTTCTCCAAGGGAAACTAATGCATCATGCAAATCTGATTCAGCTATCCATGTGTTCAACTCATTATTAGTAACCTCCATAACATCTTCCCTTTGAAGAAATAGGCTTCTAATGTAGGCTTCTCTTTCTTATCTTGCTAAATCCATGCGGTTGACTTGTTCTTTGACTTGTTGAAGGTGATGTTTTGCATTGGCAGCTATTAACTTAGCCTCCTTGGCTCTTTGTTTCCACTCTTCATTCATTTTTTCGGACTGCCTTACTTCTTCTATGCCAAAATACACAAAATCAGTCCTCTTATGATTAACATCTTCATGTCTAACACTTGGATTTTGGATGCCATCAATATGAGATATAACAATACTAACTTCTTCATAGATAGGGGCTGCCATCTCATGAGAATGATGGGATAAAGTGCTGCTGTCCACAAACAAATCAGGGATAATATCATGTCATTCTAAAGTGTTTTCACCCATTTCAAACATCAAATGTTCTCCATCAAAGGCTGATCCAATACAAGTCTCTCCATGTGAATCGCATATGTCTTCATGAGACAATTCATAGCCCATAGCCATCATAGAGTTGGCTGCTATTTGATGTGGCAAAGTGTACTTGAGAGCTCTCATAACATTTGTTTCCCATCATGTTGGAAACTCAACTCCATAGCTTGTAGATCTTGGATGACCCTTTGAAGAGAATGTAGCCATTGCATGCCAAGCACAATTTCATTATCCTTCAAGTCAAGTACATAAAAGTCATCACAAAGTGTAGACTCACCAAATATAATACAAAGTTGGTTCACTTTCTTTTTGCAAAGAATAGTGAGTCCACCTACTATAGTCACATCAAAGCCCTCAAAGTCATCACAATGCAAACCTCTTTTCTTTACCAAACCCTCATCAATGTAGTTATGTGTAGCTCCACTATCAAGAAGTGCCATGACTTTGCATCCAAACAATGTGCCCTCAAAGATGAATGGGTTATACCTTGAAGCTCCTAAAAGATAAGCAATCCTAGAACCTTTGTTACCATCATTTTCAAGTTCTAGTGTTGGTTGTCCATGATCATTTTCTGATTTAGTATCATCATCCACCTCATCACTCACCTCTATGTAATGCACCTTGCCTTTGCCAAGACACCTATGACCGATTTCCCAAGGTTCTTTGCAAGTGAAGAACAACTTCTTCCTACGAAGTTCATTCCTTTCCTCAAAATCCATCTTTGATGTACCTTCAACTTTCTTTGGAGTGGGCTGCTCACGAGATTTCTGATTTGCATTCTCATCTTTGAAACTCTTCTTTTGTGGCGTGAATGTAGGAGTAGTGTCTAAATCAAGAACAAGCTCAATGGCCTCACAAGTGTCCTTGGCCTATGAACTTTGACTAATCCTCTAATCTTGTCATTCAAACCCTCAACAAACAACATAGGAACTCTCCTCTCAGGCATCTCGGGAACCATAACCGCAATCTTTTGAAACTCATTAACATATGAGTCTACTCTACCCATCTGTCTCAACTGTGCCAACTCTCGGTAGTAGACCTCAACATCCTTGCGGTCAAACCTGGTAATGAGTTTATTAGTAAATCCATTTTGTACATCTTCTGCGCAGTCATTACACCCCATGAGATCACATTTCCTTGAGGGGTTTGGCCTCACTCTGTTCCAAAACTTCCATCTCGGTAAACAAGTAAGAGAGTGTTGAGTAATCGGTAGATAAGAGGGTTTTGAAACCCTAAATATTGTCAATTAAGGAGTCAATCGGCAAATAATGAATTTCCAAAACTTTAATACAATTGGCTATCCGTAATATTCCTAAAACTTCAAACTTGCCGATGAGAAGAGTTTGTCGATTCATCATAGATTTTTGAAACATTTGGAAATGCCAATAAGAGAGCAATCGGTGCTAAAGGTATTTTGAAAAACTTTTAACATGCTCAATAAAATATTTCACTTTTAACTTACTTTGAATCTTTCCTTGGTAAACTTTGATTTTTTCAACCACTCTTTTAACCACGGAGTAAATTTGACTTGGGCAACTTTAAAAATTGAATAATAATATATTTTTAAGTTTTCCAACTATAGGGAAATCATTAAAAATATATTTATGCCCAATAGCATTGAAAACCAAATTGCCGAAAACGAGAAAAAAATTTAATTTCTCATAGCTGGAAAGAGATTTGCACCTGGGAGTTGGCCATTCGATGCGAAATAACTTCACAAACCCCATTACATTCTTGTTCCTCCTTAATCTGGTTCTTCATATTTAATTGCTTCCATGAAAATTGCTAAAACTGTGTAACAGTCTAAAGATGATACATTAGCTTCCCAGGAGCACGATGGGCCAACAATTTGTGACAGCCTAGAGCGAAGGACTCAATGTGATGACATTTGCCAGCAATGAAAGTTTAAAATTTTTCAAGTTCAAAATTGCGGGTAACAGAGGCCAAGCAGTGCAACTGTTTGTTTGAATGCCTAAACAATTGTATCAGAAATTCATGCCATTTTGGACCCACTCAAATGGAATCCTAGATTCGAGCTCCAGTATACATTATAAAATAGAAAAGCAAATGGAAGCCACATTGAATCTAGATCAGAAACTCGAAAACATTTACAAAAAAAAATTGCAGAGTTAAACGCACCAAAAATATTGTTTCTTCTTTCTTAAATGCATCTTTTTTTGTTCGCTTAGGTTCACTCACACAAACCCTGGGCATACCTACGTCGTACTTGAGCCAAGATCCATACCTGAACCCATTTGGGTCAGGTACAACCTCAACTACCAAGGAATCCAATATCATGGATAATATCATTGACTCCTCCAATGTGTCAAAGAATACTAACATTTGAGGATTTTGGTTCCCTCTTTGAGTACTCTTCATTTGTTTCCACTATTTAGCAAGTCTTCTCCTTGCACATCTATTTATACTTGTACTAGTTTTGGGTTTACTAATTTTAGGTTAATATTTGTTTGTCTATTTCTTTGTTTTTTCCTACTTTTCTTGCTTTATTGTATTTGCTTCCAATCTAGGGCCCCTTTTGTGTAGTTCTTTGCTATTGTACCTGATGTACGTTTCAGTTCTCTTTGTTGTATCATTGGTCATTCATGGTCATTAATATAGTTTATTTCTTTCTTTCTCATCATGCTGATGCAGTGATGTCTTTTTAGGACATGTTACGTATTATGATATAGATTTATCACAAGCTTCACTCCAATATTGTATCATTTGCAAGTCATGAGCAAGAAGGGCTCTAATTTGTGGATGGAGAAGCAGCAAAAGGATGTGAAGAACTGAAAAAAAAGTTATTCAATGCACTAATACTTGTGTATCATATTCGAATAAGGAGTTTCATCTCCATGTCAATGTCTCCAATTATGCCACAGGTCACACCTTAGCTTAGGATAGAACAATAATTGAGTCCATCCCATAAACTTCCTGTAATATCCCAAAACGAGATATTTAGGGCAATTTTGGATTTACGGGCTTTCCAAAAGGACTTTGCTTAGAATTTGCTGATTTGCCCTAATTTGAATTCTGCCCTAATTTCTGCACTTTAGTTTTCTGCTCAAACCCTAACTTCTGAAGTAAAAATCAGACTTGAAATAACAACTAGGGCAGCCCATAAAGCATCTCAAAACATCATAATTTTGCCATAAACATGATCAACAAATATGTACTTGCATTTCACCATCATATGATCCACAAATTTACTTCAATCAACCAATACAAATAACTGAAAATGAGATCAGAAATCTGCTGCTATAAACTGAATACAAATATCTTCAATTACATCAATAAATATGGGCAAATATAGGAGAAATAGCCCCAGCACAGATCTGCCCTATAATCAGAAACAAAATAGCAAAGTATACCTCTAACCTCCTATCAAAAATGAGTCTCCAATCACTCAAAAATGTGGCGCACAGGTCTGCTGGTCTGCTGCTCTGAAAAAGATGGAAAAATGGCTCCAAAGATGCTCACAAACCACACCAAAATGACTCCCAAGGGTGGCGCTCCAAATGAGGATTAAACCCTAGGCAATAATCCACACAACCAACCAAAGAGAAGCCTCCAGATCTGCTCCAAAAATAATGAAGTACAAATGAATCCCCATCACGGAATTCTCCACTAGGATGCTTGAGGTTTTCGTCCCAAGATCCTCTCCAAGAGATAAACTCCCAAGTGTGTATGAATGAATGAGTGAATGATGATTTGCAAATGCCAAATCGACCTTGTATTTATACACAACTTGCCTTGTTTCATTATGGCCGACCTAGGAAGAGTGTTGTTAGTTTTTGAATGCACCTTTCCCTCCAAGAGGGCCGACCATCCTCAAGACTCATGAGTGCCATAATAAATCCAAATTAAAGATATGAATTTATTATAATTTATTCCTTTGTCATGTTATCTCCAAGCACCAAGGTAAGATGTTAGCTATTATTCATTTCTTCATCACAAGTCGTCCCAGATTAAAGTGCAAAGATAATCTCCTCAATGTTGGCGCATACATGCATAAGATCCATATCGATGTGGCATCATAGAATAACTACAACTTCATCTCTTAGCACAAACATGACAAGTCTTCACACTTCTAATCCAACAAGATGACCAAACTCCATACTTGCAACTCTTCCAAGTGGTTCGCTACCATTGTAGAAAATATGAAAGAGTTACAAAACATTATGAGAATCATACCTTCAACCCTGAATTTGCCATCCAAATCCTCCTAAGTGTGAAACAAGTCCTCCAATCCTCCAGTGGTGATAACTCCGAAAATGGGGTCATTACACTTCCCTGATATACTACCATCTAGAGGCTAGAGCACAAGTTGACTACAACCTAAATGATATGCATGATTACATTTTTCAATCAGCTCTTAGATGAGTTAGCTTAAGTCATGATGAAGGGTCGATAAAACTACATATTCAGCCAAACCCTGCAAATATTCAGTTGATAAAAGTGATACTGATGAATTTAATATTTAAATAGAATATTTGGGATATGCAAAACAAATAAAAATTAGGAAAAGAACTGGTCAAAAAGTATCACCGGGATGGAGTGGAACTGCTTTTGAAGATCAATGAATCAGAAGATAAATTACAAGGTAAGGTGAAGGAACTACAAGTTATGGGTATTGAGGCAGAAAAACAAGCTGCTGATTTTTCTAAACAGTTATCTGAAGAGAAAGCGGCCTAGAAGAAGACAATTGATGATGGAAGTCAAAAGTCATGCAATTATAGTATAGCTTATAGTTATAATCATTACCAACATAAATGAAAAAATTGTCATTAGTACTAGTGACTACTCACAGAGGTCATCTTGAGATGACTTAGAGAACACTGGATCAAATCCCACAAAAACTAAAAAATTCCTGTGGTAGCTTTCAACAACTTAAATGTAAGATGGGTTGTAATTGGGTTAATTGCACATTGATAACAATAGTGAGATAAGAGTGAGTTATAAGGCGTTAAATACTCCAAAATATTTGCCGCTACGGAGAAAAGCTAGAGGGTGAAAAGCACAAAGCGGTGTGTAGCATTTCTTATTCCTCCCCCCTACTAAGAAATTTTTGAAGATGCTTGTGTGCTAAGTGGGCCCCTTCACTGTGATATCCCACCCCCTTTGTGTTTTCTGATGTTTAGTTGCAACCTGATGCATTTTGGGTTTTTTGCATTTAAACATAGGAAACATACATACACATATATTCGAAAATGCAAGGAAATGGAAATAACCAGATGCTAATATTTGAAGGAAATGTATTAAACATCAACAATATGTAATACTCATGTGAAGAAAGAAGTTTATCTTCGAGAAATAGACATATCCAGTTCGCTGTCCCAATATGACAAGCTGGAAATGAAGGTACAGCAGCTATGGAAGCTCAAAGTTCATCAAATAATACACAACTTTAAGATAAATACATTGAACATCCACAAATCAACACCAAGAGACTTGGACACCTCACAAGGATGCTGGAAGGTCTGTGATGCAGATTTCTGTTGTGCATGAAATCCCACGTCTCCCTACTGCAGTACGACCCTTGCTGGGAATATAACAGCACCTTTAACCATCACTAAACTGCCTTCAAATCACACTTAATAGTCTCTGCTGTGGCTGCACATGTAAATCGACCCAGCTGGAAAGGAAATCAGTCCAAACTCCCCACACCAAACACTATAAATACTGCCATATGGTACGGCCCTGATGGACGAGGGTACGGCCTGTCTATGGCTCTGAAAGTACTTCAAATCTGCTCCAAACTCTATGCTATAACTTGCAATATGTTCATCAATGTCCCCTTCAAATTACCATGCCAAAAACCGGAAGATATGGCTATAAAAAATACTCCGCGACACTGCTCAATGACTCCAATGAAGCTCAAAAGTGGCTCCTCGATGAAGCCACACCAAAAACATTCTTAGAGTGTCTTCCAACCCCGTAGATGCTCAAACTATAAAGGTTTTCATCCTCACAGTCTGTTGGTATGAAACCCTTGCTCAACCATGAACAAAGCTCAAACAAAGAAATTATGCCAAAGTGCATAATGAAAATGAAGTTGTTTTTTCCTCCATATACCCCACGCCTTCTTTTGGGAATTGTGAAGATTTTAATTCTTTATTTCTCCTTATGTCCTTGGGCGCCCAAAATAAAGTGAGTTTTATGAACTTAGATATATCATAAAGTGCATAGTATTATAAAGTCACTTTTAAATAATAATAAACATGTAAAGTTATATATTTAATTTAACTTAACAATGTCGATTATTAAAATATTAATCCAAGCGGTCTCATCTGGCCTCTGTAGTACCGCTGAGTGGCCCTATGAAATGTCAACATGTTTCCTTGACCGTTGCACCGACTCACTTGGAGTCTCATGCCCCTGCTATAAATAGTAAGTTTGGTCAAATGGCCCAAACTCACTCTGGAAAAGGCCAACTGGCAACTCCCCGCCACAAGGAATCTATCACAACACTCCAAAAAGCTGTCTGAGTTGGGTTGAGCCACGTCACCGTGGGTCCCCTATCCACCTCACTAGTCTACGGGAACCCATATGGTAGACTAGCCCGACGATCAAGTCTTGACTTAGGAAGAGGGCATTACAGTTCGCCCTCCCCAAAATTGCTTGCCCACAAGCAATTTCAACTCTGGATGCTGAAGAATCTGTTCACTCTCCCAAGTAGCATCCTCCACCAGCAAATTCTTCCACTTAACTAGATATTCTCTGATAACCCTCCTCCGCAAAGTGCACTCTCTGGTGTCAATAATAGCCTCAGGGATGAGAATCAATTTACCCTCCTCATCCAAAGGGGGTAACTCAGTGGATTGTGTCTCATTGCCTTCTTGAGGCAAGATACATGGAACACATTATGCACTCTGCTACCTGCTGATAACTCCAACTCACAAGCCACTTCTCCTATTCTCCTGGATACCCTGAAAGGTCCATAATATTGTGGCTTGAGCTTCTATGCGCCACTCCTCTTGAGAGTGGATTGTCTATATGGCTGCAGTATCAAATAAACCATGTCACCTACCTTAAAAGACCTCTGAACCCTGTGTTGATCTACATATTGCTTCTATTGGTTCTATGCCTTTTTGGATATTCTCCTTTAAGGACCTCATGATGTCCTAACTATCCTACAATAAGTCCCTGGCCTTCGGTACTCTACTGTCCCCAAAAAGTAAGTCCAGGAAATTGGGAGCCTCATACCCGTAAAGGGCCATCAAAGGTGACATCTAAATTGACATGTGGTAAGTAGTATTATAACAATACTATCCCAGATGTAGCCACTTAACCCATGCCTTCTGCTGCCTTGCAATGTAGTTTCGGAGGTATCCTTCCACCCATTTGTTAACTATCTCCGTCTATCCATCAGTTTGTGGATGGTAGCTAGTGCTGGGAGTGAGCTCAGTCCCACTCAATCTGAATAGCTCCTGCCAAAAGTGACTCATGAACTTATTATCTCTATCACTGACTATACTCCTGAGTAAGCCATGCAATCTGAATACCTCTCTGAAAAACAGATCTGTGATCTGTGCTGCTGTCAATGTGGCTGAAATTGCAAAGAAAATGTGCAAATTTCGTCAACCTATCAACCACCACATAAATACAGTCCCTGCCTTGGACTTTGGGCAAACCCGTGATAAAATCCATAGAGATGCATTCCCATTTCTGGTTAGGAATGGGTATGGGCTGCAATAAACCAACTGGAAAAGAATTTTCCTGTTTGTTCTGCTGGCAAGTGGGGCACTCACGGACATACTGCAACACATCTAACTTGAGTCCTTTCCATGTGAACCTCTCCCGGATCTGCCTGTATGTCTTTAAATAACCTGGGTGACCAACTGTAGGTGCATCATGAAAAGATCTCATTACCTTCTTCTTCATGTCTAATCCCAGTACCAATAAGATTCTCCCCTTGTAAATGATCAAGTCATTTACAACTGTGTATCTGCTGTCCTGAGTGGTACCATCAATGATTCTTGTGGCCCACTTGTCCTTAGCATATTCCACTAATATCCACTCTCACCAATCAGCTGTAATCTCACCTAAGGAACACAAGTGAGGTCTCTGTAAGAGTGCATCAACTACCACATTCTTCTTCCCTTTGACATAAACTATGTCAAAGTCGTAGGCTTGCAATTTGCTCACCCACTTCTACTGTCTATCGTTGAGGTCACGCTGATTCAGGAAATGTCTAATAAGGCTATTGTGGTCTGTTTTAACCACGAATTTACTGCCCACTAAGTACTGCCTAAATTTAGCCAAGGCATGCATTATGGCTAACATCTCCTTATTATATATGCTATAACCTCGTTCTAAACCTCGGAGTTTTCTGCTCTCAAAAGCAATCGGGTGCTTGTCCTGCACCAAAACAGCTCCTATGCCTTCTCCTAAGGCATCACACTCAAGCTCGAAAGGCTTGGTGAAATCTAGAATGGCCAAAACGGGGCAAGAACTGATGATTTGCTTAAACTTGTCGAAACACTGTTGTGCCTCATCTGACCAAGCAAACGCCCCCTTCTTCGTCAAGTCTGTCAAAGGTGCCGCACTCTGTGAAAACCCCTTGACGAACCTGCGTTAGAACCCACATAACCCGAAGAATCCCTTAAGCTGTGAGAGATTCGTGGGTGGTGGCCAATCAACAATTGCCCTGATCTTCTCAGGTTCTACTCTAACACCGTCGGCACTTATGATGTGACCCAAGAAGAGGAGCTCAGTCATGCCAAATTCACACTTCGACTCCTTGGCATATAAAGACTCCCTCTCAAGAATGCTCAATACCTCCTCAATGTGCTAGAGGTGCTCCTCCCATGTCCTAAAAAACAATATATCATCGAAAAATATGAGGACAAATTTCCTCAACTGCTCTTTGAAGACCCTGTTCATGCAGGACTGGAAAGTGGCGGGTGCATTGGTTAAGCCGAAAGGCATAACTAGAAACTCACAATGCCCATAATGGCATTGAAAAGTTGTCTTCTCCACATCCTCCTCTCGTACCCGAATCTGATGGTAACCAGATCTCAAATCGATCTTGGAGTAGTAGCATGCCCCATGTAGCTCATCAATGAGCTCATCTATCCGTGGGATGGGGTACCTGTTCTTAATAGTTTACTTGTTAAGAGCCCTGTAGTCTATGCACATCCTTAATGTGCCATATTGCTTCTTCACCAGTACTACTGCGGATGTAAATGGACTCTTGTTGAGATGAATATGCCCCATCTCGAGAAGCTCTTTGATTGTCTTCTCGATCTCATCCTTCAGATTTTTAGGATGTCTGTAATGTTAGAATCCGAAAAGATTATTAACCCAGAAAACTAATGCAAACGAATAGATATCTAAACTATGAATGCAAATGATACGAAATCAAAATAGCAACACAGAGTTAGTCTTCAAGAGAGTAATGCAAATGCTAGAAGCAAAATAGCATTAAGAGGATGCAAAAGCAAAAGATGCAAAATACAAGCCAAGTAGCATGCTTATATAGACTAGGAAGCGAGAGGAGGTGGCAACACCGACCAATCAAGAGCAACCATCTATCGGACTAAAGATAGCAAAGCATCTTCCCAAGATAGCTAATGGGTGCTCACATGTAGGAAGGTGACACCTCGTAACCACTCACCTAATAAGACATACTTTATTAACCTAAGCGAGATTAATAGAAGTGTAGGAAAAACCTAGGAATATAGGGAAAAATAAATAACCTAACTAGGAAATAAAAACCTACACTAACACCCCCCCCATAAGCGAAGCTTAGGTGGATGTAGAAATGGGTCCCGACAAATCAAGCCTGATGAGGTACCCATGTACATAAAATTCCCCCCAAAGAGAGAGAAGAGACCCCCCCCAAAAGTAGAGAGAGAAGAGACCCCCCCCAAAGTAGAGAGAGTCAAGACTCCGAGTGAGAGGAAGAAGCCCCCCACAAGATGAAGCATCCTGCATCCCAGCAAAGCTCACAAATGAAGGAACTTGCTCTCAGTGAAGGGTTTGGTGACGATATCAACAACCTACTCGAAAGTCGAACAGTAGCGAAGGTCGATGACGTGGCCATGGATGAGCTCTTGGATGTAGTGCATGTGGACCTCTATGTGTTTGGTCCACTGATGATGGACCGGATTCTGTGAGATCTGAATGGCACTCTGGTTGTCACAACATATGACTGATGGCCGTCTGATCTAGATACCAAACTCAGTGAGAAGATTTTGAAGCCAAATGGCCTCGGTGGCAGCATTCACAGCCCCCCGATACTCGGCCTCAATAGAAGATAGAGCAATAGCAGACTGCTTCTTGCTCGACCAACAAACAGGACCTGAACCAAGTGAAAAGCTGTAACCTGAAGTAGACTTGTGATCCTGAGAATCACCCGCCCAATTTGAATCTGTGTAGCCCACCAAGTCAAGCTCAATGCCCGCTGCGTAGTGAATCCCAAAACTGTGAGAACCCTGAATGTAGTGAAGGATCCGCTTGGCTGCTTTCCAGTGCAGCTCATGAGGCTCCTGCATGAATCGAGAGACCATGCCTACAGCATATGAAATGTCGGGTCTCGTATGAGTCAGATAAATGAGACTCCCAACAAGCTGTCGATACAAAGTGCCATCAACAAGTGGAGAAGAACACTAAGCCTCAAGTTTGACTCCAGAAAGGAAGGGAGTTGGAGCAGGCTTGCAGTCACCCATATGAAACCTCGAGAGCAAATCTAGAGCATACTTGGACTAGTTGATGGTGATCCCAGAAGCAGACTGGTAGATCTCAATCCCGAGAAAGTAATGCAACAAGCCCAAGTCAGTCATCAAAAACCTGTCAAGAAGGGCAGTTTTGACAGCCCCAATGGTGGATGAAGAACTCCCTGTGATCAGCAAGTCATCAACATACAAAACCAGAAATAGGAGTGAATCATCCTGCTGTAGAATGTAGACATCGGGATCAGAATGGCACCAAGTGAACCCAACTGATAGGAGTCCATCTTGGCATACTAGGCCCGAGGAGCCTATTTGAGGCCATAGAGACTTCCGAAGACAGCACACAAGTGAAGAATCCTGAATGAACCCCTGTGGCTGCTCCCTGTAGATCTCCTCCTGAAGGTCACCGTGACGAAAAGCACTCTTCACATCCATCTGATGTACTTCCCAATGATTGGCTACAACAATGGCAAGAACAAGTCGAATGGAATTCATTCAGGCAACCGGCGCAAGTCTCAGAGTAGTCAGTCCCAGGAACCTAGGAGAATCCTTTGGTGACCAAGCGAGCCTTATGCTTGTCAACCAACCCATCTACTGCAAATTTTGTCCGATAGATCCACTTACATCGAACAAGTTTTCTTCCCTTAGGAAGAGGGACAAGATCCCAAGTGTGGTTCCTCATCAAGGAACTATACTCCTCCTGCATAGCTGTATTCCACTCAGGAATACCAAAAACCTCATGAAAGGACTATGGATCTGAGGCAATAGCAATGAAGACATGTGGAGCATCCTGGAACTGTGAACGAGTCCGCCTGGTCTCTGATGGATTCCCAACCCAATCACCTGCAAACTGCAAGGTCTGTCTAGCCCAAAGTGGACCAGAAGATGGAGAATCTGGAGGAGAATCATCAACCTCTGAATGATGACTAGGAGAGGAAGGAGGTGAGTCCTTTGAATTGTTCTCTGCATCGGAAGTGGAGGTAGAAGACTGCTCAGGTGAATCTGACTCATCAGAAGATCTGTCATGTATCCCAAGTGACTCCAATGTCAAAGTAGGAGTTGGAGAAGTGACAGGAAGTGAGCTCAAAGAGCCCTCCTCAAACTGAACACTCCTCTCAATAAACAACTCATGTGTAGTAGGGTGGAACAACCGATAACCCTTCACACCATCAGGATAACCTACAAATATGCAAGGTCTGCTTTGCGGATCCAAGGCCTTGCGTTTCTCTGCAGGAATGTGGGCCCATGCAAGAGAACCAAAAACTCGAAAGTGCTTAACTGATGGTTTTCGACCACTCCAAGCTTCAAAAGGAGTGACTCCTTTCAAGGCTCGGTGAGGAACACGGTTCTGGATATAACAAGCACAGTTAATGGCCTCTGCCCAATACTGTGGTGCAAGAGATCTGGAGTGAATCATGCAGTTCGCCATTTCCTTCAAGGACCTATTCTTCCGTTCTGCAACACCGTTCTGCTAAGGATTGTATGGAACTGAATGCTGCAAATCAATCCCCTCTGAAGTGCAAAACCTCTCAAACCGATGGTTGACATACTCACCACCATTGTCAGTGCGCAAAACTTTGATGGCTTTCCCGGATTGCTTCTCTACAAATGTTTTGAAGTCTTGAAAATGATCAAATACCTCTGACTTCTATTTGAGAAAGTACACCCAAATATATCGAGAAAAGTCATCAATGAATGTGAGGACATATCTAGCCCTGCTAAAAGAAGGATGCTAAAATGGACCAACTAAATCACTATGAACTAACTCCAGTATCTGTGAAGCTCTCCATGCCTTACCTTTGTCAAACTTTTCCTTAGGTTGCTTACCAAGAATGCAACCTTGGCAAACACTACTTGAAAACTAAACTGAAGGCAACCCTGTGACCATGCTCTACTGGTTGAGCTGCTGCAAGTAGAGGAAGTTAAGATGGCCAAACCGCTCATGCCATAATCTACACACATCATCAGAATGAGTGAGCAAAACAATCAAAGGAGGATCAGAAACAAAGTGAGAAAACAGATAGAGTCGTGACTGATGATCTGCTCTCCCAACTGCAACTGTAGAACCATTGTGCAACTCACGATTCTCTACTGAATCAGGAGTGAACTCAACCCGCTTGCCTGAACCTGTGTGAGTGATCTAGTATACCGATAGGAGATTAGTTGATAATGAGGGCACACAAAGAACATCATGGAATGTGCCATCCCCCACATCAACAGACCCTCTCCCACACACCTCAACAAGAGTGTCATCACCCATCAAAATAGAAGGCAGAGTACACGGCTCCAAAGATGCAAGTTCTTCCTTAGATGAAGCCATGTGGTGCGAAGCACACGAATCAAGAACCCAAGTGGATGGTGAAAAAGCAACTGCAACAAAGGCCTTGCCCTTTCCTTTCCCCTTGTTTTCTTTTGCCTTATTAGACCCCTCATTAGAACTCTGTTTGATATACTCAGGAACACTGATATTATTCTTCTCAAGAATGTGTGTCAAGTAATCAATTTGTTTCTTCAGACATTTATGTTCATCATGACCGGGTCTTTTACAATAGGCACATTGGACCCTTTCTTTCTAGGCTCGTCGCCCTTGGAAGATTGGGTCTCATTTGTTGCTTTTGAAGCAACCATTACCTGATCCTTCTTCTCCTTGCTGTTCTTATGTTTCTTATCCTTACTATTGTTGTTACTACTTTGTCCTTTCTGTTCTTTTGTGCCTTGGTTGGCAGCCAAGGCATGTGACTTAGAGGACTTAAGAGTGCCCATCTAGATTAGCTTGTCATGTTCCCGAGTGAGAGATTGACAGCAAAATCATCTAAAGATGGCATGGTGAATTGAGTACCAAGTGCACCCTTAGTAGCATAGAAGGTAGAAACAAACACAAAATATTCTGAACTTAGCTTAGAGAGAATACTAAGAATCAGTTGCTCATCTTTCTTTTCAAGTCCACATTGTTTTAACTGCAGCCTTAGTGATTTCAATTTAGTGAAGAAATCCTGGATTGTGTTGAAATTGCCTGGACTTAAACTAATTAGTTCATTTTCCAACATATGACCCCTCGTTGAATCTTGTGTGCCAAATAGTGTTTCTAGCTTTGTCCAGATTTCATTTGGTGTATTCAAAGACTCAGTGTGAAAGAGCAAATCAAGAGAAACAAACAAACACAATGTTCCATATGCCTCATCACATTTGTTTAGCCACTTAGGCTTATCTTCATCTTTAGCAGGTTCAGTTTCAAGTCCCATAGTTATCCTATTTAATCCAACTTTTCTTAAGTGAATTGTCATGCGTGATTTCCACTCAAAGTAATTGTATGGAGTTAGGATGGGCACATTTGTTTGATCCATGATGAAGAAATGCAAAGAAGAAATGCCGAAAAGAAGAGAACCCAACCAAGACAACCCCCCCTTTTCACTCAATCAAAGAACCCCCCAAGAAAATATGATTTGGCACTTTATATTAGTGCGTTTACAACTGCCACTAGCTAGAAATACCAAGTGATCTTGATTTCAATGCATTACAAAACCCTCACGAAGAGCATATGCTGAAAATACAAATTTGGCACAATACCCAAGGAAATAAACAGCACCACTGCGATCTACTCGAAAAATCATGCACTTTCAAAAAAAGAATCGCCTCAATACGAGGTCGTATCTGAAAGTTATGTTCCTCCGAAGTTCTCAAAATGAGAACTGTGCAGTGTCACGACTGAGAATCTGCAATTTCTAAAAATCTCTGCATCAAAATAAAAAAACGTCTGCACTAGTGCATAGAGCACGAAAAAATAGCCAAAATCAAAAAAAAATCGTGGGAAACGGAGTCCGTATGAGCAAGAACGGAGCATTTGAAAACTGCCTTCAAATCTGCAACTGCCAACGAAGAGGGGTACTGCTGTAGCTTTCTGAGTTCGATTCTGCAAAATATACAGATTGCATGCAAAAACGGAAAGATACCCAGATGGTTTTTCTATGCTGCGAACAAAACCCAAAAGGCGTTTTTCTTGCTGATGTACAGTTCTAATGTAAACAGAACGCCTTTAGCTACAAAAAACGACCCCAGCAACCAAAAACCGACATGCAAAGGCTGAATCAGCTACCTAAGACAAGTAAAGGCATGCTGGAATCTGCAATATTGATTGAAAACACCAAATATGCAAGTTGGTTGTCAGATTTGAGCTTGAAACCCCGGTTCCGCAACTGTGTATGACAATCTCCAATTTTGGTGAAATGAAAGCCAAATCTGACTTTCTCAAGCCTCCTGGACGCGTTGGAATAGCCGAAAATGCTGCCAGTATAACCAGAAATGCTGCAATCACCCAGATTTCATAAAACACGTGTGCAAACCCCAGAGATTAAAAAAGTTTCCGTCAAACTTTTCTAATTCTCAAGATCATCCGAAGATGCAAGAGAAGAGCATACTGTGTTTTTGAAAAATTGTAATAAGATTTATTGGCCCCCCTGAATCTCTCAAATATGGAAACCAAATCTACTCTTCAACATAGAATAGCTCTGATACCATATTAGAATCTGAAAAGATTATTAACCCAGAAAACTAGTGCAAACGAATAGATATCTAAACTATGAATGCAAATGATACGAAATCAAAATAGCAACACAGAGTTAGTCTCCAAGAGAGTAATGCAAATGTTAGAAGCAAAATAACATTAAGAGGATGCAAAAGCAAAAGATGCAAATTACAAGCCAGGTAGCATGCTTATATAGACTAGGAAGAGGGAGGAGGTGGCAACACCAACCAATCAAGAGCAACCATCTATCGGACTAAAGATAGCAAAGTATCTTCCCAAGATAGCTAATGGGTGCTCACATGTAGGAAAGTGACACCTCGCAACCACTCACCTAATAAGACATGCTTTATTAACCTAAGCGAGATTAATAGAAGTGTAGGAAAAACCTAGGAATATAGGGAAAAATAAATAACCCAACTAGGAAATAAAAACCTACACTAACATGTAAGGGGTGATAATGACTGGCTTAGCCCCCTCCTCTAGCTCAATTACATGCTCAATGCCTCTATCTACAGGCTTCCCTAGGGGTATGCTGTTGAACACCTTGGTGTGCTTAGAAATCAACTTCTGTATGTCTGGATGATAACTCTGCTTGGACTGCTCTGTAGATGTAGGCATAACAACACACTCAGCTGCCCACTCTACCTGATCATGCCTGAGCAACCGCTCCACCCTCCTGAGTGATACAACTCTGAGACCCCCATCTGACATACCCCTAAGCACATGCTTGCATCCATCTACCTCAAATTTCATCTCCATGGTCCGCAGATTGAGGTAGAATTCTCCTATTGCATGAAGCCACTTCATGCCAAGGACTACATCCATGTCCCCCATACTGACCACAGTATTCAGCCTGGAACTCATAGTCACTTAATAGTTAAGTTTATGATTCTCCTCTTGCATGTAATGACAAAGCCATCTGCAACTCTAACCTTAGACCCCTCGAACTCCTCAGTCTTGAGCCCCCTCCGTGCCACAAGACCTTCATCAATGAAGTTATGAGTGGCCCCTGTATCCAGTAATGTGGTCACCCTCTGTCCTTCCAAGACACCCCGAATCCTGAAGGAACCTTCTTTCTGGATAGCAAAAAGATGTGTTGTAGGTATGTCATCCTCCTGTGCACCCTGTATCTCTTCTGCTGCACTCTCTACATCACTATCCTCCTAATCACTTTGTTGTTCTGAATGTTCTGAAGTTGTCTCCTCAGCAGAATAGTATTCCAATTGTTTTGCTTGCCCCTTCATTGGGCATTTATGATTAGGGTCCCATAGCCCCTTGCATTTGAAACACAACTTTTTCCGCCTGTACTCATTCAAGGCATCATCATCGAGTCGAGGAGCTGGTTTCTTCTGCTGAAATGTCTCGCTGATGTGAATAACTCTTATCCTTCTTGGGAGAAAAGGATTTAGAGACAAATTTGTTCTTAGGCACTACAAACTCCATACTCCGTGCCTTCTTGATTGTCTCCTGTAGTGATGGTGGGTCAAATGCCTTAACCCATCCCCGAAGTGGTTCCATTAATCCTTCAGTGAATAGGACTACAAGTCTCCTCTTTGTTATGCTGGGAACCATCACACTAAGTCTCTGGAACTCTGAAATGTAGGCCTCAAGTGGCCCGTATTGTTTTAGCTGAGCTAACTCTCTGAACTGCAGTTCTGGGTTCTTGGTACCAAATCTCTCGATGAGTCGATTTGTGAACTCATCATATGTGGTGATGAGATTATGGCCCAAAGTGACCAATCCATGATACCACCACTCATGAGCTAACCCGTCTATGTGTATGGTGGCAAAGTTAAGAGCCTCATCCTCTATCATAGGCTTAAGTGTCAAATAATTATCCAGCTTCTGCACCCATGCTTTGGTTGATACCTTGCCACTCCCATCAAAACGGTCCATAGGGACTTTACTCAATGCATGTTGGTAGTCCCAATTAGCTCTATGTGCTTGACCACCCGCAGCTCCCCTCTGCCTCCTCTGGTTCATAAATTGTTCAAAAATCAACATATCTCTGATATCTAGAGGAAGTGTCATATACTCTGCATGTTGTATCCTAATATCATCTGCCATGGGAAGCTGTACCTCTGGCTCCTGATTAACTAGTGCCTCCTCTCTGCATGGAAAGGTAGGTTGAAGAGGTCTGTGAACTGATCTTGGGGTAGTCTTGGTGCTATGTCCACTACCCTAGGCTGCATGTCCACTACCTTGGGCTACATGTCAATGATTGTTAGCATTGGAACCGCTAGTCTCACCCTCCTACGCTGTATGTGGTTGTGTCATTGGGGTAGCCTGGTTCAATTTAGCTAACATTTGTGACATCATATCTATCATAAGATCAAACTTCCTTTCCCTTCTCGAATCTGGACTATCCGGCTGGTCAGGTCTCCTATTTCTGTCTGCCATGTTACCAGTTATGCTATCACTATCACTAGAAGAGTTTCTGTGCATACCCAAAATACCCGAAACTATTTCACCCTCTAGAATCTTAGGTAGCTGCCACTGTGAAGTATCTCTAGTATAAACCTATCTCCACTCACTCATGAACTCTGATCAACACATGCTGGCAAGATGCACCAGCTCTGATACCACTGTAATATCCCACCCCCTTTGTGTTTTCTAATGTTTAGTTGCAACCTGATGCATTTTGGGTTTTTTGCATTTGAACATAAGAAACATACATACACATATATTTGAAAATGCAAGGAAATGGAAATACCCAGATGCTAATATTTGAAGGAAAAGTATTAAACATCAACAATATGTAATACCCATGTGAAGAAAGAAAATTATCTTCGAGAAATAGACATACCCAATTCGTTGTCCCAATATGACAAGCTGGAAATGAAGGTACAGCAGCAATGGAAGCTCAAAGTTCATCAAATAATACACAATTTTAAGATAAATACATTGAACATCCACAAATCAACACCAAGAGACTTGGATGCCTCACAAGGATGTTGGAAGAAGGTCTGTGATGCAGATTTCTGCTGTGCATGAAGTCCCACATCTCCCTACTGCAGTACGGCCCTTGTTGGGAATATAACAGCACCTTTCACCATCACTAAACTGCCTTCAAATCACACTTAATAGTCTCTGTTGTGGCTGCACATGTAAATCGACCCAGCTGGAAAGGAAATCAGTCCAAACTCCCCACACCAAACACTATAAATACTGCCATATGGTATGGCCCTGAGTGAAGAGGGTACAGCCTGTCTATGGCTCTGAAAGTACTTCAAATCTGCTCCAAACTCTATGCTATAACTTGCAATATGTTCATCAATGTCCCCTTCAAATTACCATGCCAAAAACCGGAAGATATGGCTATGAAAAATACTCCGCGACATTGCTCAATGACTCCAATGAAGCTCAAAAGTGGCTCCTCGATGAAGCCACGCCAAAAACATTCTTAGAGTGTCTTCCAACCCCGCAAATGCTCAAACTATGAAGGTTTTCATCCTCACAGTCTGCTGGTATGGAACCCTTGCTCAACCATGAACAAAGCTCAAACAGAGAAATTATGCCAAAATGAATAATGAATAATGAAAATGAAGTTTTTTCCTCCATATACCCCAACGCCTTTTTTTGGGAATTGTGAAGATTTTAATTCTTTATTTCTCGTTATGTCCTTGGGCGCCCAAAATAAAGTAACTTTTATGAACTTAGATATATCATAAAGTGCATAGTATTATAAAGTCACTTTTAAATAATAATAAACATGTTAAGTTATATATTTAATTTAACTTAACAATGTTGATTATTAAAATATTAATCCAAGTGGTCTCATCTGGCCTTCACAGTACCGCTGAGTGGCCCTATGAAATGTCAACATGTTTCCCTGACCGTTGCACCGACTCGCTCGGAGTCCCGTGCCCTTGCTATAAATAGTAAGCTTGGCCAAATGGCCCAAACTCACTCCAGAAAAGGCCAATTGGCAACGCCCCACCACAAGGAATCTATCACAACACTCCAAAAAGTAGTCTGAGCTAGGTTGAGCCACGTCACCGTGGGTCCCCTATCCACCTCACTAGTCTACGAGAACCCATATGGTAGACTAGCCCGACAATCAAGTCCCGACTTAGGAAGGGGACATTACATTCACTTGTAATTGTTACCATCATAAATGAGGAAAAATCTCATTAGGAGTCATGACTACTCATGGAGATAATCTTGAGAATGACTTGAAAAACACATGGTTCAAATCCCACAAAAATGAACAGTCTAATTAAAAATGTCAATGGAAGCCTTCATTTGCTTAACATATATAATTTTATAAAGCATAATTGGCAGACTTCCAAGATTCAGGAAAGGCACAATCAATTAGCAAGATTTGAAGGTGTAAAGAAAGAAAGAGATGCACTCACTACTAGAGGTAAACAGAATAAGAGATCAGTCAAAAGACAATGGAAGTAGAAGAATGAAATTGAAAATCCTATACATGATCAAAGTGAGAAATAAACAGTTGCAGAGAACACTTGGTTCAAATTCAGCAGCAGTAATTGATTCCCTTACCACCTCCACTTCAGTTGGGTCCAGAGCTCCAGTTTCTCAATCTGACGGAAAGTCATCATTATCCTGATTCTCTATGAATCTGACAAAAGTCAATTACCTGCCGAATGAGATAAGCTCTAGTGGTAGAGCATTGCAGCTTCCAAACAGATCCCCAGGAGACATGATGAAAGTGTTGAAAATTGGATAAAATACTGCATCCAACTAGCTAAATGTGGCATATCCCAGCAAACAAGAACAACTGCGAATCTTGGGTTAATTTGATTGCAGAGATACCCTCACTCATGGAAACTAAACCAAATTTTGCACCAAAACAGGAATTTACCAAATAAACAAAACATCAGTGACTTGCTTTTTGTTGCATATCCTGCATCATCTTTTGTGCTAGCTACCACATATGATGCTCCTATCAGTAGCCTAGTATTATCAAGTTATCAACAAGGACACATATTTGTCTTCAAGGGGAAAGATGTTGGAAAATAGTTTAAAATTGTGTTATACTTTTCACATGTTATAGTAAATAAGACATTTATGATGTTATGTGAATAATTAAATGGTGTACATGGGCCGCCTTTAATATTTTTATTACAATTAATCTTGTTGATTGAATGCAAGCAATCGCTTTCAACCAACACACCCAAGTCTATATATGATTTTTTTATGATTACTGAGAGAGCTATATCTAAATTAGTTCAAGACTATGAACATTGGAGATGTACTTTGCCAATGTGCACAACGAGTATTTTGATTTTCATTGTATCTGTGTCACATATATGATTATGGGAATTTGAATATGTATATTATGTGTCCCATGTGCATGGTTGCTATATATATTCAGCTGCCTAAACTTCCGTTTCCTGCTAGTTGCCTTCTAAGGTTATTTGACATCTGAACTCCAAAACAATGCCTGATTGGTGTTTGCAAGGATGTCAATTAGTCTAGAGGTGGTATAGGTATTGACAATATTTTGATATTTGTTTTATTGTGCTTATTTACATATGTTGTTCATATATACAAGGTTCTAAAAAAAATATTAGAACTGCAATATGCTTGAGCCAATTTAAATTTTTCATTATATCTTAGTCAGATTGGTAAAGCTCGGGCGGCTGCGTCCACCCCATGCACTCCTCATGGCTCATCCTATATATACTCCATTCATTATTATTAAGAGAGGTCTCTTCTTCGCTACAAAGGCAAATTGTATTTGGAGACAGTGCACATCGCATTTGAGCATAATGAAAGCATTCTTATTCTTTCCATCTCTGTGCAATGTCTATACTTGTGCACAAGCATTTGATGCCATGTGTATAAGAATAATTCATGTATGTTCCATTTGAATCTATTAGTGTTATGAGTAGTTATATAGTATATATTGCTATTTCCAACTATCCATCTAAAAATGGTAACCACATATCTGAAGCAAAGTGAACACTAAAAGTCCAAATATGGCACATTTGTCTGATTTCTAATATTCTCTCTCAAGAAACTCAAATCCAACCCAAATGTTCAATTTTCAATCCTTCATCACGGAAAATTAGAATTCTTGATAATGATGCCAACAAAACAGACAAACAAAAATATTAATCAGATAAGGGAAGCAGAAAACCTGTTGGGGAAGCAACATAGAGCCCTGCTCCAACTCCTGGATATCGCATTTTACCAATCGGTTGCTGAATAAGAATCTGAAGAGAATATATTTGATACCAAACTACAAAAGCATTACAATTAATATAAAGGCCATTTTTTCATGATCAGAAAATTGGACACACTAGTGTCTTCTCTCAAATACTGTTATGATGTTTGCATTGCTTATGCCAACAAATTATATTCAGGTCAACTGTAGCATATAGTAACTTAGAAATGTGTTCATAGATTTAAAATGTGTTCAAAAAAATTCAGCCTCCGTAGTATTTAATAATTAAGACAAAAGTAGCCAAGAAATAAATCCATTAAAATCTCATTACTTCTTCTTGCTGGATTATCCCCTTGGCCAATGCTCGGTATGTTTTTGAAATTCTCCGTTTTACATCACAAGGGTCCATGCCTGAACATCTATGCAAACAACACAGATGAAAAATTCAATGCTCAGCACAATTTTAAGAAGATACTGAAATGTAAGATGATAATCTGCTGAAATTTCCGGTCAAGAAAATAGGGCATAGCCCAAGATTGGCACTAAAGATAATTCCAAATGCAGCTTGCTTAAACTGAAATGTATCAACAGAAAAATAGCATAACTATTAAATACATGATTAAATAAATATTTATGTTTATATACACATAATAAGAATGTTTGTTTATATAAGCATCCCATTATAACTGATTTGTAACCCACATGATTTAGTAAATAAATAAATGGGCCCGCATACATTGTACAGTGCCTCATTCTTCTCTCATTCTCATTTCTTTATTGTTGACCAATACTAACATTGGTATCAAAGCAGGGTGATGGTATTGGGGAAGCCCACAAAGTAGGGTACAACACTAGTCATGAGAATTTGAAGAAAGGTGGGAAGAGAGCAGTTAAAGCAAGTCCGGCAATTCTAAAGACAGGCTGTGTGAATGTTGAAGACACACCATGAGAAGGAAAACACACAAATAATGCAGGCCCATCGTGACCTCCAGTCTTTGCTAGTAAAGGCACTCCAATTACAGCAAGAACAACAATCATGCTTTTTATGGTCATGGCCAGAACAATGCATCTAACTAAGGAAGGGCATCGAAGCTTATACTAGTCATGATTTACAGTGGTAAATACCAATCACGAAAGAGTAAACTGTAAACATGTCGTGATAAAAACTCATGCATTTGCAATCGCCAACAGGGCATTTGCAGTTGCAAACGGGCATCCAAACAGGCGTTTGAAGAGGTCAAGGGTATCTATTTTCTCTCATATTCCCTACAAATAAAACAGTAAACCCAGGTATGGTCTGTAAAAATTTCAGAGTCTATGAAAAATCAAGACATTTTTCTAAATCTGTCAAAAATTTTGCCTCTAAAAATCACAACTCTTTTTTGAGTCTCTGAAAAATCAAAACTTTTCTCAGGAGTTTAAAGTCTGAAAATTTTGCAACTTTTTTGGGTCTGTAGTATGTAGGTATTTGTTTGCCCCTTGCAATGGCACATATCCAAAATTTAGTTCTATTGGATGCACAGAAGTTAATTAGGCAGAATTTCAATATCTAGAGTCACAAGATACACGATTGGTGCGTATCAAATGTGTGATCAAATAATTTTAAACACTAAAACCAGACCTACAATAAACCTTGAGGATGATGACAAGCGTCATAGGGAAACCCTATTGTTGTCAAAACTTTCTATGCTTGATGACCTTATTGCTAAAGTCCATAATGCTACAACAAATAGTGCATTGTGAGATAATTTGAAAAACAAATAGAAAAATTCTGAAACAGGCCGAATTTTGTATTTGAGGAACTTTGTGATGCTATCAAATTCATAATTTGTGATCTTTGTTACCGGATTCACTAGATTTTTGGCTGAATCCGAGTGCAGCTCGAATCCGGTTTGCATTCTGGTGTAGACAAGGTGTGTGCAAGTTGTGACAGGTTCGTCCAAGGCAAACCCAAAGTGAACCTGCAATGAACCCCGACATTTTTGACACTTCTTTTTTTTCTTTTTTAATATGTATTGTTTACTGATCAAATCACCGATCAGTGAGAGAGAAACCCATGTATCGCTATTGGATACTCATCAATATCCAATGTCCAGTGCTGATCCCTTCAATATCTATGTCGGTCGAGCCTCTCTCCACTCTCCGAGGACTATCCTCGGATGACAGAAACGAATGAATGGCTGAAGACTAGGTCATAATAGTTATAATATAATATAATTAATATAATATTTATAATAGTCATGATAGATTGAGCAAGGATATCACGCTTCAAATAGTTATAATACAATATTTATTTATATATATTTTTTTTCAAAAAAATTATTTATTTATTATTAATATATATTTAAAATATATATATATATATTACATGTTTTTTGCACGGATGAACCCAAAATCAAGCCCATCCCCCAAAAAATTTTTTGTTGAATCCACAAAGCAAACCCACGAACCCAAACCAAGATCCGAACCAGAACCGGCAACTTAGTTTGTGATGTTAGGTATGTTCCAAGAATAAACAAAAATATATTGTCCATTAGTTAGCTTATGGACAATCCTAACATACAAGTGAATTTCAATGGAAAGAAGTGCATTGTTTCAAACATGAGACAAAACAGAGTGATTGACATAAGCATTGGGCAAGGTGGGTTGTACAAACTCATTGATCCTCTTAGAACTGCATTAGCTATAGAAGAGAATAATATTATTCTATGGCATGAAAGGTATCAACATCTAAACCTTCAACATTTGGCCAAACTCAACAAAGCTGACATGGCTCAAGGTTTGCCTACTATCAAAGAAAAATATGATACTTGTGTAAGTTGTTTGCCTAATAAGTAGAAATATTTCCCTACTAAAGGAGCATGGCGTGCAAAGGGGCTCTTAGATCTCATTCAATGAAACCTATGTGAGCCATTCTGGAAATCTCCCATTGTCCTCGATGCGAGGTATTTTCTATTGTTGGTGGATAATTGCTCTAGAGGATGTAGGCCTACTTCTTGAAAAAGAAATCCAACTGTTTTGGTGCATTCAAGACATTGTTGTAAAACAACACTAGGCATCAAATCAAGACTTTAAGATCTGACAATGGAGGAAAATTCACTTCGACACAATTCAAGGATTTTTGTGAGAAAGAAGATATTTAGCACCAGTTGATTGCACCATACACTCCACAAAATGGGGTTATAGAAAGGCAAATAGGACGACCATGGAGACGGTGCTATGTATGATGCACAATAGAATCATGCCATACCGATACTAGGGAGGAGTTGTGACCACAACAATTTATCTTCTAAACAGAAGTCCTTGCAAAGCCTTGCAAGATATCACACCTAAAGAAGCGCAGTTTGGCAATAAAACCTTAGGTAACAACTTTGTGTATTTTTGGTCCAACCATATATACTTTGATTCCTAATAGGAAAGGACTAAACTAGACTCGAAGATTAACAAATATTTCTTTGCTAGCTATAGTGATCAATCTAAGCCAAAGGCCTATAGACTCATTAATGTTTCTACTAACAAAATAATAGTTAGTCAAGATATTGATGTGAGGGAATTAGAGTCATTTTTTGCTTATGTTTAGCAAGCGACCAATGAAGTTCTGGAATCTAGTGTTTTGGTACCTTTGAAAGATGAACCCTTTATTTCATCTTGTACTCTAGTATGTCAGTCTTTGGCCAATACTTCAGTAATTTGTAAAACTTTAATGCCTGTTAGTGAAGTAGTTTGGTGATTCACCTCTATGATCAGCATCAGACAGAATGTTGCAGCCCAAACAACAGTGCAACATCATTACATAAAAAGAGCAATGCTTAAGTAGCAAAAAGGTTGCAACAAATGTCATCAGCACTTGAAACCAATGGAAAAGATAAAGCTGGTAACCACAAGAAGGTAAAAAATAGAGGAAAACCATATGTAACAAACCTATTATTTTTTATAGAATAGGTTCCATCAGCAAAATCTGCTGCAAGCTTTGATTTAGCAACATTCGTCTTTGCACATAATAATATACCTGGAGATAAAATCATCGTACAAGATTAGAACATAAAAGGAATATAAAGACTGGAGGTGAGACAAAATTGCAAGCAGAAGCAAGGGAGAATATAGCATTGGTAATGAAGGTGTTTGACTAAAGAAATCATGTCAAAAAGATAGCAAAAAAAAGTGTGGACTCTTATGACAACCTAAAAAACATGAAACTCCTTTTTTCTGGTACATTTTGATGTCTATGATTTTTATCACATTATTTAATAAGTGTATTGTTTGTACTTATGAGAAGAGATTGTCCTGCCTTGATATTACTGCCTTTTCTTTGGATTTCTCCCACTTGGTACTCCCTTAGGTAAATTATAATGTGAGTAACTTGCTCATAACAATTCTCTGTTTGTACTCTTGGCGCAGGTTGATTGGTTAGATTTACTCCTGACAAGAAACTCATTTTTTCCAGCACATTTGGATGTCTATAATTTGTATCTACATTATTTGATAAATGAATTGTTTGTACCTATGGGAGGAGGTTGTCCTGCCTTAATTATTACTTTGTTTTCTTCAGATTTCTCCCACTTGGTACTCCCTTGGTTAAATTATAATGTTAGAGTAACCTCATAACAATTTCTTCCCTTTCTACTCTTGGTGCAAGTTAATTGATATGGTTAGGTTTACTCAAAATCTTGGCCATGAGGTCAAAAAACAGCAGTGTAGAATTTTAACAATAAAATAAATAAAAGGAAAGAAACCCCCTTGTGGCATTCTGTAGAAGGTTTAAAATCCCAAATTGCCATCTCCCTTGGCAATGATCGAAAATCCAACATTTACTTTAGACCTTCTGTATATGTACCTTGTAACTGAATTCCTTTGTTTACATTGAGGTGTTACAATTGTCCTTGTTCCAGGGATAATTGGGTTGTTTGCAAGGACAATCATGTTATTCATTATTGCTACCATTTGTAGAGGTCAGAACCATCTTACTAAAAAGTTTGGAGTATATGGTGCCTATTAACCTAGATGAATACGGACATTATTTGCAAAAGCAAAGATTCGCAAACTAATGCCTCAAGTTATCTAGTTATTTTTTTTGCTCCTCTATCTATTACAATATCAAGTTACCTCCATTGACCTAATGATGCTCTATTGGCCTTTTATTTAATGATACTATCATGATTCAACATTGTTCTCCTTTCCAGCCAAAGGTAGTTTCATGTATCCATGTTGCTAGAATATTTTTTTCTGTTGTACCTCTTATTGTTCACAACTTCTACATATATATTGTCATGAAAAATGCCATAATTTGTCCTATTTGCATTAAATGTTTTTCTTTGTCTTCATTCTCTCCAACAATTCATTTTTAAGGATTATTTGCATTGAATTAATTTAGATAGATATGTGGATACTATAAGGATTTTGAGAAGGCACGGAAAAGCTATTGTTTTGTTCTTCCTCCTCATTTTTGAGACTTATTGTCCCATTGAAATGTCCCGTTCTAAAATAATAAAATTTATTTATGCTGGCCGACCCTCCTCTACATTGGCGCCTTGGTTTTAAAATAAAAAAATATACATATATATTGAAACATTGGCCGACTTCATAAAAAAATATATGGCCGACCTTATAAGCAGCGCCAAGCAAAAGTGAGATTATATTTAAGGATGTGCACTGATCAGAAAAAAGAAACAAGCAACGATTTTAATGAATATCACAAGTGGTGCAATCTGCCTTTTATTACAGCGATTATACATTTGGTTTAGAGCAGCGATTTGTTAAGTGAAGAGGGCAACTTGTTTACAAGTGTGATTTGTTTTATGAAAAAGTGCAATTAAGAATATTAAAATAAAATTAGATAGTTTATATTAATGGTCAATATTGTAACATATTAGGTTGTTTCTAATTCTGTTGTTTAGATTAGCTTTAATCTATTTTAGAAACATCTATGTTTTGTACTTTAGAAACATCACATTTGTCATTCTTTATAAGAGCTTTGCTCTTTTGTAAATAATTAATTCAGTTTTTCACCATTTCATGGTATCAAAGCGGGAAACCGATTTTTTTTTTAAAAAACAATTTTCCTATGCTCTCTTTGTGAAAAATTCGTACGGTGTACAGCCTGTACGGCCTTCGGCTCCTTTCTGCCTAAATTGTTGTGTAAAGGGTTTCAATTTTTTTTCTTCTTTCCCTTTGATCACAGTTCGTGATCAATCTTGCCAGTCGCGTTTTCTTCTTTAGGTCACCTTTTCCTTCTAGCAAGGTCGCGATTTTTGTTTTGGACAGATTTTTTGAGGTCGTGGGTTTATGCTAAGTCGTGATTCCTGTTCTGTGCCTGTTGCATACCTTTCTGGTTGTGATTTGTTGTTGGCACCTGTGTTGTTTTGGCAGATTTTGTTTGAAGCGAATTTCTTCTGGGTTGCGGCCTGTACATTCTGCCTGGAGTCGCGTTTTTCTTTTGGCCCTTGTCGCTATCTGTTTTCCTAAGGTCACATGGACTCTACCTCTGGTAGTCGCGATTCCTCCTTGGCAATCCCTCCTTGGCGTTTTTTCTGTTCCTTATTTGTTGGTGTTTGAGGCCCGATTTCTCTAGCGACGTGGAGGTTTATCTGTTGTGGTTCCAAACTGTGTTGTTTGCAAGGTTTCAACTGGCGTTTTTCTTTTCAGTCGTTATTTTTTGCGATCTGCAGAATTGTTGTTTGACATCTATGATTGCAGTCCTTGTGTGGTCCGGCAATCATCTGGAAGACACAGTGGGCTCTTATTTCTAGCACGTGGTCCTTTGGATCTGCTTCTTCAAACCACATCCCCAGTCACAAGTCGTGGTCACTTTGAGAACCAAGCGCCCAGCCTCTATTTGGTTTTTGTCTGTTCAAAGCTGCAGATTCGATGATATTTTTATCTTTTTGCATTACCTCAGGATTGGTGTCGAAATTCGTGTTCGGGTTTTTTGAGCCTGTGTATTCTGTCTCGGGTTTGGTGTCGTCAAATCTACCTGAGTCAACCTCATTTTTCATGCCTCGGAAAGTGTGAAGATGGCCTCATCCAACATCATGTTGGAAGGTAGTCAGAAATTCAATGGTCGCAATTACAACACTTGAAAGCAGCATATGATGACCATTTTCGAGTATCGGTGCCTTGACCAGATTGTTCTAGGGCAAAACTACACGTCCTCCAATGGCAGGTAAAGATCAAGAAAACTTTGATGAGCAGAATCAGGAAGCCGTGATGCTTATTAAATTGTCAATCACCGATGACCAGCTGCCTCAGGTTCCGTCTAGCAAATCAACCAAAGAAATCTGGGATCATCTGAAGGACCTTCATGAGACATCCAACAAGAGTCGAGCGTTCTTTTTGAAGAACATGTTCTCCATCATGATGGATGAGAAGACAACTCTGCAGGAGCACTTGACAAAAATCGAGGACATCCATGATCAGTTGGAGGCTATTGGTCAAAAAATGGAGGAAGATATGGTGGTCATAACTCTGAAGAGTCTGCCCAAATCATATGAGCACTTTATCGAGACGCTCAACATTACCTCAACTAATGTTGACTTGAAGTTTCCAGAGTTTTGCAACAAACTTTTGCAGCAAGATAGTTGGAAACAACAGTTCGGTAGCAGTGCTAGTGCATCCTCCTCGAAACAAGCACTTACTACCAAGGCCTTTCAGAAGAATAAGGGCAAAAATCAGCCCTCTCAGCAACCCAGTCAAGGTCAATCCCAGGACCCTTCCAAGAAGAAGAACATCCAGTGCAACGATTGCCATAAGTATGGCCACATGAAGAAAGATTGTCAGAAATGCTTGGCTTCTGAACAATCCAAGCAAGGAGAGTCTAAACCGAAAGCCCATGTTGCAAAGCACACTGAGTAGGAGTCTATTTTCTATGCCTTTATGGCCAAGAGACCAGCAGACCATGTCAAATCCTCTACCTGGTATATTGATTCAAGTGCTTCTCAGCATTTCACTCATCGTCAATATTGGTTCACAGAGTACACGCCATTCAGAGATTCTGTGATCTTTGGAGGCGGCGAAGAGTATACTATTGTCGGAAAGGGCAACGTGCAGATTCAATCTGGAGGGAGACATATAATATTTCTCAATGTATACTTTGTACCTGGCATGGAGTTGAACCTACTTTCAATTAGTCAGATTATGTGGCACTCTCCTCAGCTAGATATTGTTTTCAGCATGCACACATGCAGCATTGTTGATAGAGAGACGCACACTACAGTTGTTCAGGGACTTGAGGATCATGGTCTGTATAGACTTGTTGATTCCGATGATTCTCAAGAGCACGATATGACTGCCAGAAGTTCTTCCATCGGCAAACTCTGGCATCAACGTTATGGGCATATGAACATGCACTATCTCTCTCAGTTATCTAGAGATGATCTAGTTGGTGGTCTACCTAAGATTCAGACTCAGAATCATGGAGTATGCGAAGCTTGTCATGCGAGAAAGCAACATCAGACTCCATTCTCAGATGGTGATTCATGGAGAGCATCCAAGGTACTTCAGTTGGTTCACGTTAATGTATGTGGACCAATGAACACTCTTTCAGTTACTGGGTGCAGGTATTTTTTGTTATTTGTTGATGATTTCAGCAGAAAAATGTGGGTGTATTTTATTAAAAATAAATCAGAGGTGTTCAATATGTTTCAGCAATATAAGGCCTTAGTTGAGAAAGAGTCAGGCTGTCAAATAGTCACTCTTAGGTCTGATAATGGGGGGGAGTTTTGTTTTTCTGACTTCTCCAATTTCTGTGTTGCACATGGCATTAAGCACCAACTAACCACACCCTACACCCCTCAACAGAATGGTGTCGTTGAGTGTCGAAATCGCACCATTACTGAAATGGCTCATTCTATGCTAGAGCATAGAAATTTTCCTAAGAAATTCTGGGCTGAAGTAGTCTACACTACAGTTTATCTTTTGAACCAGTCTCCTACCTATGCCGTCAAGAAGATGACTCTTGAACAAGCCTGGTCTGGACACAAGCCTAGGGTCAACCACCTGAAAGTTTTTGGCTCTACTGCTCATGTGTGGATTCCAGATGCCAAGCACACCAAGTTGGATTCCAAAAGCCAGAAAAACATGTTCACTGGTTACAATGAGAATCATAAGGCATATAGGTTGATTGATGTAGACAGATTGTCTCATAATCAATCGTGATGTAGTGGTTGATGAGGCTACTGGGCCCTTTATTTGTCTTCTCCTTCTTTGAGCCATGAGGATCAGCTTTTGAAGGCTTCTGATTTGGGTGTTCGCCTTCCCCTAGCTCCACCTGATGGGAGGGATTCTGCAGTTGGGCAGCCACCTCAGCAGAATGTTCCACACCCGCCTCTCCTCAGGATGATCTGGATCCTCATCCAGATGATTTGATTCCAGCTGCCCCAGTTGATGTTGTTCCTCCTGATTCAGATGTTGGTATTTCTACTCTCCGGCCTAAATGGTGGGCTAAGACCATAGGTGATCTTCATGATGATGAATTGGTTGAGGGTAGATCTGCTCGGAAAAAGAGCAAGCAGCAGAATACTGTTAATTTTGCTCTTATGGCCAACCTTCACAGCATCTCTGAGTCTCAGACATATTCAGAGGCTAAAGGCATACCTGAGTGGGAACAGGCTATGGAAGCTGAGCATCATAGTCTTTTGAAAAACAACAATTGGGTCCTCTCTGATCTTCCACCTAGGAAGAAGCCCATTGGATGCAAATGGGTGTATAAAGTTAAGTATAAGGCTGACAGAACCCTTGATAAGTATAAGGCTCGGTTGGTAGCCAAAGGGTTCTCACAGAAAGAGGGCATTGACTATGAGGAGACTCTTGCTCCCATAGCCAAGATGAGTACCATTTGGCTTGTCCTCGCTATTGCAGCCCAGTTTAGATGGAAAGTCCAAATGGATGTCAAGAGTGCATTCCTCAATGGGGATCTACAGGAAGAAGTCTATATGACGCAACCTCTTGGCTTCAAGGTTGCTGGTAAAGAACATCAGGTATGCAGACTGGTGAAAGCACTCTATGGCCTTAAACAGGCTCCACGGTCATGGTACATGAAAATTGATAAGTACCTAGTTGATCATAGTTTTCAAAGGAGTCCTTTTGATTCTAATTTGTATGTCAAACGATGTGGTGATGATATTCTTTTGCTAGTTGTCTATGTTGATGACCTGATCATTACTGGCAGCTCAGGACATTTGATTGAGGAGAACAAACATAATCTCAGTCAATCCTTTGACATGACAGATTTGGGACTTCTGCATTATTGCCTAGGTGTTGAGGTTTGGCAAACTCATGATAGCATCTTTATCTCTCAGTCCAAGTATGCTCGAAGTCTGCTTGATAAGTTCCGGATGACAGATTGCAAGCCTGCATCTACACCTATGGAGAAAGGGCTGAAGTTATTAGCCAATTCAGATTCACCTATGGAGAATGAATCAGCATTCAAGCAACTAGTGGGTAGCCTCATCTATCTCATTGCTACTAGACCTGACCTCAGTTTTGCAGTGAGCTACATCTCTTGCTACATGATAGCCCCTAAAGCTGAACATTGGGTTGCAGCGAAGCGTGTGCTGAAATATGTGAAAGGCACTTCCGACTTTGGCCATCTGTATGGCAAGTGCAAAGATCCTAAGCTGATTGGCTTTATAGACTTAGATTGGGCAAGTTCTGTTGATGACAGGAAGTCTACTTCTGAGTATGTTTTCAGTTTGGGAACAGGTGCAGTTACATGGACCAGCAAGAAGCAGCAGGCAGTGGCTCTTTCCTCGACTGAAGCTGAATATCGAGGAACTATTAAAGCAACGTGTGAGGCAGTTTGGCTTCGAAGGATGCTTTCTGACATGCAAATGTCTTAAGCAGGGTCTTCACCCTGTACTGTGACAATCAAGGGGTGCTGAAACTTGCCAAAAATCCAGTCTTCCATGAAAGAACAAAGCATGTTGAACTTCATTGTCATTTCATCCGCCAGCTTGTCGAAGATGGATCAGTGATGTTGCAGTATGTTCCAACTGAGGACCAGACTGCAAATATTCTCACCAAGTCTCTGAGCCCAGATAAGTTTGTCAAATTTAGGGGGCACCTTGGTGTGGTTGATAGGTTGACCATTAAGGGAGGGTATTAAAATAAAATTAGATAGTTTATATTAATGGTCAATATTGTAACATATTAGGTTGTTTGTAATTCTGTTGTTTAGATTAGCTTTAATCTATTTTAGAAACATCTATGTTCTGTATTTTAGAAACATCACATATGTAATTCTTTATAAGAGCTTTGCTCTTTTGTAAATAATTAATTCAGTTTTTCACCATTTCAAAGAAGAGTCATATCTATTCATCAAAGACATGGCCTTTGTAAACGTATAAGAAGCCAAAGATAGGAATGTTTGAAGGCATCAAACAAGGATTATTATTGGAATGTAAAAGCAGAAATAAAGGAAAGAATATATTAAGGCAGAAAGGAATGTATCAGCAATGATATATTTATTTATGCAATAATTGATAATAGCAGAGACAATATTTATAACAACAGATTGGAATCCATCAAGAGGTACATATATCAATCATAACAATTCCCAAGCAATGCAATTGAAATAAGGTGATGTTAGTAAGTAGGAAATGATGGCCCTTTAGGGCTTCACGAGATGGTGAAGTACCGATAGGCCCCTTCATCAAGCACACCACCCCAAGTTAGTTGCTCGTGGGCCGGGAGGCGTATGAGTGCTCCCGGGCTTGTTGAATAGTGGTCTTCATGCATCTTATCAAGCACGCCACCCCGAGATGAGACACTCATGGGCTGGGAGGCGACTAAGTGCTCCTAGGCTTGATCAAGGAGGATGACCAACCTCCAAGGTGGACTGGGAGATGTTAGGTATACTGGGAGATGTTAGGTGGACTGACCCCTTTCATGCTCTCAACAATATTGGTACTTACTAACACTCCCGGGAGATTCAATATGTGATTGGCTTGAGGAATTGTGTCATGTCCCCATTTCTGGAGTGACTTCACATGGAGTTGGTGATTAGCCTATCATCCATTCCCGTAGGCTAATGCATGGGTAAGGGAATGAATTTCTAGTTTGAGCTTATTGCTACACATGGAGAACCGGAAAGTTGGTATGTGTCTATACATGGAGATTCGAAATGTTAGCTCAACTAGTACGTGATCAATGAAAAATGCAATATTGAAATTGTATTTTTATTTCCATTCTATGGATTTTAGAAAATGGAATCTTTAATTGCATTTTCTATAATCGATTCTATGGAGTTGTACATATGAATAAAGGTGATGTGTTCGCCAAGGAGTTGTAGGTCCAGACCAAAATCAAAAGCAAAGCATAAGGGATCGATTGGCAAGTATTGATTTGTATTTGAATTGCATTGTTCAAGGAGCCAACGGTTATCTAGATGATCGCCTATACTCACATTGGTCCAAGTGTCGAATTTCCAACACCATGATGCATTCGCCCATGCCTTGTATGCAACAGTTAGTATTGAAAGGTTTGTTAAGTGATTTTTAATACTTGCATATGACTCATAGCTGGCCGTCGATTTTGAAGGAGGTTTTTAAATGCAAGTGTTGGTTATTAAATGAGTGCAAATGCTACCGCCACCAAGCATGAAAGAAGGATATTTTAAATGCAATATTTATTTATTAAATAATTGCATTGGATTGATGGCACCTTGAGGGCGATTGGGTTTGTGATATTAAATGATTGCATTTGATTTGTTATTGTACTTTGAAAAGGATTTTAAATGCTAAACGCCTATGATGAGGAGGTTCGCTCAATGCCAAGATGGATATTCATTGTAACAAAATATATTAAATGATTGCATATGATCGGCCGCCGCCATTAGCAAGGGAAATTCAATGCAAAGAGAAGTTTGTAAATGATTGTTAGCTCCAATACATGGCCGCTGTCAAGTAGAGAAGGATTCCACTTCATAGAGGATCGATTCACTTGCAAGATAGATGTAGTTCATTTAAACAATTAAAGATTGTTTTAAATGATTGCATTCATTGATGTCATTCATTTACTTTTGTTCAAGACTCTCAATTTTGATTGATGGATTCCAAGCTTCATTCCAATTTGACAAAGAGAAGGGATGTCTATCCTTGGAGAGGATAAATAGAGCTCTTGAACTCCAATTTGCAACTAATGATCATTTGGTAAGCTTTTACATTTTGTTCTTTAAGTTGGAAATTGCATTTTCTAGTTATTTTTCAAGGAGATGTTCCCTTGAATATTGTGGTGATGTTCCCATGACAATTTGTGAGATGTTATCATTCAAATTTCATCATTGGAGTTGAATTTGCAAGTTTTTTGAAAGGATTTAAGGAGTATTTGACATCATAATGGAACCCTTGGTGTATGGGAATGACTACCAAGGTAGTTGATTGAGCTTAGAGTGAGAATTGAGTGACTTTTGCATATTTTTCAAGGTCTGATTTCATATCAGCAAAGTCTGATTTTTATGACAGCGAATTGTTTGGACAATGACAGGGTTTTTGAAGTGGATTTGACAAAGGCTTTCACATTTGAAGAGTTGCATTTGATAGAAGACCAAACTAGGCATCCATCGCTTGGGTTTGGAGGTGGTATTCATAAAGTTTTCATTGATACAACTTGGCTGGACAAAATCATCACTTTCAGCAGTCATATCAGCCTAAAGAAGTTTTATATCAGTCATATATTCTTGTACTTTCAGGGCTGTTATAGCATCATTGGATAGCTATCTTTGTTCTAGAGTGTTTGGGCTTTGATTTTATGAAAGATTTGATGTATTTGGACATTTTATATGCATGTAATGAGGTCTGATATAAAATCAGACAATGACTGAAAATCATATCAGCAACTTATCATTTTTGTATTTCACATTTGAAGGTTTCAAATAAGCAAGTATGATGTGGACTTGAAGTTCTATTATTGCTTTGTTCATTGGTGATGTTTATTTGTTGATTAGTGCAAGAAATCTTATCTAAAAGTTGGCAAAAAAATTCAGTCATTCTAGAAAGGTATATTTCAGTGGTATCAGAGCATTCATAATTTCAGAACAATATCCATCCGGGATATTTCAAATTGTGCTATGATGGATTGAACTAAATATTGATTATGCTATGATGATTTGATCTCATTATGTTATGAAGTATTGATCTCCTTATTAATTATGCTATGATAGATGAATTTTATATGAATGATAGATGATTTAATCTGAATAATGCTATGAACTGAATATTATCTTAATTTATTGATCTTTAATATTTCTAATGTCCTTTTCTAGTAATTATTATTGTTGCAGGTTAAGAAATCAGGAGCATCCTATAAAGGGACATTACACCCATATATTGGCATAGGTGATAGCCATTAAAAATTATTGCACCTAAGTTCATTGACAGACTACTTGCATTTTTTGTGTATATGGCCCAAGACAAGACAACACATGTTGATGCATACAGTGTCAGGCCAAGAATGGACTGCGAAGATTGAAATTAAGAATTGAATGCAAACCTCAAAAGATTGATTCCATTGAATGAAAAACTGTACATAAATAGATCAACAAAGTGACCTTTCAATTCACCTACAAGAGACTATTTAGTTCATCTTCAAGATGATTGTTCAAATTCTATAGAAAAACCCAACGATTATTTACATAATATTACATCCTCCCCCACCTTAATCTGCAAGGGTTTTAGTGAGACCAAGGATGCCTCTGAATTTTTCAAATTTCTCCCTTCCAGGCACTTTTGTCAGAATGTTTGTTGGTTGAATTGCAATTGGACAATGGATCATTTTGACCCTACCATATTTCACATGATGTCAAATCAAATGGAATTTGGTGTTGATGTGCTTGGTTCGATCGTGAAAGACTGATTTCCTTGCCATCTTGATTGCAGAAATGTTGTCAATCATGAGTGATGTTGATGAAATTGTTTTTCCTACAAATCCTCAAGAACCCTTCTGAGCCACAATATTTCTCTGCTTGCTTCAGAGGCTGCCATATATTCTACTTCTGCTAAAGAAAGAGGTCATATTAACTGCTTCTTTGACTTCCAACTGATGACTATTGATCCTAAGTTCATCAAGAAACCTAAAGTAGATTTCCCATCTTGAAGATCCCCTGCATAGTCTGAATCTGAATATCCAACTAGTTTGAAATCTGCTACCTTGGAGTAATAAAGCCCAAAATTTTGAGTTCCCTTAAAATATTGAAGAACCCTCTTTGCTACTAGCCAATGACTTTCAATTTTTGCATGAATCTAGAGAGAACACCAATAGCAAATGAAATGTCTAGTCTAGTTGTGGTTACATAGATCAAACTTCCAATGAGTTGTCTATATTTAGTCATCTTCAAACTCTATAGTATCATCTAATGTCAACTTCAAATTTTGTTCCAGGGGTGTGCTCCGTGGTTTACAGTCTGCCATTCCAAATTTGCTCAATATTTCACCAATATACTTCTATTGTGTGATGAAAATGGACTTGGACTTTTGAATCACTTCAATACCTAAATAGTAATGAAGATGACCCAAATCTATCATTTCAAAACTTTTCATCAGTTCTGCTTTGAATTTTGTAGTGTGTTTTTCATTATTTCCTGTTATGAACAAATCATCCACATATGCAACTAGGTATACAACTATTTTGTCAACTGTCTTGACAAAAAGAGTTGCATCTTCAAATTCAAAACCACTTGAAGTTCATGCTTAAGAGGTGCTCAGTGAGTTTTTCGTACCAGGCTCATGGGGCTTGTTTCAAACCATACAATGATTTTACTAACTTACACACTTTGTGTTCTTGACCTTCAACTGCAAAACCTTCTGGTTGAGTCATGTAAGCAGTTTCTTTAAGATCACCATTCAAGAAAACAATTTTCACATGTACTTTCCATCCATTTTGTGCTGCTAAAGCCAACAAAAGCTAAATGATGGTCCATTTCATTGTAGGTGCAAAGGTTTCCTCATAGTCTATTTCTTCTTTTTGAGCATATCCCTTTGCGACAAGACTTGATTTGTGTTTATCAAGTGAGCCATCTACTTTGTATTTGTTTTGAAAAACCCATTTGCAACCAATGCGTTTAGAATTGAGTGGAGGATCAACCAACTCCCAAGTGCCATTTTTTATCAAGGCATCATATTCAACTTTCATTAGTTTTCTCCACAAATCAAGCTTTTCTGCTTGTTTGAAGGAAGTTGGTTCTGAATCAAAAGCAATATTGATTTCTTCTTCAGAATTCTCTTCCAAGGTAAGCTTTGCTAGCTTATCTTCAATGTTTTCTAGGGACTTTTCTTCTTGTTGTTTGGCTTTGTATCCATTTCTAGTGCTTGATTTTCCAACTTCATCAAGTTTGACTTCTTTGAGAGTCCATGTGGCCCATTTGGCACCTTTTTCAATGTTACTTGCAAAGCAATTGATGCCTCGTTTTCTTGATCTGAAGCTCCTTCATCTGTTGGTTGTTTCTCTGGAAACAAGTTTTCTTCTTCTGATGAAGTTTCAAATTGTTCCTTAGGGGGAGTTTCTTGTTCAACTATTGGATACAAAATGGGTTCAACAGATTCCAAACTATGTCCCCCTTAAGAACAGAGAGCAAGGTGTAGAGAGTGAGGTGTATCCCTTGCAAAGACAGGACAAAGAGGCAGGCCGCAAAGAAAGAGGACCAGTAAACTGTACTCCTAGATAAATATAATTAGAGATGATCCCCATTGGGTCCCCTTTGTAGAAGAAATGAAACCTAGAAAGAGCATCCTTGGTGGTGTTGAAGACCATAACCATGAGAGCATGCATGAACACTAAGCAAAACTAAGTTTCCAATCTATTATATTAAGAAGCCACAATTGGAATAAAAATTGTACTTAACAAAAGATCAATTGATGAAGATGAATTTTGGGGAGGCCAATATGCCATTGTATATTTGTTTGTGCATCAAAAAAGTCCAATTAACATGTCTGATGGGTATTACATTAGCCTACATCACCACCCAACCCTGCTCAAATATAGGCCATGAAATCTTGTTTGTTCAGCTTCTACAGCTCTTCCACTAGCTTATTGACTGTTTTGTGGGGCTTCTTCACAATAGTGTGGCTGCTGTTGACCTCATCCATGTTTTTATAAAATAATTCATATTATCTATGTAATAGCAATGAAAATGTGATTCTTAATTACAACAATTAATCTTTTAATAGAGTACTATACAATAATGTATATATATTGTTACCTGGTATTATCTCAAAAAATTGGAAATTACAGGAGTAAAAACAAATGAAGATAAAATGGTCTGAATGACTTTAGTCACCAACATTTACTATTCAAGTTATAATGAATTCATGATTATTTATCTCACTAAGAAAGATAAATTATAATCAAATAAACATGTCTGAGGAACATTTTTATAGCTGAAGTTGATGGAAGTACCTGAAGTACCTCTGCCTAGACGGTGAACAGGAACAGGATATGATTCTTGTAAAGTGTTAACAGTCTTATTGACCTCTGGTCCATATTCACCTGACTTGTCAGTCCTCCACTGGAGCTGAGTTAATAAAGTCCTTTGTTGGAACAGTCCTCCAGGTAGAACCTGAAGTCCTGATGGCTTATTAAGGACAAGCTGTGCATTATAATTGTCTTATTAGATATAAAAGCCTCCTTGACATAACCTAACTACAAAACTTTGATTAAACCATCTGCAGCATTCAAATTGCCTCCTAAAGTTGATTCCATGGACATAATTGATTTACTATACGAATTAAAAACCATGTGTGTATTTGTCATGTCCCCTTTTTCAATTAAAGGAAAATAAATAATAAAGTTTATATTTTTAACTTGTCTAATAATTACTTTTTATTTTATTAAAAAGTGACAACTTAACATTACTTTATTAAAATAAGTTTAATAATAATGTTTTAAGTTTATCCTTATATTTTATTCTAAATATTAAAAAGGGATAACTTAAGTATTATCATTATTTTTATTACGGATCATATTAATGAGATATTTAAAGATCTTTGATAAGATTTAAAGATATCTTGCAAGAAGGAAACTTTTGGGGAAAAAAAGAAAAGCAGAAAAGAGAAGATTTAGAAAGCAAGAAAATTCCTCATAATTGTTATGTTATGATATAATGAAAAAACCCCTTTTTGCAGAGCTTGAGCATTTTTATGTTCATATTTATCAGAAGACCGAAGGACGAAAACCCTTGTGGTCTTTGGGAATTCAAGAACAAAAACTCTCGGGATACCCAGGAATTGCACAGAGCTTCAACAGCATTTACAAAGTTTTCAGTTTGCTTGTATGGTTGCAGTATGTGTTAGATTGTAGTATGGGTTTGTGGTTTACCAGATTTTAGTGTATTTGTGTGGTTAAATTGATGGTGAGAGTGAAGTCACTAAGTTATCTATATATTTCAGACTTTATTTGTAAAGCCATCAAATAGTTGCCGTACCATCAAATAGTGACCGTACTGTTTAATTTATGCTCTAAGGCTGCCGTACTATCCTCATTCAGCAGCAATTTAAGTCATTGACTCTGTTGTACCAAGTGGGAAGGAGGCACTAGAACTTAAAAAGGATTTTCTTCATATTATTTTTGTTGGCGCCAACATTACAAGGGACAAGACTGCTATCCTTGTGTGGGACCAGCCGCACTATTTCATGGTTCAAATTTGATATTATATTGAAATTAATCTCAGCTATGTATATTCAGAAAGTTTGAAATTAGCCTTTTGTTGGATATTGTGGTGGGGCCGATTCATAAGTAAGTTTGGCTAAGCATTGGGTAAATTATTATCTTTGTTGAGGTATTGTTTTTTGCTTCAAGCGCACTATCTTGTAAGGAGCTGCTATGATAAAGTGGGATCTGTTGTACACTTTGAAGCTTAATTGATTCTAGCACTGCCTTGGAGTATTCTTTGGGGACCATCAAATTGGAATGATTCCAACTCAGTGATAAGTATAGAGTCAAGGTACTTTACAAATAAAAAAATATAGTTGTTGATTTATCAGCTCAATTGGAATATTCAGAGAATAATATTTTAGAATATTTGTTGTTATGTTATTAATTGACAGTATTCCATATTATTCAGACAGCTGTTAAAACAGTATTGTAGTTGAAAGTTTATTGCAATATGTGCAAGGAGTTTAAATAAATAGTTGGTATTCTATTTAATGTTCAGTATTTATTTAATTACATATTGCAAGTCAATATAACAAGAAAAGAATTGCAGATTTTATTGTAAAAATCAGAATATTGGGAAATTATCCTAAAAGGGATATTACTGTATTGATATTTAGAATATCTTTCCCATTGAGCTAATTTCTTCTGTAAAATAATACCAACTTGAAAACACACAATATTGTAGTTGGCCCTCGGTATTCAATTATTCAAAGCTAAATATGTGTACATCCTTTAACATTTTGAAGTGAACATCCTCATAAGGACAAAAAACCTGTCCCTTTGATTTATCAAACGGCAATGCCATGGTACTGAGAATTACCAATTGATCATCTTCAAATAAAATGCCCACTTCATAAGGTGCCAAGGGCTCCCTCCATGGCAAGCGGTGATAAACCAATTTGGACCCTATCCTGCAGAATCAACAATTTGAATGGATCATTAAGGGTCCAAGATATTTTAGACACATCTAGTATCATGCTCCAATCATAACAACGGTACTTGTAATGCAGTAAACAAGGCTTAAGTTTCTAGAGTGTAGAAACTGGAATACTTTATCTTGATCATAAGCATCACATGACACAAGGTTGCAGAAACATATTAATACTTAAAAAGCACTATTCCTCAATGAAATAACTGTTATTTTGCTTAAGTATTAAGCATCGTCATAAAGTTAGGGCCTAAAACAACCTATTGCTTATTAGCCTTAAGGAAATGCATCCAAAAGGCAAACGTTTATACAAATTATTGTGGGTCATTTACTTTCTATTTCTAACAAAGAAAAAACTTTGGCCAAAGTATAGTTTTGAGACTCAGACTCCACCCAGACTCAGCAGAACCATTTTGGGTTCAAAATTGGGAAGAAAAACTTCTCAAGATTCAGCAAATTAGAAAATTCTAAATTTAGCATATTTCACAAATATAAATGTTAATTTTATACGGTCTAAAACAAAAATAACATCAATGACAAAAAAAATTAACCATATAATGGTATTGCTAAGATACATACCACAAAACTTCTTTAAAACGATTAAGATTTTCTATCACTAAATCACATTGTCATAACATGGCTGGTGTTTTCTGTTGAGCACTGATGGATTAGAAAAAATGGCTGCTGGAGAAATAACAATCTAAAAGGAGAAACATCTTTAAGGGTTCTTTATGCCTTTTTGAATGTTCATTTTTAAACATGTCTTTTTTAAAATAATTGGTTTATTCTAGGCTTGCTAGTCTATAAAAGTTTCTTAACTTGTGAGACACTGAATCTCTCTCAGACTCAGCAAGTCAGTCCAGTCAAGGCAGAAAATGTCTCTGCCTCTGACTCAATGAATCTGGCAGAGACTGCAGAAATTCAAAACTATGGGCCAGAGCCACTTAAAAGGGGCACTAGAGCAATCAATGATCCACAATACTGATTTTAACAGCCAACAAAAGATTGTTCATCTTCAAACACACTTTGGAATTCTTAGGTTACAGTATCAGCATATCCACCATCTTTTCCAATATGTAAAGACAAGATTAGCTAATTCCTTTAGATCATACTACATAGTAGCCATGCTGGTAAAAAATGAAAAATGAGAGGTTAAAAAAATAAAATACATTCAAGTGAAAAGATTCAGTAAAAACCAAGAAAAAAAAGGCTCTTTTTTTTGGAAATATCCCAAAACATGTAGTCTAAAAATAACCTCCTTCATATAATTTTTTTTATTTAGGGCAACAAAAGTAAAAAATTGAAGTTGATTAAGGTTATAGAGAGAGTGGACTGATATTGACCCACTCTCCAAAAAAACAGACAGTTTATTCCTGTGACTAAAACCAAAAAAAAATGTCATTTTTCCAATTTGGTGGCTTTTGCTATTATGTTTTAAAAATTAAGTTCCTCAATCAATATAGCCAAAAAACACAATTTATTCAAGGAGGCCTATTTCCAAGGCACAGAACATATACCATGTGAAATTTCTGAAAGCGACTAAGGAATTGTGGTTACAAATGGAGAATCATCTTTAACATATTTCCATTGACAAGATTTGTCAAACAACAGTCCTGCGACTCGGACTCGGCAACAACTTGGCAACCCAGAAGAGTAATTGTTGACTTGAAACTCAGCAAAAACTTCATCACACAGAATTACATGCCAACTCAAGCCACCTAACTTAAACAAATTATAAAATTTCATAGTTAGTATTGATGTCATTATCATAATTCATAGGAAAGTTCGTAACAACGTGGCAGATAGCTCATTTTCCCAGAAAGTACAGTGAAATGCATGGAGTACATGGCCCCTAGAAAAGAACGATGTAATTACACTGTCAAACATAAAATCCTTTTGCACATTATTTTATATCCCCAAGGTATTCTAGACCACAGTGTTCACGAGGAAATTTTAAACAAAATAAATTGGTAATTCTCGACCTCTATTTCCTACCCCTAGCAAGTAAATGTTCTATAGTACCTAAGAGCCATTCAAGGACCAATATCATCACATTTGACTTATGTCACTTAGATTATAATATGGAAAATAAGTTATCCTTGTTTAACACCATTAGATGAGGTGCCTCAATTCCTTAAAAATTGAAGGTCCTTACTTGTAGTGTCCCACCCTTAAATTTTCTGATGTTTAGTTGAACTTGGTGCATTTTATGTGTTTGAACATAACATTTGTTTTTGCATGCATACATTTATTCAGAAATAAAGCATTCTAAAACTACCCAGATGCTTATTTATGTGGGAAACATCCATACAACTGAAATATCAAATACCTAGATGAAGATTTGGTATTATAAGCAAGTTTATTGGATACCCATTTGTTGGTTTGACAACATAAAGTCTAATATTTGAATATTACAGCAACTGGAAAACCCTAGGTTGATGATACATGAGCCAAACCCTTCATTTTCTCCCTGCCAAAGTCTGAAACAGCAAACAATAAAGTGTAGGCACCTCCAATATAGGTGAAATCAACACAAACTGCTAGGCGTTTGGCCTAAACAAACCCTCACGCCTGGTCTCCAAGCTGTACGGCCAATTTGCAGCTATGAACAGCAACAAATACTTGTGAATCACTCTAAAATCTGCACTTGAAACTCCTGTTTACTGCTCCTGTTCTGATCTTGCGATGTCTCACACCCAAGCTGAATGAAAAACCCACTGAAAATGCCTTCAATCACACTCAAAATGCCCCAAAGTGGTACGGCCCTGCTCAGATATGGTACAGCCAGCTATGGGGAGTAAACCCTACCAGCAAGTGCTCCAAAATCTATTTTAAATCTTGCCAAATGATCTTCAATAATGACCCCAAATTACTGTGCAAAGAAACAAGAGATTTTCATGGAATAAATCCTCCGCGACAAGCCTTCAATCTGCAATAGTAGCACAAATGTGATCCCTGAAATGAGACCACCAGCAACACCCTAGAGAGATCTTTCACTCCCGTAGGTATCCAACTCCGTGAAGGTTTTCGTCTCCACAAGTTACAGGTTCAAAACCCTTGGCTCAGCCAACAAGAACTCATTTCACAAAATATCCAATGGTATGTGAAAAATGAATTTCACGCTTCTTTTATTTCCCTTCACATTTCCCAACGCACCTTTTTGGGAATTAAATATTTTAAATGTCTTGCTTTATTATTCACCAAAGGGGCGCCCAAGCTGTGTGACTTATTTCTTTTGAAATATTTTCATCCCTTTAATAAAGTCACTTTATAAACTCCGCTACTAAGTTAAATATTTAATTTAACTTAGGAAAACTATTGCACCATTAAAATAATAGTTCAAACAAACTCCGAACGTGGATTTTGAAGCACCGACAAGAAGGCCAATATAAAACGAGTGAAATCCAAAAACATCGCACCGGCTTGTACCAAGCCTGGGACCCTGCTAAAAATAGTAAATTCGGACTATATGCCCAAATCACTCCAGAAAGAGTCAGAAGTGATATCCTGCCAAAAGGAGCTCAAAACAAACCTCCAAATGTGCCAACTAAACCTCGAGATGAGCAAACCCAACATGGGTTCTCTAACCATCCATGTTAGTCTACGAGAACCCAAATGATAGACTAACCCAATGAACTGAACTGCTAGGAAGGGGACATTACAGTCCACCCTCCCCAAAATTGCTTGCCCACAATCAACTCTGGATGCTGTAAGATCTGCTCATTCTCCCATGTAGCATCCTCTACCACCAAATTCTTCCACTTCACCAAATATTCCTTGATGACCCTCTTCCGCAAGGTACACTCTCTAGTGTCAATGATGGCCTCCGGAATAAGAATCAGCTCACCCTCCTCATCCAAAGGGGGTAACTCAGAGGAAGGTATCCGTTATGTCCTAGTGCCTTCTTGAGGCGAGACACGTGAAAAAACATTGTGTACCATGCTTCCTACCAGTAATTCTAACTCATAAGCCACTTCCCCTATTCCCCTGGATGGTTTGAAGGGACCATAATACCGTGGCTTTAGCTTTTCTGCACCACTCTTCTTGAGAGTGGACTGTCTATAAGGTTGCAGCATCAAATAGACCATGTCACCCACCTCAAAAGTACGCTCAACCATGTGCTGATCTGCATACTGCTTTTGTTGGTTCTGCGCCTTCTAGATGTTTTCCTTCAAGGACTTCATTATATCTTGGCTCTCCTAAAGTAAGTCATTGGCCTTAGGTACTCTACTATCCCCAAACAACAAATCTAGAAAGTTAGGAGCCTCATATCCATAGAGAGCCATGAAAAGTGATATCTGAATGGACATATGGTAAGTAGTATTGTAGCAATACTCGCCCAAGTGCAACCACTTAACCCATGCCTTTTGCTGCCCTGCAATGTAATTACAGAGGTATCCTTCCACCCACTTGTTAACAATGTCCGTCTACCCATCCATCTGTGGGTGATAACTAGTGCTAGGAGTGAGTTCAATCCCACTCAATCTAAAAAGCTCCTGCCAAAAATGACTCAGGAACCTATTATCCCTATCACTAACTATGCTCCGCGACAAAACATGCAGTCTGAATACCTCTCTAAAGAACAAATCAGTAACCTGCGTTGCTGTATATGTGGCTAAAATCGCAAAGAAGTGAGCAAACTTTGTTAGCTTGTCAACCACAACATAGATACAGTCCCTGCCTTGGGCCTTGGGCAAGCCCGTGATGAAGTCCATAGAAATGCACTCCCATTTCCAATTAGGAATGGGTAGGGACTGTAGTAAACCAACTGGAAAGGAGTTCTCTTGTTTATTTTGTTGACAAGTAAGACACTCCAATCCATACTTCAAAACCTCAGTTTTGAGACCTTTCCATGTAAACCACTCCTGGATCTGCCTATACGTTTTGAAATATCCCGGGTAACTAGCCATAGGAACATCATGAAAAGCCCTCAGAACTCTCCTCTTCATTGTTGATCCTGGTAACAAAAGTATCCTACCCTTATAAATGATAAGATCATTTACAACTGTATGCCTGTCATCATGAATAGTACCATCGACAATACCTGTAGCCCACTTGTCCTTTGCATACTCTGCTAAAATCCACTCTCTCCAATCAGTTGTAATCTCCCCCAAAGAACACAAGTGGGGTCTCCGCGAAAGTGCATCCGCAACAATGTTTCTCTTCCCTTTGACATAAACTATGTCAAAGTCATAGGCTTGCAGCTTGCTCACCCACTTCTGCTGCCTATCATTGAGGTCACATCAATTAAGGAAATGCTTGAGGCTGTTATGATCAGTCTTCACTACAAATTTGCCTCCCACCAAGTACTGTCTGAATTTCGCTAAAGCATGCATTATAGCTAGCATCTCCTTGTCATATATGTTGTAACCTCTCTCTACACCCCTCAGCTTCCTGCTCTCAAAAGCAATTAGGTGCTTGTCCTGCTTTAACCCGCACCTATGCCTTCTCCTGGGCATAGCACTCAAGCTCAAAGGGCTTAGTGAAGTCTGGTATAGCCAACACCGGGCAAGAACTCATCACCTGTTTGAACTTGTCAAAACATTGTTGTGCTTCATTGGACCAAACAAACGCTCCCTTCTTCGTCAAATCTGTAAGTGGAGCAGCACTCTATGAAAAACCTTTGACAAAGAGATGGTAGAAACCACAAAGGCCGAAGAATCCCTTAAGCTGCGAGAGATTCGTAGGTGGGGGCCAATCAACAATACCCCGAATCTTATCTAGATCCACTCTGACTCCCTCTGCACTGATAATGTGACCCAGATATAACAATTTTGTCATGCCAAATTCACATTTCGACTCTTTGGCATACAATGATTCCCTCTCCAAAATACTCAATACCTCCTCGATGTGTTGGAGGTGCTCCTCCCAAGTCCTACTAAATATCAGAATATCATCAAAAAATATGAGGACAAACTTCCTCAACTGATCTCGAAAAAACCTGTTCATCCAAGGTTGAAATGTAACTAGGGCATTGGTTAAGCCGAAAGGCATAACCAAGAACTCGAAGTGCCCATAAAGACAACAGAAAGCAGTATTCTCCACATCCTCCTCTCTGACCTGAATTTGATGATACCCGGATCTCAAATCAATTTTAGAGAAGTAGCATGCTCCATGTAGCTCATCAATGAGTTCGTCAATACGTGGGATGGGGTACCTATTCTTGATGGTCTTTTTATTCAGGGCCCTGTAGTCAATGCACATTCTCAACATCCCATCCTTCTTAACTTAAACAACTACAGAGGCAAAGGGGCTCTTACTAGGTCTGATATGCCCCATATCAAGAAGCTCTTTGATAGCCTTCTCTATTTCATCCGTCAGCCTCTTTGGATGTCTATAGGGAGCGATGATTATCGGCTTGGCTCCCTCCTCCAACTCAATCACGTGCTCAATGCCTCTATCTGGAGGCCTCCCTGGAGGAATGCTACTGAAAACCTTACTATGCTTGGTTATCAGTTTTTGTATATCTGGGTGGTAGCTCTGTTTTTGTTGCTCTGTAACTGTAGGCATAATAACACACTCGATTGCCCACTCTACCTAATCATGTCTGAGAAGCCTCTTCATTCTCCTAAGAGATACCACTCGAAGACCACCATATGACATTCCCCTAAGTACATGTTTCCTCCCATCCACCTTGAACTTCATCTCCATGGTGCGTAAGTTGAGGTAGAATTCTCCAATTGCATGAAGCCACTTCATGCCAAGGACCACATCCATATCTCCCATGCTCACCTCATAGTACTTGGCCTGGAACTCATAATCACTTAACTTAATAGTTAAGTTAGGGATTCGCCTTTTACAAGTTATAACAAATCCATCTGCCACCCTGACCTTAAATCCCTCAAACTCCTTTGTCTTGAGTCCTCTCTTTGCCACTAGACCCTCATCGATGAAATTATGGGTAGCCCCTGTGTCAAGTAGTGTGATCACTCTGCCCTTCCAAAACTCCCAGAATCCTAAAAGAACCCTCTTTCTGAATGGCAGAAAGGTGGGTTGTGAGTCTATCATCATCATGCTCTCTCTAAGACTCATTTGATGAACTATCTGCTTCACTATCCTCCGAATCAGTTTGCTGATCCAATTTTTCTGAAGCTGTTTCTTCCGCTAAAAAGTATTCAATCTGATTTACCTTACCCGTCATAGGGCACTTATGGTTAGGGTCCCATGGGCCCTTGCATTTGAAGCATAGTTTCCTCTTCCTTAGGTCATTAATGGTGTCATCATCAAGTTTTGTAGCTGGTTTCTTCTGCTGATCTGAATCTCGATGATGATATTTCTTATCTTTCTTGAACGGAAGTGATTTAGATTGGAACTTATTCTTCGGGGCAGCAAGCTACATGCTTTGTGCTTTCTTCATAGTTTCCTGTAAAGTAGGTGGATCAAAAGCCTTAACCCATCCTCTAAGGAGCTCCATTAATCCTTCACTGAAAAGGACTACAAGTGTTCTCTCTAAAATGCTAGGAACCATAACTAAAAGTCTTTGAAATTCTGAATTGTAAGTCTCCAGTGATCCATATTGTCTCAACTGTGCAAGCTCTCTAAAATATAACTCAGGATCTTTCTTATCAAATCTTTTAATGACCCTGTTTGTGAATTCATCATAGGTGGTGATCAAGTTATGACCAAGTTATGATGTGATACCACCTGTTGTGATGTAATCACACATCGCCCCATTGCAAATGGGGACCCCCTCTTTTTTGCTTTATCGCTTCGTTTTGCTTTATTTTTTAGTTTTGCTTTGAGCTTGTAGGGTTTTGGTAGTGTTGTTTTGCCCATGTCTCGACAGTTTCTTGCCAAGAGGTCTATATGCCTTCATCCTAATGCATGTCACTGAGACCCTGAAAATGACTAAGTCTGATATCCTAAAAATCCTGAAAAAATGACTAAGTCTGAAATCTAGTGGATCCTTAGAAATCTAGAATCTGCATGCTAAATCCTATGGATCCAGGACCTATCTCAAACATCTTGGAAGTATATTGATAAATATTTAAAGTATATTTTCAATATACTTCCATTCAGGAAAATCCAAAAATTGACTAAGGCAAGAAATTCCTCACTCCATGTCCAAACCCGCCCAGTCTGGGCGGCCTCAAGGTGCATTCATGGACTTTGTCTTGTTCCAGGTGACATTGTCTAGACAGTACTCTCAAATCCGCCCTAGGAGAAAAATGGTTAAGTTTTGAGGTTTTGATGCACAGAACACTAAGATATGATGATTTGTAAGTAAGGTTTATGAGTTTGAGTGAAATCAAGTGGATTATAAGCAACATTCCAAGTGTGACTCTCCAACCCGCCCTACCTGGGCGGCCTTGGCATGAGGGCATGGATGATGTCTTCATCTCCACATGGATCTCTCCAGACAACACTTACAACCCCGTCCAAGGAGAAAGTGATCAAGTTTTTAAAGTGTTTCAAACACAAAGCATTAGGAGATCGTGAAGTTTTGATGGAAGCTTGAAGGTTTAAAAGGATTAAATGAGTTTTAAATTGAAATCCAAGGGTCACCTCTAAAGCCGCCCTACCTGGGCGGCCTCAAGAGGTCCTTGTGGATTGTATCATCTGCCACATGAAGCACTCCAAACACTGTCTCTAAAGCCGCCCAGGGTGAAGAACAACATAAGTTGTAAGTTTGTTTGATGAGAATGATGTAGATAACACCAAGGAGATGAGATAGTCAAATTGATAAGAGTGAAAAGTTTCTAAGTGTCAAAATCCAAGGCCTACTCTCAAACCCGCCCTTTCTAGGCAGATTTCACCAAGACAGATGAACAAGATCATCACCTAGCATCCATGATGTGTCTTTCAACTTCAAAAAACACCTCAAAATTGCCTAAGTCTTAAGGAAGTTGGAGAGAAAGGTCTTAATAAGGAGAGGAATGACCAATAAGTGAAGTTTAAGTGATGTAATCCATGCATCATCCTCCAAGCCGCCCATGCTAGGTGGCCTTCAACATCATGCTTGAATTGTGTCTCTTCCACAACATACTCTCCATACACACCCTCCAAACCCGCCTTGTCAAGTGACTCCCACCATCATGCATGTCTTCCACACCATTCACTCCATGCACTCACTCTAAATCCGCCCATGCTTCAAGAGTTACATAGCATTCAAAGGAGGATAAACTCTCAATGAAACAAGTGAAGAGCTCTTAAGTTGTCAAAACCAAGCTAAAAAAAAGCTTAAGTGATGAAAATTCCTTATACCTCCTCCAATCCCGCCCATGCTAGGCGGCCTTGAGCACTTTGTCTGGACAAGGTCATGTCATTCACAAGACACACTCCGCCTATCACCTCTAAACCCACCCAGTCTGGAGGGCCTCACAAGGCAGTGATGGACAATGTCATCATCAAGAGACTCTCTCCAGACACTCCCTCTAAACCTGCCCAAGGAGGAAAGTGGTCAAGTTTACAAGATGTTCTAAGCACAAAGACAAGGATATGATGAAATTCTAAGCAAAGTTTATAAAAGTAAAGCACTCAAATGCATTTCATAGAAGAATCCAAGGGTCACCTCCAAACCCGCCCTACTTGGGAGGCCTCAAGAGGTGCTCATGGACTCTGTCAGGTCCCACATCAAGCTCTCCATGCACTGCTTCCAGAACTGCCCAGGGATGAAGGTGGCATAAGTTGCAAGTTTACTTGATGAGAATGATGAAGATGACACCAAGCATTACTTAAACTCCCCCAACAAGGATGAATTAATTGGAAAGAATGATAAAAAATCACTAAGCCTGATGTCCTGAAATCCTAAAAATTGGCTAAGTCTGAAATCTAGTGGATCCTCCAAAATCTAGAATTTGCATATTAAATCCTGGATCCGAGACCCATCTCAAACATCCTGGAAGTATATTGATAAATATTTAAAGTATAATTATTTCTTATACTTAAACATATTTTCAATATACTTCCATTCAAGACATTTCCAATATGGCGACAGGACTTGCATTCGAGCACACCTTCTAAACCCGCCCAGCCTGGGCGGAAATTTCACCTAACAATGGATTCCACGTCGTTCACATGAGTCTCTCTAGACAAAGACCTCAAACCCACCCAGGAAAACCCTTATGAAAAGTTGCAAGTTAGGAGAAGTAGGGAGTTCATTTAGAGGCAAAAAAAGAACAAGACTGAGAAAAATCCAAGACTCCCTCTCAAATCCGCCCACCTTTTGATGTGAGCTTGGATTAGGTAGGCATTACTCCACATAACTCCTAATCCGCCCGCCCACTGGGGTAAGTTGCAAGAACAATCAATGAAGGAAGTTGGAAGTTGATTAAGGGAAATGAGACAAATTTCGAAATGTTATGAAGATCATTCCACACAACACCCTCTAGGCCGCCTAGCTTGGGCGGATTTCACTGTCATAAGGATTGCCCTTCATTCGCATTCCAAACTTGCCTACTAACTTTGCACAAGTACTCCAAGATACTAAGTCATGTCAAGAGAGGAGGAGTCATTCAGGTGAAGCCAAAAATTGTCGAAGTCTAAAATTCCTTACCTCACCTTCAAACCCGCCCTTCCTAGGCGGCCTTGACCACCTTGCATGGATTCCATGTCCTCCACATCACACACTCCGCACACACCCTCCAAACCCGCCCCAACATAGGCACTCCAGAGACTTAGGCATGGATTTCACGCAAAAGGGTATGTTTTGAAATGTCATTTTTTTGATCCCACATGCATAAGATGAATGTAATTTGTTATTGAACATCCTTTATATCAAGTCTTAATTTGATGTGTTTCTTCTTGTAGGTGATGGAGGGTCCAAGGAGGTGAATGGCGAGAGCTCATACATGAGAAGTTTGGAAGGTGAAGGAAAGTTGCTCAAAGTTGTCATCATCACCACATGGAGGAGAGCTCTTACATCAAGTTCATCTTACGCCACGCATGAGAAGGAGGTCATCATCCAGAGTTGTCTATTTCATGTGCATCCATCATATGCAAGAAGTCACACACAAGACATCTTCCACCTCAACACTCCAAGAGTCCTACAAGAGTACATCACAAGATGAGAGATGAGCATGATCATCAAAGCGACTCATGATTTACATCTAGACAACAAGAAGAAAATATTCTAAGTAAAGTGAACATGAGGTGAACCAGACTAGTTCCTTTGAAGATGAGAAGGTGGCACGTACATATCATCAGGCCAATCGCATTTCGCCATGTCATTCATTCAAGAAGGCCCACCATAAAGATGCTCCAAAGATGCTTATCACATTGGGAAACATGCCTTCATTGCCTCTTTTATGTTCTAAAAATAGCAAATTTTGTAACAAACTGCTTTGTTGTCTCAATCTTAGCCGTTGATTGATAAATCAATCTGGGCCATTCATTGTAATTCTTGAGCTCAATATAAAGTTCACTTCTCTCATTTGTAAGGAGACATTAAAGGAGAATCATTAGAGGAAGATAGAGTAGGAGTAGATACTATGGCAATAGGAGTAGAGTAGAAAGAACTCTTCGAAATCATTGACGAGATATATGAGATTGTTGTAAACAAAACACTTTTTAAATCAATACAAGCTCATTGTTGTTGTTCGCATGGTGATCTTGTACGATCAAGGAATGTTCGCATGGTTTCTTATTCTCCAAGATGATTGAGATGTGGTTCCAAGTAGCTTAGATGATAAAGTAGATAGAGTTCATTGATGTAATGGATATATGCAATGATATATGATAAATTCCCGTTGGTTCATACTTTTGATGGCTTGTCGATGGTAAGTCATCATGTAAAGTTAGCCTGAACCACATCTTGCAAATAGTTCGATTGTTGATGCTCCTTCGAGTTGCGCCAGCCGTGGGTACTTTGGAGTGTGTCAACAATATGAAAATCCTTGGTTTATCCTTTGGAGATTGCACCTATTTCATGTAGTTGTTGCTTGTCATGGCGAAATGAAATTTGGTTTCTAAGGGAATTTGTCTACCATAGCATCATTCATCACGTCATTGTCCTTAGAATAGCCTTCTTAACCCCTTCTCCTTTTTCACTTTTTTTTTCATAGCTGATTAGAAAAGTTCCATTTCATAATAAGGACGAATACATATCTAAAGGGAGTAAAGTGTTAATTCTACGTAAGTCCCTTTGTGTACACAGCAATATCACATCACACCACCGAGACTATCCATTGCAAATCATGTACAAGGAACCTTGGAGTGTTCTTGTTTGATCACGTAGTTTAGCATTCGAGACGCTTTGTTCAAGAGAGGATAGAGCACTTGGTGTTTTATTCTAATGTTGTTGTCAAGAAAACATCAACACCACCACTCATGGGTTGCTCCATCTAAGTGTTTGGTAGCAAAGTTAATTGCTTCATCCTCTGGCATGGGTTTAAGGGTCAAATAATTGTCTAACTTCTACACCCAAGCTCTAGCTGAAATCTTATCACTCCCATCAAAGTGTTCCAAATAGACCTTCCCCAATGCATGCTGATAATCTCTCTGCATATGTTGTCCTTTATTTTCAGCTCGTCCACCCCTCTTCTTCTTTTGGTTCATAAACTGCTCTAATGTCAACAAGTCACGAATTTTAGCTGGAAGAGTTGTATACTCTATATAACTAGCTCTTACTTCATCTATTATCGGTACTTGGGCCTCCTATATAGGTGGGGTCTCCTCCCTACGAGTGAAAGCAGGTTGAAGAGGTCTAGAAACTGATCCAATAGCTTCTCTAACAGTATGTCCATTATTCTGAAGATTGTTTGCATTAGAACCACTAGCTTCCCCATTATGAACTGGAGGTGCTTGAGGCACATTTTGGTTCATCTTTTCCAACAATTGAGACATCATGTCTAGCATAGTATCAAACTTTCTCTCTGCTTTGGAATTAGGACTATCTGGTTGTTCTGGTCTTTTATTTCTTTTTGCCACGCTTCCTGTAATATTGTCACTATCACTAGATCAATTCCTGTGCATACCCAAAATCCCTGATACAGTGTCACCTTCTGGAACTTGTGGGGGCTGCCACTGATTGGTTTCCCTGGTACATACCTGCTTCCACTCACTCATGAAAGATGTTCAACACAAGCTGGCAAGAAAACTAGCTCTGATACCACTGTAGTGTCCCACACTTAATTTTTCTCATGTTTAGTTGAACCCGATGCGTTTTATGTGTTTGAACATAACATTTGTTCTTGCATGCATACATATATTCAGAAATAAAGCATTCTAAAACTACCCAGATGCTTATTTATGTGGGAAACATCCATACAACTGAAATATCAAATACCCAAGTGAAGATTTGGTATTATAAGCAAGTTTATTACATACCCATTTGTTGGTTTGACAACATAAAGTCTGATATTTGAATATTACAGCAACTGGAAAACCCTAGGTTGATGATACATGGGCCAAACCCTTCATTTTCTCCCTGCCAAAGTCTGAAACAGCAAACAATGAAGTGTAGGCACCTCCAATATAGGTGAAATCAACACAAACTACTAGGCGTTTGGCCTAAACAAACCCTCATGCCTGGTCTCCAAGCTGTACGGCCAGTTTGCAGCTATGAACAACAACAAATACTTGTGAATCACTCTAAAATCTGCACTTAAAACTCATGTTTACTGCTCCTGTTCTTATCTGCAATGTCTCACACCCAGGCTGAATGAAAAACCCACTGAAAATGCCTTCAATCACACTCAAAATGCCCCTAAGTGGTACGGCCCTGCTGAGATATGGTACGGCCAACTATGGGGAGTAAACCCTACCAGCAAGTGCTCCAAAATCTATTTTAAATCTTGCCAAATGATCTTCAATAATAACCCCAAATTACCGTGCTAAGAAACAAGAGATTTTCATGGAATAAATCCTCCACGACAAGCCTTCAATCTGCAATAGTAGCACAAATGTGATCCTTGAAATGAGACCACCAACAATACCCTAGAGAAATCTTTCACTCCCGCAGGTATCCAACTCCATGAAGGTTTTCGTCTCCACAAGTTACAGGTTCAAAACCCTTGGCTCAACCAACAAGAACTCCTCATTTCACAAAATATGCAATGGTATGTGAAAAATGAACTTCACGCTTCTTTTATTTCCCTTCACATTTCCCAACGCACCTTTTTGGGAATTAAATATTTTAAATGTCTTGCTTTATTATTCACCAAAGGGGTGCCCAAGCTATGTGACTTATTTCTTTTGAAATATTTCCATCCCTTTAATAAAGTCACTTTATAAACTCCGCTACTAAGTTAAATATTTAATTTAACTTAGGAAAACTATTGCGCCATTAAAATAATAGTTCAAACGGACTCCGAACATGGATTTTGAAGCACCGACAAGAAGGCCAATATAAAACGAGTGAAATCCAAAAACATCGCACCGACTCGCACCAAGCCCGAGACCTTGCTAAAAATAGTAAATCTAGACTACGTGCCCGAAATCACTCCAGAAAGAGTCAAAAGTGATATCCTGCCAAAAGGAGCTCAAAACAAACCTCCAAATGTGCCGACTAAACCTCGAGATAAGCAAACCCAACATGGGTTCTCTAACCATCCGTGTTAGTCTACGAGAACCCAAATGATAGACTAACCCAATGAACGGAAGTGCTTAGGAAGGGGACATTATATTACTCAATGCAAGCAAGTAATGCAAATTAGTCATGAAGGGTACGACTATATTCAAGGAGCCAACTTATACACCACGTGAAACTATTAAAAGAATCGAGCAAGTTTGATCACAAATAGAAATTTATTATGAGCTTGTCTTGAAATCAAGCAAATTTTCAAGCTTGACAGACATCTGCATATTTTTAGAATCCACAAGATGTAATGAAAATGAGAAACACGAATATTTACAATCTGACTAGGAAAGCCTCAATATCTATTTCCTATCACTAGAAAGCAATCAATATTTGTGAATAGTTTTCTTTGCAAGATAAAGGAAAACGCTGATACAGAATCCTTCCCTAGTCCCCAGTCACAAACCAAATCCAACCAAGAATCACTGAAGTCACAATCTGAATAGAATCTGATTCAAGAAAATATGGGGCATAGTCTGCCCCAGAAATGTTTCTGGCATATGCAGAGATTTTGGGGGCAAATAAATTTGTAGGAAATGCTTCCTGCATTTCTGAAAATGTTCCCTTCTTCAAACAGCAAATTCAGAGACATTTCTGCAATGCACTAAAGGACACACACCACAGCATTCAAAAAAAAGGTCATACATGTGGTCTATATGCATTCCTTAAACACTAATGCCTCAAAAAAGCACAAGAAAGACCCAACTATTCTCTGACAACCATGGAGCAGCAGTTCCAGAGTAAAAAGTGCAGCAGCAACAAGGTTTGAAGCAAGAAAAGGAGTTTTTGTAGATCTCATTTGTGGATTGGTAAGGGGAAAATAATTTCTTGTCTCAAGCAACAAAAAAAACAATTTTTTTGTTGTAGAAGAGGAGAAAAAGTCCTTTATTTTTGTCATGGTCTGTTAGAGAAATGAGCCATACCTAAACCATAATAAGGAGCCTACCAAAAAGCCTTGGTCACAAAAGAGGGCTAGTAGCTCAGTGGTAGAGCAACCCAACATGCACATGGGAGGTCCTAGGTTTGAGTTCTAGCCGATCCATCGAAAATAACATAGTGTCAAAGCCAAACTAGGAGCCTTGAGCACCCAAGTGTGGCTCAAGGGGGGTGTTGGAGAAATGAGCCACACCTGAACCATAATAGGGAGCCTACTGAAAAGCCCCCAGTCACAAAGAGGACTAGTAGTTCAGTGGTAGAGAAACACAACATGCACATGGGAGATCCTAGGTTCGAGTCCTAGCTGGTCCATGGAATTCAGAGCTCTTGTTGAATAGTCCAAACTCCATTAGTCGCCACACTCATGTCCTCCACTCAAATCGAGGAGGGAGTACATCCGCCAGGACTTCACCTCCTTCCTCAAGGAGCATGGCATCAAGCAGTAGTTGACCACAGCTTACATGCCTCAACAAAATGGCATTGCAAAAAGGCATAATAGTACAATCATGGAAATGGTACATAGTATGTTATAAGATTCAAGTCTTGCTCCCACATTTTGGGCTGAAGCGGTCCATATAGTTGTCTACTTGTTGAATCAAGCGCCCACGAAAGCAATTGATGGCATTAGACTGAAAGAGGCATGGACTACCCACAAGCCCTCCATTTCACACCTCCATCCTCAACTACCATGCAGCGAGTACCCAAGTGGTATACCAGTACCATGAAAGATGAAAGGTTGAATGGAGTTCCAAATGCGTCAACCTCAAAACAAGGACTCATATGGACTAGCTAGGACTTGAACCTAGGACCTCCCATGTAGGTTGGGCTACTCTACCACTAAGTTGTTAGACCTCTTTGTGATTGCAAGCTTTTTGGTAGGCTCCTTATTATGGTTCAGGTGTGGCTCATTTCTCCAACCCCTTTGAGTAACATTTTGGTGCTCAAGACTCCTAGTCTAGCTCTGATACCATGTTATTTTCCATGGACCATCTAGGACTTGAACCTAGGACCTCCCATGGGCATATCAAGTTGCTCTACCTAGTCCACATGCTACCACACAAGTGCACACACCACTAGACATCAATGCCACAATGTGCCACCCTCCGTGCAGCTCCTTGCTTCATGTGCCACTCATGCAACATTTGAAACCATGCCACGCAGCTCAAAAGTCACTCCCAATTATGTGCCGACAGCTATGTTTGCTTTCCGCCACACTTGCATCCTTGCACATTAGAACACAAAACATCACGCAACATCTTAAGGCACCATGCAACAACCTCACAGATGTTCCGAAGTCGTTTCATGACATGCCACTTATCAACACAGCACCCAACCAAAATCTCAACCATTGGAAGATGAACCATCACACATGGAAGGCCAACAAGTTCAGCTTCCATAACAATTTTTATCTTCATGATCATGTAAATTATAAATGTACATCTTTAACATAGCAGATAGGAGAACAATGTAAACATTAGATAGAAGTAAATACACAACCATACATCTCCCTCGAGAGTATGCCATGTACAAAATGCAAAGATTAATAAAATAGTATGTTCCAATTCTCGTATTCTTCTCTATCTACCTTTGTCTCCACATTGTTTCCCCACACTTACAACACATCCATGTCCTCATCTAGAGCATTGTCCCCCAAACCACCTAGGATCCAGCTCATTGGTATCAGAGCGATTCATCTTGCATGCCTTACTGAACAAGACAGAGTCTTTGAGCCTTAGTGTCAAACCACGAGATCCATCAAATTACCTTCCAAGTCGTTTCAAATCCATTTAGATGGTGGAGGAACAAGATGCAATTCACGTGATGATCAAAGATGAAATTCCAAAAGCTCTTTGAGAACAACAAACATTTTTGTTCAGCCAGTTCATAGAAGTCTTTGAATAGGTGGTTCCATCGATGCAGTCGTCAAGTAAAGCTTTCAATGGCCAAGTCCTCCCTAGACTCCCAATGAATTTAGGCATTCCTATGTTTGAGGTTAAAATAGATGTAAATGTTGTAGACAACCGATTAGATCAGTTAGTCATATTTCTCTATATATGACTTTTCTAACGAGGAAAAGATCAAGATCACACTTCTAAAATCTTCACTCGTCAAGAAGTGGTGGCAAGCCCATGCACTTTGGGAAGAAGACCAAACAAGAGGAAGATTTGAGCCTACCTGGGAAAATTTCCTAGAAGCCTTCAAGGATGAATACTATCTTCAAGATATCTATGATGACCACTACATTTAGTGGCAACAACTACACCAAGGACATGACCAATTTGTTCGCACTACATCAATATCTTTCACGACCTTTATGCGAAGTTGGGCACATTCAAGTTAGAGCAACATAGAGTACTCAAGTATCGCAACATCCTAAGACCATTCATGCTATCCAAATTAAAGTTGGCCAAGGTCAAGACCATAGTTCGCAAACTCTGTGAGTACTCGCCAAAAAAAACAACGGGTATTTTCGAAGTAAACTCACGAGTTTGTAGGCGACAACTTTTCACAAATTTCGGCAAGTTTTTACGTGAGTACTCATTGGGTAATCGGCAAGATTGAGCCCTTGACTCGTGCCACAATAGAAACATGTCCAAAACACAAGAAAAACTCAAAAAAACATGAAAAATACACGGATTCGCAGCTTTAAAAGCCCTATTCGGGCATGTTGAACACACACAATAGCATTTGAGCATTTTAGAGCAAATTGGATGGATTTTTTAGGGGATTTGTGTTTTTAAAGAACTTTAAGTGTTTTTTAATTTGCAAAGTTTTTGCCTAGTCTGAGTCGAGTTTGAGTATGTGAACTATGGTCAAGACGATGGGAGAAGCCTATCGCTATGCAACTGTCATTGAGGAGTCAAAATTGAAGGGCAAACAAGACAAATCGCTCACACCAAAGAAAAAACCAGTGTTCCACGGAGTTTCCTGACGGGGACGGGTCTCGGGGACGGGGGGACAAAGGGTCTAAGTTTGGGGATGGCGGGGGGACAGCGGGGGGACGGCGGCGGGGGAGCGGCGCTGATATACATTGGTACTTGAATAACTAGTTAAGAATAACATTTCAAATGGCAAATTAGTAAACTAGCAAAATTGCAAATACTAACATTTTAAATACTTGAATACTATTAGTCTATTAGACTATTACAGTTACTAAATAGTAAAAGACAAATGAAATTGTCGAATTTGAGATTTCTTAGTTTCTATTATATCGAAAACGGAAAATATAACATGTCACATCATAATATCATATCAATGTATCATAAAGTCTTACAGATGGTTACAATGAGTAGCATATGATGATATCAAAATAAGTACAAACTACAAAATGCAAAAATCAAAATGTAGTGAAGGGAGGCCTCTAATCGTCCCCAAACTCCTCATCACTCGAACTACTGGAATCCTTGCGGTCAAGCTCTGCCAAACTAATACCAACCAGCCCTACATCTGAAGCCGAAACTGAAGCATCCTCATCAATCTGTGCTAGCTCCTCTAGCTCTACATCCCATCGTGCTGCTGGACTCTCTTTGTACACAAGTGCTTTGCGGTCAATGAGACGCAAAGCACTATGTACAGCCACAAGCTTCTCTGCTCTCCTAGAGGTAAGTCTGTTCCTCTTAAGAGAGTGGATGAAGCTATATGTAGACCAGTTCCTCTCGGCAGCTGAAGAATTAGAAACCTGAGATAACAATCGGATGGCTAGAGTGGTAGTCAAAGATCCCAATCCATGGCAAGTCCACCACAAAATTGGGTCATCTTGCGCCATAGTTACCATATCCATCTTGGCTGCATTTGAATAACCCCTAAGAGTGGCAAATTTGCCCCAATCAGTGCGAATTGTGCTGGCATCTACATCATCATACATCCTCTCAATGCACCTGAAGAACCCCGCCTTCACCCCGGATCCTGTATCGGTGTCACTCTACCAGGCCTAGTCAAGTACCACTTAGGATTAAGTGCATAAGCTGCCATGTGCAAGGGAGTGTTGAGCTTCTCCCATCTCCTGTGAATGATTGGCTGAATGTGCTCATGGTAGAATGCCAATGTGGGGTCCCTCTATCGCACAACAGTCCTCATCTGATCAAGCATAGAATCGATGCACTCATACACCTCTCCAAGGTTAGATCCATCCGCATCCCCATACCTGATTACCTGGAAAACTGGTGTAATGATGGCGACAATATATTTTGCATCTGCCCAGAACACATCATTCTTCACCGTATCCTTCACCCTCAAACCCTGCTCTGTCTTAGACTCGGCCCACCTACTCCATTCTGCTGTCATAATCATGAGTTGCAATGCCTCTTGCAACTCAATCATTCTCTCCAAGAGAATGAAATAGGAACCATATCTCGTATCAGTAGGTTTCACGAACTCCTTCTTAGCGAAGGTCCTGAAGAGTGCATGTGATGTGTGGTGGTTGCAGATAAACATCTGCACATCTCTCGCATCATTTACCACTTCTCTAATCCAACCAATCTTCCCCATGTCCTTGAGTGCATTGTTCATGGCATGCACACAACATGGAGTCCACCAAATATGCCTATAAGCTGCCTCAACAAGTCTCCCTGCAGCTTTGCACACATGTGCTACATCTGTCACTACTTGGACCACATTTTGTGGCCCAATCTCCTCAATAGCCTCCTTGAGGACCTCAAACTAAAAATGAGCATCTTTGCGATGCCCTGAACAATCAACTGCCTTAAGAAAATATGGGCCCTCAATACATGTAACCATGATATTAATGAGTGGTCGCTGTCTAATGTCCGTCCACCCATCCATGACTATGCTGCATCCTGTCTTGACCCAACACTCCATCTTCTCCATCAACAAATTGATCTTGGAATAGTTCTTATCCAAGATCGTGGTCCTCAATTTCGTCTCACCTGGTGCCACATATGATGGTCCTGTCCTTGCCACCATCGATATCATCTCCTTAAAATAAGGAGATCGAGCAACATGAAATGGGATGCCATTGGCAAAGAAGAACTTGCCAATGGCATCATCTGTCATCCTTGAGCTGCACTTTAAACAAATCTGCTATGGGGTTACTTTGAGTTTGCAATTTCCGTTTCCCCCTCCCCTCTCCTACATAGGCACTGGAAGAAGAAACTGGTGTCCCTCCTACTCTCGTCTGCAAAGTATGGCTAGAACTCTGTAGCTGGCTATGCTGAAGATGTGCCCTATGGTGCAAAGTAGTATGCACAGGTGCAGCTGTAGTATCATTAGGAAGACCCCATAACTTATTTATTTCAACTTTGTATTTGATGTTTTGCGGTGCTGCCAAAAAAGAACATATGTCTACACCTTTTCCTCTAATGAAAAGAAGGTGTGCATTAACTCTAGTGATGCTCCCAAACCACTCTAGAGCACAAAAGTTGCACTTCCACCTCCTTGTGCCACCAGATGGTAACCCTTCCCTGTTTAGTAATACTAATTTTGTTGCAAATTGTTTGAGAGGGGATTTGCGATCAAAAGGACCCTTAGCATACGGTGCCAGTAGTGTAGAAGGGCACTCAAAACTAGTTGCTTCACTTGCCATGGAACTAGTATTGGCTTCAAGCTCAACCCCATGGTCACTCCCCTCAGCCTCAAGAGCATATTCACTTCCACTATCAGGATCACTATGAGAGCTCATTATGATACTGCAATAATGAATAAACAAATAAATTCTATAAGTGAAATTTGATGTTAAAACTTAAAACTTAAATCTTGATGGAAAGATGAAAAAAATTTAAAAAAACAATGGGCATTGAAATGAAAATCAAAACATGAATATGCATTGATTTTTTCATATTCATGTTTTGATTTTCATTTCAATGCCCATTGTAAGATTCAACATGAAAAACTAAAACTAAGAACTTAGAAAAAAAAAATTTTAAAAAAAAAAAAAATGAAAAAACTTCAAAAAACAGTCAAAAACTTACCTTGTGCTTGAAAAATCCTTCACACTTGGTGTAGAATGCTCCTCCTCTTCTTCTTCTTTCTCCTTCTCACCCCTCTTGCACTTGCAACACCTCAAACTCCCTCTTTCACCCACTCTTCTCACTGGTTTTCCTATTTTTCACCTAGCTGTTGCAAAACATGAAATGGCATATTGAGTCATAAAATGAAAAATGAAAGTGTAATGAGAGTTTTTAGTCTTTAAAATGGTCAAACAACCCCTTAGGGTTCGGACCTGGGCTCCAAGTCCCCAAAAAAACAAAAAAAAAATTGACTTTTCGCAGCCCCAGCGCGAGGGACGGCTAGAAGTCCCCGAGACGCTCGAGGGACATCCAGAAGTCCCCGAGACGTCTCAGGGACGGCTAGAAGTACCCCCCGTCTCGCTGAAGACTCTGGCGTTCCGGCGGGGGGACGTCTCGCCGGCGTCCCCAAGTCTCGGAAACGTCCGGGATAGGGGGACGGGGGGTTTTAGGGGGGGGACGGGTCCCCGTGGAACACTGGAAAAAACCTTCTTGAAACAAGACCAAATCGTCCAAGACAGGTAAATGGTGTGACAAACACAAATCTAGCAGCCACTCACACACAGTACCATGTGCAAAAGAATATGTTAGCGTGCACAAAAGCAAAGGGTTCCCATAAGCCAATGGTGGAGAATATGAACCCCAAAGCTACCTGTCTCCACACAACAATTGCACCAAATGTAGATGTAGAGCACCTATTCCATTCACAAATGTAGGTGCAAGGGTAGTCATTGGTTTTTTTGGTCGATGGTGATAGCATGAAGAACCTCATTTTTTAAGCTATTATCGAGTGCCCAAATTTGCCAACAGTACCTCATCTATAGCCTTACAGTTTGGGATGGATCAATTCCTATGGCACCAAGATATACATGTCATGGTTCAATGTTGCTTCTCATATGTTATTCATCATTTCCATGAGGAGCTAGTATGTGTAATTGTGCCAATTGACTCTAGTGGCATAATCCTTGGGCATCTCTAGCTACATCATCACCAAGGTATTTGCACAACCAGTCCTCAAAGCATCACCATTTTAGTGAGCAATAAGAGATATCAGATTCCTAAAGTGATTTCACGAGTCCAACATGTTATGTAACCTCCATGCCGGATTGCCCAAGTGTCCTTCAACACAATCAGGACAAATGTCTTTCAAGAAGGGGCAAATGATCTATGCGCATGCCACCAGACATCAAAGCCACAATATGCCACTCCATGTGTAGCTCCTTGCTTCATGCAGCACTCAAAGCATCACCATTTTAGTGAGTAATAAGAGATATTGGATTCCTAAAGTGATTGCACAAGTCAAAATGTTATGCAACCTCCACACCAGATTGCACAAGTATCCTTCAGCACAATCAGGACAATTGTCTTTCAAGAAAGGCAAATGATCTATGCACGGACCACCAAACATTAGAGCCACAATATGCCACTCCATGTGTAGCTCCTTGCTTCATGCACCACTCACATAATGTTAAGGATCATGCCACACAACTTCGCCAACAACTTTGTCTACATTCCGCACCACACTTACATCCTCATGTGTTAGCACATAGGCCATGCAATTTAGAGTTTAGCATAGAACATCGTGCAACATCTCAAAGCACCACACAATCACCTCATGCATCTTTTGGAGTCATTTCATGAAATGCCACTTGTTAGCACAACATGCAACCAAAATTTTAACCATCAGGAGATGAAGCATCACACATGGAAGGCCAAACAGTTCAACTTCCATAATGGTCTTTATCTTCACGATCATGTAAATTATAAATGTACATCTATAACATAGCAAATAGGTAGACATTGTAGACATTAGATAGGAGTAAATACACAACCATAAATCTCCCTTGAGAGTATGTCGTGTACAAAATGCATAGATTAATAAAACAATTTGTTCCAATTCTCATATTCTCTATCTAATCCTTTGTCTCCATATTGTTTTTGCACACTTACAACATATCTAGGTTCTCATCTGGAGCGTTGTCCCTTGGACCACCTAGGATCGAAATCACTAGCACTAAGCTATCGGCTCTCTTTGTGATTGTGGCTTTTTGGTAGGCTACATATTATGGTTTAGGTGTGGTTCATTTTTCCAACACCCCCCTTGAGCCACACCTTGGTGCTCGGAGCTCTTAGTTTAGCTTTGATACCATGTTATTTTCCATGGACCAATCAAGACTCAAACCTAGGACCTCCCATGTACATGTGGTGCGTGCTCTAACACTAAGCTACCAATCCTCTTTATGACTAGGGGCTTTTTGGTAGGCTCATTATTACTGTTCAAGTGTGGCTCATTTCTCCAACATGGCCACCATCATTTCTTCACTTGCAAAACCAAACAATGGCAGTGGAAAGAGTGGTGAGAGAGTTTAGTGGGAGGAATTGCAGCTAGAAAAACACTGAAATGAAAGAATTGCAGCATGAAGAATTCTCAATGTGGAAGTTTGTGGAGATATTTGAAGAGCCAATAGAGACAATTTTTGGGGGACCTTGCAAATGGAAATGCAGAATCTTTGAAAATGGTCTATAGTGAAAGCCCACTTCATTAAATTAGGCTTGGAATTCAAAACTTTTGTAATAACAAGGATAAAATAAGACTAGAAAATACACAAATGGAAGCTGATCTAGCAAAGGCTATTATAAAGAGTCAAGTCAAGCCTTTTGTGACCATGAGGATAGAACGAAGTTCCCTTAGTAGTTGAAGACAACGGACATTTGGGAACAACGTTTGATGTTGGAGGAAGAGAGGAGACTGATAGTTGTGTCTTACATTGCATTTACACATTTGGCATTCCTTTCATTAATCTTCAATTGACAAATTGGTGAAACCATGATATTGAGACTCTACAAGTCTAAACATCCTAGAATCCCAAGTTGAGACACCAGCAGCAAGTTTTGCTAGCTCGAATCACCAGAACTAGTAAAGACAATTTGGAACCTTTTTAAGAGTAATGAAAGCGGGGAGAGCTGCAATAGCTGGAAGCAATGGTTGATAAGCAAGGCTAACAGTGTGACCGAGATCAAGCCATGCACCGTTCATGGAGAAGGTGAGGTCAAGATGGTTCTAGTTTGTGATCTCACTCGCCCTACACCCACTGAAGAAGACATGTAGGTTTTTTTACCCCTTCGAAGTCCAGAATTATTACAATCTGAATATGATTGTGCGTTGTGGTTGCCATTACGAAGGTAATTGGTAAAAACTTGATTGAATTAACAAATGAGCAAAGCTCAGATAAATGGTTTACACAATGTACAAGAAAGGCAGGTTTCTAAAATAGAAACTGTAGAAGATCGTAAACACGATCTTACTAAAATAATTACACATAGTTACAAAATTGACCATTAACTAAAAATAGCATGAAATAATATTCTAATACCCTCCCTTAATGGTCAATCTATCAACTACACCAAGAGACCCCCTGAATTTTACAAACTTATCTGGACTAAGGGACTTGGTGAGGATATCGGCTATTTGATCCTCTGTCGGAACATACAGCAACTGAATTGATCCATCTTCAACAAGCTTTCTAATGAAATGACAATGAGTTTCTACATGCTTGGTTCTTTCATGGAAGACTGGATTTTTGGCAAGTTTGAGAACTCCCAAATTATCACAGAACAAGGGAGTCGGACCTGCTTCAAATATTTGCATATCAGCAAGCATCCGGCGAAGCCAAACTGCCTCACAAGCTGCCTTAACTGCTCCCTGATACTCTGCTTCTGTCAAGGAGAGAGCCACCGCCTGCTACTTCTTACTAGTCCATGTGACTGCACCGGATCCCAAACTGAACACATACCCAGATGTTGATTTCCTGTCATCAACTGAACCTGCCCAATCTGAGTCTGTGAAACCACTGAGTCTAGGATTGTGACTCCTTGAGTAAAGAAGTCCATAATCAGAAGTGCCCTTCACATAACGCAGCACACTTCGCTGCTACCCAATGATCAGCCTTGGGGGCTGTCATGAAGCGTGAAATGTAGCTCACTGCAAAAGTGAGGTCAGGTCTAGTGGCAGTGAGATAGATGAGGCTGCCCACTAGTTGCCTAAACAATGATTCATTCACTACAGGTGAGTCTGACTTGGCTGACAACTTAAGCCCTTTTTCCATGGGTGTGGAGGCAGGTTTGCAATCCTGCATACAGAACTTATCCAGAAGACTTCGAGCATACTTGGACTGGGAAATGAAGATACTGCTCTCGGTCTGCCAAACCTCAACACCTAAACAGTAATGCAAGAGTCCCAAATCTATCATGTCAAATGTGTTGCACAAATCCTGTTTGATCTCAGCGATCAAATGTGTCGAGCTACTAGTAATGATCAGGTCATCCACATAGACAACAAGGATCAGAATATCACTATCACTGCATTTGACATACAAATTAGAGTCAGATAAACTCCTCTGAAAGCCATGATCTGTGAGGTACTTATCAATCTTGATGTACCAAGCTCGAGGAGCGTGTTTCAAGCCATAGAGTGCTTTGACCAATCTACACACCTTATGTTCTTGACCAGCAACCTTGAACCCTGGAGGCTGCATCATGTAGACTTCTTCCTTCAACTCGTCATTGAGGAAGGCACTCTTAACGTCCATCTGATGGACTTTCCAACCAAACTGGGCTGCTAAGGCAAGGACAAGCCGAATTGTACTCATCTTGGTTGTAGGAGCAAAAGTCTCCTCATAGTCAATGCCTTCCTTCTGTGATAACCCCCTAGCAACGAGACGAGCTTTGTACTTGTCAAAGGTTCCGTCAGCTTTGTATTTCACCTTGTACACCCATTTGCAGCTAATGGGCTTCTTCCCTGGAGGAAGATCAGAAAGGACCCAAGTGTGATTTTTTTGAAGACTCTGGTATTCAGACTCCATAGCCTTTTCCCACTCAGGAATTCCTTTAGCCTCTGAATGTGTCTGAGGATCAGACACTGTGAATGTTGGCCATGAGAGCAAAATTAACTGTATGCTGCTGTTTACTCTTGTTTCGGGAGGATCTACCCTCAATGAGCTCATCATCATGAAGATCTCCAATAGTCTTAGCCCACCATTTTGGCCGGAGAGTAGAAGTGCCAACATTGGATGCAACAGGAGGAGCCGGAACAGGTGCCACAGGTGGAAGATCAACATCATCCGGAGGAAATTCGGGTTGAGCATCATCAAAATCAGAATCTGCATCATCATCCCTCCCATCAGGTGGACCTAAGGGAAGAAGAACACCCAAGTCAGAAGCCTTCAAAGGCTGATCCTCAGAATGTTGCACAGACGAGGAAGAAAGAAAAGGTCCTCGTTCTTCATCAAAGACAACATCCTGGCTGAAGGTAAGACGATCAGTATCAATATCAATCAACCGGTAAGCCTTATGGTTGTCACTGTACCCTGTGAACATAAGCTTTTGACTCTTGGAATCCAACTTGGAGCGCTTGGCATCTGGAATCCATACATAAGCTAAAGAGCCAAATATTTTCAAATGACTGATCCGAGGTTTGCGGCCAGTCCAAGCTTCTTCAGGAGTCTTCTCCTTAACAGCATAAGTCGGAGACCGATTAAGGAGATAGACGACAGTGTAGACTGCTTCTGCCCAGTACTTCTTAGGAACACTCCTCTGTTCTAACATGGAACAAGCCATCTCAGTGATTGTGCGGTTGCGCCGCTCTACAACATTGTTTTGCTGAGGAGTATAGGGTGTGGTTAACTGGCGTTTGATGCCGTGTATATCACAGAAGTTGGAGAAGTCAGTAGAACAAAATTCCCCCCATTTTCTAACCTAAGAGTGACTATGGAATAGCCAGACTCTTTCTCTACTAAGGCCTTAAACTTCTGAAATACAGTAAACACATCTAATTTCTGTATAAGAAAGTACACCCACATTTTACGACTGAAGAAATCAACAAAAAGCAAGAAATACCTGCAACCAGTAACAGAAGGTGTATTCATTGGCCCACATACATCAGCGTGAACCAACTGTAGTACCTTGGAGGCTCGCCATGAGTCACCAATCGGGAACAGTGTCCGATGCTGCTTCCCAGCCTAACAAGCTCCACAAACACCATGAGGTTGGGTCTGGATCTCAGGTAAACTGGCTACAAGGCCCTCCCGAGATAGCTGAGAAAGATAGTGCACATTTAAGTGCCCATAACGCTGATGCCAAAGACTAGTGATGGAAGAATTTTGGGCTGCCATGGCTAACTCTGGAGAATCACCTGTATCCACAAGTCTGTATAGACCATGATCCTCAATACCAACAGCCACAGTGCTACGAGTCTCCCGATCAACAATAGAACATTTGTGTGTACTAAACACCACATCCAACTGAGGAGAGTGCCGCATGATCTGACTGACAGAAAGAAGATTAAGTTCCATGCCAGGAACATAGTAGACATTAAGGAATATTAGATTCCTCCCACTAGACTGAATCTGAACAGTGCCCCTGTAGGAGTCCGGACGACACTGAGAGGGGGGGGTGAATCAGTGTTGTGTAGATTTTTGCAACTTATAATAACTTTTAATTTACAAGACTCAGAAAGAGAAAGTCATCAATGAACTATTACACATATATGTACAAGTTTGATAATGAAAATTATGAGCAGGACCACATAGAGATAAATCTTAACATAGAAGCAAAAACACACATAGAAGCATATCATTAACACAAGAATTACTGGAGTGGAAAACCCTCTCTGGGTACAAAAACCACTCAAAACTGCCTCATTGGCTTAACTGGAAAACATGTCTCACTGGCTACAATATGTATCTAGGAGCACCAACTCCAATACCAAACAGAGGCACCCACTTCCAACACTGATATACCTCACTGATAAACAAATAGGTCTCACTGACCAACAAGCCTCACTGGCTAATACAAGGCCTCACTGGCATACTGTGCCTCACTGGCAAACACAATCACTATTAACAAAACATCAAACTTTGTGTGCAAGACATGATTGCTGTTCAATCAGATTTGCACCATTTTATACAACCTTATACCTCCTGTTTGATTTTCAAATCAAGACCATTTTCTTTTCTGCAAACAAGCTCCATATTCAAATCTCTATAAACAATTTTCTCTGCAAATTATCTCTATCAATCTTTTATCAATCACTGCAATCAAAGCTTGATTCAATATTTCTTCTACTCTGCAAATTGGTCATCTGTATCATCAAATCATTAATCTGTATAACCTTGACACACATTATATGTATTCAATCTCTCATCATCTGTATTTTTCATCTATGTCTTCTTCATCAACACCCCCACCAAAGCACCTGTAAGCTCAATAAATATCAGATGACCATTCATCTTCCTCTTGCTCTGCAATAAACCAATCTTGTAATCCATTCACCTGCATCAAAAGACTTTTCATATTTTGTCTTCTCTTTGATATTCTTGCATGAAACAAAAAATAAAAAATGACTCTCCAATTTGAAGCTTCCCACAAAATCCATCTGCAAAATCTTTTCATATTCCTTCAATAATATCATCTCCTCAAAAAATATTTTCCAAGAAAACATTTTAAACTTTTCATCTATAAGATGCCTTCAATCAATATGTCATTTTTGTCCTAAAAAAAAAAACTCTTCAAGTTTTTTAATATTCTTCAAATCAATCTTAAAAAAATCTTCCAATCTTCCCTTTTAACTTTCATCTTCCTCTGCATCTTCCTTTAAAAAAAATAGATCTTCAAACAATCATTTTGCCCCTGCATAAAATTTCTTTATAAAGAAGATCATTTTGCACTTATCATCTTCAATAAATCTCATTCTTTTTCAAAACAAAAAAAAAACAACTCTTCGAAGATCTCTTCACATTCTTCAAACAAAGAAACTTTCCAAAATTCAAAAACTAACTTCAGTGTCTCTTTAACTTCTGTGAAGGATGAGGAATAAAATATGTTTTATTGCCTTTTTAACACAGCGAACGTCAAATTTATCGGAGATAACTGACCATTGGAGATTATATGCTATTTTGAACTCAACCCTTCGATCTCCGCAGCCCGCCAAATGTTAATTCAATAGTGGTTGTTGATAGAGACTTTCCCGCGGAGCACAAAGCGCATCAACCTAGTGACCGGGCACCCTAGCCATCGGGGCCAGTAAACACAACGATCCATCACCCTTTAAGTTGTCACTTAAGTGACTTTGACTGCTTCAACTGGTCAATAATGAATTAAAAGAAAAGTGCACTGACGGCTTAAATGGGCTTTAGAGGAAGTTTATTTAGGTCTTGTGAAACAATGAAGCGCAATCTGTCACTATATGTGTCACTTGTCACTATAACATCATGAACCACTTGTAAGAGTTTTACCACCTGAATACTGAGATGAACACCATATGCATACTGAGATCATACCAAACCTCCAAACCACTGTGATTACAACAAGCCACAATCAAGAGTGTGCTATAATTGCATGATATGATGAAGACCACTCATTATGCCAACCTATGCCACTTTCACTGAAAGCATGAAGACATGAACATGCATCCTTAATAGGATACTATATCTGATTTCACATGATCCAAGATGATCCAACAACACTCCATCACATATAAAGATATCATTATGATGCAAATCTCCTGATAGAAACTTGACATATCAAATGCAAGGAAGTAGTAATGATCACATCTGAATTTACCTCAAACATATGAAGACATCATGATGAATACCTCATTAACCATCTCCTGAACACTTTTGACATCAATGACAACCTAACACCATCAGCCCCTACCGACAATTGTATATTCTTCTCCTCCAAAAATCACTGAGTCACTGAAGGGAGTAAAGTCTGTAAACCAATCATGTCGATGAGTGAAGTGACGCGAAGCACCTGCATCAATGTACCAGGCAGAGGACTTCACATGATCTACAGGTCTTTTAGCCATAAAAGCGTAAAAGGCAGATTCCTTCTGATCAGTGTGCTCGGCAACATTTGCTTTCTGCTAAGACCCTCCCTGCTTCTTCTGTTGAGAAGCCAAACGCTGACGACAATCCTTTTTGATGTGACCATATTTATGATAGTAATTACACTGAATATTATTTTTCTTGGTGCTGTCCTGAGGTTGACCTGAGCCTTTCTGCTGTGGAGGCTGACATTTGCCTTTATTCGGAGACTAAAACTTAGTTGCAAAAGCTTGCTCTGAAGAGGACGAAGAAGCACCACTACCAAACTGTTGTTTCCAGCGATCCTACTACAAGAGGATAGTACAGAGCTCTGGAAACTTCAGATCAACATTAGCTGATGTAATGTTGAGAGTCTCAATGAAATGTTCATAGGACTTAGGTAGACTTTTCAAAGTGATCACGACCATGTCTTCTTCCTCCATTTTTCAACCAATAGCCTCTAACTGATCTCGGATCTCCTGGATCTTGTTCAAGTGAGCTTGCAATGTTGTTTTCTCATCCATCATGATAGAAAACAACATATTTTTCAAAAAAAACGCACGGCTCTTATCAGAGGTTTCATGCAAACCCTTCAGACGGTCCCAAATCTCCTTTGTTGTTTTACCAGTTGGAATTTGAGGTAGCTGATCATATGTGATAGAAAGCTTAATGAGCATGACTGCTTCACGAGTTTGTTCGTCAAACTTATCCTAGTCTTTTCCCGCCGTTGGACGAATAGTATTGCCTAGAATGATCTTATCAAGGCAGCAATATTCAAAGATGGTCATCATTCGCTACTTCCAGGTATTATAGTTTTTGCCATTAAAACACTGACTGCCTTCCAACATGATGTTGGTCAAACTCGCCATCTTGCACGCTTTTTGAGGCACGAAAAATGAGGTACTGAGAAGATGTTGAATGCACGGAACCCGAAGCACAAATTCCAATGCACAGGATGCTTAGGCAATTTATAGGCACAAAATTTGAGACAAATCCATCGGCACAAATTTCAAGGCACAGATTTCGAGTCAACCAGAAAAATCCGACGAGTACCCAGAAATAGTCTCGAAAAACCCACCAAGAATCTGCAATCAAAAAAAATTTCAGACTTGAACCAGAGGATCAAAACCCTAGCCGAAAATTTTAGAAGCCCTAGGCGGCCATGAAGGCACTGAAAAACCGAATGAAGAGACCAGGAGACAGAATCGCGATTCCAACCAGAAACCATGTATGGAAGACTGATGATCACAGAAGCAAGGGCATAGAAATCACGAATCTGGGAAAACACAACTAGAAAACGGAAAAAATAACTCGCGAACTTCAAACCACAAACTACGTATAGCCTGTAGAACCAACTCGCGATCACAAAACCCCAGTCGCAAGGCAAGAACATGGCTCTTCACGAGCAGATACCTACGCCGGCTAGAGAAAAATAAAACCCACGAACAAATCTTAGAAGAATTTAAACAACGATCACTGCATGTGATGAAAACCCATTACAGAACAAATCGCGATGGCGAAGTACGGAACTGTGCAACTGCGTTCGGAGCAAGGAAGTGAAAAATATATTTATTTTTTTTCCGCTCGTCTTAAGCTCTGATACCATATTACGAAGGTAATTGGTAAAAACTTGATTGAATTAACAAATGAGCAAAGCTCAGATAAATGGTTTACACAATGTACAAGAAACGCAGGTTTCTAATACAGAAACTGCAGAAGATCATAAACACGATCTTACTAAAATAATTACATGCAGTTACAAAATTGACCATTAACTAAAAATAGCATGAAATAATATTCTTGTTATCACCTAGATTTGCACCCTTGCTGAGCTTGTAAAAACTTGGCAATCTAGAAAAACATGGGAATGATCTCGAAGTGTGGGACCTTGTGAATTGAGATCAAACCTCCGAAGAAGGCCGGCTTCCTACCTCTGAGCCTAATGCTTAGAAGAAAATATCTAAACCTAGTGCTAATGCTTTAGGGGAAAAGGGGTTAGAAGGAAACTGAAATGAAAGGGGTGATACACCAAATTTAGTGAGCAATAGTGATTCTGTAAGAGAGACACAACAATGATCTCAATCATGAAGGGAGTTCACACAGACTTATAGGGCTGATTGAGGCTTCGACATGAAGATCTAACCTATAGAGGAGCCATTTTACTCACATAATAGATTATAACTTCAAGTAAAACACATAAATCGGCACATAAGAGAGGCAAGAAACCATGCATATATTAATGATGAAGGTCAAAACCCATTACATTATAGAATATTCAGTAGCAGAAGTAGACCCAGTATAGCTAATCACATTCATTGGTGGATAAAAGGAAGACAGCAAAAGCCAGAATTAGGCACAGTGAGTCACATTCCCATACCCTGCAATTACACTAAGAGGTCTGACTACAGAAAAAATAGCAACATAGCAGCTCCAAAAAAAAAATAACCATCCTCCTTTTTACATCTCATATCTATGCATATATAGCATTTGCAAATGACCTAAGTCGGCCATAATGAGTTCTAGAAACTGCCGTCAGATATGCCCGTCAGAAAATATCATCGCCAGAAGGGACGTCCACCTGCCAGAAGTTATGGCGTGGAAAACAAGAACAGAGGCAGATGGAAGATATTTCGAATCTTCAATGTGAGCTATTGAATCATCGACCTGCACCCATAAATGCAACAAATATCTGCCTCTGCATATGCCAAATTGGTCGCTGAAACATCTAATCAATCGAGCATGCATATCCAGATCATATTTTGAAAGTGAGAAAAATCCCCTCAAAAGCCCGCCAGATGAAAGAGGAGGCAAAAATATGCACTTTTGCCTTTTGAAGCATGTTGAAATTCGCCAGAATGAGGGAGATACGGGCGGTCAAAGTTGCAGTCAACTGCATCTTGTATCTGTATATCGCTTTGCATCGGCACCTGTATCGGCCTTTGAATTTTCCTTGTATGTGCAATTGTATATACAATACAATGGCCAACATACAAAAGCAGGCCTTTACCCTTGTACCACCTTTTGCATCTTCCGCCCTTGCCACGTGTCATCATCTGATTGCCGCTGCGCTGAACCTGGGACCCATCGCTGAACAATTGTATCTGCATATCAACCATCAGAAAGACCACAAACTGAGCCGCCGATATGCATTGTTTCGCCGAAAATCCTTTGTATGTGTGCTTTGTACATGCGATTGTATATGAGATACAATCGCATGTACATACAAAAGGCGGACCCCAATGGATTATCAACCAGAATGGAACCTTAGAACAAGTCCGGCCTTTGTATCTTTTCTCTTTGTATGTTACCTTTTTTGGACCTTGTCTATGCAATATACAACTACGGACGCCAAATGATTATCCGCCACATTTTATTCTTCAATCACGTCTGAATTGTATGTATTCCCTTGTATATTGCCTTTGTATATCGCATATACAATGCGAATATACAAACAAAAATTGCATACAATCACTAGTACATACAAACATTGCATCTGACCTTTGTATGTGCCCTTTGTATATGCAAACATACAATGCGAACATACATACAAAGATGCGTACAATAGCATCTGCCTTTCTAAACCAAATTGTGTATCTTTTCGGGTCCAGGAATGTATGTCGAAAATGTATATGCCAATGTATATGCGATTGTATGTGCAAAGATACAATCGCATATTCATACAAAAGGTGGACCCCAACCTTTGTATCTCCCCCTTGCATATTGCCTTACATATTCGATTGTATATTGAATTGCATCTACAAGGATAACCCTTTGCATCTTCCTTTGCATATTGACTTTGCATCTTCCCCTTGTATATTTGCATTGCATATACAATTGTAACCCGATGCACATTTGCCTTTGTATCCTGCCTTGTTTATTCCCTTTGCATCTTCCGCCATTGCATGTTTCCTTGTATATTACCTTGTATCTGCTCTTTGTATGCACAAACATACAACGCGAATATACATACAAAGAACGCATACAAAGAACCTGATGTATAGTAAAATGTTGTACATGACCAAGATACAAGGAAAAAATCTATCTCAGATACAAGTTGACCAAATGACAGAAAAACCCAACACAAGGATGACGTCATCATAATATACATGAAAAATGGCTAATATAAAACTGAGAAATCCTTGTGATGGAAGGCACTTTAAGCTTAAGGATTTCTGGGTTTTTCTGGGTTTTCTTCAAGGATTCTCAAGGTGAGATTTTGGGAAATTTTGCAAGGCACAGCATGGTTTTTTGAAGAATTTAAGCTTTCCCTCTTTCTATTTACGCTTTCTCTGATCGGATTTCTTTGATAGAAAGAGGGGAACATGAATATTTTTTTTTTTGGGGGGGGGGGGAATATGACATCTTTGGCGACCTCTCAGGGGTGTTTGCCTGCTAAACATCAAATCAGTGGCCTTATACATCCATTGGGCATGGAGTCAAAAGAGATTGCAACAAGAACAGAGCTGGAACATTGAGCAAGCTACCAAGCCAAAACAAAAAACAACAAGCAAGCATGTATCTCCTAATGAGAATACAGCAAAGTGCAAGGGCACTTATTGAAAGGAAACTTAAAACTGAAATAAAACCTACTCTAATCCTAAACTAATCAGTCAGAGGTGACCTTAAACAAAGCCATTAACTGGTTCTTGAAAGTAACTGCCCTTCCTTAACAATTTGCAGTATTTTTTATGCATGTGGGCAGTTAAAAAGAGGCGAGGGAGGGATGGGCATATGACAAATTGACAAAACACCTCCCCCAAAATGGAGATAAACTCACCTATCCACCTGGATTGATTGATGATGCTGCTAGCTTGTGATGAATAAATAGGCTGATCCCACCCATTTTGATGCTCAACTTCACGCTTAGAGGCAAGCATGACAAGTGGTGACTCCTTTTGATGTGTCTCCAGCTGGGCTAGATGCCTAATTGGGCATCCCCTTGAAGTGACATGCAAATCATCATGTTTGATCTCATGTGTCTGTTCTGATTTTTTCTCTTTTTGCTGATCTGAAAACTCTAGCTCTTGTATCTCAATTAGAGATATGGTTGTCTCCACCTCATGAACAAGATGTTCATGATTTTCTAACTTAGGCTCAGAAAATGAGCCATGCACATGCTCAAAAGAGAAGACCTCCCCACCAAGAAGCTGATATCCCTGCTGGATAATAAAGAACAAGTCTTCAATTTGTTCTTGTCCATGTTCAGTCTCCTTATCATCATTTTCAATAAAATATGGGAGCTCCTCAAGCAGGTCTGAATCATCAGCCTCGGCATCATCTTGCATAGGGCAACATGCTTGGCCTTCTTTATGGTTTGGAACCTCACTATCGTGCTCAGCCTCAACCTGCAACAATGTGTCATTATTTTTAGTGTTTTCTTGTTGCTGCATATCCACGACCAGCTGCTCGTCTTTCTTATCTTCATCATAATCAGGTAGCTCATGAAGCAAGGCAGCATCATCCACCTCTATAGTGACCATAACAACCTTTTCCCTTATGCCTCCATCCATTGACTGCAGCTCTTCTAGATTTTGGTTAAGTTGCCTCTGCAGCTAAAGGTTTTCCCCATGCACTCTTTGCATTTCAACCTTGTTTTCTTGATCGGATGCATGAGAAAAGGCTTCAAAAGAACTAAAGTCTAGAGGACTCAATTCCTTATTTGGGTTAACAGTACTCACAGGTGCAATAGGTTCAAACAATTCTATCTCTGTGACTGTAGGAACAAACTGCTCCTCATTATTTTTATCTTCTTCCACCTCCTCTATTGGCTCATTTTTCCAATTATCTTGGTAGACAACAGGTCCACCCTTGAGGATTGAAATATTATCAAGGAAAGAGGCCTGAATATCTTCTTGAATTTCTTGGCGGGGAGAGGGTTCTGGACAAGTTTGAGTTTGCACAGGAACAAGGACTTGTGGAGGGATATAGGCTTTAAAGCCTGGAAACTTGTGGAGTCTAGGTTGTTCTTGTTCAAGTATAGGTTCTTTCAGTGGATGAGACCCTCTAAAACTTGGAATGTTCAATTCAGGAGACTTAGGAGACTCATCTTGCTTGAAGCTTGGTATTCTGAACTTGGAAACCTCTTCATCAAAGAATGGATTTGGAAGAGAGATAGCTGATTGAGTTTCCAACCTTTGAAATGAAGCCAACAAAAGCCTCTTTTGCTCTTCTTCTGCTAGCTGGATGCTAGAGCATGTTTCCATTTGTATGTTTGGTGGAGGGTCTTCACAGGGTGAAAAGGATGGCCCTTCCCAACTTGAAACCTTAAAGGTAGAAGGCTGCCTGAAACTCAGAATTATGATAGGCTTGGATTCTACAACTTTTTCCTCTTCCTGATTTTGAATTGGTATGAGAGGATTGGCCTTTACAAGGTTTGGTATTTTGTAATCAGGATGCTTGGCCCAAGAAGGCTGCCATGGTAGATAAGTTTGAGCCTCTTTCATAAATTCACTTTGGTTTGAAGGATGGATTTGTTTGAAACTAGGGACAGGAGAGGAATGTTTTACTTTGAGCACTTGCACTTGAGTAAGCAATTGTTTTATTTGTTCCTCCCTGGCTGCAAGTTGCATGTTCAAGCATTCCTCCTCATACACGCTTCTATTTTCTACCTCTTGCTGGTGCAAATAAGCTTGATATGCAAGCTCCTCTTGCTGCATGTTATATTGCATTTCTCTATCTATTTCTGAAATTTGCCTTTAGTAATCCAGCAACCAACTCTTAATGTTACCCGAATCAGTATCATTTTGGGACTGAGTAGAGAGGTTGCATGTTTGATTTAGAGCAGAATGGGTTTCACAAGGCTGACTATAGGCATGAATAGGCTGCAAACAAGGATAAGCAAGAGTGGTTTGAGAATGCTCTTGTTGGTAATGCTGATTGTAATGAGGCAAAGAGCTATTTGGAGGCCAAAAGTCTGAATTTTCACGAAATGGAGAAAAACCATAGTGGTGTTGATAACTAGACATTGCAAGGGTAAAGCATGAAGCATAGGCAAGTCTAGATAACTGATTAGGAATGAATATGGGCAACAGGGTCTTGAAACACTAGGATGTAAGTTAGAACACCAAATAGAGTCACCAAGTGCTAAGAAAATAGTTTCAAATGATAGAAAACTAACAAGTAGCACCAACCTCATTAGCTGCTTGTACTCTGGACTGCTGAAAACAGCTAATTCTTCACTTGCAGAGTCGCCAGGTGTTGTTTGTATTGCCTCCAAAGGCCGATAATACTAGGAGAAACACCAAATGTCTTAGTACTTTGATGAGAAGTTCATCGAACTGGTCCCACCGGGCATGCCGAAACTGTTATCACCCAGATTTGCACCCTTGCTGAGCTTGTAAAAACTTGGCAATCTGAAGAAACATGGGAATGATCTCAAAGTGTGGGACCTTGCGAATTGAGATCAAACCTTCGGAGAAGGCCGGCTTCCTACCTCTGAGCCTAATGCTTAGAGGAAAATATCGAAACCTAGTGCTAATGCTTCAAGGGAAAAGAGGTTAGAAGGAAATTGAAATGAAAGGGGTGATACACCAGATTTAGTGAGCAATAGTGATTCTGGAAGAGAGACACAAGAATGATCTCAATCATGAAGGGAGTTCACACAGACTTATAGGGTTGATTGAGGCTTCGACATGAAGATCTAACCTATAGAGGAGCCATTTTACTCACATAATAGATTATAACTTCAAGTAAAACACAGAAATCGGGACATAAGAGGCAAGAAACCATGCATATATTAATCATGAAGGTCAAAAACCATTACATTACAGAATATTCAGTAGCAGAAGTAGACCCAGTATAGCTAATCACATTCATTGGTGGATAAAAGGAAGACAGCAGAGGCCAAATTTAGGCACAGTGAGTCACATTCCCATACCCTGCAATTACACTAAGAGGTCTGACTACAGAAAAAACGACAGCATAACAGCTACAAAAAAAAAAAGCCATCCTCCTTTTTACATCTCATATCTATGCATATATAGCATTTGCAAATGGCCTAAGTCGGCCATAATGAGTTCTAGAAATTGCCGTCACATAGGCCCATCAGAAAATATCATCGCCAAAAGGAACGTCCACCTGCCAAAAGTTATGGCGTGGAAAACGAGAACAGAGGCAGATGGAAGATATTTCGAATCTTCAATGTGAGCTGCTGAATCATTGACCTGCACCCATAAATGCAACAAATATCTGCATCTGCATATGCCAAATTGGTCGCTGAAATGTCCAATCAATCGAGCATGCATATTCAGATCATATTTTGAAAGTGAAAAAAATCCCCTCAAAAGCCCGCCAGATGAAAGAGGAGGCAAAAATAAGCACTTTTGCCTTTTGAAGCATGTTGAAATTCGCCAGAATGAGGAAGATACGAGCGGTCAACTGCATCTTATATTTGTATATCGCTTTGCATCGGCACCTGTATCGGCCTTTGAATTTTCCTTGTATATGCTTTTGTATGTGCAATTGTATATACAATACAATGGCCAACATACAAAAGCGAGCCTTTACCCTTGTACCACCTTTTGCATCTTCCGCCCTTGCCACGTGTCATCATCTGATTGCCACTGCACTGAACCTGAGACCCATCGCTAAACAATTGTATCTGCATATCGGCCATCGGAAAGACCACAAACTGAGCTGCCGATATGCATTGTTTCGCCAAAAATCCTTTGTATGTGTGCTTTGTACATGCGATTGTATATGAGATACAATTGCATGTACATACAAAAGGCGAACCCCAATGGATTATCAACAAGAATGGAACCTCAGAACAAAGTCCGGCCTTTGTATCTTTTCTCTTTGTATGTTGCACCTTTTTTGGACCTTGTATATGCAATATACAACTGCGGACGCCAAATGATTATCCGCCACATTTGATTCTCCAGTCACGTCCGGATTGTATGTATTCCCTTGTATATTGCCTTTGTATATCGCATATACAATGCGAATATACAAACAAAAATTGCATACAATCACTAGTACATACAAACATTGCATCTGACCTTTGTATGTGGCCTTTGTATATGCAAACATACAATGCGAACATACATACAAAGATGTATACAATAGCATCTACCTTTCTAAACCAAATTGCATATCTTTTCAAGTCCGGAAATGTATATGCCAATGTATATGCGATTGTATGTGCAAAGATACAATCGCATATTCATACAAAACGTGGACCCCAACCTTTGTATCTCCCCCTTGCATATTGCCTTACATATTCGATTGTATATTGAATTGCATATACAAGGATAACCCTTTGGCAAGGGCGGAAGATGCAAAAGGTGGTACAAGGGTAAAGGCCCGCTTTTGCATGTTGGCCATTGTATTGTATATACAATTGCAAATACAAAAACATATACAAAGAAAATTCAAAGGCCGATACAGGTGCCGATGCAAAGCGATATACAGATACAAGATGCAGTTGACCGCAACTTTGACCGCCCGTATCTCCCTCATTCTAGCGAATTTCAACATGCTTCAAAAGGCAAAAGTGCTTATTTTTGCCTCCTCTTTCATCTGGCGGGCTTTTGAGGGGATTTTTCTCACTTTCAAAATATGATCTGAATATGCATGCTCGATCGACTGGACGTTTCAGCGACCAATTTGGCATATGCAGATGCAGATATTTGTTGCATTTATGGGTGCAGATCGATGATTCAACAGCTCACATTGAAGATTCGAAATATCTTCCATCTGCCTCTGTTCCCGTTTTCCACGCCATAACTTCTGGCAGGTGGACATCCCTTCTGGCAATGATAATTTCTGACGGGCCTATGTGACGGCAGTTTCTAGAACTCATTATGGCCGACTTAGGTCATTTGCAAATGCTATATATGCATAGATATGAGATGTAAAAAGGACGATGGTTTTTTTTTTTTTGGTAGCTGTTATGCTACCGTTTTTTCTGTAGTCAGACCTCTTAGTGTAATTGCAGGGTATGGGAATGTGACTCACTGTGCCTAAATCTGGCCTCTGCTGTCTTCCTTTTATCCACCAATGAATGTGATTAGCTATACTGGGTCTACTTTTGCTACTGACTATTCTGTAATGTAATGGTTTTTGACCTTCATGATTAATATATGCATGGTTTCTTGCCTCTCTTATGTCCCAATTTCTGTGTTTTACTTGAAGTTATAATCTATTCTGTGAGTAAAAAGGCTTCTTTATAAGTTAGATCTTCATGTCGAAGCCTCAATCAGCCCTATATGTCTGTGTGAACTCCCTTCATGATTGAGATCATTGTTGTGTCTCTTCCAGAATCACTATTGCTCACTAAATCTGGTGTATCACCCCTTTCATTTTAGTTTCCTTCCAACCCCTTTTCCCCTGAAGCATTAGCACTAGGTTTAGATATTTTCCTCTAAGCATTAGGCTCAGAGGTAGGAAGTCAGCGTTCTCCGAAGGTCTGATCTCAATTTGCAAGGTCCCACACTTCAAGATCATTCCCATGTTTCTCCAGATTGCCAAGTTTTTACAAGCTCAGCAAGGGTGCAAATATGGGTGATAACAATTCTAATAGTTGCAACATTACTTATGTGGCTTTATGGAACCAATCTTTCTCCTGCTTTAAATATTTCTAGTCAGCTTCCTATTGACCTGTAGATATCGAATTTCATAACATGAAGGAGAATTTCCACACATGCTACTAAATATAAGAAATATTCTAACATACCTCTGTAATGTCGTGATATTTATATAATCCACAAGATAAGATGGGGTAATGTGGATAAAGGTAGGCTAGAATATGTTGTCTTGAATACACAGAAACTGAAAGTGATGTATGTGTGGCATTTGAATTCTTTGAACTTAGTTAAAAGTGATAAAATTATGAAAAATGGCATGTGCCCCCAAACCCCCGCAAGGGGCACTGCCCCTTGACCCCACCAGGGGCCTTTCCCCTCAACCCCGCTGAGGACTACCATTCCCAAACCCTTGCTCTAGTTCTCAAAAGCAAAAAATATAAACCATTTTGGGCCATGCCCGATAGAAAAGCAATGTTTTTCATTCTGTCAACTTTTTCCCAATTAAATCCCAAGTAATTGAATTACATTTATACTTTTGGTTTGCTAAGTCAATTGCGATCCTAAGTGATGCTCCTACGGTTGTAGTAGCACTGCAAACTTGTCTAAGATACAAGTGTAGGACCCTACATAGAGCTAGAGATGTTGGGCCGAGTGATACAAGCTCCTCTCTACCATAATACACCTAAAACACTTGAAGAATATTTAAAAATGTTGTTTCCTTCAACTCAAATCCACTTTTGTACTCATTTGATCAATGTTATGTCTTTAAAGTTGATCTATTGAAGGATGCATAGTAAAAGCTTTAAATCCTTAAAAAATATCTATATTTCATGGTTTTTCACTTGTTGAGTCTCAGTCCAAGTCAAAAATCAACCTGTCGAGTCTGAGTCTTGTAACTATGGGTTATATAATGCATATGGTGAATGCGTTATCATATGAATAATTGAAATTTCCTATAAAAAAAAATTTAATTTTCCCTGTTTTTAATTGTCATCCTCTCCAGTCCCCAAAAAAAGGCCTCCAGCTCCCTTCTGTCCCCAAAACATGTTTCCACATTTCTTGTCATCCCCGTGCAGCACCATGGAACATAGATCCAAACTGAACCATTTCAGATCAAAGGCTCAATATCCCAACCCACAACCTAAAAGTAAAGAATGATCAAGGAAAGAGTTGAGGTAAAGAAAGTTCTGAAAGTTTTATTAGGTGATACCGACAAGTAAGTCAATGCAACCATCAAGCAGTCATTGCGAGTCAGACAAGGAGATTGCATAACAAGAGACACCGGTGCCAATAAGGGCAACCAATCTTTTCAAAGAATTATAGAATTAAAAGATATTATTAGCACTTTACCTGTACAAGTGGAATGAACACTGAACTGGTGAGCAAGTGGTCAGTCCTATGGTGGTTACGATCAAGAAAGGTGACAGACCAACCCTAATTCATATGGACACCATGGGGAAGATGTTAACAAAGATGATTGTTGATGGACAGTCAAGCAAGCATAAATATGTTAACAGAAAAACCTGGCAGAAGTGGAGAGGGCCAACACTTTGGCCCCCTACCTTAAGGTGTATGAAGTTTTTTAAATGTCCTGTTTAGATGTGCTGCTTTGTTTGCTCCTTTCCCATTTTTAGTAACATGGATTGGAAAGGAAAAAAAAACTTCTTATCAAAAAATTCAAAAAGGAATCAAAATTTGTAGAAAATGTTATAATATGAACCAACATACAGTTTTACTAATGTAACAAAATGAATCTGCATGGCAGTAAATAAACCTAAAATTGCAAACAATATAACTCCAACTAATCTTGTCTGCTCAAATCAAACAAGTGGTGTGTGTCTCATCATCCAACGAACTCTTATTCCTCCCCATCTTCTGGTCCATGTCCAACGCTTATGTAAGGCTCCAACTCCATAACACTGGCAAGGTTATGCTGCCCCCATGGGATATTTTGGGAGTTATTGTCATGATTATTTTCCTTTTGTGTTTGTGTGTTAAGAATGCCTTCAAAATGCCGAATATCAATATTTGAATGGGAGTAGGAATTGTCAACATAACACATCCCTAAAATACAAAAGCCTGGTAAAAGACCTGTGTGTTTATTCTTTATCTCTATCCACCCATATGATTCAACTTATTAGATAAAAAAGTATGCAAAATTTGAGGAACACTTATTTTATCAGCCCGTTATCAACCAAAGCTACAAGCTATGACTAAATATTGAAACATTATAACTAATACTATCAGTTAAAAAAACAGTAACAGATAAAAACCACAGTTATACAACTGAATTTGAAGAATCCCTAGGAAATTCACGTGGATTTAATGGGGCACCCTCCTTTCTTGCGGCTCACATCCACAGTCAAAAGTTCAAAACACAGAACCAAATGCAGTTAAAAACTTTAAAAGGCTTTAATACTAACCTGAGTACAGTATCTGGGTCGGTAACAACACTCCCATCAATGGTGATCTGTGCCAAAGGACTGAGCACATGAGACTGTTTGACTATGTTGTTCATTCATTCTCCTTTTTACAAAAGACCATGTATATGATCTGGAATGTTATTCTTCAGAAACTCACCTGGCCATTGTGTATACGCTGCAGCCAACTGCTCCCATGTTAGCATGTTTTACTCAAATACTACTTATTACATTCTAAAATATCTCCTTACAGACAACAATTAGAGAAGATTGATTGCAATTCATATCTTGCTCCTTATTTAAAAAAGGGAGAAACAATTCCATTTTAAACTTTCACAAATGACATGTATATTTATAAAATTAAAAAAGTGGAAATGAAGCACAAATCTGAATTATTTTACCCATCGTTACTCGTAACCAAACTTATATTGAAAAAGATTTCAAAAATGTCAGAGAATATAAACCTTTGAAACAAAGAAAATTTTCTAAAAACAAACAATTTCCTAGACTAATGGTCCTGTTGCAATGGTTTACATTCTTCAATAACTTCAGTATCAGCTATTTTCTATTGATATAAGCTTTAGTTAAAAGATGTAGTAACTTAATTTCTAGTTAATAAAACCCCAGATTAATTTAATCCAACTTTTGCAGACATTAAAATCAGCAAATTCCTTGAAATATTGAAGGGAAAAATCCCTTATGGATTGGTAAAAGATTACCATAGTTAATCCTGAAATTTGCAAGGGGCAAATCAATAGGGGCAGTTTGTAAGTCTTAAACCCTTCCTCTATTAAAAATTTAAAAACAAAAAGGGAAGGCTTTCCTAAAGGCTTATGCCTTATAGCATATGCAATGACTTTATACCTAAGTTGCCAGTTTGGGTTCAGATTCAGCAATATGGCGGAATTTTTTATTCCCCAGGTTCGGTTCGGTACGGCTGGGTACCCAGCCATTTATATGTATACTCATAACTTGCAAAAAAAATATTACTCATAATTCCATTGGACATTCTTTGGCCTCTAGTGGGACAATGATATCTAAATTAAATTAAATTAAATTTTAATTAACTCGTCTATTTAATTATTTCATTATTTTCTATAACTCTCCTACCTAAATAATATCTTAAATTAGAATTATGTTCAAAAAAATTCTATCAATAGAGAGGAAAGGATAACACATGACCTTTGTCAAAACTCGCGCGTGATTAAAATAATAACAATTCTATGCGATTATATGTACTGCAGTTGATTGTTGTTACATGGCAGCAATGTGAAGAGTTAATGTTGGTGATTTCGTGGCAAAACATGCAACATTAGAACACCAAACATACAAATCAATCCCTGCAATTGCAAACAATCATTAACATCAATCCCCAGAAAAAGGCTAACAGGGGGCAGCCAAAAGAGAGATTGCCACTTTCCCTGGACCAATCACTCAAATTCCACGCGAAGAGGGGCATCTTGAATACCAAAGCACACACAACAGCAGGCCGACATGGATGGCAGTGGGCTAAATATAGCACACATTCAGGGCTCCCCTATTTTTATACTCAACCATAAATTATGAAAGCGTTACGAATACAGCCCTGCGGTGCAGATAATAATGATAGCAGCAGCATGGGATATTTTAACCCAGCATGCCCAGGCCAGACCCTGGGCGAACCCAGGCCTGTCCCAGCCCCATACCAAACCCAAACCAAACCCAAGCAATACACTGCCCAATTCTGCTGAACCCAGTAACATAGCCTTTGGCAAATGCAACTGACAACTTCTTTTACAAATTATGGACAAATTCAAATTCAATAAAGAATTCACTAAATGAATAGAAAGTCGTATCAGCACAATGGTCTACTCAATCAGCTTGAATAAACATTATAGCAACTGGTTTCATACTACTAGAGGATTAAGGCAAGGAGATCCCTTAAGCCCATATCTCTTCATTGTCCTTGGTGAATTTCTTCTCAAATCCATTCATTCATATCAATGAATCAGAAAATTTCCCAGACTAGCCACCAATAATGGAGGACAAAGATATCCAGGGTATCAATTTGCCAATGACACTATTTTGTGGTCGACCAACAACCTAGAAGAAATCAGAAATATTAAACTTCTACTTGAAAAGTATAATGGGTCAAAAAGTGGATGTGGATAATTCCCACATTCTCTTTGCAAATATCCCTAAATGAAAGCAAAAGCAAATCACTTCCATTTAGGGTTACAAATTCAGATCCTCTCCGATGAATTCTACCTTGGCTCTCCAAACCATTGGAAAAAGAATACAGGGACTTGGCAACAAATGTTATATCAAACTCAGATCAAAACCTACAAATTGGATAAATAAATGGCTCTCACTTGCAAGCAAGGCATAACTGATAAAATCCATTCTTCAATTTGTTCCAATACATCTACTTTCTCTCTTAAAAATTCCTAATAGTATTTTGGATAGCATAGTGGATATCCAAAAGAAATTTCTTTACCAAGGCAAAAAAGACAATTTGAGATTTCCCTTGGTGACTTAAGAAACAATCTGCAGGTATAAAACAAAATGTGGGCTGATTATAAAAAATATTAAAGACTTCAACAATTCAGTAGCAATGAAGTTAGCTTGGAGTTTTCAGATGAATCAAAGCTCCAGCTTCAACTCAAATACTTCTAAGTCCCATTCAAGGATACCTATTAATTCTACTTGGAAAACTCAACTATCTAGTTTTGCTAAATTAATCAAAAAGGGTATGACCCTTTTGTCATTTCATACTACCAAGAAAATTAGGGATGCTAGCAATACAAATGTTTGGTTTTACAGCTGGAACTGATACAAGCCAATCCATTCCCAGGAATGCATGCCTCTCTAGCAAGAATTCCAAACCAGGGTATTCAACAAAATATCTTATTTTTCTGTAAAAGTACAACAGAACAAGTTGGAATCGTATCTTTTCCCAGGCTCTACCAACTAATCTCCATTACCAGCACCTCCAACAACAAAAATCCTAATGAAGAGAAGAATAAATATCTTGTGTAAATCAGATGCTAATTGCTATTATATAAAAATATACTGCAGATGGTGAATGCACTGCTGCTTCAGCCTTTCAAGCTATCACTAATCAAGCTGCACCATGAGGTAAACATTGGAAACAATTATGAAATTCCCCACTGCTTTCCTAAAATCAAGTACTTCCTTCGGCTGGTTCAACATGGAACTTTGGAAGACTTCTCACCATGGATCAAATGCAGAAAAGAGATTGGATATGACACAATAGATGTTCTAATTGTCAAAAACAAGAGGAAATTATAAACCACCTCTTCATACAATGTTGCACAACAAAGAGAAATTGGAGAGACATGGCTCACAAATCTCTCTTCCAAGCACCGACAAATGTAATGTCCCCTTTTTGGCGCATAGACCTTTTGTGCGCATTATGCTTGTTCCTAGTCTTCTGGAGGCTTTTCGTCATGTTTGGGAGAACTCCAACGTTCTTGGAGTGGCCGTGGCTCAGTCTTGCAGAGCAGTTGTTCGTGGTTTTGAGTTCGGCTAGTCATTTGGAGTTCATAGATGCTTTCGGAATTCAGTTCCAACCTCTCGAGTGCTCTCCAACTTTCTTGGAGAAACATGCTATTTTTAGACAGTCACCCGACGACCTCCGATTTTTGTCCCAAGTCTTCTATTACACTTTGATATGGTCAGAGTTGTTCGATCAGTGCATTTCTATGCTTTCCGTAGTTTGGGACTATTATCTAGCAATTTAATTAATATTTCACTAAGGTTACCTAAGGTTTGGAATAAGTATTAGCAACTTAGTGTTATATTAATTATAAAGTGGCGTTCCCTTCTTGGAGTGGATTCTTTTCTATGGCATTGAGCTCAGTTGGTGTTCAAGATTACAGTGATGCTTTCAGAAGCACTTTCAACTTTCCAGTTTGCTCTCCAAACTTCTTGGAAAAGCCATCTATTTGTAGTAAGTCACCCAATTGGCATCATTCTTCATCCCAAACCTTCAAGATCATGTTAGTATGATTTATTTTGCAATTCGCTTCAATTTGGGATTTTTCGTAAAGTTGGGTGAATTATTGACCTATTAATTATTAAATTCACTTATGTTTTAAGTTATCTAATGTCGTAAATATTTAAAAGATAACTTAAGTGTAATAGCTCTTTGGAAAGGTATTTAAGTGTTTTAAAAGATACACTTAAAAAAAGGACCTTGCATATGAAATATTAATATTTTTTCAAATAAAGGTCTTTTGGAGAGGAAAAAAGTATCATAAATTTGAGGAGAAATATGAAGAGGTAAAAAGAAAATAATATTCTATTTCCCTCAAATGTTATAAAAGGAGGACATGAGCTCATTGTTTGAGTTATGCTAGTGAATTATATTGTTATGCTGTCGGATTGAACCTGCGTGTTCTTCCATCTCTTGAGGACGAAAACCCTCTTGTAGATTCCTTTTTGAGAACGAAAACCCTCTTGAATTTGGTGTGGTTTCATACCGGAGTCACCATTTGTGCTGAAGGCGGAGTTCTGGAGCAATCTCATACAGAATTTGCCATTGTACTCATTTGGTTTTGATATGTTCTAAAATAGTTTTGGTTGCATATTACTATGGGATCATTTGCGATAACATTCTGTGAAGTTTGAAGGATTTTAGTGAAGACTTCTTGCTGGCCATACCATTCTTCATGCAGGCCGTAACATTTTGGATTGTTTATTGGTGGGTATTGCTGCAAAATATCTTATTAGCTCTTGGAATAAAGGCTCTAATGTTCACAATACCTGGCCGCTCTGGTTAGAAGGATTTCTGGAGAGTTTGCTGCTGATTTAGACTTGTCTCTTGCTGGCCATACACCCTTGCAGGGCCGTACCAGTCTTAGGATGGCGTCTAAGTCTTTGGACTGAAATCACCTTACTTTTCTTGTGATTGTTGGCTCTTAGGGAGGCGCCTTGGTGTGTTTTATTACCCCATGTTGGACAGGGGTTGGACAAGGCAGATTTGAAAGGATCTCAGCATGTACTGCTAGGGTTTGAATGCATTTTCAGACCTATTATCTACTGTTACAGTTTCAGCTCTGCACATGATAAAGATTTCAGAATGTTCATTGAAGTTTTCAGTATATGTTGAGCATCTACATCAACTTCAATTGAGTCTTCATTGGGGTATGATTGTTGCTTGGTTTTGATATGTGTGAACAGCAATATTTCATCATGATTTGATGCTACAGCAGTATAGAACAAACTGAATCGGTAATTTACATGTTTATTGCAGCTTAAATAAATCATTATAATTTCCTTGTTAAGTTGCAAACATTCTATATCACTCATTGGACGGTTTAACCACCAGTGAGGTTGCTATTCTTTCTGTTCTTTCTTACCCCACTAAATAAGTGGTCTTATTTGTAAGGGCTTCCCACTGAATAAGTGGATGTGCCTATGTTTGCTTTCAATTTACCCACTGAATAATTGGAGAATATCCACTGCATAAGTGGATGCCCACTGCACAAGTGGATGTCCACTGAATAAGCGAAAGTTGTATTTAATTTGCATTGCATTATAATTGCTTAGTTTGAAGCACTTGTATGCTCTCACCTCGCCCATTTGGGAACTCGGTGATCAAAAGGTGTGAAGGAATTCATTGATGCATTTCAATTCTAATGGTGTTTGTGATAGCATTGAAGATTTCAAAAAAATTTAGGGGTGGGTTATTACAACAAACTACTCCATTCTATCCCAATTGCACCATTGGCAATTGAAGAAACAAAAGAAAAAAGGTCAAAATAATCATGCCCCAATATATCCAGAAAATCATAGCCAGGCATATATTCCAAGAAATATGGAAAGCAAGAAACTCAATGATATTTGAGCATTCAAGTCATAAAGAGGACCAAATTATAAAGAAAATTTCTGCCAACATCAAAAGTATAGCCCTAATATCCCCTAAGCATATCAAATACAGATTCCAAGCTTCCTCCATGATAGAACACCAAAAAGCAAGGAATTGGAATTTCCCTTTCCATTACAGGATGGCCATCATCAAAGTCTCTCCAAAAGCTACATGGGATCCTCCCCCAAGCATTACCACAAATTAAATTGTAATCATATCATTATATAGCCAAGTTAACTTCTGTTTAAGAGGGTGTTTTGATTTTCCAAGCTAGAAAAATCAATGCCTTAAACCTAACTATTGAAGCTGATTCTTAAATCACCCTTCAACAATTAAAAAAAAGTCTTCAAGCGTCTCAGATATCCAATTGGAGAGGAGTGAGCCAACTTTCCAGTATCATCAACATCCTCAAGGAGCTTCAGGAATTAAAAATTGAGCAAAAAAAACAACTTTATAAACAAACAACATACACTTTGGCTAAGTCAGCAATTTCACTCCCTCTATCTCCAAGTCCAATAGTTCACATTCAAATTTTTACTTTTGTGTAGCAAACTTAGATATTTAATATCTAAGGAGACAATTTCCAAAAAAAGGTTAAAACTATATATATAACATACATGGACAGAATTTAAAAGTTAATCATTTTTAATTTTGCTTTTCCATGGATCTATATCATCTTTTTCACTACTCCCACCACTCTTTTGTTACCCACACATTCTGGATGACAAAGCCATTATATAATTCTGCCTTGCATCTTGAAGCATGGCTAAGACATAGAAAATGTGCACCCAACTGAATTTGCCAGTTATAACACTATAGCATTCCGCTCAGCCTTAAAATTGGCTAAAAAACTAGTGGCGCATGCCTGGCCTGGCTCTTCCATGGTAAAATTCCACCGCAGATCTAAAACATGAAGTCAGCACAACTATCCACCTCACAATGCTATCAGGGTTAGGATTCTTCAAAATTCTGCCCAGCATTCAAACATAAACATGGGTGCACTCTCTCTATGACTAAACCGTCTGATTTCTCTGCCCAGTTCAAGTGACTTGAAACTTCATTCTGGCTTAAGCAGGTAGGTTTTCCACCTAGTCAAAAATAGCTGGCAATTATCACTTAGATGCACTTTATAAGTTGCTCAGCCACTTAGAATCTCCGCCCAGCACTTCAAAGACATGAATGAAGTGTTTGAGTAGGTGAGATAGATTATAGGTGCACCTGGAAGGCTGTGTCAGCATCTTAAGTGGCAGTCATGTCTAAAAGAGGCACCTGGGATGAAATAAACTTAGTTTTAAGTGGCAAGGTCTACTCATAGGCCCGCCTGGGCTAAAATGAGTGTGTTTTAGTGACAAAGAAACTCAAAATAGGTGCCCAACAACTTTCAAGTGACAGATGAGCACAAATCAGGTTCCTAAAGGATGAAAAACTGTCTTGTTAGCAGCAAACACAGGTAATAGGCACCTGTGTCTGTTTTGACAGGGTTTCCAGCTTTTGAAAGCAGCAAAAGGCCTGTTTCAGTCATCCATTCCAGCAGTTCTTCCAGCTGTAGGATGGCGGCAGTTTATGCAATTTCTCCATGGTCCAGTTTTCATACATATATCATAAGATTGGAACAGTCAAAACAGTGAAAAATGAAAGTCATCTAGGGTTTTATGTGCGATGAAGGTACGTGTTAATTACCTGGGGTTTCAGCGGCAGTTCATGAGTGCTATCATTTTCAGTAGGGTTTGTTCATACCATCATATAAAGGGTTCATTCACTATTTTCAGCCCTACCAAAATCCTAGGACAATAGTTTTGTCAGTTGCTGATCAGAACAAACAGTTAGGGTTTCAAATTCAAGGGTTTGTCATATCATCATGCTAGGGTTTTGATTCTTCAGAGGGTCTGTTGAATTTCAGAGCAAAAAATGTTTCAGAATCTTTGAGGCTGCTCATGTGCAAATAGCTATTTTCAGCGATAGCTATATCTGGCAATGGCTATTTGTTCTATTTCTAGGCAAGGATGAGGACATATTTTTAGGTCCCTTTAATTAGTTATTTAGATCAGATTTGCTTTAAAGTATCTTTCTTTCTTTCTTTTTCTGCAGCTTTAGAATGTTTGCTTTAAAACATTTCTTTTTGGGATAATTAATTATTATTCTCAAATCTCAAAAAGATATTCATTGTGACCTATAAATAAATGCCTTGGGCACAAGATACTCTTAATGGTAGTTGGAAATGAAGCTTATGTTGCAGAAATTATCATTTGCATATTTAATCTAAGTTTTTATGTGTGTCTGTATAAGATTTTCTTAAGTGGATTAAAGTGAAAAACAATGTTGAGATTTGTATCATTGCCATTCATGTTATTAAGTAACTATGTGTGCTTCAAAGGGTTCATCTTTCTTAAATCTTGCATTGCGGTTCATTGTTAGAATTTGTTTCTATTAAAATCCTCTCTTGTGTATGTAGATCTACTGGTCTCTGTTTTCAGCTAGTTAGGAAGCATTCGTGATTTAGGTTACTATGTTTTAGTTCCAAGTTTTTATTCATAAATAACCTCGTTTGTGGGAGAAAAAACCTTTCAAGTCTTGTGCTCAACCTGTGAGAACCAAAAAATATATATCAAAAGTTTTTTTCAATTATTTCCTTTATACAAAACCCCACTAATGATAAAGTAAAGTGTGCATAACTGTGAATCTTTTTCATAAACTTTAGGTTTGGGAGTTGTGTTTATTATTCGGGGAGCATCCCCTGTGATGCCTCTAACGCTTGTGCCTTGTCATTTGTTGACTTTTGTTTTGGATCCACTACTGTTATTAGTGATGATGTTTTATTATGCCATCAAGGTGTCTTTCGATGGGGTTTTGTATTGGCATCTAGGCATTTGCCTATGGAAATATATGTTGTGATTACATATGTTGGACCTTTCAATGTTACCATTCCACTGCTTTGATATGTGTATATATAATGTACAGATGTATTTATTGTACCTGGAGTAGTATTGTGAATTATTATCAATTATTGCATCTTTATGATTATGGTTGATGATTCATGTTAGATGTGATACTTATTCAATTTATATCATATGACACCACGATGGGTGTTTATGCTTTGCTTTGACTATTATTTATATGAGCAAGTACGCTTGATGTTTGACCTGAGTGTGCAAGTATAGGGCAATTCCCCAACGGTGGTCATAAATGAGACATTCGTATTGGGTTAAAACTTGTGTAACCTTTATCTCACTCGATTCGAGCATTAGATGGATCATGTGTATCCTTGTGTAAACTTGAATCCGAATTGATGGCGATTTTGGGATCCGTATGTTGTGAAAACCCGTAAAGCTTATGGAAGTTCTTTGCATGTGTTTAATTTTATCTCAACACTTTGCATTTAAAATTATCTTGAAATGCGTGCTTATTGTGTTTGCATTAAATAAATTTAATTATGCTTCCGTAGAAAAGCTTAGGGTAGTCTATTATTCCTTGTGAAAAGAAATATAATGAATTTAATTGCCTTAGGAAATATTCATATTGTGGGGTTTTCAATTAAATGGCTTTAGTTAAATAAAACAAATATTGTTATTTAAAATAATTGAAAATTCAAATAGGGATGTTAAAAATATCTTGTGAGAGTGAAATGGAAGAAAAAGAGGAAAAAGGTTTAGGGAATTATAGAAAAGGAGAAGGAAAAGGGTTTTAAAATTTCATTCCTTGTTTTGTTCAAAAAGACATGTCTCTCTCTCAATTCCTCCTCTCCTTGGTGAAAGAAGTTTCTTGCATTGAAAAGATTGTTGGAAGTGGATTTTGCTTGGTGATTGAAGTTGCTTTGGAAAGATTGCTTGGAGGTGTGCTTGGGATTTAGAAGAGAATTGCTTCCATTTAGTTTTGTGTTCTTCATTGGAAGGGTATTCTTCCCCTTTGCATATTTGATTTGAAAGTTTGAACTTTAAATGGAATTCTTCCATTGCCATGCCCACATAGGTGGAGTATATGGCCTTTAGAGTGTAGACGTTAATTTGGTTCAAAGATTTCATGTGTTGAATGTATATTCATATTGTATGGTTTCAATTTGAAAAGTCCATTTTAGAGCCATTACCATGGCAAAATTTCATTGGATTTCCCTTCTCTCAATTTTGTTGGAAATTGTGGATGGTGGGTGAATTGTGCATCATGGGGAATTTCAATTTTGTATTTTCTTTCAAAATCAAAAATGGGAAAATTCTTGTAATGTCCCCTTTTCGGCGCATAGACTTTTTGTGCACGTTATGCTTGTTCCTAGTCTTTGGGAGCCTATTCAGTGTGTTTGGGAGAACTCCAACGTTCTTGGAATGGTCAGAATTGTTTGATCAGTACATTTCTATGCTTTCCATTGCTTGGGGCTATTTTCCGGCAGTTAATTAATATTTCATTAGAGTCGCCTAAGGTTTGAAATTAATATTAGTGACTTACTATAATATTAATTATAAGGTGGATAGTAATGTTTTATTGAGTGCATGGAGGAAAATAAGTTGGAGTGGTGCTCACTTGGGAGTTATAAGAATGATTTATAAAGTTGCCTTGTTTTACTCACATATTATAAAGTCAGCAACTTTATATTATTTTAAAAGTGAGTTGAGCATTGGGAAATAAAGTAATAATTTATTACTTTTTGGAGCACTCACTTAGTGGTTATAAAAGTGCATTAAAATGCCCACTATATGAAATAATATATTTTATTAATTGGGTCATGCACAGGAAAGATTATTTATGGATGAGTTGAGCGCTCATGGTTATGGAATGGAAAATATTATTTTGCTTCTAAAAAACTTGTGTTGCTGAGCAGAGTTTCTTCTTGGGGTTGTTCAGCCTCAACAACTCATCTGGTTTCGACTGTGGAAGATCAACCCTAGCTGGATATCTGGTGATTTTACTCAGAAATCACATAGAGCTTCAATGGAGTCAATTAGCAGTGGATTGGGTTTGAATATCTTTGATGTTTTTTGAGAATGTTTTGGATTATTAATATTTTGGTGTGATTAAAGAAGAGTATTTGCAGGTTTACAGATTTGAAGACATGTGCAGATTTTAAGGTTCATTTGAAATACATTGGTGAAGGGATTAAACCCCTATTTCTCCAGCGCTACATTTTGTTAATGAAATTGAAGTTTCATATCTTATTGTTTTAGCTGCTGCCTAAGATAAAGTATGGTATTAAAAGGAGCAATGGATATAAATGAAATCATTGTTGACTGTTGAGTGACCGTACAATATGCTTAATACAGCTATCCATTGAAGGAAGGGCGAATTCATATTTTGAAGGCTTGATAAGCTTCATTAATAAATCAGCGTAGCTTTCTATTGCCCAGCCACTTCCATTGGATGAGTATTATCCAAGACCATACATTTATTATGGAGTCCCTACCATGTTAAAAGCTGCCATACATTCTTAAGGAAGGAAGTTTGAGTGGAGTGTGGCTCCCACATCAGCCACATCACTCCCATAGTCAGCAGCATCCCAAAAAGAAGAGCGCTCAAGTCTTGAAGGAGGACGTGAGGGTCAAAGGAAGCACTCACACTAATATGGGAAGGTGCGTGAGGTACTTAAGGGGCACCAACATCATAGAAAGCTGGCCACCCAGCTTGGAACTCAAAGCATTAGTATTCATTTGAAGATTGGTACTGGCTGTCCCATTGGGGAAGGTGTTTCAGCAGCAGCAACAGCAATTATAACCAGCAACTCACACATATATGATGTATAATGGGCATGATTTGGTATGTATGAAAATCATATGTTGAGATCAACTCTCATTCTTGTAGTCTCTGTTTATTACAGCAAGAGCATTCAAATCCTTAATTTGAATTTATCTATTGTGCAATCTAATTGTCATACCTTTAGATCAGTTTCTGGTTATATTTGACTTGGGTGTATGTATGCAATATATTTGTTAAAATGTCCATATGAGCTGAGACTAGAAATACATCACAAATAACATTCTACAAGCTGCTCCCACATTGAAAACTCAGAAAATACAGAAATATTCCAGCAGCATGCAAAGTGTTTGACAAAATGTCAAACCATTAGAAATCAGAAATTCAGGGCAAAACTAGGGTGGACACTACAATTCGTGAAGATTGCATGTGACTCCATTAATGGAGGTATGAGAAAACTATATGGTTTTGCAAGTTTGTGTGAAAATATAAAATTGCAATTTAGTAGTTATGTAATTGGATTATTTTGTCGAATGATTGGTTTTTATTGTTGAATGGCATTTTGCATCTTTGTGCCACGTGTTGGAAAATTGGCACCTTGATTTTGTGTCATACCCAAGTTGGACATGATGAGCCTTAGGATGGAGATATAGGTTTGGAAAGGAGTGGCTCTCTCTTGGTTGTCATGATACAAAGGGATTGACAGAACAACGAGAGGAGAGTTCTTAATAAGTGATAAGTTGATAACATAAATTTACATTAGGTAAAATAAAAGAATTAATCAAAAGTTTCCCCTATGATTCGAATGCTTGTGGAGATTCGATTGTAGTATGAAGGGCATGTCGCAACTCTAGGAGTTGGCAAATGTCAAACTTTCCCCATAGCCATTGTGCTATGTGATGACATGTCGTAATTTCCCTGTAGTTGTCATGCTATGTGAGATGATTGGCAGCTGGTTCCTATGGGAATCTTGTACAATAATAATGAATTGGGGAAATTTTGTCTAGGCCCCATCAGCTTCCCTATTATGTTCCTGAGAGGTTAGTTATTATGGAGATTTGCTATCAGTATGTCAATGGATTGCCAGGGTAGTTGAGGGCAAAATCTCTGAGAGTGTATCCCAAATTGCCCATTGTGTTGGGACATTTTGACTTACAAAAGTTCCCTGCAGTGCAAGCAAAATCTCAGGATGTACTGGCTTTTCAGTTTGAAGAAGCAGAGCATGGACCCTAGAATCATTAGGGTAAAACTAAAAGATAATTGCAACCACAATCCTCACAGCTCAGTTTGTCATATGAGCATGTGTCTGAAAAAATGGATCAGTACAATGTCAATGCCAATAATGATGAGGAGGAAATAGCCAAATTGAAGGAATTGGACCTATGGACTGAATCCAAGGATACACCAGACCAAACTAAAGGTACAGGGCAATCACATGATGATGATGAAGTGGAGTACCTTGGTGAACATAGTTCCCCAGACGTCTATAAGGACCTAGTGGAGAAGGACCTGTTGCCACTACTTCCAGTGTATAGATCAGTTTAGTTCCAGATAGCACTTCTATTTCACTGACTAAGGCCAAGCCTGACCCAATGTATTATTCACCTACAGATTTTTCTTGGGAGTTTGCAAAGCAATTCTTTACAGGATTAAAGTTCCAAGGCCGAGGATTCCACGGGTTGTGGCAATTTCTCCATTATTTGCATCTTCACTTGAACAATCTACCTCTTCTAAGCAACAAACATGTATTCAAATGTTGAGTACTAAAAGGCAAAGGCGCAAAGAATTTAACTATGGTTTTGGTGCACAACCTAAAGGTGGAAATGAAATATGTGGGGAAGAAATGGAAGAAGATTACTACAGAGAGAGTATTAAGGGAGGGCAACCCATTATTGCTACCACTGAAGAGGCCTACTTGATGAGTCTCACAAAAGTAAATGGTAGAAAATCGAGCCAGGATCTATTTTGAAATATATGAGTGAATATGCTAAAGAGTCTTTTGATGAGCAGGCTGAGGAAATTACAAATTTAAAGACACAACTAAAAGAAGTTCAAAGCCAGTTGCAAGAGGCCTGGAGGTAGGTTTCGGTGCTCCCAGAATCCCTCTTACATGGAGTCTCTGAGAAAATCTCTGTATGAAAGATCAACTCCAGTCGTCTTCTCAAAATGCTTTACATTTGTATGATAAGTGAATTTCAGTACCCAAGTTAAAGCCTCTGCCCCAAAAAAAACTCCTAGTACTTTCAGATGTAAAGATTGAAGTAGTCAATCTGACTACTAAAGTAATAAAGACTGAGGTGGAGCAAATGATGACAACGATGGACAAGAACCTTAAGTCTCAGGGAAAGGACATAGATAAGGTTAATACTCTGATCACTGAGGCTGGTTTCTCAATTTACAAATGCACAAGGTAAATTGCTGTCACAAGCTGAGTTTAACAACTTAATGTTGAACTTCATGGCCCTATTTTCCAAGGAGATGAAGGAGGTGCAGCAGAAAACTTCTGCAGTATAGGACTTCATCATTGTTTCTGCTAAGAGGGTAGAAAGGGTCATCGTCTTATCAGAGTTGGTGGCAACAGAGATCCAGGAAATCAATGATGGTCTAAAAGATGCTGAGGAAAAGATGAAGAGGCACTTGATCATCAATATAGTGCAATCGACTTGGATTCTCAGCAGTGCAAAGTTACGATGGAAAAAGCACCGTAATTTTATTTTCTCTTGTTTTATTGTTATTCTAAGTCCCTCACGATCTTTTCATTTCATATTCTGGGAGTTATATAACTGATGGTGAGGCTTTGCCCACCAAAAACTTATTTCTATGGCTCTTCCACTCAATATAGGGGGTTGGAAGTTATTATTTTGAAACATCTGATATAATTTCCACATTTTTTTGATCAAAATGATAGGAGGAGGTCGAATTTTCATTTTAAAATATTTTATTAATTTCACTATTGATGCTCAAGTTTGATAAACATGTGTTTCGTTATGTTAATTAAATATTAATGCATTATGTTTTTTGTTGTAATTTATAAAATACATAGGTTTATACATGTCTATAAAAGTTACATCACGGTGATATTAAGATTATAGTTGTCATTTTAGCTTAGATGTTTGAAGCAAAATTTGCAAACTCGGACTCGCCGCGGACTCGGCAGCCCAAAATTGGACTCGGGACTCGGGACTCGGCACGGACTCGTGACAAAAACTCGGCTAGGACTCGGGAAAAAAAAAACCATTGTTTTTTTAAAAAACAAAAGAAATTAAGCATTTAGAGAACATAAGAGCCTAATTTGATTATCAATTTGTCATAATTCAAAGATTACACATGTCATATGATCATCAAAGACTCAATAATTGAAATTTCATCATAGTTTCAAACTTTCAAAATATATAACAGCATCATAAATGTTTACATCTAATCATATGTCAAAAAGAGGAAAACATTAACAACCAAATATAATCTATAACATCCTCCTTGGTGATGATCTCTTAGCTCGTTTTCTCGGGTTCTTTCATGCTGACTTCAATGGCAGACCTGTGTTTTTCAAGGCAGAAGAGTGAAAATGAGAAAAAAATGAGAAAAAAATGAGTTTTTTGAGTGTTTTATGCACGTCCCAGGCGCGACGCGAGTCCGTGCCAAGTCGACTCGGCAGGGTTCAGGACTCGCGAGTCGTGGCGAGTCCGCGGCGAGTCCCGCGAGTCTGCAAACTATGGTTTGAAGGAGGTAATCCTAGTATTATATAAGTTTGCATCACCATTAATATATCTGGGCTGTGTTGTTTCTGTTAATGGTGGTTGTGTGGATTCTGAAAATGAAAACCATTCTTTTGTGTAGGCTTAATCTACTAACCCTGGTTGAAATTTTCATCTCTCTTACCTTTATTTCTCTTCTCGTTTTTCTTAATGGAACCAAGAACCACTTGTAACGTATTAGTGTAGAGGTGTTCTGATTGTTGTCTTGTTGCTGTTTTTTTTTGTTTTCCTATTTTTGTAACAAGCCCTTGGCAGGTGTCTGGCAATTCATGCATTGGTTACCTTGACAAGTCCCTGAAACGAGAGGATTCCCTTAACTGTGATGTACAAAAGACGCATCAACAATTCCTTTTAATGTAGAACAAGAGTTAAGCCCATCCAAAGACCATGATACTAAACTTAAAACCTTTGCTAGGAATTTACTACCACAACCTCTTAATTATAATTCCATAGACATGCATAACACAAAGAAGGCCAATCAAACAGGGCAGACCCTCTTGTCGGATATGCAGGGGAGACAGCATTGGGCTTCTACAGTTCGCAGGACAGGGGTGATTACTTCTACAAGTGATTGTTATCCATGGGTCACGAGGACCGCCTGGCCTTCAGCAACCTGCGGTGGAGAAAATTCCAGAGCCTAGCTTTAAAAGTATTGTTTTTTATAATTTTGGGTAGCATTTCAGCTGCTCACCAGATCAAAATCAAAAAAATAAGAACAATGGCTTAATATTAACTCAGTCATCCCATTGGACTTCACTTATTTGTCTGGCCAGTTCCCACTACAAGCAGATATAAATGGGTAGAGAGCAGGTTCTGTTGATTTGCAGTGCACTGTTAGTGGTGAACGGGTGGCTGCCTGTGTGTGCGCACAAAGTTGAGCAAAATGAGAGATCACGGCCATATAATCCCAAAATAGTTGAAGCCCCTGAGACCAAAATATTTTGTGCTACAACTCTATGTAAATCGGAAGGAGAGTATACTTTCCCACCACTGCTAGTACCTCCAAGCCCTGGTAAATTAAAACGTTTTCATATGAAAGCATTTGTTACAAAATTTTATCATACAAAGGCATTAGCTGCATTGTAACAAGCAGCAACATGTTCTATATTAAAATACTCTAGTTAATTTAAGTGCTATCCTTGAGCTACAATCCAGGTAGTTATGACAAAGGAAATCAAAGATTCAAATTTCATGGAGTGCATTGTACTGGAAAAATTGTTATTCAGAGTTATTTAGCTGAATAATTATGTAACGAACTTTCATTGCAAAAATGGAGGTAAGAATCCCATAAACCATGACAAAGCGATTGAAATGAGGTAAACAACCGACATGTTGTATTTAAGGGGGGGGCCTTATGTGGCGTTTAAGCCTAAAAGACACTCCACCAGGAAGATTTACCAGATGATCAAATAGGAAAGAGGAAAATAAAAATTTAACATAAGAAACTACGTTTAACATGTACCCTTTTGTAGGAGCCGAACTCTTGTACCGCGAAGAGTAGAAATCGATGAGCGTGGGCACTGGACAACAATGAATTGTAATTACGGCATTAGTAAGCAAACAAAAATAAAATAACCAGAGCTACAATATAAAAAGAGCTTACAAGAAGGAGCAAGCTTGACTGTGTCTGTGTAGAATAACCCTTGGTTAAACTCTGGCCAGGGGATTCCAAACGCCTTCATTGGGTTTAATTCTCGCTTCTCAGTAACTGCATGTAAATTGTTTTTTAAAAGGTGACTGAGAAATTTTCCACGACTGAATGGCTTCAGGGGCTTTCTGGTTGCAAATTGTGGATTTTTATTTGGAGGACTACTTGTTCTTTAGAACATTTTGTAAAGAAATTAAATTATTTTTATAAATTATGTTAATTAAATAAATATATTTAATTATTTAATAATTAATTTAGATAATAAAGTTGAGATTGATAATTGAAATTATTAAAATTAAATGTTATATTTAGTTTCAAAATTTGTAATAAAGAAGTGTTGTGATATGTGTTAGAAGTTGATTCATTAATATCGTAAAATTTTATTCTCTATTGTTAACCTGGAAACTGGGGTCACTTCTGCGAGTGTGGAACTAATATTAAAGCATGAAAATAAACTTGTAATTCGTAGAGTTGATTGATCTAGTTGATTTTTGCAATCTAAAACGTGTTCACCTTGATCTTCTAATATTTTAATTTGTGTAAAGACAACTAGTGTTTGCAAACAACTTTGGGGAATCTATTGGATTTCGAGGGTCAAGTTCTCCTTGGTTAGACCACTAGTAGGCTAAATTTACAACTCTAAGCAAATGATTCAAAGATAGCAAGCAATCATGCAACAAAACTAAGGTGGTGTCATAAGGAGACAAATGTAAAATAGATTTTATTTTAAGCTCTTAGATCTAGATGTTCTTTTCTCACTCTAACATTCCTAGATGATTTCAAAATGAATGAATGTCATTAAATACAACAACCAAGCACGCAAATCAATACAAACATGAATTAGATCACCTCGCAATAGCTAGTGTGTTAGAAATGAAGGAAACCACTACAATATGAAAATCTAAAATAAACTTGCAAATCTAAAATAATATTGTAGAATATCAAATGAAGATGTAAACTAGCATCAAAGAATCAGCAATGCTCAAGAGCCATACACATAACAATCAGATTTACATGGAGAAAACCCTTACAGGTAAAAAATTCCACCAAGAAAAGAGGGCAAATTTGTATTATCTTGAAGAAGATTACAATAAATGAAATTTTTTCAATCATACATTGAATCTGACACAACCTATGTACATGCAAACAAACTTATGCTCAATACTTCCTCTCTAGCTTCTATTACATAATAAAATTTCAAGTTTATAGAAGAAGCCACCAAAACATGGCGTCCAACTTGGGATAAGCAATATTTAATGTCTTACAACTGTCATAAGAAAATCCAAACGCCCCTCCTTAAGATTCCCACTAACAAGCCAAAAATGGGCTCCATTATGCCACTTACACCGTCATAATAGACTAATAATAGCTAATTCCTTACAACATATAAGGCACTAACAATAGTTGATTCTCTTACATCTGTCATAAGCCAAATATAGATTTGGGAACCCCTATTTTACCTATAGTAATCTCGAGGTCAAAAGTAAATAGTAACTACTGTTGGTAAATAATTTTTTTTTTTAAAGATAATGTGCTTGGTAAACTTTTTAACGTGACCGGTGACGCTGGTGCGACATGCCCTCCGGCTCCACACAACACTTTTGCCCAGAGCTATGAACTGGTGAGGCCACAACACGAGGGACCTCATCCCCAAGAAAGAACACTTCAAACCCGTGAGCTTGTTGGCCCAGCGAAGGCATAACGCCTGCGACCTCATTGGCCTAGTGGGGGTTTGAACTTTGGTGGCCGCCACTACAACCGAGCGACTTAACTACCGAACCACGCCCTTATCGGCACTGTTGGTAAATAATTAGTTACTATTGTCAATAAATAATTGATTACGGTAGTTGTAAGCACAAAAATCACGCACAACCTCCACAAGGACCCCTATGATGATTTTAATCCTTGTCACATACATGTAACCATAAAATAATGTCCTCTAAGCAGCAAACCTCTTGATGACGTGTCTTCTTTCTTGTCTTGTGTTGTTTACTCTTTGTCATTTTCCCTCTCTCTTTGTCATCGACGCTTTTCAACATTTTTGTGACACTTGTCAATTTGCATTTTCTGAGCTTTCGACCATGTTCCTAAGCCTTGTGAGCATCTTGTAGGCAAGTTTTCACTTTTTCCCTATGTTTTTCATCCTCTGCACCCCCTAGAAGCCTTCTAGAGGTCCCCCCCATCCATCTCCAACTTTTGATTTTCAGTTTTACTCAACCAATCCAAATCTCCACCTATTATTTCTAGATCTCCCCCGAGAGATCCTGCGGTGCAAGTAGAGATTTGGATTCTTACACATGATTGACCTATTTCCGGAGGCAAAACACCTCCTTTTCTCTCTTCTACCATCTCCCTCTTGCAATTCCTCCAAAAACCCCTTTTTGCCCGGATCTCCCTCGGGCGACCCTACTGGCAAAAGGGGTGACTCTGTCACGTTTCCAGTCACGAAAAAACTTGAGTTTCTCACTCAAAAAAGATCTGTTTTTGCCGGTTTTGCTTCCAGTTCGCATGATTTTTGATGCCTAATACAGAGTTGACTATTTCATGCACCCACACATGCATAATTAACTCCATTTGATCTAAAATTAACAACCCATTCTCTCTCATGCATTCTTCCAGCTCCAATCCTTCTCCAGTGATAAGATATTATTGATTTATCACTCCTTAGTTAGCTAAGTTCACTAGGTAATCAACCTAGTTCACTCCCTAATCAATCCTTGTTAACTCATCAATCAATTGAGTTAACTTCTCAATCAATTCCACCTCTCATCCCTTCAAACCTATAAATACCCCTCACCTCTTCATTATTTTCCAAGTTGAGCAAGTTGGAGAATACTCTTCTCATCTTCACAAGCTTTTTCAAGCTTCTTCACAGGCCTTTGAGCCTCTTTCTTCATTTCTTTCTTTAGTTCTCCAAAGCTTCAAAGCTTTCCTTGTTGCATAGCTTCAAAGCTCTTCCAAGGAGGCAAATTCATTGTGCACACAACTCTTGCTAGTTTTTGCTCTCCAAATCAGCATTCTAATGCTCTCACAGGATGAAGGTGCCTTTTATTAATCCATTGTTCAACCAAGCATCATTACGCTACTTCAATCAACGACATTGTGTTCATCATAAGCTCACATTGAGCTCTTTCAAGCTTCAAGAAGCTTCTTTTGCTTCTTTGTGTCGTCTTGTCGTCAAGAGGTCTTCCCACTGCTTTAAGAGGATTCGAGCTTGCCAACATCAAGGATTTTTTAGGGTAGTGGAGTCACATAAATCTTCACTCTTTCAGGTTCCTTTATTGCTTTATTCAATTGATAGTAATTAAAAAATCAAAATTGCTCTTGGGAATAGTAAATCTTTTCTTTTTCCTTGATAGATTAGATCTTGCATGTTAGAATAATTGTTTTCAAATTCCTAGATCTAGACTATTTGTAGAAGCAATTTCCCTTCTTATATTAGATTATTTCAAAACAACCAAAAACCCAAAAACATAGATTAAAATTGCATTAGGAAAAGTCATACTAGCTTGCATTCGTATTTCCTTTCATAGATTAAAAAGCACTTTTCATTTCCAAAATACTAAAAAAGTACAAAAACAAGTTTGCATATCATTTAGCTCTGCATGCATATAGAAACCCTAGAAAAGATAGATAACTTGCAAACCCTCGATACCATCACGAGGTAAACTATGATAAACAATTCAATCAAACCCTTGATCACATCACAAGGTAAACACAAGTCAAAGCATAACTAAACCCTAGGTCAACTAAACCCTAGGTCAAAACCCTAAGTCTAGTTAAGGTTGGTCATCACACATTTACCTCTATCTTGGCTCACGAATGTGCCTGGGAGTGAGAGGAGAGTGAGTGAGGGCTATCCTCAACGAGATTGAGAAAATCAATCCACAACAACAGAAAGAGATACTTACTTTACCACAACAAGATCTATTTGTCCTCTTGTTAATAGAAGAACAAAGACAACTCCAAATACAACGAGAACTCATTCAACGAATTGAAAGACAAAAGGACATAAACAAAAGAAACCACTTACCCACACAATGGTGGAATAGAAGAAACCCCAACAGGAGAAGAGAAACTAGTGACCCTTCGAGTCATAGGGTTATCTCTACAACAACTACCATCGAACGAAACATTCAACTTAGCACACAACAACAAAGGCCACAAAACTTGCCGACCCCTCTCCGTGAAGTCCAGCTCTCCAACGAGCTAGACCCTCACCGTGTCTCGCCTCCTCTCGATTGGCTACTTCCACGAGAGCGAGAGTGACATGGTGGATCGCCCCATGGCAAGGAGGGAAGGGTCCATGCGCGTGTCAAAATTTGACCCAACAGCCCCAGGCAACCAGAGTTGTGATTTTGAGCGTACAGTACCAGTAAAAAATAAATTACCATGTCAGTGGATTCCTCATCATTTATGATTGTATTAACAATTACAATATTATGAGTAAATAATTAATCGGATTTACAAGGTTGATAGCACCTTAATCCTAACATTCTCCCACTTGACATTATACATTGTAAATACAACCATATGAAAACATAAATCAACTAAGTACAAGAAACAAGGCCCATGGCCTCTCTACCCCAAGTGAACTTTCTTGTGCTCACAGGTTTGGTAAGATAATCTGCAACATTCAATTAAGTGTCAATTTTATTCAACTCAATCTATCCAATTGCAACCATTTCCTAAACAAAGTGGTACTGAACATCCACATGCTTAGTCTGAGCATGATACATTGGATTCTTGGCCAAACAAATTACACTCTGGCTATTACAACCAATCTGAATAGTCCTACAATCAAAATTAATGTATACAATCTTTGTAACCTGGTTAAGTAATATCATTTGTACAATTTTCTTGGTTAGAGGATTCCAAAATTTATAACCTTTAACATTCTCACCATATCCAATGAAGATGCATTTCTATGCTTTTGGATCCAACTTAGATTATTTTTTCTTAGGCACATGAACAAAAGCCTCACAGTAAAAAACCCTTAAATGTGAAACAAAAGGTTTCTTACCTATCCTTACTTCATAAGAAGTAGAATCAAGATCCTTTCAAGGATGTTTATTTACCAAGTAACAAGCGGTGCTCACAACTTCTACCCAAAAGCATTTATCCAACTTTGCATCACTCAACATATTTCTGGCTCTTTCCATAAGTGTTTAGTTCATCCTTTCTGCAACACCATTCTATTGTGGTGTATATGGAGTTTTCTTTTGTGTTATGACGCCTACATGCTTGCAAAACTCATCAAATTCCTTAGAAAAATATTCCCCTCCATTGTCATATATTAATACTTTTATTTTCAATCATGATTGGTTTTCTACTAAGACTTTAAAATCCTTAAACTTAGTGAAAACTTTAGATTTATGCTTCATAAAGTAAATCCATGTAAATTTGGATATATCATCAAGGAAGGTAACAAAAATAAAGTAACTTTCCAATTGAATCATTATCCACATGACCAAACACATACGTATGAATAATTTCTAATTTATCCTTTGCCTCATTACTTCCTAAAAGAAAAGACGCTTTGTTTTTCTTACCAAACACACAGTACTCACAAAAATCAAAGTGTTCATCAAAATAAGAAAAACTATCCAACAACTTTTTATTGATAATAGTTTTTAAAACATTTTTGCTTATGTGGTCGAATCTACAGTGTGACAACATACATGTATTTTCAACTTTTTCTATCACATAGGTGGATGTGTAAACAGTAGTGGCCTCAAGACTAAACAGAGTTCACATTCTTGTTCCCCTTGTTACCACTAATCTTCCTCTCACTAATCTGCAACCATGCTTGTTAAATGTTAGATGCATTCCTAAATCATTGAACTTTGAAACAAAAACAAGATTTCTATCCAATCTAGGAATATGTAAAACACCAGGGAGGGTTTTAATCCCCCCATCACTGAAACATAACAATACATTTCACCGTCCAACTATCAGATATGTAGTGGTGTCCCCAAGGTAGACATTACCTCCATCATATTCTTCATATGAGGAGAACCACTCCTTATGAGGAACCATATGATAAGAGCATTCTGACTCAACAAACCAATGTTCATTAGATACATCATTACAAACAGAAAGTAAAACCTCATCGCCTATGTCTAAAGACATTTTAGTAGAGGAAACCCACTGTTTCTTTTTGTTTCTACATTCTTGTGATGTCCCCATTTCTGTAATGGTCACATCTAATTTGGGTATTTAGCCTTTTCATTATTCCCATGGGCTAAATCACATTCTAAGGGAATAATTGGTTGAAACAGGAGTAAAAGTAACTTAAGTGGTTCTATTTTTAAGTTAACTTTATAAAGTGTTCTAATTTTGAATTACTTTATAAAAGTTACTTAAGTGGGCCCAAAAATACTCTATGTCATAAAGTGACATTGTGTACATACCTTCATTTAATAAAGTTCAAGTGGTTGTGTACATAAAAACCTTCATTTAATAAAGTTAAGTGGGACCTATTTGGAGTGCTCCGCTTGAGGGCTTTATAAGGAGCTTTTGGAAATCATTTTTGATATCATTGAGTTTATGTTATTTGATGTTGAGACATTTCTTCTCGGCTACAACTTGTTTCAGCTTGAATTCAAGGACGTAAACCCTTGTAATTCCTAGTGGGTTGGATGAAAACCTAGCTCGCTTTGAGGAGACTTCATGACGGAGGTCTATTTGTACTTAATTACATGGATTTGATATTTTGTAGGAGCTGGAAATAGAGTTTATTTGCAGGTTACAGCTGCTAGGGTTTTGAGTTTGCAAACTGAAGACTATTTTGGCATCTTTGGAGAAGGGTTTGAATGCATGATTGGCTGGAATTTCATATCAAACCTAGCCATAGATTGATATTCGTTATTTCCATCACTTAACTATGTTCTTATTTCCAAGATTTTTAGACCTACCTTTTGATTTGTCCTTATGCCCTTTCTAACCTCCTTTTGGTCCTCTTTCTTTAGACCTTCCCCTAACATTAAGAGCATCCACCAAGCTATCCATAGCCTTCTTCCTCATTTCCAATGACAACATAGTTACAACAATAACATCCATCTTTTGATCTTTGAGGTTAGCAATGATAGCAAGAAAGATATTCTCCCAAGACTTGGGTAAAGAACAAAGAAGCATAATACATTTGTCTTCTTCCTTAATCTTAACATTAACAGAGGCTAATTGACTCACAACTAAATTAAAATTATTTAAATGCTCTACAACAGATTCACCTTCCTTCAACTTAAGAGAAAACTATTGTCGATGAGGATTGCACCCTTATGCAAAGTTATGAAACTCTGCAATCCTTCGAAACATGGGGACAAACTCAAGCTGTGGGTGACCTATATTGAGTTTGAACCTCCAGATTATGGGTCGGTTCCCTTTAAAATATTCAATTTGAATCTATGACTTTGGTTTGGAAAAGGGTAAAAAGGATTTTCTAAAGATAATAAAACTGTAAAAGTTGGTGATGCACCTAATAATGATGGAAAAAATTGCAAATTTGACTTGCAATAGATCTCAGAACCACACAATCCAATTTTGGCAAAATAATCACAAAAATGTTTCTAAGGAAGGCTGGAAATTATCTTCTTTATGAAGGAAAAGAGATTTTTCACAACATGAAAGAAGAAGATTTTAGTAACACAACCTAAGACCTGCGAATCACTATGCTTAACACTTGCAAGTAAGAATGAGACAATAATTTTAAAGGTTTTGATATTTAAACACATTAAAATTTCATCAAATCATCCATACAAGTAGCATTAATGGAAAGACAAACACTTAATTTCAATGAAAAATAAAGGAAAGTATTGCATGAGAGACAAAAAATAAAACCTGTAACCTGTTGTAATCTCTATAAAATCTGTAATCAATGAGTTACAAAACCTCTCTCTCTCTCTCAAAGTGTAAAGAGCAAAAAGACAAGAACTCAAAAGATGAGTTACAAAACCTCTTGTCTTTCAAAGCGTAAAAGAGAAAAGAATGCAAGAACTAGCAAAAACTAGGTTTTGCTTTACAATATATAGCTTGCTCTCTCCAAGAGGCATGAAAAATATCACTGCAGCTAACTACTTGTAAAAATAAGTCCTCCAAAGTGATCCACGAGAAAACCAAGAAATCCCTAAAAATAAGGGTCCAAACTATCACAAATTGGGCAAAAATAGATCCAAGTTGATCCTCTCCATATGTTTGACCAAGAACTTGACCAAAACTCCCCAAATCATTCAAAAAGTCCTTAAATAGCCTCAGTTAACTCAACTCACCTATTTTGCATGATTTTGCATTGCAAAATTGATGTGAGTGAATAATAAAGTAATAATTACTTTATTATTGGTTACATTTTGCATTATTTTATGATTTTACAACTTGTGAAAAATAATAAAGTAATTTGTAGAATATTATTTTATTATTCACTTACATTGATTTCAGTTGTAAAAACATGCATGATGGGTGAAAAGAAAATAAATACCTTATCTCTTCAATTACACTTGCCTAATTTGCATGATTTGATGCAAAAAAATAGGACTTAAGAGAAAGAAAAAACCCTTTATGCCTCCATGCAAGAAAAAACTCTCCTAGTTGCATCTCACATGTATCAAGGTAAAAATTTCACTCTTATTACTCTATAAGGTATATCACCTCTGCAAAATAACCTTACCTTTTGTCTCCATTTACATTGCAAATAATATACTTGTCTTCATTTATCCTACCACCTTTTCAAAACTTTACCTTATCCATGTTCCTGCCATTTCACCTTTTCTTTGTTTTCATTCATATTGCAAATAATGCACTCTCCTTGCATGTTTTGCATTTGACTTTAAAAAGCATTAAAAAATGCGTAAGGCAAAAAGATTTTGACCACTTCTTGGCCACTAGGCAAATGATTAAAAGGTTTTGACCATAGCATATGTGGATTTGGTAATGTTTTTTCTCAAAAAGACAAGGAAAATTATCCTCTTACTCGGATTTAGGGTTTGAATGTTTAAGCACTAAGAAAACCCTAACTATCATCATTTGCTGGAGCTCACGCTATGCTTCTCGAGTTGCCACCATGGATGAGTTTTAGCCGCTCTATGCGAAGGTTTTATGTGGGTTTCTGGACTGTGTGCTTTTAAAGATCCACTGGTAAGTTTACTTTTTGCATAATATTGTTCCTTATGTTTGAAAATCATGAAGAAATATGCTCTCTTGCTGGCAATGATATTACTTTCCTTCTTTGCTTTCCTTTGACTATAATGAAACAAGTGTTTCAAAGACCGCTTGAAAGAAATACAAAAATAATGAACTCCTTTGCTGTTGACGTGCTCATTCACTGGAAAATACAGTCAGAAAAAGCTTTTCTGTATACTTTATTCGAATGAATATTTCTTTGTGCTTTGATTAATGCATCTTATCATGAAAACACTGCATTCTGGCATTTACTTACGAAAGACAAGGCCTCTTTGTCTAACAACCCTTGTTTGGGTTTTCATTCCTTATCTCCTCAATTACATTTGTTCATTTGGCATCTCTTTTACTTGATACAGATTATGGAATGTACTTTTGAAAAAATGAGGTTCTATGTATACTCTATACTCTGCTGTAGCTTTTGAGAGAAAATATCTCCTTTGGTAAATAATGAAAAGAAATAATGAAAACTATGTCCCCATTTGCTGCTCCTGCAACCCAATGCTTGTTCACTGTTACTCTATTGTTGATAGTTTGTGTTTAATATCCTCAATCTCAACTCATAGTACATCAATTTGACTCTTCTGAGTAGAGGAATGATTTTCAATTTCTTTTAAGCCTACCTTCAGCCATTTCATAATTCTGTTGATATCCTTCTAATTCAAGCCTTAAAGTGTCATTATCTACCTGTAAGGTATGCCATTCTCTCTTTAAGATGTTGTCCTCAGTTGCTGTTATACAGTCATTCTCAGACTATATCTTATCTGTCTTTAGACTGCTTAATGTATCCATTTCATAATCTGCTATCTATGAGTGTGTTTGCTATCTATGAGTCCTCATCTTGTTTCTTCTACAGTGATTGTATAGCTACTATCTATATGATGGTGTTTTGAAAGATAGGTAGCTTGACCCATATATGCTAAGATTAGAACAGGATAAACCTCAAAAGTGAAAGCAATATTGATGGCTAAATGTGAGAAGCACCCAAATCTACAAGCATTGCCTCTGAACTTGTCACACATAATAGAATATCTCCCAGTGACATCCACCCTACCTTTCTTGTTTTTCTCAAAAATTTATACCTATAGTGTAGTAAAATGCACGATAAACTTGCACCTTTGAGTCATAAATCTTTATCTTCTTGATAGAGATTGACTTCACCAGCTAGGCTACTTTGTCAAGAGTTGGAAGGTCATTCCCTACTGTTACAGTCATTTAAGATTGTTGTTATAGTCATTTCAATTGACTGTAACAGCAAACTTACACCTCATTCACAACAAAATTGGTAAATATTTGTATTTATTCTCTGTCCAAACTGACTATTATGACTGCTTCAGTTTAAAACTCCTTGATTATGTAGTCATGCCTGCCTGTCATTGTTATTGTAGCATGATCATTACTCTGAAAAGCTATTTTTTCATGATAACAAACTGACAAAACTAAACTTGATAATTCATCATTTTTTAAAGGCACATTATCAAAGAAGATCAGTGAAACAGAAACTCCAAAGTTCAAGTGAACATCTAATTGCATCTAAAATATCATGAGCAGCTCTCCCAAGAAGAGAAAAAGAGATCTAGCAACCCATTTGGAGGCAATTTTGCACCATAATGTTGTTTCTTCATTCCTCTTTGCATGTGAGGGTGACTTAGAACTACCATGCTGTCCCTTTTTTTAATCAACTTGAGCATATTTATGATTTGCATTATCTTTACTTACAGAAACAAGGTTGTTCTGATTATGATGGTTCTCTACAAGTTGCTATTCCTGTATATGATGGCCTCTCTACCTTTTAGAGTAAGATTTCATATCATAACAGTCTATATGATAACACTGTGACTAAAGGTTCTAGAACTATAGGTGCTCTCCTTTATTTGAAAACAAAAGGCCATATATATGCCAATTATGAATGCTTTGTAAAGTAGACTGTTGCCCTTCATTTTTATGCATTGAATCCCATAGGCACTATGTGGTTCATAACTGTTCAGACATCTCTATAGTACTATTGACCTAACAAAGGCCTTGGTGTTTGGAATTTGAACTTGAAATATATCAGACCTTTGCATTCTTATCAGTAAAACTTTGTGCATATCATAACTTCTTCATAATTCACATCTGTGCTTTTTATGTTGTATCAGTCCAAATGACTGCTCTCTTTTACTTTGTTGTTCCAAATGGATCCACACATGATGTGGCATATATGTTGTCTCATTATTCAACTGAGGTATACTTGAATGGCAAAAACATATTCCAATCATAACAAAAAGATGGAAAAATACCTTTTATGTTTGAATTCCTGTCCTTTGCAATCTGATATCCTTTTCAAATGAATAAAAGGAAAACATGTTGGGCTTAACCCTTGTGGGAGCCACATTTTCTCCACATGTTTTAATGTTTTCAAATCAGCAACATTACTTTTCCTATACCTGCACAGTCAACAAACAAGTTAGCATAAAAACATACCTCTCGAAGTTTGATTGATCTTTCTCATGATGTTCTGATTTATTGCACATGTCTGGTTTGATTCCTTCATATGAAACGCATGATGTTTGCAAGTTGATATGTCTATTTGATAAAAGCATATGATAGTCTTAAATATCCAGAGCTCTAACAGGATCTTCCCCAAATTTTTGTAGGTTCACTTGATATGACTGGAGCTGAAGATGAAGATATGAAGATCAGTCACCAACAAGGCATCAACCTTCAAACAAAAGGCAATGATGGATATTTAATATTCTCATGCGTTCTTTTCTATTTCTTTTTATCATTAAATCTATAGCTTGCATATGTCTACATTGCTCAGTTTAGTCACTCCCACGGCTTGTGTGGGACACATTGAAACACTTCTTTTAAACATGATCAATTAATTTACCTTATGCAATTGATTTGTGTATGTTTCTTTTTCAATCAATGCATAGGATAGAATAACTGAAACTGAATGTATATTTAAAAAATGATATGAAATGACAGTTCAAATGAATACCTTTCTTTCACACTGAAATATGATCACATGAATAATCAAATTGTTTTATAATTTTTGAAAGATAAAAACAGTTAGATCAACTGTCTCTCATTGACTGTTTGATTTCTTGACATCGACATTCACTTGTCATGATGATTTGATAGTCCTGATTGGACTGTTGGATTATCATGACAACTGATCATTGTTTTCCTCTTGTCAAGACATCAAATATTCACTGATTGCAATAACTAAAAAGTTTTCTTTTACTCCTTTTGAAACAACTGCAAAATAGGTCCAACTAAATTATTTAAATGCTCTACAACAAATTCACCTTCCTTCAACTTAAGAGAAAACAACTTTCATTTTAAATACAATTTATTTACCAAACTCTTGGCTTGATAAATCTCACCCAACCGTTTCCATTAAGCATATGCAGTCTTTTCCTTATAGACATTAAGAAAAGTAGTGTCTACAAGACATAATCGGATTGTGCCCCATGCCTTTTTGTCCAATCTGTCCCATTCCTCTGGACTAACATCATCATGTTTCTTTTCTTTTGATGCCACCAACCATTGATCCCTTTCTTCAAGGAGATCCTCCATTTTTAGCTTCCATAGCTCATAGTTTGTTCCATTAAATTTTTCAATGTCCAATTGAGATGTAGATGAAACAATGATTTCCACACACATAAATCTACAAAACCAGAACTCCCACTGCAGTACAACAAACCTTCACACTTCCACCCAATAAACACAACTAACCAGGCTCTGATACCAAATGTTAGAAATGAAGGAAACCACTACAATATGGAAATATGAAATAAACTTGTAAATGTGAAATAATATTGTAGAATATCAAATGAAGATGTAAACTAGCATCAAAGAAATCAATAATATTCAAGAGCCATAGAGATAACAATCAAATTTATGTGGAGAAAACCCTTCCAAGTAAAAAAATCCACCAGGAAAAGAGGGCAAATTTGAATTATCTTAAAGAAGATTTCAATACATGAAATTTCCTTAATCTTGCATCAAATCCAACACAACTTGTGTACTTGCAAACAAACTTATGGTCAACACTTCCTCTCTAGCTTCTATTAAATAATAAATTTTCAAGCTTATATAAGAAGCCACCAAAACATGGTGTCCAACTTGGGATAAGCAATATTTAATGTCTTACATTTGTCATAAGAAAATCCAAATGCGCCTCCTAGAGATTCCCACTAATAGGCCAAAAATAGGCTCCATTATGCCACTTACACCATCATAAGATGCTCTGTCATAACAGACTAATGATAGATGATTCCTTACAACATGTAAGGCACTAACAATAGCTGATTCTCTTACATCTAAGCCAAATATAGATTTGGGCACCTGAGGTCAAAAGTAAATAGTAACTACTATTGGTAAATAATTAGTTACTGTTGTTGAACACACATATATATACTGAGAGGGGGATGAATCAGTATATACTAAAATTTTTACTTTTATGTTGCACTCAATCAAATGTAAACATTCAAGCCATGAGAAACAAAAGAACACACAAGCACATAACACCAGATTTACGTGGAAACCCAAGATGGGAAAAACCATGGTGAGCAAGTTGCTTGGATCTATTGTCCAAATCTAGCCTCATAAATAAAAAGAGATTTACAATAAATTTTACAGGCTCCAACCCAGAGGAAGCTCTAACTCCCTGATACAAAGTTTTATGGGCTCCAACCCAAGGGAAGAAACAACTCCCTAAAGTGCTACAACACTTACAACTCTTACAAGATGAGGCATAAACCTCTGTACCAAAACAATTGACTGATTCAGATGATTCTTCTCAAATTTATACAACTGCTTCAACCTCAAGCTTCTGCTAATCATTACAGACTCCGTACTACTATCTTCTTGGCCATTTATATCTGCACAAACACTATACCAATCTCTGCAGTATCATAATTCCTTCAAGTACCTCTACTCTATCAGAGCAACATCACAACTTCCTCAATTACCTCCACAGTAACATCACCTCTGGATTTACCTTAACTGAACTAATCTTTTCCACACTTCATCATCATACTACCTCTAAAATGATATTATTCACACATTAACATACTACACACATAGTTACTTCCTTGTAACAATCTTGAACTCTCATTTATATGCTCCACAAGCCTTCTAAACTTCACCTTTGTCAGCCTTGACAAAACGTGTAACTGACCTAACTTGTCAGCTCCCAAATCATCTACAGTAATGTAGGAGTTAAATCTTGTTGTGCGGTTCATACCTATGGCTCATGTTCCTTCTCTATCTTTTTCATTTGATGGAGGCACACTTTTATCTCCATAGCATCTTGTTTCTTCTCCTCTTGGTTAGGCACACTTTGCTAAGATATCAATATTTACCTTTGTCTTGCTCACCTAGACTTCCATGCTTCTTTCATCATTTAAACAACATTTAGAACCTCTCTACCATGACATTGAGCTTACCTCTATTATAATATCTGATAGTCCTTGGCTATGACATCAAGCCTACATCTATCATCATATTCAGGATACCTCTCTAATATGACATTGAGCCTGCCTCTATCATAATATTGAGAATCATTGGTTATGACATCGAGCTTACCTCTATTGTCACATTGAGACTACCTCTATTATGGCATTGAGATCACCTCTGTCCTAATATGAGAACCACCTTATTCATTATTGTTGTCCTCACCCATGTTCTATGTTCTAGAAATAGATGTCCTACATGCATCTTCCTTGCGAATATTCTTCATTCTATCTCATCTACCATTCTCACATTATTGTCATGCTATTTAAAACATCTTTTTGCTCCCTATAGCATTTTGCACTCCTTGCAACATTTTTATATTTTGTGCTTCATGTAGCATATTTTACATTTTATGCTCCCTATAGCATTTTTACATTTTGCACTCCCTACACCATTTTTACCTTTTATGCTTCCTACAATGATTTTACCTTTTATGCTCCTTGCAACATTTTTACCTTTTGCACTCCCTTTGACATTTTTACCTTTTATGTTCCTTGTGATGTTTTTACCTTTTTCACCCTACCCTTTGCATGACCCCTAGTGGAAAAATAAGCTAGAATTGACATCATGTATTCTTGTTTGCACCGATTGCTTCCTTCTCTTCTATGTGTGTACCACCTTATTCTTCTCTTGAAGCAATCGATCAAATTTTCTTCATCATGTTTTTCTATTTGTTGCACATTGATTAGAAATTTAAATTGCATTCTGGGGATGATGCAAGTACTAAGACAATTTCATAGCTAGGTCTCTTGCTTGTTGACTCAAAAAATTATTTGTTTTCCATGTGCCTTCTTCTTTTTCCATCCTCTTGATGTGTGTGATATAGATTTATATGCTTCTGACACACTTTTTGGTCTTGCAAGATTTCATGCTATTGTTTTCTCAACATCATGGTTTTGTAGGGCTTATGGTTCTTAATATTGTGGTTTTGTAGGGTCTCATATTGAGGGCATCTCACCTTCAACTTGAAGAATCTCTATGGCCTCTATAATATCCTTTTTATGGGTATCCTTTGATGGCATTTCATTTCAGTATTTCATTCATGTACTTTAGCATACTTATCGCTTAGTGTCATCAGCCCACTAAAGTGGGGGAAAAATGTAATGTCAAAAATTGCATACCTTACAATTTCACATTATGTATTGAACTCACTTTAGTGTCCATTCCCGTAGCATGTTCTAAGAACACTTGGACTTAGCCTTGGCCTATTTCCCTTGCATAGAAGTTTGCCAAGAATTGATACTAGAGCATTATTCTCATCACTCCTTGACACACATGTCAAATTTGACCCATTTTCCTTAGGATGGTAGCGCAATGCATACACATCTGTGTGACACGCTCATGTCCTACTTTGTACACCGCCTCAAAGTATGTGTTATCCTTGCATGTTGTCGCTTCACAATGTCTCCTAAAAAATGTAACATCCTCATAGATGTGCTTTGCTATCTTAGCCTACCTTGACCAAATCCACAAGATAAGAACAATTAAAGGCTTGCTTTCATAGATGATAGGATATTCCTTCTGGTTCTCTTTCTCCATCTTCAGCTCTACAACTCTAATGTAGTAACTTCTCCAAGTTCTCATTATTATTGTGCAAGTTACATGTTTCATCAAAAGAACAACTTTCACCATAGAAGCTTATGCTTCTCTTAAGGATTCCTCCAACCTTTCTTCTACAAATTATTGAAGGTATTTTCAGTAGGAATTAAGTAGCATGTTTCTCCCTGAAGATCTTTCTCAAAGTCCAAATCACTATAAACACGGTAGTGAATCTCTTGGCATTTTCTTTATCATAATCCTAATTAAATAATGTACTTTGTTGTGCTACTTATTTATCATTATGTTGGTCTTATTACACAAGAAATGCATCAACAATATCGATATTGTTATCAAATCCAATCCCATTTCCCTCTTGGCAATCTATTGGTATAGACCACCACCATTTTTATCAAATTTGCACACTAGGCCTAGTGTCCTCCTTGTAGACTCTGGAGGTGCTCCTAGCATCTTTTGTCATTGCATTTCCATTCCTAGAGACACTTAGGATAGGTGCACACACTTTTTATCAACATCTTTATCATTTGACTACTTGAGGAGGTTGAAAGACCAAACAGGGGTTTGACCATTCATGACAAGCTCATTACCTATCCCAATCTTATTTTCTCCCTTCAGCTATAGGTATATGAATAGTGCTCAACTGCTCGGAGGTTTGATTGTGTTCTCCTTATCATTTCTATAGGATCTAACTGTAATCATTTCATTTCCAATTTTATCTTCATCATTGAGATATTATGCTTATTTTCTTCTATTGTTGTTGTGTAGGTTTAGCTAGAAGTTGTACAAGTTGAACTAGAAATTGTTGGGAAGACACAAAACATTCCAGACCACATCTGTTGATCATACTATGCTATATGGATGACAATGCAAACCGTGGACATTCACACGGGCTATTGGCATCCTTGGCCAAGGCTCTCAAATTTTAGTATCATGTTCTATTTCATGTTTCATTCTATTTTCTAAATTTTATTTCTAAGAAATCATCCATATCAATCTGTATTTAACGATTCAGATTAATCTTAGGAAGTGTTAATCTAGTTTACAAATCAATCTCAATTTAAGCATTGAATAGGAATTAAGTAGAACACCTTTTCCCCATTCACAAAGATAATAGACATGCCACACAAGTGGTGGAAACGATGATGCTTAATTGAACTAGTATAGGATACAAAGATGTAGCTTTAGAGAATCTCCACAATCAAATGTGTCTTTCAATTGATTATATGATTGTCAGTTGATTGTTGATAAGCTAGGAATGTCTATAAATACATGTCCTTAGTCACTCAATTTGATATTTTGGTGCACAAGCTAATTGGATAATGACTATATTCTCGAAAGGGTGGCTCTAAAGTAATAATTTTGAATTTTGGGCAAGGTAGACTAGGTTGCGCCATGTAATCTAGTCTTAGGTGAGAAATGTTGAGAATGGTAATTGGTCTAAATTAGGGGATAAGTAATGGTGATGGCTAGTAGGTTATGGAGTGGGATTTGATTAGTGCACCAAAATAATTCAAATTAAGTGTTTTGACAATACATGCTCAAAGTGGTGAAAAATTATAGAGTATGCATTTTTATCTCTTATTATTGCTTGCACTTATTGAGTAAAAAGGAAATGTTTATTACCAAATTGAAAATAAATTACATTTTACCAATCAAATTAATCTAGAAGTATATTTTACTTCGAAGTATATTTTACTTCAAAGATATTGTATATTGAAAGAGGTGTTTTACTTTATTATTATAATTATGAAATGAGAATGGTAATGAGGCACTATGCATTAAAATATTTGTCAATTTGAAAGTTACCTTTGTGGTATTCAGTTAGTACCTTTTATTCTAATATTAACATTGCTAAAAATGTGAGTATCCTAAACTCCAGTAATTTGCTATAATAATTAGGAGCACAACTTTAAATAAAGTGACATATGCCACTAATAAAGAATTCGTTATTATCTTTTGAATAATAGTTTCTTTCTTTATCTTTAGTAAAAGAAATTTTTAAATTAAAGTTTATAGTTTATAATATTGAATATTATATATATATATATATATATAAATTATATATATTATATTTGTATTAAAATTTTAATATTATTTATATTAAAATTTTAAATAAGTAAATAAATAACGTCCAAGTTTTAAAATGTTAGCATCCTCTATCTTATCTTTTATAGTGACTATTTTAATATCATCCCTACTTTATTCTTTAATATTAAAATTAATTACTTACCTTAAAGTTATTTAGTGGAAATTTTAAGGATGGGACCTCCTTGCAAATTATTAACTCCCTCTCCTTAAATCATTTATTATCCCCTTTAAGTGACTTGCTAGGAAATTTAGATTATTCATTTAATGTTGTCTTAAAAAGTAATTTACTTGCCCATCTCTTATTATTATTATATTTTTATTAGATTTTCACGTGTGATAATTTTGTAAGGTTGTTAATTAGACATCGATTTATTGATATAGTTGATTATTAGCTGATAGGCTTTTATATGTGAGCATTATAGTGCTCGGAATTATATCACGCCATTCACATCAGAAAATTTTCTAAACTCGTTGATTGTTCATATCGGTGTATTCCTTGAACCTCCCATGAGTGTAATTGCTAGTAATGATATAAATGGTATTCTTAGTGGTTTTTATCTCACTTTAAAAGATATCGATCACTTTGATGCATTTGACCCCTTTGTATATAAGTTTGTGATAGGATTATTTGTTCCATTTATCTTAGTATTTTATTTTTTTAAGTTGGTATTTGTGAGTTTTAATTTGTTGACCAAATTCAATAGATAGCTTATATTTCTCAATCCAACAATATTTAAAGTACATAAGTAAATACTTATAGTTTAAATCATATTTGTTGGTTTAGATGTTATACACCTTGCAAATTTAATGGTTTATTTATTATTTATTAATTATTTGCGAGTCTTTATGGAAAAGAGAATCCCACTATGATTTGGCCATTATAGCACTGTATACTTTGATATATTACACGTGTAAAAGAATTCATTGACATGTAAGATGTGTAATAGCATCTATGCCAATGTAAGAATGTGTAAAGGGTGTAAGATAATTTATGACATGGGCAAGAGCATGTAAGAGGGGGGTTACATTGTTGACTTAGATATTGACCAAATTCAAATGAATAAGGCTAAAATGGAGAACCCAATTTAAGGAATGACTGTGACATGTTATGACAATCTATGTAGGTGCAAGAGAATCTAGTAAAAATAGTTGGAGACCCATCTTCGACTATGGTGTTGGAATTTGAGCCATGAGGATTTGGGTGCCATACCTCTAATTTGTAGCCTCGTGGTTTTGTGAGACCACTATGGTTTTCTCTTCTTGGCTTCTCTATTTATTTGGTGCTCAACATGGAGATTTCATATAGTGTATCTGTAGGTATTGTTATCTTGTCAAAAACTATCTTGATTTATTGTTAGTATAATATCCTACGAAGGCTTGAGCCTCAACTTGTGTTGCAATCATTGGTGTTATTGGGAATTCTTTTCTTTCCTATAAATTGTTTGATTGCATTTTCTGTAGATTTCTCCTCTCATATATTAGTGTAGGAAGCATTTCCATTATCTTAGCTTCCTTTCATTTGGTATCAAATCCTAATCAATTTGGGTCCTAGGTGGTAGGAAAAAGATTTTTGAACTAATATTGGTTTGAGTGAGAGCGTGTGTAGAGGAAATCTTTATTTTAGGGAAGATATAAAGCAAGTCTATATTGGAGATGGAAAAATTTAATGACACAAATTTTGAGTTTTGGAAGCTTAAAATGGAGGACTCACTCATAGATTGAGATCTAAGGGCTATGGTCTCCATGAATAAACCTGCATCAATATCACTTAAAGACTGGGCTATGTTGGATATGAAGACGAGAAGTCTTATAAAACTTGGTTGATTTAATATTCTATAATGTTTTAGGAGAACCCACGATGGAAAGCCTCCAGAAAAAGTTGGGGAGCCTATACCAATCCAAATCTCTAGTAAATAATTTTTCCTACAGAAGAAGTTGTACACTTTAATGATGGGTGCAGGTGATTTTTTTGTTAAGCACCTAAATACATTCAACATGATCATGAGATAGTTACATTCAGTTGGTATGAAAATGGAAGATGAATATTGATGCACAACCATGTTATGTTCTTTTCCAGACTTATGGGACAACTTAATAATGCCTATTAAGAGTATTGCGACAAAGTCGATGCTTGATAAAGTAGTGACTATTTTACTCTCAAAAGAGATGAGGGAAAAGGCTTTTGAATCTACCAAGGAAGCATTGACTATTTTTAGATGGTTGAAGGAGAAAGGGAAGGATAAGAAAATGAAAAAGATAGATCTAAGTATCATGGGAGATCTAAGTCTCTTGGCAAGTCCCAGGTGACATGCTAATTGTAGCAAGATTGGACATTTCAGATGAGATTGCAACGAGGAGAAAATAAGAAAAGCAAAGGTGAGTCTGATGATGATTCTAATAAAGCTTCTCAAGAGGATGTAGGTGATGCTTTTATTATAGCCTTGGCTATTCATGCATGTGAAAATGTAAGGTGATAAATCTAGAACATCTTTACATATGATTCCCCATCATGAGTGGTTTTTAAATTATAAGTGTTTTGATGGTGGAAAGACATATCTCGGCAACAACCACTACCTTAGAATTGTTGGTTGTGGGAGAGTGAAGTTATGATTCTTTGATGGAAGGATCAAGGTTATTTATGGAGTTATACACATTGCTAGTTTAGCATGAAAATTGTTATCTACCAGTTAAATGAATGATGCAAGTGTACAAGTTGTCTTTGGAAATGCAAGTTCTATGATGGTTTGAGGAGATATGATGCTCATGAAGGGGGTATGAGTTGGTACTCTCTTTCAACTTGATTTTAGCACTTACATATAATGCAATAGTTTTTATGTACATGCAATAGAGAGATCAACTAAATCTACACCTTTGACATGTAAGAATCTGTAACAAAGAGATTTGTTTTATCAATTTTTATGCTCATGCATTTTGGGTACCCAAGCATGCTCTTACCTCATAGAGTAAGTCACCTAATGAGAAGACAATTTTATGGCACTAGCGCATGGGCCATATTGGTGAGAAAGGTCTAAGGACCTTGAGAAATCTTTTTTTTGTAGAGTAGCTTGTTGACATTTCTCTTAAATTTAATTTTTTATGGTCACTGTAATGATGGAAACATAATCATGTTCAATTTTACTTGAGCTCTCATAAATCTGTTGGAATTTTTTATCTTATTCATAGAGATGTATTTGGTCCAATAGATGTTCCTTCATTATCAAAATCCCTGTATTACATTTATTTTATTGATGAATTCTCCAAGATGAATTGGGTCTTCATTCTTAGAAGAAAATCTAAGGTATCTAGTCAATTCAAGGAGTTTAAGGCTCTCATGGAGAACCAGATTGGTAGAAAGATCAAGGTGTTAAGAATTGATAATTGTGAAGAATTTTATTTAGCATAGTTTGATAGATTTTGTAAAGTGAAAGATATTTAATGGCACAAGACAACTCCATACACCCCTCGATAGAATGGAGTTGTAGAGAGGATGATCAAGATGTTGATGGAAAGGGCTAGGAGTACTCTCTAAGGAGCTAGATTGGACGTGGCTAGCATTCCATGTTATATAATTAACAAGTGTCCTACATTGGCGTTTGTTGAGAAAACCCTTATGGAGGTTTTGATAGGAAAAAGCCCTCACTTCAACATCTTCAAGTTTTAATTGCAAGGGATATGCTTATGTGTGTAAGAAGTGATTGAAGTTGGATTATAAGGCTATGAAATGCATCTTCATTATCCATGTGTCCTTTTGAAAGGGAACAAGATTTGGTATTCTATGACTATGAAAGTTCTATATAGTTAGAATCTAATCTTCAGGGAGATTAGACCTTCCCCTATAGCTAAGTAATTGGATGGAAGTGCAATGTCTATAGTGTAGTTACAACCAAAGACTAAGATAATTGCACTTAAGGTTGAACTAGAGGTTCAATTTGAACTTGATGAGGAGGAGAGATCAAAGAATTTAGACAAGGAAGAACTTCCATCTCAACATTTGAGGAGGTCCACTCAATGTTAAGAAGTAAAAGGCAAGATTGGTTGTAAAAGGATATTTATAGGTTGAGGGGATAGACTTTGGTGATATTTTTCTCTAGTTGCTAAGTTGACATCTATTAGGTTCTTATTATTTGTTGCAACAAATTTTGATGTTGAAATAGAGTAGATGGATGTGAAAAAAACTTTCTTGCATGGTGAATTGAATAGAAATATATGTTATAGCTAGAGCACTACATTGTAAAAGGTAAGAAGTCATTAGTTTGTAGATTAAAGAAATATTTTTATGGTCTCAAACAATCACCAACAATGTGGTATCGGAAGTTTGATTCTTAATGTTGAGATTGGGATTTTTGAGGTTAAAATCAAACCACTACCTGCTTTTTAAAAATAAGATGGTGATAATTTCCCTGTTATCACTTTGTATTTCAATTATATGTTATTTTTGGTAATAGTAAGGATGTGAATAAGGATTTACAATCTTATCCTTTTACACAATTTAATATGAAGGAATTAAGGGATAATAAGTTCATATTACATATGAAGATCAAATGAATTAGAGCAAACATAATTATTTGGTTGAGTTAGAGTAAGTATGTGAACTTTGTGTTACAACATTTTAGCATGACAAATTTTAGACTAATGAGTGTTCCTATTTTAGTGGGGACTAAGTTAGTAGTGAAGCAATTGTTAGGAATTTATTAGGTTGATCAAACCAATTCCTACATAATCCTATGAGAGAACATGATGCCCACAAGCTTACAACAATTCCATAATGCAAAGATCAAATAAACAAGCCACAATATAACACAAGATATATCCTAGGAAAACCCTCAAGGGGGAAAAACCCAACCTCCAAAAACATCCACACTCAATGTATTATTCAACAATGAAACATTGAAATATACTTATAGAGTCTAATGAATACTCCTAAAACATCAAACTCCTCCAATTTATCCTCTATGTGTCCAAACATGTAACCACACATCCCATGCCATGCTTCACACATGCACTTACAAGAGAAACCCAATACAATGACAACCCACTCAACCAACCAACTAGCCAACCCCAAACTACTAACCATGTGCTTTCTTTTATAGACTCAAGCTCACACAAATACAAATTGTGGTATCAAGGGTAAAACCATTGACCCCTCATTTAATATTTGCAACTAAGTTTTCACTTTATGATACTAAGTTTTCCAAATATTAAAATAATTGCCACAAATATTAAATATTTGCCTTATGTCTCCCACACATAAAATATTGGACCAATTTTACATACAAATTTTACAAGTGGCCCCAAATAAATATTTAATATGGCTAAACACATCAATTAAGATGCACCACAAATACATATTTATTTTACATGAATAAAATAATACGTTATTATGCAAGGTGTACAACACACTTTTTTTCTAACAACAATTTCTATCTACACCCAATGAGATGGAGGATATGTGTCATGTTCCTTGTGTTAGTGCAGTTGGTAGGCTTATGTATGCTATGGTCTATGCCAGACTAGATTTTTTTGAAGTTGTGGGATTCTTGAGCCATTTCATGGCTAATCCTAGACAGGATCGTTAGGTTGTAATGAAGAGGTTCTTTAGATATTTGTAGGGTAATTTTGAGTACTCTTTATGTTATCAAGGAGATGATGTCTTAGAGAACCTATAATAGTTAGTTGATATTCATGGATATGTTGATTTTGATTGGGTTGGATATGCCAACAACAAGAGATCTACTAGTGCTTATGTCTTTAACCTATTTGGTGGTGGAGTGAATTTGATGAGCAGGTGATAGGTTGTGGTTACTTAGTCCACAACAAAGGCAAATCATATGACTCATTCCTATAAAGAGGTCATCCGGCTTTAGAGATTATGTTTAGATGTTGGGCTAAGTCATGGAGTAGTTTAGATTGGATGAGATAGTCATAGTGGCATTAGCTTGGCAAAGAACTTGCCTTTTCATGCACAGATGGACCACATTAATGTTCAATGTCATTTTATTTGTGACATGGTGGAGGATGGGAGGGCGATGCTTGAAAATATTGACATATTGAAGAATGTTGTAAACACATCGATGAAATTTGTGAACATAAAGAAGTTTAGGTGATGCAGTGTGTCTATGGGTCTCTCAGCCCTAGCAAATAATTGATAGTGTTGGTGTTCTCTTTTGCTCTTGAAAGATATATGACAAGTGGGAGAATGTTGGGATAGGTGTGTCATACATCTTGCAATCCTAATAGTTTAAATTTATTATTTATTTAATAATCATTTGTGAACCCTCGTGGTAAAGGGCGTCTCTTTATGATAGCCATTATTCCATGTGTATGCATTGATATGATGTGTGTAAGAGAATATCTTGTCATGTAAGATGTGTAAGCACCTCTATGACATGCATAAGATCATGTATGAGGGAGGTTATGTTGTTCACTTGGAATATTGAACAACTTATGACTCATGCTATGACATGTCATAAGGCATTTTGAATGAAGGAATAAGGCTAAATGGAGCGCCCAATTTGGGGAGATGAATATGTCATGTTATGAGACATGTTATGACAAGCTATTACATGAGTAAGAGAATTTGTGAAAAATAGCTAGTGACCCATCTTGGACTATGGTATTGGAAATTGAGCTATGAGGGTTTACAAACCATACCTCTCATGTGTAGGATCATATTTTTGTGAGACAAATATGATTTTATCTTCTTGGATTCTCTATTTATTTGATGCTTGAGATGGAGGTTTCATATAATGTATTTGCAGGTATTGTTACACTATTGGATACTCCTCAAATTTGTTGTTGTTATACTCTCTTGTGAAGGCTTGAGTCTGGAGTTATATTGTAACCATTAGTTTATTAAGAATACAATTGAATTAAGATTTAGAAGTTGGGTTTTTCCATGAAAGGGTTTTCCTAGGGTATATTACTATGCAATGGTTTTTTTGTGTATATTTTCTTTCCTACACATTATTTGATTGTATTTTCTATACACTTTTCCTCTCATAGATTAGTGTAGAAATTATTTCCATTATCTTAGTTTCCTTTCAACATTCATGGTGTAAAGGGATTCATTGCTTTCTCTTAAAAGAAACCTTTGATGTTTTTTACTACATATTGCAACAAGGTTTCAAAGATACCAAACAATCAATTATAAATAATGAGATCTATATATTTCATTTGTAGGTCTTTCCTAAATCCCTCTGTTGTGCCCTACACACACTCCCCATTTTTCTAGAATATGGACCCCCTCTTTTGTGTGTCATTTGGTTAGAGTTTCCAATATTCAGTCTTGGGCATTAGAGAGTGATTTCTTGTTTTAGAAAGGCACTATTTTGTGAGGTTTCAAGCACTTTACTTCTCCTGCTTGTGTGCCAAAATGTTCTTGTTGAATCCTAAGTTAATAGGTCTAGGAGGGGAGAGTTTTTATTCCAAAGCCTTATTTCTTGATTAGGGGAATGAGTTGCAGAAGTGATCTTGATTGGAATTGGACTCACATTCCAAATTATGAAACTTTCATCTTTATTTACATGCGGAACTTCCAATGATATAGGGATAGAGTGCACTTGGTCTCAAATTATGAAAGTTTTCAGTCCTTAAGGATATTGCAGAGATTCATCTAGTATCAGGATATATCCCTTATGCTCCAAAAGTCCCGCCTCCCTTAATTATCCTACAAAAATATGTTTTTAAGTCTAACAGATGCCAATGCAGGGTTTTTATGGTCAAAGGCATAATGCAGAGAAACCATACCTATTAGGATAAATCCATTCACGAACCTCATTCCCACAAACTCCTAGTGACTATCATTTTCTTGCAAAGATGGAGTAGAGTTTAAAAGATAAGGATGTGAGGATTCGATTAGGATGTGCATATATCATGATGCCCTTAAATATCCCACTTTATCCCTAATGTTAGGGGATCTCTGACAGATAAGTATTTCAAAACCATTTGTGGGCTTTCTAACTGGATGTGGATATATCCGAAGATCCCCTCAACCTCTACATATCTTGATGGTGTCAATTTTTCTACCATAGCAATGCACTAAGTCCTTTAGCAGGGATTTGATCATGATGCAGATATATCATGATGACTTAAAATGCCCTGCATATTCTATTGACACATAAACTTCTACAAAATCTTAAAGACTAAGAAACCTCTACCAAACCTGTAAGTAAGACACCTTTATGGAAGTCTGTTAGACATATGGATATATCTCGATTACCTCAAATATCCCACAAGGATCTAATCTCTGCTATATCTAGTTGATGTCTCAATCTCCACAATTCCACTCAGGGTCTTTGAAGCTGTTTTTATCCTCTTGGCCATGAAACTTTAGCATATCCTAAATTCCCATGAACTCTCGCAAACCAACATTTAAGCTTAAACTCGCATGATTTCAACATGAATAAGGAATGTCATCAAATTTCACACAAATTGCTAAATGGATTCTTGATCCAATGGAGGGTAAATTTAACTTGTTTTATGATACTACTACAAAATGTTGAATTGAATTCATGACACACTTCTTGTGAACTGTTGAAGCTTCCTTTTTGCACGGTAAACATCATAGTGGGATGATATGAAGTGCAGAGGAGGTGAATGCTTTAAGGAGAGATCTTTGGATTAGGAAAGGCTAGTATATCAGACATCAAAGGTTTATTTAAGATCTCCTGAAGCTCCAAAATCAGTGATGGAATGCAGAAAACATAAAATTCAAATTATTGTTGAAGAAAGAAGACATTGCTTAGTTCCAAGCCCTATTCACACCTATTTTCTAGGAAATCAATTCAGAAATGGAGTGTGTGCATCCAAAAATGTTGCACATTTTCAGTTATATTTGTCAACTCATAGAAAGAATGATTTGTCTTATTTGACTTATCAAAAAAGTGTTATTTTGTCTTATTTGAGAGAGCTCCAAAGTTGTAATTTTGTCTTTTTCCTAAAGGACAAAAACAAAAATGAGTTTGTAACTGCTTTGCCACAAATATTAAATGTTGTTGAATCCAAGCTCTTGGTGTTGGTTTAATCCTCACCATTAATTGTAAACTTAGTGCTCTTACCTCTCCTATATAAAGGCAATCACTTTCTCTTGTAAAAGAAGGAAGGACTGAGAAGAAGTAGAATTGTTGAAACTCTGCCATTTTGTTGAATCAATGCAAATAGAAATTCATTTGCTACTGGCAAATTGAGTTATTTTGTTGATTGAAAAATTGGTTTTAATGGTTCCTTCTCACCTTCTATTAGTTAAAGTTTAGTTGCATTTGTGATTTATTTTCAATATCTGATGGACCTCCCTTGTTCATACCATTAGTGACTTGTTGATTGTAAGCTGTTGTGCATGGTTAGTTTGAACGTAACTTAATTTAGTTTGATTGTGGAAGTTAATTAAACTTCACTAGAATTTGGGTTTTTAATGAAATCCTTTTATAATTTGAAAATCTTTCATTCCCTTTGGAGATTGCACCATTTCTACAACATTGTGAGTTGTCTAGTTAAGTAGAAATTAGTTTATTTGAGGTCTATCTATCTAGAATAGTCAATCATTCATGTAGCCGTCCATAAGAATTCTCTATCCTTTCCCTTTCCTACCCTTATTTTGCAATTTTTTATCAGATTTGGTTAAAATAGGAATTTCAAACTTGTATGTACCTCTGTTAGAAAGTTTATATCCCACATATGCAAGTTGCTATGTTTCTGGCAATGAGTTGAAATAACATATTATGTGTCAATATGTGATAGTCCAGATCAATTTTCTCTTGCTTGATAAATTTGAAAACTAATTAGTGTATGTGCAATTCAACCCTACATGCGAAGTTTGTTTAAATTCATGTAGGCCCCTTGATTGGAATAGAAAAACACATCCACTATGGAGTTATCTCATGAGTCAAGACCTGACAATAAAGACCTTGGGGTAGTCACTTTCTGATTTATTAGGATCTAATTCCTTTAAGGAGAGATAAGATACTTGGTATTTTATCTAACTTGTGTGCAAAAACACCCATCAACACCCTCAAAATGATTATTGTCACTCTCCCACCACCTTTGCTCAATCATTTTGATTCTTATTCTAAGAGATGACATAAGGGAGAAGATAGTCTTAAAGAAAGTTAAAGGTGATGTCTAAATACTCCCCTTCAATCTTAAGGAAAAAAATATCTTCATGACAATATGTTGTTGCATGGATAAGGTGCCCATACAATAATAGAAATGAAATGTGTTGAGTAAAAAAATAATACTTATCAAATTAATAATAAGAGTTGGGTTTTTAACAAATTATAAGCTAAGGTATGGAAAAGACAAAGAAGTTTTCAAGAACAATGTCCCTAATTTTTTGGTTGTGGAAGCAAAATGTTGACTAAATAAGGAAGAATAGACTTATAGGAATATAGGAGGAAACTCTATATTATAGATAGGATCAAATTGTAATAGAGTGGTGATGACTTAAATACAGTGGTTGCAACCATATAGTATGGTAGTGAGTTGGTATAACTATATAAAAATATTGAAATCAAGAAAATCAACTTCTAGAATAGAAATTTTGGTCCCATAATAAAGACCATCTAGAATAATAGAGACTATATGATCACGTTAGTGATCATACCATTGCATTAGTGTCCTTTGTGATCTAAGATTCATAAATTTTATAGTTGGTGTGTGTTCTTCTATCAATTGCCAATGTGCTTGCAAATTCTAGATTTGAAGTACCAATGAGGAGATATTGAGCCTAAAGATTGTATAGTAGATAGGAAATAAATTTGTGGCTACTTGGGAGCTTACCTCAATCGATCCCCTATTTGGTTTATTTCAACCTCCACGTGTAGTCTATGGAAAATATTAGGTGTATGTTGGCCTTGGTGCAAGAGGTGCTAGTAAATAAATGCTTAAGGGAATTCCAACAAGATTTGTACTAGTGTGTGATGAGTGCTCTATGAATGAAGGAAATAAAGGTTATGGAGTTTCCAAGATTCCAAGGGTTTTAAGGATGAATAGTAATGTAAGGATATATGCTTGGGAGAGTGGGAAGGAGTTATGGAAGTTGCATAAGCTATGTAATAAGTTTGCATGAAGTTGGGAATGAAAGAACAGAGCTTCAGTAAAAATCATAGGGAGAATAGCCAAAAATTAGAACTCAAATGTTGAAGAGGGAATTCTAAAATTGCCATGCGAGAGATAAGTAAGTTAGAGAGATAATAAGGATTGAAATAGCTTATTTAAGAAATTGTCATGTTTGGTATCTACTATAAAATTGCAAAAACACCATATGAATTATCTTTTAATCATTTAAAAATGGTTCATTGAATGTAACTGATACCATGATCATGGTGGTGACTAGGTCACTATTGTAATTACATTAGCATCCAAATGGGCACAAATTTTTATAAAGTTTAAAAGTTTGTTAGAAATAGGTATTGGGTAGGGTTATGTTCATTTAGCATCTTGATGGTTGGTTTTAAGGTCTAGGAATTGGCTAATGCATCCTAAAACATGCTAAAAAAAGTCATTAAAATGACTGCCTAATATGAGTAGAAATCATGAAATATGCAATTTTTGACTCTACATTCCCCCCTACTTTATTGAACTTATGCCACTTGGTGATGTAGTATGCTAAAATAAATTGCATAAATAATAATTTGAAAATTTTGGGCATACAAAAAAGGATATATGGCAGTTATGCCCATGTATTCTCTTTCTTTGATATTTCTCCAATATGTCCTCCTTATCTGAAACTAAACACAGATGGAAAAATAATTATTGTTCATCATGGTAGAATAAAAGCATGTAGAAAATAAACATCATGTATATTATCTATCATCTACATCATTAGTGAACCTAGTTGGGTGTAGAAAGAAAGGAAAGTGTAATAGGAACATAGTAAAAGAAACTTAGAATTATTTGGATTGGATTTGGAACAAGAACATGGGAAATAGAAATTGGAAAATGTGAAATAATAGTGGGTAAACGGAAATAGGAAAAAAATCTAGATTGAGCCCATAAACAAATTGGGTAACATGGTGCAAGAACCAAATAACTAGGTGAAGGGACAAAAAACTAGTTCATGGAGAAAAATCTGGCTTAGGGACCAAGAAGTTGGGTAACTAGTCGAATAATGATCAAGAATGTGGTTAAGTATATGCCTCCATTAAATTGATTGTATGCTAAACGATGAAAGAAATTTAAGGAGTATGTATGTAAAAAGGAAAATATGCCAATAGAAAAGAAAGAGTGTCTAGCATGAGGTAGGAGCAAGAAACAAGGAGTTGCCTCTAGGAATATGTATGAGGTAGGACACATGTTGAGTGAGAGAGTAGGAGAGGAATGCCATGTAGAAAAGAGAGAGAATGTAAAGAAGGGATTCCCCATAAAAATGCATATAGATATTTCCGTCATAGTAAACGCATAAAGTTGAATCTGGAAATGAATTGCCAAAACAAATAGTAACATCATGTCATAGGAATAGAGAAATCCAGAAGGAAAATAAGGAAGATATGACATAGGAAAGTAAACAAGAAGCATGAAGCATTTAGAGTATTAGAAACTAGGTTTGTAAGAAGAATTAAGAATATATTAGAGAAAAAAATATGACATGAATATAACATCAATTGTTATCCTCCAAGCAGAGCTGAAGAAATGGAAATAGATTCGAGAGGAAGATAACCTGACCAAGAACAAGATGAAAAAGATTGATTTTCAAAGGGACATGGGTGTTGCTAAGTGGGAGGAAAAACTTAAGACAATGTGCAAACATTGGAAAACCCTTTTAAGTTCTTGTTACAAGGTGTGAGTTTTTGTTGATTGGTGTCATCTTGGTGTTGTTCTTGGTGTTGCTTCTCTACTATTTTAGGGTTGTTTACTATTTACTTTCTATAGTGTTGCTTGGTTTGGATTGGTTCTACTAGCCAATGCTTTTTGTTTGTTGTTCTCTGATGTTTTATGTCTTGTTTTATGATATGTTACTAAACTCTCTAGTTATGTAAGGGACTAGGGCCCTTTTTCCCAGCTTATCTTATATAAAAAAGGTATAAGTAGATTATATAAAAGTAAATACATAATGTGAAACACAACAAGATCTATATGTATGTGGTTAGGAATTTTAACATTGTAATAAATGTATTTATGAGTTGTCATTATTGTCCATATACAAAAAACAATTACAAATGAAGTAGGAATATAGAAGCGGGATATAACAAATAGGGTGGTGGGTATGGTAAGGTTGGGTCAACATGAAACAAGTAAAGTTTACTAGAATACCTTGCATTGTCCCCAAAGGAAAACATAAAAGAGTGGTAACAACATATAGAAGAGGTATATGAAAGGAGAGGTAACAAAAAAATAGTGGTAATGTAAAAAAATGAATGTCTAGAATGACTGGGTTAGCATGAAAGAGGCACATACACCTGAATACTTTGTGTCATCCCCCTAAGACATAAATGTGATGATATAGAAACAGTTGTAATATGAAAAAACATGGAGGAATGGGAAAACAAAGAGTAGCATTGCACAACATGTAGAAAATAGATATGCTTTCCCATATCATATAAAAAGAATGAGGAACAAAATCACAATGTGTTCACATAAGAGGAAGTAGGAAAAGATACATGAAGTGAAGAGAAATAATTAACTATAGAAGAAAAATGGTCATCAACAAGGTAGTCAACATTATTGGAATAATCTAATGAAAACTCAACCATTTGTGCTATACAAGGAACAATAGGAGGAAGATCTAAAGGATGAAGTGAGCCAAAAGTAAAAACAATAGACAATGGAGGAATATCTATAATGAACTTAAGTGGAGAATTATTATGAGAGGAGACAAACTCCACAACTATGCTAGATATAAAAGTAGGAATAGAAGTAAGAATATGAGTAGATAAAGGAATATACATAATGTGTTGAGGAGGATTTCCATGAAGGGAAATAGGTACCCTTTTGCAAGTAAAGGAGAGGAAGCTATGGGATAAGTATAGATATGATGCATGGCATTCATAACCTTATCGAGAGGCTTATGGTGATCGTCATATATATCATAGGTGAAGGATATGTCATGTTTTGTTTTCCACTCATCTATCGAATTACCATTATTATCATGAGAAGTGAAAGGGTCATGTCTCAAGGAGAGATGCCAATGATACCCTCATCAATAAAGTTTGTATTTTATTCTTTATGGTTGAAAGTTCAAAGTTGTGTCCCACTTCAGACCAACTTATCAACACAAATGAATTTAATTATTTCCAACTAAATGTCAATTTTAGTCAAATATATATTCTAGTTGGATTCATTCTAGCTAAATTAGATTTGGGCCACAACTTTTCCAACTAGAAGTGTCCACTAGATACATATGTAGCATCACTTTGAGGCCAATTTACAAAAATGAAATTATTTTAAAAACTTAATGTTCTTACAACTCCTATTGACATAAATAAAAATTAAAAAAATTCTAAAAATATCTTTTTGTAGATCTATAAGTGCAATTTTCATATATATATATATATATTGAATTAGTGTTTATGTTTTCTTTTTAATTTTTACTAAAAGTAGGTCATCAACACAAAAATATAAGTTTGATTATCTTATCATGAAAGAATATTAAAATTTATCAAAAAAATTGAAAAAACTATGATGCACTAGAGGAAAGATTCCATGTCAAGACAATATAATCATTTTCTATTTTGGATAAATAGTTAAGGAAAAAGTCATGTTTTGTCGAAATAATTGTGTTTTTAGTACACATAATTTTCAAGATTTATTTAAAATTATATATTTATAAAAATGGGAAAAAAATTAATCCATGCACTAAAGTTTCAAGTTATAAATGCCAAAAAAATTGAAAGAAAAAAAATCACTATATAAAAAGTGATGTCCCACTTAATCTCATTTTCAACATTTTATCAACAACTAGATTATAGTTTCAATTTTACAAAAAACTACAATTCAATTTTTTAAAATTTTTTTATTATAAATACAAACATAAATACATGAAAAAACCTATATTTCATTAGTTTATATATTATTTCAAAATTCAAAACATATATGACACTTTCTAGTGATTCAAGTTAAAAAGTTAGATTAGTGTTGGCAATTTTCCTTTATAAAAGTGGTACACAACTTTGAATGTTCTCCCTTATATCTCTACACTGATTTGAAGATTGTCCTAGCATCTTATGATATTTGTAAGAAATAAGTAGTGAATGACCATGTTTAGGAGGTTTTTTTAATACAAGAGGGGTAAGAGTGATTAACTTTAACTCTAGGAGAAGTGGCAAGATATGTGCAAGAGGGTCAACAAGGTGAGCAAAAGTTACGTCTTCTTGTTTATTTTGAGGAATAGGAGGGTCATTCAGAGAAGGTTCACAAGGGGAATCCATAGGAGGAGTGGAAGTAGGAGGGATACTAACATGTTTGAGTAACTTGTGCTCAATTTGGATGGCCTCTAGAGATAAATCATAAAGAAGAGCTTTTAGGTCAATTGGATTTTTCTATTCAATACGAGGCAATAGATTGTCTAGAGAGAGGTTGTAGAAGATAATTAGGGGGTTGGAATCCCATGTGAATAAGTAAAGAGAAGAAATGAGATGTGTAATCCTTAACAATTTTATGGGAATCTTGTTTGTAATGTATGAATTGTGTAAGGGTTACCTTAGCATCCATGTTATATTGAAAATAAAATATGAATGCATGCACAAGATTAGCAAAGAGTGTAAGGGATGAGGGTAAGGTTAGAACTGAATCAAAACATATTTTGTTAAGGTACTAACATAAAACTTAGAAAAGACAAAATCATCACACATATAGGTAAAGAGGAGAGTTTAGAATTTTCTCATAGTACATATAGGATCTCCTCGGTTATTGTATTTGTTAAAGCATATATTCCCCATCTTAGGAGGAGAAGGATATGTGAGAATGGTAGAAGATAAGGGGGAATAAAACCATGCAGGTGTGAAATGGGAAGTGGTAATATAGGTAAGGGTGTTCATTGGTACATGTTTCTCCTTAATTTAGGTACACATGCGAGCCCAATGAGGAGAAGGAGGATATACAATACATGGGTAATGATTTGCACTAGGAGTGTAAAAATGTCTCATGTGGAGGGGGAGGTATAAAATTTGTACGAACATTTGGGATAAAGGTTGTAACAATATGAAGAGAGGGAGGATGTATCTCATCAGGAGGTAACAATGTCTTTGGTGGAGGGCGAGGTATACGTGGGAAAGAGTGTTGGGAATTAAGGTGTCTCAACTTTTGCAAGTTCTTGAATTTATTATTAATCATTTTCCCATATTATTTGAAATTTTTATAATGTATAAATTATTTAATAATTCTGCTACACCAAAATGGGGCGTGGGATTTCTAAGGTGACACTTTTTTCCATGTGTCAACATCTTGTGGTGAGTTGTAAGGTGTCATCAGAAGTTTTATTTATAGTAGATTCCTATGATGTGTAAGAGCATTGTAATAGTGAGTTACTAGTTATGGACTAGGAATCTTGACCAACATTACATGACAGTTTATGACGTATGTCATAGGCATCTTTCTAAAGGAGGTAAATGCTATATTTTGGGCGCATAAGTTGGTGGGTTGACTATGACAACTTATGACATCATCTTACGTCTGTAAGGTATATTCTATTGATAGTCTAGAAGCCCAAACTTAGCCTAGGCGTTGCAATTATGTGTCATGGAAATGTGGGTAGTATGGATGTTTACCATGGTATTTTTAGACCTTGTTTGGGCCCATGGTAATGCCTTATGGTTGTTTTTGGACCCCCATGAGTCTATATATTGAGGGATTGAGATGGAAGCATTGAGGAGTGTTTTATGCAGGGTTATGCTGTCAGTTTTCTTCTAGAGAAGCAAGATGTAAATCTTCATGTTAAGGCTTTGAGCCTACAAGTGTATTGTAACATGTTTGTTGTTGCAGATTAATACAATGGTTTGATGCTTTGGAGTGGGGTTTTTTACTCGAAAGGGTTCTCCCCACGCATATCGATGTCTCTATTCTTCTATCTATCTTTCATCTATTCTTCTTCTTTAATGTTCTTAAAGTGTTGATTTACATGTCATTATGTTTCCAAAATTTACTTAGATTTGTAAGCTACATTATCTTTCCTCTAATGGTTAATGTGATGGGAAATCAACTATGTTTGTTTCTAATTTAAGGGCTTATTAGTATGTGCTTGCATCAAGTTATTAAATATCTGTTTAAGAAAAATATAGGATGGTGCAAGCTACATACTGGGTTCTCTTTCCCTTTCAATTGGTATCAAAGAAATGGCGGTTCCATGTTATGTTTTGGTTCCATGGTGTTTAAGGTTCTAGGTATTTCTTCTATTGTTATTTCTTAGCCTGAAAATCTTGAGGGAATCTATATGAAGGAATTGGTTGATTATTAATCCTTGTTTGAGTGGAAGTTTTTCTAGTTGATCTTGTTTTTTAAGATACAACAGGTATTTGAAGGATGGAGATGGAGTATTTTAGAGGTTACATTTAATATGATATTGATCTAGAGCTCATGTTTAATAGTATGTAATAACCCTCATGCATGGTGGTCGTGTTCTTTCATTCTATGGTTGTTTACAATAAAGTATTCATGTTGGGTGTTTGTTCTTGGCTCCTTGATCACATGGAGAAACTTGGGTTGTCATGACTATGGTTTGATGTGCTTATGTTGGGTGCTTAGTTTTAGTCCTTGGCATTGGAAGGCATTGTTTTCTTAACCTTGAATGCATGTAGGCTATGGAGTTGGTCATTGGATGATCTGAAAGCTTCTGGAACAACCTAGCTCCTTCGTATGCTTGTACATGGTGGTGGTTGTGGAGTTGGCCTACAAGTGGGCCTGGAGTTATTGGACCTCTTATTCCTTTTGGTTGGTTGTAATTGTATGTCTCAATTTCATATATTGATTTGATCTGAGGGTTTTATAGATTTTTCATTCAAAATCTATGGTTATGCTTTTTGGTGCTATTCCATTATTCTAGTTTAACTATTTTGGTGATTTTTAGACTTGTGGTTCTTCCAAATGATAAGTGGATATGAATTTGCCTGTGTGTCAGTGACATGGTGGTTTTGTAGGTTTTACACGGTTAATCAAAACTCATAGTTTTGTAGATTTGTGAATAAACTATTTTTCAGATTATGAATCCCTGGAGGTGTTTCTGGATGCAAGATAGTTGCAAGTTTGAAAGTATGCTTCGTGCATGGTTTGAGCAGGTTATTTTCAACTTTCTCAGTGTGAAAATGTTTGGTATGTGATTAGTCACTCATAATTTCTACAATATTTTCTTGATGGGTTCCTTGACTATGGTTACTCATTGTAGATTTGTTTGGTAAATCAGATTTGGAGTTGATTTGGTGTTTGAGTCTTGAAATCTACATGGTATCTTCGTTGTAATCTTAGTTTGTAGGTTACTAATGTGATGTTGGGTTTGCATATTTCTTTTGGGATCTACAAAGTTATGCAGTTTTGTGGATTAGTTACCCATTGGCTATAATGGGATGACTCAGATGTGGACTGTCTATATCCACAAATCTTTTTATTATTTATGTGGATTCAATTAGTTGCCCTTGTATGTGGTCATTTGTGCATTGGTATGTTTCCTTGGGATGAGAGGATGGATGGTTTGAGTACCTTGATAGTCAATTATTGGGACTTGTAGCATGTTGTGTATCTTCTTGACTTGGAGATCCTGGTTCTACTTTATTCTTTTGTGCTGCTGATATTGCAAGTGGAGTGTTTGTGTATGTTAGAGCCATGGATGATCTTCATTTAGAGGATGGCTATCATGGTGCCTTGAATAGCTCGATATCACAGTTTCAGTGGGAGCTTTGACAATGATGTGGATCTATCACTTGGTGATGGATGATCTTCTATAGTGGTTGTAGGTGTCATGGTAATGGTTTTGGATTATGGTTCTTATATGCTTTGAAAGTATTTTAACATCTTGAATTCTATTGTGAGGGATGGTTATCTTCATGTGATTGGAGATGGTTTTATGACTTGTTAGTTTTATAGATAAATCTTATTTCAATAATTATTTTGGTATTGTGTCATGATTGGATCTATCACTTGGTGATGGATGATCTTCTATAGTGGTTGTAGGTGTCATGGTAATGGTTTTGGATTATGATTCTTATATGCTTTGAAAGTATTTTAACATCTTGAATTCTATTGTGAGGGATGGTTATCTTCATGTGATTGGAGATGGTTTTATGACTTGTTAGTTTTATAGATAAATCTTATTTCAATGATTATTTTGGTATTGTGTCATGATGGACTCTTGATTCTAGATTGGACTTTTTGCATGATGGTGCCCTTTTGACTTGATATGTTCTTTGGAGCATGTGATCTCCTAGGAAGATATGTTAGATCATGATGTCATGTGTGTTCTTGGATTTTGCAGATGTGTCGTGGGAGTTTTGGTTTTGAGTATTAATCATTTGCTTGAAGCTTCAAGATTTTGCAAGTTGTATTTAAAGTTAGCATGAATTGATTGTTGAATGCTCATGAATACTAGAGAGACTTGAGGTGAGGCTAGAGATCTCATGTTGTGGGGATCATGTGTTGGAATGGTGAAATTTTAGTAGAAAGATCGAGGAGCCTTCACCTGGGTATGGACATGAGTTCATGTTTAAACTTGAGAGGAGATTGTTCATGGAGAAAGTCTATGAGGATCGATGTATCTTAGTGGAGCATTCTCATTCCCCACTCTTAGTTCACTTAGAAAAAAATGATTTGATAGGTATTGCCCATGTTGTTTTAGATTCATTTTGTTTTATGCTTTCTCATGGATATGGATATTGAGCTATAGTTTCTAGTTTTGGAGGGTTCATTTGAGGAGTATTTGGCATGGTTATCTCCATAGGTATATGGTTATTAGAAGTTTTGGAAATTTTATTAGGCTGAATTCCTATTTGTGGAATGGATTTGAGTTTGATCTTCTTCGGATAGAGAAGCTTATATCAATTTTGGATATTTGAGATACATATGTTTTGTTTGATCTAATGAGAATGGATATTTGGGTGTTGTTAAGGCTTTTCAATTGGGATTTTGTGAAGAAGGTGTCGCTTAGCATAGCTTAGCACTTGTTGGTGTTGGTAGAAGGATGTGATATGGTTTGCAATTTCTCTTTATGGTCTTATGTTTCTTCTTATAGGTTCTTATTCATCTAGTATGATCACTGGGTTTGTGGTCATCTACTGTTGTTGTACTTTATTATTTTTTAGCAATAGTATGTGTTCTTTTAATGTATATCTTTTGATATGTGGAGAACTTGGGAGAAGTGAAGGAGATCAAAGGTGAGAGAATGAGTAGAAAACTGTTTGTTGAAGTAAGCTCTATTTTGCAACAGGTTGGTTGTAGTTTGCAGATCATTGTGATTGTTCTTTGTATTACATGATATTATTATTAGCCTTTAATTTTATGTAAGTGTTGATTGGTAGTTTTTGAGTTGCTTTGGTTGTGATTCCTACGATGCATGTTTATCTTTGGTAGATTATTTTACATTGGACTGTAGTATCAAGGGTCTTCAATTTTTTTGCACATCAATGCCTTTAGTGTGTTTTCATCATGGGAAATGGTTGTGGTTGTTGTTCTAACTATTCTAGAGCATTCATGCTCGATCTTGTATTGGAGGTGTTTGGACTTTAGAGTTGTGTTTTGGTAATGGGTTTGAAGTTGGATACAGTGGTATGTCTATGTGACATTTAGTGTTTTATCATGTTTTTGGAATCCTAATCTTATGCAATGTTGGTGATCACTTGGAAGATGTTGCAGGTGCTTCTGTAAATCTCATGAGCACAATAGATTTCAGTTGGGACAGTATGATAACCTTGGTGGTTCACATATTGGTTATTTTTCTCTTTTACTCTTGCAAGGTGTTCAACAATTGGGAGAATTTTGGCAATTAAGGTGTCTCAACCTTTGCAAGTTCTTGAATTTATTATTAATCATTTTCCCATAATTATTTGGAAATTGTTATAATGTATTTTATTTAATAATTGTGCTCCACCAAAATGGGGCATGGGATTTCTAAGGTGGCACTTTTTGCCATGTGTCAACATCTTGTGGTGAGTTGTAAGGTTTCATCAGAAGGTTTATTTATAATAGATTCTTATGACAGATTTTATGTCAAATTCTATGACAAATTCTTATGACACGTAAGAGCATGATAATAGGGAGTTACTAATTGTGGACCAGTAATTTTGACCAACATTATGACAGTTTATGACATATGTCATAGGCATCTTTCTAAAGGAGGTAAATGCTATAATTTGGGTGCCTAAGTTGGTGCGTTGACTATGACAACTTATGACAACATCTTACATTTGTAAGGAATATTCTATTAATAGTTTGGAAGCCCAAACTTAGCCTAGGCATTGGAATTTCATGTCATGGAAATGTGGGTCGTATGGATTTTTACCATGGTATTTTTGGACCTTGTTTGGGCCCATGGTAATGCCTTATGGTTGTTTTTTGGGCCCCCATAAGTCTATATATTGAGGGCTTGAGATGGAGGCATTGAGGAGTATTTTATGTAGGGTTATTCCATTAGTTTTCCTCCAAAGAAGCAAGATGTAAATCTCCATGTTAAGGCTTTGAGCCTACAAGTGTATTATAACATGTTTATTGTTTTAGATTAATACATTGGTTCGATGCTTTGGAGTGTGGGGTTTTTTATCCAAAAGGGTTTTCCCTACGTATATTGGTGTCTCTTCTATTTTGTCTATCTTTCTTCTATTCTTCTTTCATGTTCTTAAAGTGTTGATTTACATGTTGTTATGTTGCCAAAATTTACTTAGATATGTAAGATACATTATCTTTCCTCTAATGGTTAATGTGATGGGAAATCAACTATGTTTATTTCTGCTTTAAAGGCATAGTAGTATGTGCTTGCATCAAGTTATTGAATATTTGTTTAAGAAAAATATAAGATGCTGCAAGGTGCATACTGGGTTCTCTTTCCCTTGCAAAGAGGATAAAGATGGCTCGAAAGATGAAGGAGGCCTAGAAGCATAGTAAAGTGAATCCATGTCAAGAGGGGATGGATCAAGTACATGAAGAGAATGAGTGGAAAACAAGGCATATGGAGAAGCATTTAAGTTCATATACTAATGTAACTCATCCAATGCAATATAAAAATGTGCAATAAGATGATCATGTGTCATATGATCCTCAAGAAAGAAGAGGGATCAGAGAAGCATAGGAAAAGGTACAACATTGATGTATGAGCATCCATGTTCACAAGCAATTTGGTGTCACCCAAAAATAGTAGTGTCTTATTTTTTAGTTTTTCGCTTTAGTTTTTGTGTGTTTATTATTTGTTGTTCATATCAACTTGCTTTCTCAAGGAGTGCTATAGGAAGGATGGGGCTCCTATTTGTTTCAAACCATTTGTAGTAGTGTCATAAACCATTATCATGTTGTTTTAGACCTAAATCAAGTTGCTTCAGGATAGTCTTTATTATATATGGGTTTCTTTAGAAAAAGGTGAGAGGAGCTCTGTGTAAGGAAGCTAAGGTAGAGGAACAACTTTGTACACTAATCTTAAGGGGAGGGATATGCAGAACTTTTCAAATCTTTACAACAATTATAGAAATAAACAAAAATAGCAATCATACCACAACACAATAATTATGTGGGGAAAACCTTTCCATGGAGAAACCCCACACTCCAAAGCTGTCCAATATATTATTCAGGAATCAAGAAGATTACAATATACTTGCAGAGGAAGCTTTAAAAGGAGTATAACCAACTAGAGATTTGGAGGTAGCTCAACATCTATAAGACTCTTACACACAACCTCCATCTCAAGCTCCTGATATATAGGAGATACAATACAATAAATCATCAACGGTAATTACAAAACCATGAGCCAAAACCACCCAAAAGTGGCACCCAAATTATCTCCAATCAAAGATGCCTTGTGATGTACCAAGTCACACACCAACATGTGTAACTCTCCCCTTTACAGCTCTTTTAAGTGTCCAACATGTTTTCACATTTCCCAAAACATGAGGCCCAACTTCCGAAGGCCATAACTTTTGATCCGAGTGTCTGATTGACAAATCGTTTGATGCGCCAAAAATATCGTGTAGAGATATATCATGCTATAACTTGATTTTATAGTTATGAAAACTTTTAGGGAATTTAGGAACATCTAAGTGCCTCAAATTTGAGTTTAAAGCTTTTTCAGGAGTTTAAAAAATAAAAACTTTAATATCTTGCAATCTAGGTATGATCTTGAGTCGAAACTCACCCAAGATGTTTACTTGGCAATTCCGCACCTTTTGGGAAAATTCCATGTCCATCCATGCTCAAATGTAGAGTTACTAAAAATAATAAGCCCTACCATTTTAGCCCCCTTTTGGAAACTTTGAAAGTTCTAAACCATTCTTCAAGATAAAGGGTATTTGAAAAGACTAAAATTGGGAAGAACAGAAAACTTTTGTAGTTGCAAGGTTGAGACATCTTTCCTAACATTCTCCCACTTGTCGAACACCTTGCAAGAGCAAAGGGAGTATCAACATTGTGATTTAATTTCTAGGGGTTGAGAGGCCCATAGACTTTGAACACCATTTGAACTTCTCTATGCTCATAGGCTTAGTTAATGAATCTGCAACATTCATCAAAGTCTCTACCTTAACTAGATTCATCCTGCCATCCTCAACCATATCTATAAAAAAATGATATCGTTCATCAATGTGCTTGGTCCTGACATGAAATGTTGGGTTCTTAGCTAGGCAGATCACACTCTAACTATCACAATAAACTGTCATCGCACCTTGTTTTATTCTGATATCTAAACATAGTCTCTTAAGCCAAATGGCTTCTTTACAAGCATGAGTAGTTGCCATGTACTCGGTTTCAATAGTGGAGAAAGCAACCAAAACCTGTTGCTTACTCATCCAACTAATTGCACAACCAAATAAAGTAAACACATAAGCACTAGTGGATCATCTACTATCAACATCACCAGTCCAGTCTGAATCCACATAATCCTGAATATCAATGGAATGCATGTCTCCTATAAAATTACCATGATAACATAAGGAATACTCTGAGGTACCTCACAAATATCTAGAGACTCTTTTAACTACCTCCCAATAAACTCTACCAGGATTAGACATATATTTGGAAAGAACTCCCACTACTTGGGTAATGTCTGGTCTAGTATAGACCATAACATACATTAAACTTACAACTAGACTCTAGTAAGACACTCTACTCATGTCTTCCTTCTTCAATGGGGATGTTGGACATTATGAAGTAGATAACTTCATTCCAACTGTAAAAAGAACACACAATGGTCTACAATCCCACATGTTAAACCTCTATAAAACTGAATTGACATACTTGCTATGGCCAAGCCATAGTTTTATGTTCACTCTATCCTTTTTGATTTCCATCCCAAGAATGTTTTTAGATACACTAGTCTTTTATTTCAAATTTAGCTGCAAGTTGAGAGTTTAGTTCTGAAATCATTCCTTTCCCTTTACCAATAAATAACATATCATCAACAAACAATGTAATAAATAGGAAATGATCACCATCAAATTTATAATAAATAAAATGATTTGATTTAGAATGCTAAAATCCCAAACTCAACACATATGTATCAAACTTCTAGTACCACATCCTAGGACTATGTTTCAGACCATACAGGGATTTCTTCAATTTATAAACCAAAGTACTTTTATCCTTCACCACATAGTGCTCTAACTATATCATATAAATATCCTCTTCCAAATCACCATGAAGGAATGTCATTTTCACACCCATTTTCCCAACCTCTAAATCATAAGTTGCAGCAATAGAAAGTAAGAATCTAATGGATGTCATTTTTTTAACAGGAGAAAATATCTCACCATAATCAACACCCTCAACCTAAGAGTAACCTTTCACAGCCAATCATGCTTTATGCTTCTCAATACCTCCATCTGAACCAATCATTTTTTTGAACACCCATTTGCAACCAATAGGTTTTCATCCTTTAGGCAATGGTACTAGGTCCCATGTATCATTCATTTCCAAAGTTACCATTCCTTCATCCACGCCAATCTTCCAAGACTCTACAACATTCATACCTAACCTCTCCTCTATAGATCTTGGTTCATCCATGTTAGTACTTATTCAAAATATATATATATATCTCCAGTCATCAAGTGGATACCTTTTAGGTGGGTGTCTATGCCTTGTAGAGCTTCGAACAAGTTGGGGTGGAGGTTCTTCCTCCTCTTCTAAAGATTTAGAGCTAGATGATCTCTCCTAAACTTCTTGTCTATCTAGGGGCCTTAATTCAACTTTATTAAGCATAGAAGGAAGTTGAATCACATATTTCTATTCACTTTGTTTTGGCTGCAATATAACAGAAGAAGGCTTAGTTTCTCTAAAAATCATAGTTCTACTATATATCACCTTCTATGAAACAAGATCCCAAAGCTTGTATCCTTTCACACCATAATTGTAATTGATGAAGATACATTTCGCATCCTTGTTCTCCAACTTTGTTCACTTCTCCTTTGACACATGTCCATATTCCTTGCAACCAAAAACTTTAAGATTTCTTAATGAAGGTTTGTGACCTGACCACACCTCCATAGGTGTTTTATCAACAAGAGTTGATATAGGAGACTTGTTAATCAGGTAGCAAGGAATGGCAACAACTTCAACCCAAAAATTTTATTCCAGACCAACACCACTAAGCATACTCCTAGCCTTCTCCATTAGCCATTAGTGTCCTCTTCATTCTTTCTACAACTCCATTCTATTGTGGAGAATATAGATTTATCTTTTTTTTGTGAATGCCACAATCTTTACAAAAACTATCAAAATCATTAGAGAAAAATTTACTATCATTTTCAGTGCTCAAACATTTTATTCTCTTTCTAGTCTACAACTCAACCATTCCTTTAAATTCTTTAAATCAACTTAAAACTTTAGATTTACTCTTTAAAAAATATACTCATGTCCTTCTGCTATAATCATCAATAAATGAAACATAATATGTGGATTTTCCACTGTAAGGACTATATACAGGACCAAACACATTAGAATGAATAAGATCCAATACACCACAAGATTTATGAGAACTACAGAAAAACTAAGCTTAGTTTTGTTTACCATAAATACAATGCTCACAGAAATCCAAATCAAGATTACAATCAGTCAACCCTTCAACAAGGTTTTTATTTTTCAAGGTCCTTCAACCCTTCTCTCCAATGTCACCAAGTCTCTAGTGCCATAACAAAGTATTCTCTACAAGTAGTTTTGATTCAGAAGAAAGAGCACCTATAGGTACCTAGAACCCACGACCATCCATTGAAGAGGAAACTCTCTTTTTCCAACGAAGTAGTCACAAACTTGCTTTTCATAGAAGTACTTGTGCAAAATTTGACACATCTATCAATCACCATAGCACCTCTAACCATCTTGCATCCTACATCAAAAAAGACTACTTACACACCCACATCTATTAGTTTTCTCATAGATAACAAATTTTGTGTTAACCCAAGGAAATGCAACACATCATTAATCCTTTTTACTCTACCATTAGAAAATCTAATTTTACTTTACCATTCAACCAACAATATTTAAACAAGAAACATCACCCAAGTACACCTTACCTCCATCAAATTCTTCATATTCACAAAACCAATCTCTATTAGAGGTCATATGAAAATATGCACCTACATCAATTAACCATGCATCATTACCTATATGAGTGGACAAAGCTACAATGAACACATCACCATATTCCTTCGTAGATTCAGTATCAAAATCAAATTTCTTCTTTTTCTTCTTCTTTTCTTCTTTGTACTCCTTACAGAAGTGTCCAAGCTTACCATAATTCTATCAAACAACTTTAGACTTTTGAGGAGATTTGGATTTCCCCTTGGACTTGGATTTTGATTTGTCATGCTTCTCGTTCTTCTTGCCTCTTTATTTTGGCCTTCTATGAACATTTGGAGCCTCTTTGGAACTGATGGATACCTTCCTCCTCATATCTTTATAAAGAAAATAACTCACAACATCTTCAACTTTCAACACAACTGAAGTACTCCCAATATCCATAACAAGAGAATCCCACAAATCAAGCAAAGAACAAAGCAGGATTTGACATCTCTCCTCCTCATCCATTTTTACACCAATTGATGCTAATTGGTCCACCACATATTAAATACTTCTAGGTGGTTTGTAATTCTTCCACCCTCTTACATTTTTCAAGGAATACAACTTCCTCAAGAAAATCTTGTTCACTAAAGATTTGGATTGATATATCTCAACAAGTTTCTTCGTAGAGGGTTGTTCATGGACATTGATTAAATAAAGTTCAATGTCAGATACAATTTGATTATACCCTTGGCTTTATAGTCCATAACATCATATTGAGTAGCTAAAGTAGCATCTGTTGGCCTTGAAACATTCTCATCAACAATATCCCACAGATCTCTATCAATTAACAAATCTTCCATCTTCAACTTCCACATCTCAAAATTGTTACCCAAAAATTTCTCTACCTCTATTCTTCCTAATCTGCTTGCCATCTAAAAATTATTGCAACAAGATCACAAAATATCTTCTGCACAAGCTCCCACTCAAATTGGATTAGTTCAAAAAACCCAACAACCACAACTGAAACCAAAGGTGATCAAGCTCTGATACCACTTGTAAGGAAGATAAGGTAGCAGAACAACTTCCTACACTAATCTTGAGAGGAGGATTATGCAAAATTTTCAAATATTTACAATAGTTACATAAATTATATAGAAATAAACATAAATAGAAGTCATACCACAACACAGTGATTTATGTGGAGAAAACCCTTTTCAAAGAAAAACCAACACTAAAAAAGTAGCCCAATATATTATTCAAAAATCTTAACAAGATTACAATATACTTGTAGAGCAAGCCCTCACAAGAGTATCACCAACCAGAGATCTATGTGTAGCTTAACAATATCTATAAGACTCTCGCACACAACCTCCATCTCAAGAACCTAATATATAGAAATACAATACATGAAATTGTCAAATGATAATTAGAAAACCATGAGCCAAAACCACCCAAAAGTGGCACCCAAATCCTTAGGGTTCCATTATCTATGATCAAAGATGCCTTATTATGTGTCATAACACACATCATAAGTTGGTTAATATGTGTAACTCCACCTTATAGCTCTTTTTCGTGTCCAATACATTTTTACATTTTCCAATACAAGAGGCCCAACTTCTAGATGCCATAACTTTTGATCTGGGAGATTGATTGAGCCCATTTTTTAAATTGTAGAGCTCAAAGCAATCTATGCATAGGGCAACCTTAAAAGTGGTGCTAGGCAACTTGGAACAATTATTTTGGCCAAAAACCAACTCTATAGCCTAGAAATTGAGTTTATTCATTTTTATAATCCAAAAAATCATACTTTTTGTAATCGCAAGGTTAAGACATTTTTCTCGACAAGAAAAGGATTTAAAGGTGGGGGTAAGAAGGTTGGAAGTGTTTGAGGGTCAAGGTTTACCAAAATGTAGGAAATTTTTTACTTTTTTGTGTGTTTATGTAACTGCTATGTTAAATGGGTATTAATTATACTAAGAAGTATGTTTACTTTCCTTTTAGAAATCAAACGAGTAGAGTAAACAATGTAATCATAACCAAATAATACCAATAGCTAGGTTTTTAACAAATGACACGCTAATAAATGGAAAAGATAGAGAAGGTTAAGAATAATGTCTCTAATTTGTTTGATGTGGAAATATAATCTTGATTGTAAATATAGTTGAAGTTGATAATTAACTCAAGCCACAAAGATCACCTACAAAACCTAAGATTTACCTTCGACAAGAGAAAAAAGAAAAGAGGAATAATTTGCACAATATTGGATGAATTAATGAAATGGATTAAGAATTACATGTGACAACTTGCTTTTATATTTACAAGTTAAATAAAAACCTAATATGACTTAATAATAACCTAAGACTAAAAATAAGCCCTAAGTAAACTTATTAAAGTGTATTTAAATATTTAATTACACCAACACCCCCCCCCCCCACCATAAGTGCAACTTAAGGACAAATGAAAACCATGCAACTAATGCAAGAATGGGTCCCGGATACAAGGCCATGTTAGGTACCCATAAACAACAAGAATCTCTCATAAGGTGGAGAAAAAGGAGGAAAACCCAGTGGGAGAAAACTCCTCTCCAAAAGAGAGAAAAAATATGTACATGAACACATGTGATGGAAGAAGGATTAACACTAAGACCCCCCAAGAACTGAATCCATCACAAAAGTACAAACATGAATTCTCCCCATAAGAGAGGAAGAAGAAAGAAGGTCTGAAGACCCCCCAAAAGTGTGAACAAACTCCAGAAAGCAGATGAAGAAGCTGTAATTGCCGATGCCGAATTGTGACTAAAACTGATGCATAAGAACAAGTACCATGGAGATTCAGGAACATTGACCATAATGAATGGCCATCAAACTGAGATGTGACCTGATGAGAATCTGATGCAAGATTCAGGATCATTAACCATAGGCTTTCAATCTGAGATATGAACTGATGTCAATCAAAATGTGTCTAGCAAGATATGGCAGATAACACTAATTTTATGACAAGTTTCAGTGTGTTTACAACTTATCTAGTGCTTACAACTAATTTTCTGACAAGTTTCAGTATGTTTACAACTTAGCTAGTGCTTACAATAGGAGTGTATAATGTCCACAAAACACCACATGCTGAAAATACAGTTCTACTATAGAATGAAAGGAAGTTTATAGCACCATAGTGAAGTAAAAATCATGCACTTTCAAAAAAAATGGTACCCAAAAAGGAGTCCCTACGCCCAAGATATGGCCCGTTGAAGTTCCCAAAACGAGAACTACACAACAACACTGAGAAAATAGAAATCTAGAAAAAAAAAGTCAAAACTAAAAACCATCTGCACCACTATGAAGATCAGGAAATTCTACCCAATTTAAAAAAAAATTGCACTGAAAAAGACCTCTGTATGACCAAGATATCACCAATTGAAAATTAGGTGCAAAAGAGAAATTGCCAATGGTGAGGGGTGGATTTGGCAAAACACAAACCTCTTTCAAATTTAGCAAATGTCATGCCCACATTTCCCATGTGGTCACAACACACAACACACATTTCATGTCCCACATTTTCCATGTGGTCATGACATGAAACATCAAAAAAAATTTCCACCTGACTCCAAAAACCCTCTCACGTGCAACATGCGCACTTAGAGATGATTGCACGAAGGCGAAGACCTCAGTCAAAGTCAGGGAAGTGTGAAGTTCCTTTCACATCCCCTGTGAAATATAGTCTACTAAGGGGGTTATGCGACATGAGGAGCGTCGCTAATAGGGTTAGTTTCCAAATTGGGTCTAACCCTAAGATTCCTAAGTGAAGCAGGGTGATTTCGACACGTGTCAAAATCTAACCCTAGGAACTAGAAATAAATAATTAAATTAAATACATCTAGATCAATTAAATCTTTAGATAATTAATTGCGTTAAAATGGATAGGAAAATAAATGACTAAGTTAACCATAATATTCTAGATAAAATTCGAAAGCATAACGCCTCATCCATACACCCACAATAAACCCCACAACACCAAAAAGATTCAAACACATAACACTTACAAACACACAATGAAAAGTAAATACATGAGAAAGGCTTCATGCCTTGAATCTTACCTATGTAAGCCCAATAATGGAAGAAATTTGATGAAGAGCTCTCCAACCTTCTCCAAGCCCTTCCTCCAAAATGTCTCCAAAACTAGCTAACTCCCCAAAAAGGCCATCATAAAAGAAAATAAGTGAAAAATGGAGACCCTCTCCCTCTCTCAAGGAGGAAGTATTATAGGCTCCTCTCAAGAGCCTTGAGGAATGAGAAGGTGACACATGTCACCTTCTCCTTCCTCCTCACTCTCCCATCCCACCAAGCCTCACCCTCTCCACATGTGTGAGAGCAAAGGTGGAGAGAAGGAATCTCACAAGGTGGACTCCAAGAGAATAAGATATGATACTTGTCATAGTCTTATTCTCCAAAGAAATCCCATTCACTCCAAGATGTTCTCACACATGTGTGAGAGCATTGGAGATGGGTTTCACACACTTGGGAGTCTTGAAGACTCCCCAAGTCTTCAAGGCAAGGGAACCAAAGCCTTGGAAAGAGGAGTGAGTCATGGTTGAATGCTTGACCTATCCACCACTCCTTCCAAAATTTGAATTTCGTCACTTTACTTCAGGGTGAAGTTAAAGTGACTAGATGGAGGTTACTCTAGGGTTTAGCATGCTCAAATGGGGCCCTAGACCCTAGGGGTACAACCTAGGATCAAAATTAGCCCAAAATAAACACCTTAGGTAGCATAAAATCACATAAAAAGGCCATCAAAATAAAGAGCACTAAAATGTGCCAAATCAAGCATTTATTTCACAACACCATAATCAAATCAATTAAAAAGGGGTAGACCTAATCGAAAGGACATCAAAAGCAGATATCACGAGAAATCATCATGCAATACACATATGACCTTGGTCCCTCTTGGGACTAGGTCAGTTTACACGGAATTCACATAAGGGTGTGGGATGATCTTCGGTTTTTCGTGGCATGGAAAATCGTCTGCACGCTTACAAAAATAGATTAGTAACACATGTATATCATAGCCAAAGCGAAAGAAAGCATGAACACACACAATGTTGCAAAATCATCAAATCCTCAATAATCAACACATAACATCATCAATAAGATTTACTATCTACTATATTTCTAATCATCAACTCAATATCAGGATTGCATATTAATGCATTCTTTAACTCATCCACTAACATTTTAATTTCATCAAAATCAAATGACGCATAACAATATAATTTCAAATGAAATCTAACATGTAAACCATAATCAACATCATAGCATAGTCTATCTAATCCAATCATAGCATAAGAAATAAATCCAGAAGGTCTACAAAATGAGATAAACAGTCCCAAAGTCCATATGTCATCAAAATGTAAATGTGATGTAAGCAAAATATAGGAGTGAAATAAATAGGCCTCACATCCTCCCCCCTAAGACTAAACTTCCTCCTGGAAGTCGTCAAAGTGGTGAGGATAAAGTGCCCTCAATTTAGCTGCATCCTCCCATGTAGCCGTGACCTCGTCATAAATGTCCCACTGAACCCTAATTTGGTCCAACTCTCGACCTCGAAGGCCCAATGTTTGACAAGCCAATATATGAATTGGCTCCAAAGCCAAATGTCTGTCCACCTCTACTTGTAGTCTCGATAACAGAGGCCTGAAAGTCAGCTTGATGGTTATCAATTGCTGCAAACATGCAATGGATCTACCCACATCTCCAACCGTCTGCTCAGATCCTCTGGCACGAGCTTATCCCCCTGCTGTATATCCCTGAGGGCACTCTCTGGCTAAGTGCCCGCACCCCCACACACGTAGCAAGGTCCCTTGGTCTGAACCTGTCATGTTTGTGTCCTACTAGACTGCTGTTGTCCAGGTCGACCCATGGAACTCTGTGATTCTTTGAAGGACCTGTTGCGAATTAGCTAGTCCCGCAGCTAGTGCCTGTTGTTGTTGATCACTGCGTGGACCCTACTGATGCTGCTGGCTGCTGTGAAGGCCTAGGAGCTAGCAGTGTAGAACTAAAACCACCCCTATGAGGTGGTTGGGGCTTACGAAACCCCTGGTCCTGATGATGGCTGCAATCCTGGAACTACGGCCGTGTCTCGTGACTCTATCCATAAACCTCCTCTGCAATGAGCGCCTTCTCAGCGGCCTCGCTCATAGTCTATGGGTCGCGATACTAGGATTAAGGCCTTTGATAAAATGACTAACCAGAAGTTTCTCATCCTATAGGTACTCAGCATAACGCGATAGCTCCACAAAATTGCACTCATACTGTGCAACTGTGGAACACCTCTGCTGCAGATCGTGAAACTCGTCAATCCTACGCTGTCTGAAATGCTCCAAGAGGTATCGAGTCTTGTAACACTCAAGGAATGTGTCCCAAGAGAGCGTGTCTAAAGAGAGGTAGTGCTTGTGCACCTCAGTGCACCACCATGTCACTGCTGCATCATGCAGTAAGTGAATTGCGACTCGTGCCTTCGTGTTGCTCCCAGAGGGATGCAACACGAAGCACCTATCAAGACTAATGAGCCAATCCTTAGCCTCAGCTCCCTCTATAGTCCCGGCAAAAGTGGGTGGATTCAGTCTGAGTAAATCCCTAATAGGGTCCCCATGGTCTTTGTGTCCTCTAAATGGTGCACCCACCTTGTCTCGCTATCCATAGTCAAATGGACCATGGTAGATTTGCTCTATCCTCACTCCCACCTTGTGCATCGCATGACATGGAGGGCTCCTACTGCAATCTCTGTGCACTAATGCGACATCCCTTGCTGTAGTGGCTAGTATCTCTACATGCAGCTCGACACGTGGCTCAACACGCAACTCAACACATGGCTCAGCTGCAGCCGGTGGCAATCTCTCTAGAACTACCTGTAGCACCTGAAGAACCTATGGTCCTAAGTCAGGTGCCTATGGTGCCTGCAATGCCTGCAGAGGCTGTCCCTCGTTTGATGAATCTCTGCATATCTCAATGGACTCACTGGTGCATGAGCATGCTCGTCTCGATCTAGGAGACATCCTACATGAACAAGGTACTTACAAATTAATTAAAATTGTGGAATAAATAATGTGCCCAAACAAGCCCAGTGTTTAAATTTGGGCTTTGATACCCAAAAAAATCATCTACACCACTGTGAAGATCAGGAAATTCTACCTAATTTAAAAAAAAATGCACTGAAAAAGACATCTGTATGACCAAGATATCACCATTTGAAAATCAGGTGCAAAAGAGACACTACCAATGGTGAGGGGTGGATTTGGCAAAACACAAACCTCTGCCAAATTTAGCAAACCTCCACCAAATTTAGTGAAATGACTAGATTTGATAAAACCTCCAGAAGTAGGTATTCGCCAGATAAAATAACTCCCTGCCAAATTTAGTAAAACAACCAAATATAGGCCCATCCTAAAAATGCTTCCAATGGTTGGGCACAGATCTCGAAGCAGGTGTTAGAAATAGTCTAGACAATTGAGAGCGGGGGTGAATCAGTTGTCCCACAATATTAAATTTTTCTACTTTTAATCTTCTTTAACAAATTCCAATCAGATAAACATTAAAACATGAATTAATAACACAAGAGCATAAATGAATAGAGCACACATTACACCAGAATTTTTGTGTGGAAACCCGGTTAAGGGAAAACCACGGTGGGGGTTAACCCACAAGATTCATACCCTGCTAAAAGTACTTAGAAAAGGGGAAGGCACATGCCTTCCGGCTCACTGCCCCGAGCTCACTGCTCCAGAGAGGTTCACTGCCCAAGAGAGGTTCACTGCCTATAGAATTTATGTTTAATACAAAAAGAATGAACTGTGAAATAGCATCTTCTTTATGCCTGGTTCAGTTCCTTTGAAGGCTTACAAAAAATTCTACTCTGCTCCAAACACTTAGGTCTTCATCTAAACATATCTTGTTCTTCTGCTTCTCCTCTGCTCTGCCTTTGATCCTTTCTTTGGATTTTATTATTTTCGCACAAGGATGATTTTCCACAACTCATCAACAAGTATTTATACGCTTCACCAACCTTGGAATGAACATCAAGGTTGGCACTATAAACATCTGACTTAATGCGAATCACTAAGCTATCGGCCAAACATAACTAGGACTCAAATCTTCCTTGATCAACACACCACGCTTCGTAGAATTGCTCTTAGATTATCCGCAACACGCTTGAATCATCTGGTCGGCCAAGACTAGGAAGAACAACAACACCAAGAAGGAAATCTTCTTTGACAAGCTCAAACTTCAATGTGGACCTCCACCATAGTAGTCACATAGTCCAGAGACCTCCACAAGCACATTGAATTCAACAAAAACATCCGCACTCCTCCAAATCATCAGAATCACTTGCATCTTCCTCCGGAACTTCAAGAACACTATCTGTCATTACTGTCACATTAGAAAGATTGCTTGCAGACCTCTAAAACATGAACCACTTGAATGGATGATACACACTGACTTCCCAAACATGCCTCTAGATCTACAGATGATCATTTGACATATCTGGAACAATCCGGACCTCTTTTCTGTCACTCTGTCTCTTTTGAACACTGCAAAACTGGTTCAACTTAGATGGCCATAGCTTCTTCAAATCTTCATGCGAACATTTCAAAACTTAACTGGAGCTTCTTTAGATAATACTCTACTCAGCCATCTGGTCCACATACATTGATCCTTATTAATTTTCTCAATATCCTCAACAATCCAGTCTTCTACACAGGCAACAAAATAGGATATAGTTGACACCAATGGCAACAAGGACATGTTGACATCAATGACAACACTGATTAGGCACATATTTGCAACAATCTCCCCCTTTGTCATTGATGGCAACATATGATGTGAAAAACTAATTCAACCATCAAGACAAGAACTTCTCCCCCTTTCTCTTATCACTTATGCAACTACTTTCTTCACTGCTCCCCCTTTCATCAGCAACTAGTTTTTCACATGATTTATCTCCCCCTTTGACATCAATGGCAAAGGGCACATATTTGCAGTATTTTCTCCTTATTTTTGTTTCAGACCAAACTCAAAAATTGCATGTAGACTACTCCCCCTGAGTAGTGCCTTCTTGACATCAATTCGGATCACAAGATATGACTATGAATTTCATCGGATTGATGCACTCTAGTGCATCTTCATTCTGATTAGGAGGGGTAATGACCCCCAACTTCTCTCTGAGATACTCAAAAGTATCCTTGGGAAGAGGCTTAGTGAAAATATCTGCAATCTGATCCTTTGAAGACACAAACTCCAACTTGACTTCATTCTCATTTACCTTCTCTCTCAAGAAATGAAACTTGATGGATATGTACTTTGTCTTTGAATGCAACATCAGATTCTTTGAGATACTTATTGCACTTGAATTATTACAGAAAACAAAAAATTATAACAGGCTTCTCAAACACAATTATGATGTTCTTCAACATTTGTTTCATCCATAGAACTTGAGTGTAATTGTTGTTGCTTCTATATACTCTGCCTCTGCTGTAGATAGGGATATTGCCTCCTACTTTTTGCTTAGCCAAGAAACCAATCTACTTCCCAAGAAGAATGCACCACCACTAGTACTTTTCATGTCATCCACATCTCCTGCCTAATCAGCATCTGCATAAACATGAAGAGTGAAGTCATTGTCTTTTGGATACCACAATCCATAATCAAGTGTTCCTTTGAGATATCTAAAGATTCTTTTGACTGCTACAACATGAGATTCTTTAGGGTCAACTTGGAATCTAGCAACAAGCCTAACTACATTCATGATATCAGGTCTGGTCTGAGTCAGATAGAGCAATCCTCCAATCATTGATATATACATTTTCTGATTTGCCTTCGGAGAGTCATCATCTTTACTCAACTTACATCTGGTTACCATAGGTGTACTTATTGACTTTGAATCTTCCATTCCAAACTTTTTCAACAATTCTTTCACATACTTAGACTGAGATATAAAGATACCTTTATCTGACTGAGCGATTTGCAGACTTAAGAAGAAACTCATCTCACCAAACATGGACATCTCAAATTCACTTTACATTTGATTAGCAAATGTTTTGTACATGCTCTCATTTCCACCAAAAATGATATCATCAACAAATACTTCAACAATCAGATATTCTCATGATCAATCTTGAAGTAAAGATTGTCAGCAGTGCCTTTGCTATATCCTAGCTTTAGCAGATACTTATCTAATCTTGCATACTAGGCTCTTAGGGCTTGTTTAATTCCATATAATGCTTTCCTTAATCTGGAGACCATGTCTTTCTGATCAGACAACTGAAATCCTTCCAGTTGCTCAATGTAGACTTCTTCTAACTCTCTGTTTAGAAATGTTGATTTGACATCCATCTGATAGACTTTGAAATCTTTATAAGTAGCAAAAGCAAGAAACAATCTGACTGCCTCTATTCTTGCCACTGGAGCAAAGGTTTCTTCAAACTCAATTCCTTCCACTTGAGAATATCCTTTGCATACCAACCTTACTTTATTTCTTACAACTTCACCATCTTCATTTAGTTTATTCCAGAAGACCCATTTAGTTCCAATCACATTTTTGTCCTCAGGTCTAGAGACAAGATCCCAAGTGTGATTCTTTTCAATTTGCATTAGTTCTTCCTCCATTGATTTTACCCAGTTTTCATCATTACAGGATTCACTTACTAATTTTGGTTCAATCTTTGAAATCAAACAAATCTCTTCTTTATCTTCAACAACTCTTCTCCTAGTTTGAACACCTTTATTTCTATCTCCTATGATTTGATCTTTAGGATGATTCATCCTTACATACCTGGGAGTTGTGGGAATTGCTTGAACTTCTATTTCTTGAGCTTGTTCCTCAACTTCTGCACTATCTTCTTGAGTTACTGGATTTTCTGAGTTTGCACTTGCCTTTCTTGACTTGGATTTTCATCTTGATCATCTGAATCATATCCGAAAGACCTGGAATGTCCTTCTTTGCTCTCATCAACTCTGACATTGGCACTTTCAATAATCTTTTTCAACCTCTTGTTAAAGCACTAGTATGCTTTGCTTTGAGTAGAGTAGCCCAGAAAGATTCTTTCATCACTTCTTGCTTCAAACTTGCCTAGATCCTCATCTCTTTTGATATAACATTTAGTACCAAAAACTCTAAAATATCTTATAGAAGGAGGATGACCAAACCAGAGTTCATAAGGAGTCTTACCAGAATTGCCTTTGATCTGCACCTGGTTAAGAGTGAAGACAACAATACTCACAGCTTCTCTCCAATAGACTTGTGGAACATTTTCTTCCATCATCATGGTCCTAGCAGCTTCTTGAATGGTCCGGTTCTTTCTTTCCACAACTCCATTTTGCTGAGGAGTCCTAGGAGCAGATAACTGTCTTTTTATTTCATGCTTTTCATAGAATGTATCAAACTCACCGGAGGTAAACTCTCCACTTCTGTCAGATATCAGACACTTTATCTTCACACCAATCTCATTTTCCACCATAAGTTTGAACACCTTAAATTTGTCAAGAGCTTCTGATTTTTCTTTTAAGAAAGTTACCCACATCATCCGGGAGTAATCATCAATCAACAACATAAAATATGTCTCCTTGCACACTCCTAATTCTAGCAGGACCACAGAGATCAGTATGCACAAGTTCCAATCGCCCACTTGAAAATTGTTCTTTACCTTTGAATGATGTTTTGTTCTATTTACCCAATTGACATTCTCTACACATGCTATTAGGTTTCACAAGTCTTGGAATATCTCTCACAACCTGAGTAGAACTTATCTTGACAAAGTTGTCAAAATTCACATGACACATTCTTCTATGCCATAACCAACTCTGATCTGTTTGTGCAATCAAGCAACTTTTACCAGAACTCCTTAATTGAAAGATGTTACCTCTAGTTTGTGTGCCAGATGCAATTTTAGTTCTGGAGCTTTCCAAGATTCTGCATTTGCCATCCTTGAATCGGAGATCATAACCCTTGTCAACCAACTGTCCAACACTGAGAAGATTATGCTTCAACCCTTCCACATACAGAACATCATTTGTGTTATTCTTACCATCAAAAGAGATGGATCCTCTGCCACAGATTCTACCAGCTGATTTGTCTCCAAATTTCACAATTCCACCTTCATATTTCTCAAAGTTTATAAACTTTCTTTTATCACCAGTCATATGATGAGAACATCCACTATCAATCACCCATTCATCCTTTTCAACAACCTGAGCGGCCAAGGCACTTTCCACATTTTCACAAGCTAGCAGATTTAGTGGACACTAGATCTTCTTCTTTGATAGCAATGAATACCCAATCATCTTCAGTGTCACCTCCATGATCAGATTCATCATCTGTGACTCCTTCTTCTCCAGCCTTTTGGACATAGTATCAATTCTTCTGACCTTTATATCTATTAGGGTTTGGATTTGAAAATTTCTTCGGACATCTTGAGACAAAATGACCAATCTTTTTACAAGCAAAACATTTGAATGGAAACTTTCCTTCATACTTATCAGATCCTCTTGGCATTCTTTTGGTAATAAGAGCTTCCAGTTCTGTAGACTCAATTTCATCATCTTCAAGATCCTTCCTTGCCTTAGAAAATCTGTTTGATCTTGCAGAAGAGCTTTCACGTGGATTATATCTTTATTTTCCATATACACTAGCCTTAAAAGGAGATTCAGACTTAGGAAGAGAATCACCAAACTCACTTAATTCAAAAGCTGAAATTTTGCCAACCAGCTGATCTCTTGTAACTTCTGAGACAGTCCTGATCTCTTCTATAGTAGTAACCTTATGTTTGTATGAATCAAGTAAAGATCTGAGCACTTTTTCCACAATCTATGATTCTTCTAAAGTTCCACCAGCACACCTGATACCACACACAAGTTCATTTATCTTTTGCATGTAGATTGTGATGTTTTCATCTCCACTCATCCTTAGATTTTCAAATTTTCCTCTCAGACTTTGTAGCTTGGCACATTTGACATGTTCATCGCCTTCATAAAGATTCTCCAACTTCTTCCAGATTTCATGAGCAGTTTTTAGTCCAAATACATTTGTCATTTCTGAATCAGTCAGGGCACTCAACAAGGCTTCTTTGGCTCGAAGGTTATTTTCAACATCTTTGATTTGATCTGGAGTTGGAAGGACCTTTCTCTGGAGGTATATACTCATCATGGGTAATCATCCAATAAGCATCACCAATGCATTGCAAATGGCACTCCATGCGACTCTTCCAAACAGAGTAATTTATTCCATCAAATCTCAGACTATCCTTCTTGTAGGTCGACATCCTGGATCTCCTCAGGCGGTTAAGCTTCTTTTATAGGAACTTGACTCTGATACCAATTGTTAGAAATAGTCCAAACAACTGAGAGGAGGGGTGAATCAGTTGTCCCACAATATTAAACTTTTCTACTTTTAATCTTCTTTAACAAATTCTAATCAGATAAACATTAAAGCATGAATCAATAACACAAGAGAAGAAATGAATAAAGCACACATTACACCAGAATTTTTACGTGGAAACTCGGTTAAGGGAAAACCACGGTGGGGGTTAACCCACAAGATTTGTACCCTGTTAAAAGTACTTAGAAAAGGTGAAGGCACATGCCTTCGGGCTCACTGCCCAGAGCTCACTGCTCAAGAGAGGCTCACTGCCTATAGAATGTATGTTTAGTATAGAAAGAATGAACCGTAAAATAACATCTTCTTTATGCCTGGTTTAGTTCCTTTAAAGGCTTACAAAAACTTTTGCTCTACTCCAAACACTTAGGTCTTCATCTAAACATCTCTTGTTCTTCTGCTTCTCTTCTGCTTTGCTATGCCTTTGATCCTTTGGATTTTATTGTTTTCACACAAGGATGATTTTATACAACTCATCAACAAGTATTTATATGCTTCATCAACCTTGGAATGAACATCAAGGTCGACACTACAAACATCTAACTTAATGTGAATCACTAAGCTGTCAGCTAAACATAACTGGGACTCAAATCTTCCTTGATCAACACACCACGCTTTGTAGAGGTCGGCCAAGACTAGGAAGAACAACAACACCAAGAAGGAAATCTTCTTTGACAAGCTCAAACTTCAATGCAGACCTCCACCATAGTAGTCACACAGTCTAGAGACCTCCACAAGCACATTGAATTCAACAAAAACATCTGCACTCCTCCAAATCATCAAATTCACTTGTATCTTCCTCCAGAACTTCAAGAACACTGTTTGCCATTACTGTCACATTAGAAAGATTGCTTGCGGGCCTCCAAAACATGAACCACTTGGATGGATGATACACACTGACTTCCCAAACATGCCTCTAGATCTGCAGATCATCATTTGACATATCCAGAACAATCCGGAGCTCTTTCTTGTCACTCTATCTCTTCTGAACACTGCAAAATTGGTTCAACTTAGATGGCCATAGCTTCTTCAAATCTTCATGTGAACCTTTCAAAAATTAACTGGAGCTTCTTTAGATAATGCTCTACTCAACCATATGGTCCACATACATTGATCCTTATTAATTTTCTCAATATCCTTGACAATCTAGTCTTCTACACAGGCAGCAAAATAGGATACAGTTGACACCACTGGCAACAAGGACATGTTGACATTAATGACAACACCGATTAGGCACATATTTACAACAGCAGGTACAACTACAACATTTTTTTTATTTGCTTGTGAACAATTGTTACATTTGATTTGAATTGATGATTCATTGCATACCTTCATTTGAAAGACTTTTGTTCTAAATGTATGGTGCACAATAGTACTGTTTTGAGAATTTGATATGCATCTTGACTTATTTGGAGGTTGACTATAAGTGTTGGTTATAACAGTGATTACTTTAAGGCATTGAACAATGAGTATTCATAATTCATCTCTGATTGTTTTTGATAGCATTTACAGTGATATTGACAAGGAACAACATCTCTGTTTATTTTTTATCAACAGTGATGATCTGCAGTGAATTTGACAATGACTTTGACTATTGCTGTGCAGTGGTAATTGCAGTAGTAGTTGTTTTCAAGAGATGTTTTTGACAATATTGATCCATACTCTGTGCTCTATGATGATCCACACTCTATACTCTACTTTGTGTTGGCTCTGGATGACAGCAATTAGAGATGCAGTGACAATAATATTTTTGGCAGTGATTGCTTGATTGTGGAACAATGATTTAGTGATATATTTCTACACAATACCTTTTATGATTGTTACACAATGATTGTATCAAACTTCAGTACAATACAGTCAAATGACAGTGGACAATGTTTGTAGCAGTATAATTGCTCCATCATTTTTTCAATAAATCTAGTATAGCTTCAGGGGGAGCTACTTGACATATTTTTCTTATCCCTGATGGTTATTTAGTTGGCATTTGTAGTTGGCATTTGTACAGTTCTTCTAAATGGATGTTGCAGTTGATATTTCTCTTGGCTGTTTTATGATGATCATTTCTATATGTACAGGTTCTATGGTTAATGTACATTGTTTCTTGATCAGTTTATTTCTGTAACTAACACTTTCTGTTGGTGTGAACTATATTTCTCTCTCAGCTTCTTCTTTGGCATTGTTGTCAAAAGGGGGAGAAATTTAGGTATACAGTACAACATAACTTTGATTTTTCATGTATATTCATTTGTAGCTCATTTGATTGGCATGTATCATATCTCTACCTATGCTAGTTTTGGTTTGACATCAATGCCAAAGGGGGAGTTTGTTGACCCCAGTTGGCATTTATTGGCAATGATGTCAAACAATATTCCAGTAAGCACAAGTTGTTGTTTGCAGTGATGGTCTCAAGTGACACATAGTAATGATATGGTAAGTATGGTGACATGATGGTTTTCATGACTGGTGACATGATGGTTTTCATGGTCAGTGAATATGATAGTTGTTATCTTGATACATCTTCATGTTAGCATATGATTTATCTCTCCTGTGTTAAGGTCTAGTAACAGTTGGAAGTTGGTATGGTACTTGTAATAGCTGGCATGGTTAGTATGGATGGTAAATGCACTATAAGTATGGACATCCATGACAAGTTTGTCATATGGTAATATGGATATAGCACGGCATCTTCAGTATGTTGATACAGGTTGACATGTTTATTCTTGCTTAGTTGATATTCATATGGTTTTCTTAGTTAATATGGTTTACCTCACATGAAGATCATGCATATAAAAGAAGAAGCATATTTGTTTTATTGTTAAAAAGGGGGTCATTTGTGGTTTTTGTATGACTTATTCTAATGCAAATTATGACATGTTCTAATGAGGTGGCATCATGTGATTATGACATGTTCTAAGGCAAGTTAGCAAGGTGGCATCATGTGATTTCAAAAAGGACTTGTGTTTGAAATATTACAAAGGTCATCAGTTTCTAAAAGCATAACTTGCTGAGAAGGTTTCTAAGGGAAAGAGCAGGTGATAGGCTCGAATGAGCCACTCATTGTGACTGGCCCATCTAGGGCATACCAGCAACACCAGTTGTGGCATATATGTTAGTTTGCTTTTTTTTATTATGCAAGGTAAAAAGTTTGGTTTGAGCTCCTCTCGAGCTAGGGTTTGACCAATTCAGATTTCATCATGAAAATAGATGAAATGAACAGCAAACTGAGAAGAATCTTCTGAAAGAGACAACGCTGGCCTATACGACTGTTGTGGTAAACATTTTGACTTCATCTTCAGCTATTATAATCGTGGCCACTAGGTGATATTGTTACTTGAACTCTTCATTCAGTTTCTTGCTTTATTGTTTGAACTTGGGCAACGACAATTATGGGTATTGTTTTTCTGATATTGGGTTTGTATTTCTAGTTGAGTATGGTTTACAATGATAGTTATATGTGCCCTTTTCTTCGCCATTTCTCTCATAAGTGGTTTATGATATATATTATTTATTAGGTTTTCAAACTGAACGACATTTCTTTGACAGAGGATGTGTTTCATGGGGTTTCATTTATTTGAAAATAATTCTTTTTATTTTATCACTCATAACGATGATGATAACAGGGGTTGTTAACTGTGATTTGAAAAGTGGTTTCAAGATCTTGTTATGGATTTGTAATACTTTGATATGAACAGTTATAATTGTCTTCAAATGCACGTTCGGGTGGCAATTTTTTGTATATCATTATGAAGCAGCTGTAAAAAGACTTAACTCTAGTTAAGCACTTTATCTTACAATTTGGGGTTTGATCCTAACCATGAAAAGGTACCTAAATTGTTTCAAATAGTTACAACAAAACAGTTACGCCTTCAAATTGTTCAATGAAAGAAAGAAAGACATTATTTTGAGAAAGTATAAAAGAGAGATTATACTCTATTGTGTTTGCTGGGTTTTTGTAGTTATTGTAAAATCAAACAAAAGCAATAGATTATGATTGAACATCTTTCTATATTTAGTGGTATATGTGCACAAACAGTTGTATCTCTTGGAGTCTCAAAAATTCAATGAGATATTCAAGAATAGAGCATTAAGAGAAACAGAGTAACCCTCTGTAATTTGTAATTATCTTTCTGGCCTAGGAGTTGGTGCTCCTTGAAGTTGGTGCTTCTAAACATTGTTGCCAGTGAGGCAGGATAAAAATCCAGTGAGGCAAAGTTGTAAAAGGCCAGTGAAGTAAGAAAAGAAGTCAGTGAGATTGTATGATTGGGATTTTGATACTCAGCCAGTGAGGCATCTTTCCCGAGTGGTTTTTATTCCCCAAGAGGGTTTTCCACTCATGCAATTTTCTGTGTTAGTCTTTCTATGTGTGATCTATTGATGTCTTATGTCTAAACTTTCATTACATTCATTGTTCAGTGTTTCATAATTTAACTGCTCCATATGTGACATGATGTTCATTACAGGTCAGTACAAATGCATAATATATCTAAAACTACCCTACTGTTTGTCATAGTTTATCAACAGTTGTTTTGTTCATTCATGTTGATCTGTCAATGTACTATAGTTCATAAATGAATGTTTTTCTTTCATCATACAAGGGTTGAAGTTTATGATTTGTAAAGTTTATTAATTGTTGCCAAAAACAAGTCTGTTTTATGAGACACTGATTCACCCCCCCTCTCAGTGTCTCTCGTACTCCAACAAACTTCTATAGAGTAGCATAGTGGGGACCTAATACAACTAGTTGAAGGTTTTGAAATTAAGAAAATTGGGTTTTAGTATAGAAATCTAGGTCTTGGGGTATAGACCATATGATTGCGGTAGTGTTTGTACTAGAGTGGTAGTGACCATAGTAGAGTGTACCTACTAGCAATACTAGTGGTAGTGTTTATGTTGTTTGAAACACATCCATAATTTCTCATGAAATTAGGGGCCCCCTATTTTGCCTATTTATGCACTTAAATTTGACAACCTGCCTAACAAAGGAAAATCATTCCTATGATCATCTAAGGTATTACAGAAGGAAAATTTTTCCATCCAAGCCTTTGTTGACTTGTCCCTATATACAGGCACCTAACTACAAGTTTAAAGAATCTTAAAGCATTCAAATGCAGTTAACTTGGATTTGATTATGGTTTCATTGGTTTATTCTTAGACTTGACTCCATATTTGGCGTGTATGTAGGACTTGATGACATGCTTCTCATGACCCCATGATTGAGGAAAATAATTCATGGCTCAAGAGATTGATCTTGATCCTCCAGGTATGGCCTCATGGATTTGGAAGCACAAAAAAAGAAGAGATGCATAGGGACCTTGTTTATGGTTGCAAAAGGATGAATTGACTTGTGTTTTTTACTTTTTTTTGGTACTCTTGAAAGGAACGATATAATAAATGGGGTATTTCCCTCCTAAAAACATACACTTAGAATATGATTCATTCATTGACTCATATATAGATAGACAAATAGAAGTGGGAGATAATAGAACTAGGGTCAAAGAGAAGGGCAATTTCTTCATCTACACGTGTGTATGGTGGGGTAGAACTAAGGTTGGAATGTCCATTATTTTGGAGCATAACAATTGTAATTGGATTGGTATCTATGTAAACATATTTTGTTTGAGCTTAATGAATGTTGTTCATGGATACAATAGGTTATTATCCATGCATGTAATATAGTGATATTTTCTTGCATTGTGTTCATATCCTAACATGATCATAAAATCTACATCTTTCCTTAGAATCTTTCATAGGTTATGTTATATGTTGAGGTAAAAATGGCAATGGCATAAATTGTTAATTGTGTGTTTATAGAAAATACCTCCATGTGACAATGTTTGCTCTTGCATATGGTGGATTTCTCATTTTTCTCTTCCCCTTGCTTCTTCTCTCTTCCTTTCTTTTCTCTTCCCTTTCTCTTTTCATTTGGTTACGATACAATTAAATTAGGTTTCCCCTCAAGCTAAGATTTCTTGGCTAGGTATCCTACTACATTTGAAACAACACCAAGCCCCTGTTATAACATCTCATTTTCCACCCAATGATTCTCGTAAAGACAAGACCTGGCAACCCTAAGACCTTGTTGAGATTGTAAAATATCCTTTCGAGAGAGGAATCACACCCTTGATTCTTGATGTTATTGGTAGAATGTCATTTTGTTGCTAAATTTCTAGTGCTATAAGGAGGGTTGGTTGGTGCTCAAACATGAATCTCTACAAATCCTAAAGACTTACACCAAAACCTAAGGCTAGGGACGTGTCCTCAAAGGTAGTGTGCAAGACTTATGCTTAGACAATGGCATGAATGGACCAATTATCGTGAGCAGGTAAACTTACATTTAACTTTAGGCTTTACAAGGACAAGGGGGTGTTCCCTGAGGTCTCAATAATAGGACAATTAAAGAGAAATAGATAATTTATGCTCAAGGCCCTTAAGCAACCATACCCAAAATTCTATGGACCTCAAGATTTGTCACTAAGTTCATGTTGGCATTGGCTACATATAGACCTACAAGACCTCTAATAAACAGATGACAATCCACTCTTACCCTAGACCAAAGGATGACAAGTACACTAAATTGTTCCCCAATAGATGAATCCACTTAACATTGCATACACATGGGTAAGAGGGAGAAACATACTAACATGATTCTCTAATGATATTTCAATTTTAATAGTGCATATGGTGTGATAATTTGTAATGTTGAATCATGCAGGCATGGTGGAACCTAATCTACTCCTACAACTAACAAGAGAGAGAGATTAAAATTAAAATGTGTTTGGCCCCTGCCAATTAGATCAACGCTTGTACTCCATTGGGCAACAAAGTCATGGATTGCAAGGAAGAAAGCAATACACCAACTAAATATAAATAGAACCAGATGTGCATTTTCATACAATGCATATATCACACTTCATGCAATGGGCATACTTAATAATCCATCTTAGAATTGAAAGAACTCACATGAAATAGAAGGGAAGACCATAAAAAAACTTTTCAATGAATTAAAATGCTATCACATTTATCTGACCTTTGCTACATTCATACCATCAAGTGTGGCAAGAGAGGACGAACAACTAGGTTCAGGCAACCTCCTAAATAAATACAAACTGCAATGGAGACATAACATTCAATGTATTGTGTCACTTAAAACGCTTCCACTGGGTTACAATATTTATTTCTATTCCTTATAGACCAGACTTACATCACTTGATGCTCTAGAATTAGCTTCAAGCACTTACAGTCTTGAAATTGGTTTAATGACCAACCCTTTCTTACATCTTTTTACATGTATATATAGCATTACATTTTAGCCTTGTCGTCTGGATGAGAACCCTAGAATGGTCAACACATTTGTAGGTGGCCATGTCTGTTGCATCATTTTCACGATGGTTTGCACTTGGAGCCATGCCAAATTAGACTACCAACCCATGTCTTTGTACAAAAATCATGTCCACACAGAGTCCACAAGTACTTGGAGGCACTTGAAAGTATTCTTCCATCTTATCACACCTTTGGAGACCATTAATGGTGGTCCTGAGTCATGCAAGGGAGTTGTTGGAACAATTGATGCTTTCTAAAGAAAATGCAGAAATTTGACATGGGATCATATGTGAAGTTGGGAGCTTTGCGAAGGAATCATGTGGAACTGAAGGTGGGAATTAGATGTGAAGTGAAGGCAAAATATGCGAGAGATCTGGAAGCCTATTGGGTTTTCACAAAAGGAAGAAAACAAGTGATTTGAGTGATTGGAAGAAAAACAAATTTTGAACATGGAATAGGATACTATGATGGAATATGAAGTGAGGGGGTGAACATATCTGGTCTAGAAGTTGGATGTAAATCTACATAATCAAAGAAAATGGAAGAAAATTTTGGTGGCACACATGTGAGAATTTGATGCAAAAATGGAGGTAGGAAGTGGATATGAGGTGAAGGGAATGAAATCTTGAAGACCAAGAAAGTTCTATAGATGGAGGTGAAAGATTTGACCAAGGAGAACTTCATGAAAAATTGACTAGGAACCAGATGTGGGAAGTGGATGTGCTCACTAAAGGAAATCCAAAGGCAAGGCAATGTATTGCAAAAGGGGATTAAGAAGAATGCATAAAAATGATGAGGGACTGAAGATGGAAAAGTATCCACTATATAAATGAAGTTATACAAAATGGAAAGGAAGGAAAACTAATGGAAAGTGAGAAAAGAGAGGGGAACCTAATGCATGAAATAGATGTAAACATATTTGGTCCAAAAGGGAAACTATGCCAACAGGATGAAAGGTGAAAGGGAAAAATATAGAAAAAATATGAAGGATCAGAGGTCAAGAGACAAGAAGGAAACTATAGGAGTCAATAACGACTCTGCAAACGACAAAGTGAAGGAAATTGGAAGCAGAATGATGGAACAAAGATTATGGAAAAAGAAAAGGGAAGCTGGATGTGAATATTGGAACTCAAAATGTGAATTCCAGTAGCCAAGAAGGATTCTGGAAACTCGAAGAAATACAAAGGGAAGAAAAGACTAAAGACCGTGAAATATTTTATGAAACATGAGGCGAGACTAGGATGGGAGGCTAAGAGGGAAATACATCCAATAGGAGATTGAAAGTCAACAAAATATAAAAAATGAAGGAAACAAGGAAGTGAAGGACTTAATGAAGTTTTGGGGAACTTTTACATAAAAAATAAGGTGGAGAGAGGAAGGGATGAGCAGAAGAAATGTCCTTACTAGGAGGGAAATTCTTCAAATTCCAAAAACACCAAAAATGATTTAGAACTCCCCACAATTAGAATATTTTTGGATTTTTTGGAAACTCCAACATATGATAGGAACATGAGGAAGGAAAAACACTACTCCAAGAAAAAATATTGATAGGAGAAGCCCATTAGAGGATTTCTTAGATTGGTTATCAATGATGGGAAAATAGGTCCAAGACAACAAAGGGTCACCAAGCTTAGGATTTTTACAAATTTGAACTTTGTGCCAACATGTTGTTTGTTGTTTTATGCTTATGAACTGGTTTTCTTGTTTGACCAGTCAAGTTAGGGGTCATTCCCCTCCCAATGGGTTATCATCTATCTTTTGAAGGAGAGTTCCCCAAACTTCTAAGCAGTCACTTCAGTTGGAACGCTTCCTTTTTCCCTAGTAAACATAATGCATTTGACCATGTTAAAATTTTTAAGAACTTGTTGATTAAACATCAGGTCATGAATGAAGAGGTTGCATAAATTTTATTCTCTTACATTTTTGAGATGGAGCCCTACAAGTGGTATAATTGTTTGCCACCATTTTCAATCCACTCATGGACCTAGTTTGAAGTTGCCTTTCCAAAAAAAAAATTGGAAATTACCTTGATCCAATAGAGGCACATAGGAAACCCATGGAAATTAGAAAAGAACCTTGTGAGAATGCTGCCATGTTTTCTGCTAGGTTTTGTCAGATGATTGGAAACTTGTTAAAGACTTATTTGTGTAGGGAAAATGATATTCTAGAATCTTAATTGCAAGCCTTAGGTCCTTCTTATGAAGCTTCCATTAGGCAATCACCAAGGGTATTCAACCTACAAGAGGCTACGAATAGAGCCCTCAATTTAGAATAATTTTTTAATCACAACCAAATGAACCTACCCTTGGTTCCTCATTTCACACAACTATCATTTCCACAATCCATCGATTCATCCTTTAACAACTCCTATGAAATTATTTCCCCGAATGAGCATACCAAATCAACCATATCAACTAATTCTAAGACCGGTCTTGGGCCCAAAACAATCAAAGCTTTTATTTTCTGAGCACATATGTTGCTATTCTATCAAACTCCAATGAAAATGCAACAACATATTTGTCTAATGATGATGATTCCCTAGATGAAGAGACTTCAAATTAGCCACAACAAATTGAAAACCAATCACAATAGACTAAAAAGGAAATAAGAGGGCACACATTTGAAATCATAAGCACTAGTGAACCCTCATGGTTTGTCAATGAAACAAGTGAAAATGGGTAGAAAATAATGAACTCAACAAACCGTTAAAATTGGAAATTCATGATAGTGTTAGGATTAACGTGCTATCAACCTTGTAAATCCTATGTAATTTATTATTCCTATTATTGTTTGTAAATCACCTATAAAGGGATGAGAGGTTTCACCAGCAACGATTTTGTTTCAACCGCATGTTTATATCTGGTACCCGATGCTAATTCATTCATGATGGGGGGTCGCAGGAGGTTTTACCCCTATGAGGGGTTTAGGGGATCATCCCCTGGTAGGGGGTCCGCAAGTGCGCGCCCCGAAGAAGGTTCAGGGGCAGCGCCCCCGAAACCATATTTTATTTATATTTTATCATTGTAAATCTGTATCGTTCATCACTAGGTCACAGATCTGATGGTCGATATTTGTTAGTTTTTTTGCCCTAGAAGGTAACCCCCTTTATAAGGATATTTGTACTACATTTTTAGTAGAGTTGAGAGTAACATGTGTTGTTGGATTGAAGACTGCAGAAGAAGAGGAAGTGCATGTATTGTAATCTCATATTTGAAGATAATACATCTTGGAGCCTCTTTTCTTGGTGGAGTTTTTTACCTGAAAGGGTTTTCTCCACGTTACATATTGTGTTATGTGTTCAATTATTAATGCATGTTATTTCTGTGTGGTGGGTTTTATTTGTGTTGCAATCTCCATTGATACTACATTATCGAGAGGACATTAATAAGGTTTGAATCAGATTTCTGTTGTGTGGTTTGCACCTTTATTTCTATCATATAGCCTAATTCAATAACCATGCTCATTTTAAATAATAATATCTTAGACTTTAATATTCCCAAAATGATTGAATACTTGAATGGAAACTTGCTAACCATGAGATGTTCGGGTGGTTTGTGAGACTTAGCTTTACTAGAAAGATGTCAAATACATGGTACAACTCAACATGGAGAAATTAATTGTGTCACATATCTTAGGAGGTTAGACCTTGGTCTTAAAGGGTTACTCACCCTTCAACAAGTTTTAACCACTGAATGCAATCAAGTTGAAACTTTTTAAAATCTTGAAAATGAGTACATCCATCATGAGTTTGATGAGTATGATAGAGTTGTTGAATCTTCCCCTACTTTTGAGGATGATCTAGATGGAACTTCTTTGGATGAAGATTCACCTTTTAGAAACTCTGTGCTTCCCAATTTAGGCATGTACGAAAAAGATGAGGTGTGTATTCTTCCCTCTAAGAGTAAAAATCATGAATTTTTGTAAACCGATAACGTAGCTTTATGTGTGGACAATTCTCTTAAGAAACCATCTAATCCTATAAATGAAGATGAAAACATGCTAAATCTAATTTCCATCCTAAGGATACGATGTTCAACCAACCTTACAAGCCTTGCCCTACCTAATAAATATAGAATCCACCATGTTGAACTTGACTATCTTGATTTTCTCTTGGCACGAGAAATGGCACAAATTGAAAATCATTGTCATGAACATGAGCCCTTAGAGAATGAAGATAAAAATGTATTGGTCATGAATGATGACAGCCTAAGCATGTAGGAATATAAAGATACGATTGATTTTGTGGATAAAAATAAAATTATTGATGGGACATGCATGCTTTCTTGCAAATAATGTTGTTTGTGAGCTTGTGTTATAATCCAAGGTACTAAAAACTTGTATTGAATAACATGTCAAAGACCTTGTAGCTGTAAATGATCTATCAGTCCACCAGAACACCATGCATGTGGATAGTTTTGAGGACATGTAGGTTGATTCCTCTAGTCAAATTTACAATATTTAAATAGAGGACGAGATTCAAACATATTCTAAATCTAATGATGTTGCATTTTGTTCTAGTACTATTGATTTTCTGGTTGATTGTTTTGGTAATATAGTGCTAATGGATGAATTTTCTTGTGGTTTACATGTGCATGAGGAGAAACAAAGAACTCTTGAAGATAAAAATAGCTAGAGACAACGGTTTGTTGGATCCTATGATCGTGCCTCCAACATGAGACATCTTAAATCAGGTTGTTTCTCTACCTTTACCCCTATTTTACTTTAATTTCTATTTTGATTATGTTAATTCATGCATGAAAACATGCAAATGGGTTGAACATGATAATGATGAGTTGCCTCAACTTTTGAACTTGCATGATGACATCTCCAAATTTGAACCTTAGCCAAAACTTGTCCTTATCTTTGAGTTCAAGGATGTCCTTACTCACCCTCGTACCCAAACAATCCAACTAATCCTACTAAATGCCTTGAAGAATAAAAATAGGACCCATTTTGATCTTTGCCCTCTTGGCTCTTTGAGTGTATAGTTAGTGCTTAGTTTAGGAAATTTTGTTTTGTACATGTCCTTTTGCTTTGTGTGTCTTTTGTTTTGTTTTGCTTCTAGTTTTGGTCCTTGTGTTGTTCTAGCCTATCTCCTACATTGTGATTTCCAGTTACCTTATGGAACTTTCTTAGGACAACATCACATGGTTCTTTGATCAATCTTTTATGTTTATAGGGAAACTTTAAATATGAAACCATGTCTTGGACTATGCTAAGTTTATTTGAATTATACCTAATTTTATGAAGTATGCATGACTGTTTTGTTGACTGGAAACACTTAACAACATATTTTACTTTCTACTATATTGGGATGATCCATTATGGATTTAGTTAATGAAGTTTTATATTTCCCAATTGATCCTCTCACATGCTAATGGCATGAACCCCAAGATTCATTGCTTGAAAATTGAGTAAAAATAAAATCAAAATAAAATAATGAAAATTGAAAATCAAAAGAAAGAATGTGAGAATTGAGTAAAAGAAAAGAAAATATAAAAAACTCAATCCTTTTTGGGAGATTCAAGTATCTCCACCAAGGCTATGGATGCCTAGCTGGTAGTGGAGCTATGCATTGGAAGGACTAGAGGTATCTTCGTCAGGGCTATAGGTGCCTAGTTGGAAAAGGAACAATGCCCGACATGTGTTTGGACCAATTGTATTTATCTACCTAATCATACTTTGAAATAATGCTAATCCTAGTTGACACTAAAAAGAGTAAATGATTCATGCACACACATGCTTTGATTAGCAATACCTAATGCTTGCTTGTCCTAAGTTAGGTGTGGTTCAAATGCATTTAGCCTTGCCTAGGTTATGATTTTATTTCATTTAACCTTTCCTTTTGAACTAGAGATTTTGGATTACAAGCATTTTGCATTGACTTCCCTTGAGAATCATCATTTTTTATGTTGTTTGCAACACATCCCTAATTTCTTATGAAATTAGGTATCCCTGTTCTGCCTATTTACGTGCTTAAATTTGAAGGCCTTCCTAACAAAGGAAAATCATTCTTGTGCCTATCTAAGGTATTACAAAAGGAAAATTTTTCCATCCAAGCCCTTGTTCACCCTATTACCACATATGACCACCTAACTATAACTTTAAACAATTTTAATGCATTCAAATGTAGTCAACTCAAATTTGATTATGGTTTTATTGCTTCATTCTTAGATTTGACTCCCTATTTTCCATGTATGGAGGACTTGACAATGCACTTCCCTTGAACCCACAATTGGATGATTGGTACACAAAGAATTCAAAGGAAGCATGGATCAAGATATTGATATTGATCCTCCAAGTGTGACCTCACAGATTTTGAAGCACAAAACAATCAAAGATGTGTATGGACCTTGGTTATGACTGTAAAAGGATGAATTAACCTGCATTATTTTTTTTTTCTTGGTCCCTTGAAAGGCATGATGTAATCAATGAAGGTAGATCCTTCCTAAAAAAATATAGAAAGACTAATAAAATAATTCATTCATTATTTCATAGATAAATAGATAAACAGATAAAACTCGAAGATAGTAGAACTGGGGTTAAAGAGAAGAGAACAATTTCTTCCTCTGCACATGTATATGGTGAGGAAAATTTGTTGCTAAGGCTAGAGTGTCTATTGTTTGTAAGAATAATCATTATATTTAGACTGGTATTCTTTGTAAACATATTTTTTTGAGCTTAATGAATCTTGTTCATGGATGCAATAGGTTATTATCTGTGCATGTAATATGGTGATATTTTCTTGCATTGTGTTGATTTGCTAACATGATCATGAAATTTACATCTTTCCTTAGAATCTTTCATAGTTTATGTTATATGTTGAGGTAAATCTAGCAATGGCATAAACTAGTAACTATTTTTTTTGTAGAAAATACCTCCATGCAACAATGTTTGTTCTTGTATATGATGGATTTCTCCTTTTTACCTTTCCCTCACTTGTTTGCTCTTCGTTTTCTCTTCCCTTTCACTTTTACTTTTTCTTTTCATTTTTTTGGGTCACTTGAAAGGCATGATGAAATCAATGAGGGTAGATCCATCTTTAGAAACATACAAAAAGGCTTAGAAAATCATTCATTCATTGATTCTTAGATAGATAGATAGATAAATTGATAAAAGTGGGAGATAGTAGAACTAGTGTTAAAGAGAAGAGGGAAATTTCTTCCTCTACAAATGTATATGGTGGGGAAAAATTTGTAGCTAAGTATAGAATGTCCATTACTTGTAAGCATAATCATCATATTTGGACTAATATTCTCTGTAAACATATTTTGTTTGAGTTTAATGAATTTTGTTCATAGATGCAATAGGATATTATCCGCGCATGTAATATGGTGATATTTTTCTACATTGTTTTCATTTTCTAACATGATAATAAAATTTACATCTTTCCTTAGAATCTTGCACATGTTATGTTAAATGTTGAGGTAAAACTGGCAATGGCATAAACTATTAACTGTGTTTATACAAAATACTTCTATGCAATAATGTTTGTTCTTGCATACGATGGATTTATCCTTGTTCTCTTCCCCTTGCTTCTTCTCTCTTCCTTCCTTTTTTCTCTTCCCCTTTCTCTTTTTATTTTTCTTTTTAGCTAGTTAAGATAGGATTAAATTAGGTTTCCCCTCAAGATGAGCTTTCCTGGTGATGTATCCTACTACATTTGAAACAATACCAAGCCCTTTGTTATAGAATCTCATTTTCCATTGAGTGATTCTTGTAAAGCTAAGACCTGGCAACCCTAAGACCTTGGGGAGATTGTTAAATCTCCTTTCAAGAGAGGAATCATATGCTTGATTATTGATATGTTTGGTAGTGTGTCAATCTTTCGCTAAACAAGTAGCATCCTTTATGATTTGAGATTTAAAACTTCTACAATTGGTGCATGTTCTCTTGTTACTTTCCATTGATTTGATATATCTATGTGGAGATATTAATCTTGAATCTTGTATAGTGGAAATTAAAAATCGTGTGATTACTTGGGAGCTTGCCTCAGTCAAACCCTTATTTGGTTTCTTTAAACCTCCACATGTGGTCTATGAAAAATATTGAGTGTAAGATGGCCTAGGTTCAAAAGGTGTTGGTAAATAAAAACTCCAGGGGATTCCCAGAAGATTTCTACTAGTGTGTGACGAGTTCTCTATGAATCAAGGAAATACAGGTTATGGAAGGGTTTTTGGGATGAATAGGAACATAAGACTACAAGTTTTAGATAGTGGCAAGGAGTTGTGGACATTGTAGAAGTTATGGAAGATGTAGGGAGTTTGTAATGGAAGATAGAAGATTTAATAAAACTCATAAGGAGAACAACCAAAAATCATAAGTCAAATGTTAGAGAGGGAATTCTAAAATTACTATGCAAGAGAGGGGTATGTCAAATAGATAGTAAGGTTTGAAATAACTTATTTATGAAGTTGGCACATGTGGTAGCCATTCTAAAATGCAAAAATGACAAAAGAGTTAGCTTTAAATCATTTGAACATGGTTCATGGAACATAGATGCTACCACAATCGTGGTGGTTACTAGGTCACTACCTTGTTTGTGTTAGCATTCATGTGGGCACAATTTTATAAAGTTCAAAAGTTGGTTAGGAATAGGTGTTTCATAGGGCTATGCATATTTAACATCTTGATGGCCAATTTTAAGGCCAAGGAATTGGCTAAATGCATCCTAAAACATGCTATGGGAATGGACACTAAAATGAGTGCCTAATATAGAGTAGAAATTATGAAGTATGTAATAATTTATGACTCTACACTAACATAGGATTGTCAATTGCTCATTTCTATGGTTCAATTTATAACACCTCAAATGGGATACAATGGGTTCAGATCCCAAACTAGACGGGTTGATATTTTAGAGTTAATCATCCCTTCATTGATCATGTATAAGAACTTGCACTTCAAAAAATTACTCCACCAAGGGAAATCATAAATCACAAACATCGGATGCTATTTGATCAACAAGAAATCAAGGGCTACTAGAATTAAATTCATTATGGTCAACATCAATAGGAAATTGATTTTTAGTTCAACTACCCTAAGGATTAAACAAGAGGGAAAAAAATAAGATGAAAGAAATCACATGGTGGACTACAAACCATTAGTTTCAAGAGTTGAGATCTCTTTGATAGATGAAACTTTAGAAGATTCTCATATGAATTACTCATAAGTGGAGGATGGTGGAGAATGACCAAAAAATACAATAATAGAAGAAGAGTGAAAGATGTTTATAAAGAAAATCAAGTCTACGAAAAGAAAGGAAAATGTGGGATTGACAAAAAAAATGAAGGAAAACATTAGGAAAACAATAAATAATAAGTCCTATATCTAGGAGATAAGGGAGATAGACTAAGTATTTATCAACTTCTATAAAGTGTTCAAGCAAACCTTTATCAAGGTTTTGCATGATTTTATTTCCTAGAAATTAGAGACCTAATGGCCTTGGCAAGAGAAGAATCCCAAAAAGTAATTTTATAGAATGACAATCTAATATCTTACTTATTGAAGAAAATAAATTCCTTGCATCCACTATGGATAGGATGGAAAGTATCTTATGCAAAAATGCCTCACAATTAATGGTGACACATTGGGCTACTTAAGTGGTCTAGCTACTATATTTAATTGAAATATAGTGGATCCACTCTTTAAATCCATAAAAAAATCATATATGCACTAAAGGTGACATATAGAGTTGAAGATCTCCCCTTCATATTAGCCAATGAATATGCTCTAAAAATTAAAGTTGGGAAAAGAAACTAACATGAAATTACAACAATGGAAAATTTACCAAATGAAAAATAGGTTTGTCCATGTGACTTCAATTCCTTTGTGGAATTAGGGGAGAAAGTAGAAGGTATAGTTATTGGTCTAAATACATGTCTTATATTGATTTTATTTAGGTTATTTATTTAAAATTTTGTAATATGTGCACATTGAATAAACATGCACACATCTAGAAAGATAACAAAACACATTGTATTAAATGGATTGTTTAGGTGCTTACCTGATGTGGCACCATCACAACCACTTTGAAATTGTTGGGATTTAGGTGCCATTAACCTTATAAATTAGTGTAATTATTATTCTGAATATTATTTTTAAATCACCCATAAGGGATGTATAATTTTCACCGGTAGTGGTAAAATTAATTACCAGGGACAATAATTACAGAGTTACTAAATCGGTAAGTTCCAGATTTATCGGTGGCAGTTATGGAGTAACATTTACAGATGATAATTGTAAATATCAAGACTAATTGAGGGTAGGCACCACTTTGGAGGAATCAACTATTTTTGGCATGTATGACACACGTCATAAAGTTGGTAAGTGGTTGTAAGAGAATCTATGACAACTATGTGTTGTCATAAGATTTTGTGACAATATGACAACTATGAGTTGTCATAAGATTCTATGACAATATGACAACTTATGACAGATATTTATGAGTTGTAAGTTGCTATTCTTGCATCTAGGCACCCATATTGGGAAGATGCTATTTGGGGGGTGTTATGATGAAATCTATGATGGTTATGGTAGCACTTATTACCCTGTAAGTGACTATTCTTGTCCATGGGTGCCCAAGTTTGCATGGTTGACTATTGACAAGTGTCATGAGCTTGTAAGAGGTCATTTAATGTTGCATGTTGGAGTATCCAAGGTGAGAGAAAGTGGACGCCTAGTTTTGGGAGTGAAATTCATCTATAAGTACAATGCCATGTATGTGTTGCATATCACAGTTTACAGGTACTCAGGTTCTGCCGTATTGAAGACTTAAGAAATAGAGGAAGTGCATGTATTGCAATCTCATATTTGAAGATAATACAACTTGAAGCCTCTTTTCTTGGCGAAGGTTTTTTTACTCGAAAGGGTTTTCTCCACGTTACATACTATGTTATGTGTTCAGTTCTTCATGCATGTTATTTCTGTGTAGTGGGTTTTATTTCTATTGAAATCTCCATTAATATTACACTACTTTAAGATCATAAACATAGTGTAATCAGATTCCGATTTGGGTAGTTGTTGCCTTCATTTCTAACATTTGGTATCAGAGCTTGACTGGTTTTGATTCTACGGTGGTAGTGTGAAGGTCATTTAGCTGCAGTGGGAGATTTGACTATTTTGTTTTATAGATCTTGTGTAGTATTCATGGCTCAATCCACTGCTTCAACCTCTCGTTTGGACATTGAGAAGTTTAATGGTACATGGTACGAATTGTGGAAGATACAAATGGAGGATTCGCGTGAGGAAAGAAACTAGTGTTTGGCTATTATGAAAGAGAAGAAGCCTAATGATGTGAGTGCAGAAGAATGGGAAAGGTTGGATAAGAACGCATGAGAAACTATCCGTCTATGCCTTGCAGATTCTATTATTTTGAATGTCTTGAAAGAAGAGTCTGCTTACAAACTCTGGAAGAGATTGGGTGAGATATACCAAGCCAAGAGTATGGTAAACAAGCTGTACTTAAAGCATAAATTATTGTCCATGAAAATGAAAGAGGGTGATTCAGTTGCAAAGCATTTGAATTTGTTTAATTTGTTATTGAGTCAACTAGCATCTATAGATGTTGATGTGGATGAGGAAGATAAATGTATATTTCTTCTCTTTTATTTACCCGAGTCATGGGAGAATGTTATTTTGGCTATCACTACTAACCTCATAGATCTGAAGTTGGATGCTCTTGTTTTAGTTTTATTGTCACAAGAATTGAGGAAGAAAAGTTTAAATAGTTCAGGGGATGCTCTTAGTGTCAGGGGAAGGTCTAAGGAAAGAGGACCAAAAGGAGATCAGAAGGGGTCTAAAGACAAGTCTAAGGGATGTTCTAGGACTCCTAGAAAGAAGAACAAAGTTAAGTGTTGGAATTGCTGAAAAAGAGGGCATGTGAAAAAGGAATGTAGAAACCTAAAGAAACAGTGGGATTCCGCTACTGATAAATCCTCGAATGCAGGTGAAGATGTTTTACTTTCTGTATGCAATGTTGTTTCTAATGATCATTGGTTGGTTGACTCGGGATGCTCGTATCACATGACCTCATATAAAGAATGGTTTTCCACATATGAAGAGTATGATGGAGGTAATGTGTACCTCAGAAACAACTCTACATACCCTATTGTTGGATGAGGGAAGGTAATGTGTACCTCAGAAACCCTCCTCGGTGTTTTGCATGTTCCTAGATTGGCTAGAAATTTGATTTCTATTTCAAAGTTGAATGATTTGGGAATGCATGTGACATTTGATAAGCATGGTTGCAGATTGGTGAGAGGAAACTTGGTGGTAATGAAGGGAAAAAGATTGGGAACTCTGTTTAAGCTAGAAGTCACCACTGTTTGTAATGCCTCTTATGCATCTGAGGCTGATACTGAAAATACATGTATGTTGTGGCACTATAGATTGGGCCACATAAGTCAGTCTGCTTTTGTTATGGAGTAAAAAGTGGACACATATCTTTTTACCTCCTTGTTTAGCTCCTAGGTCCCCATGATTACATTATACATTATAAATATTCATCTCGATGCAAAATTGCCTAAAACCAATGTACATTAGGAACAAGGGGCCCATATTTTATCTTATCCCAAACCAAAAAGGATCCTCAAGACTTGGGTGCCCGTGCCCATGTCTTCCCTGATTGGTCGGGACAAATTTTGAATGTATGTCAACTTAGGACCTTTAAAAAGGTTTGTCCTTATCAGCTCTTTTGGGTTTTATTTGACGAATGTTAGCGGGAAAGCATATATAAGTGTGTTTTTGAATTCATTATGAACCTAGATAGAGATAGCCAACTTGAAGAATTGGAGTAAAGAGCATTCAAAGCATTCATTGTGATTCTAGAGAAGATTTGTATTGTAATTGTGTGTGTTGTTGTAGGTTTGAAGTTATCATCTATCTCTCCTTATGAGTTGAAGAGCCTTCATTCTCCTAAGGGTTTCATCACATAGGCGATATCATTATGATTTATCATCATTTGATTCATCATATTGATTTTGTGTTTAGCCTCTGCCTTGCAAGGGCATGCTCTCTTTATCTATCAATGGTGTTGGGAAGCTTGAATGCTATCCAGGGATTTGACTGAGGCAAGTCCCTAAACACCATAACCCCCAAACCCCTTCTCTTCTTCTTGTGTGTAGGTTACAGGTGCAAGATCCAGGAAATATGAAGATACAGGAAGAATGAGTAAGAATTAGGGTTTCAAGATTTGACAACAGTTTAGGAATATTCCACTATGCAGGACTTGGGCACTGGTGCCATAGTCTTTCTACCTTAATAGACTTCAAATTTGGCATCAGGACAATCTCTATAGCATTTCTCCACTTTACAATTTCTAAAGATTCCATCTTTTAGGACTTGGGCACTCTCGAAATTGTTGGAGTAGGTGTGTTGTACACCTTGCATAATATTGGTATTATTTTATTATGTTAAATAAATATTTATTTGTGGTGCATCATGTGATGTGTTTATCCACATTAGATATTTAATTGGACGCCACTTGTAATCATTGTATGTAACATTGGGTTAATTATTGTATTTGTAATTATTTGATTATTTGGGAAAAACTTAGTACCAATAATCAAATGTGGGGGTCAATGGTTTTGTCGATACATGGTTTTGGGGAAAATGGTATTACAATACCACATGTATTTGTGTGAGGTTATGTCTAAAAAGGCAAACACATGGGTAGTTGTAGAGTTGGTTGTTGGCTGGGTTTGTAGCTTCTCTTGCAGGTTGGCCATGTGAGGGTGTGAAGCATGGCATGGGATGTACGGTTACATGCTTGTTCACATGGAGTGCAGTTAGAGAGATCTTGATGTTTCAGACGTTATCTCTGCATATGTATTTGTTGTTTCATTGCTAAATAATACATGAGAGATGTATGCTTTTGGAGGCTGGGTTTTTCCCTCTATGAGGGTTTTCCCAGGGTATATCGTGTGTCACCATTGATGGTATGATTGTCTATTTCTTTTGCATGTGGATTTCTGGTTTATTGCATATTAAATCTCTTATTGGGTTATGCAAAATTAGTCTTTTATGGCTACATATTTCCCACAGAAATAGTCCTCCGACATCTCTGTTTCTAGGACACAGGTTCTATCATCTTCCTAATCCTCCCTGTACAATTAGTTTTTGGAGATTTGTTGTACATCTTCTATTATAATCAGATCATCATAGAGCTAGGTTTTTGTGCATCATTGACCTAGGGTTTGATAAAAAGGCTTGATTAAATCATCTCTCCATAGCACTCCTGAGTACAAGATCTGTAGTTAAGGCCCCATCCATTTGGTAGTGATTTGGCTTGGTCTTGTCCTTGAATGTTATTGTGAAAGAGGGTTTGATCTAGTGTGTATGCTAGTCTCATCATTCACCTTTCTCACACTTAACAGGTTTTAAGACTATTTTAAATAAACAATTGTTAGATGGTTTATCCTATTTTGATGAGAGTTTTAAAATTTATGAACATTGTGTGTTTGGAAAGCAGAATAGATCTCCCTTTCCTTCTAGTAGTAATAAATCTAATGATAATTTGGAACTTATTCATTTGGATGTGTTTGGTCTAGTGGATGTTGAATCAATTGGAAAATCTAGATATTTTGTTTCCTTCATTGATGATGTCTCATGGTTTACCTAGATTTATTTTATGTGTCACAAATATAAAGTTTTCACTAAGTTTAAGGAATTTAAAGCTTTAGTTGAAAAGCAATCAGATCATAAGATAAAGGTTTTGAAATTTGACAATGGAGGGGAATACTGTTCTAAGGAATTTGATGAATTTTGTAAGCATGCAGGTATTGTTAGACAGAAGACTACTACATATACTCCATAACAAAATGGAGTGGCAAAAGGGATGAATCAGACAATAATGGAAAGAGCAAAAATATGTTGAGTGAATCACAGTTGAATAAATGCCTTTGGGCAGAAGCTGTGTGTACTACAAACTACTTGGTTAACAGATCTCTGTGTAAGGCTCTTGTTTCAACTCCTTATAAAATGTGGACAGGTAAGAAACCTTTTGTTTCACATTTAAGGGTATTTGGCTGTCAGGCTTATGTTCATGTGCCTAAAGAAAGACGAACTAAGTTGAATCCAAAAGTTGAAAAGTGTACTTTCATTGCATATTGTGATAATGTAAAAGGTCATAAGATTTGGAATCCACTAACCTAAAAGATTATCTATTCTAGAGAAGTTATTTTCAGGGAACTTAGTGTTATTTCAGAACCTAAACAACCAAAGGAAAAAGAAGAAAAGGTGAGAAGAGTGCATTTTGAATTAGAGCATGAAGATGCACCTCAGGAAGAACAAAACGATGGATTGGAGGGTGAAGAAGTAGAAGAAGACTCGAGTGAAAGTTCTGATGAGCAATAATCTATTGTAACAGAAGAAGTTGGTACAAATGAGTATGTAGAAGAACCTAAAGAGTCTCTTACTCCACCTCTAAGAGGATCCATAAGACAACATAACCTAGTTGATAGGTATAGCCCACCAGATTTCTGTTGTGTATTTGCTTTGAGTACTGATGATGAGCCTAGATCCTATAGGGAAGCTATTCATGCAGATGGTAGTGAGGCTTGGCAGTTAGCCATGTAGGAGGAGATGATGGCTTTAGACTCTTGCAACACCTGGGATCTTGTTCGTTTTCCCAAAGGAAGAAAGGCCATAGGTTGCAAGTGGGTCTTCAAGAAGAAGTTTGGAGCAGATGGTTCATTGGAGAAGTACAAGGCTAGACTGGTAGCCAAGGGCTACTCCTAGAGAGAGGGAGTTGATTTCAGGGAAATATTCTCTCCTATTGCTAAATTAACTTCTATTAGATTTCTTTTATCCATTGCTACAAGTTTTGATTGCGAAATAGAGCTAATGGATGTTAAGATTGTGTTCTCTCATGGAGATCTTGAGGAAGAAATTCACATGCAACAACCTACAAGATTTGAGGTAAAAGGGAAAGAACATTGGGTTTGCAGATTGAAGAGGTCTCTCTATGGTTTGAAATAGTTCCCTAGAATGTGGTACCAGAAGTTTGATTCATTTGTTTTGAAATTGGGTTTTGTTAGAAGTGAGGAGGATCATTGTGTGTACATTCATTGTATTAATAATTCTATACTAATCATTGCATTGTATGTTGATGACATGTTATTTTTCAGCAATACTAAGGGTATGATCAGTGAATTGAAAGCCTAACTTTTAGGTACATTTGAAATGAAGGATCTTGGAAGAACCAAGTATATTCTGGGTATGGAGATCAGGAGGGACAGAGGTAATAGAAAGCTTTGGTTAGTTCAGAGTAAGTATGTGAATACCATTTTACAGAGATTTAGTATGTAGGACTATAACCCAGTTAGAATTCCTTTGCCCATTGGTACTAAGATTTTATTAGACATTTGTCCAAAGAATGAGGATGATTTTGAGGATATGACTAACGTGCCATATGCTAGTGCTATAGGGAGTTTGATGTATGCAATGGTTTGTACTAGGCTAGATATTGCCCAAGCAGTGGGATTTTTGAGCAGGTTTATGTCTAACTCTAGTAGACAATATTGGAATTATGCGAAGAGGTTATTTAGATATTTAGTCAGTACTTTTGATTACTGTTTGGTTTATTCTAGTACTAACAATGTGGAAAATACATTGGACTTACATGGTTTAGTTGATGCAGATTGGGCAGGTGACTTGGATAGTCGGAGGCCCATTAGTGGCTATGTGTTTACTTTGTTTGGAGGAGCAGTGAGTTGGATGAGCAAAAGGCAGCCCACGGTTGCTTTGTCCACTGTCGAAGTAGAGTATATAGCTACTACCCATGTCTCTAAGGAGGTAGTTTGGTTGAGGAGATTATGTACAAGTATTGGTTTTGATTGCAAGGTTGTTCAAATTGGTTGTGATAGCCAGAGTGCTACTTGTTTGGCCAAGAGTCCTGTGTATTATGCTTAGACTAAGTATGTTGATGTACAATATCACTTTGTTCAAGAAATGGTTGCAAGTGGACAAATTGAGCTAAAGAAAGTTCACACTCAAGAGAATGTTGCAGATGCTTTGACCAAACCTGTGAGCACAGAGAAGTTTACTTCGTGTAGGGAGGCCATGTGTCTTGTTTCTTGTACTTAGTTGTTTTATGCTTTCCTATGGGTATTTACAATGTATAATGTCAAGTGGGAGAATGTTGGGATTTAGGTGCCATTAACCTTGTAAATCCTTGTAATTATTATTCCCAATATTATTTGTAAATCACCCATAAGGGATGTATAAGTTTCACCGGTAGCGGTAAAAATTATTATCGGGGACAGTAATTATGGAGTTACTACATCGGTAAGTTCCAGAGTTACCGGTGGTAGTTATGGAGTAACATTTATGGATGGTAATTATAAATATCAAGAGTAATTGAGGGTAGGCACAACCTTGGAGGAATCAACTATTTTTGGCATGTATGACACACACAAGTTGGTAAGTGGTTGTAAGAGAATCTATGATAGCTATGAGTTGTCATAAGATTCTATGACAATATGACATCTTATGATGGATGTTTATGAGTTGTAAGTTGCTATTCTTGGCTCTAGGCACCCATATTGGGAAGATGCTATTTTGGGGGGTGTTATGATAGAATCTATGATAGTTATGAAAACACTTATTACCTCGTAAGTGACTATTCTTGTCAATGGGCGCCCAAGTTTGCATGGTTGACTATTGACAAGTGTCATGAGCTTGTAAGAGGTCATTTAATATTGCATGTTGGAGTATCCAAGGTGAAAGAAAGTGGACGCCTAGTTTTGGGAGTGAAATTCTTCTATAAGTACAATGCCATGTATGTGTTGCATATCACAGTTTATAGGTACTCAGGTTTTGTCGGATTGAAGACTAAAGAAACAAAGGAAGTGCATGCATTGTAATCTTATATTTGAAGATAATACAACTTGAAGCCTCTTTTCTTGGTGGAGTTTTTTACCCGAAAGGGTTTTCTCCATGTTACATATCGTGTTATGTGTTTAATTCTTCATGCATGTTATTTATGTGTAGTGGGTTTTATTTCTATTGAAATCTCCATTAATATTACACTGCTTTAATATCATTAACATAGTGTAATCATATTTCCATTTGGGTAGTTGTTGCCTTCATTTCTAACAAAAATCACCATATTTGATTCAACTCTTGTACTAAATTGTTATATAAACCACTAGTAGAATTTGGCAAATAAATGACTACGTGACTTAAACTTTTAGTCACAACAACTAAAAAAGACTAAATTCTACTAATTTTTTGCAACTCAACTATAAATGAGTAAATAAATGACTAATTTGGTCGTCGACTAAAAAATTGTTTAGTCATACAAATAAAAATGACTAAATAGTTAGTCACGCAAATACAAATTAGACAAAATTAAAAAAAAAAAAAAAAATTTCGAGAAATTATTGGTGGGAGTGTATTGCGCGCGATTGATTATTCATTGAATTCCTCATTTCGTTAGTTGTTTAGCCTAGCACTGAGGCGTTTTGGGTTATAGAAGCTACTTGCATGGGTGATAAAGCTTGTTTGGAGAGGACCTAGAGACTTCTGAAAAGGCAAGTAAGGAATTCAAAGTTTGTTGCAACGAATTTGAAGTCAGCGAGGCCCTCTGCAACGAAATCAGATTTGGGGATGCCCTCTGTAGCGAATTTAGAGGTAATTCAAAACCCTCATTACATTAAACACAAAATCTATAGCTTTCTAATTGGCAACTTACAGTAGTTACATAGGCAATTGAGTACCAGAACCGTATAGACAGTTTAGGGTTTAGGGGACTATTTTTTCATTAGTTTCCTTTACGCATTCTGGAGCATATGGGAATTGAAATTGTAACTCAAGTGAAACACCACCTTCTTCTAGTCGTTGGAAGAATTCCATATCCTTAAAACACATAGAAAAAACTGCCGAATTGGCACTAGGGCTTTTATTTCTGAATTCAACCCAAATGCCATTTCCTAATGCCTCCATAAAAGTTTGTTGAGCCAACTCTAGTTTGTCACGCTTAACATGAAGAACCCCAATGTTGTTTAACAATTCAATGGGTACTTCTTCTCTACTCTTCTTTAGAAGAGACTTTGTTGTCTTAAGAGAATCTAAGGCTGTACTGGGGTCTGGCAATATTAATAACTCACCCATCTTGATAAATGCATGGGCATCATGTGGATCTGTGTGAGTTGCCTTTCTTAAAATTTCCAAAGCCTTCTCTACCTACCCTTGCTGAGCATATATATGGCCTATAGCTTTTAAGCTCTCACAGTTCTCAAGGTGGACCTCCAAAGCCTTTTCAAAATTTGAGAGAGAACTCTTAAGATCTCCTAGCTTCAATTGAACCTATCCACAAAATCATATGGCCTCTAGCTTTCCTTGACTGATGCCATGTAGTAGCAGCCAGTGGTGTCCTAATCACCTTTACTATGATCAGATCATGCAAGATTATAATATGAATGAAATTTCATGAGAGGGTGGTCAGTTGAAACAAGAGCTATCTCAGTCAACTGTTCCACAAGAAAATGCTACCTTGTGAAGAAAAAATGGTTTGCTAAATGATTCAATGCCATTGTACAGTACGGGTATAATTCAAAGGCTCTACACATCTTTTCCATTCCTTCATGAACACTACCTTTTTCATTAACTGTGAGAATCCTACAATTAAAAAATGACAAAACTGACCACAGAGATTTATGTAGAGGTAGAACATCATTTCCTAATGCTTCCATAAAAGTTTGTTGAGCCAACTCTAGTTCATCACGCTCAAAATGAAGAACCCCAATGTTGTTTAACAATTCAAAGGGTACTTCTTCTCTGCTCTTCTTCAGAAGAGACTTTGGCGTCTTAAGAGAATCTAAGGCTGCACTGGGGTTTGACGATATTAATAACTCACCCATCTTGATAAATGCATGGGCATCACGTGGATCTATGCGAGTTGCCTTTCTTAAAATTTCCAAAGACTTTTGTTGGTTCTCAAATTTGTAGTATGCAAAACCTTAAAAGGATGCCAATCTTTATGATTAGGTTATGCAACCAATTTGGCCAACTGACAGAATCAACCCAAGTGGTTAGGATTCTCTACACTTTAGGCTCTACTTTGCCTAGGTGGGTGTTACCTTATATTCACCAATGATTAATTACTCCTCAAATTTGTTGGTGACTTTAGAGCAGATTAAGGGATTTATGTAATTTTGTCAATTGAATCATCCAATTCACCCTAATCCAAACTGGCATATGATTTGAATTAGATTTTTTTTAAAATTTTATATTCTACTATTACTCCTACTCCTACACAGCAGAAAATTAAAATTAGAATTTTTGAATATGATACAAGGAAATGATTCTAGAAAAGAATTGATCAGTGCCTTTCTCAACAATTGGGTAATGAAGTTTGTTCATAGAAAGATTTGTGCTTTCTATCTAGCCACAACTCAAATTACTTGGCATGAGATTGTCTATGACTGGCATAAACATGCAAGATTATTATTACTTGGCTCTTCTTAATTATCCAAATTGAATCCTCCAAGTTATAGTGATCTATTCAATGGAATTTAATCCCTACTTGAGGAAACCCAATTAGATAAACCACCCAAAAACAACAAATGTGTTTTGAAGAACTAAACATATACTTGATATGTTAATTCAAATAACAAGGAGAAATAAAAATGGAGACAACCAGATAAAGTATAACATGAATATTCAAAAAGAAATTGAGAACTAGATATATGGCACTAGAGAAATGCAGTTTGCTTTTATTGATATATCTTTGAAGAGCAGGCCTTACAATGTCTTTTTCCAAAATCAAATTTCCAGAGAGCTTTCCCAAGGTCTTGGTTTTCTTCTTATAGGGGTGAAGGAAGCTACAAGCTTCAGACCTTTTACATTCCAAAAAATGACTTTTCATATACCCACCCCTTAATATGACCTATTACAACATATACTTTTTGACAAGTCTTAAAAAGACTGCCAAATATATTTTGAATACATATTGGAAAGCATAAAAATAAGAAAAAGACAAAACAGGAGGACGTCCAAGATTTCTTGGTGCCATGTTGACACTAGCTTGATGCTCATTGCTCCTCTGCATACATGGCTTGCTTATTCTTCAGTTGTCAAATTCTGATGCTCCCATTGCTACACTGTGAAATCACTAGGCCACTTATATTCTTGGATCTGGAGCAGGTTGGCCTAGTGATCTTTCCATCTTTTGTCCAGCAACACTTTGACATCAATGATGAACTTTGCATATCCAGCATCCAAAGCAATTACTCTATCCAAAATGACATTGAAATTGAGAATAATTATGTTTTCATCTTTTTTCAAGAAATCAATGACTTGAGAAACTGTTTGACTATATTCACTTTTCCATGCATCAAAATCTTTGATCTTTTTATCCTTTGTCAAAATGGAAGGAATAAACTTGTGTTTGAAGGTAGCAAAAGAATCAATCTTTGCCTGCATTTTCTGGCTCTCACCATTCACATACTGAAATTCATCCAAGATCATTTTCACCATCTTCTCTGTTGGCTTGAGTGAGGCCGGAGCACCTAGATCTCTTTGTAGAACTTTGCACAAGGTTAGCAATGCATGGTGTATAGGTTGCCATTTCTTGTATATTGGATCCAAAATAGAAAGATTGACCTTCAACTGATTAATGGCCTGAGATAAGGAAAAATAACATTCATGCACATCTCCCAACTTTTTAACAACCAATTTTACTTTGTATTCCAAAATATTCTCAAACACCTCAAGGATTTTCAATTTGGCCTCATCCTTTGTCTTCTCATTTTGCTTTTTCAAATCTTGAATTTCTTTCTCCAACTTCAACTTCAATGCATTCAATTGATCAACTGGGACTGTATTATCATTGGTTATTTGTGGCACAGGGGATTGGTATGGCACAATTGCTTGGATTTGAGAATCAACACCCTTCAACTGCTACTTTAGTTTGATATTTTCCAAATACAACCTATTCACTTCATCATTCATCTCAATTTGAGTTTTTTCATAGTCGAGCAATCTTTGCTCCATTTTCTTGACAACAACTTGTGTGAACATTACAGAGTGCACAATAAGGGTGGTAGCTTCAAGCACTAATGTATCCTGAAATGTTTTCACCACAACTATTCCCCTCAACTCCTAGACTACATCAAACAATCTTGGCTTGTTGGTGTTCTTTTGTGTGGCCCATATTGCTAGAGTCTCTGTCTTTGGGTTAAACCTAGAACCACTGACACCATCCTCATAATCAAACTTAGAAACCATCATGGGGTCATCTTAATTTCTCACTTGGTCCAACAAAAACATTTTCTTCAATTCAAGGCCAGGGATGATCATCATAGTACTCTTCAAAACCATTTGTCTAGCCTCATCAGGGCTGACATTTATTTCATCAATTTTCAAATCCTTGAAAGTTTGTGTCACAGTTTGATCATGCTAAGATTCATCAGCACCCATTGTTGGCAAGAGACATTATATGGATTCATGAATGTTGTCATTGATGGCAACAAAGGTTATCCCAGACATCTGCAATGCATGATAAGTCCTCACCGAAAGTCAGATTGAAGAAGTATTGAGGTCCGGTAAGCAAGAACAGAGCAGTCAGTAAGGTCCAACAGATAGGTCCGGATCTCTCAGTAGAAGTATCTCAGTGAAGTGTGGATTTGGGGAAGTCAAGAGGAGTATCTTGACTGATAGATTCCAAGGTTTGAGCCTCCGGTGTGGAAAGAATAAAGAGATATGAATGCTTGAGTGTCGGGCTCCCAAGTGACAGTGTGAACAGAGGAAGAACTGACTGGCAGAACATCAAACATTATTCCAGATGTGTTACTGATGTTGGTAAAGGTTATGAAGGCATAAATTATGGTTGGATGACATGATTGATGATTTCCACAAGTATATCCTTGATCCACATTACTTGGTAAGCAAGGATTCAGCCGATAGATCAGAGTTTAGGTAAAATATTGACTATTCCGGGTGCCAACTAGAAAGGTGATGAAATCACTTGTGCAGATATATATACAAGATAGATTTAGTTATGAGAAGTGTTGAGGTTGTAAGTGATGTGCGAAGAAAAGCAGTAGAGCCGAATAAAAGCTGAAAGGAAGATCTAATATGTGAAAGAAGAGCAGCATAAAAGAAGAGGAAAGATGAAGTGCAGCAGATCAGTAGACAGAGCCTAACCGAAACTAAACTCCAGCATATGTTGATGCTCCTTATCAGTTCAGGTATTGTATTACACTCTTTATAAATTGTAGACAGTGTGTCTCTTATAGGCAGTGTGCCTCTTGTGAGCAGTGTGCTTGGGCAGTGAGCCCTAATTGGCAAGTGCCATTTTGTACTTCCATTCTTCTAACAGAGAATACAATCTTGGGTTAATCACCTCGTGGTTTTCTCCCTTAATAGGGTTTCCACGTCAAAAATATTGTGTCATGTGTATTTCCATTTCATGGTTATGTTTGCTTGTTTGATGCTGCACTAATTATTAAGAAAGTTCAGAAAGTAGAAATAATTAAGATAACTGATTCACCCCCCCTCTCAGTTATCAACAATTGGTAGCAGAGCTAAGTTCCTCCTAAACAGAGTCTAACAGCTTGAGGAAGATCTGGGAATCCAAATGGATGCATATGGTTTAAGGGAGCAACTCAAGACTACCCTTGATGATCTTGAGCAGTCAAACTCTGAAGTCAATGAATTAAAGGAAAGACTCAAATAGGCTGATGATTTCATGAGAGAACTAAAAGACAAATTAAGTCTCTCTATGAAAAAGAGAAAGGAGCTACTTCAGCAATTGGCAAGTCAAGGTGAAGCAAATGATGCAAATGAAGATCTGAAGGACAAAACCAAGTTATGTGAAAAGTTATCAAAAGAAATCATTATGGTAAGACGTGAAATGGAATCAGGAGTTATGAAGTTTACCCAAGAAGTTGAAGAGAAAAGAAAAACTGAAGATAATCTAAGACAATCTCTCAAGGAGAAATCAGAAGATTGCCACAAGATGGATAGAATTATTAGACATCTTGAATCTGATCTTGAAGATGCTAAAGATAATGAAGAAAAACTTGAGGATCAAATTGTCTCTCTCAAAAGGGATCTTCAAACAACAAATGAATATAAAGAGAAATTCAAGATAAGTTCTGCCCAACTTGAAGTTCTTCTTCAAAGCCAAAAGAGGGTAGATGACAAGTGTGGTTTGGGATATGAGAAAGGAGAAAGCTCCGAATCCGGTCAGAAGAATTTTAGATCAGAAAATCCAAGGAACAGGCCTAGAAGTCCTCCGGTAAGGCAGCCTAATGCTCAAAGATATCCATCCTTCAATGGATACTGCCACAACTGCAATAACTTTGGTCATAAAGCTAATCAGTGCAGAAGGAGAATGAATCAAACTAATACATCCTTCTTTGGACAGTGCTTCAACTGCAAAAGGTATGGTCACAAATCTCATGAATGCAGAAATATGCAAATGAATAATTCATTCAATGGTAGATGTTTTGCATGCAATAGAATGGGTCATATGGCTAATCAATGCAGATCAAGAGGATATCAATCAAATATGCAAAGAAATGTTGTTTGCCAAATTTGCAATAGATCCGGTCATATAGCAAAATTCTGTAGAAGCAAGAATTAGGATAAAAGAGGTCCGGTATATTATAATCAGAATCAAGATAAGGGAAAACAAAAAGTAAATGTGGATGAAGTTCAAAGTGAGATGAACAAGATTTGGGTGAAGAAAAGTACAGAGAATGTAGGGGATGGCTCCGCACCAGACTATGGTGCTGATATTCCTTCCAGAATTTAAAAAGTGAGCTCTGGCTCAGGGGGAGACACAAAGAAAACCTTGTTCCCCTAGCCAGTCAATTGGTGCCGGAACTGGCACAAGGAGAGCTGTGGATTAAAAGGGATCATACAAGAAACATCTAAAAGGGGTATGGTAAAGATTTGAGAGCTCCGCAAGAAGATTTGAAGAATCTAATCCTACCAAAATTAATCCGGTAAAACAGTCTTCCGGTAAAAATAGATTCCTTACAAGTTTGGTCTGGTATGATTCAAACTATGGTGTCTTAATTTGCAAATAGATCAAATGACTAATGAAAGGAAGATAGATTATCACTACTCTCCTAGAATAACTTCGAAATCTGTCTCAGTGATCCGGAAAGGTTTTGTCTCTGAATAAGACAAACAAGGCAAACTGGAATGAATTAGGTTGCGCATTTATTGCAGAATGAAAATTAGGGCTTCTCAGAAATAAAAGAGTTCATTCGCTCATCATTTATACACTCACATTCGAAGAAAAGAGAAAAGGAGCTCTGCAACTACTTCTCCCAAAGATCAAGATGATTCTTCATACAGCTCAATCCGGATTTCATCGTGTGTGCCCTAAACAGCGTAAAAGGTATTCTTCGTTCTTGATATCTCTCAGTAAGATTCCTTGATGATGGCTACTCCAAATATAGTAAAGATTTTTGATAGACCTCGCCTCATATTTAAGAAGCATCCATACAAATCCTTGGAGGTAGATCCCCTAGGAGCCTTCTCTAGTGTTCCACATGGTGTTTTGCACATAGAAGATATTAGGGTTTACATACACGCAAATGTTGAAGAGTTTGGGGAATTAAAACTAAGAGATATCTATCACAAACAATTGATAGATGATGCTTTTGAGCTTAAACCAGAATATAAGGGCATCCAGAAGAAACATTTTGATCAGTTCATTCATTTCCCCTGCTTTGAAGAAGATGAATGGGTCTGGTATGTGTTGAGTAGGGTACATGACAACTTTCTATGGCTTAACAGACCTTGCAAAATCACTAAGGAAGCAATTGGGGCAGTAACTGGTTTACACTCCTCCGGAGGAATACCTGTCCTCAAATCTGTCAAAAACAACATTGTAACTGAGGCCACTAGATCAAAATTTGATAAGAGGGCAATGACCATTGAAGATATTACTGACCTGGATATCAAGTTTGCATCTATGATAATAGGATACAAGATATATCACTCCAGTAGGGAGAATTCAGTATCCAGAACTACAGTATATATTGCTTATGTGATGCTGAGAAAGAATGCAGAATATGATCTCTGGGAACTTCTTTTGAGCCAATTAATGGAAAACATACAGAAGATCAAAAAGGACAAGAAGATCTCCTTTAAATATGGTGGACTAATATTATGCCTATTTTTCTACTTCATGAATGAGCTGCCCGGATCAAATGGATGGGTATGGCAAAATGACAAACCAGTAGCAATTCAGATCAGAGATTACTTGCATGAACTTGGGGATGCTAAAGCAAGAAATACAGCCTTGTGGGGATATTTCAAGAATTTTCAGAACATGATGCAAGCAAGAGAAAGGATTCCCCAGTCTCTTGTTGAGAAATACAAAGACACAATATGTTTTATGGTAGAGACTGATTAGTGCCTAATGGAGGCAGTAGAACCAAGAACTGTATGGATCATGCCCATGGGGTATGAATTTGATGAACAAATTGTGGAGCTACATGTTCAACACATGCTAAGTCAGCCAAAGGATCCAAAGGCAGAAAGGTTTGGAACCTTTGAGGAGCTGAGTTTAAAGATTCATGTGGAACTTAGACAACCAGAGATCAAGAGGAAGGTAAGAAAAGAAGTTGAAGATGTTGCAAAAGGCTTGGGCATATCAAAGGAGGCACTTGATGCCATCAGGGAAAAGATGGAAAGGGCTGAGGAAGAGAAGAAGAAGGAAGAAAAGAAAAATGAGGAAAGGGCTCCGGCAAAACCTTCCACCCGGACTAGATCATCAAAGAGATCTGCACCTACTATTGCCAAAGGCTCAAGGACATTAGAACCGGAAGCACAATCATCCGACAAAGGAGACAAAAGAACAAAGACAAAAGCTACAAGAGCTTATGCCAGTCAAAGGGATGAAGAGGAGACTGAATCTGATGAAGAAATCAGGAAAATTAAGAAAAAGAAGAAAACATCCGGTCAACCCTCTACCGGATAGAAGGAAGAAGAAAAGACAGAGGAATATGTTGAAAAACCCACTCTTCACATTGATGACATAATCAAATCAGTCACAGTGGACAGAAATCTTCAGCCAATGGTTGAGTTCTATGATGATTATGGTGAAGCAGATCAGAAGATATTGCAAGATGCCACAGTCAGGTACCTAAATATCTACAACAAAGCATTCATTGAAATTATATCTCTGATCCCCAAAAGCTTGGAGAAGGAACTAGAAATAAGAAAGAACAATGCCCAAGCCAAAGACTTAGAAATCCGGGAACATATAGCAATTCAGCTATATCCTTCAATCGACCCCAAGACTATGAATATGGTATTCAAAGATTGTAAGGATGAGTTCAGAAGCAAAGCAAGGATGAATCAACTTATGCTTGGTGAGACTGACAAGGTAGCCAAGGACACAGAAGAGATCCTCCGAAAGGCCTTCAAAAGATTTAATCTTCCTATTATAGAGGACTTGGGTACTGACCCCTCGACCATAAGTGTTGCAGAAGAGTCTACTAAGAAAATAACAGAAGAGGTAATGAATACCGGTGCAGAAACAGCTAAGGACTTGGAATCCTTTGCTCCGAAAGAGGTGGCCCATGAACAAACCAACATCACTCCTCCGATTTCCCCTGCTGACTCCGGATCCAAAGGAGAAGAAAGAATAAAGGAAAACGAAGCAGAGGTGAAGGGAAAAAAAGATATCAGTACAAAGGTTGTGGAAGGGGAGAAAGCTCCAAAAGACATTTCTGTGACTGCAGAAAAAAAGAAAAATCTGTCTCCGGCAAGAGACACTGCAGAATCAGTCAAGAAATTTTTGACAAAAGCAACTATGGAGATTGATGAACCGGAACTATTAAAAGGGACATTAAATTTTGACTCTCTATCTCCGGTGCAAACAATGAAAATAGCTTCATTTGCAAATGCGAAGGTCAAAGAGAAACTACTGAAATCTCACATGGAAGACTGTGAGCTTTTAGACGTAGCTTTCGGAGTGCTTGAAAAGATTATGCCATCATTTCAGAAAGATCCCACAGCCTCCACATCCGGTAATCTCAAAACTCTAGTCAACAGTGTTAGCACACATTTTGATTCTCTAGAGAAGTTAGCTGAAGAAAAGGTCCAGAAGGAGTTTTTGGATAAGAGATTCTTTGAAGTATAGGGTCTGATAACAAATGATAGGAAAGTTATGGATATTGGGATAAAGAGCTTGGAAAATGCTCTTAAAGATGGTGGAAATATGTACAAATTTTGCTTATCTTGGCCCATAGTGACCAAAGATATTGAGAGGAAAGTAAAAGAACAAGAGGATAAACTATTAAGTCTGTCTCAAAGTTTTGATCCTCTCTCATCCTCCATAGTAAATCAAGAGTGTCAGACTATTGCAATCATAAATGCAATAAAGAATTTTGAGAAGGAAAGGAAGAACATAATTAGCTGGATGGGTGAACTTAGAAGGATCATTATCCCTAAGTTAGAGGCCATGCATGAGGCCATAAGTGAAGCTCAAATCACAGCCTAGACCAATGATCCAACGGATCTAAAAAGGGTAGATGCGTTTGCATTCCTGTTGAGCGGTCATATATCAATTTTGGACAGAATGAAGCAAAGTTGGGCTACATAATTCATTCAATTGAAAACAACTTTTGTAGACATACTTCAGTATATGTAAGTATTCCTTATGTGGACAAAATTTTGAAAATTTTGGTATGCGGACCCTACCCTTTTCCATTGATGTCAAAGGTGGAGTGAAGAGCAGTGAAAAATGAGGAATCCAACTAAGGGGGAGTTCCAGAAAATGTATATAAAAATAGAGCATCAGCCAAGGGGGAGCATAGTGTAAACACTTAGTCATTTTTCACTAAGTGTTGCCATCTATGCCAAAGGGGGAGATTGTTGGCAAGAGACTCTATATGGATTCATGAATGTTGTCATTGATGGCAACAAAGGTTATCCCACACATCCGTAATGCATGATAAGTCCTCACCGGAAGTCAAATTGAAGAAGTATTGAGGTCCGGTAAGCAAGAACAGAGCAGTCAGTAAGGTCTGACAGACAGGTCTGGATCTCTCAGTAGAAGTATCTCAGTGAAGTGCGGATTTAGGGAAGTCAAGAGGAGTATCTTGACTAATAGATTCCAAGGTTTGAGCCTCCGGTGTGGAAAGGATAAAGAGATATGAATGCTTGAGTGTCGAGGTCCCAAGTGACAGTGTGAACAGAGGAAGAATTGACTGGCAGAACATCAGACATTATTCCGGATGTGTTACTGATGTTGGTAAAGGTTATGAAGGCATAAATTGTGGTTAGATGACATGATTGATGATTTCCACAAGTATATCCTTGATCTGCATTACTTGGTAAGCAAGGATTCAGCCGACAGATCAGAGTTTAGGTAAAATATTGACTATTCCAGGTGCCGACTAGAAAGGTGATGAAATCACTTGTGCGGATATATATACAAGATAGATTTAGTTATGAGAAGTGTTGAGGTTGTAAGTGATGTGCGAAGAAAAGCAGTAGAGCCGAATAAAAGCAGAAAGGAAGATCCAGTATGTGAAAGAAGAGCAGCATAAAAGAAGAGGAAAGATGAAGTGCAGCAGATCAGTATACAGAGCCTAACCGAAACTGAACTCCAGCATATGTTGATGCTCCTTATCAGTCCAAGTATTGTATTACACTCTTTATAAATTGTAGACAGTGTGTCTCTTGTAGGCAGTGTGCCTCTTGTGAGCAGTTTGCTCGGGCAGTGAGCCCTAATTGGCAAGTGCCATTTTGTACTTCCATTCTTCTAACAGAGAATACAATCTTGGGTTAATCACCCCGTGGTTTTCTCCCTTAACAAGGTTTCCACGTCAAAAATATTGTGTCATATGTATTTCCATTTCATGGTTATGTTTGCTTGTTTGATGTTGCACTAATTATTAAGAAAGTTCAGAAAGTAGAAATAATTAAGATAACTGATTCACCCCCCCTCTCAGTTATCAACACCCATTTTATTTATTTCCACCTTTTCTTCAAATTCTTTCATCTTCATTTTGAGCCAAAAATCTTTGAATTCTAGGGTATGGATGAAATCATCATCCTCGATGAACCTCATAGAAGCCACAACCCTTTCATCTTCTTGTAGTTTAGGCTCACCTTGTGCCTATTCATCCATTATTGCTTCTAGTTTGTGTGCTTATGTTTCTTGACCAACAAGGGGTTGATCAACTTCCTCTTCCTCTCCCATATACCTCAAAATATTAGCCACCTCCTCAGTGTCATCAACTCCTTCAGTCATTTCATATGGAACCAATGGAGAAACATCATCAGTCTTTTGCCTTTTGGCAGGTGGTGAATCAGGAACAGCTGGATCTTGTACTGACATTGCATCTGGAGTAGGTTCTTGAATCACAACTCCTATTGGCTTTTTGACAGGGAGCTTGGTATCCTTTGTAGGCTACTTCTCAGACTTGCCATAAATTCTTTCATAATTATCAATTATCAAATCTATTCTTTTTCAAAGGGTCCTTCTCTTCAACAATTTTTTTTGAAAAATTAGGGTTTTGTTTTCTTTTGTCATCCTCAATCTTCTTCAAAATTTCCCATTTTCTTTTCCTATTATATACCTCTTCAAAAGTGACACAATTTTTTATCACATCCTCATCAAAATTGATTTGATGGGATATCCCCATCCTGGTAAGGATGACTTGTCTAACAAAGTTCATATGACCCTCTAGATCACAAACCCTTTCTGTCCCTGATTTTAAAGAATATTTAGCCTTCAAATAGGCTTGCAACTCCTCCAAGGTATCTTCACCAATGGACCATTCACCAAACACAGTGGAATTTGGAAGAAATGTGCCCTTATTTTGTTTTTCATCACATCTTTCTCCATCCAAAGCATCTACCACATGAATTCAAGAAAAGCAATTCTGTTTAGCACAAATTTTGGCAACACATGAGGTGACTGAGTACACCCATATACTCTGATTATAGTATGGTCAAGCAAGAAATACCAATCAACAAAGTTATGTTTGTGACCCTGTTCTGGCCTATGAGCAAGAGGCCTCAACATTTCTCTGACCTCTTTGGTCAATCTAGGAGAAAGGCTACCAAGGGAATTCATTATTCTAACTGAGAAATCATCATGGAAAACATGGTTACAGTTCTGACAATGAGTGTCCCATTTGTAACACCAGCACTATGTAGGCAATCTCTGTCTCTTTTGATCAATCATCTTCAAGTCCATCCTACTGGGCCACTTACTTCTGTTCTGATACAAAATTAAATGACGTGCAACAAAGAATAATATTTAAACTCCATAGGTGTCTTGTTCTCGATTATTTGGAAAAATTCGTCATGTAATTTCTTCTCAATAAACGATGCAAAATCATACTCAACATTAACCTCTGGGTTCTGTATTCTCATGGCCATCATCATCATGCCAACTGGCATTCTATCTTGGGCATCAATTCCTAGCACTTGACACAAAGCAAAATATGTCCTTTTGAAATACACAACAAAGTCATCAACTGGAAAAGGCTCAATTGCAGTGGTTGGGATTGAAATCCTTCTATTGTTGGCCCCTTTCCTCATGTACATGGGTAACTCATCACTCCTATGTGTATTTCTTAGACTAGCATATTCTTGTTCACTCTCCTTCAAGTCAACTTTTGTGAGGGCTTGCTTGTTGAGCATGAAGCAATCAATGATTGCATCTATGTCCACAACCACTAATGGTGACCATTTGGCAACCTGATAGTTTTGGTGGCTGGATGATAGTGTTGTGCAAATATCCTGATCAAATCCACATCAATGCATATATTTGGCACTGCAAGCTTAGCCAAATTCAAATTCCATGGGTTTGCAACTAGTCCCTATCCATCTTGCTTTTCACAAAAATACCAAAAAAGGTTCCATCCTGAGATAGGGACTCGATCATCTTGACATCCCTCTGCTACATCCTTGAATAGTTTCTTATACCCTTTGTCAACTAAATTTGTCAAAATGTCCAATAGTGACTATTGAAGGGACCACTTCTTGGGAACAAGGGGTCCAGTGCTCTTACTTGCAGACTCAAATTTCTTAGGTGCCATAGTTTGATGCTTTTACAAACTAGGGTTTTGATAGTGACTTGCTCTACCAAACCAGTTGAAAACAAAGTACAAACTAAATACCAACTTTTATGAATAGGGTGATGAGGCAGACTTACTCGGTTGGAAGATGGCCGAAGTGCACACACAGACCTTGAATTCGCCGTCTACAATCACCACTGAATTTGCTTGAATGACAAAATACAAAGAAATTCCAAATTTTATTCTGCTATGGAGCTAGTCATTTCACCATTATTCTGGTTCATGCCATGAAATTGACAAATCTCAGCATTCAAGTCTTTCAAACACATACCATTGATTTGGTCCAATCCAATGGCTAGGCGAGCACTTCAAGATTTGTAGTCTTTTCATTGATAACCGCAATCTCACAGGCATCAATGATAACCACTACGGGGCAATGATATAGTCATTTTAGCATTTAATACTTTACCACATCACTGCAAGACCTATTTAGATCTATCGTGGGACCGTGAGAGCTTCTAGACGGTTACACCGCATCTTTCACCGCTAACCGCCACCCTGCAAGCCTTGATACACATCATCGCAGGATGGCGGGATACATGTTACCCCTTATACCTCATACCGTGTTACCACCAACCTTTGATCTGACCATCACGAGACTGTGGGATCCTTTAGCATCCCTTCACTGTTTACCGTATCACCGCAAGCATTGGATTTGACTATGGCGGGAGCGCGGGACATACTTTATATTACTCTTACTGCTTACCGCTAGCCCGCAAGACCTCTGAACTTTCATGGGATTGCAATATGTGTTATCTATCATCTTAGCCCTTACCACCATACCGCCAGTTATCTTCTTGTCCACCGCGGGGCTGTGGTGAACCTTTACTGTTTGCTCTTACTGCATCACCGCAGGTCAACATTTTGTTTGTCACGAGGTCGTGGTGAAATATTATATGCTACTCAAACTCTTGCCGCAAGCCCACTAATTCCTTTTGAGACCTTCGTGGGGCCACGGTAACCAGTCTCTGTATACTGTAACATCACAAGTGAAGTTCCTGCATGCTACAGGGAAGCAGTAACTGTCTTTTCACTTCCTTTGGTTCCCGCACACTTGCCAAAGCTATTTGAATGTACTATAGGGCTGCGGTAAGAGACAAAAAACACATCAATGATCAAAATACAAATGTCTTTCACATGGACATAATATGTGATGCTTATGAATGACTCCTGGAATAATTGTAAAAGGAATATGGACTCCTAGGATAAATTTTATGGAAAGAAAAGTGTATGAAACCAAGTGGGACTAGGTGAAATTTGGATGGTCCTAACACCTTCTCTGCTTGCCCTTGCTGAGCATATATATGGCCTACAATTTTTAAGCTCTCATAGTTCTTAGGGTGAACCTTTTCAAAATTTGAGAGAGAACTCTTAAGATCTCCTAGCTTCAATTGAACCCGTCCCAGCCCAAAGTATGGCAACACAAAATCTTGTGGCCTCTGGCTTTCCTTGACTGATGCCATGTAGTACTAGCCAGCAGTGTCATAATCACCTTTACTATGATAAGATCCTGCAAGATTATAATATGAATGGGATTTCATGAGAGGGTGGTCAGTTGAAACAAGAGCTATCTCAGTCAACTATTCCACAAGAAAATGCTACCTTATGAAGAAAAAATAGTTTGCTAAATGATTCAATGCCATTACACAGTACGGGTATAATTCAAAGGCTCTACGCATCATTTCCATTCCTTCACGAACACTACCTTTTTCACTAACTGTGAGAATCCTACAATTAAAAAATGCACAAAACTGACCACAAAGATTTTTCCCCATTTCAAACAACAAAATTGCCAAAAAAATGTGTTTAAAACGTGCAAAAAAATGCAAATAAAATCACATTGATTTTCACACCAAAAAAAAAACCATGAGACCATAGCTTGTTGCTTACTATTATGCTTTGATAGATTTTTTCCAAGCATCCATCACTTGTTTAAAATCACCTATTTTAGGCTTTTAGTCATAGCAGCAAGGCAGTGAACTATTTGATAAAATGCTTTGGTAGACATGTATGAAAAATGTGGTAGCATAGACAAGGCAATGAACTTTGGAAAAAATGCCTCAAAGAAATGTGGTCTCATGGTGATGGAATGCCATGACAAGCGAATTGTTATGGATTTTCATGGCATTCCATCACCATGAGACCACATTTTTTTGAGGCATTTTTTCAACCAGTTCACTGCCTTGTCTATGCTATTGCTTACTATTATACTTTGATAATTTTTTCCAAGCATCCATAGCTTGTTAGAAAGCACTTGTTTTAGGCTTTTAGCCATAGCAACAAGGCAGTGAACTATTTGATAAAATGCTTTGGTAGACATGTATGAAAAATGTGGTAGCATAGACAAGGCAATGAACTATTTGAAAAAATGCCTCAAAGAAATGTGGTCTCATGGAATGCCATGACAAGCAAATGCAATTGGCAACTGCTCCTAGTTATTAGTTATGCAATGTGAAGTAATGATTTGAGTTTGAAAGATGTGCAATGCAATGTAATCAACAATTTAAATATAAGCTACAAAAATCTATTTTTTACAATTCATTAGTTAAACTCTCTATTTTATAAAAACTATATTGTAATTAAAATTTTGTCATCTATCAGCATCTAGTCATTAGTTATGCAATATGAAGTAATGATTTGAGTTTGAAAGATGTGCAATGCAATGTAATCAACAATTTAAATATAAGCTACAAAAATCTATTTTTTACAATTCATTAGTTAAACTCTCTATTTTATTTTCTCTCTATCACTCTATTGCTATGGAAATGCCTTTCAATTAAAAAAAAGTTTTGTCTCTTAGTGTACAATTTTTTACATTTTTTTAAAAATATGATTTTTTCCTGACTTTTTCAAAAAATCTTGCAATTTTGGTTTGCCAATTTTTTCCCCAAAAGGTTTTTGTTGCTATGTGTAGAACATTACAGATGGATCAAAGTTGAAGGTTGACTACGAATCAATACCATGCATTTGATGAGAGAGTAGCCGATGAGAGGGACATGGACAAACATCCATGTCCATGTAATGACTGTCTTGGTGGAAAGGTGAGAAAAAGAAGTCTGATTTATCAACATATGATAAGATATGGGAATAGTGTTATAAGCCCTTGGGATTATAATTATTATGAAGATATGATAGAATTGCAAAGTGTGAGAGATGAAGAGGCAAAAAACATAGATGAAGTGGCACCAAACATAGATGAAGAGGCAGCAATGTTAAATGAAGGGTTTGAAGTTGATAGAATGTTGAATGAGGGTCTAAATGATGATTGGGCCAAATTGATGGAGGATGCTTTAAAGCCTATCTATGCTAATTGCAAGTTAAGTCATTTGACAACAATCTTTCAAATTCTTAACTTGCAAGTGGTGTTTGGTTGGACAAATGAGAGTGTAGATCAGTTATTGGCATTATTAAGTTCATTGTTACCCCTGACTCCACATTGCCAACAAAACAAAGTCAATGTAAAAAGAAAATCAATAAGCTAGGCTTAGGGTATGAAAACATCCACATGTGTGAATGGTTATGTATTATTTTGCAATAATCTTGCAAGTGAGAGTGAATGTCCAAAATTTCATGAAGTGAGGTATAGACAAGGGTTGAAATTAGTTGTGGTTCCTAGAAAGGTTCTTTGCCACTTTCTGATAATCCCATGATTACTCTGAATATATAGGTACTGAGACATTGCTAAACTTATGCAATGACATGCCCAAAATAAGAGCACCGATGGAAAATGACATGTGCCTAATTCTAAGACGTGGATGGAATTTGATAATAGATGGCCCAATTTTTCTCAAGATCCTTGTAATATAAGGTTGGGTTTGGCTCTAGATGGGGTGAACCCATTCTCAGATCAAAGTACTAAATGGTCAACTTGGCCAGTGTTTTTAATAAATTATAACTTGCCTCCATGGTTAGCAACTAAACCATTTTTCTTAATGCTATCATTGATTATACCAGGAAAGAAAAGTGTGACTTCAGATACAATCGATGCTTATCTAGAGCCATTATATGATGAGCTAATGGAACTGTGGAAAAGAATTGAAGCATTTCAATCTTTGAGGGATGGTCATTCAATCAAATTCATTTTAAGAGCTTCCTTATTGTTTACGATTTGTGATCTTCCTGCATATGGCACATTGTCTGGTCTCAGTGTTCATGGATACCATGGATGTCCTGCTTGCAACTTTAAGGATTTTGTGAGGCACTCAGGAAGTTTGCGTAAGTGTATTTATTGTGGACATCTTTCTTACCTTAAAATGGATCATCCATATCATTGACAAAAAACACGTTTCAATGGTCAAGAAGAGAATTGTGAAGCACCATTGCTAATAACGGGTGATTACATTATTGAGAATGGACAAAAAAGAATGTTATTTATTGAAAATGATGGGATTGTTGGTAGTAGATATGATCCATGTAATGAAAGCGGTGTAAAATAGTTGTGCATATTCTATAAGTTGCCATACTTTAAGGATATAGCCATTAGGCATACTGTTGACTTTATGCATACTAAGAAAAATATAGTCTATGCTATTAAAGAAACTCTTTTTGGTGCTTTTGATACTATTTCATCACGTGAAGACTTTTGACAACTAAAGATTCATCGAAATCTTTGGGTTGAAAAATGTGATGATGAAAAATATAGAAAACCTAGTGCTCCTTATGTCTGGACAAAGGAACAACGTGCACAATTCTTACAGTTGATGTCTTAGACTCGCTTTCCCACTGGATATGTAAGTAGTAGTATTAGAAGCCAAACTGACATTAATGGCTTAAGAGGCCTCAAGACCCATGACTATTATTGTTAGAGTTGGCTATGATTGGAGCCACCTAGGATCTAGGACTTCATGAAAGCACAAGAGAGATCAGATGAGAGAATAATGCTATTCTATCATTGAATGCAAAAGAAAGATTGTTATTGGATTGTTATTACAATGTACATGATATGCATTGCTTATAAAGACAAGTATGAGATGTAGGATGTTGTATTCATGTGACAAGTGTCATTATCCTATGACATGTGACAACTATAGGATAAGATGACAACTATCAACAACTAGACACAACTAGACATCTAGTAGACTCACTAAGTCAACTTAACATGTGTGAATTATGTGTGATGTGTGAATATTATTTAACTAATAAATAGTTAAATAATATGAATTATCCACACAAGGGTAAACCGGTTAGGTGATAATCATGTTCACACCAACACCCCCCTTAAGTGCAACTTAGGGAGTAGCTGATTAAAGCAAGATGCAATGATGGATGATGATGATGGGTCCCAGATACTAGGCCATGTTAGGTACCCATGTACAACAAATCTCAAGTGGAGAAAAGGAGAAAACCTCATGGGAAAAAACTCCTCTCCAAAGGTGAGAATGCATGAAACGATGAAAGTGAAAGAAGTGATAGTAAGAGGACTCAACATGATCCCCCAAGGACAACTTCTATCACATATGTACAATCAATTACCCCCCCATAGGAGAGAAAGAGTGAGAATATAGGTCCCCCCCCCACAATGAAGTAGCTACTATGTCGATGGTGAATGCCTGAAGATGAATGCTGAAGAGAATCCAAATCCTGCAAACAACATTCCACCCCTTAGGAAGAAACCAATCCAAAGGATGATGTCAAAGAAACTCAATCTCCAAGAAGAGAGATGAGGGAAGAAGTCTCATGATGGATGATGTCTCTGAAAACTGCTCAAGTGTCCACATGTCAGAATCAAAGAATGGCACAGTGCAATGAGGTGTGACCAATCCAAAATCCTGGGTAGACTCATGAAGAACAACCTCCAAAGATGAAGTAGATGGGGTAATAGTTGTGCTGTCATTGTCATCAAAGAGGAGAGATATCCCCTCAGGTGTGTCCTTCAAATCTACAATATGAGACTCACAAAACAAGCCTAATATACCTACCAAGAAAGTATCCCACAAAGCTATGTCTGAAAGACCTGAATGATCTTGCTCTACTGAAGTAGATGAAACCATGTCGATGTCGATATCTGAAGAAACAAGAGATTGAGGTGATGGAATCTCAGCACTAGTCTCATGAACCAAAGTGGGTGAAAGAACACCAAGGTTCAAGTAACCAAACTTCTCCTCGGAAACATGATTCACACTTGATGCATGAGTGTGAATATCAATCAATGGATCTACATCATCAGAAGAAGCAAAATGGGAGAAAGTATACAAGCGAGATGCATGATCAACCATCCCAACAACAATGATATCTTTGCTCTCTAAGTCTCGTATGATCACAGAATTAGGAGTGAACTCAACTGTCTTGCCTGCACCACAATGAGTAATCTGGTAGATGGAAAGGAGATTGGATGTCAAGAAAGGTACACACACCACATTATTGAATGTATTCTCACCAAAATCAATAGTCCCTTTACTAGTTGCATGCATGTATGTATTGTTACCCATCAAAATAGGTGGTGAAGTACATGACTCAAATGAAGAGAACATCCCTTGTGAAGATGCCATATGATGAGAAGCTCTAGAATGAAGAAGCCATCTCTCTGACTATAGACTTGTAGAAGCAAAGAGTGCATGTACTTTTCCTTTGTTTGTCCCATTGACAATGCCTGCTGTCCCTATATGTGTAGATGATGATGGTGTTGAAGAAGAGGATGTACTAGGTGATGATGATGGCATGTTGATATTGTGCTTTTGAATAATGTGAGTCAACTCATCAGTTTTCTTCTCATAACACTTATGCTCATCATGTCCTAGTTTCTTGCAATATGCACACTTTGGTCTCTCCTTCTTAGATGATTCCTCTTTGGGAGAGGATGAGGACCTAGGTGATTTGGTTGACTCTTTTGCTTGCTCATTGTTCTTGAGATCCTTATTTTTCTGTTTATTGCCTTTGCTAGTTGAAGCCTTTTGATCCTTTGTACCTTGATTAGCAAGAAGTGCTTGAGGTATAGGAGACTCCAATGTGCCCACGTGTACTAACTTAGCTTGCTCCCTTGTGAGTGATATGGCAAACTCATCAAGTGAAGGCATTGTGAAAGCTTTCCCAAGTGCATCCATAGTAGCATAAAAGGTAGAAACAAAAACTGAATAGTTAGGACCAAGCTTGGCAAGGATTGAAATAATCGAGTGTCCTCTTTCTCAATTCTACGTTGTTTGAGCTGCAATCTAAGTGACTTTAACTTTGTGAAGAAATCTTGGATGCTTGCAAAATCAGTTGGATTCAAAGCAATTAGTTCATTCTCTAATTTGAAACCTCTCATAGTATCTTGTTTACCAAAGAGATTCTCTAAGGTAGTCCACACTTCATTAGGTATTTTACAATATTCAATATGAAAAAGAAGATCAGGAGAGATAGACAATCATAGTGTTCCATAGACCTGATCACATCTATTGTACCACTTTCTCTTTTCTGCAACTGTAGTTGGTTCAATTTCTGTACCCATTGTTACTCTATCAATTTTCAAACTTCTTAAATGAATCTCCATTTTAGTTTTCCACTCATGATAGTTATATGGTGTGAGTAGAGGAATTTTGTTTGGATCCATGATGCAAGAGTACAAAAAAGAACACAAGAGAACCCCCTGTTACTCAATCAAAGAGATCACCCCCCCAAAAAAAATGATTGTGGCACTTTATACTTAGTGCGATTTACAATTGTCCTCAAGGGACCAAAATTGGGAAAGCATGAAAATCTCTTAAAAATGAGATCTAAGAGAGATTATAGTCACTCACAATGATTTACCACAACAAATAGATCCCTTCAAAACAAGTTTCACTTCCTCAAGTGTCAAAATGACCAGTTATCACTCAAAAGCCAAAAAATTGACAAATTGAATAAAATGAACCTAGTACCGAATCTAAGAAAAGTGCATGGATGGATTTGAAGAGCTTCTAAATACCTTTCTGATGCTACAAGAATCATGAAAATTAGAGATCTTGGCGGAAAGTTGTGAGCTCGGAAGCAGAAAATAGAGTCTTCAAACTAATGTATCTGTCACCTGCAACAAAATATTAGAAAATGACTGACGCCACTGCAAAGTGCTCTCTGTCAACTTTCTAACTATATCTCATTTGCCCAATTTCGCTTCTGTAGGCAAAAGTTATGCAAAAAAGAAAAAAGCCCCTGTTTAGGGCTTTAGGGGGCAAAAATGGCCCCTTGGCGTTGACGTCAACAAAGGCGAACATAATATTCTCTCTGCTGGCTGGAATATACCCTATACTTCAGCAGAAAATTGTGTCACAGGCAGGGAAATGACATCATGATGATGTCATCAGGTCGAAAAAAATTTCATTGGTTTTGTCACAGATGCTCTGGAATATTCAAAAACTGCCTGCGGATTTTGCAAAACCGTTGTATTTGCACTGGAAACCGCCTGTTGTCTGTGTGAAACCATTGATGATACTGTAAAACTACCTCTTTTGGGTAAAAACCACGGGTATGCAGACCACTGTTGGTTAATAGAAAATTTTCCAGCGTGAATTTCTTACAGCGTGAGATCCGTAGAAGACCACAATTTTGTGGTTTGATAGATCTGCCGCCATAAGGTATTAAAATGAACTGCTCATAAACGCTGGTGATTGCAAGATGCTTAACTGTCAGGAAGGGTATGTGATGTCGGCTGATGAAAACAAGGATCGATCATCGATGAATTTGCAAATGACTGCTGGAATATCAAAGATTTAGCTGCTGGAAAATGTTGTAACTGCAGCTGAGACTACCAGGTGGTATTGATCACCGCTTGTGTCCATCGATTCAAAATTGAGATACTATCCGCCTGTGGTTTGAGTGATGCCAAGTCAGTTAGGAATACGCCGATGGTGACAACCAACGAGTTTGCAATCAATAAAATGTCCGCTTGAAGGGAATAAAACTTCTGATTACTGTGCTGACAGTTGGAAAGATTGCAACCGCTAATCATAAACAAAAGTGGCTGGTCTGCAGACTGCTGACGAAACTTTATTCAAGTTGCTAGATTTTAAATGCCTGCAAGTTTTAAACCGTCGATGGATAAAATGATGTCGACTGATGATTTGAAACCTCCGTTAATTTGAAAATAAATACCATCAATGGAGATGTAGGGCTGTGGGGGGCCAGTGCCATGTGGCGCCCCCACAATGATGCTGCTATCGACTGTACATTGCAGGTACTTTGCAGGCAGGGTACAAAAACCCTTCGCAAAAGAAAAAAATACACAAAATAAAAATTTGACTAGTGAATTAAAAAAAACTTTACCTACTAAATAAAGATTTGACGCCCAGATTCGATGACGCCAGGTACCGTGTAGGCGAAGATTCTTTGCGACAGGGAATATTTCGCTTGCGATTCTGTATGGCGGGGTCAGGTAAAATTTTTTGCCTTTTCCTGCAACTTTGTCTGATTTGAGTGAATTGACAGTTGATCTTGGGGTTTTGGGGCATCCTGAGCACGATGGCAGGTCCTAATTTTGCCCAAACTTCTTTGAAATTGCAGCTACCTCCTGGATCAGGTATCCATTCCCTGAATTGAAAACCTCATAGATTTGGCCTTTGATATCCAATTTGGACGAAACAAAAGCCTATCTTGACTATCTCGGACCTCCTAAACACAATGGTGTGCTCAAATTTGTAGCAACATTCTCCAATTTGAACCTACAATACAAGGCTACAAAGGGGAAACCCTCATAAATCTGGTATTTCTATCATGTCTTTCTGATATTCCAGGTCATCATTCGATGTAAGAGAAGAGCATACTCAACTATCAAGATCCACCAAGAATTGCACTCAAGATCTCTCAAAAAATGACTAATACAAAGTGATTCTTCCTAGAGCTCTGATACCATGTTAGAGTTAGCTATGATTGGAGCCACCCAAGATCTAGGACTTCATGAAAGCACATGAGAGATCATATGAGAGAATAATGCTATTCTATCATTGAATGCAAAAGAAATATTGTTATTGGATTGTTATTACAATGTACATGATATGCCTTGCTTATAATACAAGGATGAGATGTAGGATGTTGTAGTCATGTGACAAGTGTCATTATCCTATGACATGTGACAACTATAGGATAAGATGACAACTATCAACAACTAGACACAACTAGACATCTAGTAGACTCACTAAGTCAATTTAATATGTGTGAATTATGTGTGATGTGTGAATATTATTTAACTAATAAATAGTTAAATAATATAAATTATCCACACAAGGGTAAACTGGTTAGGTGATAACCTTGTTCACACCAACAATCATGTCATAATCGAGAATATTTTACCTATTGTGGTAAATATATCAAGTTTGGCAAAGGGGCCAAGATTGGTAATTATACGGTTGGGCCTAATATTAAAGGGAATGAGTTTACATGTATTAGATCCTTCAAACTTTGATAGTTTGAGGGAGAAGGTTGTTGAAGTCCCTTATCTATTGGAACGAGAATTTCCACCAATCTTTAACATTTCTATGCATCTTTTGATACATCTAGAATATGAACTAGAGCATTGTGGCCTGGTAAGAATGAGATGGATGTATCTTATAGAATGATATATGAAGGTTTTGAAAAAAATTGTTCATGCTAGGGCAAAACCCGAAGGCAACATGTCTGAGGGATATTCAATGCAAGAGGCCATGGGATTTTGCAAAGAATATATGAAGGATTTTAAAAATGTCAATCAACGTGTATGGGATGATGACAAAGATGAAAGAGTTGCAGGTGAAGTATTAGAAGGCAATGGATGTCGCTTCAAGCTATCACATCAAGAAAGAATTGTGAAACATGCCTATATTCTTCAAAACACATCTTCGTTCGATAAGTGGCATAGGTAAAAAACATTTACACAATACTTTATGTACTCAATTACATTTACACATTTATATTATTAATCTTACTATTTGTATGTTAATATTCTATGTAGAAAATATGAAGAAGAGAATCAAGCTTGGATGCAACATCAACCTCAAAAGCGTAGGCATCATGATTTGATTGGAGGTGATTCTTTTCCAAAATTTGAAGAATGGATTGCTAATGCAGTTAGTGATGCAAAAGAAGAAGGTCAAGATATAACAATGAAGGCAATTGAGCTTTCACAATCTCCACATTTATGGGCTATACGTTTTAGTGGAATGTGGGCCTATGGTAGTCATTTAAGAGTGGAAGAAAAAGACAAAGGAAAGACAAATTGTGGTTGTGTTGTTAATGCTGAATTTCTTCACGAAACTGAGAAGAAATTTTATGTTGGATTCATCCAAGAAATTATTCAAGTGAATTTTGGTGAAAATAGTCCTATATTATTAAAATGTAAGTGGATCCAACCATCCACAGTACAATTTGATGAGTATGGATTTGTACGCGCAAATACACAACAATTTTTATCAGAGATGGATGAGCCGTATGTTTCCCCTCTTCAAATTAACCAATCATTTCTAATTGATGATGTAAGAAGCCCAAGATAGTTGTATGTCATTCAAACGGAGTCTCATTCAAAATGAAAATTCATGGAAGTTGTCGATATAATGCCTAATGGGCAATATGTTAATTTACAAGAAACATTCGAAGAAGTGGATGAAAATGCTGATGGAGTGTTTGAAGAAGAGATTTTGATTACCAATGAAGAGATTGGGAGAGAGAATGTATTGCATGTCATAGATGAGGATGAGGAAGAAAATCAAGTAGATGCAGATAGGAGTGATCAGGATTCTGATCTTGTTGGCAATGCAGATAATTATGATGATGTTTTCTCACCTTAAGTAGCCTATCACCTTAAGAGGTTATCTTTTCACCTAAACCTTGGTTATATGTGGTGGTACCTGTCTAGGTTTTAGGGTTTTGAGTAAGCTTTTATCAATTGTCTTCTTTATTTCCCCTTAAAACCCTAAGCCTTGCAGTCATGTTGTTAATTTATGTTATAATCCATCGTTGACTGCCTAGCCTAAGTTATTGATTGTCTAACTTGGTCGAAGAAATACTAAAATTCCAAGCTTCTGCAAGTAAAACCAGTAAGTTTAATCTTTGCCAGCTACGTCTATTTCAATTGAAGTTGTTATTGTTTAAGTTGCTGTCTATTTCAATTCTGAGTTGTAAGTTTTAATTTCTTGAATGTTGAATAAATGTTCTCAATAAGCATTTTATCAGTTTCAGATTGCAATATATGAAAAATGCCTTTGAGCATGTGTTTCCATCAATTATCTCCTATGTTGTTTGCATTTCTCTTTTGAATGAGGATACTAAGGGTTTCTGAATTCTTGAATATACATTTGCCATATTACATGTCTGATTCACTACTTGTATTTAAGGAATAAATTAAAATGCTCTAAATCAGATGTGGGGAGGTGTGTTTTGCAATAGGGATATCTATAAGAAGAGTTGCTGGAAATACCCATTCTTGGATTGTTTTTTGTAAGACAATAACATAATAAATCCTCTGAATCTGCATATTTGTGATGCTTAAGAGAAGTAATATGCATTTGTAAGGAATTGACTCCAAACCCTAGGATTGGCATCGATCAGAGTTGGGCTTATTTTCACAAATTACTCACAATTATACAATCATATACATAAAAAGAAAAACAAATGAACTTAGTTTTAAGAGTAGGGTTTAGTTCCATGTTCTCTGAGCCATCTTGTGAAACAATTTCCAAAGCTAGCCACTTTGAAGCAATCATACAGTTTTGGTCTGCATTAAGGAGAACATATATGCTTAAGTGTCAATATCCAGTTGAAACAAGGGATAGTCATATTGATAGTCTGATACCTGTAATTGTAAACATATTCTTAGTTTTTGATTGCAAATTCTTTTTAATTTGTAAACTGAATTCTATTTTAAGTTTTCCTTTGCAGTTATCAGTAGATTAGAAAGTCAACAATTATCAACTTATGAACTCAATAAAGTTTTATTGATTCAAGTTTCTGATTTATACATTATTGTTTATTTGGACTTCAGGAAATGAGGAAAAAGACTGTAAGGCATAAATTAGATGATAGTGATCATAATGCTAAAATTTCAGTGATGGATTATGAGCACTTTTGTAGAGAAAAAGTGGCCAAGAATAATGAATATTTATCGCATCTTGGTTTGACAAATAGGCAAGTTGTAAATCCACTAAGTAGTATATTATTTGTTTAATAGCGTTTAATGAAATTTTATAGGCAAGAGTTTTATGTATATAATACATAATATGATATTTTTTTTTGTTTTATAGGCAAGAAAAAGAGTGCAAAGAAAATGTGGAGAAAAAACAAAAGGAAAGAAAAGATACATTGCCGCCATCCTGTAGAAGCCGATGCATTTGTGCTTCAACAAATGCAGTTAGTGAAAACAATAGTTGTGATGATGTGCGGCCTAATATAGCATATGGTGATGTGCATCCTGATATAGTACATGGTGATGTGCAACCTGATATAGCAAATGGTGATGTGCGGCCTGATATAGCACATGGTGATGTGTAGCCTGATATAGCACATGGTGAAGTGCAACATAATGATGATCTCTTTGCACAAAGTCTAAGAGAGATTATTGAAAAACATCAGAGCAAAGGAACAATAGGTCTACAAATGATTTATTCAACATTAAAGGATGTGTTTGAAGTAAAATCTACGGAGACTGGTATTGATCTACCTACTCATGCCACACCTGATGTGGCCAAGGAGCATGAAGTGTCGATTAATGAAAATCATGAAGAGAGACCGCTTGCATCTATTATGCCTTAGAGTGCACCTATTCCATCTAGAACTTTTGATGGAACTAGTGGATCAGTTAGAAATACTGGTAGTGATTTAATAGATGTGTCTTCTTTTGTCAAAAGATAAAGATTGAGTCAAGATTTGTATAGATCTACAGAGAGGAATGCAAAAGAAAGAAAATTAGAAGACAAGAAGCCATTCTTGGTTGAGGTATTGAGAGATGGTGAGCCCATTGGGCCAAATGTTGCAAAGTGGGCCTTTGAGTTGGGTGTAAGATGTAGAACCCATTTGGATATTTACAAATCAAGTTTTTGTCATGCTGACTTTTACCGTGTGGTAATGACACAACACACCACATGTCATGTCCACTTTTGCCATGTGGTCATGACATGAGCAACCAAAAAACTTTCCACTTGTCCCTAGAACCCTGTCGCACAATGATGGGGAAGGCAATCAAGGTGCGGGATACGATATCCACGACACCTTGTCAGGTGGACCAACTAGGGAAAAACCCATGCCAAGTGTAAAAAAACTAAATCAAAAATAGAAAGAAGTAATTTATTACATTAGTTCATCCCAAGTTAAGATAAAGCATACATGAGTAAATGAGTCACAACGTTGTCCTTTCCACATATACAAGCATCATGAGCATCTCTAGACCAAAGGCATGAATCCATTTCTAAGACATAATAAAGCATCATAAAGAAAGGGTAGGGCTTCCACCCTCAAGAATAAACAATTTAACATAAATAAAGACAACCAATAATTTGATTTCCTTCCAATAAGAGTGATCCTTACATCAATGAAAATGCAATACAATAACTAGCGGAGTCATATTCCCAACACATGGAAGAGTCGCACTCCATGAATAATTTTTACAAGGATAAGAGCAATGCAACATGAGTTAAATAACCATCATGGTGCTCCAACAACACCTCGAACAATCATGAGTACATAATAAAGGTATAGACAAAGCTCTCGCCAAGCCTTCAATCGAGTTTGTCATAACAGAGACCAATGGGGGATGTTGCCCACCTTCCAACCATATTGCCATCGTCGAGCGCAATGGATGTCCATTGCACCCTAGGCAACCCCCAAGCTACAGAGAGAGGAGATCATGGAACCATTGTAGTCGTGGTCAAACTCACATGACGAGGCCACAACAAAACACTAAGTTTAATCATGTAGGACACAGCCCAACACACATGCACACCCAACACATCTCCGAGGGAAATATGAAAAGACTAGATGCACTCAAAGAACAATCACCCACCCACATAACATGCCACGTTTTCAAGCATAAGAAATCCATAAGGTAATTCATACAATCCACACAAGGAAAGGGGGAGGACAAGAGTCAACCAAAAAGGACTTCAACCATAATATTCCTCAACAATAATATTATTCCAATTCAACCAAAATATATTAAAATCTATCAACTATCTAAGCTATAAAACCAACTAATACATTAACCAAATATGACACATTTTTCCTAACATAAACACTCAACATAAATTTGTCTAACAAAGGAGTATTAGCCTTGTCATAAAATAAAAACAACTTCGCTAGGCTCTAGTTTAAGTACTAAAATAATAAACTTTAAAATATAAAACAAACGAATAACAACATTATCACCTCATTTTTTTTACATGTAAACATGACTCTAATTTTTTTTGGAGATAAAATACTAATACTAATTCAAAACAATAAATAAAATAAATACTACTATAAAATCTAAAAAGAAACAAATACTATTTTAAATTCTCAAAATAAATATTGATTAGGTTCTCATAAAAATAAATACTAATTTGAATTCACCTTGTTAAAATAATATATAAGCACACTTTTAAAGGAGAATGCTCTTTAAGGAAAATACTCTTAAATAAGAGACTTAAAAAAGGTATGACTTACGTAGGAATCATGGATTCTAGTCCAAAATATATGTTGCCCAATTTATTACTATTTAAAATATTTTACTTTCCTAGTGATGGTGTTTTAACAAAGGTTTCCCGTTCTTTTGAACCCCCCCAAAAAAGTATAGAATATTCAAATTCATGCATTGAAATTATTATTTCAGAATTGAGCCGATGATGGCATGGTTCGGTGGTTAAGTCGCTCGGTTGTAGTGGCGGCCACCAGAGTTCAAACCCCCGCTGGGCCAACGTGCTCGCAAGGCTACGCCTTCGCTGGGCCAATGAGCTCGCGGGTTTGAAGTGTTCTTCCCAGGGGATGAGGTCCCCCAGTTGTGGCCTCACCGGTTCATTGCTCCGGGCAAAAGCATTCGCGTGGACCCGGAGGGCGTCTCGCACCAGCGTCACCGGTCACGTTAAAAAGTTTACCAGCGCATTTAAAAAAAAAAAAATTTCAGAATTGAAAGAATTGATAAAGTAGATATAGAAGTATGTATGATAGTAGTTCAAATGCCCTGGTAGCCGTGCCTACAACTATAATATGATTTGAACTAAAATCTAGAAATGGTATAGTTATAATACTATTTACACCTTTACCAAATAGATCATTAAGTCAACTAAGAAAATTTAGTGTTTTCATTATTGCACCAATGTCCTCAAACGATTTTGTGAAGAGAAAGAAAATAGTAAAAAGAGCATACACATCGGTATAACTGAAATACAGTAAAAAGGACTATTTATGATATTTACTCTAGTTTTTTTTTGGTTCCTCTATAAAAAGATAATCAAGGGAGGTCTTTTCCACGTAACATCTCTAGTTTTAAAACAAATTTAAAATCCATAATTTCTAAAAATAGACTTGATTCAGACTTAAACCCAAACCTAAGCCATTTAAATAACTCCTCTCTGTTTTCCTCTCTCTATTTTTTTTAATATAAAAATACAACCCTTGCTGCGCCTAACTAAATCTGAGTCGCTTCTCTATTTGCTACTACTCTTTAAGTTTATATCAAAATTAATATTGGCTGAAACATTCTCTTTTATTTTTCTACTACTACGCCTAAACAAGAAAAGAACTGTGGAGCTCCTCACATGCCAAGTTATGTTTTGTCTAACAAATCTGCTTACGGTAAAGATAGAAGTCCAGTGAAAGAAAAATAAAGTAAATACACAGAGGAAACATAATTATGGTGAACAAATTTCCAAAGGTTACCTTTGACGCAGAGAAGGGTAGTGAATATGGTTAACATGAGTCATCTTGAGTAACATATGAGTTGGAAAACCCACTCTCCTGGCACTCTTCTCTTTACTCACATTTTATGGCTCTACCTGGTCTTCCCGGGTGCCCCCATACTTCTCCACATCTTTGTCTTTCATTTTCATTTTTTTTGTTTCTGGTCTGCACGGGATTTGATCCTTCGACCGCTTGAAAATGAAAATGCAAGTGAAATGAAAAAGTCCCCCACATAGCCGGGTGTTCGAATTTAACAAGGGGAGTGATTAATGCCAGAATTCCAAGATCTCTCCTCTCGGCACCCAGCCCGGTCGCCGCTCCTCTTTTCTTTTTCCCACATCTCTTGGTTTTCATAGCGCCCTCCAACCCTAGAACTTTTTTTCTTTTCTAAAACCCTAAACCTCTCCTAAAAAAATAAAGAAAAACCACTAGAACCAATAAAAGTCTAATACTCAACATGTATTTTTGGATCTTTACTGAATAATACCACCAACATTTTTAAACAAAGCTATAACATATCAAAAGAGAAGTTTTTTTTGAAAAGGAACGGTCCCTAAAGAATTATATAGGCTTAAGATGATATACATATATAATTTTACTCATACTAAAAATATGTCATAGTATTTTACGCATACTAAAATAGGTCATAGTATTTTAAATAGTTTACTCCTACAAAGATATGTCATTATAATTTAAATGAACCATTGAATAAAAAAGTGTCCTTAAACAAATTACTCGACAAGCAAGGAGGACTAACCAATTTGGCACGCTATTTTAAGAGCATTCCCAAATTTTAAAGAAACAATCATTACACAACTAATTAAATCAACACTAGATTAAACTAATATAGCTATTACGTTACCAAAATTTAACTTATAACTTTAAATGCCTTTCAAAATGACCTCACAATAAAGATGCTCAAGGACCCTACTAATGCAACAAGATACACGGAAACGACATCACATCTACAACATGAAGGATAGAGGAAAACACTCCATAACAAGCAGAGAACACCACCAAGGAAGAGAAATACACTTCATGATAACCAACACAACAACAAGACACAAACACTTTACGGGTTTTTTGTACACGATAGGGGTCCTGAACATAACTATTGGATTACCAAAACCAAGGGAACTGGGTTAAGAGACCGACCTACCACAAGAACACAAGGTCACACACTCGACCAAAGGACAAGATAAGGTGAGGTGGCCTAGCGGTTAAGTGATTCCATGTCTCCACATCCACCCATTGGTCAATACATGTATAAGAATGTCTGGCACACTCAAGACAACACATCAAATCCATCCATGGAGATCATAGCTGAAGCAACATATAATGGCCAATGAGGATGCATAATCTAGCTAGGTTCCTATCAATCATACAATTACATCATATAATAATCAACTCATTTTATCATTTACTCTAAAACTATAAAATGAATCGGTACGTACCAGTGAGACAAGGGCAGGCCTTACATACTACCCCCTAGGAAATGACTTACTCTGGGAAGTCATCAAGAGGAGGATAGAAGCATTCTCCTGAGCTTCTTCGCACCAGACAAGATAAGTACAAAAGATAACATATGCAATAAAGAACTCCTCACAAGAAAATAAAGCATGTAACCAAATGCCATAAAGGCATAATTCTTTCCACAAACACATCCTATAGATCAAAACTCAGCACCACGAATCTCATGATCATTAATCATTTTTCACACATGCATAGAGGAATTCACACATTGCACATGTTTATTAAAGAAATAATCAACTTGTATGCAAATACATTAAATGTAGACCTTACAACTAATCATCTATTTTCATTCATCCACATCATAGGGATAACAACACAAGGTTCACATATATGTCCACAGGGATGCAATGGTCTCATCATAGTACAACATAATCCAATAACCAGTGTCAAGTAATCAAATGTCAAGTAACCCATGATCCAAGAATCAAGCGGAATGATGGTCTCGAGGCCACGCACTGGTGGGCCTCTCCATACATTTCCATAATTGACCTACCTCTTGTTTGTATAAGGGGTTTAGCCTCCAAGAGATAGTCATCATAAGAACATAAATCACTAGGGAGGTAAGTGGATAATGACTAGCCCATACTAGCCCACACTTACCCCCCATCCTCATAAGTTTCCCATGTTTGCTTCCTTATATACACTCTACTAGAGGTCACTCCATCGACATGGCGAGAAAAACAACACAACACAAGACCGGCACTTGAAAATAGAAAGAACCTAGCTTAGCCAACACAGATTTTTAGAAATATCAAAGGAAGTTTCCATAATCAACACTAAAATAAACAAATGCATGGAAATTCAACAATAAAACAACGTAACTACAAGGGTCATGCGAAAGTAGAAGATTCAAAGATTTGTGGCTAAGCTACTTACAGTCAAGATAAAATAACACTACTGGTTGTCACAAGCAAGGTAAATAAAAGTCATCAATAACCAAAAGAAAGATCACAATTCATGAAATTGCACATTATGTCACAATGTGACTAACATTAAGTCACCAATAAGGAAGGAGGGAAATCACTGTCACTACATGTGTTATGCAAACACAACCAATGCAATAGCATCATGTAAGCAAGTAGTATCAAATGTGCCTTCACATATGGTTACGTGGAATCACGTCCTTCTCAAAGGTAACACGTCATCATTACCAATACTATGTTGGAACATCGGTGTGGTGTGGTATCACAACTATTCACATCTTGTCAATCATGTGTTGATGCACATAAATACCATATCATAGCCTAAATCAAATGCAGCTCACAATACTCTCATATGATCAAAATTAAACATATATTTCTTTTGTATAAATGTCAACTCTATCATAGTGCCAATGTTTCCAAGTTACTACACATCCAACTCAAAATAAGATACAAAAGGTAAGAGGAAACCTGTGCCAAGTAACATGGCCTCGAACGATTCACATGCCCAAACTAAACCATAACCAAGATTCCCAAGTCAGATGCCAATAGGACCATCAAGGAAATAAAGCATGATAGGATAGCACTATGAACCTCTCAAAGGTCCATTCACTAAGGAGAAGTAGGGGGTACTCTGGCATAGGAAGGTATGGTTAGTTGGGTTTACCCAAACCAATGTCACAACATGTCGCCATAGCTTCCTAAGTTCTTCCACTCCACTACTTGACTCCACACATGGAAGGTCTCTAACTCCAAGGGTGGACCTTACAAGGTATATAAACAAGCAACTAGACAAGCTTGACTCTATCATACTTGTAGTTATACACTTAACCCATGGATGGATACCTATTATCACAAGCTCATGAGTACACAAAGCATGTACGGGATATTCACAACACATGGCAAGTACTCTCATAACAGGTATTCATATCCACAAGGTAACACATAACACAATTTTCCTTTACCGATCATTACTTAGTGAAGAACAACTTTCATACACAAAATCACATAATATTTACCATAAAGATTCCCAAGAAGTCTATCTAACATCAATTCGAATTAATCTTTCTAAGGCATAATGGAAAATAACCATAACTCCACATATAGAGACAAAGCAATACACCCAATTAACTATACCAACATACTAGCAAATGCATACTAGGTCCTATCCAAATCAATACAGCATTACTTCAACTCACAAGATGGTGTCTCACAACACATCACACATCATGGAGCTATTGATAAACCATATTACACTACATATGCTTTACTTAACAAAACACATATTTACCTAACACAAGGCTCATAAGATAGCGTCTTACCACAAGCATAATCCAATTAAAAGCTTAAGTCCCTAATTTAGTATCTTACCAAAAGATGTCAAACACCTTCTCCACACAAGGTATGCATAACATGATATCCAATTCACATAAGAACAAGGTTATAAAACACAAATGTTCCATTATGGAAGTACTTTACAAAAATATTCACCAAGCACACAATGCATCATTGAAACATTTCGAAAACATACATTATTTCACAACAATACCATGCATATTACTCAATTACACCTCTTTCCTACCTAATATTTTACAAGGCACAAAATGAAGTCACACACATAATGATTTACACTCATAAAAGTCAAGGTAAGATTCATTTCGAGCAAGTATTCCTAGTCCACAACCAAAGGAGACAATACAATTTCTAGATGATATGGAGGGTTAAGAATCAAGAAGGTATGCAATTCTTACAGTATGATATACGCACACAAAGTACACAAGGTAGGAATTAATCAAGCAAGCATTAAGACTTCATTATTCTTTCAAAGAACCCAAACATAAAAACACGCCATCATCGCTTTCACATCCAAAATCATAACATATATCAAGGTGCAACACAAGGCTAACTGTTCCCTGATGCTAACATCTCATCCCAACCATAGAGTGCATACTAGGGAACAACACCACACTCTACACAATACACAAGGGCGAGAAAGGGCCCAACACAACCTTCACAATCTAGACCAACCTACTCAAGAGGAGAATCGACAAGGAGGAACAACACCATCCTAAAAACATAAGCGAAAGACTTCGATAATCGTGTGACAAAGCCACCACGATGACAAAACAAGAGGATGGATATTCCTTCAAGATGAAGGTTGGTTGATAGTCCACAACCTCACTCACTCGCAACTACATGGAGTAGGACAAGGATCAAACCACCCTTAATCCACTCCATGTCGACCCAATCAAACACGCAATACCCCAGAGCTCCCAATGTTGGAACATGGGATTTGCTACCAAATGTCATGCCCACTTTTACCGTGTGGTCATGACACAAAAAAGCACATGTCATGTCCACTTTTGCCATGTGGTCATGACATGAGCAACCAAAAAACTTTCCACCTGTCCCTAGAACCCCGTCGCACAATGACGAGGAAGGCAATCAAGGTGCAGGATACGATATCCATGACACCTTGTCAGGTGGACCAACCAGGGAAAAACCCATGCCAAGCGTAAAAAAACTAAATAAAAAATAGAAAGAAGTAATTTATTACATTAGTTCATCCCAAGTTAAGATAAAGTATACACGAGTAAATGAGTCACAACGTTGTCCTTTCGACATACAAGAGCATCATGAGCATCTCTAGACCAAAGGCCTGAATCCATTTCTAAGACATAATAAAGCATCATAAAGAAAGGGCGAGGCTTCCACCCTCAAGAATAAACAATTTAACATAAATAAAGACATAGCCAATAATTTGATTTCCTTACAATAAGAGTGATTCTTACATCAATGATAATGCAATACAATAACTAGAGGACTCATCTTCCCAACACATGGAAGAGTCGCACTCCATGAATAATTTTTACAAGGATAATAGCAATGCAACATGAGTTAAATAACCATCATGGTGCTCCAACAATACCTTGAACAATCATGAGTACATCATAAAGGTATAGACAAAGCTCTCACCAAGCCTTAAATCGAGTTCGTCATAACAGAGACCAATGGGGATGTTGCCCACCTCCCAACCATATTGCCATCGTCGAGTGCAATGGATGTCCATTGCACCCTAGGCAACCCCTGAGCTACGGAGAGAGGAGATCATGGAACCACTGCAGTCGTGGTCAAACTCACACGACGAGGCCACAACAAAACACCAAGTTTAATCACGTAGGACACAGCCCAACACACATGCACACCCAACACATCTCCGAGGGAAATACGACAAGACTAGATGCACTCAAAGAACAATCACCCACCCACATAACATGCCACATTTTCAAGCATAACAAAGCCATAAGGTCATTCATACAATCCACACAAGGAAAGGGGGAGGACAAGAGTCAACCAAAAAGGACTTCAACCATAATATTCCTCAACAATAATAGTATTCCAATTCAACCAAAATATATTAAAATCTATCAACTATCTAAGATATAAAACCAACAAATACATTAACCAAATATGACACATTTTTCCTAACATAAACACTCGACATAAATTTGTCTAACAAAGGAGTATTAGCCTTGTCATAAAATAAAAACAACTTCACCAGGCTCTAGTTTAAGTACTAAAATAATAAAATATAAAATATAAAACAAACAAAGAACAACATTATCACCTCATTTTTTTTACATGTAAACATGACTAATTTTTTTGGAGATAAAATAATAATACTAATTCAAAACAATAAATAAAATAAATACTACTATAAAATCTAAAAAGAAACAAATACTATTTTAAATTCGCAAAATAAATATTGATTAGGTTCTCATAAAAATAAATACTAATTTGAATTCACCTTGTTAAATAATATACAAGCACATTTTTAAAGGAGAATGCTCTTTAAGGAAAATACTCTTAAATAAGAGACTTAAAAAGGTATGACTTACGTAGGAATCATGGATTCTAATCCAAAATATATGTTGCCCAATTTCTTACTAATTAAAACATTTTACTTTCCTAGTGATGATGTTTTAACAAAGGTTTCCCATTCTTTTGAACCCAAAAAAAAAAGTATAGAATATTCGAATTCATGCATTGAAATTATTATTTCAGAATTGATAAAAGTAGATATGGAAGTATGTATGATAGTAGTTCAAATGCCCTGGTAGCCATTCCTACAACTATAATATGATCTTAACTAAAATATAGAAATGGTATAGTTATAATACTATTTACACCTTTACCAAATAGATCATTAAGTCAACTAAGAAAATTTAGTGTTTTCATTATTGCACCAATGTCCTCAAACGACTGTGCAAAGGGAAAGAAAATAGTAAAAACAACATACACATCGGTATAACTGAAATATAGTAAAAAGGACTATTTATGAGATTTACTCCTCTAGTTTTTTTTTGTTCCTCTATAAAAAGATAATCAAGGGAGGTCTTTTCCACGTAACATCTCCAGTTTTAAAACAAACTTAAAATCCATAATTTCTAAAAATAGACTTGATTCAGACTTGAACCCAAACCTAAGCCATTTAAAAAACTCCTCTCTATTTTCCTCTCTCTGTATTTTTGTAATATAAAAATACAACCCTTGCTATGCCTAACTAAATCTAAGGCGCTTCTCTATTTGCAACTACACTTTTAGTTTATATCAAAATTAATATTGGTTGAAACATTCTCGTTTATTTTTTTGCTGCTACGCCTAAACAAGAAAAGAACTGTGGAGCTCCTCACATGCCAAGTTATGTTTTGTCTGACAAATCTGCTTATAGTAAAGATAGAAGTCCAGTGAAAGACAAATAATGTAAATATAGAGAGGAAACATAATTATGGTAAATAAATTTCCAAAGGTTACCTTTGACACAGAGAAGGGTAGTGAATTTAGTTAACAAGAGTCATCCCAAGTAACATATGAGCTGGAAAACCCACTCGCCTGGCACTCTTCTCTTTACTCTCATTTTATGGTTATGCTTGGTCTTCCTAGGAGCCCCCATACTGCTCCACATCTCTGTCTTTCATTTTCATTTTTTAATTTTTTGTTTTTGGTCTGCGCGAGATTCGATCCTTCGACCGCTTCAAAATGAAAATGCAAGTGGAATGAAAAAGCCCCCACCTAGCCGGGTGTTCGAATTTAACAAGGGGAGTGATTAATGCCAGAATTCCAAGATCTCTCCTCCCAACACCCAGCCCGGCCGCCGCTCCCCTTTTCTTTTTCCCACATCTCCCAGTTTTCATGGCACCCTCCAACCCTAGAACGTTTTTTTTCTAAAACCCTAAACCTCTCCTAAAAAAAATAAAGAAAAACCACTAGAACCAATAAAAGTCTAATACTCAACATGTACTTTTGGATCTTTACTGAATAATACCACCAACATTTTTAAACAAAGCCGTAACATATCAAAAGAGAGATTTTTTTTGAAAAGGAACGGTCCCCAAAGAATTATATAGGTTTAAGATGATATACATATATAATTTTACTCATACTAAAAATATGTCATCGTATTTTACGCATACTAAAATAGGTCATAGTATTTTAAATAGTTTACTCCTACAAAGATATGTCATTATAATTTAAATGCACCATTGAATAAAAAAGTGTCCTTAAACAAATTACTCGACAAGCAAGGAGGACTAACCAATTTGGCACGCTATTTTAAGAGCATTCCTGAATTTTAAAGAAACGATCATTACACAACTAATTAAATCAACACTAGATTAAACTAATATAACTATTACGTTACCAAAATTTAACTTATAACTTTAAATGCCTTTCAAAACTACCTCACAATAAAGATGCCCAAGGACCCTACTAATGCAACAAGATACACGGAAGCGACATCACGTCTACAACATGAAGGATAGAGGCAAACACTCCATAACAAGCAAAGAAGAACACCAAGGAAGAGAAATAGACTTCACGATAACCAACACAACAACAAGACACAAACACTTTACAGTTTTTTTGCACACGACAGGGGTCCTCAATATAACGATTGGATTACTGAAACCAAGTGAACTAGGTTAAGAGACCGACCTACCACAAGAACACAAGGTCAGACACTCGACCGAAGGATAAGATAAGGTGAGGTGGCTTAGCAGTTAAGTGATTCCATGTCTCCTCCTCCACATCCACCCATTGGTCAATACCTGTATAAGAATGTCCTGCACACTCAAGATAACACATCAAATCCATCCATGGAGATCATAGCCAAAGCAACATATAATGACCAATGAGGATGCATAATCTAGCTAGGTTCCTATCCATCATATAATAATCAACTCATTTTATCATTTACTCTAGAATTATAAAATGAATCGATATGTACCAGTGAGACAAGGGCAGGCCTTACAGTTTTGTAGAGCAAGATCCACAAACTATGGAAAATGCTATACAAAAAATGGAAATGCTTTTGAGACTATTGGTAGACAAATCTCTAGAAAATAATACAAGCAAAAGATGAGAATTTTGATGAACAAATTTAAGATACAATTGCAGAAAAACAATCATGGAGGGAAAAGAGAGGTTAGACTCCACTCTATCTCCCAAACAGTGGGAGGCATTGAAAGAAAGTATGCATTCCAAAGAATATTTGGCAAAGAGTAACAGAGGCAAGAGAGCAAGAGATAATGTGAGGGCTAGATATACATTTGGCCGAGGCGGGTTGCAGGCCAAAATGGACAAATTTGCAATAAGTGTATGGATTTTTGGTGCAATTTACATTGTTTTATTTATTTCAATTTTTTATTGAACCGACTATATGTTGAAATTGAAATTGTATTTTAGGTGGAAAACATTAATAAAGAAGTAGGTGCAGAAGATATTGTCAATTATATGGCAGCACTAGATCGACCTAGTAAATTTAAGAGTAGGATCAAGTGGAAATATAGTTCGTCAACAAAGATTTCACAGCTATCTGTTCAATGCCCAGTAGGAGCCTCTCTAGATCATGTCAACCCAAATGAAGGGTACCAACAAGTAATGAGTTGCATATTTAGTCTCACTTAGCAAGTTTTGTAGTTGGTTGCCTCTGTTAACCCTATAGTTTCTACATGGAATGAGCATAAATCCATGGATTCAGATGAGGTAAGAGGCTCTATTGATCTCATTTTTTCTTGTTTGGCAATTTTGTATCCAAATGCCTCTTAATATGTAGATTATTGAAATCTAAGCATAGGAGAATCCAACCCAGTTTCTTTATTGTTGGAGTGATCTAGAAAATGTTCTTTTGGACAAATTTATAGCTTGCATTCTTTACTTGACTATTGAATGCTTTGAATATTTTTTGCATGATGGTTAAACCACATGTAGAGCAATTTTATCAAAGCAGCCGGAAAAGGAAAATACCTTCATGATGTCAACAGAGCCGCCGATATTGATACTGATCATGATGAACTGGACAAGAATGTGCAGCACAATTGTCATAGTTGTGCTGAATTAGTTGAGGTAATATAATAGTTGTCAGTTATCTGTCCCAATGTTTTGTGATTCTTCATGCTTAAAATGTTCTTTTGGACAAAAAATTATAGATTTTGCATTCTTTAAGCTGTAAGTTAATCTTTCCCAATGTTTCATCATTCTTCTTTTGGACAAGAATTTATAGCTTTTGCATTCTTTAAGTTGTAAGTTAATTTGTCCCAATGTTTTGTCATTCTTCATGCTTAAAATATTCTTTTGGACAAAAATTTATATCTTTTGCATTCTTTACTTGACTTATATTAATTTTTGCATGATGATTAAACCACATGTTGAGCAATTATATGAAAGCAAAACGAAAAGAAAAAGGCCCTGTCAATAGAGCTCTCTACAAAACTATACAACTTCATGTCAATGTTGACAGTGATAATTATGATGATGAACTTGACGAGCATGCATATGATATTAATAGTAGTAGTTGTTCTGAACTTGAGGTGAGTGCTATTAAACCACATGCAAGTAAGTATTATTCAAGTACTATTCAAGTAAGTAATGGTTGTTTTATTATGTAAATAAGGGTAATCATTGAAGTAAATTAAACTATTTTATTGATTCGAGATACAAAACCATGTATATAAACTATGAGGGGAGTCTGGTTATATGTAACCGAACATAACTACTCATAACCGGATAACTACTAATAACCGGTGGTAGTTAACAAACTAATACCAAATGCTAACATTGTAATGCCAACATTCCCCCCTTATTACATTGTTCCTGCAATACTACCAAGGGACCCCCCTGAATGCTAACAGACTGAAAAAAGATGATTACATAATATGAATACATATTTTATAGAGGATCTTCTCCTAAAGAACAAATCCTGAACCAAGTGGGGCTCCATCATGCTGTCTCATCTACCCTCAGAAAGGCGTAGCTTCGAGCTATGTTCTTGAGCTCTTTAGTCTCAAACTCTCAAATCATAGAGTCTTGAATTATTCAATAATGAACCCTAAGAGATATGACAGATCTCTGCCATTGTCTAGTAATCGCGAAAGGGTATAATTCTCGATCATATACTCTTTGAAGCTCGCTGGACAACAATCCATATTGAGCTCAACACCAAATCCCAAACCTGTCTCCAAAACAAAATCTTCACAAAACATACATTCTTCAAATCCGTTAGCAACAACAAGGAAAAGCAAAACAACCAAAACCAAAAATGCTTCTCATGCAAAGCATCATCTCAAAGTAAGAAGCTAACTTGAGATGATGGAAAATCCTCCATCCTCTGATGCCGCCTGCCTCCAATATGACCCTGTTACACTATAACCAACTGACATCTTAGATGAGTCTTTGGAGGCCTCAAGTGTAGTATAAATGGCCCCGAGAGCACAAGCAATGTTTGATGTAGCCATGATAAAACAAGGTGTCGAATTCCACCAAAAGTGCACCTTTTACAATATAGTGTAAACAAATATATCCTTATAACTCTAATGTTTTCCACCTTATTACTCCAACAAGTTAAATCAACAAAGAAAATTCAAACAACTTCTCATTTCACACCTTATATCTCCATAAACACACCTTTATTTTCATGAATAACTAGAAAGAAGATTTTCTTTCCTCCCTTAAGAAAGATATCTAAAACTCAGACAATGTTTAGTGGATATAAAATGACTCCAAAATAGATATTAAACCTCTAAACTCTCATGTAAATTGTCAATTCCTTCATTAATCAAAATAAACTTTCCAACTTAGAAGCATGGACTTGCACATGAGATAATACTTGAATGGCTTAACAAATCTATCAGACACAGTAAACACATCTAACAAACTTTCCTTAGGTTTGATTAAACTGTAATTATGACACCCAATTTTCCTCTAGTTTATGCATGTTTTGTAAAATTTGAACATTTGCCACCTTGTTTCTGAATAAAGGATATCACTGTCTGCCACTTAATCTATGCACTGAGTCCTAAGTTTAATCAAACATTATATAAGCAGGCATTGAGTATCCATGACTGACGAATGACAGCACATTTGCATTGGATGAATGGCAATATGTTTTAGATGTTGACGGTTCAAATCTGCATAATCCTTGACTATCGCTACCTCTGTCACTTACAAGATTTTATACCCTTTTCTCGATCAAGTTTCATCCATGAATTCATGAGAACAGTTAACAATGTTTCCTGTTTCAATTACTATAAGTGATTCCTTTTCAGCATATCAACTAATCATTCTATTCGCATAGTCTTCCTCTCCTTTAAACCATGCTCCAAGAATTGAATCTGCTTCGTTATGATGTTGAAAACACTCCTCAAACTCTTCCTCTTCTCTTTGTGGTGCGCAGTGAGTGATTTTACAACAGCAGCATATCAATTTCTATGCTAAGTATCCTCATAGCAAATGTCTTATGCATATGAAATCTCCATAAAAAAATGACAGTCTTCTAATTTCCATGCAGCATCAACAACAAACCAAGAGCTCTTCTTTCATGCCTTTATAAGAATATTAAATGCCCATTTTGAAAATATTGTTAGATCAGAAATCTTCACATGCTGAATCATCTCCATTGCACCAGGCCTCGAATCATGGTTGCTTTGATACCAAATGAAGTAAATTAAACTATTTTATTGATTCAAGATACAAAACCATGTATATAAACTATGAGGGGAGTCTGGTTATATGTAATCAAGCATAACTACTCATAACCGAATAACTACTAATAACTCATGGTAGTTAACAAACTAATACCAAACGCTAATAATGTAATAACAATGTAATGCCAACAAGCATTACCTATTTGATAGAAGCTGGTTAGAATAGTAGTGAAGTGTAAGTAGCTAGTATACATAGATTATGGAAATAAGGGAGAACATATAACTTACATATGGAAGATTAGAGCTTAGTTGTAATAGAGTGCATACATAGATTTTGACAATGCATTAGTGCATTGTGTTCGAGGATGTCATGGTCCTCAGTTGGGGGACTTCATTGCCAATCCATGTCTCTTTTGGGAGTACTCGTATAGTCTAGCACTATTGTAGTCTTGCCCTCCATTTGTTTGTACCTCACAATGGGTTAGTTTTTTTTTTCATAGTAAAAAATTGCTTCTTTGTTATTCAACAGAATCAAAAAAAGCACATACAAAAACTAATTTGTTCCAAGACATAAGACATTACATACAGCTGTCAAAAACAATATAATGTGTGTTTTAAATCTCAATATAATGTGTATTTTTTAATTTTTACAAACATTTATTGATAATATAATGTGTGTTTTAAATCTAAATATAATGTGTATTTTTTATTTTTGCAGAGATTTATTGATAAACTCCAAGAAGGGGATAAAGTTGGGGTGTTCGATTCGTTTGATGGTGCTGCTGTGGGCATTGGGTGGATTCACTCACTATCTATTGTACATGGAGTCAAATTGAAAGGAACAAGAGATGCAAATGTAAATATTTTAAAGGTCACAAGTAACATACCCCTTGCTTACGAAGACAAAATAGATGGAGTTGTCCGTTTGAAAGAGAAATGGTGCAGGGCACCTAGGAGCAGTTTGATTCCTCAAGCATTTTGATAAGTTATGTTTTTTTTGTTCTGTATGTGTTGTAATAAGGCTTTAGCCATGGATGTAAGGTCCATTTTGTGTGGTCAAGATGATTGGGGTAATCATATAAACCTCAATCATGCTTAGTCCATCTGGACCCTTGTTGAGTCACTTAGGCCTAGTAGGTCTAATGATGGCTTTTTGAGTTTGTTTGGATTGTTCAAATGTTTGTCATGTTTTGAAGAGTATGGTAGATGTTTGGACTCCTTGGGAAAAGCAAAACCAAACGAGATCCTTGTGTTTATGCAAACTACCATAGTTGTCAAATTGTGTTATGTAAGGGGTCGGTCCCAAAACCACTTTGGGCGGTTAAAACTGTTGTTGGAGGTTGGATACTGACTTGGATCGGTGTATTTGGTTATTCTATGATTCCTGTACGGCAGAGAAGTTCCTGTAAGGAGTTTTGGGCATTGAAATAATAGAAACAGTCAGTTTTTCCCTATTTTCTTGCAGTTGTACAGCCTGTATGGATTGGCCAGGTGAGCAAATGTACTTTTTCTGAAACTAGACTGAGTTAAGGTTCAAATGCAACAAGTCTTAAGGTTTGAAGTGATCGGAGTGAAAAGTTATTGCATTTTGTTTCAAAACTAGTCAAAAACCCTATTTTCTAGGGTTTGTCACATAAATCCGGCCCTAGGATGCATTCCAACCGGTGAAAACTCATGCAAATCGGTGAAATGTAGGCTAGGGATGTACATTACCTGATTCCAAAAGAATTTGGTGGGGAAAAGCTGTTTTCACTTTTTGGAGTGATGCCCTAGGTCAAGTATTCATAGGTATTTGACCAAATTTATGCTATTTGCTGTTGTAGATGACAAAATCCTGATAGGGTGAGCGAATGAATGGTGGTTTTGAGTTGTTTGGATGTGGCAGAGGTGTTCCAAATTCCTATCCTTGATCTATGAACCCAAATTTGACCACTTGCTTTGAAACCTAGCCCTAAACTGATCAATTAGGCCTAGAGACCTAGTAGGTGTTCTGAATTGCTGGAGTAGAGTGGGAACTGGGGGTTTGGAAGTTTGATAGAGTCCCTTAAAGGGTATCCAAATCCATCATTTACTTGCCTGGTCATTTGGGGTTTTGTCAAGTTGTGTGGAGAAAACTAGGTTTGGAGGGCTAGTAGCCTTACTAGTCAAAGTAGAGGTTGGAGAGTTGTAGGAAGTTGGGAATCAAACTAATTGCAAGGAAAGTGTTCATTGACTTGTCTTAAGGTGTGGGAGAAGCCTTGAGGGTTGAGTCATAGCCTGGATATCAAACCCTTCATATACCCTTGGATGTGCCTTTGGTTGGTTGAAGGCTAGGTGAAGTGGGTGAGTGGGCAAAGGAGAATAGTAAACCTTGTTTTGTTGCTTCCCTTGTGCCTCTCTGCATCAAGAAAGAAGGGACCTTCACACGGTGGCCACTAAAATATTTGAAAAAAATAACATAGTTGATGTTTATCATGTACTAGCTATTAGACAGCTTGGCCCATTGTTTTATGCAATAGTTTGAATGTGTTGTTTAGGGATCTTAGTGTTTTTTGTTTGTTTTGGAGCTATATAAGCAAAAAAAGGCATTGTAACTTAGTTTTCTTAGTCACAACACTGAGAAACACACTTTGTAACACATTTTTCAAACCAAAGACACATATTTAAGTCTTATGGGTTTTTTGGACTTGATTTTATGTTTCTTTCCCTCCCTAAACATTTAGCGTCACTGCCTTATATGCCTTTATGAAACTCCTAAACTAGTTGTTCATAAGCAAAGTTATCTTGTAGCTTGCTTGGATGGAATTTGAAATGCATAGTGCAACACTCTAAAGGACATAGTATTCTTAGTAGTATAAAACAAATGACCATATCCTTCCATCTCTACACTGTCCAAATCTATATCCTGTCAACTACTAGTTTGATGATAGTCATGAGAAAATGAACGAAATTATCAAATTTAGATGAAGTTTTACTATTTTAGTAAAAGATGTCAAAGAACCTCATCCACCTAGCGAAGACAATTCTCCCCTATAGAATGCATCGTCAATTCCTAGGCTTAAGCTTGCAAGTTCAATAGGCAAATTCAACTTAAAATGCTCTACTTTTGTCTAGAATATGAGGTGAGTGTTTTTATGCATACAGTAGATCATTTTCCCTAGAAGATAACAACTAATTCTTACTTAATGAAAGTCGTATGCTTTGATTTTTCTTTGCTTACTGAAGAACATATTATTTGGAAAAGAATATGAATGGCAATAAATTACAACTCGTGTTTTGGAACCATAACTAGATCACTGTTTAGGGCTGAACAATAAACAACAATAAATAAATCCAGTTGTAGAGTACTCACACACATAGACATACATGAAAATGTGGAAGCATAGACAAGGCAAGCGAACTGTTTCAAAAAATGCCTCAAAGAAATGTGATATCATGGAAGGCATTTGCTCTCCCGCAAACTCTTCAAGTCATGCCAGTAGGACACTTGTATGTCTAGCAGGGCACTTGTAACTACAACATATGACAAAAAAATCCCTAGTGTTATGCTTTGATGGATGTCCCTTCGTTATTACTGGATATCTAATGTAGTGTACATTATTATAGTGCAAGCCTATTTTTCAAATTGTTTCATTTAGCATCACCAATATTATAATACTCTTGCCAAGTGTATACATTACAAGAGAGATTCAAATGACAAAGGAGAAGGTTATATAAGGGTTCTATTTTTTGCATTATTCATGGTTTCCTTGCAATGGACTAAATATGTTCAGATGACAGAAGTTTGTTTGAGTGTGAATGTATTGTGTAAACCCCTATCGCAGTGCCCAAATTATGAAAATGTTCATGTGAATGGAGTTTAGTAATGTCAAGGGTCTGTGATTATCATAAGTGTGAAGATCATTGTGTTGCATTTACTTGTGCACAAAGAAGAGAATTGAATCACAATACTACATAATGCCATTGTATTACTGTGTTCTTAGAGTATGTTTTTCTTTGGATAGTAGTATTCTCTAACTGAGATCTTTGACACTTAAAGGTCGAGTGAATTTCTCAATATTCATGTGACAGAGGTCTTGTGGTGTATTGGATTGATTTATGATTCTTAGTATATCTATCTATGTTTATTACGGACAAATAACATAATTTCTTGTTGCATTTATCATAGAAACAAAGGCCTCTTCTGATTGTAGAAGAGGATGTAGAGAGTGAAGCATTGGCTACTTTGATCTTGAATAAGCTTCATGCAAGGTGAAGGTTGGTGGATTTTTCTATTTAAATCTTGTTTACTTTTTAAATTATTTTTTTAACTTTAAATTCTAAATCCTTAGCATTTTAAAAATATATTAGTGTTTGAATTAGGTTTGTGCTATTAAGGCCCTTGGTTTTGGTGAAAATAGGAAAAATAACTTGCAGGATTTTGCTGCACTTATTGGTGGATAGGTTAGGTTTATGTTTCTATGTATCTACTCTCTTTTTTGGATTTGGAGTTTCTTGTTTGTTATGCAAGTTTGGCTTCTTCATGTGACACCTATTGAACGAAATTTGTTTCTCAATTGAGTTAGTTTGCATGTATTTTTCCATTTTGTTTTCTCCACTTCTCAAGGAAAAATATTTATGGCTGGTAGTTATCTTCAGGTCATATCAGAGGATCTTGGTATGAAGCTTGAAAAAGTAGAATTTGGCATGCTTGGAACAATTAAGAAGGTAGGTAAACATAGTAGTATCCTTATAGGCATATAATGTTGTTGTCATTCATGGACAAGGTTTTTGTTGTGTTGTTACTCAAATTCTTTTTGTCATTTTAACATTTTGTTGTATAGTAAGATTAGTTGTTCTTTATTCTAGGTGACTATCTCTAAGGATGATACTATAATTCTTGATGGAGGTGGTGACAAAAAAGCAATTGAAGAGAGATGTGAGCAGGTGAGTTTTATTAGAGTGAAGCATGATAATATTTTTGCAAGACTATAATGCTTGGTGACAATCGAGTTGATAAGAGATTTGTGTTGGTATGCTTGGCATGGCTAACAAAATATTTTGTCACAAATCTGTACTAATATTGAAGCAAGCACATCTGATTATGACAAAGAAAATCTCCAAGAGAGGTTGGCAAAGCTATCAGGAGGAGTTGTTGTTCTCAAGGTTTAACTTATAATCAAACTGTGATCAGTTATCTGAAGATAATTTTCAATATTTTTAAATTAGGATGATACATTGTATCTAGATTTTTTTGATGGTCTTTTTTATTTAATTTAGATTGGAGGAGCCAATGAGATTTAACTTGGAGAGAAAAAAGATAGTCACTGATGCATTGAATGCAACGAAGGCAACAGTAGAGAAGGGCATTTTACTAGGTAAACAAATTTGTAAATTTCATTAAAGTATTAGAGATGATAATATTTTTTTTAGGAAGGTTATAGCTCTGTGCTTACTGGAAGATACATTCCAGGTGGTGGTGTTGCTCTTCTCTATGCAACAAAAGAGCTTTATACAATTCCTACATCCAACTTTGACCAGAAGATTGGAGTTCAGATAATTCAAAATGCATTGAAGGTATAAATTACTAACCTAGACTTTCTTTTGTTTATGCCTAGAAATAGGCTTTATCTCAGTGTTTAATCATTCATTTTTTCTATTGTTTGAAGTCTCCTGTACATATAATTACTTCCAATGCTAGTGTCAAGGGTGTTGTAGTGGGAAAACTATTGGAACAAGAGAATCTTGATTATGGCTATGATATGCTGCTAAAGGTGCACTTAGAATATGAGCATATTATGTTCTTAGTACTTAACATTATAAAGTTTGATGATTTTTTGAAATTGGTGATTTTTTTACTAAATTGATAATGCTCCTTTAGTTGTTGGTTAGTTGCTTGATGATGATTGTCCCAAGGACTTCATCAAAGGTCTTATTCTTTCTGTTCGTTCTCTCCTTCATGTTGAACCACTTGTTGAAGAATGCGAGAAAAAGGTAATGTATAAAATCTCCAAAGCTATTTTTCAAGTTCCATAAGGCTTATATTAAGCTAATAGTTCTTATTTTGTCTTTGTTTATTCCAGGAACCAGCTTTAATTGTTGACACAATTTTTAGAGCATCTTGTGAGTGAAGGAAGTCAAGATGTACATAGGACCCTTAGGCTTCATGTATGGGATGAGATATAGGACCCTTAGGCTTCATTTTTCAAGTAGTTCTTTCATGTTTTGGAGCTATATAAGCAAAAAATAGAGCATTGTAACTCAGTTTTCTCAGTCATAGCACTGAGAAACACACTTTGTAACACATTTTTCAAAGCAAAGACACATGTTTAAGTCTCTTATCTACTGTAAGAACACCTTTTCTCAATAAAATATTAGTATTTTGCCTTCTTGATTATAGTTGTTTCATTACGTGCAAATGAATGATTGATTATGTTTTTCTGTGTTTTATGTTTAAACCTCAAAAGCATTGTCTCATTTCCAACACTTTTAGGCAGAAATCAGTGAACAAAAACAATTAAATAAACTACCAATTGACTAAATATACTACCAATTGACAGAGAAGTGAATAAATATGACTAAATATAATGATTATGCAATTAATAAACAATGTATCAATATACTGCCAGTTGATAGAAATTAGTGAACAAAAACAATTAAATAAACTACCAAATTGATCAAAATGATGATTAAAATTAATGACTAAATACACTACCAATGGACGGAAATCAGTGAATAAAAATTACTAAATAAGTGACAGTTAACAACAATCAATTACTAAATTAACGACTAAATATATCAGTGAATAAAAAATGACTAAATAAGTCACCAGTTTGCAACAATCAACATGACTAAATTAACGACTAAATACACTACCAAATCGATCAATCAAAACAACCAATAAATGACTAAAAATGGTTTAGTCATCAATTCGTTTGCGTTATAAATTACTGGCAATAAACTACTAATGGTCACGTGACCATGTTCAGTCATTTATATGCAATTTTTAGCAGTTTTTTTAATCATATATTGTTGTTTTTGCACCCTTTCTCCTTTGCTTTTTCTCTTCATTTTTTTGGGTCACTTGAAAGGCACAATGTAATCAATGAGGGTAGATCCCTATTTAAAAACATACAAAAAGGCTTAGAAAATCATTCATTCATTGATTCTTAGATAGATAGATAGATAAACTGATAAAAGTGGGAGATAGCAGAACTAGGGTTAAAGAGAAGAGGAAAATTTCTTCCTCTACGCATGTATATGGTGGGGCAAAATTTGTAGCTAATGATGGAATATCCATTACTTGTAAGCATAATCATCATGTTTAGACTAATATTCTTTGTAAACATATTTTGTTTGAGCTTAATGAATGTTGTTCATGGATGCAATAGGATATTATTCGCGCCTTTAATATGGTGATATTTTCCTACATTGTTTTCATTTTCTAACATGATAATAAAATTTACATCTTTCCTTAGAATCTTGCATAGGTTATGTTAAATGTTGAGGTAAAACTGGCAATGGCATAAACTATTAACTGTGTCTATAGAAAATACTTCCATGCAACAATGTTTGTTCTTGCATACGATGGATTTATCCTTTTTCTTTTCCCCTTGCTTCTTCTCTCTTCCTTCCTTTTTTCTTCCCTTTCTCTTTTTATTTTTCTTTTTAGCTAGTTAAGATAGGATTAAATTAAGTTTCCCCTCAAGCTGAGCTTTCCTGGTGATGTATCCTACTACATTTGAAATAATACCAAGCCCTTTGTTATAGAATCTCATTTGCCATTGAGTGATTCTTGTAAAGCCAAGACCTGGCAACCCTAAGACCTTGGGGAAATTGTTAAATCTCCTTTCAAGAGAGGAATCATATGCTTGATTCTTGATGTGTTTGATAGTGTGTCAATATTTCGCTAAACAAGTAGCATCCTTTATGATTTGAGATTTAAAACTTCTATAATTGGTGCATGTTCTCTTGTTACTTCCATTGATTTGATATATCTATGTGGAGATATTGATCTTGAATCTTGTATAGTGGAAATTAAAAATTGTGTGATTACTTGGGAGCTTGCCTCAGTCAAACCCTTATTTGGTTTCTTTCAACCTCCACATGTAGTCTACGAAAAATATCGAGTGTAAGATGGACTAGGTTCAAAAGGTGTTGGTAAATAAAAACTCCAGGGGATTCCTGCAAGCTTTCTACTGGTGTGTGATGAGTTCTCTATGAATCAAGGAAATACATGTTATGGAAGGGTTTTTGGGATGAATAGGAACATAAGACTACAAGTTTTAGATAGTGGCAAGGAGTTGTGGACATTGTAGAAGTTATGGAAGAAGTACGTAGAGGGTTAGTAATGGAAGATAATTTAAGATTTAATAAAACTCATAAGGAGAACAACCAAAAATCATAAGTCAAATGTTAGAGAGGGAATTCTAAAATTGCTATGCAAGAGAGGGGTATGTCAAATAGATAGTAAGACCTTTGAAATAGCTTATTTATGAAGTTGGCACATGTGGTAGCCATTCTAAAATGCAAAAATGACACAAGAGTTAGCTTTAAATAATTTGAACATGGTTTATGGAACATAGATGATACCACAATCATGGTGGTTACTAGGTCACTACCTTGTTTGTGTTAGTATTCATGTGGGCACAATTTTATAAAGTTCAAAAGTTGGTTAGGAATAGGTATTTGGTAGGGTTATGTACATTTAACATCTTGATGGCCAATTTTTAAGGCCAGGGAATTGGCTAAATGCATCCTAAAACATGCTATGGGAATGGACACTAAAATGAGTGCCTAATAAAGAGTAGAAATTATGAAGTATGTAATAATTTATGACTCTACACTAACATAGGATTGTCAATTGCTCATTTCTATGGTTCAATTTATAACACCTCAAATGGGATACAATGGGTTCAGATCTCAAACTAGAGGGGTTGATATTTTAGAGTTAATCATCCCTTCATTGATCATGTATAAGAACTTGCACTTCAAAAAATTACTCCATGAAGGGAAATCATAAATCACAAACATCGGATGCTATTTGATCAACAAGAAATCAAGGGCTACTAGAATTAAATTCATTATGGTCAACATCAATAGGGAATTGATTTTTAGTTCAACTACCCTAACGATTAAACAAGAGGGAAAAAAATAAGATGAAAGAAATCACATGATGGACTACAAACCATTAGTTCCAAGAGTTGAGATCTCTTTGATAGATGAAACTTTAGAAGATTCTCATATGAATTACTCATAAGTGGAGGATGGTGGAGAATGACCAAAAAATACAAGAATAGAAGAAGAGTGAAAGGTGTTTATAAAGAAAATCAAGTCTAGGAAAAGAAAGGAAAATGTGGGATTGACAAAAAAAATGAAGGAAAACGTTAGGAAAACAATAAATAATAAGTCCTCTATTTAGGAGATAAGAGAGATAGACTAAGTATTTATCAAATTCTATAAAGTGTTTGAGCAAACATTTATCAAGGTTTTGCATGATTTTATTTCCTATAAATTAGAGACCTAATTGCCTTGGCAAGAGAAGAATCCCAAAAAGTAATTTGATAGAATGACAATCTAATATCTTACTTATTGAAGAAAATAAATTCCTTGAATCCACTATGGATAGGATGGAAAGTATCTTATGTAAAAATGCCTCACAATTAACGGTGACACATTGGGCTACTTAAGTGGCCTAGCTACTATATTTAATTGAAATATAATGGATTCACTCTTTAAATCCATAAAAAAATCATATATGCACTAAAGGTGACATATAGAGTTGAAGATCACCCCTTCATACTAGCCAATGAATATGCTCTAAAAATTAAGGTTGGGAAAATAAACCAACATGAAATTACAACAATGGAAAACTTACCAAATGAAAAATAGGTTTGTCCATGTGACTTCAGTTCCTTTGTGGAATTAGGGGAGAAAGTAGAAGGTACAATTATTGGTCTAAATACATGTCTTATATTGATTTTATTTAGGTTATTTATTTAAAATTTTGTAATATGTACACATTGAATAAACATGCACACATCTAGAAAGATAACAAAACACATTGTATTAAATGGATTGTGTAGGTGCTTACCTGACGTGGCACCATCACAACCACTTTGAAATTGTTGGGATTTAGGTGCCATAAACCTTGTAAATCCTTGTAATTATTATTCCCAATATTATTTTTAAATCACCCATAAGGGATGTATAATTTTCACCGGTAGCGGTAAAAATTAATTATCGGGGACAGTAATTACGGAGTTACTAAATCGGTAAGTTCCAGAGTTATCGGTTGTAGTTATGGAGTAACATTTACAGATGGTAATTGTAAATATCAAGACTAATTGAGGGTAGACACCACCTTAGAGGAATCAACTATTTTTGTCATGTATGACACACGTCATAAAGTTGGTAAGTGGTTGTAAGAGAATTTATGACAGCTATGAGTTGTCATAAGATTCTATGACAATATGACAACTTATGACAGATGTTTATGAGTTGTAAGTTGCTATTCTTGGCTCTAGACACCCATATTGGGAAGATGCTATTTGGGGGGGTGTTATGATGAAATCTATGATGGTTATGGTAGCACTTATTACCCCGTAAGTGACTATTCTTGTCCATGGGTGCCCAAGTTTGCATGGTTGACTATTGACAAGTGTCACGAGCTTATAAGAGGTCATTTAATGTTGCATGTTGGAGTATCCAAGGTGAAAGAAAGTGGACGCCTAGTTTTGGGAGTGAAATTCTTCTATAAGTATATGCCATGTATGTGTTGCATATCATTGTTTTTAGGTACTCAGGTTCTTCCAGATTGAAGACTGAAGAAACAGAGAAAGTGCATGTATTGTAATCTCATATTTGAAGATAATACAACTTGAAGCCTCTTTTCTTGGTGGAGGTTTTTTTACCCAAAAGGGTTTTCTCCATGTTACATACTGTGTTAAATGTGTTCAATTCTCATGCATGTTATTTCTGTGTAGTGGGTTTTATTTCTATTGAAATCTCCATTAATATTACACTACTTTAAGATCATAAACATAGTGTAATCAGATTCCCATTTGGGTAGTTATTGCCTTCATTTCTAACATTTGGTATCAGAGCCCGACCAGTTTTGATTCTTGGGTGGTAGTGTGAAGTTTGTTTAGCTGCAGTGGGAGATTTGATTATTTTATAGATCTTGTGTAGTATTCATGGCTCAATCCACTGCTTCAACCTCTCATTTGGAAATTGAGAAGTTCAATGGTACGGGGTATGAATTGTGGAAGCTAAAGATGGAGGATTCGCTTGAGGAAAGAAACTAGTGGTTGGTTGTTACAAAAGAGAAGAAGCCTAATGATGTGAGTGCATAAGAATGGTAAAGGTTGGATAAGAAGGCATGAGAAACCATCAGTCTATGCCTTGCAGATTCCATTATGTTGAATGTCTTGAAAGAAGAGTCTACTTACAAACTCTGGAAGAGATTGAGTGAGATCTACCAAGTTAAGAGTATGGTAAACAAGATGTATTTAAAGCGTAAATTGTTTTCCATGAAAATGAAAGAGGGTGATTCAGTTGGAAAGCATTTGAATTCGTTTAATTTGTTATTGAGTCAACTAGCATCTGTAGATGTTGATGTGGATGAGGAAGATAAATGTATATTTCTTCTCTGTTCTTTACCTGAGTCATGGGAGAATGTTATTTTGGCTATCATTGCTAACCTCACAGATCTGAAGTTAGATGCTCTTGTTTCAGTTTTGTTGTCACAGGAATTGAGGAAGAAAAGTTCAAATAGTTCAGGGGATGCTCTTAGTGTCAGGGGAAGGTCTAAGGAAAGAGGACCAAAAGGAGATCAGAAGGGGTCTAAAGACAAGTCTAAGGGATGTTCTAAGACTTTTGGAAAGAAGAACAAAGTTAAGTGTTGGAATTGATGAAAAAGAGGGCATGTGCAAAAGGAATGTAGAAACACAAAGAAACAGTGGGATTTCGCTACTGATAAGTCCTCGAATGCAAGTGAAGATATTTTAATTTTTGCATGCAATGTTGTTTCTAATGATCATTGGTTGGTTGAATCAGGATGCTTGTATCACATGACCCCACATAAAGAATGGTTTTCCACATACGAAGAGTATGATGGAGGTAATGTGTACCTCGAGGACAACTCTACATACCCTATTGTTGGACGAGGGAAGGCAATGTTGTGTTTCAGTGATGGGAGAATTAAAACCCTCTCTGGTGTTTTGCATGTTCCTAGATTGGCTAGAAATTTGATTTCTATTTCAAAGTTGAATGATTTGGGAATGCATGTGACGTTTGATAAGCATGGTTGCAGATTGGTGGGAGGAAACTTGGTGGTAATGAAGGGAAAAAGATTGGTCCGCTCTGTTTAAGCTAGAAGTCACTACTGTTTGTAATGGCTCTTATGCATCTGAGGATGATACTGAAAATACATGTATGTTGTGGCACTATAGATTGGGCCACATAAGTCAGTTTGGTTTTGTTATGGAGTAAAAAGTGGACACGTCTTTTTACCTCCTTGTTTAGCTCCTAGGTCCCCGTGATTAAATTATACATTTTAAATATTCATCCCGACGCAAAATTTCCTGAAACCAATGTAAATTGGGAACAAAGGGCCCATATTTTATCTTATCCCAAACCAAAAAGGAGCCAAAAGACTTGGGTGCCCGCGCCCAAGTCTTCCCTGATTGGTCGGGACAAATTTAAATGTATGTCAGCTTAGGACCTTTAAAAAGGTTTCTCTGTGTCGGCTCTTTTGAGTTTTATTTGATGAATGTTAGCGAGAAAGCATATATAAGTGTGTTTTTAAATTTATTATGAACCTAGATAGAGATAGCCAACTTGAAGAATTAGAGTAAAGAGCATTCAAAGCATTCATTGTGATTCTAGAGCAGATTTGTATTGTCATTGTGTGTTGTTGCAGGTTTGAAGTTATCATCTATCTCTCCTTATGAGTTGAAGAGCCTTCATTATCCTAAGGGTTTCATCACATAGGTGATATCATTATGATTTATCATCATTTGATTCATCATATTGATTTTGTGTTTAGCTTATGCCTTGCAAGGGCATGCTATCTTTATCTATCAACGGTGTTGGGAAGCTTGAATGTTATCCCAGGATTTGACTGAGGCAAGTCCCTAAACAGCATAACCCCTAAACCCCTTCTCTTCTTCTTGTGTGTAGGTTATAGGTGCGAGATCTAGGAAATATGAAGATACAAGAAGATTGAGTAAGAATCAGGGTTTCAGGATCTGACAACAGTTTAGGAATATTCCACTGTGCAGGACTTGGGCACTGGTGCCATAGTCTTTCTGCCTTAATAGACTTCAGATCTGGCATCAAGATAGTCCCTGTAGCATTTCTCCAGTTTAGAGTTTCTAAAGATTCCATCTTTCAGGACTTGGGAACTCTCAAAATTGTTGGAGTAGGTGTGTTGTACACCTTGCATAACATTGGTATTATTTTATTATGTAAAATAAATATTTATTTGTGGTGCATCATGTGATGTGTTTATCCACATTAGATATTTATTTGGATGCCACTTGTAATCGTTGTATGTAACATTGGGTTAATTACTCTATTTGTTATTATTTGATTATTTGGGAAAAACTTAGTACCAATAATCAAATGTGAGGGTCAATGGTTTTGTAGACACATGGCTTTGGGGAAAATAGTATTACAATACCACATGTTGTATTTGTGTGAGCTTATGTCTAAAAAAACAAACACATGGGTAGTTGTAGAGTTGGTTGTAGGCTATTTGGCTTGTTGGCTGGGTTTGTAGCTTCTCTTGCAGGTTGGTTGTGTGAGGGTTTGAAGCATGGCATGGGATGTATGGTTACATGCTTGTTCACATGGAGTGTAGGTAGAGAGAGATTGATGTTTCAGACGTTATCTCTGCATATGTATTTGTTGTTTCATTACTGAATAATACATGAGAGATGTATGCTTTTGGAGGCTGGGTTTTTCCCTCTCTGAGGGTTTTCCCAGAGTATATCATGTGTCACCATTGATGATATGATTGTCTATTTCTTTTGCATGTGGATTTCTGGTTTATTGCATATTAAATCTGTTATTGGGTTATGTAGAATTAGTCTTTTATGGTTGCATATTTCCAACAGAAATAGTCCTTCGACATCTTTGTTTCTGGGACACAGGGTCTATCATCTTCCTGATCCTCCATGTACAATTGTTTTTTGGAGATTTGTTGTACATCCTTTGTTATAATCAAATCATCATAGAACTAGGGTTTTGTGCATCATTGACCTAGGGTTTGATAAAAAGGCTTGATTAAATCAGATCTCTCCATAGCACTCCTGAGTACAAGATCTGTAGTTAAGTCTTCCTCCATTTGGTAGTGATTTGGATCGGTCTTGTCCTTGAATGTTATTGTGAAAGAGGGTTTGATTTAGTGTGTATGCTAGTCTCATCCTTCACCTTTCTCACACTTAACAAGTTTAAAGACTATTTTAAATAAACAATTGTTAGACGATTTATCCTATTCTGATGAGAGTTTTAAATTTTGTGAACATTGTGTGTTTGGAAAGCAGAATAGATCTCCCTTTCCTTCTAGTAGTAATAAATCTAATGATAAATTGGAACTTATCCATTCAGATGTGTTTGGTCCAGTGGATGTTTAATCAATTGGAAAATCTAGATATTTTGTTTCCTTCATTGATGATGTCTCAAGGTTTACCTAGATTTATTTTATGCGTCACAAATATGACGTTTTCACTAAGTTTAAGGAATTTAAAGCTTTAGTTGAAAAGAAATCAAATCATAAGATAAAGGTTTTGAAATCTGACAATCGAGGAGAATACTATTCTAAGGAATTTGATGAATTCTGTAAGCATGCAGGTATTGTTAGACAGAAGACTATTTCGTATACTCCACAACAAAATGGAGTGGAAAAAAAGAAGAATCAGATAATAATGGAAAGAGCAGAAGTATGTTGAGTGAATCACAGTTGAATAAATGCTTTTGGACAGAAGCTATGTGTACTGGAAACTACTTGGTTAATAGATCTCTATGTAAGGCTCCTGGGTATATCTGTGTTAATAGATCTCTCTAGGTTAATTAATAGCTAATAATAGCAGAAGCAAAAAATAACAAGAAGCCATACACAAATAGACAATAACACAGATATACCCAGGAAACCCCAATATGGGAAAAAACTTGCAAATGTTGGATCTTCTATTCAGCCTCAATAGCAAACTTTCCACACATAATACAATGACTTGTTGCTACAATAATCTTACATATATAGCCCTGCTGATGCAAGAGAAAATAAACTTTCCTTACATAACTTGGCTTTCCTTACACATAAAATCACTCTTGGTGTTATCTCCACCTCACAACTCAAGAAACATTCTATTAATAAAAAAGAAATCATGTTGTTGCTAAATATCCAACTCGAGTTGTCCTTAAGCAACTTCCACCCTCCACACGGGCCCACCTTCCGAGCTACAAAAAATCAACACCCTCTTCTTCAATTCTTCATTTTCTTTTGCTAGGACTTCTAGTTGATACTTTGCAAGCTCATATAATCATCCCACTATTGAAGTAGTGATCCTTATTCCTTACCCTATTTCTTTAAGTGACACCACCTCTTCTTATTTTTCAAACATCAATGTTTCCCCATCTCAGTGGGATGATACTTTGCCTCAGGCAGGAGGCTATTTTTATTATATCTCAACTTCATAATAGCTTTGTCCATTACTGACATGAATTGGTTCTATGGTAAAGCTGAGACCTTGTCAACTTCCTTCAGCTAGGATCTATTATAAAAGTGAAACATGGAGATGTTAAAAATGGTGGTAGTGAACTAGTCCCATCTTTAGATGTAATAAAGTTGGTGTTTGTAATGAATCGGAAGCATGAGGAGCCAGAAGGGTTACCTTGTTCACACTTGATGATGGAGAGGTGTCCATTTGTCTTGTAGCGACTATAGCTTAAACAGATGGTTCTCTAGAGGGCACGACTTCAGGGTTTCTTCAACCTTTTCCTGGATGTTCTTGTCCTTATACTCCTTAAATTTGATATTCTAGAGGCATCTGCTTTGTTCTGGCTGTTAAGTTATTTAAAGAGGTTAGAGAACAAGGAGTTGTGTCATTGGTTCAAAATGACAACAGAAGAAAAATTAGATAGAAGAAAGAGCACGTGGATGAAACAAATGACAAGTGAATGAATAAGTGGGGTATTAGCATGAAAGAATGCCCAGACACTAATGGGGAAATCACAAAGTGCCAGAAAAAGTCAAGGTAAGCATGTGGACAAGGCAACTTGGGAGGAAAATAGAATACTATGTCAAGCATTTCAATCCTTCATCTAACCATGCACAAAAAAATGTATAGGAGTGAAAATAAAATGGAAAGCGAAAATGTTAATAGCTTAGCTAAGGACTAGTTCGCACTAGCTTAGGTGTGAGATTGGAAGGTGGACAACGCTTAAACAAGAGTAGGTAGATAAAATATGCTATTTTTGTAGTTAGGGGTTAGTGGAAATGGAATAACACTACATCATGGAATGTCCAACTTACAAAGACATTCGGGTCAATTGCATTGATATTTTGAATGTGGGCTCCTTGATTACCTTGTTTGAAAAAGAAAGGATAACAAAATTGCAAATTATTTGATCAAGATCCACAACAGAAGATCCAAGATTCAAAAGGAAAGAGATACCATTTAGACATTGTGTGGACCGCTGCTTGTTTGGAACTTTTGTGCTTAACAGCCGGTTTGTTACCTAGTAGTCCCATAAACTACTTGGCCTCATAGACGTTATTAAAAACCTTCATTGGTTAATTTTTAGGTCTTCATCTTCAGTTTTCAAGAACGATGACACTTATTACTTTTATGACATCCATTTATTTGACTGACCTTTTCCACTCACCTCCACATCTTCAGCTTGAAAGATGTCCCCTTCAGATCACATCAATCTTGGACTCTTCCTTAATTAAAGCTCCATGTGATTGATTTGCAGCCAATTACTTTTTCTAAGCTGGACCATTTTTATATGTCCCAACACTTCCCAATGCTGGTACATTCTCCACCTCTGACGATGGGCCACCCAGATCTAGAAGCACTGCTGCAATGTGGGCGGTGAGGGACGGAGGATTAAGCAGAGTAGTATCAATGTACAATTTCAGAGTAGTATCCTATGTATTCACAATCATTGCAAGGAAAAGGTCTTCTGTCAACTCCTTGAACATTCTATCATTGACCTGTTCGCCCATGAGAGCATTCAATAAGTTTTCTTCCTCTGTCCGTCCACTATGATTATATTCAAATTTCAACATATCGTTTAAAAATTGTCCAGATGTACCTCCCTACCCTTCTTTAAGTATCCCATTGGCAGAACTCTACAGTCAGGAGATGATAATCTGTCAGTTAATTAGCAATGTCATCTATCCTTGAGAATGGCATGATTTTGAATCCACCAATTTTTCTGGGCAGAGATGGGTAAGTTGATTGCCTCTGATTCTTTAGTCGGAGAGCCAAAACAATAGAAATTTAACCACAAATCTCCAGGATAACCAGATAGAGAATAACATACTGAAGCAAAATGGGAGGATTGGACATGGCCCCCTCTACCTAGATTATTGTTTAGTTTGGAAACAAGCACTAACTTGCTATCTCTATAGCCAATTTCGTACGAAAACTAGGTTTAGTCACTGTGTGCATGATTTAATATCGTAGGCCACCACAGTATGGCCAGAGTCCGAACGATGTAAGAATTTGAATTTGTAATGAATTAGCACCTCAATTTTAGGTGACCATACTAGCAATGATGGATTAAAGTACGACCGAAACAAATAATGCATCCAAAAAATATGATATGATGAGTTTGGACCATTTTGGTACCAACCATTGTTCGACGGAGATGCATCCCCCGCAAAATCCATAAAATTTCCTCCACCACTCCCACTAGACATTCTCGGGATGTCTTCCTCAAAGAGGGGAAGTTTCTGGGGCGTCCCTTATGTTGTGGACCTAAATTTGACACTTGTATAGCTGTATTTAGGCATTTTTACTGTAAAATACAATCGAAATTTTAAAAAAGACTTATCATATGAAAGGAGAGATTTTGGACAAACTGTCAAATTTTATAGAGGATTATGCTGATATATAAATTTGGTTTTTATATAATTTTTTTATACTAAGGTATGTCATAGTATTTTAAAGGCACCATTGAATAGATAATTGTCATAAAAAAATTGCTTGATAGGCAAGATGGACTGTCAAATTTAGGCCTTGAAATTTTTGGGGACTGCAAGGAGATACTGGAACGTCCTAGGATTTAGGGGACTACAAGGAGATATTGGAACGTACTAGGATTTAGGGGACTTAATCCCATCTCTTGAACGCTTTGGAAATGTTTAGGTGTCCCCTATGTCATTCAGTTTAAAAGTGTTTTTTCTTTTAAATCATTTTTTTTAATTATTATTTTTTATATATGTTTGTGCTAGCAACCCTAATCTTAATGGTTTATGGATTCCACCCACACCTTAAGCAATAAAAAAGTGAGAAAGACTACAAAAGTGAGAGTATTAGGATAGGAAAAGTGAGAGCATTAGCCAAGGCTTCATCAGTTGAGTGTGAGCAAGAGCAAGAGCGAGAACGAGAGTGAAAGAATTGGCCAAGTCTTCATCGATTGAGCATGAAAACTAGGAAGAGTGAGAGTAAGAGCAAGTGCCAAGTCTTTGTGGAACATGTTGGCTCTTCCAACTGATTGTCAGAGTCCTCTAAAGATCTAGCCAATTTCTTATGCTTAAGGGCTCTGGCTCAGTGGCCAACGAACATGATTACAACAATGAGTTGAAAAATCCTCTGCACTTTTGGTTCTGCAAGACCAAGGCGGGTGTACCGATACAACATCCAAGGGGTATATCTTGACTAATGTTGGATGTTGTCTTTTAAATAGAGATTTTCAATGACAATACACCAAAGAAATGACTGATTCTTCTTGGATTGGCTTAATCCTTTGGCAATACAGTTCAAACTTGGTTGAGAACAGTGAACTTCAATTCTACTTTAAAACAATACAGATTTAGAAATGATCTTTTGATTTGTTTGGATGGATCTGAATCAATATATCAGCCCAGTAATAGACCAGTGCCCACTCTAAGGGTTACAGAGTCAAGATGCACAAATCAAGTGTATCCTTCAAACAATACTGCATCATCACAGATGGACTGATAGCATTAACACGTTGCATTAATGCTTCCTATACTTAGAATTGCAAGACTGTCATTTATGTTGGGAATTAAGGTGTCTCAACCTTGGTAATTGATGCAGAGGTAAAGGTAGTGGTTGTAGAAGTTCACTCAATGAACTTGGTTGTCAAAGCTTCCTTGTTAAAGTTTCCAAAGGTGGATTGTTTGTAGACCTACACAAGGTTTTTTTTTTAGGTGATTGATCTAGCCTAGGACCACACCTAGGTCCACCACACAGGCTGCTCAACACTCACCTTGGGGAGTCACTACTCTACCCAAACAACCAACACATTCACCTTCAAGGACAGCATTCCACTCCTAACACCTATGCTAGCAGGATCTCCATACAAAACTTGGAATTAGATTGTTTAAGACATGGAGAATAACAAGGTCCCTGACCCAAAAACTCAAATTCTATGCCAACATTGACAGAGGACAGTAACTGTGTATGACTGTCATAAAGACATGATTCTAGGTTGGCTCATTCCTTGTAGCCTAAATATTGATTAAACCATCAATAACCTCTCAAAGGTCTCAAATGACCATCAATGCCTAATGCATACCAAATACCAAATGTGAAAAGAAACCATTTTCCCACATGCAGACCCACACTGTACTATACATGACAGGGGACAGCAAATTACTATGTGGTTGTCCTATGACAGTGTCAAAATGACAGTTTAATCCTTACAGCCTTTGTGAACAACAAAACCAGTATTAACTCCTTATCAACAAGGATCTCCACACAAACACAACATATATCTACCAAGGACATGAAATCACTGACCCAGTACCATACTCCTATGCTTACTCTGACAGAAAACATAGCTATCTATGACTGTCATAAAAAGACAGTATTTTAAGAGGGTTAAATTTTGTAGCCAAGGAGATGTTTAAGACCACATTAGATGTTCATAATTCCACATGGCCTTCACCACTAAATCCATATCCAAATACTCATCATGAATATGTACTTTCATCCACACATGCAGAACCGTACCGTACTGTAGGTGTTTGGAAACAGTAAACTGTCTTTTCCTTGAAAACAAAGGCCTAAATTGAAAGTAATGGAAGAGGAAATGCATCCAATATGCATGCACAAGGTCCACCAAGTCCTGTACTAGTCAATCTCCACCAACAAGCACAGACTCCACCTTGCATTTGTCAAAACAAATCGGCTATCTTCACTGTCATAATACAGTCCACCTCCAATTTCTCAACTAGTCACTAGTGAGACTAACTAGATACATGCCATACACCTTGCAGAGAAGGAGTTAATCTGCCAACCATAAGAAAACATTAAATCTACTCTACCTTCCTCCATCCCACCAAGAAATGGGTGACCACCTTCAGAGGACAGAGGAAGAATGGAGCATTTTGTCCAAACCCTAGCTATGGAGGGTTAAAAAACCAGTTTGCACACAATGAGATCAAACAAAGCATTAGAAGTGTTTCAAAAGCTCTAAGTAAATGCAAATGAAAGGTAATTCAACCTATAACAACATTTTCCAGACCATGGATCTCTTGTTGTCCGTACCAGGCCGTACAAGAAGGCTGTTTTCAACAACAAAATAGAAAAACACAGTTTTTTCCTTAATAAACTTCTCCTCTCTATTCATTATTGGCATGTTTAAACAAAAATGATGTTTATTGGAAGTTTCTAACCTTTCCACTTCCTATTTTGTCCGTACAACTGCCCATGAAGGCAGTGAATCGTTGGGAAATAGCATTTTCTTCAAAAAACTAAGTTTCTAAAGGAGAAAACCTAGAAAATAGGTCTTAATAAACACTTTAGTGGACTAGTCAATTAAAATGGACTAAGTCCTTATTACAAACATGAAAATGGCTTTCAAAGCCTTAGGAAAAACCAAAATACTAGGATCACAAAATGATATAGTAAAAAAAAATGACTAAAACTGAAGCTCCAGCACCAGTAATTCCTTGTATTATTTTCATTGTATTTATTTATTTATTGCCTATGTTGTAAATTAAATTGTAAATTCATATTGTCATCTTGTGGGATGTGGCACGATGATGTGTCATCCTACATGGAAGATGACAACTTGTAATTTTGTCCTCACATGAGGAGATAGGCGTCCCACTTTGTGGTGGGAATATTTTGCCATGTGTCGGCATCTTGGATGTTGTGTAAGGGAATATTGACTAAAACGGTCATGACAGATTCCTATGATGAAGCTATGACATGTAAGAGTCAGAAATAGGAGATTCTATGACAGGTGAAGACATGTGTCGAAGAGCATCTTTGAAAAAGACATCTTTGGGTGCCCCAAGGTGGACTATGACATGTTGTAAGAGAATATGCTATTTATAGCCTATGTATGATAGATTCTCTTATAGCTATAAGTTATGACAACTATGACAGATTCTATGACGGTCGTAAGAGCATCTGTCATAGCCCATTTTGGAAATAGGCGACCTCTTTGGGATGGGGTGTGTGGACAAGTGTCAGAAGCATCTTACAATATTGACCAAGTGTCTATAGGCATGGGTTTTGGGCCATGAGGCCAAGTTGGACGCCCATTCCAAGATAGAGGCAATTTTGCCTTATATTTTCTATATAAACAAGTGCTTTGAGGAGGAGTTACATTATGTGATTGACAGGTACTGTTATGTTGTCGGAATACCTCCAGATACAAGTGTCAAAGACTCTTGAGAGCTTGCATTGCAAGTGTATTGTAAACAACATTTAGATTTGTTAATACATTGTGAAGGTTTTGGAGTGTGGGGTTTTTCTCCCGAAAGGGTTTTCCCCACGTTAAATCTTGTCTCTCTTCTTCTGTGTCATTCTATGTGTATGTTGTTTGCTGCAATATCTCTGTTATTGGGTTGATAACACTGTAATTGTAAAGATTTAAAAGAATTTGCACTCTACTTCCCTTATTAGATTAGCGTAGGAAGTGTGTTCTGCGTACCTTGCTTCCTTTCAGTTGGTATCAGAGCTTGATCACCTTTGGTCCTAGTTGTTGGGTAGGGGTTTTTTGAGTTGATCTTAGTTTGAGTGGGTCTCCTGTGCATAATATTCGGTAATCTTGTTGCAAGAAAAGAGATGGCAGGCACATCCGAAAGAATCGAGGTGGAGAAGTTTAATGGCACTAATTTTGAGTTGCAAAAACTCAAGATGGAAGACCTACCTATTGATCGTGACCTATGGGAAACTATATCTGATGTAAAACCAGTTGCTATGGCACAAGCTGATTGGGATCTCAAAGATCGAAAGGCTAAGGGTCTCATAAGACTCACTTTAGTTGATTCTGTCCTGTTAAATGTCCATGAGGAGAAGAGAACAAAAGACCTTGGAAGAAGTTGGGTGATGTTTATCAGGCTAAATCCCTGGTGAACAAACTTTTTTTGAGAAAGAAGTTGTATTCTCTGAAGATGGAGGATGGAGGATCTGTTGCAGATCACCTGAATGCCTTCAACATGTTAATTGCTCAATTGACATTAGTTGGTGTTAAGATGGAGGAGGATCGGTGTATGACCTTTCTTTGTTCTTTGTCGGACTCGTGGGATCATCTTGTGATGGCTATTGGAAGCACCACATCCACTTTCACAATAGATGAAGTGGTATATTCGCTGTTGTCTGAAGAGATATAGAGAAAGTCTTCTAAGGCAGCTAAAGAGGCTCTTGCGGTTCGTGGAAGACCCAAGGAGAAAGGGAAAAAGAAGGACAAGAAAGCTGAGAAGGGCAAATCCAAATCCCATGGGAGATCCAAATCTCCTAGAAAGTCCAAGGCTCTTTGTTGGAACTATGGCAAAACTGGGCATTTCTGAAAGGAATGCAAAGAGGAGAAGAAAAAGAAAAAGAAGAATGCTCCTTATTCAGATTCTGACAAGCCACAAGATGATGGTGATGCCTTCATCGCAGCTCTGGCCACCCATGCATCTAATGATGTGTGGTTGATTGATTCTGGTGCATCATTCCACATGACCTCACATCGAGACTGGTTTACAAAACATGAAGAGTTCGATGGTGGAAGAGTGTACCTAGGTGACGATTCTCATCTGAAACTTGTTGGTCATGGAAGAGTCTCAATCTGATTCCCTGATGGATGAGTGAAGGGCATCACTAGGGTTATGTACATCCCAGGCCTAGCACGGAACCTGCCTTCTGTAAGTATGTTGAATGATGCAGGTATGCATGTTGTCTTTTCGAAGGATGAATGCAAGATGACTAGAGGATCTATGGTGCTTGCTAAGGGTACTCAGAGAGGTACTCTGTTTCATCTGGAGGCATGCACTTCACAGTGCAATAGTTCTTCTGACTCAAAGAAAAGAATTGCAGTCACTTCATCTCCACCATCTGAACGAGCAGTGAAGAAATCTGTTGTAACTAGTTTTGATGGTAGTGCACATGCTTTGGAAGTTAAGCTTCCTGCTGAAAAGACTATGTTATGGCATTTGAGATATGGCCACATTGGTGAGAAGGGTCTGCGTACCCTGAAAAATAAAAAACCTCGTTGAGGGGTTAAATGATTGTAATCTCGAGTTTGACTTTTGCGAACATTGCATTTATGGAAAGCAAAACCGTGTTTAGTTTCACTGTAGTTCTCACAAGTCTTCTGGTTTATTGGATCTTATTCATTCTGATGTGTTTGGTCTTGTTAATGTTCCTTCGATTTCCAAATTTGTATATTTTGTATCTTTCATAGATGACTACAGTAGAAGGACATGGGTTTATTTTCTCAGAAGAAAATCTAAAGTCTTTAGTTGGTTCAAAGAGTTTAAAGCTTTTGTTGAGAATCAGACTAGTAAAAATATTAAGTGTTTGAGAACTGATAACGGTGGTGAGTTTTGTTCGGTAGAGTTTGAGAAGTTCTGTAAAGAGCAAGGGATTGAAAGACATAAGACAAGTCCTTATACCCCGTAGCAAAATGGAGTTGCAGAGGATGAACATGACACTGATGGAGAAGGCTAGGAGTATGCTTAGTGGAGCAAGTCTCGAACAAAAGTTTTGGGTTGAAGTTGTAGCCACTGCTTGCTATCTGGTAAACATATCTCCTACATCAGCTCTTGTTAGTAAAACACCCATGGAGGTGTGGTCTGGTAAGAAGCCTTCTGTTAGACATCTTTGTGTTTTTGGTTGAGGCATATGCACATGTGCCTAGGGAGAAATGGTCTAAATTGGAGAACAAGGCTGTTAAGTGTATCTTCATTGGCTATAGTGTCGGTGTGAAAGGATAAAAGCTTTGGGATCATGTGGTTGAAAAGGTGTTGTATAGTAGAAGTGTTATCTTCAGAGAGCTAACACCATCTTCTATTGATCTACAACCAGAACAGACAGAAAAGAAAGAGGATGCGGTTCAGTTTCTTTCTACCCCTGAGAAGACTGAACAGACAGACACTGTGAGATCTGATGATGAGGAGAGCTCTACCAACTCTAAAAGCTCAGAAGAAGAAGCAGAACCTCAACCTCAGCCATTGAGGAGGTCTACACGAACAAGAAAGCAACCTGATAGGTTTGGTTATTCATTGCTTGATTCTAGTTGTGCTTTTGATTTACTTACTAACACTGATGAGCCTAGAACTGTGAAAGAGGCTATGGGCATGAAAGATGCAGGTTCTTGGAAGGAGGCCATGGAAGATGAGATGACTTCTTTTGAAAAGAATAAAACATGGGACTTGGTGCCTTTGCCTGATGGATGGAAACTCGTTGGATGCAAATGGGTGTTTAAGAAGAAATTCGGTGCAGATGGCAGTGTTGAAAAGTACAAGGCTAGATTGGTTGCGAAGGGGTACTCACAAGTGGAGGGAATTGATTATGGTGAAATTTTCTCTCCCGTTGCAAAGATGACATCCATTCAATTTATGTTATCTCTTGTAGCTGCTTATGACTTAGAGGTAGAACAGATGGATGTGAAGACAACTTTCCTTCATGGTGATTTGGAGGAAGAAATCTACATGTCACAGCCAGAGCAATACATTGTGAAAGGTAAAGAAAATTTTGTTTGCAAGTTGAAAAGGTCTTTGTATGGTTTGAAGCAATCTCATAGGATGTGGTACATGAAGTTTGATGTCGTTGTGTTGTCAATTGGTTTTTTGAGATTGAAATCAGATCATTGTGTGTACTACAAGTTAGACAATGATCATATTCTCATTGTTGGATTATATGTTGATGATATGTTGTTGATTGGGAAGGGTAAGAATATGATCTCTGATTTTAAGTCTCAGTTGTCAACATAGTTTGAAATGAAAGATTTAGGGGCAGCCAGGTACATTCTGGGAATGGAAATCAGAAGAGACAGAACAAACATAAAACTTTGGTTAAGCCAGAGTAAGTATGTCAAGACCATGTTGGATAGGTTCAGCATGACAAATTGTAGACCATTGTGTGTTCCTGTTTCATTGGGGACAAAGTTGTCTGTTAATGATTGTCCAAAATCTCCTACTGAGGTGGAGGACATGAACAAAATACCTTATGCTAGTGTTGTTGGCAGTTTGATGTATGTTATGGTTTGCATAAAACCAGACATTGCCCAAGCAGTGGGAGTCCTTAGTCAATTTATGGCTAATCCTAGATGGGTACATTGGGATCTAGTTAAGCGAGTGTTCAGATATTTGATGGGTACTTCTGAGTATTCTATATGCTATCATGGTAATGTTATAGGACCTCTGCATTCAGTTTGTATTCGTGGATTTGTGGATTTTGATTAGGCGGGTGACATTGACAACAAGAGATCCACCAATGCTTATGTGTTCACTATGTTTGGTGGTGCAATTAGTTGGATGAGCAAGCGACAACCTGTGGTTGCTTTGTCCATGACAGAAGCTGAGTATATGGCAGCAACTCATGCTTGTAAGGAAGCCATTTGGCTTAAGAGGTTGCATTCAGATATTGGTGTTGATGCAGGACAGATTATGATTTGTTGTGACAATTAGAGTGCGATTTGCCTTGCGAAGAATCCAATTTTCTATGCCAGAACAAAGCATATTGATTTACAGTTTCACTTCGTGTGAGACATGGTAGAGGATGGGAAGGTAAATTTGGAGTTCAGGTAGATACTTTGAAGAATGTTGCAAATGCATTGACGAAGCCAGTGGGCACAGAGAAGTTCAGATGGTGTTCAGAGTCTATGGGCCTCTTGGCCTATAGCAGTTAAATCCTATTAATTCTATTGGCTCTTACAAAGTGTTAGACAAGTGGGAGAATGTTGGGAATTAAGGTGTCTCAACCTTGGTAATTCCTTGTATTATTTTCATTGTATTTATTTATTTATTGCCTATGTTGTAAATTAAATTGTAAATTCATATTGTCATCTTGTGGGATGTGGCAAGATGATGTGTCATCCTACATGGAAGATGACAACTTGTAATTTTGTCCTCACATGAGGAGATAGGCATCCCACTTTGTGGTAGGAATATTTTGTCATGTGTTGGCATCTTGGATGTTGTGTAAGGGAATATTGACTGAAACGGTTATGACAGATTCCTATGACAAAGTTATAACATTTAAGAGTCAGAAATAAGAAATTATATGACAGGTGCAGACATGTGTCGAAGAGCATCTTTGAAAAAGGCATCTTTGGGCGCCCCAAGGTGGACTCCGACATGTTGTAAGAGAATATGCTATTTATAGCTTGTGTATGACAGATTCTCTTATAGCTGTAAGTTATGACAGATTCTATGACGGTCGTAAGAGTCATAAAAGCATCTGTCATAGCCCATTTTGGAAATAGGTGACCTCTTAGGGATGGGGTGTGTGGACAAGTGTCAGAAGCATCTTACAATGCTGACCAAGTGTCCATAGGCGTGGGTTTTGGGCCATGAGGCCAAGTTGGATGCCCATTCCAAGATAGAGGCAATTTTGCCTTGTATTTTCTATATAAACAGGTTCTTTGAGAAGGAGTTGCATTATGTGATTGATAGGTACTGTTATGTTGTCGGAATACCTCTAGATACGAGTGTCGAAGACTCCTGAGAGCTTGCATTGCAAGTGTATTGTAAACAACATTTAGATTTGTTAATACATTGTGCAGGTTTTAGAGTGTGGGGTTTTTATCCCGAAAGGGTTTTCCCCACGTTAAATCTTGTCTCTCTTTTCTTCTGTGTCATTCTATGTGTATGTTGTTTGTTGCAATATCTCTGTTATTGGGTTGATAACACTATAATTGTAAGGATTTAAATGAATTTGCACTCTACTTCCCTCATTAGATTAGCGTAGGAAGTGTGTTCTGCATACCTTGCTTCCTTTCACTTTAAACCATAATGTAGAACAAAATTAACATAGTATTTCCCAAGCAATTATTTCTCTCCTTAAAAGAAAGCAAAAGGGGGTCATCCCACAATAATGGGTTACACTTTTTGGCCAAACTTGATATTGAAATCAACATTTTGAACTAAATCTTCACTTTCTGACACCTATAGCCACTAAACTGTTCAGAATTTGAAGATGATGCGAACTAGTGATTTGTGAGATTTTGTTTGTAGATTCTAAATATATTTTAAAAAAAAAAAATTGGAGTTAAATTGTAAAAAAATTTGCGTCTCCTTTGATAACTAGTTTTTAATAGTAAACAACATTTTTTAAAGTGATGTGTATTCTGTAGCACATAACTTTTTTTCTACAAAGGATAAAATTCTAATTCTTTTGAATTTAGATTGGTAACTCCGATATATAAGGCATGAATTTAGTTTTATAATTTTTTGTTGAATATTTTTTTAATTAAGTTTTGAAGTCAAACCAATTATAATTTAAATATAGGCATATTCCATAAAACATAACTTTTTTTGTATGTATCGAAATTATTATTTTTTTTTGTTGAAACAAGGACATCAATACCTAGGGCATAGATATTTTTCAGAATTTTTTTTCATTAATTTATTAATTTTCCATGTGTGTAGAACAAAGAACTTGATGTTCAGTGAAAAACCTACATTCATAAGAAATAAAAATAAATATAATAATCAAATTAAATATATTTAAAATTATACTTTTTGGGAAGTTTATTATAAGGAATACATACTTACGAAACATAAATTTTAAATGAATTCATTTGATCCCCCAAAAGGTAAATCAAAAGTGGTTTTTTATCAACATTTTGATAGGTGTAGAGGAGACTCCATTATAGGTATGGTTTAAAACTAGCGAGGTTCTATCCAAGGGGGTTTGATCAAACCCTCTTCAATTAAAATCTTCTAAATGGAACCTTTCAAGGCTTAAATCATTATATTTTCTAAAAATATGTGATTTCAGCAAAAATCAGGATGTCCCAGAAAGTATAACCCATTATTGTGGTAGCACCCAAGGCAATACACACATTAGAAGGGACTGCAAAGATGAATCAGAATATCCTTGAAATTCAATATTCATATTAATTTCATTGATAATACAAATGGAGACAATTCTGCAACAAGCATAAAAATATGCTCAAAATTGAAAATGCCGCATTACTCTACAGATTTGGACACAGAGATGACATGCAATTTTCTTCTTTCACTCTGGAAAAAACACAGACACACTACTGCCCAAAACAAAGATTCAGAACCACCCGAACATAATGGCCTTGATTTCACTCTTATAGGAACGAGGGAGCAACAAACTTCAGGCCACCTGTCCCCACTTCAAATGATAACTGCAATCATACAAGATGCAGGTGCAACTACCTATGGGAAGAATATCCCCTAACAGGACAAAGGCAGTTGCACACATCAGCTCAAATTCACTAGTGTCCAAAACATATTTGCAAATGCCATTGCAAACATTCATCGTTACAATAACACCACTCCTTGAAAATCAATAGCCGCAGGAAAACACATGACTATGCAAATATAACGGCCCACTTGAGAAGATTCCATCATGTCGGATCGAGCATGGAAGTCCAGCAAGAAGAAACAAAGATATGGATATCCGGATATGTCCATATGGATATCCATGTGGATATGTCCATATGACGTCAGCATGAAGGTCGGGTCAACAATTGTTGACTGAAAGAATGCTATTGGGCTTCAATTCCATTTAGAACAGGTCGGGACATCCATGTGGACATGTGTCTCACTATCATTGGTTATATAGGGACATGGATATTAGGAAATATCCAAATATCAAAGCTCACGAAATATCCCCAAGCTGAATGTCTTGATGATGTCACCCCTTTTGAGGTGATACTTGGCTATGAGAAAAGTGATACATCATTAGCATATTGAGAAGGTCCGGACATTACGATAATGTCTGGACAATAAGACTTGTGAAATATCCTGTGTTGAAATGTCCTGATGATGTCATCAGGCTGAGCACTTCCTTGAAAATGGATCTGGATGATGTCATCGAGATGTGTACATTGAAGGATCCAGACATTCGAGAATGTCTAGACATTAGGAAATAATATGCCATCGCTGAATATCTTGATGATGTCATCGTCACTAAGTGCTTCTTTGGGAAGGGATCTGGATGACGTCATCGGGATGTACATATTGAAAGATCTGGACATTAAGGAAAGTCTGGACATTTAGGATTTGCAAGCATTAAGCAGATATCTACATATTAAGACAATGCCTAGATATTAGGAAAGGTCTAGATATTAAATATTGAATATTCGATGCATATGACGGTTTCATTATACTGTTGGGGTAATTTTGACGGGCACATATTTGGATGTCGGGATATTGAGACCTATACTTAGCAATTTTCTAAGCTTCTTGGTCGAGGTAATTTGTCTGAATATTAGCGAATGTGAGGACATTCAAAGGTAAATATGAATATCTAGAGGACCATCGACCAAAACTTTGACCTTGAATATCTCCTTGGTTTTAATGAATTTCCACATGCTCCAAAAGGCAAACCTACTTAGAATATTATCCTTTATCATTTGGCAGGCTTCATGAGGGAGAATCCACACTTTGAAATTTTAGGCAAACAAAGGCAAACTTGGAAGGATTTTAGGCTTTTAGGGCTTCAGCAAGGTTATAGCAAGCCTAAACAAATGCAACATTGGATAGGAAATGCATGAAAAATGCATGTCCTAACAGAACACTCAAAAATTGTGTAGGCATCATCATTTAGATTGGCTAGATTCTTTAGCTTCACTATTAGTTTTTTGAAGAATGAAGATTTGGTTAGAAATAGTAAGGACTTGATATTGTAGAAAACATAGTAATAAAATTGTGAAAATGGAATGCACCATAAATGTTTGTGTGGTTTCAAAGGCCTTAATTAGGAAATGCGTCATCGACACTGCCTCTAAATCTTGCAAGGGGCGCTCCCCCTTGACCTTGTTGGGGGCTTTGTCACCAAACCCCTATGAGCGGCACTGCCCCTTGACTTTGTGGGAGACTCTACCCCCAAACTACTCACCCACCACCATCTCGTGTGTTAGTGTTCAAACATGCAGGTAAACTAATCCTAAAAACTTGCACCAACAATTGAGGCCAAGAATATGTTGTCAAAGGTAATGGGCAGGACTTATGCTCGGGCAGTGGCATGAATGGACAAATTTTTATGAGTGGGAAAACTCATCTTCGTCTTTAGGCTCTATAAGGCCAAGGGGGGTATTCCTCAAGTTCTCAACAACATAGACAATAGTTTTAACACTAGGACTTTAAGCAACTATACCCAATGTGCTATGAAACCCTAAAATTTTCACCATGTTCATGTCAACACTAGCTACATATAGACCTATAAGACCTCTGATAAACCCTACACTAAAAGATTACAACTATACTGTATTTTCTCCAGCAGATGAATCCACTTAACATTGCATACACACTAGCATGAGGGAAGAACATACATGCATGATTCTTTGATGATGTTTCAGTTTTAGCATTGCATAAGATAGGACCATGATTTATAATGTTGAATCATGCAAGCATGGTGGAACCTAAATCTACTGGACTATAACTAACAAGAGAGATATTTAAAGTTGGAAGATGTTAGCCCTTCACCAATGAGATCGATGCTTACTCCATTCAACAACAGAGCCATGAATTGTAGGGAGGAAATGAAAGACATCCACAAAACATGACATGAATGGAAGTAGATGTGCATCTTCATATGATGCATATATTACACTTCATGTACTATATGCACTTAGTAATCTAGAATAGAATTACAAAAACCCACATGAAATAGAGGGAAATACCATAACCAAAGCTTTTCCATGAATTAAATTGCTATCACGCATTCATCTAATCCTTTGTTACATTCATACCAACAAATGCAGCAACAGAGAATGAGTAATAGGGTTCAAACATTCTCTTGAATAATTACAATCTGTCATGAAGACATGCCATTACATGTGTTGTGCTTATTTTGAAATTGTCATATGCTTTACAAGATGCACTTCATCCCCTTACAAGCTTGAACATATCAGTTGGTGGGCAACACTACTTGAGGCATTCACAGTCAGGAATTAGTTCAATGACCAACCCCTATTACATATTTTTTCATGTTTCTATATCATTCTAATATCACTGTTGTTGCTTTGACACAAGCCCAGGAGTGAGAGACATGTCTACAGGTTGCCTACGCCCCTTGCATCATTTGCATCATTTACACAGGCCTTACATATAAAATCATGCACTTTCTCATCCTTTGCCCATGTCATTGCATCCTTGAGGGGTTTTATTGATACCTTGAGGAGTAAAGGAGACTTACCTCCTTGATTGTATCCAATTGAGGCCACTAATGGCATCCTAGGTCAAGGGGGAGGTAGGTGAGACATCAGGTATAGAAAAACCATGGTCATTGTAGTAGAGCCCATGAAAAACATGTTAAAATCTTTTATTTTTAACTTGGTCGGCACCTTTCGGCTCAATTAGAACTTGGTCAAAGGTTTTAGAAGTTTCGGGAACCACAGAATCTCCAACACCTTTCTTCTCCCCCTTTGTTCACTTTCTATTCTCTTTGTTACATCTTGTCGATGATTCGGTGACCACTAGAAACTCAGGAACCTTGTTAGGGGTTTCATTGGTTCTAGAAACCACTAGAACCATTGAAATTCATATCCTCTTTCTTCTTCTCTCTCGACTTCATTCTCTATCTTTCTCTTTTCTTCCTTCATTCTCCCTTTGTTCCATCCCGACGGAGGTTCACCGACCATTAGAAACTGAGAAACCTTGTTGGGGGTTTTGAGGGTTCTAGGAACCACTAGAAGCTCTGACGCCTTTCTTTGTTTCCTTCTCATTCTTTTTCTTTCTTCATTTTCCCTTTACCTTCATCATTTCCTTTTCTTTCACTCGGCCCCTCATTATCTTGTTTGTTGGTGCATTAGGGTTGCAACCACCATTAGAAACTATGTTGGGGGTTCCCTTGGTTCCTAGAACTAAGAGAACCATCAAAATTCCCCTTTGTCCACCTTTCCTTTGAATACAATTCCTCCCCTTTGCCTCATCGGAGGTTCCGAGTCGAGATGAAACCTTGTTAGGGGTTCCGGTGGTTCTAGGAACCGCTAGAACCTTCAACCTATTCTTGGGAACCCACCAAGGGTTGACAAAGGCTAAAATACATGATTTTTGAAGATTTTTTAAGGCATTTTTCACAAGCAAACATCACAAAGGCAAGGGGAAACACTAGAGGCCTAAGATAAATCATTTTTTGAAGGTTTATTAGGAACTACAAAGAGGGGCACTAATATTGACTCTGGTTGGAGGTGTATGCCTCTTGTAGGCACATCAAGGATCCAACTATCTTCCAGAGCAGACCATAAAAAGGCAAAACAAAATAGGGGAAAAGGTAAACAAACATATGTACAAGGCAAAAACAAAACAATGAGAAGAGTATATACATGGCAACATACACACATCCAATGGCATGAAAGCACATAGACAATGAAAGGATGGTTGGGAATCAAAATTTACAGATAATTGCAGGTTAAATCCTCCAATTAAGATCCATGGTACTGAGCCATGGACGAACTATTACATGTCATTTGCCTCTATCAAAGACAAGCCTATTGAAAGAGCTAATCTCCCTCAAAATAAAAGTGCATCCCAACTCCAACTGTAGTTCAAAAAGTACTTATTGCATGCCTACACCTGCAAAGAGCTAAGGTCAAGATGATCACACTGGAACTAAAATTGAAACCAATCCTCTTTCCAGCCAAGTTCAACAATCCAATCAAAATACATGGGGAAGAAGAGACTCCCACAACCCATGTCAGCTGCATCCATCTAATTGCTAGCACCCTGAAATGAGTCCAGACAAAAATTGAAAGCCTCAAACTCATACATCTAAAAAAATACACCTGAACCAAGTTGTAATTAGCACAAAAAGAAATATCTTCCTACACTGCAAACTGGAAGGTATCAAAGTTAGGCGTGCAATCAAATTGAGCTGCAACATATTGATTCTTATGTTCATTGGTGCACTACAAATCAATATCAACTTCATTTGTATGTTGGACCCATATAAGTGATTCAAGTTCAACCACAACATCATTATCCATAATCAATAATGTCCACACCAAGTTCTTGGATAACTGGTGGCCAACATACATCATTGTCATGCATACTGACATTCTACTCCATACTTGGATCACACACTTGGTCCACATCTTCATCATCATTAGCTACATATGAGTCATACCGAGGCATTTCAAATGATGGACTAGCTCCATCCCATTGCCTCTCTGTTTCAATCTCACCTTGGCAACTTGCTGTTGGCAAGAGACATTGCTCCAATATGGCTTTGTATGTTGTCATTGATGGAAACAAGGCTCAGAGAACCTATCCCTATGATAGGAAGAGATATCTCCGGAAGAACATATTAGATTCCAGGTCCGGTTGACAAAAAATGGCTAAGTATGGAAAGTATGCAGAGTAGAAGACAGAAAGTCAGCTAGTATGCCTCCGCAGATAATGATCTGGTAATGTGGTTCAAGTATGATGCCAATTGGTGTTTGATAGTGTTATGCCTCAGAGATTAAGTCCTAATCCTCTCCATAAGTCATCTTGAAAAAATGTCTAAGTCTGGGCAAGTAAAGGTATAATAGGAATAGTGAATAGGGTCTAGTGTAGTGGTTCACATTCCTCCGTAGAAAAGTATTTCGTCATGCAGTTTTGAGGTCTTGTAAATACTTATATGAAGTATCTTATTCCAGAGTTAGGAGATATGAAGTTCACCGGAAGAATAGCTACAAGCTACTAAGTATTAGCACAGTGTTTGACAGAGCTTGACAGAGACAGAGTTTGAGTTCTGATGGTCCGCATTTCTCTGCAAGATGATATGATGCCTTGTGGTTCTGAGGGTAAGATTGGGAATGTGTAAAGAGTCCTTGACATGATTTTGGAAGTGTTTTGTGATCAACAGTATAAATTGTAAGTCAACAGATGAAGTTCTTAAGCATGTTCTTGAGGAACAGGCCGATTGGTGAGATAAATCATGATGCGGAGAAAGGTTAGCGTGTGAAAGATCTATGTAAGTAATTGAATGATTAGAGCCAACCTACATGAACATGCATGGGAGAAGATTTGGGTCCGCGCAACACATAGTGCATTGGATTGAACAACAAGGTACATCTTTTTATGTACATGTTTCACTTCTTGGATGCCGACCTGATTATGGATTAAATCATGATGTGGATATATATATAAGAGTGATAATCTTTAGTTGTGTGTGGGGTGGAAGTATATGTGTGTGATGCGAAGATACAAATAGTGGAGCAGAGGTAGAGGATCAGCAGCGATGAAGACTTGGGATTCAGAATACAGTTATTAAATGACTGCACTCTGGCATAGTAGAAGATGCTTAAGTAGCACTCAATTCTCATGTGCAATCTGATTGGGAGCAAGTGTTTGTCTTCAAGGAAGTGAGCCTTCAACAAGGTTTAATAGCCCTCAGGGTTTAACAGCCCTTATTGTAATCTTTCTAGGTTTAGGGTTGAGGTAGTGAGCCTGCTAAATCTAGTTGTACTTCATGGTTGTAAGCCAGCATGTTATAATGCCCGTGGAGTGACCAAGCCTAAACATCATTTGTGTAAAGATTGCAATATATTTATGAGAGCTAATCCTCTCTGTGGTTTTTCCCTCTTTGGGTTTTCCACGTAAAAATCTTCGTGTTATGTGTCATGCTTTTGTGGATGTTGTTCAGTTGTATATTTTGCTTCTATTGGATTATTCTTTTGAAATGGTTAAAAGTAAAAGTATATGAAAAGATTTATAGAACACTAATTCACCCCCCCTCTCAGTGTTCCTGACAATCAACAATTGGTATCAGAGCCAAGTTCCTTGGAAAAATTTTAACAACTTGAGGAAGATCTGGGATAGTGTGATCATGGCAGCAAGAAGGTATGGAAATTGTGAAAGGTACAATCAACTAGAAGCAGCTCTTATGGACATTGAAAACTTTGAAGCAGAGTCAGGGATCTGAAAGAAAACTTGCAACAAGTAGATGAATGCATCTTAAATCTAAAAGAGCAAGTCAAGAAATTCAAAGACAAATACAAAGAAGTGAGTGACCAACTGCTATCAACAAATGAAGCTGTAAATGATTTGGAAGCAGAAGTTATAGAAAGGACAAAAGCAGAAGATGATCTAAACTTGATTGTGAAAAATAGATCAGAAGATTGTGCAAAACTTGAAAAAGAAATTATAAGTTTAAAAACAGATCTGGAAAAGGCAAGAAGTTTTAAAGAAAAATTCAAGATAAGTACTGCAAAGCTTGATGAAATGATTGCTAGCCAGAGAAATGCTGATGACAAACATGGTTTAGGATTTGAGAAAGGAGAAAGTTCAAACTCTAGGAAAATAAGCATTGAGCCAAGGCAAAACAAAGGATACCAGTTCATAAATCAAAGAAGAAGACCTAGAAGACCTCGGGTCAGACAACCAAACGCTCAAAGGTACCCATATTTCAATGGCTATTGTAATTCATGCAATAAGATTGGTCATAAGGCTACTCAGTGTAGAAGTAGAATAAATCAAAAGACTCCATTATTCTCTGGTCGATGTTTCAATTGCAAGAAAATTGGTCATAGAGAAAATGAATGTAGAGATCAGTTCAAGAAAAGTTTCAACAATGGAAGGAATGAACAGTCATTCAAATGTAAATGCTTCACTTGCAATAGTATTGGTCATAGAGTTATTGTTTGCAAAAGTAAAGTAAGTCAGAATCTTATTAGGTGCAATACATGCTATAAAATGGGACACAAATCAAATGAATGTAGAAGTTCGGTAAGAACTAATCTTCAAAATTTCAGGAACAATCAATCTTTCAATGGAAAGTGTTTTTCATGCAATAGATTTGGACATATGACTAATCAATGTAGATCAAATTTAGTCAATGAAAGAAATCAAGGTCAAAAGAATGTGGTGTGCTTCAATTGCAACAAATTTGGACATGTTGCAAGGTTTTGCAGAAGCAAGAATGAGAAGAAAAATCACTACTTTGAAGAAAGGAAAATAGAGTAGATTAATGACAAGGGAAAAGAGAAAGTTGATTTGGTTGAAACCAAGAAATAAATGAACAAGGTATGGATCAAGAAAGGAATAACTGAAGTCAGAGATCAATCCACACCAGCATCTGCTGTAGATACCTCCTCCGGGAAGTAAATTGAGAGCTCTGGCTCAGAGGGAGCAATGTAGAAAATTCAAATCCCCCAGCTAGAATTAGGTGCCAGAATTCGGCACGAAGATATATCATGGAATCTGATGTGACACACTTATTAGAAGAAGAATCAGAAGAAAAGGAATCAATGTAGTATATTGTAGAGCGATCCTAATCAACTGTATTCTATAGTTAAAGGGTTTTGACAGCTTTTTGGAATGAGCATTTAATGACAACTAAGTCAGGCCATGCGAAGGATAAAAGGAACATATTTGGTTTCAAAAGTCACTTTACACTCAAAGTTATCAAGTACTCAGAGAGATTAGAACATGCTTTGAGTAACAAACAACCAAGAATTGAAGGGCCTAGAGAATTTTGAATCAAGGAAACCCTACTCTGGCGAAAGAGGTATTTGCAACTTGAAACCCTACTGTGATAATTAAACTGCTCTGGAAAAATGTTTACTCCTCATGTAATCAAGATAGGAAAAATGTCTCACCCTAAGTTTAAGAAACAATTCTTCAAATTACCAAAAAATGATCCGTTAGGGGCATTCTCAATTACTCCACATGGGGTCTTGCATATGGAAGATATCAGGGTATACATTCATACCAGATTAGAAGAATATGACCATATGAAGTTAGGCAAACTGTATTTGGACGAACTAACTACTACGGACATTGTGCTGAAAGACGATTACAAAGTTCTAGGAGAAAAGAAATTTGACACCTGGTTGGACTTTCCTGCGATTCTGATTGATGCATGTGTCAAGCTTGTTCTAAGCAGAATTCATGATGAATCTTTATGGGTTGATGAACCCTATTTGATAACTAAAGAAGCCATTAAAGCAATAACCGGTATGAGCTCCTCCGGAAGGGTTCCAGGCATAAAGAAAATGAAGAACAATGTGGTAATGCAGCTAACAGGAGCCAAATTTGAGAAGAATGGCCTTACAGTGAATGATATCAGGGATCCAACTGTCAAATTTGCATAAATGATTATAGGATACAAAATATACTTCAACAAAGAAAATTTTGTGTCTGCATTAGCCATATACACAACGTATGACATGATCAAAAACAATACTGATTATGATCTTTGTGAATTTCTTCGAAATGAACTTATGGAGAACTTGAAAAGGGCAAAAGAAACTAATCATCCTTTCAAATATGGAACACTGATTACATGTTTACTCTTTTACTTCCTAAAAGAACTCCCTGGTCTAGGAAATGTTATCTAGCTCAATCACATTCCTATAGCTGCTCAAATAAGAAATCATTTACAGAGTTTGGGTAATGCAGATATGCAAAACAAAATCTCGTGGAAATATTTCAGAGATTTTCAACAGAAAATGGTAAGAAGGTTCTGGATACCTGAAAAAGTGGTGATAAAGTATGAAAAGGACATTGTATTCATGGTGGATAAAGATAAATACTTTATGGAAGCTGTGGAACCAAGAACTATATGGGTCCCTACACTAGGTTATAAAGTTGCAGAAGATGTCTTGACTGAGTTAGCTGATACACTACTAAGTAAACCTACTGATCCCAAAGAGATAGATTCAGGACTTTCTCAGAATTATCTTCTAGACTGCTGATGGAACCTGAATAGTCAGAAAGAACATCATATGAACAATTAAGTAAGGTAGAAACCAAATCAGGAGGATCCGAGTTCACAAGCACTCCATAAAGGAAAGACAAGAGATCTGAAGAGGAGAGACCAACATCTAGTCCCAGAAAAAGAATAAGGATCTCATCCATTACAGAAGCCACAATTGAAGGAGAAAAGAAAAAGAAAGTCTCACTTTGTGAAGATAAGGTGACAAGAGACACTGCTGCTTCAGCAAAAGAAGTGCTCGAAAAGGAGAAACAAGATTGGGATGAACCAGAATTACTACAAGACCAAATAAATCTGGACACAATGTCTCCGACACATAAATTTAAGTGGGCTTCAATTATTCAAGCAATGGCTCAAGAAGAGTTGTTGAAATCACTTACTGAGGATAGTAACCTAATTGATGAAGAATCCAGGATCTTGGAGAAGCTACTACCTACCCACAAGAGGGATTCATCCATGCCCCCAGCAAGTCATTTGAAGGGATTAATAAATTCAGTAAGTAATCAGTTTGAATCTTTTGAGAAATCTACAGAAACAAAAGTAAGGCAAGAATTTGAAGGAAAAAGACTGGAAGAATTAAAGACAATGCTAGCCAAGGATAAGATTTCATTAGATAATTCAATATCCAACATTCAAAGAGCTGTGAAAGAAGCTAGAGATATGTTCAAATTTTGCCTATCCTGGCCAAAAGCTACTCAAGAGATTGAAGAAAAGATCAAAGAGATAGAACAGAGAATGATGGACATCTCTAACAAATTTGATCTGGCAACATAATCAGTTAGAAATAAGGAAGCAGAAGTCATCGGCATCCACAATGATCTGACTGAGTTATTAAATCAAAAATATCAAATAAAAAGTAGAATGGGACAACTAAGGAGACTAGTCTACCCTAAACTAGATTCAATGACAAATCTTACTGCAAAGGCTAGGGTAGATGTACAAACAGGCACACCTTCTAATCTCAATAAGGTAGAAGCTTTACCCTTTCTCTATAGTGGACACATTCAAATTTTGGATAATGCTCAGAAAGGTTGGGAAAATGAGTGGGCATAGATCAAGAACTTATTCAATGACATTCTCAAATACATGTAATACAAAGAGGTAGATTGCACTTATGAATATGCGGCCAAATACATCAATTTTGAAATTTTGACAAATTTTTGAAGTCTGGATTGTCAAAGGGGGAGAAGTAGATCAGTGAAAAATGGATAATCATCTCAGGGGGAGCAAGAAAGTACAGTGTATATAGTAAGGGGGAGCAGTTAGGCATTTTTCACTAAGTGTTGCCATCAATGCCAAAGGGGGAGATTATTGGCAAGAGACACTGCTTTGGTATGGATCTGTATGTTGTCATTGGTGGAAACAAGGCTCAGAGAACCTATCCCTATGATAGGAAGAGATATCTCTAGAAGAACATATTAGATTCCAGGTCCGGTTGACAAAAATGGCTAAGTATGGAAAGTATGCAGAGTAGAAGGTAGAAAGTTAGCTAGTATGCCTCCGCAAATAATGATCCGGTAATGCGGTTCAGGTATGATGTCAGTTGGTGTTTGATAGTGTTATGCCTCAGAGATTAAGTCCTGATCCTCTTCGGAAGTCATCTTGAAGAAATGTCTAAGTCCGGGCAAGCAAAGGTATAGCAGGAATAGTGAACAGGGTCTAGTGCAGTGGTTTGCATTCCTCCGCAGACAAGTATTTCGTCATGCAGTTTTGAGGTGTTGTAAACACTTATATGAAGTATCTTAATCTAGAGTTAGGAGATCTGAAGTTCACTAGAAGGATAGCTACAAGATGCTAAGTATCGGCACAATGTTTGACAGAGCTTGACAAAGACAGAGTCTGAGTTCTGATGGTCCGCATTTCTCCGCAAGATGATATGATGCCTTGTGGTTCTGAGGGTAAGATTGGGAATGTGTAAAGAGTCCTTGACATGATTTTGGAAGTGTTTTATGATCAGCAGTAGAAGTTGTAAGTCAGCGGATGAAGTTGTTAAGCATGTTCTTGAGGAACAGGCTGACTGGTGAGATCAATCATGATGCAGAGAAAGGTTAGTGTGTTAAAGATCTATGTAAGGAATTGAATGATTAGAGCGGACCTACATGAACACGCTTGGGAGAAGATTTGGGTCCATGCGACACAGAGTGCATTGGATTGAGCGACAAGGTACATCTTTTTATGTACACGTTTCACTTCTTGGATGCTGACCTGATTATGGATTAAATCATGATGCATATATATATAAGAGCGATGATCTTCAGTTGTGTGTGGGGTGGAAGTATATGTGTGTGATGCGAAGATACGAATAGTGGAGCAGAGGTAGAGGATCAGCAGCGATGAAGACTTGGGATTTAGAATACAGTTATTAAATGACTGCACTCTGGCATAGTAGTAGATGCTTAAGCAATACTCAGTTCTCATGTGCAATCCGATTGGGAGCAAGTGTTTGTCTTCAAGGAAGTGAGCCTTCAACTGGGTTTAACAACCCTTATTGTAATCTTGCTAGGTTTAAGGTTGAGGTAGTGAGCCTGCTAAATCTAGTTGTACTTCATGGTTGTAAGCCAGCATGTTCTAGGCCCGTGGAGTGACCAAGCTTGAACATCATTTTTGTAAAGATTGCAATATATTTATGAGAGCTAATCCTCTTCGTGGTTTTTCCATGTAAAAATCTTGGTGTTATGTGTCGTGCTTTTGTGGATGTTGTTCAGTTGTATATTTTGCTTCTATTGGATTATTCTTTTGAAATGGTTAAAAGTAAAAGTATATGAAAAGATTTATAGAACACTGATTCACCCCCCCCCCCTCTTAGTGTTCCTAACAATCAACACTTGCTGCATCATACCTGTTGCTACAAACAAACACAAAACAACTCGCTTATTCATGAAAACAAGGAATCTCATTTATAGCGTGCACATCTAGGTCAATATCAAAGATCACATCATAATATTCAGACCTGTTGATGTTAAGATTTATTGAGTTATCAAATTGATACAAAACAGTGTATAAGTTATTAGCAAAAGAGGAAGAAGCCTAAGAATTGATACTTGAAGAATGAGGCACTTCAACCTCTGTATGGACATATGCAACATCATTGTCAACTCCATCATTGTTAAGAGGGACAAAGAACAAGAGTTCATCAAATAAACATTCATTATTCTTATCATCCACATGAAGTGACCCATCAAACTGAAGACTACTGCACATGCTAGCCTCATCATCATCACTGCGAATCTCAACTTCAAGTTTCGAATCAACTGGTATAACAACGTCACCATCCTCAAATATTGACCTATTCAACCAAAGGTAAGTGCAAACACTATCTTTATCATCTGCACTACTATCACAAGATGTTGCATCACAAACTTCTACTCTCCTGATTACACTGTTATACTCATCCAATGTAGCATCCACATTGTTGTTGTCTGTAATAATGAGCTCATCACGAACAATATCAACATTGATAGAGGAAAGATCAATTTCATAAGAAGCCTCAACAATATTTGCCCACACTAGGATATGGTCCAGAATCTTAGGTTTAAAATTAAGAGGATAAAGGATAGCTCTAGGATGAAATGCATCGCAAAATAATTCAATGCAATCTTGTTCATTTTGCTTGAAACAATTTTTTATGCAAGATAAATTAGTCATGAATCTTTGGCAACAATCAATGACCAACTCACCCTTTTGCCTTCTGGTGTTATCGAGTTCATGGACAAGAGAGAAAGGAGCAATAACAAGCGTACACCTCTCCTCAAAGCCATCAATTAGACCATCCCATGAAGAAAAGTAGTAGTTTGGAAAACTACATATCCATTCCTTTACATCTTCATCTAGATATTTAACAAACAATCTCATCCACATGTCCTCATCTACATAGTTGTTTATAAAATCAGAAAACTCTTGGACATGTGATTCCCATTGAGAAAGGTCTAGGCCATCAAACCTAGGCAACTGTAGGTAGATTTCTTTTGTTGTGCATTCATTGTCATAATCTGCCCATGACAAATCTAATTTCTCATACACATCACAAAGGGGAATATTGGAAAGTTTGATTCTTTGAGACTTGGTGATAGGGTCCTTCATAGAGGTAGGCTAGGAAATAGGTAACATATTAGACTACAACAAATGGATTTGATTTTCAATTTCATCATATTCCCTCATAATCTCATTAAGATCATTCAAGGATGCTTGGCTTTGGGGTAGGGGAGTACAAGATGTAGGGCATTCTGAATAACAAGATGAAGCATCATCATAGGAATCATAGGCATCCTCATCATTGTAGTATCTAGGGATTGAACTATAAGATGATGCATATGAAGGATCTATCCTAGAATTATAAATGTTTGACTATGAAGCCATGACCTAGAACATTCAATAATGCAGGGCAAAACTAGACTCCATAAAAGTACTTTTGAGTTTTGCAAGAAGTCTAAACTTTTCAAAGAAGGAAACATTTGTGTACCTTCAGCAGCAAGAGGAAAACTCGTCCAAACAACAAAGTCACCACCCCTTTTCAAAAGAGGAAACCTTGAAGTAGACATATCTATGAGGTAACAAATTAATTCTAGGTTTAGCTCACCAACAGAGTCTTCAATTCACTTTCAACCCAATAATGTCTTCTTCCTCAACGCCATTTTGCACCACCGTAAGTTGACAGGGGGCCAACTTAAAACACCAACCAAAATACAATTTTTTTTCACTGAATCACTAGGGTCTTCAAGATGAAAGACAAACTAAATCATCCCTGGCAACGATGCCATTTGTTAGTGCTCAAACGTGTAGCTCCACAAGACTTGCACCAAAACCTGAGGCTAGGGATATGTCATCAAAGGTAATGGGTAGGACTTATGCTTAAATAGTGGCATAAAATGAAATAATTGCTATGAGTGGGAAAACTCGCCTTCATCTTTAGGCTGTGCAAGGCTAAGGGGGATATTCCTTGAGATCTCAACAACATAGAAAACAACTTTAACACTAGGTCCTTAAGAAGCTATACCCTATGTGTTATGAACCTGTAAAATTGTCACCAAGTCCATGTCAACACTAGCTACATACGGACCTATAAGACTTATGATAAATAGATAAAATTCCACTTTTACCTTGCACCAAAAGATTACAACTATATTGTATTTTCCTTAGCAAATGAATCCACTTAACATTGCATACACATTGGTAAGATGGAAGAACATACATGCATGATTCTTTGATGATGTTTCAGTTTTAACATTGTATAAGACAGGACAATTTATAATGTTGAATCATGTAAGCATGGTAGAACCTAAATCTACTCCTACAACTAACAAGAGAGAGATATTTAAAGTTAGAAAATGTTAGCCCTTTACCAATGAAACTAATGCCTACTCCATTGGGAAACAGAGTTCTACAAGGAAGAAAGAGAAGACATCCACAAAGCATGACATGAATGGAACCAAATGTGCATCTTCATATGATGCATATATTACACTTCATGCAGTAGACATACTTAGTAATCCAAAATATAATTACAAAAACCCACATGAAATAGAGGGAAAGACCATAACATAAGCTTTGCCATGAATTAAAATGTTGTCACACATTCATCTAATCTGTTGTTACATTCATACTAGCAAATGTGGCAAGAGAGAATGAGTAACTGGGTTCGAAAATTCTCCTGAATAATTATCTGTCATGGAGACATACCATTACATGTGGTGTTCATTTAGAAAATGCCATATGCTTTATAAGATGCACTTCATCCCCTTACAGACCTAAACACATCAGTTGGTGCCCTAGAACACTACTTGAGGCATCTACAGTTAGGAATTGACTAATTGACCAACCCCTATCACATGTTTGTTCATGCTTATATATCATTTTAATACCATTGTTGCTTCTTTGATGTGAGCCCAGGAGTGAGAGACATGTCTACAGGTCCTCCACACCCCTTACATCATCTACACATGCCTTACATTTGAAATCATGCACTTTCTCATCCTTTGCCCACGCCATTACGTTCTTGAGGGGTTTGATTGGTATCTGGAGGGGTAAGGGAGACTCACCTACTTGATTGTATCTAGTTGAGGCCATTAATGGTGTCCTAGGTTGTGAGAGAGCTAGGTGAGACATCAATTTTGTAGAAAGGCCATGGTCGTTGCAGTAAAGCCTGCGAAAAACATGTTAAAATATTTTATTTTTAACTTGGTCGATACCTTTGGGATCAGTCAAAACTTGGTTGGAGGTTCCAGAGGTTCTAGGAACCATCAGAAGCTCCGATGCCTTTCTTCTTCCCCTTTGTTTGCTTTCTCTTCTCCTCGTTCCATCTTGTCAGTGATTTGACGTCCACCAGGAACTCAGGAACCTTGTTGGGGGTTCTAGTGGTTCTTGTCCTCTTTCTTCTTCTCTCTTAGCTTCATTCTCTATCTTTCCCTTTTCTTCCTTCATTCTCCCTTTGTTCCATCTTGTCAGAGGTTCACCAACCTTCAAGAACTTGAGAATCTTGTCATGGGTTCTGAGGGTTCCAAGAACCACTGGAAGCTCCAATGCCTTTCTATGTTTCCTCATTCTTTTTCTTTATTTCATTTTCCCTTTACTTTCATCATTTCATTTTCTTTCACTCACCCCTTTCATTATCTTGTTTGTTGGTGTGTTGAGGTTGCAACCACCATTGGGAACTATGTCAGGGGTTCCCTTTGTTCCCAAAACTAAGGGGACCATTAACATTTCCCTTTGTCCACCTTTCCTTCGCATTCAATTCCTCCCCTTTGCCTTGTTGGAGATTCCAAGTCAAGCCAGAGCCTTGTCGGGGGTCTCAGGTTAATACGAAACCTCCAACCTCAAAAGCATCCTTAATCTTATGTATAAGGTGTCGAGGGTTTGGGGGGAAATGTGAACCCTAGAACTAGTTGAGGATTTTGATGGCTCTACGAACCATTGGAACCTATGACTTGATCCTAAGAGTCCACCAAGGGTTGACAAAGGCCAAAATATAAGATATTTGAAGTTTTTTTAAGGCATTTTTCACGGGAAAACAACACAAATGCAAGGGGAAACACTAGAGGCCCAAGATAAAGCATTTTTTGAAGGCTTTTTAGGACCTGCAAAGTAGGGAACTAACACCATTGTCCCCAAATCTAGACCCTTGGTCCCCCATCCTCGAGATCCATCCCCTTGTCCCCCTTCCCTCAATGAACATAGGCACCAACCCATTCTCCAACACCCTAAACAATAGAGGAATCCATGCAAAGTTGAAGGAACCAGATGTCACGATCTCGACATAAATTTGCTAGCAAACACATAACATCATGGATTATAGGCTAACAAATCTAAACTGAAATAGAACCTAGACTCCTTTTATTTACCCATTTATCCTTGTTTTCTGCTAGGGTCTTCAATTCTTCGTAGACTTGGTAGCTTTGAACCCATTGCTTTGTGAAGGCTTTGTCATATCTATAGGGGAGAGGATCCAGTAGTTGAGCACCCTAACTTCGAGCCTCTCAAAATCATATGTGGCAATTTCAAATTACTCTGAAATTTTTACAGCGGCTTACTTGGCAATGCCTCTGATTGTAACTAAGGTTTCAAGTCCCCATCATCAAATATGATGCCACATCAACATGTTTTTTGTTGAGGTGTCCAAAAAGACCAAAAAAACAAGTAGACTGATAATTATGCATTAAATTATAATAGTTGTGCATTGAATTATGTTTTATTGGTGCGCCAATATGGCATCACATGATTTGTTCATTTTTAAATCTAAAGAACACATTTCATTCAATTATGAGTACTTATGGTCAACACTAACAACTTTGAAGTCACAACTACTAAAACACTTTTTAAAATATTGAACACTAAATCCACACTTGGGCCCTCTTCCCTACTCAGCATGTACTTCATTCAAATACGGAGGGTGATGCATTCATGATTTATTTTCAAGTACCATTTAGATTTTTATCAGCATCTGTGATGGTGCACTTCTGAAGGATAACTTGCACTGGGTCGGAACATGGGAGTACATTAGAACATGGGAGTACGTTAGGTTTTCCTGCAACCTTATGCAGTTTTGATGTCTTTAGCTTTCCAGGCCCACCATGTATCTCTTTTCGTTCCAGGTCTGACTCTTGCATTCTCAAAAGTGTAAAACAGGTCGTTGAGGTCGTGTTGAGAAGTCATCCCTGATACAATCTCGTCTTTATATGCTGCTAGCTTTGGAATGCCATGGTCTTCCATATCCCTGCTTTGAGCAACGTCTATAAAATCCATTCCTGCACCTTCTCTTCTAGGTTTTGCGATGGTTTATTCTCCTTGACAAGTAAATTCATACGATCCATGAAAGAAAACAAAACCTACAAATCTAGAAATCAATCATTAAATAGAAAAAAAGTAGGTAATCTGTTGCCCAGATTCACCAAACACTTTGCTTAATTGTCACGCTAAAAAGTTTACTTGATTGGCTATCATATCACATTAACTACCTGAATCTAAGCGTTGAGACACGTGTGTAAGGATGACATGACCACTAACTTTTAGAACAAGCATTGCTTTTTACTCCAGACGCTCACTGCCTTCATAATAACGAGGAATAATCATGAAAAACTATGTGCAGGAGACCGGCAGTGGCCATCCAGCATACTGGAACTGGATGAACCCTAGACATCGATGGATTTATGCATGTTAGATTTTTTAACAATCAATTTGGTAACTCTTATGCCATGGTTTCATGTTTTTTCATGAGTGGATTTTCTACTTAAATTTATGTTGGGAACTGGATGATCCCAAGGCATGGATGGATTTATACATGTCAAACTTTTTAACAATCAATTTGGTAACTCTTATGCCATGGTTTCATGCCCCTCATGAATAAATTTTCTACTTAAATTTATGTTGGGAACTGGATGAACCCAAGGCATCCATGAATCTATGCATGTTAGATTTTTAACAATCAATTTGGTAACTCTTATGCCATGGTTTTATGACCCTCTATAAGTGGATTTTCTACTTAAATTTGTTTCATTTGAGTCCCGGACTAGAATTATACAACAATAGCATAATAAAAAATATGTCACAAGGCTACATATATTTTCTTCCCTCTTTTTTTTCATTTTCCTCCAAATCTTCTCTCTTAAATTTATTAATAATTTATTTTTTAAATTTTTTAAAAAAATTATATATTAATAAATAGCTCATTTTTTAAGGAGTTTTTTGTGGAGCTAGTGATCCCATGAATATTTTATTTTTCTACTTATTTTGAACAGTTATCTTAAATTGTAGTTTTTTTACTATATAATTTTTTTTTTCAATATTAATAAAGACTATTTATTAGTATGGAAAATTTAGGAGATAACATTGGAGGAAAATGAAAAAAAAAGATGAAAAGAAATATATGCACCAACCTCTTTCTTTCACAACATATTTTCAATCCTTAAAATGTAGTTGCTCCATTATAATAGGGAAAGATTATAAATTATCTTTTATACATAATTTAAAATTTGTTGGGGACCACCCATGCTACTCAAATTTAAACAGAAAATCCACTGATGCAGCCATATGGGACCATGACATTATGTACAACTGACAAAATAGATGTGTTGATAATCCTTAGAATGTTCTGCCTTGTTTTGACATGAATGGATGAATGAAAACTTTTAATAACATCCATAAGACCAAGCAACTTATGGAACCCAGATACTAAACGATACTACCATATAATATTTTTTTAAGAAACATGCCTCTCCAGGGAAATATTGTACACCACCATTTTATACACATGGAATGTACTCCAAGCTATTTCGATGAATATGCACCTTTCATGTTTGGGAATTTGCTCAATTTTAACCCATTATACAAAGATCTGTCTAACCTTTTTTTTTAATTAAAGCTTTTAACTTGATTTTTGTAAAATTTTCATTACGATTTTTATTTTTTAAAAATTTTCAATTATTTTTAATTGTAAATTTAAAACTCTTCATTTAATTAATTTATTGTTTCTCCTACCTCTTGCCTTTTATCTTCTAGAGTGACTTGTGTTATTAAGACTCCCCTGCCACCTCTTTAGATGATTTTTTTGCTACTTTGCTACTGCACAATGACACCTCTAAGATTGAAATACTTGACCATTCTCCTAGTTTATTTAGGGTTGAAAGTCACAATGGTTCTTCATTTTTTTGCAATGATTTTTCATAATTTATTTATTGAGAGTGATCCACATTTACATTACATATTATTTATATATTTTCATAGTGTGGTAATCATAACTTTACATATAGTGTTTATACACTCATATAAAGTAAATTTAATTTTTTTCACAATTTTAAGATAGATGTAGGAAATTAGTATAGGTTTCAAAATCCAAGATAATTATAAAAATTGATGTAAAGTTAAGATAAAGGTCCTTATGTGATGTGTTTTACAAAGATGGTAAGCTAGTCCTCTTGAAACAAAATGCCCTTTTTCCACTAGAGGATACCTTCTAAACCTATATACAAGGATGTTTGAACTTAGTTAGGAAGCATTTATACCCCTTATTTGAAGTTTATCCACTAACTTACACAGTTTCCTTTCCACACACTTGGTGACATTTGCTAGGTGGTACTTAGCATACATTTTTTATTCATGGTATCATTATTGTCACAATTCTTACCTTAATCAGTATCTCTATTGATTGTATTTTCATTGGGTATATATTTTGTATCATAGTGAAGTCTAAAGTATTCAGTGTTCTAATGTGAAAATAATTATTGTGAAAAGCATGTTTTTTTTAGTTGAGCTTAATAATTTTGATGTGGTCCATAGTAGTTCTAGACAACTATGGTAAAAGTATTCTTTTAGACCATACTAAGATTGTCAAAGTTAATGCTTTATACTTTTCAAAAGACCTAAGCAATCAGATATATGAAACTTTAAATTTATTAAAAAAACAAGGAAAACAATAAAGAGATTTTCATTTATTAGTCCCTGTCTATAAGGCAAGGGACTATTGTTTTCACTTGAATGAAATTTTATTAATCCTGCCTAGAAAACTATGCCAAAGAAAAATATTTACCCTCTTCTAAATTTTTAGATTTTATTTGCATTTGTTTTCTTGCAAAAAGCTAGGAACTAATTTGTTGATTGGTTGTTGATTATTTTCATGGTTTACAAATTAATTTTTCATTTGTTAAAAAGAAGAAAAAAACACCTCCAATCAAAACATAGCCAGGGCAAAAATTTATCTATTTTCTAAAGTTTCATCTTATAATAAAAACATCAAACTTGGAAGGTGTTTCTTGCAAGACCTAATTATTGATGAGATGTCAACTGCAAAAAAGATAGTTATTGATTTCATTCCACCTAGCAAAGTTTACCTAGGATATGAGCAACTAGCACAAATTTAAGCCACATGCCTGACTCTCCTCGCCTTTGTGTTACCTCATATCTCTTTAACTAAATCTCTTTATGCATCACATTTGAATCAATTATTCACTTGTTATGTTCAATGAATCTTTCAATAATTTCAAAATTTTCATGCCTCTGTTTATATTATGCACAGATTTTAAGTGGAGGAATAACAATTTCTTGCCCTATTTCTTCTTCCTTTCTTTTGTAATGGAGTGATAGTAATCCTTTTAGTATGATTAATGCCAAATTGTTCAAATGCAAAAAGAAAAGGGTACGAATGTTGTGAAGATGGAATGCAAATCTTCTTGTCTAATTTTTTGTTTCTAACTTTCATTCTTCACTTCTTTTTTTTGTGTTGAGGTGGTAGTAATCCTCCTTAGTATGATTCATTATAAATTGTTCATTTACAAAAAGAATAGGTAATAAAATTATAAATTTGGAATGTAGATATCCCTAGTGTGGCTTGGGTATTGTGCAACAAGATTTTAAATATGCACACCACACATAGTTGGGACTTTCTTCTATTGACTCTTAAATCAACCAACAATTTGCTTCATAACAACAAGATGGGAGAAAACACCCATAGGCACAGGTAAGCTATAGGATATATTTTTCTCATGGTCTTAAGTTTGAACACTAATTCTATGTTTATAAAGTTTGAAGATTATAGAGGAAGGATTGTTATCCCCATCTCTTTAATTGTACCTTTACTATTCTTATTTATATTTCAATTGCTTTTGTTTGAACAATACCCATGTGGGCTTTAAGTTACATGGTCTTTCTTAACAAGTAATACAAAAATAAGGTTCATGAAGATGTCTTGACCATAAGATCATTGATGTTGCAGGGATATGTCCTAAATCTCAAAGTTTCAGTGACAGTTACATTGCATCAATACCACCTCGTTGGAAGGGAATATGCTAGAAGGAGAGTTGTTTAATTCATCGAATTGCAACATGTAGGTTGCATATCTTAGGCATCTCATTATTCAGTAAGTGTAATGCATAAGGGGTGAAATTTATTCAACATATCTTGTAATGTTCTAGATTATGAATAAGATTAGCTCCAAATATTACTGGAAACAATATATATTTTTTAGAATTCAATGTGATATGGGTGAAGCTTCAAAAATTTATATTTAGATTAATTTTACCCAAAACTCTAGATTTATCCTAAGTTTTATTCCTCTCTTCTTCTAATTTCTCATATTTGTTTCCCAACACATCCATTATTGCCTAGAGCTTATGCTTCTATAAGCACTAAAAATGTGCATGAGCCTACACGATGATCCGATGATGAGCTATAATCCTAAACACACACATGTAAGCGTGTAATTATGCCCTTTCAACAACATTTCTCTTGGTGACATGCAGATCAAGGTTCTCCATCTTATTTGTGTTTCCCCAGTCCCCCTAGCTAACTCTCCTAGGCCTTGTGTCTTCACCCTTCATTCCTTGTTGACATTCCGCTTTTGTCACTTTTCAACCTTGTCGATTTAGGCCCCTAGTGTTTCAAGATGGGAAATACACTTTTCTTGAGCTCCTTTCATCCATTTCAACATTTTAGAAGCCTCTAATTGGCCTCTCAAATCATCCCCCTTCATCATTTATGGCACCCATTTCTTCCTTTCTAGGTCACCCCTATTATTTCCTAATCCCCCTGAGCAACCCTTGGTCCCCCCAGGAGTGACTCGTGGTCCCCAAGGGTGACCTGCCCTGCTACAAGGGGCAACCCTCTCTCCATCAATCTGCAACTCAATCTCTGGATTCAGATGTCTTCCTCAGCCCCTTTTGACCGTTTCGAGCCCTCGAAACCACTTGTAGGACCCTATCCTTGTGGGTCACCCCTAGCACTTCTTAATCCCCCTGGGTGATCCATGGTCCCCCATGGGGTGACTTGTGATCCTTAGGGGTGACCCAGCCATATTTTGAACGTGAATCCCTCTTTACTTTGACCCTAAATTAGCTTTGTTTTGATTCCAGTTTGCATGTAAATTTGACCCTAACCAAGCCTAGTATATTCTAAGCTCATTCTTCACACCCAATCACCCATAATTATCTCCCATTGATCTATTCTTATCTCACCTTATTCTCATGTTAACTATCCTTCCTCCATGGGTGATAAGCTATCAATCTTAGTTCATTGTCTAATCAACCTAGTTCTTTGATCAATCAAGCATGTTAACTCTTCAATCAAGGGAGTTAACTTCTCAATCAATCCCATCCGTTGTGAGCTCTTCAACTCTATACATGCCCTCCTCCTATATTAATTATGGGAGGTAAATCCATTGTTGCATCCATTTGATAATCTTTTAGATTCTGCTCTCCACTAGCATCTTAATGATCATGCAAGACTTGTGTGCCTTTTATTTTATGTTTAGGATAGTTTTCCAAGCTTTCTAAAGCTTCTATAGCATTGATATGCTGTCAATTTGCTTCCAATCCATAGCCATTGTTCTCAAATAGTGTTTTCACAGCACTCATAGCTCTCCCCAAGCTCATTCATTTTTAATTTCAGCTCTCAAAGCTCGAGCCATTTTGAATCAATTGCTTCGTTTGTCCCTATCACCAAGAGGGAGACCCCGTTGTTACAAACGAGAAAGAGGTTTCCAAATACAAGGATCTCTACGGATACTACAAAGCTCATGAGCTAAAGGATCCAGGTTCTTTTCATGTTTTTCATAACTAATTAAACCATATTTTGCTCTTGGAGAAAGTAATCATTGTATTGCAATTCACTTGATAGGATTTTATTCAAGTTGATTACATTAGCATAATTTAAATTAGTTTCATTACAATTCATAGATTAGATTTCATTCAAAATCGTCTCAAAAAACATAGAAAAACATAGCTTAGGTTGCATTTGGGGAAATTCATGCTAATTTGCATTCATATTTTAATTCCTAGTTAATTAAATCATATTATTATTCATTTAGAAAAAGAACAAAAAAAATGTTTTGCATTCATCAAAATACAAAAACATTAGAAAACGTGCAAAACCCTCAATTTCATCACGAGGTCAATTTCAAAACATAGTCAAAAAATCCTTGATATCATCACAAGGTCGAGTCATAGAAAAAATTTGGTCACATCACAAAGTCAAAATTAAACAAAAAGTCAACCCAAGGTCAACTTTAGTAAACTCTCTCTTATCCAAGCATACGAATGTGCCCAGGATTTAGAGGTGAGTGGGTTAGAGCTATCCTTGAGGAAATAGATTTGATATACCCAAGACCACAACACACTCAATAGATACAAGAAGAACAAGAACACATCCTTAGGGTCACACAACAAGTAAACACCATACAACAAATCATGCAAGCTAACGAAGAAAGGTTACAACATTCAATACTCATCAACAAACAAAATTAACATCTATCTAAGCATTTGAACCTTAGGAATTCAAACAGGAGATTGAAAACTAGTTACCCTTCAGGTCACAGGATTATCTCCTTTATAGAGAAAACATTGACATAGACCAGGCCCTAGGATCGGTTAACCGCTCTCCATGGCATTCTCCTTCCACGCGAACAAAACCGCCCCCAGGTTACGCCTCCACTCACTGGCATTTGCCATGAGATTGAGAGTGACTTGGAGGTCACCATCAACAAGGAGAGGGTTCATGTGGTATATTGAAGCTGACTCATCCATATTTGTGCCTAAGTCACATTTTGAGGAGTACATATCTTGGTGAACTCGACGTGAGGAGTAAAATTCTTTTTGGTTGAGCTTTCTCACTTTTCCATCAATTCTACCTTCTACCATTTTTATTTTCATCTTCATCCTTGTTCTCACCATATCCACCATTCATTCCATTTATACTGCGGTGTCTACGACACCCCTAAATATGATGAAATCAAGATAAAATCAAGGAATTGTTCCTTCAAAGGAACTAGAAATGCTATCTTTTGATAGGTATGTGTTATCTGAGTCTTTGGCACCTATAACAAGCTGCTTTGACTATGAATACTCTTACTATGAAAACAATATGAGCTCAAACCTCATCATTCTCTCACATTCAACAATCCCACATGGGAACAAGGAACGATCATCCAATCAACTTACTCTAGAGAACTTAGAACATTTGTGCAATTAGAAATCCACTGAGTAGATCAACCCTAAACAAGTGACACAACAATACACCTAGATAATGAGGTAGCACACTTAGAAAAACACTTTCAAGAGGCTAGGAGGGTCAAGAGGCCTTACATGTCTCTTGCCAAGAAAAACAAAGAGAAAACACTTCAAAAGAACAAGTAGTTAGAACAAATCCCAGAAACCCACAAAGTAATGAAGCACAAAGAACAAGGATCGTTACTCCTGTAAATATCATATCAACATTGGTCCAATGAATCAGGACCCTAGAGGTAGAGCAACCTCTGCAAGATAAGAGAATCAAGTTCAATGAAAATTCACACAACATGAGAATCGAACAAAACCAGGAGCATCTCAAAACCCCCCTTATCTAATATTTTATTCAAGAAATGGAAGCAACAATATTTCCAAGTGGAGCCCATCCAACACAGAACTATTAGGCCAATTACCCCATAATACCAAGATATCAAGCACAAATCCAACAAACTCTGCCAACAGGGTTGATACTCTCAACCTCGCAATCTCAGAATGCATTCTTAGGGACTTACTTAGAATACTTAAAATAACCCTTAGGCGACACAATCTATAATGCAATACTACCAAGACCTCTTATGGACTTACCAAAGTTCAAAGGTGAAGGAGATCCCAATTCTCACATCAAGACATATACCACATCTATAAGAGAACTCCTCCTGTGGGATGGAGTTGTGATGAGAATATTCCCAAAGATACTTGAAGGGATCACATTAGATTGCTACTATCACTTTCTCGAAGCCTCAATCCACTCTTTCCACCAACTCATAGGCGAGTTTGTCATGGCTTTTGACATGAACAAACTCATTAAGACTGTAATACTTGAATTACTAATGATGAAAGAAAATGTGAATGAGTCGGTATCATATTTCATCACATGATGGAGACAAGTTATCTATTCATTGACAAGTGCCCCGAATATGGACCACATAGAACTATGTGACCTCTACTTACATGCCCTTAATGGGGACACCTGTGAGGAATTCCAAAACCTACCTTACAAATCTTACGAGGAAACACTAGAGAGTGTGTTGCAAATCGACCAAGCCTCCATTGATAGTGGGTGAGAAACTTATGGTTCAAATGGGAGGTCAACAAATTCAATGAATGATAACAATGGAAACAACTCCTCTACCATCAAAATACTAAAGAATAATAGAAGTGCAACTATGGACGGGGAGATGGATCAATTACCCATAAACAAGAAGATAAGGGACGACTATAATGGAAGGGATTATTTCCCTCCTAACGTTAATGCAGTATAATGGCCCCTCAACAACAATTATTACCAAAGGAAAAACCAACAACAATGGAACTAAAACTGGAAGACAACCAAATGACTCATACCGACCTCCCTATGAATATAATCAATTTTGTTCTTTCCATCCTGCATAAGGGGGCATAGTACCGAGTCATGCCGAGAGTACATCAAGTTCATAAACAAGCTCCCAAATGATTAGTAAAAGTTGTTAATTGAAATGTTTCTCAACCCACAAGAAGTCACAACAAACAATAATGACAACACTAAACAAACACACATCACACCACAAAATCCAGACATGAAAATATTCTGAGATCCCTTTCCAACCCATAGAAACAACAATGCAAATGGGCAAGATGCGACAGTTAGTGGATCTACTAGCATAACAAAAGGCTCAGAAGAAAACATCCATGTCCAGTTAGGACCAAAGGGAGAAACAAGAATGTTAGGGCTGGTAGAAATAATACATCACGAAGAAGATATTGACTCACCAGAAGAAGAATCTCATGGAAAGAGAATCTCAGTTGTGGAACCTACACCGCCTCCAATTGGGCCTTATGATTTGGTTGAATATATTAAGAAAACCTATGCACATATCCCTTTCATAGATCTCCTTAGAAATTCACCTTCACATTGGTTATCCCTCTTAGAAGCAATTGGGTTGAAATACCTTGATAGAATCACTCCACCTCCTGGCAAACAAATCAACCAAGTAGATCTCAACATGAATCCACCAAATGCAAAACTTCAAAATTCACATTTCTTCTTTGATTTAAAACAAATTCCCTCAGAAGTAAAATTAACAAAGAAAGGAGATCCAACTCTATACCTACAAGTGTAGATTTATGACACTTGCATAAAGAGAACTTTAATTGATGATGGAGCAACAGTAAACATAGTCCCATTTGGGGTATGGGAACACAGACACCACAACACGTTGAGAGGATATGATAATCGAAAAGAGGCCACAATAGGAAAAATCACCCTACCACTCTCTTTGGGATCAAATATGGTCCCTACTGTGTTTTATGTCATTGACAAGGACACTAGATATAAATTATTGTTAGGGAGACCCTAGATTCATATAATGAAGGGGGTGCCTTCCACCCTATTCCAATAAGTACGATTAGTACATTTGGGAAAATTCTATGTATCAAAAGGTGATCCTAAACCATTTAGCATGATCAAAGAAGACACAACTAAAAAGAAAATAGGCATCCCCATTGACTATGAGTTACCTATGAACAAAATTTCCATACCTGGTCCCACTTCAGAAACCTTACAATTGAAAAGGATGAAACCTCATGAAACAATAAATAATGTATGGAAGTTAAAACCATTGAAAACAAAGAACCAACAAACAAAGAGAAATAGTTCCAAAAGATACTATAACTAAAATCATTGAGTGGTTAGAAAAGAAGGGTCTTATTCAATTCTCTTTGGACATATTTACAGTTAACATGTCTTCCAAAGATGGGCTAGGGAAGATTGATTAGAGCACCCCTTGCATATGTGAAAACCTCAAAAGACAAAATGGATTGAATTCAAAATTGTGACACCAGACTTAAGAGGAGTAGATCTGCATGCTTTCTCAGATCCTGAGGAAGAAACATCAGAGAGTTATACGTCTTTAACATCACTGAAAGGAACAATGTCAAGTGAGTCTTATGTACCTCAAACACAAGAGGAGAGTGATTCTTATGTACCACTTTCATCCTCAGAAGATACTTATGCACCATGGACACCTCCAACAAAAAAATAATCCAAAGATCAAGAAGAAGTTAATTTAGTGGATAACAAATCAACAAATGTTCTAGAGATTTCATCAGGAGTTTTTATAGCTCCTAAACCCCTAGAACAACCTTCTACTTAAACCTAGAATACAATCCAATTACCTTGATACATGGTAAGCCCCTTTAATACAAGTGGAAATGGTCAAAAGGCTCCTCAAAGAAGATGAGGTAAGCGAAGGAGAGTTCTGTAAGGAACTTAAGCTATGAGTAACTATAGGAATAGAAGATCCCATCATCCTTGAGTTTCTTGAAAAATATGTAGGGTGTTTAATGGACTTACAGCTAGAACCAAATGGGAAGACAAGTATAAGTTCCATTCCTCCAGATGAGCAAATAGACCCACAAACTCCTCTTGAATTGTTTTAATTTCTACAAAGTGTTCAAGAATGTGATGAAGTAAATATCTACATGCAGGATGAATTCGACTTACTCACCAAAATTTTGAATTGTGAAAGAGTCTTGTATTGGATTCCTTCTCACTAATATGTTGTTAAAGCCTTAGCTCACCACACATTACCACAGGAAGTCACGAAACCAAATCCACAAGAGAAAAATAATCCTCCAGGGCCATATAGAGTAGGAGAAATTGTCCTTAGCATGGGTAGTACCAAAAACAAGAAACATAGGAAAAATAGAAAGTTTCACGAAAATTGGAAAGGACCTTATATAATCAAGGAAGATGTCAGAAACAGTACGTATCTTTTTTGCACTATGAAAGGTGAAGAATTTGGTAAGACAGTTAACTCTTTCCACCTCAAGAAATATTATGTTTGAAAAATCATAAAAATAGAAAAAATCCAAAAAATCAAATAATCCAAAAGAGTAAAAAAATTATAAAATCATGAAAATTCAAAAACTTTACATTCTTCATTCTGTTCCACCATTCATTTTGTGAGTGACATGCTCTTGTTTAATTTTTGTCTTAGTAAGGAGTCTAAGGTTGATTAGGTATAATTTTCCCCTTTGAGCCTTTAAGATCCATTATAATCATGTTTACCACATATCACTACTCCCTTATTTACATTTTCTAATGATTCTAAATAAAGCCTAGCTCTTAACTTTGCACTAATCTTGGTCTTAACAACTCATGATGTCAAGTCTAAGCAAAGTCAATCTTCAAACCTATAGTATTCAACAGAAGCTTGCAAGTAGACCTTTCCCATTCCTCCTTAGTAGAAGGCAAGTTCGACTGGATGGTGAAAACTTTTGGTGGTGCTCAGCCCCTTATCTTTTCTGGCCAAAAATGCCAAGGGGATCATAACTCTATAGGAAGCAATCAAAAAATCCTAGTGAATAAAAAAATGAGAGATCAAAAAAATAAGTGTGTGAGAAATCATAGGAAAAAATCATTAGAACAACATAATACCAAAGCAGTAGAAGTCAAAAAGCACCAAAAATACCAAGCAAAAGCAAAACATTCAAGTGAGGCATTGAAAAATGCAAGAAAATACAAAAAAAGGAAAAATTAAAAAATTAAAAAAATTAAAACAGAGTGAAAAAAAGAAGATTGTTGATGTATGTACTCTCAAGTGGAGATAAATCTAAGATCAAAGCTACGAGAGTGACATCTATTAGAGAAAATAAAAAAGAAAGGTACAAAGCACACACACACACTCGCTGAGAAAACCCAAGAGTCTAGCTATCTTTAGGGCCATCTTCTACTTTGAAGCCTTTCCTTTTCTCCAGGTATATCTTGTTGGCCATTTTTTATCTAAGTCTAGAAGGTGATAATAAAATTTGTTACTTGTCTAATTTGAAAGCTCTCCAAATGTATTGTATAGATAAGGATAAGTGTTTAGCCTTTTGGGAAGCCTAAATCAAAAGCTTTCCATCTCCTCCCCATTCCCACTTGAGTCCCTAATCCCATCCCAAAGGTCAATAGGTCTCCTTATACCAAGTTAATTCACCATCCCCTAGGTCAAAAATCTTACTTAAGAGCAGTGACATTGTTTGTTCCACATACATACATACTATATGCATGTGAAAATGAACACAAGAAATAGACTAAAACAAGATTAACCTACTTCATTCACCTTCAAATACACTTCGGATTGAGCATAAAGGAATGCATAAAGAAAGATTACTAAACAAGACTAGTTACCATGCAAACCTTGCTTAAGTGGATGTGCTCCTTGATTATATTTGATGTAGGTGGCTCCCTATTGTGACAGTATAACATTGCAATTCATGGAGTCTTGAAAATGCTTGGGATGAGGCTCAATTTATAGATTTTTTGGATGGTGGATGAAGGGCTAGGATTGATTTAGGAAATCAATGGATGAGGATGCTTGAGAGCTCTCAAGCAAGGAGAGCTTGCCAAGTGGCATGATGAGATTGGTGGATGGGAGATGTCCTTAGATTGAGGACAAAACAATGGTTGAAAAGTGAGTTGGAAAAAGGAGATGGATAGGATTGAAGTAGGACAAGAAGGGACAAAAGGACCTTTGTACAAAGGACCTTGGCCATACTTTTGTAAGAGGCATGTGTGTGCGCTTGTACAAAGGGCCATGCCTTTGTACACATGGGGGGATGGGGAGGATTTGACTAGGGTTAGTTTAGGATAATGGAATGTGCAAGTAGGAGGTTAGCTAATTAATTAGGTTTAGGTCACCTAATCAAAAGTGTAGAAAATAAGGAATTAAATAAATGTAAATATTTATTTAATTCATGGGATGGGGAAAAGGGGGTAATAGATAAATTAAATTTATCTAATGTTTGGATGATAGAGGAAGAGGATAAATGATTAATAAATTATTTAGGCTAGGGATAAGTACCGATGTAGGTACCAATGCAAGTACATATGAATAGTGAATAGTACATGAATAGTGATTTTGATAATAAAATATTGTAAAATCATTGTTTGAAGGGGAATTGGTTAATTAACTATCTAAACATGCATTTATTTAGTTAACGTGGAGGAAATAGTGATTTAGGAATGTCTAGATATGATTAGTGATGGTTTAGAGGAGTTTGGAGATGAATTAGAGATGTTTAGGGATGACATGAAGAGTGGACAATTTTAGGTGTCTACATTTTGCCCCTCTTTGAGATGTTACGAAGAAACATCATTTCAAAGAAAGATAAAACATAGCGTTAGATAGGATTAGAAGAAGATGATAGAATTAGAGATGGTGATGCCCCAGCCACTCAAAGTGAGAGTGAGAAGGAAAGATGATGGTAAGGATGATTATGGGGATGATGCCCCCTCGAGAGGGCACATAGGTTCAAAGAACATGGGTGCACTCTTGAAAGGATGAAGGGGGTTGGATTATAAAGAAGAGAGTGGAATTTAAAAGACGACATGGATGGGGGATAGGGTAGATTGGAGGAAGGGGGTTGGAGGAAAAGGATGGGGATCAATAGATGATGGATAGAAGGATGAGATGAAAGGATGGAAGGGAGTAAAAATGGATGGATGCAAACTGGAGATGTTCAGCCCAAACCTTCCGAAAAATATACTGGACAAGAATTCCCAACAAGAGATGTAGAGTTTCAGCCCAAACCTTCATGGAAATAGCATGTATAGAAACTCTCTAGAGAGGCTCAAGGTTGCGATGAAGTGAGAATGGAAGAAAGGGAAGGGATGCAAGTGGATCGATGACTCCATGATGCATTATGTTGTACTTATAAATGAGAGCCATATTTATTTGATATGGCATGAGACATTATGCAACAAGGTATAAAGAACTAGGGTGATAATGTGTCCCATGCATAAAAGCCAATCGATTAGGTCACATGCAACCCTATGTCGTATAGCACCATGATATGGAATACCATGATACCATTGTGGCAGGTAGGTTATAGGGACTATTGTTGATGCAAGATAAAATGATAATGCACACACACAAGAAAGCATGCATGCACAAAAAATATACAAAGACAAACATGATGTTTCCCTTGGTGAAGTTGAAAAGCCAAAGATTGATGGATTGACGATGATTGGATTGTGTTGTTGATGATAAGAACAACACAAGGATTGAGAATGATATATCCTAATGATGATGATGGTGGATGATTAGGATCAAAGGCTTGCAGCAAGGCTAGGAACAAGACCATGGGTGTGATTGGATGATTTTGATTATGATGCTTAGCTTAGTATGCACATTGGTTAGGATGTTCTTGTGATTTGGATATTAGGGAGATTTAGATGTTAGGGAGATTTAGATATTTGGGGATTTGGATTACTGGGAAGGATGCATTGGTTTACGTGTAGGTAGCCTCTAGCTCGTACCAATAACAAGGGAAAGCTAAGTCTATCGAGAAGGCATGATTGGATGATGGGGATGAAATACTAAGGGATAATGGATAGTGGATAGGAACGATGAATGATAAGGGGATAAGGGATAGGTGATAGTGGATAGGGAGTAAAAGAAAAGGATATAGGGATAAAGCAATAGTGCAATAGATGGGGGAATAGAGGATAGGTGGATGAAGGTGGTTGGATGTAATAGGGAGAAGGGATGCTTCAGCGTCTAGAATTGTAGCAAAACCACAAACTGAGAAGAGGTTGATGGAGGGGAGTTGGGTAGGTGATAATGGATAGGAGGAAATGATAGGGGATGAGGGATTATAAGTAGGTGATAGAGGATGGATAATGAGTGTCACACCCCAAAATTTGACTATGTTTTACTTTTTTACTTTTAAGTAATTAGTAGATGATTATGCATTATTTAATGATTTGACGAACGTTATGTGAAAATGTCAGGATAAATCAATGATATCATGAGTTTATGTTTATATGTTTAGAATTAGACATGTGATTATATGATGTCATGATTAGTTATTCATAAGATATATGAAGTAACTAATGATGCACTAATCCTAGTTTGGTTAATTGCAAGTTGTAACCAGGAAAACAGGTTTTCCACCCTCCCAGAAAGAGAGGGAGAGCATCATCAGAGAGAAGTGAATAGAGGTATGGATAAGGATAGGTTGTTTCCATCTATGTCTTGTGCTTGCACCGTTAGTGAACCCTTGTCAAGTTTGGTATGTTGTGTTTGACTCTTTTGGTCTAAGTTGGTTTTGATTTGTCATCAAGATCCTTTGGCTTAGGTTTTGTCAAAAAACTAAGTAGGATAATAAGACCATCGACAAGATATGATAAAAAGTTTTTATCTTCCTTTTGAGACGTGATTATAGTTTATATTATTATAACTAATTAAATATTAGTGGTTAAACTATTTCATTATCGGTGTTTTTTGATAAGTTTTCCATTTGATAACCTATCTTTGTTGGTGTTTATGCAAAATACAGAGGGAGAGAATACCTCGACCTCATTCTCATATTTTTTCAATTGTTAGAAACAATGTGAGAATACATTGTATATACCTACACTATGATGTTATAAATCTATTTTAATATTATCTATAAGTTATAATTATAATATTATGTCAAAGAGAATATTTTGTATCATGGTATGATAGCATTTATGAAAACCTCTCCATGTCATTTGAGGAGTTAAGGAGGAGTACAAGAGAGTGTTCATTAAAGACTAACTACTCCACTTTGTTTGCATGCTATCAGAGCAAGTTAATAGGAAAGGAAACTGCCAAAGGCTCCGTGAAAAGGTGGAGTGGTGAAGTCTTATTAAGACTATATTATCTAGAGGTAAGGATATCGAAAGATACACATAGAGAGAGGGATATCTTTGAGTGATAATAGGATTTTGGGAGTGTAGTGATAGTGGGTAGTGCATAGTAAAATAGAGAGAGAGAGCTTCGTATAAGAAGCAAGGGTCAAGACAGAGATCTCGGATATATATATCAGTAAGCTAATTCTTACAAAGAAATCCATGAAGATAAAGTTTTGGACACATAAGGATAGGGATGTTGTGCCTGGATAGCTAGAGGTTTATAGAGCTTGCTCAGGCATTTCAAACTGACAGTTTTAAAGGTATGAATAACTTAGAAAACACATTATCTCTTCATTCTTGTAATGCAGTAGTTCATTATCTTTTGTATACAACATAATTATATTCTTTTAGAAATGTATAGATAGAGCATTCTTAGTAAAAGAACATAGTTGATGGAATAGAGTTGTATTTTTACATAGTTTCATGAGTCCATAAAGTCTAGTAGACCTATGCTATTATGTATCATAAACATCAGTATAGAATAACTCTTTCATACTAATATTTTGTCGTCAAACCCATAAGATCTTAGGTTATTAACTCAGTAGATAGAGGTCGATGATTTGTGGAAAATAAAATGAGTTTGATTAACTCTGTTTGCATAGAGAATATCAGGATTGGAGAAAGACTTCTCTTACTCTGTTTACACCCGATCATTCGTAGTGTCTTCTATAGTTAACAAACATCCTTTGTAAACAGAAAGTTAGTCTTTTCATTATGAGATAATTGATACTTTTCTCATCTTTGTATGCATGCTTTTGAATCTATATTTCATTGAGGTTGCAATGTATCACAAAGTTATGTATACATTGGCAGAAACCGAGCCTTTCTTGAATTCTAAATTTAACCTAGGAGCAGTTAAGAGTAGGGATGTATAAGTTTTATTGAGTTTTGATCAAATGATTATGTGTTTGATTTATTCTTATAGAAGAATATATAGAGATGTTATTAAATATCTTTCAAAACCTCTAGGATAGTGATATTTCATCACATAAGTAGTCTATAATAATGACATGTATCATCATGATATTTGAAATATATTCTATGTGAGTTCAAAATCTTATTCAGTGAAGAAAGTTCAAGATATAAATAGGTTTACATATCACAATGAGATCAAAGATTTTGGAATTGTTATTCTTTTATGATAGAATAATATTGTTATCATGAAGATCAATTTTGTATAGTGATACAATATCATTAACTCATTCAACAACAATGATAAGCATTATCATGTTAAACCTAGGATGTTAATCATTAGTTCTTAGGCTCTTCTTTATCGAAAGTTAGTTGACTTGAGAAGACCAGGAGGCCAAAAGCATTGTATTGATTCATAGACTTAAAACCTATCTAGGTTATAAGATTAAACTTAGTTAAGAGTATTGATGATAATGATAGTATAAATTAAGGTATTATATGAAGATTGAAACTCATGTTTTTATAAGAAATATGAATTTGTTTAGTGCCTAAGTGGTCTAGAAAAGACTAGAGGGTATTACAATCATGTTTTATTATTTTACATTCTTATCTTTAGATAACAAGAGTTTTGATAGGGTTAGAGGAGTTAAAAAACCTAGATTCAACCCAAAAGGGATATAGAAAGCTTAAAATTCTAAGTCAGTTATGATTTTGTTTTATTCTATTGTAGTTTATGGTCAACAATAAAAGAGTCAAGAAACCATGGACTAAGATATTTAATTTAGATAGAGTCTAAAAAGCTTTTGATAAATTTTATTGATATCTTGTTGAAGTCAAAATATGACTTATAGCACAAGAGTGCTTAATCTTGAGTCGATGGGTAGAATGACAGGAAATCATAAACTCTTATGTGTGGAAGAATGCCACTAAGGACTCTCTAAAAGGTTAATTCTTCTAAACTTATACAAGTAGATATCCTGGATTCAACATTAAATTCTAAGTCAGATGACTGAGAATAGTTCAGTCAAGACAATTATACCAAGAGATACTAGCCAAACAAGTCAAACTGTAGGATGAGATAGTCTATAAGTTAAGTTAGAGGTGTGTGAACACATGACTACGTTTACTGCATATGTCTATCTATATTGAAACTTTGGCCAAAGCGATGCATTTGTCTCTACATGCATTAGTCGGTTCATAATGTCTAGATGGCATAACCTATCAGAATGATCATACTTAGCTAGAAGATCATCTAGAATTGTATGGTCGATTGAGTTACATAGGACACAACACTAGGACTTAGATGGCAACTTGTTAGATCCATATGTCTATACTCTTCATGAAGGGTAGGGCCACTTCTAGGAAGGAAGGTATGTAGGGACCACCAATCTATGGTTGGAGGTAAAGCACTTGGATGATGCTCTCCCTTTGTAGTTGAAGACTCGCCAAGACTTGAATGACAGATATCAAGATTCCAAAGACAATACTCTTTATGTTAAACTCCATGTTATGATTTATGATGTAAAACTATTCTTTTGCCAAGTGCAATGTGTTTGTAAATATAAAGTGAAATGTTTTCACTATAATTTATCTTTGAATATATTGAATTTCAAGGTTGAAAATATTCAGATAAGATATGCATTTATTTCTTTGAAATATTGCAAATGATTAAAAAAAATTCACTCATGTTTATCATGTTCTTTTACTTTCTTAGTAAATTGTGTGTGTAATTCTGAGTAATATGAGAAGGCATGTTACGTTGAGGATGGATGGATGAAGGGATAGGGTGACCAGCTGGGTAACTTGTTGGAGGTGTGAATTGGTGATGTTATTTAAAACCACCAAAGGAAACATGGGATGAGAGATGGGAGAGGGGGGTAGGATTGTGGATAGAGGATAGAGGATAGGCGAATGGAGGAAAAGGGTGTGATATCCAAGGATTACATCACTTAGGAAGAGGATGTCCCACTCGAGATGTGTGTCACTCATGACGAGGCCTTATGATGGTGGGGAATGGATAGATGTGATAGGATATGCTCAGAAGGATGTATGCTAAGAGGTGTCCAAAGCATGTTTTAGATATTTTGTCCCTATCCTTATCAAGATCACAAGTGGGGAAAGAGGATGGGATGATGATAATATGGGTAATGGATAGGATAGATGGATGGATGGGAGAATAGATAGGAAGATAAGGGAGATTTGATGGATGGGGGGTGATATTATAGACAAGATTTGCCCCCAAGTGTAGGGTGAAAATGGAGGAAAGATTATGCATGATACCCACAAGGGGTTTTCATCATGGTAATTGCGCAAGGCGCCATGAGGAGTGGTTTTCACCATTGGACGAATTTATTTCTCTTTATTTTTTGGATTTTTTTGATTTTTTTTACTTTTTTTTCTATGTTTTTGGATTTTTTAAAAATATTTCCAGATGGGATGGATGGATTTGGATGGAGAAAGATATTTGGAGGAGGATGGGGACTCAAGCATCTATTTCCATGGTAAGGTGGAAGTATCCATGTTGGATGGATGTCGCACATGGACCATGTCAAGTGTAATGACACACATGGATGTTGGTAGATGGTTGCATGAGATGACAATGGAGGAAGATGGGAGAGATGGAGATGGAATGGGAGATAGTGGATTATGATGTGGATTATGGAGGGGAATAAATGATGGATGGATAAATGGATTATGCAAAAGCATGGACTATAGGAATGTGATGGGGAATATATGTGGGATAATGAGTGTAGGATGGAGGGATGAAGGTATGTGGGAATGATGTGGGGTGGAGGGGAACCAAGAGCAATGGTTGCACACACCATAATAGATTTTGAAGCTTTTGATTTTGAGGATGTATGGGGAGTAATGGGGATTTGGGATTCATGATAAATTTGTGGGAGTAGGATCTATGGGAGTTTGGGATTACCGATTTGCGGATTTAGGATTTTTAGACTTTTTTGATAGGCAGCAGGATTTTTGGGATATGAGGATGGAATGGGATGTGGGTGCTCAAATCTCATGGTGGGATATTTCCAGGTGGATTGTATTTTGTTCTTCCTTATAGGGCTTTTCTGAAACATGAGATCTTGACCTTGACCTTTATTTGGAAGAACAATCCTTTTGTAACCTTCTAAGCCAAGTTCACATCACCTGATAGATTCAAAATTCAATTTTAATAGAGAATACAGTTTATGGATGTTCATTGATGATTTTATATTTTTCATTTCAATATGATGGCTCCTTTGAAGTACAAAACTTAGCCTTGGTCTTGATTTCAAGTGCCAATCTTCCACAACTCTTCTATTAGATAATAATGCTCCTTGATAATAAAAAAATTTAGGGTTCAAATATCCCAAAAAATGTACATATCATTGTTTGTATATTCTTGCAAATAAACTTTTATATCTTCAACTATTGGTACTTTTGAGAAAATAGTTTAGTATTTGTTCCTTAGGACTAGTACATTCACATATATTATATTGTGGCCTATGAAAGAGGTGAAAAATTCATTTCAATCCAATTACATGGCCTTTGATCCTTGTAATGAGTCAACAATTCTATACCCAAGTGACTATCCATAATACAAATGCATTGTTTCTAAAAGTTAAAATGTATTATCTAGAAGTAGCATCATGCTTTCTTTGGCAATGGATTTGATGTTTGTGTATTGCCTTTCTATTTTTAATTTATCAAGGAATGATAGGATGAAGTTGACATTTACAGGGAAATTAGGAGAAGACCTATTGGACATGCCAGAGGATATAGTTGTAGACATCAATAGAATGATTTACACTACACGATTGCAACCTTGGAAGAAAACATGGACATAGTTGACATTTGTGATCTCCTTAGTGTACAAAGTATTTCAAAAGATATATTTCACATATGAAATATAATAACATATTTTAATTCGTAATTGCATTAAAACTTTAAGGTTTGCAAATTCTACTTTTTAAGTTGACCCATACCTTGTTACAAAACTGTCATATTCTATTATGAAAACATTTGGTAGGGACTCTAACTGTAGCATAGCTGTTGTTTACAAAAGTTCTCATTTCATCAAAGGGGCATATTATGATATATAAATAATATCATGCCTATTTAAATTTTTAATGCCCTACAATGTTGCCATAATCTCCATACTAATAAGCCATTTTCTCGCCTTTTCTCATTTTATATTTTCCCTTGAATAACTTTTATATTTTCTCTTGACTATATTCAACACATGTAGGATAAAAACACAACAAACACAAGGGAACCATAGGAATAAAATCATGAGAAATGCATGAATACAAATAGGGGAAATGGAGGTGGGAAATATTAATTGGTAAAGCATTGTAAAGGAAGTTAACCACCGAAAGGATTTATCATAAGACACATCTATGTAGGGATTTGTTTATGAAAATTATTTTGTATATAAGTGTGGGGAATAAATTTAATCCTATATTTAATGTATGTTAAGTTAAATAAAGCATAATTAATCATATATAAAATTAAATTTAATTATATTAGATAGATCATGATGTTTGATGAAATTAAATGTAGAATATAAATGAATTGAATAATTGTATTTAGCTACTAATTTCAATATAGTATCTAGATTAGGGTTTTTCCATTAAGTTGGTAGTATTTAAAATGATCTTGACAAATATTTTTCTTTGAACATGGTCATAAACTCTTGAATGATTGCTAGGTGATTCACATGCATTAGGATGAGTAAATGCAAATGAATGCTTTTTAATGTCCTTACATTGAGATATTCTTGAATGCTTTCAAATTGGATGATTAGATGAATGTAATTAAATGCAATGAATGTATTTTTAAACATAAACATAAAACTAAAGTGTGAAACTTTGTGCAAAGTTGGCCTAGGAGTAAAGTGTAGAATGGGGCAAGTTGGCTAAATGTTTGATTTTAATTTTCAAATTAAAATGATTAAGATTGTGGCTACAAGGATGACCTTACACCCATAGATATGACCTAGGTTAGATATCCAAGTTGGATTAATGTCCAAGATGGATCAGATTGGATAAGAATTATATTAATAATCAAAATCAAATAGAGAAGTAAATTAGACTAGATTGTGTGCACATAAACATTAGGAAAAACAATAAGCATAGGGATGGGTGCAAGCAAGGCTATGTACGCAAGCCTAATTATGCACAAAAGTGTGTTATTTGTGGCTCTATAAATGCATCAAGATATTACCCCAAATTAGGCACAAAACTAAATATGAAATGCATCAAGGATTTGTTTTTCACCATTACAATAAGTTAACAAAATTTAGAAAATATGTCAATCTCCAAACTTTTTAGACCATGTTAGTTATGGAGGTCTAGACCTAATTTGAATCATACTCGTTCCTCCATCTAGAATATATCATTGGCACAATTCTATTATGAAACAAAATTACATCCACAGTCACATCCTCCTAATTCAAACTTGTTTATTTATTTATTCTAAGTTGGCCCTTTCACCAAATTTAACCAAATTACTTGTTTTCTTGCATGCCAAGATATTCAAATTGAGCCCCTAGGATGTCCCATTTACAAACAAGCCCAAGGACACTAGTTATCCATCAAAAGATCATACAATTGAATAATGCCATATTGAGAACACTATCAACTACTAGTATTCATGAATTATCAATTATTGATAAATAATGCACTTAAGCATTTTGCATCAAGAAACAATAAAATTAGTATTTCTCATCTATATTTCCCCTATTTTTGTTTTTACATTTCCCTTGACTTTATTCCTACGTTTCCCTTGTCTTGGTTGTGTTTTTCCTACACGTTTTGAATATTGTCAAGGGTACATATAAATGTTATTCAAGGGTGAATCTAAAATGAAAAGGGAAAGAAAATTGCTTATTGGTAAGGAGATTGTGACAACACTGCAAGGCAATGGAGATTTAAATAGGTATGATACTCTTTATATATCATAATATCCCCCTTGATGACATAGAAATTTTGTAAATAAACGAATAATTATTTTTTCTTTTCTATGTGTTTTAATAAATTTAATGTTTCCTATATTCGATTGCTTAAATCGTTTGAAAAGTATAAGGCATTAACTTTGATAATCTCCGTATGGTCTAAAAGGATACTTTTACTATACTTATCTAGAGCTACTATAGACCATATCAAAACTATGTAGTTCAACAAAAAATGACATTCTTTTCAAAGTGATTATTTTCACATTATAAAATAAATTCTCTTGTTATGGATGAATTAATTAAACTTAACATATCAAACATTATCATCCATATTTTACCCACTTGAAACAGTTCTATTGTTTTTTGAAAACTTGGTATCTAAAATTTGTTGTAGTAGCCAAGGTCAACTTGCAAGATCAAACATTCCACAAATAAGAATATGTAATATAATAGATTTATATCATACAAAATGTGTCTCAAAAGTATAGGGAATCCCTTGCATATAAATGCAAGGATGAGGTGAGAAGGTAGGTCTGAATGTCTAACTACCCCTCCAAAGATTTGACACATGTGGGCTGACTTAGGAAAAGTGTGAGAACACATGTAAAATACACATAACGTGAGACAAGAAAAGAAAAGTCTCTCTAAGTGAGCTTAAGTGTAGTGTGAATAGGACCTAATCAACTAGCTAGATAAAACACTCTTTCACTCTAACGCCCCCCTTAAGTGATACTTAGGGAGAAAGCTAAACACTAAAAAATGCAAAGATGCATGGATGGGTCCCGAAAACAAGGCCTGATGAGGTACCTATGTATAAAAGATCTCTCATAAATAGAGAAAAGGATAAAACCATGTGGGAAAAACTCCTCTCCAAAAGAGAGAATGAGAAGGGAAAATAAACCTCCTTAGGAAAATGAAGAACTCTTGAAGTATGTAGAAGTTGTAAACTATGTTGAAGAAGAATTGGTGTTTGTTGGAATCAAAGAACCCTCCAATGAATGTAGATCAAGATAAGTGAGACTCAAAACTCTACACGAGTGCCCTCAACTACACTACTCAACCATATATGCACATATGGCAACAAGGAAAAATAATGTGTGGTCAAAAATTATAGATCGTACAATGATTAAAGACACAAAAAACATTGAATGAGTGACCCCATCAATAGTAATATATGCGCATGTCGTGCTCTACAAAGATACTAGAGTCTCACAAATATTGGTCAACTGAATAAAGTAGAAGGTTGTCTACATAAACATGAATGCAAAAGTGTCTATATGGTATGTGTTCCATCTCACAAAAAAGCATGGGTAACCACCCACTACATTTGCCTAGTATACAGGAACATAACTCACTCCAAAATGAAATCAATGAAGCATTAGCATAACCATGTGATGATACCCTCCATAATGCTAACAAGGAAGAGGTATTGTCAAATCATCTAAAATGTGGAAAAAAGGTGTGCAAAGGGATGCAACATCATGTTCAATATGATGTACAAGAAACTAAAAAGGGAATGTAAAAATTAGGCACACATGCATGAAATGACAAAGTTGTGATGGAAAAAACAAGGCACATACACAACCCCCCATAGAACTTTATAAAATAGTGCAAGTACAAAAGGGCATAATAGATGTGCAAGAATCCCCTAAAAAATATAAATCATATTTGGCACTTTATGTTAGTGCATTTATAAAATTGAAAACACATGTTATAGATTCCTACAATGTCCAAAAAAGGACCACATGCTGATAATATAATTTTGCTACAAAATTAAAGGAAACTAATGGAAGCACAATGAAGTACATGAAAATATACACACTTTTAAAAAACATGGATCCAAAAAGGAGTCCATATGCAAAAACTATGGCTTGCCAAAGTTCCTAAAATGAGAACTACACAACGAGATGTCTGACAAAATTGATTTGTGGAAAAACTAGAAGTCTAAAATGAAAATCATCTATACACCATCATGGTGAGCATAGGTTTTTTCCCCATTTAAAAAAATTGCTCAAAAAAGACTTCGTATGAGCAACTTAGAGGCTTCTAAAGTTGCCCTCCTAAAATGAAAAATCATTGAAGAAGGGTCTATCCCCTTGGTGGTGACATGGTCGATGTTGGGTGGCCCATGAGTTGAGCCATTAGTGGAGGTGGTAGCTAGGAGGAGTTGGGGGCAGAGTTGGAGCTAGGTTTGATTTTTATTTTATTAAAAATATTAAAAAAAGATTATTATTTTTTAATTTTTAAAAAACTTTAAAAAAAATCCTTTTGCCGCATGATGCCCTAAAGCTCCTGCCTCCCCCATAGAAGGAGGTGAGTGGGGCCCAAGCTTCCACCACCCTCTTTAAAAAAAGGAGGTAGGTGATGAGCCCCATAATTGCCTCTTTTATCTCCTCTTTTCCTATTTCCAAGTACCTTCTAATGATACTTTTATCATATTATGGCTAAGACTTGATATTATACTTTGATTAAAGCACTATATTCATTACATAATGTTTAATGGATGTTCTGTAGTTAAAATGGTTATTTTCATATACAATATAGGTGAATAACTATGTTTGTAATAATCTTTATGGTTAGGTACTTTTATGGGACTAACTCTTCATGCAACATCCAAGATCACTATCATGAAGCCATGCCACAGAGTTTCTACAGCCACACCATAGACATCCTGTAGCTAAAGCGCAGAGGTTTCTGCAGTCGCACCTATAGGAGTTCATGCAGCCAAAAGCTGATTCCTGCAGTAGAGCATGTAGTTATTGAACAGGTGACCTGTAGCGACCTACTTTCTTTAGAAGACCAAGATAAGATGAAAGGGGACATCATGATAGGATAATAACTCTTCAAGTGAAGACATGTGAAGCTGAGATAATTATTTCCATGCTTTTGGGGACATGTTAGTTCCATTTCAACTGTTTCAGTTAGAAGTCTCTTTCTAGTTAATCAAAGCTTTTGTTTCCTAGTTTAGTTATAACTCTGCAAGAATAAGGAATCCTTTCCTTCTATGAAGGAGAGTGGATTAGTTGTTATGGCTATTCAATTAATGTTTGAACTATAGTTGGCATCTATATATCTACTTTTGTCTAGATATCTAGCACGCATATTTTCTCATAAGTTTTGTATTTAGTTTTGATTCTAGTCAATAGAAAAATATATCATTTCATTTGCATATCATTATGTTCTTGTTTCATCTGAAGATTAGAAAGTAAATGTGTTGATTTAATACTTAATCAGTAAAGAAAGTCAACCCAAGCAAGGGCCCACTTGCGGTTAGGCTGCTCCCTATTAGCTTCAGTCTTATATGAGTAGATTTCAAGATCTTAGATTAGATTGTGAATTAATTTTTAGTTATTAACTAGATGTATGATTTAGTTTATAGTTATTATGCTCTTGTATTTCAATAGTAATAGAGTTTACTTTTTGTACTTGTGATTTCCTTTCCGCATTACTTAGATTTTATTTCAGAATTACTTTGAGTTTTGTTTGTTTGAACTATACACAGCTAAGAACCTAGTATTTCTCAACTATACATATAGTATGGACATCATTTCAAGAAACACATCCCTAGGATGATAATTAAATGTAGCATCTCTTCACTTGTTGGACTGCTTGATTTAGGGATGGTGACATCCGTCAAGTTATATGCATGTCTTAGTTGCATTAGGTTTAGTGGGAAATGAAATTGCTCTTCATTTTTGGCATTGTTGCTAGGGATGGTGTCTAGTTGTTAAATTTATAGGTCCTTATAAAATTTTCCTATTTTCTTAGCATACAAATTTCATTTTCAATATTTAGGAGTAATTTATCCAATCAAAAATAGAAATATCAACTAACATTGTGTAGGAGAGCAATTACTAGCTTGAGTACGACTGCATATAGAGAAGAAGAGATTTCTTTTGGTAGATTGGAATCCCATTAAGACAACAAATAAAGATATAGAAGAAGAAACTGCAGCAAGTATTGTAATTGAAGATACTACAAACCTAGACGATTTAGCATCTTTGTTCCAAGACATAATGGCAGATGAAGAAGTGGAGAATCTGGTAGAACCGGTTACATTTTCATTTCCCATTGTTGATCAAGAATGGACGGCCACCATGAAAAATATACCTCCTTCATCATTGCTAAATTTTTATGGTTTGTCACTAAAGATCCTGATACCTTCTTGTTCAAGTTTGACATGCTCTACTGTAGCTATGATTACACAACTGATGCTCACAAATTAAAACTCTTCCCAGCCACTCTCAAATATGTTGCCTTATGGTGGTTCATGGGATTGGGAAGAGATGTTGTTGCAGACTGGAGAATAATGAAGGATAAATTTCTTAAGAAGTACCAAGATTATTGTAGAGGCAATAACATGAGAGGAGATGACATCTTTAGGATGTCACAAAACGAAGATGAGCCTCTTGAAGACTATGTGGAAAGATTTTTGTTCTACCTTTAGAAATCAAGACATAACAGACATACTCCAAAATCTCAAAAATTGGTATTCTTGAGAGGGGTAAATGAGGATTGCATGGATTCCCTAGACTTAATGGGAGGAGGAGATGTTTCTTAGCTTAGCTTTGATGAAGTCTGTGAGGTCTAAAGAAATTATTCAATGTCTACCATGAAGAAAACATGTGGCCTTAGGGCTTTATCAACCCCCAAAATTGTTGCAGGAGTCTCTCAGGTAGAACTCAGTAACCTGCTAACAAACATGAAGTGATACATCACTAGTCACTTGGCTACTTAATTGGATACCTTACATATAAAGAAAAACAAGAAGAAGCAAATGAAGCATTAGCAGAATGCTACCCTCATTGCAGGCAAAGAAGAGTTAATTGTAAATGCAAAAAGTTGGCCAGCATCACCGAAGACAAGAGGGAGAAGTCAGAATTTTGGGAACTAGAAGATGATACAAGTCAAGTATTTTACTTAGCCTAGCACAAACCATGGCAGCAGAGACAAGGTACATGCCTCAAAATCATTTGTCTTATAATACATCATTTCCAAATTCTTCCTCAAGTTTTTCTAACTGGTATAATGCACCATGGAACAACATGCAAACTCAACCTTGGAAAAATATGCCACAACTTAGATGGAACCCACAACAAGGAGAATGGTCACAACAACCTTATAACCCTCAACCACAAAACCAACAATGGTAGATATCACAAAACCCATGGTCCTAGTAATAGTGAGGAAACCAATAGTGGCAAAACCCCAATGTAGGTTACCTATACCCACCGTAGATTATACCACAACAACCAAAATTAATGCCAAACACTGCTACAACTGCACCCACTCCACTTAGAGAAACACAATTGACTACTCAACCTGCACTTAATCCAAACAATAAGCCTACCCAATAGGCTTATTCTAACAAACCACTGTAATATTCAACCTATTTGGTTGAATTTAACAATGTGCAATTGCATTCAGAAAGAATGTTAGATGGGCCAACTTCACCACTCATTATAGAACTCCCAGAAGAAGAAAATACTTGTAATACTGACATACATATCAATAACCAACCTACCCATCCTGAGCAACTAGCACCGCAAGTAGAGGTAGAAACCAACAAGCCCCTATTTCCTAAGAGATTAACCATACATAAAGAAGTGCTAGAACCTGAGTTTGATTTTCTAGGCCAATTAAAGAATGTCTATATTAAGATTCCCTTGTTCCAGACTATTAAGGACATACCCATTTACAACAAAATAGTGAAAGTATGTCTACAAATCTAGGTAGGAAACACAAAGACCCCCAAAATGGTCAAGTAATTGGATAGCTTGCTGACATTATGTTAGGTCATGTGGTGGTCCCAAAATATGCAAACCTTGTTAGCCCTATTGTAAATGTGCATATTAATGGCACCCTCATCAAAAATACACTGATTGATCTTGGGGAAGCCATTAAGGTGATGGCCAAAGAAATAATGACACACTTGCAACTGCTAAATTTAAGGCCAACACCCATCATCCTACAGCTAGCAGATAGATCAACAGTCAAACATAAGGGTATAATAGAGGATTTGGTTATCACGCTAGATTCCTAGGAATACCCTGTTGATTTCATGGTCCTGTAGCTAAAGGCTATGCTAGGTAGATACCTGCTTATTCTAGGGCGGCCATGGTTAGCGGTTGTTGATGCCTTCATCGACTGCAAGTCAAGCAACATGATCATATCTAATGGAAATGTCATGTAAAAACTAGACTTATACCCTCTAGCCCAGCCTTTCTCTGATATGGACCAATCTGTATGGCCAAACCTAGAAGACAATGACTAGTACTCCATTCAAATGCTTATGACGATAGAGAAAAGTCCATTACTAGTCAATGAGGGCAAGGACAATGTGTATACAAATATAATGCAAAACAATTATGGAGTAGACCCATTAATGGATGAATGGTTGACTTGTGTATGCTGTCCTTTGCAAAATATCTTCCTAGGGGAATACTAGTCTAACTATGATTCCAATATCAACACATTTCACCACTTGTTACCCCATAAATGCTACCTCACAATGTCATGTTCCAACATATCCACCATGCAATCTCTAACGAAATAAGTAGAAATTACCCTAGGTCAAATGTTGAACATCAATAATCAATTAACCCTGTAGCAACAAAATGAATTGATCCCTATGCTATAGGCTCACAAAACCGCTTTTGCATGGGACTACCATGACATGAAAGGATTAGACCCAAACCTTGACACACTGTATTTATATCAAGGATGATTGTAAACCTATTAGACAACCACAACATAGGATGAACCCAGTAGTCTAGAACATTGTGAAAGAGGAACTCAAGAAATTATTGGATGTTGGCTTTATCTACCCCGTATCAAACATCCAATAGGTTTCTCCTTTGGTAATAATGCCAAAGAAGGTGGAAAATGGTGTGTTTGCATTGACTATAGAGAACTTAACTCTACCACACTCAAAGACCATTTCCCCTTACCTTTTATTGATTAGGTTCTAGATTCCTTAGTAGGAAAGAAATACTTTTCCTTCTTAGACAGTTTTAGTGGATATAACCATATAAGAATTGCACTTGAAGACCAGGATAAAACAACATTTACCTATCCCTGGGGAATGAATGCTTATGCAGTCCTTCCATTTGGACTGTGTAATGCCCCTGCTACTTTCCAGAGGGCAGTTCTTAGCATTTTCTCTAATCTTACTCATGACTATTTGGAAGTCTACATGGATGACTTTACAACTCATGATAACAGCTACACTGAAGCCTTAGCCAATCTAGAAAAAGTCTTGCAACATTGTTAAGATCATAATATTTCCCTCAACAATAAAAAATACTATATGATGATGGAAGAGGGAATAGTTTTGGGGAATTATGTCTCGCAAGTGGGTATTTAGGTAGACCCAACCAAGATACAAATCATTTCTAATCTACCCATACCCCAAAACCAAAAATATGTTAGAAGCTTCCTTGGCCATGCAGGTTACTACCATAGATTTATAAAGGATTTCAACAAAGCAACTGCACCTTTATTTACTCTACTTACAAAAGATGCTAAATTTGATTGGACACTTGCATGTCAGAATACTTTTCAATCATCGAAAGACTCCATGATCACTACACCTATGCTAAGAGGACCAAATTAGATACTACCTTTCCACATCCACATTGATGCCTCTTATTATGTTGTAGGGGTTGTTTTAGGACAAAAGGATAGTTTTGTAGAATATGCCATCTATTTTATCAGCAAAAACCTCCAAGAAGTAGAGCTAAATTATACTGTCAATGAAAAAGAGCTCTTGGCCATGGTCTATGCAATTAATAAATTCAAGCATTATATACTAGGTTATCCTATCTTTGTCCACATTGATCATGCAACAATCAGGTACTTAATGATCAAACCTATAGTCAGTGGTAGATTGGTTAGGTGGTTGCTGCTACTTCAAGAATTTGATATAACAATTATTGATAAACCAAGAAAATAAAATGTTGTAGTAGATTTCCTTCTAGATTGACATGTAATGCTAAAGAACCCATTATTGATGACTCATTTTTGGATGAGCATTTGTTTGCATTAACTGTGCAACGCCCTTGGTATGTAGATATTGCTAACTATTTGGTTGTGGGCAAAACACCACCTCACTTTTCACCAAGAGAGAAGAAACAATTGGTAGAAAAGAGTCTTCCATTCTCATGGATTGCTAGATATTTGTTCTATACTAGTCCTAATAACATCATGAGAAGATGTATCAGAGAAGATGAGGTTTATGATATTTTGAAAGCTTGCCATGATGAACCTTATGGAGGGCATTTTGCAGCAAAGAGGATAGCATTCAAGATTCTGAAGATCAAGTATTATTGGCCAAAATTACATAAAGATGCAATATTCTACACCAGAAGATGTGACCATTATCAAAGGATGGGGAGACCAACTAGGATAGATGAAATTCTCTTGCAGCCTCAGCTAGTGCAAGAACCTTTTAACAAATGGGGTCTAGACTGTTAGAAATGAAAGCAACACTACTTCAATGGAAATCTGATTCAAATAAATTTCTACAATCTTTAAGTGTGCATTAACAATGGAGCTTGTAACAAAACATAAAACCCACTACAGAGAAAATGCCAAACATGAAGAACTCAACACAAGACATAATGACGCAGTGTCTAACATGGAGAAAACCCTTGCGAGTAAAAAACTCCACACAGGAAAGAGGCCCAATGTTTATATTAATCTACAAAAGATTGTACAATACAACACCACCACCAATCTCTCCTCCAATCTTCAATCCGACAGCATTCCTGCAGCACATGAGTACCTAAAATCTATATTACAACAACAAATACATGGAAAATACTTATATAAATGTTTTCCAACTCATCCTAGGTGTTCACCTTTTGTCTCATGAGATTCCCTAACATGCAAACATTAAATGCCATCTTATAAGCACCTTCCACTTGTCCAAAAACAACCATGCAAAAGTTGGGCACCCAAGACTAAATCTGGCCTCTTACAGCATCTTATGATGCATCATAACCATCATAGATTCCACAAAAGAGTATCTTTCCAAGATAGGAACCTTGGGCTAAATATAGCAAATATACAACTAACATATTTGCATATGCGTCATAGAATCACAGAATCTTATGACAACTTGCAATTGTCATAGATTCACTTACCAAACATTATGATAGTTGTCATACATGCCAAATATAGTAGATTCCTCAAGGAAAAACACCTACCCTCATTTACTTTGAGTTTTTACATTCACCAATAGTAAAAGTCACTTTGTAATTACCTCTGGTTACTCTGAAATTACCCCTGCCAGTGAAACTAGTACATCTCCTCATGGATAATTACAAATTACATATAATAAATGGAATAAATACAATATTGGGATTTACAAGGTTAATGGCACCTTATCCCAACATTCTCCCACTTGGCATTATACATTGTAAATTAATCCATAGGAAATCAAATGAAAATAATCAGGCACTAGAAACAAGGCCCATGGCCTCTCTGCACCATACGAACTCCTCTGCACTCACAGGTTTGGTCAATGAATCTGTAACATTCTCTTGACTGTCTATCTTCTTCAGTTCAATCTCTCCATTTGCAACCAACTCTTAAACAAAGTGATACTAAACATCAACATACTTAGTCCGGGCATGATACATGGGATTCTTGGCCAAACAAATAGCACTTTGGCTATCACAACCAATCTGAATGATCCTATAATCAAAACCAATACCTCTACATAGTTTCCTCAACCAAACTACCTCCTTAGAGACATGAGTAGCAGCCATATACTCTAGTTCTGTGGTGGACAAAGCAACTGTGGGCTACCTCTTACTCATCCAACTCATTACACCTCCAAATAGAGTAAACACATAGCCATTAGTGGACCTTCGACTATACAAGTCACCTGCCCAATCTACATCAACAAAACCATGTATGTCCAAAGATTTATCAGCACTATCAGTACCAAAATAAACCAAACAATGATTAGGAGTACCTACAAGATATTTAAACACCATCTTCGTATAATTCCAATGTTGTCTACCAGGGTTAGACATAAATCTTCTCAAAACTCCCAGTGCTTGGGCAATATCTGGTCTAGTGCAAACCATTGCATATATCAAACTCCCTACAACACTAGCATATGGCACATTAGACATATCCTCAAAATAATTTTTATTCTTTGGACACATATCTAATGAAATCTTAGTACCAATGGGTAAAGGAACTCTAACTGGGTTATAGTCCTACAAACTAAACCTCTGCAAAATAGTATTCATATACTTACTTTGTGACAACCCAAGCTTTCTGTTAACTTTGTCTCTTCTAATCTCCATTCCTGAAATATACCTGGCAGCTCCAAGATCCTTCATATCAAATGCACCTAAAAGTTGGGCTTTAAGCTCACTGATCATACCCTTAGTAATGTTGAAAAATAACATGTCATCAACATACAATGCAATAACTAGTATAGAATCACCAACACAATAAATGTAAACACAATGATCCTCCTTGCTTCTAACAAAACCCAATTTCAAAACAAATGAATCAAACTTTTGATACCACATTCTGGGGGACTATTTTAAACCATAAAGAGACCTCTTCAACCTGCAAACCCAATGTTCTTTTCTTTTTACCTCAAAACCTATAGGTTGTTGCATATAAATGTCTTCTTCAAGATCTCCATGCAAGAACACAATCTTAACATCCATTTGCTCAATCTCCCAATCATAATCTGCAACAATGGATAAGAGAAATCTAATAGAAGTCAATTTAGCAACAGGAGAGAATATCTCACCAAAATCAACTCCCTCTCTTTGGGAGTAGCCCTTGGCTACTAGTCTAGCCTTGTACTTCTCTAATGACCTGTCTGCTCCAAACTTCTTCTTGAAGACCCACTTACAACCTATGGCCTTTCTTCCTTTGGGCAAACAAACAAGATCCTAGGTATTACAAGACTCTAAAGCCATCATCTCCTCATGCATGGATAATTGCCAAGACTCACTATCATCTACAGAAATAGCTTCCCTGTAGTATCTAGGTTCATCGTTAGTACTCAATAAAGCATATACACAACATAAATCTAGTGGGCTATACCTGTCAACTAGATTCTATTATCGTGTGGATCTCCTCAAGGGTGGAGTAAGAGACTCTACTCGTTCTTCTGCATGATCATCTGCACCAACTTCTTCTATAACAACAGACTCAACTTCATCAAAACTACTCAAATTTTCTTCTTCTTCTTCACCCCCCAATCCATCATTCTATTCTTCCTGAGATGCATCTTGCTACTTTAAATCAAAGTGCACCTTATTTACCTTTTCTTCTTTTTCTTTTGGCTGCTCAGGTTCAGAAATAGCTCTAAGTTCCCTGAAAATAACATCTCTAGAAAAGATAATCTTGCGGGTTAGTGGATTCCAAAGCTTATAACCTTTGACATTATCACCATATCCAATGAATGTACACTTTTTAGCCTTTGGATCCAACTTAGATCACTTTTCCTTAGGCACATGAACAAAAGCCTCACAACCAAAAACTTTTAAATGTGAAACATAAGGTTTCTTACCTGTCCACACTTCATAAGGTGTCGAATCACGAGCCTTACAAGGAGATCTATTTATCAAGTAGCAAGTAGTACATACAACCTCTGCCCAAAAGCATTTATCCAACTGTGCATCACTAAGCATACTTCTGGCCCTTTCCATAATTGTTTGATTCATCCTTTCTGCAACACCATTCTGTTGTGGTGTATATGGAGTTGTCTTTTGTCTGATTATACTTGCATGCTTGCAAAACTTATCAAATACCTTAGAGCAATATTCTCCTCCATTGTCAGATCTTAATATTTTTATCTTTAAACCTGATTGGTTCTTTGCTAAGACTTTGAATTCCTTAAACTTAGTGAAAACTTCAGATTTATGTTTCATAAAATAAATCCATGTAAATCTGAATACATCATTAATGAAGGTGACAAAATAACAAGATTTTCCAATAGATTCATTATCCACAGGTCCAAACACATCTGTATGAATAATTTCTAATTTCTCTTTTTCTCTATTGCTTCCTGAAGGAAATGATTTTCTATTTTGTTTACCAAACACACAATGCTCACAGAAATCAAAGTGCTCATCAGATTAAGAGAGACTATCCAACAATTCTTTATTCTTAATAGTTTTTAATATATTATTGCTTGTGTGGCCCAATCTGTGGTGCCACAACATACAAGTGTTTTCAAAAGCCTCAGAAACATAAGCGGCATTACAAACTGTATTAGCTTCAAGCTTAAACAAGTTCCCAAATCTCTTCCTTTTCGCTACCACCAAGTTCCCTCTCACCAATCTACAACCATGCTTGTCAAATGTCACATGCATTCCCAAATCATTCAACTTTGAAACTGAAATCAGATTTCTAGCTAATCTAAGAACATGCAAAACACCAGGGAGGGTTTTAATCCTCCCATCACTGAAACACAACAATACCTTTCCTTTCTTGACAATCGGATATGAAAATTTGTCACCAAGGTAAATATTACCTCCATCATATTCCTCATATGTAGAGAACCATTCCTTATGTGGGGTCATGAAACGAGCACCCTGAGTCAACCAACCAGTTTTCATTAGAAATAACATTACATGTAGAAATTAAAACATTTTCACCTGTATTTGAGGACTTATCCGAAGTACTCTCCCACTATTTCTTTGGGCTTCTGCACTCCTTCTTTACATGTCCCCTTTTACCGCAGTTCCAACACTTAACTTTGTTCTTTTTACCAGGAATCTTAAACCAACCCTTGGACTTGTCCTTAGCCCCTTTCTGATCTCCTTTAGGTCCCCTTTCCTTATACCTTCCCCTAATATTGAGAGCATCGCTTGAACTATCTGAACTCTTCTTCCTCAGTTCCTGTGACAGTAAAACTGCAACAAGGGCACACAACTTTGGATTTGTGAAGTTAGCAGTGATAGCAAGGATAACATTCTCCCAAGACTTAGGTAAAGAATAAATAAGCAAGATACATTTATCTTCCTCATCAACCTCAACATGTACTGAAGCAAGTTGACTCATCAACAAATTAAATTAATTTAAATGCTCTACAACTAACTCACCCTCTTTCATTTTCAAGGAAAACAATTTTCTTTTTAAGTAAAGTTTATTTACCATACTCTTGACTTGATAGATCTCACCCAACCGTTTCCACAACTTGTGTGCAATCTCTTCCTTTGCGACATTCAACAAGACAAAATCTAACAGACACAAACGGATGGTTCCCTGTGCCTTCTTATCTAGTTTTGCCCACTCATCTGGAGAGACATCATCAGGTTTCTTATCTTTTTGAACAGCCAACCACTGGTTTCTTTCTTCCAACAAATCTTCTATTTTCATCTTCCACAACTCATACCCTATTCCATTGAACTTCTCAATGTCCATTCGAGAGGTTGATGCAACGGTGGATGTAGTCATAATAACAACACAAGATCTGCAAAATAAACACAACCAAATCTCCCACTGCAACTACAACTTCCACACTACCACCCAAGAGTCAAAGTTGGCCAGGCTTTGATACTCAATGTTAGAAATGAAAGCAACACTACTTCAATGGAAATCTGATTCAAATAAATTTTTGCAATCTTTAAGTGTGCATTAACAATGGAGATTGTAACAAAACATAAAACCCACTACAGAGAAAATGCCAAACATGAAGAACTCAACACAAGACACAATGACACAGTGTTTAACATGGAGAAAACCCTTGCAGGTAAAAAACTCCACACATGAAAGAGGCCCAATGTTTGTATTAATCTGCAAAAGATTGTACAAGACAACAACACCACCAATCTCTCCTTCAGTCTTCAATCTGACAGCATTCCTACAGCACATGAGTACCTAAAATCTGTATTGCAGCAACAAATACATGACAAATACTTATAAAAATGTTTTCCAACTCATCCTAGGTGTTCACCTTCTCTCTCATGAGATTCCCCAACATGCAAACATTAAATACCATCTTACAAGCACCTTCCACTTGTCCAAAAATAGCCATGCAAAGGTTGGGCACCCAAGACTAAAATTGGCCTCTTACAGCATCTTATGACATGTCATAACCATCATAGATTCCACAAAAGAGTATCTTTCCAAGATAGGAACCTTCGGCTAAATATAGCAAGTATACAACTAACACATTCGTCATATGCGTCATAGTATCACAAAATCTTATAACAACTTGCATCTGTCATAGATTCACTTACCAAACGTTATGACAGTTGTCATACATGCCAAATATAGTAAATTCCTCAAGGGAAAATGCCTACCCTCATTTACTTTGAGTGTTTACATTCGCCAACAGTAAAAGTCACTCTGAAATTACCCTTGCCAGTGAAACTAGTACATCTCCTCGTGGATAATTACAAATTACATATAATAAATGGAATAAATACAATATTGGGATTTACAAGGTTAATGGAACCTTATCCCAACGTAGACTTTATAGGGCCCATTGATCCAAAGTCAAACAACAAAGAATACATTCTGGTTTGCACTGACTACTTGACAAAGTGGGTGGAATTTAAGGCTCTAACACATGCAAGAGATGAGAAGGTGGTATAATTCCTTTATGAGGAGATATTCACTAGATATGGAGTGCCTAAGGAGATCATTACTAACCAAGGACCACAGTTTGCTTCTTAGTTGATTGATGCACTTGTTAAAGAATATGCACTTCGTCACATGAAGTCTACACGTTACCATCCATAGTTCAATGGACAAGTAGAGATCACCAACAAAGAAATTAAGGGCATTCTAACAAAAATTGTAGCTATGTATAGAAAAGATTAGGTGAACTATCTTCCTGAAGCAGTTTGGGCCTATAGAACAACATGGAAGACCACCACAAGATTTACACCTTATGAGTTGGTATATTGTAAAACAACAGTCTTGCCTATTGAATTTGAACATCGAACCTTACAGACAACATTGGAACTAGGATTAGATCTTTCAGTGGCACAACAAGAAAGCATAACTTAGCTAAATGACTTGGATGAATTTAGAAAAGAGGCTTTTCATCATAAAAAAATTCTACAAAAGCAGCGAATCAAGTGGCATGATAATTTTATCAAGACTAGAGCATTTTAGCCCACTGATTATACACTTCTATATGATTCTCACTATAAAGATCACAAAGGGAAACTACAAATAAGATGGCTAGGCCCCTACGAGATAGCTAAAGTCTTTCCAAATGGAGCAGTCAAGTTAGTCACCATTGACCCTGTCAGATTCTCTCTAATGGTTAATGGCCATCGCCTCAAGCTCTACAAAAAGCCACTCACCAAGGATCAATTCATGCAACAAATAGCACAAGACAATCAAATAGAGATAAAACTAGCACATCATCAGATAGATAATGAGCCTTATTTCTCAGACCATGTCCTCTCTTAGGTGAAACCTCTTCATTATGCACACACACACACACCAAAAAATGAAACTTCAAATTGATAGTGAAAACCCTTTGGGCGCTATTAATTATTCCATAATAATGCAAGTCTTCTTGCACGCCTTCTTTTGTACTAGTATTTTGTTAGTTGCTTTTACTGCAGCATCACCTATTGCACCATGTAACATTAGTACCTATAGCCTATGGCATTCCATACCTATTTTCTTGTAGCAACAGGCATTCTTTCCTGCAACATTAGCACCTACAATTTGTAGTACACATACCTATGCTCCTACACCATCCACAGATTCACTCTTGCAGCTTGTATAGCTAATTTCCTGTAGCAACACAACATCCATTCCTACAATGAGATTCTTGTAGCATCACTACTTTGGGAATCTTGTCCACTTGCTTTAACCCACTTCATGCAGCTCTAATGCAACATATCCTGCCACATGTACCTCCATCATCACATTCAATAAACATGTACTAATTCCCTGACAAACCTGTCACATCTATTACATCCATCAATAGTCCTCATCAATAAGCAGCATGACCACCAATTTGCTGATATCTCCACCATCACCAATCAACATCAACACGTCATTGCAACACGTTGTACAAGGTGTTGTTACTACTTTTCTTCCATTCGCATTAGATTATAACTATTTTTCTATGCAACATCTATTGTAGCATATTAATTAATAATGTGCTTTATCATTACAACTTAACTATATGCTATGTCAGCATGCCATTTCCTATCATTTTGAGCCTACTCAGCCATGAGGACACATGTTATGCTCAATTGGGGGTGGTAGTAGTCTTTTTGGCTATTTAAGCCTATTATCAACCATTAACTGTCGTATGCCAAGCCAAATCATATTGTATGATCCATTACCTGCCTACATCATCACCTTGTGAACTGTAGATGTTCATACACATGTAGCATCATTTGACGTAATGTTCAAGCATGCAACATCATTTGAACTTAATGTTCAAATTGTTGCATTTGCTACGAATATCCAACAACAAACCCATAGCATTTATAGCATTCCAAGTTTTATAAGAACCATATTGCAGCTTAGAACTATATGTGTAAACCCTTGCCCATAATTGAGCTAACAAAAATTGTGTCTGTATTTGAACTATTGAGAAATTGACCTAAGGTTAACACAAGAAATGGGGGTGATTTAGTAAGATGAGAGCCTGCAGATCATACAGTCTTGATGAATGATGCAGACTCTCTATCGACCATATTCCAATAGGATGGATGGTTAGCTTATTTCCAAAGACTAGATGGGTATGACGAGGACATAGATACCAAATTTCCAAGAACCTAGAATAATGGACAGGAAGTAGTCAAAGGGTTGAGAGTGGATGCTTCAGAAGCGGCCATAGTTGAGGTAACAGGTATTTTGATAGTAGGAGAGATTTTCCCACAGAGAGGTGATGAGGTGGCTACTAGGAATGATTTTGCTGAAACTGGTGAGCAATTTGAGGTCACTTCGTAGGGGACTCAACACTTGTCACTCCATATGTGATGGTCACAAGCAGTCACGTACATCATCAAATATTTAACCTGTCATTTTAAATTGTTGAACCATCTATGGCATGGAAGAATTGTCAATGTTCTCAATTTCCTATTTAATTTGTTGAAGAAAATGGTAAATGAATATCAGAAAGGGACTACAACTGCATTGTCCCACCATGGGCTTATTCTATTGCTACTAAAAAAGAGTTTGAATGACCAATTTCCAAATGACCGGTTTCCTCATGTGTCATGGGAAGTATTTTTGGGTTTGTGTCATGTTAGAGAAATGCTTGATGTAGGGCCACATGGTCGAAGGCTTAGAATGAGAAGAAATAAGGTGCAACAAGCAGAGGGTTTATAGGAAGAAATGGGAGAGAATTTGGGAGAAGAATAAGCATCACCTTCTCTAGAACATGCATCCACATCCTTTGCTCATGTAGCATTATTTGAAGAACATGCAACATTAGCTGCTAAGCATGCAACCTCTTTTGAAGGGCATGCAGTGTTAAGATCTGACCCTACAACACCCTCGAAGAGTCCTGCAATACCTGCACCTGACCCTGTAAGAACTCATGTACATGAAACTTCATATCTTGAACCTAGAATTCTATCTACTGCAGCTAAAACTTTATCCCTCGTGACTGAAACCCCACTAGAACCCATTTCACCTATATGTGAAGAACAAGTACCTTTGTCTGAAGATATTCCACCTATTCAAGAGCAACCTTCATCCTCTTTTGCTACTAAATCAAAAAGGAAACATAAGTTATGCCCTTCCTAAGCCTCCACTAACTCAAAAGCCTAGGTGTTCACACCGCCTTAAAACAAAAAGAGTACAAACCAAACTTGCCATTTCAAAACCTAAAGTGGTGCTATTAGAGGTTGACATAGATTCTGAAGGCGAAGACATGTTTGTCTATAGAGATGAACAAAATGTTTCAAGCACCCCAAAATTTGACCCTATAGAATATTCTACTCCATCTTCCTCTGAATTCACTAGTCACAATGTAGGTCAGGGGATGGTCCCCGTTGATGATGAAATAGAGAATGAGGGGGAACTCTAGGCTGCCCTTAGAAAGATAAGTTTACTAAGTAAAAAGCTTGAGGAGCAAGTAATTGCCAATCAACAACTGCAAGTAGAATTAAGGGAAAAAGAACAAGTAGTGAATTGAACAGGTTAGCCGAAGTGGTTGTGGAGGAAATGAAAGAAGAAACAAAGTTAGATGAGTAGAAGACATTGATGGTTATAGGACATGATATCCCTTCCACTTTAGCTAGTCCTTCCAACCATCATATAGCCACAAAGATAGATGGTCCTTCAATTGATTATTTGTTATGGAGAAGGGATAAGGAGATAAGAATTATGAAGAGGAAATGGGATCAAGAGAAGAAATAAATGGAGAAATAGTTTGAAGGAAAGATGAAGGAAAAAGAAAAAGAAATTGATGAATTGGGACATAGAATAGAGAAAATGACAGAACTCACTAGTAAAATAATACAATGCAAACCCCTGCCAAAGTATATACATTATTTTTAAGAGAAAAATTTCTAATTTTTTAGTTTATGCAACTTGTAAGTAATCTTCCATTGCTGGTAGACACTACAGAAAGATTTTTCTAGATCTTTAGGACATCTTGCCCAAAGTTGCAAGACCAACTTTGTGAGTTTTATCTGCATGATTTAGTTGTTTCTTATGACTTATATTGGAACCCCATTCTCTATATAGGGGATATACAAATTAGAGCACTCACTTCTTTTATTAGGAATGAGTATGATAGAGGAGTTCAAATGAAAAGTTAGGGAAAAAGAAAAATCCATGGCTTTGGTGATCAGGGCAAAGGTAAAGGACCCCAGTGAAATTGATGATGAATCATTTGTTTTGCAAAAGATTCCAAGTGTGACCATGAAGCTCCTTAGAAATCAAAGGGCCATCTATGCAACTTACCAGGAAGTACTAAGAGAAAAAGGAAATGGTGCATTTGATAGTTGTAAAGCTAGGTGGCAAGAACTAATAGTAGATTTGAAGTAGAAAGAGCCACATTCCTTATATAATTTCCATACAACAATCAGTAGAGGCAACAAGTACATAAATTTAGCTAGAGCACATGGACTAGCATGGTTGCCACTTACCTTTCATCCACCTCTTCTGTGGTATCCTATTCCCCACTGGATTGGTAGGAGAACATACAGAGTAGAGGATGAAAATAGCGGGTGGGAGTGCATAGAAGCTCAAAGAGGATTCTTCTTGAAGGAAGGACATGTTGACCTGTATGACTTTAGGAGGACTGCATTCATGCTCAACTCTAGACCTTAGTGTTTAAATTGCTTAGTTTCTTGATTGCTTGAGGACAAGCAAACCCTTAATTTGGGGGGTGTGATGAGCCCCATAATTACCTCTTTTATCTCCTCTTTTCCTATTTCCAAGTACCTTCTGCTGATACTTTTATCATATTATAGTTAAGACTTGATAGTATACTTTGATTAAAGCACTATATTAATTACATATTGTTTAATGGATGTTGTGCAGTTAAAATGGTTATTTTCATATGCAATATGGGTGAATAAGTATGTTTGCAATAATCTTTATGATTAGATACTTTTATGGGACTAGCTCTTCATGCATCATCCAAGATCACTATCATGAATTTTGTACCATAGAGTTCCTACATCCACACCACAGACATCCTATAGCCAAAGTGCATAGGTTTCTACAGTCGCAACTACAGGAGTTCATGTAACCAAAGGTTGATTCCTACAGCAGAGAACATAGTTATTGAACAACTAACCTGTAGCAACCTACTTTCTTTGGAAGACCAAGATAAGATGAAAGGGGACATCATGATAGGATAATAACTCTTCAAGTGAAGATGTGTAAAGCTGAGAACTATTTCCATGCTTTTGGGGACATGTTAGTTCCATTTGAAGTGTTTTAGTTAGAATTCTCTTTCTAGTTAATTAGAGATTTTGTTTCCTAGTTTAGTTATAACTCTGCAAGAATAGGGAATCCTCTCCTTCTATGAAGGAGAGTGGATAAGTTGTTATGGTTATTCAATTAATGTTTGAACTATAGTTGGTGTCTATATATCTACTTTTGTCTAGATATCTAGCACATAGATTTTCTTAGAAGTTTTGTATTTAGTTTTGATTCCAATCAATAGAAAAATATATCATTTCATTTGCATATTGTTATGTTTCATCTGAAGATTAGAAAGTAAATGTGTTGATTTAATACTTAATCAATAAATGAAGGAAGTCAACCAAAGCAAGGGCCCACTTGTGGTTAGGCTGCTCCTTGTTAACTTCAGTCTTATCTGAGTAGATTTGGAGATCTCATATTAGATTGTGAATTGGTTTCAGTTATTAACTAGATGTATGATTCAATTTATAATTATTATGATCTTGTATTTCAACAATTAATAGAGTTTACTTTATGTACTTGTGATTTCCTTTCAGCATTACTTAGATTTTATTTTGGCATTACTTTAAGTTTTGTTTATTTGAACTATACACAACTAAGCACCCAGTATTTCTCAACTGTACATATAGTACAAACATCATTTCAAGAAACACGTCCCTGGGTTGATAATTAAATGTAGCATCTCTTCACTTGTTGGACTGCTTGATTTAGGGATGGTGGCATCCATAAGGTTATATGCATGCCTTAGTTGCATTAGGTTTAGTGGGAAATGAAATTAGTCTTCAGTAGGGGTGTGGGGTTGTCCCCCTACATACCTTGCACATAGTAGGGTATGCTATCATGGCAAGGTACGGAGGTGGAGGGGTGTACAGGTACCCACCTTTATCAAAATTTTAATAATTTTTTTGAAACAAAATAATAATACATTGGGCTACACTACAAGTGCCATACATTTTTTTATTTTTCTAAAAAATTGACATAAAAAAACTCTACTGCCATACTAGAGACTTGACATGAACCTGTGTAGAAACATGAATTGAGGCAACCTTGAGTAATCTGGCAGTACGGTAGTTGTACAATGGTACAATTATATGGATCCATACAGGCGGTATAGAATTTTGTATGACCTACAATGACACCCACCAAAAAACCTTTGTTCTGCACTATGTCCAAATCCTATCATATTTATGGTCAATCCTAATATTTTTGAGCCTTCTAGACGCAAAAATGAGGTTGGTTTTGATCTAGGATGCACTTTATGATAGTAGCCACCTGAAACCTCCTAAACAAGATAAGGGGCTTCCAAATTTAAGACAATTTGGGAAGAGATTTATAAGATTTTTTTAATACCATGTTGGAGCAACCAAAATCAACTTGCAAGATCAAACATTCCACAAACAAGAATATGAAAGATAATAGAAATATCATACAAAGTTTGTCTCAAAAGTACATAGATGTCCTTGCATATAAAGGTTAGGATGAGAAGGTGAGAAGGTAGGTTTGAATGTCTGGCTACCCCTCCAAATATGTGACACATGTGGGCTAACTTGGGACAAGTGTGAGGACACATGTAAAGGACACATGAGGTGAGACAAGAAAAGAAAAGTCTCTCTAAGTGAGCTTAAGCATAGTGTGAATAGTCCACCTATTCAACTAGCTAGATAAAACACTCTTTCAAACTAAAAAAATTAACTAAACTAAATACATCAAATGTTATCAACTTTGATTTTTTAGTAAGCACAACAAATACTTTAGACGTCACTATTATATGAAATATACACCCAATGAAATACAATCAATGGAGATACTACTATACTTATATAGTAAGGTATGAATTGTGACAATAATGATACCACAAATAAAAATTGTATGTTAAGTACCACCTAGAAAATGTCATGAAGTGTGTGGAAGGGGAACTATGTAAGTTAGTGGATAAACTTCAAATAAGGGGTATAAACGCTTCTTAACAAAGTTCAAACCTCCTTGTACATATAGGTTTGAGTGGTATCCTCTAATGGAAACAGGGGATTTTATTTCAAGAGGATTAGGTTACCATCTTTTTAAATCACATTACATAAGGACCTTTATCTTAACTTTACATCAATTTTTATAATCATCGTGGATTTAAAACCTAACTTTATGTCCTACATCCATCTTAAAAATAAACAACAAATTTAAATTTAATTTATATGAGTTGTTTATTTTAATTTATATGAGTTTTTTAATAAATGTATTTAAAATATTTATACTGGTATTGATTATAAAAAATAATTAAATGAAATATATTTAAATTTATAATTAAAACAAAATATTAAATTAATTTATAAAAATATTAAAAAATAAAAATAATTAAAAAACATCAAAAAATAAAAGAATGTTAAAAAATTAAAATCAACTTTTTAAATTGAAAAAAATCTTATAAAAGTTTATACATTTCATTATAATGAAATTTTTATAAAAATCAAGTTCAAATCTTTTATAAAAACCAATTAATAAAAAGATGTTAGATAGATCTTTGTACAATGGGTTAAAGTTGTGCAAATTTCCAAATGTGACAGGTGCAGATTCAATCCAAAGAGCTTGGAGTACATTACATGTGTATAAACATGGTACCATATCATATTTGTGTGAAGGAAATTTGTGCAGTTGTAGCTTGTGTTGTTGCTGTTGATCTTGAGATTGAGCAGATGGATGTGAAGACAACTTTCTTACACATTGATTTGGAGGAGGAGATCTACATGTCATAGCTAGAGAACTACATTGAAAAGGGTAAGAAAAATTGGTTTGTCAGTTGAAGAAATTTCTCTATGGTTTAAAACAATCTCCTATAATGTGGTATAAAAAGTTTGATTCATATGTTTTGGGGTTGGAGTTTATTATGTCTAAGTTAGATCATTGTGTTTACTATAAATAGAGTGGTGGTCATTTTATCATTATCACTTTATATGTTGATGATAAGAAAATGATTATGGACTTAAAATCTCCGCTTTCTTTACAATTTGAAATGAAAGACTTGGAAGCTTCTTAGTAATCCTTGGGATGGAAATTAGATGGGATGGAGCTAGCTGAAAACTTTGGGTTGGGAAAAGGAAGTATGTTGATTTTATTTTGTAGTGTTTTAGCATGGCTAACATCAAACTAGTTAATGTTCATATTTATGTGGGAACCAAGCTTTTAGTTGAACAATGTCCTATGTCACCAATAGAGAAGGAGGAGATGAGTTTAGTGCCCAATGCTAGTGTAGTTGATAGTTTTATGTATGCCATGGTCTACACTAGACTAGACATTTCTCAAGTAGTGGAAGTCTTGAGTCATTTATGGCTAATCTTAACAAGGATCATTAGGTGGCAAAGAAGAGGGTCTTTGAATACTTGTGATGGACTATAGATTATTTTATTTGCTATCAGGGTAGTAGTTTTGGTGACTTGCAACTAACCTATAGAGGGCTTACAACCAACCTATAATAGTCCCATGTTTCACCTAGAGCATATTTGCATTGGTGGTACTTGTAGAGGACCCGCAAACAACCTATAGAGGATCTGTAGATGACTTGCAACTAACTTGCAGAGGACCTGTAGGTGACTTGCAACACTCAAAAGATATTTGGGGATGTGTTTACTCATATTAGGTAGGAGATGTAGAATATCTACTAGTGGCTATGTGTTTATCTTATTCAGTGGTGCAATGAGTTGGATGAGAAAATGACAAGTTGTGGTCACTTTATCCATGATAGAGGTAAATTATATGGAAACTACTCATTCATGTAAGAAGTTTATTTAGATTATAAGACTATGTTTAGATGTGGGGCTAAATTAGAGAGCAGTTAGAGTTCATTATATAATAGTTAGAATGTCATTAGTCTGACAAAGAACCCAGTCTTTCATGCACAAACAAAGCATATTGGTGTCTAATACCATTATTTTTTGAGATATGGTAGAGGATGGGAAGATAATGATAAAGAAGGTTGATGCTTTAAAGAATGTTGTAGATGCATTCATGAAACCAGTGAGCATAGAGAAGTTCAAGTGGTGTTGTGAGACTATGGGCCTCTTAGTCATTAATAGTTAGATGATAGTGTTGGAATTCTCCTTTTTCTCTTACAAGGTGTTTGATGAATGGGAGAATGTTGGGAAAGGTGTCTCAACCTTGCATTCTCAATGTTACGTATTTATTAGTTTTTCTATTTATTTATTATTTTTATCCTCACATGAGAAGTGGGGGATCTCACTTTGAGGTTGTACTCTTTACCACATGTTGGCCATCTTGGAAAGTGTGTAAAGAGTTGTAAGAGCATCTAATATCATTATGATGTGCAATAGCATCTTATGCCATTGTAAGATGTGAGAGTTACTTATGACAGATTCTATGATGTGTAAGAGCATGATTATGAGAGTTACATTAGAATCTTGACTAGCATTATTGTTGGGAAAAAGGAGTGTTGTACTGTTGGGATAAGTTGTCATTAACTTTGCAATCCTAACCATTTTCATTTGTCTCAAAAGTTCTTGGAAAGTGTTCTCCAACACATAAGGACTTGAGAGATAAAATATCATTTAATTATATCACTTGAACATGTTGTAGTTATCTCCTATGAGGTAGGACCCAATTTCGGCACCCACTTTGGAAGTGGAGCCCATTGAGACTTTTTGTTGACTTCTTGAAGTCTATGTTAACTTGGTGATACTTCCTAGGAGGTGGGACCTATCTTAGGTGTCCACTTTGGAGGTGTTTCCAATGTAGACTTGGAATATGTTTTTTTGTTTGCATGAGTGGATAATGTTCATATACTTTGCATGAATATGATGTGGGAGTTATCAATAGAGTTAGAGATGCATGAAACTTGCATGAGCTTGTATGAGATTACATGGATTTGCATGTTGTTGCATGTCACTTGTATGAGCTTGCATGGACTTGCATGCTGTTGCATGTTATTTACATGGACTTACATGTTGTTTTATGTGAGTTACATGTACTTGCATGAGATTGCATGTTGTTGCATGTCAGTTGCATGTACTTATATGGTGTTGCATGTGTCTTGTATGTCACTCTAACTTAGGTTTAGTTTTGAATGACTCTTGCATGATGCTACAGGTTGTTGCATGATACAAACAAGTTGTTACATATTATTATTAGGGACATCAATTATGCATGTTGTTTGCATGACATTGGTGTGTGTTGGAGCACTTCAGTTAACTGAAATAGATTGGGACAACTTGAGTGCCCATCTTGAGACTTTCATTTGTGCTTTTTTATTATGACATAATACTTTAGTTGACTAAGTTTAAATGGGACTACTTGGGCACCCATGTTTGAGACTTGTAGTTAACAAGGTGATTTCTACTATGCAGCTTTGGAGTTCACTATATTGGGCACTTGGTTTTTGCATGAGGTTTCTTCTCATGTTATTGGATACAATTGATTGTATTTTGAGATCCATGGCTTCTATATAATGATGCCTTGACTTGGTAGAAATTAAAGATAGGTTTTTGAAGTTGAAGGAGTAACGAAGTGTTGCTGGAATTCAGAGAGAGTTCAGTATTAAATGTAAACTTGATTATAAGATTTAATACAAACATAAAATCTCTTTGGGTGTGGAGTTTTTTCCTGTAAGGGTTTCTCCACATAAATTATGTGCCAACTTATTTGATGTTTTTTCCTTCTCTACTATATTGGATGAATGTGCTAATTACTTACACATAAAATTGAAACTCGTTAATCTAATTTTCAGATTTGAACACACATAATTAAAGTTTTATAGCAATAGTTTCACCTTGACTTTCAACACGTACACCTTGCATAACATTGATTATTTTTATTTTATGTAAAATAAATATTTATTTGTGGTGCATCTTAAGTGATGTGATTAGCCATATTAAATATTTATTTGGGACCACTTGTAAAAGTTGTATGTAACACTGGGAAACAATTTAATATTGGGAAAAATGAAAAACTTAGTACCAATTATTAAATATGGGGTCAATGGTTTTGTGTACTTGTGGTTTTGAGACACGTGGTTTTACCCAATACCACAAGTTGTATTTGTGTGAGTTTGATTCTATAAAAGCAAGTACATGGTTAGTGGTTTGGGTTGGTTGTTAGCTTGTTAGTTGTTTGGCTTGTGTAGCCAAGATTGAGCTTCTCTTGTAGGTTGCATTTGTGAGGAGAGGAAGCATAGATTGGGATGTGTGGCTACATGATTCTCATTTTATTGTTCACATGGAGTGCAATTAGGGAGATTGATGATTCATAAGTATTCATGGAGGCTATGTATTGTAATCTTTGTTCATAAGATAATATAATGGGTGTGGATGCTTTAGGAGGTTGGGTTTTTCCCTTAATGAGGGTTTTCCCAAAGTATATCTTGTGTCACCTAATGGTATGTTTGTTTATTCTTTTACATGTGGATTTCTGAATACTTGTTTGCATAAATATCTCTCATAGGGTTGTGAGGAAATTTATCTTTATGGCTGTAAATATCCCTTCATTTGGTATCAGATCCATAAGGTTTTTTCATGGCTTGAATGTGAGTCACATGTACTTGCATGGACTTGCATGTTGCTCACATGTGCTCATATGAGCTTGCATGTTCTTGCATGTGACTTGCATGTGACTTTCATGTACTTGCATCTTGCTTGCATGTGCTTGTATGAGCTTGGTTTCTAGGTTGTGGAGTTTTGTAACCCTTGCTATGAGTACATTTTGTGCAAAGTTGAATCCATGGCAATGTAGGAAAGATTTGGGACATTACAATATATGAGGGTTTGTCAAGGTTGTTGTTTTGCAAATTTAGGGTTTTTGTTGTTGCAGATTTTTTGTATTTATTACAGATCTAGGTGTTGAAAAATCTTGGCAAAAATGGGTTTCTTGGAGGTGTTTAACATGAGGGTTTTGAGGAGGAAGTTTCATAGATGATCTCCTGGGACAAAACAGACCTCGCCATTAGTTCCAGGAGGCCCGAGAGGTGAAGAAAAAACACATAATTTGACATATTTTGGCCACATGGCCTGGAGGAAAAATTTAGCCCCTACCCTAGTTTGGTCGTATGGATTTGCAGGTACGCTAGAAATTTTTAAAAATAATAATTCCTGCATTGGTAAAGATTTCCTATAGTTTTGTAAAAATATTGAAATTTTTGTTTGAAAATTTTTGAGTTAAAATTTATTTAGAAACTATAGAAAAATAAAAAAAGATTAAAAAATTAATTTAAAAAATTTAAAACTATGGGTTGTACGGGGTTCACAAACCCCTGTACACCCATGTATAGTGTGACAACATTGGACATCGGTACCGGTCGGAGGTTGCTGGGTCGACAGGGCTTTACGCTCACTAATTTCGAGCCCCTGGTCAACTAACAACCTAGCCGGAAACTTGGGCCAGAGTCCCAGGCGGGCAGGTGTAGGCCTGTTGTTGATGGAATCTCTAGACCCCAAAATGTTAAAACCAAATTGAAATAAGCGTTGGGTCTGAATGAAAAAAAGAGGGGGATTTGAAAATTAAAACAAAATTGGCACCTTTTTTGAAATCCATCTGCTAGCTCACTGATGGCACCACCCACATGCCACATCAGCGCCACCTAGGTGCCCTGCCACATCACCCAACTGATGATGTCAACAATGACATCAACAATGGTACAATTGTACGAATAGGTCCCCAAGGGGACCTTTTTTCTTCCAGGGGGCATAACTTTTGCCCATGGTATTGGATTTTTGACTTCTTATAGGTGTCAGAAAGGTCTCTCCAAGAACTACATAACGGTATAGTTTTGGTCATCAGAGTTTTTTGTTTGTGTCATAATTTGGTTCCTAAAGCTAGGCATTGCTCCGGGATAGTTTTATGCTCATAACTTTTGTGATACAGAATTAGATTTTGGATTTTGGATAGGCATTGGAGAGCTCTTGCCATGTACTATAGTTTGGATCATGTAGATTTTCAGATTGGTGTGTAGAGAGAGAATTGTACTTGTTTGAGCACTTGTGGGCGTTTGAGATTCAAAGTGTGATTGTGAGGGTATTCAGATGGATTTTTCGACACAAACTTGTGGGAGTGCATGTTGTTATGAGACCATCATCATGGTATAGCAGGTACATTTTAAGCATTGGCATGGCATGATCATGTATGTAGTTTTGATTAATATAACAATGGGAAGGGCTCAAACCCATACATAGAAGCTGATGCAGGAGCATCCCTGGTTCAAGAGCAATCTTGCATCAACCAAAAACATTTGCATTTCAGTTTGTTTCTTTCATTTTCCAGTTTAGTTCAGGCAGTTTAGTCAAAAGTAGTTTCAGATTTTGGTCTGGTATTCTACCGCAGTTTCATTTCACACCTTGTAGATTTGGACTTAGCATCTACATTCATTCATCTACATCATATCCAAAATTTAAAGCATTTGGATCAGTTACCAGAAAGATATCGCTATCAGAAGATTGACTGTTTTCTCAAAGCAGAGCATCCTGACAATCTCAGACAATCAGCTGAAGGAGAAAACTTGTGGAGCATTCCTTGACTTGTGGATCTTAATGACACATCATTCAATGATCTTTGGTTCATGGCTAACCTTCCCCAAGGGTCCACATGTTATTCCATTCATTTGAGGAAGTGTTCTATGCATTTAGGTCTGACTTATCTGTCTACAGGTTACAGCTCTTCATTGGAGTTTGTGACCTTCCTTGGCTGACGTGGAGGAATCTATTGGTCCGGAGATGATATATAATGATGTAATAGATCCTTAAGAAAGTAGTTGAGAAGTTATCAATAAGTTCATAGTTTATATTTTGTGCGAATGAGATTCAAATCTTTATCTGGCACATGTAATCATGCATGTGAGCTCTAATTGTAAGCATGCATGTTGCTGGCCAATATGTATTTGAATTATATGATAGACTAAGTGACTGAATATGCATTTGCTTCATATCTTTGAGTTGTTTATGTTGTGTTCACTCTTGCTGCACACTCTGAATAGTTCATTATGTGAACCCTCCTACTGTGACTGCACCAAGTGGTATTAGAGTGAAAGTTTAAATCTTTGGGAGTGAATTGAGCGAAGTTGGTGAGGGAATTCTGTAAGATCTTGCTATGGATAGATTGTCGAATTGAGGTAGGTTACTTGTGTCACAATCGACCACCGATTGAGAGGTAGTTGTCACCTTGTAGTCCGATCACCAAACCTAAGGCAGTTTGTACTTGATCCTAGGAAGAATGCCACTAAGGAGAGTTGATGTTGTTAGAACAATGGCTAGTAGAATGGATGAGATGATGGAGATGATGAAAACAATGCGAATTCATTTGGATGCTGTTGAAGAAGATAGGCGAAGAGGATTGACATCGAGACCTAATGTTGAAAGTGATGATGAAGAAGAATTTCAATCTATTGAACAAACTGGCAAAACCCTAGGAAGTGATGAAGAGGAAGAATCAGATCAAATAAATATGTTGCGAGCTATTTCAAAGATTGGAAAGCGACCTAGAGTTGATGTACCAAACTATACTGGTAATTTAAACCCTAAAGAATTGATTGATTGGATAAATCACATGGAAGAATACTTTGAATATGAGGAAATTGAAGATCCAGAAAAGGTGAAATTTGCAAAGACAAAGTTGAAAGGAGATGCTGCTATATGGTGGAAAGAAGTTCAATTGGAAAGAAACAGAAGAGGAAAAGAAAAGATTACAAAATGGGATAGGATGGTGACAAAGTTGAAGAATCAATTTATACCTGTTGACTATGAGTTGGAACTGTTGAAGAGATTGCAAAACCTAAGACAAAAGGAAAAATCTGTGAAGGAGTATACTAAAGAATTTCATAGGATGATCATAAGGATAGGACATAGTGGAGAAAACAAGGAGAAAGTGTCTAGATACATCAATGGACTGAGATTGAACATTCAAGAGGAACTAAGCTTGGTAAGGATGATATCTTTGGAAGAAGCATATCAGTTTGCCCTGAAAGTTGAAGAGAAGATGAATAAAAGACATGATCAGAGACAGAGAGGCAGAGGATGTAAATTTTAGAGAGGTAGGATATTTTCTGGAGGAGATAGATCATATCTGAAGTAGAACAAGTTTGACAGCCTATTTAAAAAGGATGACAGAGATAACAATGCTTACTAGAGAGATGACATAAATTTTTACCGAAGAGGAAACCCTAGTACATACCGGAATGAAGGATATAAAGAGAAGCAAGAGGATTTCATAAGAGAGCATTTAGAGGTACTTGTTTCAAGTGTGGAGGTGAAGGACATAGAGAATTTGAGTGTAATTAGGGTAGTACAAGTAAGAGGACAAAAAGCAGTGGAAGAGCAACCTATGTTGAAGAAGAACCTGTTGGATCACCCAGTTCAGTTGGCAAACCTGAGAAAGGAGAGTCACTTGTGATGAGGAGAGCATTATTTCAAACAAAGACAAATGAGGAACCATTGCAGAGGAAGAGTCTATTTAGAACTAGATGCAAATCAGGAGGTAAGTGTTGTAAAGTTGTAATTGATAGTGGTAGTTCAGATAACCTAGTTTCAGAGGAGATGGTGACTAAGCTAAAGTTGGAAAGATTGAAACACCCTAAGCCCTATCAGATAGCATGGATTCAGGATGATCATAAGGTACTGGTGAGTGAACAATGTTTGGTAAAATTTCATATTAGATCTTATCATGATGAAGTCTTGTGTGATATTATGCCTATGGATTTTTTTCATATCTTGTTGGGTAGACCTTGGCAGTATGATAGAAAAGCTATACATGATGGGAGAAAGAATACATATACTATAACATCAAATGGGAAGAGAATTACCTTGATTCCTTTAGAAGATGATCCTAAGAGTGAAGTATGTGGAAATGCTAGAATTTGTTTGGTAGATGGAAGAAAATTTCTGGATGGTTTGAGACATGAGAATATGTGTTATGCCTTGATTCCTAAGAAGCCTGAAATGTTGAAGAAAGGGACCAAAGAATCACAACCGGAGGAGATAAGAAAGTTGCTGACAGAATATGAAGACATAATATTAGATAATGTACCTGAAGGATTACCACCTATAAGGAGTATCAGTCATCACATGGACCCTATACCAAGAGCAAGTTTGCCTAACAAAGCAGCACATAGAATGACATCGATAGAGAATTAAGAATTGAATAGACAAATACAAGAGTTGTTGAGGAAAGGTTTGATTAGAGAAGGTTTGAGCCCTTGTGTAGTACCTACAGTGCTAACACCGAAGAAGGATGGAGAATGGAGAATGTGTACTGACTCTAGAGCAATAACCAAGATCACAGTTAAGTATAGATTTCCTTTACCTAGGATGGATGATATAATGGATTGTTTGAGTGGAGCAAGATATTTCACAAAGATAGACTTGAAGAGTGGATACAATCATATTAGAATCAGAGAAGGTGATGAATGGAAGACTGCTTTTAAGACAAATGAAGGATTGTATGAGTGGTTAGTGATGCCCTTTAGATTGACAAATGCACCGAGTACTTTCATGAGATTGATGAATGAAGTTCTGAAGAAATTCTTGGGTAAGTTTGTTATTGTGTACTTGGATGACATTTTGATTTTCAGTAAGACAAAAGAGGAACATTTGTAGCATATTAGTTTGCAGAGACTGAGAGAAGAGAAATTATTGATAAACATCAAGAAGTGTAGTTTCATGAAGGAAGAACTAGTGTATTTGGGATTTGTGATTTCTGCGGAAGGATTGAAGATGGATCCTAAGAAAGTAAGAGCAATTGTTGATGGCCTACACTGGAGAGCATTGGAGAAGTTAGATCATTTCATGGATTGGCTAGTTTCTACCGGAAGTTCATCAGAAATTTTAGTTCAGTTTGTAACCCTATGATAGAGACAATGAGAGGTGACAGAAAAGATTTCAAGTGGACATCAAGAGCAGATAAAAGTTTTGAGTTGTTGAAGCAGAAAGTGATAGAGCAACCTGTTTTGGCATTACCGGATTTCAATAAGGTATTTCAAGTTGATTGTGATGCTAGTGGGAATGCAATTGAAGCAGTGTTAAGTCAAGAAGGTAGACCAATAGCATATTTCAGTGAAAAGTTGAATGATGCAAGGAGAAGATATTCAGTTTATGATCAAGAGTTCTATCCCATAATTCAAGCCTTGAAGAAGTGGAGACATTACTTGTTGCCTAAGGAGTTTGTGTTGTATATAGATCATCAAGCTTTGTAATATTTGAACAGTCAAGGTAAGTTGAATCAGAGACATATGAGATGGGTAGAGTTCATGCAGAGTTATACTTTTGTGTTGAAGCATAGGATTGGAAAATCAAACAAAGTTGCTGATGCATTGAGTAGAAGAAGAAACTTGTTGATAGAAATGAGAATTGAAGTGTTGGGTTTTGATGAATTGAAGAGCATGTATGAGGGAGACACTGATTTTGCAGAACCTTGGAAAGCATGTAAGGAACCTGTTGTGATAGATAGGAGTAAGTGGTTGGACTATTTCATTCAAGAGGACATGTTGTTCAAAGGAAGTCAGTTGTGCATACCTAGAAGTTCAATGAGAGATAATTTGATCAAAGAGAAGCATAGTGGTGGATTGACAGGATATTTTGGCATTGATAAGACAGTGGCTTTGGTGAGTGAAAACTACTTTTGGCCTCTAATACATAAGGATGTTCAGAGATTTGTGCAGAGTTGTAGAGTTTGTCAAGTTGCAAAAGGGAATAGTCAGAACACTAGATTGTATAAACCTTTGATAGTACCAGAGAGACCTTGGGAAGACATAAGCATGGATTTTGTAATGGGATTGCTGAAGACATAGAGATGACATGATTTAATATTTGTAGCGATTGACAGATTTTCAAAGATGGCTCATTTCATACCTTGCAAGAAGACAACTAATGCAGTGCATGTAGCTGACCTATTTTTCAAGGAGATTGTAAGATTGCATGGATTACCTAAGAGTATAGTTTCAGACAGAGATACAAAGTTTGTTGGATACTTTTGAAAGACACTTTGGAAGAAGATGAAGATAGATTTGAAGTTCAGTTCAACTTTTCATCCATAGACTGATGGATAGATAGAGGTAGTGAATAGGAGTTTGGGAAACTTGTTGAGATGTTTGGTTGCAGATAAAGTAGAAAGTTGGGATTTGATTCTTTCACAAGCAGAGTTTGCATAGAATAATTTAGTAAATAAAAGTACTGGAAGAACACCTTTTGAGATTGTGATCGTAGTGAATCCTAGAGGAGTTGTAGAATTGAGGGACATCAGCACGAACGAAAAGAGAAGTGCAGAAGCAGAAGAATTTGCAAATCATATGAAGGCAGTGCATAATCAGGTGAAGAAGCATTTAGAGGACATGAACAGTAGATATAAGGAAAAGGTAGATGAGAAGAGAAGACATAAGGAATTTGAAGTGGGAGATGAAGTAATGGTGTACTTGAGAAAAGAGAGATTTCCAGTTGGGACTTATAACAAGTTGAAGATGAAGAAGTTTGGACCTTGTAAGATATTCAAGAAATTTGATTCAGGAAATGCATATGAAGTGGAGTTACCAGAGACCTTGGGTATATCACCTATTTTCAACATTGCAAACCTTTATCAATATCATGTAGTAGAGTTTAGTGACAACATGGAAGAAGACTTGAAGAAGCAATTACCACACAAAGCACTGGAGCATATTGAAGACATTTTGGACAGCAATGTTGGATGCAACACTAGAGGTTCAGACAATACAGAGAATATCTTGTGAATTGGAAAGGCAGACTAGAAGAAGAATCATCATGGATTTCTCAGGCTGAGGTGGACTGTCTTGGTTCTCCCCTAGCCCCAGCAAAGTGAGGGACCCACTTTTTCAATAACCCCAGATGTCTGATGCAGGAGCATCCCTGGTTCAAGAGCAATCTTGCATCAACCAAAAACATTTGCATGTCAGTTTGTTTCTTTCATTTTTCAGTTCAGTTTAGGCAGTTCAGTCAGAAGCAGTTTCAGATTTTGGTCTGGTATCCTACCGCAGTTTCATTTCACACCTTATGGATCTAGACTTAGCATCTACATTCATTCATCTACATCATATCCAAAATTCAGAGCATTTGGATCAGTTACCGGAAAGATATCGCTATTAGAAGATCGATTATTTTCTCAGAGTAGAGCATCCTAACAATGTTAGACAATCAGCTGAAGGAGAAGACTTGCGGAGCATTCCTTGACTTGTGGATCTTAATGACACATCATTCAATGGTCTTTGGTTCATGGCCGACCTTCCCCAAGGGTCTGCATGTTATTCCATTCATTTGAGGAAGTGTTCTATGCATTTAGGTCTGACCTATCTGTGTACATGTTACAACTCTTCATTGGAGTTTGTGACCTTCCTTGGCTGACGCGGAGGAATCTATAGGTCTGGAGATGATATATAATGATGTAATAGATCCTTAGGAAAACAATTCAAAAGTTATCAATAAGTTCATAGTTTAGATTTTTTGCGAAGGAGCTTCAAAGCTTTATTTGGCACATGTAATCTGGCCTGTGAGCTCTAATTGTAAGCCCGCATGTTGCCAGCCAATCTATATTTGAATTCTATGATATACTAAGTGACTGAATCTGCATTTGCTTCATATCTTTGAGTTGTTTTCATTGTGTTTACTCTTGCTGCATGGTCTAGACAATTCATTCTGTGAACCCTCCTACCATGACTGCACTAGAAGCCATGAAGGTGAACAAAATAATTTTCAAAAGAAATGAAACTGAGAAGAACTAAAAAAGGAGCTAAAACGAGCTAAACATAAAAGACCAACATAGAATAGAGAAACTAGTAGAGGACCAACAAAAGAGTAGCTATTGCTCTGAGAGATGCATGATTACAAGTGGTTATATGGTGTAGTAATAGGAGGTTGTTCTTATCTCCTGGATGCTTGATTAGTTCCTTGACTATGGTTACTCATTGTGGACTTTTTTGGTAAACCGAATCTGTGGTTGATTTGGTGTTTGAGTCTTGAGTCTACATGTTATCTTCTTTGATATCTCAGCTTGTAGGTTACTAATGCGATGATGAGTTTGCATGTTACATTTATTTTGGATTTTTGAGTTATGTAGTTTTGTGGATTGTCTACCCCTTGGCTGCAGTGGGATGACTAGGATGTGGATTGTCTATATCTATGAGATTGATTCAGTGTTGATGCAGACTTTGTTAATTGGCCTTGTCTAAATGGTAATTTGTACATTGGTATGTTGCATTGGGATGAGACGATGGATGGTTATAGTGCATGGATAGTCGGTTATTAGCACTTGTAGCATGTTTATCATGATGTCATGGATAGCTTGGATACATAGTTTTGTGTGAGATTTTGATAGTGTTGATTTATCTTCTTGGTTTGGAGATCTTGGTTCTACCTTTTGGGAATTGTTGATGTTACAGTGGGATTCCTTGATTGTGTTGGGCCATGGATGATCATCATTTAGGAGATGGTTATCACAATACCAAGGATAGCTTGTATTACAGTTTAGTGGGAGCTTTGGTAGTGATGTGGATTCATCACTTGGTGATGGATGATCTTCTACAATGGTTGTTGGTGTCATGGAGGAGCTCTTGGATCTTGTTTTTGTGTGCAATGAGAGTTCTTTGATATCTTGAGTTTTATTGACAGGAGATGGTTATCTTTGTGTGATTGAAGATTTTGATCCTTAATTTAGAGGTGTTTGATATTGTGCCATGGTTTACTCTTGATTCTAGATTTGAGTATTGACATGATACAAGTTCTCTTGAGACCATGATGTATTTGTTGGAGCATGTGATCTCCTTGGAGGAGATGTTAGATCATGATGTCATGATTGGGTTCCTATTTTTGTGGTTGGAGCTTTGACAATGGTCTTGTTTGGTTCTCTTAGTATTGAGTACTTTGGTCATTTTCTTGAGAACTTCATGACAATGTGATGTTGCATTTGGAGCTTAGCATAGATTGATCATGGAGGTGCTCATGGATACTTGGAGACTCGAGTGATGCTAGAGTTCTCTTGGGATGAGATACATTTGTTGAGATGGTTACTCTTTAGAGGTTTCAACAGGAAGACCGAGGAGCCTACATATGGCTATGGACATGAGTTCATTATGGACCTAGAGGAGATTATTCTTGGAGAGAGTCATTGTGGCTTGGTGTATCTTGGAGGAGCATTTTCATTCCCCACTCTTGGTCTACTCAGTGATAAATATCTTCTAATATGTATTGCCCATCCTATTTTTAGATGCATTTTTATTTATGCTTTATCTTCTCTTGGTTATGGATCTTGAGCTATGGTTATTAGTTTTGGAGGGTTCATTTGAGGGGTGATAGCATGGTTATCTCCTCATTCATATGGGTTTGATTTGTGAAGTTGTTTATGAGAATTTGGAAGATGTGATTGGGCATATTCCTATTTTGGAATGGTTATGAGTTTGATCTTCCTTGGTTAGAGAGGCTTACATCCATGTTGGTTACATGATACATAAGTTTATTTGATCTTTGAGATTGAATGATTGGTTGTTGTTAAGGCTTTTCATTTGGGGTTGTAAAGGAGATCATACTTGATAGCTTAGCACTTTGAGGTGTTGTTAGATTGGACATGTTATGATATGATTTATAGGTTTTCTCTCTCTTTGTCTTATGGCTACTTCCTGGAGGTTCATGTTCATATGGTTGGACTTGCAAGAGTTATGGTGACATGTTGTGAGGGAGTATGCAACATTTGTGTTACATGTGTGGATCATTGTGATTATTCTTGCTACTTCATGGTTTTGATTAGCCACACCTTGGTTTGAGTGTTGATTGGTAGACTTGGTGTGCCTTGATCTATTTTTAGATTTGGCATTACCCATGCAGTGCGAGTTTCTGGATATGTATAGTCTTCATTGATAGGTTTTATACATGGATCTTGTGATTGTGGTATATGGGTTGGATATGTTGATGACATTAGTTTACTAATGTTGTTGATACCTAGGAGGTATGGATGGTTGGATGTATTTTTTATATTGCATATCATTTAAAAATATTTTGCCCATACGAGCATCAACATGAGACCAAGACAAGCTCTTGTGAGCATTTATTAGAGACTAATAAAAGCTCTTTATGATAAAACAAACTAGAAATCACCTACAGAAGACTAAGAGTCACTACTTAGAAATCAAAATTATTTAGAAACCACATCCACATTAGAAGCCAACTATGGAAGACCAAGAGTCACAACTTAGAATTCCACATTAGATGTCCCTATGGGCATTTGAACTTGCGTCTCCACAATGAGAACCTAGTGTTTTAACCAATTAAGCTCAATCCATTGGACATGGTTGGATGTATTGGCATATGATGTGGGCGCTATTTCTAGTCATGTGGGTTTTTTCCGTTGGCAGCAACTTGGAGCCTTTGTTATCACTTGGATTTGATGCTTGTGTTCTTTTGATTGGTACATCTTCACCTTGGCTTGTTCCTTTTCTCCCATAGGTGGCATGTTAGAGGATGAGATGAGTTCTTACTTGAGATGGTGGTTACCTTGGTTTTATTGCAAGTATCTTGATGGAGCACAAGAGCATGTTGGAGATTCATGTGGTTTCATGTATGGCTATGATGATGTATTTCATTGATTGACCCTTATGCAATGTATACAACAAGTGGGAGAATGTTGGGAAAAATGTGTGTCGTACACCTTGCATAACATTGATTATTTTATTTATGTAAAATAAATATTTATTTGTGGTGCATCTTAAGTGATGTGTTTAGCCACATTAAATATTTATTTGGGGCCACTTGTAAAAGTTACATGTAACATTGGGAAATTATTTAATATTAGAAAAAAGGGAAAACTTAGTACCATTATTAAATGTGGGGTCAATGGTTTTGTGCGCTCATGGTTTTACCCAATACCACAAGTTGTATTTGTGTGATCTTGAGTCTATAAAAGCAAGCACAAAGTTAGTGGTTTGGGTTGGTTGTTAGCTTGTTAGTTGTTTGGCTTGTGTATCCAAGATTGAGCTTCTCTTGTAGGTTGCATTTGTGAGGAGAGGAAGTATGGATTGGGATGTGTGGTTACATGATTCTCATTTTTGTTTGCATGGAGTTCAATTAGGGAGCTTGATGATTAGAAGTATTCATGGAGGCTATGTATTGTAATATTTTTTCATAAGATAATAGAATGGGTTTGGATGCTTTTGGAGGCTGGGTTTTTCCCTCAATGAGGGTTTTCCTAGGGTATATCTTCTGTCACCTTGATGGTATGTTTGCTTATTCTTTTACATGTGGATTTTTTAATACTTGTTTACAAAAATATCTCTCATAGGGTTATGAGGAAATTTGTCTTTATGGTTGTAGATATCCCTTCAATTATGACACTCTTATGACACATGTTATAAAGCATCTTTGAGTGGAGGAACATAACAAATTAACATGCCTAGGTTTGAATTTTGACTATGATAGGTTATGACAAGTTATGATAGATGTAAAGAATATTCTAAATGTAGCTTATAATTCAAGCTTGGTATGGGGCATTGAAATTTGGTCCATAGGAATTAGATTCCATACATCTTGCATTTTGGGTCATGCCTTTCCAAAACTATTGGATGGTTTCCTATTTATGTCTCTTTTATTTATTGGGGTGCTTCGATGGAGTTTTCATGGTGTGTTGTAGGGATTCCATGATGTTATCAAAATTACTCTAATATATTAATGTTGGTGGTACTTCTGTAAGAGGATGTGCTTGAAGTTGTATGTAGTTGTATTGTTACTGTAATACAATTGGTTTTATTCTTTGCAGTATGGGGTTTTTCTCTCAAAAGGGTTTTCCCCATGTATACCTCTATGTAATGGTTTTGTTAGTTGCATGTCTATTGCATGTCACTTGCATGTGTGATTATGTCGTTAGAAATTGTTAGATCTAATCTTTGTGCATTTTCTCTCCCCAAAGATTATCACAAGAAGCATTTATGTGCCTTTGTTTCCTTTTAGGAGTCTAGTTCTCATCCTATTGAGCTTATGATGGAGAATTTTTTCTATGTGACAATAGTTCACATCAGATTGTTGGTAAGGGAAAGTTATATTTGTGATCAATGATGGAAGGAAACTCTTAATAATGTTTTGCACATTTTAGGACTTGCGAGAAATCTTCTTTATGTATCTTTAAGTTGGATGATTCTAGAATGCACGTGACATCTGATAAGTTTGGTTTTAGGTTGGTGAGAAGAAATATGGTGGTAGCTAGAGGCTCATGGTGTCGGACTTTGTTTATGCTTGATGCCTCCACATTTTGTAAATCTACCAATATAATTGTCACATCTAAAAATTCATGCATGCTTCACTAATGTTTAGGCCACATTGATGAAAAAGGTCTTTAGAGCCTTATTAATAAAAAAATGGTTGATGATTTTTATGTTTACTCTAATGACCATTTTTATTTCTATGAACTTGGCTAGTAGAATAGAGTTTTCTTTCCTATAAGAAGTTATAAAGCAAAGAGATTATTAGAAATCATTCATTTGGATGTGTTTGGTCTAGTGGATGTAGGTTCGATGGGTAAATCTCGATATTATGGTACATTCATTGATGGTTGTTCTAGATACACTTGGGTTTATTTTCTTCATTCTAAATTTTAAGTTCTCTCTAAGTTAATTTTAAGCTTTGGTCGAGAAATAATCAAATAAGAAAATAAAGGTGGGGAAATCTGATAATGATGGTTAATATTGTTCTAGGGAATTTAATTATTTCTATAGATATGCAGGTATTGTTTGGTAAAAGATTACTCCTTATATGCCACAATAAAATAGGGCTACAAAGAGGATGAACCAAACCTTAATGGAAAGAGCTAGATGTATGTCAAGTGGTACACAGTTGGATGGTACTTTTGGGCAAAGGCTATGAATATTACTCATTACTTGATTAACTAATCTCCATATATAGCTCTTGTTGATAAAATTCCTTATAAAGTATGGATATGTAAGAAACCTTCTATTTCACATTTAAGGGTATTTGGCTATGAGGTTTATGTTCATGTGTTTAAGGAAAAGTGATCTATGTTGGATCCAAAAGCATAGAAATCCATCTTCATTTATTATGGTGAGAATGTAAAAGGTTATAACATTTGGAATATACTAACCTTATAATAATTTATTGTAGAGATGTGATTTTTAGGGATCTTAGAGTATTTTTAGATACTATGCAATCAAAGGAAAAAAAAGGAAAGAAAATAGTGCTTTTTTATATTAAAGTAGAGAAGCGAGAAGATGCACATGTTAAAGAACAAAATGATGGATTAGAGGATGGAGAGGAAGAAGAGGGTTAAGATGATATTTCTAAGTAAAAGATGAGCAAGTAGAAGAATAAACAGGGCCCCTTAATCCAGTCTTGAGAGCATCCATGAGACAATGGAACCCAATTGACAAGTATAACTTACTAAATTTTTTTTGTGTATTTGCTTTAAGTTGTACTAACAGTGAATTGAGATCTTTTAGGGAGGCTAGCTCTTTATAAGATAGTGAATCTTGGATGAAGGCCATGCAAGAAGATATGGTGGCCTTGGATAGTTGTGACACCTGGGATTTTGTGAGTTTTCTTGAGGGTAAGAAGTCTATCAGTTGCAAATGGGTGTACAATTTTTTTAGAACAAATGGTTAGTTAGAGAGCTACAAGGCTAGATTGGTGGCCAAGGGCTACTCCTAGAGAGAGGGAAATGATTTTGGTAAAGTTTTCTCTCTTGTCACTAAATTATCTTCGATTAGATTCTTGTTATCTATTGTTGATTCTTGTGATTTTGAGATTGAGCAAATGGATATTAAAACTACTTTATTACATGGGGATCTTGATGAAAAAATACATGCGACAACCTGATGGTTCTATAGTAAAAGGGAAAGAACATTTGGTTTGCAAGTTAAAATGGTCGTTGTATGGTTTGAAACAGTTACCTTGTATGTGGTATTAAAAGTTTAATGCTTTTGTATTGAAGTTGGGTTTTGTTAGAAGTGAAGAGGATCATTATATTTACATAAAATCTATTGATGATCAAATTATAATCATTGTCTTGTATGCGGATGCCGTGTTAATTTTTAGTAACAAAAAGGGGGTGATTAAGGAGGTTAGAACTTGACTTTTTGGTGCAACTGACATGAAGGATCTAGTGGCAAAAAAATTCATTCTTGGAATGAAAATTATCCCTTATGAAAGAAAAAATGAAAAACAAGTATTCATAATCGATAATGCAAAATAATAACAAAGGATACCTGCAAGATAACACCAAATGTACCATGGAAAAACCTTTTCAAGGGAAAAAATGAACCTCTAAAAGCATCCACATGACTCAATGTATTATCTCATGAACAAGACTATAATACACTTGCAGAGTCTCCATGCAAGAACTCTGAAGCATTAAGCAATTCAGTTGCATTGCTCCATGTGAACAAGCAAATGAGAACCATGTAGCCACACATCCCAATCCATGCTTCCTGTAATCACATATGCAACTTGTAAGAGATGTTCAATCCAACCAACAACTAACAAGCCAATGAGCCAACTTCAACAACTACTCATGTGCTTGCTTTTATAGAATGAGCTTGCATAATACCACTAAGTGGTATTGCATAAACCATGTGCCTCAGAACTATGAGAACACTAAACCATGACCCCAAAATTAAATATTTTATCCTAAGTAACTCCTAAATTAAATATTGATCTAATGTCCCATACATCATGCAAGTATCCCCAAGAATGGCTATCCCATGTGGTATCCACATCTCTAGATGCACCACAATTAAATATTTACTTTACATTATTAACATTATTATTATGAAAGGAGTACACCACACCTTTCCTAACATTCACCCACTTGTTTTATACATTGCATAAGGGGTCAAAAGTAAAATCAATCATTAAGGGAACAATCCCTATAGCCAACATGTACTATCTAAACATCCATGTGCTCCATTGAGATACCTGCAACAACAACCAAGGTGACCACCATCTCAATCAAGAACCCTCTCATCCTCCATCATGCTAATGCATGAAAGATAAGATCCTATCCAAAGGTGATGACACATAACTGTCACATAGAAATGTCATCGGATCTTGCTTCAACTCGATATTAGAACATAAACACCAAATCCAATGGTAACAAATAGGCCGATTAGCTACCAAGAACTCACCAGTAGTTAGAATAGCAACAATAGCTAGTTGCTAAAACATCCACCTAACTATATCTCAAAAACAAGGTATACTCATCATCACAGGTAGAGCTTTTTTCCATTAGCATATCCAACCCAATCCACAATCACAAGTCCCTATATACACAATTTCCTACACAAAGAAGTCCTCCCAAGTAACAAATAGATGCATACATGTGACAAAAAACCTGAAGACCTTCAACATTGTAGTATAATGAGAATATCCAATAAAGATCACATATACATCCTAGAACCTCCACTGCATGGGTAGTGCCAAATCTAAAATCAATCAAAGCATTTAAAAGTCCACCAATAACACTCACATAGAGGATGTGGCTAAATCCTCTATCATAGTGTTAAAGAATACACACTGATTTGCAAACCTGTAAACTAAATCACTACAAAATAACACTCTCACCACTAATCTCCATAGCTCTCCCATGATCTACATCATAAAGATAGAGATTAAAGGGCCTCTATACTATTGTTAAAAAATAATGAAGTGCAATAATAGTAAATGACCACAAACATAGTGATCACAATAGCTCCATGCAAACCTCAACTCTAGTGTCATGTGAACATGAACCTCTAGGGAAAAGCACTAGCGCACCTAGTGAAAACCTAGAAATCAAAACCAAGTCCTTCTACCAACACCGATGTGCAAAAAATTTGTGATAAGTGTTATATAGGAAAAAGAGGTTGAATGCAAAGCATGTAAGTACACTAGATCAAACCCTCTTCCATAATAACATTCAAGGATAAAATCAAGATAAATTACTACAAGATAAAAGAGGACTCAGCTACTGATTTTGTGCTCTTGTTTGCTATGGAAATATGTGATTTAACCAAGCCTTTTATCAAAACCTAGGTTGAGTATGAGTAAAACCATAGTTATAAGATAATCAACTTATAACAAACAAACGACAACAAAATCCCAAGATCTAAAAGCACACAGATGATCAATGAGATGTCATAACCTATGTCACAAAAGCTGAAATGTCAGAGGACTCTGGGGCAGGCACCCAAGTCCTAAAAGTCAGGATCTTCAGAAACTCAGAACTGGAAAGATGTTGTAGAGGATGTCTAGATGCCTGTTCCAGGATTTATTTCAGTAGGAAGACAACGAGGCGGGTGCCCAAGTCTTTCGTAGAGGAATTTTTGTAAACTGTTTCTGGATCTCAAAACCCTTTCCCTTACACAACCTTCATGTACCTTCACTTCTTCCGTCTTCACACTTGTAACCTACACACAAGAAGAAAAGGTCTTTGGGGGTTGTGGTGTTTAGAAATTTGCCTCGGTTGAATCTTGGGATAGCATTCAAGCTTGCCAACACCATTGTTAGAGAGAGAGAGTGTGCCCTTGCAGGACAAAGGCTAAAGATAATCCAAATGATGAAATGATTCAAACAACAATGATGTCACCTCAGAGGTGAATCCCTTAGGAGAATGAAGATCCTTCAACTCATAAGGAGATGGCTGATGATTCCAAATCTGCAACAAACACAAATCTCCAACAATAACACAATGAATATCTTGAATGCTCTTTGCTCTAATATCATAAGTTTGCAATATCCATCTCTAGGTTACAAATGAATTCAAAACACACTTATATATGCTTTCCCATTAAATATTCACAAATTAATTGAAAGAGCTGACAAGGAGAGACCCATTTAAAGGTCCTATGTTGACATGAATTAAATTCTGCCCTAACCAATCAGGGAGGACTTGGGCGCGGGTGCCCAAGTCCCAAGGTGCCTTTTTGGTCTGGGGTAAGGCATTAAATGGGCCCCTAGTTCCCATTTGACATGGGTTTCAAGGGATTTTGCATTGGGATGAATATTTTGCATGTAGAGTGTTAACATGAGGACCTAGGAGAAAAACTAGGAGGCAAAAAGGCATGTGTCCACTTTTTACTCCATAACATTTAGCCCCCACTTTAATGTGTGTGCAATTTTACGATTCAACACATGCATTAAAGTATGGTCGAAGCATATCAAAACACATCAAACACTAGAATGAAACACACCCTAAGTTTGAAGGACTATTTCTAGCCCCCAAGTTTTGGCAAACATAAGAAAACACTTGAGAGTCACATAAGACACAATGAATATAGTAAGGAAGCACGCAATACACGGAGTTCAAATAGTGAAAGCATGCAATACACGAAGAAGACATGAATATAGTTGTGTAAGACACAAAGAAGACAAGATTAAGCAATTGTGCATATATATAATTCTTAACTAAACAAAACACATACTATGGGGGGAGTTCATTGCTACACGTCTTTAGACCATGCAAAAACACACAAAACACACACAACGTGGGGGGAGCTCATCACTACACATCTTTAGACCATGCCAAAAACACTCAAGACATGCAAGGAAGACACATAAAACATATGGAAGACACACGTAATACATGAGCGTCATATAGTATGTCATCAACACACTATATGTCTTACACACAAAAAACACAGGCGATAGGAAGGAGCTCATTTTTGCACTCCGCTATCTAAAACATGCCAAACACACCTAATGGTTGAGCTACTCTACCACAACTACCAAAGACATGCTTAAGGGTGAATAACTCAAGATCCAACCCCCCTCGCCATGAGGACTTTGTTAAAAGGATGTGCAACTAGCTCAAGAGTTACACCATCTCGCATTCTGTAGAAGGGCTTTAAAAATGCAACACCACCCGCATCCACAGATGCCTTATAGTGAAAAGGAAGCATGTGCTCAAAGTATACAACCCCACCTGCATCACGGAGGTGCCTTATAGTGAAAAGGAGGTATACGCAATAGATCAAAGTACACAACCCCACCTACATCATAGAGATGCCTTATAGTGAAAAGGAAGTGTGCGCAAACACACTTTATCAATGTCTAAAATATCCAAATAGTTACCATGATATATGCCCCCACCTTAAAGTGGTTGATCCCACTTGCGAGTATCAAGCACATTTAAGGTAAAGTGAAAACACGCAAGGGAACAAGAACTTTCGCAAAGCCCATGCCCCCAAAGGTGACATGTGCTTGCAATCACCAAATGTGGGTTCAGAACCGAGTATAGTCATGAGGTTATACTGCAAGAATCTTAGAACCAAGTGTAGCTACAAGGTGAGATACAAGACAATCCAAAGTGCATAGAAGCAAATTTAGAGTATTGCAAAGATTTATTACAACAAATTGCACAATATAAATCACAACATGGAGTGATTCTACTAGTCAAGTGTCAGTAATATATCAACCCCATCTTCATATATGGACCGGGTCCATTTTTGCTTACTTACTGTAGGGACACACAATCCTTATTAGTATTTATTTGTTTTTGTCACCCGCCAACTAGTAGAGTCACTGCAGAATGGAAACAATAAAATGAGAGAGGAGACAAAAGTGACTTGGGTTTACAACATGGGAAGATGCCCCCAAGACATCCTCCACAACATCATTCCCCCAAGGCACAACACACAACAATTACAATAAGATAGAGGAAAGTAGAATAATAGAGAAACAAATAGAAGAATAGTCATAACAGAGGTGGTATCCTTGTATCCTCGACCATTCAAGGAGACCTAAACAACATTTAACACAACATGGGGGAATACAAAACATAAGAGAAGGCCACCCATGAGATCAACTTGAAGAGTTGCTACATCAAAAGTGGCTAAAAGGGTGAGAAATACTTACGTGTTATACAACCGCACTAGTGGTTGTTGTCAAGCAAATCATCTTCCTCCCAATCTCAAATGCAAGAGGAGATAGGTACGTAAGGTACTATAGCCCAATTTGAAACTTCATCCTTTAATTATTCATCCTTCATCTCTTCTTGTGATTCAATTTCTTTCGGTGGAATGTTTTCTTGTTGAGATAATACTTGTTGAGCTAAAGCTTGTCGTTTTCTTCTTCTTTCTCTTGGGTTCTGGTTCCTTCTTGTCTTGTTAGTGATATTTGTAAAAGGAGTGTCATGAGTTCCCACATTCTTTGACATTTCAGAAGAAGGCCAATACAAAGTTGATCTTTTGTGATGAAATGCTTTGCTCTTTACGGTTATCTCCTGATCCCTATAAGGATGGCAGAGGAGGAACCTCAGCAAAAATTCCTTTACCTCATGGGTGAGGGGATTCCTTCAACTTGGGCTTCTTTTCACTCTCTATTTGTTCGGTAGGAGGAATTGAAGCCATAGGAGACTGAGAGGGTCTAGGTAATTTTGTTATTAAATTTGCCTTATATTTTTGATATTCTAGGAAGAATTGGTCTTCTCTTGGTTGAATTGGTTCAATAGGTTGCGCCCAAAAGTAGTTTAAGTTAAAGTTTCCACGAGTAACCAAAGGTTTCCATACACTATGGTGTACAACATGCACTAATCCTTGATGAGGGAATTTTAAACATTTATGAATGGTAGAGGGGACTGCTCATGGACTTGAGTCAAGGATGGCCTAACTTCACATGAAATAGGTCCGAGGTGGGAATGATGACAAATGGTTGTTCTAAGGATTTTTCCACCACTTTAATCAAGAGTGTAATCTTCCCCATAACTGAGATGAAATATCCATTATGTGTCTTAATCATGATATGTGTAGGATCATAGGTGTCTTGTACCAAATCATGCATGTATAAAAACTCTTCAGTTATCATATTCATCATACAATTAGGATTGATAAGGACTCCTCTTGTAGGATTCCCACATATACATGTTGTAATGTAGAGAGGGCCATAAATATCTCTAATTGTGGTCTCATGTGGTGTAAAGGATATTACAGGTTTAGGAATCTTCCTCTTCCTATTAACTTGAGGAGGAACCACACCATCCTTATTTTGATTAGAGACCATGTATGTGAGACTGTTTCACACCAAAGTACTAGTTTGAGGAAATCAGGTTTTTGAAAAATCAAGAACACACTAATTTCACTACAACCATAGTGGATATGATGTGAAAAGTGCTACACAATAAGGCAATGTGAATGATTTGAAGATTTTGCTTTAAGAAGTGTGAAGAAAGTGTTAACGCTCTTAATGTTGAAATACACAATGTGTAATTGTGAATATTGAAATTTTGAAAGAAGTAATGCAACACTACAATTAAAAATCAGATTTGAATGAATGCTTATGATAGTAGCAAAATCTGAAATAAGATTTTGACTACAAACCCTAGCTTTGCAAATAACTAGGTTATAGGAAAAGATGCAAGTTTTCATCAAAACCCTAGCAAATGAGATCTTCAAATGCAAGATGTGATATCATGAAATGATTAATTGCTATAATATGACTTAGATCTGATGTAAAAATTAGAAAATAGAATGTTTCCAATGATATGCAATGTAAATAATGCAAAACTATTCCTTTATGCAAGCCTAGAGTGTTTATTTTTTTCACTTTTTTCAAATGTATGCAAGATTTTTTAAGAAAGAATGATAAGTATGATGTGAATTAATGCAAGATCTAATTTTTACACTCAACAAGATGCCAATGCTCGATGCTATGGTCTCACCAAAATGCTATATAGGAAAAAGGGGTTGAATGCAAAGCTTGTAAGTACATCAGTTCAAACCCTCTTCCATAATAACACTCAAGGACAAAATCAATGTAAGTTGCTACAAGATGAAAGGAGACTCAACTACTGATTTTGTGCTCTTGTTTTCTATGGAAAGATGTGATTTAACCAATCCTTTTATCAAACCCTAGGTTGGGTATGAGTAAAACCCTAGTTATGAGATAATCAACTTATAACAAACAAACGACAACAGAAATCTAAGATCTGAGAGCACACAGATGATCAGTGAGATGTCATAACCTATATCACAAAAGCTAAAATGTCAGAGGACTCTGGGGCGGGCACCCAAGTCCTAAAATTTAGGATCTCCAAAAAGTCAGAACTGGAAAGATGTTGTAGAGGATGTCTAGATGCCTGTTCCAGGGTCTGTTTCAATAGGAGGACGCCAGGGTGGGTGCCCAAGTCTTTCGTAGAGGAATTTTTGCAAACTATTTTTGGATCTCGAAACCTTTTCCCTTAGACAACCTTCCTGTACCTTCACTTCTTCAGTCTTCGCACCTGTAACCTGCACACAAGAAGAAAAGGGGTTTGGGGGTTGTGGTGTTTAGGGATTTACCTCGGTTGAATCTCAGGATAGAATTCAAGCTTCCCAACACTATTTTTTGAGAGAGCATGTGTCCTTACAGGACAGAGGCTAAAGATAATCCAAATGATGAAATGATTCAAACAATAATGAAGAGGTGAAGCCCTTAGGAGAATGAAGATCCTTCAACTCATAAGGAGATGGATGATGATTCCAAATCTGCAAGAAACACACAATACAAACACAAATCTGCAACAATAACATAATGAATGCCTTGAATGCTCTTTGCTCCAATATCATAAGTTCGTAATATCCATCTCTAGGTTACAAATGAATTCAAAACACACTTATATGTGCTTTCCCATTAAACATTCACAAATTAATTGAAAGAGCCGACAAGGAGAGACCCATTTAAAGGTCTTATGCCAACTTGAATTAAATTCTGCCCCAACCAATCAGGGAGGACTTGGCGTGGGTGCCCAAGTCCCAAGTTACCTTTTTGGTCTGGGGTAATGCATTAAATGGACCCCTAGTTCCCATTTGACATGGGTTTCGGGGGATTTTGCATCAGGATGAATATTTTGCATGTAGAGTGTTAACACGAGGACCTAGGAGCTAAACTAGGAGATAAAAAGGCATGCGTCCACTTTTTACTCCATAACAATAAGTAATATCTCTTTCCCAAAATCCTAAATAGAAAATCCTCCTCAAGATCCAATCATTCCACCCCAAGGTCAAACATGCCATATATCAATACACTAGCCAAGATGTAAGCCTCTCAAATTGAAGTAAGATCAAACAAAACATCCATTCCATCAATAAGGGAATATTCCCAAAGCCACTAACTATCTTCTATACTGTTTAAAACACATTGACCTCAATAGATCCAAACATAAGGAGATAATGAACCATAACCATGCATCTACTCCTCAAACAAGTCCTCATAACTAACTTCCATAACTCAAGACTCAAGCACACATGAGAAGGCAAGAGATAAAAAAGAATGTATCTAAAAATTAGGTGGGTAATACCTATCAGATCATTCACCACTGAGAGGACCAAGAGCAGGGAATGACATTGCTCGTCCTAAGATGCACTAAGCCACAATGACTCTCTCTGTGAACAATCTCCTCATCAAGTCCATGCTAAACTCACATCCAACTCTAGGTGTAGGCTCCTTGGTCTTCCTAGTAAAAACTCATCAAAAGTAACCATCTCAATACATAATCCCTATAAGCAAGATATCTTTATCCTCACCCAAATTTGGTATAGGTGTACAACCAATCATCTCATGCTAATTGAACTCCAACTACAATGCCATAATAATCAGAAGCTCACAAGGCAAAATGATCACAACACTCATCTAACATAATCTAGGAACTTGCTATGATGTTGTGATTTACTTCCCAAACCCCACTGTAATTATGAAAGCATGCAAACTCTAGGAACTCCCACCAACCCCACGATTTGCATCTTAACCAAGGAAGATCATCTATGCCCAACTGACAAATAAGCTCTAAAGCATCCATATCATGCCAAAACTCCAACTAGTAATCTAGAGTCCACCATGGCACACTAAAATCCATCTAAGGAGTGATCCTGCAATATTGTGTCCCACTTTTTGGCCAAAGTGGGACATAAAAATCAACATTTTAAACTAATTTTTCACTTTCTGACACCTATAGAAACCAAACCGTTAAGAATTTGAAGATGATGTGAACTAGTGACTTTTGAGATTTCATGTGTAGATTCTAAATGTTTTTTTTTTTCAAAAATTAAGAAATAATATTTGAATTTGTTTATGTAAATTTTAATAACTTATTTTTTATAATTAACAACATTTTTAGATAGTGATGTTCATACCATACAACATAACTTTTTTTATAGAAAGGATACAATTATAATTTTTTAAACATAGATTTGTAATTACCAATATCTAGTGCACATATATTTTTTCATAATTTTTTGTTGCATATTTCTTTACTTAATTTTTGAAGTGAGATTCATTTTAATTCAAAGATAGGTTTATACCATACAATACAAGTTTTTCTGTATGTAGCCAAATTAACTTCTTTTTGTTAAAACAAGGACATCGATACCTACTGCACAAATATTTTTCAGATATTTTTCTCTATTTTTTATTTTTTTGTGTGTGCGGAATAGAGACCTTGATGTTTGGTGAAAAATCTACATTCACTAGAAAATAAAAAATAAATATAATAATCAAATGAATATATTCAATATCACACTTTTTGGAAAGATTATACTAAGGGCTATATATTTACAAAATAAAATTTCTAAATGAATTCATTTGGTCCCCCAAAAGATGAAGCAAAATTAGTTTTTTGTCAGCATTTTGATAGGTGCGAAGGAGACTCCATCAAGGGTTTGATTTAGGACTAGGGGGGTTCTTTCCAAGGGGATTTGACCTAAGGGGGTTTTATCTAACCCCCTTCAATTATACCCCTTTAGATGGAACCCCTCAAGGCTTAAATCATTATTTTTTCTAAAAAAAATGTGGTTTCAAATAAAAATCAAGATGTCCCATAAGTGGGACACACTATTGTGGTAGCACGATCTAAACTAAGTATCATCTATCAAACCGATAAATCATAACTAACACCTCAACCAAAGACTCCAAGTATCCTCTATGGTAACAAGCTATCAACATTTCCAAACCAAATGAAGATAAACATGTTCTATCAATAGAACTAAAGATGTCAATGAACTATCAACATTTCCAAACCAAGAAGATAAAATACCACCTATAGTCTAGGAATTAATCCATCACTACCAACTATGTATCCACATAAATGACCATGTCGTGCCAAAGTTCCATGAATACAAGAATCTCCATGAAACCATGATCACTATCTAAGCAATGTATCTACATCAAATTCCCACTCAATCGAGATCCAAAATCTTTCATACCACCATAGGCAATAACTATAGGTCCCAAAATACAATTATCTTAGGCAATATAAACACTATCTCTCTGCCTCATACTGACAAACATACTAATGCACCAATCAAACAAATAAAGCCCAACCAAAATAATTTGCATTAACACTGAAAGATCTATGGGTATATACAACTCACATTTGGGTTATCTATGTAACTTGTAATTATAGACATCCCATAAAATTACACAACTCCTAGATCTCAAACAATGTAATATACATGTTTAACATTGCATCAATAATCATGTGACATAGAGACAATCGCAGATTAACATATAGATTTTCCATGACTCAAACACTAGATTAACTCTAGATCCGATTTGTTGCAAACCCACAAAGTAACCACAGTTTAGGAACCCAACAAGCAACACTACAAAAATGTTAAGTGAAAAAAGAGCATACCAACATTTCCACACTTGATCCACTATGAAGTGCTTACAAATCACTCTTCATCACCTATAAGAAGTCCAAAATTGGACACCATGGACATAAGATATGACCCATCAAATAAATGAGAGCAAAGTGGGCTTCCATCTATAATTTTTTTGTTATAAATAGAAAAATCACTGTGTAGTGCTTGAAAAGAGATTTCCATTGACTAAAGAAGTTGAAATTCTAATACCATGGGTAGGAGTTATGCCTCATTTAATAAAAAATCCCTTCTAGGGCTATATAATGGCCACTAAGGTTTGACTAATGGTGCTTCGGGTGGTGGTGGCATGTGGGCGACATAAACAAGTGGCACCATCAAAGTGGTGGTGTATCAAAGAATTGGTGGCCCACTAGTGGTTAGGTGGTGAAGCCCTTGGGAGTGGAGTGATGCTTCACAAAACTCAAAAACCTCATAGGGGGGTTAAGTTATAGTCCACTCGACCAAGGGCTAGGACATGGGGGCTCGGGGATTGACACACCCCACACAGTCCATAACAAAGACCTACCATGACTCCTCTCACCTACCATTGACTATACCCACTGATAACCTTGTCCTCCACATTGTACCTACTTTCCATGCCCCTGTCAATTGTTCATGGGGGATTTGTACCTAATGGTCACTCCTTATGTCCTATTAATGGGATTTAGGGGTATAGGAGTCTGTGGACTCCATACCACCCAAGATTTTTTTTTTACTTATGTAGGGTATCAATTTTTTTCTATTATGCAAGATAAATTCATAGTGAATATTCTAAGGAATATTCCCATGCATATGAACTGGCAAGAGGGAAAAAAATCTTAACAAGCTCTGTAATTAAACCCTAACAAATTTTATATGGATCTATAGGTTTTTGAGCCTTCTAGATCCAATGGTGAGGTCTGTTTTAGCCCAAGAGGCCATTTGCAAATATTCTCCTCTAAAACCCTCACAAAATGAAAACCCACAAAGCTCATTTGCCAAATCAACACAAACCCCCAAATTTGAAACACCCCAAATTTGTAAACATATCTAAAACCTTGAAATGACTTCATTCTTTTCTTGCATGACCATAGATTCAATTATGCACAAGTTACACTCAGACAAAGGGTTAACGATACCAGGAAGATGTCTCCTCCTACAACCTGAAAACTAGGCCCTGCTACTGGAAATGAAAGAAAATTATAGCAAAATATACCAATTCCACATAACCCCTATGAGAGAAAAAATATAAAACATGTATTCAGAATCCACAATGTAAAAGAATAACAAAGCATACCCACAAGATAACACTAGGTGTACCTTGGGAAAACCCTTTTAAGAGAAAAATTTAGTCTCCAAAAGCACCCACACAACTCAATATATTATCTCATGAACAAGATTATAATGCACTTGCAAAGTCTCCATGCAAGGCCTTTGAAGCGTCAAATAACTCAATTACACTCCTCCATATGAATAAGCAAATGAAAACTATGTAGCCACACATCCCAATCCATGCTTCTTGTAATCACATATGCAACCTGCAAGAGATGCTCAATCCAACCAACAACCAATAAGCTAATGAGCTAACCTTAAGAGCTACTTATGTGCTTGCTTTTATAGAACAAGGTTGCACAAAACTACTAAATGGTATTACATAAACCACGTGCCTAAAAACCATAAGCTCACTAAACCATGACCCCAAAATTAAATATTTTGTCATAAGTTACTCCCAAATTAAATATTTATTGAATGTCCCATACAATATACAAGTGTCCCCAAGAATGTATATCCCATGTGGTATCCACATCTCTACATGCACCACAATTAAATATTTATTTTACATTATTAACATTATTATTATGCAAGGTGTACAACACACCTTTACCAACAGGAACCAAGTTCACATAATGCTTTGGCTTAGTTAGAGTATGTTAACATTATATTGTGGTAGTTTGCTATGCATGATTGCAAACCTATTCAAGTGTTCCTTTATCTATTGGCACTAAGATTTCATTGGATATGTGTTTTAAGTTGGATGATGATTTGGAGGATATGTATAATGTGTCTTAGCTAGTGTTGTAGGAAGCCTAATGGATATAATGTATGTACTAGATTAGATATTACCCAAGCAGTGGGTGTTCTTAACATGTTTATGTCTAACCCTAGTAGTGAGCATTAGACTTGTGTTAAGAGGGTATTTAGATGTTTGTGAAAAACTTCTTGATTATTGCTTATGTTATCATAGTTTTAATGATGTGGGCAATATGTTGGACATACAAGGCTTTGCTAATGTAGGTTAAGTAGGTGGCTCTTATAGTTGGAGGTTCATTTTTTTTATAAGTGCTCCCTAGGGGGTAGTGCCCTTTATATTATATTCAAAAATAGGAGCATACATAGGCATGGCTCTCATGAGCATGCATTACATATACTTAGTTACTTAATACATTAGAGGTGCCAAAGAAAGTGAAGACCCTCTGTGAGTTCAAAGGCACGCTCGAAGCGAGGTGGGGACAATAGATCACCATATTAGCTGAGGAAAAAGGTGAAAACCTCCATGTTATTCCTTTGAATTCCATCTTGGAACAACCTCAACGCCTCAACAATTACCTTATTCTTCTTGACTGTTGCATCCTCAAAAATCCCCCAATTAGTCTGGAAGAGGGCCTCTTGTTAAATGCATAAATGGCCTTGTACACCTTCTACATTTCTTCCTTGACAAAGGAATATGCCATGGTTTTCCCGCATTGCTTCTTGCCAAATATCAATACCACTAGCATCAAGAAATCTTCATATAAGGCACCGTCATGGTTGTGTTCATCCAACAGCTAGTTCATCTCGATGACTTGTTTGATTGCCTCGACCACTCCTCCTTTCTCTGCATTAAAGAGTCTTCGGATCTGATCATCCAAGGATTCTTCCTCTTTAGCATCTTGTTCTTCCTCCTGTTCCTCTTCTTGGTCTTCGACATCCTCATTCTCATCTGAGTCATCCTCATTCTCCCACTGGCAAATGTAGACACAATCAATCGACATCTTCTCTGCCATCTCTCTTTAATTGTTGATTGCATTTATCTTTCCATTTCATATATAGCAGAAAACTCACGAGCTATCCTCACTGGTTGATGCAATCAACCAACGGATCTTTCAGACACCGAGATCTTCAGATTCTATCATCGGGATTATCTTGGTCAATGACCATACTATCACGTCTTTCACTTTTGTTTCAGACTCTACGTTTTCCTTGGCCTTTACTAATAGATTATGATGCTGGGAGGATTTCATCATTGTCGTAATATTCTTTCACTGTGTGAACATCCTAAAATCAAATAGGGATGTCCTTCCAGTCAAGTGCATTTGAGGACACAATCACCTCGACCTGTGAATCACATGCCAAGTTGGATAGGTAATCTGTTGCACAATTTCCCTCCCGGTAAGTATGATTTATTGTATAGTTCATCCCTTCCAATATTTCCCATATAGCCTCCACTAAATGTTTGAGCTTCCAATTTGTTACCTTCCTTTGCTTAATAGCATTTATACATATCTATGAGTCCCCCTCAATATCTATATCCCTCAAGTTCTCCTTTTTGTACAACCATAAACCAACCAGAAGTACAGAGATCTCTACTTGGTTGTTGGTGCCATCCAGGAGTTTTTTCATCATCACCCAAATTATCTCACCATCCAAATTTCTTATTATGATTCCTGCACCTAAAATCCCTGGATTCCCTCTCACTGCTTCGTCAATGTTCAATTCAATCTCCCTACAGAGGGAGGGTGCCACTTTATGTTTGCCCTTTTATATTTCAAATTCCTTAAGATAGTGGTAGAATTTGGTGGAATTTTTAACTCTTTCCATCTCTTCATAGATTCCCCGTCCCATCGAGAGAATGGTTTCAGGGAATAGTTGGAAGTTCATTAGTGGCTGTGTTTTCTCTATTTGGGAGTGCTATTAATTGGATGAGTAAGAGGCAACTTAGGGTTGCTTTGTCCACTACTGAAGTAGAGTATATCACTGCTACACATGCTTTTCAAGAGGCGGTTTGGTTACAGAGGCTATGAATTTAAGAGTTGGTTTTGGTTACAAGGTGGTTCAAATTAGATTTGACAATCAAAGTGTTATTTATTTGGTAAAGAATCTCATGTGCCATGCTCGTATGAAGCATATCAATGTTTCGTATCACTTTTTTGGAGATGTTGGAGAGTGCCAAGGTCATGATTTAGAAGGTTGATACTCAGGATAATCTTGTAGATTCACTTACGAAACTAATGAGCATAAATAAGTTTTCTTGGTGTAGAGAGGCCATGGGCCTTACATCATGTACTTGATTCATTGTATGTTTCCTATCCATGTCATTGCAATGTATAATATCAAGTGGGAAAATATTAGGATAATGTGATATTTAAATTGTAATCTTAATGTATAATATCAGGTCTCCAACTTTCTTAAAATGGGTATCTTGGATGCCCATGAGGAGTTGATGGATATTATTTTATTATTATTCTCTAGATTATATGAAATATTGTTGTAATGGCATTGAATAAGGGATGCTAAAAAAGAAATTCAAAGATAGAGAGTTATGAAACATCTTTCTCAAAATAGGCAATGACAATGCAATTATTGCACTTATGGAACACTTAGAAATGGGAAAGTGGGCTTAATGACAACTTATGACAAAATCTTGTTGGAATTTATGCTCCAACATTAATAAATGTAATAGTGAGCTGTTGTGCGTGTAGACAACTTGCCTATATGTGCTATTAACAATTTATAGATGTAGGTATATAAGAAATTAAATGTTGTAGTTTTGTCAATAGTCGTTAGCGTGTTGTCAATTAGTTGAGTTAAGTGTCAAGTGTAGATCCACTTTCGTAGGACTTTGTTATGATTTTGTAATCTCTATAAACTATAACCTTTATTTGTTGAATCAATGAGCAATGCAACTATTCTATTTTCTATTTAATCTATGATACATTAATATGTAAGATGAGTTACTTTTTTATTTATTTTGGAGACCACTCTCATATAGTGGGTTGTGAGAATTTTTACCATGGTATTTGGAGACCATGTTTGTGCCTATGGTATTGTTTTATGATGGTTTTCCAAGCCTCCTTAAGTCTATATATTTAGGGCTTGGTATGGAGCAGGTATGGTTATTATGTAGGTACTCTCACGTTGCCAAAATATGAGTTGTATCGATGTACTTATTTCTACTTGATTAATACAAGCTCAATATCTCTTTGGTGGTGCATTTTTTTCTGAAAGAATTTCTCCATGTATATACAATGTCATATGTGTTTGTTACTTTTATTATTGTTATAAATATTTATCCATGTTTTATTTCAGATTTAATGGTTAATCACATGTACCTCTAATTATGTTTATTAGATTTATATACTTTAGTTTATATTTTGATTATTATTGTTCACTAGATCTCTCAACAACACTTTCTATGAGATCATTTCTGCATACATTAGTTTATATTTTCATTGTTATTGTCATACATCAGTTTTCGAACATCAAGGTAAGGTTGGTGGTAGTCAGGATCGATTACACAGTGTGCACCATCTATCTATAGAGTTTTATTCTGTGGTTTAGACTACGAGATATTTATCAAATTAAGGGAGACAATTTTATGATATTTATTCCAAAACAACATCAACATCATTTATCTACAGTCGATCCTAATGTTATACCCACCCCTATCTTCTTATTTAATGATGGCATTTATTTCAGTTCTAGTCTATGATCTCCATTAATTGTTGGAGCCTCTTTAGCAATTCTTGCATCTCATTTATTTAATTTGCCAAAATAGTTTATGTAAAAGCATTTATTTTCTTTCCAATTTAAAATTCACCCTCCCAAACAAAAGCACACCTGTACTTACATGGGAGTGGAGAGGGGGAAACTAACCGACTTGATCAAATACTCCCCATAACATCAGCGAACATATTCCCCTTTTTAACCTGAAAAAAAGCATTTACTTCTCTTGGCTTTGTATTCCTCTGCTTCTCTCGGATTTGCGCCATTCTCTGCTCTGCCACCGACGATCGGAAAACAAACCAGAAGAACAACAAGAAGAAGAAAATCCAGCAAGCATTTGTTCGTATTCCAGAGATCGGGGCCTGCGGATCGGTGTTAATCAGTGGGAATCCGGATCTGAATGGCACGAATCAACAACAAATTTGCCACTCAGAACCTCAACGACATCTTTGGAAAAAAGGAGCCCAAACCCCAAGCGGCTACCGATAGTGCAAACGCCGCCGGAGGCCGCAACAGAGGCGGCTCTGCTCATGGCGGCGGTGGCGGCGGCATGCTGGTTCTCCGCCCGCCTGTTAAACAGCCGCCCATGCTGCTCAAAGACCTCAAAACCACCGGAATATCCACCTCCACTACTTCTGGACTGAAGAAGGAAGTCCCGCCGCCGCCATCGCCGCCGCCGCATCCGTCACCGCAACCGCCACCGGCGCCGCAAGCTCAAAACCCTCCGGTAAGTTCAACGAGCCCTCCTCGTAGTTTTAGCAGTAATGAGAATAATAACAAAGCCGAGCCGCCGGCGCCATCGGCACCAGTGGAAATTTCAAGTTCAACAACAACGAATTTGACGGTTGTCGCAGTGGAAATTTCGAAAACTGAGGCGCCGGATGCTATTTCTTTGAGGCCGAATCAGAACCGGCGGCCGGAAATTTACACGCCTCCGGCGGCTCGAAATTTGGGTTCACAAAATGCCCTTGAGAAAACCACTGAAATTTTACCTCCAAGACGAACTTTAACCCCGCCTTCACCACGCCCCGTTGTGAATGAGCCTGAAAAAGCTCTGGAAACGGTAAAAGATGAACCTCCTGGGGCCAATTCTGGCCCTGGTCCTGTCGAGGCTGTGAAACCCTCGCGGCCGGAGCCTTTCCGGCCGCCTCAACTGAGAGGCGATGCGGCTAGGAGAGTCGAACCCTTGACTGTTTCTTTGCCGCCGCTGGATGATTCGAATTCGAATTCAAACCCTGGTCGTGGTGGCTGGGATAGGGATAATCACCGACCTAATAATTTTCAGCAGAGGAGTAGAAGAGATGAGGAAGGGAGATATCCTAGGGATGTGGTGCAGCATCAGCGGAGGTTTGAACACCGGCGAGGTGGTGGAAATGGTGGTGGATATTATAATAGAGATGGGAATTCTTATCCATCGTCTTATGCATACTCACGGTCTGCCCCTGAAGCAAGAAATTATGATATTGAGGTCATTCGACCTGGTTCTGGAGGAAGCGATCGATACAATGGGGGAAATAATAGAGATTTTGCATATGGAGGCAGGCAGGTTTTGGATAGGCAAGTAATGAGTCCTCCATCATATTCATACTGGGGAGAGGGACAAGGACAGGGACAGGGACAGGGACAGGGACAGGGACATGGTAACCATGAATCGTATGAACACAGGCAAGACTTTAACAGGCGCAATTATAACAATAGCCAGTTCAAGTCAGGTGGGATGAATCACCGAGATTTTCAGAACAGAGACAACAGCTACATGATGGGAAGAGATGGTGGAGGGCAGCAAAGGAGGGACCAATCCTATGGGAGATTTGGTCAGGGCCAGTTTCGAGACAATTTTGCAGAGAAAGCACATGCTAACGGCAGATTTTCTGGTCCACCAAGAGAGCAGCAAGAGGGGGGAAACTTCAGGCATTTTCCAAGGATGCAGAGAGATAACTATGGTGGTGGTGGTGGTGGTGGATATCGATACAATGATCCTGCTCGATTTGGGGGTGATGGATACCAGAGGCCCAGATCTGGGGGATATGAAGGTGTTTCGCCAAGGCCTAGATCTAGTGGCTATGGCAGTAATGCTGGTGCTGGAAGATTGGTTGGCTCTTCAGACTCGGTAGGGAACAGAGGAAACTTTTATAATGGCCGAAGATCTCCTATTTCTCAGGATAAAGTTGCGCACAAGGACTTTGGACCTCAAGGAAGATATCAATATGATGGTTCCATGTCTAAGATGAATGAGATGCAGAGTGCAGATGTTGGATATCAGAGGCCTAGATCTGGCGGCTATGGAGGTAACCTAAAGTTTACTAGTTGTTATTTTACTGTTAAGTAAGACCTGTCTGTTGGAAATTATCAACTTTGTTGTAATTTTACATCAAGTATGACTGTTATGTTGGAATTTTTGTCAATCCTTACCCGCATAAACCCACTCTTATTTGGTTAAGTTCTTTAAAAGGTAATTTTTGAAATTTGTCAAATAGTAATGTATATTCTGTTTTGTCTAGGATGTACTCTTTTGGACACAAATATCTAGTATAAGATTTTATCCTTGGTTGTTAGAGCCCTTTTAGCGCTCCTGATTGGTGTGGCTTGTGGAAGTTCGATTTGCCTCTTTAGAGCAGTTCATTGATATGTTCTGATCAGTTGTGGACATTAATATAATTTTTGTTTTCCTTTTATGTGCAACTTCTTAGTAACTTGCAGGAGATAATGTTTTGATTGTTTCGGAGAGGGCATATCTGTGCATTAGCTTGGATAGGAATTAACATCATTTCTTGTTGACTTCTATCACTATTAGTTTTGCCTGTGCCGAGCTTTCACACATGTCTAGCATGGCCAAAGGGGGATTCACCATGCAGTCTATTTATCTTATTGTTCTAATATGAAGAACTTGTTTCTAACAGGCCATGCTGCTGGGAGGTCCATGGCACCCTCAGATATGAGCAGATTTAATAATTTTAATGGGCCAAGGTTACCAATTTCCCGAGAGACATTGGATGAGGATTTTTCAAGGGGAGCACCAGACCAGTACCATGTTGAGGGTTCATTTTCCACAGAATGTGAGGTCCAGGGTTTAGACTTTGGGCCTAACAGGGAATTAGAAAGTTCCATGGATCCATTTAATGAGTTTGACTCATACAGGACAAGACGAGAAATTCAGAAGGCAGAGCCAAATGTTGATGAAGAACATCAAAACATGGGTTGGGACAGTTCTGTGGAATACAATATGCTTAATTTGGAATCCTTGGAGAAGGGTGGGGGAAATGAAGATATTTTAGTAAAATCTGATCACAGGCTGGATGCTGAACAAAAGTTTTATGTGGAAGATAAAAGGCACTACTATACAGAGGAAGATAAGAAGATAGAGAATGCAAGGAAAGAGACTGTGAAGCAGGACCAGCATGCCAAAGGAATCTCCCTTCAACTGAGGCAGGATGGAGGCCTTGAACACGAAATGAGAGAAGAGATTGCTGAAGTAGCAATAAACAGAGAACCAGTTTTGGAATCTGTTGATTCACATCCCATCATTTATGAGGCAAGTGGACAGTTAAAAGAAGAGCATAACCCACCCAATATAGATCTTGGTTTACAAGAACAAGAGAAGTTGGCTGATAGGTTTGCATCCAGTAGAATCACGGCTGGTCGTAATCCCAGGCTGGTTCAACATGATTCTACTCCCAACACAAGGCCTCGAAGTTATCATGGTGGTCGAGATGCAGGTCCACAATCAAATTCATATACGTCAAGATCCTCTGCTATGTCATGGAGGAGGGAGCCCAATGAGATTAATAATGGGCCTCAACAGAGGTTTTCTGGTCAGTATGGGGATTATAATTATGGGCCACAATCAAGGGAGTCGTCAAGCTCGGAAAGATACCAGGTAAGTAAAATTGTTTGATCTTTACAATAGAGTCTGGTTTTACTTTCATATATTAAATTACCCTTTTTCTTAGGCAATTTGTTTTGAGTTCATACAGAGATTATAGTTTAAATGAAAGGTTTTCCAAGCCATTTTCTAAGAGACTTGTGTGTTGTGTAACAGTTTCGACATGGCTAGGATATGATCTTTCATCTGTATCAATCTCACCCTCCAAAACAAAGGGATGTATTTGAGAGACCTAAAAAATTTCATTCTGTGTCCAAATCAAGAACATGCTAAACCTGCATATCAGGAAACCTGTGAAGCAGGGGGGAAGGAAATATTTGGACATGGACAATTGTTTTGTTTCAACTTCTGAGAGGAGTCCTTCAGGTTGGCCATTGTAGAGGGATTCTAAATAAGTAAGAGGAATCTAGGAAAGTGTTTGCAATAATAGTATGAGATGCATGGCTTGGGTATGTTTTATTGGCATGTTAGCTATGCTTTAATTTGTTTTTTTACTTGTTCTCTGTAGCATGCGTCATGCTCTAGCAATCTGCTGAGCAGTACAGTTTGTAACTTGGACCCCAATAGGAAGTGGTAGTTTTGGTAATGCTGGATGTGATGGTTTTCTGACCTAACACTTAAACACCAGATGCATGGTGTGAAGCAATATTTGACCTTATAAGAAGGGTCCTCGGAAAATTTTATCCTTTTGTCTCTTGAACTTGCACAAAACTTTTGGAGTTTCCAGAACTATGGAGCCATCATATTTCTTTGCGGTGTAATCTCCTCTGGAAATATGAGTACAGTGTTTCTATTTATTTGTAGATAAGTTTTGCATTATTATAGGGCATTAACTGGGCTATTCTTGTAATTGCACAAGTTGATACATATTTGGCAATATTATGATTGGAGAGCTTCAGAAACATCTTATCTTGAGAACACACTCTTCATGCTGGAATGAATTTATGTTATTCACCTTTTATTATGTTACGAGTAACAATGCAACATATTGACTTCAAACAATGACAATTCTCTTTGGAAATTTAAAATAATATTGGAATGTGTTGCTTATATTTGAACTCTGAAGTTTGTTTTGTATGTCTTATCATAGTAGAGCTAAGACTACTCCTGCCTCAATTGAATGCCAAATATCAGATCTTTTACCAAGAAAAACAGCCAACTAAGACAAAAGTGGCGCAAGATCAATTGTCCACTCTGGACATACAAATGAAAAGCATAGAAATGTAAATACTGATAGGGCCACATTGGGAAATCTTCAGTTAGTATATATATGGTATCAATATTTTAGAAGATTGTTTTGTACATTGCTACCTTGTACTCTGCCTACTCAGATCTTTTACTGAGACAAACAGTCTAATTAAGATAAAAGTATTGCAAGATAAATTGCCCACACTGGACATGCAAAATGAAAAGCACAGAAATGTAAAACTTACAGGGTCACATTTAGAAATTTCCCACTGGTGTGTATATGGTATTATTTTGTGCATTACTGCCCTGTACTCTGACAACGCCATTTGTTTAGGGAAAGTTGATAAGTGCTCTTTGACTGAGTACAGCCTTGTGCTCTTTGATCCAGTACATTGAGTACACTTTGTATGCAATACTGTAGAGGTTCTTCAATATTTACTGAAATATTGTGTGCTGAGAATGGCAGTTTGTATTCTTGATATTTCACAACCTTTCTAGAGCTGGGTTTATTTGTGTGGAGAACTGGACTTTCACACATTGTTGTGTGGCATATTATTGCTTTCATGGTTTAAAACGAGCTGATGTTTGTTGTGTGACTTATCTGTATAAATATAATTTATATAATTACTTTAATTACTGTCTAACTACAATATTTCTGTTACTAGCATGTCAGTAATGTTACACTTCACCTTTGCACTTATTATATCAATATAACTATCCATTTTAAATAATTGTTGAAAACATGGTAGTGCTTACAGTTTCTGCAATTTAATGTTTTTATCAAGATGGATGGTAAACACCCCTTCAAATGTAACTTAGTTCATTTTCCTATGCCTACTGAAATTATGTGAATGGTACGTAGTGGATAGGTGTTAGAAAATGACTGTTATAAGTGGAAGACTTGACTGCACACTGAATGCATCTTGTATAAGAACCGTGCATTGGAGGGAAATGTTTTTTTATGAAAAAACCCTTTATAGTGTACAACCAAGAAGGCGACTTCTCTGAGAGGGAAATGTCTTTTAATGAAAAAAGCCTTTTTAAGTGTACAACCAAGAAGGAAACTTCTCTGGAAAAACCAATTACAATGTACAAACCAAGAAGGAAACCTTTCTGATATGACTTCCAGCGATAGGGACGAGCTTCCAATGATCGTGCATTTGCAATTGGAAGTTATTTAATAAATCGGGCAATGAATGGAAGAAATTATATATGCAGATGCTGGAAGGTTCAGGGAAACGTATTGGTCAACAGCAGAAAATATTTTAGTATTTTTTGCAAGAAGGTTATAGACGGGGCCACAACGAAACTATAGAGCTAGTATGATATTGATTTTTTTATATTCAAATGTCCATCTTTTTTCCATAGGCAGGGGACTAACCTATTTACGTATGGCTGGGGAAATTCCCTTCCAGCACATTTTAAGATTTGAAACTACGTATGTTCTGTGATAATCATGATGTAACATTTTTTCCTGGTTGTTATATGATTGTTTTAAAATGTTGAAATCCACTTCTGTATTTAGAAAGACAAAACTGTAACATGGATATTGATAACGCTTGAATTGGATAAATAATGTGGTCTTACATTTATTAGGGTAATAAGAGAAAAAATTGTAGTAGTCAGGGCTTTCAAAGGCTTTTTGACTTTCATAGAAGTCTGATAAGTGTTCCAAAAAAAAATCAAACCTGATTCGTGATAGCTTACGTTGATGTTTTTTCAATGTAAGGGTCACTATGGTAAATCAAATTGGCTTTTTCTAAGTCATTTAAAAAAACCATTTCTTACTGAACATGTGATAAATCATGTAATAAATTTATTAATGGGTATTAGTAAATTTCGATTCTAAAAAATCAATTTTGTTGTATTTCTTGTTAATAAATAATGGAATAAGTGAATGGTAATGTCATTAATATTGTGACGGTGAAAATTGCATACCAATTGCTTTTGTTTTTGGCTCACTTCAATTAGAGTCCTTATGCAATAATAGAAGTTTACAAGTGGCATATTCTTGCATGACATTTGGCCTATGACCTTATCCTATCTTGTAACCTATCACGCCTCGTTCTCAAAATTCAAATTTAAACCTTTGATGACCTTTTCACTAGATGTTGTGCACTATGTTGTGTTCAAGGACAATCCCTATTCATTTTAAACCAATCAAGGATTATGGAAAAGTATTGTTATAGAACATTAACAATATATTTATAGCAACATTATTAGAGCATGCATTAACATACATCTTTATAGGCATCCTTGCGTGCTTGTTTATTGTCTTCAATTGTTGTTCCAAAGCTATTGAATTGGTCTGCTAGGGGCATGACCAAAGGAGAATAAATCCTTGCATTAAGTTTCCAAATGGTGTTTGTAGACACCACTCCAGTTTAGATAAGTTGAGGCACATCACTTATAGTTGCTAATGTGAGGCCTACCATTTCACTCTCTTATACTGACTATTTTATTTTATTATTGGAGACACATTTTAGACTTATGGGATTGTTGATCCCGATTTGTAGGACTATTAGACTATATGTTTTATGTTGATTTACTATGTTTAGCATGATTATGATGAGACTAGACCTTGATTTGACTCACTGACGATGTTTAGACATATGATTTACATTATGATGCTATTGGGATACTATTCATGTGATTATAGTTATAGATTTATTATGTGATCTTATCTTGTGGTGGATTAATGAAATACAAAATTAGGAATTTAATTATGATGTGATTCTTTGATGTTTATATGATCATGAGATGATGTGAGTGTATGTTTCACTTTGCTTCGGCTATGATATACATGTTGGACTAATATTTAATTTGAGTGCGCATGTGTTTCTAATTAAGCCATGGATAATTGGAGATCATCTCACACATTTTGTGATTTCCCGTGTAACGCCGATTTAGTTTCAAGAGGAACTAAGATCAACTATGTGATGTATGATAAATTTTTGTAATGTTGTGTGATATTAGTTGGGTTAGGTCTACCCCTTCTAATATTTGATTTTTGATTGGTGTTGTTAAGTTGTAATGTTCATTTGAATTTGATTTTGAGTTTATAATTTTGGGACCCCTTTTTATATGTTTTTACTCAACCTATGGTGCTTAAAATGGATTAAAATTGACCCTGGGTGTACCCCTAGGGTCTAGGCACAATTTGAGCTTGTATAACCTTAGGTAAACTTCTATTTGGTCACCTTAATTTCACCCTGAAGTAAAGTGATGAAAATGAAAGTTTGGGAAGGAGAGGAAGAGTGGGTCAAACACTCAACCTCTTCCTTTCCTCTTTCCTAGGTTGGGGGAGTCTTCAAGACCCCTTAATTGTGGAGGACTCAACTCCAAGCCTCTTCCACAATTGGTGAGGGTACCTTAGGGTTGTGTGGGCTTTCTTAAGAGGAGATGATTGGGGCACTTGTAGTACCCACTCCTTTGGCTCTATTTTCCTCTCCCACATGTGTGAGAGAACACAAGTGGATGGGAGCAAGACTTAGTGGAATGGGTGGGTGACAAGTGTCACCACCCCATTCCAAGAGTCTTGCAAGTGGTTGTGTGGAGGAGTGAAGAGGTGACATGTGTCACTTCTCCATTCCTCAAGGCTCATGAGAAGAGTCTATTTCAATCCCTCTTGAAGAGAGGGAGGGGGTTGTTGAATCTTTTTAAAATTTTAAAATTTTAATTGTTTTTGGGGAGAAAGTTAGAGAAAAATTTGGAGGCTCAACTTGGAGAGGGAGTTAGAGGAGCTCTTCTCAACTATCTTCCATTTGGGCTATTAAAGGTAGGATTCAAGACAATTGCTTTTCCTTATGTATTTTTCATTTCTTGTGTGATGCTATGTGTATGTTCCTTATTGTGTTTTTGCTTTGTTGTGGAAAAAAGTTATGGGAATTGTGAGAGCTTCTCCATTTGGAGAAAATGCTCAACATGTATGGGGTGAGGGAGGAGTGAACCTCCTCGGGGTCACATCCTTATTTTTTTAGGTATTTTAGCCTTGAGGGCAAAATGAGGAATGTGTATATTGAATGGCTTGAGAGCCATGAGGAAACCATGTGAAAAATGGTATTTTTGTGATGGCTTGAGGCCTTGAAAAAATTGTTTTTGGGAATTTTGTTTTGGAGTGGCACTCTTGAGTTGAGTGATGTCTACTCCTCTACCCCATCAAACTCATATTTGGTGAGTTTTGTTATATGTAAGCCATGAGAATTTATTGTTTTGGTGTTTGTGTGCTTGTTGTGATGTGGTGTGTGCTTGCCTTGTGTGACGATAACCTCGTAACTCGGGGGTGACTCATGAGTGAGTCTATGGTAGGGAAGAGAGCAGTTTGTTAGTGGCTTCTTTCCCTTCTTTGTGTTTAATGCAAGATTCTTGGAGCTATGAAGTGTTGAGGAAAATAAGACTTTCCTTCTTGTGTTGTCATTTTGGGCTCTTGTGAGAGCATGGCCAAGGTTGGCTTATTTGTAATTGTGTTACCGAATAGAGAGTGATTGAACTCTCTTGGGTTGTAAAATAAATGTTTTATCTTGAGTTGTATTTAAACCTTTATGTATTTGGGAATGAAAGTTATAGATGCTGATTTTATATGCTATGTGAATGGAAAGAAAAAAAAAGTGTATTGTAAGTAAAAATGTATGTTCAATTTTATTGGTATATTTATAAGTTTTATTTCAAGAAAATGAAAATAGATAGTTTGCTATTTTGCTATTTGAAAGATAAAATGAAAATGATAGTCTTTTAGAAAAGAAAGGATAGTCATTTGTTGTTTTAAATTTCAAAAAAATTTTATATAATTTTAACTCTAACTATTTTCATTCAAAGAGAATATCTTTTTTGATTTACCATTATCCTTTTAAAAAAAAAAAAATTATATTAAATGTTGCTGTGAGAGGTTGTATTGATGGACATGTTGCAAATAAAAATATAGATATGAGTTGTGTGTATATATATATATATATATATGAAATATATTCACATTTTTATATAAATTCTCTTTTTTTTTTAGCTCGCTGGGCAAATTGGTTTATTCTATATATATATAAAAACTTAGTTATATATATATAGTTTTCCAATAGATTATTCTTTATTTTTGAGTAATTGGAAAATGTGTATGTTCTGAAAAAAATAGTATGCATTAAATTTTGAGTATATATATATATATATATATAAAGTAATATATTTTTGTTGGCATCGGAATGCCATAATAGACCCCAGAAACAAAATTTGAAGTTTGCAGATTTTCTTTTGAGAGGAAAAGTCTTATATTTTGGGTGGGGGTTTCAAACCCCCACTGTCACCGCTGTTTGCATTTAGTTGGAGTGAGTGGAGTGTGGGTGGGGGCTCAACCCCTCCCCACACCCCTGCCCCCTCATAACGTCCAACACCCGCCACCCTTTGCACCCTGTGCCCACCCCCCAAACAATGTGACCCTTGATACAAAAGAAAAACACAGCCATGTGTGGCGGCGGCGGCTGCTCCTTCGCCACCACATCTTGGCCTTGGCCATTATTAAAACTTGTAAGCCATTTTATTATTTATGTTGTTTATTATGGAATATATATATATATACTTCCTAATATTTTTTTTAAAAAAGAAACCTCTCGTTAAAACTATATATATATATAAAGAATACAATGAATATACCTAATGTGTTTGCACTCTCCTTGAGTGGCGGCCATGAATGGCTTCTCCCAAAACTTGGAACACAAAGGAAAAACAAAGAAAGTAGAGAAATGAGAAATGGGAGAATGCGAGAAATGGAGGCTAGGGTTTCTCTCTCGTCTTTCATAAGGAAATTATTATTTTATTAGGGGACTTTTTAAGGCTTGCCCTTTTAATCTACTTTTAAATACCTTCCTCTCACTTATTGATCTTATTCTTTTGTTTTAAATTTTGTTTTTATTTTAATGGGGTGGGAGGTAAATTTTAATATTGTGAGTGAACTTATTACTTTTGAGAAGGATTATTAATTTTTGGTTAGTGGATGTAATCATGTATGTATGGTATTTTAAACTATGGGGAGAATGTATTGTTTTTAATTTATTTATTTTGGAAAGGAAATTTTAGTTAATCTATTATAATTCCCTCCAATTTAATTATTGAAGTGTATTTGAATTTTAAATCAATGAGATTAATCTATTGCTTGCGAACTTTAAGCAACGAGGTTAATTTTAAATTAAATTTTAATTAGATTAGTTGTTTTAATTTAAACAAACTAGTGCGAATTATTAGTTAAATACATTAGCCATTTTATCCAACTTAGTAAACCTAGTAACATTTAGCCAAGATTAATTTATTAGAATAAACTCTAATCACGCCCATGAGGCGTTATGTTGCCGGATTTTTCCAGAATCTAGGCTTAAGTTAATTTACCAATTTTAACCTTACATAGTGATAAATTATCGATTTTGCAAACTTGTTGATATTAAATTAGGCCATTAATTTATTCTTATGCTTAGAATTAGGCTTTTGATTTTGACTTGTGTCGAAATCCTTTCATCCATTTAGGTAAACCTAGGGTTTTGATCTTTGATCCTAACCCTATTAGCGACGTTATTTACGTTGCATTGATCCCCTTAGTCGGCTTTCATTGCGTAGGGGAATGCGCATGTGATTGCATTACCCCGCATTTGACTGACATGTTTACGCCTTATGCATATTGCCACCGAGCACGCTGACGCGTGCGAGGGGGTTTCTAGGGATGCGTGGAAATTTTTTGATATGTCGTGTCATAACCACATGACAAATGTGGATATTACACGTGTGTTGCGTGTTGTGACCGCATGGGAAATGTGGGCATAACATTTGGTATCAGAGCCTAAATTTAAACACTGGGCTTGTTTGGGCACGTTACTTATTCCACAATTTTGATTAATTAGTGACTACCTTGTTCTTGTAGGATGCCACATAGAACGAGGGGAGCGCGTTTACGCCGTACTAAGTCTATAGAGATACGAGATGAGCCCACGACAGAGGGTCAAGGACCGACAACCTTATCAGAGTAGCAGGCACCTCAGGCACCACCAGGACTTGATATAGGGCCATAGATTTTACAGATATTACATGCCATGTTAGAGAGGTTATCGCCAGTTGTACCAGTGCCACATGTTGAGCCCTGTGTTGATCCGTGAGAGGAGACACGTGCTGAGTCACGAGCTGAGCCACGTGTAGAGCCTTGCGTCGAGTCGCGAGAGGTGCCACGTGTAGAGCCCTTTGTAGAGATACTTGATACTACAGTGGAGGAGATTGGGTCATCTTACAGAGCATGGAGTAGGAGTCCTTTATGACATTCGAGACGAGATGAGACTGTGAGGGTAGAGCAAGTTTATCATGGACCTTATGATTATGGTGTGGATGAGCCTATCATAGGACACAGAGATAGAGGAGACTCCATCAGAAACTTACTTAGGCTTAATCCACCTACCTTCACAGGAGTTACAGAGGGAGCCGAGGCTGACGCTTGGCTTATCAGCTTAGACAGGTGCTTCACATTGCGACCTTATGGGAGCAACACGAAGGCACGTGTGGCAGTACACCTCCTGAGAGACGCATCAACTACTTGGTGGCGCACTGAGGAATGCAAGTGCCATTTATCATTAGACACTCACATGGGACACTTTCATAGAGCGCTTTAATGCGCATTATTTGTGTTAGTTATTTTCCCAGACTGGATGCTTATTCCTAGTTATCCCTACAAGGTAGCCATCATTAATCAACAGGATTCCTGGGTCGGGGGCCAACATTATAGGAGATAGACTCTATAGATATCCCCTCTTCTTCTTTAGGCTCTGCAGAACCCAGGGGGGTATTCCCTACTCAACATCTATGAAATGTAACTATGAAAAGATTGGGATGTTGACACAAAGCAGATTAATCCTCTATTATGCAGACCAAAACTGTCAGCTAAGTGCAAAGGGGCTAGCTTTGGGCCTATATTCAATTGTAGACAGGATTTTGGGTCCTAAAACTACTTCTAAAGTCCTAAAAGTTTAATTTGAAGTTTAAGTTTGATTTTATGTTTGGATGCAAAACTAGGACCTCGGGTTACAACAGGGATACCAGACCAGATCGGTGCCTATCCAGGGCTCGGAGTCGGTAGACATATATATGTGAATGTTCACCACAGACTTAAGTCATTAATCAGATTTCAAGGGGTTTCTAAAATGTCTGCCTTGCAGATAATACCCAAGAGAGAGTATTTAGTTATTTCCGCTTACAAACATCCTTACTGCAATGTGTTCTTCTCAACACCTAATCCAAAACATTCAATCTACTCCTTGAGTAGAAGTAAGAGACCAAGTATTCAATACAGAAAACCTATATTCTAGAATCTATAACACCCCTTAGATGTTCAGAGTCAGGAGAAAAACACACTCAGTCTAGAGACAAATAACAAAACACACGCATTTCTCATTTAAATCAACATGAAATTGATAATTCTGTGTATAATACATACAACATACAACTCATAAACTCAAGAGACACCTGAAACAGAGCCACCAAGAAGTTGTATTCCTACTGCAGCACCAAAACTTGTCCAGATTTCAACAACCACAATGGGTAACAGAGTTTGGTCTTTATACCAAGACCGTGTACCCAACAAAAATTAATTACAAGGCAAATCAAAATTTTGCCTAATTCAAAGCATGAGGAATGGCGTTCAGAAAAATATTTAATGCAGAGGGGAGACAAAGAGGAATGAGCAAGTGCGATCGGGATCCGCACCGCCACTCAAGGACTTTCATTTTCAATCGAGTTGTTGACCCGTCTATCATCAACCCATACCTCTGCACAATCTGCCATCAATACTTCAGCTACCCGCGGGATGCAACAACAGATGCATCGGGAGATTTTCCCACTCAAAAATGGCCGCATACACCAGGAAAAAACCATCGTAGAATGTTCAAAACCTGATCGTTGATCAAAAACCCGTCGCCGAAATCAACGGTCGCAAAACATGCGTGAAGAGCTGCCAGCCAATGATGTTGTGCCAGGTAGGCACCCTGATTTTCTATCGCTGATCTTTTCTTCCTTCATTTGCCTTTATCGCTTTTCTATATGCATGTTCCAATGCATATACATACAATTATTCATCATACAAGATAGACGTCAAATGTTATAGAACAATCTGGAATTCAGTTCAGGTCTGGCTTGTATCTTCTTCCTGCATCGATCGCCTTGTATATTACACATATACAAGCGCAAAACATATACAATGCGGACTTCATTGCATCTATCCATCGGATTTGAAAAAACCTTCAAGTCTGGGCCTTGTATCCTCATGAATTTGCATATCGGCACAACATACAAGTGCAAAAATACAAGTGGTGGGCCCAACCCATTTTCTCTTTCCTTTGCACAACTCCTTGTATATGCGCATACAATCACTACATACAAGCCTCAGATTTCAAAAAGCATAAGACACTTTGAAACTGCCCTAAAATCTGGCTTGTATCTCATCAAATGTATATTTCCCTTGTATATCACATATACAAACGGGATATACAGCCCACGGGCCTCAAATATTTATAACTGCACCTCATTCCTCCATCGCATCCGGGTTGTATGTTTCTTCATTGTATATCCGAATGTATATTTTGTTTGTATGCTGAATATACAAACACAAACATACAAGCAGGGAATCTATTCAGAATATTCCACATACATTCCTCCCTTGTATATTGAATACATGCAAACCTATTTGTATGGAATTGCGGCGGGCCCCACCAAATGCATCTCTGCTGCACTGTAGCAAAAGTATGTGCGCCAGCCCTTTGTATATTTTTCATGTACATTCCATTGTATGCCGAATATACAAACAGGAATCTTCCACAAAATATACCTGCATTGTATCTTTTCTTTTGTATGTTTCGCTTGCACATTCTACATACAAGCCTTATATACAAGCAGGGCCGACATACAAATGACGAATATTTCCGGAATCTTACAGAAGATTCCCCCAATGTATATGCAACCCGATATACATTAAAATTGCATATAACTCAGTTTTTTCACCATTTCTGGAAGTCGATATGGATTTCACAAGCCTGCTAATAGATCTGATCATTTACACACACAAACTTGACATTTTTCTTATGTGCGATGGGAAAAGACAATAAAACATTGCACTAGGCCGATCAAACCGTGAACATTAAAACATTAAAACACAAGGATGAAACCTAATAACCAGGAACCCTCCATAGAAAACCAGCACAGAAAGGGCAGAACAACACAAGACACCATGACTCAGAAAATCCAGGGTTTAAAAATCTGCAAATGTATGAACTTAAAACCCTAAACATAAATGAGTGCTAACAATTTGTCAGACCACTATAGGCAGTGACGGATCGATGAGTTCCATGACTTACAGCAAAGGGGACTTACCGTAGCACAGTATGCGAGCAGGTTTGTTGAGCTTTCACGTTATGCAGAGTATCTCCATGATGAGAAACTTTTGGTGCACAAATTTATTAGAGGTTTGAATCAGGGGATAGAAGGACCAGTTCATATGGCAGACCCCCAGACTATGAGTAAGGCTACCGAGAAGGCATACATTGCAGAGGAGATTTAGGGACAAGGGTAGAGTTCACGTCCTCAGTTTTAGGATCGTAATCAGCAACAACAACAAAATTTCTGTAGACCACCACCACCACCACAGAGAGGAGGCTTTAGTTCTTCATCTTTACTTTCAAGGCCTCCATAGCAGCAGCAACAGTATCAGCAAAGGTCTAGACCCCAACAAAGGGCACAGGGAGGACAAAATCGTGGTTGGCAGCAGCAACAGGGCCCGCATAGGGATTAGAGACAACAGGGACCACCCGCAGGACCCGCAAGATTACAACAGTCGTATAGGGGTTCACAAGGGTCTACAAGACAGACTGGGCAGCAATAGAGTAGTAGGACTCAGTTTGGATAGATACAGGCCAGGGGTCCATGCTATGTATGTGGTGGGGCAGGACATTTGGCCAGGGAGTGCCCACAAGGTTTTACGGCAGGGGGACAACCCCGTTCAGGAGGGTCAGAGCAGATTGTAGGAGATGTGGACAAGTCCCACCATATGTTTGTAGCGGTTGACAACCGCCAGGTTGACTTCTAGGCCTCAGTGATTGAGACAACATGTATGATTGGGGATGTTCCTATTTTTATTTTATTTGACTCTGGCACTACTGATTCCTTTATATCTACATCGTTAGTGGAGCGTTGCAGGCTAGTGGCTTCTAGGCAGGACATTAGGTGGGAGGTTGAGTTGGCCATTGGGGCTAGGATGTCAGTAGATGCTTTGGTTCAGGATTGTGAGGTCTCTTTGGGGGCCTTCACTACATTATGTGACCTTAGAGTTATGCCTTTGGGGTCCTATGGTGTAATTTTAGGCATGGATTTGCTTGCAGCTCATAGAGCCAAGCTAAATTGTCACCGAAAGGCGATTAGCTGTTTAGATGATCATGGCACGACAGTCGAGGTAGTGGGCATTTAGAAGCTGACGACAGTTCGTATGATTTTTGCTCAGCAGCTTAAGTGCTGCATGCGGAAGGGATGTCAGTTGTTTGCCATCACTATTAGCGACATATTAGATGATGAGTTAGAGACATCTTTAGATGACCATCCTATCTTGAGGGAGTTCGCCAATGTCTTTCCACTAGAGTTACTAGGTATGCCTCCACGCAAAGAGGTAGACTTCCACATTGATCTAGTGCCAGGTGCAAAGCCAGTGTCTCGTGCACCCTACAAGATGACCACACATGAACTCACGGAGCTTAAGTTGCAGTTAGAGGAGTTACTTGAGAAGGGGCACATCTGACCTAGTGTTTCACCATGGGGCGCACCGGTTATATTCGTGAAGAAGAGGATGGGTCTCTTCGCTTCTACATGGATTATAGGCAGCTTAATAAGGTGACGGTGAAGAATCGTTATCCTCTGCCTAGGATTGATGACCTTTTTGATTAGATGCAGGGAGCTAGGGTGTTCTCTAAGATAGACCTGAAGTCTGAGTATCACCAGTTGCGCATCACAGAGGCAGATATTCATAAGACCGCTTTTCAGACTAGATATGACCACTACGAGTTCACTGTGGTACCTTTCAGTTTGACGAATGCCCCTGCAGTGTTCATGAGCCTCATGAATGGGGTGTTCTGCACTTACTTGGATCAGTTCGTGATCATTTTTCTTGATGATATTTTGATCAATTCACGGACCGAGGAGGAGCATGTGGATCACTTGCGTCAGGTTTTGCAGTGCTTGAGAGAACAACAGGTTTATGGCAACTTGACGAAGTGTGCTTTTTTTAGGACCGAGGTGCAGTATTTAGGACACATCCTATTTGGTGATGGCATCTCCATAGATCTATTGAAGATCAGGGCTATCAGGGATTGGCCAGCACCCACCAGTGTGTTAGAGGTCAGGTGTTTCATGAGATTAGCCGATTACTACCGCATATTTGTAGAGGGCTTTTTCAGGATAGCGCACCCAATCACTTCCCTTTAGTGGAAAGGGAAGAGTTTCACTTGGTCTGAGTAGTGCGAGAGGGCCTTTGGGGTCTTCAAGGAGCATCTTATCAGCACTCCCATCTTAGCAGCTCCTAATCTTGCAGAGGATTTTGTGGTTATATAGATGCATCACTTGAGGGTTTGGGAGCCGTGCTTATGCAGGGTGGTAGAACGATTGCATATGAGTTGTGTAAGCTCAAGATACATGAGCTGAACTACCCTACTCATGATTTAGAGCTTGCAGCAGTGGTACATGCTCTTTTTCATTAGAGACACTTTCTTTTAGGTTGTCACTTTGAGCTTCATTCAGATCATCATAGTTTGCAGTATATATTCACACAACCAAATTTGAACACCCACCAACAGCGTTGGATGGAGTTTCTTTGCGAGTACGACTTTGATGTCCACTACATCAAAGGGAAGGAGAACATGGTCGTTGACACATTGAGTCAGAGGCGCCATAAGATCTTGACTTTGACCTTGAGTGTGGACTTGAGAGAGCACATCATTCGACACTTGCCTGAGGATGCAGTAGGAGATCCAGTCACAGAGGGCCCTTGTGGGCAAATTCACAGGTTATTCCCTAGAGGAAGATAGGTTACTTAGACATCGACAGTGCATCTATGTACCCCGTGAAGGTGACCTACATACAATAGTTATTTTAGAGGCTCCAGAGCACCTTATGTAGCACACCCAAGGGTGAAGAAGATGCATGTTGATTTGCAACAGTTGTACCATTGGGCGGGTATGAGATGAGATATTGCAGAGTATGTTGCTTGTTGCCTTGAGTGTCAGAGGGTCAAGGCCGAGCATCAGCATCCAGCGGGTCTGTTATACCCTCACGCGATACCTGAGTGGAAATGGGACATCATTTCCATGGATTTCATTGTTGGTCTTCCTATGTCATCTCGCCACCATGATGCCATCATGGTGATAGTTGACAAGTTGACCAAGGTGGTGCATTTCTCACCTGTACGCATGACGTACAATGCACCATCAGTGGCGAGAGTGTTCTTGGATGAGATTGTTAGATTGCATGGAGTACCTCGCCATATCTGACAGGGATTCAGTGTTCACATCAACCTTTTGGAGGGCTTTGCAATAGGCGTTAGGCACACAGCTCAACTTCAATTCTGCTTATCATCTTGAGACAGATGGTCAGACAGAGAGGGTTAATTAGGTTCTTGAGGATATGCTCCATATTTATGTTATGGATCACTAAAGTAGATGGGAGGAGTATCTGTATCTAGTTGAGTTTGCTTACAGTAATGGGCATCACAACTCGTTGGGTATGCCTCCTTTTCAGGCCTTGTATGGAAGACCTTGTAGGACACCTTTGAGTTGGGACTGTATTGAGGACATGGTTGCGATAGGGCCAGAATTGGTTCAGGTTATGGAGTAGCAGGTGACCTTGTTTAGATAGAGATTTCAGGAGGCATATGATTGATAGAAGAAGTATGCCGATGCTAAGAGGGTAGATCAGAGCTTCTCAGTTGGGGACAGGTTACTCTTGAGAGTACCGCATAAGAGTCCAATCCGTTACGGAAAGGGCTCTAAGATCGCATCTCATTTTTTTGGACCTTTTGAGATCTTGGAGCAGATAGGACCCGTAGCCTATCGTCTAGCCTTGCCACCTAGCTTGTCGCACATCCATGATGTTTTTCATGTTTCGGTTCTATGGTGTTACATATATGATTTATCTCATGTATTGGATTGGAGTGCTCTATAGGTAGAGGCGGACGATCAGCTGGTTTTGGAGCCAATTCACATATTGGCTCGTCGGACGCTGGGCCTTCGAGGTTGAGAGCTGGACTAGGTTAGGGTCCAGTGGGAGATGTACGATGAGGTCACGACGACTTGGGAGGATGCAGGTAGATTGAGGGCACTGTATCATCACCTTTTTGACGACTTCCAGGAGGAAGTTCAGTCTTAGGGGGGGAGGATGTGAGGCCTACCATTTCACTCCCTTATACTGACTACTTTATTTTATTATTGGAGACACATTTTAGACTTATGGGACTATTGATCTCGGTCTGCAAAACTATTAGACTATATGCTTTATATTGATTTATTATGTTTAGCATGATTATGATGAGACTAGACCTTGATTTGATTTAATGACGATGTTTAAACATATGATTTATTATTGGAGACACATTTTAGACTTATGGGATTGTTGATCTCGATCTGCAGGACTATTAGACTATATGCTTTATGTTGATTTATTATGTTTAGCATGATTATGATGAGACTAGACCTTGATTCGATTTAATGATGATGTTTAGACATATGATTTACATTATGATGTTATTGGGATACTATTCATATGATTATAGCTATAGATTTATCATGTGATCTTATCTTGTGGTGGATTAATTAAATGCAAAATTAAGAATTTAATTATGATGTGAATCTTTGATGTTTATATGATCATGAGATGATGTGAGTGTATGTTTCACTTTGCTTTGGCTATGATATATATGTTGGACTAATATTTAATTTGAGTGCGCAGGTGTTTCTAACTAAGCCACAGATAATTGGAGATCATCTCACACACTTTGTGATTTCCCGTGTAAAGCCGATTCAGTTCCAAGAGGAACCAAGATCAATTATGTGATGCATGATAAATTTTTGTAATATTGTGTGATGTTAGTTAGGTTAGGTCTACCCCTTCTTATATTTGATTTTTGATTGGTGTTGTTAAGTTGTAATGTTCATTTGAATTTGATTTTGAGTTTATAATTTTGGGACCCCTTTTTATGTGTTTTTACTCAACCTATGGTGTTTAAAATGAGTTAAAATTGACCCTGGGTTGTACCCCTAGGGTCTAGGGACCATTTGAGCTTGTATAACCTTAGGTAAACTTCCATTTGGTCACTTTAACTTCACCCTAAAGTAAAGTGACGAAAATGGAAGTTTGGTAAGGAGAGGAAGAGTGGGTCAAACACTCAACCTCTTCCTTTCCTCTTTCCTAGGTTGGGGGAGTCTTCAAGACCCCTTAATTGTGGAGGACTCAACTCCAATCCTCTTCCACAATTGGTGAGGGTACCTTGGGGTTGTGTGGGCTTTCTTAGGAGGGGATAATTGGGGCACTTGTAGTACCCACTCCTTCTTTGGCTCCACTTTCCTCTCCCACGTGTGAGAGAGTACAAGAAGATGGGAGAAAGACTTGGTGGAATGGGTGGGTGACAAGTGTCACCACCCCATTCCAAGAGTCTTGCAAGTGGTTGTGTGGAGGAGTGAGGAGGTGACATGTGTCACCTCCCCATTCCTCAAGGCTCATGAGAAGAGCCTATTTCAATCCCTCTTGAAGAGAGGGAGGGGGTTGTTGAATCTTTTTAAAATTTTAGAATTTTAATTGTTTTTGAGGAGAAAGAGGAAAATTTGGAGGCTCAACTTGGAGAGGGAATTAGAGGATCCCTTTTCAACTATCTTCCATTTGGGCTATTAAAGGTAGGATTCAAGACAAATGCCTTTCCTTATGCATTTTTCATTTCTTGTGTGATGCTATGTGTATGTTCCTTATTGTGTTTTTGCTTTGTTGTTGTGGAAAAAAATTGTTATGGGAGTTGTGAGAGCTTCTCCATTTGGAGAAAATGCTCAACATGTATGGGGTGGGGGAGGAGTGAACCTCCTCCGGGTCACATCCTTATTCTTTTGGGGTATTTTAGCCTTGAGGGCAAAATGAGGAATGTGTACATTGAATGGCTTGAGAGCCATGAGGAAACTATGTGGAAAATCATATTTTTGTTATGACTTGAGGCCTTGAGAAAATTGTTTTTGGGAGTTTTGTTTTGGAGTGGCACACTTGAGTTGAGTGATGTCCACTCCCCTACCCCATTAAACTCATCTTTGGTGAGTTTTGTTATGTGTAAGCCATGAGAGTTTATTGTTTTGGTATTTGTGTGCTTGTTGTGATGTGGTGTGTGCTTCCGTTGTGTGAGGATGACCTCCTAACTCGAGGGTGACTCATGAGTGAGTCTATGGTAGGGAGGAGAGAAGTTTGTTAGTGGCTTCTTTCAGTTGTTTGTGTTTAATACAAGATTCTTGGAGCTATGAAGTGTTGAGGAAAATAAGACTTTCCTTCTTGTGTTTTCATTTTGGGCTCTTGTGAGAGCATGGCCAAGGTTGGCCTATTTGTAATTGTGTTACTGAATAGAGAGTGATTGAACTCTCTTGGGTTGTAAAATAAATATTTTCTCTTGAGTTGTATTTAAACCTTTATGTATTTGGGAATGAAAGTTATAGATGCTGATTTTATATGCTATGTGAATGGAAAGAAAAAAAAAGTGTATTGTAAGTAAAAATGTATGTTCAATTTTATTGGTATATTTATAAGTTTTATTTCAAGAAAATGAAAATAGATAGTTTGCTATTTTGCTATTTGAAAGATAAAATGAAAATGATATTGTCTTTTAGAAAAAAAAGGATAGTCATTTGTTGTTTTAAATTTAAAAAAAAAATTATATAGTTTTAAATCTAACTGTTTTCATTCAAAGAGAATACTTATTTTGATTTACCATTATCCTTTGAAAAAAAAAAAATTATATTAAATGTTGCTGTGAGAGGTTGTATTGATGGACATGTTGCAAATAAAAATATAGATATGAGTTTATATATATATATGAAAATATATTCACACTTTTATATAAATTCTCTTTTTTTTTAGCTTGCTGGGCAAACTGGTTTATTCTATATATATAAAAAAAACTGAGTTATTAATATATATATATTTAAATATATTGTTTTCCAATAGATTATTCTTTATTTTTGAGTAACTAGAAAATGTATATGTTCTGAAAAAAATAGTATGCATTAAATTCAAAGTGTATATATATATATATATATGAGTTGAGATATATATATAAAAGAAAAGTAATATATTTTTGTTGGCACCAGAATGCCATAGTAGACTCGAGAAATGAAATTTGAAGTTTGTAGATTTTCTTTTGAGAGGAAAAGTTTTATATTTTGGGTGGGGTTTTCAAACCCCCACCGTCACCGCTGTTTGCATTTAGTTGGAGTGTGAGGAGGGGCTGAGCCCCCACCCACATTGCCCACACTCCACTGAAGTGGAGTGTGGGTGGGGGCTCGGCCCCTCCCCACACCACCACCCCCTCATAACGCCCAACACCCGCTGCCCTTTGCAACCTGCGCCCACCCCCCAAACAATGTGACCCTTGATACAAATAAAAAGCACAGCCATGTGTGGCGGCAGCGGCTGCTCCTTCTTCGCCACCACGTCTTGGCCTTGGCCATTATTAAAACCTGCAAGTCATTTTATTATATATATATCCTGTATATACTTCTTGGTATTTTTTTTTTTAAAAGAAACCTCTCTGGTTAAAACCAGAGGTGTATATATATATATATATATATATATATATATATATATATATATATATATATATAAACAAAAAAAGGATACAATGAATATACCTAATGTGTTTGCACTCTCCTTGAGTGGTGGCCATGAATGGCCTCTCCCAAAACCTGCAACACAAAGGAAAAACAAAGAAAGTAGAGAAATGAGAAATGGGAGAATGAGAGAAATGGAGGATAGGGTTTCTCTCTTGTCTTTCATAAGGAAATTGTTATTTTATTAGGGGACTTTTTAGGGCTTACCCTTTTAATATACTTTTAAATACTTTCCTCTCACTTATTGATCTTTTTCTTTTGTTTTTATTTTAATGGGGTGAGAGGTAAATTTTAATATTGTGAGTGAACTTATTACTTTTGAGAAGGATTATTAATTTTTGGTTAGTGGATGTAATCATATATGTATGGTATTTTAAACTATGGGGAGAATGTATTGTTTTTAATTTATTTATTTTGGAAAGGGAATTTTAGTTAATCTATTTTAATTCCCTCTAATTTAATTATTGAAGTGTATTTGAATTTTAAATCAATGGGATTAATCTATTGCTTGCAAAATTTAAGTAGCGAGGTTAATTTTAAATTAAATTTTAATTAGATTAGTTGTTTTAATTTAAATAAACTAGTGCGAATTATTAGTTAAATACATTAGCCATTTTATCCAACTTAGTAAACCTAGTAACATTCAGCTAAGATTAATTTATTAGAATAAACCCTAATCATGCTCGTGAGGCGTTATGCTGCTGAATTTTTTTAAAATCTAGGGTTAAGTTAATTTACCAATTTTAACCTTGCGTAGTGATAAATCATTGATTTCGCAAACTTGCTGATATTAAATTAGGCCATTAATTAATTCTTATGCTTAGAATCAGGTTTTGATTTTGACTTGTGTCGAAATCCTTTTATCCATTTAGGTAAACCTAGGGTTTTGATCTTCGATCCTAACCCTATTAGCGACATTATTCATGTCACATTGACCCCCTTAGTCATCTTTCATTGCGTAGGGGAATGCGCATATGATCTCATTACCCCGTATTTGACTGACATGTTTACGCCTTATGCGTATTGCCATCGAGCATGCTGACGCGTGCGAAGGGGTTTCTAGGGATGCATAGAATTTTTTTTGATATGTCGTGTCATGACCATATGACAAATGTGGACATGACACGTGTGTTGCGTGTTATGACCGCATGGGAAATGTGGGCATGACAACTAATTCTTTTCCAATCTAAGGGTTGGTTCAATTCCATGCACTATATCAATTCTATAGGCATAGATTTGAACTAGAGAAAAGTATAGTCAATTTGTAGATTCTAAGGCATTTGTCTGAATAAGGCCTTAAGTTTCAACAAATTGGCGAATCAATATTTGACATCTTCAACAACATACCAACCTTAGATATCTATGCGAAGTGAAATGGACCTCCCGCTCGAAGGTTTGGATATCACAAAGGCGTTTGTGCTTCCGCTCGTCCATCTGGCGAAGGCTACCCATGGCGCTTGGTCCTTGGTGGTTCCTCTAGTTGGTGCAGTGACGGTGTTTGTTGTGGCCGCAGATATTTTGGTTCAGACGAAGTTTCCTACTGTGGGTGCCTCTTTTGCTATCCCTGGGTCAACCCGCGATGGTTCTGGGTTGCCTTTGACAGATGACCCCTATGTTGATGCCATTGCTGCACTAGAGTCTTATCCTCCTATGCTCAATGGTATTGTGCTGGATGTAGGTTCGATAGAGTTATCCCCAAAGTCTTGTGGTTTATGCTTTCTGGTGCGTCTATTGGCATATTTGTTCTTGTGACAAGCTTTTCCCCAATGCCCTGCAACTTTAGCATGCCTTTAGGAGGGCATGGCTCCTTTCGAGCCCTCTTTCTTGAAGTAGATGGTACTTTTCCTTGCAGAAAAATTCCTACTCACCCAACTTCAAGAGCTGCTCCTTTGCCCTCTGCACTACCTCCCTGATTGTGGTGTATAGGCCTGAGGTTATTGAAAATGAGGTTTTTTATAAGGATCAAGTGGTTGTTTATAGATTCAACAACCTATGGCTATCCTTGCTAGACCTACACAGATGGGTATTGGAGTCATGGAAGCCCTCGGTGGAGGGCAAGCCCGTGCGCCAGGGGCTTCTTTGTGGTGACATTCAATTTCTGAGAGGAGCATGATTCTGTGCTGAATGGTAGGGTTTGGATGTGGGGAGTGCATTCCCTCTTCATTAAACTATGGTCTTGCACCTTCAACCTTCTTACTGAGCCTCTCAACATTAGGCCAACCTGGGTTAGGCTCTTGAATCTCCCTCTTCAGTGCTGGGAAGATTCCTGTTATGAGGACATTGGAAACTTCCTGATGCTAGTTTCTTCAACCTTTCACATGGAACACTCCATGTTAGCTTGCATTCTGGTCGACATTAACATCTCCAAACCCCTTCATGGGGAAGTGGTTCTGTAGGTTGGGGATAGGTCATGGACACAATTGCTTGATTATGAGGGTTTCCCATTCAGACGTAGATGGTGCTTTGTAATTGGCCACTTAGCCTTCATTTGTCCCCACTCTCATCACAAGGGTGCAGCCACCTTGTGGAAGAATGCTTCGAACCCGCACTTGACCATCAGTGCTTCTGACTCTCTGGAGGTTTCTCTCGTCAGCTGGTGCACCCTCTCCGGTTGATGTTTCACCCTCTTTTGAGGGTGCTTTGGTGGCCTAGGCTACCATGATTCCCCTGCTTCATCATGTGACTTCTGATTAGTCATTGATAGCCCCTTCTCTTGTGAGCGATGTGGTGCTTCCAACTCCTACTCAGCCATCGGGTACCCCAGCTTCTTGTGCTGGGGCTTTCCCCTCTTCTCATGTTCCATCTTTTGTCATGGAATCTGAAGAGGATTCCCCTCTCTCCTTGTGTTATGTGGACTTAGAATCTATAAGTTCATAGACCATTTTTCAAAGAAGTAAGAAAGGTCTTCCTAAGTCTGTTTCTACTTTGCACCCTCGGGTCAAAGGTGTTCATTATGATAGATCAGGATTTGGTGTTGTTTAGTCCCTGGTGTTTTTTCGTTGTTTTTGCATCAGGGTTGCCTTTTGTTGTTGAAGGGTTTAGGCCCTTTCAAAATCCCAATTTTCTATTTCACTGCTTGTGAAACTCACTTCTTTCGCCTTCTGACTTCTGTATTTGGGTTCGGGCCCTTCCTGGTTATCTTTATCAAAACATACCACCCTTAGATTCCAATCAAGTATCACATTTAATGTAGCATTATTGCATATTTATATATTTCAATGAGGTACTCATGTGGTAGGTCAATATAGTTAATATAGATCAATGGAAATGTAAAAAAAATGTTTATAGATAGTAGGTTCTTTAGTATATTTTGAAGAAATGAGCTTTGCTAGGGTTTTGTGATTTTTTGCTTCTGCTTTCTCTTCTTAGCATTATTGGTTTTCTCTTATCCCTTCTTTTAATTTGTAGATTCTAAGGCATTTGTCTGAACAAGGCCCTAAGTTTTAACAAATTGGTGTATCAATTTCTAACATCTTCAACAACATATTCCACCCTTAGATTCCAATCAAGTACCACATTTAATGTAGCTTTATTGCATATTAATATATTTCAATGAGGTACTTGTGTGGTAGGCCAATATAGTTAATAAAGCTCAATGGAAATGTAAAAAACATATGTTTAGAGATAGGTGGTTTTTGAGTATAATTCGAATAAATGAGCTTTGCTAGGGTTTTGTGATTTTTTGCTTTTACTTTCTCTTCTTAGCATTCTTGGTTTTGTCTTATTTCTTCTTTTAATTTACCCTCTATGGGTGCAAGTAGGATAGGTGGGGGGAGGGCGTTTGTCCTTCCTTGTTCATTTTGAGATGTGCTCACAAGTTCTGGATCCTGATCTCACAATAAGGAAATTAATGCTTTATTGGTAGCTAGTAGCAAACACAAAATGGATCAGCCTAGAAATAGTCTAAATCAATGCATGCTAGCTTTGGATGATTCCCCAATTGTCAATATTAATGTCCCATGAATTCTAAAAGAATGTTGACCCTTTACATGGAAGGAGCTTGATTAACAGATTCCTTGGCATGCAATTGCCTCTGGAAGAGTTGTATCTAGAGGCTTGTAAGAACTAGAAACCTAATGGAGACCTTGAGTTATGGACCTGTGCCAAAGGATACTTTATTGCCATTTTTGCCAATGAATTAGATAGAAATGCAATTTTTGGAGGTTGTTTCTATTTCTATTGAAATACTAGGTTATTTATGAAGAATTAGCATGTGGGCATCAAATCCTTAGCAAAAATGCCTTCTACGACTCTAGTTTGGATTCACATGTACACTTTCCGTCATGAGTTTTAGTCCTAACATGTTTTTGAAACAATTACCAAATCTTTTGGATCAACTATTAATATCTCTTAGCCTTTCCATGGCAAAGGTCTTTTTGTTTATGCCAAAATATGTTTGGAACTTGATCCATTTTATTTCTCTTTCAAAATGTACTATCTTGAAGCATGGTGAAGCAAAATGGATCCAAGCGTTAGATTATGAAAGTTTTCCATTCAAATATTGGGGATTCAATAAATATGGACATCTTATCTGGGAATGCTCTACTCTTCATGCGAAAATGCAAATACAGAAGATCTAAGATGATTGAGAGAAAGATTAGGAGGGTTTTATGGGCTTTATTAAACTAAAAAAGGAGCAAACGATAAGAAACAAGCTCCTAGACAAAGAAGAATAAGGATGCAAATCAAGATAAATCTTCACAAGATGGCATGGAGATTGTTAAAAAGACTCATTTTCAAGAAAGTGAATTTGAGGGCCAGAAAGATTTGCTAAAAGCCTACAAGTTTGAAGAAGATTTGGAAAAGATAATAGATGAACCAGAAAAGGAGATGGATTTTTAAGTGAAGAAAAATAAGGACAATAGTATCAATTCTCCTAAATTTAATTTCAATAGTAAGGTACAAGACAAACTTGATATCCCCTCAAATCAGGAGTGGCTCCAATTTAGAACTAGTTTAGGTAAGGTTAGAACTCACAAAAGTGTTGAAAAAAGAAAAGGAGATTTTGGACATGTAAGGGTTGGAAGACCAAATAAATATACTACTTTACACTCTATAGCTTTCGCTAATATATCTTTTCAATCAATCTCAATTGGAGAATGACTTGGTGAGCACCAAGAAAATGAAGGCTACCCAATGAAGATTTTCTCATGGAACATTAGGGGATTGAACTCCCCCTCTAAGAAAAGGCTACTATGACGATTCTTGGAGAAATTTAATTTGAATATCTAGATGATACTTGAAATAAAATCACTTTGATCAATAAGTCTAGAATATGCCTCTCTTTCAAGGCAAATGGGGATTATGCATAGCGAAGCTAAAGGTACAACTAGTGGCTTGGCCATCATCTATAATACATAGAAAATTAACATGCAAGAAATGCTCTTCATGGATTGTTGGCTAGCTAATATGGTTAGGGTCATGCCTCTAATAGGAATTTTTTTCTTATTAATGTTTATGGTCCTCAGACAATCCAGGAAAAGATTCACTTTTGGGGCCAAATCAAAGACTTTTTGCAAGTGGATGAAAAAGCTAAATGGATAATTGCTTGTGATTTTAATGCTAGGATTGACTCTTCTAAAAAGTAGGGTGGAGCTCCTTCTTTGCTTGATAATGAAGGGCTTCCTTCTCTCCTTAGAGATTCTTCCCTCTTAAGATTTTTTTCTTAAAAGATGTTAGTTCACTTGGGCTAATAGAAGGAATGGAAATGATTTAAACTGGGTTAGGATTGACCATTTATTGGCTTCTACCTCTTGGTTAGACAATAATTTCATTTGAAACTCTAAAGTTCTTATGGAGGGAGGCTCAAATCATTGGCCAAATTCCTTGACCATTGACCTTGATTCTTTCCCCAGGCACACTCTATATCGATTAGAGAAAATGTGGCTAACTCATCTTGGTTTTGACAGGTTATTTATTCTTGTTAGAAAAATCAGCATGAGCTCTATGGTATGATAATGTACTTCTTTAGTAAAAAGTTGAAAGATCTTAAGCTTAGACTAAAAGAATGAAACTATCAAGACTTCTAAAATTTGTTTAAAGAAAAAAGATACTTTAGAGAGTAAAATGATTGAGTTTCAATCTTCACTCTTAGATAACACCCATTTGGATTCTCTTTGAAGAAGAAGAAGAGGTCTCTTTTAGGTTTGATGATATTTACAAGCAAGAGGAGTTCCATTGGAAGTAGAAATCTAGAATCAAATGGCTCCAGGAAGGAGATAAGAATACTAAATTTTTTCACATAGGTTGTAAATCTGAAGACAAGGGAGTCACATCTCCAAGCTTCATTTGGAAGATGGAGGAAGTACTGAAGACTTTTGGTTGCTCAAGTCCTCCTTTCTATCTTTCTAGGAAAAAATGCTTTCAGTAGATAATCAAGACAATTCTAACAAGGAGGAACTTTTTATTGACCTATTATGTCGTAAAATGTCCCCCTAGGACTTTTACCTCCTAAGTTTAGCTCCTAGGTCCTTTAGATTTGGTCTTGCATGTTAAAAATGAATCCCAGAGCAAAATCCCCCGAAACCCATGACAAATGGGACCTAGGGGACACTCTAGAGTTTAATCTAGCCCTAAAATAGGTGCCTGGACAAGGGCGCCCACACCCTTGTCTTGCCCTATTTTGTCGAGGCCCAAATCTTAAATGTCAGCAAATTGACCGTTAAAAGGTTTCCCTTCGTCGGCCTATTCAATTTAAATTATGAAATGTTAGCGAGAATGCATATATAAACATGTTTAGGACTTCATTTTAGAACTAGCTAAGGTTATTCAAGGCTTTCATTGTGTTGCAGAGAAGACTTGTGTTGTTATTATGTTTGTTTGTTGCAAATTTGGCTTCATCAATCCATCTCCTCATGGCATGAAAGAGCTTCATTCTTCCATAAGGGTTTTACCTTCAAGGTGATATCTATTTGTGAATCAATCTATCTACTTTATCATTGATTTTGCCTCTGTCCACCAAGGACACACACTCTCTATCTAACAATGGTGTTGGAAGGCTTGAATGCCATTCTGGGGCTTGACTGAGGCAAGCTCCTAAACACCACAACCCTCAACCCCTCTCTTGTGATTACAAGTGGTAGGTGTTGGATCATGCGGAGAGGAGTTGCAGAGGATCATTGCATAGAGCATAAGGATTCTAGATCTAAATTAAGGAAAAGGTAGAAAATAATCCTAAAAGGTCAAGGGCATCTACTCTTTTGACCTCCAGTTTTGTAGTGTGGAAATCTTTGAAATGGTTGTAGTCTCTAGCATATTTCATCCCGAAGCCCTTAGAAAAAGTACCACCTTGGGCTTGGGCACCCACTCTTTTGACCTCAAAGTTTTTGCATTCCAAAATATAAAATCTGGTATGTATCTAATCTGCATTTAGTGTCTTTCTGTGCGAGCATTTGTCATGTTTCGTCCGTTTGCTTACGATTTTGCATAATTAGGGTTTTAGACTTAATCGGGCTAGGGTTTAACAAATTAATCAACGAATTCCAAATTTTCTTATCATTCCAAGTGACAACAAACCTGATAGTTGATTTCTCTTGCAAAATTTGTGATTCAACTCGGTTAAATGTCCTTGAATGTATGTAGTGAAAGGATGATCTAATCAAACAATTAACCAAACCCATCTTCCCTCTTTTTCTACATTACATTTTGGTGAACCTATGTTTTGTTGAACATTGCTTATTGTTGACTGTTGTACATCAGATTTAAATTCTTTAATTTTATTGTCATCATTATACATTGGGAAATCTCACAAAAAAAATGAAATTTTAAAAAAAATCAAGCATCCTAGTCTTGCATTTAGGCATAGTTTATACTATTTTCATTACATTTCATCTAAATCATTTAAACTTTTGATATTTGTATCAGATCTAAGATAAATTACAACAATACATCATTTCATAATCATTCACCTTGCATTTACATACTTTATTTGCTAGGGTTTGCTTGAAATTTTGCATTTTTCTTCATATAACCTAGTAATTACAAAAGCTAGGGTTTGTAGATAAAATCTTGTTTCAGATTTTACTACTCATTTTTAACACTCATTCAAATCTGATTTTGGATAGTAGTGTTTCATCATTATGTGTTTTTGCATCTACATTTCAAATTTTGCATTTACATATTGTGCATTTCAAGAAAAAGAGGCAAATTCATTCATATTTCCTTAAAATTTGACTTGAATTGAGCATTTTAGGTACATAAACAAACAAAAATTGGTGATGTTTCATTGCATTCATTCTAAATATCTTGCATTTCAGATCTTACACTCATATTCAAGCACATATTCATTTGTCATTTGAAAACTTTGCATAATTTCATATCATTGTGTGAAAATTGGCTAGCATATTCTTAAGAAATTACACAGTGTGTATTTCAACACTGAGTGTTGTTACACCTATTTCACATCTTTTTGATTAAAACCTTTAAAATCATCAACCTTGCCTTGTTGTGTAGCACTCTTTCCTCCTCTCCACTTTGTTTGTTGTGGACTCTGTGTCCTTTAGTACCTGTTTCCCTCAAACAAGTGCTTGGGTGCGAAATAATCTCACATCTAGGGTATCTTAAGTATCATAAAAAAATGCATGTCTTGTCTTACTAAATCTTATTGGACATTTATGTTTTAAGACATTTCATTATGGCATCTTCATATCATTTCTCTTTGCTATCTTTACATGCATATATCAAAAACTTCGAGAATTTCTACAAATTTCTTAATATGCATCCTCATGTTCTCACTTATATATAAACTATGTATCATATGGATATATTTAAATACTCTTCATTTGAAATCCTTGATTATATATCTGATTTTGACAACTTCATAGCTCTCATGAATACATACCCTTCGGTAGTAGAAGATCTAACAAAGTACATTTCTATGAATACTCTTGAGAATGATGGCCATTAAAGTTCTTCTCTTAATGCTTTGGAACTAATAGATAAAACATATATGATGATGATGATTCCATAAGTTATCCTACTCCTTCTATAGCTAAATGTTCAAGAACAGGTTTGGATGAAAAGACCATGGATAGCTCTACTTTAGTTGTAGAATCAAGTCCCTTACACATCACTAATGATACAATCATCGACAATTCTCTTCATAACACCTTATCTTCCCTTCATTTGAATGCTCTCCCTGGCCAAGATGAAGCATTGATAGATGACGAAAAGTCCCTCAAGTTAAATCCTTTAGGGATAGATGTTGAGCGTAATCATAGTAAAACAATGTTAATTCAATCATCACTAACAAACTTCTTCAACCTACTAAGGGGATAGTGAATAAGTATACTAATGTTCCTAAGATGATTGTGAATGGGACACTTAGTGCACCTTCTTGCTTAAAACTAGTGATTATGGTTCAAGGTGATCGAAAACCACCTAGACCCCCGAATTATATTCTAAATTACACAAGACAAATCACTCAAAGAAGTCAACGTGTTGAAAATGTGCCGCAACATCCAATGATTGCTCACACCTACAATGCCCATAATAACAAGCAAAATAAATAAGTATCACATGTGCCTATCCCTCTTCCATCTTCTCAACCTATGCTCCCTCCACCACCTCGTCTTACTCATAAAAGTGGTCAAGAATATGATCTTGTCGAACAACTCCATGCTACTCTGGCTAAGATCTCTCTTTGGGATTTATTACAAACAACACCTACATGCCATGAAATGCTCCAAGAAGCTTTACAAAAGGTGATTGTACCACTTGCTATTAAGCTGAATGATGTAGCAACTCTGTTAGACTATATGCATGCAACAAGAATGGATATTCTTTTTCAACAACATGAAGTACCGTCAATTGAAGTTCAAAATGAAAATGATCCATTCTTAATATTTGTCACAATAAATAAAATGTTGATAAAGCAAGTTATGATTGATAATGGATCGGATCTTAATGTTTATGGCATTGAATTGCTACATAGAAGCAAGATTGACACTTCTTTAATCAAACCATATATGATTAGCATTCGTGGCTTTCATAACACTAGTAGCCAATCTGTAGGTACTATAACCTTACCCATAAATGTTGGTCTTGTGACATTATCTACCCTTTTTAATTTCATGCCTGGTTTGCTTTCATATAATATGATTCTCGGTAGACTGTGGATCCATGCCATGGGGATAGTTCCGTCTACCCTTCATCGATCAATAAAGTTTATTTATCAAAACAAGCTAACAATCATAGGAGTCTAAACGGGTAAGCGCAAGAAGATAGGGGGCCAAAAAGGGGTCTTAAGTGGCCATTTTTTTTTTTTTGAAATTAGGAAATGCTGGCCTTGGATGAGAAATTGAGCATAGTTACACTCAAAATTTGGAGATGCAACCAAAACAATGTTCATAATTCTCCGAGTCTACTTTCTAAACTACTAATTTTTTTTTGAAAATGGTATAGATTAAGGGGTTCAAAAGAGGGAGCCACAGAAATTAGTGTTGTTTCTGTCAAAAAAACATAACATAGCATGTTTTGTGGCTCCCTCAAAAGGTTAACTTTTTTTTGGTATTTTAAAAATTGCTTCAGTGAGAAATTAGCTAACAACATGTAGTTTATGCTCGATTTTTCTGATAATTTTTTTATGAATATTTGATTTTTTACTAATTTTCAAATTGGACACATCCTAAAAAATAGAATTTTGGCCGTGCTACCCCTATAAATTTTGAAAACTAATTGAAAATCATTTTTTAATATGTGTAGAATGGAGTCTAGTTTCTAAATATGTATTTTTTTTGAAATTTCAACTAATGGTTAATTTACAATGAAAAAAAGACCAAACAGTGGTTTTTGCCCAAAAACAGACACACAAACAAAAGAAATTAAAGATGAAAGGCTTAACATTGTCAAAATGTGAAAACAATTACATCGTTAAATAGCTAAGAGAAAGCCTAACATTACCCAGGTGTTCAATTTGTTCGAACTTGAAACACGTGCAAATCTGAGGGTTAGCATGAATAAAATTATGTGAAATATTGTAGAATTTGCAAAAACATGTCTGTGGATGTTGAGAAGGCACTCCAAGCCTTTGGGTTGGAAATCCAAAGCAAATCCCAAGCCTAAGGCTTGGGATTCCCAAAGCACAATATAACGTGCTTGCGTTATTTTGTGCTTTTTTTCTTTTTTGCATGTTTGCCAGTGTTTTCCCAGTTTGACATAACGCGAGCACGTTATATGTCTTCCTTTGATGATTTATGTTCAAGTTTCATAAGTATGTTTCATGGGTGTATATATATATATGCTTGTAGGTATGTATGCATTTACATGTATGCATGCTTGTATATATGTACATGTATGCATGTTTGTATGTATGTACATGTATGTATGCATGTATGTATGTATGTAAGTGTTTTGGCTTTAGGGTATATAAGGACTTGAGCTTGTATAGTTTTGAGGGTTGAGGGTTGAGGGCTTAGGGCTTAAGTAATAGGTAGAGGGTAGAGGGTAGAGATTAGAGGGTTGAGGGTTAATATTCAAGTTGTTGAGTGTGTAAGATTAAGTGTGTAAGGTGAGGGGATTAGGGTTTAGGATATTGGGTTTAGGGTTTACGATATAGATTTAGGGTATATAAGGCATAGGGTGACTTGGGTTGGTATTGGTTTAGATTTAATTTAAGTATAGGGTTGAGGCACAATATTCAGGGTTTAGGATATAAGGATGAGGTTATATGGTCTAGGGATGAGGGTTTGTGTGTGTAGGCTTCAGGGTTTAAGGTATAGGGTTGATGATTGAGGGATTAGGGCTTAAGTGTATGGTTGAGGGTATAGGGTTGAGGGTTTAGGGATAGGTTTTAGGGTTTAAGGGTTAAGGGTTGATGGATAGGGTTTAAGGTTTAGGGGTAAGGGATTAGGGTTTAAGGTATAGTGTCTTGGGTTAAGGGTTTAGGAATAGGGATAGCATTTAGGGTTTAGGGATGGGGGATTAGGGTTGAGGGTTGAGGGATTAAGGTTTAAGGTATAGTGCTAAGGGTTGAGTGTTTAGGGATAGGGTTTAGGGTTGAGGGATTAGGGTTTAGAGTTGAGGGATTAGGGTTTAAAGAATAGTGTTAAGGGATTAGGGTTTAAGGAATAGTGTTGAGGGTTGAGGGTTTAGGGTTGAGGGATTAGGGTTTAGGGTTGATGGATTAGGGTTTAAGGAATAGTGTTGAGGGCTGAGGGTTTAAGAATAGGGTTTAGGGTTGAGGGATTAGGGTTTAGGGTTGAGGGATTAGGGTTTAATGTTGAGAGTTGAGAGTTAAGAGTTGAGGGTTGGGGGTTTAGGGATAGGGTTGAAGGTCAATGGATTAGGGTTAAAGTAGAGTGTAAAGGGTAGAGGGATTAGGGATAGGGTTTAGGGTTGAAGGTTTAACGATTGAGGGTTGAGGCTTTAGGGCATTGGGGTTTAAGATATAGTGTTGAGCGTCGAGGGTTTAGGGATAGGTTTTAGGGTTTATGTTTTAAGGGTTAAGGGTTAAGGGATAGGGTTTAGGGTTTTGGGATAAGGGATTAGGGTTTAAGGTATAGTGTCAAGGGTTGAGGGTTTAGGAATAGGGATAGCGTTTAGGGTTTAGGGATGAGGGATTAGGGTTGAGGGTTGAGGGATTAGGGTTTAAGGTATAGTGTTGAGGGTTGAGGGTTTAGTGATAGGGTTTAGGGTTGAGGGTTTAGGGATAGGGTTTAGGGTTGATGGATTAGGGTTTAGGGTTGACAGATTAGGGTTTAATGTTGAGAGTTAAGGGTTGAGGGTTTAGGGATAGGGTTGATGCTCAAGGGATTAGGGTTAGAGTGTCAAGGGTAGAGGGATTAGGGATAGGGTTTACGGTTGAAGGTTTAAGGATTGAGGTTTGATGCTTTAGGGATGAGGGTTTAAGGCTTAAGATATAGTGTCGAGTGTTGAGGGTGTAGGGATAGGTTTAAGTTTTAAGGGTTAAGGGTTGAGGGATTAGGGTTTAGTGTTGACGGATTAGGGTTTAATGTTGAGAGTTGAGGGTTAAGGGTTGAGGGATAGGGTTGATGGTCAAGGGATTAGGGTTAAAGTAGAGTGTTGAGGGTAGAGGGATTAGGGATAGTGTTTAGGGTTGAGGCTTTAGGGATGAGGGTTAAGGGATTAGGGTTTAAGATATAGTGTCGAGTGTCGAGGGTGTAGGGATAGGTTTTAGGGTTTAAGTTTTAAGGGTTAAGGGTTAAGGGATAGGGATTAGGGTTTAGAGATAAGGGATTAGGGTTTAAGGTATAGTGTCAAGGGTTAAGGGTTTAGGAATAGGGATAGCGTTTAGGGTGGAGGCATTAGGGATAGGGTTTAGGATTTAAGTTTAAGTGTTTATGGTTGAGGATTTAGGGATAGGGTTTATGGTTTAGGGATAAGGGATTAGGGTTTAGGGTTTAAGGATTAGGGTACCATAAATTATAATTAGGGATTAGGGTTTATGGTTTAGGGATTAGGGATTAGGGTTTAGGGTTAAGGGATTAGGGTTTAGGGATGTACAATTAAGGGGTACCATAAATAAACTAAAATTTAGGTAGGGTTGGGAAAATTTTGTGAATCATCATGGGCTGGAGACTAGAGATTTTGTTGTGTTCAAGTACATATCCAAGTCATATTTTAAGGTTAAGATATTTCAAAGAACAGGGTGTGTGAAAAACATCAATGCTCTTCAGCTTATGAATACCAACATTGATACATATAAAAGATGCCCTTCTAACAGAGTATGCAGTTCAAGCCAACCAAAGGGCAACAAGTTATTGAATGAATTAGTTTAATAGGCATGCCTCCTTCTTCAAAGTTATGCTTGGAGACTTTACACAAAAACTGGTAACTCTATACATTATTTTTCATTCTTTTATTTCTTGTACACTGTTAAGAACTTGTAAAATCTAATTATGTAATGTGTTTATGGCAACACATTCCTCCTACATTTGTTTCACAGTTTATAGACAACATAGACGGACATATGGTGTTGCAAGGCCCAGGTGGGCAGGTGTGGGATGTGCAATTAGGGGTACCATAAATAAACTAGAATTTAGGTAGGGTTAGGAAAATTTTGTGAATCATCATGGGCTGGAGATTGGAGATTTCACTGTGTTCAAGTACATATCCAAGTCATATTTTATGGTTAAGATATTTCAAAGAACAGGGTGTGTGAAAAATATCAATGCTCTTCGGCTTATGAATACCAACATTGATACAGATAAAAGATGCCCTTCTTCTAATAGAGTATGTAGTTCAAGTCAACCAATGGGCAACAAGTTGCTGAATGAATTGGTTTAATGGGTATGCCTCCTTCAAAATTATGCTTGGAGAATTTACACAAAAACTGGTAACTCTATACATTTTTTTCATTCTTTTGTTTTCTGTACACTATTAAGAACTTGTAAAATCTAATTGTGTAATGTGTTTATGGCAGCGCATTCCTACTGCATTTGTTTCACAGTTTATAGACAACACAGACAAACATACGGTGTTGCAAGGTCCAAGTGGGCAGGAGTGGGATGTACAATTAGGGGGTACCATAAATAAACTAGAATTTAGGCAGGGTTGGGCAAATTTTGTGAATCATCATGGGCTGGAGATTGGAGATTTCACTGTGTTCAAGTACATATCCAAGTCATATTTTAAGGTTAAGATATTTCAAAGACTCGGGTGTGAAAAAATATCAATGCTCTTTAGCTTATGAATACCAACATTGATACAGATAAAAAATGCCCTTCTTCTAACAGATGCAGTTCAAGTCAACCAATGGGCAGTAAGTTGCTAATTGAATTGGTTTCTGATGAAGAAAACAATGATGTTGTTGAAGCAATGGAAGAAAATCAAAATTGTAAGTCTAATTTAATTTATTTCAACTTTCAAAGTAGGCATTTGAATTGTAGCTTTACCAGGAGAATTGGTATTAAAAAAACTTAATTCTGTTACAGGCCTTTCTTTGAAGAACCCTGGACATTATGGACCCTATCATCTAGAAAAGCACATGACAGTGAACTCTGCCCCACCTTTCAAATTAGATAAACCTTTTTACTCAATGAAAATGAAGTCACGGAATGTAAACCAACCATGCATACTAGTAAGATCAAATTCTCTGCCTTCTATTCTTATTACTCTTTATTAAGAGAAGAGTGTAAAAAAGAATGGGCTTAATTGTAAGCTAAAATAAGGCAAAGCAGTTTTGTTATTACATTTTTCTGAGGGATCTCTAATAGTCTAATACAATGCAGTCTTCTATAATATGAACATCTGCATTTGTGTGAATGCTAAGCTTTAATATTAGAGTATTAAATCAATGCAATAGTAGAGTATTAAATCTAAAGCAGAGTTGGTTTAGGGATAGGGTTGATGGTCAAGGGATTAGGGTTGAAGTAGAGTGTTGAGGGTAGAGGGATTAGGGATAGGGTTTAGGGTTGAAGGTTTAACAATTGAGGGTTGAGGCTTTAAGGCTGAGGGTTAAGGGATTGGGGTTTAAGATATAGTGTTGAGCATCGAGGGTTTAGGGATAGGTTTTAGGGTTTAAGTTTTAAGGGTTAAGGGTTGAGGGATAGTGTTTAGGGTTTAAGGTATAGTGTCGAGGGTTGAGGGTTTAGGAATAGGGATAGAGTTTAGGGTAGAGGCATTAGGGATAGGGTTTAGGGTTGGAGGTTTAAAGATTGAGGGTTGAGGCTTTAGGGCTGAGGGTTAAGGGATTATGGTTTAACATATAGTGTCAAGGGTAGAGGGTTCATGGATAGGGTTTAGGGTTTACAGATAGGTAGAGAGGTGAGGGGAAACAAAGGTGAGAGATAGAGAGGTGAGGGGAAATATATAATAAAATGAGAGAGGCTTTAGGGTTGAGGGATTAGGGTTTAGGGTATAGTGTTGAGGGTTTAGGGATAGGGTTTAGGGTTAAGGGATTAGGGTTAAGGGTTGAGGGATTAGGGTTTGACGTTGAGGGTTAAGGGTTGAGGTTTGAGGGTTGAGGGTTTAGGGATAGGGTTGAGGGTCAAGGGATTAGGGTTAAAGTAGAGTGTCGAGGGTATAGGGATAGGGTTGGAGGGTTTAGGGATAATGGATTAGGGTTTAAGGTATAGTATTGATCCTGTTGAGGGTTTAGGAATAGAGATAGCATTTAGGGTTGAGGGTTGAGGGATTAGGGTTGAGGGTTGAGGGATTAGGGTTTAGGGATTAGGGTTTAAGGCATAGTGTTGAGGGTTTAGGGTTGAGGGATTAGAGTTAAGGGTTGAGGGATTAGGGTTTGACGTTGAGGGTTAAGGGTTAAGGTTTGAGGGTTGAGGGTTTAGGGATCGGGTTGAGGGTTGAGGGATTAGGGTTAAAGTAGAGTGTCAAGGGTAGAGGGATTAGGAATAGGGTTTAGGGTTGAAGGTTTAAGGATTGAGGGTTGAAGCTTTAGGGATGAGGGTTAAGGGATTAGGGTTTAGGGATAAGGGATTAGGGTTTAAGGTATAGTGTCGAGGGTTGAGGGTTTAGGAATAGGGATAGAGTTTAGGGTAGAGGCATTAGGGATAGGGTTTAGGGTTGAAGGTTTAAGGATTGAGGGTTGAGGCTTTAGGGCTGAGGGTTAAGGGATTATGGTTTAACGTATAGTGTCAAGGGTAGAGGGTTCATGGATAGGGTTTAGGGTTTACGGATAGGTAGAGAGGTGAGGGTAAAAAAAGGTGAGAGATAGAGAGGTGAGGGGAAATATATAATAAAATGAGAGAGGATTTAGGGATAGGGTTTAGGGTTGAGGGATTAGGATTAAGGGTTGAGGGATTAGGGTTTAACGTTGAGGGTTGATGGTTGAGGTTCAAGGGTTGAGGTTTTAGGGATAGGGTTGAGGGTCGAGGGATTAGGGTTAAAGTAGAGTGTTGAGGGTATAGGGATTAGGGATAGGGTTGGAGGATTTAGGGATAAGGGATTAGGATTTAAGGTATAGCATTGAGGGATTAGGGTTGCGGGTTGAGAGAAGGGTTTAGGGATAGTGTTTAGCATTTAGGGTTGAGGGATTAGGGTTTAAGGTATAGTGTTGAGGGTTTAGGTTGAGGGATTTGGGTTAAGGGTTGATGGATTAGGGTTTGACGTTGAGGGTTGAGGGTTGAGGTTCAAGGGTTGAGGGTTTAGGGAAAGGGTTGAGGGTCGAGGGATTAGGGTTAAAGTAGAGTGTTGAGGGTATAGTGATTAGGGATAGGGTTCAGGGTTGAAGGTTTAAGGATTAAGGGTTGAGGCTTTAGGGCTAAGGGTTAAGGGATTAGGGTTTAGTGATAGGGTTGAGGGATTAGGGTTTATGGTTGAGGGAATAGGGTTTAAGGTAAAGTGTTGAGGGTTTAGGGATAGGGTTTAGGATTTAAGGTTTAAGGGTTGAGGCTTTAGGGTTTAGGGTTAAGTGAGACCTAGATGGTTAAGGATGGATGGAGAGGTAGACAAGGAGCAACTAAGAGACATAGACAGGGGAGAGGTAGAGAGGTGAGGGGGAGAGATAAGTGAGATATAGAGAGGTGAGAGATAGAACATGAGCTAATGGAACTAGAGGTGAGATATTGCAAAGGTACTATCAAATTTGAGATAGGCATAAATATTTATGGATCAATCTATAGTAGGACAAAATGTGAGTGCGTTATAACGCGCTCGCGTTATGTCTTGCTATAGAAAAGGTAAAAAGTCCTAGGCTTAGAAGGTACCCACATAAGAGTGTTAATGTTTGGTTGTTTCAGGACTTTGACATGCATCAGAAGATTCTTCATTACTTGAACCTTGTCATGGCATCCAATGTTCATTTGATACAATATTGGGGTAGACCTTTGAACAAGACCTTGTGGAAGGTACGTGAGTCTGACCATGAGGCAATAGTTGACACAATAAAGAGTAAAGCAGACCCAGATGGTTCATTGGATTAATTTGCAAGTATTCACATTAATTTGGTAAAGTCATGTTACATTGAGTTGTAAGTATGCAAATTAATTTGTAAGTTTACATAGGTTTGTCTTTTTTCATTTGTTGCTGCATTTTTACACTTATACACATTTTTACATCATCATGTTATGCTTCATGGGGTTAGATCTAAGTGATGGATGAAGTTGATCCTGAGAGTAATGTATAAAATATAGGTGTCTTGGTTTCTAACTAGATAATAGGTGTCTCTAATTGTGTCTTAGGTATATACGATATGTCAACTAAGTAGATAGAGACTAGAAAAAAAGTATTTAATCTAATCTAGGTGTCTTAGGTAGATACTATATATAAATGACCTATCTAGAGATAGAATAAGGTATAATCTAGAATGATCTAGGTGTCTTCTAGGGAGGTGTCTTCTATAATTTAATCTAGGTGTCTTAGGTAGGTACTATATGTCAACTAGGTCTACCATAATAAGTGTCTTAGGTAGAACTATAATCTAGGTGTCTAGTTGACTTAGGTCTAGACTATGATAAGGTATAAAGACTAGGTGTCTTAGGTCTACTATGTCTATAAAATCTAGATACATACTATACAATAGGTGCCTTAGGTGTCCTACGTCTACTAGAATACATGTGTCTTAGGTCTTAGGTGAGGCCACATGAGCTTTCACCTTCATGTGGTTGACCTTGTCAATATAGAATATTTATATTTCTTGAAGCTAAGGGAAACTCTTTTTCTTGATAGGAAAACTTTATTGACTTTAGTTGCACTAATGGTGCAGGGGCACCCAAGTTGTCATGCCTCCAAGAGGGGTCAAAAAGTAAAATTTTGTTTTGATTGAGTCAATTGTATGTAATAAGATCTTCTAAGACCATTTCATATATTTTCGAGTTAGTTTGAGTCATTTGGGGTTAGTTTGAGTTTTTGAGTTTTGTTGCAAAAAAATGTCAATGTTGTCAAGTTGCACAAAGCAACTTTTGTATTTTTGCATTTTTGGTGTCCTGCTTTTGATGCGACCAAACTGACAGTTTCAATGCGTCCGAATGGGTATGTTTAGGCTAGGCATGGTCCTATTTTTCACCCAAACATGCCGAAATAGTCCAAGCTACATTGTACCGATGATATCCCTGAAGAGTCCAAAGTGCAAAAAGACAACAATTTTTGACGAGCTGTTACTCAAAAATTATGTCACTTAGAAACATTCTGTCTAAGGCAACGTGATCACGTAGGGTTCCTCTACAATAAAGTCTCTCAATTTTTTATATCTTTGAGGCTTTTTCCCGTGGTGAAAGGTTTTCTGCTGTCCCAAAAATTGTCAGAAGGAGGTAGTGTAAAGTTGCAAAGGGCTATAACTTTCATCCTACTCTTGATGTGACTAAATTGACTATTCCAACATGTCCGGATGGGTACATTTAGGCTAGGCATGGTCCTTTTTTTCACCCAAACATGCTGAAACACTCTGAGCTACATTGTACCGACGATATCCTTGAAGAGTCCAAAGTGTAAAAAGGCAGCAATCTTTGATGAGATGTTACTCAGAAACCGTGTCACTTAGAAACATTCTGTCTAAAGCAACGTGATCATGTAGGGTTCCTCTACAATAACCTCTCAATTTTTTATATCTCTAAGGTGTTTTCCCGTAGTGAAAGGTTTTCTATTGCCCCAAAAATTGTCAGAGGGAGGTAGTGTAAAGTTGCAAAGGGGTGTAACTTTTGTCCTTCTCCTGATGCGACCAAACTGACTATTCCAATGCATCCATATGGGTACGTTTAGGCTAGATATGGTCCTATTTTTCACCCAAACATGCCGAAACAATTTGAGCTACATTGTACTGACGATATCTCTAAAGAGTCCAAAGTGCAAAAAGGCAGCAATCTTTGACGAGATGTTACTCAAAAATCGTGTCACTTAGAGACATTCCGTCTAAGGTAACGCGATCACGTAAGGTCCCTCTATAATAATCTCTCTCAATTTTTTATATCTTTGAGGTATTTGCCCGTGGTGAAAGATTTTTGGCTGCCCCAAAAATTATCAGAAGGAGGCAGTGTAAGGTTGCAAAGGGGTGTAACTTTCGTCTTGCTCTTGATGCGACCAAACTGACTATTCCAACGTGTTCGAATGGGTTTGTTTAGGCTAGGCATGGTTCTATTTTCACCCAAGCATGCCGAAACTATCTGAGCTACATTGTACCGATGATATCCCTGAAGAGTCCAAAGTGCAAAAAGGTAGCAATCTTTGACGAGATGTTAATCAGAAACTGTGTCACTTAGAGACATTTTGTATAAGGCAATGCGATCACATAGGGTCTCTCTACAATAACCTCTCTCAGTTTTTTATATCTTTGAGGTGTTTGCCCATGGTTAAAGATTTTCTTCTGCCCCAAAAATTGTCAGAAGGAGGCAGTGTAAAGTTACAAAGGGGTGTAACTTTCATTCTTCTCCTAATGCAACCAAACTAACTATTCCAACACATCTAGATGGGTACATTTAGGCTAGGCATGATCCTTTTTTTACCCAAACATGCCAAAACTGTCCGAGCTACATTGTACCGATGATATCCCTGAAGAGTCCAAAGTGCAAAAATGTAGCAATCTTTGATGATATGTTACTCAAAAACTGTGTCGCATAGAGACATTCTGTTTGAGGTAACGTGATCATGTAGGGTCCCTCTACAATAACCTCTCTTAGTTTTTAATATCTCTGAGGCGTTTGCCCATGGTGAAGGGTTTTCTGCTGCCCCAAAATTATCAGAAGGAGGCAGTGTAAAGTTGCAAAGGTGTGTAACTTTTGTTCTTCTCCTTGTGTGGCCAAACCGATAGTTCCAACACATATGGATGGGTACATTTAGGCTAGGCATGGTCCTATTTTGCACCCAAATATGCCGAAACAGTCTGAGCTACATTGTACCGATGATATCCCTGAAGAGTCCAAAGTGCAAAAAGATAGCAATCTTTGACGAGCTATTACTTTTAAGCCATGTCACTTAGAGACATTCCATATAAGGAAACACAGTCACATAGGGTCCCTCTACAATAACCTCTCTCAGTTTTTTAATAGCTCTGAGGCCTTTGCCTGCGGTGAAAGGTTTTCTGCTACCCCAAAAATCGTCAAAAGGAGGCAATGTAAAGTTGCAAAGGGGTGTAACTTTTGTTCTTCTCCTCATGCGGCCAAACCAACAGTTCCAATGTGTCTGGATGGGTACATTTAGGCTACGCATGGTCCTGTTTCACACCTAAACATACTAAAATAGTCTGAGCTACAAACACTAACTAGTCTTCAATCTTCAAACACTACAAATACCATGATATCCTACATAAAGTTATCTTTTAGCCTTTTATAAAGGCATGCCCATCAAATTCAACCGCATAGAGATGACTATTTGTATTCCAAATTCCTTGTAAATATTGACCTTCCAATCCTTTTTTCTGCCCTCATATCAATTAAATATGACCTTTGATTATGATTTGGCGCTCAGGCTTATCAGAGTTTACCAGAGAGGCCGGTCGAGTTAGGTTGAAGGGCTGGTGAACTAATGACTTAAAGACCCTTTAGTAGGTTGACTTAAGTGATAGTAACCTGTGATTATAAGTCAATATTAAATTAAAACAAAAGTGCACTTTACACACGATAGATAATTGAGGGTTTTAAAGTCTTAAGAAAAGTAGATTCTTTTTAGGGTTTAATGCCCAATATGCAAACCATAACTATCAATAAGAAAGACTTAAACATTCTAAGTTTCATCAAGAGATATCTAGGACATTTCAGAGACCTTAGGGACATCAGAAGAAAGACATTAGAGTATGACACTTATCATAGGCTTAGGGTTTTAAGACATGAACAACTTCACATTCAAATCAAACTCATGGCTCCCCTTGATAAATATAACTCTCCTTGATGATGACATTGAATTATGATTATGAAAGCTTGTGTCTTCTCTGATTTCTTATTGCATGAACAAAACCACATCCACCATGAACTTGAACCTTGCATCATATCAACCTTCTAAGATAGACCTTATCATGAAAACCATATTCACAACAAAACCTTGCATGAACAAAACCAAATCCACCATGAACATGAACCTTGCATCATATGAATCATGTTTGTCTTGTGCAGCATCAACATGAACTGAGAGACCTTATCATGAAAACCATATTCACAACATCGTGCACCTCATGACCATCACCTACCTTGAATCACTGTATCACCTTATCAACATCATGGCATCAACCTTGACATCAATGACAAACAACCTTGACCCTTTGACTTCAATGACAACCTTGAACCTTGATTGTTGATGACTTATTGAAGCCTATAGCCCCAATGTTATGTTGCGTACTAAAATTAGGTAAGACTCAATGTACTCTCATAACCTCACCTTATATACCAGAGGAATTACATTTAATAACCACAATGGTCATCAGGTGCTCATAAGCATATGATTTTGAATATATTATTCAAAACAACAAACATACTCTTTGCATCCCAATATGGTATAATAACAAGAAATTAAGAAATATTTTAAATTGAGCAACTCATAAAGAATATGGATCAACATACTCATTTAAATATTTTCAATTGAGAAACTAATAAAGAATATGAATATTTTCTATTCAACATGATGATTCATTTTTTTTTAAATACAAATTTTATCTTTTAGTTCTAGAATGAGGTTTAGGTGATACTTGAATAACAATAGCTGGCTTATTGGATCAACAAACACCCTATGTAATACAATTGGACTTTAAATATTTGAAGTAACCATCTACAAATATCTATTGAAACGTGGATTTATAATGCAAATATGGAAGCCATCAATAAAAAAGATTTGTATTAACCAAATATCCATATAGGCATACATCAATATCTGTCGAGATAAGTATAACATATATACAAAATAGCCATATAGACATACAACGTCTCCTATATGCAATACAAAATATATATCCACAAATGCCATATAGGCATATAATAAAGGACCCCAATAAGCATTCATTCCCCTCTGTTTGGTGAAGGGAATAGATCATGAGCAGCCTTTGATCTTCGGGAGGATGGAGACGTCTATGAGGGCGGTCTACTACGAACCCGAAGGGCGCTCCTCCTATTTAGTTCTTCATGGATCTGTAGCTGTTACAAAAAAAAGTATAGACATTAATATATAGAAATTACATGTTATAAAAATGAAACATTTAACAAAATAATCACTTACCGCTACCATATAATCTACCTCCTCATTTGCCTTAGTAGCAGGATTAGGTTATGGTGATGTCATGTCCTATAGAAACCATCCAGATAGAAATTAAACTTTAAATCAATAATCATTTGATTTTTCAAAAAATAAACAACTATAACAATGAATGTAAATTGAAATTTACTAATCTGCCTCATACCCCCATCATTGGCATGGAGCTATGAATCGCAGTGGACACACCATCCTCCATTGCCCTATGAACTTCGGGAGGTGTCTCTGCAGATTGCATCATCTGAAAATAAAACAACATTATTCAATTATGAAACTAGAATAGTGATGCAAGTCATGGTTTGTAACATACACACACGTTCACCTAAACATGGAAGTACACAAAATAAAGCACACTATGATATTCATTATCAACAATGCATCACTATGATACAATTAGACATATAATACACATAATCACAGTGAAGATTTTGCTCTCTTGGTGATATACTATAGCTCTTTCTTATAGATGTAGGGATGGAAGAAATTGAGCCAGTAGGATTGACATAAGTTTGTAGGGGAAAGGGTTAGTATAGATTTGAAGATTTTGGTTAGGGGTGACTTGTTGCCCCCATAATTAATACCTAAAACCTAGATGATGTTCGAGTCAATAATATGATATATAAGATGTCATAGGATGATGCCCCTCTCTGGTGTCATGTCCCGGGGTCTAATTGGTTGTAATTGAATGAGATTATTAGAGAGAATTTGTCAAAGAATAGTGTGGATGGGATCAACAAGCTTTGGTAGACATGTATGGAAAATGTGGTAGCATAGACAAGGCAGTGAGTTGTTTGAAAAGATGCCTCAAAGAAAAGTGGTCTCATGGTGATGTCCTTGTCTATGCATCTGATTCTCATGACATTCCATGAGAGCACATTTCTTTGAGGCATTTTTTCAAATTTAACTATATTGTAATTGAAAATTTGTCATCTATCAACATCTAGCTATTAGTTATGCAATGTCTAATAATGCTTTGAGTTTGAAAGATGTGCAATCCAATGTAATCAACGATATGAATATAAAATACAAAAATCAAATAAGTACAATTCATTAGTTAAACTGTTTATTTTATTACCTCAGTGAAGCTTTGAACTACACCACCACTGGCAAGTGTTACCGTGAAATCTCCAAGATTAACCTATTCAACATCCAAAATCAGACATTAGAATACCATTCATATAATAATGCTATTCACATGTAATATTTATAAATGTTTACTAGTTACATACCCTAGTAGTAGATGTCGTAGTGTAAAATGCAGGTGGAGTACTATTGAGAATTGCATCAATGCTATGACCCTGAAATTTCATCAAAATCATCAAACTAAATTAGTTAATCTTGCATTTCAAAAATGAAATTTAATAAATTAAATTCAATGAACTTGATAATATTTACTTGAGTATCAAGGCTGAAAGTCTCACTTAGGAGGGTATCTGTCATCACCATCTGCTCAGCTGCAGATGTAGCCTGTGTACCTGCATCATGACTATCCATGGGGTCATAACCACATACTGATCCGCAAGTCTGACAAGTATGGGGTGGAACCCTACTCCTCAAACTATCTCCCAACCCATGCTGTGCTGCAGGACTAGCATGCTCTATCATGCTCTGGGTCAAGGCACTAATGGAGTGAAGTGTCTCGACCTCAACATTCTCCTTCACAATGGAAGGGATAGACACATGCTCATGGGCTGGTTTGTTGATTACTCATCTCACTGGCCGCTGTGGGTCAACACATGCCCCTGGTATATCTTGTGTTGAGCCCCCACCTCTACCTTGAAACTCCCGCATATCAAAATAGTTTGGCACTTTATTGAGGACAAACTCGCAGTAGAGCTTCCTCAAAAAGTATTGCGGGATCTCATTATTGTTGCATGGAGGATGGTCAAAAACCATCCACCACCTCTGCCCAAAATTGTCTCTTATCGCTTGATTGTTGCACCAATGGATAGGGAACCTCTTGCATGTAATGGGTGGAGGTTGATTTGTTTGTGGGTTTGTGAAAATGGAACAGAAGTCTAATTTTATAATTTGCAACTTTTTTACTTCTTCATATGATAGCTTGTCTGCATATACTCTCTAAACTCTCTCCTCTTATCCAAACAACTAGATATTTGCTTGCTAATTGAATCTACATTTGATAACATAGATTAAAGAGATTGAGCAAGTGTAAATCTATGCAAGGTTGAAGTTGAAGGATCTTTCAACCTTGCAATTATGTCTTCAATTTCTTTTTTATTGTTTTCAATTTGCCCCATTAGATTTTCTTGTGTTCTAGGGGCATGTCGAGGAATGGATGGAGGAGTTTGTTGCTTGGGTTGTTCTTCGGCAGGTATTTCTTATTCAGGATTTTGTGGATTTTGAGGAAGAGGTGCATTAACATTTCTTGACAATTAAGGAAATTTACATAAACAATCAACTCAAACCTACCTATTTAGAAACAAATTCAGACCAAAAAAAATAAAACTCACTCCTTTGGCTTGCTTGACGTTGTGGCGGTATTTTGGCGATGAATCAGTGAGATTTTGGTGTCGAATTGGGTCTTCAAAAATGTGAGCGCGCTCCTTAGGGTTTGCAAGCCACGGGTGTAGAGAGAATAAAAGAAATGAATGAGTAAAAATACTCTTTTTTTATATATAATTAAATAGAATGCGCTCACGTTATAACGTGAGTGCGTGATAACGTGAACGCATTATAGTTTGGTTTTGCCGAGCCTTAGGCTCATCATTACCAAACCATAACACGAGTGCGTTATAACATGCTCGCGTTATGTCTTAATTTTTTTGAAAAAATGTTGGCCACTTTTTGGCCCCCCAACTTTTTGCACTTACCCAAACAACTTATAGGTTGATTCATCAATACCTCTTGCCACAGATAATGTTGTACAATATTCTAAACCATCAAATGCACTTTTTGGTGATGATTGGAGTTCATTAGATCTTACTTCTGCATGTGTGGGCGAACATAAACTTAATAACTCTGAAACATCGAAAGTTGCATTGATCTAATCAAAGCAATCTTTGGAAACACCTAAGAAACCTAAAGTCTCTTTGGTAGAAAACAAAGACAACACTCTTAATTATACTACAAATTATGAGACCTATGAGGCTTCACCATCTTCTAAAAAGAGGGACTCTCTCTATGGCCATGGATTTCAAATTTTGTACAAAAATTGTGACTATGTAGGTAATGGTTGTGGTGTAAATCAATAAGGAATTAGAGTACCTTTACACGTTTCTGGAATTAACTACCTGACCAATATTAGATACCATTCTTTAAAGCCCACCAAAGCCTCTCGTCGTCCTAAACTTAATTTTAACGCAATATCAACAAGACCAAAACTACATGCAAGATATCCTGAGTTGATAGACAAGAATTGTCTGCCTGGTAATATCCCATTGAATTAGGTAAGTATTTCTCCCTCATTAAGCCACACTCGCTATAGCACCTATTCTAGTTTCTCTCAAGGGTGGCCTCCTCTTAGATATATATGTTAATAGTTGTGTTGTGTTCCCCCGTGATGTGTTATGTGTTATTTAGGTCTGTTGGGATGACCCTTGACACTCTTATAAGGTCAAGGAAAATGGGAGACCGCCTCTGTTGTGACCATTCTTCTATTTGTTTCATCATTTTTCTATGTTGCCTCTCCTCTATTTTATTGTTATGTGTTGTGCCTTAGGGGCATAGCATTGCGGTTGATGACCTGGGGGCATCTTCTTACGTGGTGTTCCTAAGGCACTTGCTCTCCTCTCTCTCTTTTATTGCTTACCTTCTTCTAGTGATTCTATCTAGTCAGTGGATGATGAAAAACAAACAACTAACTAATACGGACGATGGGTCCCTTCAGCAAACAAGCAAAAATGGACCTAGTCCATACATGAAGATGGGGTTGATTTATACATTTGAAGCTTGGCTAGTAGAATCACTCCGTTTGATATTTGATGTCTTATATTTTCTAACAAACCATAAAAATATATCTACTCTGCACTTTGTCTTGTTTTGTCTCTCACCTTGTTGTTACAGTCAGTTCTGAGGTGCCTGTAGTATAAGCCCAATGGTTATATTTAGATTTGAGCCCGTATGTGTAGCCTTGGTTTCATTGATATTATCCCATATATGATTCATGCATAGCTTTCATGTTTTTATGTGTTTATTATCTTAGAAGAAGATGCTTTAACTTCATATCTTATTGATTATCTAAGCATATCTTATCAATGTGTTTGTAGGAACATTCGGTGATCGTGAGCACATGTCACCTTGATGGTATGGGCTTTGTGAAATTTCTTGTTTCCTTGCATGTTTTCTCTCTACCTTAACGTTCTTGATATCGGTACACGACATCAACCACCTTAAGGTGGGGGCATATATAATGATATCTATCTATTGATTTTAGTACTAACAAAGCCTGTTTGTAAGCCCTCTCCGCGAGGCAGGATGTTGTATCTCCACTGTGAGTGCATACCCTTATATCAATTGCAATAAAAAATCCCTCTCCATGAGGCAGGATAATGTATCTCTTGAGCTAGTGTGTATCCTTTTATACAAAAGCCCTCATCGTGAGGTGGGATGGTGTATCTCTTGAGCTAGTGCACATCCTTTAATACAAAGTTCTCATCAGGAGGTGGGGTGGATCTTGAGCTATCCTCCCTTAAGCGTGTTTTTGGTGGTTGTTGTGGCATAAGCCCAATTATCAAGTGTGCCTGTGGCGTGTTTGAGATGGTGGGACTTAACAATAAGTTCCTACCATTGCCTTGTTTGCTTTGTTTAAGACGTATAGTATGTCTATGGCATGCTATATGATGCTCGTGTCTTCCGTGTGTTTTCCCCCTTATGTGCTTAACCCCACTCGAGATTTGTATGGCATGTTTTCCCCTCTTGTGTGCGTGTAGCAATGAGCTCCACCCATACTCAAGGTTTGTTTGGCATGTTTTCCCCCCTTGTGTGGTATCCACTCACACTTGGGGTTTTATGTTGCAATTTTATTTCCATGCATATGTATATGATAATGTTATGAAAATATTATATCAGTGTATTCATCATGTTTTACGTGTCTTCAATGTTGTCTTCTTCATATTTTGTATGCCATTTACTGTATTCTCCATGTTTTGCGTGACTACGATGTGTTTTCTAGTGCTTACCTGAGACTGGGGGCTAGAAATAGTCCCTCAATCTTTGTGTATGTCTTAACTTCAAGTGCCTGGCGTGTTTGTTGTGTTTTCAACCGTACTTTAAGACATGTATGGGTCATAAGATCATACATAAATTAAAGTGGGGGCTAAATACTATGTTGTAAAATGTCCCCCTAGGACTTTTACCTCCTAAGTTTAGCTCCCAGGTCCTTTAGATTTGATCATGCATGTTAAAAATGAATCCTGGAGTAAAGTCCCCTGAAACCCATGACAAATGGGACCTAAGGGACACTCTGGAGCTTAATCCAACCCTAAAATAGGTGCCTGGACAAGGGCGCCCATGCCCTTGTCTTGCCCTATTTTATCGGGGCCCAAATCTTAAATGTCAGCAAAGTGACCGTTAAAAGGTTTCCCTTTGTCGGCCTATTCAATTTGAATTACGAAATGTTAGCGGGAATGCATATATAAATATGTTTGGGACTTCATTTTAGAATTAGATGGATAATGCGAACTTGTGATCTTATGCTAAGGTTATTCAAGGTTCTCCTAGCTAAGTTAGTTTAGAGATTCATATTTGATAAAGAAGCCTCTTGGATTAACATTCTTGAGGACAAATATTTGTCAAGAGATAATCGTTTTTACCTTCATCATAGAGATGATCTATCCTATGGATTTGTTATTTGGGAAGGTATGGAGGTTAAACATTTAATTAGTTAGTTTGGTTTACAAATTATTTTGAGTGGTAGAAGCACTTTCTTTTGGGATGATAAATGGATTTCTAACAATTCTTTCAAAGAATTCTAGGAGCTTCACCCTTTGATGATTATCCTTAAGAATTCTTGAGGCATAATGGTTAGTGACTATTAGGAAGAGGATAGTGAGGAAAGGGGGTAGTCAAGAAAGTGGAAATCTATTCCTAAGTTCCTTGATATTCCTAAAGGCTCTAGGATTTAGTTTTTGGCCCTCCTTCAAAGCTTTAGGCTTGTTTGGAATACGGATGATGATCTTTTTGGGTGGAATCAAGATGGGATAGGGGTCTACTATGCCAAGGAAGGATATAGTAAGCTTCTTCCTACTAGGAATCCCTCTTCATTTGTTTGGCTTAATTTTTCACACTAAAAGGCTTGGCCAAAATATTTTTTTTTCTTTGGATTTCCTGCCATTCTTGGATTCTCACATGGGACAACCTCTAAAAAGGGGGTTTTTATGGTCATAATCAGTGTCCTTTATGCTTTACCCATGAGGAAGATTGCTCTCACTTAACTTTGTACTGTGATTTTGTGAGGAGTATTTGGAATGTATTTGTAGACAATTTTAATCTCAAGTGGGCGTACCAAAATCCCTTTTAAGGATATTTTGAATACTTGGCAATGTTGCATAACTCTTAATCTCCTTTAGGAATTGTGGAACATGGATCCAATCTTCATTCTTTGGAAAGTGTGGATTGAAAGGAATAATAGGATTTTTAATGCCAAGGAGAAGGTCCTCTAGACAAAATTTGGAAGGAAGTAGTGGAGGCATGTATTCAATAGATGGGGCACATTTTTCATATGATCATGTAACTCGTTAATGATGATTGACATACCTTGAAGACCCCTTTTTCCAAACATTGCAAATGAATTTTGTGCACAAAGTCTCATGAACATTTTCATCATGTAATATCTAAATCGTGGGTGTCGACCAAAACGATGATCCCTATATCGAAATAGATGTTTCACAAACTTATGTAGATGTACTTATCTCATGTGTGGTTCTAGCCAATCACATATACCATCAAGAAATAATGTTGGACATGTCATATCAAGCAAGCCTAATGTGGAGTACTCATTAATAAGAGATGCACCAATTCTTGGTCAATCAATCAATATTCTTGGATCTGCATTAGGGTTATTTACTCATGCATGGATTAATTCAATCTCTTTTTGAGCATTAGGTGGTCTAAAAGCCATTGATGTTGTGTGATCAATGATATTTCGTTCATCCATCTCCATCAATGGACCTGCAAATACAATCTCATTTGCAATTTGAGTCAAACTCCATATGCACTAAAATTAGTTGGTTGAAGATATTTTCATTAGAGTTTGATGGAAGTTCACTAAGAGAAATTTCATCTATTTGAACATCAAAATAGAGCTTGTCATGTTCAATTTTTTATTTGAGCATCTTATATACTCACTCTCTATTGACTGTAAAGTTATAATTTGTGTCATGTTGATCCCTCCTTCAAACGATAATGATTGGCAAATCTTTTATACGATGTGGCAAAACCTTTGAAATACCTTTTACTTCTTGTGGCAAATTTATTGTGTCCTTTATATTTGTATTGACCTCCAATTGCATGTGTCACTTGTAGGATTGGGTTGACACGTGCTATCAACATTTCCTCCACTTGTGTCAAGTTTGCAAGTTCTTGTGGTTGTGGGCCTAGATCCATATTATTTGATATTGAAAATCGATTATTGTCGTTCTCTTGTCAACATCTATTACATATAGGACCTTTGATGTGTGCGATAAACCTTTATTTCAAGGTAACATTCTTGACAAATATAACACATGCTTGGTGAAACAAAGCTATCTAGGCCATGCCGATAGTGCATTTGGAGAGTATTAAAATTTGTGTGAAGCATTTCATTGTGATTATGTGTATTTTCTACATTGTTTCCAACAATGACATTCATTTCATGTTAAGGTGCATTATTTGGAGTTTCAAGTACATACTCTATAGAATTTTCATCTTCTGCATTTGGTCAAGGATAGTACCTTTCAATTGTGTAGCGATTAGGGTCTTGCATTTCTTCTCTTTTAAAGTTACTTGTTCATATGTTTCTGCATGACTTCTTGCCATATTATATTTTTATCGATTCTGTACTTCCAATTCTTCAATTGTTAATTCAATCCTACGTTTACGATATCTTTCCCTATGCACCTCATTTTGTTGTTTTCTTTGTGCCTCTCTTTCTGTATCTATCATTTCTTCTCATTGTCTTCGATATTCCCTTTGATATTCTCTTTGATATTATCTTCATTTCTCCTCAGATTCAAAATTCATCCTTGGTCGAACCATTATTCTATACAATCCCAAGGTATCTTTGTTAATGTTTTTTCTTGTAAGGCAAATTTTTGAATAAATATTCCAAAAGTCATTATTAAATGAGTCCAAAACAAAATAAAAAAGTATAAGTTAAGCAATTTTCACTTTTATAATTTCATATAAATTATCATATGATATCATAAGATCTTTATCAAAACACCATTTAAAAATATTCTTCTATATATTAAACAATAACTTTCTAAATCCTTTCACCTCATAATTAGAAACTAAGTTTTCTAAAATCCTCTAATCCTCATTAGAGTTAGAGTTTAGGGTTGAAGATGTTTTAAATGATTTAATTGAATAATCAATCTTATAATATTACTATATAATATGGTAAATTAAAATATTATGATAATGTTAGATATAAATAATATATTTTATAATATATTATGGTAATACTAAATGGTATTATAATAATAAAACTTTAAAAACCCTAATATAATTTTTATATAAATAAATTGATATATTAAAAATATTAAAAAATATTAGGTTTATATTATATTTTAATATATTTTTTCATATATTAAAATATTATGATAGTATTAAATGGTACTAATATATTTTATAATATATCTAAATCCTAAATTCACTTTATATTCTCTTATTATAAAAATATTAAACAATTTTTAGATCTAATAATTATTACTATTTCCTCTCTAAAAATTTCTTTTAAAACAACTTATAGTAATGATTTCCATTTCCTTTCTAAAAATCTCATTTAAAAATAAACATTAAAGGCTATGATTTAGGGTATCAAGGTGCATTAAAAATATTAAGTTTATATTATATTTTAATATTTTTTCATCTATTAAAATATTATGATAATGTTTAATGGCAATACTATATTGTATAGTATATCTAGAATACATATATTATAATATATTATGGTAATATTAATAAAAAATATGAAAAACATAAAAATATATTCTTCTAATATATCAAAAAACTAAATTGAAAAAGTATTTAATCAAATTAGCATAATAATTATTAAAATTATTTTGTCTTCCAATACTCACAGTATCAAAATTTGTATATATTTTTATCTTACCATTATAGCTATATTTTTATCTTACCACTATAGCTATATTTTCTAATTACCACTGATAACCTAAAAATGGTCTTCTATAAAATTGAAATTATGAAGGCATCTAGAAATACATTAATCTAAAATTTGCATTCGTTCTCCTATTTAGGGCATTGTCATGTATCCCTACAATCTAGTTGTTTAGGTGTTTGCCCACTTTGCCCAAAAAACTCCAACCCTTCTAGTTGAGAGGTATATTTAAAAAAAGAAATCAACTAAGAGATGCACTAAGTTTAATAATTATATGCATCAAGAAGGGATGTAAAATCTAACAGAATTGAGCCAAGATCAACTAAGTCAATGCTAATTACCAATTTGAAGTTTATTGATAAACAATGAAGCTTGTACATATAGGTGATGATATTTGAGTCACTCTAGGAGTGTTCAACACGAGGTGGTTAGTTTGTTCCTCCAAAAGTGGAGAGAACATGCCACATACCACCACATACCTTGGAAGATTTTTGACAAACTCTCCAAGTCGTCTCAGAAAGCCACCTAAGATGACTTATGACATGCGTAGATAATAACATGTGTAATTACTTAAATAAGTAATTAAATATCTACACTAATACCCCCTCTTAAGCTTAGCTTAGGTGAGCACAAAGATGGATGGGTCCTAACAACTAGGCCTGATTAGGTACCTATATACAATAAAAATCTCTCATGAAGTGGAGATAAGGTAGAAAACTTCGTGGGAAAAAAACTACCCTCCAAAAGAGAGAAAAGAAAGAACTAGAAGGCACCCCCTTGAAGAGAATGAACTCTCTGAATGCTGACCAATTGCTCCAGATGATGTTCTGCTAGAAATAAACTTTGGATGCTTTCTGTGAAGCGTCTTTGGAATCTCATGTAGCAAAGGAGTAGAACAACTGCTAGAAAGAATCTCTGGATGCTCTCTTGTGGAGTGTCTCTGGAATCTCATGTAGCAAGAGATGTAGGTATTGTTAGAAGAGTAAGACGAGCCTATCGTAAAGAATTACTGGAAGTTCATGAAGAAGAAACACACAACTCTCATGTAGCAACATGTACAATAGAAGTGCAATCTAGAACAAAAGGAAGAATTGTTCAAACAAGAAATGTTTGGTAGAAAATAGTTCAATGATCTTGCTACACATAACCAATGGAAGTTCTCGGAGAAGTAACACTAAGCTTTGAAGTGGCAATAGAAGCATCATCCCCACCAGATGTAAAGTGAGAAAATGTGAAGTTATGAGAGAAGTGGCAAATCTTCCCAATTGCAACAATTTCTCTACTCTAAGAATCTCGAATCAATGCTGAGTGGATGTAAACTCAATTTTCTTATTTGAACAAGTGAGTTGATATACGGAAAACAAATTTTTTGTCAAGTTAGGAATGAATAAGACATTATGGATGTATCCATTACCTATCTGTACTGTTCCTTGTCCACAAACAATATGATATCGATCATCTATCAGGATTTTGGAGATGTCGATAAGATCGAATGACATGACAACCTTCGGATAAGGAGACATGTGATCAATAGCACCAGAGTGAAGAACCCATCGACTTATCTCAGAATCATCTGCCGATGCCATATGAACCCAAATACACACACCCTTGAAGAGTTTGTGCCCCAAATTGCTTAATTACCCCCTTGAATTAGCCACTTTATCATGTAGTGTTATAGGACTAAGCAGGACGATTAAAATCATGCCCTAATACTTAGCCTATTTACAAGAATGATTTCATTCAACGCTAACAATTTTGAAAACAACCTCCAAATCTGCCCTTAATTTTAAATGCCCCCTTATTTTGTATTTTTATTTGCATAGTGTTTGAGACAAATTAAAAAAAAAAAAAGAAGGCAGGCTAATTTTAACACTAAAAACAATTTTACATGGTTTGCAAACTTATAAAAACAAAATATTTAAATGCCTAAAATTAGGGCTAAGGACCAGATTAGGGCAAAAAAGCCAAAAAATGATGTGGCTATGGCGGCCAAAAAACTATGAGCAGGTGTCAATTCGTTAGAGCACAAGTGCATTTGACAAGGGCACGGCCTTGATGGTCACATGCAAGTAGTATTGCCTTGATGACCCAATGCAAGTCGTCGGCCTTTTTGTGCAGGCCCTTCGAAAGGGCTTTTAAACTAGGCCAAAATGCAAACACAGTGGGTGTGGTTTCTTCCGAATAGCACAAATGGGGCGTGCAAACTCCAAATAGTTGCAAGCTGAGGGTGAGTGCGACCTGGGCGTGAGATCCTTTCTACAAACCGTAGACCATGACCAACAGCCTACGTGCCTTGAAAAATAGGTCGTCGCCCTTCCTCAGACCGTTTGGCCCACTCTCCACCTATAAACACCCTCTGAATAGTCAAACTGACCCCTCATTCTGAAAAAAAATGCCTATTGATTGGGCTTCTTTGAATGTAGGTTGTGCATGAGAGTGCAACCCACCCACCTAAGAGGGGTTCGACCCTTGGATATTTGAAGTTTATTGATAAGCAATGAAGCTTGTACATATAGGTGATGGTCTTTGAGTCACTCTAGGAGTGTTCAACACGAGGTGGTTAGTTTGTTCCTTCAAATGTAGAAAGAACATGCCACATACCGCCCCATACCTTGAAGAGTTTTGACAAACTCTCCAAGTCGTCTCTTGAAGCCACCTAAGATGACTTATGACATGTGTAGATAATAACATGCATAATTACTTAAATAAGTAATTAAATATCTACACTAACAAAATCTACATCAACCCCCAAAAAATTGAAAATAAAATAATAATTAAGGATATTACATCTTTTACAAATGACTCAAATTATTACATCTTTTACAGTCTTAATATACTAATACTATAACTTTTTTTTAACAAAATTTCAACTCAACATTTAACTATATATGAAATCAATAAAAAAAGGAAACAACAATTGTTGAATCATTCTTAACAAACCACATGATATTTAAAAAACATAGATTCCGTTTATAATTTTCAAAATTTCTTTATGGAATTGTTTTTCTTTATATAATGGATGGTACATGTCTTCTATGTCTTCAGAGTAGACCCACTTTGTTGTAGCTTACAGGAAACAAAATCGAAAGAAGTAAATGACGTTTGATAGTGGGCAACGATACCAGAGATTTATAAAACTATATTTTATTGGATGCTTTATATACCGTAACACCAACTGAAAAAATATTGTCATAATTTAGTTTTAAAAACACTAATTTTATTATTTTTATTAAAACTACAAAAATATTAAGGTAAATTAGGAGGAAATTCTGGTGCCAACTATATGTCGTGATTTGCATGCAAAATCAACCAGACCACACCGTATACAATAGTGTACAAAACAAAATAGAAAACTCACAAGCCTCACGTTACATCCCCAATTTTTGTCTTGCTATACTTTTACTTTTTAGTTGGACATAAGTAAATTTATTATGATGTTTAGATTAATGACAAGGAAAAACATGGATTATATTGAATGTCATTTATGAAATTATGGAAATGATTATGTTATTATCGATTTAATATTTGCATTATGAGATTTGATCTATTATTTGAATAATGATGCATTGATCATAATTTGTTTGGTAACGAGTTTGGTATAGGATTATAGGTTTTCAGATGACTCTCGGACAAAAGAGAGAGAGAGTATCTTTCCAGGAGAGAGATATAGACCTCGGGTTATGAGTGGTTTATTTGCCAAATCGAGTATAAGTGTTTAACAAAAACGTGAACCAATGTGTCATAAGAGGTAAGTCTTGTCTTGTCAGTTTACTTCTGAACCTAATTGACAGGTAGTCGATATTATTTACAAATCTTTCTAAGTCGTAGTAAGTCATCTTAGTCGTTAATAACGTTAACGACATCGTTTGAGTATGATTTGTGACTATTTACGTTTAACATAAATATTACGACGTTATTGTCATAAAATAGTTATCTTATTATTATTAAGTCACTTGAGGTAGTTTAACCGATTCTTAATGTTAAGACTTTATCGTCAAGTTAAGATGACGTGTTTTTGTCGACGGATCATGATGGGGAGACTAGCTCAACCCAATCACATTTTCTATAATCCTTTGTTTTAGTATTATCCTTTTATTGATAAAATCATAATAATCAAATAGAGATAATGATATGAAAATATAATTTGATATAATCAAATATTATATGTTTATGAGTCGAATGAGGTAATACCTCATGATAAATTATTATGGTTTTTAATTGAGCAGTCATAGGCATCTATTGAGGAGTGCCTTAAATATTAAAACATGATGGATCAAACTACTCTTTAAGAGTAATTGATTGCTCTCTTTCTGTTATTGAGTTGGTGGCCTCATTGATGAGGAGTGGCGTATAACCAGCTACATTCACTAACTCATCTCAACAAATTTTGCAAAGATCGACATATGGTGTCGATTGCACCTTTGTAGCTAGCGGTTGAGTCTTAACTGGAGACCAAAATTGTTATTCATAAATGAGTTTTTAACTGTCATGAGTGGAGCGCCTAGTGGCACGACTCATTGATGAGTCAGTTGGGAGCTCTTAAGAGACCACAACTTGATAGTCGACGGGGAATGGGATGTTAGAGGGAGTTTGGTAGCTGAGATTGAGAGAGGACTGCGTGTGGGCTAGGAAGATATCCTTTGGAAGAATACAGTCTATTCTATAGCTATCTCTACTGTGTAAACCGCCACCTCAGTTAAATGCCTCTGCATATTGTGATCATTGAAATAAATGAAAGATTAAATTCTGCCTTGTCTTGGACATTTGTCCATTATGTTTTGAGAAATTCTGAGTTATTCTGTATCTATTTTGATGAGGATGAGCAAATTGTCTCTTCTTAATAATGATATAGCTTGATTATTTGAGTCAACCAATTAAGAAGGTATTAAGAGTCATTGTATAACTGGTATTATATTTTAGTTTTAACTTGAGTCATTATAGACTAGTAAGGCCGAATCGTAGGATTTTTAATGAAATCCATCTTATGATTTATATAGGCCGACTTTGTGTCTTAGTTTGAAACTGTGATACTTGTCTTGATATGAGTTTAGGAACCAAATGATTCTATTATTATTTATTTCACAAAGGATAACATAGTTATCATGAAACTAGTGAACTAGTCTCATACTTGATTGAAGACATCCGACTGTGTAGATGTATGTTAGTCTTGAAAAGTAATTCGAAAGAATTAGTAGAGGCTAATTATTAAGGGAAAACTTACCAAACTATGAGTAGTATGGTCTTGAATATCAAATAGAAAATATTATCTTTTGAAACCATTCTTGGTTAATACATTGGTCAAGAATGTTTTCCTTATCCATAGAATTCAGAGTCTAAACTTGATTTGTGACAACTATGGTAAACCTATTGAGTTATATATTAACTAAGGATAGTTTGGAAAAATGAATAAATCCTTCTATATTATCTATACAAATAATCTTGGCATGTATAGTTTTATAGTATACCATTTTATGTCAAAAGACTATGTCTACAACTTTACATAGAATTCCTTTGTGAGTATAGGAGAAGTGAAGGTAATGGCATCACATAGAAGTGAATTGAATATGATTCATGTTCCTTGAAATAGGAGTTATTATTTTTACAAAGAGTTAAATTATTCCTAACCATGGATGAGTTAAACCATTGGTCAATTAAGAACCCAAGTCTCTTAGGGTTGATATATGTTTATTTTGTGAAATCATATTTTCCAAGGGTAATAGGTAAACCCTATAAAAGATTATGAACCAACTATATAGTTATGACATTTAAACTTATCATTGTCAAGGAAGCAAATATCATGGCACGATGATTAAACTATTTATGTAAATATTGTTAGTATGAATAAACTGTGAGAGTACGACAGTATCCAAGTCGAGTAGGGGTGGGTGAACACAATGACCATGTTCATTATGAGTGTTATTGATATTAAATCTTTGGCCAAAGTAATGCAAGTGTCTTTTGCATGCATTGTCGGTTCACTTTATCTGGAATGCACAATCTATCAGAAATCATACTTAGCTAGAGGGTATCTAGGGTTGTATGGTTGATAGATAGGTGTAGGATACAACACTATGTACTCGGGATAGGCAAATTACCACTAGTCACCTTTGGTCTATATCCCTCGTGAAGGGTAGGGCCACTTCCTATGTTGAAGATGTGTGGGAGACCGCCGGTTTGTGGATAGAGGTAAATCATTGGAAAGATACTCTCTCTCTCCAAGCAGAAGATATGCCAGGACTTGTGATAAAGATGTCAGATATTCAAAAGCAATATTTATTCCAAATTTGTCTATGTAATGGATTCACATTGTAAACTTTGTCATTGAGAAAGACATCATGATGTATTGTTCTTTGTAAAGGAAAAATCTTGTAATTATTGATATTTGTTTATGAGTTAAATAAAAGAATTTTTTTTCTCTATCTCATTTTACCTTGTTGAATTACTCCATGGTAAATTTTGTGGTTTTTCTATGTTTTTAGAACTTGGATGTTACACCTCACACACATGCAATGCATACAAAAGTTGTTGCAGACTAAAATCTATTGCAAAAGCTTGATTCACTAACCAAAGCTATTTATTCAAAGGCATTTGTAGGAGCTTTGACATTCTCCAGAGCTTGAAGGACCTGACTTCGTAAACTTAGCGTTGGCAGATTGAATAATAGTGGTGGCTTGAAGAGAAAAGGTAGGTAGTGGCTGGCTAGCATTCCCTATATTTGTTCTTGGTGGTGCCAGAGGTGATTTATTACAATTTGTGTGACTCAAAATAGCATTGACCGCTTCAGAATTTTATTACGCCTACCTCTATGATATTTCAAAAATTAGTAACTTTGCTGTTATATTATGGTCCATTGAAATGTTTGAATAGGGAGATTCAATTTAGTTTTTCATATTTCTTTTTCAATTTTTTAAAATTCATTTATTTATGAGTGTGTTGTCTCCTCTACCCAGTAGTACCCCTCTCCACGTAATTAAAAATAGTGTTGTATTAAATCGGTCCAATTAATGTATTGAAAAATAAATCATATAACTTGATACAATTAAAACTTCAAATTAAAGCAATTTAATAAACAACATATAATGTTTCAAATTTGAAAAAAAAAGTATGCTTCTCATTTTTTTTATATTGAACAAAACAAAATATAATAAATAAGAATAAACAATTAGAAGGGATGTACATCCAAAAAAGAAGTTACAAAATAATAATTACAAGATGCTAGCAAAAAGACAACTTTGACTTTGCCATGGTGGTGCTTTTCTCATTTAGATTAAGCAACTTTATTCCACATCCATGACTTTAGATTAAGCAAGCTAAGTAATTTTGTCTAAGATAATAGACAAACCATGAATAGTGGTAACAAGTAGCCTTTACTATTGAACAAGGATTGTCTATATAAAATTATAAATTTCTAGTGAAAAAAATAGATAAAATTATAATTTTTTAGTGAAAAAAATAGATGTGAAAATTGATGATTTTAAATTGATATTTTTTCAAATTTTAATTTTGATATCAAATGTAAATTATTTAAATTTCCAAATAATTTTATGAGACATAATTAAAATTTAGATTGTATAGTTTGTAAAATTGAATTGCCAAAATTATATTTAAATTTTAAAAACTCACTCAAAATATAAAATATAATTTAGAACCAAATTAATTAAGATATAGCAAAATTATAGGATTTTGAAAAACATTCAAATTATAGTCATCTATTTTAAAACCAAAAAGATCATTGGTTGAAATCTTATCATTTGTACCAATTTCAAAATCCATAGAAAATGTAAACCAAGTGCATGTTAAGCCAGCTATTTGTATGCTCCTCTCTTGTGAGATAAGAGAAGTAGATTTTCTACAATTACAAAGAGAATTTAACCAAAAAAATGTCTTATAATGAATGGCAATTTCAAAGTTTTTCTCTTTAATTGAATTTTGAATTGTGACTTGTTTGGGGGTTTGAGTCATCTAGAAAAAAACACTGCTTAAAATTAATGCCTAAATTTGACGGTTGACCCGTCAAGTAATTTTTAATCACAGCAGAGATGAGAGCACTATTTTCCCTTAAATTGGAATGGTTGAAGGAAAAGAAGTGGAGAAAATAAAAAATATTATGGAACCCAATTTCTAAAAGTAGAGAAAATAAAAAAAATTATGGAACCCAATTTCTAAAAGTAGAGAAAATAAAAAAAATTATGGAACCCAAAAAGAAATTGCAACGTAGAAGAAAAAAAAATGGAAATCAAAAAAGCTATGGAAAACAAATATCTCTCCCCATACTATAGATATATATTTTTAAATATAAATATACTAATTTAAAAACTATGACAATTATTTGTTCAAAATTGTCTTTCAAATATTGACATATTTATTATAAATAAAATTATATATAAACTAAATATATATAAAATTAAAATTATTCTATATAACTTTTGACCATTTGTTTAAAATCTTTCTTTTCATATAATACAGTCTTCCTAAAATTTTAATTGGATTTTACTGTCATACAACCATCAAAATTAGGCCCTGATTGAAATTGAGACAATTTGAGCGGACAACATATAAAGCAAATAGATGAGTTAAGATGAAATGGAAATGGAAATGGATCTTTTTATAGTCTGCACCTGTTTTTGGGTCTGCAGGTGGCTTACAACATATGAGACTACCTCATACTCCCATTATGCAAGAGGCACCTAACTGTGCTTCAAATAGGAGGCATACATACCCTACCCCCGCTGAGTACAAGGCAACTGCAACTCCAAAGGTAACAGGACTTCTCAGTGTGCTGAGACCCTGTAAACGAAACGAGGAATATATATTATATTATATTATGTTATGGACAAGAAGAGAAAAAGAGAAAATTAGCTACCAACTTACTGCTCAAATTCGACGAAAACTTTCCCAGCGTCAGGAACGGCAATTAGGGCGAAGGCCTCTTGAGATAAAACGATGGTGGCAGTGCATCCAGGCTTGCAATAATCAACAATCTTGACGACGATGGTTGCGTTCTTGCATGGCATGGGAACGCCAAGATTTGTTGCGTTGGTACACTTCACATTGTACATTTTTCCGCAGGCGGCTCCGTTCTCCCAGAATGCATCGCTTGCTGAAGCGAAAAGATTTCCTGCTGGAAATTGTGAGGGGTCGTTTCCATAGCATTTTGATGCTGCCAATACCCATCAATCACAATAAAATAGAAATACCCATCACTAACTCTGATAACAATTCACAAAATAGTATACTTACGGACGTATGGAGGAGTGTAAAATGCGGCTGTTTGCTGCTCAGGCTCAGACATAGAGCAATAGCAGCCCCACATAAAACTCACTGTAAACACAACTTGCCAAATGCTACCACTAACTCCACCCGCCATTATCTCTCAATTCTCTTGTTCAACAATATCAAGAGAGTTGCAATTTCTTTCTGAATGTCAAGCAATGCAGCCTCGTATATGTAGAACACACTCATAACTTGCTCTCTATCGACGATCTAGTCGATGCCGTCTATTTTGTCGATGTAGGCTATTTTATGGACCAGGGCCCCACATTTTGTGAATTTCTCAAAGCTACTTAAATTAAAAATAGTTTTAAATTAAACATAGTTTTGCATTTAGACTAAATATCAATCACTTATATAATATAAAAATTTAAAATGGTGATGATAATGATGAGTTTTAAGTGGAGTTTTTAAGAAATCAAATATTTATATAATATTATAATTTTTAATTAAGAAAAAGAAATATAACATAGTTGTATGGAAAACAAAAGTTTTATACAAACAAGGGTTGCCTTACAAGTTCTGAGGAGAATCTACATAGGATAGAGAATTATTTTCAAATATATACTACAATAGGAGGCTTAATGCATGGCAAGAAGATTAGGGGTTTCGATAATAGTGAACATGAACTCTAGATGATGTGCCAAAACTCCCTATGGAGATTCCCATTAATAGGCTAAAAATAACATATTCTCTTATACTCTTATAGCTGTAATAACTAACCAATTTAATCCACCCAACAAGGGTGCCCAACTTGTCATTATTCTCCATCTTAAAATAGGCACTTCATGACAATTAATGAAGTTTGCCATAGTTGGTCGAGATTCTAAAGTAACTCTCTCTATTTTAGGCTCTTGCGTGTCATAGTTCAATCTGTTATAAGCTGTCATAGGATCCCATGAAAGTAGAAATCCCAAATCTGCTAAAAATAACCAAATTAAATACTTCTTACAACACCTTACAAAGCACTGACATGCGACACATAATGCCAACTCAAAATCCCATGCCCCATTTATGCTAGAGCACAAATATTAAATAAAATAAAACAAAATAATATGCAATAAGTTATGGAAAAATGCCAAATAATTAATAAATCAATCTAGGAAATTTGTAAGGTTGAGACACCTTATTTCCCAACATTCTTCCACTTTTTGAATACCTTGCAAGAGCCAAAGGGAGACATATTGTCATGGAATCTAATTGCCTTATGAAAGGCCCATAGACTCCAAACACTATCTAACTTTCTCTATGCTCATAGATTGGTTAAAGCATCTGCACGTTTGTCAAAGTTTGTACTTCTTCTAATTTCACCCTTCCATCTTAAACCATGTCTCTAATAAAATGTAATGTCCCCATTTTTGGAATGGTTGCCATTTGAGAGCATTCGGGTTAGTTTTCACATTTTGGGACTCATGGAAGATGAATGGAGGTTCAGAGATGCATTGGTAGTGTTCATCTAATGGTTTTGATATGCTCTTTCCATTTATTACTTTCTCCTATCTGTTGAAGCAAATCACCTTTTGGAGATCTAGTTGGATGTATGAGTGGTTTATAAAGGATAAAATAAATAATAAAATAGTTTCAATTCCTTGGCAATGGGTGGAAGATGGCTTGAAGGAAGCAAAGAAGACAAAAGTGAAATACATTTACCTAGGTCAACCTAGGGAAGTTATACCCAGTGATTGGCACTAAGATTCACTAAGGTAGGTCAGCCTAAAACATGTGTTAGGTCGACCAAAAATGATTGGGTGCCTAACTAGGTCAGCCCTATGGAGTTGGGATTTATGAGGTCGACCCTAAAGAGGGAAAAAAGGCTATAAATGATGCTTGGGTTAGCCAACATTTGAGGGCAATGGAAACATGTATATATACAAGGTATATTGTGGCATTTCAAGGCATCAATAAAGCTTGTCATTTATTCTTTCTGATTCGCACTTTATAGCAGCCTATTCTAAGGAAGAAAACCCTTGTGAGTAGTTGGTGGATTAGACGAAAACCTGATCCATCTTGAGAGGGCTTCATCATAGAGGTCCATTTGTACTTCATTGGAGAATTACTCAGTTTGGAGCAGAATTCTAATCAGCTTTGGAGAAACAGTTCGATAAGCTTTTGGGCAGAGATTAGGCAGAGTTTGGAGCATCACTTCATCATCATTGGAAAGCCACATCAGACATCTTGGAGCAGAATTTGCTTTGAATAGATTTGCCAACTTGAAGCAGCAAACCTGAACTTCCTGGAGCAACAGACCTGAACATTTTGGAGCAGTAGACCTGATGCAATTTTGGAGTAGCGAACCCTATCAATCTTGTTGCCAATCTGAGTGCCATACTTGGAAGGTCTTCGTTGACACTTGGTGGACTCTTGTTTGTATATAAACCCTAAGAATTATATCAGTCTTATAGTAGGGGATGATTGGCATGTTTGCCAATGTCAATTGATGTATTTTCATACTTCATATGTTCTAATTTTGATAGCATCAGCCTTCTGATTGGTATTACAGACTTTTGTGTTTACAATTGGTGTGTATTTCACGGTGTGATTCATTGAAGATATGGTTGTCATTGTTTAATATCATTTACTATCATTATTTTCTATACTTGGACACTTATTTGTTCGCTGCAATTACATTTCTTGAGCATGAATTTTAAATAAGAATTCAGGGTTTAGGGTTTTGCATGCAAATTTCATTTGGAAAGCCTGAAAATCCCAATTGGTCTAAAATATCCCCATTTGGGCTATTACAATGGTATCAGAGCCATGATCTTGCCAACCAGCTAGAGGGTTCGATCATTCATCATGGAAGAAGAAAGATCTTTGCTTGAATCTCTTAGACAAGGTCAAGTTGAGTTGAAGAAGACACTTGAACAATGTATGTATGAACATGAGGCTACTCAAATCATTGAAGAATACAAGGCCTTATCACTTGGTTTTAGGTTAGCTACTCCTTTGGAATTTCATTTGAAGGTTCTTGAAGATAGAAATCCAGGGAAGAAGGATCTATATGATTACATCAGAAAATTGAGAAAAGAGAAAGAAAAATCAGAAGTTTCCATGAAAGCCAAGGTAGAGAAGAAAGAAGTTTTGCAACCCTATGAGGACAAAAGATAATTACCCAATGAAGAACACCTAAGTGGCAACAAAGAGTACGAGGTTAAAGAAGAGGCCGCCATGGAAGAAGAAGGACTACTTGTTGATGACTTGCATCATGAGGATATGAGCAAGGAAGCACATACATGGGAAGTGGTGAACACCTAAAACTTCATGATGACCATATGGTTGGAGGGTAAACTATCACGGAGGTTTCCAAACCTACAAGGTTGGATCAACTACAAGAAGGTATGAGTTTATTTGTTGTTCCTTTGCTTGAGCCTAGCATTGCTTCATCACCTTTGCATCACAGTGGCAAGGAATCCAAGGGTAGTTTGGATGTCTTTGAGATGGATATTGTTCATATATGTATTTGAGGATGGTTTAGAAAAATTGCTACGTAGTGAACAAAGAGATGTTCCTAAGGTTGATTTAGATTGGCAAGAGATGAATGATCCCTTGGTGATCAAGGAGGTTATATCGGTACATTCACTTCCTAGGTCAGACATTGAGGAAGATCATGAGGTAGAAGATTCTACCTACTATTTTGATGGAGATCCTTTGATAAAGCATCATGAAGACTTAGCTTTCACACATGGGTGTAATGAAGAAGTTGATTTGTGGAGACATGATCAGGATATTTTGCATAAAGACCTTGGGTCTCATAAGTCTCATCACTTGGAAGGACAATTAAAGACAAATGGAGGTAAGCTTATGGTTGTCCTAAATCATTTTGATCATGTTCATGAAGTGATGGTAGGTTTGTGTTGTAAAACCCCAGAGAGGCATGAGCACTTTGAAGATCTTTACCTTGCTAGTTTCGAAGAGCTTCAAGAGGCCGTGCTATGGTGAAGTCAAACTACTTGCATCTACTTGCAGATAAAGATCATCTATTGAAGATGGTTGAAATATATGCTGATGCTTTGAGAAGGGAGGAAGATGAAGTGGATAAGCTCACCTTGGAGCTTAAGGACACTATGGATTCTTTGAAGAACACTCAAGATGCTCTTCAAGAATCAGAAGATCAAGTGAAGAAGCTTTGTTGGGAGTTGGGCATGACACACTCTTCATCATACACATCAGAAATTTACACTTCTATGGCTGCCACATTCAAGGAAGGATAATACAACATGAAGAGGACAAAGAGTGGAGACATAGAGGAAGAGCTTGAAGGATCCTATGATGAGGTTGTGAAGATAGAAGGGATGGACAGACATGAGGATTTAGCTTGCAGCCATGAGATAGAGTTGGTGACACATGACACTCTTGATTTTCCATGGGAGACATGCCTTGGACCTGCCCTAGTTGATCATCACTTAATCATGGAGGAAGAGGGGGTTAGGGTTTACAAAGACATATCTCAAAAGCATAAGGTAAGGCTTGATTTTCTAAATTGTAACAACAATCCTTTGATTTCACATCGTCATGACATGACATCCATAAGGATTAGCCTTGAGGCATGTTCTTTCCATGGAGAGAATCATATTGGATCAGCCTTGGATGGAGAGCATGCAACAATGTTGAAGGAGAGGTTTGAGAAGGGTGAAAGTACTACAAAAAGGTATGACAATAATTCTGATTTAATTTGAGACAACAGCCTTTCACTCTTGCATAATCACATGTTGACAACCCTTACACATGTGAATGAGATTGGGAAGACTTCTTTTGTTGTTAACTTTTATGTTGAAGTCAAACATGGGGTATTATTTGTGTGTCAAAGACCCAAGAGAGCCAAGTTAGTTCGGCATAACATTTGGCATATTAGGAATGAGTCTTTACTTCATGAGGAGTTGGTGTCACATCTTGTGGAGAGCCCCTTGAAGACTCGCATCATGGACTGGGATGACATCATTGAGTACACACTATGTGGATTAACCACTAGTGCTGTGACTACCTATGTTGATAAGCATGATGAGGATGGATTCTTGGTCCTTCATGGAGCAATTGAGGAGTTTGTTTGTGAGGGGTTCTATAATGTTGATGATTATTAGTGTTACATCCCTAATTTTGGCTTTGTTTTTACTATTTACATTTACATGAATATAAGTAAATTCATGGAAAAATGATTTGACGTTATGATTTAACATCATTGAAAAACATTGATTTTATTGTATATCAATATATGTGATTAGGGTTAATGCATATAAATGAATGATTAAACAAATTATATTATGAGAATTTGATTTGTTAATTCATAAGGTTTATGAATGGGCTAACGATGCACTGATCATGATTTGGTGATGGCAAGATGTATGCAGGAAAATAGGTTTTTGATTACTCTTTGAGAAAGAGAGAGAGTATCTTCTGAGGAGAGGAGAATAGACCTTGGGTTATAAACGGTCATTTGCCAACTAAGTATGGTTTACCACAGTTAGTTAACTCTTGTTAATTGAGGTAAGTCAAGCTTTTAAGTGGTTAATTTTTTGATTGGCTCGACAGGTTGTCGATGTCTTTTAGAACCCCTTTGAGCTATTATTGTATGTCAATTTAGTTATTTTGTGAAATCGACGTCGTCAAGGTTGAATGATAGTTTTTCTTTGACTAAGATGACTTTCTATCGAACACGTCGTTCATGACGTTGTAATTGAGTTTTTGATTACGTCTTCAATGGCGAAGTTTTGTTAACATGTTTCTTATTTATTGTTTTAACGTAAAAAATTTTGTTTATTGTCAAAATGAAATCGATGTATTTTGCTTTTATACGTGAAGGGGAGATCTTCGACCCCATCCTCATGTTTTGCTATGTTTTGCAAACAACATATGTATGCAATGATATATTGTTCATTGATATAATCTAGAGTTAAACCTTTTTAGATCGATGAGCATGAAGGAGAATGTGGTAATAATTTTAAAAATATCTATTAGCTCTCGTGTCCTTTTTGTTTTATAACCTCCATGATGGACAAGTGTAAAGTTGTTAACTGGTGTGAGTGGTCATAAATGACTAATAACTCCTTCAAGGTTGGTTTGTTATTTACTTGAGTTTTTTTAGGCAAGATTAAATTGTAGTGAAGAGTGGTCTTTAAAACCATTATTTTCACTAGTTTAAACCTTCAGGGGATTCCTTATAGCTGGCACCTTCATTGCCTTATTCATCGTGGGTTGAGAGGGAGTAGTGGTGTTAACCAATTCCGTAGAGGTTTTTGATGACCATGAATCTTCAAGGTATGCATGTCTGCGAAAGGAGATTATTTAGCCTTAATTTTAGGAGGCTAACAATGGTTAGTTACAGGGAAAACTGATCATGTAAAGAACTTATGCTTTGATATAAAAAGTGATAGATGCCGAGCTCTATGGGGAAGATGGTAACCCAAGTGGGGGCCAGGGAGGCTGGAAAAATCACTATTTAGAGAGGTCAAATATTGCCTCCAGAGAATGGGAGGACTACAAGAAAGGAGCTCATACCTGAGAAGAATACCAGAGTGGAGAGTAGAGGTAAGGACACTCGCTCGTTAAGCAAACACATTGAATTTCCATCTGTTTTACAATTAAATGTACATGTATATAACTTCTATTGCCACTAATGTTTGGACCATAATTTATGATAGCTACTGAATGTTTTGAGTTTGTACATAAATGGCACAAAAAGTAACTCAAGCCTTTATAACATGGTCTCGGATAGTGACTATCGCTATCTATATCACAGTGCAATTCTTACTTGCACTTAATACATATCAAGCATATATATCTACATATCTGGCGCAACTTCTCTTGGACTTAAATGCATATCTTTGATACTATTATAGTTATGCCTTCCTTTTTGAAAAGGATTCATTTTCTTCTTTGTCTAATCTTCATAGACTGTAGGGTTTTGCACCAGAGGCAATGTAGAGCTCACTGTATCATTATGAGCTCTTTATATTAGTATCGAGCCATTTTGTTTACTGTCATATAAGAATTAATATTATTGTGGCATCGTTGTAAAAGAAACTTACTATCAATATATAGACTATCGTGCCACCATGTTATCATTATAATACCTCTATGTTAATGTCATGCAAGCTGTGGTATCTTTCTAAAGGTTCAATATCCCCGTGAATAAGCATCATTGATAATGTATAAGGGTTTCGTTATCTCCACGCGTGGATTGAGATGAAACTTCATAACCCTTATGGTTAAGGTGGAAACCGATAGGTAACGTTTATATGTGTAAAGAGTAAGGTTGAAAGATTTTTTATTATTTCTATGAACTTGGTTTAAGGCTTAATAACCTATCCTTTCAAACCCACAAAGGGTGAATTCATCATGAGATATCATATGGCCACCTTGAGAAGTAAAGAGTTTTTTAGGTATGATATATGTTGTTGTTTCGGCTAGGATGGTGTGATAGGAATCTTGGAATACTCATAGTACTTGTTGGTAATGTTACAACCGTCAATTTATGAGTAGTGCCAAGGATGTCGAATTGGAGTGAACATTATTCAAAATGGTTGAGATGAAACCCTTAAAGTTTAATAAGTGATTTAAAGGTAAAAGTTTGTTACCGGGAGTTCAAAGATTTTGGAATCGAGATATTTTCAGTTACGTTAGAATGATATTATTATCATTAAGAACAACTTTGAATTAAGTGATATAGTATCATTTGTATTATTCCGCAACAAAGATGTATGCAATAACTTGATTAACATAGAAATCTAAATACTAGTTCTTCTCTCTTGTTTAGAGAAAGTCAGTTGACTTGAGAAGACTAAGATGGTCTATAATGATATTATAAACTCAAACTTATCTAGGATTGTCTAAGTCTTAAAGGAGTATCTATGTTGAGGATTATGATAGATCCATAGTTTTATCTAGGCATGAAAGCATATGCTTACTACCTCCCGAATAGAGATCTTGATGTGATTATGTCTTTCTGATATTAAAGAGACTAGGTGTCGACATGGATATACATTTCCTTAGGAGAAATATAATTCTTTCCTTATCATAATATAAATCTAGGGGAGTAAGTGAATTAAGAGAGTGAAAACTTAACTCCTCATGATTGTCGTCATTATGATTATTAATAAAGGTTTATGTGACATATATACAAGGATGACATATATGAGTTCATAATCTAACTTATGTTGAAAGTCAGTAGACGCAAATAGACCAAGGGGTCGAAAGTAGATTATTATCTCTTATGATTCAAACCTATTAGGATTGAAGGATTGACTTAGATCAAAAGAATAGATGTGAAATGATAGTATTCTTTTAGAAATTATATGGGTGAGGATATACCCTGAATACTATACTTATTCATGTTACGTGAAGTGTGAATTCAAGCAATGCCAAGTGGTCTAGAAAAGACTAGAGGTATTTGTTCAAATGTTTTGTTATACTTATGCAATTACCTTTGGAAACAAGGATGTTTGATATTTCCATGTATAGGTTAGAGAAGCTAAACTCTAGTATTGAAACAAGGATGATTTAGAAAACCTATAACTCTTATGTTGAATACATGACATTATATATATTGCATGTATAACCTAGATTAAGGATTTGTTCTAAGTCAGATTGACTAGAATGGATTATAATACAAACAAGTTTGTGTCTAGAGTTACCAAATGAATGGATAAGTACCCTAAGTATGTTTATTTATTCTTGTAAAAAAATAGAAAATAATTTCCTAGACTATGATGCTTAACCTGGGTAAGGTAACCATCTTAGTTGTTAATGAATCAACTTAAAGTTCTTTAAAGTGTCGATACATATTGGATCTTGAGTATTGCAAAGTGGCAATGAGTATCCATGTATAGAAAGTTAATCTACAAGGTTTATAGAACATAGACAGTGTTTTGAAAACCCGTCAAAGTCAGAAAGACTGAATTAGAGTTGATAAAACTATATAGTCAAACATAGTTGACCAAGTCAAAATGTAGGATGTGAGAGTATCCAAGTCGAGTTGGGGTGGGTGAACATTATGACTACGTTCATTGCGAATGTCTATTTATATTGAGGCCAAAGTAATACATATGTCTCTGCGTGCATTGTCAGTTCATCGTATTTAGATTGCATAACCAATTGGGATGATCATACTAGCTAGAGGGTATCTAGGGGATTGTATGATCAATAGTGTTATGTAGGATACAACACTAGTACTTGAATGGAAAATCACCATTGGTCACCTTTGTTCTATACTCTTTGTGAAGGGTAGGGCCACTTCCAATTGGAATGTGTGGGAGATTGCCAGTTTGTGGTTGGAGGAAAAATACTAGGAAAATGCTCTCTCTCTCTCTCTCTAGCAGAAGACATGCCGAGGCTTGCGATAAGGATGTCACATTTCTGGATGTAGTATATCTTTGTGATTTATGTTTATTAAGACTATGTAAAACATTATCTATTGTAGATATTTGTAATTGTAAAGTCAAATTGTCTTCATTATATATTATATCATGTTGTTTATTTCAGAAAAGTAATTGTGTAAATTGTTGAATCTTGATTTAAGGAAAGAAAAATTTGCTATCTTTTTCACCTTGTATGTTTTATCTCATGGTAAATAATTGATTTTAGCCTTGTTGAAGTTTTGGTATCTTACATATGTTATTAGAGCAAACTGGGTTCAACACATGGACCTATGAGCTCATTACGAGAAAACTTGTTAAACATTCAGCAGATTGGCTAATATTTGAAAATGGTTTTCAATGCTAGAATGGTATAGAGAATAACCAAGAAAATTGTCAGGAAGACTATTTCCCAGCACTTACCCAAGTTAGTGGTTAAGGAAGAACCAACTAAGGAGGTAAAACTCCAAGAGCATATTAAAAATGCTAAAAGTGCATAGCAGAAAGATTTTGAGACTTTGACTAGAAAGGTAAAACCTTGGTCAATTTCTAATCAGACTAGGAGCTCGGGTAGAACAATGTCTATATGAATTCAATATCTTAGAAATGTATCAAAGACGTGTAGATAAGATGGGTTCTAGTTTAACTCCTAGATGGTTTAGAATGCGCCAAGTGGAATAAAAGGATCATTAAAGAACAAGTAGATATATATATATATTGGTGTAGAATACTGAGAAAAGTGGTTGAGAACTAAGTATTCGCCTCTTGGAATAGCTAGAAAGTACAACTGTAGTGGTGAATGTAATCATCACTGAGATATTTAGTCAAGTTATTTAAAGTTTTAAACAAGTAACCTATTCATTAAGGTAGGGAATAGAGTTTTGTAAAGCAGAATGAAGAGAAGAAGCTTGTGTTCCAACTATAATTTCTAAGTGTTGTTGTAACACAATCTTATAATATCATTTGACCAGTGAATGATAGATACTCCAAGAAATAGGAGTGAATGTGATATAACCTTTTTATTTGCAAAATTTTTGAGTATAAAGAAAGTCTTAAGGGGCTTATTTATTTATTGTGCTTGTAGCATGATCTTTAATCCACTGTAAGTTTTTGGAAAACCTGAGTGCAGTATAGCAATCTACTCCCTTGTTAGTGACTCAGTTAGTCACATAGTGCATAATAAGTGTTCCTCTGAATTTTGACACTTCTTTGGATTTTTGGTAAAATCCCTTTTAATATTTGCAAGGATTGTCATTGTTTTATTCCTTTATTTTGGAATGGTCTAGCCATCGAATTTTGAAGATTGTTTATTTTATGACCAATTGGTCAAAATTTGATTTATTGTTTAAAATGAGCTCATTCTTTTGATTTATTGCTGAAATTAAAATTGTTTATATTTTGATATTGATTTATGTTATTATGGTGGCTATACAAGAACATTTTGGTTGTTCACTATGTTTGATGTAATGTTCATCTCTATCATGTCTTGGATGGGCCTCTGATGGATTGTGTAAGGGAGTAAATTGTAGAAAATGCACCTGTATGTCCTTAAATTTATAGAAGAAAGAAACCTTGTGTGGAAGGAAATTTGTTCCAAACCCTTTTAGGGTTATATAATTAATATGTAAGCTACCAGAAGGAGGTCTTACACTGATATCACCTTTTGAATCTCGTGTTATTGTATGCAGGTGAACAGGTAGTCCAATAAGCCCTAGGATAATAGTCTCTCCAAGTCAAGCAGGGTGGTGAATCATGACTACGTTCATTGAGAAACATATTTCTATATAAAAACTATGGCCATAGTGAGTGTCAGTGCCACCACATGCACTTGTCAGTTCACAGTACTCTGGACACTTGGCTAACCAAAGTTGTCGTACTTGGTTGGAGGGTATCCATGGTAGTGCGATAGAGTTAGTTAAGTGGGGGTACACACCAGAGCTTAGATGGCAACTAAGAGGGTTTCCAACACAACCTTTCATTGAAGGGTAGGACTACTTCCAGGTAGGAAGTGCACGGGAGGGACCACTTAAGTCCCTGGTTGGAGGTAAAAACAACTGAGTGATGCTTCCCCTCTCATCAGTGGCATGCCGAGTCTTGGAGGATAGTTGAACTAGATAAGGAATTCTAATCCTTTCTCTTGTATTTACTTATCAGCTTATTTAAATGATGCATGAAATGAATGAAATTTGTAGTTGATGAATAACCTTTTCAGCAGAAAAGTGAAAGTTGATGTTACTCTTTGTATCTTAAATAATGAATGACGGTATCATACTTGCATAATGTTATTAAAATTTGGTTCTTGGTAAACCTGTGATTAAAGTGTATGGTTTCTACACATGAAAAGAGTATCCACCTCTTATGGAGTTTGTTATAACAACTCCTATAATTCTACTATCAAGATGACTCCATTTGAAACATTGGACAGAAGAAGATGCTGAACTCCTATAAGCTGGGTGAGCTAGAAGATAGGATTAGCATTAGTCCAAAAATGTTGTTAGAAATGTATGAACAAATCAAACTAATAAAAAAAGATTGGTGGAAGCTAATAATAGATAGAAAAGCTAAGTAAATACCAACCGTACACTAACACAATTCTCGGTTAGAGAAGAAAAGTTCATAAAGTATGGAATGTATTCCAAATTAGTTCCTAGACATGAGGGACTCCTCAAAGCTCTCAAAGTTTTTAATTTGGTTGATTATAGAATCATTTTATTATTCTAGGAGGCATATGCTTTTTATGATTTATATTCGAAAAGTATATAACATATGACTATTTTATTCTTAGAATGTTTTACAGGAATATGACCCAGAAGTGGTCATGATCAAGCTTTTAAATGCTCGAAGATCACAAGCTCTACTTGTGAAACAAAAAGATTACTCATTGCAAGGTTTGGCGAGATAGCGTGTAGAGGGTAATATGACATGGAAAGTTTACCATGATTTTATAGCAAAAAAATTATCCATTGTTTATGCTTTTGCAGGTTAAACAAAATTTCTACCTTATTAAGGATTGGCATACATTGGATCATCGAGGATGATGAATCTTATGGGGGGAGATATGTTACATCCGTAATTTTGGATTTGTTTTTACTATTTACATTTACGTGAATAGAAGTAAATTCATGGAAAAATGATTTGACATTATGATTTAATATCATTGAAAAACATTGATTTTATTGTATATCAGTATATGTGATTAGGGTTAATGCATATATAATTGAATGATTCAGCAAATTATATTATGAGAATTTGATTTGTTAATTCATAAGATTTATGAATGGGCTAGATGATGCACTGATCATGATCTAGTGATGGCAAGATGTATGCAGAAAAATAGGTTTTTGATTACTCTCTGAGAAAGAGAGAGTATTTTCTGAGGAGAGGCGAATAGACATTGGGTTATAAACGGTCATTTGCCAACTAAGTATGGTTTACCATAGTTAGTTAACTCTTGTCGATTAAGGTGAGTTGCTTTTAAGTGGTTAATTTGTTGATTGGCTCGACAGGTTGTCGATGTCTTTTAGAACCCTTTTGAGCTATTATTATGTCAATTTAGTCGTTTTGTGAAATTGACATCGTCAAGGTCGAACGATAGTCATTCTGCGACTGAGATGACTTTTTATCGAACATGTCATTCATGATGTTGTAATTAGATTTTTGATTACGTCTTCAATGGTGAAGTTTTGTTAACGTGTTTCTTGTTTATTGTTTTAACGTTAAAAATTTTGTTCATTGTCAAAATAAAATCGATGTATTTTTTTTATACGTGAAGGTGAGATCTTCGACCCCATCCTCATGTTTTGCTATGTTTTACAAACAACATATGTATGCAATGATATATTGTTCATTGATATAATCTAGAGTTAAACCTTTTTAGATCGACGAGCATGAAGGAGAATGTGGTAATAATTTTAAAAATCTCTATTAGCTCTCGTGTCATTTTTGTTTTATAACCTCCATGATGGACAAGTGTAAAGTTGTTAACTGGTGTGAGTGGTCCTAGATGACCGATAACTCCTTCAAGGTTGGTTTGTTATTTAAGAGCTTTGTTAGGAAATATTAAATTGTAGTGAAGAGTGGTATTTAAAACCATTATTTCCACTAGTTTAAACCTTCACAAGATTCCTTATAGGCACCTTCATTGCCTTATTCATCGCGGTTTGAGAGGGAGTAGTGGTATTAACCAATTCTGTAGATGTCTTTGATGACCATGAATCTTCAAGGTATACATGTCTTCAAAAGGAGATTATTTAGCCTTAATTTGAGGAGGCTAATGGTGGTCAGTTATAGGGAAAACTAATCATGTAGAGAACTCATGCTTTGATATAAAAAGAGATAGATGCTGATCTCTGGGGGGGAGCTAGTAAGCCAAGTGGGGGACGGGGAGGCTAGAAAAATTTTCTATTTAGAGAGGTTGAATGTTGCCTCCAGAGAATTGGAGGACTCCAAGAAAGGAGTTCATACCTGAGAAGAATACTAGAGCGAAGAGTAGAGTTAAGCACACTCGCTCTTTAGGCAAACGCACTAAATTTCCATCTGTTTTACAATTAAATGTACATGTATATAAATTCTATTGCCACTAATGTTTGGACCATAGTTTATGATAGCTACTGAATGTTTTGAGTTTATACATATATGGCACAAAAAGTAATTCAAGCCTTCATAACATGGTCTCGGATAGTGACCATTGCTAGATATCACAGTGCAATTCTTACTTGCACTTAATTCATATCAAGCATATATCTCTATGTATCTAGTGTAGCTTCTCTTGGACTTAAATGTATATCTTTGATACTATTATAGTTATACCTTCCTTTTTGAAAAGGATTCATTTTCTTCTCAGTCCAATCTTTGCAGACTGTAGGGTTCCATATCGGAGGCAATGCTGAGCTCACTGTATCATTATGAGCTCTTTAAATTAGTATCAAGTTGTTTTGTTTGCTGTCACATAAGAGTTAATATTATTGTGGCATCATTGTAAAAAAACTTACTATCAATATATAGACTATCGTGCCACCATGTTATTATTATAATACCTCTATGTTAACATTGTGCAAGCTGTAGTATCTTTCTAAATGTTCAATATCCCTGTGAATAAGTGTCATCGATAATGTATATGGGTTTAGTTATCTCCACACATGGATTAAGATGAAAGGCTTCGCAACCCCTATAGTTAAGGTGGAAACTGATAGGTAACATTTATATGTGTAAAGAGTAAGGTTGAAAGATTTTTGTTATTGCTATGAACTTGGTTTAAGGCTGAATAACCTATCCTTTCAAACCCACAAAGGGTGAATTCTTCATGAGATATCATATGGCCACCTTGAGAAGTAAAGAGTCTTTTAGGTTTGATATATGTTGTTGTTCCGGCTAGGACGGTGTGATAGGAATCTCAGAATACTCATAGTGCTTGTTGGTAATGTTATAACTGTTAATTTACAAGTAGTACCAAGGATGTCAAATTAGAGTGAACATTCTTCAAAATGGCTGAGATGAAATCCTTAAAGTTTAATAAGTGAGTTAAAGGTAAAAGTTTGTTACCTGGAGTTCAAAGAATTTGGAATCGAGATATTTTTAGTTATGTTAGAATGATATTATTATCATTAAGAACAACTTTGAATTAAGTGATATAGTATCATTTGTATTATTCCACAACAAAGCTGTATGTCATAACTTGATTAACATATAAAGCTAAATACTAGTTCTTCTCTCTTGTTTAGAGAAAGTCAGTTGACTTGAGAAGACTAAGATGGTCTATAATGATATTATAAACTCAAACTTATCTAGGATTGTCTAAGTTTTAAAGGAGTATCTATGTTGAGGATTATGATAGATCCACAGATTTATCCAGGCATGGAAGCATATGCTTACTACCTCCCAAATAGAGATCTTGATGTGATTATGTCTTTATGATATTAAAGAGACTATGTGTCGACATGGATATACATTTCCTTAGGAGAAATATAATTCTTGCCTTATCATAATATAAATCTAGGGGAGTAAGTGAATTAAGAGAGTGAAAACTCAACTCCTCATGATTGTCATCATTATGATTATTAATAAAGGTTTATGTGACATATATACAAGGATGACATATATGAGTTCATAATCTAACTTATGTTGAAAGTCAGTAGACTCAAATAGACCAAGGGGTCGAAAGTAGATTATTATCTCTTATGATTCAAACCTATTAGGATTGAAGGATTGACTTAGATCAAAAGAATAGATGTGAAATGATAGTAATCTTGTAGAAATTATATGGGTGAGGATATACCCCAAATGCTATACTTATTCATGTTACATGAAATGTGAATTCAAGCAAGGCCAATTGGTCTAGAAAAGACTAGAGGTATTTGTTCAAATGTTTTGTTATACTTATACAATTACCTTTGGAAAACAAGGATGTTTGATATTTCCATGTATAGGTTAGAGAAGCTAAACTCTAGTATTGAAACAAGGATGATTTAAAAAACCTATAACTCTTATGTTGGATACATGACATTATATATATTGTGTGTATAACCTAGATTAAGGATTTGTTCTAAGTTAGATTGACTAGAATGGATTATAATACAGACAAGTTTGTCTCTAGAGTTACCAAATGAAGGGATAAGTACCCTAACTATGTTTATTTATTCTTGTAATTTTTTTTTCCCTAGACTATGATGCTTAACCTAGTTAAGGTAACCATCTTAGTTGTTAATGAATCAACTTAAAGTTCTTTAAAGTGTCGATAAATATTGGATCTCAAGTATTACAAAGTGGCAATGAGGATCCTTGTATAAAAAGTTAATCTATAAGGTTTATAGAACATAGACAACATTTTGAAAACTTGTCAAAGTCAGGAAGACTGAATTAGAGTTGATAAAGCTATATAGTCAAACATAGTTGACCAGGTCAAACTGTAGGATGCGATAATATCCAAGTCGAGTTGGGTTGGGTGAACATTATGACTACGTTCATTACAAACATCTATTTATATTGAATCTTTGCCCAAAGTAATACATATGCCTCTGCATGCATTATCGGTTCACCGTATCTAGATTGCATAACCTATTGGGATGATCATACTAGCTAGAGGGTATCTAGGGGATTGTATGATCAATAGTATTATGTAGGATACAACACAAGTACTTGAATGGAAAATCACCATTGGTCACCTTTGTTCTATACTCTTCGTGAAGGGTAGGGCCACTTCCAATTGGAATGTGTGGGAGAGTGCCGGTCTATAGTTGGAGGAAAAACACTGGGAAGATGCTCTCTCTCTCTCTAGCAGAAGACATGCTAAGGCTTGCGATAAGGATGTCACATTTCTGGATGCAGTATATCTTTATGACTTGTGTTTATTAAGACTATGTAAAACATTATCTATTGCAGATATTTGTAATTGTAAAGACAAAATGTCTTCATTGTATATTATATCATGTTGTTTATTTCAGAAAAATAATTATGTAAATTGTTGAATCTTGATTTAAGGAAAGAAAAATTTGGTATCTTTTTCACCTTGTATGTTTTATCTCATGGTAAATAATTGATTTTAGTCTTGTTGAAGTTTTGGTATGTTACAATTCGGTGGAGTATGTAGCTTCTTTATTTCAGATGTATGTCATGGAGATTCTTGCTTTTGTTGGGCATACTATAGTGGTACAACTAAACTATGACACAAGGTATGAGGATATTGCTATGATGTTTCGTTTGGAATTACTAATGCTTGTGTTTCAACTAAGTGATGGCATAGGGATTGGAAGAAAGCATGAAGATCTTGATGTTCCGATGCTAGTTCATGAAGATCTATTCCATACTTTATTAGGAGATGACTGTTCCACTTCAGGGTGCATAGATTCCCTTTATATTTCATGGTAAACAACAACTGCATGGGAGCTTGGTGGATTGTTGAGACTACACTTAGTGGATTAGCCACTAATATCCAGACTTCAATTGAAGAGGAAGTCATAAGGGATGATTCTTTGATCATTCATGGAGATGTAGAGTTGGATGCTACTGTGACACAATTATATCATTCTATTGATCCTTTGGTTGCATTGGAGGCTATCATATGTCCGATATTGGTGATGCATAATACCAAGGCACTTGCATTGGAGGAGAATACTTCTGGGATACAGTTGGTTCACATGCCGAGGTATGGAAATGTTGTTCCCATTTCTAATTCTGAGGCACTAGGGCTTGTTTCACAATTGGGTTTTAACCTAGTGGAGATGGAGGTGAGCAATATGCCATGGATATTCTAGCCCTAGTACATGAGGTCCTTCTGCATATATGGATGGGGGATGATTATTCTACTTCATGGTGCATGGATCCCATATTGAGTATATGGGGGACAACAGTTGTTTTGGAGTTAAGAGGAGAGTTGGATCATCTCCTCATTTTGGGAGAGCCGCACATCGATGATATCCTATCATATTTTGTCATGGGTGACATCCTTTGCACTACCATGGAGCTAAATTACCATCATGTTCATAGCAACAACGTAGTGGGAGAAATTATACGCCTTCTTGCACCTATGCTAGGCATACTACATAGTCATAGGAGGTCTACAAGAGTTGGTACTTGGTTTGGTGTTGAGGACTTTTTGAGATACTTCCACTACCTCATACTTTGCACATATGGAGGAATGATGATTTAGGATCCAGGCGGTGGCACTTGGGATCTATTTGGGTTTCTTCACAACATTTGGGACACGGATGGTGATAGTGTGAGGTAGTCGAGGCTTGGTGACAGGTGGACATATTTCAAAGACTACACTCTTCGCCACTTGTTGACATGCATGATTCTCTTTGAGGCTTCATTTTTGAGGAGTGGTACCTTGGGAGCTTTGGAAAGTGTTACACTTGTGGTTGTGGGATTACTTTCAGAATCTAGAGGATGGTGCTTGGTTGGGCTCGAGTGTGTATAGCTTTGGCTATCGAAGTTTACTTCGCATTACATTTTTCACATTCTTCTTGGAGGATGCAACCACCAGTGGAGGAGTTGTATGGCCACCGAGCATGTGAGGAGATGGAGATACATGCCATTTGACACTATCTTACAAGATACATACTTGCCATTTCTTGAGGACAAGCAATTCTGAGAAGGGAGGACTGTAAAGTCCCTATTTTTAGAATGGTCGCCATTTGAGAGCATTCGGGTTAGTTTTCACATTTCGAGACTCATGGAAGATGAATGGAGGTTTAGAGATGCATTGGTGTATTCATCTGATGGTTTTGATATGCTCTTTCCATTTATTACTTTCTCCTATCCATTGAATCAAATCACCTTGTGGAGATCTAGCTGGATGTATGAGTGGTTGATAAAGGATAAAATTAATAATAAAATAGTTTCAATTCCTTGGCAATGGGTGGAAGATGGCTTGAAGAAAGCAAAAAAGACAAACGTGAAATACATTTACCTAGGTCATCCTAGGAAAGTTATACCTAGTGATTGGTGCCAATATTCACTAAGGTAGGTTGGCCTAAGACAGGTGTTAGGTTGGCCAGAAATGATTGGGCACCTAGCTAGGTCAACCCTATGAAGTTGGGATTTATGAGGTTGACCCTAAAGAGGGAAAAAAGGCAATAAATGATGCTTGGGTTGTATAGCATTTGAGGGCAATGGAAACATGTATATATACAAGGTATATTGTGGCATTTCAAGGCATCAATCAAGCTTGTCATTTATCCTTTTTGATCTACACTTTATAGTAGCCTATTCCAAGGACGAAAACCCTTGTGAATAGTTGGTGGATTAGACGAAAACTTGATCCATCTTGAGAGGGCTTCATCACGGAGGTCCATTTGTGCTTCATTGGAGAATTACTCAGTTTGGAGTATAATTCTAATTAACTTTGGAGCAGAAGTTTGATTAGCTTTTGGGTAGAGATTAGGCAGAGTTTGGAGCAACATTTCATCATCATTGGAAAACCACATTAGACATCTTGGAGAAAAATTTATTTTAAGAAGATTCGCCAACTTGAAGTAGCAGATCTAAAATTCCTGGAGCAGCAGACTTGAACATTCTAGAGTAGTAGACTTAATGTAATTTTGGAGCAACGAACCCTATTAGTCTTGTTGCCAATCTGAGCGCCATACTTGGAGGGTCTTCGCTGGCACTTGGTGGACTCTTGTTTGTATAAACCCTAAGAATTATATCAGTTTTATAGAAGGGGATGATTGTCATGTTTGCCAATGTCAATTGATGTATTTTCAGACTTCATACATTCTAATTTTGATAGCAACAAACTTCTGATTGGTATTAGAGACTTTTGTGTTTACAATTGGTGTTTATTTCATGGTGTGATTCATTGAAGATATGGTTGTCAATGTTTAATATCATTTACCATCATTATTTGATATACTTGGACACTTGTTTGTTCACTGCAATTACATTTCTTGAGCAGGAATTTGAAATCAAAATTTAGGGTTTAGGGTTTTGCATGCAAATTTCATTGGGAAAGCCCGAAAATCTCGATTGGTCCAAAATACCCCCATTTGGACTATTACATAAAATAATAATACACATCTATGTTTATGGTCCTCATGTGAAATTTTGAGTTCTTTGTTAAATAAATTATACTTTGACTATCACAATAACGAGTAACTACACCTTGATTTAGCCCAACATCTAAACATAATCATTTCAACCAAATGGCTTCCTTATAAGCATGAATAGCTTCCATATACTCAACCCAATAGTGAACAAAGCAATCATATCCTATTGCTTCCTCATCCAACTAATTGCACCACCAAATAAAGTAAACACATAAGCACTAACAAATCTTCTACTATTAACATCTCCATCCCAATCTGTGTCCACATAACTATGAATATCAATAAAATTCCTATATCATATCAAACTATCATAATAACACAAGGAATACTTTGAGGTACCCCACAAATATCTGAAGACTCTATTAACTATATCCTAATGAATTTGTCTAGGATTAGGCAAAAACTTGCTTAGAACTCCCACTACTTGGATAATGTATGGTCTTGTACAAACTATATAGCATACATTAAACTTCTGAGTTCCCTATAGTTAGGAACTCTTCTTACATGTCTTCCATGTCAGACGGAGATGTATGAAATTGTAAAATAGATAAATGTCTGCCCAAATTTATAGGAACATATAATGGTCTAGAATTTTTCATGTTAAACCTCTGTAAAATTGAATTGAGATACTTACTCTTGCCTAGCCATAGCTTTCTGTTCTCTCTATCTTTTTTTATTTCCATCCCAAGAATGTGTTCATTCACATATAAATCCTTCATTTCAAATCTATTAGCAAGCTACTATTTTAGTTCTAAAATCAAACCTTTTCCCTTTCCTATAAATAACATATCATCAACATATACTACAATAATTAAAAAATAGTCACCATCAATAGTGATCTAATTTAGAATGCTCAAATCCCAAACTCAACATAATTGTATTAAACTTTTAGTGCCACATCCTAGGACTTTGCTTGAGGCCATACAAAGATTTATTTAATTTACAAACCAAATTTGCTTTACTTTTTACCAAGAAATTCTCCACCCATGTCATGTAAATTTCTTCCTCCAAATCACAATGAAGGAAAGTAATTTTCACATCCATTTGTTCCACTTCTAAATCATAAGTTATAGTAATATAAAGAAAAAATCTAATGGATGTCATTTTTATAAAAGGAGAAAACACCTCACCATAATCCACCCTTCAACTTGGGAGTAACCTTAGACAATGAAATGTGCCTTATACTTCTCAATATTTCCATTTGAATTGATCTACTTGAATACTCATTTACAACCAATTGGTTTTTGTCCATCAAGAAAATTTACTAATTCCCATGTATTATTCTTTTCTAAGGCTTCCATCTCTCCATTCATGACAATTTTCCAAGACTAGATATATCATGCATACCCAATGCCTCTTACATAGATCTAGGTTCATCAATTTTAGTATTTAAATCAAAAATACAAATCCAATCACTAGGAGAATACCTTTACAATTGTTTTCTTTGTCAAGTTGACCTTTGTACAAGCTAAGGTGGAGGTTCTACATCCTCTTTTAAAGATTTTAAGATTGAAGAGATCTCATCAAATTCAAGTCTCAACGGGGCTCTTGATTCAACTTTCTTTGGTGTAGAAGGAAGTTGAACCAAATCTTTCTTTTCACTTTGTTCAAGTCACAATACAATAGAAGAAGACTTAGTTTCTCTAAAAATCACACTTCTACTATATAATGTCTTTTGTACAATAGGGTCCCAAAGCTTGTATATTTTCACACCATAACTATAACCAATTAAAATATATTTTACAATATTATTCTTTAATTTAGTATGCTTCCCCCTTAGCACATGTGTTGCATATGTTATCATTGATGCCAACAAAATGATGATTAGTGATGATCAAAGGAGTTGTGAGGTGAAGGATATGGTGATGAAAGTCATGAGCATGCTATTGGATCCGTATCATCTATACACAATTATACCTTATCTTCTGAAGTTCATGGATAGGTGAAAGTTATCAAGTTGTAGGATATGCTGACATGAAGAAGTTGTGGCTTCTTGTTTTTTTAATAAAAAGAGTTGTGATTGTTGTCTATAATGTTTTGAATGTTGTATTCATTGTCTCTTGATGAAAAACATTGCATAAGGTTTCAAACTATCAAAGACACATGAAGTTGCATTGAAGGAGCTCAGGAGATTGCACTGTATTCTACTACAGATGAAGATTTGGGCTTGTGGTTTGGAGGTTAGATAGAGATAGCTATGAAGTATGCATGATTCAAATTTTAGAGCATAAACATTACAACAAATATTTTTAGAGCTAGCAGAGTGAAGAAAGTGATGATATAGTATTTTTACAGCTTCAAAGGGATAGTATAATGCTTTGCATTTATTGGCACTAGAAGATATGATCTTACGGTTTGAAGGATGGTTAGCTACAATATAGATGCTTACATGTTTCAAGTTTCAAATGATGTCATGCACTGCAAAGGTTTTTTTGGAGTCAGCTGTATAAGGACAAGCCATGTTACTATTTAGGATTATTAGAGGGAGAAAGTAAAAGCCACCACATTTCACCACACTATAATATTTGGCTTGTTTGTTTGAAGGATGAGTTCAAATTGTCTGTATGTTTTCTCAATTCAAGTTTCAAGTGTTGAGGAGTACAACAAGTATGATTTTCAATGTTCTATATCAAGACAGTGTATTTAGACTATGTATGGGATAATAAAATCATAGTTTGTTTGCTTGTGCTAGCAGGAAGAGGCATAAACTAGAGAAAGGAATGTATGAGAAGGTCTTATCAATTCATATAATGCTTGTGTGTGAACCACATGATGTTATTGTGTCTCTCTGGTACGACCTAGGTCTGGAGCTATTGCATGAAAGAATACATGTTTGTGATGCTGACTTGGTGACTGTAAGTGATTGCACAATGTGTTTGGAAGTGTGTGCCAGCTTTGAGATGTGTGTTGAAGTAAAAAAGGTCTAGTTTATCACTTGGTTTGAACCACATAATGGGATTTAATTCGTACATTACTATAGTTGATATGGGAGCTACCTTGTTTGGTCGTTACATGTTTCATGTTACACGTTTCTTTTTGGCCGATAAAGGCAAAGTTTTGAAGACTTGTGGAGCCTATAAATGAAAAATCATTTTTTGGAAAGAGCAAGAGAATGTGAGGAGTATGTTTGAATGTGTGATTGAGTGTATGTGTGTGTGCAAAGAAGATATATGATCTAGAAGTTGAGAAGGATATTTGGGGGCTATAATGCATGATTCATAACAGAGGTATTATTATGTTGTGTTGCATAGGTGTGTTGAAGATAACACAGTTGTTTGAGTAGAGGTGTTGAAGTCATATGTAAGTGTGAAAGAAGTTGATGCCGTGGAGATGTTTGAAGCAACAAAATCTGTCAAGTGTTTTGGTACAGATGTTGAAGCCTCTTCTTGCAAGTGTTGTAACACTTTAGGGAGTTGTCGATTACTTTCAGTTGAAGCCCACAAAACTGTATATTAGTGAGTTGTAGCTTCCTTTGGGTTTTAGCCCATAAAATTTGTTGTAAACCTATTTTTATTTATGAGAGTGGTTTTGGATAGTAGATCCAAGCAGCTTGCTCATTGCTATTTTTCCCTTCTAGGATTTTCCACATAAATCTGGTGTTTTGTGTGTGTGTGCTCTTATGATTCATTTGGTTTAAATGCTCACATTTGATTGAATGCTTTTAAAATGAAAGAATTTGATTAAGTACTGATTCACCCCCCTCTCAATACTTCTGTGTGTTTAACAACATGAACAAATGCCTTAGAACCAAAAACAAGAAGATGCCTCAATGAATCTTTTCTGTTCAACCACTACTCTATAGGTGTTCTATCAATAAGAGATAATGTAGAGACCTATTAATCAAATAGAAAGTAATGGCAATAGCCTCAACCAAAAACCTTTGTTCCAAGATAGCTCCAATAAGCATAATCTTAGACTTCGTCATCAGTGTCCTATTCATCCTCTTTGCAACTCCATTATGTTGTGGAGAATATAGAGTTGTCTTTCACCTTTGAATGCTACAATCCTTGCATAATCTATCAAAATCTATAGAATAATAATCACTGCCATTGTCAATCCTCAAACATTTAATTATCTTTCCATTATGAGTTTCTACCACAACTTTGAACTCTTCAAAACGACTTAAAACTTTTGATTTTATTTTAAGGAAATAAACCCATGTCCTACTATAATATCATCAATGAATGTAACCTAGTAAATAGAGAAGGAAGATCAACAAAACCGAACACATTTGAATGAATAAGATCTAAAATTCTAGAAGACTTATGAGAACTTGAATAAAATTAAACTTGGTTTTGTTTTCCATCTAAGCAATGCTCAAATAAATTAAATTCAAGATTACATTTAGATAAACCTTCAACAAGGTTTTTATTCTTTAAGGTCCTTAGACCCTTCTCTCCAATGTGGCCTAATCTTTGGTGCCATAATATTAAATTTTTAGCTAGTAACTTAGTCTCTATAGAAAGAGCACTCTTAGGTACCCAAAAAGCATGACCATCCACTAAAAATGATACCACTCCTTTATCCAATGAACTAGATGAAGATTCAATCTTAACAAAAGTACTATTATACTCGATAGTGCATGCATCAAACTAAAAAAAAGTATCAAATCTCACACCTCTAGCAATAACCATAGCACCTCTAACCATCTTGCATCCTACATTATAAAAGACAAAGTACACACCTGCATCAATCAATTTACTTACAAATAATAGGTTTCTCACTAACTCTAGGATATGTAACACACTGAAAACTTAATTTTTACTCTACTATGGCCAACAACTTTTAAATGAGAGTCATCACACAAGCACACCTTAACTCCATCAATTTCCTTATATTGTGAAAACCAATCTCTATTAGAGGTCATATGAAATGATGCACCTAATTCAATTAACCATGTATTGTCACTTACACATGTTGCCATAGCTACAATGAAGGCATCACCATCTTCATTTTCTGATTCAGAACCAGAGTCAACTTTCTTTTCCTTTTCCTTCTTCTCCTCTTTACATTATTTCTATAAGTGACCAAGATTTCCATAATTTCAACATATCACTTTGGACTTTCCAAGAGACTTCAATCTCCCCTCATACTTCGATCTTGACTTCTTGCATTATTTTTTATTCTTCTTGCCTTTTTTTTTGATCTACCATGAACACTCAATGCCTCTTTCATGGCATTAATGGAAACCTTCCTTCTCATCTCTTTAGAAAGTAAATAACCAAAAATTCTTCAACTATCAATGTAATAGAAGTACTTCCAATGTCTATCACAAGACTATCCCATGAATAAGAAAAATAACACAACAAAGTCTGAAATCTTTTTTCCTCATCCATTTTCACACCCACTATATATTTACTTGAGCCACCAATGTGTTGAAAGCATTTGGGTGGTATACAACTTGTCCACCTTCCTCCATTATCAAAGAATATTGGGTGAGTGCACCAAAATTAGGGATAAAAAAGGTGTCTAAATAAAAAAAATTGAAGAAAGCACTAATGCATTATGTAAAAGTTAACATAACATGATCACATTATATAGTGTTTAAAAACACATTATGTATATAATTTCATGTATATACATTTGTATATATGTATATATGTGTGTGTATATTATGTAATAGACATATACATGTATATGTAGTACATATATGATGCATTGATGTTTTATAACACAAGCATGCTATATAAAGTGTTGAGAAAAATATATATAATCATAGGGAGAAGTGTGGGAGAGACAGAGGGGAAGAGAGATGGAGATAGAGATGAAGAGAGAGATAAAGAGGGATATACAGAGATAAAGAGATAGAAAGAGGGAGAGATAGAGATACTTAGAGAAAGGGGTCGAGGTAGAGATAGAGAGGTAGATAGATAGTGAGGGAAGGAGGATAGAGAGATAAAGAGATAGATGGAGAAATAGATAGAGATATAGAGGGAAAAAAGAGAAGAGATGGAGAGATATACATAGAGATGGATGGATAGAGAGATATAGAGAGGGGGATAGAGATGTTGGGATATGGTGTTGTACACCATTGCATAATTTGATATATATTATAATGTTGTAATTAAATAATTATTTAGTTGTGATGCACCTAGGTGGTGTGGTTAATAATGCTAGGTAACTATTTGGGGACCACTGTATGTTGTATTGTAACATTGGGATATTATTTGTATTATTTGATTAATTGGAAAAAATTAGTACCAATAGTCAAATGGGGGTTAATGGTTTAATAGGCTAATGGTTTTGTTTTACCCATGGTTTTGGAACACATGGTTTTATCCAATACCACAAGTTGTATTTGTGTGAGCTTGGTCTATAAAAGCAAGCACATAGTTAGTGGTTTGGGTAAGGGTTGGCCATTTCATTATAGGTGGATTGGAGGTTTGTGAGAGGTTGTCATTGTATTGAGTTCTCTCCTATAAGTGCATATTGTGAAGCATGGCAGGTGATGTGTGGATTCATGCTTGTATACATGGAGGATGCATTGGAGGTGCTTGATGGATTCAGAGGTATTCATGGAGACTCATGGCATGTATTGTAATATCTTTATTGATAAATAATACATATGAGTGTGGATGCTTTTCGAGGCTGGGTTTTTCCATGCAAAGAATTTTTCCAAGGTATATCTTGTGTTATCTTGTTGATTGTTTATTTGATCTTTGCATTATAGTTATTTTTGCATCTTATTTTCCTATTGGGTTATGTGGAATTGGTTTTATTTGACCTGCAAATTCATAACATGTGGTATAAGAGCCATGTTTATGGTTGAGGGAGGTGTGAGCTCCCTGGATATGTATAACCCTTGTTTGTGTAGATCAGATGTAAAATGGAAGCCATACCAATGCATGTAAGGATTTGGGACATTACAAGGTTTTGTGTAGGTTGTATTGTAGATTGGAGGTTTTGGGTATTGGAGATTTGATGTGTATTTTGCAAATCGGGTGATTGAAAAATCATGGCTGAAGAGGGCTTTTTTGGTTTGGATGATGAGGGTTTTGAGGAGGAATTTTCACAGATGACCTCCTAGGACAAAATGGACCTCACCATTGAGTCCAAGAGGCTTGAGAGGTGAAGAAAAACATATAATATGCCAATGTTTGGCCACAGGAGCAAAAGGCAAAATTTTTTACCCTCCCCAACGTCGCCGGTACGACCATACAACCATTGCAGGTATAGGTATGAAGAAAAAATTACTAAAAATTCCCTGCACAAGTTCTATAGTTTGAAAAGAAATTTTGATAAAAAAAATTCTAAAACTATAGAAGGTGAAAAAATTCAAGATTTACAAAATTAAAAAAATTGATTATGGGGGGAGGCAATATGCAGACCGCCATACCTCCGCCCTTCGTAGAGAGTACAGGGGTGGGTACCACCGACGTCAGCTAGTCGGTCCCCTGCCCCCCCACCTGCCGGCCCCTGTCGGCCTCTGGTATCTTTGCCATGCTGGCAGGGGAAGATTTCCCCACCAGCGACAATTTCCTGGGCCAGGCCGTGGCCTTAGGTTGACCGGTGCCAGGAGCCCCCTTTGCAAGCCCTTAAAACTTAAACATCGGGCATTCAAAGTTTTTACAGTGATCAGAAATTTTTTTATGGAAGCGAGAAAAGTTTTAAAACGGACCTCAATAAAATATTAAAACCTCCTATAAAATGCCATCGGGTCAATCATGGTGGTAAAAGGTTGAAACAAAACAAATTAATGAATTCCACTGGTCAAATACATGAGATGATGCCAGCTCAACATACACAGTCACATTACTATTATGCCCAATCACTTTTATAGTCATCGCCACATCAGCGATGACATCAGCAGGGGACAGGCTACCACCAGGGGTCCCCTTTTAGCTCTAGGAGGGTATTTTTGTCCGGGGGGCATAACTTTCACATGCCGTATCAGTTTTTCAACTTCTTATAGGTGTTGGAAAGGTCTCTCTAAGAACTACATAGTGGTATAGGTTTCATGACCAAAGTTTTCTATTTATGTCAGAGTTGGGTTTCTGAAACTGGCATTGCTCTAGTACAGTTATATGCTCATAAATTTTACATATGGAGTTGGATTTTCAATTTCAAATAGGTGTTGGAGAGCTATTGTAGTGTACTATAGTTTGGATCATGTAGATTTTCAATTTGGTGTGCAAAGAGAGTTTTGTACTTGTTTGATCACTTGTAGGAGCCTGAGATTCAAAGTGTGTTTATGAGTGCATTCGAATGAATTTTTTCGCACAAACTTGTGGGAGTGCATGTTGTTATGAGACCATCAGCATGGTATAGCAAGTTTTAAGATTTGGTGCTTCTAGATACAGGTTTACAGGTGTTTTCAGAGTTTGGACTTTGATGGAGATAGGTACATAGGTTGTCTTCTGGTTTGAGGACATGGTTGATATGCGTGTGAGACTTGGAGTCTCATTTTAGTGGGAGTTGAGTATAGGTACAATGATGATGATGATTATGGTGTCATGGATATGTAGGTACACTTTTGCATTGGCACAACATGATCATGTATGCGATTGATAGGTATGGGCTATGATGTTTAATGCATGATTATAGGTGGTGTTGTTTAGAGGATTGTTCTTATCTCCTGGATGCTTGATTAGTTCCTTGACTATGGTTACTCATTTGTGGACTTGTTTGGAAAATTGAATCTAGCTTTAATTTGGTGTTTGAGTCTTGGAGTCTACATGTTATCTTCTTTGATATCTCAGAAAAGCATATTACTAGTGTGACGATGAGTTTGCATGTTACATTTATTTTGGATCTATGAGTTATGTAGCTTTGTGGATTAGCTACCCCTTGGCTACAATGGGATAACTCAGATATGGACTGTCTATATCCACCAGATTGATTCAGTGTTTATGTAGACTTTATTAGTTAGCCTTGTCTGTGGTCATTTGTACATTGGTATGTTGCTTTGGGATGAGAGGATGGATGATTAGAGTGCCTGGATAGTCAGTTATTGGGACTTGTAGCATGTTTATCATGATGTCTTAGATAGCTTGGATACATGGTTTCATGTGAGCTTTTGACAGTGATGGTTTTATCTTCTTGTTTGAAGATTGTGGTTTACTTGACCTTTTGGGAGCTGTTGGTGTTATAATGGGATTCCTTGATTGGTTTGGGGCCATGGATAATCTTCATTTAGGAGATGGTTTCTTTGTTGTCATGGATAGCTTAGTGTCATGATTCAGTGGGAGCTTTGGTAGCATTATGGATTCATCAGTTGTGATGGATGATCTTCTATAGTGGTTGTGGGTGTCCTGGACAGGCTCTTGGATTATGATTCTTTTTTTAGTGAGAGTGCTTTGACATCTTGATTTCTATTGTCAGTAGATGGTTATCTTCATGTGAGTGGAGATGTTGACATCTTGATTTACCATGGAGGACTTCTTCAAGTGTTTGGTTGAGGTGTTAGTTTATGATTTGTCAGTTGACATGTTTATCCTTTGTTTAGAGATGTTGATATTGTGTCTTGATTCTTGATACCAGTTTAGAGTTTTGGCATGATAAAGGTTCTCTTGAGACAGGATGTATGCAGTATTTCATGTGATCTCCTTGGAGAAGATGGTTAGATCATGATGTCATAATGGGCCTCTTGATTATGCAGATGTATAGTAGAAGCATTGATAATGATCTTGTTATTTCTCTTGGTATTGAGTACTTTGGTCATTTGCTTCAGAGCTTCATGATAGTGTGGTTTTGCATTTGGAGTTTGGTGTGGATTGATCATGGAGGTGCTCATGGATACTTGGAGACTTATGTGTGGCTAGAGTTCTCTTGTGATTAGAGACACTTGTTGAGACAGTTACTCATTGGAGGTTTCAATAGTTAGACTAAGTAGCCTTAAACCTGAATATGGACCTAGAGGAGATTATTCTTGGAGAGAGTCATTGTGGCTGGGTGCATCCTGGAGGAGCATTCTCATTCCCCACTCTTGGTCTACTTGACACTTTATCATTGATGAGGTATTGCCCATCCTTTTAGATGCATTTTGCTTTATGCTTTATCTTCGCATAGATATGGATCTTGAGCCACAATTATTGGTTCTAGAGGGTTCATTTGAGGGATATTAGCATGGTTGTCTCCTTGTTCGTATGGTTTGATTTATGATGTTTATTATGAGGAGTTTAGGAGATGTGATTGGGCTTATTCCTAGTTATGGAATGATTATGATTTTGATCTAACTTGATTAGAGAGGCTTACATCCATGTTGGTTACATGTTACATATGTTCATTTGATCTTATGAGACTGAATGGTTGGGTGTTGTTGAGGCTTTTCATTTGGGGTTATAGAGGAGATCATACTTGACACAACTTAGCACTTTGAGGTGTTTGTAGGACATTATGATTTACAGGTTTTCTCTCTTTGTCCTATGGCTACTTCCTGGAGGATCATGTTGATTTGATTAGACTTGGGAGAGTTATGGCGACATGTTGTGAGAGAGTATGCAGTGATTTATCTTGCATGTGTGGATCATTGTGATTGTTCTTGATACTATATTGGCTTGTTGATTAGCCACGCCTTGGTTTGAGTATTGATTGATAGACTTGGTATGCCTTTGATCTATTTTTAGATTTGACATTACCCATGCAGTGGGAGTTCTTGGATGTATGTGTTCTTCATTGACAGGTTTTATACATGGAGCTTGTGATTGTTGTATATAGGTTGGATATGTTGTTGGCATGCGTTTATTGATGTTGTTGATACCTATGAGGTATGGATGGTTGGATGTATTAGCATATGTTGCGGGTGCTATTTCCAGTCATGTGGGTTTTTACCTTTGACAACAGCTTGGAGCCTTATATTATCACTTGGATTTGATGCTTGTGTTCTTTGGATTGGTGCATCTTCACCTTAGCATGTTCCTTTCCTTCCATAGGTGGCACGTTGGAGGATGACATAAGTTCTTGCTTGAGATGGTGGTTACTTTCATTTTGTTGTAGGTATCTTGATGGAGCACGAGAGCATGCTGGAGATTCATGTGATTTCATGTTTGCCTATGATTATGTATTTCATTGATTGACCCTTATGCAATGTATACAACAAGTGGGAGAATGTTGGGATATGGTGTTGTACACCATTGCATAATTTGATATATATTATAATGTTGTAATTAAATAATTATTTAGTTGTGATGCACCTAGGTGGTGTGGTTAATAATGCTAGGTAACTATTTGGGGACCACTGTATGTTGTATTGTAACATTGGGATATTATTTGTATTATTTGATTAATTGGAAAAAATTAGTACCAATAGTCAAATGGGGGTTAATGGTTTAATAGGCTAATGGTTTTGTTTTACCCATGGTTTTGGAACACATGGTTTTATCGAATACCACAAGTTGTATTTGTGTGAGCTTGGTCTATAAAAGTAGGCACATGGTTAGTGGTTTGGGTAAGGGTTGGCCATTTCATTATAGGTGGATTGGAGGTTTGTGAGAGGCTGCCATTGTATTGAGTTCTCTCCTGTAAGTGCATATTTTGAAGCATGACAGGTGATGTGTGGATTCATGCTTGCACACATGGAGGATGCATTGGAGGTACTTAATGGATTCAGAGGTATTCATGGAGACTCATGGCATGTATTGTAATATCTTTATTGTTGAATAATACATATGAGTGTGGATGCTTTTGGAGGCTAGTTTTTTCCATGCAAAGGGTTTTCCCAGGGTATATCTTGTGTTATCTTGTTGATTGTTCATTTGATCTTTGCATTATACTTATTTTTGCATCTTATTCTCCTATTGGGTTATGTGAAATTAGTTTTATTTGACCTACAAATTCCTAACAAGAGATAGAGAGGGGGGGAAGGGAGATAGAGAGAGGGAGAGGGAGAGATAGAGAGGGAGATAGAGAGGTAGAGATATAGATACAAGGGGAGAGAGATAGAAAGAGATACAAGGAGAGGGAGAGATAAAATTAGAGAGGGGAGAGAGAGATAGGAAGAGATAGAGGGATAGATTAGAGATAGAGAGTTAGAGAGAGGGACATATATAGAAAGAGGGGTAGATAGAGACATAGAGAGGGAGAGGGAAAGAGAAATAGAAAGACATAGAGATAGACATATAGAGGGAGACATAGAGAGAGGGGAGTGAGATATAGAGATAGCGAGAGGGGAGAGAGGGAGAGGGGGAGACCAATAGAGAGAGGGGGAGATAGAAAGATAGAGTTAGAGAGAGGGGGAAATAGAGAGTGAGAGAGGGAGACATATATATAGAGAGGGAGAGAGATAAAGAGAGAGGGAGGATAGAGAGATAAAGGGATAAAGGGATATATATATACGTATATATATATACGTATATATATATACGTATATATATACGTATATATATATATATACGTATATATATATATACGTATATATATACGTATATATATACGTATATATACGTATATATATATATACGTATATATATATACGTATATATATATATATATACGTATATATATATACGTATATATATATATACGTATATATATATATACGTATATATATATATATACGTATATATATATATATACGTATATATATATATATATACGTATATATATATATATACGTATATATATATATATATACGTATATATATATATATATACGTATATATATATATATATACGTATATATATATATATATACGTATATATATATATATATACGTATATATATATATATATACGTATATATATATATATACGTATATATATATATATATACGTATATATATATATATATATATATATGTATATATATATATATATATGTATATATATATATATATATATGTATATATATATATATATATATATATATATATATATATATATATATATATATATATATATATATATAGAGGGAGAGAGATATGGAGAGAGGTAGAAAGATAGAGATAGAGAGAGATATAGAGAGTGGGAGGATAGTGAGATAGAGAGATAAAGGGAGAAATAGATAGAGATATAGAGAGGGAGAAAAATAGGAGAGATAGAGAGATAGAAATAGAGAGAGGGGGAGATAGAAAGAGATAGATGGAGTTGGAGAGGGAAATATATGGAAAGAGTGGAAAATAGAGAGATATAGAGGGAGACCTGGATATAGATAGAAAGAGATAGAGAGAGATAGGTGATAGAGATAGAGAAATAGAGATTAAGAGGGGGAGAGAGAGAGAGAGATCTGTAGATAGAGAGGGGGATTACTCTTTACTTGGGGAGATTACATCAAATCCATCAATGGGATGTAAGCATAGATTTTTACAATGATGAAGAAATTTTTCTTTAGAAAGAGGTTTAGTGACAATATCTGCAACTTGATCTTCGCCCTTGCAATAAGAAAGAGAAATTTGTTTATCTTCAATTTTATCTCTAATGAAGTGATGTTGAAGAGCAATATGCTTGGTTCTTGTGTAAAAAACTAGATTCTTTGCTAAGGCAATGACACTTTGATTATCACAATACAAAGGAATAGGATCCTTTTGAGGTAGACCAAATTCTTCAAGCAATCTTCTTAACCATAGTGCTTCTTTAGATGTATTAGTACAACCTTATATTCATCTTTGATAGAGCCAAGAGAAGTGGATTGTTGCTTCTTACTATTCCATATCAATATGGCACCTGATCCAAAAAAGAAACAATAACCACAAGTGGATATCCCATCATTGGAATCACCTCCTACATTTGAATCAGCATAACCATATAAAGAAAATTTGCAATTTGCATCATAAAAAATACCACATTACTGGAACCTTTAATAAATCTTAAATTTCTTTTTGCAACTTTAAAGTGTGTTTGTTGAGGTTTAGACATAAATCTAGAAACTAAACCAACACTATTTAGGAAATATCAAGTCTAGTTAGAGTTAAGTAATTTAAACTCCCAACTAGTTGCCTATATAAAGTAGAATCAACAAAAGGAGTTTCCATATCAACCATTAATTTTGTTCCTAATTCATAAGGAGTAGAAACAAAATTAGCATCATTCATTTTAAATTTATCTAAGATATCTTGAGCATATTTATGTTGAGAAAGGAAAATACCATTAGGTGTTTTCCAAATTTCCATACCAAAAAAATAATGTAATAAGCCTAAATCAGTTATTTGAAATTGATGATTTAGTTGAGACTTAGTATCACAAATTAATTTGCTGGAACTACCAGTAAGTATCAAATCATCAACATATAAAATAATGATGACAATATCATTTTCACCATGTTTAATATATAGATTAGGATGATTTTGACTTCTAGTAAATCCTTGAGAAGTAAAGAAAGCATTAATTTTAGAGAACCATTCTCTAGGAGATTGCTTTAAACCATAAATAGATTTCTTTAATTTGCAAACAAGATGTTCTTTACCTTTTTGAAAAAAACCCAAAGGTTGAGACATATAAATTTCTTCATGCAAATTACCATTTAAAAATGCACTTTTAACATCCATTTGATGAATAGGCAAATGCAAATGAGAAGCTAAAGCTATAACTAATTTAATAGTTGACATTTTGGCCATTGGAGCAAAAGTTTCACTATAATCTAATCCTTCCACTTGAGAGAGACCTCTAGCTACTAATCAAGCTTTAAATTTATTAATCTCATTGTTGGAATTGAAATTAGTTTTATACAACCATTTACATGAAACAAGATTCTTACCATGAGGTAAATGTACAAGCTCCCAAGTTTGATTTGCAATCAAGGTATTATATTCATCTTGCATAGCCTTTTCCCAATGAGGTTGGTGTTTATATTGATCATAACTTTATGGATCATTAGTATCCATAAGTTTAGAATAATTGCAATAGTTTGCTTTTCTAGCCTTTGATCTATCCATTCTAGTTAAAATATTATCACTTTCTTGAACAAAATTTTTAAACCATTTAGGCATATGTTTAGATGTAGGAGTATCATCACTAGAAGAAGAATCATCATGATAATGTGCATCATTCTCACTATCACTTTGACTAAGATAAGTATTAGAAGGATTCAAAGAAGGAGGATTATTCTCAATAACAAGAACATTGTTTTGAGAAGAATCATTATTAACAAATTTATCACAATCATGAACACCATTTTCAGCAATGCATACATCTTTAGAAACTTTAACTTTATTAGTAATAGGATTATAAACTCTATAATCTTTAGATTGTTCATCATACCCAAAAAAATTTGAGAAGAATATTTAGAATCTAATTTTTGCCTTTTTTGTTTACGTTTACGAAGAAAAGCAATTGATCCAAAGATTCTTAAATGCTTAAGATTAGGCTTCCTACCGGACCAAGCCTCTTCAGGAGTGATATCCTTTAAGGCTTTGGTTGGATTTCTATTAATAATATAAGTAGCACAAAGAATAGCTTCAACCCAAAATTTATAAGACATGTTTTTAGCATGTAACATACATCTAGCCATTTATGTCAGAGTTGGGTTTCTGAAACTGGCATTGCTCTAGTACAGTTATATGCTCATAAATTTTGCATATGGAGTTGGATTTTCAATTTCAGATAGGTGTTGGAGAGATATTGCAGTGTACTATAGTTTGGATCATGTAGATTTTCAATTGGTGTGCAAAGAGAGTTTTGTACTTGTTTGATCACTTGTAGGAGCTTGAGATTTAGAGTGTGTTTATGAGTGCATTCGAATAAATTTTTTTGCACAAACTTGTGGAGTGCATGTTATTATGACACCATCAGCATGGTATAGCAAGTTTTAAGATTTGGTGCTTCTAGATACAGGTTTATAGGTGTTTTCAGAGTTTGGACTTTGATGGAGATAGGTACATAGGTTGTCTTCTAGTTTGAGGACATGGTTGATATGCGTGTGAAACTTGGAGTCTCATTTTAGTGGGAGTTGAGTATAGGTACAATGATGACGATGATTATGGTGTCATGGATATGCAGGTACACTTTTGCATTGGCACGGCATGATCATGTATGCGATTGACAGGTATGGGCTATGATATTTAATGCATGATTATAGGTGGTGTTGTTTAGAGGATTGTTCTTATCTCCTGGATGCTTGATTAGTTCCTTGGACTATGGTTACTCTTTTGTGGACTTGTTTGGCAAATTGAATCTAGCTTTAATTTGGTGTTTGAGTCTTGGAGTCTACATGTTATCTTCTTTGATATCTCAGAAATGTATATTACTAGTGTGATGATGAGTTTGCATGTTACATTTGTTTTGGATCTATGAGTTATGTAGTTTTGTGGATTAGCTACCTCTTGGCTATAGTGGGATAACTCGGATATGGACTGTCTATATCCACCAGATTGATTCAGTGTTTATGCAGACTTTATTAGTTGGCCTTGTCTGTGGTCATTTGTACATTGGTATGTTGCTTTGGGTTGAGAGGATGGATGATTAGAGTGCCTGGATAGTCGGTTATTGGGACTTGTAGCATGTTTATCATGATGTCATAGATAGCTTGGATAAATGGTTTCATGTGAGCTTTTGATAGTGATGGTTTTATCTTCTTGTTTGAAGATTGTGGTTTACTCAACCTTTTGGGGAGCTGTTGGTGTCATAGTGGGATTCCTTGATTGGTTTGGGGCCATGGATAATATTCATTTAGGAGATGGTTTCTTTGTTGTCATGGATAGCTTAGTATCATGATTCAGTGGGAGCTTTGGTAGCATTATGGATTCATCAATTGTGATGGATGATCTTCTACAGTGGTTGTGGGTGTCCTGTGCAGGCTCTTGGATTATGATTCTTGTTTTAGTGAGAGTGCTTTGACATTTTGATTTCTATTGTCAGTGGATGGTTGTCTTCATGTGAGTGGAGATGTTGACATCTTGACTTTACCATGGAGGACTTCTTCAAGTGTTTGGTTGAGGTTTTAGTTTATGATTTGTCAGTTGACATGTTTATCCTTTGTTTAGAGATGTTGATATTGTGTCTTGATTCTTGATACCAGTTTAGATTTTTGGCATGATAAAGGTTCTCTTGAGATAGGATGTATGCACTGTTTCATGTGATCTCCTTGGAGAAGATGGTTAGATCATGATGTCATGATGGGCCTCTTGATTATGCAGATGTAACATGTTGAGATGCACCTTGATTATTCAAATACCTCTTTATGAGAAGTAACATTTTGAGATGCACCTGAGTCAATAATCCATTCAAGAGATTTTGAAGCATTTAAAGCACAAGTAAAAGCACGCCTAGATTAATTGGGCATTATTATTATGAGGCTTATGATTTTGTTGATAATTTTGCCTCATAGGTTGTTTATTGTTATTAGCATTTTGCTTCTTGTAACAAGTGTTAGGCCAATGTCCATCTTTATCACAATAGTTACAATAAGGCCTCTTATAAGAATTATTCTTTCTATTATCATAATTGTTATTGTTGTTATTTCTATTGTTATAACTATTATTATTATGCTGAAATTTGGGATTATAATTTTGTTTATTATGAGGTTTAAAATTTGGTTTATTATTTTTAGACATAAAAGCATGCTTACTATTCTTCAGATTACCAAATTGAATCAATTTAGCTTTTTCTTGCCTTAACAAATTACGCAAAAATTGTTAGATTCAGGACAGACAACTGAGAGGGGGGGTGAATCAGTTGTCTAAAACTTTCTTACCAATTACACAATTAAATCCACTTTGTGATTTAGCAGCATATTAACAAATCAATCATGGAAATATAATGCATTAAGTCAAGAGTAGAAACACATCAACACACAAGACACCAAGATTTTGACGTGGAAAACCCGGTTAAGAGAAAACCACGGGGTGATTAACCCAAGATTGTATTCTCTATTAGAAGAATAGAAAGAACAAAATGGCACATGCCAATTAGGGCTCACTACCTGAGCACACTGCTCACAAGAGGCTCACTGCCTACAAGAGACACACTGTCTACAAAATAATAAGTATCACATACTTGAACTGGAGAATAGCATCTTCACCATGCTTGAATCAGTTTGATTTAAGCCCAAAACTTCTACTCTACCTTTCGCTCTCTTCCTCGTCACCACAGTCACATCTCCATAGGATACACTTTGAAATGACTTTACAACTCCTTATTTATACAAGGCATTGACTTAGGAATAATCATCTAAGTCAGCAAACATCTACAAGAACATTCGCAAGATGTGTAATACATTCGGTTGGCCAAACTGGGAAGAACACCATCATCCGGAAGTTATTCTTCAATATCAAGCTCAAACTCTAATGCAGACCACCAACATGAACTGGACACAATCCAAAGACCTCCACAAGCTTTCCTGAATCACCAAAAACATCCGCACTTCATCTTCTTATTGAAATCCTTATCTTCTTCATCCGGAACCTCAAGAACACAGTTTGTCATCACTGTTACAAAGGAATAGATGCTTGCAAACCTTCAAACCATGAACCAATTGAGTTGACCCTTCACAAAGACTTCCTCAACACTCCCTCAAATCCGTAGAATAGGATAATGCATTTTCTGGATCTCACTAGACCTATCTGTGTCACTCTGTCGCTTCTGAATACCTGACGGAACTGGTTTTACTTGAACGACCACAACTTCTTCAGATCTTCATGCGGACCTCTGAAATCTTTATTGGACCATCTTAAGACTCATATCTACAAACCCTTTGAACCACATCCTCTGATAGTCATCTTAGCATGGATCTTTACCTTCCTATTTTCACTATTCTTCTCTATTCCTGATTAGGACTAATTTTCTCAATATCCTCAGCACTCAGCTCATCCAATCCTTTTCATCAATGTAACAGGAGTATGTTGACATCAATGACAACACCGGTTAGGCCCATACTTGCAACAATCTCCCCCTTTGTCATTGATGGCAACATATGATGTGAAAAACTATTTTGACCATCAAGACAAGAACTTTTCTTTACTGACACAACTCCCCCTATCACCAACAACCGTTCACTTGTCTTTTCTTTCTTTACTGCTCCCCCTTTGATCAGCCACCACTTGTTTTTCACATGTCTTCTCTCCCCCTTTGGCATCAATGGAAAAGGGCACATACTTGCAATTTCACCACTCAGAATCATACTAGCTACTGCCCCTAAGTAGCAACTCCCCATCATCAATCCAGATCAGAAGATATGACTGTGATATCCACCGGATTGATGCACATCAGTGCACCTTAGTTCATCACCGGAGGGGCAATAAGCCCTAAATTTTCCCTAAGATACTCAAAAGCGTCCTTAGGTAGAGGTTTAGTAAAGATGTCTGCAATTTGATCCTTGGAAGGCACAAACTCCAATCTGACTTCATTCTTGTTCACTTGTTCTCTCAAAAAATAAACTTGATGGATATATGTTTAGTCTTTGAATGCAACACCGGATTCTTAGATATATTTATTGCACTTGAATTATCATAGAAGATTGTGATAGGCTTCTCATACTCCACTCTTATGTCTCTTAGCATTTGGTTCATCCATAAAACTTGAGTGCAACTACCTACTGCTGCAATATATTCTGCTTTTGTAGTGGATAGAGATATTGCCTCTTGTTTCTTGCTCAACCAAGAAACCAATCTCTTCCCCAAAAAGAATGCTCCACCACTGGTACTCTTCCGGTCATCCACATCTCATGCCCAATCCGCATCTGTATATACATGAAGAGAGAAATTATGATCTCTGAGATACCATAATCCATACTCAACTATTCCTTTTAGATATCTAAAAATCCTCTTGATTGCCATGACATGAGATTCTATAGGATCAACTTGAAATCAAGCAACAAGACCCACAACATTCATAATGTCAGGTCTAGTTTGAGTGAGATACAACAATCCTCTTATCATTGACCTGTAGTTTTTCTGATCAGCCTTAGGAGAGTCACCATCTTTGCCCAATTTACATCCGATTTCCATGGGAGTATTCATTGGTTTTGAGTCTTCCATTCCAAATTTCTTCAACAATTCTTTCACATATTTGGTTTGAGAAATGAAGATTCCTTTCTTAGTTTGAGTGATTTGTAGACCCAAGAAGAAACTCATTTCCCCAAGCATGGACATCTCAAATTCACTTTTCATTTGATTTGCAAAAGTTTTACACATACTATTTTTTCCTTCAAAAATGATATCATCAACAAACACTTCAACAATCAAGATGTTTTCATGATCAATTTTGAAATACAAATTACTGTCAGCAGTACCTTTGTTGAAACCAATCTTTAAAAGGTGCTTATCCAATCTTTCATACCAGGCTCTTGGGGCTTGCTTTAGTCCGTACAGTGCTTTCTTCAACTTGCAGACCATATCACCATGATCAGACAATTGAAATCCATCCAGCTGCTCAATGTATACTTCTTCTTCCAAGTCACCATTCAGGAAGGCAGACTTGACATCCATCTGATAAACTTTGAAATCCTTGAAAGCAGCAAAAGTAAGAAATAGTCTGACTACTTCAATTCTTGCCACCGGAGCAAAAGTTTCTTCAAAATCAACTCCTTCTATTTGAGAAGAGCCCTTGCAGACCAATCTGGCTTTATTTCTGATTACTTCACCAGCTTCATTCAATTTGTTCCGAAAGACCCATTTGGTTCCAATCACATTCTTGTTTCTAGGTTTGGGGACAAGATCCCAAGTGTGATTTTTCTCAATTTGCATCAGCTCTTCCTCCATTGCTTTAGTCTAGTTTTCATCATTGCAAGCTTCATTCACTGTCTTAGGTTCAATTTTTGAAATTAGACAATATTCATCTAAATCTTGAGCAATCCTCCTTCTGGTTTGTACACCTTTGCTTTTATCACCTATGATCTGATCTTCAGAGTGGTTCAGTCTTACATACCTGGGAACTTTGGGAGTTTCTTGTACTTCTAATTCTTGATCAGGCTCATTATAACTCATCTCTTCTTCCTGATTTACCGGATCAGTTTGAATCTAAATTTTAGAAGGGGCTTGGGTTCCTTGAGTTAGAACACCATTCTGATCATCTTCATCATATTCATAAAACCTTGAAGGTTTTTCGATTCTTTCATCAACCTTCACAATTGTACTCTCTATAATATTTCTTAGTCTCTTGTTATAACACTGGTATGCTTTGTTTTGAGTAGAGTAACCCAAGAATATTCTTTAATCACTTCTAGCATCAAAATTGCCTAGATCTTCATCTCTTTTGATGTAACATTTGCTACCAAAGAGTCTGAAATACCTCATAGTAGGAGTGATGCCAAACCAAAGTTCATAAGGAGTCTTACCGGTATTGTTTCTGATTTGAACTCGATTGAGAGTGT